>CAMAPE010000038.1:747500-3627500 GCA_945859875.1 Cuscuta europaea | reverse complement strand
ATTGTACACATATTATACTTATTTTTTAAAAACAAAATTATACTTGTTGTGATTCATTATGTCCATACTATGTGCTAGATACGAGTCTTGTAATGTATATACATATTGTGCTTTAGATATTAGTTCATGTGTACTATATGAAGTCTTTATGGGTTCGATAATTATTTTTTGTTATACGCGTTATGCATTGGATACTTGTTTTTGTACCTTATATACATGTATGATATGTATAACTCTCTAGTGCATTAGATATTGATTCGTGTATATTATACTCCGTAAATGAAAGGTTTCACTTTTTTGCTGAACTTTTTGGTAGCTATTATTGAGTATGAGACCAGTTCATATGCATTAGATATTGGTGATTGTGTATTAGATACATGTTCTTGTGCATGAGGTAGCTGAAGATGTTTCTTGTGCTTTATTGTATACATCTTATACATATTTTATTTTTAAAAAAGATATAGGCAATATTGGTGTCATATGAAAGATCATAAAAAGTTACTCACTATGTCCCCTAACTTTGTCCCGTTTTACTTTTTTCGTCCGTCCCATTAAGTTTGTCCTGTACCATATTTGGTAATATTTGGGTGGCTACAATTCATTCTTACTTTATTCACATTTTATCAATTTAATACCAACCACACATTTCTACTTTTTCTTAAAAATCCCACCACACCCCTTTGTCCCAAACATAGGGGGACGGAGGTAGTATTTAATTTGGTATAATTTTTGTTAAAATCAGATTAGCATACAAAAAGTTAAATCAATTTTTAAACTAAAGAAATTTTATATTATTTGAGTTCTATTATTACCTACTCTTATGGAGATGATAACGGTATGATTTTTTTTAAATTACTTTGGTGTCCTTTATCTAACTTACGGTTGAATAGGGAGCTTGTGGTTATTTTTTAGGTGCTTGCACTCCCACCGTATAACGGTGCATCCACTACTTTCCTAGCCATTAATTTATTAAGATCTATGATTGAGATTTGTTCTTATTTCTCACAATAAGGAGTGTTCTCATTAGAACCACTTCATATATATATATATATATATATATATATATATATATATATATATATATATATATATATATATATATATATATATATATGTATATGTATGTGTGTGTGTGTGTGTGTGTGTGTGTGTTTTACTCGCTCAAGATAATACGTTATCTTCTAATAACAATTTAATATTCGCTCAGGATAATACTTTATCTTTTAATAACAATTTAATTTCCTATTTCAATATTAATAAGGTTCCTCACTTAATTAAGAAAGCATTAATCACAGACTCCATGGGGTTACCTTATTTCCGTAGAATTTCTAGTTAAATTTGTTTTTTTCTGTTTCGGGTCAAGTCTACCCCCCTCAAAATTTTTTGTTTTCTTTTCATGTATTTCGTGAAGGTATGCCATCACTGAATATGTATGGGTTTCCTCGCCATTTACCCCACTGATTTTGGTGATTTGTCTACCGGATTTAAAAAATATATGTAGTATAATGTGTTTTTATATACTACGTAGTATTTCTCACCCTAACCCCATTTGCTAGTTTGTTGTTGTTGAAAAGGTATATTTCCTCAATTGTTGGGTCAAACGATATATTTTGTAATATGTTAAAGATAAAATAATTTTGAACATCAAGCATTTGATTATAAGACCCACCATTAAAGATAAAAACTGGTACTTTGATTCGGAACCGCAAGAAAATGTCTATACTTGCCCCTCAAAAGTCAAAACTAAAAAATTGTATAAAACTAATCAACAGTAGAATCATGGTTATAAATATTTCTCATTTTCAGTCTTGGTACGACATAGTAATAATATTATCTCCATCTCATTACAAATTATATGTTTTAATTTATATGCGAACTAAGAAATATAAAAAATATGTGATTAAAGTTATGTAACTAAAATCACAAATTAATTACAGGAAATAACAGAACTCTTTAGACAAAATCTTAATGAAATAGTTTTACTATTTAGGGTAGACATGTCAAATCAAATAAGAACTGTTATAGGGTCGGGTGCTATTATTAGTAAGACCTAAATTAAGCTGAGACAGAGAGATGCCACAAAAGAAAGCCTTTGTCTATAAGCCCAAACTAGAGTTATGCATGTGCTGTTTCATATAGTAATGAACACTCTATTTACCTCATCTGATTCATACAGTTCTTCACCAGCCCACTCGGTTTAAATCTTACAGTGCTCTTACTATAGAAATGTAAGAGAAATGTTGTTTGCACCGTCAAGCTATGTTGCACGGAAACGCGAATATCATGAGTAAACGGGAAACGGGAAACACCAATTTTTCCTCAAAAAAAACTTGTTTGGAGAGTTTCCGAAACGGAAACGTACTCTTTCCCGAGAGTTTCCGTGCTACATAGCCATCAAGTGCGCACTACACACCATTTTACACGCCGATTGAATTATTAATGACATACTATATTTATTTCTTCATTTTGTAAACAAAACCGTGTTTCATATAAAAAAAATGTTGATGTCTTTGGCAGAAAAATTATAAGTGCGAGACACAATTCACTTTACAAAATGAAAAAAAATTGTAACCAACAACTCATACCGCGGCAAGTGGCATGGGCTTGAGGACCATTGACTCCTAGTAGATAACTAAACATACATCCCAAGGTATAAGTTTACTGTTCCGTCCGTGTGATTATTTCCGTTTTCACCCTTCCTTCCCACTGTCAACGGTCAACGGTCACCACCCAAATCTCCATTCACTATATAAATAACAAACTCAAAGGATCGGATCGGAGCTGCTTAGGTTGAAAACTCAGCTCTCTGAGAAACACTAAAGCAGAACAATATATGGAGCCTTTTACCGCATTATCCAGTCCCAGGATATCTTTCTCAGCTGATTATCTTGATGAGAATGATTTTATATCAATATGCCCCAATTCAGATGCACAAAAAGAAAAGGAGAAAGTCTGCAATGCCCCAGAGTTTGAATTTCTTTCCGGCGAGCTGAAGAGCGAAAGCTGCCTGATAACGCCGGCCGATGAGCTGTTCTTCGAGGGAAAGATGATCCCTTTCTGGGAAATGACCCATTTTGAGAAAAAGCTCGGCAATATCAGCCTGAAGACTGAGGAGGAAGAGGAGATGGAGAAGCAGAGGAAGGAGGCCAGCTGGTTTCTTGATGACGATCCGTCGCCGAGGCTGCCGAAATGCATTGTTATGTGGAAAGAGCTGCTGAGGTTGAGGAGAAACCGGCCGTCTTCCTCCCTGTCCCCGTCTTCTTCCACGTCTTCGTCTTCGTCGTCGGGCTCCCTTCCGCCGCCGGCAGATGAGCGGCCGGGAAGAAGCAGGGAGAAGGGTGCAGGGAAGGTAATGAAGATGAAGAAAGGCGGGGTGGACACGGCCAAATCTGCAGCAACTATAAGGGATTACTCTGGTCTTGAAAAATGTTCTGCATACTACACATAATTTTGAATCAAAGCTAGTGAGCAGAACTTTGATCTCCATTTTAGTTTGGCCGTTTTATGTTATCATGAAACTTATTTGCTTTTTCCTAGGTTAGTGAAATCAATAATTTTTTGAGTTTAATTATCTCCAATTGCATTGTTAAAATATGACTCCGTGTTATATATCACCATTTTAATATGAACGTCTATGTATATCAAACACACAAAAGACCTTGTTAGCAAAATGTGGTAGTTACCTTGGTTTTATGTGGACTGTTTTGAGTGTCAATCAGATCAGACTTAAACAGATCATATCAAACCAGATCGGACTTAAATAGATCAGACCAGACCAGCAGACTTAAACAGATTTGTTAAGATTTAGGGTTCCACCTTAAAAGGTCAACCTGATAGGAGAAGTAGCACATGTCTTAATATAACACTTTATTGATTCAAACTTTTTCCGGTGTGGATTCTAACACCCCTCTTCACGATCAGACACTTCGTCTGGATCGTGTCGTCAGTCATTTTTTCGTCGGTTCGTCATTATCATATTCTTTAATCGTGTCGTCATTTTTTATAACGGGGCCCACACCATGGTTATGGATCGGTTTGGCTCTGATACCATGTTAAGATCTTGGTTTTCATCCTAAAGGTCAACCTGATAGGAGAAGTAGTTCATGTCTTAATATAGTACTTTATTGATTCAAACTTTTTCCAGTGTGGATTCTAACAAGATAAGACTAGAGTTGACTTCGGTAGTTATAAAATACACAGAGATAAAACGTTTATCAAACTAGATCAGACCAGTCAGACCAGATTAGACCAGCAAATTATGGTCCAAGTAAAAACATCCTTACTCCTTGTTGTATAACTTATACAGAGTATTATACTGTAATACGGAGTACTACATACTCCCTCCGTTCCATTTTACTTAGCCAAACTTGACTTTTCAAGTCAATGGAGTCTAAGTTTGACCGATTATATGTTTATATAGAAAAAATACTAATAATATGAAAATGATATGAAAATATTCTTTGGTAAAATACTATCATTAAAGTATAAAATTATTAAATTTTGCATAAATATATTAGTTTAAATAATTGGTCAAAGTTTATCATCTTTGACTGGAAAAATCAAAGATGACTAAGTAAATTGGGACGGAGGGAGTATTAGAAAATATGGTTAACTCAATAATTGACAAAAGGGGTGAAAACCCGTTTGTTTAAGCGCAAAACGTGAAGTTTTTACATAAAGCATTGTTCGAGTACTATTTTCAAAGATTTTTAAATATACTCTCAAAATCACTTATATCTACATGTTATCCAGGTAATCTAATAGTGACCATTAACAATATACTCCGTATTATTTTACATTTGTAATTGTTGGAAAAATGTGTTAAAATTACATTAAATGGTCAATTTGGGGCAATATTTTGAGTAGGGTCCACTTCTGGTATGAGTCATGTTAAAGTGGTTTCGGATTGTCCTTGTTAAGGGCTACAATTCGATATGTGGTACACTCAAAACGGATAACGGGTGAATGAGAAATTGATTCTCGAAGTTCACTCGTTGGAAGGGAAAAACTGGGAAAATGATTGATTTCTAGTGAAATTTATCCCACACCCTAAAACTCAAGCGATTTTCACCCCTTTTAAAGGGAACCCTCCTTGAAAGAGTTAAGATTCCTAAGGGGAAAGGCTCTCTTCACTCACAGGTGGGGTGCTGATCAAATCTCGAAAACGTTTTTTGCTCAACGTTCTTATCTTTTAATACGTCTTTAAATGGACAGTTTTTGACATATTAATGCCCAACGTGCTGGTCATTTATGTTCAACGTTAAGGTCCATTAAAGCTTAGTTAACACACCACAAATATGTCCCTATATATACACCTGGCAAGTGTTTTGCAACAACACATCTCACAGCACAGTTATAACAAACGTTTTGAGCTAAAACACCTCTAGTATTCTGAAAATTTCCTTAGTGTTTTTGCTTGGTTTGCGTTCGCTGGAACAATTTGTTGAGTGTTCAAACAATTGTTCGTAGTCATCGTATTTTGGGAAACGATCGTTGCAACGTTTCTAGCACTTAGGGAGGCAACGAATGCGTTTTAAGGATATCGTGCGTAATATTTCTGTTTCATCTTATTTTCTGTTCCATCTTATTTTCTGTTTTTCTGTTTCTTCGTTTTCCGAGACACGCCCACCAGTAATTTTTTATACTTTTAAAATTTAATATATACATGGTTGAAGAAAGAAAATTATTCTTCTAGGCATATGTTTTACGTGGTCTAAGGTTCAAAACCTTAAAGCTCGATATTAATATATGCTTTAATTTGTAATGTATTACTAACATTGGGACGGAAGAAATTGGCACGGTTATTAAGAAAAGTAAATTTATATGATTGATATTGAATTAATAAATTAAGAATGATTAAGAATCACACAACTTTACCAAATATGATATGGGATAATCTTAGTAGAATTTTAACGGGACGAAGGAAGTAGATTAATTTCTAACTTTATCTCACATAAAATTATGTGTTACTACATTTACTAGAGTAGATTGTGATGTGTTGTACTTTATGTACTTAAAGATAATAAGACAAATCCCTCAAGCATATAAAGTCCACGCGTCCAGCAGTAAGATATCATTTGTGTCGAGAGGAGTAGCAGCTTAGGGAAATTAAATAACCAAAACACGTTTAAAGAGAGGAGATTAGACAGGCAAAATCAAACCGTTTATTGAGGAGATTCGGAATGGGAGTGATTTGTTCCACCTTCAACTTATTTAATCAATTCCCATGCCAACATGTCTAATGCAGCTAGCTACTCTGCATTTTTTTTGTGTACATATACACAAAAAGTTGCAGATAGAATGTAATTTATATTGATTTTAATTATCAAAATAAGACTAAAAGTCACTCACTTTGCACAGATAGGACCAAAAAGTAAATTATGTTTTCATATGACTAATTATGTGTGTCTTGGATAAATATACCCTTATAGCTATTGAAATGTTTTAATTCATAATAAAATAATAAAAAATAATAAAAATTCGTAAAAAATACTAAAATATTAATAAAACTATTTCGATAATAATGATTTTTTTTTTCAAAAAACAAATTAAAAAATTAAACACTCAAAAAAAAAATCACCGCCGCCACAGTCGCCTTAGCACCACCACCTCCAGCCACCAGGGGAAAAAATGCCAAATTCATTATGAATGTCATTTTTATGGCAGAAAACAATGAAAATGTTGGTATTCTCAAAGAGATATATGCCATTTTTTGACATTTGCAAGAAAAAATGGCAGTTTTTAGGGAAAATGGCATTTTTCACCGGTCGGAGGGCAGTTAGACGGTGGGAAAGGCATCCATATATTTTTTTAATTTTTTATGGAGTTTTACTATTTTTTATTAATTTTTTTAAAAAAATAAATTAATAAAAAAAATTAATTTATAAATATTTTATAAATTTTTTAATTATTTTTCTGCGAATTTTTGAAATTTTTTCGAATTTATTATGAATTAAAGATTTAATTATATCTATTTAAATCTTTCATATGGAATATTTGTACATGCTAAATGTTCATAAATTATACTAAAAGAATATATTTTAAATATAATTGTAAAAGTTGGGGTTCCAGAAATATCCCGACATCTTGTATGGAGTAGAATTTATTATTTTATACTCCCTCCGTCCTACTCTTATGATTTCATTGCGGTTTACGATGCTTGACCGACGATAAAGCAAACAGATCTTTGTCCGCACTCAAATTATTTTAAAAAAAATGACATATTCAGAAAGTACATTAAATTTTTACAAAATCGCAAAAACAACAATCAAATTTGATGTACTCCGTATAAAATAAGAGATTAAGAGTTATTTGTGTGACCATACAAATTGAATAGGAATCCACAGAATAATAGTGAGATGGAGATAGTATCAAATAAATATAGGAAAAATATAGCAACAAAAGTACTACCTCTATCTAAAATCATTTCACTTTCCAATAATCCTGGAATCTATGAACTACCCTTCAAAGCTCCTAGTCAGTCTCGTCAGTACTGGCTCCAAAGGACGAATCCAGCAGGACTTACATCACCTTTCAGGCTGCTCTTTTCACCACACGAACCCGCTACCTTCATTACTATCCTCTTCCTTCTCAGCCGCTGAGCAACTCCGTGAAAGTAGGAAGAATCATTGGGGGCAAGACCTCCCTCATCTCTTCTTGGTGGGAATTGAACCCAAGACCTCCCACAGAGGAGAGACTTGAGGATGAATGGTCATCCAATGGACTACACCCACCTTCCCAAATCATTTCACTTTCCAATGGTACAAGGTACAATCTCTTACTTATATTCAAGGATGGGCAATCTTTTTTACGGAGTATAAGGTACCACTCTAGGGTCTAGCTCTAGTTAACTATCAAGGTTACTAATATTTACAATGGATTTTTGTACAGAAATATTTTCAGTGGAATCAATTCAAATGAAATCTTTTTATACGAAGTATATAACAAAAGTAAGTTTTGAAACAGTGCTTTTTGGATGAAGGTTCAATATAAATGTTAGAAAAATATTTAATAAATTTCCAGACATATGTTCCCCTTTAGAACCGCTTATTGAAAACAAAATATTGTCTCAACAGTAAGATTATATAAGATCACATGGAGTATAGTTAAACGGATCCTTAATTCATGATAACGCATGTGAAGGGAGTATATGTTGGGATCGCACATAATGCCCGCAGCATTTATATTCACGCTTCTTAATTATTTTCGCTTTGTTTTGGTCTTCGAATCAAATTAATGTTGCATAACAAATTTATGTTTGTCATCCGGTCTCTCTCTTCAATCAAGCGGATGGATTAGCCAATCTTATAACCCGTTTGGTAACACTCAAATCGGCCGATTATGTTGAAATTTATGAAGTTTTGGTTGAATTAGCTGCATTGACTGATTGTGTTGATTCATGAAACAAAATATTTAAAATATATTTAATTAATTAAATAAATTATGCTCGTCAAACATGCACTTAGACAACAGTAAAAAAATGTACTTGAATACTAGATCCTCTCGACAGATCAAATTAAATTGGACTTAAACATATTACTCCTTCCGTCCCATAAAATAAGTCTCATTTTCCTTTTTGGGTCGTCCCAAAAAATTGTTCCCATTTCCCTTTTTGGAAAGTTTTGTGTGGCTGACATTCATTTACTTTTTTCTTACTCAACCACAATCATACATTTCCACTTTATTTCCACTTTCTTAAACTCCGATCCAAGTCAAAGTGAGACTAATTTTCCGGGACGGAGGGAGTAATTCGAAAGTTAGAGGTCAACTGAACGCATTTCAAAATAAAATAATCTTACCAGGCGCAAAAATGTCGGGACTATACGAAATGGTTAGTTTGGATTGATGTTTTTACTTAGGACACAAGTGCATCTAAGCAACTAATTCGATTCACTTCATTTGGACCTCATTTGACTTATTAACCTAGAACAAGCGATTGTTCATCTCAATAAAATGCATTTTATTTCCCAAATAGGAATAAAACATACAGTATCGATCTTACCTAATTTTGAGCCTGAGTCGAATTTCATAAAAGACCCCTACAAATCGCTTTTGTATACTACTTCATACTACGGTATAGTTCAAATGTGTTACATCACGAAGTAAGAGTTGAAATATAGTTCAAATGTCTTACTTTAAATTTATTTAGAAGTAAGAGTTGAAATATTGCGAAAATAACTTATTAAATAAAATTCTTACATCATGATATAGAAATATTAAATGTGTTACAAATAACTAATTAGAAATTGCTCTAAATAGGAGCAAAAACGTTTTGAAATTCCAAAATAGGAGTATCATGTTTTTTATTCCCTGAATAGGAGTAATCTGTCAAGTTTGGAAAAAATGTCATGTTTTAAAGCCTAGTAATACCAAACTTGGCATAAATTTACTCATATTCAAGAAATAAAAAACGTGATACTCCTATTTTGGAATTTCAAAACTTTTTTACTCCTATTTAGAGAATTCTCTCATAACTAATTAAGTACAACTCCCTACACACTTCATTTAAATTTTGATATAATGATAGAAATTTTGGAGTTTACATTTTTTATTTTCACTAAAAAACAAATAGCATCTAACTTGACTAATTGAACTCCAATCACTTATTTAGTGAAGTAGTGTGATAAAACATAAAAACCCAACACTACTAGCTAGGTTAGTTCCAATTTGATTATACGCTATATATGCTTTTTTAAAGCTAAATTATTTACTAGCATATGACATGTATGCCGTGAAACAGATTTATAGTTACTACCTATTTTATAACTATATACTTATCAACATGAACACATTTGATTAAAACTTATTATATAGCTAAATTTATTTCACGGACTTTTGAAGATTCAAACAAAATAAAAAACAAGATAAGGTCACGACTTAATCAGAACAAGAGATTATAACTAATCAGCTAACAAAGAAATTAAAATATTTGTAGAATCCAACAAAGTATGATAGATTTAGAGTCTGTTTGGTAATACCTAAATCAGCTGTATTGGTTGATTCTGCTGAAACTTATGAAGTTCTAGCTAGAGTGGTTGTATTGACTGATTCTGTTGATTTATGAAGAAATTATATTTAAAATATATTCTATTAATGAAATAAAGAAAAAATTATATGAAAAATAGCTAAAATGATTATCTACAGTAACTTTAGCCAACACAGTCAGAAAAATAAGTTCAACATTACTTTTTCTTAGTATTACACAGTTGAGCGCGTGAAATCAAAAATTACGTGTTTGGTGAAAAAGTTGGTTGATAAAGCTAATAAGGCGAAAATCATGACTACCATAGGTCGGCTATTGCTTTCCTCTTTCTTCAATTGTTTGTCCCCTAGTAACCTATTCATTTTTTGTTAAAAGAAGGGAGCCAATTTGGAATTCAATTGCATATACTATGTATAATATACGGAGTACATACTAATATTTTAAAATATGGGGCCCCTAATTATTTTTGCAATTTTGAGGCCCTGAGGCTTATGCCTCACTAGCCTCCACAAAGGCACGGCTCTCAAAACATACGCAAAATGCAAAAATAAGAGTATCATTTTTGAATAGGAGTAACTTTAGTGTTTGGACAACTATACCCTACCCAAGCCCCAAGTCTCAACCACTTTCATTAATAATTAAAGCATTAAAGAAATAACATTAATTAATTTATAATAGAATTGTAAAAAAAATAAAAAGACGAAAATATATAATAAATAAAATATACTCCGTATTAAATGAAATTAATAAAAATAAAATATTATTAAAATAAAAAATATTAAATAAAAAACTAAAAAAATAAAATTAAAAATTAAAAATATATAAAAAAAGATGTAGGCCTCTACCGTAGCCTCAACAACTTCCGAGCACCACAAGCTCCAACCACCGTAAAAAATGCCAACATTTATTAAAAATGCCATGATGATGGCGGTTTTTGAAAAAAATTGGCATTTTCAAAGAGTCTTCAAGGCATTTTCAATTAAAAATGGGAGTTTTTACATAAAATAGCATTTCTTCGCCGATTGGAGATGACATTGCTTGGTGGTGGCCGAGGCTACGGGGAAGGCCTCCATAGTTTTTTAATTTTTTTTAATGTATTTTATCTATTTTTATTTATTTTTAAAGTTTTTATTTTTAAATTATTACTTTGTTTTTATTTTTTATTTAAATATTTTTTAAAAATATTTTAGATTTTTTTATATTTTAATAGGATCAAATAAGTGCTACTTTAGAATTAATTTGGTTAGGGGTATTAAGGGTAGAAAATTAATGTTTACTCCTATAGTCCTATTGAAGGAAGTTTTAAGTTTAACTCCTGTTTATGCAATTATGTTTATGTTTACTCCTATATTGGGCAATTTCTGTTCTTTCTTTAAAACCATTAATGGTGACAGGGAAAGCGCTGAAGGGGATCTAGATAGAGTTGTTAATGAATCGAGCTTTTATCGAACTATTCGAGTTTGGGCTCAATTTTGAACCAACGAGTCGAGCTTAACGAGTTTTCGAACATGAACCCGAGCAGAATTTTAAGTTCGAACAATTAATCGAGCTGAGCTTGAACATAGTAGTATTTAGCTCGGTTCAAGCTCGAGACTATCTAACATCCTGAAATTATAGATATAATTTACATCAACAACAACAACATCCAAATCTTAGTCTCAAAAGATATTGAGGTCGGCAATGTAAATCAACAGGGTTGGAGCTGGGAAGATTCGAACCCTTGACCAAAGAGCAGACCGTGTAGCACTCTTTCCAGTCGGCTAGTATGCCAACTTTTATAGATATAATTTACATATATGTCAAAATTTAAATGTGATTATTAATGAACCGAATACTTGTCTAATAATCCAAGCATGAGCTTATTAACACAAGAATCACATACAATTTTAAATTTGAGCGTATTTATCGAGCTTCTCGAGCCCGTGATTCGAACATCGAACACCGATCGAGCCAAATACAAGCCTCATTTATAAAGCTCGTCGAGCTTCAAGCTCGAACGCGAACACCACTATTACCAAATCGAACCGAACTTGAGCTCTGGGTATTCGAGCTTGGCTCGTTAACTAGTAAAAGGTATACTGAAATTTTAAGTTTTGACTCCTCCCTAATATAAATTGTTTAAATCCTGACCGTCTAACTTGATATTTCTATCTTCGCCACTGTTTAGAAACCATATTATCGGAACAAATGTAAGACAAAACCTAAAAAGTTAAAACTAATGTTATCCAAGTATTTCACTCGGTTGAATCTGCTCTTTCCTAAACCAGATTACTATTGACAATAATGTAAGCAAGTGTGATGTATTCACTTGAAATATTTTCAATCTCAACTTATCTCGGATCACATAAGGTTAGACTTAAATAGTCTAGAACACATCAAACAAAAACTTGATTCAGTGATATATCACGTAAAGTACATATTATAATGTATTTTTACTAAATCAGACCAGATTCAATGACACAAGAATAAAACATAAAATTGAGTTTTAAAGTGAAAAATTTTCAGAAATAAGAAGAGAACTTCGGGCAAGCAGCCTATTCTGTAATGGAGCAACTCATTTAAGTGGTGCCCCACTTAAATGAGTTGCCCCATTTATGGTCATACATCAGGAGTGGGGTAAAAATGGGGTACAACTTTGGGGTACCTTTAGCATAGCTCTTAACAATTTAGGTTTGGCTGATGATGAATAAAAGGTAATAGAACACTTAAATTGATGCTAGTGCAATGATATGTTTGTTGTAATATGACAGTTAAATCGATACTAGTAGACAAGTAACATCTTTTTCCAGAGGAAGTGCCTATTGCATATTCAGGTAACGGCAAAAATAGCCAACTGGTAGAACATGCAATGTCCTCCAAAAGTCCAAATAACACTATCTAGTCTTTTTCTATTTTCCCAAAATAAGATGATAAAGAGAAAATCATTATGAAACTTCGAAAGATACACTACTAATAGTGGCACAATCGAAAGTTATAGGGACTACCAAATCTCCCCATAAATAACAAGTTTACATATCATGGGCCGATTCAGCGTTCACGCTCAAGTGGGGCCATTTTTTTAAAATAGGGGCCAAAATTTAATTAAATGACGTATTTTGTATCTAACATTCAAACTTAAATTTTACAACCTAGATTACAATCAGCGTTCACTAGAATATATATACTATTAACTTTTTTAGTGTGAGTCTGGCCCTCTCTGGCCCAACAATGTTTGACGTACCCACCCTTATACCCACTTTATACCCACCATGTTTGCGAAGCTTTTTTTATCTGTGAACCTGATTCATAGACAATATTTTATCTGTGCGTACAAATATCATTTTTTATTCTTTTCTTCCTGAATAATAGTTTAGCTGACCCATTTATTACTCAAAATCGAGTCATTGTCACATTCCACTAAACAGAGCAAAGTTCAGTAAATGATACCTGGGTACGTTTTTCATTGTTCCAAAAGGTGGAATCTCCCACCCCAGGAGCCCCCCACCCCGACCTGACAGGATGGTGGGGAGGTTGGTCACGGTGACTCAGTCGGCAGAATGGCAGTAGGCCCATACACCCGTGTGCACCAGAGGCCCAGCCTTATTTCAGGTTCTGTTACCTCCACCCGATCGCTGCTGGGATTCAAACCTTGGTCCATTGTTCCAAATCTCCCACCACTCGACCAACTGAGCTACCCGTGCGGGTACCTGGGTACGTTTTTCAAAATCATGTCCTCGTGAAGTGGTGATTCGGTTCGAAAGGCTGTAGGATCGCCATCCATAATTTGCACCAAAAAAAAAACTTCCTAGGGGAGGATAAAAAAATAATGTGTGATCTTCAATTAAAAAATCCCTAGGAGATATCAAAATGAGACACCAAAGTTCCAAGTAACTTGTGGTCTGATAACGTCACTGCTGATCTTTCAAAGAGGAGGTCGCAGGTTCGGGTCTCATTCAAATCAAGGATGTTGACATTATCATAAACAAATACTATAATAGATTTAGAAGAATTTCCCAAAAAATGAGACATCAAAGTGAGTGAGATTGTATATGAGAATGTTGAAAGAGTTACATAATTTTCACGCAATGGATATATGTACAACATAAGAATGACACCTATTACTGCTTTTTTATATGCTCTGTATATATAGTCTATAGAGTTTCTTCAACTTATCCACTTCTTCATATTGGTGGTTGAGATAATAATGGATTCCCAGGAGATGTCCTGAATAAAAACCACAACAAAATGAAAATGCAGGAATGGTAAACCACTGATGCCCAAAAACTAGCAATCGAGAATTCAAACGTCATTCGAGAATTACCTAATGTTCATTCCCGGTTTTTCAAGAACCTTGTCTGGTATTTTTCCAGTGAGATTGTTGTTTTGTAAGAACCTGCAATCAAGTAGTACATACAATTATACAAAGACTTGTCAGAATATTCACATATATTTCAAGAACTTGCAAATGATCAAATCTTAGTACTAAAGTGGAAGTTTTAAATACTTTAATTAAATAATCATCTGTGGTATGCAAATTCCTGACCAGTACACTCTATATTCTAATGTGATAGTAGGACTTACAGTTCATGGAGGTTATCAATGCTCCCAAGTGATGGCAAAATATCACCACCAAGCCGATTGTCTTCTAAATGTCTAAATTGAATTCCAGATATCAGTACAGGAAAAAACAATGGCAAGCATTGCCATAGCTAGACTTTGGCCAACCAGGCAAACCACAAGTTTGGAGGGGAAAAGAATTTAATGAAGTTTTTTACTACAAAAAACTTTATATCCATGAATATTTTCCTTATCCAACATTGAAACCTAAATTTTATTGCAAGGTTAGACTTGGATTTATATTCTATTAGCATATTTGTGTAAAATCATTTATCTATTGCAAGTTCTGTTACACATAATAAAAGAATAAACTGCTCTAGACTTACAACGTTTCCAGTCTCTTCAAAGAAGATAAATCTGGGATGACTCCAGACAAATTATTGTTTCCAAGCCAGCTGATAAAAGTGACACATTTTCAGTAGTTATAGCACTAATGTGTTAAATTATGAGTAATAAAAGTATGTTTTTCACCTACATGCCACTCAGCGCAGACAAGTTGGCAATGTTTGGCGAAATTGTTCCAGACAGGTCCATCCTTGTCAGGTTTCTGCAAAGAAGCATGCAAAGTACATTGATATCTTTAGGTTATTAGAATTGGATTGTGATCACTTAATCCATTAGCTAGCAACTTCAACACAAAATCTTTATAACTCATCATTTTCTATTTAATTGTCAAATATGGAACTCTGACACATATGATGCATACTAAAAAAACCAGTAATTCCTGAATTAATTTACTTTTCTTGATTTTTTAGGGTATGAGAAGGGTTCAAGAGCCTTAGAATCATCAAAACTTACTTACAAAGCTATGACACGAATCCGGGATTCTCCAGAGCACACAACTCCAGTCCATGGGTACTGAGGGGGGAGACATGGATCACCATTCCAATCCAGTGGAGGATTTTTGAAACTTCTCTTTACCCCTTCCAAAGCAGCCACTAAATGAAAAAGGGTCAAATGATCAATAATATCCATGTTATCCAGAAAACTGACCGTATAATTAAAAACACCAGGAATGACACAAATGCATCATGCATGCAAAAAAAGAAAACATATACTACGTATTTATCAATTTGGGCAGTAGTTTTTGGCATTAATTTATTATGGTATTAAGTAATGTTATAAAATATAATTTACACTTTAATTTCATCTCACGTGTTTCAACATATGCTAGGTAGTAAACATTAACTTAACTCCAGATTACAGATCATATACGGATACATTTTTGGACACCTCCCAAAAAACTCATATTGAACCCCTCTTATTTTTTAAAATTTTAGACTTCTATTGCACCTGACAACGTATTCTAAGGAATTTACCGTGGTGATGATGATAGACTCATTCACAAGAACGGGGTCAAAACTCATGAGATGATGAGAAGACCAAGCAAGAAATACCCAACATATTTAAGAAAAGTTTATGTAGGTAATGAGTGATCATAAATCATAAATGAACTTATTTGAGAGACACATTTCTTTATTTTCAAGAATAGAAAGACACTCTTACAAGCTTTCAATAAGAACTCTCAAAACATCTTACAATCTCTATAAACTTAGTTTCTAATCTACCAAGAGTAGTTCAAAGACTATTTTGACCTGTGTTGTTTGTTGAAAGTGAAGATATACAGGGCTAAACCTAATGTGATGATTTATGAGCAACAACCTTTGCAGGTAAAATTTCTATCTAGTTACATTATATACACTTACCATCTCTAGTGTGTGTTTTTCCACCAACAGGTAGCACTTGAAAAATCTCTCCTGCATTGATGACAGGGCCAACACTTGAACCAGGGGTAGGGTTCAGAGTTATATTTGTAATGCCAGAGAGAAGCCACTGGTTTGTGAAGACCACTACACCAGAAGGAGTGACATTAAGATTAGGGTAATAAACTAAGCCATTCAAGCTTATGTTGAAAACTCTGTCTGAAACAGAATCTCGATCATTCGCAAAGTAAAGAGCAATGTGATATGTAGCATTCAGCAGCGGCATTGGAGGCCACAACAATTGCATCGGTTCGGGCTTTCTGTTTTCATAACGCGTCTCAAATACTTTCAGAGGGGGACGATTCCAGAAACCGGATATAGAAACACTGCTTAAGTTTTGTGAAGGAGAGTGTTCTCCAAACGGCTCCCAGTAACGATCAAATTCATCATCAGGGTATCTGGCAAAATGGAAGCAAACTGCCATATAGTTAAATAAAGTGGGCAATGATTCTGAGTTTATAACCAGTTGAAACTACTGCTAGAAAAGAAGCTCAAAACCTTGGATATGTCAAACATTTCCAACATTACATAAAATATATTAAGATTTGAGGTTCCAAAAGAATAGCTTGAGACTTCATATACGAAGTATTATAGATTGTACTACGTATTTGTATGTGTCAATACAATACAATACACTAACCCGACTTTATATGTTAGATTATAGTTTTATACATTGTCAGTGTGATACTTTATATGTTAAAATTGAATTTTTTATATGCAACCGGTATGAGATGACTTAATACAATTAACAAATTAAAGTTGAGTTAGATTAAATAGATTGAGCCAGTGGGAAATGATTAAAGTACCTAATGGTTGACCCATTGTATCCAAAGTTGTGCCTTGCATGGAGACTAAGAGCATACTTGCTGAAATCAGTAGAATTGTATAAAGAATCCCACACCAACAAAATTTCCAGGGCTGATATAAAAGGGTCGGATTCAGTATAGTTATTGTCTCCCAAACACACCTTCATAGTCTTATCCCCAGCTAAAAACACCCCTTCATAGTACTTTGGCCTTATCATCGATCCATTTTGATTATTAATGTAACCCCCCTCTTCATCCTCCTTTGTTATATTCACAACACTCCACAGAGTACCATCCACAATCTGATCAAACACCGGGGCCACCCGATGCCCGTTGACTCCGCCGTAGAAATACGCCGTACGGACCAGATATTTCCCTCCCCGAAAAACAGGGACAGTGTAACAGAATTTCTTGAATCTGTTGTTCAGGAGAGGGAACGTACGGGCAGTCAAGAATCTGGGGTCCCGAACGGGCGGCGGGAAAGGTACGTTCTTTGGGGTCCCCACGGCGATGTAGTCGCCGTCCGGCGACCATTCTTTGCCGTCGATCACTGAGCTAACACCAGCGCCACAGTTGATTCGAACTCCTGTCGAATAAACAAAAAATGAAAACTTTATGTGTTCAGCTATGGGAAAATAAGAAACGATATATGAGATGGAATTCATAGAAAAGTGATGGAATTATTACGTCTAGGGGGTTGGCAATTGGAAAGGGAAACGAAGAGAGGAAGGATGATGATGAAGAGAGAGTAGAAGAAGGGTGGTAATATGGAAGAAGACATGGCTGAAGTAACTGCTGAGCTAGTTGGGATTTTCTGCAGGGGTATTTGAATTGAAAGGGTAGTTTAAATTAATTAGTTATTGAGCTGTGGAAGAATACAGATACTAGTTTATTCATTAATAAGGTCTCAAGGGACTGAGTAGTCCTGACTCCTGAGTGGAGAAGAGTAGGAAATAACGCGGGAACCAAAGTGAACCAGTCAAAAGGCCTGTTGACTCGTTCTTTTGTTGTTTTAGGCTGTGTTTAATAAATCGGACCTGGCAGTTCAGCCTGGAAACCGGTGAACCGTCCTCCTACCCGATCCGGTTGTTCAATAAACCGCAAATGTACCAAAAACCGGAAAAAAAACGGGTTGACTCGCCGGTTCCGAGTTGACCCGTGACCCGATCATCCGTCCGGGTTGCTCCCTAGTCCGGTTTTTACAACATAGATTTTAGGTTGGGGCAATATATGGAAAAGCCCATTTCTAACTTATTGTTATATACTCCCTCCATATAAGATTGTTGAGTAAATTACCTATATAGGAGTAAAAAAGTTTTTAAATTCCAAAATAGGACTATCTTGTTTTTTATTCCTTAAATAGGGGTAAATTTCTGCCAAATGACATTACTAGGCTTTTAAACATGACATTTTTTTTCAAACTTGGCAGATTACTCATATTCAAGGAATAAAAACATGATACTTCTATTTTGGAATTTCAAAGCGTTTTTACTCCTATTTAGGGCAATTTCTAAAGAGTGTTCCATTGTACCTTTTTGGTCCATCCTAATAAGATTGTTTCATACCAAATTTGGTAAAATTTGTGCGACTCTAAATCTTTCTTTACTCTATTTTTTTCAATTCAATAACAAATCACATAAAACATTTTTTATTGATTTGTGTGTTACTCCCTCTTGTCTCATTGTTAGTGGGACGAAAGTAGTAGTATGTAACAGCGTAACTTAGAACAATTAGAGCCGTTTGGTAACAATTAGAGCCCGGTGAGGTAGGCGGTTCGGGCCCGGGCCTGCTAAATAGTGAACCGGCCCGTCCGGTTCAGGCCCAGTCCAGGCCAATTTATTTATTTATTTCTTTTTTTTTTGAATTTATTTTAAGTTTTTGGGTTGGGCTGGGTATGATGGGCCATTTGTGGTGGTTTGGGGTGGTTTGGGGTGAGGGGGAGGGTTGGGGGTTAACTAGGAAAAGCCAAAAAAAATTACATGAACCGAGGCCCGGACCAGACCCGGGGTTACCCGGCCCGGCCGGGCCCAGGTCCGAACCGGGCCCGAACCGGAACCGGTCCACCCCTACTCATAGCTGAAGCATTATGCTCCGGGCCCAAGGTGCCAGAGTCTTCAAAGGGAATAGATTTACTAAATTTGGCAACAAGTTATTCCATTCCTCCAAAAATATTGGTGCAAATTTTACCTCCTAAATGGTGCATAACTATTGTAAGAACTTGTACAAATAGTTGTTAATATCACACAATAAAGGGTATAAATTAGAGACAAAATTGTAAATTTAGAAAAAGGACATCATCGTGGCCTTGTGGGACAAACCAAAATGACAGGCAAGATATAAAATGGAACCGCAGCAAAAATACATTTTGTTTGCAAAAGTAGAACAAGGTGAAGGTTTAGCTGGGGTGTTGAGATAACAATCAGGATTTGCCTTGTTTTCTTGGACTACCAGATTTGCTCATCTTGGACTACTAAGCCTGATAGGCTGCCCAAATTAACCAATAGCAGCCAGCAACCAGGAAGGTTGTCATTTCTTTCATCTGCACCGTATGGCCCTCTTCCAACAGTATATCTGTAACGAAAAGTAACATTCATTATGCCAAGCTGGATCTCCTTCTCTTGAGCGCCTTCCATGTTGGTCCACCTAAATTACAAGTCAAACTGTTATAGTCACTCCTCTGTGACGGTGGGGGAGCTACTACTGGTTTGTACCTTTCTGGAGACATTGTTCCAATAGTGTCTTCACTTGTTGTTGCTCCCTCTTCGTTTGCCAGTGAAGCAGTTTCACTTTTCACCTCACGAGCCCTCTCCCCTCCCTCCCCTCTGGAACTAATACTAAGAGGCGTATCACAAGGTGGGGTAGGTGGCCGTTGTTGCTCGCTCCATTTATTTGTAGGAGGCAGAGGCACATCAGCCTGCTGCTCTTCATGCTCCCTCAGCGTGTTAGTAGGTAATGAATCGTCTGCAGCAGCGGCATTGGGCTTCTGATGCTCCTGCTGCCGCCTCTTCTTTCCAGAAGCATGCTTCAGAAATTCTTCCCCATCCTCCACAGCCTTCATCCACTGTTGATCACTCAGTGTGTCAATATACACAACCTCTTTTCTTTTCCTTTTTCCGTTTACATTGGCACTGTCATGTAGAAATCCTTTTCCTTTTCCTTGGTTGGAATCGGCTTGAACATAAGCCCAATCTGGAACCTCATGATCTTCCATGAGACGAGACCGGTAACGCTCCTTTTGCCTTCTCTCCTCATCCATCTTCTCAAAGAGCCAAAATTCCTCTGTTGACCGTGCTGCAAGATTATTAATCTCTCTCCGTAGGCACATCAGTCCCAAGAGTGCTGGTACCTCTACGCATGATCTCTTCTAACAGTTCTCTCCTGTCTTGAGCTGCACAATAAGTATCAAAGACGCTGTCAATAAAAAGAAAGTAATGACATATACTACCCCATCCCTTAAGACTCCACCATTTAGAGTTTACATAGTTTGACTGATTATAACGTTAAATTCTACTCCCTCCGTCCCGCAAAATAGTTCAAGGTTTGACTTGGATCGGAGTTTAAGAAATTGGGAATAAAGTGAAAATGTATTGCTGTGGTTGAGTAAGAAAAAGGTAAATGAATGGTAGTCAAACAAAACTTTCCAAAAAGGGAATGGAAACAATTTTTTGGGAAAGCCCAAAAATGAAAGTGGGAACTATTTTGCGGGACAGAGGGAGTATCTAACAACATTTAAATTAGTATTAATACTTATTATGAATTTTTTCTGAAACGCAAAAAACAAAATAAATATGATAAAAATTTGATACTGAAATTAGAGAACATAAACAAATAATGTTGACCACATAAATAGTAAACTGGCAATATTTTTGTGAGGCGGAAGGAATATGTGACTTAAGTAAAACATAATGGATGAAAAAGTGAGTTTTAATAAGCACTGACTTTGTATTTCCTCAGTGACTGGTGGTAGTAATGTCACTAATGTGTCAGTTTTATACTGCAGTGGTCATGGTATTTTCACAGTGACTATAGCCAGTGTCAATGAGTTTTATTTTATTAACTATTAGGGAAGAAGCCTCTAAAAAGAAGTCAAATAACCATCTGTGTTAGGGAGAAAAGTTCAATCAGTCATAATTATAAATCATAGAAGACAAACAAACCAGTGGAAGTTGTATTGAACAGCCCTGCCTGGATGACCTTAGCATCAATGCCCATCTTCTGTTTTGCGCGCTCCAAGATGACCTCTTCAATTGATCCTACACTAACCAAAACAAATACCATGACTTCTTTCGTTTGACCAATCCGATGTGCTCGATCTTCTGCCTGTTGGTCCATTTGAGGGTTCCAATCACTGTCAAAGGTTATCACAGTATCTGCTGTCTGTAGATTCAGGCCAAGTCCACCAGCACGGGTACTAAGGAGAAACATGAAGTAAGGGGAATCTGGGGCATTGAATTGTCTCACCAAAGAACCTCTTTCCTCTGTTTTTGTTGCGCCATCAAGTCTAAGATACTTATATTCGTTCAGTTGCAAATAGATTTCAAGAATGTCCATGAGACGGGTCATCTGTGAGAAAAGGAGGACCCTATGTCCAGCTCTACGGAGTTTGGGAAGTAAGCGGTCAAGAAGCTCCATTTTCCCAGATGCTCTCACGATTTCCTCCTTTTGCCACATATTATACTGATTCACAAAGAGGTAAGGGTGATTGCAACATTTCCTGAGTTGCATAGACAAGTTCTGCAAGCTTTTGGATTTTCCAGTTCCTGCATATTTGAATATCACACAAGTGGTAGTTTGTAGCTTATTATAACAGGGAGACACATCCCCTTTTCTTTGTTGGGATCTACAATCTTTGAAAAAGATAATTCGTTGCAGAGGGAGATGCATTCAATGGCGAATATGAAATTCATCGAGAAATTTGAATATTGAGTAGGTGAAGCTCTTTTCTGTTGCAAAAATAAAGTAGGTGGATTGCGTATGTTCAATTCAATCGAGTTTTTATATTTCTTTCATTTCTGAAAAATCGGTATAACCACTAACATGATATTATATTAGTTCAGTTCTCACCTCAAGCATTTATTTATATGATAGAACAAATCCAAAAGCATGTCATGTACGCATTTATTCTAACCAACTATCTTTTTTTTCTCATCAAGGCCTTTAGGTTTTTATATTTCTATTTCTTGTTATAAATCAGTATAACCACTGACATGGTACAGCAGCTCAGTTCTCACCCCAAGATGATAACGCAAATCCAAAAGCATGTATGCAATATTTAAACAAAATCTCTTATTTTCCTTCCATAAAGGTCTTCAGAAGTTCAGAGTACACAATTTTTTACCAAAAACTTACTAGAGGTGCAGCCGAGCAGGAGGTAGGGATGAATAAATCAATAAATAAACAAGTAAACTGACAAAACTAAGACAGAACCGAACAAAAAAATGTTAGTCTGTCAATGGTTATGATTTTGTATAAGACATCAGTTGTTTGGTTTGCCGGTTGAATTTAGGTTATGTACTTGTGGTTTTGCTCAATCACAGAAAAGCCTACTGTTATAAAAAAGCCTAATGTTATGTCCCCGCGAGGAGAGGGTCCGGAGAAAACCCTACTGTTAATGGCCATAAAATTTATGAAATATATTTTTTAATGTTCTATGCAGTTGATCGAATTTCTCCAAAAAAAACTCCAAGCCCGATGATGGTCAGGCATATACTGTATCAAAACCTCTGAAGCCCACATGCATATTTAATACCTAAAGACTTGAGACCTATTCATATGTTGGAATATAAGTGCACACACATACAAACAATATTAAAAGCAGATAATACTTACCAGTACCCAGTCCTACCCTCCCTTCATCTGTAACTTGGCGATAGTATAATTTCTGCCAAGCTGACATGTCGCATTTCAGGATAACCTGTGTTTTCCCAGGAAGGAACTTCTCCACTTCATCTTTCTTCCTCCGTAATATGAATGGCCTAATAACCTGGGAATAAGAAAATAAAGTATGAACAAAAAAGGCACATTGAAGAAGAGTGTAATTACAAGTAAATCCAAGGAAAACCTACATGGTGCAAACGTCGAATAATTAATAGCTCTTCTTCATCTGTTAGAGTGATATCACATTTATCCGAGAAAGGCGCATTAAACCAGTCCTCGAAGTTCTCCACAGAATTAAATATGTTTGGTAGGAGAAAATTAAGAAGTGATCATAATTCCTGTAAGCTATTTTGAATTGGGGTACCAGTCAATAGAAGTCTCCGCTTGATTCGGTAGCTGCAGAAATTACAAATTCCAATTCACTATAGGCTAGAAGTACTTGGGGGGTCAACATGAGCTGAATGCAGCAAATATTAAGCTCAGATTTCTTAAACAAGAAAGAAGTTTCTTATCGAACATACCCTGCGACAGTCCGTGCAAGAGCACATTCATGATTTTTCAACCTATGTCCTTCATCAATAATCAAGTAGTACCAGTGAATTTTCTTCAAAAATGCTTTATCTCTCATGATAAGATCATAATGGGTTATTATCACATTAAATTTCCCCTCCCCAGAGTACTCTTCCCTCAATGCTTTCCTTTCCTCTAGCCGCCCATCATAAAGAACAGCAATGATGCTGCAAAAAAAGAAATTTAGGGCACGTTAACACCATACTCTACAGCATTTCAGAGAATATATTGTATCCATAGTCCATACCTAGGTGCCCATGTTTGAAATTCACTCATCCAATTTGGCAGTACAGCTTTTGGGGCCACAATCAAGTGCGGGCCAGTCACACTCTTGTTTTCTATTAGATGTGCAATAAGAGAAATAGTTTGAATTGTCTTCCCCAGCCCCATTTCATCTGCTAAAATTCCATTAAGATTGTTATTGAACAGAGACACCATCCATTGAAGCCCTTCTATCTGGTAAGGTCTTAATTCTCCACCCTGAAGCATGGTTGGTTGCACTGTTACCTGAAAATTTATTTATATTCAAAATGATATTACCAACTCCATTAGCATAAATATACGTATTATAACGTAGTAAATGGAGAGGATCTATTAAAATAACGTTTGTGCGAGCTCTATCTTACATATAAGGGCAGCATGGTGCACATTGTCATCCCCGCAAGGTGAGGGTCTGGGGAAGAGTTCCACCACAAGGGTGTATAAGGGGCAAGATTTCCCTTGTCATTTTAACAAGAGACCGCTCTCAAGACTTGAACAGGTGAGCTCTCAGACACACAACGCCTTAACTAGAGCACCAAGGCTTCACATATGAACAAAATTTTGAAATGAAAATTTTAGAAGTGTATTTAACTTTTAGTGTTGATATTCGAGTTGATTTAGGAATATTCGATGATTTTAACAATATGGATAAGAATATGTTTCTTATTTGAAAAAAAAAATATAAGCATATGTGTATATATGGTTATTAAATAAAATAAAAGTTAATGATAGACAACTTGATTTGAATAATTGAATCGGTTTGATTTGTTTGCCATCCTAGCCCTAGGTGAAAGCACAATCCCTCATCAGAAAGACAGTTCACAACTACAAAATATCAGAACCCAATGAACAACAACAAAATAGAGTTTCTAGTAAAAAAATGATATATCCTAAATCCACAAAACACAAGTGAAAATAACATGTTCCAACTTCACAAGGGTAATACTAGTTTGAGTAGAAGAATTTCCTAGCTAGCTAGAACCTACCTCTACTACCTTCAGTAACACCGTCACGACTTACTTCCATCCACCTTTTCATTCTGACACAATTATAATCTTGCCGCCACTTACCTTTGCGCTTATTGAAAAATGGAAATTCGGTACCCCAAGTTTTTGTCAAATTAAGTATCCTAACGAGTATTTTTCATAATACTGGTTAGTAGAATACCTTCCATTATGGTTGAATAACTATCATAGAATGATATTGTGTCTGCTACGCGACGATTATGAAGATTTATGTCATGTAATCAGTGTGGTCCTGGTTGTTATTGTTGCATATGAATACCTTCCATTATGGTTGAATAACTATCATAGAATGATATTGTGTCTGTTACGTGACGATTATGAAGATTTATGGTCTGTATGTTACAAAACGCGACATTGAGATTTTTGCATTATACTTGAGTCAGTTCCATTAAGCCATTTGTGTCATTGAATGGCTAAAGGTTCTCTACACTAAATCAGTGATGTCAATAGTGCGCAATATCGGTGGGCATAGCCTGGCACAAGAAGACTCTATGTAGCGGAGCGGTTGGCTATTGCGGTAAAAGAGGCTGCTATAGCAGGCGCAATAGCGGTTGTTGCGGACGCTATAGTGGCACTACTGAAATTTGCATTATCTTAACACCATAACTTCTGGTATTTTTGGATTTTCAATTTTAAAGGGGTAATGTAGGATTTATAAAATAAAAAGTAACAATAGTAAAACCTTTATAACTCATAAAACTCATCCCAAGCTTAAAAGAATATCTCTTTGCTTCTCTGGTTCTTCAACGACTACTATCGCAACTCAGCCTCTAATTACGTTCTTCTCCAACTTCTCTTCTTCTTATACTTTCATCTTTTCCGCTCTTCTAAGTCTCAGTCAGGAGCATGCAAAAGCTTACAGGAGATAATCTTGACCTTTCTTGGTGGTGGAATAGTTTGAAAGATTTAAAAGACAAGAATGTCACATGTGATAAAAAAATCCAAGACTAATGGCTTTTTATTGGTAATTTAGGGTATATAAATATGATGAACATTGAGAATAAGTAATACTTATCACTTTATGGATGTCATGACTCATGTATGTATGTAATGTAAATATGCAATTGCCTGCATTAATATTATTATGTGTTCTACACAAGAGCTGTATGAATAGCGGTCATCACGCTATCCGCTATCCGCTATAGCATTTTTGTGGTAGGCCGCTATACGGGATTGACAACACTGCACTAAATAGACTAAAATTGATCATGTAATGTGAATAATCATGAACAGTTCAAAAATCCTCAAGGTACAGTCTACAATAATAATAACATTAATTCCAATAATCATTGCATTATACTCCTCCACCTATGCCAAATTATAAGGCACGTTATGTTTACTGTTTATTATGATAACAAGTAAAAATGTGCTTCGCTTTCTAAATTAGCCCTGAAGTGGGACCAATTATGTCAAGTCATTTCAAAAAGGTAAAAAGAGAGGAAGGGCTAGTTGGGAAAAGTAAAAAGTTAGTTATATTCAAATTCGAAATGTGGACATTATTTTGGGGCAAACTGAAAAGGAAAGGATCACTAAATTTGGACAAAGGGGGTCATTGATTCTGAGCAGAAGGAACTAATATAAAACATAAGCAATTATTTATAAT
Organism: Cuscuta europaea; assembly: GCA_945859875.1. Classification (NCBI taxonomy): domain Eukaryota; kingdom Viridiplantae; phylum Streptophyta; class Magnoliopsida; order Solanales; family Convolvulaceae; genus Cuscuta; species Cuscuta europaea. Next base: position 3,601,017 of record CAMAPE010000038.1, on the reverse strand, counting down.
GTTCCTAACATCCGTACCATATATCAAGATGGTTATGGTCGTAACAAACTATACACACACAACACACGAAAATTAAATTAAAAATTATTTTCTTAATTGAAGATGGCTCCATCATTTGCAAAATGGTTCACTAAACTATCTGCAATTGTTTGTTATGAAGAACCAGTGATCTGTCAGTCCATAAAATTTTCGACGCGATTTTCACTATGGGTCATCCGGAAATAGTCGTTGTGTGCTTTAGTGCAGGGATAAGACTGTGGACATCTGACCCCCCTTACTCCACCGTAGGTGGGAGACTTTGCGGCAATGGGTAATGATGATGATGATGATGATGATGATGATGATGATGAATTGAAAATAATAGGAAACATGTCACAAAATGAGTTTAGAATGTGTAAGAGGGGCAGTTGTTAACAGAGTCAAAGGTAACGGGGTAACTAGTTTACACTTTTCAAAACCTAAGGGGGTGAGAGTTTCCCCATGAAATGAACCAAGCAATTAAACAAAGTTCACATTGGTGTGTCTATGTAAACGAAGAAATCGAAGTTCAAACAATTGCATGTGTTGGAAAATGTTCAAATTTGAACATGCTATCTGTTTCTTAACAGAAAGGGATGTTAAAAAAACGTAAATTGACAATGGGGAACTCTTTATTGCAAGTGGAGATGCCTTAAACCATTATATGATCCCATCCCACTCAAATGAAGGTAGAAAATAAAATGAAATTAATGGTACAACATAATGCATCAACGGGAGACCTACAAAAAAGTAAAAGTGATAAGCCATAAGCAAAAGGAAACTAGCACAAAATATTTACCTTTTCCTGGATTGAATGCACTGCTGAATTATATTTCCGTTGTCCTTCGAGTAAATCATTTGTCTTTGTGTCACAAGTAGCTTCATTATCAACATCCTCATTCTCCTCGGGGGCTGACAGTCCAGGAGTACCAGTTTTTGATGCAGTCAACTCTTGCAAACCAGAACCTGGACCTTCTAAAGGTTCAATACCATCATGATCAGCATCTTTTTGCCGTTGGACAGCAGCTCCCAGACGGCCAAGAAGATCATTGGTGTTTTGCAAAAGCAATCTCAACCGCTCATTCTTGCTCTCATCAACCATTTTCATATATGCTTCTTGATCATCAGCTTTAAGCGCCTGGAACCTCAACTTTTCTGCTCGCGTAGCTCGTTGTCTTTGCCTTCCATGCCATGCCTGTAATGGTTAGACTGAAGTATCAATCACCGGATCTTACAGATACAACCTTTTTAATTATGCTGGACCATAAGAGTAGTAGGAAGCAAGCAAATACCTGGATACCATCATATCTTTGTTTTCGACGCTTTTGAACTGCCTGTACATGCAGTTGGAGTTCGCGTGCTGCATTAAGTATGTCCGCAAAGAATTTTCTTTTCTTAGTTTCCACATGATTTCTTGCCTCTTCTTCTATTCTTGATAACCTCTGTGAAGCCATTTCAGCCATATTAGAAAGCTGGGAATCACAGAGGGACACTGTGACACTTCAAAAATCTAAATAAAAATAAAAATAATTTTTAGTCAGATAAAATATTACGAAAATAACATTTTAATTATTAATTGAGTCAGACAAAAATTCAACAGTTGTAAAATTCTAAATAGATAAAATTTCAAAATTTATGACGTTTTAGTCAGATAAAAATATTTCAGTAATAGGAACAACATTTTAATAAACAAGTAAACTAGACAGAAAAATTAACATTTGTGACATTTTTAGTCTGATAAAAGTGGTCCGATAAAAGAAATAACATTTTATATCAAGTACCAATTATACATATGACATAAGAAGTAAAAGTTATATTTTAATCAAAATACACAAAATACAAACTTGACTTTTCTAATAATACTAATACACTCCTAATGCATAAAATATACCTACGTACTAAACCTACGTAAACTAAGTATATATATATATACTATACTCCTATTATGACTCTAACTACGTAACTTCGAATAATACTCCTACTATAATACCTATACTATACGTATGTAATTTACTATATATACATAAGTCATACGCCGTACACCAACATATGAATGAACCCATATATCATACGTAACTACATACATATGACCGATTGGTGCAACACATCAAAAGGATAGAAATCATAATCAAGAATGTAGATAATCACGGTGAGTGAGAGAGGAGTGAAGTGGGTCAAGGTCACGGGCGTCGGAAACCACCGTACTAGGCAGTCAAGGTGCCGAACCAGTCACCGGAAAAGGAGCCGGACTGCCGGAGATCATTGTTACTTTCATCGTTGAGGACGGGTCATAGGAGGTGGGAGCGGGAACTGTCGTCGTCTCCGAGAGCGTGGGAAACTGCCTCTTGACGCCACTGGACGCCGGAGAAAAGATCACGTTGTTGTGCCGGACAGTCGGCAGGATTTCACGACGGAGAAGGTGAAGCCATTGTCGTTCAGACCGCTGCCGTCGATCTCAGGGGGAAGACGCTACTGTGTCCGAGTGAAGCCACTGCAAGAGTCGCCATGAGTCGCCACCGGCCCACACCCTGCTCCTGCACACGTTGGCCGAACATGAGCTGCATCGCCGGAGTTCCATTTCGAATGCGCCGTATTTCCACGAACTGGAGCAGGGGGGAATCTGGTTCTGCGTCACCGCCGTCGTCCGCTACCGCCATGTCGCTGTCCGTCGTCCACTAGAGGTAAGTCAGTTACCTGCGTTTTTTTTTCTTCTTCTCTTTCTCTCGTTTCCAGCAAAGACGAAGAAGATGAACATACTGTTGTTGTTATGTTTTTACTAAACTTTGGGCCGGGCTCTTTTAATTAAATTTGGGCCAGTTCGGCCCAGTTGCAATAAACATTAGAAATAAAATAGTAAATAAAATAAATAAAATCTGGAAAAAATATAAATTAAATACCTAGTATAAATATACATATTGGGACCAACCAGAATTGGAAAATAATATTTTTAGCTATTTTTAATTGATTTAATGGTAATTGGGTCAATTTATACACATTTAGTAAATAATTAACTAAATGACGAAAATAATTATGAAATAAATATTGGAGTAAACTAGGATAAATATATGACTAACTAGGATCTTATGGACCATTTATAATTAATAAAAATTAAGATTTAGTATATTTAATTGAAATCGAATCGGTTAATACATATATGAAATTAAAGGAATAATTATGGAAAATAATTATAAAATAGATATCTGGACAACCTAGGTCAAATATAGACCCAAAATATAGTTATAGACGGTTTTTAATTTATAAAGTCGATTCTTAGTCTATTTATTTAAATTACGCCATATAAAACTAGTTAAGTAATTAAATAAGGAAATATTAATATTAATAGGGATTATTGAATAAAAATTGGATGTTGTAGTCAATTATATTCAGATATTTTATTTCAAATATTGAAAATTAATGGATAAAATTATTAAGGTAATTTTATTAATAGAAAGTGAGTAATCAAATAAATTCGGATAATTAATAAATTAAGTTAATAAATTCGAATAATAAAATAAAAGGAGAAAATCGGGTAAAGTAATTACAAATAGAATAAGTGACTAATTTTATCATATTTAATTAAAAAGGTGATTGTCTAGAGACCAGATTAGAGGAGGATAACTAGGAGCATCAGGAATTAAGGTAAGTTTCTCTGCCAATCCAAAATTGTTTCCTCGTATTATATGCTTATTATGCATTATGTGATTAAGTGTGATTTGTGAACTTTGTGTATGTGATTTTGAGAAGATATTATATATATGGTAGTTAAGAAGTATAAATCAAGTATTTTTGGGGTATTAAATATTTTTAAATACCTTCGAGACTTTTTAGAGAAATTAAGAAGTATTTTTGAAGTATTATTAAGCGAAGATAAAATTTACATTTTCATAAGAAGTGAGCATCTCGGGAGTAATCCGAGGTGTCGGTTTTTCCACATCCGGATAAATGTGGAGGGTGATTAGAGCTACTACTACTAAGAAGTACAGTTTGGATCTATGATCCCTTTTAAGTAAGATTTGGATCTATGATACCTTTTAAGTGAGATTTGGATCTATGATCCCTTTTAAGAAGAAGTTATAGTAGTAGTCCCTAATCATTCAAGAATTTTAGAATTGGGGTGGTTGGGTTCCGACCACTCGGGATGACTTACTACTCGGAGGGCTTGGAATCCCTTTTAGGGGGTGTGCACACTTAAGGTAGTCGTTTCGTTTCCAACAGAGCAGTTGTGGTACCGGCACTTGTTCGGGGTGGCCGTCCGTAACCACGGTCCACCGGGCTCTACCGAAAGGTTAAGCACCGCCCTTCTAAATTACTAGGAAGTTAGAGAAGAAGTGATTTTGTTAAGAAGTTTAAAGAGAAGAAGTGATTTTCTTAAGAAGTTTAAAGAGAAGAAGTACTAAGAGATTTTCCAAGAGAAGGTTAAGATTTTAGCAAAGAAGTGATTTTAAGAAAAATCAAGGAGAAAAGTATTTTGGTGGAGTGCGTCATTTTTATATGATATTATATAAAAATCTATTTTTGTCAAACCTGATTATTTTACGGGGTTGGGTAGTACTTACTTAGCTCTAAAGCTAATTTTTGTTATTTCTCTTCTCTCTCTTCTCCCTTAAATTTTATCAGGTGATGAGTTGGATACCTATGTGGATTGATGGATTGCTCGAGCTTGAGTGCGAATTAGAAGATGCCTTAGTTAAATCTAGTCATGAAATTAACATTCACTTATTATTACATTAGTTTTTATTGTTTTACTTTGAGTTGCCTGTGCATTCGGTTAAGAGATGACCGAATGTGGCAGTAACACTCATTTCCCTTTTAGACTTCCGCTGTATATCTTCAACTCTTTAATAAATGAATAAAGTATTTCTTTTAAATATATCAATGTTTTGGGCGGGAAATTTAGGGGTGTTACAGACACAGAACAAAGAATATGATCCAAAGACGTGGAGGAAAAGCGCTGGATTTTTTAAGGTTGGACACTTTGAAAGTGGTGGTTCTGTTTTTGACAATATATATGATATCACTTACTAAGGGGAAACGAGTACACTTGCAGTCATAAATCATAGAAAACATCATGCAGCAAATGCATTTATATTGAAAATAACTTCTCTGCAATTGAATTATAATCATTATACTATCGAGTGCGCAGATTTACTATAATATAAGTAAAAGAAAATACAGACATGATGCACATATATAAATACACCACACGCACACATAATCAGATGGTTTTGCATCATTTAAAACTAAATGAGCTTCAAATGAATGGACTTTGCAGAACATATCACCTCAGCGTCACGCTTCTTCTTCAAGGGATCATCAGATTCAACAGCAAAAGCATCTCCAATTCCATATATAGGGTGGCTCAATCGCATCATACCCAAGTCAAATAACTGCTCATCAGGATTAGAGCAATACACACGAAGCCAGTACTCTGAACTCACTTCAGAACGAACTTTGCGCTGTAATTCTGTGAGCTGAAAAAGTAGTACAAACAAAAGTTAGTGAGACGTCCTCATCAAAACCCTCAATTTTATTAAGACGTGTCTTTGAACTTTTTACCATTTGAGAATCATGAAAACCACATACTATGTTGGATGTTCATAGGACATGTGATCAACATCAAGATGCTATACTCTCTTTGGCAAAAACATAATATTGTGGAAAAGCATTAAATAAGATGTGACTCACACTTGGGACATATGAACTAATTTGGGTAAATTATCTCCTTATAGAACTCATATTTTGCAAACCTAGACCTGTGAAGTTGGTTTCTGCCTTCTGGTAATCATGCAGCACAACACATTTGAATATTGAAGTTGTTTGACACTACTCACTCTAAAAAGAACATGCCACTTTTGGAGACATCATTAGTTCATTACTTCATTTGTTGCACAACTAAACAATTAATAGATATATCTCTGGAAAGAGCATGTGCAATGTTAGTGACCCGGACACTACCAATAATTAGAGTCTTATGAAGTAATTTTAATATTGTTCAATGATAGGGTTTTAGGCCCACTAACTAAATAGAAGTGGGCTGGCCATTAGAAATAGAATAAATAAGTGTGAGTGGTGAGTAGATGGGGAGGAAGAATTTTGGGGTCGGGACTGGGAATTTGGGAGTGTGAGACCACTCGAAGAGTCTCAACCTTTTCTTTAGTTATTTTCTGTATTCCATCATTAAATCTTCATTAATATACTACGATTTTCTACTGGGATTCTTCCATTACCTATCATACAATGCTCCAAGTTGAGGAAAGGTGTGGAAGTATATCTATATCGTAGGGAATCTATCATGGTTGTAGGACATAAATAGTATCTTATTGTCTTATAGATGACACAGGTCATAACTTCCGCAGAAGAGTAACAACTCACAACTGCCTCGAGCAACCTTTACTTTCATTAAGTCAGCTCAAGGTGCATGTGTATCTGTATCCTAAATGTCCAAAGATGTCTATATAAACTTACGTTGAATATAAGCCTCTTCCCATAAGTAAAATTCACTCCAATTCCTCATTTCTAGCAACACTTAATGGCATCCTTGGAGTTATTAACAACATAGCAACAAATTGTATAAGCACTAATTTATTATGGCAATCCTCAGATATTGAAATGGTAAAGGGCGTCCTTGTTAATTCTGACTTGTTAAAAAACTTAAAATACGGAACAACCTATTTCCTCACTATTGAGGTGTATTGCCTTCCTAGCATACAAATGAAATTTATGAAATTAAACGTATAAATCATTTATGTGTGTGTGTATATATATATATATATATAATTAACACCTTTAAATTATGGTTAGACCAAATAAACTTCAGATATTAATTAATAGTTGTAGTCCTGCATACTTCCATTATGTTTAATAAGTTAATAAGATAAGATGACAAGTTCTGCTAAATATGATAACAAATAACAACCCACTGTCTGATATAAATTTGAAAAAACAAATGCTGAAATAATTTACTTAGACAGAGGAACTCCACTTTACCTTTAATCCATAAAGTTCGATCAAGCACTTCAACTGCAGGTCCTCGCCTCTGCTAGTTGGCAAATCTGGTTATATATGAAAATGGATTGCAGATTTGTTGATGTGTATAAATGATACTTGTATATAGATAAAGTTGTAACTAATGGAGAATTTAATACAGAGCATCAATCATATGGTTTTCATGCAAAACCTTTAGTATTTATACAAGTAGTCGAGTAGATTAGGGATCTTTAGTTATTTACAGAAGAGAAGACACACCAAGTTAATTATAGAATACTAACATCAATCTGATGCAACCAGCTTTGCAAGCTACTTACCTTCAAGTTCAACCAAGCGACTATGCATGTGGCTCTCATGACGTAATTCCTTCGATCTTTTCAATGCAGAACCTGATGTATGGCTAGATTTTTCTTTGAATAATGAATCCTCAAAATCTGCCATCAGTTCTCCATAAGTTTCCATGCCAGAACCAATCTAAAACGCAGATACACACTTTAAATATAAAGAAAGTAATAAACTCGTGAGAGAAATAAAAGCAATATGTTTACTTAATTTGATCCCAGATCGAGTTTCCTTTGAAAATAACCATGCACATAATTAGTAGGGAATACGGATAAGCAGCATATAATACCATTATGTACATTTTCCATTTTTAGGGAAGAAACAAATTTCTTTATAAAAGAACATATAAAATTGCAAGCATAACCTTCTATATGTTTAGTAGCACTAAGAAATGATCAACTAAAGCCTTGTAAACACCTATCAATCTGATGATAATTGAAAAGTTAAATAACAACTTTTCTACAACACTCATAAGATTCAAGAAAGAAAATCTAAGTGCTGGATTACAGTCCAAGTCCAAAAACCAGATGGCCTACAACAGTACAACCAGCTCAACAGAACCCATGAAGAAGCCCAAATCCATATGACTTGGTCGAGTCCAGTAGGCTTAACCTGTGTGCTCGTCTAACAGAAGAAAAGTCAACCTGGTACAACTGCGTGACAAAAAGACATGTGCAGCAACCATTAAGTGTCCAACCCTTGCAAGTCACACACTTGTCCCACTACCGTTGCAAATCTGTAAGCTGGTCAGACTTGAGAAAAGGCGAGAATCAATCAAAAGGTTTTCCCCTAGCTGTCCACTAGAGTCCAAACACCTATATATACCTATTCATTTCTGTCATAACAGGAGGCTCAACTATATAATGATACATTGGTCTGATTCCTGACACCTGCATTACGCAGTTACATTCAAATATAGTTGTTATGATCAAGGGCGTAGCTACTCGCCACATACATTTCTTTGCAATTCACTGAGGCTGCAGACAGGCAGCACTTGCTTATGGTAACTAATTTCTGTAGCAGTCATACGGGTGAGGGTGTCTGTGCTAAAAGAACTTGCTGTAATGTAAACAAAGACCACAAGATGAGAGAATTTGATTTTATGCTCCCAAACTCCTTTCTCGTGAATGGAGTCTGGCTTCATGATTCATTCCAAATTAAAGTTTACATAGGCTAGAAGCCTACAACTCAGTAAAACTCAAAACGAAATAACTGAAAATCTGAAATTGCACTGAAAATAGAATGAATACCAAAACTTAACAAATAAAAAATTGATTGGCAAATAACTAGTGATTGATTATTGCCTCATATAGCAATTTCCAAAACCAGTCAAAATATGAGTGACACGTGTTTTAGATGTCTCAAATAAACATCTTTAACATATATCCAATCAATCAAATTCAGTAAAAGATGGCATTCTTTTAAATGAGTTCAGGGAACCTTTGCATCCTTATGTCTGCATATATATCAAATGCCCCATATTGAAAAAACAAACACCCAGTCTGAGCTCTGACAAGTCTCCCTTGTTGCAAAAGGATACCATCTGAAAGTTTTTATTTATAATGAAATAAATTCGACCCTAGTAGATGAAGCATGGAATCAAATAAATACCAAAATAAATCAACAGTCTGGCATTTAAAAGCAACTATGGAATGTGGACCAATTAGCTCCTGCCTCCGGTGGACTAATTAGCTCCAGCCACCTGAATAGTTCGATCAGCTCTATCATTTTATGAATGAAGCAAGCCAACCAAGCAAAACTCAGAGCAAGCGAAGCAGTACATAGACATATGGAGACTATTTTTTATGTTAACAAGCATGAGTGTATACGTAAATAAAGCTAAGGTTTTCGGATTGAACAGCTAGAATAAGATGGTTAGTTGCTTTACTACTAGCACCGCCAGAAAGGCAGAGACAGGATCAATCATCAATCTAATCTTCAATTCTTCCTCATTTTTAGAGTTCATCAGTATATTCTTTTTAGGCTGCACATCAGCACATTTTCGCCTTTGTTTGTTAGTTTGCCAAAAAGTTACAATAAGATCAGTCTCAGATGCATTCTAGGATGTCTCAAATTGAATGTAGTTCATCTTGATCTCCCTAAGAGCATTTTTCTTCTGCTACTGCTGCAATTTTCTACGGGATACATTTCTTTTATTGAGATTAAGAGAAAATGCAGGTATTTATGTAACAAGTCAATTGATATAGATGTATGCGTAACCTCAGCTTAAGTACATGTACTGATTTTCCCTTCATTACAATTCACAGTAACATGCATAGTCTACATAAATATAGAAACATGGGCGGACCCTATTAGAGACCAAGGGGCTACCGCCCCAACAAATTTTTTTTAGTGTATATATACGAAAAATAATTTTTGCTCTTCCAAAAAGTATTTTGAACCCCCAAAAATATTTCCGCCCCAAAATGACTTTACTGGGTCCGCCCCGTATAGAAACCTGTCAAGAAATCTCACAGAATTAAAATCCAAATCTTGTAAAAGCAGAGAAAAGGAGCTCACTTGGCTGGACGAGTTCTCCATGGCGCTGTCTTCATCCGCTTCATCCTCCTCCGCGAAAAAGATGGAGGAAACAGCATCAAAAACGTCTTGAGGGAGGGGGAGATTGCGGGATAGTAAATTAAGGGCACAAATCAAGGTCTTAGTGCTCTCGATTTGGTCCTGGTCGTAGGCGACTGGGGAAGGGAATAAAACAGAGGCTGAGCCGCCTCCGGCGGGTGCTTGACTGTCCACCTGAGTCCCCGTATCAGCAAAAGATGGCGCGAAGAGGACCGTTACAGAATAAATTTGAGAGTTTCAATTTTTGCAACTATAAATCTCTGGAGTAATGTTTCGGTGCGAACAAACGAAAAAAACAAAATAACCTACAAAACCATGATTCATCGATATCTCCGGGTAAGTCACTTTCACACAATTAGGTAATCATTGGGCTCCCATAATTAGTTGAAAAGATACTTTTGTGAGCTTTTTAATAACTCTTAGTTTTTAATGATTGAAAAGATCTTAAAAAGAAAATGTGGTAGTTGTTTGGTTAAAAGTTGACTGTTTGATTTAGTTCGGTTTGATTTACAATCTGTTATGGTTAATTAATACTAAAAGTCACGGGCTTTTCTCAGATGTTACTCCCTATAGCATTTCAAAAAAGATCTTTTAATTTTTGAAAAGCTTTTAAATATTGTCATGCCAAACATACAACTAAAAGCTTTTAGAGACTTTTTGAATAGTACAAAAGTTAGAAGGCAGAGATTTATGTCTACCAAATATAGTTATAGAACATTTGTAGTGGTTAAAGATTAGGAGTCAAAGAATTAAAAATGGAACTTTTAAACTCTTAGAGGCTGTTTGGCAACCCTCATTTTCGGCTTATCAGGCTTATCAGCCAACTTTTTTACCAAACACGTAAATTTTGCTTTCGCGCACTGAATTGTGTAATAAGCCGAAAAAGTAAGGTTAGAGTTACTTTTCTGGGTGTATTGTCTGAAGTTACTGTAGATGACCATTTTAGCTATTTTTACATATAATTTTTTCTTTAGTTTATTAATAAAATATATTTTAAAAATATTTTTTTCTTGTATCAGCAGAATCAGCCAATGCAGCCACTTCAGCCAGAACTTTATAAATTTCAGCAGAATCAGCAAGAACAGCCGATTTTCGTGCTGCCAAACAGGCTCTTAATTGAATGTATTGGAGGATTAAAAGGGGAGTAAAAGTGGGAAGGGAAGTGGAAGAGTGTAAAAATAGAAGATTGAGTTGAGAGAGTAAAAGAAAACGAAAAAGAAAAGAAACAAGAAAGAGCTGCCGGCCATGCCTTGTTCTTGGTTCTGCTGACGTCACGCTGACGTCATTAAAACCCCAATTAATTTTAAACTCTTGTAACTTTTTTATTTGTTCTTCAATTTTTTCAAAAAATATATCAAAGTTCATAAATTTTTGTGATTTTTCATATGACACCAAAATGTAATATTCCCTCCGTCCCTCTATAATTGTCCCATTTTTCCATTTTTGGATGTCCCATTATTATTGTCTCATATCATATTTGGTAACATTTGTGTGACTCTAATTCATTCTTACTTTATTTTCACTTTATCAACTCATTTGCAACCACATAATTCTACTTTCCTTGAAACCCACATCACTCCCTTCTGTACCAATATTAGGGGGACGGAGGGAGTATATAAAATGAAACACAAATTCTTAAGTGTTAATTGTTGAAGTTTTCTTCAGTTTAAAAAACGATGAAACACAAAATTTTAATTCATGGAATCTTCACAAATAACTGAATATTTTATAATCGAACTTTACTTGAACTAAGTTCATTTTTGTTAACCGAAAACATTAAAAACAAATTAATGAAATTTATTTACTTTAACATCGAAATGTGTATTTTTTATTTCACAATTATTTAGGGGAAATATTAAATGGAAAACATTACTTATAATAAATTAATTAATGTTTTACTAAATTAATATGTAAAAAAATATGTTGAGTGTATTTTATTGATGGTACACGGATCCAGGGAAAACAGTATTGACAGAGTCAAAACACTGTTTTCATATGGACGGAGTCCAAATTTAACAACTTGGACTCCTAACCACTACAAATAGTCTTAGGATGGCAACGGGTGGATGTGGGACGGTTTTACATATAATCGCAACCGCCCCGTTGGGTAATTTCCCCGCCCCGTAACCGCCCATTACCCAACGGGTAATTTTTACCCAACCCATAACCCCTCCAACGGGTAACGGGTAAAACTTCGAGTAACCCTGGGTAACCACTTTCTTAATTGAGTCATTAAATTTTGTTATAAAAAATAATATTTTAAAAGGCGAAGAATGATATCGCATAGACCACTCTACACTTCAGTTGTCACTTTAAAGATTCGTATATCTACAAGACGAGAAAGGGAACAACTTAAATTAATTTGAAACTAAAAATACTTAATCTAAAAATAATTAATCACGAAAAAAATATGATAATAATCAAACAAGACAATTAAATCTATTACGAACTTCCATTTATACATTATAGTTAGTACATTTATTATCTATATATACACAATGGTAAGAAACAAATCTCATCTTTTAATAGTTGTGAGACAAATAATAGATAAAAATATATCAAAAATATAACTACACATAAACAGCCTCATTACCCGTAAAACAAAACGGGTATTCCCCGCTCCATACCCCGTTACCCGGTCAATGTGGTTTTATCCGTTTTGATCGGGGCGGTTCGACGCGGGTATCCATCGGTTCAGTCACAATTGTCATCTCTAATTGCACCTCACTTTTTAAGTAAGTATACCTCTCTTCCACTAATATTGAGATGAATAAAGGGCGATACGGTTATTAAGAAAATTTGGGTTCGATGGTTCATATTAATGAAAGAGTAAGAATATTTAGACTCACACAAACTTTACCAGATTTGGTATGAAACAATTTTAGTGGAATTTCCCGAAAAAAGCATAATACTCCCTCCGTCCCAGATTGTTTTGCAAAGTCAACTTTTTTTTGTCAATCAATAACAAAAGGCAATCCTTCCTAGATAAATAACTCAATTTTTAATACTAAAAATTTAAATATTCAGAAACTACATTAAAATCTTTTCAAAGTTGCAAACTCCAAATTAGAATATAATTAAAAATTGACATTCTAATTAAGCAATTAAAATGAAACTGTTTGACCAAGAAAAATCAAATTTGCAAATCAATTTGGGACAGAGGTAGTAGAACAATTGATGGAGTATATAGACTCGGACCCCCGGGTCTCACGACTATTGGGCCCGGACAGCGGCCCATGTACACTCAGCTGATAGCATTTTCATTATTGTACATTATTATTATTATTCAGGTGTTCTAGATTAGCCTTTTATATTATGAGTCCATTTATGTAACCGGGTCTGTCAGGCCCATATTAGAGGCCCAGACCCGGATATTCTTCTGTATATACTCCCTTAGGGAGTTCTTGTAAACCTAATTCACAACCCATTCATACATTACTATTCTTTCATATATCTCCCCGAAATAGGGAACAAAAAAAAAAAAGAGGGAAGCCGAGGAGTGTGCACTCGCCGGCCTCGAGCAATGAAAAATAAAATCCCCAAAATTTGGCTAAGTACATATCAGACAAATACTATACATATCAGACGAGCGCCCAGCGCCGTCCCTCATCTTCAGACGAGCGCCCAGCGCCGTCCCTCATTTCTCAGACGAGCGCCCAGCGTCGTCCATCATTTCAGACGAGCGCCCAACGCCGTCCCTCATCTTCAGACGAGCGCCCAACGCCGTCCATCATCTCGGACGAGCGCCCAGCGTCGTCCATCATCTCGGACGAGCGACCAACGCCGTCCATCATCTCAGATGAGCGCCCAGCGCCGTCCATCATCTCAGACGAGCGCCCAGCGCCGTCCATCATCTCAGACGAGCGCCCAGCGCCGTCCATCATCTCAGACGAGCGCCCAGCGTCGTCCACCATCTCAGACGAGCGCCCAGCGCCGTCCATCATCTCAGTCGAGCGCCCAACGCCGTCCCTTAGACGAGCGCCCAGCGCCGTCCCTTAGACGAGCGCCCAGCGCCGTCCCTCATCTTCAGACGAGCGCCCAGCGCCGTCCCTCATCTTCGGACCAGCTCCACCGTCCTTCATGTTCAGTCCGACACCAACGCCTTACCCTTCCTCATATCACGACCGGCCCCTCGGCCTCGGCATGATTATCTATCTCAAGACCGGCTTCCCCAGCACCGAGAGTCTTGAGCCAGCGATCGGGCTCGCCGTCCCTTCCTGGATGGTGACCATCGCCTCTATATGATGGCCGGCCCATCATCACCCCGTCATCATATTATCGGATCGGCTTCTCAGCATTGCCATCCGTGCATCACGCTGGCCCCTCGGTCTCGGTGTGATTATCTATCTCAAGACCGGCTTCCTCAACGCCGAGAGGTTTGAGCTAGCGATTGGGCTCGCCATCCCTTCCTGGATGGTGACCATCGCCTCTATATGGCGGCTGGCTCATCATTGCCCCGTCATCATATTTCGGATTGGCTCTTTTCATCGCCATCCGCGCATCACGACCGGCCCCTCGGCCTCGGCATGACTATCTACCTCAAGACCGGCTCCCTCAGCGCCGAGAGTCTTGAGCTAGCGATTAGGCTCGCTATTCCCCTCCCGGATAAGCGACCTTCGCCTTTATATGATGATCGGCTTCCATCATCGCCTCGTCATCATTTATTGGAACGACTTATCATTGCCGTCATCCTCGCATCGCGGCAGACCCCTCGGTCTCAACGCGATCTTGAGCTAGCGATTGGGCTCACCATCCCTTCCTGGATGGTGACCATCGCCTCTATATGATGGCTGGCTCATCATCGCCCTGTCATCATATTATTGGATCAGCTTCTCAGCATTGCCATCCGGACATCACGACCGGCCCCTCGGCCTCGATGTGATTATCTATCTCAAGACCAGCTTCCTCAGCGCCGAGAGTCTTGAACTACCGATCGGGCTCACCATCCCTTCCTGGATGGTGACCGTCACCTTTATATGACGATTGGCCCATCATGGCCTCGTCATCATTTATTGGAACGGCTCATCATCGCCGTCATCCTCACATTGCGGCAGACCCCTCGGTCTCAACGTGATCTTGAGCTAGCGATTGGGCTCACCATCCCTTCCTGGATGGTGACCATCGCCTCTATATGACGGCTGGCTCATCATCGCCCCGTCATCATATTATTGGACCGGCTTCTCAGCATTGCCATCTGGACATCACGACCGGACCCTCGACCTCGGCGTGATTATCTATCTCAAGATCAGCTTCCTCAGCGCCGAGAGTCTTGAGCTAGCGATCGGGCTCACCATCCCTTCCTGGATGGTGACCGTCGCCTTTATATGACGATTGGCCCATCATGTCCTCGTCATCAATTATTGGAACGACTCATCATCGTCGTCATCCTCACATCACGACAGACCCCTCGGTCTCAACGCGATCTTGAGCTAACGATTGGACTCACCATCCCTTCCTGGATGGTGACCATCGCCTCTATATGACGGCTGGATCATCATCGCCTCGTCATCATATTATTGGATCGGCTTCTCAGCATTGCCATCTGGACATCACGACCGGCCCCTCGGCCTTGGCGTGATTATCTATCTCAAGACCGGCTTCCTCAGCGCTGAGAGTCTTGAGCTAGCGATCGGGCTCACCATCCCTTCCTGGATGGTGACCGTCGCCTTTATATGACGATTGGCCCATCATGGCCTCGTCATCATTTATTGGAACGGCTCATCATCGCCGTCATCCTCACATCGCGGCAGACCCCTCGGTCTCAACGCGATCTTGAGCTAGCGATTGGGCTCACCATCCCTTCCTGGATGGTGACCTTCGCCTCTATATGACGGCTGGCTCATCATCGCCCCGTCATCATATTATCGGATCGGTTTCTTAGCATTGCCATCCGGACATCACGACCGGCCCCTCGGCCTCGGCGTGATTATCTATCTCAAGACCGGCTTCCTCAGCGCCGAGAGTCTTGAGCTAGCGATCGGGCTCACCATCCCTTCCTGGATGGTGACCGTTGCCTTTATATGACGATTGGCCCATCATGGTCTCGTAATCATTTATTGGAGCGGCACATCATCGTCGTCATCCTCACATCGCGGCAGAACCCTCGGTCTCAACGCGATCTTGAGCTAGCGATTGGGCTCACCATCCCTTCCTGGATGGTGACCATCGCCTCTATATGATTGCTGACTCATCATCGCCCCGTCATCATATTATCGGATCAGCTTCTCAGCATTGCCATCCAGACATCACGACCGGCCCCTCGGCCTCGGCATGATTATCTATCTCAAGTCCGGCTTCCTCAGCGCCGAGAGTCTTGAGCCAGCGATCGGGCTCGCCATCCCTTCCTGGATGGTGACCATCGCCTCTATATGACGGACGACTCATCATTGCCTTGTCATCATATTTTTGATTGGCTCTTTTCATCGCCATCCGCGCATCACGACCGGCCCCCTGCCCTCGACGTGACTATCTATCTCAAGACCGGCTTCCTCAGCGCCGAGAGTCTTGAGCTAGCGATTGGGCTCGCCATCCCTTCCTGGATGGTGACCATCGCCCTTATATGACGATCGGCTTCATTCTTGCCTCGTCATCATATTATCGGATTGGCTCATCATCTCCGTCCGCACATCACGATCGGCCCCTCGGCCTCGGCGTGATTATCTATCCCCAAGACCGGTCTCAGTCATTCCTTCATCGGATGGCGACCGCTGCTTGGACTTTTGGATCAGCCTCATACTGCTGACGACCTCGCATCACGATCGGCCCCTCGGCCACGACGTCACACCCTATCCCAACACCGGCTTCATCAGCGCCGAGTGTGTTGGGCTAGCGATGAGGCTCGCCATCCCCTCCTGGATGGTGACTATCGCCTCTATATGACGATCGGCTCCATCATTGCCTCATCATCATATTTCGGACTGGATCCTCATCATTGTCATCCGCACATCGCGGTCAGCCTCTCGGCCGCGACGTGATTATTTATCTCAAGACCGGCTCCGAGCGCCGAAGTCTTGTTATAGCGATTGGGCTCGCCATCCCTTCCCGGACGGCGACCGTCGCCCCTATATGATGCACGGCTTATCATCGCCTCGTCCTCACATTTAGACCGGCCCCAGCGCTGAAGTCCTTATCTAGCGACCAGGCTCGGCAATCCCTTCCTGGATGGTGACCGTCGCCTTCCTATGACACACGGCTTATCATTGCCTCATCCTCATATTCGGACCGGCTCGTCAGCGCTGTCGTCCGCATATTCGGACCGACTCATCAGCGTCGTCGTCCTCATATTCAGACCGGCGTCCACCGCCTCATCCCCCTATTCAGATATAGCGAACGTCTTGCGGTCTCCGGCTAAAAAGCTAAAGGAGCCCAGAGTTCAGCCATATATTGCTCTGTCATCTTTATTTGATGACGAAGAGCTCATCTACAGGCCCATCGGCCATATATCGATCTGTCATCTTTATTTGATGATGAAGAGCTCATCTACAGGCCAATCAGCCATATATTGCTCGGTCATCTTTATTTGATGACGACGAGCTCATCTACAGGCCAATCGGCCATATATTGCTCGGTCATCTTTATTTGATGACGAAGAGCTCATCTACAGTCCCGTCGGCCATATATCGCTCTGCCATCTTTATTTGATGACGAAGAGCTCATCTACAGTCCCATCGGCCATATATCGCTCTGCCATCTTTATTTGATGACGAAGAGCTCATCTACAGGCCCATCGGCCATATATCGCTCTGTCATCTTTATTTGATGACGCGAAGCTCATCTACATGTCCATCGGCCATATATCGCTCTGTCATCTTTATTTGATGACGCGAAACTTATTTACGGGCCCATCGGCCATTTTATCGCCCCGTCATCTTTATTTGATGACATGGCGCTCTCATATAGGCCTCTCGTCATGCATTGCCCCGTCGTCTTTATTTGACGACGTGGAGCTCTTATGCAGGCCCCTCGGCCATACAACGTCCCGTCATCCTTATTCGACGATGTGGAACTCTCATACAGGCCTCTCGGCCGTTAGCCTCCTAGTCGTCTTTATTTGACAACGTGGAGCTCTTATGCAGGCCCCTCGGCCATACAGCGCCCCGTCGTCCTTATTCGACGACGTGGAACTCTCATACAGGCCTCTCGGCCGTTAGCCTCCCAGTCGTCTTTATTTGATGACGTGGAGCTCTCCTACAGGCCTCTCGGCCGCACATCGCCCCGCCATCTTTATGTGATGGCGTGGAGTTCTTGTATAGGCCCATCGGCCATATATCGACCCATCATCTTTATTTGATGACGTGGATCTCATACAGGCCCCTCGACCATACATCGCCCTGACATCTTTATTTGATGACGTGGAGCTCTCATACAGGCCTCTCGGCCATACATCGCCCCGTCATCTTTATTTTATGACGTGGAACTCTCATCCGGGCACCTCGGCCATGCATCGCCCCGTCATCTTTATTTGATGACGTGGAGCTCATCATACCGGCCACTTGGCCGTCTCGCCTGGTCATCTTTATTTGATGGCTTGGACTTCTTATAGGCCTCTCGACCACATGTCTCGGTCACTTTATTTGATGACCCGGACATCACATTATGGACGGTCACTCGATCTATCTCTTAGTCATCTTTATTTGATGACTATGACTACTTATCATGCCGAGCTACTCACATCTAGAGACTGGTCTCGGCCATCCCCTCAGCAGACGGACACCGTTGCAGCTCCACACCTAGGTCGAAGGGCTCACCCCTTTTGCTTCATTTTGGGGGCATCCGGTGTACCCTTTCTCCCTCATTAGGATTTTTTCCCACTGGGTTTTTTCCTAATGAGGTTTTTAACGAGGCATCTCCCCATTGTGGATCAAAAGGCGTCGACCCTCGGCCCCCTATTGAAGACATAACGAGACATGCACTGCTCTACTCCTCTTCACCTCACTACATTCACCTCAAGGAGTGGGGGACTGGAAGAGCGGGGGACTTAGCACCTCCGTTAGCCAAAGAAGCAGAAGTTCAAAAAATTTCACGAAGTTTACTCATCAGACGATAGATCAACACACAGTTCTACTCCCTTTCGCCTCGAGTACTCTCGACTCAGGGAGTGGGGGACTCCTGATGGAGTATATAGACTCGGACCCCCGGGTCTCACGACTATTGGGCTCGGACAGCGGCCCACGTACACTCAGCTGATAACATTTTCATTATTGTACATTATTATTATTTAGGTGTTCTAGATTAGCCTTTTATATTATGAGTCCATTTATGTAACCGGGTCTGTCAGGCCCATATTAGAGGCCCAAACCCTGATATTCTTCTATATATACTCCGTTAGGGAGTTCTTGTAAACCTACTTCACAACTCATTCATACATTACTATTCTTTCATCTTCTTCCTCACATTAGCTCAAATCTCTCCATTTTATTATAGTTTGGATACCTCTATAATCCATCAACAATATTAGCGGGACAAAGGGAGTAATATTTATTTATATCCTAAATATTAAAAAAATGGTAAAAATAAGATGCACACCCAAATTTGTGCTGCAAATTCCAAGAGTTTTATCACTTTTAGTCTTTCTATTATTGTGTAGTGATACTTTTATATTTATATTTGAATTGTTTCACTTTTAGTCCTTCCAATATTGTAACAAAGACATTTTATGTCTTTAGTTTGAATTTATTCAGATCAAATCATATGATTATTGAAAAGTGGCATTTCAAATCTTTCCGGTTTTATAAAAAATGATCAAACAAGTGTTGTCAATGCCGATTTCAACCGTTGTCGTTGAACAATAGTTTAGCGAAGCCGGTAATATTTTGACTGACTATAGAACGAGGTTAATGGCTTTATCTTTTGAGACACTCATTTGCTTCCATTATTGGTTGAACTGTTGAAGGCCCACCGTAGAACACCAAAAGTCAACATAGCAGCGGACCGTCGTTTAATAGAGGAAATGATAACCAACACCGGAAGCGTCTCTAACGAATAGTTCATGTATTATAATTTTCAACTTTAAACAATTCTCAATTGTAATTTTCAAATGTGATATTTATACAAGTGATAATGTAGTGTTTAAAAATAAATATACATCATTTTCCTTTTTATGTTGTTCTTCTAAATCAAAAAGTATGTTATGAAAATTGAAAACTCAAGCATCACTTTAAAAAATCAGAAGAAAGGCTCCCTAAGTTTCGACCCTTGCGTTTTTCTGCTCCCCACTGCAGTCGCCCCACACAATACATCAAAGACCTGACGAGCAGCAGAAGTACTAGTCATGGCTGCAGCTATGCTTAAACGGACGACGATGTTGAATTCAATGATCAACAGATTGAGGTCATATGCTTCGGTTGCAGTGGGTACGGATCTGGTATCCGGCGCCCCCAATGTCTCTCTCCAGAAAGCTCGCACTTGGGACGAAGGCGTCTCCTCCAAGTTCTCTACTACCCTTCTCAAAGACATCTTCAAGGTATGGAATCCCTTCCGTTTAATTTGGGTTATTACCTTGATTGTAAATAGCGCCTTCTTGCTCTTTAGGGTTTCTAAATTTGCATTGTCTTTTTTTTTTTCAGGACAAAAAAGTTGTTATCTTCGGACTTCCGGTACATATTTTCTTTAATATCCTGATCGGTTTTATATCACTTTTACTGTCGCCTTATAAATGTCATTTCCCGATTAAGTAATCACGTTGTGTACGCTTCTGTTATTGTGTATTGGTAATTTGGTACACAATGGTAGTTAATTGTAATGATCCGTCTGAGGTGTTTGGAACCATGAAAAAGAGGCTGGAAAACGAGAGCAATGAAGTATGGTTATAGAAGGAAACTGGGGGCGGTAGGCCTAGGAGCATCTTAGAGTTTAGATGATGCCATGATGGGTGATCTGTAATCGCACAACATACTGCACGTTCAATCCTTCATTCTGTTGTTGAACCAAACTTGATACTCTCTCCGTCCCATAATTTACTTCCGTAGTACAAATGACACACGGATTAAGAAAGTGAGTTTTGTGTGGTTTAAAGTTGTGCAGAGGAGAGAGAAATGTGTAAGAATTGCTGTGAACCACAAATTCTTTGCCAAAAAGGGAAAGAGAAAGTTCTTTTTGGGACGGACGAAAAGGGAAAGTTGGAAGTATTTTCAGGGACGGAGGGAGTATATGATTATTGGAATATATGCCACCTATCACCTATCATTTGAACCCTAAGAAGCCCGTATGGCCCTAGCTCGTTATGTAAACAGCAGGCCTGTTTCCAACCCTTTCACGGAGTTCTCGGCAGGAAGGTGAATAGAAATTTAGAATAAATTTGCAGTTCAGTTTCCCAACTGAGATATCTTGAAATTACAGAAGAAATAGATTTCTTGTAAGTTGTAACTTGTAGTAACAGAAACTGTTTAGACAGTAAAGCACAAACCTAAAACAGATCACATATATTGCCAAATAGCAGGCCTAATCTAATTCTTATTCAAGGATTTATAGTCATCCTCTTTTTGTATTCAAATTACATTCTAATATTAACCAATACAATAAATATTGTTAATATTTATCGATGTTATCATTTATCAATATTGTTATATTATAATATTATAATATTATCAATACAATAAATATTGATAATATTTATCGATGTTATCAATATTACTCCCTCCGTCCCATTTAAAGGTTCTCGTCCACTATTCACATGGTCAACTTAAATCATTCTTAACCTTTTGCTTTATATATCAAATTTTTATGAAATTTACATATTTTTTATTAACCTTTGTAGCGACTTTAATGTAGTTTCTGAATATGTAAATTTTGTTTTCTAAAAATAATCGGAGTGTGAATAGGGATCAAATTGCTTTATCGTCAGTCAAGCATTGTAAACTGAACCGGGAACCTCTATATGGGACAGAGGGAGTATAATATTATAATATTGATGATATTATAATACATGTTTTTGTCCCTTCTCTAATTATGCTTCCTCTATCTAGTGGGTGGCGTTAACGCCACCTGATAAGCCACAATAATCAACATAGCATGAGAGATAAGTTTCCTAAGCTATTTTAATTTATGTGGCTAACCTACTTTGATGTGGATGCGTTTTCGGGAATACCCATTGGTGGTAGCGGAAATAAAATAATCAACGGTAGCAACCGTTGCCCAAGCTTAAAGCTCAAACTCCAATACTCCCTCCGTTCCTATTAAAACTTCCAAATAGGTTTGGCACACAGTTTAAGATTGTGGGTATTGTGTTGTGAAGAGTTGTGCAGAGGAGAGAGAACTGTGTAAGAAATGTTTTGAACCACAAATTCTTTACTAAAAAGGGAAAGTGGAAGTTTTAATTGGAATGGACGAAAAAGGAAAGTTGGAAGTTTATTTAGGAACGGAGGGAGTATTATTAATTGATCATCCCATCAGCCCTCCTTAAGGGTTTAAATGACCCTTTAAGTCTAATAATAATAGGAATCCTAATTAAACCCTAGTAGGAAAGTAAATAGAACATGAATCCTCTAATTCTAATAAGAAAAGAAGTCCTATTTAAACCATTCTAGGAAATAAAATAGTTTAAGAAACCTCTAATTCTAATAAGAATAGAAGTCCTAAATAAACCATACTAGGCAACAAAATAAAATAGGAAACATAATAAAAAGAATAATTAAAATAACTAGAACCAGCCCACGAATGTGGGCTCAAGCTCGTCTGCGTCTAGTAGACCAACAAGGGCTTGGGGCTCGGATTTGCTTCCTGTGCCCCTCCCTGCTCTCTATCAACTTCATCCTCCTTTGAAAGAACCTTGTCCCCGAGGTTGAAATATGGAAACTGGCCTACAAAGCTTTCTCTATTCATCTAAGTAGCATCGTCACTAGGTTGCCTGGCCCACTTGACTAATAGCTCTTCGTCTCTGTCAATTTCTTCCAAGCTCGAACACGGGACCCACAGGCAATTCTGAACTTTCTGGTAACTCACTCTCTACCAGGTGATCTCCTACCACCTTCCGTAGCTGAGATACATGAAAGACCGGATGGATGCGGCTGATAGATGGTAAAGCTAGGCTGATAGATGGTAAAACTAGGCGATAAGCTGTCGGCCTAATGTGTGCTTCAATAAAAAATGGGTCATAGAATTTGGCGGATAGCTTGTTGTAGGGGTGACGGAATAAAGTGGACTGCCAATGAGGCCTGACCTTCAAAAATACCTTATCTCCAACCTGGAAATCCACCTCACAATGATGCTTGTTGGATTGAGTTACCATGCGCTGTTGTGCCTTCTGTAAACTTTCCTTCAGTCAAATTAACATAGCATCCCTGTTGCCCAGCACTTCTGCCACGGATGCCACCTCGCTCAAACCGTCGAATAGTGGGAGGTGGCCGGCCATACACCAACTCAAATGGTGAGATCCTTGCTGCAGACTGGAACACAGTATTATACCAGTATTCAGCCCAAGACAGCCACCTTATCCATTGCCTCGGCTGCTCACAAGTAAATTAACGCAAATACGTTTCTAAAACACGATTTAGCACTTCTGTCTGTCCATCTGTCTCCGGGTGATAGGCTGAGCTAAATTTTAACTGTGTTCCAGAAAATAAAGCACAGAGAGGTTGTTTCCGGATGACCCGTGATGAAAACCGCGTCGAAAATTGCATGAATTGACGGTTGCTTTATAACTAGGAAGCGGAGACGGTTTAGTGAGCCTTTTTACATTATTCCATCATATCCCCAAGTCAAAAAATAGTGAGTCTTTGGCTCCATCAGAAATGATGGAAAATTAGTTTCACTTGCCTTCTGGAATTTTCTGTCTCCATTCTTAAACATTTCTGGATTTTCAGTAGTCAGTAAATGGATTATTGGAGTTGTTGGTATGCATGTGTCTGTATCATTAAGAGTCGAAAAGGGAACAGACATGCTATGGCTCACTAATCATCGATCTCTCTCCCGTTCTTATGAGTTCTAGTATTATCTTTCAGGGTGCTTTCACTGGAGTTTGTACAGCCCAACATGTGCCTAGCTATAAGAATAACATTGACAAGTTTAAGGCCAAAGGAGTTGACACAGTGATCTGTGTAGCTGTCAACGATCCATATGTAATGAATGGGTGGGCAGAGAAGCTTCAAGCAAAAAATGCTGTAAGTTACTTGATTGAGTTTCTGAAAATATAAATTTCAGTCCAATAAGTTCTCTTTCAAGGGAACTTGAAGGATTCACAGATAAGCAATATAACTTTACCACATGCTAGATGCTTTATTACATTGCTCTTCTAGTCTCTGAGTCTACTAGTCAGTGCTAATATACAATCTGTCTCAAAAGTGCTTCGTGGATCCTAGCATTTCAATATATTTTTAAAAATGTCAGGTCTGATAACCGACCATATTTAATTATTTATCAGAATACTGTAGATAAACCCTTTGTTATCCTGTTTTGTTTCCATCAAATTAAGAGTTCAATCCAATGTGCATGCATTTTATCTAGTCAAGCTTGACTTGGAAACCAGATGAGTGACCAACCTGAAACAAACTAATTACTAAATCACATGACTGCTACCAGTAAATACGAATGAAGGATAAAGGACTATTAGTGTATGTTTGCATGGAATTCAGAGTTGATAAATGAAATGATAAATGTTTGATGTTGTTGTGCAGATTGAGTTCTATGGTGATTTTGATGGGAGTTTCCACAAGAGCTTGGACTTATCAACTGACCTCTCTGGTGCTTTGCTTGGAACACGCTCTCACAGGTATGCACGACGAGTCAAATCGTTTATTTTTACTTTATAATGGTCTTTCGCAATTTCCATCATTTGCAATGGAGCCAAAGATTCATTATTTTTTGGCTTGAGATTATGATGGAATAAAGCAAAATGGCTCACTAAACTGTCTGCGCTTCTTTCTTATGGAGCAGCAGTCGGTCCATGCAATTTTGGACGCGATTTTCACTATGGGTCATCCGGAAACAGTCTCTCTATGCTTTAGTACAGTGGTAAGACTGCGTACATCCGACCCCCTTACCCCACCGTAGGTGGAAGCCTTTGCGGCACTGGGGTAAATGAAAATGAAAAATGAATGGTCTTTCGCAAGACTAGTTTGACAATTGATTGCTTACCGATGCACCCCAACATATAAAATTTGGGGTTAATGAGATCCCTTAGCTAATAATACCCATCTGTCTTAAAATGTATGATATATTTTGGTTTGACACGGATTTTAAGAAAATAAAGGATGTAATTGTAATTCCATCATTTGCAATGGAGCCAAAAACTCATTATTTTTTGGCTTGAGAATATGATGGAATAAAGCAAATGGACTCACTAAACTGTATGCGCTTCTTTGTTATGAAGCAACAATCAGTCCATGCAATTTTTGACGCGATTTTCACTATGGGTCATCTAGAAACAATCTCTCTGTGCTTTAGTACATGGGTAAGACTGCGTACATCCGACCCCCCTTACCCCACTGTAGGTGGGAGCCTTTGCGGCACTGGGGTAATGATAATGATGAACGATAATGATGAAAGGATGTAATTGTTCTTTTACATATGTAACCTTAAAAAAGTATGAAAAAGTCAGTGGCGGATCCAAACAGGAGAAGATGTTATTGGGGGCATCATTTAAAAGATTTATAATAAATATTATTCAAATGTATAACTTTAAAATTAATCTCATAGTTAATACTTTTTTATATTTAAAATATTAAGCTCAAAATTTTTACTTCGTATATATGTATATATATATTTGCATTTACTTAAAAAACAATGACATATTTATGATGAATATGAAGGTATTTTAAGAAATGTAAACTCTTAAATGTATTGACTATAGTAGTAACTTTAGTCATAACAACGTATGTTCATTTTACACTTAAGTAACTATATATGACACTATACTCATAGTGATGAGTTTTTTACGGAGGAAAGGTACGTATTTTTTTTATAACAGGAAAGGTATGTATTGTTGAATCTTATTTTCCAACTAAGGATGCCTGGAGAAAAATACTTTCATGTGGCAAATATGTTTATAAATACCTTTTGTTGGAAAATAAAAATCAAGAGTACATTTTCTCCGGGAAAAAACTCTCATAATAACTTTAGTCATATTTTTGTTAAAATTCTTTAGTTCATTAGTTGCTTTTGGAAGATTGGCTTGGTGAGAATATTCTTCATCCTAAAATAAGAATTGGGGGCACTTTTACTTTTTTAATTGGGGGCACTTCCAATTTTTATACTAAAATACTATGTATATCTTATATATTAACATTAAGAGTTCAGATGTTGTTGGGGCACGTGCCCCCATTGATCTAGATGTACATCCGCCCTGGAAAAAGCAGCACGAGTCCATAAAAATAAAAAGGTGGAATGAAAGAAAATATATAAAGTGGAAAAGTAAAAATTCAGGAAAATGTTCATGTTTTTTTGGATAACTCGTAGAGGAAAGTGTATCTTACGAAATGGGATTGAATGAGTAAGTGATCAAGGACTACCTATTGGCTTATTATCCATTTTGTGACTGAACCAGGTGGTCAGCGTACATAGTCGATGGACAGGTCAAGGTTCTCAATGTCGAAAAAGTTCCATCTGAGTTCAAAGTTTCTGGTGGGGAAGTTATATTGGGACAGATCTAGAGTGATTCTCCTTTGCAGTCTGAACTAAAAATAATAATGAGCATTTCTAGCCCAGCCTTTTGTTCTGAGACGCGCAAATTCCTTGGTTTCGTGGATCTAATTTGCTGAGAAGACTTGGGCTGTGTAAAGGCAGAAGTTGTTTGTATGTTCTCTGTAAAAGGCTTACAGACAATCATCTTTATGTTCTTAGATGATGATATCAGGAATATTTCCAAGTCTTCACATTTAGATTGATCTTTTCAGTTTTTTTGTGTTGCTGTTGGTAATGATTTTGAAAAGTAATTATGTCAAGCATGTAACATTGTAACTATCACATTTGGCATTATGGTTCGACTGCTGTTGGTGTAAGCTCAGTTCATCAGAGAAAGAGAATGGCAATTCCAATTTCTCTATAGGTAAGCATATAAAGTATGTACTATATCGGTATAGGTAAGGATTTGCAAAATACTCTTTTAGCTTTGGTTTTTTGTTAGTTTATGTTTCAGGAGTATTTCGGGTTTGACAAACATCTCATATGAGAACCATCTTTATTATAAATATATGTGAATAATATGAACACCCTTTAGTAATGAGCATTCATTTCTATCCATCGGGGATGTTGATTGAGTGCATGAGATTAAAAATAAAAGGAAAAATTGTCAAATAAGTTAATTGAATCCACATATTTTAAACTGAATCAATCAAGTCCATGAACTATAAAAAAGTTAACCAAATTGGCTATTGAATGGGTAATCAATCGGTACTCTGGTTGATTGCCTACGTGGATTGTTGAAGTGACTTATTTTTTACATTTCCTATTTTGTTCATTTTCTGTTTTCTTTTTCTCTCTATGTCTTTTGTGTTCGGCTCCTTTTCCATTTCAGGCCTACACCGTCCAACCTGCCATCAACTCCTCCTCAATTTGCTTTCTTGTTGCGCCCACCTGTTTCGGGCAAACTTCTCATCCCTCATTCTTTCTTTCTTTTTCCACTGACCACAAAATTACCACTTGTTTATGCTTCTAAGAAATTCGATATTGGGGCTTTTAATGTCGAGCGTGGGTTAATTGCACTGGCTTTAATTCTCCGAGCGAAGCCAAAGCTGAGTGCGGGAGTTAGGCGACGAGATTGGGTAGTTGTTGCAGTGGCTTGGACACCGCTTCGACGTCGCCGGGTGAATTGAAGAGGAAGCTGGGCGCTCAAGCAGCCGTAATTATGATATGAATTTCAAGAGAAAGAAGAAAGAAAGAGAAAAAAAGGAGCTAAGGGGAGAATTGAAGGGGGGGGAGCTGGTGCAAGTCGGACATGGGTCATTGGAGACCTGGAACGAGAAAGAAGCACGTAGAAAGAAGAAGGAAAGAGAGAGAGAGAGAGAAAAGAAAAAGAAAATGAAAAGAAAAGGTATAAAAAGGGGAAAACTGTCAATTGCGCCCTCCTACTATGCGCGATCCGTCAATGGAGTCCCCGTACTTTGGAAACCCTCAATTGAACCCGCCAACAATGAAAATCCTGTCAATTAGGTCTACATAATCGGATGCTTCCCGGTTAGCCCGTTGCTCGCTCATGTGACGCTGATGTGGACATCGTACATTGAGGGTTCCATTGCTGACATGGATTAAAAAATTTCACATCTCTATTCCCAAATAAATTACTCCTTATCTTTCGAAATTAGGAAAGAAAGTAAGAGCCTGCAGCTCGTCGTTCCATCTCCGTTCAATTGCGCTCGTCGTTCTTCTTCTCCATTTCCTGAGCTCGTGTCTATCAATGGCGTCGTCGTCTGCATCAAGTGGTACCAAAGAACGTAAGAGCACAACTAATCACGAGCCTGCAGTGTATTGTTGGTGTGGATTGAAAGCCCCGTTGTGCGTCGGAAGGGAGAGTGGGAGACAATTCTATGGATGTCAAAAATGGCTAGTAAGTCTTCATATGAAATGTGCATTTCTAATTTCGTAGCTTTTGTGGATGTTTGATATGGATGTATGCAATTACATGAAAAATGGCTGTCAATTGTAGTTATCTTTTGAAGTTATTAGTTATTGTGATTGGTTTTCAAAATATACAGGGTGATGAATGCAGCTACTTCTTATGGAAGGAAGACCTAGGAAGAGAAGACATAATCAGGCCTAGTCATAAGAAAGATAAGCTGAATGAAGTTAAGATCATTGTTGAAGGTCTTGTCCAACGCATTAGCCATGTCCAAGAAGATGTAAAGTGTGTGAAAACCTTTCTTTAAAATGACGTGAAGCACAAAAAGAAGGCCAGGAAGTTCATTGTCATAGGGCTTGTTGTGGCCGTGTGCTTTGTAACAAAATTCTATGCAGGATAGGAATGCTTCAGTGTAATTGAATTCCTATGATGTAATATGTTCTCAGTTTGAAGTATTTAAGTAGTGTGTTGGTTTATAAGTTATGCAGGATGCTTAGAACTCACTTTTATTTTGTAAACACCTTGTGTGGTCCTTATGGTTTGAAGTATTGTTTGAATATGAACCACCCTCGTTTTGTGTTGTATGTTTGGGGCACTACATTCCTATATTATTTTTTGCACTTTTGCAGATCTGAGCATCTTTTGCACTTTATATTAGTCATTGAGGGTTGGAAAATGCTGATTTTGGTACCACATCTTTTGGTTCAGATTAGTCATCTAAGCATGCTCTTTTCTTTAATATTCTTGTTACCATAAAGGGGTGTACCCCATGCGCTTATCAAGATCTGTCATTTAATACCCATGTGGCCTGTAAATTAACCCAAACATGAATGTCATTCAAGTAAATAATACATGTGGCTACAATGATTGTATATCACATGGTGCTGACAAAGTAAGTCATAAAGGTTGTTGTCCAAAAGCCATTATGCAGACTAGCTGTTCAATACAACATTCAGTTTCAACCACACAAATAATATATGTCATGAACCAAAACAGGTCATCTGACCACACACACGGGCAAGGACATACACTTAAACCCCATGCATAAAACCAAGGGACCCTAAAACCAACATACACTTAAATCCATACTTCAAACCAACATAAGTTTTACACATTCATAAATTCAAGCAAAATAAGAAGTTCCATTGTTCCACCAGCCTACTTCCACATAAGTTCATGACAGCATACACAATCTTCAACCCCAACATCATCTTCATCTTCACACAACACCCTTCTTCCTTCATCCAAGCAGAGTCTTTCCAGGCTGGCCAGGCTGCAGTTAACAAAGCAGTTGAAATCAGAAAGGTGGATCAGTTAACAAAGCATTATTCTGACATATGCAAATACAATACATTTGTGGAGTTCACTTGCTTCCAATATGGTTTCACCCGTAGCTTCATCAAAATAAACTCCAAAGCCAGATTGCTCTCTGCTTCTACTGTTCCCCTTCTTACCCCTGTCTCTAGGCCTTCTTCCTGTTGCACCTGCACCCACAATACCAGCACCTGCAGGAGTTGATGTGCTAGGAGTTGCTTCCATACCTGCCCCATCTGTTGTTGTGCAATATTTCTTATTGTGTCCTTCTCCTTTGCATTTTGAACATGTCATGATGCGTCCTATTCTTGGTAGTTGTGAGCCAGTAGGTGGACGTGGCTCTGTTTCTTCCCTTACTCGCTTTTTCTTAGGTCTGCCACTCATTTTCTTGGGCAAAGGAGGTAATATCTCTTCAAATTGAGTTCTTGGCCATAACAACTCCCCATTTATTGGATGCAATGTGTACGAGTACGTTTTCTTGTATACCTCCTTACTGTAGCACCAATCTACATATGACTCAACTTCCTCCCCTTTGTCATAGATTGCACAAATTGCATGAGCACAAGGGATGCCACACAGATCCCACCTTCTACATGAACATGATTTTTTCTAGAGACTCACTTTGAACTGAGCTCTTCCTTTCTTTATTTCATAACCGTCATCACCATTGAAGTCCACATTCCAGCCTTCACTTGTCACAATGTTACCATTCAGCTTCTTCATGATTATTGGTCCAAAGGGTCCTGCATCATAAATAATTAAAAGCACATGTGAATACATAGGTTATCATATGTCATATTCAATTGCACCAAGTATTCTGCCTATCCTTTACCTGGCCACCCCTTGAGAACATATTTCCTTTTCTTGGCTATTCTTTTCATGGTTGCCACTCTTATGTCCTCAAGCATTGGGATGGGAGGTTTGGATCTACATTTTAAGAGTGTGCTATTAAAGGCCTCTGAGAGATTGTTCTCAACTGTGTCACATTTCACTGCATCCCTAAAGAAATCTTTGCACCACAACTTGAATGGATATTTGCGTAAGTCTTTACGAGCTTGAACATTAACCTTATCCAACTCTGCTAAGTTTGCTTCCAATTGACGTTCACATGTAGACTTTGCACACAGCCAAAACAGTTTTTTCAGATTCATGCCTCGATGAGTTTTGCTCCAATTTGCGTGAATATGCCTTGCACAGTTCCTGTGCTCAGCGTTTGGAAAAACTCTGCTCAATGCATTGGCTAGGCCCTAAACAATGAAGGTAAGAACAGCAAACACAAGAGTTAATTGCATATTTTACTTGTAAATACAAAGAAAGAACAAAAATATATGATCTCACCTTCTGTTGATCACTGATGAAGGTCCACTCATCTGGGGCAGTAACATCCAAGTCCTTATACAACAAATCCAAAAACCAAGTCCACGAATAGGTGTTCTCAATCTCAACCACGACACAAGCTATTGGATACATTTGGTTATTTGCGTCTCTACCTACATCACTCAATATCTCTCCCTTCATTTGTCCTTTTAAAAAGCATCACACCACACCAATTACCTTCCTACACCCTTCTAGAAAACCTTTCTTCACAGGCCCAAAGCAAACATATATGCGCTGGAAAACACTAGGTGCATCAGGAACCACTCTTACAGTTGATATGATAATAGTGCTGTTTGGAATGGATTGAAGGTATTCCTCTGCATAGTTCTTAATTTTTTTGAACTGCTCCTTAAAAGCAGTTGCATTTTTCTCTTCAATACATTTCAAAGCTCTTGAGGCCATGCTTTCAGACACATTTAGTTTATACTCAGCCTTGATCAGCCTTTTTAATTCCACAGCGCCTATAGAGGGATTCTCAGCAACTTTGTCTAAATACATGTCAGCCACCCATTTTGTGCAAACAATTCTAAGCTTACACCTCAAGTTACAATTATGTCCCTCCTTGAAAACTTTAACTTGAAAACACTGCAGTCTCTCAACCCATGAACCCGTTAAAGAAAAGGGGCACTTTTCCCACATTTTACTCTCACTCTCTCAGGTTCATTTTTCTTAAAATACAAATCCCTTTTCTCAAATACAGCATATTTGATCACAACTTTCTTAAATTGCTTTCCATCTTCAAAATACATCCCTACTTCAAATTTAGGGACCTCAGACTCAGGGTTAAATGACCCATACCTTTTGCTTGCACTTTTAGATGTCCCATCATCATCCTCTTCCTCAGTCATGTAGCTATTGGGATTAGATGAGTCATACTTTGCGGAAACCTCCTCATTTTCACTGTCTTCAGCTCTGGTTCCCCCCATTTGTGTAGCAGTGTGATCAGATGCAACCTCATTATCAAATAATCCTTCATTTTCTGTCTCTTCATGTTCACTATCATTTGTCTCAGATCCGTCTTCCATCAATGAGTCATCTGTGTCAACTTCTTCTGGCTTCCAAGAATAATCTGTCTCTTCACCCTCTTTGTTTGTAGTTCCATCATACTCCCCACCTATTTCTTCCACTTCATCTAACCCATGCTCCACAAATATGTCACACTTACCACAACTAGTAGCCAGACGTATCAAATCTAGGGTTGACTTATCATCAAACAGCTCTCTTAAAGATTTCATACACTGGCTAGGTTTTTTGTAATACAAAGCCTTAATGTTACCATACCTTCATGTTTTTAAGCACTTCATTAAATGAGGATAGCAAATCAAATCTGGGTCTATGCGTAGCACATCAACTTGACCACCAACGTACATTGATTCAGGAACACACATAAAATTGCCTCCATGGTGAATTATAAGTTCCACCTTGTTGAACATGTTGTACATTTGAAAAGATTCAAATCAGATTAAGGGCTGATGGAACCAGTAAGAAACAGTACAAGTGAAATCATAACAAAGTTAAACTAAAGCAACAAGGGCAAGTGACCATCACATAACATAGTCAAGTCATATAAAAGAAACAATACATTTCCGTGCAACAAAACGCCCTTACTCACTGCGACAGACAAACACAAAAGCACTAACCTGGAGTATCTATTATTCAAGTCGACGAAGAAAAATGGATGAACATCCTTGAAGAGCGCTTAGATAGTTTGCTTCTGATACACATGCGAATTCGAATTAAGGAAGGAATTAGGGCTACAGCGGTGTTATTTGGAAAAGGATAGAGTCATTAACTGATGTGAATTTTTTTAATCCATGTCAGCAATGGAACCCTCAATGTACGATGTCCACGTCAGCGCCACATGAGCGAGCAACAGGCTAACCGGGAAGCATTCGGTTATGTAAACCTAATTGACGGGATTTTCATTGTTGGCGGGTTCAATTGAGGGTTTCCAAAGTACGGGGACTCCATTGACGGATCGCGCATAGTAGGAGGGCGCAATTGACAGTTTTCCCTATAAAAAATTGTAAACAGTAAAAAAATCCTGGTGAACGATCCACGTAAGCATTTGAATTTGGAACCGGTTGATTACCTGTGAAAAAGCCGATTTGGTTGGTTTTTGACAGTTCATGGATTTGATTGATCCAATTAAAGGTACATGTACTTAATTGACTTTTTAGTAATAGTACATGAACTTATTTGACAGTTTTCCCAAAATAAAATTTCATATGAATCTCTCTTTTAGAGAGCTCTTAAGTCTTAATCAGTAAGTACTAGGGATGGATTGGGCCTAGGCGGCCTGACCCGGGCCCGACCTGGTATTGTTTAGGCTCGACCTGACCCGTTATTTGTTTAGGACTAGTTCGGAGCCCAGACCGGTGGTTATAAGGGGGCCAAGGGGCTGGCTTCGTGCTCGATGTCGGGCCCGGGCCCAGCACGGGCCTAACTGCACAATTTGTTAAAAATATTAAATGGGAGGTAATGATTCAGACCCAGTCTGGCCTGGTATTGTTTGGGTCCAAACCGGAACCGGTACCGGAGCAAATCAGGTTGGTACTGGGCCAAAGTGTTGTAGAAAAAAAGACCATCGAGACCGGACCCGACCCGGCTTGACCCGACCGCCCGAGTCCACCCTTTGTAAGTACGTGTTTACTTCGCTGCTAAACAATTAGATTAATTAGATAGATGAAGTAAACATACATGTTGCTTAAAAAGTTGCCTACCTACTCTAAATGGTGCTTAAAGTGCCCCTTATGATGTTTTTACTTGGACTGTTTTCAGTCTCAGGTCAGACCAAAGTAAAACAGACCAGACCATACCAGAGATAAAAAGACCATACCGGACTTAAACAGAAGAGACCAGACTTGACTTCCGCAGTTAAAAAATACACAGAGATGAGATGTTTATCAGACCAGACTTAAACTGACTAGACCAAACCAGACCGCAAATTATAGTCCAAGTAAAAACATCCTTACGAAGCATACCCCATGTATTAATTAAGCAGCACTTTAAGTCTTTTTAGTTTTCGCATTTACTCTTGGTCTTATTGTTACCACCGCTCAAATCCCAACTCCCACCCTACTTGCCAAATACCACCTAACTCATACCCCTTACCTCTACCCGACCCTTTGTACCCCCTACCTAGCCCTACCTCATAACCATCCCTTGTACCCCTTTAATTTCCTGACCGTGCCCCACCCTCACCCTGACTTGTAGCCCCTACCCCATACCTGCTACCTGCACCTCAGTGGAGTAAGGGTAGGGAGTATGGGATAAGGGAATGGGTAAGGATACAAGTCAGGGGTCAGGGGGTAGGGCAGGGGTAGTGGTAGTGATAGGGTAGGGTAGGGGTAGTGGTACGGGGTAGGAGTAAGGGTACATGCACGAGGTACAGGTATGAGCACGCTGACGGGTAAAGGGTGGGGGTAGGGCCTCACTTATTATATATACTTGTGTATACATGAGTGTTTGGACATTTTAATGTTAAACAATGTCTTAAATTTTGTGAAGTAGATATGAGCATATACCCGTGCTTACTTAATGTGGCACTTACTAATGCAAGTCTTTATAAGCACTCTTTAATAACTTTGTGAAGTACTGAATTCCTAAGTAAAGGTAGCTGACAATTTATACAAGTGCCAATCCTCTATTTTTATTTTTCTAACAAAAAAGTAGTAAGAGATCTGGCAACCCTTGAAATAATACATCCAAACAAAAATAATACATATCGATTTTCGGTTTGGTTTTTAACGGGTTGAGAGAATTATTACCAAACAAAAATCATACTATTTTGCGGGTTGATTCAATTCGGTTTAGTTCAGTTTAGATTAGTTTGGTTTTTTTATTATTTAATAATATAGGATGGTTTTATTGAATTTCTTTAGTTCAGTTCAGTTTTGTCTCGGTTTTTATCGGTTTCAGTTTGGTTCGATTTAATATGATTTGGAAGAAATAATATTAAACTCAAACCAAATTGTATATGGTCTGGTTTCATTTCGGTTTAGTTCGTTATGGTACGGTTCAGTTAAACCAAATCAATATATCCCCCGACAAAGGATACAAGTTACTTTGTGATGGCTTTGACTGCAAGGTCTCGTGTGTTGCGTGAATTACACTATGTGATACACAGAAGCTGCTTTGACTGATCTCTGTTTTGGGGTTGCGGTAATGAAACTCACCTTGATTCTAGACCGTTACTAATCTGGGGTAGATTTATTTGGGTCCACTTAATCCGTGAATTTGTTTTTGTGAACCTTTTTTTGTACGAGCCGGGGCCTTGTTCTGTGCCGCTGTTCAAATAATAATAATATAACTATCTAATTACTAATACTTCGTATAATTTACAAATAGTTCCATCAAACCGGTGGGCGTAGCTCAACTGGTAGCAAGGGAGTGCCACAAGGGTTAGGTTCCATGTTCGAATCCCGACAACTGCGATGGGAGGTTATTATGCTAAAAATGCATAGGGCCTCTGCAAGTACCGGGGACAGAGCCCCACTCTCTATCTGTTAGATTGTGATTATAGTACAACTTACATCCTCCCAACGTACCGTCTGATCGGGGTTGGGGGCCCCTCAGGAATGAGGTGTCATCCTTTTTTTAACAAATAGTTTCATCAATATTCGATTAGACATTCAATGAAAAATTATTGCAAATAAAGACTATAGCTTTTTTTTATAGCCGCAACTAGGGTTTCGACCCTTGTCTGCGTAGTTTGGGGTCAGCGAACCTCTTCGATCGACGTTGGACGATACAGGGACGAACTCCGCAATCAAGGATGGGAGCAGTGAAGACCAATTCCAATTTCAATTGGGTTCGTGCGACTAATCCGAATTGGGATGTGGAGGTTACTCGTTCTCGGATTAGTTTTGTTCGTGCAGTACCTTGGTCAAGAGAAAGAGGCGATTCATGGACAGATCGAAGTGATGAAGGAAGAAGATAAAAGGATAAAAATTCGTCCCCCTCCCGAACCACCGCCATGGATGAACTATGCGACTAGGGTTTGAAAGTCTGCTTTACTATTTCTAGTTTTTTATTTTCAGTCCAGATTATTTTACTATTTCTATTTTGCTCTGTTTAGGATAAACAATAAGGGGGGTAGAATGATGCTTTGTTTTGCTTTAGTTGATAGATTACTTATTGGAAGCAATCAGGCTGATTCATCCGCTAATAATCTCGAAGCTATCACATTTTCAGCGATTAATCTCGCTCTTTTTGGATGGACTATTCTATGTGTGATTTAGGAGTGAGGGGGCTGCTGAGCTTTTGGTCAGTTTGAGATAGAGATGATTACCTTATTCTATTATGAGCTTGATTTTAATATAATAAGTTACTTTCTCAAAAAACACAACTTTTTATATTAACTTTATGCGCAAATAGTTAAATTAGTGAAAAACAATGGGGAAAAGACTCCAATAGGAGTAAAACATGGGCTTGGTATACGGAAAAGAACTTCTACTTTTTTAACCCTAAATAGGACTTATTTGCATCTGGACGGACAAAAATAACCCCAACCCCTCACTCAATCGCGATCCACCGACTTCGCAGAACACCGAGAGCTTCAGCCGTCTTCAGCCCATTCCAATGGCTGTCGAAGCTCGGATAATCTTCAACAAAAAGCTCCAATCGATTTTCTTCATCAATTTCAGAGACTCATTCGTCGAAGCTCGGATTACATTGGCGAAGCTCAAAGACTCATTCGTCGAAATTAATATCAGGCTACAATGTCATTCAAACCAATTCCGAACGATTTCGGGCGAAATTCCGATCAATTTAGTTTCTTTCAACATATCTTCTGCGCAAAAACATACCTTTCTCCTTTTTCAATTTCTTTATGTACTGCTACAGTGCTACGTCAAAACATGTTAAAATGGTGAAATAATGACACTATGTATGTCACTATACTTTAAATATTATCAAAATAAAGTGAAAATCATCAGAATGTCTTAACAATGTAAATGTCTTAACAATGTCAATGTTGTAGCAATGTCAATAAAAAACAATGTCAATGATAATGTCATAAGAATGTCAATGACAATGTCATAAGAATGTTAATAAAAAACAATGTCATAAGAATGTTAATGACAATGTCATAAGAATGTCAATGACAATGTCATAAGAATGTCAATGACAATGTCATAAGAATGTCAATAAAAAACAATGTCAATGACAATGTCATAAGAATGTCAATGACAATGTCATAAGAATGTCAATGACAATGTCATAAGAATGTCATACGAATGTCGATGACAATAAAATACATTCCTTATTTCTTTGCTTTCACTTTGTTCGTATGTACAGAGCACTATCAAATAGTTTGACAATATTGATATCATTTATCAATACTAAAAACAATGTCACAATTTTGAAATGAATCCACCTGGTAGGAAAATCGGTCCCAGAAACTGAAAGAAAAGAAGAGAAGGAGAAAAAGAAGAAGAAGATGAGGGGGAGGAAGAATAAGAAGGAGGAGGAGGAGAGGAGAAGAGAGAACGCATGTTACGCAGCAGGGTCTTCAGCCGCACCGCCGCACCGTCGCACCTCCACACCGCCGCACAAAAAATACTACCGCACCGCTGCAACACCATTTTAGCTCAGCACCTCCATTATTTTGACGGTGCTCTGCCTTGCTTAGCTATGGAGGAAGGAGAGAGATGATTAGGTGAGGCTATTGCCGAGAGATAGCTGTGGTGCGTTAGGAAAAGGCCAGACAGGAAAACAGGGGCAATTTTGGAAACACGAAAAAATTTGGTGTTATTTAGGAGTTAAAAAAGTCAAGATCTTATTTAATTACATACTGGAAGTTAAGCTCCTATTTAGCACCATTTCTCAAAAACAATCCTCTTATGTTTATTCTCTGAACCGTAAACTACAAGGTTTTACCATATTTCTCGAGTCACCGGAGCCAGCATTCCGTCTTCCAGAAGATCCGTTCACTCACTGATCATTCGCCCAGAGCCAACACATATTGCTTAGTCACGGTTGTTGTTTTATTTGAGATGTTTTTGTGTTACGTATTGTTTTTTATTTGTTTGATTTTTGCATGAATTCTCAGGAGCTCTAGATCAGGAGTAACGCTGGCTACTTCAGCATCTGTAATCAGAAGGAACCAGTTCTTACTAAGGTGTTTGGGAGGTTATTCTGGTAAATCCAAAAGTCCATTCTATCATCAGGGTACTATTAGAATGCAGTCAGCAGTGAGTGGTGGCTCTAGCTTGGAAGTCGATGCTATTAGCGTTTTGAGATCAATAACCCCAAATCTGGACTCCACAAAGCACAAAGGCCAAGCCGGTAAAGTTTTCTTACAATTCTTGTTATGTTTCCAAGACATTTCGTTTTTCATGGAAGAGAGACAAGTATATGCAACTGAATGTGTGTGATTTGAAAAGCTTTTAAATTTAACTGTTTGGTTTTTTAGTTTGAATTGTGGAGAGCATTGATATCTAAGCTACTATTTGGATCCCTTAGCCCCCCTTAGCAGTATGTTTAGGATAGGGATTTTAGAAGAAGATAAGGATGGGAGGGTTACTTTTTATTAACATTGCTCTAAATTTATATTTCCTTTTTCAAAATATAAGATAATAAAATATTAAATCGTTAAATTAATACAAAGCCATTGTCCTAGTCATTGTTTGTTGTAATAAAATGTATAAATTTATCTTTCAAATTAAAAAAAATAACTCCACTCCAACACTTCTCTCCCAAACATAACCTAAAAGAATATTGCACAGGTTATATTTTACATTCATTTGATGCTTGACAATCAAATATCCTATCTTATGGAGATAGCAAGTTCAAGAAATATGACTTAAGGTCAATAGGATTATGAAGTCACTATGGTGGAGAATTAGTTGAATCTCATTTCCGCGAATCTGGATCACTGATATAATTTGCAGAAAATAAAATTACAGTGAAAAGTTTTAGGCTATCACATGTTAAGAGACCCCATCTTATTTCATCTCACTTGTACTTGATTTATGCTTTATCTCTCTCTGTAAATCAGGCAAGATAGCTGTTGTAGGTGGGTGTCGTGAATACACTGGGGCTCCATACTTTGCTGCTATTTCTGCATTGAAAATTGTTAGTCATCTCACCCCTCCCTTACCTTTTCCTCAAAGCTCATTCCTGCCTTAACTTGCTGCAATTAGTTTTTCTAGTTGTAACTGACTCCTTCAGTCTGCTTACTTGTTTCATTAGGGTGCAGATTTGTCTCATGTATTTTGCACAAAAGGTGCTGCTCCAGTGATAAAAAGTTATAGTCCGGAGTTAATTGTACATCCTATACTCGAAGAATCTTACAGCATTAGGTAAGTCTTAAATGTCCAGTAAATATATAAATTTTCTTAATTTTAGTTATTACTATCATCATAGCTGTTCTTTTTTTGCTTTTTAGGGGGGTGGGATGGTCTCAACACCACAATTGCCTTTGAGTTATAATATTTTTAAGTGTACTGATAATTTTGATAGAACTCTCCCAGGGATGAGGATAAAAGCTCAATATCAGCCAATGTGATTGCTGAGGTTGATAAATGGATGGATAGATTTGATTGTCTAGTTGTTGGTCCAGGTCTTGGCAGAGATCCATTTGTCCTGGTGTGTTGTTGATCTATTCTTTGCCCTGAGTCCTGATGGTTTAGTTTTCTACTATGCATGCTTCAAAAAATAAACATCTACTCCCTTCGTCCCATATAACTTTACCATAGTTGACTGACACGTAGAATAATAAAGTAAAAATTGTGTGGTTCAGGTTTGTGCAGGGGAGAGAATTAACAAGAGCCACAAATTCTGTATTTAAAATGGAAAGTGGCAAAGTTATAAGGGATGGAAGGAATATTATATATTTAGGGATTTCATAAAGAAGCCACAAAGGGAACTTTGTGAATTTGGGCTCATAGTAGGGTTGCACAAGAATAACCCAAACCCACATAACCCGCTTGATCCAACCCTGCCCGACCCTATTTAATCAGGTATTTGATTTTAAAAAATATTCATGGGTTAAATATGTTTGAACCTGCACCTAATTGGTATGGTTGCAGAATTAAAATCTCAAACCCGATAGTGGCCGACCCAACCAAAAGTTCATTTTACTATTATTATGCTACAATGTTTTCTTGGATAATTTAAATTTAAGATCATTGTGTTCTATCTAGGACTTTATGATATTAGAATTATAATTAAACATTTACCATTTTGACTAGGTGATTATTATATATTTACGTTTCCTTCTAAATGAACTTCCTTTACGGAAGGATGTTTTAATACTATTCCATAATGTTTTTGCTTATAAAAGATACAAGTACTTGTATTTGTTTGTGTGTTTTGGAAACAAGTTAATCGAGTTTCCCACATGAATAATTTCCCACATGAAAGATGCAACCCGATGTGATTTTTTTTCAATACCCGACCCTACCCGACCCGTTCATGTATGGTTTACCAACTTATTTTGCGTACCACGGGTTGGTTAATAGCCAACCCGAACAAATTGGGTAGGCCCAAAAAATATAGCAAACCCGACCCAACCCGCCGGATGTGCAGCCCTAGCTCATAGTGATCATAGAAAGCTCTTTTGAGAGTGTGCATAGACCTCCTGACGACCTTTGAACCCTATCACCTTAGTCTTTCAAGTTAAAACTCTCTCAAGAGTTGGCAAATGAAGTATAAATGTAGCCTTAATTTCCAAAAATGTAGGCGAAACAACACATGTTACTAAATATTGATATTAGAGAATTTAGATGAATGGGCCTTAAACACTTTTAGCGCGTTAAATGTTAATATGATCGTAGTATTGTACTAGAGGGGTATAAGCCTGAATGACTAGTTAAGTTTTAACGTTGTCGCTATTGAGCTGGAATAAGCTTGCTTGGCTCATTGTTATGTACTCCCTCCGTCCCATTTAAACGTTCCCACGCGGTTTACGACGTTTGACTGACCATAAAGTTAACTGATCCCTCATTCCTGTCATTAGTAGAATTATTTTTAGTAAATAAAATTTACATATTAAGAAACTACATTAAACCGCTACAATGCTTGATCAAGAAAATTTAAATTTGATAAAAGTTGGATATATAAAGTAAAAGATTAAGAAATATGCACGTTGACCGGAGAATAG
Source organism: Cuscuta europaea (assembly GCA_945859875.1). Taxonomy (NCBI): domain Eukaryota; kingdom Viridiplantae; phylum Streptophyta; class Magnoliopsida; order Solanales; family Convolvulaceae; genus Cuscuta; species Cuscuta europaea. The sequence goes on along the minus strand of CAMAPE010000038.1, from coordinate 3,559,807 downwards.
TGGACGGGAACCTTTAAATGGGACGGATGGAGTATTCACTATGCTGAATCCTATACACTAGATGAAAAAGTCAGTCGGACATTTATTCTTATCTTGATCTCTAACTTCCATATCAGGCTTATTTGCTTGTAGTTGGTCTAAATTTTAAAAGCTTCTGTTTCTTTGAATTTCATCGTGTGATTACGGGAAACTAAAACAATTAGTTTCATTTGGAAAATATAATACATTAACACATATGGTGTTAATGTGTTATTAGGCTGATACCTAGAAAGGTCGAAAGGATAATCCCCTCTACATCTGTTCTTCGGTGTTTGATATCTTTTTATCTGTCAGGTGGCTGTATTAACAACTTCCTTTAAAATTTTAACTTATCTCAGGACTGTGTGAGTAACATCATAATTCGTGCACGAGAGTGCAATGTCCCAATGGTTATAGATGGGGTATGCTTGAACAGAGTGAAGTGATTTCACATACATTTTCTCCCTGGCAGAAGCCTAATTATGTTGCAAAGTATTGCACCTGATAATTTTTACGCATATAATGTGTGTGTGTGCTTTTTTTCACAGGATGGGCTCTTTCTTGTTACACAATGTCTTGATCTGGTTAGAGGTTATCCTTTGGCTGTCCTGACACCAAATGTAAATGAGTATAAACGGCTCGTGCAAACTGTATTAACTTCTGAAGTTAATGAAAAAGATGCAATGGAAGAACTAAAGTCCCTTATTAAGGGGTAAATTCTATGCTTTATTGTCCCTCGTGTGATGAAATGTTAGTTTCTTGGCTTCTTCCTCATGATAATATCCCAGAATGAAAAACAAATCTGTCTAATTGAGTACAAACTGCTCTCCTTCTTGGGAAGCTAAACATGCTTATCTTGAGTGAACAGCGCAATGCAACACCACAAATTTGATGTACGACACAAGGAGAAGGGTTAGGCCAGTATGGCCCTCTTAATGCAATTTGGAGACTTTAAAAGTCTTGTTGCTGCATAACTATTCCAATTTAAATAGAGTTCTAGTATACATATATTATCTTCTGTATATGTTATGCGGTCTTCTTTTACTTTGGAGAATATCCCATGATAGACCAATTACTGTAGGCTGGCTGAGGTTCAATAAATCTCTGTGTTTTTCTATTCAAGGTTTCGCATACAGCTTATCAGAGACATAGTAGCTGGCTGGCTAAATGCCATCTATTGACACTGTCCACCTTCCATGACACATCAGTCACTGTGCAGATTTATCTCCAAATTTAGTTTGACATTATTTAGGACAGAAACTTTTCTGGGAACTAGAGTTCAAGTCACGTGCTCCACCGAATGAATACCCGTAGCAAGGACATTTTCTGGGAACTACAGAAGCCATGTTTATAGCAAGCCATTACAAAATTTTAACTTGCTTAATCCAGATCCAGCCAGTAGCCCAGGCCGTTACAAAATTTTAACCTGCTCATCAGGTTACCGGTAACATGGAATCCTTTTGAGAAAGCACCCAATATTATACCAGGATTACACATTTGAGATTAATATGGGATGAACGCCAATAGGTGGAATTATTCCTATGAGTCTTTGGTACTTCCTCCGTCCCTTGTAATTTTGCCATCTTTCCTTTTTTGGATGTCCCAAAAATTTTGCCACTTTCCCTTTTAATCAATGAATTTGTGGTTCCTGTCATTTCTCTCTTCTCTGCACATTTCTCAACCACACAGTTTTTACTTTATTATTTCACGTGCCGGTCAAACATAGCAAAGTATTGAGGGACGGAGGAAGTATTATTTACGCGCATTAATTAATTAATGCCAACTGCATCTCTTCAGGATTGGAGGGGTGACAATTTTGCGAAAAGGGAGATTTGATATAATCAGCGATGGTATAACAGGTATCTTCTTGCTTTAGACTTTAGAGTATTAGTGAAGTTGTGAATCTGCAAGATTTATATTTTGCTGGACTGATATCTTTCATACTTCTGTGCATTTTTCAACTTATAGATCCCCTAGTTGTATTTCCTTGCAGTTAAGTCAGTGAGTGTGTTTGGCTCTCCTCGCCGCTGTGGTGGCCAGGGTGATATACTTTCAGGAAGGTTGGTTGTATTCATTTTTCTGTTCTCCATTATATTATCGCCTCCATTCCAAAACACTTGTCATAGTTTGGTTTTCACAGAGTTTAAGAAAGTTTTTATTGAGGTGAGAGAAGGTACCTTTTGGGCAGTGGATATTTAATTTTTGGTGGGTGGAGTTCTTTTTAATTGGTAGCTGGATGATTTATTATCCAGGCCCATTTTCAAAAAAGAAAGAGAGACAAGTAATATGAAACAAGCTTAAAAGGAAAGTGTACTAGCTTAACAACATACTCCCTCCGTCCCGTTGGAATGTTCCCGCTTTACTTTTTTGGATGTCCCGTTGGAAAGTTCCCATTTCCCTAAATGGAAAGTTATCCTCCATCAAAACAGGGTCAAACAGTGCAAAACAGTGTCAAATAGTGTCGAAACAGTGCCAAACAGTGTCGAAACGGTGTCAAAACAGTAAAATTTATCCCCTGGTATTTCCTTAATATGTGTGTAGGTCAAAATGGGAACATTCCAACGGGACGGAGGGAGTAGTAAGTATAACCACAATATGTACACACATACTGTATCATCCTATCCACTCCAAAATACATTGCTTTAATGCGTGAAAACTTAAGTTGCCAACACTTGGCTATTTATTGCTGTTAGCGTTGCTGTATTTCTTTGTTGGGCACGGCAGAGTGCTACTACTCAGGGAGAACTGTCAATAAAAAATCCCACAATATCGGGATGCATCGCTGGGTCGGTTTTGGTGAGAAAGGCAGCAGCTCTTGCATTTGAGAACAAGAAGAGATCCACTCTCACTGCAGATATCATCAAGTGCCTTGGAAGAAGGTGAGAGTTCCCCCTTATCATTAGGTAATTCAGAAATCACACTGCCAGGCATTGTTCTTACCTTTTTTGCTCTTTGCAGTTTGGAGGAGATGTACCCATGTTACTGAGAGACCTACTCAACAAGTGATCCAGTCAAGTCAATCCTGCTTTGTAGTTGTGCTGTTCATAATTGTATCTGCTACCTTCGAAAGCTGTTTAGTGAGACTAAATATGGGAACGATATACATACGACAAAAACAATAATGCATGTTGGTGGCAAAAAAAATGAAAAACATTATGAATCCTGATGAGTTTTGGAAAATTCTAGGCTGTCATGTCCAAAAAGAGTATGCCATTCTGGTATGGTTCTTCTAATATGAGAACTTCAGATAAGGTATATTTTTTTCTGGGAAAGTTGTCAATTTGGTTCTCGTACTATTAGAAAAGTCAATTAGGTCCTCATACTGAAAAAAAATCAATCAAAACTCTGAGCTTTGGAAAAACATTCAATTCGGCCGGTACCTAACATGTCAGCTAGGGTTGGACTCGGGTCCGGGCCGGGTCCGGGTCGGGCCTAGGCCCGGGCGAGCCGGCGGGTCAGAAATGGTGGACCCGGGACCGGCCCGGGTAACCACCGGGTCCGGGCTTGGGCCGGGCCGGGCCGGCCCCATTATATTTTTTTTGTTTTCCTCTTCCTAATTAACCCCCCTCCCACCCCAACCCCCCAAACCACCCCAAATGACCCAAAATACCCAGCCCAACCCGAAAATTTTAAAAAAATTGAAAAAACAAAACAGTTTTTGGCCCGAATCGGGCCCGTGCCCGGTCGGGTCGGGCCTTGTTTTGGGTGACCCGAGCCCGGACCGGAAAACCCACGGGTCGGGCCTACCCGGACCGGTCACTGACCAGGCCACCGGGTCGGGCCGGGCCGGAACAGTACCGGTCCCGGGCCGGTTCCGGGTCGAGCCACCCGGCCCGAGTCCATCCATAATGTCAGCAGATCATGTGCTGATGTGGTGCACATGTGGCCCTCGACGTGTGCGCCACGTCATCCGGAAATGACTTTCTGGACTATCACATGTGTGCCACATCAGCAGATGATCTATTGGTGTGGTGGGTAACCCGCTAATTGAACCTTTTTTCAAAGATCACGTATTTGATTGATCTTTAAAGTATGATGACCTAATTGACTTTTCTGTGATAGTACGAGAACCAAATTGCCAATTTTCCCTTTCTTTTTTTATACTACCTCCGTCCCTCGAAACTTTGCCAAAGTTGACCAGCACGGAGAATAATAAAGTAAAAACTTTGTGGTTGAGATTTGTGCAGAGGAGAGAGAAATAACAGAAACCACGAAATGATTGATTAAAAAGGAAAGTGACAAAGTTTTTTGGGACGTCCCAAAAAGGAAAGATGGCAAAGTTTTAAGGGACGGAGGGAGTATGTATTTTATTGTTTTTATTAGGATTTATATTGGTCTAATAAACATAGTAAACTATCTAATAAACATAGTAAACTAACTACCTATCAAGTACGGAGTATTAGAATGTATCAATTCAAGGACCTCATGGATACATAATTTGAGATGAAAGAAAAAGCTGTCAATTCAGGATTTGATGTCGTATTCTAGCTTAAAAATCAAGCTTATCATCGAAAAAGTTAGATTGCTATAACTTTCTTCTCGAAATAGGAGTAACATGACAGTATTTACCGTCTTGTTGTAGTCATGATTGCCAAACGGTTACAGTGCATTCAACATGGGAGTATGTATTATAATTATTGGTAATATCTTTTAATCATGGGAGTAATTTTCAATCATGGAGGTTACTACTCCTATTCGGGAAGAAAAATATAGTAGTCTTATTTTAGAATTTCAAATGTTAATTACTCCTATTTATAACAATTTCCCAGAAAATGGTAAAAAAAATGTGTTGATGCCATTAATTTAAACACGTTCTTTAATCAATTTAGAACAATTAAGATGTTTTTACTTGAACTGATTTCAGTGCCATACCAGATTAAAACATAATAGACCAGACTTAAACAGATCATACCAGAACAGACTAGATCATACTTTAACAGTTATGAAATACACAAACCAATTTAAAACAAAACACACTTGTTTCGTGTAGAACAATAAAGTCAGGGCCGGTCCCGGTATAGGGGCAGCCTAGGCTGCTGCCCAGGGCCCACCAGGAAGAGGGCCCCATAAATTATTTAGTGGTAGTGTATACATATTGAGTCTCATTCACTTCATGCGTGCACGACAAGGAGTTCTGTATGGAAGGGCCCATTTGAGGTGCTCTCGGATGGATTTTTTTGATGAAATTTTGTGAGTATGAATTTCATTAAGTTTAGAATTATGTCTACAAAATTTCATTTTAAAATTCAACCAAGAAGTCTGTTAAATAAATTATCGAGAAACATCACGCTTTTTATATATGTATACAACGCAGTCTTTTTAGTAATTTATTTGAAAGACTCCCTGATTGAATTTTAAGCTGAAATTTTAGGCACATAGTATACTCTTCACGAAGAACTTCCCCACAAAAGTTCATCAAAAAATTCAACACAGAATTCCCTCACACAGGCCTGTCTGTATGATTCATTTGGTCAGACGCGCCTCACTACATCATTTCCCTATACTCTAATACTCCATAAAAGATATTCCTCAATCTTCATATCTGTAGATTGAGCCACAACTACAGAGATACACACGAAACACGATTGGATGACTTTCTACCTTCCTCACAGATACTGAGAACTAAAAGTGATCGTATTATTGTTAATTTTGCTTCTAAGACTGCCTAAATAAATTATTTTGTATGGCTTATGATACCAAGTAGTTGTATAGGCAAAAATATTTAATTGTGTAACGAATCTTATTTTTGACAATGAAACTTTCGTAATACATTCTTACAACATATATAATTAGGGGTCTATTTTTAAAGTAACACATGTGGTTCATAATATTTATCTTCTTTGCACAAGTTTGACCCACCTTTGACCCACCTTTATGGGATAGAGCCATAGAGGGAGTATTACTCATATTGATTGGTTCATATGCTTAATTGATTTTTGTCACTTATTTAAAACAACTCTATAGAATGTATTCGTTTCTTTATCAACTTTTAAATAGTCCAGTTTGGATTGAGGGGTAGACAAGCCTACCTTAGCAATATGAATGTAATTTTGTAGTTGTTTCATTTAACTCAAGGGGGTGGGGACACAATAATAAGGATTAAGGAGAGGACGAGAGAATCTTCGCCTCCTCTCATTCCTTGAGCCTTTCTTTGGTTCAAAGAAAGGGAGAGAGAGTCAAGGAGGTTAGGGGAGGGAAGGAGAGGAAAGATTCTCATTGATATTTGGGTTTGGTTTGAGGAAATTTCTTTTAAGTCAAAAAAAAAAAATCTAAGTTTTTAATTTTTAATTTTTAATCTTTTAAAATTTTTATTTTAATCTTTTTAATATTTTTTAACATTTTAACTTTTTCATTTTTTTATTTATAAAGGTTAATTCTTAATTTTTAAAAGTTTTCAATTTTTGAATTTTCTATTTTTCATTTTTTTGAAGTTTTCAATTTTCTGTTTTTTTTTTCATTTTCCAAATTTTTAATAGATTTTTGAATTTTTCGATTTTTCATTTTTTAGTTTCCGTTAACAACATATTTCCTCTGAAATACCCTAATTTTGGGGTTTGGGAAAGAGAGGAAGAAGAGGATTTTGGAAGCCATCGACTTTCCTCCCCCTACTTTCAACCAAAACACACAAATTCTTCACACATCCCCTCTTCTGAAATCCTCTGACCAAACAAGGCCTAAATTTCAACCAAACAGGGGGATGTTTCCTAAATTTCAACCACAACATGACAAAATTAGATCAGCACTCAAAGACAAAAAACAGCTTAATGGTTTGATATTACTTCAGTCTCACAATAATGACAGCCTTAACATTCTTCTTGACATGTCAGTCAAAAGTATACACCATAGAAACCATAGAGTTCATTTCATGCAGATTGAGCTACATCAGAAACAAGAGCTTAAAGCTGGCTGTGTTTCATCTACCATCCCGTAGTATCTTTCTACTGTGCAACCTGCTTGCTCAATGATGTTCTCCTTTGCTACTAGATGTTCATGTTGAAATTTTCTGCAGTTCGTTATAGAAGAGTATGATTACTATACTGCGACAATATACACCGCAAATCATATAACTTGAAGGCTGCTGATAAGTTGCCGCATAGAAAAGACAATTCATAAATATATATCTAGTTTAACATGTTGGAAATGGAGTCAAATCTGCTTCAAGCACTTGTTTCATTTCTTCCACCCACACTTGGTACAGAGAGTTTTCAGCATGGGAGCAAAGCAAAATGCTGCTGCAGTCTATTTTCTAAAATAGTGTTCATAAAGAAAGAAAAAAAACAGGCAACGCCAAAGCAGGTCAAGCAGCAGAAGTATATTATATACTCCGTACATTGCAATGTTTTATATTTTTAGTATCAAAATATTTGTATATTCTCAAACGAATATCTTATTTTGACTAAAATCAACCCTGTAAAGTACATCTCTAGCTTGCCATCAAATTACAAGTCTCTTTGGTTTATAATGCTACAAGCCGAGAGTAAAGATAAGGGTGCTGTTTGGCAAGTATGATAAAATAGATGATGGGATTTTCAGGTGTCATGGAATTGAAAGATGTGCATACAAGAGCAGGTGAAGGATCATAGGCAAAGGAGAAATGGATGGTAAACCAACTGCAACAATGCAAAAAAAGTGAAAACACTTACATTTGATTTGTTACTGGCACCTGGTTATGAATCTGATGGTGGTTGCTGCTGCTGCTGAGGCCATATTGATTGAGCCATATAGGGATGAGGCTGCTGTGCATAAGGGGTTGATTGATCCACTGGCTTACCCATGTACATCCCTGAAGGTCCAACAACCTGAGGAGCAGATTGCGCTTGCATGTAATAATACGGGAGCTCTGCAGGAGCCCCAACAGGAAGGGTCCCTCTAGGGATTGAAGCCAGCACTTCATCTTTCAAATCCTCTCGTGGCACAATGTCGACCAAGAAATCAAAGATGTCAGTCCTTGTTATGGCTGCAGCAATATCGTTTTTCTGAAGTGTCCTCCTCTTGTTCTCCTCAGTGTGACTCCAAGCACGCAGAGTCAATTCAAGGATAAACATCTCACAAGCACGTGCAAAAACAACAGGTGCCTCCGCTGATATCATCCTCACATCTTCGTCGGCCTTCATGATTTTCTTGATCCTAGCCAACGGCAAGCTATGGTTCTTGAAATCAGTAACCTGCTCAATTTCTTGATATTGGTTTGTCCAGAAAGATTGAAGTTGTTGCTGCAACTGTTGTTGCTGCTGTTGATGCATGTGCTGATATGCAAGTTGGTGTGGTGGCATCTGAGTTGACGAGGCAGGAAGACCTAGATTTTGCGGAGATTGGATAGGACCGACAGATGTAGGCACTGTCATTTGGTTAGCCTGGTACGAGGGAACACCATATGCCACTGAACCAGAGGTGGTCACCCCCATACCCGGTGGTTGTCCATTTCCATGTTGATCCATTTTCTCTCAGAGCACTCGCTTGGGAAGCTGAAGAAATTTTAATGCCTGTCCAATACCATTCAAGCAATGCTAGTAGTTAAAAAGGGCAATAGAGAGATGAAACAATTATCTCCTCTAAGCACTCTACTAATTATACTCATTTAGATTGACTAAGGATAGTTTAATGGCAGAATAGTATTGAATCGTAGATCATTTTATAGAAAAAACTGATTCCACCACAGCAGTCACAGGACATCTAGACCAGTGAAGTGCCAAAGCTCCCACACAATGGGGGAAGGGGGTCTGGGGACACAAAACAATGACATTATAGAGACAAGGGTGATAAAGACTTATCTACAACTCTGCATGGTAAGCAGCTGTTTTAGAATATATGAAGACAAGAAAGGGAAACTCCCTTGCATGTTAAAAGAAGGAAAACAGTTCATACAATTCTCTTTAAATAGCTTCAAAAAGAGATTAGTGTTTTCAAGACTAGCACGGTCTTTTAAGATATAGAATTTTGTCTTTGATTTGCTCTTTTTACCAAGGGTAAGAATTAATGTAAAGCACACTGATTGGCCTTTTCCGACACCATAGTCATTAATTACTTAAGGGTAGTAGAGTAAGAATTTCTTTAACAAGAAAGGAAAAAGACTTCATTTAAAGACATCACAAAAAAGAATATAGGAAGTTCTTTAAGGGCGGGAGGGAGTAATATCTTTGGTTATTCTCAAGTATGGTATTCCATTTACATAGCTCATAGCTCTTAACTTGATATTACCAGATTTTCATTCCAAGTTACTTTTAATCAGGAAGTTCAAAAACATGTATTGATGCTGCGCATAACTTTTATGCTCAAATTCTACAGGACAGAGTTGTTTTCGGTGGAAATTTTTGAAGTAGGTTAGTCATGGATCCTACACTTCGTGATGGTGTATACTCTCTAATTACTGAAACTCCCTAACTGACTGAAGCTGATTCCTTAATCCTTAAGTACGCAGTATAATTTTGGGTTAAAAACAGGGCATAGAGACCTTTTGCGAAAAGAAGCAATTTTGGGTTAATCCGGATCAGTCAGAACTTTCCGTACAAAAACCAATCACTAGCACACTTGTAAGCCTCGAATGAGAAGTAAACAGCTCAGGAACCCAATAAAGTTTCACAAAGCAAGAATGTTGAAAAGCTAAACTCAAATAGATCTAAAGACACAGACAACTAAGGATCTAATAAGATCGATTAATATCTGATCGGAAACAAAAAAATGCCAAAATAGATTTTTTACCAAGTCCAACGATCTCCAGCATAAAACTATACAAACCCCCACATGCATGTTATCAATTCGAGCAAAAACTTTTGCAGAGTGACAATAAAAACACACACCCCTCGTCACACACGCACACTGTGTACATCTCAGGAAGAAATCGGAACCTGAACGGAAGCAATCCCGGGGGAACTCTCCGATTGCTACCGGCGATTAAAGAAATAAACCTGAGATGAAGGAACAAAAAACGCAGCAAATCGAAAGTTCAGATGGCCAAATGAAAGAGTTGTTCAACCAATCAGCAAAAATGAGCTTAGCCGCCTCGGACAACGAGGGGCTGAGTCCAGTGCACAAGCAAAAAGGCAACCAATGGAATTACAGAGAAGAAAAACCTAAGAGTCTGATTAGCGGGAGGGAGAGAAGATCCGAGTGGTGGCGCACCTAAAAATTCGGCGAGGGAGAACACTTGGCACTTGAAAAAGGGCGACTTTAGATTGTGAAAAGGAAAGTGGCGCATTTAAGCGACCAGTTGTCGTTTCGTCGAGAACCGATACATACATACAGTCATAGGGCATGAATAGTCGCGCTCCCCTTGGTCAACGTAACAAATTGGTCCAATCCCCTCCCACAGACCACAGTCCACAGCTTCGTGCCTTTTAAGGCATTAATTTTAATAATATGGAGTGATAATTACTATTCCCTTCCCCCGGTTAGATAAAAATTACTAATTCTTCTTTTCATTTTAAGAATCAATTATTTACCCTCGAATTTTTATTATTCACATTATATACATCTTTGGATAACATTAAATACATTTAACTTCAATATGATGAAAGTTTTCTAAAATATATGTTTTTATAAGTTAACATAACTCATGATCATGATTACAAATCATATTTTCTTCTTGATATTTCTTTTTTCCTACACACAAGGAAAAATGTGTGGATTGCAAATTATAATTAGCTGTGTGGATTGCAAATGAGATTTTAATATTCGTGATGAAAAAATGCATAGAATTTTGATAACACATACTTTAAACAACCATCTTTATGTATCTCATGAATGTTACTTGTATCGTGTGAGTCTTCTTCCTTAAGTACTCTCATTAATATTTTTTCAAGAGTAGATAAGTAGAAAAATCATGATCAACAACAATGCATTATAATTACAATAATAAATTGATGTTTACTTTTAAAGTAAATTTTGTAGATAATTTTAATTTTATTTGTGAGTTATATTAAATTTACTTTAACAAATATAAACGTGAGAGGGCAAACAGTAAGAATGATCAAAACTTAGAATGTAATTAATAGATTTTTGAAAATGCTAGGTTCTATTGGTAATTATATATGATTATAATTATGATTATTATTATTGCTGTTGTCGCTGTCGTTGTTATTTTTGTTATAATTATTGTTACTACTAGTATTATTATTACTATTACCATTAATATCAATATTAGTGTCATTTATCATCATCATCATTTGTATATGAAATTATGATCGATGTACTCCGTATTAAAATTTACAAAGACGTACTGAAATTATGAATTACAAGATGAACAACAATTTTTATAAACCTATACCTATAATTTTTAAAAAATGGGGCTTGACTGGATGCATATGTATTTATGAATAACTAAACTGACGCGGTAGCATCCATAGGATGCATCTGAATTGCCAAACACCTTGTGATTTGATGATATCACCGTCACATGACTTCCAAAGCGGAGGTCACATGTTCAAAACTCATCTCAGTAAAAAATGTAAACATTTAATAGAACAGAAACTGTGAGAAAAAGAGATATTACAACAAAAATAAAGTATCATTTGAATGAATCATATCATTCATCACTTGTATTGGATTTACAAATTACGTATGATTTGTTTTTAGAAAAACACCGTATATATTACTTATATAACAATGTTAGGGGGAAATATCTTAATATTAGAAAAACCCATGGGTTTTTCAGTAAAATGACCATGTATATACCAAAAATACTATAGGTACCCCAAAATAGGTATCTATTGTTACTCCCTTCTATTGTGTGGTTCAAATGGGGTAACTCATTGAAATGGATCAATTCATTTAAATGATTGTCTAATTTGAACCACACAATGGATGGAATAAAAATGAGGTATCTCATTTTGGGTACACCAAGCACAACTCTATATATACTTAACACATGGTTTGGCTTGATACATAATAAATGGCCTCACAACTGTTTCGATCTCTTCAAATCAATTGGCCGCATACAAAGGGAGAATTAAAATCAAGCATGCCATTAATTAAAGTAATATGATAGGAATAATAATAATAACTAGGAACTCATAACATAAAATGTTGTTTTAGTAATACAAGGGATAATTTCTCTGATTTTAGAGGTCATGAAGATGAAGCGCGCCGCTTGAGATCCGGGCGGGCAGCAGAAATCGTTGTCTGCAAATAAACACCAATGCTTCCGATGTGACCAAAAGGATTAACAGTTCCGTGAAAGCCATCCATGGATATGAAATCAGCGCTACTGCCCAGTTGAAACTTGAATACGGTGTGGCCGGATGATGGCGAGTTCTTTCGCCCAAAGGGTTCGTATGTAGCCTTGTTTGTCACAAATGTTATTGACGACACCTCATAAGACTTAATTGTATTGGCCGGAAGACTACACCTTCTTTGAACGCCATGCACCTGAGTGAGGAACTCTGTTGGGGGATCTAGTTTGATCTGCTCCATCCAAGCAAGCACCTCATCAATTAAAATGGTGTTGTACGTAGGTATACACTTAACGAGGATTTTTGGCACTACATAGCCCGTTAAATTTAGGGTATTTTGAGTTTTCACCTCATTTTAGTGTCCGAATTGAACTTTGCACTCTTTTTAAAAATCTTTGGTTTTGCACCTCATCAATCCCATACGCAAAAATGCCCTTCGATCAAGAACATGTTGAAGATCAACAGAATTGTTAATCCAAGAGTATTTTTGTCTTTTCATATGGGATTAAGGTAAAAAAATAAAGATTTTTAAAAACGGGGTGCAAAGTCCAATTTGGACAATAAAATGGATCACAAACTCAAATTAACCCTTAATTTTATTGTACCGAGTAATATATTACTTTTGTAATAGATTCTTCTTAAAAATGTGACAACCCTTGAAATTGAGTAGTGTCAACTTTTTGAACAAAAATCTACTTCTAGGACATGATATTAAAAAAATTATTGATATGCATCTTAAATTATTGAGTAGTAATTCTAGTCATATTTTTATCCATAACTTTTATTTATTACGTAGTAATATTTTTAGAAAACCTATATTATATATTTATATGCATCTTAAACAAAATATTAAGATAATTATCTTCTTTGGATTTGAATTGTTGGTGATTTAGGAGACTAATATTTGTGTTATTATTTGCGGTTTGTATTTTTGATTAATTTTATTTGAAAATAGGTTTTAAAATATAAAAGGACAATGAGATTATTTGTTAGAAAATAGAAGAGATTGTAGGTGTATGAGTAGGACAAGTGATTTTAGTTAGGTGTAGTGTAGAGGATGTGTTTTAGAGTAGAGCTCTTGTCTCTAAAAAAGTAGTATTGTATTGATGTTGCTTGGTTTTGCAAATGAGTACATAAGGTCCTATTTATAGGTGCTAGAGAATCATTCTAGATCCTTATTAAATGCTAAGAATCTAGATTATTCTACTTCTAATTAATCTAGACTCTCCTTAAGAGTTCTCTAGTATAGAATTTTCTAGAACCTTTTTTTAGCATTAACTTTCTAGAACATTTCTAGATATAACTACATAGCATATTCTAGATAAATGCATCATTATTTAATACTCCTCCTTGATGCATTTGTCGGTAACTCCAAGCAATCTTCGCAGAAACTGAAATCTGTCTCTTGGCAGAGGGCCTTCGTGAAAATATCTGCCAATTGTTCTTCTGTTGGGCAGTACCTCATCTCAATATGCCCCTTTGCTTGGACATCTCTCAAGAAGTGATACTTGATATCGATGTGCTTTGTGCGATTGTGCTGAACTAGATTTTTACTCATCGCAATAGCTGACTTGTCGCAAAATATCTCTGTCGCAGAACTTTGCAATTCTCCCATGTCTTCTAATATTCTTTTCAGCCATATAGCTTGGCAAGCTGCTCCGGTTGCTGCAACATACTTGGCTTCTGCTGATGATAGTGCGACGGAATCTTGCTTCTTTGATCCCCATGAGAAAATTCCCGAACCCAGCTTAAATGCGTAATCGGAGGTGCTTTTCATGTCATCTTGTGATCCAGCCCAATCACTGTCTCTATATCCAGTTAGTCGTGAGTCACAACTTGTTTTGTACCAAATACCATGACTGGCGGTTCCTTGTAGGTACCTAAGGAGTCTCTTTACCGCTCCATAGTGAGTCTCAGTAGGACTCTCCATGAACCTTGAGAGCAAGCTTGTAGCATACATTATGTCCTCCCTCGTAGCCGTTAAGTAGAGTAGACTCCCAATCAAACTCCGGTAATTGGTAGCATCTGTTGGCTTTGACCCATCTTCTTTCTTCAATTTCTCATTAGGAACCAATGGAGTAACGACAGCTTTGCAATCTTGCATTTTGAACTTCTTTAACATGTCTTTAATATATTTGTCTCTAGATAAGAAGATACCTTCTTCTTCTTGACTTATCTCCATGCCAAGAAAGTAGTGCATTAATCCCAAGTCACTCATCTCAAAAGTGTTCATCATGTCTCTCTTAAATTCTTCAATTAATTTTCAATTATTTCCCGTGACAATTAAATCATCAACATATAGAGAGACGATGAGAATGTCAGATTTACCTTGGGATTTGATGTATAGAGTAGCCTCGTTCTTGCTTCTCCTGAACCCTTGACGGGTGAAGTATCCATCAATCTTGCTATACCACGCTCGTGGAGCTTGTTTGAGCCCGTAAAGCACTTTCTTTAGACGTAGAACTTTTCTTTCTTCTTTGATGAATCCTTCTGGTTGCTACACATACACTTCTTCTCTTAGCTCTCCATTTAGAAAGGCTGACTTGACGTCTATCTGATAAATTTTCCATTTCTTCTGAGCTGCAAGAGCTATGAGTGTTCTTATTGTGTCCATACAGGCAACTGGTGCAAACGTCTATGTGTAGTCAACTCCCGGTATTTGAGCATACCTCTTTGCAACCAGCCTTGCCTTATGCTTCTGAATTGAGCCACCAGGGTTCAGTTTTGTTTTATACACCCATTTGACTCCAATATCCTCCTTGTTATGTGGAAGATCTACCATTCTTTTCCATTGATCTCCTCCTCCAATATCCTCCTTGTTATGTGGCTCTAAGGAACAAAAGTTGCATGTTTCATAGATGTCAGTAGACTCATATAGGTCTGCTAGAGTTCTTACCCGAAGGGGTGGGGATTCTGGTGAGGAGTCATGCCCGTTTGATCTATTAGCTCCGGAAGAGGATCTTGGTGTAGAAGTGGGGCTTTGTTGATCATGATTTTCCTCTTCTGGTATTTCCTCTAGTTGGGCAGTAGTTGTCTTTCTTTCAACTTTTTCTGTCTCCCAATTCCAAGAAGCTTGCTCGTCAAACTCCACATCTCGACTTGTCACCAACTTCTTTCTCTCGAGATTATAGATTCGATATCCCTTGGATTTAGAACTGTAGCCAAGGAAGATGCCTTTCTCTGCTTTATCTTCTATCTTGTGCCTTTTTACGGATGGAACGTGGATGTATCATATGCTTCCAAACACCTTTAAATGTTTGCCTGAAGGCTTTTGTCCCAACCATGCCTTAATAGGTGTTTTGTTCAGAACGGCCTTAGCTGGACATCGATTGAGTAGGTAGACTGAAGTATACACTGCCTCTGCCCAGAACGTTTTAGGCATTCCTTTTTTAGCTAACATAGACCATGCCATCTCCATGACTGTGTGGTTCTTCCTTTCGGATACGCCATTTTGTTGTGGAGTGTATACTACTGTTAGTTGATGCTCCATGCCTTCATCTTCACAGAACTTGTCAAATTCTTTTGAGTTGTACTTAGTACCTCGATCGTTTCTCAAGTTCTTTATTTGATGACCACTCTGTTTCTCCACGAAGTTCTTGAATCTCTTGAATATTCTAAAGACTTTGGATTTTCCTTGAAAGAAATACACCCATGTCATCCTTGAGTAATCATCGATGAAGAGTATGAAGTACCTGTTCTTCGAAACTGAAGGCGTGCGCATTGGACCGCAAACATCGGTGTGGACAAGCTCTAGTATCTGTTTGGCTCTCCATTTTTTCTTTGTTGGAAATGGTTGTCTATGCTACTTCCCAACCATACATCCTTCACATACTCTTTCTTTTTCATCCAATAGTGGCATGTCTCTCATCATCCTCTTTTGGTGTAGTAATCTCAAGGCATTGAGATCGAAGTGCCCAAATCTTCGATGTCATAGACTCGTATCACTCAGTTGAGCCACCATCGCCTTTTGTGGATATTGTCATTGAATGAGAAAGTTTCTATTATTTCCCATTTTTACTTCAGCAATTTCTTGATTATTATTCTTGTCATAAATTCGACAAGAATTTTTCTCAGTGTAAGGCATATCCACTTTCCATCATTTGGCCAACACTTAGTAGATTTTGTGCCAAGCATGGTACTAGGAGAACGTTTCTAATAAAGCGCGTATCTTTCTTTGTATGCATGACAATGGTACCTTTCCCTTTTGCCTCCACCAAATTGTCATTGCCCAACTTGACCTTTGTCTTGATAGAGGTGTCTAACTCATGGAAGATGGTATCGTTGGATGTCATGTGATTGCTGCATCCACTATCGATGTACCACCAAAGCACGTACCTTTCTTTCGTTTCTATTGCTGAGTGACATGCGTAGAACATGTACTCTTTCTCGTTGAAATCTTCAGAATAGTCAGCCTTATAGTTTCTTCTATCTCTGCCATCTTTTTCTTCATGCCCGAACCTCTTGCAATTTCTGCATTGTGGCTTTCCTCGATGGTAACAATCTTTCTCTAAGTGATTAGTCTTCTTGCATATTTTGCATGGTGGAAAGTTCGTCTTCCTCTCCTTGTTGTTAGAATTCCCATCTTTATGAGGTTTAAAGTTTCCACCATTTCTCGAATCATTCCTTTTAATGTTGAGCTTAGACGGGAAGACACTTTCTAATGAACTTTCATGTCGTCTGTTCAGCCTTTGTTCACGTGCTTCTAGCGACCCCATTAATTCAGTGATGGACACTTTTGATAGATCTTTTGACTCCTCAATAGCCGAAACTACTGGATCATATTTTTCAGGGAGACTGATGAAGACCTCCTGGATTATTCTCTCGTCGGTTATGTTTTCTTCAAGAGTTCGCATTTCGTTGACTATATGTATAACCCGAGAGAAATAATCTTTTGCCATCTCAGATTCTCTCATCTTTAAATTTTCGAGCTCTCTTCTTAAACTTTGTAATTTAATAGTTCTAACTTTCTCATTTCCTTGAAAATCCTCCTTAAGAATATCCCAAGCTTCTTTTGCCGTAGTAGCACGAATTATTCTCGGGAAAATAGTATCACAAACGGATTGTTGAAGAAGATAGAGAGCTCTAGCATTTGCTTCTTTTGTTTCTTACGTACCTCAGAAGTTGATGTGTCGTCGCTTCCTTTTTCCGGCATGACGATTCCTTCTTCAACAATATCCCAGAGATCATGTGATTCTAGACAAGTCTTCATACGGACACTCCAATAGTCATAGCTTTCTCCATTGAACATCGGAGTCGATACCGAGAAGTTTGATGTCGCCATAACGCCCGCTTATGATCGAACAAGCTCTGATACCATTTGTTAGAAAATAGAAGAGATTGTAGGTGTATGAGTAGGATAAGTGATTTTAGTTAGGTGTATTGTAGGGAATGTGTTTTAGAGTAGAGAAGTACTATTTATTGTAAAAGTAGTATTGTATTGATGTTGCTTGGTTTGCTTGGTTTTGCAAATGAGTACATAAGGTCCTATTTATAGGTGCTAGAGGATCACTCTAGATCCTTATTAAATGCTAAGAAAATTCTAATTAATCTAGACTCTCCTTAAGAGTTCTCTAGTATAGAATTCTCTAGAACCTTTTTAGCATCAACTTTCTAGAACATTTCTAGATATAACTACATAGCATATTCTAGATAAATGCATAATTATTTAATATTATTTCACGGACGGGCTTTAACGGGCCCAACTAGAACCTAGACCAAACCCGGGGTAGCAAAAATCTGACTCAAATCGAATATAATGAGCTTTGTTCCGGTCCCTAATTTTCATAACCCGAGACGTTACGAATAATTTCCGGGTCAAACAAAAATCCAGCCCGAACAGGGCCGATCCCACCCCCAATAAAATGATAATACTAAATTAATTAATGTTTGTAATTGAATTCCAGTAACCAATACACACACGTGCGCGCACACACATCACACACACATTGGACCTAAATAGAAATAAAAACAAATTAAAATTTTCTTGGTTTTAATATCCCCACAAAATATGAATAATTTATGTAATTATTGGAACATATTTTGATCTTGACAAATTCAAAGTATATGGATATGATTTCAAAAAAGGAATTGATCTAATTAAATAGAAGTAAAAATGTTTATAAGTTCTAAAGTAAGACTACCCTGTTTTTTTTCAAGATTTTAAACGTAGCAATATATTTAAAAAACATGTGAATGAGATGATATGGACATGTGACATGGCATCGAGTGATGTGGAAAAGAGAATTAATCAAGTATTGCAAACATGGCACATCCAGCCCAATGACAAGGCAAAAAACACCCTTATTTGAGAAATAAGATTTGAAAGTACCCTTGTTAGGGAAGAAATATAACAGAGATATTTTCTAGACATGTTTATCAAAGAAAATTGATGGAAAACTGGAGAAAGGAAAACAGAAAAACGTATTTATCATACCGTTTTCCAAAACGAAAAAAAATGAAACATGTCTCTATCTCTTTTCCTTAATAATTTGGAGAAGTGACTTTTACTAGTTTTCCAAATTTGGAAAACGTAGATGATACAAGCCGTTACAATGAATTTGAATACTTACACCTAGTGGTGGGTTCGGTCCCACTCCGATGTCCATTCCAATCTAGTACCTCCGTTCTCATACCTTACCCCTTACCCCAACCTACCCTACCCACCCAACCCCTACCCCGCATACCCCTTTTCCCTACAATGACCCTACCCCCACCCCTACCACATGCCCATTCCTCGGTCCCACCCTGATCCACCCTACCCTACTGCCACCCCCCTACCACCTCAA
Source organism: Cuscuta europaea (assembly GCA_945859875.1). NCBI lineage: Eukaryota > Viridiplantae > Streptophyta > Magnoliopsida > Solanales > Convolvulaceae > Cuscuta > Cuscuta europaea. Next base: position 3,540,837 of record CAMAPE010000038.1, on the reverse strand, counting down.
CCCCACCTGACCCACCTTACCCTACCCCACCTCGTATATTACCCCTTACCCCTACCTTACCCCTTCCCACGTGCCCCCTACCTCGGCCCCACCCTACCGCCATCCTACCCCCACCCTCGTACTTCCATCCTATCCCCACCCTACTGCCATCCTACCCCCACCACCATCTTATCCTCCACCCTACCCCTTCCCCCAAACTTTTTTAAAGCGTAAAGCGTCCAAAAGCGATGACCCTGAGCTTTGCTTAAAAGCGAAAGTGCTAAGCGAATCGTAGCTTTCTCACAAAAAGCGATTCTTAAAAAAATAAAAAGAAAATATAAAATATAATGTATAATTATGCCAAAAATGCATTAGTAGTCATAAAAGTCATTCAAAATAATGCTAGTGTGGCATAAAGTTTCAAAACCTTCATCACACAATTACACAAAAACACATAGCTAATCATAAAAGTCATAAGGGTAATACTAGTGCGGCATATAGATAAAAACATTCATCACATAATGTCATAGTTTCATTAAAAACGGTTCTTAGTGGCTTCATCATTCCATCGTCTCATCCTCCTCGTCATCAAACTGGCCTTGTTCTTCATAGTGGTTCTTAGTTTCACAAATGTTTAATCAAGTCATCAAGCAAGTGTACAAAGCGCAATGGAGACCTTATCACTCACTACTACATTTTTAGACCTAATGTAACATTAGAGATGTAACATATCTATAATAGTGTTACCTATTTCTCTAATGTAACACTTTTTAGACCTAGTGTAACACTTTCTAGAAGTAAAAGTGTTACATTAGGTACTATAAAGTTTTACAATAGGTCAAATGCAACACCACCAAATGTAATGGTAAGAAAATGTTACATTTTCTCTATTGTAACACTTTTCAGAGAAAATGTAACATTGTTTTACCATTACATTTGCTGGTGTTGCATTTGACCTATTCTAACACTTTAAAGTACCTAATGTAACACTTTTACTTCTACAAAGTGTTACACTAGGTCTAAAAAGTGTTACATTAGAGAAATAGGTAACACTATTATAGATATGTTACATCAGTAATGTTACATTAGGTCTAAAAATGTAGTAGTGACTTAGTGCAATAAACTAAAAATTAATTAATCAATGAGAGAAAAGAAATAAACTGAAATGAAGTAATTAAGTAAAAATTATTTAATCAATAAACTAAAAGGAATAAACCGGAATGAATTAAAAATTAATTAATCAATAAACTAAAAGGCATAAATTGGAATGAAAAAAATTAATTAATTAATAAAGTGAAAGGAATAAACTGGAATAAACAAAAAAAATAATTAATCAATAAATCGATAGTAATAAACTATTCCCTCCGTTCCCAAAAATACTTCCCACTTTCCTTTTTGGGCTGTTCCCAAAAATACTTCTCACTTTCCCATTTTGGACAATTTGTGTGGCTCACATTCATTTTACCTTTTTCTTACACAACCACAACCATACATTTCCACTTTATTCCACTTTCTTAATAAGCGTGCCAAGTCAAACCGGGAAGAATTTTTAGGAACGGAGGGAGTAGAAATTAAAACTATCATTATTACCAAGAAAATGATAATATAATGATTTCTTTCATTCATATTATATATATATTATAGGCTATTTTAGAAGCCTATTATACAAATAGAGTAAACTGTAAAGTTGAAACAGAGTAAACTAAGTTGCGGAAGTTCAGGGCTCCAAATACAATCACGTAAAATTGAAGAACGATGATGAAATAGAACGATGGTGAACATGCACAGCACCGACGAGAAAGTCTGGGAGAACTCTGGAGTGCGGCTATGTCTAGAGTGGGAAGGAGTCGAACAACCCTAACTTGTAGCGTCGAGATGAAAAGACCAATTTTTTTTAAAAAAATTGACCGGTCAATTTACCGCTTTTTGTGAGAAGCCATGAAAAGCGATTGCTTTTCATTAAGTGAGCTCAAGCAAAAGCGCCGGAAAAGCTTCACTTTCTCACGGCGCTTTTCATTAAGTGAGCTCAAGCAAAAGCGCCGGAAAAGCTTCGCTTTCTCATGGCGCGGCGCTTCTCAAAAGCCAGTCACAGGTTTAGCGCTTGCCTGGTGTTTGCTGCTTTTCACCGCTTTTGACAAGTTTGCCTTCCACTACCTCGACCCCACCCTGATCCCGGCCCCACCCTACCGCCATCCTATCCCAATTCCCTACCCCACCTCCACCTTACCCACACCCACTCACTATCCCACCCTTAATTACCCCTAACCACCACCCTAACCCACCCCAACTACCCCACCCAACCCCGTACGCCTAGACCTTACCACCCCACCCCCAACCATACCCCTTACCCCACCCTACCCACCCCACTCATACCTTCCTTCCCTACCCTGACCCTTACGAGTAGGTACGTGTGGGTATGAAGGGTTTTGGTGAACATGTTTTCAGATTTGAAAATTGAAAACTAGAAAATAGAAATAGAAAATTGAAGATAGAAAAACTGAAAAATAAAAATAAAAAATTGGAGAACAAAAAACAAAAGTAGAAAACAGGAAATATCTCTGTTAGTAAACGGGTCCTAAAAGTGTCGTTTTGGAATATCAAAACATTTTTACTCCTACTTCAACAATTTTACCATTTCAAGACAACACTTGTTTACATAGCTATAGAGAACGTGTCTATAGAGTAGTCCAGTTTTCAAAAATCAAATTATTTTTACTCCTATTGTGATGTTTCCGTAAGCCATATATTAGAATGACCTAAGAACTAAGCATGTAACAAATGAGATATAATTTGAAAAACAAATCTTAGGAGGCGTTTACTTCGCTGCTAAAGTCACAGTTTGGTTAGTAAGACATGTGAAGTAAACACGCAAGTTGCTTAAAACTCTGCTTACTAATCGAAAGAGGTGCTTAAAGTGCCGCTTACTAAGCATACCACCCTCCATGTATTAATTAAGCAGCACTTTAAGCTTTTCAATTTCCGAATTTACTCTTACCTTTACCCCTTGCCCTTACCCTATTGCTACCCAACTACCCCGCCCTACCCGACCTTACTCCGACCCCACCCTGACCCCCACCCCACCCTTGACCCAACCATACCCCACCCCACCTACCCCGACTCCTCCACCACCTGCCCTACCCCACCCCCTCACCCCTTACCCTACCCCTGTACCCCCTACCACCTTCCCCTACCTTGACCCGACCCCGACCCCTTTACCCCCTACCCGCACCCGCACCCCCACCCTTGACCCAACCACTACCCCCTACCTTACCCTGACCCCAACCCCTTCCCCTACCTTGACCCGACCCCCACCCACCCTACCCTTACCCCCTACCCTCCATCACCTGCCCTACCTCACCCCCACCCTCAGCCCTTACCCTACCCCTTTACCCCTTACCACCTTCCCCTACCTTGACACGACCCTGACCCGACCCTACCCCTTTACCCCTCACCCCACCCTTGACCCGACCACACCCCACCCCCACCTTACCCCTACCGCTACGAGTTGGGGGTTGGTATGGGTGGGAGTAGGGGTAGAAGCTGGTAAGGTCGTGGTAGGGGGTACAAGGCGGGGTAGGGGTTAGGGGTGTGGGTAAGCGACTAAGCGTACGAGGTGACCCCACATACTATATTATATACTTGTGTTCATGAATGTTTGTGTGTGTATATATATACCTATAGGGTTATTTTGGACATTTTAATGTTAAACGGTGTTTTAAATCTTTTGAAGTAAACATGAGCTTACAACACTGCTTATTTTATGCACCGCTTTTTAACGCGAGTCTTAATAAACACCGTTTACTAACCCGTGAAGTAAACGTGTCCTTAAATAAGTAAGAGTATGATGTGTAGTGAAATCGTAAAATAAAAATACTAAATCTCCCTCTAAACATGAGTGTGGGTGAATCTTTTTTAATTTTGTTCATGCATAATTGCAATGATTTTAATCAAAGTAATGGAGAGGGAGTTTCAACCTTGTTTATGTAGGCTCCCCTGACTCCTAAGCCCCTCCCCTTGAGGGCTTGAGGTAAAAAAGGTTTTATTTAGATTAATTTCCGAAATATATAACGGAACTGACTCACGTACGTACCATGAGTGTGCTTTGTCCAAGTTTGCCATGTTCTTCAGAAAATTTGAAGTCGCCGTCCTTGAAATAAAGGAAACGCAGAGAGTGAATGCAGAGGGGGGAATAGGAAATGATGATTGCATGCAGCAACTTGACCATGACCACCATCATCCCATGACTCTTCTCCACCCGCTGGCATCAAATCGATTTTGAACATTTTAGATACAAATGATTCCGATCGCTTTAATGTTTCTGCCGGGTCTCATGTATTTATTTTAGCTCTTGGAATGTACGCAGGATATAGTATGAAGGTATCGAAAGGGACAGTGAAATTAGGAGACGTTAAACCATCCAACCGACTCGATCAAGTCCCTATATGTCGTGGGAGCTGCCCAATCAATTACATCGACTCCATCTCTTCAATTCTTTTTTTAGAAAGTATTCAAACTTAGGGTAGGTTTGTCAAAACTCAAAAGTAGTTGAAAAGATACGTTGATGCACTTTATAATACGCGGTAACTTTTAGGCTTTAGGAATTGAAAATATTTTAAAAGTAAAATGTTGCAGGTGTTAGATAAAAAATCGATTGTTTGATTTAGTTCTTTTTTCTATGACAAACTGTTGCATCGACTAATTAATGTTAAAAACTATAGACTTCTCTTAGATGCTATTGAGTCTAGCTTCTAAAAAAAAAATTTATTTTTTAAAAAGTTCTTAAATATCGTCATGACAAACAAATAATTAGTAATTTATAAAACTTTTTAAATAGTACAAAAGTTAGAAGGTAAAGAGTTGAAATATACCTACCAAACATGGACATAAAATGTACCTTAACTATTGGTTTAATGTTGTCGCATTTTGGTACTTTAAATCTTAAATGGAATAAATCAATACTAAGACTATGCAAATGATTCCATCTATTTTATTATAGAGTACTATGAAATACATAATATAATTTTTATGTACTTCATGTTTAATATAGAAAAAGATATCCAATCAAGCATTCCAGCTCAGCTGGTTGTGAGTCTTTCGTGCCTAGTGGGAGGTCTCGAGTTCGAAACCCGCTAGGCACACAAGGGTTTGAAACTCAATGGAGTGAGTTTAAGCGTGAATTACTCTAGACCCCCAGACCCCCTGGAGTAAAAAAAAAGAAAAAGATACCCTTTCATGAAAAATATACTCCCCCGTCCTAATTTACTTGGCCATCTTTGATTTTTTCGGTCAAAGATGGTAAACTTTGATCAATTATTTAAACTAATATATTTCTGCAAAATTTAATATTTTTTTACTTTAATTTTATGATAGTAGTTTTAACAAAAACATTTTCAAATCATTTTCATATTATTAATACTTTTGTTGGTTTAATGACCCAACAAGGACCGGCCCACCAACCCATGAGAGCCTCCTACAAGCGGCCCAACAATGAATGGGGGTTTCCGACGAACATCCTCAGAAGGCTCACGAGATTTCCCTACGAACGTCCTATTGGAAGCCCAATAAGTAGGGGATACCTGCCGCTGGTTCGGGAGGAGGTTCACCCCCAACAGGGAGATAAGTCTCAGGGGACGCACCTACCCCATGGTTAGCAGGTACCCAGGCCCAAGACTCCCATAGGGTACATAGGGACGAACACTCCTTGGCAGAAGAAGAGGACCCCATCAAGAGACAGGAGCCAAAGCCTTGGGGATGAACGTCCCCTCCCCATGGCGGGAAACCAAGATCCTGGCGATGGTAATATAATGACACATGCACGGCCTAATTGATGAGACAATATGTACAACTCCCAATTGGTACTATAGATAACTGAACTGATCCCTTTTGTACTAGAATGCTTCGGCGAGCCACACATGTTCAATCTAAAATCTTCCATGTAAATCTGTCTGGGTGACGTAAGACCTGAACAGGTGTTTCATGGATGACACAATCACACGGAACTCTAGTGTTTAAATGACCAAGTCCACGATCTTCTCCGAGCCTGAGCTCTGCGGAAGAGGATTAGCTCGGGGGCAATGTGCTTAATTATTTGAAACTCCTCAAGTTGTAGTAGTAACACTTTCATTGGTTCTTTAACCCTGTGAGATGTCAGTGGCGTCAAGCTCGGTTCAGCATTGGACTTTGACGTCATCCTCTGTGGGGTCAGCCGCGGCCTCAGAAGCAATTTTGGACTTATCTTGGTAACAAGGACCCACTTTGGAACCAACCTCGGCCACGGATACAGCTTTGGGCTTATCTTGAGGATCTGGTAACTAAGTCTCGGAGATCTTTTATCCGTGAATGTTGATACCCCTAGAATGTATGGGAATATACTCCATCAATTTGCTAATTTAGTTGTTGGCAATAGCGAATAATAGGTAATGTCCTACTTCAAAACACTAAACTCAAAGCGCTGATAAAAAACACTATATGAAAGCCCTAAAAAGAACAAAGTAAACAACTATCTTTTGGGTAAAACTCAAATTTTCAAACCGCTCTTTAATTACGTATATAGTAGTATTTTATGAGCATATTTTTCAAACCACAATATACCACGACCTTTTTTCTAGTCTTGTCTAGCTTGATCAAATCTAGTTTGGTAAATATTTAGTCTCTAAATATTAAACAAGTTTTTGCTTATACTAAAATTTTCTGATCTGGTTTGATCAGATCTTATTTGGTAAATAACATGTATCTAAATATTTCATAATTATTCAAGTTTGGTTTGATCCAGTTTGAGACTGAAAACGGTCCAATTAAAAAATTCTACCATGAGATTACCAAGGCATGCCCGAGATGTGACACAAGTTTAATTGAGAAAATGCGTAAATGCAACTACAAATAAGCAACAAGAGTAATGCATTATTTACAAATTACAATAACAACAAAGTCGCCATTTATTTTTATAATTATATCAATGGAAACGATGTCGTATCATATACAGAATGAATCACAACATCGATGGCGTGGATCGAATTTATTTATAGTAATGCGGAGTAGTATATAATTTTAGAAGTCATGATCGAAGACCAAGTGGCTTGGAATCGGGGCGGGTAGTAGAAGTTGTCGTTTGTAAATAAATACCAATGCTTCCGATGCGACCATCACTGTTTAAGGTTCCGTGAAAGCCATTGATGAAATCACCCGCATTGCTCAGTCGGAATTTGAATGCGCAGTCATACTGGTTGCCGGACGATGCCTCCGTGTCCCCAAAGGGTCCAAACTTAGCCTTGTTTGTCACAAATGTTATGGACGTTACTCCATTATTGTCGGTACGATAGCCACGCACCTCAGTGAGGAACTCCGTTGGATAGCCTAGTCTGATCTGTCATTATAATGCACAAGTTAATCAACATTTTTAGTACTTGCTCTTATTTAAAAAAAACATCACCCATTTACTTTCACAAGAAGTATATCCAGAGTAAGTTTAGTTATTAATGTTTTATATATTAAAATTCGAAAAACATTAATGTTAGATTGCTATCATTTTAAAATTAGAAAATCTGATTTGTTAATTTTTTTTAACTAATAAGGAATTAAGGAATAAATGTGATCAAACTTATGTGTGAAAATTAAAAGGTTGCAAAGAGCAAAAGAATAAGGGAACATGGTGACTGACCATCTGTGAGCTGCCACTAAGTTTGCCATGATCTTCGGAAAACTGCAACTCGCCGTCCTTGAAATAAAGGAAACGCAGAGAGTTAATGTAGTCGGGAGAATAGGAAACGAGGATTGCGGCAACTTGACCACGACCACCATCATCCCACGACTCTCCTCCACCCGCTGGCATCAAATCGATTTTGAACATTGTATTGTATTGTATTATATCCCGTAGTATCGATCGCTTTAATTAATGAACATTGTAATGCCTCATGTATTTATATTCGCTAGCTACGGCTCTTGGAGTACGTATAATTAATAATATGAAGTTATACAAAGGGACGAGCCGACGGCTCAAGTCCCTACATCTCGTGGGAGCTGCTCGATCAATTCTTAATTAAGAATATGAGTAAGAATAAGAGACAGAAAAAGAAGATTTAAAGAGTAAGGACTCAAGGGATTAAAAAAAAACACTTTTATAGAGAAAAAAGTGAAAATGATACGTGGAACAACACAAATAAGGATGTCTTTACTTGTAACTACTAAACTCACCCGTGCGATGCACAGTCTGAGAATTTTTCTTTCAAATTTATGTGTGCTTAGTGATTTAAATCACACTATCAATTGAAGACATCATCTATCTTCATGTAATACTGATATACATCAAAACATTAAACGAAACACACTTATAATATTATGTTCAAAATGAGCTAGAGTACTAAGCATTACTTAAAATATCAAAAACATCCAACAAATACGTTGAAACCACCACATTGTAAATATGCATTTAATGTAAACCTAAATATTATTGAACACTTCTTTGAATACAACATTCTTAGTCTTGTCGGTGGTTCCTTCATCTTCATCAACAATTAGAATTTTTAAATTTACATGAATTGCACTTTTTAGACAAATTGTCTCTCTAAATAGGTAAAATAAGGGAGTAAAATATGTGAACGTGTGTTATGTCATTCTTGAATTATACTTGAATCTAAATTTGTGGGAAAATGTTCAAATCGGTGCTTCTACTATTTCTAATATCCAAGTATGGTCTGGTCTGGTTTGTTTAAGTTTGGTTTGGTTTGAGACTGAAATAAGTCTAAGTATAAACATCTCAAGTAATATAGTAACTACGCATTTATACGAATTGCATTTTTTACACGAATTGCCCGGGTAAATTGGCAAACAGAGGGGTGTGCAAACATGTGAAACTGTGTTATGGCATTATTAAACAATACTCAAATATGATAATTCTTCAATCGGGCTTTAACCGGCTCTATTCGATCCTAGAACGAATCCGTGCGATGCACGGTTCGGCCTGATTGTACTGGGCGTCTGGGTCAATCAGACCTTAACTGGCTCTATTCGATACTCATAGAGCACCCGTACAATGCACGGTTTGAAAAGAAGTGTTCAATAATGTTTAGATTTACATTAAATGCATATTTACAATTATGTAAAAACTTCTAATTTTACTTGAATCGTTTACAATTATTCTCCGTACAATGATAAAGTTTGACGTAAAAATGAAACATATTCAGTTATGATCTATCAATGATTACTGAGTAGTTCACACATTTTATAGACCCACAATATTCTATGTTTCATTTTCTGTTCCACTTTCATTGTATGTAATGTGATTGTTTAACGCGCGATAGATTGATTGCTCCTGACACAACCACGTAAAATTGACAATAACTACAAATAAGTGTTTTCAACAACAAACCATAATATTTTATACGGAACACCAACTATTTGTGATTTTATTTACATTCATGACACAATAAGTCATGTTTAGGTATTCTAGTATCCGGAATTGCAATGGCTAACGTTTTAAGGTGTTAAGAAATGCTTCGAAATTAACACCTTCTGTCCGCACTAACTCGTGTTAAAATTAAAATCCTTCCTTCTAATAAATTCACCCTCACAATGCACAAATGTTTTAGCAAATATTTTTTTCATTTTCTAAATGATTGCCCGGGTAAACATGCCATGTGCCATTAATAGTAACACAATCTCATTAAATACAACTACACCGCCTACCTTTAAATATTTCGAACTGTTGGGAGACCGATGAACTCATTCATGAGGTTGAACAACCCGAAATCCGAATCGGCATAAACGAATTCCAAACGGTTATTGTCTACCCATTATTTGTCCCCAATATCCAATCTCCACTCCAACCCTTCTCGACCTCGTATATCAAAAGACAACATAGATGTAACACACACCAAACACATAGACTTCTATGAATTTGATAATTTTAAGACGGTCCTTTTTTTATTTAAATAGCAAAAATCTAATAAATACAATACTTTATTAAAAAAATACCCCTTCCATCAATGTCTTGAATTTTTTCTTTTTGTCCAACCTACAATTATAAAATTACGATATGTTTTTTTTTTCAACCAATTTTTGGTGAAATCAATTGTTACAAAATAATACTACCAATTTGAGCAATAATATATATTTATTGAAACTTTTTTATAATATAAAAATGATATGAAAATGTTCTTGGTTAAAAGTCATTTCATAATAGTATAAAATTTCAATCTTTCATAATATTATACTAATCAAAACCATGGTTCAAATTTAAAGATTTGGCTATACATTTTGGAACTGAAGTAGTAATATTTTCAGATTGCTCAATTTGCTCCCTCAACCCAAAAAAGCTCCAATTGGCACCCTGAGCTCTATAAAAATATTCAAATTTCACTTTTTGCAGGTTTCAATCCGGTCACCGCCACGTCACCCGGTAGGGTGCCAACTGTGCATGTGACGTGGCAACTTAGGGGGTCAAATAAGCCCCTGAACCCGATCGAATCGTTCAATTTACCCCTCAACCCTAAAAAATGTCAAAAAAAAATTAAGGGTTGAGGGGGTAAATTGAACATTTCAGTCGGGTTCAGGGGCTTATTTGACCCCCTAAGTTGGCACCCTATCGGGTGATGTGGCGGTGACCGGCTTGTGACCTGCAAAAAGTAAAATTTGAATCTTTTTATGGAGTTCAGGGTGCCAATTGGAGCTTTTTTGAGTTCGGGGGGCAAATTGAACAATCCGGAAATGTATAGGGGCCCATTTGACCCTTTAGCCTATTTTCATCGGTGACACAATTAATCCGTATATTCACATAAATCTAATCTCCATTTCACATAAATAAGGAAAAAGGAACAATATGCCTATCTACCGATAACTGTATAAAATATTCAATATTTTTTAACAACATTCATTTGATATGCAGGTCTGGGGATGTCTTTTCTTTGGTTGACCGTTGTTTATTTAACTTGTAACAGGCGCAGAAATCCGATGTACATCTCTGAAATCCTTAATTTTGTCCACCCACAGTAAAAAAATTACATCATGCTTTTTAGCAAATCGGTGTTCGCAACATCATGCTTACAAATAGTACGACAACAAATGTATAAAAGTTGTAGGCTTAAAACCTAATAGTGTGTTCTTTAGTCACATACTTTTTATCTGGATAGGAAATGAACCCCATCGTATATGAGTATGTTAACTACTTAAGTAGGTTGATGCTATACAATGGCTATATGAGATTTAGCCCTAACTTCCTTTTTTGGAATAAATTAAGATTAAAAATTACATGTCTGAGCAGGAGCAGGAACATTTAGGTGCGAACAAATAACAAAATTCAAAAAGCAAAAGTCATAGAAGACACTGACTTAAGGTACCTCAACTTGTTGTCTTCTAAACATAAGTTCTTCATGCGTCTAGGTTTTAGATATTACATACCCATAATAAACTTAGTGCTAAGCACTACATACTTAAAACATATTAGTTAAACCCCATGAATAATATCAAGACTTAGGCTCCTCAATCTTTACCCCCTTCATCTTCTTCATAGGCATGGTTGAAGAAAATTCTCCAAACAGATCTATTTCACTGTTTCTGCATCAACTTCCAACACAATTCTCTTTTCTTTATTCAACATGTCAACAAAGGGCTTGTTGAATCCACCTGTTGGGAATTAAAGAAATAGAGTGTTAATTCACATACCTACTAACAGTGAGGTTTAAAATAACTTAATACATCTAGAAAATAAGAATATATTCACCTTTTCGCTTCAAGAAAACTCTCACTTCAAGAGTCTGGACTCATCCTCCTCCTATATATCACCATAAATAGTTGGGTTATCAGATATTACGTATTTTAACTTCAGTCTCCCAAATAATTATGCTAAGTTAGATAAGGAATCTCTGCTGCACTCGACTCTGAAACGTAGAGAGAAATAAAGTCAACACTTGTGTATTTTGCAATTAGAGCTTTGATATGGGAATGAATGAACATGAAAACCTTCTTGCATCCACATTGCTTTTAGAGGTGAAAGTCCATTGCAATCTTTTAGGAATTTGGAAACAATCAATAAGCTTCATTATCCCCACCACCCATTTCAACCAATAAGGTTTAAGTATTTAACTATTCCCACCACCCATTTCAACCAATAAGGTTTAAGTATTTGACTATTCCCACCACCTATTTCAACCAATAAGGTTTAAGTATTTGACTATTTCCACCACCCATTTCAACCAATAAGGTTTAAGTATTTGACTATTCCCACCACCCATTTCAACCAATAGAAAATTAGTATTTGAATCAAAATAAAGTATCCAATTAAAATTAAAATAAAACTTGATGTTGAATTTTTTTTAGGGGAACACTATTCTTCAAACTTCTTTTGCTTTTATATTAGAATAGATATGTTATAACTCTAGTCTAGTTAGGGGTGTTTGGATATGATTCTTAAAACTGTTTTTGCTCCTTCAGGGAGCAGAAGCAAAAGTTGGAGTGTTTGGGTGAAAGTGCAGAAGTGATTCTGGTGCTCTAATTACTCCCAGAATCAGTTTTTTTAGAAGCTGCGGATGACCAGTGATAGAGTATATCTCTTAGATTCTAGAGAGAAGTGAGAGCTAGAGAGAGAAGTGCAATAATATGCTTCAATAGAATGAATTTGTCACCCCTATAACTACTCCCAAGGGGAGTATTTATAGAGAAAATTAGGGTTGGGCTCCCAAGCCTTGGGCTTGGGAGGCTCATTTACAACTGGACCGCTACTGGGCCGGATACAAAGCCTCTACTGGGCTGTATAAATGACTAAGTATAGGATCCGATTCTGGGAGGTCCTCGTGGCCGACGAGGGCGTGGCCGACGAGGGCACGGCCGACGAGGGCACGGCCGACGAGGGCACCCGGGTTCCTTGGACTCAGGATCATAATCTGGGTTGGCTTCTTCTCGGCCGACGGGGGCGTCTTGGCCGACGAGGGCGCCACCCTGTTGTCTTGTGCTCTGTTCTTCCGAGTATGTGGGTCCTGGGGCTCAGACCCATATACTCCATCAGGAGTCCCCCACTCTCTAAGCTGAGATGTAGACGAAGTGAAGGAGAGTAGATTTCTGTGCTTTGTTGCTTTTGGCCGACGCGGGCACTTCCAGGCCGTTAGCCGTTGCGGCGTTGGCGTTGTGTCCTTTGGTGATCCTGTTCCTCGCTGTGGGTGGGGAGGCCGTTGTTTCCTTAATTTGTTTTGGGACGATGAGTGTCCTTTTTTCAACGGTGGCCGTTGAAGGCGCGCTTTCCCTTTCCTGGCCGTTGGTGGTTGAAGTTTATGTTTGGGCCGGTGAAGCCGTTGAGGTTGTTCCTTGCTTTGAGGACGATGGCCTCATTTCCTTTGTGTGGCCGTTGCTGGTTGGCCTTCGTGTTCTTTGGCCGAAGAGCCCCTCGTGATTAAGTGATGGCGGAGGACGATGAGCGTCCTTGCCTTTGGTGGCCGTTGGCCGTTGCAGATGATGTTGTGTACCTTCGGTCAACGAGGTGCAGTGTGATGCGTGGCCGATGTGGCCATGCTCCGTGGTTATTGTTTGGCATCCTCTTATTGTTTGGCATTTGTGGTATTGGTGAGCAAGTGGGACGTTGTGGGCGCTTGCTGGCAGTTGTAAAGCCGTTGAGCGTGTGTAGGCCGTAGAGTCTGATTTGCCAGTGGTCCGTTGATGTGGCTTGGGCCTGGCCTGTTGGTGTCGTGGTAGCCTCCCATTGGTGGCCGTTGGTGTGGCCATTGGGAGAGTGCCACGTGTAGTGACCGTTGGTGGGGGGGTCTATAAATACCCCTTCCCCTCCGACGAAGAATCACATTTGCATTCTGAATTTGTCGAAGTGCTGGCCGATTTTCTAGAGAGAAACTCCCAAGCCTGTTCTTCGTGTTCTTCATTGTTTGAGGTTAGTGTTCATCACGATCTTCCTCACTTTTCATATTTTGCTCCGTAAGTAGTTGATCTAGTGTTAGGCATTTAAACACCTTTAGATCGTAAGTTCTCCTTAAGCCCGTAGTAGTAGTAATGAAGAGCTTGAACGACGACTACTACCCCTACGACGACCAGCCCTCCACGAGGTCGCTTGACTACGAGGTGCTCGAGGAGTTTGAGGAGGAGATAGAGCGTTTAAGTCCATACAAATCCGCGGAGCTGATGGACGAGGAAGGCGAGGACGAGGAGTCCGCCTCCTCTTCAAAGGGTGAGGACGTAGATGCGTCCCGAGTGGTGGACGGGGCGTCCACTTCTGCTGCCATTCCGTGCCCGAGGCCGGTGTCCGCCGTTAAGGGAGCCGCCAAGCCGAAGAGAGTGAGGAGGCCGAAGAGTGGGCCCGGCGTCTCCTACTTGGATCTCACCAACATCTACCTGATAAAGCCGGAGAGCAGTGCGGCCGACTATCTGGTTGCCCAGATGTACGTGGGGCCGTTCGGGCGGGTTAGGGCGCCCAAGCCGACGGACCATGTTCTTCTTCCCCCACCGGGATACTTTGGAGTATACCCGATGAGTTTTGCTAAGGGGTTGAGGTTTCCTCTTCACCCTTTCATTACTGAGTACCTGGACATGGTAGGGCTTCCTCCGGCCTTGCTGACGCCGAACAGCTACTCCTTGATGGTGGGGTTCTTGCTCCGGTGTGAGGAGTTGGGCTACAAGCCGACAACGGCGTTGTTTATGAATCTGTACCAGATAGGCCGAGGAAGCCACAAGAACTGTGCGGCCTACGCGACTCTTCAGCAGCTGCCGAAGAAGAGGAGCTTCACGGATTTGCCCACGTCCATTCATGGGTGGAAGAGCAAGTTCGTGTTTGTGTCCATTGGTGAGAGTGGCACCGAGTTTCCCTCCCTCGGCCACACCGGGAGATTTAATCTGCATGACCCGCCGAAGAGCTCTATTTTGGACGCTCAGGTGGAGGCTTTCCTTGAGGGGGGGCCGAGGAGCGTGAAAAATTACATCACTGAGTACAAGATGGCCGCCCTCGGCTTCGTGAGGTACTATGTTTATGGCGACAAGGAGGATGACCTCCAACTCTGGCCGAGGATGACCACCACCTTTGAGGAGGCCGACGGCCCGGACTTGGGCATTCCTGCTGAGGCCGATGGTAATTCTTTCTTCGGCTTTTTGTCTTTATGTTTTGTCCTTTGCCTTACTAATCTCTTTGTGCTTTTCCCTTGTAGATTTTGTCATGGACCGCCGTTCCATGATGGCCATTGCAAAGGCCAAAGCGGCCGAGGAGATTGCTGCTAAGGCGGCCGAAGCGGCCCGGCGTGCCGCTGCTGGTGGGGGCGGGGCTACTGCTGACGCGGCCCCAAAGCCTGCCCCGTCCAAGAAAAAGAGACCGGCCACTGACGGCCAGAAAAAGTTGACCGAGGCCGGCGTGAGCGTCTCTAAGAAGACGAAGAGGGCTCCTTCCCCTTCTCCGGCTAGTGAGGCCGGTACGCTTACTGTCCCCAGCGTGGGCGATGGTGGTCCCGTCGTGGACCTTACTGTTGCTGGCGATGCCGCCCCCACGCTTCCTCTCGTCCAGGAACCACGGACGCAGAGGGCCGGTAAGGAGATCGCCGGTGCCACCTATCAGAAAGTGATAGAGTACCCCGTCGGCGGGGGCGTGTTTTATGAGCTCGTCCCCGGCCACGTCGTCCTGGCCAAGGCCATGCCAGCCAAAGATCGGGCTCATTTGAAGAAGCTCGAGGACCCGAAGATTTATGAGGGCGGCATGGATCTTCTCGTCCAAGTAAGTGATTGTGTTTATATTCTCGTCTCTCTTCGTCTATGTAGAGTTTTTGCCTGACCTTTGTTTTTCTTATGCAGAGTGCCTTCATGCTTATGGAAAGCCATAAGAGGCAGTACTGGGAGATAGTCCGCCTGCAAGCGCTGGAGCAGAAGGCTGCCTCGGCCGACGAGGCGGTAGCTTGCCTTGACCGGCTCCGGGAGGATGCCAAGGCGCTGCAGGGCAAAGCTGATGAAGCCGCCGCAGCCAGGGATGATGCCCTGGCCAAGCTCGAGGAGAGCAAAAGGGAGCTTGAGGAGTCCCGTAAGGCGCTTGAGGCCGAGAGGCGCAGGAGCGAGGAGGCCGCCAAGGCGAAGGCTGAGGCCGAGGCCGCTGTCGTGAAGGCTGCCGACGAGGTCGTCGAGAAGTTCCTGGCCGAGGGGTGGAAAGCCGATGAGAGGCTCCCCTGGTGCTACGAAGTGGTGGCCGCCAGGCTCGAGAGTTGGGGGATGAACTCCCCTGCCGGCCGGGAGTATTTCAGCCGGGAGATGTCCGTTTACTACAACCTGGGCCAGGAGCGGATGCAGAGGCTCCTGTGTCGGCGGCTATCCCGGGCGTTGAAGGCCATGAATTACACGTCTGGATGGGCTAGACGGAACCTGAAGCTGCCAAAGCTGATGAAGGATCCCGAAGAGCAGGCCATGCTTCCGCTGTCGGAGCGGGAGCCCCCCATAGAAAGCTCCGGCCTCGGCGAGCCGGACTACACTGAGTTCGACTTCCTTGATGATGCTACCAGTGTTGCACCTCATGCCGGCCAAGAAGCTGAGGACGAAGAGGGAGCTGATGAGGCCGATGAGGCGGTCGCAGATGGAGGTGCCCCCGAAGCTTGATCGGCTATTTTTTGTAATTAGCTTTTCAAATTTTGCCAAGTGATGTAACGGCCGTAGTGCCCCCCAATTGTAATGAAATTTATCAATTGAAGAAATTTTTGCTGTCCTTTTCGGCCTTGAATCCTTTGTGTGCTTGTTTGCTTTGTCATTTCAATTGTATAAATTGTCTAAGTATCAAGTCATAACTTGGGTCACCCGCGAGTGTCCGCTACGTCCGTGAGGTTGACCTTCCCGTCCAATAGTCTGGTCGGCCTATGCCTCTTTGCTTTACTGTCATAACACTTAGGATTTTGTTTCAAAAAATTTCCCAAGTGTTTTTGGGTCCATGTAGCTCCTGTCTTTACGACATAGTGGCTGGATCGGCTTGGACGTAGTTTCATAACACTTAGGAATTTTTCAAAATTTTTCTAAGTGTTTTGGGATCCACTTAGGTGCTTTCCTTTCGGCCTGGTGGCCTGGTCGGCTTGACCGGTGTTCCTTCGCTAGCACAACACTTAGGATTTTTCCACAAAATTTCCTAAGTGTTTTTTATTCCTTTTAGGTGCTTCCCTTTTTAGCCCTGACCGCGGTGTCCGTTCCGTCCAGGCGTTGGCGTCCTTATCGTCCTGGCCTTGGATTTATCCCAGGTGTTTCAGCCAGGGCCGTTAAGGGCACCTTCACCACAGTCTTGCGGATTTTGAATTTTTCACAAGTACACATGTAGAGGTGTAGGTGGCTAACGGCTTTGTAGTATACTGGTACCCGCTTCGGCTAGAATTCCTTCATTTGAGTACTTAGATAATTTCCTAAGTATAAATGTTAGGCATTTACTTCTTCGCGGTGCCACTGCCGGCCAAGGTCTGGCTTGTGGCCGACGAGGGTGCTGGATAAGGAATAGCTTGTCCAAGGAGATGGTCCTGTATTCGTCGGCTAGCTATGGTTCCAGTGCCTGCGTCGGCCATCCGAGGTGCTCGATGGCCTTCTGTCCGAGGTGCTGTGGCCAGTAGAGGTTGTTTCTTGATTACTTGATCCTTTCGCGGGTGTGATAAGTGCCCGCTTCGTCCTGGTCATCCTCAGGATTGCGGTGCTTTGTTTTATACCGAACGTTGGTGCCTCAAAGGACTATGGCCGATGAAGGTCACCTCTCGCGTGTCACCCAACCGATGTGGTTAGGGTTTTAAAGGCGTGTGTATCGGCCTTGATTGTTCCGTTGTAGTGTGTGGACGTGTCGTCCATGTTGCCTGTCAGTGGTACTACACTTGTGTTTAACTGATATGTACTTGGCCAAAATGGGCCTGAATTTGTGGGGATTTTATTTTTTTATTGCTCGAGGCCGGCAAGTGTGCACGGCCGTCGGCTTCCCTCTTTTTCCCTTATATATATTGTTTTTTTTTTTTCGTTTCGGGGGTATCCTTCTTTCAGGCTTCGGCCGAAGGGTGTGCTCGTCCTTCGGCCGGTTCGGACTTCGTTTATAACGTCCGTGATCTCAGGGCGGGTCCCGTCGCCTATTTATGACGCGGGCTAGACTTTTGGTCGGTTTCCAACGGCTGTCGTTGCCCATCCCTGAGTTTTGGGATTTTGTCACCTCGGCCATGATTTCAGGCCTGTCGACCTGCGTTCTGGCGCGTGGACGACGCGGTGAGCTTCCCGTTTCAAGACGTGGGCCGTTTGCGGGCCCTTCGTCCTGGGGACATCGTCGGCCATACCTGAGTGTTTCACTTCTAGGCTTACGGGGCCAGGACGATGTGCTCTCTCAGCTAGGCCTGAGCCCTTCGCTGATACAAAATACAATGGAGTGCCTGAGCTTGTCGCTCGTAGGCTGCAAATGCAAGGGGCCACGTCGTCCAGACCTGAGCCTTTCGCTCTGAGGTGGCCGATGAGGGCACCTGCTAATGTTTTACTTTAAATTCCAGAGAAAAAATCAGAACATGATTTTATTCATAAATGGCTCGAGGCCGAGGGTGGCGTTCAATCAGTAACCCGTTAAGGGGTGAGGGCTTCGCCGTCTGCACCTCCTTCGGATTACTGATAAAACTTCACCAGATGGTGTACATTCCACGGTCGTGGTACATTGGACCCATTCGGGCGTTTAAGCTTGTAGGTGCCGGGTTTGACCACGGCACTGACGATGTAGGGCCCTTCGTACTTCAATGCTAACTTGCCACCCTCTGTCGGCTGGCTTGCTTCCCTTCGGCGGAGGACGTAGTCCCCCACCTGAAATTCCCGGGAACGTACCTTGGCGTCATAGTATGATTTTACTTGACGCCGGTAGTTCTCCGCTCGGACGTAAGCTTGTTCACGCCTCTCATCAACCAGGTGTAGGTCAATCTTCATGTTCTCTTCGTTGGTGTCAGGCTAATATTGTTCCACCCGTCGGCTGGGGATGGCAACTTCCGTAGGCGCCTTTGCTTCAAAGCCGTAGCACAGGGCGAAAGGCGTTTCACCCGTCGCCCTCCTCGGCGTGGTCCTGTAGCACCACAGGATGTTGGGGAGCTCGTCGACCCAACTACCTCCTGCGGCCTGGAGCTTCTTCTTCAGCCCCTCCATAATTGTTCTGTTGGCGTTCTCGACCTGCCCGTTGCCCTGAGGATAGGCAACGGAGGAGAAACGGTGCCTCACCCCAAACTCCCGGAGGAGCTCCTGGAAAGGGACTGCCTCGAATTGGGTGTCGTTGGCTGATATGATCTCCTGGGGGACGCCAAAGCGTGTGATGATGTTCTTGTAAACAAATTTCTGGCATCTGGCCCCCGTGATGCTGGCCAAGGGTTCCGCCTCGACCCACTTGGTGAAGTAGTCGACGGCGACGATGATGTAGCGGTTATTACCGGCGGCTCTGGGCAGGGGGGCGACCAGGTCAATCCCCCATCTGGAGAATGGAATTGCGGTGCTGACCGGGGCATAGTTGACAGCTGGCCGACCAGGGGCCTTCTGGAGTACCTGGCATGTGGTGCACTTCCTGGCCAGGTCGGTGCAGTCCCGTGCCATCGTCGGCCAGAAGAAGCCCTGGACGACGAGACGCCGGGACATGCTGAAAGGACCCTGGTGCGAGGAGCAGACGCCACAGTGAACTTCTTCCATGGCGATGTCGGCCTCGTCTTGGTGCAGGCATCGGAGGAGAGTGCCATTGTAGGACCATTTGTAGAGTTTGTCATCTTCTATGGTGTAGCTTGGGGCCCTGAGTTTGGCAAGTTTGGCCCTCTCCTCGTCCGGGGGCAGCTCCCCCGTCGTGATGAAGGTGGCGATGTCGGAGATCCAGTCCTCTGGTCGCTGTTGGACGCACAAGACGGGGCTGGCATGGATGCTGGACATGCTCAACTCCTCGATCTTGGCCAAGTGGGAGATGTGCTCCGGGGTGTCCGAGCTGAGCTTGGAGAGGATGTCGGCTTCGGCGTTCTCGGCCCTTGGGATCTGGGTGATCTCATGTGTTTCAAACGCTTTCAGCAATTCCTCCGTCGCTTGTTTGTACTGCTTCATCCGGCCTTCCTTTGCTTCGTACGATCCCTCCACCTGGCCCACTACCAGTTTGGAATCGCACTTGATTCTGAGGTGCTTGGCCTTGAGGCCGGCGGCGAGTCTGAGACCGCTGAGGAGGGCCTCATACTCGGCTTCGTTGTTGGATACCCTGAAGTTGAAGCGGATGGCATAGTAAGCTCTGAATCCTTCAGGGGATATGAGGACGACGCCGCCGCCGCATGATTTCGCGGCCGACGAGCCATCAGTGAACAGGGTCCACGTATCGTCCGGCTCCGGCCCGGAGCTGGCGACGGCCGTCTCCCTTGCTGTGCATTCGATGACGAAGTCGGCCAAGGCTTGCCCTTTGATAGATGGCCTTGGCTTGATCTCAATCTGAAACTGGCTGAGGAAGATCGCCCATTTCACCATCCTCGAGGAGCTTGTGGGGCTCCTCATGAGTGCGCCGAGAGGCTGCTGGGTCAGCACATGGACGGTGTGGGCTTGGAAATAGTGCCCCAGCTTCTTCACTGTGTGGACGATGGCTAGCACCGTCTTCTCAATGGGGGAGTACCTGAGCTCGGCCTCCCTGAGCGTCTTGCTGATGTAGAAGATGGCCTTCTGCACCCCTTCGTCCTCGCGGATGAGCACGGAGCTGATGGCCGACGTGCTCACCCCTAAGTACAAGAAGAGGGTTTCGCCGGCTTTGGGCTTGGAGAGCACGGGTGGGGACGACAAGTACCTTTTCAATTCGTCGAATGCTTCCTGGCACTCCGTCGTCCACCTGAAGCTGGTTGCCTTGCGCATGATCTGGAAGAAGGGGAGTGCCCTCTCAGCTGACCTGGAGAGGAAACGGTTTAAGGCCGCCAGGCGCCCCGTCAGTAGTTGTACCTCCTTGACGTTGCGGGGCGGCTCCATGTTGATGATGGCCTGCGTCTTCTCCGGGTTTATCTCGATGCCTCTCCGGCTGACCATGTAGCCAAGGAACTTGCCGCCTTGGACGCCGAAGGCGCACTTCTTGGGGTTAAGGCGGAGCCTGAATTCCTTCATGATTTCAAAGATTTCCCGGAGGTCGTCGGCGTGGGAGGTGGCCTGCCTGCTCTTGACGATCATGTCGTCGATGTACGCCTCCATCGTCCGGCCAAGGACCGCTCTGAAGATTTTGGCCACCATCCTAGTATAGGTTGCGCCGGAGTTTTTGAGTCCGAAGGCCATGACGAGGTAGCAAAATATTCCCTCTGGGGTCATGAATGCCGTCTTCTCGGCGTCATCTTCGTGCATGGAGATCTGGTGGTACCCTCTGAAAGCGTCGAGGAACGACATCAACTCGCACCCTGCCGTCTCGTCCACCAACTGATCAATGTTGGGGAGAGGGAACGGGTCCATGGGGCACGCCTTGTTTAGGTCAGTGTAGTCAACACACATTCTGAATGTCGGCGGTTTCTGTGCGAGGACGACGTTGGCCAACCATGTTGGGTACTTCACCTCTTTGATATGTTTGATCGATAGGAGCATGGCGACCTCCCCTTTGACGAAGTCCCGCCTGTCAGCGGACAAGTAGCGCCGCTTCTGTTTGACGGGCGCGGAGGCCGGATCGACGGTCAGCCGGTGAGCGATCACCTGGCGGCTGATGCCGGGCATATCGTCCGGGCCCCACGCGAAGACGACGGCGTATGACCGTAGGACGAGGAGGATGGAGTCTCGTTGGTCCCGGGGGAGTTGCTTTCCGACCCTGAGAACCCGCTCCGGCCGGGAGGTATCCAGAGGGATTTCCTCGACCTCCTCGACCGGCTCCGCATGTGGCCTTTCCTCGTCCATGGCGACGACGGCCGTGATGGTGTCTATCCGCTGTCCTTCCCTTTCGGCCGGCCTCGTCAGCTTGAGGTAGCAAGCTCTGGCTATCCTCTGATTTCCTCTGGCGTAGCCGATGCCGTCATTGGTGGGGAACTTCAAGCATAGGTGCTTCATGGAGATGATGGCCTCCAAGTCCTCCAGCGCTGGCCGGCCCAAGATCAAGTTGTGGGCGCACTGGAGGTTGACCACCATGAACTCCATGTCAATTTTGGCATGGTGGGGGCCGTCACCGACTTCCACGGGGAGGACTATCGTGCCCTCGGCGTCGATAGAGTCCCCGGTGAAGCCGGATAACGGGGTCTTGATCGGCTTCAGCAGAGCTCAGTCCAGCTTCAGCTGCTTGAAGGTGTCTAGGTACATCACGTTGACGGAGCTCCCCGTATCGATGTAGGTTCGGTGGATGATGGAGTCACCGATCTCACATCGGATGACGAGGGCGTCCCTGTGTGATTCCGTACCCGGAGGCAGATCCTTGTCGGTGAAGGTGATCGCCTCCGTTCGCTGCTTCTTCGGCTGGGGGGGGGGGGGGACGTGGGACACCTCTCCAATGTAAAGGGATTGGGCTCATTTCTTTCTCTGAGTGGCGGAGTCCCCCCCAGTGTTCCCACCTACGATGAGGTGGATGTGATTCTTCTTCGGCGGAGGCTCCTCGAAGTCCTCGTCGTCGCTGAGTCTACCGATCTCCCGCTTCTTCGCAGAGGGTTCGCCCCCATGTTTGCCGGTGTTTACCCAAGTGTTTTTTCGTGGGCCACCTTTGACAAACTGGGAGAGTTCCCCCTGGCGAATAAGGCGCTCGATGGCCTTCTTCAATGTGATGCAATCGTCGGTGTTGTGCGACGAGTTCTTGTGGAACCGGCAGTACGTGCCGCCCTGCTGGATGGCCAGGATCTCCTCGGCCGGACGAGGAGCCTGCTCGATGAGGCCGTGCTTCTCGGCATAATCGAGGATGGTGCCGACCGGGTGGGTGAGGGCTACCCCCGGCCGTTCCAGCCTCGGCCGCCAGTGGCGGTCTTTCTTACTTTGTCCACCGGAGCCGTGGCGGCCCTGGGCACCCTGGCCGGCCGGGGACGGACCCGAGGCCGGCGAAGGATTTGTCTTCTTGGGGGGGGTGGCCCCCCTCTCTCTTGTGATTGTGTAGCTCGTCGGCGTCGGCATACAAACTTCCGCGTTGGAGCGCCTTGGCGTACGACCTCGGGGGGTCAGTGATGAGGCTCCTGGCGTACGGGGAGCTGCGGAGGGCTCCCTGGTACAAGGTGAGGAGGGTGCGCTCATCGGCCCCCTCGACCTCCTCGGTCTCCCTCGTCCACCGGTTGATGAATGACCGGAGGGACTCCTCGTGCTGCTGTTTGACGGAGAGGAGGTGGGTGAAATACTTCTTGGCGCGTTTCCTCCCGGCAAAGTGAGTGAGGAAGCGCTGGGCGAGATCTTGCCAAGAGTCGATGCTTCCTTCTGGCAGTCCGTTGAACCACTCGTACGCTGGCCCCTCGAGAGTAGAGAGGAACCAACGGCAGAGGTATTCGTCGGACGCGTTCACCATCAACATGTTGTTTTGATAGCGGCTGAAGTGCTCCTGGGGGTCTGATCGGCCATCGTAGGACTTGATGGCGTTCCCCCTGTACTTCTCAGGGATGGGGGCCGAGAGGACCCTGTTGGTGAAAGGGGTCCTAGTCCTGACCTGGATGATGGGGTCACCTCGCCCTTCGGCCAGCTCCCTCTCCAGGGCGCTGACTTTGTTCATGAGCGCGTTGAGGCCGGGGTCGTTGGAGGCGCCGGCCGTAGGGATGTTGGCCGACTGCTTGGCCTCCATCTGAGCCAACCTCCTTTCCAGCTGGGCGATGACCTCGTCCCGGGGGTCCCTGTCGGCCGCAGCGGCGCCCGGCTGGTTCCTCAGGCGCTCGTTGTGAGCCGTGTTGATCTGGTGACGCGCGTCATCCTCGTGCAACTTTCCCTTGCCCTTGTCCGGGCGGGGCTGGTCCGCTGTCCGGGACACAGACCCCAAACTTTCCCTTGGCGAGCCAGGACGAAGATCACCAATCCGTCCCGCCATCCTCCCGAAACCGGACGACGGCGCGTGTCACCCAGCCTATTGAAGGCAGAGGCTTTTCCACGCGCTGGGGTCTGCCCGGGCCGAAGAGGGGAAGCAGGGTGGGAGTGGGACGATGCCGTGTCCTGGGCCACAACCCCCTCATTGTTGCCTATCTGGACGGCCAACGGTTGGGGATGAGGAGGTGGAGTGACGTTTCCCCCGGTCCTTGGCAAGAGTGCGCTGAGGACGGTGGGGTTCTGAGCCAGGCTGGCGATGATGACCGACAGCGCGGCCTGGACCTGTGGATCCACGGACGGAGAGGCCGCGGCCATAGGCTGGGCCGAGGCGTGGTCCGTCTTCTCAGCCCGTCTCTTTTCCAGGCCGAGGCGGGCGTCGGGGACTCCGCTGTTGAGTTGGTTGCGGAGGTCCGTCGTGAGGTTGAAGGCCTCCTGGAAGAGGTCCCCTCCGCCGACCTGGTCGGCCGTGGCGTCCTCATCGTGCTCCCTGGGCTCTTGGTCCTCAGGGATGGCTTTGCTGACGAGGTTGCGGTTTGACTTAGTTCTCCCCATGATCAGTGGTTAGTTGTGCTTGGTAGCGACGAAGGGTGCTAACTTGATTGTTCTGGCTCTCAACGAGAGCACCAAATGATAGAGTATATCTCTTAGATTCTAGAGAGAAGTGAGAGCTAGAGAGAGAAGTGCAATAATATGCTTCAATAGAATGAATTTGTCACCCCTATAACTACTCCCAAGGGGAGTATTTATAGAGAAAATTAGGGTTGGGCTCCCAAGCCTTGGGCTTGGGAGGCCCATTTACAACTGGACCGCTACTGGGCCGGATACAAAGCCTCTACTGGGCTGTATAAATGACTAAGTATAGGATCCGATTCTGGGAGGTCCTCGTGGCCGACGAGGGCGTGGCCGACGAGGGCACGGCCGACGAGGGCACGACCGACGAGGGCACCCGGGTTCCTTGGACTCAGGATCATAATCCGGGTTGGCTTCTTCTCGGCCGACGGGGGCGTCTTGGCCGACGAGGGCGCCACCCTGTTGTCTTGTGCTCTGTTCTTCCGAGTATGTGGGTCCTGGGGCTCAGACCCATATACTCCATCAACCAGCTTCTGAAAACCGATTCTGATTCTGCTTCTGCTTTAAAAAAGAAGCAGAAGCAGAATCCGTTCCAAACACCCCCTTAATATATATCTCAGAGATAAAACAAATACATTGATAGCTATTAAATTTTTATCTAACAAATTTCAATTTAATTTAGTAATAAAATATATTTTAAATATATAAAAGAATTAGCAGGATCAGCCAATACAGACACTTTAGCCAAAAAATTCATAAATTTTAACAGAATCAGCAATACAACCAATTTGGGTATGATCAAACAGGCTCTTAATTTTCATTAAAAAAATCATATATTAAAATTTGTGTTTCAAATACATTTAATTCCATTTTCCCGGCATTGACCTCACAAACATATTTTGAAATAATTTTAAAAAATTGGAAAACGTAAAACACGTGAAAATGATAGAGTATTTAAACATCTGATATAGCTGTATTTGTTTTCAAAAACCATGGTTCAAAATATTTGTTTAATTAAAATTAAGAATTTTGAATTTTTTATTTACACAATAATGGAGAAAAATTATTGTTTCTGATATTTTAAATGATCTGCGTATTAGTGTATATACACATAATTCTCTCACAGACATCTATTTTAAATGTAATTTACGTTTATTCGTAAATATATATTTGTAAATGAATATATATATATATATATATATATATATATATATATATATATATATATATATATATATATATATATATATATATATATATATATATATACACACACACGTAAATAAAACTAAAGTCTAATACTTCCGTATGATAAAAACATGAGTTAATTATCAAAATAGGACTAAAAGTCATTCACTTTTCACAAATAGGACCAAAAAATAAACTATGTTTGCATAGGACTAATTATGTGTACCTTGGACAATTATACCCTTATAGCTATTAAAATGTTTTAATTCCTAATAAAATATTAAAAAGTAATAAAAATTCGTAAAAAATACTAAAAAATTAAGAAAAACATTTCGATATTAAAAGTTTAATTAATTTTTTTTTTCAAAAAATTAAAAAAATATAAAAAATTAAAAAAAAATTAAAAAAAAATAAAAACTCAAAAAAAAAAATCGTCGCCGCCTCTGCCGCCTCAGCACCACCACCTCCGGTCACCAGGGAAAAAAATGTCAAGTTCATTACGAATGCCATATTTATGGCAGAAAAAATGAAAATGTTGGCATTCGAAAAGAGAAATATGCCACTTTTTTGGCATTTTCAGAAAAAAATGGCATTTTTCTGGGAAAATGACATTTTTTTCATCGGCCGGAGGTGGTGGTGCTGGGAGGTAGTACAGGCGGTGGGAAAGGCATCCATATTTTTTTAAATTTTTTTTACGGAGTTTTACTATTTTTTATGATTTTTTTTAAAAATAAAATTATTTTTTTAAAAAAAGGTTTTTGAATTTTTTATTTTATAAAAATTTTATAAATTTTTTAATTATATTTCTACGAATTTTTGAATTTTTTCCGAATTTATTATGAATTAAACATTTAATTATGACTTTTGACTATGTTTAATTCATATTTAATGGAAGGGTAAGAATGGAATGCAAAAATAGGTATGTTTCCAATAGGACTCATATGGTACTATTTTGGAATAAAAATATAGCAAGTCCTATTTTAGGTTTTTGCCATAGTTTTAGTCCTATTTGAACTAATTTCTATAAAAACATTTGATGGGTCTATTTTAATTATCGTCATGTGTGTCCTAGAATTCTCTCTAATGAGTTCTTTTAGTTGTTCAGGACATGCCCCAAAAATTACACCAGCTCCGTATGCCTTACAGACCGTGTATATGAGCTGATGATGAAATAGAGCATCTTATATGTTGGAACTCTTCATCCTCGAGCCACTCCCACCAGGTCCTTCTCTCGAACGATCTACCAACACTGCAATCTTCCATCTACCCCAAACATTCATGGCTTCTGCACCGATCTGCATCACCTGGATCTCCTCCTAACAACATATATTGGATCCCCCTCCGAACTGATCTTCATCTGCTCCCTCTCATCATGCCAAAGTCGGCGATAACCCTGAAATTGGTTTGTCAAACAGATAAAAGAATCCATCTTTGAGGAGAAGTCATCATTTGTTTCAGTGAAGATGATGTAAAAATGCATCTCGGAGGTGATGTTATTCCTTATATTTATCAAACCACATTATTTGGCATATACCACCACTTTTGGCCATTTCGTTATTCTTATTGAAAGTCATATATCAATTACGGAGTATATTTTAACTTCGCTATGATTCGTAAGAGTAGATCTATTGATTTCAAATGGGTCGGATTAAAGTTGGCAGCAATTTTATAAATAAGTGAAAATAGGTATATAATTCGATTTTTTTAAAATGTTCACATTTACTACGCAGTTCTAAATCTACATATAGAAAATCAGACTGAATTCTCTTATATATCATCTCCTATGTCTTTATTAATGATCATATAATGGTTTGGGTGTTTCTGACTTTGTGGCAAGATTCATATGCATTTCTTCGATTTAAAAAGTATACTCCGTACTAAATATTTTTTTAGATTTTTATTTTTATTCTGATGTGTTATATATATTCTTTTGTGTGTGAAATCATCTCACAAACTATGTTCTAATCAATTTTTAAAAAAACAACAACGAATTTTCTCTTTAACTTTATGTTGTTTTTGCCAAAAAACAAAAACAGATATTCTAATACAAAAAACAAAAACAGATGTTCTAATAGATAGGTGATTATTATGGTGTTTTTGCTTTCATCTGAAACAACAAATGCTTTCTCTTGTAGTGGATATGTAAATATTTTTAAAAATCCAAAGCAAATGAAAAACTTGGAAACTCAGTAACATAAACTTCCCATAAATTTTCTCTTTAATTTGCACCTGCGATATCCTTATATCCTAAGCATAGGTATATAAAGTCATATTGGGTAGAACCATTTGATTTCAAATAGAAACTTTGCAATCAAAATATCAATGCCTGCCATAACACTTGAAACATCATAAATTAGAAGTCACTAATTTTAACCAATGCAGGGAGCAGGACACCAAGGATGGAGTAAAAATTGTAGTACTTCTGTGAGCCACCGTTGAAGCGGATTCTAGGAGCTGATCAACCACAGAGGTAGAGGCTGATCGTCGCTCAACCTTGTGTGAATTTGAAGTTCTAGAGCTGACCAACCATTTTCAGAGAAGCATTTTGTTTCTTAGGCCATCTCCAACCGTTAACACCATTTTTTACACTAAAATGGTGTAAAAATCACATCAAACAGTATTTTATCTCCAACAGTTTACACCATTTTCATCACCAAAAAGGAATATTCTCTTTTTATTCTTTTTACTAATTTTTTACCATTCTTCTATTTAAGTATCTAACTATCTTATATTTATACATTAGCCCCTCATTTAATATTTGACATTTCTCACATTATTTCACACAAACAAACTAAAATACATCATTTTAATATGTATTTTCACGCATTTCACTAATTAAAACACAATAATCAATATTTCACAAATACAAGCTAAAACCACATAAAATTAAACGTTACAATAATATTATAATAAATTGTACCTCATTATTAAAGTACTACTTAAACTTAAACCAATAGATTAAATAAATATTCTTAGTTTAGTTATCAGAATTTGAGAATCTATTCACGATATGGCATTCAAATTATGTTCATGGATTTGAATTCTATTCACGATCCACAAACGCGAGCGTATATCATTGCAGAAAGATCAAGAATTTTACAAAAAAAATCTCAAGAAGGCGGATCATCAGTTGGATTTGGGAATCTATTTGATGGACTTGGAGGCTCTGGATGCGGGTTGAATGATTACTAAATTCTAAATTAGTATGTACTATGTATGTTTTTTATTATGTTTTAATTTTTATTATAATGGTGTTATTAATTGTAATTTTAATTATGTTATTTTCTTATGTACCATCTGTTTTTTGTTATTATGTTGTTTGGATTTGAATCTTTATTTATAATATTGTGTGATTTAAATGTTATTATATTATTTTTATCAAATTAATTGTTTTGATTGTTGTTGTACAAGGATGTTTTTACTTGGACTGTAATTTGTTTCAGATCAGATCAAACCGGATTAGACCAAACATGGGTGGTTATAAAAATACAAAGAAATCAGACCAGACCACATCAATTCAGACCAGACATGATCAAATTAGACCGGACCAACAAATTCCGGTCCAAGTAAAACTTTCTATTTTGTTGTTTTAAACATGGGTCAAAACTATAATAACCAAAACTTTGGGTCACATTTGAAAGAAAAAAAAATTACAAAAAGTTGATTGGTGCAACAAATGGGGCACGCCATATATGGCGGAAACTATTCCTCCCTCCCCTATCTTAGTGTAATGGTGTCAAGTTTGGTGCTATTGTTGGAGCATTTTTTTGCCAAATACACCATTTTGGTGTCAAGTTTGGTGCTTGTTGGAGAAACCCTTATGCTATAACATTTTGATATGCGAATGAATGTGAGAAGCAATGCCTCAGGGTTGCTTTTATAGCTGAGCCATTGCAACTTGTTAGGAATAGGATACACACGATCACCTTCACTATTCTCACCACCCAACTCAATCAACCAATAGAATTAAAGTAAATGAATGTTTGGCCTTCTATTCATGTATAGTAGTCAACAATGCACGCCTATATTTTGACCAACCCTACACTGACATAAGATCACAAATCCTGATCACTATTTCCACCTCTCCATCATCCAATGAGAATTTAACCTATTCAACAATCACTCCAAAATCAGCTTCAAACAGTTGTAGGAACACTGTTAGCATGGGCCATTTGAAAATGCACCTATGTTCGATCAACCAACTTGCCTAATTTTTTCCAACCAATATAACATCCGAATAACTTTCTTCTTTAACCTTTTTATTATTTTTTTGCAAATAAAAACTTCATCCTCTTGATGTTGACACTTTTGAGCGGCAACTTCCATTCCAAGAATTCTTTTGCTTTTATATATTAATAGATGTTTTGTCTCAATCCAGACCGGACCAGATTAGATCAGATCAGACTAGACCAGACAAGACTTGGACATTTATAAAATACATGAAGATTATATTTATCAGACCAGTTCAGACCAGACCAGATCAGACCATAAATTTTTTTAGACCAGATCAGACAAGTATAAACACCCTAAGAAACTTTTCTGTATCTATCTTCTCATACCACGTATTTTTTAGAACATCTCTAATGCAACAATGTGCACAGTGGACATGTGGCATGAGAAGATAAACACAAAATATCTATCTTTTAATCTATCTCTCATGTCACATGTGCATCGTGGACATTGTACATTGGAGATACTCTTATCTTTTAGCGATCATTTTCACTTTTCTCTTCCTAAAAGTTTTCTCTTTCTATTTTTATCCTCTCGACTCTTTTAATCCTTTTTTCGTCTTCTTATTCTTATTCAAATTCTATTTTTTCCGTTGTAACAAAAAAAATCTTATTTTTCCATGTTTATGTATTCCATTTTGTCCATATTTCCCTTCTTCTCGTTTATTATTTTATTTCCATTTTTATATATTACCTATTATTTTGGATTAGTTCACTTCTTATTAAATAAATTTTTGTCACCCTACTTATTCATTATGTTACCTTTTTTTACTTCCACTTATCTATTTCCTTCTTTCTTTTCTTACCTTAATTAAACCACTTATGTATTGTCTTATTTTCTAAAAAGTTAAATGGAGAAACATAAACAAGTAGCGGACAAAATTAAAAAAAAAAAGACTACAACGAATAGAACTACATGTAAAAGGAAAGAAAACAAAAATGGAGGAGGTGAAAATTTATAAAAAAACGAAAAAACTATCGAAAGAAAATTTTAGGAAATTTTTTTTTATGGTAAATTGATAAATAAATACATAATCAAGAAAACTCTTTGGAAGAAAAATGAAAACTTATATGTGGGACCATTTTGAAAAGGTTTGTAAAAGATGGAATTTATGATTTAATGATTTGCAAAAAAAAAAGAAAAAACCTTAAATAGCTAGCAGATCATCAAATGATCATGGACCCGTAAAAGCAAATATAATGGAGTGCAAAGTGAGATTATTACAAGATTATGGTTAGGTGGGACAATCTAGAAGGACCGGTAAAATGTGAAATTGTTATTTCCATTTTCCCTTCAAAATTTGAGTTAAATGTATAGACACCTACTCTAATCTTGTTGCATTCGATATCTTAGATCTTAAATAAAATAAATTAATATCATAATTATACATAAATGTTTCTATCTATTTGACTAATATAAATGATACGTACTAGTTTTATTTATGTTTTTTTTAATAATGTAATAATGGAAAAACATATTCTTTTTGGAAAATTAAAATATAGGGAAATTGCCCAAAATAGGAGCAAATGAGATTTGGAATTCCAAAATAGGACTAGTATGTTTTTCTTCCCGAAATAGGAGTTGTTACTTTCATGTATGAAAAATACTGCCATGATTGAAAAATATTCTCATTAATTATAATAAATACTGTCGTGTTAAATTTACTGTACTGCAACTATTTGGCACTCACGTCTACAAGATGACAATAAAAAATGTCATGTTAGTTCCATTTCATGAATAAAAACACAGTATTCCTATTTTGAAATTTCAAACTCCATTTACTCATATTTTGGGAAATCTCCATAAAATAACTACCTCCGTCCCTTTTAGTTAGACATTTGTTACTTTTCTAGTCAAATATGATAATTTTTGATAAATTATTTTAAACTATTATATACATGGAAACTTTAATAAATTTATACTTTTATGATATATACAAAGTATAACATGTACGTCAAAGTTTAACATTAATGACTTCACAAGTCAATTATGGCTAACCAAAAAGGTACGTGCATTCGAGTAGCAGTTTGTTGGAACGGCTTTAATCAGCCAGCTGTTCTAGACTATTTCTCCAATCACCTTTACACGTGGCTGCTCCCCATCGAATTAGACTGTTAGTTTGTTAGCATAGATAGGACATGCGTCCTCTCCCTATTAGTTTAACATCTTTTACTTGGGCACCAAGTATTGCCTTTTTAGTATAAGTATCATCGTCCAGCTTGTGGAGAGGGACCGCAATTAGTATTTTCTAGCTGTTACTCTGCAGAAATATCCACCTGAACTTTCCGGTCAGCTCCTCTCTCATTTTACTTAGATTCCGACTACCCCCTAGTCCGACGATCCATCAATTTCAATCAAGTCATGATCGAGGACGAGGGTTCTAGGTCACAGTGCAGTGCTTTCATGATGCATAATGACAACACTGCGGCTCATGGTGATTTGAGAAATCATCTCCATGGCATTGGGAGTTCCAGGCACACAGCGGTGCGGCCACCACAGTCCAGACGCCAGGCACTGGAAACCTCATCCCCAACGTCAATCCAGCCCAAGCCTTGGCGAGTTTGGTAACATTCCAGAGGGTTGTGAAGACTCTGACCACTGCCTTCCAAGGTATTATTCCTGATGTTAATGCAAGACCTCCTTCCCCTCGCTAGGCTCCATCCATGCCTTAACGGGAAGAAGAGAGATGTGAACCGCAATGGAGAAACTCTCCGCCAATCCAGTCTCAGCGGTCCCATCACTCTAGGCCGACCCTGAGGACCTCGGTGATGGACTGGATCGACGGTGATGGAGTATATGGCCCAGGAACCCCCGACCCACATAGTTCCACTACTACGATCAGGCCCAACAGGTCCAAATGGACCAAGCCCAGCGAACAAAACTCCAGACAGATCATAATACATAAGGCGTGCCTTCGGCCCCATGCCCAAAGGCTTTGCATTCATGAAACCAAGTCAATAAACGTCATAGGAGAACAAGGCTTGAAACATAATGCCCCGGTATGTGGAGCCTTCGGCTGTATGTGCCGAAGGCGCTCTTCTCGACAACATACGCTCTCCCACATGCGCGCTGAAACATCGCGTCAAGTACAACGTCACATCCGACCACCGCATTTAATGCGGTGCACATGCGAGTGCCGGTGCCACCCCGATTGAGGAGACCCTCGACCGTCAGATGCTTGACAGGTGTCCCTGCCTAGCATTTATGGCTACTATAAATAGCAGCCACTTTCCATTGTAATGGACACACAACATTCTATTCGTATACACACTCTCTCTCTTACTTATTGCTCGGACTTCTCTCTAGGTTATTCCCCGAAATAACCCCTCGGATAAGCTACCCCCGGGTGCACTATCCATCATTCGGTGCTCTCGTTGAGAGTCCGAACAATCAAGTAAGAAAGTCTCCCCCTCACCAAACACAAGAATACCTATCGAAATGGGAGGAACCACCCGTGCCAAGTCCAAGACCCTTGAAGACAACAACCTGGCCCTAGGCGAGGTCGACGCCCCGGAGCCTCCAACAGGGTTCCTGAGGGTGGAGTCATCGCCGGGTTGGAACAGACTGCTGCCGACTTATGTCTTCAGCTCCAGAAGTGTCACGCCCCAGACCACAATCTAAGCGCATGTACAATCGCTGTAGAATCAAGTGACGTCACCCGCGGGTCAACCTCACTAAATCATACAAGGTGTCCTTGAAAACAATCCATCCATACTCAGTAGTAAACATGCATAACAACATCACAAATTAAACCATTGAATAGCGAAATTATTCAGCGGTAATTCATAGGCCACATTCGGCCAATAACATGGGCATGCAAACCCAAAAGTAGTTTGAAACAAATAAAAATATCTATGAACAATGTTTAGTAGTTTGAAAGAACATGAGGAAGCATGAACCACGTCTCCCTTGGATTTGATATCACCTGTAGAAAGGTGCAGGTAGCAAGCTCTAGCTTCAACCTGAAAAAAAATATGGCTTTAATATTAAAAAAAAACATATCCACTACCTATGTAAAGTAATTGAGCAATTAGACTACTTTTTTTCATTGTTTACATTAAAATCAAGGTTTTATTTATTCTTCTCCATATTAGAAAAGTTACATCGCAACTTGCATGCGGTTACATTGCATATTAACGTGAGTTACATCTCATGACACACAAGTTACATCACCCTGCTACTGAGAACAAAAAAAAGGTTACTGTTCACGCGTGTTACTGTTCACGCGTGAATTAGCTATTGGAGCACCATGCCCACCATGGGCTGCTCCCACAGTATACCACCTGCTGGAACAACCCTTTTCATACATTTTATATCGTCGATACAACTAAAAGCTAATTGTTCCCGAGTTTATTTGAATACAAGAATAATGAAAATCATCCTTTTACTCACCAACCCAAAGTATACAAAAAATTAATTAATATTTAATAATATATAAAGTTTACTTTAAGCAACTAATACATATTGGCAAAGTATACAAAAAATTAATTAATATTTAATAATATATAAAGTTTACTTTAAGCAACTGATACATATTGAAAGTTATATGGAATTTCACGCACAATTTAAAACAACTAGATTCTCACCCGTGCGATGCACGAGACAATTAATAATTAAAAATCAATAAGTGTTTGTTGAATATAATGGTATTTAGGAAAATGTAATTTGTGAGAGCAAAGTATGAGTAAAACTATGATAATTATAAATAAGTCTGATTGTATAGATTTATTTATCAATGTATGAGAAGTGTAGAATAACTAAATTATATAAAGCAAATATTTGTGATACGTTGAATTCATGATGTTAAATTTAAGTAGAAAGAGTGGATAAAAGAAAGCATATATGTAATGATATTGAATAGGAATTACCTTTTATTTGTTGTAGTTTTGAATGTAAAATCATATGATCCAAAATAATTCAGTTTTAACCATCTAAAATACAAATTATTTAGTTATGGAGATACCTAAATGTAAAAATATTTAGTTATTTAGTTATGCAATTCAGTTTTAACCATATATAATACAAATTATTAAACATAATAATATTTGAATATGCTCTTAAGAAAATAGAAATGTAGTAGTATGGAGATATCTTAATGTAAAAACAATAGTCATAATGTTTTGAGAATCTCTTACCACAACATTCTCTCTAGCTTTCTCTCAATGTCATTTTATTTGAGTGTGGTGGTGTAATATGGTAAAAAGAGTAATTTGCTTATGAGTTGAGGTGGACTCACCGGGTGAGACACACACATATTTTTTGTAGCAGAGCAAACTAGAAAAGTTCTAGTGAGAGAAACAATGTCTCAACTCTCACTTATTGGTTCTATATCATTTTTATTTTATGAAGAAGGCATCGGCGCATGGGGAAGGCCGCGACGACAGGGGAAGTGTGCGTCGCGATGATGTGGGCATCAGGTGCCGCGACAATGTGGTTTTTAGGAAATGTGTAGGGAGTTAGAGCTTTATAATATCAATCTAAGAGTATATTCTAGTAAAAAATATAAGGGCAAATTAATCCATAAAATTTATTTATTTATTTATTTTATTAAATGTTACAAATTTAACTACGGAGTTTTTTTTGGGGGGGGGGGGGGGGGGGAGGACTAATGAGGTCGTGTATTGAGAAAATGGATGAGTTTTAGTCATACCTAGAGTTAATTGTTTTCTTTAAATAATTAATAATAATAGCAATCACCCTCGTTTTCTTATTTAATTTTATCTGCTCACATGTATACAATTGATTATTTGATTCTCTCTTATATAGTACGTATTATTTAGGCCGTACACTTGATTTCATATTATTTATTAATAATTTTTAAGTGTATGTTCCACATTAATTTTATGAACGATTGTATTGTTCCAAAATATTTAAAATTATAAGATGTTAATAAATTAATTAGCTTCCATCAAAGTTAACGGCAAATTTAACGAAAGGATTTGATTAATATAGATGAAATAGATTAAGGACTAAAAATGATAGATTGAATAGTTCGAACACAAAAACGATATGGTGATGATAGTTCAAAGACCATTTATGAATTTTATTATTTTTACTTAAATTGAAATTTTCTGGTCTGATCTGATCATATCTTGTTTGGTAAATATCTTGTCTATAAATATTTCATAACTATTCAAGTCTGATATAACCTGATTTGAGACTGAAAAAGTGAAAATAGTCGAAATAAAAAATTCTACCATCAGATTGTTAGAAAAAAATAGTATTATTAATGCGAGTTTAGTCAGATAAAATCCCGAGTTTAATCACAAATCACCAGACAAACCACCAAATGCAAGAACAAATAAAATAGAAACAATAATTAGATATAAAAAAATAATATAAAAAGTAGAGAAAGAAAGACTTAGCGTAAGATCGTCCGTTAACCAGACTGGTCTTGAAGAAAGATAGCCCCGTATCTCGATAGCTACTCGAACGAGACTGGCCAACTCGTTCCAAGGATAATCCTACCTCTGTTCTGGTCCTTTAGCTTGCTTGACAGAAACACTTCGACCGTTGCCCAATTGCCAATTAAAATAGATGACCCGGGAAAGAATAGAAGTATGAACTATGGAAATTTATGACTCTTCTCTCGGAAAAGAATTAAACTCTTGTGAAGAGAAAAGATGAAATGAACGGATGAAGACCAACTGTTTTGATCGCAAGTCTCACGTAATACAAATGAATGAAAACTAGCAAGCGAGTGGTTTGTGCGTGAGAAGAATATGCATGCAGTAGACTGTTTTTATTTAGAAAACAGATAAGTATACATATAACAAAATAATTGGTCAAAAAGTTTAATGCTTCTATAATATTGCCGCCCATGAACCATGATGACCGAATCATAACTAACTAAGCATGACCAAGCCATCAAGGCACTTTTACTTTTTGAATTTTAAAAATTTAAAGTGCACGTACATGTTAAACTTGGTGAGCAATATTACCAATGCACTTGAATGTTTCGCAGGCTTCAATTTTATTAAACATGCTTGAGTTTTGAAATATTTGTGCGCAGGCTCGTCGTTTTGTTTGGTCGTTTAAATGAGCAAGTGAATGAGCTCATGTACAATAATATTTCAAGTCACTTTATATGTTTGACACCTAAACATTGTTTCTTATCATATAATAATAAAACCACCAATTATTTTAAATATTGGACAATAAATTCATCAAACTAATACATTATATTTACAACTTTACAACTATGGATTCTAGTCATTACATGAAATAGATCTGAACATGTAAGTTGTTCTTTAATGTATAGTGAGCCACACCCAATTCATATATTATACCATTATCAATTTCATCATACTTCCAACACAGATTACCTGGGGGTTTATTCCAACACAGCCTCATCGGAGGCTCCCAACATATAGAGAGTGTTGAGGTTTATTCTCCTCAACCCGCAGGCCCAACACATAACCTGGGGGTTTCGAATGGGTGAAGGGCAAATAAGATCACTAGACAACGGGGGGTGGGCTAATAACTGTATTTCTTTCACTCCAGCGATTACAAACCGAGGAGCCGAACGTACTAAGCAATGCTACGTGCTATTGATGCTATTACAATGCTAGAGAGTCAAAATACGAACCCCCTTTAATGAAATAAATGCGACTATTTATAGTATCCCATGGTGGTTGGGGAGGGGGGGGGGGGCTGACGTGGCTGGCTGTGGGCGACATGATCCCAATCACCAAATCTCCCGCATTTAATGCGCTTCCCGTCAGGATCTTGGCTTCCCGCCATGATGTGGGGACGTCCGTCCCCTAGATTAGACTTAACCCTCTGGTGGCAGTCGGGGCCCTCTAGTGGTAACCCACAAGACGCTCGTCCCCTGGCCCTTGGCCCCTGAAGCTTGGTCATGCTGAGCTACGCACGTCCCCTGGCCCTTGAGCCCTGGAGCTTGGTCATGCAGGGCTGTGTATGTCCCCTGGCCCTTGAGCCATGGAGCATGGTTATGCTGGGCCACATACGTCCCCTGGCCCTTGAGGCCTGGAGCTTGGTCATGCTGGGCTACGTACGTCCCCTGGCCCTTGAGTCCTGGAGCCTGGTCATGCTGGGCTACATACGTCCCTAGGGGTTGGTGGGCCGGCCCTGGCTGGGCCATTAACCCAACACAAGTCCCCCACTTCTGATGTTCCGAGCGTGCGCGGGACATAAAGAAGTAAAATACCTTCCGACGTACCACCTCGAGCTGTTACTTGCCTTTCCTCGAAGTGACGGTTGCTTCCCTCCGTTGTTCGCAGGGCTCTAGGTGCCAGCTATCAGGTCGGTTCAACTTCTGACGCAAAAGTAATCATTTCGTACCAGCCCGTCTCTACGTGACATGCGTCCCTGGGTACGCTCCTTGCCACGTGTCACCTGCGGGTTGGCCACTGAACCGGTGCCTCCCCTTAAAAATACTGAGATTACGGAAATGGTTAGGGCTTTCCATCTTTTGCTTCCTTCTACCTTCCCAGTGCCATCCATCGAGTGTTTTGAGTTTCCGCGTTCATCCATCTCTCAAGGTTTCGCAAGGTAATTCTTCGATCCCAACCCTCTTCCTTTCTTTTCGTAAGCCTCGGCGGGAGCAAGTGGTTCTGGCTGTTCCAGTGCTTCTTCGATGGCGGTCCCTGAGGCCACAGTTGATGTCGCGATCCCAGATGCAGGGGAAGTGGGGAACATGTTGACATGGACGTCGTTCCCGAGAATGCCGTTGCGATGGTGGCGCAACCTGCCACGGGGGTAGGGCATTCAGCCGATCACGATTCGGGTGACGAGACGGAGAAAGGGGACGATCTCCGGATATACAAGTTCAGCGTCCCCATGGATCAGCATCGACACATAGTGCTCATCCCCAATGTCGCCGTGATTGAACAGGTCTTCTCTAGGAGGGCCCTGAGGGAACTGCAGATTATTCTCCCTCCACCTGCTTACTACAGCCTCCGAGGTGCGGATAACCTTCTCATGAGATATCCAGGAATGGTGATGGTGCACATGGATTCTGTAAAGACCGGAATGCGCTTCCCGCTCCACCCATTCTATCTACGACCAACTGTTTTGATCGTAAGTCTCACGTAATACAAATGAATGAAAACTAGCAAGCGAATGGTTCGTGCGTGACAAGAATATGCATGCAGTGGACTGTTTTTATTTAGAAATCAGATAAGTATACATATAACAAAAATAATTGGTCAAAAAGTTTAATGCTCCTATAATATTGCCGCCCATGATCCATGATGACCTGATCATAACTAAGTATTACCAAGCCATCAAGGCACTTTTGGTTTTCGAATTTTAAAAAGTTAAAGTGCACGTACATGTTAAACTTGGTGAGCAATATTACCAATGCACTTAAACGTTTCACAGGCTTCAATTTTACGAAACATGCTTGAGAATTTTGGTTCCAAAAATTATATGGCTTTTTATTTGAAATATTTGTGCGCAGGCCCGTCGTTTTGTTTGGTCCGAGCAAGTGAATGAGCTCATGTACAATAATATTTTAAGTCACCTCATATGATTGATACCTAAACATTGTTCCTTATCATATAATAATAAAACCGTCATTTATTTTAAATATTGAACAATAAATTCATCAAACAAAAACATTACATTGACAAATATACAACTATGGATTCTAGTCATTAAATGAAATAGATCCGAACATGTAAGTTGTTCTTTTATATATGGTGAGCCACACCCAATTCATATATAATACCATTATTTACTTCATCATATTTCCAACACAGATTACCACAGCATGCCCAAGAGGTGACACGAGTTGAATTGAGAAAATGCGTAAATGCAACTACAGGTAAGTAACAATAGTAATGCATCATTTAAAAACAACAATAACCACAATATCGCCATTTGTTTTTATTATTACATTTATAAAAACGATGTCATATCGTATACAACATGAATCATAGCATTTATTGCGTGGATCGAATTTATTTATACTAATACGGAGTAATATGTAATTTTAGAAGTCATGATCGAAGACGAAGTGGCTTGGAATCTGGGTGGGCAGTAGAAGTTGCCGTTTGTAAATAAATACCAATGCTTCCTATGCGACCATCACTATTAACGGTTCCGTGAAAGCCATTGAAAGAATCACCTGCATTGCCCAGTCGGAATTTGAATGCGCTGTGAATGTCGTCGTCGGACGATGCCTCCCTATTCCCAAAGGGTCCATACGTAGCCTTGTTTGTCACAAATGTTATGGATGATACTTCATTGTCGGTATGACAGCCATGCACCTCATTAAGGAACTCTGTTGGATAGTCTAGTCTGATCTGCCTCATATATTGCACATGTTAAGTATGTAGTACCACATTTTAAGAGATAGTTGTATACTCTGTAGTTGATAAATTTTTTTTGTATTTATAAGTTAAAGGACTAAAAATTTCATTATTGTAATAGTTGAGCACATACGAAGTATATCTAGAGTAATTGTAGTTATTAATAATGTTTTATATATTAAATTTTGAAAAACATTAATGTTAGATTCCTATCATTTTAAAACTACAAAATCTGATTTGTTAATTTTTTTAACTAATAAGGAATCAAGAAATAAATCATACGAAATATTAATAATCAAACTTAGTAAACGTGAAAATCAAAACATCGCAAAGAACAGAAGAATAAGGGAAGTAGGGAACGTGGTGACTGACGGTACCATCTGTGTGCTGTCACAAAGTGTGCCACGATCTTCCGAAAACTTCAAAGCGCCGTCCTTGGAATAAAGGAAACGCAGAGAGTTAATGTAGAAGGCAGAATAGGAAACGTGGACTGCAGCAACTTGACCACGACCGCCATCATCCCACTACTTACCTCTACCCGCTGGCGTCAAATCGATTTTGAACATTGTATTGTATTGTATTATATCCAGTAGTACAGACTAACTTCGATCGCCTTAATTAATTAATTGACTTGAACATTGTAAAGCCTCATGTATTTATATTCGCTAGCTACGGCTCTTGGAGTACGTCTAATTCATAATATGGAGTTATACAAAGGGACGAGCCGACGGCTCAAGTCCCTACATCTCGTCGGAGCTGCTCGATCAATTCTTAATTAAGAATATGAGTAAGAATAAGAGACAGAAAAAGAAGATTTAAAGAGTAATATCTTTACTCGTAGTGATACGTGAGACAACACAAATAAGGATGTCTTTACTCGTAATGTTTTTAGTCTAAGTCCACACCGGACCAGATTAGATCAGATCAGACTAGACCAGACAAGACTTGGACATTTATAAAATACATGAAGATTATATTTATCAGACCAGTTCAGACCTAACCGGATCAGACCGGATCAGGCCATAAATTTTTTTAGACTAGATCAGACAAGTATAAACACCATAAGAAACTTTTGTGTATCTATCTCCTCATACCACGTATTTTTTAGAGCATCTCTAATGCAACAATGTGCACAGTGCACATGTGGCATGAGAAGATAAACACAAAATATCTATCTTTTAATCTATCTCTCATGTCACATGTGCATCGTGAACATCGTACATTGGAGATACTTTTATCTTTTAGCGGTCATTTTCACTTTTCTCTTCCTAAAAGTTTTCTCTTTTTATTTTAATCCTTTTTCGTCTTCTTATTCTAATTCAAATTCTAATTTTTCCGTTGTAACAAAAAAAATCTTATTTTTCCATGTTTATGTATTCCATTTTGTCCATATTTCTCTTCTTCTCGTTTATTATTTTATTTCCATTTTTATATATTACCTATTTTTTTGAATTGGTTCACTTCTTATTAACACTACAAAAAAACACGCCGTTTGTCTGAGATTTTTGTCACGGATTCCGGCCGTGACAAATTTACTCCAGCGACCGGTTTTTTACTCCGATGAATACTTTTTTGCTTCCGGGCATTTGTCACGGATAGATCCGTGACAAATCCGTGACAAATTTCAAAAAAACTCAATTATTGATTTTCCAGCGGTAACCTTTAATAATACGGTACGGGAAAAGATTTGTCACGGATAAATCCGTGACAAATCCGTGACAAATTTCAAAAAAACTCAATTATTGATTTTCCAGCGGTAACCTTTAATAATGTGGTACAGAAAAAGATTTGTCACGGATAAATCCGTGACAAATCCGTGACAAATTTTTTTATATAACCCAACTCCATCGTCCATTACAATTGCAAGAACAACAATTATCAGTTCAAAAATTCGTAAATTCGAGTGATGTAGTATCGGTTTAAAGATTGAATGATGTAATCCGTCATTTCATCATTTTCCGAGTTTATGCAGATAAGGTATGTCATTTTAACTAATTTCTTTTAATTGTGTGATAAATTTATTATTCGCTTAATAATTAATTATTATTAGTGAGGTTAGGATTCTTTTTTCTTTATATAATAATAATTAATTATTAGCTTAATAATTAATTAGTGAGGTTAGTTGTTCATTTATTTAAACTATTAACGTAATTTAGTGAGGTCATGTTAATTTTCATATTATTAACAATATATTATTAAACTATTAACGTAATTTAATTAGTTAAATTTAAATATAAATATTAATTAGTTAAATTATTGTTATTATTAATGCATAATAATTTAGGATGTGTAGTGATGATTTAAGTATTAGCTAGCTTATTATAGATTAATTAATTAGTGACTTGTAGTGATTTAATTAATTAGTTAGCTAGCTTAATTATTAGGTTATTAATTATCACCAATTATTATTTATTAGCAATTATTGTTAATGGGATGCATAATTAATATAGCTAGCTAGGATTGAAACTTTATTATTATTTAATTTAGTGTGAATTATTATTGTGAATTATTAATGAGATAATATTTAACAATAATATTAGTTAAATGTAAATTAATTAACTAATTAATTAAGTTAAAACATTGAGGAAATGGGTTTAGAATTTGATGAGTTGATAATATTAGTTAGATTTAAATATTATTTTTAAGTTAAAACATTGAGGAAATGGGTTTAGAATTATATTTAACAATATTAGTTAAATGGAAATTAACTAATTAATAAGTTAAATTAGTTAATTATTGTTAATGGGATGCATAATATATATAGCTAGGGTTGAAACTTTATTTGTATTTAGTTTAGTGTGAATTATTATTGTGAATTATTTTTGTGAATTCACAATAATAATTCACAATATTAGTTAAATGGAA
This sequence comes from Cuscuta europaea, assembly GCA_945859875.1. Classification (NCBI taxonomy): domain Eukaryota; kingdom Viridiplantae; phylum Streptophyta; class Magnoliopsida; order Solanales; family Convolvulaceae; genus Cuscuta; species Cuscuta europaea. Next base: position 3,497,851 of record CAMAPE010000038.1, on the reverse strand, counting down.
ATTAACTAATTAATTAAGTTAAAACATTGAGGAAATGGGTTTAGAATTTGATGAGTTGATAATATTAGTTAGATTTAAATATTAGTTAATTGATCAATGATGATGCATGATTAGGTTTAATTTGTTTATTAATTAGTTAATTATTGTTAATGCATAATTTAGGATTTGTAGTGATTTAAGTTAGGATTCAAACTTTATTAGTTAAGTGTGAATTATATATTATTGTGAATTAATGCCATTAACATATTACTATTAGTTAAATATTAGTAAATTAATGCTTTTAGTTAATGTCACAAATTAAAGTTGGTTAATTCAAATTATTAATGCCACAAATTAAATAATGTACTGCTTTTAGTTAATTAATAATATTAATGTACTTATATATTATTTTGATTATAATATATATACAAGCATAATGTATAGACAAAACAGAAGTTGGATGTACCAAAAACATCGCGATAACTATGGAATACGCAGTGAATTTTTGAATGGTGTTGAAGATTTTATTAAATTTGCACAAGAACAGAAGAATTATATGGATGGAGATAAAATCAGATGTCCATGTACAAAGTGTAAAAATCTTCAATTTAAAGATGTCGACCAAGTTGTGTGGGATTTGTACGAAAAAGGTTTCGTTGCCAATTATTATAATTGGACTTCTCATGGCGAACCTTTCGATCCATCACTTTTACCGCAAACAGTGGGTTCATCTCGTAACGTCCCTACCGAGATGAGTGGATGGGGAGACTATGATCAAATGACGTGGGATCAAAGAATGACATATGATGTATACGGTGCTTCAACGATGCAGTTTAACCCACCACAACCATTTAACGATCTTCCTGAAGCTTCGACCTCGTATCAACCCGATGCGGATGAAGATCAGACCTTTTATCAGTCTGCTGCGGATGAGTATCCGAATTCTCATGTTCCTCATATTGAAGACTTAGCTGAAATATTTCAAGATGTTTTAAAAGCTGCTGATCAGCCTCTGTATGCTGATTGTGAGGGATACTCTCAGCTATCCGCCGTTACAGAGTTGATGAACATTAAATCTGAATACAATCTTCCTGAATCTTGCATGTCTAGGTTATTGCAGTCATTTGGAGGAATGTTACCGCGTGACCATAATCTTCCTGATTCATATTACAAAATGAAACAATTAATGTCTCAGTTGGGGCTTCCTTGTATAGAAATTGATGCGTGCCCAGAAGGATGTATGTTGTTTTGAAAGGATGATGTGGCACTTGAGACCTGCAAGTTCTGTGGTAGAGAGAGAGATACAAGCCTGTTCCTCATAGACGAAAAAAACCACGAAAAAGGTCTGCATTGTCTAAATTGTTTTACCTCCCTCTAGCTCCACGCCTGCAGAGGATGTATGCTTCAAATGCTACTGCGAAACACATGACGTGGCATGTTGAGCACGAAACCAAAGAGGGTTTGATGTCTCACCCTTCTGACTGTGAAGCTTGGAGACACTTTGACCGTTGTCATCCTCAGTTTGCAATGGAGCCACGGAATGTGCGACTGGGATTGTGTTCAGACGGATTTGCTGCTTTTGGAAAGTTTTGGAAGAAATTTTCATGTTGGCCAGTCATGTTAACTCCTTATAATCTTCCTCCCGACATGTGCATGAAAAGTCATTTCATCTTTTTAACTTTAATTTGTCCAGGTCCCTCGGATCCTAAAAAAAGGATAGACATCTATCTCCAACCCCTGATCGAGGAGATGAAAGAACTTTGGGCCATTGGGACACCAACTTATGATGTTTCAAGAGATCAGATGTTTATCATGAAAGCTGCCATCATTTGGACCATTAGCGACTTCCCTGCTTATGGTATGCTTTCAGGATGGAGCACACACGGTCTTATGGGATGTCCGATATGTATGGATCAATCAGAGGGCAATTGGCTCAAATTTAGCGGGAAACCAAGTTACTTTGATTGTCACCGCAAGTTTCTGCCTATGAACCATCGATATCGAAAGGACAAGAAGTCTTTTATTGCCGGAAGAGTGGTACGAGATCCCCCTCCTCCGAGACTTAGAGGTGAACAAGTTTTTAACCGGGTTCGACGTTTTCCTACGGCCGTGCAGCAACCCCACGGGGAGCCAAATGGGTATTGTGATACCCATAAGTGGACAAAGAGGAGTATATTTTGGGAGTTGCCGTATTGGAAGGACCTTCTCATTCGTAACAATTTAGATGTCATGCACGTTGAGAAGAACGTCTTTGACAATATATTTAACACGGTTATGGATTTTACCCACAAAACCAAAGATGGTCTTGCATCTAGAAAAGACATGACAATTTGGTGCGACAGACCCGAACTCGCCGTCGATCTAGAATACGTGGGTAAAAAATTCCAAGAGCAGTCTACCAACTCACAGCCCCACAAAGGGAATCAATATTAGAGTGACTTGTTTCTCTGAACTTTCCAGATGGCTATTGTTCTAACTTGTCAAGATGCGTGGACCTGGACAAACAAACAATGACGTCGAGCATGAAAACTCATGATGCTCATGTAATCATGCAACGACTTCTGCCGATTGCACTGAAAGAGATGCTTCCTGCAGACGTCTGGGGCTGTATTACCGAAATCAGTCAATTGTTTCAGTCGATATGTTCCACCGTTTTGGATGCCGAATCCCTGAGGAGACTAGAAGACACTGTTCCTATTCTGATGTGTAATCTGGAAAAGATACTGCCCCCATCATTTTTTGATGTAATGGAACATCTTCTAATACATCTTCCGTATGAGGCTTTGAATGGAGGACCCGTCTTCTATTGTTGGATGTACAGATTTGAAAGGTTAGTCATAATTTCATTTATAAACGATGATTTGTTTAATAAGAACATTTGTTTGTTTACAAATTTTATTTTGCATGACAGATTTCTGGGAGATTTGAAAAAGAAAGCGACCAACAAGGCACACATTGAGGCTTCAATTTGTCAAGCATATATTCAACAAGAAACCTCAACGTTTTCATCTTTTTATTTTGAGCGTGAAGTAATCAATAAAAGAAAGAGACCTGCTCGGAACGATGACATTGGCGAGGATTCATATGATAAAGTAGTTTCTATTTTCAACTACCCAGGTAGAGGTAAAGGAGCTGCGACTTACCGTTACATCGTGGGCGGAGAAATGAAAATTGCACATACTTACATCCTCATGAATTGTCCAGAAATCTTACCATTTTATAAGTAAGTTGAATTGGTAGTTACATTTGTAATATAGCTAATATTTTTTTAATAATTAGAGTGTTATAATAATATCTTTATGTTCAATTCACAGTGAATTTAGAGCGTCTTTATCAGCATTTCCTGATGATGCAATTGATGCAATGGTGGACTCTGACTTTGCATTATGGTACCAACAGCAGGTATTATATATATATATATATATATATATATAAATACATTATATATACTATTAGCTAGTAATTTTTAATCATTACCTAATGTTATCATGTTTTAATTTGCAGATCAGGTACCGTGGGATTAACGACCCTCTGTTAGTATCATTATCGTGGGGCCCTTCTTCCTATGCAAAGGTTTGACATTCATATGTGATAAACGGTTATACGTATCACACAGTTGAATATGGAGAAGGTCGACCAACAATGAACAACGGGTTATGTGTCCCGACCATCGGTTCTGATAACTCGGAAACCAATTTTTTTGGTTTCTTGCATGAGATTCTCGAACTTCAAATGCCTTCTGGTTTGCAAGAATTAACATGCGTGTTGTTTCGCTGCACATGGGTCGACCCTACACGTGGTGTGAGAAAATTCAAAGTATAATATAATTGACGTCAACCACTCTCGTGTGTATCAGAAAAATGAGCCATTTATACTCGCTCAACAAGCAGCCCAGGTTTATTATGCAGAGTATCCTTCAACGAGGCGCACACGGAATCCTTGGGTGTGTGCCATTAATATCCGTCCGAGCAAAATTGTAACACAGGCTCAACAAAGGGATATTGACTTTGATGCTTTTCAGCAAGATTTTTTCCACCCTCCGCCTATTGCTGATACGGTCAACCATAACATTCAGTTAAGTGACCCAAATGGCGGAGATGTTGAAGTTATGCCTGAAACACACCTTCCGCCCCCTATACCTCAAAATGAGCGCGAAATTGAAGAATTATATATACAACAACTGCACGATGACCAGGAGGAAGAAGAAGAATGGATATCTGGTGATGAAGATACAGAAGAAGAAGTTGCCTATCAAGAAAATACTGATTCTGATAGCGATTAAATGTATAGTTAACAACCAATGTAATTACTTTTAATTGAACTATTTTAATTTGAATTTTTAACTTTCTTTCGTCATTATTATATTATTCCAAGATATAATAGTTAGGTATGTAATTCGCAACTATCATTTCTAAACAAAATAATTATTCCATATTATATTGTAAAATAGCGATTAATTAATTAATAAAATTAAGTTTTTAAAATTATTCAATTGAAAATTAGTGGTTCATTATTATCGATTCGTAAATTTAAAATTAATTAGGTAATTTCGAAAATCGAAAATCAAATAATTCGAAATTTAACATTATTTAAAATTCGGAAATTAGTTTTTTAACATTATTTGTTATTAGTTTTTTAACATTACAAAATTTTAATAATTCGAAATTTAATAAACAAGAACATGAATTTATTTATTAAATTTTAAAACTAAGTAGAAAACACACAATTTTTTTATCATTTATTACATTCAACAACTCACAATACAGATAAACAAATAAACACAATATTATTCATTAGCGTCAAAACTTTCATCTAGAGGCCTATCAAGTAGCTCGTTAATTCTTTCTGCAGCTTCCGCGTTTATAGGTATCATATACTCCGAACATTGTTCTGCACGTAAAAGTGCCCTACGCAAGTTTTTCCCTCGTGAAACGTTATATGAGTCTGATTCATAGTCTATAATATCGCCAAAGCTTTCAAGCGGTCTACTCATCAGCTCACGGATGCTTTGAACTGCTTCTGCATTTCGAGGCTTCATCAACTGTGTAACTTGTTTTAATCTTTGTACACTTCTACTGATCAACTTCCACACATCTGGTTCTGGATTAGCCATTTTTTCGCACCGAAAAAATGGGACTCTAAGCACATATTTATACTTAAATTTGTCACGGATAGGTCCGTGACAATTAAAGTAGCTGACGCCTCGTCTGATTAAGGCTGAAAAAGCTTTAATATTCTCTGCACCGGTTTGTCACGGATCCATCCGTGACAAATCCGTGACAAATTTCAAAAATTTGAAATTTGTCACGGATTTGTCACGGATGGATCCGTGACAAACCGGTCAACCTGCCGTTCTGACGCCTCGTCTGCCGTTCCATGCCGCCTCGACTGCTGTTCCGCAGTTTACAAGTTCCGATGCCTTTGTCACGGATTAATCCGTGACAAATTTAAATTTAAAAATCCGTAATTAGTTTCTCACGGGCGTTGTCACGGACCCGTCCGTGACAACCCCTAATATATAAACGACACTTAGCCATTTTTTCCCCTTACGCTTCCCAACTTCAGCAAACCCTAACCCGGCCAGCTAGCGCCTCCTCTCTACTCCCAAACGCCTCCCACTCCGCCACCCTCCCAAACGCCTCCCACTCCGCCGCCCTTCTGCCTCTCTTACACCCGCCGACCGCCGCCGCACACATCTCACCGGCCACCGCGGATTATCTCCACCCCTGCCGCCGTTCTTCGAAGCCGGCCTTCTCTTCTTTCCCATTCATTTCTTGCCTTCTTCTCCGAGGTATGTTTCTAACTCTTTAATTTCCGAATATTTTAGAATAAATGTTTTAAAATGCCAAAAATAAAATGCATGTTTTTCTTAATATTCTTTAATTGTTTAATTTAATATGTATATGTTAATAAGTTATCATGCATTGAATATGTGTATATGTTTAATGTTTACATGTTTCCGAATATTCATATGCATGCTCGAAATTTTATGGCATGTTTTTAATTATTTAATGCATGTTTTTCTTAATATACATGCATGTTTATATGTTTTTCATAATATTCATATGCATGCTCGTAAATTTAATTATTGAATGCATGTTTTTCTTAATATTGTTTTAATGTTTATATGTTTCCGAATATTCATATGCATGCTCGTAATTTTATTGCATGTTTTTAATTATTTAATGCATGTTTTTCTTAATATTCATGCATGTTTATATGTTCTTCTTCATATTCATATGCATGCTTGTAAATTTAATTATTTAATGCATGTTTTTCTTTATATTGTTTTAATGTTTATATGTTTCCACATATTCATATGCATGCTCGTGATTTTAACGTTTCATAATATGTGTATATCATTTGTTTATATGCTTTAAATATGCCTTAGATATTGTTAATTTAAAAATGCCTGCTTTAGAAGAGTTAATTATTAAATATTTAGTCAAGGTTATTTTTGAGTTTTTGTTAATTTCGGATATTTATGAAGAATAATAATTTCAACTCCATTAATTTTCGCCCCCTCATTTTACACTTTCAAAAAAGTTAACATGTCTAACCCAACAAAATAATGAAACTGTTAATTATTTTTTTTATAATATTTCGGATATTTTATTATTTTTTAATATTATAAAACACTTTAAAATTTTTTGGATCATTTAACTGATTTTATAATATATTATTTTATAATTTCGGATATCATAATATTTTATTTTAAATAAAACGTTGTTTCATAAATAACATAAAACAGAAATGAAGTAAAAAAATGTATTTTATATATTAAAATAGAAATAAAAAACCAAACAAACTGTTTTTGTTTATAAAATACGAAAATGATTTCATATGTTTCATGAAAAATTGATTTTATGGGTTTCATGAATAAACAAAAAATGAAACTGCTTTTTAATTTTTTTTTGAAAAAAATGATTTATAGATTTTAAAAATCAGGTCACTGTTTTTTATAAATTAATACCTAACACAATTAAATTCAATAACATAAAAATCATACAAAAAACTCATTCTACCCCTCATATTAAACTCAAGTTTAATATGTTCTATATTTCAAAGATTGATAAATACGTAACACAATTAAATTCAATAACATAAAAATCATACAAAAAACTCATTCTACCCCTCATATTAAACTCAAGTTTAATATGTTCTATATTTTAAAGTTTGATAAATAAATAGGAAACTAATAAGTTTAAACCATTATACCACACAAAAACTTCATAAACTTATTTTAGAAAACTGTTTTTTATAAATAATACCAAATACAACATGTAATAAACTGTATTTTTCTAAATTAATGCAAAAAACTGATTTCCGATGATTTATAATTTAATAGGGAAAAACTGATTTTATTAGTTTAAATTAAAAAGTTTGATCAATTGATTTTATATAAGGTTTCACAAAAAATATACACAACACAAGTTACCTCCATAACATAAAAATCATCCAAAAAACTTGTTCGACCCCTCATATTAAACTCAAGTTTAATATGTTATATTTATCAAAGTTTCATACCACACAAAAACACCATAAAATAATACCTAACATCATGAAATTCAATAACATAAAAATCATACAAAAAACACATTCTACCCCTCATATTAAACTCAAGTTTAATGTGTTCTATATTTCAAAGTTTGATAACCAAATAGGGAAACTCATTAAGTTTAAAATATCATACCACACAAAAACCCCATAAACTGATTTTATAAGGTTTGATAAAATAATATCTAACACAATTAAATTCCATAACATAAAAATAATATCATTTGACCTCTCATATTAAACACAAGTTTAATATGTTCTATATATTATTTCTCAATAATTTTAGATGAGTGAGCATGAACGCCGCCTTTCCACCATTGCTCGTCGTGGGCGTCAGAATTCACGACGGGCCTCAAACGCTGATCGTGATATCAATGATGATATCAATCCCGACGAAGGACAAGCTCTTGACGGACATGTCCAAACTCCTCCCTCTGAACAATCAGACGCTCATATAAGCGTGCATGGGGAGGGGGCATCATCTCATGCACCTCCTTCATCTCGTGCAATATATGCCCCCCCACTCAAGAAGAGCGCCACAATCCCGGTTCGCTTGAGGTGACACCTCAATCGATCCATAGGTAATAAAAAACTAACATTCTGTAATATAAAATAGTATAATCTCTATATCTAAGAATTAATACAATTGTTTTTATCAATTATCAATTTTTTGAAGCGATTCCGAGGTCTTGAATAGAATCAAGGCTATTGTTTGTGGTCATTTCACCGGGCCGTGGTCGACTTATGGTGAGGTTCCGGCGGCCACTCGTGAACTATGGTGGCGGTTGTTCAAGGTAAAAATAAATATTTTTGTTACATTTTAGTAACTTAAATTTAAGAAATGATGATATATCAATGTTTTTCATGAATGCTTCCAATCGTTGGCATTTTGCCCTAGACCAAGCGATTCTCAAAGAATACAATTCTAGGATTTCTGGGTGGTTGAGACCCACTTTTAGGACCGCCCGGTCTACGGGTAAAAAGCCAAAATTCCTTGGCGATGATGTGTGGGAGATGCTTTGCCGCCACTGGGCTACGGATGCCTCATTTTTGCTGAGAAGCGAAATGGGCAAGGCAAACCGGGCTTCCGAGAAAGCCAAGGAAGTTCAATGTCACGGGGGCCGCAAACCCCAAAGTCAACATAAAAAAGATCTGGTAAACTCTATTTAGTTAAAATTATTTCCATTCCATACCATTATGTATATATATTTTTTTATTAACTTTGAAATCCGTGTAGGAAGGATCTGGACCCGTGAAAAAACGGGTCACGCCGTTGAAACTCATGGCACATTGCTGGACTAAGAAGGGTGCCATGCCGCCTCCCCGCCTTTCTGAAATTGAAGTAAATAATGAAACATAATTCAATAAATTTCGATTTTTTTAGATCTCTTATATAATAAATTTTTGAACTTGTAGAAAAAATATGAGGAAGAGCGGGGGAAGAGAGTTGATGAGCTAGCTGATTCTGATGACGAACTTGATGAAAATCAAGATGATGAAGCCATCTTGGCGGCAACCGGAGTTTACAAGGGCCGGGTGCCGTTTATGGGTTCTGAAGGCGTACGGATCCTAGAGAAGACCAAAGGAGCTAGCTCATCTTCTCATTCGGCATATGATGATCGGGTTACCCGCCTCGAGAAACTATTGGAGGAACGTGAAGCCGAGGCTCGAAGGCGGGATGAAGAAGCTCGGATACGGGATGAAGAGCAAAGAAGAACAAGAGAAAGGTTGGAAGAGATGGAAAGCCAAATGTGTATTTTCAACGCCACCTACCGTCCATCCATGCACATACAGCACCCCGAGATGACCCCACAAGTTCCCTTCGCGGGCAATATGGGCAATATGGGCAGTATGGGTAGTAGGGGTTTTGCTAATTATAGCCACATCTCCAACAACTTTCCATATGGATATTATGACGATATCCCGACTCCCGGAGCTCAAGCTTACCGTGGCAGCAGCCGTGCTGGCAGTCGCAGTGGCAGTCGAGGCGGTCATCGTGGTGGCTGCCGTGGCCACGGAAGGCAACCTGATCATCGTGACGAACCTGATGATGCTGATGCTGATTATGATGACCATTGATGGTTTGTAATAATTAGTTTATTAACATTTTAAGGATTTTAAAATTTTGATGTGTTAATGTATGAATATTAATGTGTAATGGTTTGATTGTGTTTAAATAATAGTTTATTTGTGTTTTATAATGATGGTTTGATTAGATTATTATTTATTATGATACCTAATGTGTAATGGTGATTAATGATGATTAATGATGATTGTTTAATTATTTATTATAAACAATTATTTATTATGATTATTGTTTAACTATTTATTATTAAGTTTAATTTTTTGAAAAAGCGCCTAAATTTTAATGGTTATTTTTATTAAATAAACTTTTAAAAATGCGCTGAATTTTTTAAATTTTTTTTTAAAAAATTTAAACTTTTGTCACGGACTGATCCGTGACAAAATATAAATTCATTTTATTTTAAAAATTAACGTATTTTTTAAAACGCTAAATTAACGTATTTTTTTTTTTAAAAAAATGTTTTGTCACGGATGGGATCCGTGACAAATTCAAAATTTTGAATTTTTTGAAAATTTTAAAGCTCCCGCCCACTCTATTTAAAAATTTTCAATTTTTTTTCAAAATATTTTGTCACAGATATGTCCGTGACAAAATTTAAAATTTGAATTTTCCGGACCGTTTCAAATACCCGCCCACTCTATTTTGAAAAACTTTTTTTTTTAATTTGTCACGGATATTTCCGTGACAAGTAATTGTTTTTTTTTGAAAAATAAAAACATTTATTCACGGATGCGTCCGTGACAAATGGAAGGCGATGGGATTCCGGTGAAGTGTTTTGTCACGGACCGTGGCCGTGACAAATCCGTGACAAACAATCTCACGGATTAATTTCCGTGACAGAAACGTTATCACGCCCCTGGTGTCACAGATTTTTTCCGTGAAAAATCCGTGACAAAAAATCATTTGTCACGGATTTTTTGAACTACCGTCCGTGACAAAATCCGTGACAAACGGCGTGTTTTTTTGTAGTGTAAATAACTTTTTGTCACCCTACTTATTCATTACGTTACCTTTTTTTTACTTCCACTTATCTATTTCCTTCTTTCTTTTCTTACCTTAATTAAACCACTTATGTATTTTCTTATTTTCAAAAAAGTTAAATGAAGAAACATAAACAAGTAGCGGACAAAATTAAAAAAAAAACTACAACGAATAGAACTACATATAAAAGGAAAGAAAACAAAAATGGAGGAGGCGAAAATTTGTAAAAAAACGAAAAAACTATCAAAAGAAAATTTTATGAAAAAAACTTTTATGGTAAATTGATAAATAAATACATAATCAAGAAAACTCTTTGGAAGAAAAATGAAAACTTATATGTGGGACCATTTTGAAAAGGTTTGTAAAAGATGGAATTTATGATTTAATGATTTGCAAAGAAAAGAAAAAACCTTATATAGTTAGCAGATCATCAAATGATCATGAACCCGTAAAAGCAAATATAATGGAGTGTAAAGTGAGATTATTACGAGATTATGGTTAAGTGGGACAATCTAGAAGGACCGGTAAAATGTGAAATTGTTATTTCCATTTTCCCTTCAAAATTTGAGTTAAATGTAGACACATACTAGATCTTGTTGCATTTGATATCTTAGATCTTAAATAAAATAAATTAATTAATATCATAATTATACATAAATGTTTCTATCTATTTGACTAATATAAATGATACGTACTAGACTACTAGTTTTATTTATGTTCTTCTTTTTTAATAATGTAACCATGGAAAAACATATTCTTTTTGGAAAATTAAAATATAGGGAAATTGTCCAAAATAGGAGCAAATGAGATTTGGAATTCCAAAATAGGACTAGTATGTTTTTCTTCTCAAAATAGAAGTTGCTACCGTCATGTATGAAAAATACTGCCATGATTGAAAAATACTCTCATTAATTATAATAAATACCGTCGTGTTAAATTTACTGTACTGCAACTATTTGACACTCACGCCTACAAGATGACAATAAATATTGCCATGTTAGTCCCATTTCGGGAATAAAAATACAGTAGGGAGTAGTCCTATTTTGAAATTTCAAACTCCATTTACTCCTATTTTGAGAAATCTCCCTAAAATAACTACCTCCGTCCCTTTTAGTTAGACATTTGTTACTTTTCTAGTCAAATATGATAATTTTTGATAAATTATTTTAAACTATTATATACATGGAAACTTTAATAAATTTATACTTTTATGATAATACTTTTGACAAAGAATATTTTCATATTATCAATACTTCCATGCATAAATATACCAAGTATAACATGTACGTCAAAGTTTAACATTAATGACTTCACACGTCAATTATGGCTAACCAAAAAGGTACGTGCATTCGAGTAGCAGTTTGTTGGAACGGCTTTAATCAGCCAGCTGTTCTAGACTACTTCTTTAATCACCTTTACACGTGGCTGCTCCTCATCGAATTAGACTGTTAGTTTGTTAGCATAGATAGGACACATGTCCTCTCCCTATTAGTTTAACATCTTTTACTTGGGCACCAAGTTTTGCCTTTTTTGTATAAGTATCACCTTCCAGCTTGTGGAGAGGGACCGCAATTAGTATTTTCTAGCTGTTACTCTGCAGAAATATCCACCTGAACTTTCCGGTCAGCTCCTCTCTCATTTTACTTAGATTCCGACTACCCCCTTGTTCGACGATCCATCAATTTCAATCAAGTCATGATCGAGGACGAGGGGTCTAGGTCACGGTGCAGTGCTTTCATGAGGCATAATGACAACACTACGGCTCATGGTGATTTGAGAAATCATCTCCATGGCATTGGGAGTTCCAGGCGCACGGAGGTGCGGCCACCACAGTTCCAGACGCCAGACACCGGGAACCTCATCCCCAACGTCGATCCAGCCCAACTGCCCAAGCCTTGGCTAGTTTGGCAACTTTCCAGAGGGCTGTGGATACTCTGACCACCGCCTTTCAAGGTATTATTCCTGATGTTAATGCAAGACCTCCTTCCCCTCGCCAGGCTCCATCCATGCCTCAGCGGGAAGAAGAGAGACGTGAACCGCAGCGGAGAAACTCTCCGCCAACCCAGTCTCAGCGGTCCCATCACTCTAGGCCGACCTTGAGGACCTCGGTGATGGACTGGATCGATGTTGATGGAGTATATGGCCCAGAAACCCCCGACCCACATAGTTCCACTACTACGATCAGGCCCAACAGGTCCAAATGGGCCAAGCTCAGCGAACATGACTCCGGACAGATCATAATACACAAGGCGTGCCTTCGACCCCATGCCCAAAGGCTTTGCATTCACGAAACCAATTCAATAAACGTCATAGGAGAACAAGGCTTGAAAACAGAGCCTTCGGCACATACAGCCTTCGGCACATAATGCCCCGGTATGTGGAGCCTTCGACTGTATGTGTCGAAGGCGCTCTTCTCGACAACATATGCTCTCCCACATGCGCTGAATCACCGCGTCAAGTACAATGTCAAATCCGACCACCGCATTTAATGCGGTGCACATGCGAGTGCTGGTGTCACCCCGATTGAGGAGACCCTCGACCGTCAGATGCTTAACACGTGTCCCTACCTAGCATTTATGGCTACTATAAATAGTAGCCACTTTCCATTGTAATGGACACACAACTTTCTATTCAAATACACACTCTCTCTCTCTCTTTCTTATTGCTCTGACTTCTCTCTAAGTTATTCCCCGAAATAACCCCTCGAATAAGCTACCCCCCGGGTACACTATCCATCATTTGGTGCTCTCGTTGAGAGTTCGAACAATCAAGTAAGAAAGCTTCCCCCTCACCAAACACAAGAATATCTATCGAAATGGGAAGAACCACCCGTGCCCAGTCCAAGACCTTGAAGACAACAACCTGACCCTAGGCGAGGTCGACGCCCCGGAGCCTTCAACAGGGTTCCTGAGGGTGGAGTCATCGCCGGGTTGGAACAGGCTGCTGTCGACTTATGTCTTCAGCTCAAGAAGTGTCACGCCCAGACCACAATCTAAGCGCGTGTACAACCGCTGTAGAATCAAGTGACGTCACCCGTGGCTCAACCTCACTAAATCATACAAGGTGTTCTAGAAAACAATCCATCCATACTCAGTAGTAAACATGCATAACAACATCACAAATTAAACCATTGAATAACGGAATTATTCAGCGGTAATTCATAGGCCACATTCGGCCAATAACATGGGCATGCAAACCCAAAAGTAGTTTGAAACAAATAAAAATATCCATGAGCAATGTTTAGTAGTTTGAAAGAACATGAGGAAGCATGAACCACGTCTCCCTTGGATTTGATATCACCTGTAGAAAGGTGCAGGTAGCAAGCCCTATCTTCAACCTAAAAAAATTATGGCTTTAATATTAAAAAAAAGCCACAACTTAAAACAACCTATACTCATTGTTTACATTGAAATCAAGGTTTAATTTATTCTTCTCCATATTAGAAAAGTTACATCGCAACTTGAATGCGGTTACATTGCATATTAACAAGAGTTACATCTCATGACACACAAGTTACATCACCCTGCTATTGAGAACAAAAAAGGTTACTGTTCACGCGTGTTACTGTTCACACATGAATTAGCTATGGGAGCACCATGCCATCATGGGCTGCTCCCACGATATAGCAACTGTTGGAACATCCCTTTTCATATATTTTATTTCCTCGATACAATTAAAAGCTAATTGTTCTCGGGTTTATTTGAATACAAGAATAATGAAAATCATCATTTTACTCACCAACCCAAAGTATACAAAAAATTAATTAATATTTAATAATATATAAAGTTTACTTTGAGCAACTAATACAAATTGGCAAAGTATACAAAAAATTAATTAATATTTAATAATATATAAAGTTTACTTTAAGCAACTGATACATATTGAAAGTTATATGGAATTTCACACACAATTTAAAACAACTAGATTCTCACTCGTGCGATGCACGAGACAATTAATAATTAAAAATCAATAAGTGTTTGTTAAATATAATGGTATTTAGGAAAATGTAATTTGTGAGAGCAAAGTATTAGTAAAACTATGATAATAATAAATAAGTCTGATTGTATAGAGGTGAGACCTTGTTTCTCTCACTATAACTTTTCTAGGAAATGAGTAGGGAGTTAGAGTTTTATAATATCAATCTAAGAGTATATTCTAGTAAAAAAATATAAGGGCAAATTAATCCATAAAATTTATTTATTTATTTAATTAAATGTTACAAATTTAACTACGGAGTATTTTTTTTTTTGAGGGGGGGGGGGGGGGGGGGGGGCGGGGGCGGGGGAGGACTAATGAGGTTGTGTATTGAGAAAATGGATGAGTTTTAGTCATACCTAGTGTTAATTTTTTTCTAAAAATAATTAATAATAATAGCAATCACCCTCATTTTTTTATTTAATTTTATCTACTCACATGTATACAATTGATTATTTGATTCTCTCTTATATAGTATGTATTATTTAGGCCGTACATTTGATTTCATATTATTTATTAATAATTTTTATGTGTATGTTCCAAATTAATTTTATGAATGATTGTATTGTTCCAAAATTTTTAAAATTATAAGATGTTAATAAATTAATTAGCTTCCATCAAAGTTAACGGCAAATTTAACGAAAGGACTAAGGACTAAAAATAGATGAAATAGATTAAGGACTAAAAATGATAGATTGAATAGTCCGAACACCAAAACAATATGGTGATAATTCAAGGACCAAAACGTGGACATGTAAATTGTTCTTTAATGTCTAGTGAGCAACACCCAATTCATATATTATACCATTATTTATTTCATCATATTTCCAACACAGATTACCACGGTATGCAATAGAGGTGACACAAGTTTAATTGAGAAAATGAGTAAATGCAACAACAGGTAAGTAACAATAGTAATGCATCATTTAAAAATAACATTAACCACATGCAATATCACCATTTGTTTTTATTACTACATTTATAAAAACAATGTCGTATCGTATACAGCGTGAATCATATCATTTATTGCGTGGATCAAATTTATTTGTACTAATACAGAGTAGTATGTAATTTTAGAAGTCATGATCGAAGACGAAGTGGCTTGGAATCGGGGTGGGCAGTAGAAGTTGCCGTTTGTAAATAAATACCAATGCTTCCGATGCGACCATCACTATTAACGGTTCCGTGAAAGCCATTGAAGGAATCACCCGCATTGCCCAGTCGGAATTTGAATGCGCTGTGAATGATCACTCGTAAAGCGGTGCTGTCAATGTCGTCATCGGACGATGCCACCCTATTCCCAAAGGGTCCATACTGTCACGAATCTCCCGATGCCGCGGCATGACAGGCCAATAGAATATGGAATACGGCATGACATGGAATACGCCACGGCATAACCGTGGCCAGGTGACAAGGAAGAGTCTAGAACATCCCAAGAGGAAGGGGCAGAATCCTGGAGGCTAAGAGAATATTCTAGACTCATGTAGATACATGTACACTTGTATAGAGTATAGTAGAATATTCTAGAATATGATAGAGTTGTATAGAATATTCTAGAATTAAACCATAGCCGTTAGATCAAATTGATCTCAACCATCCATTGAGGAGGAGGGCAAGTATAAATACCCCTCAAGGTGGTTCATTTGTACACATCGAAGTTCCCAAGCATTCAATAAAGTCTCAAGCTTTCTTCAAGTGTTCTTGCCTTTACCACATTTCCTTCTAGCCGTGCACTTAAGCACACACAACACTAAGGAGTTGTCTAGGCTGACTTAGCTACTGCGAGGGGCAGAAAGGAGCTAAGGCCGCACGTGAGCTTGTTGAGGGAACAAGTCTGTGACAGTTGGTATCAGAGCCGCGTTCAGGTTCGGGTTCGTGTTGTGCACATTTGGGAGCATGGCTGGAAACGTTGACACTAGCATGTCCAACTTCACCGAGGAACGTGGGAGGGATGCTAATCCTAACCATGGCAAGAAGAAGCGTGATCAAAGCAAAGCTCGAGGGGAGATTCTTGCTTTGGAGGAAGCTGTTGAAGGGCTAGGCGCTAAGCTCGAGAGGGTCGAGAACGGCGCAAACTTGCTGGAGAACCATATGTTTGAGCAACTTAGCCTTGCGAAGGATGATGTGGGGGACCTCGATGGCCGATTTGTTCAACTGTAGGAAAAGGTAATGGATGCTATCCAATCTTTGCAAGTTAGTCTTGAGGGTATGCGTGAAGAGTTGGCGTTGTGTAAAAAGGCTGCTGTCAGTGGTGGGGCAACGATAAACCTAGCCCATACCCCTAAGGTTGATTATCTGAAGCCTTCTAAGTTCCATGGAGTTCGAGATGCTAAGGAAGTCGAGAACTACCTATGGCAAATGGAGCAATACTTTGACAACCTCAACCTAGAGGATGAGACGGCGAGGATCAAGACGGCCACAGCCTACCTAACGGATACGGCCATGTTATGGTGGCGAAGAAGGCATGCGGACATTGAGCGGGGCGTTGCACGGATTGACACTTGGGACGACTTCAAGAAGGAGTTAAAGAGGCATTTCTATCCGGAGAACGTCGTCTTCGAGGCACGCAAGAAGCTAAGGGAGTTGAAGCAAAGAGGTACGATTCGTGACTATGTGAAAGACTTCACAACCCTTATGCTCCAAATCCCCAACTTGTCCCAAGAAGACCTACTTTTCTATTTCGTGGATGGGTTACAAAGTTGGGCTAAACAAGAGGTGCAACGGCGGAATGTTCAAACGGTGGATGAAGCCATTGCCGCTGCTGAATCCTTGATGGACTTCCAGCACCATAGTTATGGGGAGGCATCCAAGAGAAAAGACAAGAACCTTGTCAAAGGTGGGGGAGAGAGACATGACAATGAGGGAAAGGAGAACCCACGAAAATCATTCTTCAAGAGGGGAGACAAGAGTTTAGGGCGTGAGGAATACGAGGCAAAGAAGAAGTCCTTTGTATCGAAGGGTGGTTGCTTCGTATGCAAAGGACCGCATACCATGAAGGACTGTCCTAAGCTTGGTTCGTTGTCTGCCATAGTAGAGCAACAAGAAGCGGAGGCCCGAGATGAGGAGACGAGCAAGATGAGATCTCTCCAAATCCTTAATGCTCTCAAGGCGAAGCCGATGCCTACGACGACAAGCAAGGGGCTCATGTACGTTGAGGCATACATCAATGGGAAACCAACAAGGGCATTGGTGGACACGGGCGCAACGCATAACTTTGTGACTGAGGAGGAAGCCAAGAGGGTTGGTCTTCAATGGTCCAGAGGCGAGGGGTGGCTTAAAACAGTTAATGCCAAGGCTCAGCCCCTGAACGGCGTGGCACGAGGTGTGAATCTACGCCTAGGCGCTTGGAAGGGCCAAGTGGATTTTTCGGTGGCACCAATGGATGACTTCAAGGTTGTTCTAGGGACGGACTTCCTGAGACAGGTAACTGCGATCCCTATGCCATCCTTTAGCACGGTTTGCATTCTTGAGAAGGGTTCACCGTGCATGATACCGACATTGGAAACTCCCAATGAGCGGCCAAGTGGGGCTAAGACATTGTCGGCTATGCAAGTAGCCAAGGGGGTGAAGAAGGGAGAACCGACATTCTTAGCCGTACTCAAGGTGGATGATGAGACGGAAGGGCCGACAGACATACCACCTCTTATTCAAGCTGTCCTTGAGGAAAACAAGGACGTGATGCCGGCGAAGTTACCCGACAAGCTACCACCTAGGAGGGAGGTGGATCACAAGATCGAGTTGGAACCGGGTGCCAAACCACCCGCAATGGCACCCTATCGCATGTCCCCAGGTGAGCTCGAGGAGCTACGTCGCCAACTCGATGAGCTGCTAGGAACCGGGAAGATGAGACCGTCGAAGGCACCTTATGGCGCACCGGTGCTATTCCAAAAGAAGCATGATGGGACGCTAAGGATGTGCGTGGACTACCGGGCGCTTAACAAGGTAACGATCAAGAACCGCTATCCTATTCCTTTGATTGCCGACCTATTTGACAGACTTGGTGGGGCCAAGATATATACAAAGATGGATCTACAAAAAGGTTACTACCAAGTACGAATAGCGGAGGGAGATGAGCTTAAGACCGCATGTGTTACACGCTATGGGTCGTTCGAGTGGCTAGTCATGCCCTTTGGACTAACCAACGCACCAGCCACATTTTGCACGCTCATGAACCAGAGGAGCATGTGGAACACCTACGCATTATCTTCCGAGTACTCCGGGAGAATGAGCTTTATGTCAAGAAGGAAAAGTGCACGTTCGCCACGGAGGAAGTACACTTTCTTGGTCATGTCATTGGGCATGGGAAACTCATGATGGACATGGGGAAAATCAGGGCAATCATGGAATGGGAGGCACCGACCAAGGTAACCGAATTACGGTCATTCCTTGGGTTGATAAATTATTACCGGCGGTTCATCGAGGGATATTCGAAGAGGGCAGATCCATTGACGGACCTACTCAAGAAGGGGAAAACTTGGGAATGGTCCGACCTATGTCAAGAGGCCTTTGATGACCTGAAGGCCGCGGTGAGCCAAGAGCCCGTTCTAGCTCTACCGGACTTTGGCAAACCATTTGAGGTACAAACCGATGCCTCCGACTTTGCCATTGGAGGAGTGTTGATGCAAGAGAGACATCCAATAGCATTCGAGAGCCACAAGTTGAACGAGACGGAGCGGCGTTACACCGTGCAAGAGAAGGAGATGACCGCGGTGATTCATTGCTTGCGCGTATGGAAACACTACCTCTTAGGCGCAAAATTCATCATCAAGACAGACAACGTGGCAACGAGCTATTTCCAAACTCAAAAGAAGTTATCACCTAAGCAAGCTAGGTGGCAGGATTTCTTGGCGGAGTTCGACTACACTTTGGAGTATAAGCCCGGGAAAGCCAATGTTGTAGCCGACGCACTTAGTAGGAAGGCAGAGCTCGCAGCCATTAGTCAAGCGGAGGGGGACCTGATCGGGCGCATCAAGGAGGGACTTGAACGCGACCCCATGGCGAAGGAGTTGATGAAGCTAGCCAAGGAGGGCAAAATGGGAGTCGTCTTTATGTCCCAAAATGGGAAGAGGACGGCCTTCTCTACACAGAGGGGCGTCGTCTTTATGTCCCAAAATGGGAGAGTTTAAGAAGAGATCTCGTCAAGGAGTGCCATGACACGAAGTGGGCAGGTCATCCCGGCCAAAAACGCACCCTAGCACTTGTCGAGACAGCATATTTCTGGCCACAGATGAGGGACACTGTGGAGCTTTATGTGAAGACCTGTCTTGTGTGCCAACAAGACAAGGTGGAGAATCAGCAACCCGCAGGACTGCTGGAACCATAGCCCATTTCCGAGCGACCATGGGACTCTATTTCTATGGACTTCATTAGTGCCCTACCGAAGTCCGAGGGGTTTGGATCTATCATGGTGGTGATAGATCGGTTTTCTAAGTATGGGACGTTCATCCCGTGCATGAAAGACTGCACAGCGGAGGAGGCGGCACGGGGATTCTTCAAGAACGTGGTGAAGTATTGGGGACTTCCAAGGAGCATAGTGAGTGACCGAGACCCCCGCTTCACGGGCCGACTATGGACTGAGTTGTTTAAGTTGCTTGGGACACAACTCAACTTCTCTACAAGCTTTCACCCTCAAACCGATGGGCAAACCGAACGAGTGAACGCCTTGCTCGAGTGTTACCTTCGGCACTTTGTAGGTGCCAACCAACGAGATTGGGCAAGACTCTTGGACATAGCCCAATTCTCATATAACTTGCAGCGGAGTGAGTCTACGGGACGGAGTCCATTTGAGCTTGCCACGGGGCAACAACCATTGACTCCACACACTTTGGCCACGCCACTCCAAGATGGGAAGAGCCCGGGAGCATTTAAGATGGCGAAGTCTTGGGAGGAACAAGCCGATCTAGCTCGTTCGTGTTTGGAGAAAGCACGCAAGCGGATGAAGAAGTGGGCGGACGAGAAGAGGCGGCCAAAGGAGTACACCGTGGGGGACTTAGTCTTTGTGAAGCTCTTACCACAACAATTCAAGGTATTGAGAACCTTACACAAAGGCTTAGTCCGTAGATATGAGGGGCCATTCCCGATTATTGCTAAGGTAGGAAAAGTTTCGTATAAACTCAACCTACCTAGCACATTGAAGATTCATCCGGTCTTCCACGTAAGTATGTTGAAGCCTTATCATGGGGATGAGGAAGACCCAAGCCGGGGGTTATCAAGCCGAGCACCGCCTGTAGTCACTAAGTCTTACGACAAAGAGATTGAAGACGTGCTCGCAACAAAGGAGGTTAGGAAGAGGGGCGTTCCACGCCAAAATCACTACTTGATCAAATGGAAGGGACTACCCGAGTCGGAAGCAACATGAGAACCTGAAGAAGAGTTGTGGCAGTTCCGGGACAAGCTCGAGGCGCACAAGGCGACGAGGACGTCGCCAAGTTAGGTGGGGGAGAATGTCACGAATCTCCCGATGCCGCGGCATGACATGCCAATAGAATATGGAATACGGCATGACATGGAATACGCCACGGCATAACCGTGGCCAGGTGACAAGGAAGAGTCTAGAACATCCCAAGAGGAAGGGACAGAATCCTGGAGGCTAAGAGAATATTCTAGACTCATGTAGATACATGTACACTTGTATAAAGTATAGTAGAATATTCTAGAATATGATAGAGTTGTATAGAATATTCTAGAATTAAACCATAGCCGTTAGATCAAATTGATCTCAACCATCCATTGAGGAGGAGTGCAAGTATAAATACCCCTCAAGGTGGTTCATTTGTACACATCGAAGTTCCCAAGCATTCAATAAAGTCTCAAGCTTTCTTCAAGTGTTCTTGCCTTTACCACATTTCCTTCTAGCCGAGCACTTAAGCACACACAACACTAAGGAGTTGTCTAGGCTGACTTAGCTACTGCGAGGGGCAGAAAGGAGCTAAGGCCGCACGTGAGCTTGTTGAGGGAACAAGTCCGTGACAATACGTAGCCTTGTTTGTCACAAATGTTATGGACGATACATGAGTGTCGGTATGACAGCCACGGACCTCATTAAGGAACTCTGTTGGATAGTCTAATTTGATCTGCCTCATATATTGCACATGTTAAGTATGTAGTACCACATTTTAAGAGATAGTTGTATACTCTGTAGTTGTTAAAAAAAATTTGTACTAAAAATGTCACTATTGTAATAGGTGAAGGATCAAAAACGTCATTTTTATGAAAATTAAAGAACTAAAGACGGGTTTCAGAAGTGTTTCTAGCGTAATAGTTTAGAACTAAAAATAGAAAAAAATAAAGTCGAATATCAAAAGAGTCAATGACATAATGGTTGAAGGATTAAAAGTGCAAAAAACTCTTATCATGCATCATCATTCCATGAGTAGACTACGTATGAGGCTCAAAATAGATGGGTAGATATACTACTCATAATGTAGTACGGAGTACCATATTTTAAGAGACAGTTGTATAGTATTTTTTGTACTTGCTGTTATATAAAAAAACATCACCCATTTACATTCATACGAAGTAAATCTAGAGTAATTTTAGTTATTAATAATGTTTCATTTATTAAATTTTGAAAAACATTAATGTTAGATTCCTATCATTTTAAAATTACAAAATCTGATTTGTTAATTTTGTTAACTAATAAGGAATCAAGAAATAAATCATACGAAATAATAATATAGGAGAACTATCAAATAAGCCCTCGAATTTTCATAAAAAGTGCAAACAAACCCTTTTATAGGAGGTTATACCCAGCCGTCGTCATTGGAGGCGGTTTCCGGTGGAATTTTTTGATGAGATTTTTTGAGAATCTTCTTCATTGAGTCTAGTTTACTCATACCAGATTTCAGCTAAAAATTCAATCTCTAGGGCAGTCAAATGAATTTTTGAAGATAACTACGCAGTTAGGCAGCGCAGTATATTTTAGACACTCATTTGACTGCCTTCTTTATTGAATTGTTAGCTGAAATTTGGTATGGGTAAACTTGACTCAATGAAGAAAATGTTCAAAAAATTTCATCAAAAAATTCCATCGGAAACTGTCCCAAATGACGACAGCCCGAGAAAACCTCCTGTAAAAGGGTTTATTTATACTTTTTATGAAAGTTCAAGAGCTTATTTGATGGTTTGCCCTATTAATAATCAAACTTAATAAACCTGAAAATTAAAACATCACAAAGAACAGAAGAATAAGGGAAGTAGGGAACGTGGTGACTGACCATCTGTGTGCTGTCACAAAGTGTGCCATGATCTTCCGAAAACTTCAAAGCGCCGTCCTTGGAATAAAGGAAACGCAGAGAGTTAATGGAGAAGGCAGAATAGGAAACGAGGATTGCAGCAACTTGACCACGACCGCCATCATCCCACGACTTACCTCTACCCGCTGGCATCAAATCGATTTTGAACATTTTATTACAGACTAACTTCAACCTCGATCGCTTTTAATTAATGAATTGACTTGAATATTGTAATGCCTCATGTATTTATATTCGCTAGCTGCGGCTCTTGGAGTACGTATAATTAATAATATGGAGTTATACAAAGGGATGAGCCGACGGCTCAAGTCCCTACATCTCGTGGGAGCTGCTCAATCGATTACACTCACTCCGTCTCTTCAGTTCTCGATTAAGAATTTTGGGTGTCTACATCTCGTGGGAGCTGCTTCATCAATTCTTAATTAAGAATATGAGTAAGGATAAGAGACGGAAAAACAAAGATTTAAAGAGTCAATGGGATAAAAATTAAAAACAAAAAACTTTCACAGATAAATAAGTGAAAATGAGGATCTGCTTATGGTTTTTAGTCTCAAACCAGACCGGTTCAGATTAAACCAGATCAGAGTAGATCATATCAGACCAGATCAGACAAGACTTGGATAGTTATAAAATACACAAAGACCTGACATTTATCAGACCAGACTAGTTCAGACAAAACCAGATCAGACCAGATCATATCAGAAAATCCCAGTCCAAGTAAATAACATCCTAAGAAACTTTTGTGTGCCTATCTCCTCATACCACGTATTTTTTAGAGCATCTCCAAATTCCAATTCCACAATGTGCACAGTACAGTGCACATGTGGCACGCGGAGATAAACACAAAATTTCTCTCTTTTTGTCTATCTCTCGAGTTCTTATACGGTGGTACCGGCCCACTGTGAGCACCATGCTCCCAAGAGTAAAATGCGCATGAACAGTATACACGGGTGAACAATGATTTTGTGTGTGTGTTTCAGTATTAGGGTGGTGTAACTCCCGTTTAAATAGATGTAACTCAAGTTGATAGGAAATATAAGTTGAGTCAAGTTGAAATGTAAGTTATCTAAAATATTGATTTCAATGTGAACAATGAAAAATTGATCCTAATTGCCCAATTACTTTTTGTAAATAGTGAATATGTTTTATTTCTAATATTAGAGCTATGAAAAATGATATAACTAAAAAAGTCATTTTTTTATCATTAGCACAGGTTTAT
Source organism: Cuscuta europaea (assembly GCA_945859875.1). NCBI lineage: Eukaryota > Viridiplantae > Streptophyta > Magnoliopsida > Solanales > Convolvulaceae > Cuscuta > Cuscuta europaea. The sequence continues at coordinate 3,473,802 of CAMAPE010000038.1, read as the reverse complement.
TTCGTGATGTAACTCGCGTACATTGAGATGTAACCCATGCATAAACAGATGTAACCCACATATAAGAAGATGTAACTTCATATAATCTCAAATGTAAACAATGAAAACAAGAAATTTAATTGTTCAAAACATATACGGAGTAATACGTTTTGTTTTTAATATTAAGACCATAAAAATGTTTTTAAGAAAAATCATTTTTCTACATGGATGTGTTTATTTGACCAATAAATGAATTTATGTTACTTTTTATGGATAAAATTTGTTTTGAGTGCATAGAAAAATCCGAATGTCCATTCAAAAAGAAAAATCTGAATCTTGGAAACATTAAATAAATCCATTATGTTGTGGCCGGCCCATATGCACTACAAGACAATTGGGGAGGAACATTGTGTGCGTTGTACAGAGTCAGAGAATAGAGATGAAGATGTATAGAAACGGTGATGGAGAAAAATAAAATGACAAAGTAGTTAAGGAGCATAGAGGGGTTCTGTAATTTTTTTAACAAAAATGATGTAGTTTTGGGATCGGTACACCTTGAACATGATGTGCCGATCCCAAAGTATAATTTGTCATCTCTCTCATGACACATATGCATCGTGGACATTGTACATTGGAGATACTCTTATCTTTTAGCGATCATTTTCACTTTTCTCTCCCTAAAAGTTTTCTCTTTTTATATTTATCCTATTGACTCTTTTAATCCTTTTTTTCGTCTTCTTATTCTAATTCTTATTTTTTCATGTTTATGTATTCCATTTTTGTTCGTATTTCTCTTCTTCACGTTTATTGTTTTATTTCCATTTTTATATATTACATATTTTTTTAGATTAGTTCACTTCTTATAGAAGAAAATTTTCTGAACCTACTTATTCATTACTTTACCTTTTTTTACTTCCACTTATCTATTTCCTTCTTTCTTTTCTTACCTTAATTAAAGAACTAATGTATTTTCTTTTTTTCATAAAAGTTCAATGAAGAAACATAAACAAGTAGCCGGCAAAATTTAAAAAAAAAATAGAAAACAAAGAATAGAACTAACTATAAAAGGAAAGAACAAAAATGGAGGAGGCGAAAATTAATAAAAAAGGAAAAAACTATCGACAGAAAATTCTAGGAAAAAAACTATGTGAACTATGCCCAGATTTCAACAGTCCAATATTCTAATAATACTAAAAAGAATTAAAATAGTAGAAGAGAAATTTCACCAATAACGTATACCGTGTATATAGAATGATGAATCTATGAAGAACAATTATATTACACAGTACTCGAACGAATAAGATTGAGAGAGAATTTATATTGAGACAATTATAATATAAGAAGAGGAACTTATAAATAAAGGGTAGAAGATTTTAACTATAAGTTGATAGAATATTGATTTTTGAATCTTAATAGAAGGTGGATTGAGTAAGGAGCAAGTTAGAAGAATTTCACTAGGCGTACTTGGAGTCTGAGGTAAGTTTCTCTGTCAATCCAAAATCGTTTCCTCGTATTATATATGTATTATGTGATATGTGATTTTAGTGTATGCATGTGATCTGAAAATTTTTCAATCTGTGATATTTGAGAAGAAATGTTTTTGGGTATTAAATATTTTATTTAATTATTTTCGAGGCATTTGAGAAATTGGAGAAATATTTTGAGTATACTAATTCAAGATAAAAGAATGTTTTCATGAGATGGGCATCTCGGATGTAATTCGAGGTGTTGGTTTTCCACGTCCCTTAAAATGTGGAGAGTGGTTAGGGCTACTACTAAGAAGAGATTTTTGAGTAACTTTCGGATCGATGATCCCTTTAAAGAAGGAGAGTTGTGGTAGTAGTAGTAGTTCCGACGTAAAATGGCTGTTACTGCTAAGGATGAGGATAAGTTTTGAGTGATAATTGGATCGATGATCCCTTTTAAGAAGCAGAGTTGTAGTGGTAGTCCCTAATCATTCAGAGATATCTTATTCAGGGGTAGTTGGTAGACTGAGTCCCGACTACTCGGGATGACTTACTACTCGGAGGGCTTGGAATCCCTTTTAGGAGGTGTGCACACTTAAGGTAGTCGTTTCGTTTCTACAAGAGTGTTGTGGTACATACCAGCATTGATCGGGATGGCCGTCCGTAACCACGGTCCACCGGGCTCAGCCGAAAGGTTGAGCACCGCCCTTCTAAATTACTAGGAAGTTAGTGAAGAAAAAGAGGTTTTTTAGAAATTCAAAGAGAAGAGTTACTATGATACTTTTGAGAAAGATCAAAGAGAAAAGATTTTTGGTGGAGTGTGTTATTTTTATATAATATTATATGAAAATCTATTTTCGCCAAACCTGATTATTTTACGGGGTTGGGTAATACTTACTTAGCTCTAAAGCTAATTTTTTTTCCTTTCCTTTGTTTTGTTTTCTGCACTTTACTTGTGCAGGTGATGATGACTATGTCGATTGTTGATTGCATGCGCCTGAGAGCGGATTAGAGATGCATGCCTTAGAAAAACTTAGCCGAGAATAAATATTTTAATTATGCCGAATATTTATTTTACTTTGTTTTGGTTTGGTTTGCATGTGCATTCGGTTAAGAGATGACCGAATGTGGCGGTGACACCCCTTTTTCCATTAAATTATTTCCGCTAAATTACTATTCATCTTAATAAAGTACTTTTTTATTGATTAATTACTATTTCAAGTATTATTTTGGAAGGGAAAATTGGGGGTGTTACACTGAGTGTGCCATCGCAATACTTGTGGATTTCTTCCAAGAGCAGAATCCGCTTGATGCCTTTGAAATCTCTGTAGATGAGTCGTGTCTCAGGTTGTGTAATGATGGCACCTTCTTCAAAATTCTCGATCTAGGGAGCTCTATTTCTCGGAGCAGTCATGTTCACTTTCGAAAAATTGTTTTCAATGGCCATTTGCAGATCAAAGAGAGAATAATACTTGATTTATCTCATCATGAATCTTTTGAGTGCATTTAGGCCTAGATCTCTGTCTTTTTGAGGCAGATCCCTGATATTTATGAATCTGTACTCGTAGAATAATTGGATCAGATCTTCTGCAACAACATAGTACAGATCAGCCTCAGATGCTCTTTGGATCATGCAGTTTTGTCATTCAAACTCATATATTGTATAGAATGTGGTGGATGTGGGTAAGATGATAGTGAGTGTGATGGTAGATGGAAGAGTTCCTATGGAGGAGTTGGGTGTGTGATGTGCACTTTGTCACGGTGCGTCAAAATAAATTCAATACTAGCACTAATACGTAGTATATGTGAAGTAGAGTTCTTAGTTAAATTAATTTTATTTAATTAATATTTCTTCGTTTTTTCCGAAACACACCTTAAGATTGTTGGGTGTGTCTCGGAAAAACGAAGAAATATTAATTAAATTAAATTAATTAATAAATAAAGTAGCTAAAAGAAAACATAAAATAGATGGGACAGAGTTTAGCCAGAGCTCGTGCTACGCACGATGTCCTTAAAACGTATTCGTCGTCTCCCACGTTGCTAGGAGCATTGCAACGACCATTTCCCAGGATACAGTGGCTAACGAACTAACGTTTGAGCACACAAACGAGAGTTCCGGCGAACTGGAACACAGTATGAACACTTAGGAATTTTCTGAGTAGCTGGAAGTGTTTTAGAGCTCAAAAATACGTGAGGAATGTATTGTGTGTTGTGTTGTTGCAAACCACCTGCCAGCCATTTATAGGAGGATTTGTGGTGTGTTAATCGAGCTTTAATGGACTTGAACGTTGCACATAAATGTCCAGCACGTTGTACATTAATATGTTGAAAAACTGTCCATTTAAAGATGCATTAAAAGACAAGAACGTTGGGCATTAACTTTCCTAACAGCTTAGGTATTCTGTTCCGGAAGGCAACATAATACCTCTAAGGTCTTCTGTTCGGAAGGCAACAGAAGAGCCTAGAGGTCTTCAGTCCAGAGGCCAACAGAACTCCCCCATGAGGTGTTCTGTTCTATAAGCCACCAGAATACCTCACGAGGTGTTCTGGTATGAAGGCTTTTTCGGACGGCATTCGTGTCCGCAAGTCGCCCGCGCACACGAGTCGCGGTTTTTCTTCTCCGTTTCAGGATTTGATCGGCACCCCCATGCGCGTAAGAGAGAGCCTTTATCTTTAGGAATCTTAACTCCTTAAAAGAGGATTCCCTTTATAATGAGGTGAAAATCCCTTGAATTTTCTGGTGTGGTATAAAACACACTAGAAACCCATCATTTTCCCAGTTTTTCCATTTCAACGAGTGAACTTCGAGAATCAATTTCTCATTCACCCGTTATCCGTTTTGAGCGTACCATATATCGAATTGTAGCCCTTAACAAGGAAAATCCGAAACCACTTTGACCCGACCCAAATCAGAAGTGGACCCCACTCAAATAATTGCCCCAAAATGACCATTTAATGCAATTTTTAACACATTTTCCCAACAAGGAAGCTGTGTAGAATGTTTAACTCGAATTTTTAACACATTTTCCCAACAATTTTTAACTCGAATTTTTAACACACATCACCCCGTGGGCCAGGTGTAGAATGTTCATGTTGCATTGATTATAGCCTGCTTGCTTGGAGGACAAACACTTTTTCAGAATGGAAAAAAGGGTTCTCCACGGCCTGGGCAACTTATTGTCGTAAAATTGAGAAACAAGTGTCAATGGTGGAAGGTGTCCTATCTTTAGCATGTCGGAGAAGAGTGTGTCAATGGTCGGGAAAGGGTCGTATTCAGAGTGTATGGGTAAGTGGAGGTGGGTGTGGAAGGTATCTATAGTGATGATTATGGTGGAGTTGGCTAAGGTGGCTTTGAGAGTAGGAATGGGGTCATTGGTGGTGTTCATGGCTCCCCACGGCGATCTCAGGTAGATTTTCGGGGCTTTGACCGAAAGAGTGAGTGCTTGCCACAATGGATGCCTTTTGAGTATGAAGATCATAACTTTGTCTTGACATTTGAATATGGTGGGGTCCAGCAAATAGTTGTTGTCCTTAATCTCAACCCAGTTCTCCTTTGGATACACTTCCTCCTCGGATATGAAAGTCATTATGCCTGAATTGCACATATAAAAACACTAGTGATTAGAAAAATGGTTTGGGCTAGGTCAGTTGGGCTTGGGATTGAGATCACTTAGACTGATAAACAAGATGATTTTGGTACAAAGAATCTCAGTTGGGTAGGAATTCAGATGTGGAAAGTCGGGTGAATGATTTTAGGATTTATGTAATGAAATTTTGGGTTGGGATCTTGGGGGCTGGTTTTTGGGTATTTGGGATCTCGGCTAAGGATTTCGGTTAACAATTTCGGTAACCCTTATTTTGAGATTTCAGTGGCAGGATCTCGGATGTCCGTTTTAGACAGGATTTCGGTAGGGGATTTCGGTAGCCCGTTAAGAATGATCTCGGTAGATTGGAATTCGGGCTTCTGTTGGACTAAAGATTTTGGGTCAATGGAATTTCGGATGGGGGAATATCTCGGGACTAGGAATTCAGCTGTAAAGCGGTTTCCGAAATTATGATGATGATTTCGGCTATGGAGGTTGAAGGTATTAGGCTATGGTTTCCTTCTTGTGAGTGATTTTTGATGGCCGTTTACGGCAAAGCTTGGTTGGTTGGTGATGGAGAAAGGTGAACGACAGTGAGGGGTGTTCTTTGGTCGTTGTCCGATCCTCAGCGTCGTTTTGAGAGTACTTGCAACAATAACACACTCACCCACACATTCAAATCATCAAAGAATGAAATTAAACCTTTGAGTATACTTTTAAGATGATGGCCGAAGAAGATGACCGAAAGCTTTGATAACCTTGAGTGCTACTTTGCTAGAAAGATTTTGAGTGTAGAGAGAGGAAGAAGATGAAAAAGAATCAACGGTTTCTCACTTAAGTACCCACGGAAAAAGAAAAAATGAAAACTCTTTTTGGATTTTTCTGAATTTGGAAACTTACTCAATTAAACTGACTAAAAATCCTAAACAGACTAAAATAAAAACTTTTGTGATTTTCTATTTAGACAAAAAAAAAATTGGATACAAAAAGAAATTAAAATACTCCCCCTCAATTGTAGCACTCAGACCAGACAAACTAACTTTGCTCCCCTTCAATGTTTGCACATCTTAGGGAAACAGACCATGAAACTGACTTAATGAAAAATAAAACAAACACGACACAAAAATTCCAAATTCAGCATTCCCAGTTTAGAGATCAGGAACTGAAATCTTTTCTCGTCCAGAGCTTTTGTGAATAGATCATCCAGTTCAAGCTCAGTGCACACAAAGTATAGGTCCACATGACCTTTTTCAATATGATCTTTGATGAAGTGGAATCTCAGGTCAATGTGCTTAGTGCGAGAATGATGAACTAGGTTGCATGAGATAGCAAACACACTTTTTGAGTCACTGTAAATCGGAATGTGGTCAAAGTAGAACCAAAGTCACGTAGTTGAGTCCTCATCCATAGTACTTGTGAACAAGAACTAACAGCAGTGACATATTCAGCCTCCGCTATAGATGTGGACACACAATTTTGCATCTTTGAGGACCAACAAACCAGCTTTTCTCCAAGAAATTGAGCACTATCAGAAGTACTCTTTCTATCGATTTTACTTCCAGTGAAATCTGCGTCAGTAAATGCAATCAGATCAAATGCAGTCTCCTTAGGATACATAGTCGAAGATTAGGAGTTCCTTTCAGATAACGCATAATTCGTTTCACAACCAGCAGATGGGATTCCTTTGGATTTGCTTGAAAGCGAGCACAAAGAAAAGTGGCAAACATAATATCAGGTCGTCTTGAGGTCAGATACATCAAAGAACCAATCATTCCCCTATAAGTGGTAACATTAACAGACTTTCCCAATGGATCAGTATCAAGCTTGCAGGTAGGAGTCATTGGGGTTTTCACAGGGGTGCTGTTCTCTTGACCATATTTCTTCATCAACTCATGAATGTACTTGGACTGATGAATAAAGATTCCGTCAGGCAGCTGTTTAACTTGCAGTCCAAGAAAGAAATTCATTTCACCCATCATGCTCATTTTGAACTTAGATTGCATCAGACTTCCAAATGCAGTACAGAGGGCCGGATCAGTGGAACCAAATATGATATCGTCAATGTAGATCTGAACCAGGATGATGTCATACCCATGACGCTTAATGAAGAGAATAGTATCAATTGCTCCTTTAGAGAAGCCAGAATCAACCAGGAAATCAGATAATTCCTCATACCAAGCTCTCAGGACTTGTTTGAGTCCATACAAAGCTTTAACCAGACGGTTGACATGATCTACACTTGTGCGCATAATAATAAAAAATCAGCATTAAATTGGAAACTAGGAATTGAAATCATTTATCGTGCAGATTCTTTTTTAATAAATCAGCCACTTATACCGCGGTGCACACAAGTATATGTCCACACGACGTTTCTCAACACGATCTTTGATGAAGTGAAATCTAAGATCGAAGTGTTTATTGTGAGAAAGGTGAAATGGATTGCATGAGATAGCAGTCGCACTTTTTGAGTCACAGAAAAATTGTGAATACTACTCCCAAATACATCGGGGAAATGGCCATTACGGGACTAAAACACAAAAGAGACTCGATACATAAAGCATACATAAAGATACAAGCCTCGAGAGGAGACTTTATTACTATAAACATAATCAAACCTTACAACCATAATGAAAGGTATCCAAAAGAATACGTCTTTAAAATTGTTACACCTGATCACGATTTCAAAACATTTAACAACCCTTTGAAATACCAACGTACTAAAAAAATATAACAGACAACCAGATTTTCTCCGTTAACCCATCCAAAATCTTGTCACCGGCTCCATACATTCTCTCATGCCTTCGTACCTCGTTTATTACCTATACACGAGAATACAAGAGAATAGAATTCTCGTCAGCAATAATGCTTAGTAAATCACCATTTCATCCACTAAACATATAGGAATCTTAGCTAATCATAAACAGATACACACTCAGAATACATCACACATGTATTATAGTCATACATGAGATGCGCAAAACAACACATAAGCGTTCAAGTATCAAACTCCAAGAGGTTTCCTTATTCATCATTCTTTCTTCTCATTTTGTTCTTTAAATTTATGGGCCCATATATAGCTCGTGTCCAGGCCCCTCGCCAATGAACTTGGGTAGTTAGCCTTCAGCCCGTCAAAAGTAACCCTGGGACTCCTCGCGGTAGTTACTTGAGGCATGACTACCTTAGAATATTACATATCATTACCTCCTTTTCATTGTTGTTTTCATATGAACAGATGCTAAACTTGAACACCTTACATTTGATAAATCAATAACTCCACAATTAACACCAATTGTCAATAGATACATGGAACTTAGTATTCACATAGTCTCATGCCATACGATTTCAAGTATTCAAGCATATATATCAAAATCATAATTGGCTAGACTTCCATGCTTTATTTAGAACTATCATGTATAGATGGTGATGACTTACCTGATTCACGCGGAGTATTTACCCTTGTGCGTGTGTGTCCGACGTCCACGAGCAATGGTTCTTCGATGAGGAACTATAATTATTAATACACAATTTTACACTTGATCAAACTTAAATTCATGTTGTTAGAGAAATCCTTAGACTTAAAGATGAGGGAGAGTTCACAAATCAGTCCCTTGAAGTGAGAAAACTCCCAAATTCCTACAACTAATAATCGGGCATAGCTTCGGGGCAGCTAGATAATCAAGAACCGATTGAAATTCACAAATCATGAATCAACACAACTAACCAATTACTATAATATCAAGAACTTTATGTATCTACTTATAACCAACCCACAATTAACCCTACTTGTAGAAATCCCCAAAAATAAGAACTAAAACCGAAGTATGAAAGAATTACTCCATGTAAAGTGGGAATCTTACTGATTGATGATCTCTGGAGAAAAGTATGTTTAATTTTGAGCTTGAATCAATTGGAGAAGGTTTTGAGGCTAGTTTACAGAGAATGATGAGCAGGGTTGACTTTTGGGGTTAAAAGGGAGTTTCTTCATTAAATATGTGTTTTCCACCGATTGGCCTAAACCACCCGGATCGGCGTTGGTTTGACCTTGATCGGCGCCGGTTACCCCTGCCAAACTGCCATACAACGTTTTGTTTTGAACCGGCACTGGTCTGTGGATTCCCAATGCCAAAAACGTCATTTTCCATCCTAAATCGATCCCGATTATTGTTGATCACACCCTAGACCCCCGATGACATTTTAAACTAAATTTTAAACACCCGAAGACTATCTAACATGACAACTAACTTAATACATTGCTACTTTCGAAATAAAATGATTATTATGGTGTAGTTTTGTTGCTCATCGGATACTGTCGTTTGTCACGTTCAAACATATCACAAGTATGGAAGTTCAAACACAAATATTACAAAGTACATAATCACATGATATCCCTAAACTTTACATATATAATACTCAAAATCATAAGTTATAACATGTTCACATAAATTAAATTTAGCACATAAGGGGCAAATAAACGTACGGTCGTTACAATCCCTCACACCTTATAAAAATTTTAGTTCTGCCTTCTAGTTGTTCTTCCATAGCTTTCTTTTCCCTACTCTCGAACCATGTGATAGGGCACCTGCATCTCCTTCCATATAATGCTTCGTAAGGAGCCTTGTCAATAGTATCCTGGTAACTATTGTTTTAAGTGAATTCTGTAACTTAAATATTTCACCCAATTGCCTTGAAAGTCAATAAACACACGCCCTTAACATGACCTCAAGGATTCTATTAATCCTCTTGGTCCGCCCATCTGTCTGTGGGATGAAAGGTAGTGTTGTACTCCAACCTTGTTCCCAATGACCATTGCACACACTCCCAAAAGTGTGATGTGAATTTGGAGTCTCTATCGGAAATTATAGTTTTGGAGACCCCGTGCAATCGGACTATTTCACGAACATACAACCAAGCCAGCTTCTCTACGTTCATTGTTACTGCAATGGGAATAAAATGGGCCAATTTGGTTAATCGATCTACAATCACTCAAATGCCATCGTAACCACCCGTGGTCTTTGGTAAACCCACAATGAAATCCATTGAAATATCCTCCCATTTTCACTTTGGAATCTCAATAGACTGCAATTTTCTCCCCGACCTGTGGTGTTCTACCTTTATCTGTTGACAGATCAAACATGACTGTACGAACCTCACCACATCTTTCTTCATCCCTTTCCACCAAAAACTTTGTTTGAGGTCTATGTACATCTTTGTTACACCAGGGTGCATTGCGAAGTGTGTTCCATGAGCTTTCTTCAAAATCTTCTTCTTTTCCTCGACATTTGGAATGCACAAGCACCCTCGGAACTCAAGTACACCTTTATCGTCCATTTGGAAGTCGGAGAACTTACCTTCATGAACCCCTTTCTCGATCTCTACTAGATTAGGATCTTCTTCTTGCTTGTTTCCCATATCTTCAAATATTGATGGTGTCGTCATACGATTATTTTCCTTAACACATACGATTGATAGATTTGGATGTACCGGTGTGTTAAAAGGCGGCCATATATAGTTAAACTTTGTATAAAAATCGGAATAAACATTACTAAATGAATAATAGTTATCTATATTGGTGCTGAAAGAATGGATAATCAATGGGCTGCAGAATACTTCTATCATTATTTTTTGTCTTCTTTTACGAAATGATATGTAGCAAAGAAAGCCGTGAGAGATTGGAATCACCTAAAGGAACAGGGCTGATACCCAACTATAGTTACTTGGCTTCTCAATTTGGGCAAGTGCTTAAAAATGATGTTATTTTGCAAATGTTGGAAGTCCTTTAAATGCATGTTTTTGTTATCCATCTCAATTTTTAAAATGTTATTATTTCCTTCGAAAGGTAATACGAATTGTACCCCGTAGCATCACATTCATATTACAATTGGTGTACATTAAATAATACTCCGTAAATAATTTGGGAAACAAGTGTTGGAAGTAAAGATTTTAGCAAAGATAAGATGAAAAGGAGCTGTATATAAAGATCTTTTAGCTCCCTTAGATGTAAGATTGTATTTTTGTTTGAATATAGATGTGAGTTGGTGTGATCTGGTCTAATCTAGTCTTGTCTTATTTGAACTTGTTTGATAAATATCTGATATTTGTGTATTTTATAACTACGAAAGTCTGAGACTGGAAACAGTCCAAAAGAAAACATCATAAGAGTCCATTATCATTAATGATAATTATTGTGAATGATCATGTTTCAATTTTAAGAAAACACAAACACTTCTCCATATTTTTATTACCCTTTTGGTTTTATATAGGCAGTATATTACTACGTAACACATAAATAGGCAAATCATTTTATCTGTGCATTGCACGAGTACTATTTGGGTTTATAATATTTCATACTCCATATTATATAAAAACTAGAAATGATAGAGTAGGTTATAATTAGTACAATGACATACATAGGTATCAGAGTCCAGAAAAAGTTCTGTTGCTAATTACAACAAAAATAATGTATGCATACATTCACAAGTGCGTGGATTGTTACTTACAATTCATAATAATAGTCTCGTAGTTAAGAAATAGCTAATCTCTTTCGAAAATGGGCAGCATTCAAACAGAGTCTCTGCCATCTCTAAATAATCCTGAGAAGTGTGAACAAGTTGTTTCTGGCATTAGAGGAGTGAACCCAAGCATAGAAGTGCCCAAATTGAACTCCAACAAATTATCTTCCAATTGGTATCCTCCAATCACAATGGAAGCAATCTGAGCCTGCCCACCATCCAAGATCCCCAAACACATCACCCCATCATCACTACTCATCTTCACCATTGCATTCATTATCCTCCACTTCACCATCTCACTCTGCAACACAAACTCAACCTTTGGAGCATCCCAACCAACAACATCCTTAAAACAAACCTCAAATGGCCCCACTGAGTCTACCCTAGTCAACATGGAGGCAGCAGCAGCTTCTAAATAGGATTCAAGAAACTCATGGTAAATCTTGGTCTTCATGGTTGTGTAGGGCACCACTGTGCTGATCTTTGTCCCTCCTCCCTCACCTTCTTCATCCAAGAACAGCAAAGATCCATTCAGCCCCAACCTTTTATCATTAATCTTGATTGATTTGACATTGATGTAGTACTCTAGACCATTATGGCCGGAAACCAAGGGGGTATACACCATAGACCTTGACACGTCATCATTGTGTTGAAGAATGTCACCGGAGATTATGGCGCCATTAGAAGAGGACAAACAGAGAGCGAACTTTCTGGGAATACCAGCATAGGCGTTTGCAAGCTGGGATGTCAGAGAAACCCTAGAATTCCCAAGGCCCAAAACGCCATTCACGCCACTACCCAGATCTTGCAAAAACAAACTCGGTACAGAGGAAAACAAGAAATTAGGAACATAAGAGAAAAAAGAAGACGCCTTTGGCTCATCTGTTATGAACTCCAAAGCTATGGTGTCTTCTTTCAGAATCCCAGATCCAGCCATTTTCGAGATGGGATTTTCAAATAGAAGCCCACAGATCTCTTTGCTGGTGCATCCTCCATTCGGATTAGCCATGGAGCACTTGAGCGATCCACAAGGAATGGAACCCTGAGATGAAGAGGCAGAATCGGTCCAGATAAATGGCCCTCCGAGATCGACAACTAGTTTCAGCGGATCAAGAATATTACTATGACCGATTGGAAGTTGAGTTACATACTGTGAAGTGGGCAAGTCTTTGGTGACTGGAAGAATGATGGCCCTTGGGAAAACGGGTCTCTGAGCAAGAGAAAGGCCATCCAAGAAAGTGATGAGAGTGGTGTAGAGGGCGAGAAGACGAAAAATGTAAGCCATGGAAGAAGCAAAACCAGAGAGGAAACAGAGGTAGGGTTGTTGGGGGGGAATGGGGATATGGGATGTGGAAACCCGAAATGTTAATTTCGCGTACGGCGGAGTGGCGCCACGGCCCATTAATATGTATAGTACTGACAACTCAGATAAGAAAAAGGAAAAACGAACGAAGTGGATAAGGCATATGCTGTTGCTGAGTAGGAGAGATTTGGAGATTCCATCTTTGTAACCGGATATCCCCAATTCCCCATTTTCTCACGAGAAATTTGTCGGTTGATATTTGATATGGTCCTCATCAGTTCAAATAATTGTCAAATTTTCAATTTTTATTTAATGATTATGTTTGGTTCAGATATATCAAGTCTCGAAATAGAAATTGGACTTTACTCAAATAATTTGAGATTAGACAGTTCGATCCGCATTACCGGTTTTATGTTTTTGTAAAAAAACTCCTATACTAACAAAGTATCTAGTAGATAATATTTTTTTAAAACTAATTAAGTATCAATATCGACGTAATATAGTAAAATTTCAAAATAAAAATATAAAACAAAATTTGGAATTCGTTAACAAAATATCTAATAATATATCTATAAATAAAACAGCACACAACTACACAAATTCAATAACATCAAACTTTGAAATATAGAGAATTAGTCATCACCATACAAAAAAAGAGATAACACTACAAAGTAATAACAAATTAGACTAGTCATTATACATATATGTTTAAGAAAACAATCTAAAACTTAACAAATCTCAAAATCTAAGTAAAATTAATATAATTAATTAAATGAATATGTCACATGATGCTCTATTGAGCAAGAGTCTCTGTCTACAAAAAATGTCAAATAAAGAAAATTTGATGCATTTGACATAAAGAATTAGGGATAATAATTTAGAAGTTTATATAGTCTTTGAAACACTTTTTAATAGATTCAAAATTAAAATTTCGGGAACTGTTAGTGATAGAGTATATCTAGAGAGAAGTGAGAGCTAGAGAGAGAAGTGCAATAATATGCTTCAATAGAATGATTTTGTAACCCCTATAACTACTCCCAAGGGGAGTATTTATAGAGAAAATACGGGCTGGGCTCCCAAACCTTGGGCTTGGGAGGCCCATTTACAACTGGACCGCTACTGGGCCGAATACAAAGCCACTAATGGGCTGTACAAATAAGTAAGTGTAGAATCCGGTTCTGTGGAGTCTTCGTGGCCGACGAAGGCGTGGCCGACGAGGGCACGACCGACGAGGGCGCGGCCGACGAGGGCACCCGGGTTCCTTGGCTTCAGGACCATAATCTGAGTTGGCACCTTTTCGGCCGACGGGGGCGTCTTGGCCGATGAGGGCGCCACTCTGTGTCTTGTGCTTTCTGTTCTTCCGAGTATGTGGGTCCGGGGGCTCAGACCCATATACTCCATCAGGAGTCACCCACTCTCTAAACTGAGACGTAGACGAAGTGAAGGAGAGTAGATTCCCGTGCTTTAGTGCTTTTGGCCGATGCGGGCATTCCCAGGCCGTCAGCTATTGCTGCGTTGGTGTTGTTTCCATTTTGGTGATCCTGTTCTGTGCCTTGGCCGTTGAAGGCACGCTTTCCCTTTCCTGGACGTTGATGGTTGAAGTTTATGTTTGGGCCGATGAGGCCACTGAGGTTGAACCTTGCTTTGAGGACGATGGCGTCCTTTCCTTTGGGTGGCCGATGAGGGTGTTTGCGCACTCCTTTTGGCCGTCGCTGATTGGCCTTCGTGTTCTTGGCCGAAGAGCCCATCATGATTAACTGTTGGCGGAGGACGATGAGTGTCCTTGCCTTAGGTGGCCAGTTGGCCGTTGTTGATGACGTTGTGTGCCTTTGGTCGACGAAGCGCAGTGTGATACATGGCCGATGTGACCATGCTTTGTTGGTTATAGTCATGTTCTTTGTATTGTTCCTTTTTGTTTTGTTGAGGCCGGTGTAGTCCCCCAGTCCCCCACTACTTCAGGCCGAAGAGTGTGAGGGGTGAAGGAGTTGTCTGAGTCCCTGGCCGAAGCGGCCTCCCCGCAGTGCCCCTGAATCCAACCCTCATGGCGATTTTCTGGCCAAGGTAACCCTGTGGGAGAACCCTTGTGCGCAGATCGCTTGTAAAGAGTTATCATCAAGGGTCGTTACGAGGAGCCGATGGCTGTGGGTCCTTGGTTCCTTTGGTTCTATGGCCGTTATGGGCGTTCATTACGTTCCTGGCCGTTGTCGTCTCCTTATTGTTGGCGTTTGTGAACCTGGCAAGCCAATAGGACGTTGTGGGCGCTAGCTGGCACTCGTGAAGCCGGCAAGTGCATAGGCCGTAGAGTCTGTTTTGCCAGTGGGCTGTTGACATGTAGCTTGGCCCGTTGGTGACGTGGTGGCCTCCCATTGGTGGCCGTTGATGTGGCCATTGGGAGGGTGCCACGTGTAGTGACCGTTGGGTGGGGGGTTCTATAAATACCCCTCCCCCTCCGACCAAAAATCTCATTTGCATTCTGAATTGTCGAAGTGCTGGCCAATTTTCTAGAGAGATACTCCCAAGCTTGTTCTTCGTGTTCTTCGTGTTCAAGGTTAGTGTTCATCGCAATCTTCTACACTTTTCATACTTTGCTTCCTAGGCTAGTGATCTAGTGTTAGGCGTTTGAACACCTTTAGATCCTAAGTTAATTCTCCTTAGGCTCGTAGTAGTAGTTATGGTGAAGAGCTTGAATGAAGACTACTATCCGTACGACGACCAACCCTCCACTAGATCACTCGACTATGAGGTGCTCGAGGAGTTCGAGGAGGAGATACAACACTTAAGTCCCTACAAATCCGAAGAGCGGGTGGACGACGAAGTCGAGGACGAGGAGTCCGCATCGTCTTCAAAAGGTGAGGACGCAGGTGCGTCCCGAGTGGTGGACGGGCGTCCACTTCCGCTGTCATTCCCTTCCCGAGGCCGGTGTCTACCGTGAAGGGAGCAGATAAGCCGAAGAGAGTGAGGAGGCCGAAGAGTGGACCGGGCATCTCCTACCTGGATCTCACAAACATCTTCCTGATTAAGCCAGAGAGCAGCGCGGCCGACTACCTTGTTGCCCAGATGTACGTGGGGCCGTTCGGGCGGGTTAGGGCACCCAGGCTGACGGACCATGTTCTTCTTCCGCCACCGGGATACTTTGGAGTATACCCGCTGAATTTTGCCAAGGGGCTGAGGTTTCCCCTTCACCCCTTCATCACCGAATACCTTGACATGGTGGGGCTCCCTCCGGCCTTGCTGACGCCGAACAGCTATTCATTGATGGTGGGGTTTCTGCTCCGTTGTGAGGAGCTGGGCTACAGGCCGACGACGGCCCTGTTCATGAATTTGTATCAGATCGGCCGAGGAAGCCACAAGAACTGCGCGGCCTATGCTACTCTTCAACAGCTGCCGAAGAAGAGGAGCTTCACGGACTTGCCTTCGTCCATTCATGGGTGGAAGAGCAAGTTCGTTTTTGTATCCCTTGGTGAGAGTGGCACCGAGTTTCCCTCCCTCGGCCATACCGGGAGGTTCAATCTGCATGACCCGCCGAAGAGCTCTATCTTGGACGCTCAGGTGGAGGCTTTCCTGGAAGGGGGGCCGAGGAGCGTGAAGGATTATATCATTGAATACAAGATGACCGCCCTCGGCTTCTTGAGATACCATGTGTATGGTGATAAGGAGGATGATCTCCAACTCTGGCCGAGGATGACTACCACTTTCGAAGAGGCCGACGGCCCGGATTTGGGCATTCCTGCTGAGGCCGATGGTAATTATTTCTTCGGCTTTCTTCCTTTATGATTTGTTCTTTTGCCTTGCTAATCTGTTGTTTTTCCTTTGTAGATTTTGTCATGGATCGTCGTTCCATCATGGCCATTGCTAAGGCCAAAGCGGCCGAGGAGTTGGCTGCTAAGGCGGCCGAGGCGGCCAGACGTGCCGCGGCCGAGGGAAGCGGGGCTACTGCTGGTGCGGCCCCAAAGCCTGCCCAGTCGAAGAAGAAGAGGCCGGCCACTGACAGCCAGAAAAAATTGACTGAGGCCGGCCTCAACGTCGCCAAGAAGACGAAGAGGGCACCGTCTCCTTCCCCTGCTACCGAGGCCGGTACTCTGACTGTCCCGAGCGTGGATGATAGTGGTCCCCTCGTGGACCTTACTGCTGCTCCAAGCGATGCCGCCCAATCGCTCCCTATCGTCCAGGAGCCACGGACGAAGAGGGCTGGCGAGGAGATCGCCGCTGCCACCTACCAGAAGGTGGTGGAATACCCCGTCGGCGGAGGTGTGTTTGACGATGCCGTCTTCGGCCACGATGTGCTGGCCCAGGCCATGCCGGCCAAAGATCGGGCTTACCTTAAGAAGCTCGGGGACGTGAAGGTGTACGAGGGCGGCATGGACCTCCTCGTCCAAGTAAGTTCTCTGCCTTGTAATGTGTAATTTTTCTCGTCGTCTGATGGAGTATATGGGTCTGAGCCCCCGGACCCACATACTCGGAAGAATAGAAAGCACAAGGCACAGGGTGGCGCCCTCGTCGGCAGAGACGCCCCCGTCGGCCGAAAAGGGGCCAACTCGGATTATGGTCCTGAGCCCAAGGAACCCGGGTGCCCTCGTCGGCCGTGCCCTCATCGGCCGTGCCCTCGTCGGCCACGCCCTCGTCGGCCACGAAGACCTCCCAGAACCGGATTTTACACTTACTCATTTGTACAGCCCACTAGTGGCTTTGTATTCGGCCCAGTAGCGGTCCAGTTGTAAATGGGCCTCCCAAGCCCAAGGCTTGGGAGCCCAGCCCGTATTTTCTCTATAAATACTCCCCTTGGGAGTAGTTGTAGGGGGTTACAAATTCATTCTATTGAAGCATATTACTGCACTTCTCTCTCTAGCTCTCACTTCTCTCTAGATATACTCTATCATTTGGTGCCCTCGTTGAGAGCTAGAACAATCAAGTTAGCACCCTTCGTCGCTACTAAGCACAGCTAACCACTGATCATGGGGAGAACTAAGTCAAACCGCAACCTCGTCAGCAAAGTCATCCCTGAGGACCAAGAGCCCAGGGAGCACGATGAGGACGCCACGGCCGACCAGGTCGGCGGAGGGGATCTCTTCCAGGAGGCCTTCAACCTCACGACGGACCTCCGCAACCAACTCAACGGCGGAGTCCCCGACGCCCGCCTCGGCCTGGACAAGAAACGAGCTTAGAAGACGGACCACGCCCCGGCCCAGCCTATGGTCGCGGCCTCTCCGTCCGTGGATCCGCAGGTCCAAGCCGCGCTGTCGGTCATCATCGCCAGCCTGGCTCAGAACCCCACCGTCCTCAGCGCACTCTTGCCAAGGACCGGGGGAAATGTCACTCCACCTACTCATCCCCAACCGTTGGCCGTCCGGATAGGCAACGATGAGGGGGTAATGGCCCAGGACACGGCGTCGTCCCACTCCCACCCTGCTTCCCCTCTTCGGCCCGGGCAGACCCCAGCGCGTGGAAAAGCCTCTGCCTTCAATAGGCTAGGTGGCACGCGCCGTCGTCCGGTTTCGGAGAGGATGGCGGGACGGATTGGTGATCCTCGTCCTGGCTCGCCAAGGGAAAGCTTGGGGTCTGTGTCCCGGACAGCGGACCAGCCCCGCCCGGACAAGGGCAAGGGGAAGTTGCACGAGGATGACGTGCGTCACCAGATCAACGCGGCTCACAACGAGCGCCTGAGGAACCAGCCGGGCGCCGTCGCGGCCGACAGGGTCCCCCGGGACGAGGTCATCGCCCAGCTGGAAAGGAGGCTGGCTCAGATGGAGGCCAAGCAGTCGGCCAACATCCCTACGGCCGGCGCCTCCAACGACCCCGGCCTCAACGCGCTCATGAACAAAGTTAGCGCCCTGGAAAGGGAGCTGGCCGAAGGGAGAGGTGACTCCATCATCCAGGTCAGGACCAGGACCCCTTTCACCAACAGGGTCCTCTCGGTCCCCAACCCGGAGAAGTACAGGGGGAACGCCATCAAGTCCTACGATGGCCGATCAGACCCCCAGGAGCACTTCAGCCGTTACCAGAACAACATGCTGATGGTGAACGCGTCCGACGAATACCTCTGCCGTTGGTTCCTCTCTACTCTCGAGGGGCCAGCGTACGAGTGGTTCAACGGGCTCCCCGAAGGAAGCATAGACTCATGGCAGGATCTCGCCCAGCGCTTCCTCACTCACTTTGCCGGGAGGAAGCGCGCGAAGAAGTATTTCACCCACCTCCTCTCCGTCAAGCAGCAGCACGAGGAGTCCCTCCGGTCTTTCATTGATCGGTGGACGAGGGAAACCGAGGAGGTCGAGGGGGCCGATGAGCGCACCCTCCTCGCCTTGTATCAGGGAGCCCTCCGCAGCTCCCCGTACGCCAGGAGCCTCAATACCGACCCCCCGAGGTCGTACGCCAAGGTGCTCCAGCACGGAGGCTTGTATGACGACGCCGACGAGCTCCACAATCACAAGAGAGAGGGGGGCCATCCCTCCAAGAAGACAAATCCTTCGCCGGCCCCGGGTCCGTCCCCGGCCGTCCAGGGTGCCCAGGGCCGCCACGGCTGTGGTGGACAGAGTAAGAAGGATCGCCACTGGCGTCCGAGGTTGGAACGGCCGAGGGTAACCCTCACCCACCCGGTCGGCACCATCCTCGATTATGCCGAGAAGCACGGCCTCATCGAGCAGGCTCCTCGGCCGGCCGAGGAGATCCTCGCCATCCAGCAGGGCGGCACATACTGCCGGTTCCACAAGAACTCGTCGCACAACACCGACGATTGCATCACACTGAAGAAGGCCATCGAGCGCCTTATTCGCCAGGGGGAACTCTCCCAGTTTGTCAAAGGTGGCCCACGCAAGAACACTTGGGTAAACACCGACAAACATGGGGGCGAACCCTCTGCGAAGAAGCGGGAGATTGGTAGGCTCAGCGACGACGAGGACTTCGAAGAGCCCCCGCCGAAGAAGAATCACATCCACCTCATCGTAGGTGGGAACACTGGGGGGGACTCCGCCACTCAGAGAAAGAAATAGGCCCAATCCCTTTACATTGGGGAGGTGTCCCACGTTCCCCCCCAGCCGAAGAAGCAGCGAACGGAGGCGATCACCTTCACCGACAAGGATCTGCCTCTGGGCGCGGAATCACACAGGGACGCCCTCGTCATCCGATGTGAGATCGGTGACTCCATCATCCACCGTACTTACATCGATACGGGGAGCTCCGTCAACGTGATGTACCTGGACACCTTCAAGCAGCTGAAGCTGGACAGAGCTCTGCTGAAGCCGATCAAGACCCCGTTATCCGGCTTCACCGGGGACTCTATCGACGCCGAGGGCACGATAGTCCTCCCCGTGGAGGTCGGTGACGACCCCCGCCACGCCAGAATTAACATGGAGTTCATGGTGGTCAACCTCCAGTGCGCCCACAACCTGATCTTGGGGCGGCCAGCGCTGGAGGACTTGGAGGCCATCATCTCCATGAAGCACTTGTGCCTGAAGTTCCCCACCAACGACGGCATCGGCTACGCCAGAGGAAACCAGAGGATAGCCAGGGCATGCTACCTCAAACTGACGAGGCCGGCCGAGAGGGAAGGCCAGAGGATAGACACCATCACGGCCGCCGTCGCCATGGACGAGGAGAGGCCACATGCTGAGCCGGCCGAGGAGGTCGAGGAAATCCCCCTGGATACCTCCCGGTCGGAGCGGGTTCTCAGAGTCGGAAAGCAACTCCCCCAGGACCAACGAGACGCCATCCTCCTCGTCCTACGGTCATA
The DNA here is from genome assembly GCA_945859875.1 of Cuscuta europaea. NCBI lineage: Eukaryota > Viridiplantae > Streptophyta > Magnoliopsida > Solanales > Convolvulaceae > Cuscuta > Cuscuta europaea. The sequence goes on along the minus strand of CAMAPE010000038.1, from coordinate 3,453,238 downwards.
CGCCATTGTCTTCGCGTGGGGCCCGGACGATATGCCAGGCATCAACCGCCAGGTGATCACTCACCGGCTGACCGTCGATCCGGCCTCCGCGTCTGTCAAACAGAAGCGGTGCTACTTGTCCGCCGACAGGCGGGACTTCGTCAAAGGGGAGGTCCCCATGCTCCTCTCAATCAAACACATCAAAGAGGTGAAGTACCCGACATGGTTGGCCAACGTCGTCCTCACACAGAAACCGCCGACGTTCAGAATGTGTGTTGACTACACTGACCTGAACAAGGCATGCCCCATGGACCCGTTCCCTCTCCCCAACATTGATCAGCTGGTGGACGAGACGGCGGGGTGCGAGTTGATGTCGTTCCTCGACGCTTTCAGAGGGTACCACCAGATCTCCATGCATGAAGATGACGCTGAGAAGACGGCATTCATGACCCCAGAGGGAATCTTTTGCTACCTCGTCATGGCCTTCGGACTCAAAAACTCCGGCGCCACCTATACTAGGATGGTGGCCAAGATCTTCAGAGCGGTCCTTGGCCGGACGATGGAGGCGTACGTCGACGACATGATCGTCAAGAGCAGGCATGCCACCTCCCACGCCGACGACCTCCGGGAAATCTTTGAAATAATGAAGGAGTTCAGGCTCCGTCTCAACCCCAAGAAGTGCGCCTTCGGCGTCCAGGGCGGCAAGTTCCTCGGCTACATGGTCAGCCGGAGAGGCATCGAGATAAACCTGGAGAAGACGCAGGCTATCATCAACATGGAGCCGCCCCGCAACGTCAAGGAGGTACAGCGACTGACGGGGCGCCTGGCGGCCTTAAACCGGTTCCTCTCCAGGTCAGCCGAGAGGGTACTCCCCTTCTTTCAGATCATGCGGAAAGCCAGCAGCTTCAAGTGGACGACGGAGTGGCAGGAGGCATTCGACGAATTGAAAAGGTACATGTCGTCCCCACCCGTGCTCTCCAAGCCCAGAGCCGGCGAAACCCTCTTCTTGTACTTAGGGGTGAGCACGTCGGCCATCAGCTCCGTGCTCATCCGTGAGGACGAAGGGGTGCAGAAGGCCATCTTCTACATCAGCAAGACACTCAGGGAGGCCGAGCTGAGGTACTCCCCCATTGAGAAGACGGTGCTGGCCATCGTCCACACGGTGAAGAAGCTGGGGCACTACTTCCAGGCCCACGCCGTCCATGTACTGACCCAGCAGCCTCTCGGCGCACTCATGAGGAGCCCCACCAGCTCCTCTAGGATGGTGAAATGGGCAATTTTCCTCAGCCAATTTCAAATTGAGATCAAGCCAAGGCCATCCATCAAAGGGAAAGCCTTGGCCGACTTCGTCATCGAATGCACAGCAAGGGAGACGGCCGTCGCCAACCCCGGGCCGGAACAGGACGATACATGGACCCTGTTCACTGACGGCTCGTCGGCCGCGAAATCATGCGGCGGCGGCGGCGTCCTCATATCCCCTGAAGGATTCAGAGCTTACTATGCCATCCGCTTCAACTTCAGGGTATCCAACAACGAAGCCGAGTATGAGGCCCTCCTCAGCGGTCTCAGACTCGCCGCCGGCCTCAAGGCCAAGCACCTCAAAATCAAGTGCGACTCCAAACTGGTAGTGGGCCAGGTGGAAGGATCGTACGAAGCAAAGGAAGGCCGGATGAAGCAGTACAAACAAGCGGCGGAGGAGTTGCTGAAAGCGTTTGAAACCCACGAGATCACTCAGATCCCCAGGGTCGAGAACGCCGAAGCCGACATCCTCTCCAAACTCAGCTCGGACACCCCGGAGCACATCTCCCAGTTGGCCAAGATCGAGGAGTTGAGCATGTCCAGCATCCATGCCAGCCCCGTCTTGTGCGTCCAACAGCGACCAGAGGACTGGATTTCCGACATCGCCACCTTCATCACAACGGGGGAGCTGCCCCCGGACGAGGAGAGGGCCAAACTTGCCAAACTCAGGGCCCCAAGCTACACCATCGAAGATGGCAAACTCTACAAACAATCCTATAATGGCACTCTCCTCCGATGCCTGCACCAGGACGAGGCCGACACAGCCATGGAAGAAGTTCATTGTGGCGTCTGCTCCTCACACCAGGTCCCTTTCAGCATGTCCCGGCGTCTCGTCGTCTAGGGCTTCTTCTGGCCGACGATGGCACGCGACTGCGCTGACCTGGCCAGGAAGTGCACCACATGCCAGGTACTTCAGAAGGCCCCTGGTCGACCAGCTGTCAACTACGCCCCCGTCAGCACCGCAATTCCATTCTCCAGATGGGGGATTGACCTGGTCGGCCCCCTGCCCAGAGCCGCCGGGAATAACCGCTACATCATCGTCGCCGTCGACTACTTCACCAAGTGGGTCGAGGCGGAGCCCTTGGCCAGCATCACAGGGGCCAGATGCCAAAAATTTGTTTACAAGAACATCATCACACGCTTTGGCGTCCCCCAAGAGATTATATCAGACAACGGCATCCAATTCGAGGCAGCCCCTTTCCAGGAGCTCCTCCGGGAGTTTGGGGTGAGGCATCGCTTCTCCTCCGTTGCCTATCCTCAGGGCAACGGGCAGGTTGAGAACGCCAACAGAACAATCATGGAAGGGCTGAAGAAGAAACTCCAGGCCGCAGGAGGTAGTTGGGTCGACGAGCTCCCCAACATCCTGTGGTGCTACAGAACCACGCCGAGGAGGGCGACATGCGAAACGCCTTTCGCCCTGTGCTACGGCTTTGAAGCAAAGGCGCCCACGGAAGTTACCATCCCCAGCCGGCGGGTGGAACAATATGAGCCTGACACCAACGAAGAGAACATGAAGATTGACCTACACCTAGTTGATGAGAGGCGTGAGCAAGCTTACGTCCGAGCAGAGAACTACCGGCGTCAAGTAAAATCATACTATGACGCCAAGGTACGTTCCCGGGAATTTCAAGTGGGGGACTACGTCCTCCGCCGAAGGGAAGCAAGCCAGCCGACAGAGGGTGGCAAGCTGGCATTGAAGTACGAAGGGCCCTACATCGTCAGTGCCGTGGTCAAACCCGGCACCTACAAGCTTAAACGCCCGAATGGGTCCAATGTACCACGAACATGGAATGTACACCATCTGGTGAAGTTTTATCAGTAATCCGAAGGAGGTGCAGACGGCGAAGCCCTCACCCCTTAACGGGTTACTGATTGAACGCCACCCTCGGCCTCGAGCCACTTATGAATAAAATCATGTTCTGATTTTTCTCTGGAATTTAAAGTGAAACATTAGCAGGTGCCCCCGTCGGCCACCTTAGAGCGAAAGGCTCAGGCATGGCCGACATGGCCCCTTGCATTTGCAGCCTACGAGCGTCAAGCTCAGGCACTCCATTGTATTTTGTATCAGCGAAGGGCTCAGGCATAGCTGAGAGAGCACATCGTCCTGGCCATGTAAGCCTAGAAGTGAAACGCTCAGGTATGGCCGACGATGTCCCCAGGACGAGGGGCCCGCAAACGGCCCACGTCTTGAAACGGGAAGCTCACCGCGTCGTCCACGCGCCAGAACGCATGACGACAGGCCTGAAATCATGGCCGAGGTGACAAAATCCCAAAACTCAGGGATGGGCAACGACAGCCGTTGGAAACCGACCGAAAGTCTAGCCCGCATCATAAATAGGCGACGGGGCCCGCCCTGAGATCACGGACGTTATAAACGAAGTCCGAACCGGCCGAAGGACGAGCACACCCTTCGGACGAAGCCTGAAAGAAGGATACTCCCCGGAAATATACAAATATATATATATATATATATATATATATATATATATAAGGGAAAAGAGGGAAGCCGACGGCCGCGCACACTAGCCGGCCTCGAGCAATGAAAAAATAAAATCCCCACAACTCAGGCCCAACTAGGCCAAGTACATATCAGTTGAACACAAGTGTAGTACCACTGACAGGTAACATGGACGACACGTCCACACACTACAAGGGAATAATCAAGGCCGAAACACACGCCTATAAAACCCTAACCGTATCAGTTGGGTGACACGCGAGAGGTGACCTTCATCGGCCATAGTCCTTTGAGGCACCAACGCTTGGTATGAAACAAAGAACCACAATCCTGGGGATGACCAGGACGAAGCGGGCACTTATCACACCCGCGGAAGGATCAAGCAATCAAGAAACAACCTCTACTTGCCACAGCATCTCGGATGGCCGACGCAGGCACTGGAACCATGGCTAGCCGACGAAGGTAGGACCATTTCCCTGGGAAAGCCATTCCTTATCCAGCACCCTCATCGGCCACAGGCCAGACCTTGGCCGGCAGCGGCACCGCAAAGAAGTAAATGCCTAACATTACTTAGAAAACTATCTAAGTACTCAAATGAAGGAACTATAGCCGAAGCGGGTACCAGTATACTCCAAGGCCGTTAGCTACCTACACCTCTGCATGTGTACTTAGAAGAATTCTAAGTTCACAAGATCAAGGTTAAGGTGCCCTCATCGGCCACAACACAATGGATACAGGCCGACAACGACACTGGTTCAAAGACTTGGGAAATCTCCCACAGCATTTGTTAACAACGATAAATCCAAGGCCAGGACGATGCGAACGTTCAGCCACTTGAAGTTAGATACTTGGGAAAATTCTAACAAAAGATAAGAAAGCCAAAGCCTGGACGAAGCGGACACCACGGTCAAGGCCGGAAGGAAAGCAACCACAAGAATCCAAAAACACTTAGGAAATTTTTGAAAAAAATTCCTAGGTGTTATGACATTACATCACCACCGGACAGGTCGACAAAGCCACCGGGCTGATGAGAAGGCACTTAAAAGGATCCAAAAACACTTAGGAAATTTTGGAAAAAAATCCTAAGTGTTATGACAGTAGAGAAACGACGGCTAGGCCGAGCAGGCCACTAGGCCGGAAAGACAGCAACTATGTGGAGCCAAAACACTTAGGAAATTTTTGAAACAATTCCTAAGTGTCATGATAGTAAAGCAAAGATGAATAGGCCGACCAGGCCACCGGACAGGGAGGCCGACCTCACGGACGTAGCGGACACTCGCGGGTGACCCAAGTTATGACCTTGACACTTAGACAAATTTTAGAGTTGGGATGACAAATGGAAAATAAGCATACGAAGAATTCAAAACCGATCAGGACAACAAAAATTTTCATTTATATTCAATTCAGTACAAAGGTGGGCTCTTCGGCCGTTACATCATTTGACAAAAATAAAAACTAACTACAAAGGAGTAGCCGATCAAGCCTCTGGGGCACCTCCATCTGCGGCTGGCTCTTCGGCCTCGTCGGTTCCCTCATCGGCCTCAGTCTCCTGGCCGGCAGGGGCTGCAGCGCTGGTGGCATCGTCCAAGAAATCAAATTCAGTATAATCCGGCTCGCCAAGGTCGGAGCTTTCAATGGGGGACTCGCGCTCCGACAGCGGAAGCTTGGCCTGCTCTTCAGGATCCTTCATCAGCTTCGGAAGCTTCAGGTTCCGTCTAGCCCACCCAGACGTGTAGTTCATAGCCTTCAAAGCACGAGATAGCCGCCGACACAGGAGCCTTTGCATCCGCTCCTGGCCCATGTTATAATACACGGCCATCTCTCTGCTGAAATACTCCTGGCCGGCGGGGGAGTTCATCCCCCAACTCTCAAGCCTGGCGGCCACCACCCCGTAGCACCAGGGAAGCCTCTCATCGGCCTTCCACCCCTCGGCCAGGAACTTCTCAACGGCCTCATCAGCAGCCCTCACAACGGCGGCCTCGGCCTCAGCTTTCTCCCGGACGGCCTCCTCGTTTTTGCGCCGCTCGGCCTCCTGCGCTTTTTGGATCTCCTCGAGCCCCCTTTTGCTCTCCTCGAGCTTGGCCAGGGCATCATCCCTGGCTGCAACAGCTTCATCGGGCCTCTGCTGCAGAGCCTTGGCATCCTCCCGGAGCCGATCAAGGCAAGCTACCGCCTCGTCGGCCGAGGCAGCCTTCTGCTCCAGCTCCTTCAAGCGAGCTATCTCCCGGTACTGCCTTTTATGGCTCTCCATGAGCATAAAGGCACTCTGCAGAACAGGGAAAACAATTCAGGCAACTGACTCTACACAGACGACGAGAAAGACAACACATAAGGAAAGTAACTTACTTGGACGAGGAGGTCCATGCCGCCCTCGTAAATCTTCACGTCCCCGAGCTTCTTCAAGTAAGCCCGATATTTGGCCGGCATGGCCTGGGCCAGGACGTCGTGGCCAAGGACGACATCATCAAACACACCCCCGCCGACGGGGTATTCTACCATCTTCTGGTAGGTGGCACCGGCAATCTCCTTGCCGGCCCTCCTCGTCCGTGGTTCCTGGACGAGAGGAAGCGATGGGGCAGCATCGCAAGCAGCAGTAAGGTCCACGACGGGACCACTATCGTCCACGCGCGGGACAGTCAGAGTACCGGCCTCGCTAGCCGAGGAAGGAGACGGCGCCATCTTCGTCTTCTTGGAGACGTTCAGGTCGGCCTCGGTCAATTTTTTCTGGCCGTCAGTGGCCGGCCTCTTCTTCGATTGGGCAGGCCTTGGGGCCGCATCAGTAGTAGCCCCGCTCCCATCGGCCGCGGCACGTCTGGCCGCCTCGGCCGCCTTAGCAGCCAACTCCTCGGCCGCTTTGGCCTTGGCAAGAGCCATTATGGAACGTCGGTCCATGGCAAAATCTACAAAGGAAAAACACAACAGATTAGTAAGGCAAAGGAACAAAACATAAAGACAGAAAGCCGAAAAATAATTACCATCGGCCTCAGCAGGGATGCCCAAATCCGGGCCGTCGGCCTCTTCAAAGGTGGTGGTCATCCTCGGCCAGAGTTGGAGGTCATCCTCCTTATCGCCATACAAATGGTATCTAAAGAAGCCGAGAGCGGTCATCTTGTATTCAGTAACGTAATCCTTCACGCTCCTCGGCCCCCCTTCCAGGAAAGCCTCCACCTGAGCGTCCAAGATCGAGCTCTTCGGCGGGTCATGGAGATTGAACCTCTCGGTATGGCCGAGAGAGGGGAACTCGGTGCCACTCTCACCCAGGGATACGAAAACGAACTTACTCTTCCACCCATGAATGGACGAAGGCAAGTCCGTGAAGCTCCTCTTCTTCGGCAGCTGTTGAAGAGTAGCATAGGCCGCACAGTTCTTGTGGCTTCCTCGGCCGATCTGGTACAAATTCATGAAAAGGGCCGTTGTCGGCCTGTAGCCCAGCTCCTCACACCGGAGTAAGAAGCCCACCATCAAGGAATAACTGTTCGGCGTCAGCAAGGCCGGAGGAAGCCCTACCATGTCCAGGTACTCAGTGATGAAAGGGTGAAGGGGGAACCTCAACCCCTTAGCAAAACTCATCGGGTATACTCCAAAGTATCCCGGTGGTGGAAGAAGAACATGGTCCGTCGGCCTGGGTGCCCTAACCCGCCCAAACGGCCCCACATACATCTGGGCAACAAGATAGTCGGCCGCGCTGCTCTCCGGCTTAATCAAAAAGATGTTGGTGAGGTCCAGGTAGGAGAGGCCCGGCCCATTCTTTGGCCTCCTCACCCTCTTCGGCTTAACTGCTCCCTTCACGGCAGACACCGGCCTCGGGCAGGGAATGACAGCAGAAGTGGACGCCCCGTCCACCACTCGGGACGCACCTACGTCCTCACCTTTTGAAGAGGAGGCGGACTCCTCGTCCTCGCCTTCCTCGTCCACCGGCTCTTCGGATTTGTAGGGACTTAGATGCTCTATCTCCTCCTCGAACTCCTCGAGCACCTCGTAGTCAAGTGACCTCGTGGAGGGCTGGTCGTCATAGGGGTAGTAGTCTTTGTTCAAGCTCTTCATAACTACTACTACGGGCCTAAGGAGATTAACTTAAGATCTAGGGGTGTTCAAACACCTAACACTAGATCACTAGCCTAGGAAGCAAAATATGAAAAGTGAGGAAGATCACGATGAACACTAACCTTGAACAACGAAGAACACGAAGAACAAGCTTGGAAGTTTATCTCTCTAGAAAAATGGCCAGCACTTCGACAATTCAGAATGCAAATGTGGTTTCTCGTCGGAGGGGGAGGGGTATTTATAGAACCCCCCCATCCAACGGTCACTACACGTGGCACCCTCCCAATGGCCACACCAGCGGTCACCAATGGGAGGCCACCACGTCACCAACGGGCCAAACTCAATAACAGCCCACTGGCAAGACGGACTCTACGGCCCATACACGTGCCGGCTTCACGAGTGCCAGCAAGCGCCCACATCGTCCTACTTGCCGGCAAGCTCCCACAACGTCCCCATCTTGTTTGCCAGGTTCACGAACGCCAACAATAAGGAGACGACAACGGCCTGAAACGTAACAAACGCCCACAGCGGCCACAGAACAAAAGGAACAAAGAGCCCACAACCATCGGCTCCTCGTAGTGACCCTTGATGATAACTCTCTACAAGCGATCTGTGCACAAGGGTTCTCCCACAGGGTTACCTTGACCAGAAAATCGCCATGAGGGTTGAATTCAGGGGGACTACGGAGAGACCGCTTCGGCCAGGGACTCAAGCAACTCCTTCACCCCTCACACTCTTCGGCCTGAAGCAGTGGGGGACTGGGGGACTACATCGGCCTCAACAAAACAAAGAGGAACAATGCAAAGAACATGAATGTAACCACAAAGCATGACCACATCGTCCACGCATCACAATGGACACATCGGCCAGAGGCACATGACATCATCAACAACGGCCAAAAGGAGTGCGCGAGCACCCTCATCGGCCACCCAAAGGAAAGGACGCCATCGTCCTCAAAGCAAGGAACAACCTCAACGGCCTCATCGGCCCAAACATAAACTTCAACCACCAACGTCCAGGAAAGGGAAAGCGTGCCTTCAACGGCCGCCATTGAAACAAGACACTCATCATCCTCAAACGAACACATTAAGGAAACAACGGCCTCCCCGCCCACAGCGAGGGACAGGTAACGGCCAAAGCACAGAACATGATCACCAAAGAGGAAACAGCGCCAACGCCGCAACGGCTAACGGCCCGGGGATGCCCGCATCGGCCAAAAGCACTAAAACACGGGAATCTACTCTCCTTCACTTCGTCTACGTCTCATCTTAGAGAGTGGGGGACTCCTGATGGAGTATATGGGTCTGAGCCCCCGGACCCACATACTCGGAAGAATAGAAAGCACAAGGCACAGGGTGGCGCCCTCGTCAGCCAAGACGCCCCCGTCGGCCGAAAAGGGGCCAACTCGGATTATGGTCCTGAGCCCAAGGAACCCGGGTGCCCTCGTCAGCCGTGCCCTCATCGGCCGTGCCCTCGTCGGCCACGCCCTCGTCGGCCACGAAGACCTCCCAGAACCGGATTTTACACTTACTCATTTGTACAGCCCATTAGTGGCTTTGTATTCGGCCCAGTAGCGGTCCAGTTGTAAATGGGCCTCCCAAGCCCAAGGCTTGGGAGCCCAGCCCGTATTTTCTCTATAAATACTCCCCTTGGGAGTAGTTATAGGGGGTTACAAATTCATTCTATTGAAGCATATTACTGCACTTCTCTCTCTAGCTCTCACTTCTCTCTAGATATACTCTATCATCGTCCGAGTGGAATTATTTGTCTGAGTCTTGGTTTGCCCTTTTTTTTGCAGAGTGCCTTTATGCTCATGGAGATCCATAAGAGGCAGTACCGGGAGATAGCTCGTTTGAAAGAGCTGGAGCAGAAGGCTGCCTCGGCCGATGAGGCGGTAGCTTGCCTGGATTGGCTCCGGGAGGATGCCAAGGCTTTGCAGCAGAGGGCCGATGAAGCCGCTGCAGCCAGGGACGATGCCCTGCCCAAGCTCGAGGAGAGCCAAAGGGCGCTTGAGGCCGAGCGGCGCAAGAACGAAGAAGCCGTGAAGGCGAAAGCTGAGACCGAGGCCGCCGCTGTGAAGGCTGCTGATGAGACCGTTGAGCGGTTCCTAGCCGAGGGGTGGAAGGCCGATGAGAGGCTCCCCTGGTGCTATGAAGTGGTGGCTGCCAGGCTTGAAAATTGGGGGATGAACTCCCCCGCCGGCCAGGAGTATTTCAGTAGGGAGATGGCCGTTTACTATAACATGGGCCAGGAGCGGATGCAGAGACTCCTGTGTCGGCGGCTATCTCGTGCTCTGAAGGCCATGAACTACACATCCGGGTGGGCTAGACGGAACTTGAAGCTTCCAAAGCTGATGAAAGATCCCGAAGAGCAGGCCAAGCTTCCTCTGTCGGAGCGGGAGTCCCCCATTGAGAGTTCCGGCCTCGGCGAGCCGGATTACACCGAGTTTGATTTCCTGGACGATGCCACCAGTGCTGCAGCTGCCGCCGGCCAGGAAACTGAGGCCGAGGAGGGAGCCGACGACGTCGAAGAGCCAGCCGCGGATGGAGGTGCCCAAGAGGCTTGATCGGCTACTCCCTGCTCCCTTGTAATTAGCTTTTTCATTTTGTGCCCAATTGATGTAATGGCCGAAGCGCCCACAATTGTAATGAGCTGATTATGAATGAAAATTTTTGCTATCCTGCTCGGCTATGAATTCCTTGTATGCTTATTTCCCTTTGCCATTTCAATTCTGAAATTTGTCTAAGTGTCAAGGTCACAACTTGGGTCGCCCGCGAGTGTCCGCTACGTCCGTGGGGTAGCCCACTCTGTCCGGTGGCCTGGTCGGCCTGTTCGTCGTTGCTTTACTATCATAACACTTAGGATTTTTTTTCAAAAATTTCCTAAGTGTTTTGGGTTCACTTAGCTGCTTTCTTCCCGGTCTGGTGGCTTGGTCGGCCTGGCCGTCGTTTCTTTACTATCATAACACTTAGGTTTTTTTTTCAAAAATTTCCTAAGTGTTTTGGGCTCACTAAGCTGCTTTCTTCCCGGTCTGGTGGCTTGGTCGGCCTGGCCGTCGTTTCTGTACTATCATAACACTTAGGATTTTTTTCAAAAATTTCCTAAGTGTTTTGGATCCACTTAGGTGCTTTCTCTCCGGCCTGGTGGCTTTGTCGGCCTGACCGGTGTTGATGTAGTATCATAACACTTAGGATTTTTTTTAGAAATTTCCTAAGTGTTTTTGGGTCCACTTAAGTGCTCCCCTTTCCGTCCCTGACCGTGGTGCCCGCTCCGTCCTGGCGTTGTCCCATTTTCCTTTTTGGTCAGAATTTTTCTAAGTGTCTAACTCCAAATGGATGGGTGGTCTCGTCGTCCTGGTATTGAGTCTCTCCCCATTGTTGGCAAATGATTTGGGAGATTTTCCAAGTGTTGAACCACTGTCGTTGTCGGCCCACTGTTTTTCGCGGCCGTTGTGTTCCCTTGTTTCTGATCTGATCAGGAAGGTCGGCCTGGATCCTTGTGATGTGGCCGATAAGGGCACCTTGAACTTACCTTTCTGAACTTAGAATTATTTTTCTAAGTACACATGGAAGGCGTGGGTAGCTAACGGCCTTGGAGCGTACAGGTACCCGCTTCGTCTAGAGTTTCTCCATTTGTACTTAGAGATTTTTCTAAGTATAAATGTGAGACATAGTTCCTTCTTTGCGGTACCGCTGCCGGCTAAGAGATGGCACTACCTTCATCGGCCAAGGTCTGGCTTGTGGCCGATGAGGGTGCCCCTTGCTTTCCCAAGGAGATGGCTCTTCCTTCGTCGGCTAGCCATAGTTCCTTCTTGAGGAACCTTTTTTTCTCAGAATTTTCTCTAAGTGTTTGGTAAACACATGAACAAATTCCCAAAGAACTGTCGCTTGACCAACACCCTTGGTTCCGGGATGCTGTGGCAAGTAGGGATTGTTTCTTGATTGCTTGATTCCTCCGTGGGTGTGATAAGTGCCCGTTTCGTCCTGGTCATCCTCAGGATTGTGGTTCTTTGTTTCATACCAAGCGTTGGTGCTTCAAAGGACTGTGGCCGATGAAGGTCACCTCTCGCGTGTCACCCAACCGATTCGGTTAGGGTTTTATAGGCGTATGTTTCGGTCGTGGCCATTCCCTTGTGGTGTGTGGACGTGTCGTCCATGTTACCTGTCAGTGGTACCACACTTGTGTTCAACTGATATGTACTTGGCCTAGTTGGGCCTGAGTTGTGGGGATTTTATTTTTTCATTGCTCGAGGCCGGCTAGTGTGCACGGCCGTCGGCTTCCCTCTTTTTCCCTTATATATATATATATATTTTTTTTTTGTTTTCGGGGAATATCCTTCTTTCAGGCTTCGGCCGAAGGGTGTGCTCGTCCTTCGACCGGTTCGGACTTCGTTTATAATGTCCGTGATCTCAGGGCGGGTCCCGTCGCCTATTTATGATGCGGGCTAGACTTTTGGTCGGTTTCCAACGGCTGTCGTTGCCCATCCCTGAGTTTTGGGATTTTGTCACCTCGGCCATGATTTCAGGCCTGTCGTCCTGCGATCTGGCGCGTGGACGACGCGGTGAGCTTCCCGTTTCAAGACGTGGGCCGTTTGCGGGCCCCTCGTCCTGGGGACATCGTCGGCCATACCTGAGCGTTTCACTTCTAGGCTTACGGGGCCCGGACGATGTGCTCTCTCAGCTAGGCCTGAGCCCTTCGCTGATACAAAATACAATGGAGTGCCTGAGCTTGTCGCTCGTAGGCTGCAAATGCAAGGGGCTACGTCGGCCATGCCTGAGCCTTTCGCTCTACGGTGGCCGACGGGGGCACCTGCTAATGTTTTACTTTAAATTCCAGAGAAAAAATCAGGAGGAACATGATTTTATTCATAAGTGGCTCGAGGCCGAGGGTGGCGTTCAATCAGTAACCCGTTAAGGGGTGAGGGCTTCGCCGTCTGCACCACCTTCGGATTACTGATAAAACTTCACCAGATGGTGTACATTCCACGTTCGTGGTACATTGGACCCATTCGGGCGTTTAAGCTTGTAGGTGCCGGGTTTGACCACGGCACTGACGATGTAGGGCCCTTCGTACTTCAATGCTAGCTTGCCACCCTCTGTCGGCTGGCTTGCTTCCCTTCGGCGGAGGATGTAGTCCCCCACCTGAAATTCCCGGGAACGTACCTTGGCGTCATAGTATGATTTTACTTGACGCCGGTAGTTCTCTGCTCGGACGTAAGCTTGCTCACGCCTCTCATCGACCAGGTGCAGGTCAATCTTCATGTTTTCTTCGTTGGTGTCAGGCTCGTATTGTTCCACCCGTCGGCTGGGGATGGCAACTTCCGTGGGCGCCTTTGCCTCAAAGCCGTAGCATAGGGCGAAAGGCGTTTCACCTGTCGCCCTCCTCGGCGTGGTTCTGTAGCACCACAGGATGTTGGGGAGCTCGTCGACCCAACTACCTCCTGCGGCCTGGAGTTTCTTCTTCAGCCCCTCCATGATTGTTCTGTTGGCGTTCTCGACCTGCCCGTTGCCCTGAGGGTAGGCAACGGAGGAGAAACGATGCTTCACCCCAAACTCCTGGAGGAGCTCCTGGAAAGGGGCTGCCTCGAATTGGGTGTCGTTGTCTGATATAATCTCCTGGGGGACGCCGAAGCGTGTGATGATGTTCTTGTAAACAAACTTTTGGCATCTGGCCCCCGTGATGCTGGCCAGGGGTTCCGCCTCGACCCACTTGGTGAAGTAGTCGACGACGACGATGATGTAGCGGTTGTTCCCGGCGGCTCTGGGTAGGGTGCCGACCAGGTCAATCCCCCATCTAGAGAATGGAATTGCGGTGCTTACGGGGGCGTAGTTGACAGCTGGACGACCAGGGGCCTTCTGGAGCACCTGGCACGTGGTACACTTCCTGGCCAGGTCAGCGCAGTCTCGTGCCATCGTCGGCCAGAAGAAACCCTGGACGACGAGACGCCGGGACATGCTGAAAGGGCCCTGGTGCGAGGAGCAGACACCACAATGAACTTCTTCCATGGCCACGTCGGCCTCATCCTGGTGGAGGCATCGAAGGAGAGTGCCATTATAGGATCGTTTGTAGAGTTTGCCATCTTCAATGGTGTAGCTTGGGGCCCTGAGTTTGGCAAGTTTGGCCCTCTCCTCGTCCGGGGGGAGCTCCCCCGTCGTGATGAAGGTGACGATGTCAGAGATCCAGTCCTCCGGTCGCTGTTGGACGCACAAGACGGGGCTGGCATGGATGCTGGACATGCTCAACTCCTCGATCTTGGCTAGTTGGGAGATGTGCTCCGGGGTGTCTGAGCTGAGTTTGGAGAGGATGTCGGCCTCGGCGTTCTCGGCCCTTGGGATCTGTGTGATCTCGTGGGTTTCGAACGCCTTCAGCAACTCCTCCGCTGCTTGTTTGTACTGCTTCATTCGGCCTTCCTTTGTTTCGTACGATCCCTCCACCTGGCCCACCACCAGTTTGGAGTCGCACTTGATTTTTAGGTGCTTGGCCTTGAGGCTGGCGGCGAGTCTGAGACCGCTGAGGAGGGCCTCATACTCGGCTTCGTTGTTCGATACCCTGAAGTTGAAGCGGATGGCGTAGTAGGCTCTGAATCCTTCAGGGGATATGAGGACGACGGCCGTGCACTCAATGACGAAGTCGGCCAAGGCTTGCCCTTTGATGGATGGCCTTGGTTTGATCTCAATTTGAAACTGGCTGAGGAAGATCGCCCATTTCACCATCCTTGAGGAGCTGGTGGGACTCCTCATGAGTGTGCCGAGAGGCTGCTGGGTCAGCACATGGACGGTGTGGGCCTGGAAATAGTGCCCCAGCTTCTTCACCGTGTGGACGATGGCTAGCACCGTCTTCTCAATGGGGGAGTACCTGAGCTCGGCCTCCCTGAGTGTCTTGCTGATGTAGAAAATGGCCTTTTGCACCCCTTCGTCCTCACGGATGAGCACGGAGCTGATGGCCGACGTGCTCACCCCTAAGTACAAGAAGAGGGTTTCGCCGGCTTTGGGCTTGGAGAGCACGGGTGGGGACGACAGGTACCTTTTCAATTCGTCGAATGCTTCGTGGCACTCCGTCGTCCACTTGAAGTTGATGGCTTTACGCATGATCTAAAAGAAGGGGAGTGCCCTCTCGGCTGACCTGGAGAGGAACCGGTTTAAGGCCGCCAAGCGCCCCGTCAGTCGCTGTACCTCCTTGACGTTGCGGGGCGGCTCCATGTTGATGATAGCCTGCGTCTTCTCCGGGTTTATCTCGATGCCTCTCTGGCTGACCATGTAGCCGAGGAACTTGCCGCCCTGGACGCCGAAGGCGCACTTCTTGGGGTTGAGGCGGAGCCTGAACTCCTTCATTATTTCAAAGATTTCCCGGAGGTCGTCGGCGTGGGAGGTGGCCTGCCTGCTCTTGACGATCATGTCGTCGACGTACGCCTCCATCGTCCGGCTAAGGACCGCCCTGAAGATCTTGGCCACCATCCTAGTGTAGGTGGCGCCGGAGTTTTTGAGTCCGAAGGCCATGACGAGGTAGCAAAAGATTCCCTCTGGGGTCATGAATGCCGTCTTCTCAGCGTCATCTTCATGCATGGAGATTTGGTGGTACCCTCTGAAAGCGTCGAGGAACGACATCAACTCGCACCCCGCCGTCTCGTCCACCAGCTGATCAATGTTGGGGAGAGGGAACGGGTCCATGGGGCACGCCTTGTTCAGGTCAGTGTAATCAACACACATTCTGAACGTCGGCGGTTTCTGGGCGAGGACGACGTTGGCCAACCATGTCGGGTACTTCACCTCTTTAATGTGTTTGATTGAGAGGAGCATGGCGACCTCCCCTTTGACGAAGTCCCGCCTGTCGGCGGACAAGTAGCGCCGCTTCTGTTTGACAGGCGCGGAGGCCGGATCGACGGTCAGCCGGTGAGTGATCACCTGGCGGCTGATGCCTGGCATATTGTCCGGGCCCCACGCGAAGACAACAGTGTATGACCGTAGGACGGGGAGGATGGCGTCTCGTTGGTCCTGGGGGAGTTGCTTCCCGACTCTGAGAACCCGCTCCGGCCGGGAGGTATCCAGAGGGATTTCCTCGACCTCCTCGGCCGGCTCCGCATGTGGCCTCTCCTCGTCCATGGCGACGACGGCCGTGATGGTGTCTATCCTCTGGCCTTCCCTCTCGGCCGGCCTCGTCAGTTTGAGGTAGCATGCCCTGGCTATCCTCTGGTTTCCTCTGGCGTAGCCGATGCCGTCATTGGTGTGGAACTTCAGGCACAAGTGCTTCATGGAGATGATGGCCTCCAAGTCCTCCAGCGCTGGCCGGCCCAAGATCAGGTTGTGGGCGCACTGGAGGTTGACCACCATGAACTCCATGTCAATTCTGGCGTGGTGGGGGCCGTCACCGACCTCCACGGGGAGGACTATCGTGCCCTCGGCGTCGATAGAGTCCCCGGTGAAGCCGGATAACGGTGTCTTGATCGGCTTCAGCAGAGCTCTGTCCAGCTTCAGCTGCTTGAAGGTGTCCAGGTACATCACGTTGACGGAGCTCCCCGTATCGATATAAGTACGGTGGATGATGGAGTCACCGATCTCACACCGGATGACGAGGGCGTCCCTGTGTGATTCCATACCCGGAGGCAAATCCTTGTCGGTGAAGGTGATCGCCTCCGTCCGTTGCTTCTTCGGCTGGGGGGGAACGTGGGACACCTCCCCAATGTAGAGGGATTGGGCCCATTTCTTTCTCTGAGTGGCGGAGTCCCCCCAGTGTTTCCACCTACGATGAGGTGAATGTGATTCTTCTTCGGCGGGGGCTCTTCGAAGTCCTCGTCGTCGCTGAGCCTACCAATCTCCCGCTTCTTCGCAGAGGGTTCGCCCCCATGTTTGCCGGTGTTTACCCATGTGTTTTTGCGTGGGCCACCTTTAACAAACTGGAGAGTTCCCCTTGGCGAATAAGGCGCTCGATGGCCTTCTTCAGTGTGATGCAATCGTCGGTGTTGTGCGACGAGTTCTTGTGGAACCGGCAGTATGTGCCGCCCTGCTGGATGGCAAGGATCTCCTCGGCCGGCCGAGGAGCCTGCTCGATGAGGCCGTGCTTCTCGGCATAATCGAGGATGGTGCCGACCGGGTGAGTGAGGAGACCCCCGGCCGTTCCAACCTCGGCCGCCAGTGGTGATCTTTCTTACTCTGTCCACCAGAGCTGTGACGGCCCTGGGCACCCTGGCCGGCCGGGGACGGACCCGGGGCCGGCGAAGGATTTGTCTTCTTGGAGGGATGGCCTCCCTCCTTCTTGTGATTGTGGAGCTCATCGGCGTCAGCGTACAAGCCTCCGCGCTGGAGCGCCTTGGCGTACGACCTCGGAGGGTCGGTGATAAGGCTCTTAGCGTACGGGGAGCTGCGGAGGGCTCCCTGGTACAAGGCGAGGAGGGTGCGCTCATCGGCCCCCTCGACCTCCTCGGTTTCCCTCGTCCACCGATCGATGAATGACCAGAGGGACTCCTCGTGCTGCTGCTTGACGGAGAGGAGGTGGGTGAAATACTTCTTCGCACGCTTCCTCCCGGCAAAGTGGGTGAGGAAGTGTTGGGCGAGATCCTGCCATGAGTCGATGCTCCCTTCGGGGAGCACGTTGAACCACTCGTACGCTGGCCCCTCGAGAGTAGAGAGGAACCAACGGCAGAGGTATTCGTCGGACGCGTTCACCATCAGCATGTTGTTCTGATAACGGCTGAAGTGCTCCTGGGGGTCTGATCGGCCATCGTAGGACTTGATGGCGTTTCCCCTGTACTTCTCCGGGATGGGGGCCGAGAGGACCCTATTGGTGAAAGGGGTCCTGGTCCTGACCTGGATGATGGGGTCACCTCGCCCCTCGGCCAGCTCCCTCTCCAGGGCGCTAACCTTGTTCATGAGCGCGTTGAGGCCGGGGTCGTTGGAGGCGCCGGCCGTAGGGATGTTGGCCGACTGCTTGGCCTCCATCTGTGCCAACCTCCTTTCCAGCTGGGCGATGACCTCGTCCCGGGGGTCCCTGGCGGCCGCAGCGGCGCCCGGCTGGTTCCTCATGCGCTCGTCGTGAGCCGCATTGATCTGGTGGCGCACGTCGTCTTCGTGCAGCTTCCCCTTACCCTTGTCCGGACGGGGCTGGTCCGCTGTCCGGGACACAGACCCCAAGCTTTCCCTCGGCGAGCCAGGCCGACGCTTGCCAATCCGTCCCGCCATCCTCTCCGAAACCGGACGACGACGCGTGTCACCTAGCCTGTTGAAGGCAGAGGCTTTTCCACGCGCTGGGGTCTGCCCGGGCCGAAGAGGGGAAGCAGGGTGGGAGTGGGACGACACCGTGTCCTGGGCCATTACCCCCTCATCGTTGTCTATCTGGACGGCCAACGGTTGGGGATGAGGAGGTGGAGTGACGTTCCCCCCAGTCCTTGGCAAGAGTGCGCTGAGGACGGTGGGATTCTGAGCCAGGCTGGCGATGATGACCGACAGCGCGGCCTGGACCTGTAGATCCACGGACGGAGAGGCCGCGGCCATAGGCTGGGCCGGGGCGTGATCCGTCTTCTCAGCTCGCTTCTCGTCCAAGCCGAGGCGGGCATCAGGGGCTCCGCCGTTGAGTTGGTTGTGGAGGTCCGTCGTGAGGTTGAAGGCCTCCTGGAAGAGGTCCCCTCCGCCGACCTGGTCGGCCGTGGCGTCCTCATCGTGCTCCCTGGGCTCTTGGTCCTCAGGGATGGCGTTGCTGACGAGGTTGCGGTTTGATTTAGTTCTTCCCATGATCAGTGGTTAGCTGTGCTTGGTAGCGACGAAGGGTGCTAACTTGATTGTTCTAGCTCTCAACGAGAGCACCAATGATAGAGTATATCTAGAGAGAAGTGAGAGCTAGAGAGAGAAGTGCAATAATATGCTTCAATAGAATGATTTTGTAACCCCTATAACTACTCCCAAGGGGAGTATTTATAGAGAAAATACGGGCTGGGCTCCCAAACCTTGGGCTTGGGAGGCCCATTTACAACTGGACCGCTACTGGGCCGAATACAAAGCCACTAATGGGCTGTACAAATAAGTAAGTGTAAGGAATAAATGTATTTAGATTTTGATGATGCAAGGTTTATTAGAATTTGAAAGTACCCCATTAGAACTTGTGTATTAGAATTTCTTTTGTAAGTTTTAGCTTAGTCTGCCTGCCAGAGTTCCATCTTGCCTCTACCAGAGTTGCTCCCAGAGTTGCTCACCAGAGAAGCCATCAGAAACTGGTTATCAGGAAGATACCAAAGTGGGCAACAGAGACGGACTTCAGAGATTGGACCAGAGAACCTCTTCAGACTCTGCTAAATCCACCAGATCCCGGAAGCCCTTCCAACGGTCGTTAAACTAACGGGAAATCCCCTAACGGTTACAAACCTTTCAACGGAAGCATGACACTGTACACGCATTAAATGCACATTTAATGATGTACGTACGAAGAGATATTTAAAGCTGATGATTGACCATGCGAGTATCTTTACGCCCCCAAAATAGCAAGTCGGAGGACCAAACGGTCAAGTCAACAGTACATGCATTTAATGAAGCTGTCTTCTACACTCCAACGGGAAGACTGCTCCCAGTATAAAAGATACACTCTGAAGAACTAAGAAAAATAACTTTGCCAAGATAAATTTGCGTAAACAACCTTCTTGAGATTAAAACTTCATTCTCAGACAAGAAAAGGCTCCAGTTGGAAGATATACTTTCTTATCCTTTATCCAACTAGCAAACTGCAAAGTTACTCAGTTCTTCAACACTTCAAAAGCTTCATATACCTATCCTTTGTGAAGAAGCAACGTTGGAGAAAACTGATTTTATATCAAAGACTTCTTGAAAAAGAAGGGACGTCTCAAACTAGCTGGAGTAAGTGAAGTGGGGATACTTCAAGAGACTCAGTGAAACGAGATCAGCCATCAGGAAGCAGGACTGCATCCCGGGTGGCAACTAGACTTGAAGAAGACGAGGAGTGCTTCTTAAGCTCTAGGGACTAAGGCGTTGTAAACTGTTGTTTTTACAAGCTTAGTGGAACAGTGGACTAGAGGAACAAGTTGTTCCTTGAACCACTATAAAAACCCCGGTGTCATTTACTTTAAGCTTTTAATTCCTGCACTTAAGATTCTACTGACTAACTCTTAAGGTTGGACTCTGTGTCCAGCAGATCTTCCTTCAGAGTTATCAGAAAGGCACCTTGCCTTAGTTTTCTTCTAGAGGCTACCCGGACAGAAACTTATCCGCTGCCTGGTCTAGTTCTGCCATCAGAACTTGACCATCTCTGTCACCAGATTTGGACCATCTCTGTGAAGTCAGACTTGACTTGGAGAAAAGTTTAAATTCCTAAAACAGTCTATTCCCCCCCTCTAGACTGTTTCCATTACAAACGGGACCAACAAGTGGTATCAGAGCCTCCTTGTTCCTAAAACCATCTTGGATAGAATTACAAGCCTTTGTCGTATTTTCCTTTGGGGGGGAAAACACGCAAAAGTGGCTTGGGAAGATGTATGTCTACCAAAAAAGGAAGGAGGTCTAGGTATTAGGGACACAAAGATTTGGAACAATGCATTACTATCTCGTACCTTATGGAATATCCACTCAAAACAAGACTCTCTTTGGGTAAGGTGGGTTCATGGGGTATACCTAAATGGGGGCTGTGTGTGGACCTTTGTTCCACACAATAGGGATTCGCAATTAATGAAGAGATTGGCATTGATACGGGACATGATTGTCTCAAAATTCTCTTCTATAGCCGAGACCACTACATACCTTGAAAAGATGACTTTTAATGGTAAATTATCCTCTTCCAAGGTTTATGACCTTCTTAGACTTAAAGCCACACCACATGCGTGGATGTCTTTCATTTGGAAGGCTTACATCCCTCCAAAATTCTCATTCATAATGTGGTTAGCATTTCAGAATAGGCTGCCAACGTATGATAACATGATATATCTTGATGTTGCTAATGTTTGTCCATTCTGTAAGGGTGAACCGGAGACGGTACCACACCTATATTTTGATTGTACATGTACAGGGCAGCCTTGGAACAATGTCAAAGATTGGCTTGGTATTTCAAGACAAATGGCATCCTTGAAGAGCGTGGTGAAGTGGACCCAAAGGGAGTGCAAAGGAGCGCATATTAGAGCCAAAGCAACAAGAATAGCTTTTAGCTACACTATATATTGGATATGGCGAACTCGAAATGCAATTCGTTTTGATGGTGCGGCCTTGAAGTTGGATGAGATGTTTACACATATCAAATATATGGTGTACAAAGTTCTCTATTCTCTCTATCCATACCATATGATTAATTTTTGAAAATTTTTGTCACGGCTTGATGGCTGGCTGTTTTGCTACTTTCCTTTTGGCTAGATCTCTGATCTAGGTTTGCTAGTATAGCATTTGATGTATAGGATATCCATACTTGGATATGCCTCTAATTTTGCCACGATGTACATAACTTTTGGTTACTATTTATATATTTACAGTTCACCAAAAAAAAAGAGCCTCCTTGTTCTTGTAATCGTTTAGGTTACTTACCAAACAAGAGATCCACTTGTTTTAGCCTCTTTAATCTCATATTATGGATAACACTCTTTCAAAGAATCTTATGTTCTCAGTAACAAAGTTTGATGACTGGAGGATCCGCATGAAAGCTCACCTCTGCGCACTCCATGACGAAATGTGGGAAGTTCTTGATGCAGGACCTTTCACAGAGTTCACCAAGGTCAACCCTGAATACATCACTGGTAGTGGTCAACCCCAGATGATCACCAAACTGCGCCATGAATGGTCTAATGAAGAAAGGAGAAAGTACAACCTTGACAACATTGCCAAGGATATCCTCTACAAGGCCATTGATGACAAGTACTTCACAAGGATCAAGAAGTGCAAATCTGTCAAGGAAATCTGGGATACTCTCACCCTGATAGGAGCTGGAGATGAGCAAGAAAAGGACAACAAACTCACTATTGCCATGAAGAAGTTTGAAGACTTCAAACTTCTACCTAAAGAATGCATAACTGAGATGTATGCACGCTTGCTCACCCTCACTGCTGAGATATCAGAACTTGGGAAGGAACTTACTCCCAAAGAGATCAACTTGAAGGTTCTCAGAGGTCTACCTTCACCATGGAAGATGAAGGTCACTGCCATGAGAGATAGCAAGGATCTCAGAACCTACAGCACTGAGAAACTCATCTCTGATCTCAAATCCTATGAGTTTGAGATGAATGAAGAGGAGAAAGAAGAAGTTGAGGACAGAACAACTACTGCCCTCACTGCCAGCACCTCTCAGGTAAATAATTTTGACCCTTCTATTCTTTTAACTGACGAGTATATGGCGGCTTTTGCTAGGAAGTTCAGGAAATTCTTAAAGCCGAAGGATAGCAGAAGTCCACACTCTAGCAGAAAGCCACACCAGAAGTCCAAACCATCAGAAAGTAGTGGAGAGCTTCTCTGCTACAACTGCAGACAACAAGGGCACTTCAAAGTCAATTGTCCACACCCCATAGTCTCCAAAAGGCAAGGCCAGGAAGGAGAAAAGAAATACGAGCACCGAAGAAGGAAAGCACTCATCACTGAACAACCAGAGAAGGTCCCCCTCTCTGAGACAGAGTCCAGCTCGGAATCAGAATCTGATGAAGCATTCTGTTGCCTGGACACAGAAACTGAAGACCTATGCCTTATGGGTCAATCTGATGATGAGGTATCTTCTACTTCCAACTCTAGTTTTTCTTCGGTAGGCAGAGCCTTTGATTCTGATTCAATGTCAGAATTTTGGGAAGAGTTTTAAGCCATACAAACCACTTATTCTTCTGTTAAAGAAGAAAACAGTAAGCTTAAGGTTGAAATCCTTGACTTAAGAAAGGAGGTTGAGATCAAAATCAATCTTCTAATTAAGGAAAGAGATCAGCTGGAAGCTGAAAATGGTTCTCTTCTAAAGAGAATAAGAGAGATAGAGCCTCTTGAGATTAAGTACAAAGCTTACCAGAAGGCCCAGTCTTCCATGGAAAAGATTGTACTTGACCAACAAATTGGCACTGGTTTTGGTCTTGGTTATGGCTCAACAGAATCAGGTGAGCCTTCTGTAATGCCTAGCACCAGAGTTGCTAAGGCAGACAAGGTCATAGCGCCACTGATTTCTAGCCCCATTTGTCAAGCTGGTGTATCTGGCACCAAGGTTATTCATGAGAATGTCAGACCAGAAAAGGAAAAGATAAAGGTTCAACAGAAACCCATTTTAAAAGTTAATGAACCTGGCAGAAGACCTAACAACAGGAAAGATTTTCAGAATACCAAAAATCAAAGACAAAACCATAACAGACAAACTCATGATAATCATGTCAGAAATGATCACCAGAAAGGCAGATATCAAGAGAAAGTTAACTTTAGGCAGAAAAGGTTGGCTGGTCAACTTAAGAAGCCCAAAGTTAATCGCCCCTCTGATCTTGATAGTATATGGGACTTCTACCCAACTAAAAAGGCTATGCAGAAGTATGTAAACCGGAAGCATGATCCTCACAAGCATCTGCCCAAAGTGAATCACACTTCCGTTTACTATGACTACCAGGTGGACAATGGGTACCATCCACCAAGGTTTCACTTGATGAGACCAAAGTGGTACCGGCTGCCAAGACTGCATAACCCCCTAGGACCCAACATTGCTTGGGTACCTAAATCTTCCTTTTAATTTTGTAGGAACTGTGTGCTGGAGCCATCTCTGAGCAAGATTGGTACATTGATAGTGGATGCTCCAGGCACATGACAGGTGACAAGAGTTGCCTAACAGAGTTCCAGAAAGTCAAAGGGCCTAGAGTTACCTTTGGAGGTAATGATAAAGATGGCCAGACAAAAGGAAGAGGGAAGCTGATAAAGAACCAGATAATCATAGATGATGTCTCCTATGTCAAAGGACTGAAATTCAACTTGCTGAGTGCAAGCCAATTCTGTGACAAAGGCTACACAGTTGAATTCTCCAAAGTAGGATGCTCTGTCAAGCATGAGACAACTAAAGAAGTGGTTCTAACAGCAACAAGGAAGAAAAACATCTATGTAGTTGATTGGTCAACCGCAAAAGATGGAATTTGCCTGATAGCCAAAGGAGATTCAAAACTCAGTTGGGAATGGCACAAGAAACCGAGCCACTTGAATTTCAAAACAATCCACAAACTGGCAAGGGATCACATTGTTGAAGGTCTACCCAACCTTGTATACAAAAAGGAGAACTTGTGCAGTGCATGCCAAAAAGGAAAACAAGTGAAGAACTCATTCAGACCCATTGCTGGAAACCTATCTACTGGTCCTCTGAATCTAATCCACATGGATTTATTTGGACCAGTGGAAACTCCAAGTGTTGGTGGCAAAAGATACACCTTAGTCATGGTGGATGACTACTCCAGATTCACATGGACTATCTTTCTGACCAAGAAAAATGAAACTCTGCAGAAACTGCCATCTCTGCTAAAGCTATTACAGAATGAGCAAAATCAGAAAGTCAAAGCCATCAGATCAGACAGAGGAACAAAGTTCGTCAACAAGGTCATACAGGATTTCTGTGACCATAATGGTACAATGCATCAACTCTCTGCAGCCAGAACCCCTCAACAAAATGGAGTTGCAGAAAGAAGAAATAGAACCTTAAAGGAAGCTGCAAGGACCATGATTGCTGAATCAGGTCTACCCTACAGATACTGGGCTGAAGCAATCAATACTGCATGCTACACCCAGAACAGGAGCATGATTCACAAGACTCATCAGAAAACTCCTTATGAATTATGGAAAGGACGAAAACCCAACATCAGCTACTTTCATGCATTTGGATGCAAATGCTATATACTCAACAATGGGAAGGATCACCTCAAGGTGTTCCAAGAAAAAGCTGATGAAGGAACATTCTTAGGCTACTCTAGCACCAGTAAAGCCTATAGAATACTCAACAAAAGAACTCTACTTGTTGAAGAATCTATTCATGTCAAGTTTGATGACCTCAACTCAGTTGAAAGCATAACTGAAAACTTGGAGAAAGCAAATCTAGAAGAATCACCTGAACTGGATCCACCAGAGACGGATACACCAGAGTTGCTAAGTAACTCTGCCATACCAATTCACCATCAGAATCCCATTCTACAAGGCAAAGAGAGTGATGAAGAATCAGAAGAAGATCAAGAGAATCCAAGACAACCCCTATCTGAACCTGATCTAACTTGGTTAAGAGATCATCCTCCTAATCAAGTAATTGGTCAAATCAGAAGTGGAGTTCAAACCAGATCCACATCTAGAAGAGAAGCAATGCTTACCTGCTACATATCTCAGATGGAACCTATGACAGTTGAAGAAGCTCTTGCAGACTCAGACTGGATCAATGCAATGCAAGAAGAGCTTACTCAGTTTGAAAGGAATAAAGTATGGGAACTTGTTCCTAAGCCAAAGCACCAGAATGTCATTGGAACCAAATGGGTATTCAAGAACAAAGCAGATGAAGACGGTAACATTGTAAGGAATAAAGCTAGGCTGGTAGCCAAGGGATACTGCCAAGAAGAAGGAATAGATTTTGATGAGACCTTTGCACCAGTTGCCAGACTTGAAGCCATCAGAATCTTCCTAGCCTATGCTGCCTTCAACAACATCAAGGTCTACCAGATGGATGTCAAGAGTGCATTTTTGAATGGAGATCTTGAAGAGGAAGTTTATGTGGAACAACCACCAGGTTTTGTTATTCCTACTCAATCTTCTTGTGTCTATAAGCTTAAAAAGGCCCTCTATGGTCTTAAGCAAGCTCCCAGAGCCTGGTATGGCACATTGTCCCTTTTCCTGGTGAACCATGGGTTTACTAAAGGAAAGGTTGACAAAACTCTATTTCAAATCTCTGTTGCTAATCATATTCTATTAGTACAAATATATGTTGATGACATTATTTTTGGTAGTACTAATTCAGAACTGTGCAAGAAATTTTCTCAAGTGATGCAGAGTCAATTTGAAATGAGTATGATGGGAGAACTCAGTTACTTCCTAGGACTCCAAGTCAAACAAGTTCCAGAAGGGATCTTTATCAATCAAGGGAAGTACACCAGAGATCTGATCAAGAAGTTTGGAGTGGAAGGCAAATCATCAGTGAAGATTCCCATTAACACGTCACAAGGAATTGGTCCAGATGATGAAGGAAAGGATGTGGATGCAACAACATACAGAGGGATCATAGGATCTCTGTTGTATCTAACTGCAAGCAGACCAGACATCTCGTTCTCTGTTGGAATCTGTGCCAGATACCAATCAAAGCCCAAGGAAAGCCATCTAAGTGCTGCAAAGAGAATCATCAGATACATCAAAGGAAATCCAAATGCAGGCTTATGGTATCCCAAAGGAGGTAACTTTGAACTATTTGGTTATTCTGACTCAGATTTTGCAGGTTGCAGACTAGACAGAAAGAGCACCTCTGGTCACTGCCAATTGCTAGGAGGAAGGCTTGTTTCCTGGTTTAGCAAGAAGCAGAACTCCATCTCAACCAGTACAGCTGAAGCTGAGTACATTGCAGCTGGGAGTTGCTGTGCTCAGTTACTCTGGATGAAGCAACAACTGAAGGACTATGGAATTCAAGCCAAGGAGATCAAGCTGTTGTGTGACAACACTAGTGCCATTGCTATCACTCAGAATCCAGTTCTTCACTCCAGGACAAAGCACATTGAGATCAGACATCACTTCATCAGAGATCATGTTGAGAAGAAGCATATCTGTATGGAGCATGTACCTACAGAGGATCAACTTGCAGACATTCTAACCAAGCCTTTACCTGAGGCAAGGTTTAACAAGCTAAGGGAAGAACTGGGAATGATGGATGACCTTCCCAGAGATGTCTGAACCAGAGATTCACTGAACCAGAACTACTTTCTTCTGCACCAGAAACTCGGATCAGAGAACCTCTATCTCTGTTCATCAGAATCTCACATCAGAGAACCTCTATCTCTGATCATCAGAATCTCACATCAGAGAACCTCCCCTTCTCTGACCAGAGTTCCTCAACCGAAAGACAGCAGATACGGATGTGGACTTAGCAATATTTCGTGGTACGGGCAAGACCTAATTAACTGAAACGGTCTTTTACCAAAATACCCCTAATCGTTACTCTTCTAATGGAAACGTTTTCCGCCCGCATTTCATTAAATACTGCCTCGAAACTGCCAATATACCAAACGTCCACTATTCCTAACCCCTTTATATCCACCGTCTTCGACCCAAATCCATACTGCATCTTCACCTCTCTCAAAACTGCTTTTGCATTCAAAGCTCTCAGATCCCAAACCTTTCAATCCCCAGAACTTTTTCTTAACCGTCACTCAGAATGAACTTCCTCAACATCAATGATCTGTCTAAGGAAGAAGCTAAGACCCTTATTGCCAACGTTGTATCCGGCATGAAGGTTGACATGTCGTCCCTACCTCTACTGGCAGAAAACCAGAAAAGGATGACCAAGATCATCCAAGGAATGACTGACTCCCAACTTTCAAAAGTTGTTGCTCATCCTTATGAGCACTTCAGCACCAAGGATGTGGCTGAGTTCTACCTCAACGCCACCATCTCCAAGACCGGAGTTCACTCTTCAGTGCAAGGTCAACGCATTTTTCTGAATGCAGATGCACTCAATGAATTCTTTGGAGTTCAACTTGACTCCCAAGACCCAGAAGCCATCAACCTCATTGCTCTTGACTCAGTGGAAGTCTCCACTGAAGGATTTGTTCAGACATACTACCGTCCGGAGGCTGCCGGACTGGACAAGCTGTACATGAAGAAGTTTCTGTTGAAGAAGGACTTTGAGAAGCTTGTCAGCATTCTGCACCGATGCTTGTGGTGCAAAACTGCCTCAACTGATGAGATGAACAAGAACAATGCAAAGGCAATCTTTGCAGTTCACCATGGCATGAACATCAATTGGGGAGAGGTAATCTTTGGCTCCCTATCTGAGTTCATCAAGAAGAAAGACTCTGAAACAGGTCTTCTCAACCAAGATGGGACATGGCCTTCTCATCTCTGCCATTCTCGCTGCCAAAGGAGTTCAACTCAGGGATCCCATCTCAGTTGATCACTCCAAGACTATCTTTCTTACAGCCTGACCAAAGTTCAACATTGCCATCTCTTCTGAGCTTAAGAGAGAGGAAAGGCTGGAGAAGAAAAGGGAAGAACATGCTTCTAAGGCCAAACCTGCTTCCAAGAAAGTTACCAAAAAGCCCAAACAACCTGAGCAGTCACAGGTTGTAAGGGAAGTCAGACAGAAGATGAAGAGTGACAATCTGTCACTACCAGAGAAGGAAACAGCAGAAGAGGTTGCACCAGAGTTGCCCTCCCCAAAGGCAACCAGGAAATCTGCTGCCAGTAAACAGAAGCAGAAGAGAAGAAGAAAGTTGGTTGTGCAGAGTGGGGACTCTGACAACTCAAGCACTCAACCTAGGCAGAAGAAGAGGAAGACTAAGGTCATCTCACCTGCCAAGGACTCAACACTTCAGGGGGAACCTGTACCAGAATCTGGGACTCTACCAGAGGATGACCCAGAATCTGCACCAGAGTTGCCAAACTCTGCTCTCTCACCAGAGCGTGAAGCCACACCAGAGATGGACCAAGAAACTGACTTCAGCATCATTCTGCAGAAGCAGTTTGACAGAGTCCTAGCCTGGAGAAGATGGAGAATGGGACCTCTCCAACAAATCATTCAGTATTTTGATTCTTATGAAGAAGAAGAAGCTGATGTTCTTCACTGGGTAGGCACAGATGATGTGTCAAAATGCTTCAACCTTACCTTCCTGATCTCTGTCCTACAGAAGAAGAAAGACAGATATCAAGGTAAAATTCCTACATCTGACCTATCTCCAGAAAGGCATGTCAAAGCCTTGGAAGAAGAAGAAATGGAAGAATTTGATGATTGGCTGATGGAGAAGAAAAGAAAGGAATCCATGATCAAATTCCGCCATAGTGCTCTTGAGGAAGGAGAACCATCAACAGCAAACGACATTGCTATTACCATGGAGAAGTTGATCAAGGAGTGGAGAGAATCTGTGTACTCTGAGATTGTTCTTGAGGTAATTCCTTCACCTCCTCCTTCCCCTCCCAAATCTCCTATTCCTCAACCTTCACCTTCTAAATCTCCATCCAAACCTTCTTCCCCATCTCACCAGAAAACACCTTCACCTAACCAGAAAACCACAACCTCCACCAGAACCCCATCTCACCAGAAACCCAACTCCAGACCCTCTTCACCCTGCAAACAACCCTCTTATACCAGAGATCGATCACCTTCACCCCCACCATCTCCCTCACATCAACCTACTCCTCAAGCCTTAATACCTTTTCCCCAGAACTCACCTCCTCAGAAATCCTTATCTCCATCCAAATCTGCCTCACCTCAGAGATCCCCTCAGCACTCTGCAGGCTCCCCTCTTCTTCCAGTGACAATGATGGATTTCTTACATCCTCCATTGCTGCTGATGAAACCTCCAAAAGGAGAAGGACTCCTCCCAGAGTTCCTTCCCCTCCTCCATCCAACAGAGTTCCTCCATTACCTAAAGGCAGAGGATTGGAAATGCCTGGATTTACTTCTGATGAACCCCAAATACCTTTCAACCAGTTTGTGAAATCTGCTGAAGCTTTTGGTGGAATACTGGTTCAAGATCTGAGCAAGATAATAGAGTTGAATGATAAGCAACATGAAGAGCTCACCCATACAAATCTGCAAATCACAATAGGATTTCAGCATCTGACAGACAAAGTTGCTGCACTGACAGAAAATCTGCACAACTTCATGCATTCTTCTACTTCAAGGATTGATTCTGTTTCCAGAGATGTGAGCGGACTCAACTCTGTTCTTCACTCGCACTCTCAAGCTCTGCTTGCCCAGAACCAGACAATCAATAAGATATCAGATTCTGTTCACAATCTCCAAAAATCTGCTGATAACTCCTCCCAGAAGCTCAATATCTTACACTCTCTGCAAGGAACACCAAGAGCAAGGCCTGGCTCTCCTCAAAACTGACAAGGAAAGATACCAGAAGATGGTGCTCCTAGAAGTCAGCACAAGGGACCTTCAATCTGCAGTGGACAAGCAACAGAGTTTGATTGAAGGACTTGCCTCTGTCACCCAGACTCTGCCAGAGACACTGGATGAAATCAGAGATGCTCAAGCCTCTGAGTTCTCAAAAATTGAACTTCTCCTTGGTGATCTTTGTGATGCCAAAAAGGGGGAAGAGACCAGAGAAGAAGAAGGACCCAGCACCAGAGCTCTCTCTATCAGAGAACCCTCCTCTCTTAATCCTACTCCTTACTTTGATGCTACCAGAAAGAAAAGGCTAGCGGCTGCAGGCACCAGACCTCCACCCCCTCCTCCAAGAAGCTCCAAGAAAAAGACTTCATCCTTTTCACTTAATGACTGGATGAAGAGTGGTATGTCAAGACCAGACAGAGTCCAATTTGAACAGATGAGGAAACTGATGACTCCTCTTCAAAGAGAGAATCTGTTCATGGACAGTGATGGACTGGTCCAGATCAACCATGGTGGTTCCATTCAAGAAGCTGAAATGTGGTATGGTATGAAGATTCTCAATGGCAAGAATTCTGCAGAAGCTGTCAGAAACTACTTGGACTGCAAACTTGCACCTCATTGGGCTGATTATCAGAATCCGAGGGATTTAGCCTCAATCAGAGCAAAGGTAAATGCTGAACTAGAGAGGATTGACAGAGCAGGATTACAGGTAGATGAAGAAGATCTCTAACTCTCTTTATCTAACTCTGTAATGCGTTAATTTTCCCATCAGATCAATAAGATACCAACTCTGCCTCTCTTTTTGCTTGGCTCTTCTCAAATATCTGTTCTTATTTACTTTCTTGTGTATATTCTGTTATCGTACTTGATTATTGCTATCTGATTGTACCGCGTACTCTTACTATCTTCCTATGCTAAGTTGCCCACCAAGATTCTAATAAAAAGTTTTTAACTTTATTTTTTTATGGTGAAAGGCACTTCTCTGGAAATAGTTAAAGGGTTTTGGCATCATCAAAAAGGGGGAAATTGTAAGGAATAAATGTATTTAGATTTTGATGATGCTAGGTTTATTAGAATTTGAAAGTACCCCATTAGAACTTGTGTATTAGAATTTCTTTTGTAAGTTTTAGCTTAGTCTGCCTGCCAGAGTTCCATCTTGCCTCTACCAGAGTTGCTCCCAGAGTTGCTCACCAGAGAAGCCATCAGAAACTGGTTATCAGGAAGATACCAAAGTGGGCAACAGAGACGGACTTCAGAGATTGGACCAGAGAACCTCTTCAGACTCTGCTAAATCCACCAGATTCCGGAAGCCCTTCCAACGGTCGTTAAACTAACGGGAAATCCCCTAACGGTTACAAACCTTTCAACGGAAGCATGACACTGTACACGCATTAAATGCACATTTAATGCTGTACGTACGAAGAGATATTTAAAGCTGATGATTGACCATGCGAGTATCTTTACGCCCCCAAAATAGCAAGTCGGAGGACCAAACGGTCAAGTCAACAGTACATGCATTTAATGAAGCTGTCTTCTACACTCCAACGGGAAGACTGCTCCCAGTATAAAAGATACACTCTGAAGAACTAAGAAAAATAACTTTGCCAAGATAAATTTGCGTAAACAACCTTCTTGAGATTAAAACTTCATTCTCAGACAAGAAAAGGCTCCAGTTGGAAGATATACTTTCCTATCCTTTATCCAACTAGCAAACTGCAAAGTTACTCAGTTCTTCAACACTTCGAAAGCTTCATATACCTATCCTTTGTGAAGAAGCAACGTTGGAGAAAACTGATTTTATATCAAAGACTTCTTGAAAAAGAAGGGACGTCTCAAACTAGCTGGAGTAAGTGAAGTGGGGATACTTCAAGAGACTCAGTGAAACGAGATCAGCCATCAGGAAGCAGGACTGCATCCCGGGTGGCAACTAGACTTGATGAAGACGAGGAGTGCTTCTTAAGCTCTAGGGACTAAGGCGTTGTAAACTGTTGTTTTTACAAGCTTAGTGGAACAGTGGACTAGAGGAACAAGTTGTTCCTTGAACCACTATAAAAACCCCGATGTCATTTACTTTAAGCTTTTAATTCCTGCACTTAAGATTCTACTGACTAACTCTTAAGGTTGGACTCTGTGTCCAGCAGATCTTCCTTCAGAGTTATCAGAAAGGCACCTTGCCTTAGTTTTCTTCTAGAGGCTACCCGGACAGAAACTTATCCGCTGCCTCGTCTAGTTCTGCCATCAGAACTTGACCATCTCTGTCACCAGATTTGGACCATCTCTGTGAAGTCAGACTTGACTTGGAGAAAAGTTTAAATTCCTAAAACAGTCTATTCCCCCCCCCCTCTAGACTGTTTCCATTACAAACGGGACCAACAGTAAGTGTAGAATCCGGTTCTGTGGAGTCTTCGTGGCCGACGAAGGCGTGGCCGACGAGGGCACGGCCGACGAGGGCGCGGCCGACGAGGGCACCCGGGTTCCTTGGCTTCAGGACCATAATCTGAGTTGGCACCTTTTCGGCCGACGGGGGCGTCTTGGCCGACGAGGGCGCCACTCTGTGTCTTGTGCTTTCTGTTCTTCCGAGTATGTGGGTCTGGGGGCTCAGACCCATATACTCCATCAGTTAGTATATTATATTAAATATAATAGACTTATTAAAAACATAGGGAAAACTGTCAAATAGGTCCTCAAACTTTCATAAAAAGGTCAATTAAGTCCTTATATAGGAGGTTCTGTCCGGCCGTCACGATTTGGGGCAGTTTCCGGTGGATTTTTTTGATCAAATTTTTTAAGCATCTTATTCACCAAGTCTAGTTTACTCATACTAAATTTTAGCTAAAAATTCAATCACAAACTCATTCAAATTAATTCTTGAAGATAACTGCGCATTTTTGCGTTCTCGAATTAATTTGAATGCGCTCCCGATCAAAATTTTAGCTGAAATTTGGTATGAGTTAACTAGACTTGATGAATAACATGCTCAAAAAATTTCATCAAAAAAATCCACCGGGAACCGCCCCAAATCGCGACGACCGGACAGAGTCTTCTATAGAACGACTTAATTGACTTTTTTATGAAAGTTCGAGGACCTATTTGACAGTTTTCCCTAAAAACATATTTGTAAATGGGTCATCCCGGGTACCTGTGCGGCTGTGCTATCGATCAATTTTAATACCCGTATGGTTTCACTTTTGAACACTCATAGGGAAAACTGTCATATACGCCCTCCTACTATGTATGAAAAGTTGATTAAGCCTCGTACTTTAAAAATACCTCCCGAACTCTTGAAAATGCTCAATTAACCTAAAACTTGTGTAATTAAATTGTAATTTTGTGATAGTGTTAAAGTTTGTCTGGTAAAAATTTTAGAAATTGCCCAATATAGGAGTAAATATAAACATAATTGCACAAATAGGAGTAAAACTTAAAACTTCCTTCAATAGGAGTAATCATTAATTTTGTACCCTTAATATCCCTAACCTAGTTAATTCTAAAATATGACTTATCTAATCCTAACCTAGTTAATTTATGACTTATTCGATAATAATTTATTTATTTATTTATTTTTCAAAAACTAAAAAAATATATTTTTTTTAAAAAAATAAAAAACTCAAAAAAATAAAATAAAATTCACCGCCGCCTCTACCGCCTCAGCACCACCACCTCCATTCACCAAGGGGGAAAATGTCAAGTTCATTACGAATGCCATATTTATGGTAGAAAACAATGAAAATGTTGGTATTCGCAAAGAGAAATATGCCATGTTTTTTGCATTTCCTGAAAAAGACAGTTTTTAGAAAAAATGGATTTTTTTTCACCGCCCGAAGGTGGTGGTGCAGGGAGGTAGTACACGCGGTGGGAAAGGCATCCATATTTTTTTAATTTTTTTATGGAGTTTTACTATTTTTTATTAATTTTTTAAAAAAATAAAAAAATTTAAAAGTATTTTTTTTAAATTTTTTATTTTATTAATATTTTATAAATTTTATTTATTTTTCTACGATTTTTTGAATTTTTTCGAATTTATTATGAATTAAACATTTAATTAAAAGTTATTGGGGCTTGGGTAGGGATATACTTGTCCAAACACTAAAATTACTCCTATTCAAAAGAGGGTACTCCTATTTTTGCATATTGCCTATGTTTTGCTCCTATTTGAGGAATTCTCTCTAAAATTTTAGATTTTTTAAAAAATTTATAAATCTAAATAATTTTAAAGTATAATAGAAATGGATGAGTCTGGAGGAGAGAAAAAGGAAACAGAGGAAAATGTTAGAGAAAGCCGCCTTCGATCAAAACGGTTCAATGAATAATGTTTTCAAAAGTGATTTAAGGTCCACAATGTGTGAAGACAGACTTAAAAGATTAGCAATTTTATTATTAAACGTATGTGTTAGAAAGGCATGACTATCAAACTATAGTTAGGTTGATGATTCTCTTCACAATACTTAGTAAGAAATTGAGAAATGTGTCAAATAGGCCCTCTACTATTATGAAAATGTCAATTAAACCCACCAACTCAAATATTATCCAATTAAATCCATGACCCATTAAAAAGCGAGGCAAATCATCTTATTAGCCTGTACTGTTCCGGTTGCCGATCAAATTGTGGGTGTGTCAGGTGACGTTGCATTTTTTCTCTTTTTCTTTTTTCTTTCCTCTTTCCTTCTCTCTTTGTTGCGCCCTTTTCTTCTCCTGCGCTTCAACTTCTTCCCTGCACCACTTTTATTTTCCCTGCACTTCAACTTCTTTCTTGTGTTTTTCTTTTTCATTTTCCTTCTTCTATTTCTCTCCCAGGTTTGCTGCTAGCAAGGAGTCCTCTTCTTTTCACCTGGTTCGTCGCCCTCACCCGTCTTCTTTGTTTACGTGAGTGGACGCCGGCGACAAGACACCTCCGCCAAATGCCGCCACCCCTGATTCTCTGCCTCTCAATTAGGACTATAATCCGTATTATGTATAAGTTCTTCAAACACTAACAATTACAATTGGAATCAAGCTCGTACAAGCTAGAGAGATCGATGAGACTAAAGTGGAAAATTCCCAATTTGACGGCGCTGAAACGGTGAAATTAAGCGCCGCTGGCGGTGAATTCGACCGACGTTGGGGGTGAAATCGATCGGCGTTGGCGCGGCTAAATGGATGGAACTTCATTCCTGTGGATGGACTTAATGGCGCAGTGGAGAAGTAGCGGACGAACCGACGAACCAGGGAGAAGGAAGAAAAAAAGGAAAAGAAAAAAGAAAGGAAAGAAAAAGAAAAGAAAAAAGAAAAAATTTACACATGTGTCATCGGGTGTCACCACGTGTGAAAATTAATCTAGTAACCCGTTGGTTAGCCGATAAAAAACAGTTTTGAAAGTTTTTTGAGTTCCCGTACTTCATTGACATTCTCACTAAGGGGGTTTATTTGACACTTTTTTCTAAGAAATTTTATATTTATTCATTAGATTTAATTTTGTAACTATCATTATATTCTACTTTGTTTAATTCAATGAAATATTATTATTCATTTTAATTTAGATAAAAGGATTCTATGACTGCATTGTCATTATAGATTATCTGCACTTAGACTTTCTAACCCTTAGGCTAACCCAACTCCGTCAATAAACTAAAGGGAGAACTATCAAATAAGCCCTTGAACTTTCATAAAACGTGCAAATAAGCCCTTTTATAGGAGGATCTGTCCGCCCGTTGCCATTTGGGACAGTTTCCAGTGGCATTTTTTGATGAACGTTTTTTAGCATCTTCTTAATTAAGTCTAGTTTACTCATACCAAATTTAAGCTGAAAGTTCAATCGGGAAGGCAGTCAAATTAATTTTTGAACATAATTGCGCAGTTAGGCAGCGCAGTATACTTCAGAATATCATTTGACTGCCTTCTCGATTAACTTTTTAGCTGAAATTTGGTATGGGTAAACTAGACTTAATGAAGAAGGTTCTCAAAAAAAAATCATCAAAAACTTCCATCCAAAACCGCCCCAAATGGCGACAGCCGGATAAAGCCTCCTGTAAAAGGGCTTATTTGTACTTTTTATGAAAGTTTGAGAGCTTATTTGATAGTTCTCCCATAAACTAAATATTCCACTACTTTATACGTATTCACCCAGTCAATTTAATTTTTACTATAACCCAGCACCGTTAATATATTCACACAACAAAGTTCTTTTTTAATTAAAACTTTAGTTTTATTGTTATACATCAATACTTTTTGCATTTTTTTGTTGTGAATAATTATGATTTGAAAAATAAAAAATTCCGATGTAAAAATAAATAAATATGGAAATTAATTTTTTAGTGGTTATTTACGACCTATTTTTTAAAGAAAAATAATTGAATGATATAAAATATTGTTTAAAATTGAGATCTTAATTTGAACATTTAGAATCTATTTAAGAAAAAATTTAGGTATAAAAATCTCGAGCAATTGATTTTTTTCTAACTTTATATATTCAATATTGGTGTCAAATGAAAGAGAATAAAAGTTAATGAATTTTGATATATTTTTTGTAAAAATTAGAATGCAAATAAAAAGGTTATACGGAATATTATATTAAATAAAATTGGGATATAATTTAACATGGGCCCATGAATTCCTTTCCATAGCTGCTTGGTCTTTTATTCCGTGAATAAGGCACTACATTTCCACTCTAACTCCTTGGTATACTAAGGGTTGTAGCTATTTTTGGGGGTGAAAAGTTCAAAACTAGCTTTTTCACCACTGGATTGCAAGCAGCCTTAGACCATTTGGATTGGTGTGAGAGTCCAAATGTAAAAAAATGGACTTCGTCCATATGAAAACAGTGATTTGACTTTTATTTCTCTGTATTCCAACATTGTCAATAAAATAAACTCTAAATATCTTTTTAGGAAAAAAAATAAAATATCCCAAACTTTGAAGGGATGTGAGATGAACATCCCAAACTTGCATATGTAATTTAAATACCCTAAACTTTATATAAAAAGTAATTTTAACACCATAGTCAAGTGTTATTTCTTTCAAAAATGCAAACTTATGGTGTTAGTTACATAATTTAAAATATTTTAGAATTAATGAAGACACAATAAACATTCTAAATTTCCATTGCGAAATAAATAATGTTACCCCTAATCTATATAATTGCAACTCCTTTAATTTGCTATTTTAAATTATGCAATTAACACCATAAGTTTACATTTTTGAAAGAAATAATAGTTGATTATGGTGCTAAAATAACTTTTTATATAAAGTATAGGGTATTTAAATTACATGTGCAAGTTTGGGGTGTTCATTTCACACCCCTTCAAAGTTTGGGATATTTTTATTATTTTTCGCAATTTTTTTACATATCAATTTAGTAAAACATTAATTAAATTATTACAAGTAATGTTTTCGTTTTAATTTTTCTCTGATTAATTATAAAATAAAAAAGACACATTTCGATGTAATAATAAATCAAATCCATTATTTTTTTTAATTTTGTCCAAGTAAAATTCGATTATGGAATATTCAGTTATTTATGAAGGCTCCATGAATTAAAAATCCGTGTTTCGTGTTTTTTAGGCCTAAAACTCCAACATTAAAATTTTAGATTTTTTTTAAACATTTATATATGCAGTATTGGTGTCCAATCAAAGATCTTAAAATTTTATAAATTTTGATATACCTTTTGTAAAAATTTGGAATAGAAATAAAAAAAAGTTACATACCTTTAAGGGTATGTTTGGTTTTAGGTTATCTCACATTGAGGCCGGAATGTGATGCCTGGAATGTTAGATACCCATGTTTGGTTCACGGTTTTGAGAAAAGATCGGGAAAGTTACATTCCTGGAAAAGTAATATGGAGAGGAATGTTATACCCTTCCATGCCTTAGGTTATCTGACAGCCCCGGGGATGATCTAATTTTCTTCCGAAAATACCCTCGATTAATTATCGCTTTTCATTTAATTTCTCTATGTATTCAACTTTTATCAAATTTGAATTTTTGTGATTTTATAAAACTTTTAATGTAGTTTCTAAATGCGTTACTTTTATTTACTAAAAATAATTTTATTATTGACAGGGATCAATTAATTTTACGGGGTTTTCCTTAAATATTACTAAAATATAAGTTATGGATAAAAATATAACTACGGTTAATATGCATAGTCACTATGATGTAAAGTTGAACACTATCATGGTCAATAAAGTTACTATTATAGTCACTAAGTCATATTTGTGTCTATTACCTTCGTTTCAGTTATATATTTGTCATTATTTCTTAATTTTATAGTCAGACGAATATCTAGATTGTGTGACAACCTTTTAAGTGGGACGAATGAAGTATGTTTATTTAATTATATTTGAATGTCTATTTTTGTTATTTTCATAATTCTTTTTTCCTTAACATTTAAATTTTTTAAGGTATTTATGCTTATACATTATTTAAGTTTTTATTGAGTGGATTTCAAAACTTAATGGCAAAATTGATCTTTTTTTTCTTTAATTTCAAAACAAGTTTTACGAATAACTTGAACATTTTTTAAAAACAATTTTTTGAAGTGATAATAAGTATATTTAGATTGCTATTTGAATAGAGTATTTTTCATTTTTGTATTGGATCTACAACCTCTTACGATTAAACTTACATAAAAATAATTCAGTTACATTTCATTTTATTTATTATTAAAATATTTCATTTTTTGTTTAATTTTTAATTACTTCAGACGTAGGTTGTAATAGATTTATTGTGTGAAGAGAAAATATTTAAAGGACATTGAAGTAATCCACCATATCTGTAATATGAGATATCTTTTAATCAAATAAATTAATGTCACATTCCCTTAACCTTAACCAAACACAAATGGGAATAAAGTGAATACATTCTCATCAATCTAACATACCCAACGATCTAAGATTCTCATGGTAATATGACATTCCACTAGTGGAAAATATGGATTTAATAACGGTTATAACGGACTTTTAATAACGGTTCAGAACCGTTATTGTTCCAGCACCTATTAAAAGTCTGGCACTTTTAATATGGGTTCGGGAACCGTTATGGAAGCTTTTTTAATAACGGTTCAAATGAGCTTTCAATAACGGTTATACGCCGATATTGTTGCAGCACATGTTAAAAGTCCGGCACATTTAATAAGGGTTAATACATAACCGTTATTGAAACATTTAATAGCGGTTATACCTTAACCGTTATTAAAGGGTTTCAATATGGGATTAATCAACCCATATGAAATGTGTTCCTAACATTTAATTCATACCCAACTCTAAATATCATAAATTTACACATCATATGAACATTTATCGCAACAAAGTAAACACATATCCTTGCTCATAACTAATAAAATTCCACATTCACATTGTTTTCATCCAAAAATATTCCCTAACATTCATCAAAAAGTAACTGAGTTCACAAGACTCATCAAAAACTAACTTTGAGTTCACAAGACTCATCAAAAAATAGCTAAGAGTCTAAAACTTATATCAAATATCCGTAGCTTCGCAGAAAAATGACGCCCAACACTCTCGTGTCTCGTTGATTTCTTGATCAGTGAATGACTCTTGTACGTTGAATGCCTACAAATTAAATAACGAAACTAAATGAATAAATACAAAAATCATGAAGCAAAAGAAATAACATGTACAGTAACGATAAAATCACAAGTATATGGGAATACCTTCATCCAAGAATCAACAATACCAGCAGAAACAACAGTAGCCATATGTCTCATAACATAGTAGCCACACTCATAACCACCTTTTTGCATTCAGGACTACAAATAAACAAGCGTAAAATTTTATTACACACAACTCAATTACAAGTGCAATACCAAATTTGATCATTCCCTTACAACCAAAACTCATCTTTCTAGAAAGACAATAATACTAGCAAATTCAGTGATTATAATATTTCACATCACAATAAACACATAGGATATAAATTTTTATAACACATACAAATAAAATACAAATGATTACTATTACCATTGGTTGGATCCATTTTGCTTTAGAATTCCTTTTATTTTTTGTCATCTGATGTGCTTGCATTGCTCTAATAAAGCATAAGTATAAAGTAAAAGTTAGTCAAATTATAGAATTTCGAGTTTCAACAAAAATAATCCATTTTGTAAGTTCTATCTCACAACTCCAAAAGACTTCTTATATTCTTCTTTGGCTTGTTCCCCAATGAGCATAAAAAGACAATTGCGTTCTGCTTCGGGCACAACACGAACAACTGCCAATGATTACTGAAATGAAAAGAGTGAATTTTTAAGTATGGAGGAAGCTTAGATATATATATCAATATGCACAAGATTTAGACAAACAAAACATATTCATGATTTCAAAAGAAACAAAGGATAGCCTCGAGGTAGCTTATATATTAATAATTCGTAATTATCAATTATACTTGTACTTACGGGTAGTAGTATGGCAATAAATAACATTCCTTATTTTCACCAAGGTGGGTCAATATGTAACTTTGAATGTCATCACGCTTGTTTCCCACATCTTGAATCGTATGAGGATCAAAAAATCCATACCGATGTGTGGTGTGCTTTTGAGTACACAATTTGTGCAAATACCTGTAAATTTAAAAATAACAAAGTAGCATTGAGCAGGGAATACACACATTATGACCTTATTAAAAACTTATACAAATGAACATGCGGTTTCAAGTACTTTAATTTCAGTGGGTTCAAGTACTTTAATTTCAGTGGGTTCATGATCTGATACAGTTGCGGAAAAAAAGATATACTTACAGAATCCACACTTGTAAAATTACAGCACTAAGCATTTGATTCCCCAAACATATCTCCATTATCTCTTCACAAACTAGAAAAAGAGATATATCGACTCGACCAATAATATCTCCTTTTAATATCAGCTCTATAGGTTGTAAACCGATGTGTTTAGTCATTGCCAACAAACGCGATATGGGGTCTTTGTTCTCATTGGAGGCAATATGTTGATCATGATCATCGTCCTACATTATAAATTTTAAGTTGAGGCCTTTTGAAAACAATTATATGATATTATAGTTGAATGTATTCATTTATATATACAATAAGAGAGTACCAAAACCTGGGGATTAACCAGTCTTCGTGGCCATTGAATGAATTGACAAGGGGCCTGCCCAACAAACTGAACCTCCTCGCTGGGAATCGGAACCAAAGCAGATGCATCTAAAACCTTTACCACCTCCACCCTAACAATATTTGCATCCACCATTTGATGGTGTATTGTAGGACCCAAATTGTGTACCTAATTAAAATTTCAAATGCATCACAAAGGAATGATGATTAATTCAAAACAATAGGAAATTAATTACCCCTTTTCTTTAACAATAGGAAATTACTATACGAAACCATTTGTAAGGCATGTTACACCTTCATTTGTTAACTAAATACTACGTATAAAGTTGGACTTAGACTGTTCCATGTACACTTTTAAAACGGAACCTCAGGCTTTTATTACTCCGTAATACATAGAATACTTGAGAGCTAAGAAGAACAAATCTATCTTTTTTCGTATAGGTCAAATTTTCTAGGAAACAAGTTTAGAGTATATGATGCTTCACCGACACTTAAGGGAGCTAAGATGGTGAAAAGTCACAATACTTATCCTGAAGCCTTTAAACAACTCAACTCGAGAGTTTTTTTTAGTTTTTTTTGTTTCAGCTCTAGTATTCTGATTACTGTGTACACCCTAAGTTATGTTTAAATACAACCCTGGCCTTCAACTGCATTGATCTACATTCTAATCAAATTTAAACTCTTTCAGCAATTAAGATCTATAAATAAATATCAATCCAGGCCTCCTTTTCTGACCTGCCAATGCACGAACGATTGTGTCTAACATTTTTTTAAGTTGGCAGACATTTGATCTATATATTTTTTTTTTACCCAAACTTAAAACTATATTGAGATTACAGGAAGTAGGCCATAAGAAGCTAGAAAATGAGTCAAAACATATAGAAGAATTCCGTGTCCCATTAGGAAAAGACAGGGAAGCCTTTGATCAGTTGACTCACTAGAATTCCGTGTCCCATTAGAATTAGTCGCTAGCTGCTTAAGTTCTTCAAGCTTCTTTTCTAGCTCACTACAGAGATCAACGAGTGTTTCAGTTTCTTTTTCGATTTCATCAGTTGACTCTGATGTATTTGTTGACTCTGCAACAGAATGTCCAGTAGATGATTCTGTCTGAACTGATACCGTTTTAAC
The DNA here is from genome assembly GCA_945859875.1 of Cuscuta europaea. Taxonomy (NCBI): domain Eukaryota; kingdom Viridiplantae; phylum Streptophyta; class Magnoliopsida; order Solanales; family Convolvulaceae; genus Cuscuta; species Cuscuta europaea. The sequence continues at coordinate 3,411,285 of CAMAPE010000038.1, read as the reverse complement.
CTTATATATATTGTCATTGTCAATGACCTAGCCTGATCAATTTCCACGACTTGAACTACAAGAATTCGGTGGTTCGGGTTTTGACACCAACCATTACCAGAAACTATTACCACAAAGTTATGAATTGAATACACACCCTTCATCAAATATAATCAAAGATTATCCCAAATTAAATCTCCAAGAAAACCAAAAACATGCATTTTTATGAAGAAATGAAGCAAGTTGGACTTAAAGATCCAAACTTTAAGATAATGCAACTCCAAATGTGCCCAGAATTGAAGAACCCATACACAGATGCATGCATATAAACACAGAATCAAGCAATCAAGCAATTAAACTTATAAATGAAATACCTTTCCCATGGCCACAAAGTGGAATGGAGTATCAACATAAATTCGAGAAAGATCGTCATCATCGTCATCATCAGATCCGGAAACATCTCCTGGAGCATTACTCCCCTTCGTACTCACATGGGGAGAAGGAGTGTGATGTGCCTCTGTGTGTGGCTTTGTTCCTTGTTGTTGAGTTAAACCCATCTTTCTCAGATCATCACAGAGTTGTTGGGCGAACACCTGCTTCAGCTGTTCAGTCACCTGTCCAGTCACTTGTTCAGTCACCTGTTGTGTCACCTTTAGTGTAACCTGCTTTTCGACGTCATGTAGCATCTCCTTTTTTATCTTATCAACATCTTGTTTGGTCAAACCTGAGGACAAACGGCCTTGATATGCACGAGATCCAAAGTACTCTGTAATACCGACACCAGTTCCGGCAGCACGAACACGGCCCGGGTGCTCGGGCCGTTCAGTCGCTGCTGTCAATATATCATCACGCCCATAAGGAAAAAAGTTCCCTTTCTTTGTCTCCTCCTCTAGTTCATCCTGTAAATCATAAACAAACAAAAATTCGTACAGTAGTATAAAATGTCTTTCATCTTGATAAGTGCTACTATAATGTAATATTGAAACTTACAATTTTCTCTGCGATCTCGCGAGACCTCTTTGAGGTATATTTCCCATTTCGTCCGACTCGACCTCCCTTCCATTTCACATGTCGGGGTATAGGAGAAGGTGGATTTAATAGCAATGATGGATCTGACTGTGAGGCTTCTTCACGCATTTTCAGTTTTTCTGCCATAATTTTTTCTTCTAATAAATCATATCCGCCTCGGGACAATCTGTGGGGGCAATCATTATATGGCTGAGTTTCTTGCGCTTTTTTCCTGCGCTCCTATTACAAAAAAAACACCACAAATATAATAAATAATATATTGAAGTGAAATTTTAGGGAAAATACGGTAAGGCATATATACTACCAGAAATTTAGGGTCTTTCCGGCTCAGGACAAATTGCTTCCAAGTGTCAGCGTCTATCCATTTATATTTCTCTGTCGGATCTTCTCCACAACGGGTTCCATATATGAATTTTGATGTCAGATAGGTTTTAAATCCCTCCCAACGGTTACCCGCATATGCCACCCATCTTCTTCTCAATATTTGAGTATTGGGGACATCAAAAGTGAGCTACAATGCATTAGCATACATGCAAATTATATCCATCATAATCAAATATTAAGAAAACATACATGCATTAACACTATTTGGCCGCATTTTCACCCATACACTAGTGGACAGTTAAGTGTGTCATTCATTATAAAGAGAAATATTAAGAATAACAACCTGAATAGCCTCCCATATTTGATTTTTAACTCCCTCCTCAACAGATTCCCATTCAGATACTAGTATACTAGCTCTCATCCGTCCTTGTAAGGCCACGAAACTAACAAACAAACTCTTGTTTGGGCCCCTTGCTTGTTGGCGATCATTAAATTCAATAGGAAGTTTTTGGTTAGCTGCAATGAAAAAAATGAGTAGCCATTGAGAACAATAGTAGATATTTATTATAAATATATGTGGAAATTGAATTACCTGCGCGGCTACGAATCAAAACCTTCAAGCTAGTGGCCTTTCTGCCTTTTTTCTTTCCAGAGTTGTTGTTTGATCCATTCTGCTCTTGATCGTTTGATCCATTCTGCTCTTGATCGTTTGATCCATTCTGCTCTTGATCATCCATCTACATGTTTACATAAAAAAGTAATTCGGTAAGCATAAGTATTCATTATTGAAAATGTAAGCAAATTAATATCTAAAGTAAACTAACATTATCAGAAATAATCTCCCATAATTCTTCTCTATGGTCATCACAGATTGCTTGCACATTATCCAATTCATTATCATCAATGACATCGGGAACTAGTATAGATAAAGGGATCTCAAGTATGTCCGAAGCAAGATCATTATTTTCATCATTGACTGATAGATGCTTTCCTTGGAGAACAACTGACCACTTCGTGTCAGAGGGATCAGTCACGTAAAACACTTGTTTTGCTTGGTTTGCCATGATGAATGGTTCCGCCGTGTATTCTAACGTATCCAGATTCACCAAGGTAACACCAAGCGAGTCAGTTCTCACTCCATTCTTGTTGTCTACCCATTTACACTTAAAAACAACCTCCCGAAACCCAGTATAGTCAATCTCCCAAATTTCATCAATAATGCCATAGTAAGATATTGATGCCATTGTTGGATTTTTATCTTTTGCACTTGAAAAGTGTATGGCTTCAGCAACAACCATCACCCCGCTGTTTTGCATGGTACTCTTATCATCTTGAAACTTTGTGGAGAATGAGTACTTATTGATATCATATCCACCCCAAAACATCACTTCAAAGAATATGCCATTTGCGAACCATCGTAACCTACCATTAACATTATTGTCACTCAAAATCGCTTCATTGAACCATTTCAAAAATGTCTTGTTATGCTCACTAAGCAACCACTTTTCATTCTTGCGTGGGTTTTTCTGTTTCACCAAAGCTTTGTGGGCATGCAAATAAGGTTGAACCTCTTCAGAATTGTTTAGTATATAGAAATGCGCTTGAAGAACCTCATCACGATCTATGCTCTTACATTTTACACCTCTAGTACCTTGACCATTATATCTTCCATCATGACGAGATTTTGGAATCCCTATTGCTTCAACTTCTGAAATGTAATTTGTACAGAACTCAATGGCTTCTTCTGCAATGTAACGCTCAATAATAGATGCTTCTGGACGGTACTGATTCTTTACATACCCTTTCAACACTTTCATGTAGCGCTCAACGGAGTACATCCATCTCATGCACAACCAAGGAGATAAGTTGTAAATTATCAAGAGAACAGGCCATGAACTATGAATGCTACTTAAATTACCATATGGATTCATTCCATCTGTAGCTAATCCAAACCTAAGGTTTCTTGGCTCATCCCCAAAGGCGGGAAATAATTTATCTATTTTCTTCCATTGAATAGAATCTGCTGGATGGCGAATCATCCCATCACGTTTTCTCTCATCAGCATGCCATCTAATGTTTTTTGCTTCTACCGGGTTACTGAATAGTCTCTTCAACCTTGGTATTATCGGAAGATACCATAGCACTTTCGCAGGAGGACCGCTTGTATAGTTATCATCGGAACTTGGATCATTGTCCTTCAATTTATAGCGTGATAACCCACATCTTGGACACTTATGCAACTCTTCAAACTCCTTCCAATACAGTATACAATCGTTAGGACATGCATGTATCTTTTTATACTCCATACCTAAAGGACATAATATCTTCTTTGCCTCATAGTTGCGGTTCGGCAATGTATTTCCTTCAGGCAGCATATCTTTTAGCAAAATAAGTAATTCAGTGAAACTTTTATCACTCCAACCATACTTTGCTTTCAAATTGAACAATTTCAACACTACTGACAACCGTGTGTACTTGGTGCACCCAGGATACAAAGGCTTTTCTGAATCAACACATAGCGTATCATACACATATGACCGCTTAAAGGCTTCCTCACCAATATCACGTATCATGTCTTCTAAATGATCACCATTATCTGCTTTGGAAACTTCTTCTCTATGAGACGATGTATTAGTCACATTTAATCGCTCGCCATGCCATATCCATACGTTGTAATTTTTACAAAAACCGTCACATAGTACATGCTCTCTTATCAACTCAACGTCTAGTCGTCTCCCATTCAGGCAAGTAACACAAGGACAATGAAACTTTCCATCATTATAGGGAAGATTTGTTTTAGCAAACTGAATAAAAGATTCCACGCCATTCTCATACTCATCACTTGTTCGTCTACAGTTGATCCAACTACGATCCATAATGACCTTAATGTCTGCACCATATGTAACCAAACATGTAAGTATAGGATATTTCCTAAATGTTGAAGTTAACAACACCTCATGATATGTGTTTATTTATTTAATTTGTATTACTTAATTGCTTTAAAAATCTTTATGTTTAATATTTTAATGTTTTGTATTCCGTGTTTCTTTATTTCATTGCTCCAGTAGGTTGTATTAATTAATTGCTTTAAAATCTTTCTATTTAATATTTTAATGTTTTAGTGTTGAACGGTTTAATGTTGACATGTTGTAGTGTAACTAGTGTTGTACAGAACCTCCTGCAATAATTTTTTCAACATTTTTGTAATGGTGTCCTTTGCTCAGGAGGTCAATGTGTTGTGAAGTACTGGACTGACAGCAGGATAAAGCCTGGTTACATTAAAAAACATAGGACAGCCTAGTTAGTTGATAGAGAATAAGCTGCTAGGGGTACAGAATTTGCTAAATATTTAATTCACTAGTGTTCTGTTGGCAGTTAAATGCATTTTAGATGTGATTGAATCGGTAAACATCTTACGTAGTGCTCATTTAATACTTTAAGGAAACTGCAAATCCTTCAACTTTAAAATATTCTGCCTTAAAAAACTGCCCACTTCTGTATACTCCTTCAATTCACAATAGTGTTGTTTTGGTTGAAATGATTTGTATTGACCCACCTCTTTTTTATAAAAAAAATCATTGTGTGAAAAGAATGATCATTAAAATGGTTCTCGTGTTTGTTTGTAGGGTTTTATAATTTTTTTTCTAAATTGCACCTTAGGTAAGTGTTTGTTCCTGAACTTTTTTCAACTTGTTTTACAATGTATTTTTTTTAGAAAGTAAGTGGCTGTTTACATAAAAGTGATAGAACATCATTTCATGTAAGTTTTTATCTTTAGGCACATAATCCACCTTGACTTTGTGTGTTTTCCTAATGGCCAGCCATAAATGAAAGGGTGTGGCAGAATCTTTTTCCTAATTCTAAATCTATATTAGGGAGTGTTAAAGGCTACTGTTTGGCATGGCAGCAGTTTAGAAAACGAGGGAGCATTGTGGAAAATATGCAGCAGGTTTGGTCTGGGTGGACAGCTTCTATAGGAGGTCGCTTTAAACTCAATATTGATGCTGCAAATAAAGGAGAATGCTGGGGGTTGGGCTGGGTTCTTCGTGATTTAGCTTGTAGTTTCATAGTTGGAGGATCAACCAAGCTACTAGGGAAATGTATGCTCCGAGAAGCTGAGATTTTTGGGATTCGGAAAGCATTATGGTTGGCGTTGAGTTACGGTTGGGATTCCATTGATGTTGAGTCCGAGTTTCTTCAATCAATTTCTGAGATAAGGGACGGAGGTTCATTGAATGCTTTTGGAATGATCATGGAGGATATTAGAATGATTCAAGCAAGTTTTTTGGAATGATCTGAGTTTATGTTTTTATCAAAAGCAAAAACAGCGTGTTCTTTGCCTAATCAGTCTTGTTGGTTTTGAGCCCCTCCTGAGTCCTGATTGTATTGTTGGTGATCTTGATCATAACATGATTATATCAAATAAGGGTTGTATTATTATTATTATTATTATGTAATACAAAATACACGTACTCCTAACAAACAAGTTCAAAGCTTCCTCAATTGTAATAACCACAATTAAAACTAAACATATTCCAGCAACTGGACATTCATTTTTTTTTTCAAAAATGTCATCCGATTATTCACCATGGCAAAGGTAAAACTGGGTGTACCACATAGTTAGTGACCAATATATGCAGTCATGACATTTTTTAGTGCTAGCGTCCGTCAAGAGGTTATGAACGGTGCAACAAAAACTTCACGTGCTCAAAAATAACCAGGAAGCTCTCCACACCTGGGGTTACTATGTAGTTCTTGAAGATTAATAGAAAATCAAGAGATGACATGATAAAAGTTTCAGAATCACATCGACTGAGATATGGGGGTTTTGGAATATGAGACAATGGCAGTCCCCTCTAACTCTTCTGCCGTAAACTTTTTGTGATTGACTATGCATTTCCACCAAACTTGTGGCTGCCAAATACATAATCATTCTCACGAAGAGCAAATTCTCGCATTTCCACCAAACTTTTTATTTGAACTATTATATTTTCAAGTCATTTTCTTTTTTTTACAAATTCATTTTTTTCTGCAAGTACTCTGCTTTTCATAAAAAAGAAAATATGATAATAATTGAACACTACTGCATTATAATTAGACACGGGAATGATACCTGGCGTGGACATACCTGGAGTGGAGCAGTGCAGTCGTGGATTTGCTGATGGGAAGAAGAAAACGAGCGAGGAACTGCAGCAGCCGCGTCGCCTTCAGCCGCTCGCCTTCAGCCGCTCGCCTTTGCCCGCGCCGCCTTCAGCCTCTCGTCTTCAGCCGCGTCGCCTTCAGCCGCTCTCTTCAGCCGCGTAGTCTCTTTCGTCCGGAGGGAGTAGCGATTGGGCGTAGATTGGGAGCAGCTCTCTTTCGTCCGCGTAGATTGGGAGGGTTTTTAATTTGGGCGATTATTTGGGAGGGTTTTTGGCTGGGTTGCTGGGCTTTTAATTTTAGAACTTTTGATAAGGGTTACACACAACTGACATTGAAAAGTAATTTTTTAATTTATAAAATATACCCCATTTCTAAATTAAAGTTTTCGGAAATTAGAAAAATGGCCCCGTTTTTCTAATTCATGTCGGTTTTTTAATGTCCCATATGAATAATGTTTTTTTATTTATGAAAGATACCCGTTCAACTTATTCGAACTTTCATTATTTATAAATATGAGCCCGCTCCTACATACTCTAACGGTTCTAATTGAACCCATATTAAAACCTAGTTATAGAATACATATTTTGCACTAGTGTTTCTTGAACCAAACACACCTAAATGTAATGTTTTTTTTTTTGTTTAAGATGACATCAACTTGATTTAAAAGAAAAGTACGGGCCCTCTTCGCCACTCTTGGCCAGCTGCGCAACCGCTTTTTAATTTTTTTGGCTGTCAATCTATCTTCTTTATTTGAGACTCTCCCTTCTCATTTCCATTTTTAATACTCACCCATGTAAGAAATTAGGAGTCCAAAAGTTCTGTCTTTAACATTTTGGACTCCTAATACCTCACCGCTACAAATGGTTTTAGGATAGATCCTAGTTAAGTGATCTCTAAAATAGAGTAAGAAGACATGAAATGCACCGAGTGGCAAAATGAGATTGAAATATATATATATATATATGCACAAACTTTTATTCCTTTGGTGGCATTCTCGTGTAATTTGGTATCGAGGTATTCAATTCAATGTTGTACGTAGTAGTTAATAACTAAGCTAGCTAGAAATGCAAACCAATAGCTCATGCACAACATGCTTGTGTTCACTTATATTGTATGACACTACATTCATTTATTATAGATATTATAATAGATATTATAAGGAAGAGTACAAAAAATACATGTTATTGTGTCCGTTTTCAGATAAGGTCATGCGTTTCACTTTTTATAAAAGTAGGTCATGCTTTGAACTCCATTATCACACCAAGGTTTTGGGGCTTGACGCCGTTAGAATTATCCGGAGGAAGACGATGAACAATAACTCCGATTTTCAAATGTGCTCGGAAATACCACGAAGGTGCGCCTCAACAAGCTGACCGCTAGGTCATCTTTCTTTTTTTTGTTTCCAGCCACCCTTGTTACCGCAAAGTCCATCAGAAAAATGATATTAGTGAATTCATTTTAAAAAATAATCCAAACATATTTAAAAAATCCAAAGACGAATTGAAGGTGGTTCAGAGGTCATCTTGACGAGGCGTACCTTAATTTAGGTATTTTTCTTATAATTTTGTGGGCAATTTTGAAAATCGGAGTTACTAGTCATTGTCTTCCTCAGACGTTTTTAATGGCGTCAGGCGCAGGGATTCTCTTGTGATAATGGAGTTCAAACACATGAACCATTTTGTTAAAAATGAAACACATGGTTCTATCTCAAAAGAGACCTAACCACAACTACCTTTTGCGTACTTTTCCCTATATTATAATACGGGTAACAAATAAAAGCTCTAGAATAGGACTGAATAAATCTCAAAATACAAAAATATAGGGCTAAAATTTTTTATTCTAAGAAAATTAAAGAAGTAATTTGTACTCGCTCTTTAATTCATATTATATTGTACCCTCTTCTTCTAATCCCCAATAGGACTTTATTTATTAATAAGATAATCATATTTTTGTTTATAATAAAAACAAAAAAACATAGGAATAATAAAAATACTCATAAAATTATATTAAAAAAATAAAAAATAAAAGAAAATAAAACTTAAAAAACCCAAAAAAAATATTCCTTCGTGTACCCTGTGCCCCCACATCTCTCGCATCCCATCACCGCGACCTCTGATCACCGGGAAAATGTCATCTTGTGTAAAAAATGTCACATTCCCTAAGCTCCTATTATAGCCCTCAATAAACTAGGGTGAGACTAGCTATTACTCAATCTTATAATTAGTACATACAGAATTAATTTTGGTGACAACTCCGGTACCTTTCTAAAAAGGTAGATTCTATGGTACCCATAAGGTACCATACCTTTGTCCACATGGACCAATGAGAATGTAGCAGTTGAATTATTTAAATCTAAATTAAAAATGATAAAGTGGTGTGGTCCAATCAAATTAATGGTAGGTACGGTACCCCATTTTTAAGAAAGGTACCGGAGTTGTCACCTTCTAAAAAATGAGGTATCGTACATACCATTCATTTGATTGGACCACACCACTTTACTATTTTTAATTTAGATTTAAATAATTCAACTGATACATTGTCATTGGTTCATGTGGACAAATGTATGATACCTTATGGGTACCATAGAATCTACCATTATTTTTTTTCAAAATTTGGAGTGGACAGGAGTTTGAGTTCGACATGCCCTAGCTAAGCTTCGACGCCCATTATATTAACAGTTATTACATGTGAGTTCATTAATTAAACTACATACATTTTATTTTATGGGGAACGTGCATAAAGTTGTGAGCGTGTAACTGTGTAAGTGGATCATTTAACTATACTTGGCCGGGATTCTCATGCATTTCATTCACTATATACCCATATAAACATCATCCATATATAGGCTTAACTTCTGTTAGGAATGTATATATGTATATGCATATGTGGAATTATAATTATAATTATTGTACATAAAAAATGTCTCACATTGGCGTGGAGAGAAAGCGGAGACGACAGATGAATGAGCATCTCAACATTCTGCGCTCCTTAACCCCTTCTTCCTACATCCAAAGGGTACGTACAAACGTACTTATAATTACCCACTGCACCTAATAATCTTCGTTTAATCACTCTTTGAATATCACGACTTTTCTCTTTATAATTGAGCTCCAACTTGTAGACTCCGTTCGGTGATCATATTTTTTAGCTCGTTGGTCTTACTGGTCAACTTTTCCGCGCATAGAAATGTATAATAATAAAAATTAGTAAGATTAGAGTCATATCATTTTAACTATTGTTCATATGAGTATAACTTTTCTTTATTATATTACTCCATAATAAAATATACTAGTGTGATGCGTGTCAATTTGATACGTTTTAAAATGAAAAATACTACTACAAAATAGATATTGTGAGTAATTCATAGGACCCGAAGTTGAATACAATGCATTTTTACTATGATATAACCATAAACAATAATAAATTTGTACTTGTTAAATGACGACTATATCTTTTAAATGTGGTAGTGTTGCGGTTGCAGCTATTGTGACCGTTGCAGTGTAAATTAATTTTACGTTCGAACGAAATGAGCAAATAATTAGTGTTTATGTCCTGATAAGATTCGATACGGCTCCGTTGTGGTTTGATTGATTTACGTAGTAGATTTTCCCCGTGAATTGAAATCGCATCTCCATTACAGTCGGGTGCGGTTGCGCTACAGAATGCAACCGCAATATGGAGGGAGTACATAATAAGGATTCCACTGTTTTAGACATTTTGTTTTTGAAAAAATACACCAAAAAGTTAAAATAAATTGTGAAATTCTTTATATTAAGATTTGAATCTACTTAAAAATGTTTTGGGCTTTATTAACAAAAAAGGCCTATAAGTCTCCACCAATTGGAATTTAAGATTTTTTTTTTATTTTTACATATGCAATATTGGTGTCATATGAAAGATCATAAAAAGTCATACATATTGGTATTTTTTTATAAAATATGGAGTACAAAGAAAATAATTATAGCAAAAAAAGAGATTTTTTTTTCAAAATGAATAATCAAAACGAAAAGCGATCAACGACTCCATGTGTTATTAGTGTAAACGTTTACATGTTTACGTTTCTCTTCCACTCTTTTCTCCAGTTTTTTTGAATGTTTTCCCTCCCGATTTTCTCCTATTTTTACTCTATTGCGTTTTCTAATTCGATATTTGGATGTTATAATTAAATGTTCTAATTAAATTATGTTAACCAATAAGAGAGAGACACGTCAGCGGTTTATAACAAAGTTTTACTATATAAAACAATAGATATTTCAATAATATTAACAATTAACATGGGATCGAAAATCATAGAATAGTCTTTCAATTGTTCAAATAAGTGATGCATTTAGGATCAATATCATGTTGATAAGAATTTTGTATCCTATAGTTATGATACCGTACGATGAGTGATAGATATATATATATATATATATATATATATATATATATATATATATATATATATATATATATATATATATATATATCATGTTGAATTAGGTGATCAATTTGATCGGGTTTTCTTCCATTTTAAGAGGTAGTGTTATTTGTGTTGTTAATATATAATATGTTGTTAATACAATTATTAGAGAATTTTAACCCAATTTTGGTATATAAAATAATGGATTTTTGTATTTTTATATACAAATATATAATATTGATGTCATATGAAAGATATTTTTGATATATTTTTTGATATATATTTTGTTAAAATTGGATTATAAATATAAAAGTTATATCACTTTAAAAAAGAGAGATTTTTCTCCTCGTTTTGCTCTAAATTAGTTGTAGTGCACAATTTTGAATTGTGGTGAACATTGAATTAATTATTTGTTTTAATCATAGTGATAATAGAATTTGCATTGTCCAATAAGAAGCTGACACATCATCATTTTTTATCTCAAGTTTATTATATAGAACAATAGATTTTAATTTTTTTCCATATATCGGCAGAGATTCATTATTTTTTTGCTTGAGATTATGATGGAATAAAGCAAAATGGCTCACTAAACTGTCTGCGCTTCTTTGTTATGAAGCAGCAGTCAGTCCATGCAATTTTGGACACGTTTTTCACTATGTGTCATCCAGAAACAGTCTCTCTGTGCTTTAGTACAGGGGTAAGACTGTGTACATCCGAGCCCCCTTTACCCCACCGTAGGTGGGAGCCTTTGCGGCACTCGGGTAAATGAAAATGATGATGAAAGTGATATCGGCAGAATCAGTTAGTATAGCCACTTTAGTCAGAATTTCATAAATTTCAACAGAATCGATCGATTCAGCTATTTTCGATATTAACATAGGGTTTCTTGAAATACTTTCTGCTATACCTAGACGATTACACCATCTCCCAGTACTTTAGTTGGATTGGATATACATGGGTCAAGTGTTACAGAGTATTAATAAATCTGGAATATTTACCTAAATAGGAGTAAATAAAAGAATAATTGCAACACTAAGAGTTTAAAGTTTAAATTCTCAAAATAGGAGTATTTCTTCCTATTCAACCCTTTCCTTTGTCCTTGATAATAGGATTTTTAAACAATCATTATAAAATATAAAAAAAATCAAAAAAAAAAAATCGTAAAAAATAATTAAAAAATATATAGACCTCAACCACCACCTCAGCCACCTTCCAGCACTGCGACCTCCGGTCGCCGGAAAAGATTGCCAAGTTGGGGAAAAAATGTCATCATGATGGCAATTTTGAAGAGAAAGCAAGAGAAAGTTGGATATTTTCAAAGAGTAAAAATGCCATATTTATGAAATTTTCAGAGAAATGTGACATTTTTTACATAAGATGACATTTTTTTCCGGAGACCGGAGTTGGTGGTGTTGGGAGGTAGAGGGCGCGTTGGCAGTGACGTACATATTTTTTAAATATTTTTTGGTATTTTATTTTATTTTTTGGACTTTTATAAAATTCTTTAAATAATTTATTTATTATTTATTATTTTATTTTTTCACGTTTTCATTATTATTTTATAAATATTTTATTATTTTTTATATTTTTTATAAATAAAATTATGATATTCTTATTAATAAAATAAATCTATTGGAAATTATAGGAAGGGGGTAGAATGGGAAGAAGAGATATATATTAGTCCTATTTTGAGAATAAAAGGATTGTACCCCTAATGTTGAATTTTGGGCTTATTTTACTCCTATTTAGGAATAATACCCGATAAATCTCGATATCTCAACTATTGAGTGAAATAAACTGGTACTTTATATATGTACGTCTAAAATGTTTCATACTCCATATATAACTGTACCATTTTAACGTTTGGTTTAAAATAATTTCACTTCATACCCTTAATTTCATGAAGTATGAAAAAAATTGTGTGCGTTTAATTATTTTACCAAGTGTATGATAGGAAGATCAAGCATCCATAGTAGGTGGAGTAGTTGAGTTCATCAAAGAATTGCACCAAGTTCAACAATCAATGGAGGCCAAGAAACGATGGATACACAGTTTAAGCCCACCCCGGTCACCATTGCAGCCCATTACTCCGACCCAACACCGGGAAACATTATCATCTTCGAGCAACTGCATGATCGATGTAAATAAGAACAGCGGCGACGAATTCAATGAGGTCGGGGCATGTTGCAACTCTCCGGTAGCGGATGTTGAGGCCAGGATATCGGGCTCCAACGTTATTCTGAAGACCATTTCTCGTCGAATTCGGGGCCAAATCCTTAAAATAATCAATGTCTTGGAGACACTTTCCTTTGAGATCCTTCATTTGAACATCAGCAGCATCGATGACACTGTGCTTTACTCCTTTGTTGTTAAGGTATAAAGTAATAAAGTGTTATATTAATATTTGAGTTACTCCTCCTATTAGGTTGATGTTTTAGCATGAAATCACAAATCTTAATATTATATCAGAGTCAAACCGATCCATAACCAATGTGTGTATCTAGAGCTGTCAAACGGGCCAACCCGGCTCGAACTGACCCAACCCGCGGCGGGTTATGAGTTTCATTGGTCGGGGCGGGCTTACCCATTTACTGTCGGGCCAAGATTTTTATGACCCTAACCCAACCCACGGGTTATGCGGGCCAACCCGCAGGGCATAAAAGTTAAAATAAAAAAATAATTAAATATCTAAATTAAAATCCAAACACAATTGAAATAATAAGATACATCGCTGCCAATGACTTCATAACTTTGTAAGTCGATCCAAAAATTGTCCAAGGGTTTAAAAGGCAACCACCATTACAATTGTTTAATGTTTTAATTCAACTCAAAACAAAAACATGATAGCTTTGACCAAACAATAGTCTTTCGTTGCAAAGTTTAAAAAAACAATTAAATATCTAAATTAAAATCCAAACACAATTGAAATAACAAAAGGTATATTTGTTATTTGTATATTACTTTGTCGATCACTGCTATATAGAATTATAAATACATAGAGTATACGGAGTATGATTTTTGTCTCCAGCTCACGGGTTGACCCGTACGGGTTGACCCGCTAAACCCGCAACCCGTTAGGGTTGACCCACCAAGCCCGCAAAATAATCGGGTCTGAAAATGACGACCCTAACCACATATAAGTGGGTTGAGACGGGCCAACCCGCGGGATACACAGTGTGTATCCCATTATGAAAAAATGACGACACGGTTATAAAAATCACAATGACGAATCGATGATAAAATGAATGACCGTAACAATTCTGATTAGAAGTACTAGATAAATAAAAGGTTAGCTAATTAGGTATAAATCTAAATATTAGATATATTTAAATCTGACAAATAAAAGGTTAGCTAATTAGGTATAATAAATAAATAAATGATACTTACGTTGTATAAATTAGACCATAACGATTGTGATTAGAAATACTGAAATCAAAATGTATTAGTAAATTAGCTACCTACGTTATACTGGTATTTAATCTTAAGGCTTCGATGAGGAAAAAACGTTTATTTTTTAGTATTAACACTGCAATAGTTATGATATGTCACAGATTGGGCTGGAATGCCAAATCAGCGTGGAGGAGCTTGCACATGAAGTTCAACACTGTTTTTGCTCTAATGCAGCGCCGCTTATATGAAGGAGAAGGAAACCTAGCTAGGTAGCTATGGATCCAATACACAATTCGAACGAATTTGTATTTCCCTATTTGGAAAGATACTCTAATGTTACTATAGCTCATTAGTTTTCCCAAAATTTTAAATATTTATATTCTTTTCAATAGCATATGACCAAATTAAATATAAAAGACATATATATAACATTAAAATAAGAACAATCAGTAATAATGAACGACTAACTCTGTGTGTTGTGGCTAAAAAATATGAATGAAGATTAATTATACTTGGGATTGCGTATAAATATACCCCTGTAGTATACATGTGAGAACAAATATACCCCTATTCTATTTTTCAGAACAAAAATACCTTCAAGCATATGTTGAAGTGCATATATACCCCTGAACTTTTTGAAAAGTGCAAAAATACCCCCTCATGCTCTTCTAAAGGAGAAAATTTACTCATATTGACTTTAAATAGATCAAATTATTTCAAAAAACACAGAAATAATTATAAATTTGAAATATAAAAATAAAGATTTATTATTATGCTAAAATATTAACTCTTTAATTTTAAATTGAAAAATTATTATTTTTCGTTGTAAATCAAGCACTACTTCAAAATTCATTAATTTAAATTTTGGTCTTGTTGCGAAATTTAAACACATTGTTACATTTTTTGAAATACTATTCTTTGATTTTGTTTAACCTTAATAAAATTCAATCCACTATTTTGTAATATTGTACTATTTACCATCATACAAAACATGTAATTTTTATAGATAGTGCAAAGAATGAAAAAAAAAAAATATTTTTTTACATTGCAACACATATATATGTTAACAATTTTTTGAAAGAATCTTAAATATATAGTAATGTTTTGAAATAATATTTCATACTAAAAAATATTAAATTATATAAAAACAATACAATGGAGAATTGGACACATGTACAATTTTAAATATTTTAATATTTTAATTTCGAATTTTTAATTTTGTTTTTTGTTTTTTTTTTGAAATTTATTTTATCAATTTAAAGTCAATAAGGATAAATTTGCTCTTTTATAAGAATATGAGGGGTATATATTTTTGAACATTTTAAAAGTCCAAGGGTATATATACACTTCTATATAAACTTCAGAGTTTTTTTTGTTCCGAAAAATAGAACACGGTATATTTATTTTCACACCCATATTACAAGCATATATTTGTAGCTTTTCCCATTATTCATTCTTACATGCATGGAGATGGATAGTAACGGGTAACATGTGCAATGTTTTAGAAATAGCGATGCTCATAGAAAAACATGTCTTATTATATAAATATCACAAGTAACATGCATAACTCTTTATTTATGAATAATGTGAGCAATTTGTTCGTGATTTAAGAATTAAATACTAAAATAAAGAACTCATATAATTTTAATTAATGAGATCGTTGAAAAAACTTACCAAAAACACACAAAACCATGGAAAGAAAGAGAGAGAAATGTCAAAAATTTAATTTTTTGTGTCTATTTCTCTCATGTCACATGTGCACCGTGCACATTGCAGCATTGGAGATGCTCTTACTTATTACGAAACCATCAATGATTAACGGTTGATTCATTGATCATTTCTACTAGTAATTAATGTCAAAATGTTAACTAATTATCATTTAACAATACTCCGCAATATTAATATAGAAATAGATTAAGGGAAGAATTAATATTTAATGAAAGAAGTAACAAAATAACTCACAACTTTAATATTGAACAAGCTTCAAACAAGAGCAAAATCAAGAAATGGGAGTTTTAGCTCCTCATTTGGAGTCTAAGCAATGTTAGAAAAATATAAAAAATAGAGATATTACGCGAAATAGGACTAATTACTGTCATGTTTTTATTTCTAAAATAGAACTAATTACTGCCATGTTTTGGAAGTACCAGACTTCAAACATGGCAATATTTTCTAAACATGGCAGTGATTAGTCCTATTTTGGAAATAAAAAATATGGCAGCCCAATTTTGGAATTTTGAAACTGTTTTAGTCCTATTTCGAGAAGTTTCCAAAAAAAATACTATTGTAAGTTGAGTTTAAAAATATGGAAGAGGAGATATCGAAATGCGAAGAAAATGAAGTGTATATATAGGTGTTTTAGTGAGGTTCGGTCAGATACCTGATCAAGTATATGACGAAATCTTATTTTTTTCATGTTCTCTTGTTTTATTTGATTTTGTATATCTCCACGTGAAATCATACCCGACCGGGTATGGCTAATACTCTGTCGGGTGTGACACATCAAATCACATATTTAGTATTATTTCTTGTCCTCATGTACCTTCCTTTGATCTTGTAAGATTCTTTCAATGATCTTTTGTTGGTTCTTGATTAATTCTTGCTCATGATGATTCTAAATTTACTAAATTACAATAAACTAGAAAAATAAAATGATTGCATCGCAAATATAGATTTGTTAAAACTAAATGTGTCGTAAATGTGCAATTACTACAACACAACGTAAAAACTAATTAAAAACAAAAACATAAACATCAAAAAACGAATGCAATGGACATCGTATCGGAGAGTACATGCCTTGAGATCAGGACAGGCATCAGAAGTTGTGGTCTGTAAATAAAGGCCGATGCTTTCAAGGTTACGATAATTATTGTCAACAGTACCATGAAAGCCATTCATGGAGTCACCGGTGCCCAATCGGAATTTGAATGTACAGCGTTCACCGGAAGACGGGTTGGTTTGCCCGTAGGGTCCATACGTGGATTTGTTAGTCACAAATGTTATCGACAACACTTCAGTGGAGCTCCTCAAGCCATGCACCTCAGTGAGGAATTCGGTGGGATAGTTTAGTCTGATCTGCAGCCTCATCATTATAATGCATGTGATCCATGAATATATCAATTATTGCTGGCATCATATCCCCAAATGGAAAATAATCATACAATAGTTTGACACTTGAACACATTAATGAAGAATTGTCCAAAACTGATTCTCAATGTAAGAACATCTTCAATGCAAAAACGTGAACAACGCATACGTGACATGAGAGATAGTCAATTAAAAAATATCAAATAGAATATCTTTTTCCTTATTTGAAAGAGAAATTTACCATGCGTGTGATTAAAATAATTGATCTTTCCCATTATATGACTAGGCATTTATATTTCCTATTATACTGCCACATGCCATGCATAATAATAGATAGTATCTTCCGTTTTTTTCCTTTTCTTGACCCATACCAACTCATAGTTTTATCATTTTCACATGACTAGTCATATATTGGGAATCTCCTGTGCTGCCACTAAGTTTGCCATGATCTTCGGAAAACTTCAAAGCGCCGTCCTTGAAATAAAGGAAACGCAGAGAGTTAATGGAGGAGGCAGAATAGGAAATGAGGATTCCAGCAACTTCACCACAACCACCATCATCCCATGACTTTCCTCTACCCGCTGGCATCAAATCGATTTTGAACATTATACAGTTAACGTCCGCACGTAACTAATTTCGTTCTATCGCTTGATGAGGTCTATATTCATCATTCATAATATATATATATATATATATATATATATATAATGTGTGTGTGTGTTGCCTAGTAATAATAATTATATATATGGAGCTTGGATTAATGTGGAGGGACACAAAGAGTCATTGGAGCGGTTCGGTATCCAAGGCAACCCTTCAAGTCCCTACACATCTCGTGGGAGGGTTGATCAGCTCTTACCAATATGAAGTAAGTTTTTAAAATTACTGTACTGTATTAATAAAATAAATTAAACTCGAATAACTTTGTAAAATAAAAATTATAGATTCCGGCCAGATGGAGTCAATGCTAGCGGGGGAAGGAAAGTCAAACAATTCAATTGACTCCATCTGGCCGGAATGTATAATTTTTATTTTACAAAGTTATTCGAGTTTAATTTATTTTATTAATACAGTACAATAATTTTAAAAACTTACTTCATCCTTCACTCGGAAGGGTTATGATAAACATTTGTGTTTGGTTGGAGGAACATGGAGCAAATAAAATTAGATAGAATGAATTTCTTAATTTAACCTTATTCGATAACTTGTTATGGAAAGCTGGATAAATATATATAATGAGTCTAAAACAGGATTACACTCAATCCTTGAGAGTTGAGACCCTCAGAACTAACCGGACAATTATCTAGGATAAATATAAAGCCTTTTGACCTGGATATTACTAAAAATAAGATAAAAGACAAAAAAGTGACATGTTTTTGAAAATTTCAAAAATGTGACCAACCACCCCCTTGCAGTGCAAAGTGCTCTAACCAAAGTGACTCCGACCAAAGTGACTGTCCCACCGGCCACAGTGACTGCCCCACCGACCACGTTGACTGCCCCACCGACCACGGTGACTGCCCCACCGGTACAGTGACTGTCCTCGACCACAGTGACTCCCCGGCCACAGTGACTGCCCACTGGTCACAGTGACACGCTAACTCCGATCATAGTGACACACCGCCTCCGGTGTCCCCGCCTACCCAACCTTAGCGCCGCCCTGACCATCACCGCGGACCGTCGTGGATCGCCGTCGCCGACCACCACCCCAGACCCAATTACCTTCCCAGACCCCAGCCACCTTCCCAACACCCTCCAATCCCCTCCCCACCTCCCCAGTCCGACCCCCACCCCAGATCTAGCCCAAACCGCACTCAAACAGGCAGATCTAGCTCTGACCAGACCCTCTACAACCGTTGCACCATATCTGCACTCCGTCTTCATCTCCCGCACATCTGAATCGACGGCGGCGGAGTAGCGAGACGAAATCGCCGCATCCTTGAAGCCCCAACCGCCGCCCTAACCACATGTGGTTAGTTCAAAACACCGCTGCATCGAAAGCTCTGCCATACCGCCGCACCACGTTCGGACATAAGGAGTAGAATAAGAAATGTGCAAGTGAGAGCGGTTGATGAAGGCAACGGCGGTGTTGAAATCGGCGGCGGTGGTGTTGAAATCGGTGGTGGCGGTGTCGAAGTTAGCGACGATAGGTGTTATGCGCAGGTGAGAGTGCTAGATGCCTAGATGAGGAAGTGAAGCAGACTCAGGCGACAAAGGCCTCAGTTGTGCGGAGAAAAGGTATTGGGTCAGATTTTTGGAAAAATACAAAATGGTCATACTTTTGGAATTTGAAAAGCCATAAATAAGAAACGGGTCATTATTTCTAAATATAATCAATCGAAATAATACTCGTGGTTCTATCTCAATTCATAAGTAAAAATATAACTTTTAAGATTTTATTTTTTTAATTATTTAAATTTTCTAATTTTTTGATCATTCAAAATTTAACTTTAACTTTTTCTTTTAATTTTTAAAATTTTCTAATTTTTCGAATTTCTAAAGTTTTACATTTTCAATGTTTCAATTTTTAAAATTTCCGTTAACAATACATTTCCTCCAAAATACCCTGATTTAGGAAACATAGGAAGCGTAGGATTTTGAAAGGCACCGACTTTCTTGCCTCCCTTCCTACTACTTTCAAGTTTCAACTAAACACAAACAAGTTCTTCAATAGCCTTCCAAAATCCTCCAACCAAATAGGGCCCTAAAGTTGTGACATGTTGGTTAATGATAACTTAGCTTCTTATGCGCTAAGTTAGGCATCTGTAAATTTTACTCCCGTTTTCAAACTGAATGCAATTTACGGATTTTAAAATTGATTGATGATAAAGTTAAATCATTCATGTGGATAGGTACATCAATTTTAACAATTAAAATTACATAATAGAAAGTACATTAAATTAAAGTTTTATAAAACGCAGAATCGGAATTAGAATATACTCCGTAATAAAATTTTAAATACTAAATAAACGGAGAAAGTGAAATTGTGTTGACAAAAAAAAGTGACTTGAGCAAAACAGTAGTTAATGAATAATGTTCTAGTATTTAAAATATCAATAAAATATACTACATCCGTTCGCTTTTAATTGCAACATTAGACTTTTTGTACTATTTTCATATTCTACTTCGACTTTATTTTATTTATTAATGTATTATAAATTAAATTTTAAAAAATATTTTTAAATACCTATCATTTTAAATTTTCATAATCTGAATTTTTTAATTTTTTACTAATAAGGAACGAAAGATATTAATTGTCAAACTTGTGGACCGTTGGCAAGCATGAAAAGTGAATAAGTGACTAATTATATCATCTTAATTAAAAAGGTGATTGTTTAGTGACCGGAATCGAGAGAGTGAATTAGGAGTATCGGACTTAAGATAAGTTTCACGTCAGCCGAAATTAGTTGTTTTTCTTCGTGATTTCTTTTAAATATTTTTGTGTGCATATTTGAGAATTGAATTTATGTGTGCTGAATTTGAATGAATATTATTATATGAAAGAGTTGTATTTGAGATATTATTAGTTGGTATATTGTTTTGTTGATATGAGTTATTGTATACGATTTTGGGAGATTTTGTAATAGTACGTAATTTTGTTATTTTTGTGGGAGTTTGATCCAAAGGGATTTTTTGAAGTATAAACTTCGATTGATTTTGAGAAAAATAAATATTTTCATAAAAGATGAGCATCACGGGAGAAATCTGTGGTGTTGGATTTCCACATCCCTTAAAATGTGGAGGGTGGTTAGGTCTACTACTACTCAATTTTTTGTTGGTTTTGGTTTGAGCTGAATTGACGGTCGGTAGAAAACATCCCGGCTTTTGAGTAGTAGTGGTAGTAGTAGCTCCTAATCATTCAGTTTTTGAGGTGGGGTAGTTGGTAGAAAACATCCCGGCTACCCGGATCGACTTACTAACCCGGAGGGCTTGGAATACCTTTAGGGGGTGTGCACACTTAAAGTAGTTGTTTCCGTTTCCATTGAGCAGTTGTGGTATCGGCGATAGTCCCGGGGTGGCCGTACATAACAACGGACCAACGGGCTCAACCAAAGTGTTGAGCACCACCCTTCTAAATTACCAGAAAGTTAGTTACAAAGTGATTTTGGGAGAAATTCAATAGAAGAGAATTTTGGTGCTTCATGTATTTTGAAGTTATTATGGTTTACGAGTTAATTATGTGATTGGGATTTTATATAAATATCGTTTACATATGATTTAGGATTGAGAAAGTGTTTTGAAAAATATTTTATGCTAAAAGGTTGTGCGAATTTATATATATTAATTATTATTAGGAAAAATTGAAAATAATAATCCCAACTATTGTCGGTCCGCTACTAATAATCCCAAGTATCGATTATTCCTGGGTGATCCTAACTATAGGGACTGATGGAGTATATGGCCCGGGAACACCCGGCCCACAGACTCCTACTACTCCTTTAGAGGCCCAACAGGCCCAGAAGGTCCAACAGGCCCAAATCACAGCGTCCAGAGTACCAAGCAGCCCGCACTACGCGCCAGAAGTGCCTTCGGTCCCCTGACCGAAGGCTCTAAACTCTCACAGAACGGGTTTCTCAAGCAAATTAAGAAACTGGGAGAAAACGGCGAAAAAGTAGCCCTCGGCACTGTGAGCCCTCGGCACCAGGGTGCTATCGGTTGGAGGAGCCCTCGACTACTGCTCTATAGCCGAAGGCATCTCACTCGACAAGATATCCGCCTCACATGCGTACAGATCGCCGTACCCTGCACAGACGTCCCATCCAACAGCCGCATTAAATGCGGCCACATGCGGCTGCCAGCGCCAGCCAGTTGAGGTGACCCCTCGGCCAATGAGCGCTTGACACGTGTCCCTGTCCGGCATTTATTGCTACTATAAATAGCACCCCATTTCCTCATTTGTAACCACGCTGAAAACGGCATTCATACTGAATACACACTCTCTCTACTTTTACTTACTTGCTCTGACTTCTCTCTAAGTTATTCCCCGTAATAACCCTTCGGATATATACCCCCGGGCAGACTATCCATCATTTGGTGCTCTCGTTGAGAGGTCGAACAATCAAGTAAGAAACCCTCCCCCTCGACCAAACACAAAACACTAGCCCTCTATCAAAATGGTGAGGACAACACGTGTCAACTCAAAGAACGTAGGAGACAAGAACCTGGCCCTCGGCGACGTCAACGCCCCCGAAGCCTCTCACAGGGCTCCCGAGGGCGGTGTCATCGCTGGGCTGGAACAGGCGGCTGTCGATCTACGCCTTCAGATCCAACAGAATGCCCCCGATGCCCACCTCGGCATCGAGGCCAAGAAGAAAAACCGGAGCGATGACCAAGTCAGCCCTCCGGTTCTCACCATCGACGTGCAATCGGCGCTCTCCGCCTTCATCCAGACGCTCACCCAGAACCCGGGTGCCTTCGGCACCCTGGCTCCAGCTCACCCTCAGATCGGGGAAAATATCATACTTCCCCCTCTACCACACCCCTTCGGAAATCCCACCCTTTGGGTGAGAAACGACGAAGGGGTGGTGGCCTAAGATACGTCCTCCCAGGAAGTTCAGTCCCGGGACCGCCATAATGACAACAGGGAAAGGCCCCGTACTTCCACCCTCAACCGGCTCGGAGGAGGGCCAGACCGCCGAGGGGTCCAAGACCGCCTCGGGGGGAAAGCACTCCAAAGGCCCCAGGAAAGCGGGGGATCTGTTTCGAGGGCAGACGAGGAGCGTCCCCCTCAGGACAAAGGCAAGGCACCCCTTCATGCCGATGACGCTCGCCACCAGATCAACCAGGCCCACTCGGCCCGAGTTCGTTCGCAGGGGGCGGAGACCCTCCCGAAGGATCCCCAGGACGAGATTATTGCGGCCCTCCAACGCCGGCTTGACGAGATGGAGTCCAACAAAGCTCACGCCACCACCTCCACCCCTCATTCAGATCTCAAATACGAGGCCATGATGGCCAAAATGGAGGAGTTGCAGAAAAAGGTGGCCGAGGGCTCCGGAGAACCCGTCATCTAGCTCCGGACTCGGACGCCATTTACCCCAAGGGTATTGGCGGCCCGGATCCCGGAGAAATACCGAGGGCAACACATACAACCCTACAACGGGAAAACGGACCCCCAGGAACACTACAGCAAATACCAGAACAACATGATGATGGTGGGGGCGTCAGACGAATATTTGTGTCGATGGTTCCTCTCCACCTTAGAGGGACCGGCATACGAATGGTTCAACAGGCTGCCCGAGGGCTGCATTGATTCGTGGCAAGAACTCGCCCAGCGATTCTTGACACAATTTACCGGGAGGCGTCGCACAAGGAAGCACTTCTCCCAACTCCTAACAATACGCCAGAAGAAGGATGAGACCCTTCGGGATTTCCTAGAGCGCTGGAGGACGGAGGCCGACAAGGTCGACGGTGCTGATGACGGGACCCTCCTGGCCCTCCTACAAACCGTCCTCCGCACCGGCAACTTTTCAAGGAGCCTCATCATTGAACCCCCCCGCGACTACATAAGGGCTTTGCAGCGGGGGGACCGATATGCTGAAGCCGAGGAGGTGGAAAAGTATCACCAGCATCCGGACCAGCAGCCCCCGAGGGCTGACAATAAGCATAACCGAGGGCCGGGGGCTCCTCCAAATCACCCCAAGACTTCGGGACCCTCTGATGACCGCCCTCGGCAAGGCCAAGCCAAGCCCGGGGGAGGTTATAAGAGCAACCCTAAGACTTGGGCACAGCCCATTCTCCTGGACCGCCCTCGGACACCATTGACGCACCCCGTCAGCATCATCCTCGATTTTGCCGAGGAGAGGGGCCTCGTTGAGCGCGACTCTCGCGCACCCCCGGAGGTACACGCTATCAACCCTCAGTTCCCCTACTGTCGCTTCCATCGGCACCAGGGGCACAGGACCGATGACTGCCATCAGCTAAAGACGGCCATCGAAAGGTTAATACAAGCAGGGCACTTGTCCCAATTTGTTCAGAGCCCTCGGCAGGAGGGACCTTCTCATCAGGGGCCTCCCCGAGGGCACCACACGAAGGTAAATGCTTGGGTAAACCCGAATACCATCCCCCTCGGCAAGAAGAGGGAGATTGGAAACTTGGAAGAAGAGGAGGAGGAGTACCCCCACTACCAGGAGAAAAAACGCCACATCCTCATTATCACCGGTGGCAATACGGGAGGCGATTCCACCAGCCAGCGGAAGAAGTGGGCTCAGTCGCTTTACGTGGGGGAAGTCACTCATATGCCCCCGGTAAAGCGACTGAGGGAGGAACCCATCACCTTCACCAATGCAGATCTCCCTCCTACTTCTTCCCCTCACAGGGATGCCTTGGTGATTCGGACGGAGATAAACGACACCATTATTCACCGAACTTACATTGACACGGGCAGCTCCGTCAATGTAATGTACCTCAGCACCTTCAGAGAGCTGCATCTGGAGAGGGGGTCCCTTCGGCCCATTAAGACCCCTCTTGCCGGCTTCACCGGCGATACTATTGATTCCGAGGGGGTAATAACCCTCCCGGTGATCTTCGGCGACGGGCTCCATAGAGCCCAGCTCGAGGTGGAGTTCGTCGTCGTCAACATTGACTGCGCCCACAACATCATCCTCGGCCGGCCAGCCCTCGAGGACCTCGAAGCCATCATCTCCATGAGGCACCTCTGCCTCAAGTTTCCCGCCAAGGGGGGCATTGGCTACTCCCGGGGGAACCAGAAAATCGCCCGCACCTGCTATCTTCAGGTCACTAAGAAGGTAAGTAAGACGGAATTCCGTGTTGACACCATCACCGGAGCCATCGACCAAGAGGAAAGAAGGCCGAGGGCTGAACCGGCCGAGGACGTAGAAGACTTCGCGCTCGATCCGGCCCAGCCGGAGAGAGTCGTGAAGATTGGAGCCCAGCTCCCTGAAGATTTGAAGACCGGTATCACCGACGCCCTCCGCGCCTACTCCACTGTCTTTGCATGGGGGCCGGAGGACATGCCGGGAATCAGCCGAAGGATCATCACCCACCGCCTCTCGGTGGACCCCTCGGCAAAAGCAGTACAACAACGAAGGAGACCCCTCTCCGCCGAGAGGAGGGAATTCGTGAAGAAGGAGGTCGCCATGCTCCTCTCAATTAAGCACATCAAGGAGGTGAAATACCCCTCATGGCTAGCAAATGTAGTCCTCGCACAGAAGCCCCCTACCTTCCGCATGTGCGTGGACTACACCGATCTCAACAAAGCGTGCCCTATGGATCCATTCCCTCTACCAAACATTGATCAACTGGTGGATGAGACCGCAGGGTGTGAGATCATGTCCTTCCTCGATGCCTTCCGAGGGTACCACAAAATTTTCATGCACGAGGAGGACGCCGAAAAAACTGCCTTCATGACTCCCGAGGGCATCTTCTGCTACCTAGTGATGGCCTTCGGCCTAAAGAACTCGGGGGCCACTTACACCCGGATGGTGGCCCGGGTCTTTCAAGCCGTCCTAGGGCGCACCATGGAGGCCTATGTTGACAACATGATCGTCAAGAGCAAACAATCTTCCAGCCATGCTGACGACCTCCGGGAGATCTTCGCCATCATGCAAAAATTCAACCTTCGGCTAAACCCGAAGAAGTGCACCTTCGGCGTCCAAGGGGGCAAATTCTTGGGCTACATGGTGAGCCGAAGGGGTATTGAGGCCAATCCCGAGAAGATCCAGGCCATCATCAACATGGAGCCCCCACGCAATGTGAAGGAAGTCCAACGGTTGACGGGCCGCCTGACAGCCCTCAACCGCTTTCTGTCTAAATCGGCGGAGAAATCTCTACCCTTCTTCCAGATCATGAGGAAGACGGCTGGCTTTCTATGGACTCCAGAATGCCAGGAGGCTTTCGACGTGCTCAAGCGGTATCTATCTTCACCCCCTGTGCTCTCAAAACCAAAGGTAGGGGAGACCCTCTACCTCTACCTTGGGGTCAGCCCGGCGGCCATCAGCTCTGTGCTCATCCGGGAGGAAGACGGCATCCAACATGCCATCTTCTACGTTAGCAAGACCCTAAGGGAGGCCGAGCTCAGGTACTCCCCTGTGGAAAAAACGGTGTTAGCCATCGTTTGGACTGTCAAGAAGTTGGGCCATTACTTTCAGGCTCATCCGGTTCAGGTCCTCACCCATCAACCCCTCGGTGCCCTCATGAGGAGCCCCACCAGCTCCTCCCGCATGGTGAAATGGGCTATCTTCTTGAGCCAGTACAACATTGACATCCATCCAAGGCCTTCCATCAAGGGCCAAGCCCTGGCGGACTTTGTGACGGAATGTACCGCAAGGGCAGCCACGGACGGGGAGCCCTCGGCTGCCTCGGATGATTGGTGGACCCTCTACACTGACGGCTCCTCCGCGACCAAAGCATGCGGGGGAGGGGTGGTCCTCATTACTCCCGAGGGCTTCAGAGCCTACTATGCAATCCGCTTCTCCTTCAAAGTCTCCAACAACGAGGCCGAATATGAGGCCCTCCTATGTGGCCTTCGGCTGGCTGCCAACATGAGGGCTCGGCAGATCCACATCAAATGCGACTCCAAGTTGGTCGTTGGCCAAATCTCCGAGGAATATGAGGCCAAGGAGGGGAGAATGAAACAGTACAAGGAAGCGGCCAAGGAGTTGGTTAAGGTATTTGAGGCACACTCTCTCACTCAAATACCGAGGGCTCAGAACTCCGAGGCCGACATGTTATCTAAGCTCTCGGCCGACTCCCCCGAGCACATCTCCAAAATTGCCAAAATCGAGGAACTCAGCCTCTCAAGCATCCATGCAAGCCCCGTTATGAACATACAACAACGTCAAGAGGATTGGATCTCAGATATCACCACCTTCATCTCCACAGGGCAGCTACCCGAGAATGAGGCCCGCGCTAAACTGGCAAAGCTGAGGGCTCCTAGCTACACCATCAAAGATGGAAGGCTCTACAAACGATCTTACAATGGCACGCTACTTCGGTGCCTTCATCCAGATGAAGCCGAGGTCGCAATGGAGGAAGTGCACAGTGGCACTTGCTCAGCTCACCAGGGACCCTTCTCCATGTCCCGAAGGCTCATTCTCCAGGGGTACTTCGGGCCAACCATGGCCAGGGATTGTGCTGACCTTGCCCGGAGGTGCACCGCATGTCAACATTTCCAGAAAGCTCCCGGCAGGCCAGCGGTCAACTATGCCCCCATCAGCACCTCTGTCCCATTTTCTCGATGGGGGATAGACCTTGTGGGCCCTCTGCCGAGGGGTACCTCCAACAACAGATACATAATTGTGGCCGTCGACTACTTTACCAAGTGGGTGGAGGCTGAACCTCTCGCCAGCATCACAGAGGCGAAGTGTCGTCACTTTGTCCTCAAGAACATCCTCACAAGGTTTGGCGTCCCCCAGCAGATCATCTCCGACAATGGGACACAATTTGAGGCAGCCCCCTTCTGTGCCCTTCTGGAGGCATGGGGCATCAAACACACCTTCTCCTCCGTTGCCTACCCTCAAGGCAACGGGCAAGTAGAGAACGCCAACCGGACCTTGCTCGAGGGCCTCAAAAAGAAACTGGAGGCCGAGGGTGGTGGCTGGGTGGAAGAACTCCACAAAATCCTTTGGGCCTACCGCACCACCCCTCGGCGAGCAACAGGTGAAACACCTTTCTCCCTCTGCTACGGTTTTGAAGCCAAAGCTCCTACGGAAGTCACCCTTCCTACCCGAAGGGTGATCCAATATGACCCCGAGGTCAACGACAGCAACATGGCCCTCGACCTCCACCTCATTTCAGAACGCCGGGAGCAGGCCTTCATCCGGGCAGAAAACTACCGAAGGCAAGTTAAAAGCTACATCGACGCCAAAGTTCGCACCCGAGAATTTCAAGTGGGGGACTATGTCCTCCGGAGGAGGGAAGCTAGCCAACCAACCGAGGGAGGAAAAATGGCACCAAAATTCGAAGGCCCCTACATCATAGCAGCCATCGTCAAACCTGGGACCTACAAGCTCAAACGCCCCAACGGGAAAGAAGTCCCTAGGCATTGGAATGTGCACCATTTAGTTAAATTTTATCAATAATGTAAGAACGGCCAAGCCCTCATAACTAGTGAATGTACTATCCTATGGCCCAAGGCCTTCAATTTCGAAGAATGAAGATACATTCAAGACATCAATCCCTCATACTGACTACAGGCCCCAGGCCTCACCACGAGAAAAAACCCCTCCGGCACCAAGTGCCGAGGGCGGACACCATCAACACCTACAACAACAGTGAAAAAACCACGTGTTTTCAGTCAAGACCCCTCGGTACCTAGTACCGAGGGAGGGAACTCCTATCACCAACAACAAGGAACGCCATATGTTTCATTTCCCCTCGGCACCCAGTGCCGAGGGTACATCCTCACCTTCAACATCAAAAAAGAAAAGAAGAGGACACCAAGTGTTCCCACAGAAGACCTTTCGGCACCCAGGGCCGAGGGTACACCTCCATCATCAAACATCGAAATGAAGAAAAAACACCAGATGTTTCAAAGAAGACCCCTCGGCACCCAGTGCCAGGGATATGCTCTCCTATCAACTTCCAAACATCTGTTGGGAAACACCAAGTGTTTCATTTGAAGACCCTCCGGTACCAAGTACCAAGGGTAGACGCCTATATCAACTACAACAAAAGAGAACACCAAGTGTTCCTACAGAAAGACCCCTCGGTACCAAGTACCGGGGGCTACACATCGAAACTAACACCAAGTGTTGTTTCTAAAAGTTGTACCCCACGAGGACGCACATACCGAAGGCGCCACCATCGGTGCCGGCGGCACGTAGTGCCCCCGGCCATTTGCAACTAGTGTGCAAATGAAAACCCTTCCTTGAAACGCTTTCCGCGTCACTACCCCCAGGGTATGACAGACATGAGAAATGCCCAGGATTCGACTTTCAAAAACGGAACGCTATCCGCGTCACTACCCCCAGGGTATGACAGGCATGAGAAATGCCCAGGATTCGACTTCCAAACCGAAACGCTCCCCGCGCCACCACCCCAAGGGTGTGGCAGGCCACGGACTATGTCTAGCGCCGAGGGGACGACTTTCAAAAATGAGGCGCTTTCCGCGCCATCCCCCAAGGGGAGGCAGGTTACGGACCACCATATCTTGTGCCCAGGAAACGTCCCTCGATCCCCTCGGAACTCGGAAGGTTAACCCGAGGGAGGAGAGCCATTGGTGTATTCTGATGGTCTCCTAATAGGCCCAGCCTTACCAAGAAACCAAGTTTCTTGATGCCTTCCCTTCACCACCAACCAAAAAAAAAGGGGTGAAGGGGAGTAGACTCAGCGAGAAATCAAAGAGTACACTCCAACAGATCACAACATCCCGAGGGCTCCCCACGGGGACACCTCCGGTAATTGAAGGCTCCTATTTCCCGAAGGATACCACTCAAACAAATATCATCAGGAAACGGCTAAGTCCACTGCCTGGTCACCTCCGGTCACACAAGCACCGAAGGCTCCAGCAAGGGTCGA
Source organism: Cuscuta europaea (assembly GCA_945859875.1). Classification (NCBI taxonomy): domain Eukaryota; kingdom Viridiplantae; phylum Streptophyta; class Magnoliopsida; order Solanales; family Convolvulaceae; genus Cuscuta; species Cuscuta europaea. The sequence continues at coordinate 3,381,458 of CAMAPE010000038.1, read as the reverse complement.
AATCTACAACTTTTAAAATGTATGCCGAGGGCACACACTCATCGTTGGCATTCTTCAAAACAACAGGATTCCACACATATTTGGCCCTCGGCCAGAGACTCATACAACACAAGGGATCTACATCCGGAAGCTCAACACCAATTTACGCTTAGAAAATATTCTAAGTCCTAAAGGAGTAGCCCCCAGGCATCTCGCAAAGTAATGCAGAGTCAGATGGCACCTATCACCCGAAGGCTACACAAAGAAACAACACTTGAAAAAATTCCAAGTCCTAAAAGTTGGCCCCCGGCTCAATCAACATTACAGCTAGGGGAATACAATAGCCGAAGGCTATGCGATACAACAACACTTGCAAAAAAAAAAATTCTAAGTCCTAAAGATGGGCCCCCGGCTCAATCAGTATTGCAGCTAAAGGAATATGACAGTCAAAGGCCATACATCAAGAAGGGATGCCATCTCCCGAAAGCTCCCAAGGGAAAATCTACACTTAGAATATTTTCTAAGTGCTACATGTTTTTCCCCCCGGTCAACTACTCATACATCAAGAAGGGATGCCATCTCCCGAAGGCTCCCAAGGGAAAATCTACACTTAGAATGTTTTCTAAGTCCTACATGTTTTTCCCCCGGTCAACTACTCATACATCAGGAAGGGATGCCATTTCCCGAAGGCTCCCAAGGGAAAATCTACACTTAGAATATTTTCTAAGTCCTGCATATTCCCCCCCGGTCAACTACTCATACATCATGGAGGGTGCCATCTCCCGAAGGCTCCCAAGAAAAACTGCACTTAGAAATCTTTCTAAGTCCTACATATTTCACCCTCAACTTATAAAGGGACCCAATAGCCGAAGGCTACCTATCAATCGAAGGCTACAATACACAAGGAATCAACACTGAAGAGAATTTTCTAAGTCCTAAAGAATTGGCCCCCGGCCTAATCAATATTTCAGTTGGGGCTCCACAGTAGCCGAAAGCTACATGACATGCTACACTTGCAAAAAATTTCTAAGTCCTGAACATTGGGCCCTCGGTCCAATATTCACACATCAGGAAGGGATCCCATTTCCCGAAGGCTCACAAGGGAAAATCTACACCTAGAAATTTTTCTAAGTCCTAGGAATTGGGTTACTACAAACACCCGAAGGCCCCATGCTGTGCTACACTTAGAAAAATTTTCTAAGTCCTAATTATTGCTGAACCCTCGGTTGTATGTCCAGCAGAGGGTGCCTAACTACCGAAGGCTTCCAAGGGCAAGCTACAATCAGAAAATACTCTAAGTCCTAAAACATACATTCAAAGGAGCGAAGGCATACATTCAAAAATACCGAAGGCATACATTCAAGAGGGAAGGAATTAGAAAGAAAGAGGCCATAGATACAAAGCCCGAAGGCATTCATTCATTCATCACAAAAAGGAGTAAATGTAGTTATTACAATGTTGGCCGAGGCCGAAAACATGCTAATGTGGCTATTACAAAAGTGTTCAAAGTACAAAGTACATATCAAACAATGTCATTCCCGGGGGCCGCCTCCCCCGATGGCTTCGAGGTGACTTCTACATCGGCCTCAGGATCGTCGCCCTCGGCTTCCCTCCGGAGCTCGGAATCCTCCAGGTCTGGCCTCTCGACATCAGGGGGGAGAGGAACACGGATGTCTGGCTGCAGGGGGGAGCCCGTACGCCGCCGGGTCAAAGTCCTTCGGCTCAATCTTCAGATGGCGGGCCATCCTCCGGTAGATGAGGGCTTGAGTGAAGAACTCACCCCCATCATAGTACTGCTTACCCTTCCGGGCCATCCACTCCTCGCCCGGGCCCTCGGACCACTCATCAACCGAGGCCTCCACAACCGAGGACAACCATGCCTTGTGCCCCTCGGTCTTCCACCCCCCGTCCAGGAACCCGGAGATGGCCTCCTCCCGGGCTGTGGCAACAGCCTTCGCCTTGATGGCCTCGGCCTCCTCGGCTGCTCTCCTTGCGGCCTCCGCAGCGGCCGCCTCAGCTTCTGCCTTCTCCTCCCTGAGCCTCCCGGCCTCCGCCCTCGCAAGCTGGAGGTCCTCTTCAAGCTGGGCCATCAGCTTCGTGGTCTGGAAGTCCCTGAGGATCAGCTCCTTCATCTTGGCGTCTTGCCCAGCTTTGTGGAGGCGCCATTCCTCCAGCCGTCGGAACTGCTCTCCGAGGGCAACGCAGGTCTGCAAAGATAAACGAGTCGTCAGGGCCGAACGTGATTTCTTAGTTCAAAGTGGGAAAGAGAAAGACAAACTATAGTGAACTCACCGTGAGGGAAGACCGGAGGATCCTGTCTTCGAGGGCTTGATCATCATCGGCCCCGAGAGCTGCCCTATCGATATCGAGGGTTATACCTCTCAGGAGCGCCCTCGGGTCAGCCGTGCTTTTCAACACGGCCGTGCCAGCCGGAAGGGAGAGCGTGAGGACCTCGAGAGATGGCTCCCGGACACCCCTCGGCATCTGCGCCATCGGCATCTCCGGAGGGTCATCTACAATCACCACCGGGGGGTCATCCTTCGCGGCGTCCCCTTTCTTCAACTTTTTGGGGGCCTGGGGGGGCTCCTTTGCCGACGGCTTCCTCTTTTCCGCAGCAGCATCGCCCTCGGGCTTTTTGGGAGGCGCACCGACGGGCTTTTGGCCGCCAGCGTCCGGCCCCTTCGGATCCTTGGCCGGTTTGTTCTTGAATCGGGCGAGGCCTTTGACGTTCATCATGCTTACTGGAACACCTGCAAAAAAAATGAGGGGTTAGGATCGAGGGGTCACTACTAAGTGGCATAAAGAATTAACGAAGCAAATGAACAAACGTGCTAAGATATGAGGGAGAGAATGCCCTCAGCTACTACCTCCGGAGGCTCCCTCAAACACTGGGAACTTCTCATCAGTTTCCCCCAGGAACCGGTACCGCCGGAACCCGAGGGTGTAGAGATCTGCTTCTTTGGTGCACTCCTTGATGGAGATATTCTTGTCCCGGCCCTCCGGGATCATGGCCAGAATCCTGCCATCTTTCTCGAGGGCGGCGCTCCTCCTCTTCTCGTGCCTCCTGAAGCGGTCGCGCAACTCCCTCGGGAAGGGGCTCTCGGCTAGCTTCACATAGCACCACCGGTCCTTCCACCCCTTGTTCGAGGAGGGCGCCTCAGTGAAGAGTTTGAACACGGACACCTGTTGCAAATTGGCGAATCCCTCGGCATTCGCGTGCCCCCCCGGCACAGGTTGAAGCTCTGGAAGAAAAGGTCGAGGCTAGGCGTCACCCCCCGGGACTTGCAAAGCTGAAGGAAGGCAGTGATATAAGAATGGCTGTTCGGGGTCAGCTGGCAGGGAACCAGACCCACGAACCGAAGGTACTTCCGGAGGAAGGGGTGCAGGGGGAAGCGGAGCCCCATGGATACTGAGAGAACGTGCACCGCAATGCAGCCCTCGGGAGCCCGGGAGAGGACGTCATCCGGACCCGGTGTCACCACGATGGCCGAGGGGCCCACGTGAAGCTGGGTGACATATATGTCCGCCGCATCAACCTTCGACTTGATCTCCAATGCGGCGGTGTTGAGATAGGAGTACCCCTCGGGCATATCGAGGGGCTTCCCTTGGTCTGCTACACTGCCCTTCTTCTTGGGAGCAGCGGCCTTGGCCTTCTTCTTTCCGGGGGCCACCCGGATGGGGACCGCATTCAGCGGCCGAGAGGTGCTGGCCTCCCCGGCACCCCGAGGGGGGAGCACAGCAACGGTGACCCTCTCGTTTTCTCTTTGTGCCTCCTCTTCAGCTGCTTGCCAGGCGAGGGCCAACTCTTCGTCCTCACATTCTTGCTCAAAGCCCTCGGCTTCCGCCTCAGCTACGAGGGCTTTCTGCAACTCCAGGGCAACGACGGCATCCTGTCCCACCGAAGACTCTGCACTTGAGGACTCCACGTCCGAGAGGACTTCGTCCTCCATCGAGGGCGCCCCCGATATATCTTGAGAATCACTCTGGGACGACATTCACACTCTAGTTCGAGGGCTCGTAGACGCTAGTGTTTCCTAACTTTTCTATCTCCTAACCTAAGGGCACAGTACAGGTAGCTAAGAGGTGAAGGGAAAGCGGGCACTGACCTTGAAAGCAGAAGTTTTGACCGAAGGCCTGATTTTCTCTCACTAGAATTTTGGGCAGAGCTTCGCTAAGACAAATGATCGCACAAGGGGAAATGGCTCTGGCCTTGGGGTATTTATAGGCGCTGGAATACGGGCTTGGGCCCGGAAACCGGGCCTCCGGACGGACCGTCATCATTACACACCGTCGTTCCACCCAACCGGTGACGCCGCCCACGAACAGCCTGCCATCACACGCCACGTGTGCCACCCCCCCAACGGCTATATCCTGTCGTTACATATTCCAACGGCTATATTCTGGAAGCCCCCGGGTTTTCTACTTCACTCCACTTCATCAAGGATAGCCTCCGGGTACACTCACTCAGAAGTGCCCCCGGGTTGTGCCCCACACAGCACATAAAAGACGCCTTCGGGATCACTCCTTCAGAAACCCAGGGCTTCATATCAGGGCACCCCTCGGGGATTCCCCCTCAGCACTGCAAAACCGGGTAGCCCCCGGGGAGTTGCCTCATTGACGGATGACCCATGGCACACAGGTAATGGGAGCCCTCGGGTATCTTCATCACCAACTAATCAACAAACAGTGGACCCCCCGGTAACAACTCCATTGCCGCCCTCATCCAGCAGGCCCTCGATCCCCGAATTGAGGGGCTCCCCTTCGGCGCCACCAGGACATCAACAGCAAGCCTTCGGCTAATCAACACAGGAGCCCTCAGAAGAGAGAGCCTTCGGCATTCCCGTCATTCTCCATTTTTTACCAAGGTTTGACATTTTCGATTCATCATTGGGGGAATTCGGTGCACTCTTTTTCCCTCATTAGGATTTTTTCCCAAAGGGTTTTTCCTAATGAGGTTTTTAACGAGGCATCCCCCCAAAATGAAACGAAAAAACGTCAGCCTTCGGCCCACAACAGCAACGCAACTACTCTACTCCTTTTCACCACTTTACAAGTGCCTCAAGGAGTGGGGGACTGGAGGACCCCCTCGGGAAAATCATTAAATTACAAAATTAGTGAAATTCCAACAAACGACAAGGCAAGCCCTCAAGTCCCGACATGTGGGTAACTGAGGGACTGCCTTCGGCAGGGACATAAAAGCAACAACTCCTCACCAACTTCAGAGATCACGACGGGACAACATCAAAGGGCAAGCACAAATTACTCCTTTTCCCTCAAGTACCTTTCGGCAAAAGGAGTGAGGGACTCCTGATGGAGTATATGGCCTGGGAACACCCGGCCCACAGACTCCTACTACTCCTTTAGAGGCCCAACAGGACCAGAAGGTCCAACAGGCCCAAATCACAGCGTCCAGAGTACCAAGAAGCCCGCACTACGCGCCAGAAGTTCCTTCGGCCCCCTGGCCGAAGGCTCTAAACTCTCACAGAACGGGTTTCTCAAGCAAATTAAGAAACTGGGAGAAAACGGCGAAAAAGTAGCCCTCGGCACTGTGAGCCCTCGGCACCAGGGTGCTATCGGTTGGAGGAGCCCTCGGCTACTGCTCTATAGCCGAAGGCATCTCACTCGACAAGATATCCGCCTCACATGCGTACAGATCGCCGTACCCTGCACAGACGTCCCATCCAACAGCCGCATTAAATGCGGCCACATGCGGCTGCCAGCGCCAGCCAGTTGAGGTGACCCCTCAGCCAATGAGCGCTTGACACGTGTCCCTGTCCGGCATTTATTGCTACTATAAATAGCACCCCATTTCCTCATTTGTAACCACGCTGAAAACGGCATTCATACTGAATACACTCTCTCTCTACTTTTACTTACTTGCTCTGACTTCTCTCTAAGTTATTCCCCGTAATAACCCTTCGGATATATACCCCCGGGTAGACTATCCATCAGGGACCATTTTCCAAAAATAGTCCCTAAACTGCTACAACCTGGTATATCAGGTCAAATTTAAATGCGAACTATGTGTAAGCTATAAATAATTCCAACTATAGTCGATCTTGTTTTTATTAATCCCAATTATCAACTTTCAATTTTAAAAACTATAATAATGTTTTTATAAATTGCCAAATTAAATATTTTTAAACATGTAAAAATTATTATGAAAATTCTACAAATGTATCGAAGTTAAATAAAAATATTTTTAGTCATTTTTTATTTATAAATAAATAAAAAGTAGTGAAACTAAATAAAAAAAACGACTAAAAATATTATATTTAACTTCGGTACATATGTAGAATTTTCATAATAATTTTTACATGTTTAAAAATATTTTATTTGAAAATTTGCAAACTTATTTTTACATTTTTCTAAAATTGAGGGTTGATAATTGGGATTAATAAAAGATCAACTATAGTTGAGATTATTTAGAGCTTATGCATAGTTAGCATTTAAATTTGACCTGCTATATCAGGTTGTAACAGGTTAGGGACTATTTTTGGAAAATGGTCCCTATAGTTGGGACCACTCCGGAATAATCGATAGTTGGGATTATTAATAGCGGATCGGTAATAGTTGGGATTATTATTTTCAATTTTTCCTTATTATTATTTTAAAAGGTTAGGTGGAACTTACTTAACATTATTGCTAATGTTTGTTTCTTTTATTTTTCTTTCTGTACTTGATTTTGGTACAGGTGCTGAGTTGGTCTTGTTGAAGTTGATTTCGAGAGCGCATCCGTTAGAACACATGATTAGTAAATCATTGTAAATTTCTTTTCAATAAATTTCAATAAGAACATTTGATTTTGGAGTTTAAGTTGTTTTAGCCTGTGCACTCAGTTAGGTTAGAACCGAGTTTGGCGATAGCACCCCTATTTCCCTTTGAATTTTCCACTGCACATTTTCTGATGTTTTCAAATAAAGTTAGTAATACTTTCCAATAAATCATTATTTAAATGTATTTTTGGGTGGGAAATTTGGGGGTGTTACAGTAATCACCACGACCAAGTGGTGATCGAAGACGAAGGTTCTCAGTCACGGCGTAGTGATTTCCGAAGACGTAACGACAACGCGGCGGGACTGGAGGACCTGACAAACTGCCTCCAAGGCGTTGAAAGTTCGAGGTGGGCGGCAACACGACCACCGTAGTTTCAGACGCCAGGGACTGGGAATCATATTCCGAATGTTGATCCAGCTCAGGCTCTGGCCAGTTTGGCGACATTCCAAAGGGCGGTGGAAACTCTGACCACTGCTTCCCAAGGCATCATCCCTGATGAGGGTGCGAGATCCCTTTCACCTCCCCGGGCTCTGTCTGTATCCCGGCAGGAGGAGGGGCGTGAGCATTCCAGGAGGGGCTCTCCGCCATCCCGATCCCAGCATTCCCGTTGTTCCAGGCAAACTCCGAGGACCTCGGTGATGGACCGGATTGGTGGACAAAGGGTCTCCGTGCATGACTGGATCTCATCCCGACCTGAGCTGAGCATGGAGGCGTCATCCGCGACTGTTTCATCCCACCACCGCAATGTGCGTGGGGGAGATCTCAGAAATGAGATCAATGCCAACCGGCAGAGCCGCAGGCATCGACGATCCCCACCTCGGCAGCAGGCAGGTCAGGGTAATGAAGACCTCCGGAGGAGGCTAGATGAGCTCCGAAGGGAAGTGGGCGCGAGGATTAATCCCAATCGTGAAGTAAGGATTCCCGAACCGTTCATTCGTCGGATCATGGACGCTCCGCTACCCCAAGGATATAAGCCTTGCAATATAGAGGCTTAACGAGGAAAAACAGACCCACAACACCATGTTTCCAGATACGTGGCATATATGGTGATGATGGGGTATGAAGATACCATCAAGTGTAGGGGATTCTCGGTAACGCTCAACGGGCCAGCTCGAGAGTGGTATGATTCCCTACCTAATGGGAGGATCCGGAACTTTAGGGAGTTGGCCCATGCTTTTGTGACTCGGTTCGCTAGCTCTAAGGATTCCAAGAAGAATTTTTCTCATCTCTTATGGATCAGACAGGGACCCCAGGAGAGCTTGGCTGATTTCTTGACCCGGTGGAGGGACGAATCCGTGAAGGTGGACGACCTGGATGACAAGTCCGCAGTCGCCATAGTAACCAACGCTCTGAGATTGGGCGAATTGTACAAGGATTTTGCCCGAAACCCTCCGGCCTCACACGAGGAGGCCCTGCAGCGTGCAAACACGCAGGCAGGAGTGGAAGAAGCTGAGAAGAGAAAGAGAGACAAAGAGACCGAGAAGCGCCAACCTGAGGGCGAAAAGAAGAAGACCCTTGAGAAGGAAACCCTTGACTCCGTTAAGGGAAATGGGTTCAGAAAGAAGAAGAAGGGTTGGGGAAAGGGCAAATCAGGTGTGCCTGAGGGGCCACTCACCAGCCACACAGATTTCTTCCCTTCTACGCATCTGGTAAGTACTGTCCTAGATTATGCTACGAAGCAGGGCTTGATCACCGCCCCTGAAGGGTGCAACATCACCCACGGTCAGAATCCCAAAAACAAGTACTGCAAAATCCACAAAACTGACTCTCACCAGACCAACGATTGCTACATCCTCAAGAAGTATGTAGAAAAACTCATGCGAGAAGGTCAATTGGAGCAATTTGTAAAGCAAACCCAACAAGGACAGTCTCCAGCGAGAAAGCTTACCTGGAACTGCGAGAAGGATGTGCCAACCTCATCCTCGAAGAAGAGGGAGGTTGGGGCACAATTTGAAGATGACGACGAAGGAGAGGACACCGACAGACAAAAACGACCTCATGTCAACCAGATCTACGGCGGACCTGTGGGGGGAGATACGGTCGGGGAGAGAAAGAAGTGGAATCGCCAATTGTTCGTCGGCGAGATCAGCCGTCTTCCTGCTGATAAAAGGCAAAAACGTGAGTCAATAATTTTCACGGACGACGATTTTCATCCGTGTTCCCCACCACATAGGGATGCACTAGTGATCAAGATGGAGGTCGCGGATACGATTGTTCACCGAGTGCTAGTAGACAATGGCAGCTTGCTCAATATACTTTACATGGATGCCTTCTCAAGGTTGGGATCAAGAAAGAAGCTCTCAAACCGGAAAAAAACCCCCTCTCAGGTTTCACTGGAGATACGATTGAGCCCGAAGGAATGATAACCCTCAAGATCCAACTAGGATCGGAACCCTGCATACGGGAAATTGAAGCGGACTTCGTCGCTGTCCAAATACCGAGTGTACACAAGGCCATCCTGGGCAGACCTCTATTGGAAGACCTGGGAGCCATCATCTCCCAGGCCCACCTATGCATGAAATTCCACACTCCAGCCGGGATTGGCACGGTGAGAGCGGACCAGAGGATGGCCCGAAGCTGTTATGTGAGGGCCTGCAAGGCTCACAGGAGGAATGACATGAGGATCAATGCCATTGAACAAGACCTATCTAAATATGAGGACGGGCAACTCAGAGCCCAACCAGCCTCAGAGATTGAGGAGGTCGGAGTCGACTCATCACGGCCAGAGCGCCAAGTGAACATTGGGGCGGGACTCCCGGTCGACCTGAGATCGAAGATAGTCCAAGTTCTGGCAGAATTCAAGATGATTTTCGCTTGGGGGCCCGAGGATATGCCCGGGATCAACCCAAGCATCATTGTCCATCAGTTGAATGTCGATCCAAGAATAACACCTGTAAAGCAGAAGAGGAGGTACCTATCCTTAGACAGGAAGGAGTTCGTGAAGGGTGAAGTAAACATGCGGTTGGGCATTAGGCACATAAGGGAGGTACAATATCCAGAATGGCTCGCTAATGTGGTACTGGCCCCAAAGCCGCCCACAGACCTAAACAAGGCCTGCCCGATGGACCCTTTCCCTCTGCCCAGTATAGACCACCTCGTGGATCAAACCACTAGTTGCGAACTTCTCTCTTTCATGGATGCGTTCCGGGGATACCATCAGATCTCCATGCATCCCGATGACGCAGAGAAGACCTCATTCATCACACCTGAAGGGGTTTTCTGTTACTTGGTTATGGCTTTTGGGTTGAGAAACTCAGGGGCTACCTATACTCGGATGGTGGCCAAGGTGTTCCGGGCAGTACTCGGAAGAAATATGGAAGCATATGTCGATGACATGATCGTGAAGAGCCAAAAGGCGAGTAACCATGCGGACGACTTGAGAGAATTATTTATTATCATGAAGAAGGCAAATCTCCGACTTAACCCCAAGAAATGTACTTTTGCTGTCCAAGGTGGGAAGTTCTTGGGATTCATGGTCACACATCGAGGCATCGAGCCTAACCCCGAGAAGGTCAAGGCGATTTTAGACATGGAACCCCCGAGGATGTTAAAGAAGTACAGATCCTAACGGGGAGGGTGGCTGCCTTGGGAAGGTTCCTATCCAGATCGGCCGATAAGTCCTTGCCATTTTTTAAAATCTTAAAGAAGAGCAACAGGTTTCAGTGGACCCAAGAGTGCCAGGAAGCGTTCGAGGAATTAAAGAAATACCTGCAATCAGATCTGCTACTTAGCAAACCTGAAGCTGGTGAAACGCTGATCCTTTACTTGGGCGTAACTAAAAGCAGAGTCAGCTCTGTCTTAGTCAGGGAAGAAGGGGCTATCCAGAGGCCAGTTTACTACGTGAGAAAAGCCCTCCATGGTGCCGAGCTCATATACCCAACCCTGGAAAAGGTTGCCCTCGCCGTCTACATAGTGGCCAAGAAACTTGCTCATTATTTCCAGGCTCATCCTATCAAGGTGCTATCAGACCTAGGGGTGGGAACCCTGTTCCGAACAGCCAAAGCTGCACGAATTGTGAAGTGGTCCTTACTAATCAGTCAATATCAGGTGAGTTTCCAACCCAGAACTGCGATTAAATGGCAGACATTGGTAGACTTCTTGGTAGAATGCACTGCGAGGGACATAGCTGAGGAAAAGTGCCGCGAAGAAGAGGATTGGTGGACCCTAATGACTGATGGATCATCATACGGATCCAAAGGTTTTGGGGGAGGGGTGGTCCTCATCACCCCTGCGGGATTCAAATCTTACCACGCCTTAAGATATTCATTCACTTTATCTAATAACGAGGCCGAATATGAGGCCCTACTATCCGGTCTCAGGATTGCGAGGCACTTCAAAGCTCAAAGACTGAAGATCAAAAGTGACTCCAAGTTGGTCATCAAACAACTTAGGGGGAGATCATAAAAGAGTATGAAGAATCCGAGCTACTTTGCATTCCGCGAGCCCAAAATATGGAGGCAGATATTCTGTCGAAATTGACGACTGATGCCCCTGAACATCTCACTCGCATAGCCCAAGTACATGAGTTGAGCAAACCAAGCATTGAAGGCACCAAGGACCTGGAAGTCTTGCCAGTTGACCAGGCTCCGAGATGTTGGATAGACGACTTATTAGAATATATTGAGGCCGGAACGCTTCCCCCAGAGGAATATAAATCGAGGGTGATCAGAAGGCGGGCCCCTAATAATGTCATCCAGGATGGCAAACTCTATAAGAAAAGCTATAACGGGGTACTGTTGAAGTGTCTGAGGCCAGATCAAGCCCAACAAATAATCAAGGAACTGCATGAGGGAATTTGTTCGTCACACCAAGGTGCGTTCACCCTAAACAGAAAGGCTATTTTACAGGGATACTTTTGGCCGACCATGATAAGGGACTGTGCAGACTTCGCACGAAAATGTGAGATCTGCCAAAAATTTCAAACGAACCCGGGCAGGCCAGCCACCCTGTATATCCCGATCAGCACTGCAATTCCCTTCTCAATGTGGGGAATAGACCTTGTGGGACCCCTTCCACAAGGCTCAGGAGGTCGGAAATTGGTGATAGTTGCGGTGGATTATGTAACACCCCTAACTTTCCCGCCCAAAACATTGATATATTTAAAAGAAATACTTTATTCATTCATCAAAGAGTTGAAGAAATACAGCGGAAGTCTAAAAGGGAAATGAGTGTTACCGCCACATTCGGTCATCTCTTAACCGAATGCACAGGCAACTCAAAGTAAAACAATAAAAACTAATGTAATAATAAGTAAATGTTTGTTTTATGACTAGATTTAACTAAGGCATCTTCTAATTCGCACTCAAGCTCGAGCAATCCGTCAATCCACATAGGTATCCAACTCATCACCTGATAAAATTTAAGGGAGAAGAGAGAGACAAGAAAAATAACAAAAATTAGCTTTAGAGCTAAGTAAGTACTACCCAACCCCGTAAAATAATCAGGTTTGACTAAAAATAGATTTTTATATAATATCATATAAAAATGACGCACTCTTCCAAAATACTTTTCTCTTTGATTTTTCTTAAAATCACTTCTTTGCTAAAATCTGAAACTTCTCTTGGAAAATCTCTTAGTAACTCTTCTTTTTAAACTTCTAAAAAAAATCACTTCTTCTCTAACTTCCTAGTAATTTAGAAGGGCGGTGCTCAACCTTTCGATAGAGCCCGGTGGACCGTGGTTACGGACGGCCACCCCGAACAAGTGCCGGTACCACAACTGCTCTGTTGGAAACGAAACGACTACCTTAAGTGTGCACACCCCCTAAAAGGGATTCCAAGCCCTCCGAGTAGTAAGTCATCCCGAGTGGTCGGAACCCAACCACCCCAATTCTAAAATTCTTGAATGATTAGGGACTACTACTATAACTTCTTCTTAAAAGGGATCATAGATCCAAATCTCACTTAAAAGGGATCATAGATCCAAATCTTACTTAAAAGGGATCATAGATCCAAACTGTACTTCTTAGTAGTAGTAGCTCTAATCACCCTCCACATTTATCCGGATGTGGAAAAACCGACACCTCGGATTACTCCCGAGATGCTATCTTCTTATGAAAATGTAAATTTTATCTTTGCTTAACAATACTTCAAAAATACTTCTTAATTCCTTTTAAAAAATCTCAAAGGTATTTAAAAATATTTAATACCCCAAAAGTACTTGATTTACCATATATATAATATCTTCTCAAAATCACATACACAAAATTCACAATTCACACTTAATCACATAATGCATAATAAGCATATAATACGAGGAAACAAATTTTGGATTGGCAGAGAAACTTACCTTAAGTCCTGTTGCTCCTAGTTATCCTCCTCTAATCCGGTCTCTAGATAATCACCTTTTTAATTAAATATGATAAATTAGTCACTTATTCTATTTGTAATTACTTTACCCGATTTTCCCCTTTTATTTTATTATTCGCATAAACTTTGGTTAATCACTTTTTATTAATCAAATTACCTTATTAATTCAGCCATTAATTACAATATTTGAATTCTAATATTAAATAAAATATCCGAATATTATTGACTACAACATCCACTTTTTATTCAATAATCACCATTAATTTTCTCTAATTATTATCTAATTACTTTATTTACATGACCGAAAATATTTATTTTCCTTATTTTATTCAAACATTATTTTTAGTCCAGAATATTATTTTTCAACCTCAGTGATTTATTTATTTCACCATTAATACTAATATTTCATTATTTAATTACTTAACTAGTTTTATATGGCCTAATTTAAATAAATAGACTAAAAATCGACTTTATAAATTAGTAACCGTCCATAAATATATTTTGGGTCTATATTCCACCTAGGTTGTCCAGATATCTATTTTATAATTATTTCCCATAATTATTCCTTTAATTTCATATATATCTATTAACCGGTTTAATTACAATTAAATATACTAAACCTTATTTTTATTAATTATAAATGGTCCATAAGGTCCTAGTTAGTCATATATTTATCCTAGTTTACTCCAATATTTATTTCATAATTATCTTCGTTATTTATTTAATTATTTACTAAATGTGTATAAATTGGCCCAATTACCATTAAATCCATTAAAAATAGCTAAAAATCTTATTTTCCAATTCTGGTTGGTCCGAATATGTATATTTATACTAGGTATTTAATTTATATTTTTCCAGATTTTATTTATTTCATTTACTATTTTATTTTTAATTTTTATTGCAACTGGGCCGAACTGGCCCAAATTTTATTTTCTGGCCCAATCCTGAAAAAGGCCCAAAAACCAGCAGCTGTCTTCTTCCTCGCTACTTCGCCGGAAAAACGGGAAAAAACAGGGGGGGGGGAGAACTCACCTCGTTTGGACGAGCGAAACGGCCGAAAACGGTGGTAGCAGGGCGGCGAAGGTCAGAGGTGGTACGGCGGCGGCGGCAGTTCCTCCCTCTTCTCCGTTTTCCGTCGAAATGTTTTTCCCCGGCGAAACTCCGGCGAGGCTTTTCTCCCTCGTTTCACGACCGTTTTCGACGATTCTTTTTCCGTTGGATTCGTATCACGAAGGGGAAGGTTTGAGAAGTATTTTCAAGGCTTGGTTCTGGCTAAAACGCTGGGTCGCAAAAATATATATATATATACGTATATTTGTATATTTCTTAGTTTTTTGGGATGAAGAAAACGCAGGTTCTGGCCTATTATTTATAGGGAAAGATGAGGGTTTTAGGCTGAGATGTTAGAGTTGGAGTTGGACTCATTGGGCTCCTTCCGTAGTATCTCCGGTTGGTAGTTTATCTCCCGTAGGAGTATAAGTTTATACTATTATGTAGTAGTAGTATAATAGTAGTATACGTACGTATGTATATTTTTAGTTTAATTAGAAGTATATGTATGTAGTAGTATGTAGGTATAGTTTAGTTTATAATACTACGTAGGTTACTATTATTATTACGTACGTATATATATATCTATATGTATTATGAGTATTTTAATTATTTAGTTTATACATTGTATATTATACAACCTAAAATAGTTATAAAAATTAATTTTATACTAAAACGTAACTTCTATTATCGGGCCATTTTTATCTGATTAAAAAAAATCATGAACTTGGAAATTTTATCTGATTAGAATGTTACGACTGTTGAATTTTTGTCTGACTCAATTAATAATTAAAATGTTATTTTCGTAATATTTTTATCTGACTAATAAAAATTATTTTTATTTTTATTTGATTTTTTTTTGAAGTGTCACATTCTACCCTCCTTAAAAGATGTTTCGTCCCGAAACATTAACTTAATCTAAGTACTCAAATTCTTAAGTATTACATTCTACCCCCCTTAAAGAGAGGTTACGTCCTCGTAACTAATATTTTACCTTAGTCAAATAACTCTGGATAACGCTTGCGCATATCCTCTTCAGTCTCCCATGTGGCATTTTCGGCCAAATGGTTAGACCACAACACTTTCACCATCTTAACCGCTTTTCTTCTAGTCTCACGAGTCTTAGTATCCAAAATCTGGATCGGCCTCTCCTCGTAAGTCAACGATTCATCCAACTCGACCACCTAAGAAAGTCGAGGTTAGATGTGATACTTGGATCTAATTATCATAAGGTTACGATTCGTACCTCGGGGCTAAGAATATGGGATTCGTCGCGGACATACTTCTTCAATTGGGAGATATGGAAAACATTGTGTACCTACGCATAACACACTTTAGTATTGAGAGAAGCTTACTAACGTATTCACTAACGAGCAGTCATAGTATGTTATACCTTAGCCAACTCGGTGGGTAGAGCTAGACGATATGCCACTCTTCCCACTCGCTCGAGGATGTCATATGGCCCAATGAACCTCGGGCTTAGCTTTCCCTTCTTTCCAAATCTCATTACTCCCTTGGTCGGGGAGACTCTGAGTAGGACTTTCTCTCCCGCTTCGAATTCGGCTGGCTTCCTTCCCAAGTCCGCATAAGACTTCTGACGATCTTTTGCAGCTTTCATCCTGTCTTGAATCATCTTCACTTTCTCTATGGTGTCTTGGAGGTAGTCTGGCCCTAACACCACTCGATCTTCCATGTCACTCCAGCATAGTGGGCTTCTACACTTTTGACCATATAGAGCTTCGTACGGGGCCATTTTGATACTGGCGTGGTAGCTATTATTGTATGAAAACTCTATTAAGTCTAAGTGTTCGTCCCACGATCCTTGTAGGTCTAACATACACGCTCTCAGCATGTCCTCGAGTGTTTGGATGGTTCGCTCCGTTTGTCCATCAGTCATTGGGTGAAATGCAGTACTCAGCTTCAGCTTCGTCCCCATAGCAGCTTGCAACTCCTTCCAGAATTGAGATAGGAATCTGGAATCTCAGTCAGAAACAATGTCTTGAGGAACTCCATGGTACTTAACCACGTGCTTGATGTAAGCTAGGGCTAACTTCTCCATGCTCCAAGTCTCGTTCATCGGGATAAAGCGAGCGGTCTTTGTTAACCGGTCGACTATAACCCAAATTTTGTCATGGCTAGACTTGGTTAGGGGTAAGCCCCCAACAAAGTCCATGGAGATGGAATCCCACTTCCATTTTGGTACTTCCAAGGATTGCACGAGTCCCTTGGGCTTGCAACGTTCGGCTTTCACCTTCTGGCAGTTCAAGCATCGAGCCACGAATTCAGCTACCTCTTTCTTCATGTTCGGCCACCAAAAATTCTTTTTGATGTCTTTGTAGAGTTTGTCGCCTCCAGGGTGCACCGAGTAGGGCGTGTTGTGCCCTTCCTCTATGATTTTCTTCTTAAGCTCTTCGCATTTCATCGGAACACACCATCTTCCTTTGTGTCGAATGCTCCCATCTTCGTGCAATTTGAACGGTCTGTTCACGCCATTTGTCATACCGGCTCGGATTCTATCCAACTTGATGTCTCCAGGTTGCCCTTCTCGAATTTCGTCGAGAATAGATGGGGTAACGGTCATGGTGAGTAACCGCGTTTCCTGATCTACCTCTCCGAAATCCCGAACTTCCAAGTCTAGCTTCTATAAGTCCAGATATAGCTCATCAGGAAGTATCCATGTTGCTTTGCAGGAGTGAGTTGATTTTCGGCTCAATGCGTCGGCAACTACGTTTGCTTTCCCTTCATGGTACTGGATCTCCAAGTCGTAGTCTTTGACGAGTTCTAGCCAGCGTCTCTGTCTCATGTTAAGCTCCTTTTGGGTGAAAATGTACTTCAGGCTCTTGTGATCGGTGTAAACTTTACAGTGTACCCCATAGAGATAGTGCCTCCACAGCTTTAGAGCAAAGATAACCGCTGCCAGTTCTAGGTCATGAGTCGGATAGTTGACCTCATGTATCTTCAGTTGCCTTGATGCATAGGCCACCACTTTGCCGTTTTGCATCAATACGCAACCCAATCCCTTTAAACAAGCATCGGTGTAAATCTCGAACCCTTCAGTCCCAGATGGTAGGGTCAAGATAGGTGCAGTTGTTAATCTCTGCTTCAGCTCTTGGAAAGCTTTCTTGCACTCATCACTCCATATGAACTTCGTGGTCTTCTTCGTGAGATTAGTCAAAGGCTTTGCTATCTTTGAGAAATCCTTCACGAATCTGCGATAATAACCTGCCAAACCTAGAAAGCTCCGGACCTCCGTCACGGTTGTGGGCGCAGGCCAGTCTATCACCGCTTCGATCTTGGATGGATCAACGGATACACCTTCTTGAGTGATGATATGGCCCAAGAATGCGACCCGGTCCTTCCAAAAATCACACTTTGAGAGCTTGGCGTAAAGCTGATTTTCTCTCAATGTCTTTAGGACGAGCCTCAGATGCTCTTCGTGATCTTTCTCGTTCTTCGAGTACACCAAAATATCATCAATAAACACTACCACAAATGTATCAAGGTATGGGCGAAATACACGGTTCATTAGGTCCATGAATACTGCTGGTGCGTTGGTTAAACCAAACGGCATCACGGTGAACTCATAATGCCCATATCTTGTACGAAATGCAGTCTTCGGTATATCTTTCTCTGCGATCCTCACCTGATGGTAGCCGGATCGAAGATCAATCTTGGAAAATATACCCGCTCCCTTCAATTGATCGAACAGGTCATCTATGCGAGGTAGCATGTACTTGTTTTTTATGGTCGCGTTGTTAAGCTCCCTGTAATCGATGCAGAGTCTCAGACTCCCATCCTTCTTCTTCACAAATAAGACCGGGGCACCCCAAGGTGAGACACTCGGTTTGATGTAACCCTTCTCCAATAGTTCCTCGAGTTGTTCTTTTAGTTCTTGCATCTCCTTCGGTGCCATTCGGTATGGTGCTTTTGAGATGGGTGCGGTGCCTGGCATTAGATCTATTGAGAACTCAACTTCCCTCTCCGGTGGCATCCCCGGAATTTCTTCTGGAAACACGTCCGGAAATTCATTGACCACAGGGATTTGGTCAATGGTTGGATTCTCGGACGTCAAGTCTTTGATCATGCACAAGAAAACCTCATACCCCTTCCGGACGTATCGTTTGACTTGTTGCATGGTTGCCAGCTTCACGCCTGGCCTAGATGTGACCGTTTTGTAGGATATACGTTTCTTATTGGGTCCTCTTAAGACCACCTTTTGTTCATCACATAGGATTTTGGCTTTATATTTCTCTAGCCAGTCCATACCCAACACCACGTCGATATCCTCCAAGTCAAACTGGATTAGATCTCCGGGTAGTTCGGTATCAGATATGACTATGGAAATATTGGAGAAAACATTCCCACACGCTACAATTTTGTTGGATGCCGTTTTTACATTAAGATTAAGTCTAGAGTCAGGTTCTAACTTTGACTTTTCCACAAATTTTGAGGCTATAAAACTGTGGGAAGCACCCGAATCAAATAGTACATAAGCAGGTGTGGAATTTACAAGGAAGGTACCTGATACCACATCGTGTGCATTTGCTTGAGCCTGGTTCATGACGTAAATCCGGCCTTGGGTGTTGTTCTACCCTCCCTGGCCCGGATTACGGTTGGCCTCCGCTGGGCGGTTTCCAGGATTACCACGGTTGTTGTTGGCGTGATTAACCCCACCCTCGGCTTGGTTGTTTCCCTGGTTTTGTCCCTGGTTCGTGGGTTTCCTGCACTCGTATGCCCGATGCCCCAAGAGGTTACAGTTGCGACACCTCACCGCATTTCCTGCACAATCTTTCCCAGGATGGTTGTTTGGGCATAATTTGCATCTATGGTGTCGCATCTGAGTTGGCTGGTTTCTCCCCTACCCCTGGTTTTGGAAATTTCCTCCACCTTGATTGATTTGCCTTTGCTCAGGGCGGTCGGTTCTGGCCTTCTTTTGTTGCTGATCCACCTCAGCATTCTTCCGATCTCTCTTATGGGCTTCTCTCTCCTTCTGGTGTACTAGATAATACTTACCAGCCTTCCTATAAGCTTCGTTCAAATTCCGCGGTTCCGCTACCGTCACGAACTTTTGGGCCCCGAAGTTAAGCCCATTAACAAACCTGCGGGTCATGCTGGCCTCTGTCGATACCAGGTCCTTGGCAAAACGAGCCAGTTGGACGAATTTCGTGTGGTACTCCTGAACAGTCAGGTCACCTTGTTTAAAATTGACAAATTCTTCATAATTTGCTTTCTTCACGTGATCTGGGTAGAAGCGATCCCGCAACGCTACTATGAAGTCCTCCCAATCGAAGCCCGGTTGCCCAAGAAGTGCTGGTCCGTTGGCGGCCCACCAGTGGTCCGCTTCTTGGTGCAGATAATACACCACAATATTCACCCGTTGCTCCGACGGGCAATTCAGTGAATCAAAGAGCTTGTCGAAAGTGCGGATTCAGTCCTCCAAGATAAGATGGTCCTCCTCGCCCAAGTATTTTGGAGGGTTTCGTCCGGCTACCTTTGTTGCGTAGTCAATCCCAGGGTTTTGGGGTTGAGCTGCTCTGATGAGCTGCGCCATTCGCTGTACAGTTTGGGCCAGCTCGTCGACAGTTGGGGTCGCATGGATGTCTCTCCTCGGCGGCATGACTCTTAATAAAGAAAACGTGTACTAAGTTCTAAGGCATGCATAAGGCTTCTACGTTATACAAGTTCTCTACTATCTTCAAACAGATAAACACATACAAAGGATCTTACTTACTCCACATACTTCACATAAGCACGAATTTCATGCATTTCATAACTCAATAACTTCGCAAAGGTTTCTCCCTCTCACCGCGTCCTAAAAGGTCTTTTTCCTAGTATGTTAATTCTCCTAATTTTACAAAAACATTTTGAAAAATCCCCGCATCGAACTATAGTTTTCGTCAAAGATTTCGAACAACGAAGTTTCAGCACAAGGAGAAATTCCCAGTTAGTTGGACGAGCGCAAGGCTCAATTAGGCACCAACTAGCTTAGACTGTTATCGTCTTTGTGACAGAATTCCTCCCTACGACCTATTACCTCGTGTTCTAGTCCCTTCGGAAAACTTAAGGCTCTGATACCAATTTGTAACACCCCTAAATTTCCCGCCCAAAACATTGATATATTTAAAAGAAATACTTTATTCATTCATCAAAGAGTTGAAGAAATACAGCGGAAGTCTAAAAGGGAAATGAGTGTTACCGCCACATTCGGTCATCTCTTAACCGAATGCACAGGCAACTCAAAGTAAAACAATAAAAACTAATGTAATAATAAGTAAATGTTTGTTTTATGACTAGACTTAACTAAGGCATCTTCTAATTCGCACTCAAGCTCGAGCAATCCGTCAATCCACATAGGTATCCAACTCATCACCTGATAAAATTTAAGGGAGAAGAGAGAGACAAGAAAAATAACAAAAATTAGCTTTAGAGCTAAGTAAGTACTACCCAACCCCGTAAAATAATCAGGTTTGACTAAAAATAGATTTTTATATAATATCATATAAAAATGACGCACTCTTCCAAAATACTTTTCTCTTTGATTTTTATTAAAATCACTTCTTTGCTAAAATCTGAAACTTCTCTTGGAAAATCTCTTAGTAACTCTTCTTTTTAAACTTCTAAAAAAAATCACTTCTTCTCTAACTTCCTAGTAATTTAGAAGGGCGGTGCTCAACCTTTCGATAGAGCCCGGTGGACCGTGGTTACGGACGGCCACCCCGAACAAGTGCCGGTACCACAACTGCTCTGTTGGAAACGAAACGACTACCTTAAGTGTGCACACCCCCTAAAAGGGATTCCAAGCCCTCCGAGTAGTAAGTCATCCCGAGTGGTCGGAACCCAACCACCCCAATTCTAAAATTCTTGAATGATTAGGGACTACTACTATAACTTCTTCTTAAAAGGGATCATAGATCCAAATCTCACTTAAAAGGGATCATAGATCCAAATCTTACTTAAAAGGGATCATAGATCCAAACTGTACTTCTTAGTAGTAGTAGCTCTAATCACCCTCCACATTTATCCGGATGTGGAAAAACCGACACCTCGGATTACTCCCGAGATGCTATCTTCTTATGAAAATGTAAATTTTGTCTTTGCTTAACAATACTTCAAAAATACTTCTTAATTCCTTTTAAAAAATCTCAAAGGTATTTAAAAATATTTAATACCCCAAAAGTACTTGATTTACCATATATATAATATCTTCTCAAAATCACATACACAAAATTCACAATTCACACTTAATCACATAATGCATAATAAGCATATAATACGAG
The DNA here is from genome assembly GCA_945859875.1 of Cuscuta europaea. Lineage (NCBI taxonomy): Eukaryota > Viridiplantae > Streptophyta > Magnoliopsida > Solanales > Convolvulaceae > Cuscuta > Cuscuta europaea. Next base: position 3,360,067 of record CAMAPE010000038.1, on the reverse strand, counting down.
GAAACAAATTTTGGATTGGCAGAGAAACTTACCTTAAGTCCTGTTGCTCCTAGTTATCCTCCTCTAATCCGGTCTCTAGATAATCACCTTTTTAATTAAATATGATAAATTAGTCACTTATTCTATTTGTAATTACTTACCCGATTTTCCCCTTTTATTTTATTATTCGCATAAACTTTGGTTAATCACTTTTTATTAATCAAATTACCTTATTAATTCAGCCATTAATTACAATATTTGAATTCTAATATTAAATAAAATATCCGAATATTATTGACTACAACATCCACTTTTTATTCAATAATCACCATTAATTTTCTCTAATTATTATCTAATTACTTTATTTACATGACCGAAAATATTTATTTTCCTTATTTTATTCAAACATTATTTTTAGTCCAGAATATTATTTTTCAACCTCAGTGATTTATTTATTTCACCATTAATACTAATATTTCCTTATTTAATTACTTAATTAGTTTTATATGGCCTAATTTAAATAAATAGACTAAAAATCGACTTTATAAATTAGTAACCGTCCATAAATATATTTTGGGTCTATATTCCACCTAGATTGTCCAGATATCTATTTTATAATTATTTCCCATAATTATTCCTTTAATTTCATATATATCTATTAACCGGTTTAATTACAATTAAATATACTAAACCTTATTTTTATTAATTATAAATGGTCCATAAGGTCCTAGTTAGTCATATATTTATCCTAGTTTACTCCAATATTTATTTCATAATTATCTTCGTTATTTATTTAATTATTTACTAAATGTGTATAAATTGGCCCAATTACCATTAAATCCATTAAAAATAGCTAAAAATCTTATTTTCCAATTCTGGTTAGTCCGAATATGTATATTTATACCAGGTATTTAATTTATATTTTTCCAGATTTTATTTATTTCATTTACTATTTTATTTTTAATTTTTATTGCAACTGGGCCGAACTGGCCCAAATTTTATTTTCTGGCCCAATCCTGAAAAAGGCCCAAAAACCAGCAGCTGTCTTCTTCCTCGCTACTTCGCCGGAAAAACGGGAAAAACAGGGGGGGGGGGGGGGGGGGGGGGAGAACTCACCTCGTTTGGACGAGCGAAACGGCCGAAAACGGTGGTAGCAGGGCGGCGAAGGTCAGAGGTGGTACGGCGGCGGCGGCAGTTCCTCCCTCTTCTCCGTTTTCCGTCGAAATGTTTTTCCCCGGCGAAACTCCGGCGAGGCTTTTCTCCCTCGTTTCACGACCGTTTTCGACGATTCTTTTTCCGTTGGATTCGTATCACGAAGGGGAAGGTTTGAGAAGTATTTTCAAGGCTTGGTTCTGGCTAAAACGCTGGGTCGCAAATATATATATATATATACGTATATTTGTATATTTCTTAGTTTTTTGGGATGAAGAAAACGCAGGTTCTGGCCTATTATTTATAGGGAAAGATGAGGGTTTTAGGCTGAGATGTTAGAGTTGGAGTTGGACTCATTGGGCTCCTTCCGTAGTATCTCCGGTTGGTAGTTTATCTCCCGTAGGAGTATAAGTTTATACTATTATGTAGTAGTAGTATAATAGTAGTATACGTACGTATGTATATTTTTAGTTTAATTAGGAGTATATGTATGTAGTAGTACGTAGGTATAGTTTAGTTTATAATACTACGTAGGTTACTATTATTATTACGTACGTATATATATCTATATGTATTATGAGTATTTTAATTATTTAGTTTATACATTGTATATTATACAACCTAAAATAGTTATAAAAATTAATTTTATACTAAAACGTAACTTCTATTATCGGGCCATTTTTATCTGATTAAAAAAAATCATGAACTTGGAAATTTTATCTGATTAGAATGTTACGACTGTTGAATTTTTGTCTGACTCAATTAATAATTAAAATGTTATTTTCGTAATATTTTTATCTGACTAATAAAAATTATTTTTATTTTTATTTGAATTTTTTTTTGAAGTGTCACAGATTATTTTACTAAATGGGTTGAGGCCGAGCCGATGGCCACGATCACCACAGAACAGTGCAAAAAGTTTGTCTGGATGAATATCTTCTGCCGGTTCGGCGTTCCCATGCAGATTATCACCGATAACGGAAAGCAATTTGATTCTGAGCCCTTCAAAGACTTTCGTGAGCAATGGGGAGTCGAGGCCAGCCGAGCGTCTGTCGCCTATCCCCAATGCAACGGGCAAGTGGAGAATGTGAATAGAACGAATGTTAACGGCCTGAAGAAGAAGCTAGAATCCATGGGAACAACTTGGGTAAATGAACTAAATAAGATCCTTTGGGCATACCGAACAACCCCAAGAAAGGCGACCGGAGAGACTCCGTTTGCACTAACTTATGGGTTCGAAGCCCGGGCTCCTTAAGAAGCCCTGGTCCCGAGCAGGAGGGTGGAAGACTATGACCCTAATGTTAACGAGGAAATGTTGAGGGTCGAGCTCCACCTAATTGAAGAGAAGAGGGATAGGGCCTTTATCAAAGCTTAGATCTATAGAAGGCAAGTGAAGGAGTACCATGATGCAAGGGCCAAACCAAGACAATTTAATGTTGGCGACTTGGTTTTGAGAAGAAGATTGGCCAGCAACCTCTAGAAGGCAGCAAGTTTGCCAAAAACTGGGAAGGGCCTTACAAAATCAGAGGGATAATTGGGCTCGGGACCTATAAGCTGTGCACCCCTAAAGAGAAACTGGTGGATAGGGCTTGGAACTCTGAACACTTAATGAAGTTCTACCAATAGACATGTAATCCTCTATTTCTTGCTCCAATTTTCAATAAAGTTATGGTTTGATTTTACTAAGTCCTTTATAAATTGCGAAGGTCTTCTGACCAGCCAAAAAAAGGGCTCAACTATGCCTAATTGGTACTCACAAACAAGCCAAAGTACAAATTCCGAACTCATCTAATTCCGGAAGCTCAAATTAAGTCTTTCTAAAGACGAGAGCGGGAATAAGACAACCTTCCTCAAGGTTAGACAGCCATATAGATGCACAAAATCAGATTTCCTCTAACAGGAAAGGACAACCTCTCGCAAGGCTAAGATTTTAAGGGCCTAAAAGATGAAATCCATGGAATTAACTTTACACCGGAGAAGCCTAGGATAGGGCCCACCTAATACGGTTCAACGATTAAGAGCCTATAGGTCCAGGATTGGTTAAGGAGAGATGACCTTGACCGGAAATTCAAGGCCAAATACATGAAGGACTAGGTGAATCAACCTAACTGAGCAAGGGAGTCCAAGGACTACCCTGGAGCATACCAATTCTACAGGTCCAGAACAGGGGCCAACTACCAAAAAACAGCAGAGTCAAAAACCAGAGGTCTCAAACACCACACATGGATGCACAGGGCGAACAAGCAATCAACAGAAGTGATCAGAAAGTAGTCATTGTGATATATATGCAATGTGCAGGAAAGTAAAGAGCAGAGATAAAAGATGTTTGTTACATGCCACCCCACGGGCGGAAAACCACTACAGGCACGCAGGCCTGGAAAGATGTTTGTTAAAATGTCATTAAAGGGAAGTTTTCATCAGTTATCAGATTGAGCAGGAGGGGCTTCAGAGGCAGGTGTATCAACAGCAGGGGTCTCCAGGGGGGCTTCCGGATCCGTCATCAATACTGGCAAACCCCAGGCCTGAGCGGAGAAAGAGGGGTCCTTCTCGGCAAGGAGGTCATATAGGGACTTCTGCATTCCATACTGCCCTATCTGGAAGCACAGGGCCCCCTCCTCATCCAGCTTGGCCTCACCCTAAGGGTCTGGAGCCAGGCCAGATCAATCTCCTACATCCGGTCCTGGACTCGCCGCTCCACCTCAGCCTTGAGCTCTTCGCTCTCCTTGAAAGCCTGAACAGCGGATGGGCCGGCCTCCTCAGCTTTCCTCCTCAGCTCTTCCTCCACCACATGATGTGCTGCCTCAATATCGTCCAGCCTCTTCTGAAGCGTCTCACCTCTCTGCACGGCCAATCTCAGACTCTTCTCCAAATCTGCAATTTGCTCCCTGAGGCCCGCCATCAGGGATTGGGCGTCATCATGCCCTTCATCCAGGCGGCGAGATCCTGAGGCTGCCAAGACAAAGGCCTGAAAATCACAAACCCAAAGTTGTAAGAAAAAGCAGGGTTGGGAAAGAATAAAGCAACAATGAAATGACAGAGACTGAAGAGCAAACCTCAGAGCGAGAGCCGACGGCGCGCCGGATGGCTGTCCGGGGAGATAACCCCAGATCTCCTCCTTATCAAGGGGAGGAGTGACAGCCAGGCCTAGCGAGACTGGATTCACAGTGCGGCGAAACAGAGAAGCAGAGCCAGATTTTATAGAAAGACGGACAGAATGGACAGGTTCCGGGGTTTCCCCCTGATTGCCACCTCCTTGGGACTCAGCATCAGAGCCCGAGTCCACATCAACAACATCCTCAGAAGACTTAAAGGCAGCTTTTCCCTTCTTCCTGGGCCCGGAGTGCCAGCCTCTTCCCAACCTCCTTATCACTAGGGGGCGGAGGGTCAACAACCGACGTATTCAAAGGCCCGACACTATCTCCGGGGGCGGACCCCCCTAACTTCTCCAAGGCTATCCCAACGCTCCCTCGGGTCTGGATCTTCCTGGCAGGAACTAAGAAACCGGGGGGGCAGCCTTCGCTGCAAACCGTTCTAACCGGGAGGCCATCTTTTCACCCTCTGAAATTAAACACAGATCAAATCAGACAAGGAATATTCGAGAAATAAACAGAATACGAACGCCAACTCAGACAAAGCTGACCTGGCAGAAAGGTAAGAAAAACTACTCCATCCTCACCTACGTAGTGGCCCATCAAGAATGGTGCACCATCAGCAATCAGCTCGACGGCCTCCTTATTACCCTCTGACAGGAAAGGCATGGCCCATTTCCGAATCACCTCCCCCCACTTGTTCTCAAACTGCAACCTTCCATCTGCGGGGGTGATCCATACCCACTTCTGCCTCCAACCCTTGAAGGACTCGGGATAAGACTTGGCCTCGAATAAATGATGGCCAGTCCGTTGGGAGATTGAGAGGTATCCTGGGGACTCAGAACCGCCAGGTCGTACAGAATGAAAGAAGTGAAGGAAGATATCAATGAAAGGGCGAATACCTAAGTGCAGACATCGGGCAAGGAATCCGGCTATGAACATGTGGGTGGTTGGGGAAAATTGGCCAGGAATCACGCCATAGTAACCCATGACGCTCAGAACAACAGTATGAAGGGGAATCGAAGGCCTACTTGAAGACTAGCTATATGAACCCCAAAATGGAGGGGGGAAGGAGAATCAACGATGTTCTGACCAGGGGTGGGGCGGGAGCAGCCGACGCTTGGGCCTGCTAAGGCCACGGCTTCTCCGAATTCGGCGTCGGATAAAGCCACGGTTGGAACCTGTCGGGCGTGCTCGCAAGAGAGGAAGAAATGAGTCTCCCTCCCATCCGGGTCTACCGGAATACGGGGCTGTTCAGAGGAGGCCCCCGCCTCGGAGAAAACATGGTGCAGTGGAACGGAACTCGAAGAGGACATCAAGGAAACTAACCTGATGAAGCTTGAAGACGAGGAGAAGAGTCGCGCGATTTAGAGCTCCCAACCAAGAAATTGAATGTCAAAGCGGAAAGGATGTTGCGAAAGAACGCAATGAGAAGCAACACACGTTTAAATAGCCAAAAATTAGGGCTTGGGAACCGCTTCAGAACCGCTTGGGAACCGCAATGATGGCACTTGAGTGCCGAAGATGGTAAGTCAGCTCGGGAACTGAACCGAATGGCAGGCCTATGTCATGTCGGGCGCATTCAATGCGAACGGCGCGACAATCCTCCTCAAAAAGTTTCCAAATTTGAAATTGGTCATTCTGGATACTCTCCCAAAATCCAGCCTCGCTGAATTTGGAGAGTAGAGGGGCTCGTGATGCTACCATGGAACCCGACCATGGCCCAATTGCGTAAGTTCGGCCCATAAACAGGACTAACCTTTATCAGAGGTAATGATAGATGGCTGTTGGGCCTAAATTAGGAACCAAGCCCACGAGAGGAACCCACAGCCAGGCCAGGCTGGAAAGCATGCCTCGAGCCTGGGCGGAGTTCTAGTGAGGCTGGGATATTCCTAGGGTTGACGTGGCATGGTATCATTGGGATGGCAGCTGGCAGGAGATAAACGACTGGAACGTGGGAATAAAGGAACAATCATTGCATAACGGTCGAGGCGTTACAAGAGTCCTATTCAAACTAATGCAACATTAATAGCATTTATTGTATCAGTTTCCTTTTGTAACACTAGTTCCTTAGCCTATAAATATAACTTGTAAACCTCTGAAAGGGGGATCAAGAAAAAAAAACATTGATCAATAAGACATTGCCTTACGCTGTCAAATTATTATCTGTTTCAGTAGATTTAACTCTTGTTGTTGGATTACACTCCATCAAATAGTAATTATAAAAGAAATCAAAATAAAACAATAATAATCAACCTAAAGAGATAGAATCTCTTGGGGGCATGCCAATTTAGAAAATTATAAAAGAGACAAAATCATGAAATATGCATGATAGAGTATATCTAGAGAGAAGTGAGAGCTAGAGAGAGAAGTGCAATAGTATGCTTCAATAGAATGAATTTGTAAGCCCTATAACTACTCCCAAGGGGAGTATTTATAGAGAAAATACGGGCTGGGCTCCCAAGCCTTGGGCTTGGGAGGCCCATTTACAACTGGACCGCTACTGGGCCGAATACAAAGCCACTAATGGGTTGTACAAATAAGTAAGTGTAGAATCCGGTTCTGTGGAGTCTTCGTGGCCGACGAGGGCATGGCCGACGAGGGCACGGCCGACGAGGGCACGGACGACGAGGGCACGGACGACGAGGGCACCCGGGTTCCTTGGCTTCAGGACCATGATCTGAGTTGGCACCTTTTCGGCCGACGGGGGTCCCTTGGCCGACGAGGGCGCCACTCTGTGTCTTGTGCTTTCTATTCTTCCGAGTATGTGGGTCCGGGGGCTCAGACCCATATACTCCATCAGGAGTCCCCCCACTCTCTAAGCTGAGACGTAGACGAAGTGAAGGAGAGTAGATTCCCGTGCTTTAGTGCTTTTGGCCGATGCGGGCATTCCCAGGCCGTCAGCTGCTGCGGCGTTGGTGCTGTTTCCATTTTGGTGATCCTGTTCTGTGCCTTGGCCGTTATCTGCTCCTTGCTGTGGGCGGGGAGGCCGTTGTTTCCTTGATGTGTTCGTTTGGGGACGACAAGTGTCCTGCTTCAATGGTGGCCGTTGAAGGCACGCTTTCCCTTTCCTAGACGTTGATGGTTGAAGTTTATGTTTGGGCCGATGAGGCCACTGAGGTTGAGCCTTGCTTTTGAGGACGATGGCGTCCTTTCCTTTGGGTGGCCGGTGAGGGTGTTTGCGCACTCCTTTTGGCCGTCGCTGATTGGCCTTCGTGTTCTTGGCCGAAGAGCCCATCATGATTAACTGTTGGCGGAGGACGATGAGTGTCCTTGCCTTAAGTGGCTTGTTGGCCGTTGTTGATGATGTTATGTGCCTCTGAACGATGAGGAGCCGTTGTGATGCGTGGACGATGTGGCCATGCTTTGTGGTTACGTTCATGTTCTTTGTATTGTTCCTTTCTGTTTTGTTGAGGCCGATGTAGTCCCCCAGTCCCCCACTGCTTCAGGCCGAAGAGTGTGAGGGGTGAAGGAGTTGCTTGAGTCCCTGGCCGAAGCGGCCTCTCCGTAGTCCCCCTGAATCCAACCCTCATGGCGATTTTCTGGCCAAGGTAACCCTGTGGGAGAACCCTTGTGCGCAGATCGCTTGTAGAGAGTTATCATCAAGGGTCATTATGAGGAGCCGATGGCTGTGGGCTCTTTGTTCCTTTTGTTCTGTGGCCGTTACGGGCGTTCAATACGTTCCTGGCCATTGTCGTCTCCTTGTTGTTGGCGTTTGTGAACCTGGCAAGCAAATAGGACGTTGTGGGCGCTTGCTGGCACTGGTGAAGCCGGCAAGTGTGTAGGCCGTAGAGTCTGTTTTGCCAGTGGGCTGTTGACATGTAGCTTGGCCCGTTGGTGACGTGGTGGTCTCCCATTGGTGGCCGTTGATGTGTCCATTGGGAGGGTGCCACGTGTACTGACCGTTGGGTGGGGGGTTCTATAAATACCCCTCCCCCTCCGACCAAAAATCTCATTTGCATTCTGAATTGTCGAAGTGTTGGCCAATTTTCTAGAGAGATAAACTCCCAAGCTTGTTCTTCGTGTTCTTCGTGTTCAAGGTTAGTGTTCATCGCAATCTTCTACACTTTTCATACTTTGCTTCCTAGGCTAGTGATCTAGTGTTAGGTGTTTGAACACCCTTAGATCCTAAGTTAATCTCCTTAGGCACGTAGTAGTAGTTATGGTGAAGAGTCTGAACGAAGACTATTATCCCTACGATGACCAGCCCTCCACGAGGTCACTTGACTATGAGGTGCTCGAGGAGTTCGAGGAGGAGATACAATACTTGAGTCCCTACAAATCCGGAGAGCCGGTGGACGACGAAGTCGAGGACGAGGAGTCCGCCTCGTCTTCAAAAAGTGAGGACGCAGGTGCGTCCCGAGTGGTGGACGGGGCGTCCACTTCCGCTGTCATTCCCTGCCCGAGGCCGGTGTCTGCCGTGAAGGGAGCAGATAAGCCGAAAAGAGTGAGGAGGCCGAAGAGTGGGCCTGGCGTCTCCTATTTGGACCTCACCAACATCTTCCTGATCAAGCCGGAGAGCAGCGCGGCCGACTACCTTGTTGCCCAGATGTACGTGGGGCCGTACGGGCGGGTTAGGGCGCCCAGGCCGACGGACCATGTTCTTCTTCCGCCACCGGGATACTTTGGAGTATACCCGATGAGTTTTGCCAAGGGGCTGAGGTTCCCCCTTCACCCCTTCATCACTGAATACCTGGATATGGTGTAACACCGTGGGGCCCCACACGGACCCGAGGTAGTTACTCTAGACCTCTAGTACTGTCCCCACAAACCACCACGAGCCTTTACCGCGCACTTTGTCCTCACTCATGCGCGCCCTGAGAAACTTCCCAGGGGGTCACCCATCCCAAGACTACTCCCGTGCAAGCACGCTTAACTTTGGAGTTCTTGGGTGATGAGCTCCCTTAAAAGGAGATGCACCTCTGTTGGTATGAGTAGTACTATTAATCCTCTTACATTAATCTCGGGTATTACAATCACCCCCACTTAGGATCGCAACGTCCTCGTTGCGCCCTTAAACCAATCTCAATAAAACCCCAGAATCTTGCCCCGCTAAGTGCCCGCCCGATATCTAACGGGTCAGCACACTGTCGCAGGGTTGCTCTGATACCACCTGTAACACCGCGGGGCCCCACACGGACCCGAGGTAGTTACTCTAGACCTCTAGTACTGTCCCCACAAACCACCACGAGCCTTTACCGCGCACTTTGTCCTCACTCATGCGCGCCCTGAGAAACTTCCCAGGGGGTCACCCATCCCAAGACTACTCCCGTGCAAGCACGCTTAACTTTGGAGTTCTTGGGTGATGAGCTCCCTTAAAAGGAGATGCACCTCTGTTGGTATGAGTAGTACTATTAATCCTCTTACATTAATCTCGGGTATTACATATGGTAGGGCTCCCTCCGGCCTTGCTGACGCCGAACAGCTATTCACTGATGGTGGGGTTTTTGCTCCGCTGTGAGGAGTTGGGCTACAGGCCGACGACGGCCCTATTCATGAATCTATACCAGATCGGCCGAGGAAGCCACAAGAACTGTGCGGCCTATGCTACTCTTCAACAGCTGCCGAAGAAGAGGAGCTTCACGGACTTGCCTTCGTCCATTCATGGGTGGAAGAGCAAGTTCGTTTTTGTATCCCTTGGTGAGAGTGGCACCGAGTTTCCCTCCCTCGGCCATACCGGGAGGTTAAATCTGCATGACCCGCCGAAGAGCTCTATTTTGGACGCTCAGGTGGAGGCTTTCTTGGAAGGGGGGCCGAGGAGCGTGAAGGATTACATCACTGAATACAAGATGACCGCCCTCGGCTTCATGAGATACCATGTGTATGGTGATAAGGAGGATGATATCCAACTCTGGCCGAGGATGACCACCACCTTTGAAGAGGCCGACGGCACGGATTTGGGCATTCCTGCTGAGGCCGATGGTAATTATTTCTTCGGCTATTTTTCTTTATGCTTTGTTCTTTTGCCTTGCTAATCTGTTGTTTTTCCTTGTGTAGATTTTGTCATGGATCGTCGTTCCATCATGGCGATTGCTAAGGCCAAGGCGGCCGAGGAGTTGGCTGCCAAGGCGGACGAGACGGCCAGACGTGTCGCGGCCGAGGGAGGCGGGGCGACTGCTGGTGCGGCCCCAAAGCCTGCCCAATCAAAGAAGAAGAGGCCGGCCACTGACGGCCAGAAAAAATTGACTGAGGCCGGTCTGAACGTCGCCAAGAAGACGAAGAGGGCACCGTCTCCTTCCCCTGCTACCGAAGCCGGTACTCTGACTGTCCCGAGCGTGGACGATAGTGGTCCCCTCGTGGACCTTACTGCTGCTCCAAGTGATGCCGCCCAATCGCTCCCTATCGTCCAGGAGCCACGAACGAAGAGGGCTGGCAAGGAGATCGCCGCTGCCACCTACCAGAAGGTGGTGGAATACCCCGTCGGCGGGGGGGTGTTTGACGATGCCGTCCTCGGCCACGATGTGCTGGCCCAGGCCATGCCGGCCAAAGATCGGGCTTATCTTAAGAAGCTCGGGGACGTGAAGGTGTACGAGGGTTAGTGACAATCACTTGTGATGTCACTAAGCTCGGGAGAAGGATCAAAAGGCAATGACTCTCATTCATCAATGCTTGGATGACAATCAACTTGTGAAGGTTGCAAATGCAACTACTTCGAAGCAAGTTTGGGAGATTCTTCAAAATACATATCGTGGAGTCGATAAGGTAAAACGCGTTCGTCTCCAGACACTTAGAGGTGAGTTTGAGTCTCTTCAAATGAAGGAATCCGAGTCTATTTCTGATTATTTTGATAGAGTTGAGAAGGTACCCCCGTTCCAATGGTTGAGTATGTTGTTTTGTTGATGACTAACCATGTAGGTGGAACGGCGGATAGAACCGCTCACAGTTCCTTACGGAACAAAGGACAGAATTATCCTCAGGACCAAAAGGATATTATTAGTGTGTTGTTGACTAACCATGGAGGAGGAACTAATGCAGAACCATTTCTAGTTTCGTGATATGATTTGAACTAATATTGATTGCACCTACTTGATTTTCAAATAATATACTTTCTTTATATGAGTGCTTATACTTTGTCAAGAATATTATTTTAAGCAAAATTAAAGTATCTTTCTATGCATGTCCACTCTATATATACGTATGAGTACTTATTTGGGTGATTATTATCTTTCCATACTTGACTAGACATCCACTCATTAAATATTGTTTAAATACTTTATGGAAAATATCTTTCCATACGCATGATCCATATTTTATTGGTTATATACGTAGCATGATTTACGTGGAAAGTCATGCAATTTATTGTCATACAATTTGAAAAGTCATTCTTGATTTGAATATCAAATGAATATTTGTGGAAAGAATCATGATTTACGTGGCACATCTCTCATACATGACTAAGCATTTACTTTAATGACTTAACCTATATATGTGTCACATAAATAAGTACTTTGCCACTTTAATAATAATTGACCGTAACATTTTTATATATGCAAAGAGAACAAGTTATCTTTCAATAAAGGTCAACTGAAAACTCTTTTGGTAAGGATATTATTGCAGTGTGACTTAATTGCATGATATTTTATTGCTACTTAATATCCATTGCATATTTACATGATAAGTGAATCTGTGTTTCCTTATATAATGCTGCGTAAATCATGAGTTGATTTACTCTTGATTGAACGAATAAGAGAGAAACTACTGGAAGGAAAGTAATTCAAAAATATCAAGGAAACTCTACCAAGCTTCCAAGGAAAGGAGAATCAACGGACATCTTCTGGGTTATATATATAGTCGAAGACTAAGAGAAGAAGAGGTGTGCTTGACTGAGCAATTACAGAGAGAAATACTTATAAAGAATTATCAAGACGAAGGCACCTGGACCTGCTCACGAAGTTCTAGATATAGTTTCTTTTCCCTTCTTTATCTTGTAACTAGATTTTGAGGAAAAGCTAAAATGTAGCTTCCTCGGGTTGGGGTCGTGTATGTGAGAGCTTTATTGTAAAGCTGAGAGGCTCTCTACCCTCAAGGTAGAGATGCATAACTCTTCCTAGAGAGGATAGAGTTGGGGTGGCTCAAGGGTAAATTAGGAGAATTTACCTTGTAACCACAAAAGGCTTTTTAGTGAAGTTGTTTAAAATTCCTCCGAGGGAGGTCGAGGTTTTTTAATCCCTTTGAGCCAAGGGATTTTTCCTCGTTAAATCCTTGTGCACTTTACTATTTCACAATTCCCTGAACCCCACACTAGAACTGTGCGAAAAACTGCCACGATTCCACACACACACAATCCCCCCCCCCCCCCCCCCCCCCTCTTGTGTTGCTAACCGTTTCATCAATTGGTATCAGAGCCGGTCTTCACCACATAAAGGGTAAAACCTTGGGAAGAGATCTGGCAGTATGAATACGGTTGAACGATTGGAAGAAGGTTACTCGACTCAACGACCACCATTGTTCAACGACAAATTTTACCAATTCTGGAAGAGTCGAATGGAGAACTTCATCAAGGCTGAGAACTATCAGGTATGGAATGTAAGTGAGGTAGGCAATAACATCATCACTAAGGAGGATGCCGAAGGTAAGGTTATCCCTAAACCTAAATCTGAATATACTTCTGATAATTATCGTAAACTCGAGCATAATGCCCAAGCATTAAAATATTTGATTTGTGGACTTGGTCCGGATGAGCACAATCGGGTTCTTGGATGCAAATCCGCAAAACAAATGTGGGATTTACTCGAGGTTACGCGTGAAGGTACCTCGCGTGTAAAAAGATCCAAAATTGACATATTTATGCGTAATTACGAATTGTTCGTGATGAAACCTAAAGAGTCAATTAGGGATATGATTACACGCTTTACTAATATTATAAATGAGCTTTCAGCACTTGGAAAAGTTATTACAGTGGAAGATCAAGTGAGAAAAGTTATGAGAAGCTTGCCCTCCGCATGGAAGCCTAAAACTACGGCAATAGAGGAAGCTAAAGATCTCTCCACCATGACGCTAGAGGACTTGACCGGTTCACTCATGACATATGAGTTAGGCCTACAAGAAGAACAAGATGCCGAAAATGTGAGGAAGGAGCGAGGAATCGCTCTCAAGGCTCGAGAGGAAGATGAAGAATCCGAAAGTGAATCGGAAGACGAAATGAGCATGTTTGCCAAGCAATTCGGAAAGATGTACCGGAAATTCAAAGGCAACCGGAATAAGCAAGGTAAAAAGGGTTTTCAATCTTTTAATAACAAGGGTTGCTTTGTTTGTGGATCCTTTGAGCACAGGGCAAAAGATTGTCCCCAAAAGAAAAATGACAGAACCTACGACAAGAACAAGACCAGCTCCCACCGCAGGTCCAGTTAAGACAAAGGGTTCAACAGAGATCTCAAGAAGACAATGATGGCAGCTTGAGGAGACTCATCCGATGAGGATGAGGATGAAAGTGAAAAGAGTTCCAATCACGCAGGGTTGTGCCTCATGGCTAATTCCGATGAGGAATCCGATCAAGAGAACGTTGAGGTAAACTTAGAAAACTTTCTATCTAAGTTTGACTCTCTTTCTAAAGGCAAGGTTTGGAAAATTGCCTAACTCAATTTCATACTAACCATAGAATCCGAATGTAATTGCTCATTTATGTGTGAGTTATTTTACCTATGCTCATTAAATCCTAGGACTGAACATTATATTTCTATCCCAATTTAATTAATACAATTAATTGCCATAATTCCGTTGCATAGCCTAAGTCAGACCATCGGTGGCGGATCAACCCGGTTTTGGCAGTAGTGAACTTTGTCAACAGTGAGATTCTGGGAGATCGGTGGCAGTGAGCTCGGGAAAAAATTCCGACGGCAGGCGTTCCAGCGTTCAGGCAACCTGGGTGCGGCAGTGTTCCAATCCTATGGGAGTATTGTTTTCCAATCACAAATAAAAACACCTAGTTATAGAATTTTAAACATTAAAACCGATCTTTTTATCCTATTTGAGAAAACTCCCTACTTTTAATCATTTTAAATTGTTCACTGTGATACCAAAAAAGTTGTGTGGTTATAATTGATCAGAGTTTCTCTCAAGTACACACTGTTACACATTGCTGACAAGAAATGAGCATTAATACTAAATCCCTGTTTTGGTAGCATTATTGAGTATAGAAGTGTGCAATAGAGTATTATGATCTATACATGATATATATGCTACAAATCAATTTATTCATTTAACTATATTATCAATTTATTGTCATTAAAAATATTTATTGTGCTGATTTTATAATTTAATACTATTACTTGTTTCGTTTAAACTACATACTCATTAAATATAAACTAAAATACCCGGTTGTGCAGTGCGCATGGTATAACCGGTTGTACCATATAATTTACGCTATTTATGTATAGTCACCGCTATATTTTTTTCATGACCCTTTTAGTAATCCATATTTTCAGCTAATAAGCCTTATCAGCAGTCTCTTTTTACCAAACAAGTAATTTCTATTTCACTCATTGAATTGTTTAATAATCAAAATAAGTAAGATTTAAGTTACTTTTCTGGATAGAGGAACTTTTTAGCTATCATCCTCTAAGTAAATTTTTCTTTAATCTATTGATAAAATACGGATTTTATTTGAAAATATAATTTTTCATAATTCACCAGAATCAATCAATTCAGTAGCTTCAGCCAGCATTTCATGACTATCAGAAAATTTATCCTATTCAACCAATTTTAGAGTCACTAAATTGGACCTTAGTTGTGATGCTTTTTTAATATCAGTATACAAATTTGGAAACTAATTTCAAATACTTTATTTCAATACATGAAAGCATTACGTACGTGCTGCAAGTAAATGCATACGCATAGGATTTAATGAGCATTTAGTAAACTAACTACATGCATTAATGAACAATTTCATTCGGATTCTATGGTTAGTATGAATACGTCGTACTCATTAATTTTTGTGATTTACGAGAAAACTGGTTCTTCAATGTTTCACTTGAGTTTGCTAATATCATATATTTACCATCCTCAATGTTTACCTTCTTAGCAATTTTGTTCCCGTAAAATAACTACGTATACGCATTAATGAGCAATTACATTCGGATTCTCTAGTAAGTATGAAAATGTCGTACTCATTAAATTTTGTCATTTATGAGAAAATTGCTTCTTCAGTTCTTTGCTAGAGTTTGCTAATATCATATATTTACCATCCTCAATGTTTACCTTCATAGCAATTTTGTTCCCTCAAAAGAAGTACATTGTTTTATCACTGGTAGTTTTAAGAGAAAATTGCCCAAACTAAGACGTACAAAAACATACAAAGTTGCGTTCTCCTAAAAATAAAATCATATGATTGGTTTTCCTTAAATAGGACTGAACATTATATTTCTATCTTAATTTAATTAATACAATTAATTGCGCTAGTTCTGTTACGTTACATAGCCTAAGTCAGACTATCGGTGGCGGATCAACCCGGTTTTGGCAGTAGTGAACTTTGTCGGCAGTGAGATTCTGGTAGATCGGTGGCGGTGAGCTAGGGAAAAAATTCCAGCGGCAGGCGTTCCAACGTCCAGGAAACCTGGGTGCAGCAGTGCTCCAATCCTATGGGAGTATTGTTTTCCAATCACAAATAAAAACACCTAGTTATAGAATTTTAAACATTAAAACTGATCATTTTATCCTATTTGAGTAAACCCCCTACTTTTAATCATTTTAAATTGTTCACTGTGATTCCAAATAAGTTGTGTGGTTATAATTGATCAGAGTTTCTCTCAAGTACACACTCCTAACAAGAAATGAGCACTAATATTAAATCCCTATTTTGGTAGCACAATTGAGTATAAAAGTATGCAATAGAGTATTATGATCTATGCATGATATATATGCTACAAATCAACTTATTCATTTAACTATGTTATCATTTTATTGTCATTAAATATAATTATTGTGTTGATTTTATAATTTAATACTATTACTTGTTTCATTTAAACTATATACTCATTAAATATAAACTAAAATACCTGGTTGTACCGTGCGCATGGTATAACTGTTTGTACCATATAATTTATGCTATTTATGTGTAGTCACTGCTTTATCTTTTTCAGGACCCTTTTGGTAATCCATATTTTCAGCTAATAAGTCATATCAACAGACTTTTTTTTACCAAACAAGTAATTTCTATTTCACGCGTTGAATTGTTTAATAATCAAAATAAGTAAGATTTAAGTTACTTTTCTGGATAGAGAAGTTTTTTGCTATTATCGTCTAAGTAAATTTTTCTTTAATCTATGAATAAAATACGGAGTTTATTTGAAATATAATTTATTCATAATTCACGAGATTCAATCAATTCAGTAGCTTCAGCCAGCATTTCATGAGAAAATTGCTATCAGATAAAATTGCTTCGGCCAGTATTTTTAATGTCAATACAATGAATGTAATTTACCCAATTACATTCAGATTGTCTAGTAAGTATGAAAATGTCGTACTCATTAAATTTTGTCATTTATGAGAAAATTGCTTCTCCAGTATAGTTCTTCACTAGAGTTTGCTAATATCTTATATCTACCATCCTCAATGTTTACCTTCGTAGCAATTTTGTTCCCTCATAAGAAATACGCTGTTTTATCACTAGTCGTTTTAAGAGAAAATTGTCCAAACTAAGACGTACTAAAACATACTACCTCCATCCCAAAAAACTTTGTCATTTCAAAAAAGTTGAACATTGATTTTGATTAGTATAATGTTATGGAAATTGTAAATTTTATACTTTTATGAAAGCACTTTTAACAAAGAACATTTTCATATATATATATATATTTTTTTTATTATAAATAATTTTCAATAAAAAGATATAGTCAATCAAAGTTTTGAAAATGACAAAGTTTTTTGGGACGAAGGTAGTATTCTCCTTAAATAGGACTGAACATTATATTTCTACCCTAATTTAATTAATACAATTAATTGCCCTAGTTCTGTTGCATAGCCTAAGTCAGACCATCGGTGGCGGATCAACCCGGTTTTGGCAGTAATGAACTTTGTTGGCAGTGAGATTCTGGGAGATCGGTGGCGGTGAGCTCGGCAAAAAAATCCAGTGGCAGGAGTTCCAACGTTCAGGCAACGTGGGTGCGGCAGTGTTCCAATCCTATGGGAGTATTGTTTTCCAATCACAAATAAAAACACCGAGTTATAGAATTTTAAACATCAAAACCGATCTTTTTATCCTATTTGAGTAAACTACCTACTTTTAATCATTTTAAATTGTTCACTATCATTCCAAATAAGTTGTGTGGTTATAATTGATCAGAGTTTCTCTCAAGTACACACTGCTACACACTGCTGACAAGAAATGATCATTAATATTAAATCCATGTTTTGGTAGCACAATTGATCAGTATAGAAGTGTGCAATAGAGTATTATGGTCTATACATGATATATATGCTACAAATCAATTTATTCATTTAACTACATTACCATTTTATTGTCACTAAAAATATTTATTGTGCTGATTTTATAATTTATTACTATTACTTGTTTCGTTTAAACTACATACTCATTAAATATAAACTAAAATACCCGGTTGTACGGTGCGCATGGTATAACCGGTTGTACCATATAATTTACGCTATTTATGTGTAGTCACCGCTATATTTTTTTAATTTCAGGACCCTTTTGGTAATCCATATTTTCAGCTAATAAGCATTATCAACAGTCTTTTTTTACCAAACAAGTATTACCTCTGTCCCAATGGACTTTGCACTCCTTAAGTTAGGTGAGAAATAAGAATAGTGAAAATTGTGTGGTTCAAGTTTGTGCAGAGGAGAGAGAAATGAGTAGAACCACAAAATAGTTATTAATGGGAAAGTGACAAAGTTTTTTGGGACAACCAAAAAAGTAAAGATGACAAAGTCCAGTGGGGCGAAGGGAGTAATTTCTATTTCACTCATTGAATCGTTTACTAATCAAAATAAGTAACATTTAAGTTACTTTTCTATTAGAGGTGTTTTTTTGCTATTATCGTCTAAGTAAAATTTTCTTTAATATATTAATAAAATACGGAGTTTATTTGAAATATAATTTATTCATAATTCACCAGATTCGATCAATTTTGTAGCTTCAGTCAGCATTTCATGACTTTTAGAAAATTCAGTCGATTCAGCCAATATTAGAATCACCAAATGTGACCTTAGTTGCGATGCTTTTTTAATATCAATATACAAATTTGGAAACTAATTTCAAATACTCCTCTTTATTTGAATACATGAAAGCATTACGTATGTGCTCCAAGTAAACGCATACGCATAGCATTACGTAAAATAACTACACACATTAATGAGCAATTACATTCGGATTCTATGGTTAGTATGAATACGTCGCACTCTTTAAATTTTGTGATTTACGAGAAAATTGCTTCTTTAATTTGAATAAATGAAAATTACGATTTAATGAGAATTACGTGCTCCAAGTATACGCATAGGCATACTATTTAATGAGCATTACGTCGTACTCATTAAATTTTGTGAATTATGAGAACACTGCTTCTTCAATTTGAATAAATGAAAATTACGATTTAATGAGAATTACGTGCTCCAAGTATACGCATAGGCATACGATTTAATGAGCATTACGTAAAATAAGTACGTATACGCATTAATATAATGAGCAATTACATTCGGATTTTCTAGTAAGTATGAAAATGCCGTACTCATTAAATTTTGTCATTTATGAGAAAATTGCTTCTTCGGTTCTTCACTAGAGTTTGCTAATATCATATATTTACCATCCTCAATGTTTACTGATAGATTATAAGTCTAGAGAGAAGTGAGAGCTAGAGAGAGAAGTGATTTGTATTAATGATTTTCCAACCCCTACAACTACTCCCGAGGGGAGTATTTATAGGGAAAATATGGGCTGGGCTCCCAAGTCTTAGGCTTGAGAGGCCCATTACAATATAAGGTCTCTATCGAGCTGATTACATTCGAATATATTAGCTAAGTATGGAAATCTTGCTCTGCGAACTCCCTGTGGCCGACGAACGTCTGGCTGACGGAGGACCCAGTGGGCGACAGCTGAGCTTCCTCTTAGTCTTCTGATTATGTGGGTCATGGGGTCTGGACTCATATACTCTATCAGGGGTCCCCCACTCTTTGAGCTGAGATGTAGACGAAGTGAAAGGGAGTAGATCCTTGTTGTCTTGTTCCTCGTTTCAAACTTAATGCTTTTCAAAATTGTTTAGACTACTATTATGCTTGTTTTTTTGGTCCATTAGACCATTACCTATGAACGAAGATAAGCTCATGGATCCTACAGAGCAATACAACGAGGTTAGTAAATTATTTCATCAATTATATCATGAGTTTCATGTACAATATGTTAATGCACCCCCTCCCCCGACACGAACATCTTCTTCATCTAAAGGAAAATCATTTTTGAAATCTACATTTGGCAATTTTATGAAAAAAGTAAATCAACTCCCATTGTTGCACAAAGCTCGATTAACGAGCTTTCTTTATATCTAACGTTTCTTGTTGACTATGAAGAAGAGGATGACTTTGACGTTCTGCAGTGGTGGAAGGACAAAGAAAAAACGTTCCCGGTTTTATCAAAGATGGCTAAGCAAGTGCTATCAATGACAGTATCAACAATGTGGCCGGCAACTTCCTAACGGATTATAGAACGAGATTGAGCGCAAAATCTTTTAAGACGCTTGTTTGCTTCCACGATTGGTTCATTTGGTTGACGGTCGAGCTTAGAACTCAAGAAGATAGCCTCACCCCCACCCGCCACTTCATGGAGGAAACAACAACCGACGCCCGACGGTGCCGCAGATTCCGACTGATTTTTAGGAAATGTATTTAATGTTTTTTATTTTTCTCAATTCTCAAGTGTAGTTCATATTTCAAATAAATATACTTTAACTTTTTATTGTCTAGCACTTGTATTAATTTTTAAACAAAATTAGTCACAAAAAAATAGTAGCCCAACCCAACCCGAGACCCAACCCGAGACCCAACCAGGTAGCCCGGCCCGACCCAGTCCTGGTCCCAAACTCAGCCGGTACAGGGCCTAATTTCCCAAACCCCAGTCCAGCCCAAACCCATCCCGGGGCTCGGCCCGACCCGAGCCCAGTCCATCCCTATTCCCTAGTGGAAGGTGTATTAGTGTATATTAGAGTTATGGTGGGCGGGAATCAAGAGCAATATAATTTTTCTAATTTTTTTAGAATAAACTTTTTTATATTTTATATTTAATTCATAAAGATGAAGATGATGGCCAATCCTAATTCATATCTCACATTAGAACATAAATTATTAGCGGTGCCTGCAGCAATATTTCATGAGATTCATGGTACACTTAATTATAGCCAAGTAGAATGGCTTCCCACCAGCATGTTTACACTATATATCAGAAATAAATCCTTCCATTTATCTCCAAACTTATACATTAGTATAATCCAACTGTACAGGAGAAGAATCTCGAGCAATTACTACCAATCAGGTGTGCATTAGAAGCTAGAAACAAAGACAAAAATTGCATCAAGTAAAGAATTTACAGAGTACAAATTTAACTTCTAATTTTCATGATTACTATCTTGAGCAGCATCTATCTTTATTATAAGCGGCTGGTTGAGATTTCCACAAGGAGTTGCCACAACAGGTAGTTGTGGTGATTCCAATAAGTCCTCCATGTCATCATTTTCAGCCAATGCTTTTTCTAGAGCTGCCTTCGCAACTCGTGTAACACATATTATTAAAATCACTGCAATATAAGTACATAAGTGTAATGTTTAGATTCTTTAGAAATAACACTGGGCATACCTAAACATCTTTTACTTGATTCGTCATATGAAAAACACAACAAAATGGTGTTTCCTCCCATCCATAGAGAACTAAACAATGGCTTTAGTTGTAAAAACATTTGCACTTACCAGACACCAGGAGGCCCAATACAATGAATGCCTGCACCAATACAATCAACCAGTTGTAAAAAGACTAGCCACAGCTTGAACTGAACATAATTGAGCTTTGTGTAGCAACAAAAACTAAAGCAAGTAATTATATTTATTACTTTATAGCCTAACATATGACCAAATGCACCCACCATTCCACTATCCAGCCAAGTTTTGACTAAAGGACTAATAGAAATAATCAAACAAAAATATCCTTTGTGTGACCTTTGTTATTTATCACCGATGCCCCTTTTTCAACTTCGCTCTTTTTCATTCTGACCCAAAATAATCTTCCGTTTTGTGAAGGTGAGAATTACGTGGTTGACATTGTTTATCTTCCTTCAAAACATATTTCAATCACACAATTTCAACTTTTTTTAAAAACCGAGCCTAGGTCAAAGAGGAGATAAAAAGGAATGGAGGGAGTATATTATTACTATCATGCCATTGTATTTTTGAAGTGAATAATCGTATCTATACTCCGAACAAAGATGTACTGAACCTCTTAAAACAAATATGTATCGCAATTAGTCATACCCAACGAGTTTTAGAAAATTCACCCCACTCATGCGTTACATCAGAGAGATCCTTCAGAGTTGTTCCAACATACACCAGTGCGAAAGTAATTGGCTGCAATAATAAGATGAAACGCATATCTAAGCAGTTAAGAATTTGAAAAACCTTTTACTTGCAGTCTATACATAAACCAGGACAATAAATTATTCGAAGTCACAGGCATGATAGCTTGATATGCAAGAACTTGTTTTCAGTTCCTGATCATATGTCGATTCATGTTAGCTGGCCCCATACTGTTTTGGGAATGAGGCTTGGATGTTGTTTTTGTTGACTTTTTGGTAGAGGATAAGGGGGTTCCTTAGAATCCCCCCCTCCCCCTCCAAGAATAACAACAACAAATAACCCTGTCCATGCCATGGCACCTTTTATTTCAATGCAAAGGGGGGTAGAAATGGTAGTCAGACAGAACTCCCCCTTGATATTTTGCATATGCAGAGATGCTCGTACTCTTGATTCTTGACTTTATAATACTTAAACGAATGATAAGTAGTATGCAACAGAAACTATTTAGACTTAACTATCTCTTTGATCATGTAATATACACATGATATTTTCAAATCTGGTCTTGCGAAATATTTTTTGCCCATTGGGTCCCTATACATAGTCTGATGTTCTCAAGTGTTATGGTGGCTGACGGAATGCGTCAACCGTCTCGGCACCTAGATAAGAAAATGGCTCCAGTTCGCTCTTCAATTAATTGAAGGTTCTGACACCCCCCCAATGGTAGAACAAGTTGATACTTGATACCCACCTAAATATGAAAATAAGTCAGGTTTGGCTCGTTGAACTATGCTATGTTAATTAATTGATGAGTAAACCCAATCCGTTTTCATTTCTTTGTGAGGCGTTAGTATGGCCATTCCATCAGTTACCTCAGCATTTAAAAGAAACAAACCAATGTTACATACCCAAACAATAAATGATATAACTAAACAGGGTTATTTTGCAATAAAATTTCAGGGACTAAAACCAAAACGAATGTATATTACTGAAAACCAAAATGACTGTAAATTTTATTTACAGAGTAGTAGAGTACAGCTTACTGTAAACTTATAACAATACTATAATAATAACAATAATAATTATAACTATAATAACAATTATAAATATTATCATCCTTACTACCATTTCTGTTATTATTATTATCATTATTATTTTATAGTATGTATGAGAGACTTTTTATCGTAGTTATTACTCCCTCCGTATTGTAATGTTTGCTACAATAGGCTTTGGCACAATGTTTAAGGGAAAAGTAGTAGGGGTAATGAATAGTGTAGAGAAAGTTGGAGAGTGTAGAAACGTATGAAAGAGAAGATAAAAAGTACAAAAAGTAAGGGTAACTGAGTATTTTTAAAGGAAAAGCTCACCAAAAATGGAAAGTGTAGCAAAAATTAAAATACATCCCAAAAAAGGAAAGTGTAGCAAACAAAAGAATACGGAGGGTGTATTCACTAACAGTTCCAAAGCAAATCAATTTAGAAAACAAATACATCCAAGAATTTCATTCCTACTGAATACAATTTTGATGTTGTTCTTTATTCTCCATGTGTTCCTTTCTCGAGGAGTTCAAATTACAGTATGATAGAGAGCGGGAAGAGCACGGGGCGGGACCGGGCTTGGGCCCACTTCCCTGGCCCGGGTTAGGGCTGTCATTAGAGTTTATTTAGTATTATTAAGTTAATGTTATGTTTTAACTTTGGGCCTATTATTAGTAAAGTATTTATAGAGTTATTATGGGCCTAATTAGGAGTTATTTATTTTGGGCTTAATTAGGGTCTCCCTGGAGTCAGTCATTAGTAGGTTATTTAAACCCCTTGTGGGAGTCATTCTTCAGCATCTTGGAATAAAATTGGTTTTAGCCTTTTGGCTCTGGGCAACGGTATTTTTATCGTTGATTATCTGGCAACGGTTTACCCCGTTGATTTTATTTTTCTGTTACACAACACAGTATTCTTATGTTACAAGAAAACAGTATATTTTTAAGCAAATAAATCAGGGGTCCATTTATTACTGATTATAATTTTCAGATTTGGGTGTATGACATCCATACATATCCCACGCCTATTATGATTATTAGGGTTCTCGAATCCATAAGAAAAGAGTATGTGCCTGACAGAGAGTCAGAGACAGCCTACCCCATATCTAGTATTCCACATTATTTCCACTCTCTTATAGTGGCCTATGATTTATTCAACAATGTTGTTCCCTATTCAGGGAAACTCCTTCCAAGCATTGGGACTCGAGGGAGACAATATCCCTTAGTCTCTTCAGAGAGAAAGTCTTGAACCACAAACAAAATCATGTTCACAGATTTCAAGCCTCATTTATGTAACAAAATAAGTCTCACCCAAGAAGGCAAGAAATATCAAAATCAGGTGAAAAGATTCAAAAACATCAACCAAGCCTTATTCCCGAAAGAATTTGGGTCAGATAACATGAATCGACATATGATTATCTTTTTTACTCTCTTAAAAAGATCTACTGAAAAATAAAAAAGAAATGAAGTATATGGCCAGAAAAATATATCAGCTCAAAAGGATGGTATTTGATACAACTTACTGGAAGATGGGTACTGGCCATGAAGCCCTTGAGAGTTTTTTGTTATGGAAATTCACCCAAAAAAATTGAGAAATGCATATATACAAGCACGGACAGAAAGAGGGGAGAGGTTACCATCATTCCCAGCCAAGAAGCTAGCACATATTCCACAAAGGGAACAGGGGTCACGGACAAGAGGTAGTTGAGCATGTTGAATGGAAGTAAAGGAACGAGGCGCAGCAGCAAAACAATCTAGGATTGAGACAATGAGGTTAGTTTGTCCACAACCTAATTTAATTCTTCCACTTCTTCGACCCTCAATGAAATGACAAGATAAAGCATGAATTATACATTAATATTACCCCATCACTAACCTTAAAGCCAGATCTTCGAATTGCAATTGCAACTGCACGGAACTGTGGATAGTCTTTCAACTTCGACGTAACAAATGACCTCCCAATCTGTCAAACCCATTATATATTCATTTCATTTTCATTTTCATTTACCCCATTGCCGCAAAGGCTCCCACCTACGGTGGGGTAAGGGGGGGTCGGATGTACGCAGCCTTACCCCTGTACTAAAGCACAGAGAGACTGTTTCCGAATGACCCATCGTGAAAATCCCGTCCAAAATTGCATGGACTGACTGCTGCTTCATAACAAAGAAGCGCAGACAGTTTAGTGAGTCATTTTGCTTTATTCCATCATAATCTCAAACCCATTATATATTCTGCTAAAAAACTAGTAGGTGCTGATATGATATGTTTCTCAACCAGAATAGTCAAGCACAGAAGAAACTATGGGTGGTTCAGAAGTCAGAACAATTATTTCTTGAATCACATAGAAAATATCACTTCTGCAAAATCATTACTCAAACGTGGGTCTGTGTAATACGAGCACCTCTACTAATTCAAGCTTTTCTAAAGGAAAAGTTACCGTTCTTCCAAGAAGGAAAGCTGCTGCAGCACCAATTGTTGCACCAATTGAATCGGCAATAAAACCGACAGGTAATCCAAACAGATATCCACCACCTAACTGAAAGATATTCCAGACAATGGTTTGACTTTAAATACGAGGACAAAGGTAATCCAAAGGGAAAAAACTCAGATACGGAGTAAGATTTAAGCAAAATACTACTTCTGCTAAGCTCTAAGAGTCAAGTCCATTGAATTAGCTTCTTTTGTAAAAGTTATTCTACTCTAAACCACTGGAATTTACCGTGAGTATTGAAGCGGGGACTGCCAAAACTGTTAAAGGAATGTATGCAACAGCCCTACAAGTCCAAGATGCACAAAAACACAACTAAATTCATAAGAAAATACAGCAATCCACTACATAAAGGAATATACAAAACATTGCAGATTAATGTCAGACTTACAAGACAAGAGGACCCCAAGGACCGAGTTCGTCTTTAACCCATGTCAAGAAGTCTTTCAAAATCTGCAAAAGGTAGATGTTCTAAGCATTTGTACTATCATGTCTCCAACTTTTGTCAACTTCAATGTTCTCGAACAATTGGAAATTCTCAGTATTTCATGAAGACTGTAGAGCACATTGTTTCTCCTCAAGAAAAAATGAACCCATCAAGTAAACAAAAACTCCGAAAGACACAATGTGAGGAAAATGTACAAATCCCAAAGGCAAAAAGGAAATAAATCAAGGATACAAAAGGAAATAAATCCCCAGTTAAAAGTCAATATTACTGTCAGCTAGTAAGCAAAAGCTTTCAATCGTTTCATTTTTAGGAAAATAATCTTAACCAGACAATGTATGGTCTTTCAGATTACAGTGAACAATGTTCCAAATTAACAGCCCACTACGGAAGTGTTAAGGAAAAACTTTTAGCAGGACAAATGGGATCCAATAGACTATTAAGAACAGTAAATATCCTAATCACTAAGAAAATGACCCAACCCACAACGATTAATAGCGAAACGAGAAAGCACTCAGAATCAAAGAGAACGCCAAAATGAGAATTCAATCCAGACCTTTTCAACAGGAAGAGTGAGGAAAGCTGTGGTAATGGCGGCAATAAGTAGGAGCAGAAGGGTAATTTTGAAAAGGGAGACCCTGTTGAAAGCCATCGAGACCTTCTTACGCCAAGGCCTGCACTCCACTTCGACGTCTTGGACCTCTCTACTGGCTTGTTTAGAACACAACCGTGGCCTCAAATTCACTCCTTCCCCTAAATTTGCCAGATTTTCAATCTCGGGAACGCAGAATAAGAACTAAAAACAAAATCCAATAATCAAAATGAAGAAATGTTAAAGATCGGAACCCATTTAGCGATAAAATGAAATTCTTTGTTTCCTACGTCAAAGCAGCAGACGCAACACCAACAGTACAAACGATTCTCCTTCTTCTCGGGGAAACACGAAGAATTTGGGTGTTTGATTGTGTGCAGTACTACAAGACAGTTTTCTTACGGTTAGGGGTTCTCTTGCTGTGAAAGAGGTGGTAGCTGAGCTATGGATGGCAGTGTTTGGGTATGTCAACACACCAGATACTCCGCGTAAACAATTGGCCGAAGGTTAAAAGAACTCCAGGAGCTTTTAGTTCGGTATTACAACTGCTCGTTTGTATTTTGAAAGAGAAAATGCGAAATGGAGGAAAAGTAAATTTAGAGCCCGTTTGGCAGCACGAAAATCGGCTCTTTTGGCTGATTCTGCTGAAATTTATGAAGTTCTGGCTGAATTGGCTGCATTGGCTGATTCTGCTGATACAAGAAAAAAATATTTTTAAAATATATTTTATTAATAAAATAAAGAAAACATTATATGTAAAAATAGCTAAAATGGTCATCTACAGTAACTTCAGCCAATACAGCCAGAAAAGTAACTTCAACCTTACTTTTTCGGCTTATTACACAATTCAGCGCGCGAAAGCAAAATTTACGTGTTTGGTAAAAAAGTTGGCTGATAAGCCTGATAAGCTGAAAATGAGGATTGCCAAACGGCCTCTTAGGATACAACAATACAACAATGTTGAGAGATAGCATGTGAGATGGACATCTATATTTTGTGTTAATTTTTTTTAACAACGTCAACCACTAATCCACTACTATATGATATTGTAAAGAAAAATATTTTATTTACTAATATTATGTGTTTATCTCTTTTATATGCATTGTAGCGTTGAAGATACTTCTAGATGTACCCTTAGTAAGAAGAATAAGAGTCAATTGATTATTCTTGTATTTAATTTATCCGGCTTATCAGTAAACTCTTAAATTAAAGAAGACACTTTAAATTCCGCACACTAAATCGGGTTATAATCATTTTTATTATTTTTTATATTTATGTTTGATTTTATTACTATATGACTAAATATGAAAAATTGTCAAAGTTTAAAGGGACGGATGAAGTATACTATGTACGTAGTACGGTGTATTTTTTATTAATGAAATGATATAGAGTTATATGGAAAATGACAAAAAGTTTCATGTGTAGCAAATTCGATCAATGCACTTGGAAAAGTAATTTTGAACTTGTTTATTTTGATTATTACAAAATTTAGCATTCAAAATTTAATGTTAAATGTATGATAATAAAAGAATCCAAAAATAGTTGTGGAATATAGTGTATGGGTATATCTTAGTACTCCCTAGTATAATTTGAATATTTCTATTTTTATGGAATGATAAAAGTACAACAATTATCCTAAAATACATATCATTTTCTGTCCTTTCAATATAAACTCATTTTTCTTTTTAATGCAAATGATTTATGGTTTCTCTCCTTCATACAATTTTTAATACACAATTTCTACTTTTCTAATTCACGTACTTTTCGAGTTTTATCAACTTTATTGTCTCATTTTATTTTTTGGAAAGAATATATTCTAAATGTAACTATAATTTAATAAAGTATATAGTATTGCTATAGTATAAAAATCACTTACCTTTTCTAAAGTATATAATAATTCTCTTAAACTACGTGAAAATTGAAATCGGACAATTATTTTGATAAGGAGGGAGTATTATGACTAACACTAAAGAAAGGAGAAGTATACCTCGTTTAAAAATATTATGAGGCCACGGTATGCATTCCCTCGTATGGGTGCGTTGATGCTCATATTAAGAGCTCATTTCATAACCCTTATTTTCAACTTATGAGTCTATTCAACTAACTTTTATCTGATATTATGTAACTTTTGAATTCGCTCATTGAAACCATGTTATAGTTAAAAAAAGTATGGATGAAATTATATTTCTGATTGAATTGACTGAAGTCAATGTGGAATACCATTTTAATTATTTTTCATGTAATTTTTTCTTTAATCATTAATTAAATATACTTTAAATATAAATTTTCCATAATTCAGCAGATTCAGACTTTCAGTCGCTTCAGCAACATTTCATATTGTAGTGAATTCAACTAATTCAATCAATTTTAATGATACCAAACATGGTCCAAATATATTTGAAATGTGTTTTGTATATGGTTCATCAAACTTTGTTGGTTCTTTATACTTGTAGGCATTGTAATATAAGAGTTTAAAGGGAAAGTCAAATTTAGTTACAAAAACTTTTTTTTGAACAAATTAGAATTTCAAACATAAATACTTTAGTTTAAAATTAAATATAATAGGAATACTGATAGTAACTTTTTTCTTTTGAAAATTAAACAACTAATTTATGTGAATGAATATTAAAGTCTACAATGGGATGAGACATAGAATAGAAAAGATCGTGTGAATCTTTCAAATCGCTAATCCCGCAATAATGTAGTCTAGCCTAACAGTCTTGCTACATTTGCTACTTCAAAGAAAAATACAAATTATCAATAAAAGATCCGACCTCACCGGTCATCGAAAAGATAGAATTGATTTGACCAGCAACCAACGAAGGAATCTCTACTATCATAAATTGTCTAAATTATCACTTTGACCAACTATTGAAAAGGAGATATAGTTTAGCACTTTCTTTTTCCTGAGCATGATGATGGTTCAAGAGGATGACAAATAATTGAAGCCTCAGACAAGCAGGGTTGAATCAACTTTGCAAACCATGACCAACAAAGATTCACAACTCGATCGGTTACACCGACGAAAAACACACAAGTTCTAAACATCGCAAGGAGAAGAACATATCTCACTCTCGCTTGAAGCAGACAAAACTATCGGCCAAAGAAAAAATCGGACCAAAAAACTTGAAGGTAAAAATAAAAAAAGAGCATAAACATAGAAAAACTTTAAATTATTTATTTCATTGCCCGAAGAACTTCGTTATACCAATAGTCAACAAAAAGCATTTTATTGAAATTGTAAATTTGTGCATATAAAAGTTTGAAAGAATGAACTCTTTATTTCATTCAAACCAATACTTCTCATTTAATACTGCTAATGATAGTCATTGTCATTAATCTAAGTTCAACCAATCAAAATATATTTTAATTATTATGACATAATAAACTTAATTCACTTGTTTTACTCTTCAAAGAAAAAAACTAGATGTACACAACTCTTCAGGTACACTCTCTTGTTTTACCAGTATATACAATCAACTTCTTTAAAAAAGTCAGCAATTATTTGTGCACACGAGAGTATACAAAAAGTATACTCATGCACTATACTTTTGTATAAATCGAGAATACCTCCTCTTCTAAAAGTTAAGCTAGAGGTACAAAAACTCTTATAAAAGTTTTACAAAAGAAGTATGTGACATCATCACATTATTTAACACATCATATCACATTTACAACGCTTTTACATCAATGGTGGTTAGAATAGTCACTTCACTTGTTTGTAAATTTTTTTGTAAGTGTGTTTGTGCTTTTAGCATTTCACTATACTATACTTTGTTATCTTTTTTATATGTAATTGATATTTAAAAACTTTGCTACCTTTCCATTAAATTAAATAACAAATTTATGATTAATATTGCTTCTCCATTCCGCTTAATTAAAAGACTTGAATTAAGCAATTGTTTCTCTGTCTCATTTCAAGTTGCAATCAAATTTGACAAAGTTACAAAGAAGAGAATATGAATTAACTAATAGAGAGTCAACTCAATAGAATAGATCATAGAAACCAGCCATAGAAGTATAGTAGTATATACGTCCCCAGATGATGTCCCTACAGAGTAACAAACATGAACTATGCTAGGACATTCTTCTAAGCACAAAAACAGTGGTGAAGAAGACATTTTAATACCCCTACTCGACACTCTGTGTTGCACACAAGCGCGGGAAATAAGGAGAAGCGTGAAACGGGAAACATCGATTTCAATAAAAGAACAAGTGTTTAAAGAGTTTCAGAATCATTTTCCTAGAATTTTCGAAATAAAGAATACTTCTTCCTCAGATATCTGTGCATCATTCCTTTGTATTTGTTCACTTTACACAGTTTCTGCCAAATCTCATCAGCCAAATACGCGCAATTAGACAATGGCAATAATAAGTCAACAAAGAGTAATAGACAATGCCAGCTTTCCTTTCCATTCAAAAATGAAGACAAAAGGCCAGCTATATTCAATCAGATCAACCGTCCTATTAACAAAGCCTAGAGCTCATGTTATTATGCACAGAGGGAGTTGAGGAGTACGTGGCAGAGCATCAGATCTACAAAGTATTGGTGCCCGATCTGCCCGTCCCGCCACCGGAAATTCTGCGGGGCACGGCCGTAGTGCACACCGTCGTTGCACCGGTTGTCGTAGTGCCACGCATACGTCATGTCAAAATCATCTATTACTCCCTTCAACAAGCCCTTCGCCTGCAACTTATCCAGCACCACCCCATTGAACGCCTCCATTTTATGAGGATTAAACGCCAGCCGTCTCGCGTATCCGCCGGTCGTTATCGTCGTTCGGTATATTATATCCGGCGGAACCAATCCTCTCCTCTTCACCCCTTCCAGTACCTCACTCCAAAACTCACATGCATAACTAGCACCATGGATGAAGGACCTCAGATTCCGCCAGTACACCCCGTCGTGTAAACCCGAATTCATGATTATCGTGTCCGGAACCACATTTCCGGCAAAATAACCCTTTAAAAGTTCCCTGTAATCCGAATTTGATAATGAATTTAACCCGAGGTAATTCGCGGTTTCGTTGTGGTGGCCGTTGAAAATGCTCGTAAATCGGACCGTTTGAGATGGATTTTTAGGGTTAGTTATGTTCATGTCGTACCTTCTTGGGATGGATTTCACGTCAAACCCTAGAATGAAGTTCAGCATGTTTCGGATGGTATCAACATGATTCGAATCGCCCCACCAGAAGATCCATCTGTTGCTAAGACAATTCCACGCATCTTGGCCCGAATACAATTTGAACGAACAATGGGTCGAATAAACCCACCCGTTGCTCTCCAAAGAGCCTAGCGGGCCATCGCACCACGGTTTTTGGCATGGAAAGTTCGGGTCTTGGCATCTGAACCGTCCGCTGTGGCTAATCGGACAGCTGTCATTCTTGGCGTGCCGGGTCCACCGCCCGGACCAAACAACCCGGGTTCCGAAATCGGATTTACCGCACCGTGGTAATTCGGGTAACTCCGCCGCGGGTTTATCGGTTTTGAACTTGACCGGGATTACCCGGAGGACCTTATCGATTGCGAATCTCTGAGGAGAGAATTTCAACCCCTCGTAATGCTGGAATAATAGGATTACGGTGAGATTGTAATCCCCCGAGAAATCCGGGTGGATTTGGAGGGAAAATTTGTATGTTCCATTGCCGAAATCCTTGATCGGCGGCCTGGACTTCCACTTCTCGCCGGAAAGGTCGGTCTCGAAATAATCGCCGCCTAAACAGTGAGGCTTACCCGACTCGTCCAATGCCTGGAAGATGAAATCATGAATGTACCCGGTTGATAATTCAATACCCGTTTCCATACTACCATCCAGACCCGGAATTGATATATCCGCAGTTTTTGATTGCCGACATGGCTCGCCGCTTGAATCCATCTTCCACCTTTGAAGAAGAATAGATGAATAGTTTGACTCTAATTCAGCAGATATCCAGCTCAGACTAGGCTCTACTAATAAAGTTTCATCTTTCTTCACAGTCAGGACCAAGCTTTCATTTTTTCCAGTTAAATCGGAAATTTTAGGAGCCAAATTATCCTGGGGGTGAGTTAGATTCTCAAAAGTCTGGGTGAGATTTGAAGGAGGAGAAAGGGGCAACAGTGAAACATTGGTAAAGGTAAAATCTTTGAAGGTGGGTATGAAGCTAGCAGACCTATTACTGAGTTTCAGAGCAGAAAAATCTTTCTGCAAGGCCCCCAGATGAAAACTCAAGCCATCAGTATTCCATACAATCAAGATTCCAAGAAAAACCCCTAAAATCAACAGCTTAAACCACCACTGAACCATGAGATTTGACCTCAATATCCACCCAAACTTTCTGCTTTTCTCATACATCTGTGAAGCCAACATTGTTTGTTTATACAAATATCCAGTAACACCTCCTTGCCCTTCAGAATCTTGTAAGCAGTATCCACATATATTTATTTATTTATAGGTCAAGCAGCAATGGAGCTGATATTTGTTCACTTCACTAAACAAGATTCAAGAAATACAAATGTTAACATACATAAATCACTATAACTTACAGCAGAGATAAAGAGAAGGTCACGGTAGTCGGTAGATAGAGTTGTGGAGACCTTACAAGTTACGGAGTACAATGGAGCTGAAAGATTTTCTCTCACTAGAATAACATTCCCTAGTGGCAGTTCATTTGTTTAGGAATGGTGCAGAATACTGGCGATACCGGTAGCCGGTTGGAGATGCAATTATGGAACTACAAAACAAAAAATGAAAAAGCTATAGCACCATTATAAATAAAACCGGTTATTCAGGTTATTTTATTGAAATTTATGAAGTTTTTAGTTGAAGTAACTTCATTGGTTTATTCTGCTGATTTAAAAAAATTGTTTTTAAAATATATTTTATTAATAAAATAAAAAAAAATTATATATAAAAATAGCTAAAATGATCATCTACACTAACTTCAGTCAATACAGTCCAAAAAGCAACTTCAACCTTACTTTTTCTTATTATTACACAATTAAGTGCGAATAAACAAAAGTTACGTTTTTTTGAAAAAGTTTGTTGATAAGTCTTATAAGTCAAAAAAATGTTACCAAACGGCATCTAAATATCACTATCTTCCTTTTTATAGTTTGTCACACTTTCTTTTATGAATGTATTTAAAAGTTTATCACACTTTCTATTTTTGGTATAAAAAAAAACTTTAAAGATATTCTATTACTTTTACTTATTTTAGTTTTTATCTTCTTTTTCATATTTTTCATCTCTCTCGTGTTTTTTCTACTTCATTCATTATTCATATTATTTTAACCTTAAATGATGTGCCAGAATTTATTGTAGAGAACTTTCAAATACGAACAAAGTAATTAAAGTTCATATAATTCAAGTATTATTATTATTCATTTTTACAAAAATATGATAAAATATGGAACATATGATATAAATAAAAAGAAGTTAATAAGAATGTAAATGTAACTATGTAATAGTTGAGGTGTTTTTTCCAAATGACCATCATACGCAATTGTTCTTCTTGATATTATATACGAAGTATATTCATTGCCTTCATATGTTTAAATCCATAATTTGAGATATCTGATTTCATCCAT
This sequence comes from Cuscuta europaea, assembly GCA_945859875.1. NCBI lineage: Eukaryota > Viridiplantae > Streptophyta > Magnoliopsida > Solanales > Convolvulaceae > Cuscuta > Cuscuta europaea. The sequence goes on along the minus strand of CAMAPE010000038.1, from coordinate 3,326,222 downwards.
AAGTATAATTTTAAAATATTACGGATTATATATTCCAAAATTTCATTATTGCTCATTAATTCATTTATCTATAAATAACATGGAGTACATCGCAAGCTCGTTTGGTAATACTAAAATTGACTAAATTCGACTAAATCAGCTAAAATTAATGAAATGATGGTTGGAGCAGCTGACGGTTGGGAAAATGTGTTAAAATTGCATTAAACAATCAATTTCGGGCAGAATTTAAAGTGTGATGTTTTCTTTTGGACTATTTTTAGTACCAGACCAGACCAGACTAGATCAGACCAAACTAGACCAGACCATACTTCCATAGTTATAAAATACACAGAGACCACACATTTTGTCACGCCTCAGACCACATCTAAGCGCGTGTACAACCGCCGTGTGATTAAGTGACGTCACTCGCAAGTCAACCTCACATAATCACACAAGGCGTTCATGAACATCGTTCACACCATACTCAGTAGTAAACATACATAACAACATCACATCATAGATTGAATGAATAGCGGAAAATATTCAACAGTCAATCATAAGCCACATATGGCAAAACGTAGGCTCGCAGACCAAAACAATGTTATATTACAAAAGTATCCGTGAGCATAGTTTATGATTTGAAATAATAAAGGAAGCACGAACCACGTCTTCCTCTAGATTCCTTCCACCCGTGCAAAGGTGTAGACAGTAGGCTCTAGCTCCAACTTGAAAGGAAGTACAAGTACCGAACGAGTAGCAAGCTAAATGTAGAGTAACTAACGTTTCAAGTATAAGACTCAAACATAGGGTGATACATATACTTATACTTCCTTACCCCAAGTTACAAAATACATATCAGTACTTATATACACTTGGAAATACCCGACCCGTAGGTCATTGTTTAATTGGGAAAAATAACAGTAGTCAATATCCTTTACTTAAAACCTCAACCCACCCATAGACCTATGAGTGTATAGGACTCCTCCTGTCCAAATCAAATAATCATAAGGACACCGCCCGGTCCTGAATTACTAAATAGTAATCTATGAGTTTTAAGGATACACGCCCGATCCTTGGGTACTCCACCCTATATAACTGAGTTTTGAGGATACCGCCCGATCCTTGGGTACTCCACCCTATATAACCGAGTTTTTAGGATACCGCCCGATCCTTGGGTACTCCACCCTATATAACCGAGTTTTGAGGATACCGCCCGATCCTTGGGTACTCCACCCGACCTATGATCTACCACATATCATACTAGATAGGACCTATATCATAATCAATAAACAAGACTAGACCAAGTCTTAAGGCCTAAACAAAATCATCCATGCAACTCATGCATTAAAATTAGCATATAGGTAAAGTAAGGCCAAACCGGCGCCGATCAACTCTCAGTTGACCCGCCATTCCAAATCCAATGTGTGTCAAACTTAGTCACAATATGTACTAAGTTATAAATAACTATTTTATGCACATTTCATCTCTAAACATATCACACATGTTTTTATGAGCATTTTCACTTCACAAATCATGCATATTTCAATAGTTCACTTCATACAAGCCTAATCACTTTAATTGGCTAATCACATGTTTAATTCATTTAAACATTATTATGAACACACATAACATATACTTAGGTAATCTCATGCTTAGCCCAAAAGTTACAAGACATTAAGCCATTCACTCACCTCAAATGAGCTTTAAGAAGATTCTACTCCCGTTAGTTGAACTCCGGCGAAACTCCGGCGAAACTCCGGCGAACTCTGGCGAACTCTAGAAACACTTTAGTCAAGCCCCTAACATGGTTTTATCATCATAAACCCATATCAACACAAATAACCTCCAAAAGGTTATTTTCCGGCGAACCGGTCATTTTAGCTTCTAAGTTCGTTCTTGGACTTAGAACTATCTTCCAACCCCTCATTCCACATTTCTAAACATGTAGAAAAAGCCTAGGGGTTCCTCATATGATTTATAATCCATATGGTAGCTAAGAGTAGAGGAAAAGTTAATTTAAGGTCATTACCTTAATCACCACGCTTTATCCTCACTTTTTCTTCCTTAAGTCTTCCTCCTTGGACTTTGTCTTCTTGAGCTCACTTGGCTATGGAGGAATGGAGTTTTGCAGAGGTTTTTCTCTTCCTTTGAGAGGCTTGGTCGAAAATGAGAGGGATAAGGGAGTAGAAATGGTCCTTTTGTCTCATTGGAGAAATGAGTGTGGATGGGAGGTCCACCTCATGTCCTTTAGATGCCATCCTCTTCACCTCACCCTCTCTCACCCCTCTCCCTCTCATTCCAGCTGGCCAACCATTGGCTTTAGTGACCAAAAAACGTGGGTTGGCCCCCACACATGTGGGAGGTCAACCCATTAACTCCCGAGGTGTACAATTGGTTACGAAAGTTGTATTTTTCGGACTGTTTTAATTATATTTTATTTTAACGGGTCAAATAAAATATAGTATGTGTTTCCCATCCTTATGGACTCTTAGAATGAATACACATTTCTCATCTTTAATTTAGAAGTCTCCGAAATTTGTTTCGGGCTGTTATCTGATAAATTGTCAATACCGGTAGTTGGGCTTCATTTGACCGACGGGTCAACCCTAAGCCCTTTCTATGGCCCAACTAAAATATATACCATCATATAAATATTATCTAGACCAAGATGAATATAATATGTGGTCCCGGAATTATTGGGTGGTCCCCGCTCCCGATGTGGGCCCCACGTGCGGTTCACTATTCACGCGAAAGAAATAACCAAAAATTTACAACCACGTAAATTCATAAATCAATATTCAGGATTTATTACATGATTTACTAAAAGTAAATATACTTGGGGACGGTGTTACACATTTACCAGACCAAACCAGACCAGACCATACCAGCAAATTTCAATCGAAAAGAAAACATCCTGGGTCCCACTTCTAATTTGGGTCGAGTCAAAGTGGTTTTGAATTTCTCTTGTTAAGGACTTTGATTCGATATATGATACACTCAAAACGGATAACGGGTGAATGATAAATTGATTTCTGAAGTTCACTCGTTCAAAATGGATAAAACTAGGAAAATGATGTGTTTCTATTGTGACCTATCTCACACCGGACAACGCCTTACAAAGGTGACCCTCTTTGAAGGAGTTAAGATTCCAAGGTGTAAAGGCACTACTCACGCGCAGGGAGAGTGTCGATCAAATCCTTAAAACGGAGATGAAAAATCGTGACTTGTGGACAGAAATGTTGTCCGAAATTCTATCTTACACAAGTAAGATTTATTTTTGTTTCTTTTCGTAACGTTCCTATTTGTTTCCATATCGGGCTACTGTTTGAGTGCTCGTTGTTCAACGGTCACCGGCAACCTTGAATGCCAACGTTCTTCTCCTTTATTGCATCTTTAAATGGACAGTTTTTTGGACATATTAATGTCCAACGTTCTGGTCCATTAAAAGTCACTTAACGCACAACTAATCCATCCCAATATATAGCTTACAGGTGGTTCTCAACAATGCACAAAAATATACATAACACCTAAAAGTTTACACGTTGTTTTTCAGGTCATATCAGCCTGCAGCTTTTTGAAAAACCTCTGTTGTTCTTGATTTGCTTCCATTCACCGAAACAACTGATTATGTGCTCATACGATTGTTCATAGCCACCGTAGTCTGAGAAATTATTGTTGCAACGCTTCTGGCACTGTGAGAGGCAGCGAATACGTTTGAAGGAAATTGTGCGTTGCACAAGCTTTGGCTTTCTATCTCATCTTGTTTTTGTTTTCTTGGCTATTTATTTATTTTATTTCTTTTTTTTTTTTTCAATTACACACTCCAATTTATCCAACACTGAATTGACTGAATTTACTTAATTATGGAAATGTTTTATTTAAAATATATTTTATTAATAAATTTTGGAAAAAATGTATGTAAGATAGTTAAAATAATTATCTACAGTAATTTTAGTTAATAAGCTAGAAAAGTAACTTCTATTTTACTTACTTTCATTATTACGCAATTCTACGCGTAAAATCAAAAGTTGAATAAGGCAGCAGCAACAACCGTATTCCCAAAAGAGTTTGGGGTCGGCTAACATGAATCGATCCATGATATTAGATCAAAAAAGATAAGATAGAAAACAAAAATAAAAATGATAAGGTAAGATAAAATGGATAAGATAAAAAAATATAAGAACATTAGATAGATAAAAGAAAAAAAGAGATGAAGAAATACAAATCCGCCTAGTGTCTACCCAAAGCTGCTCCATAAATCATCGCCTCTTTCCTGATACCATTAGCCTAAATCACTTTGCCTTTTCTGCATCCTCTTCTTTCTACTCCATTTCATATCCACCACTAGAACGAACAAGAAGCTACGGTTCTCATGCACACTCTCCACCTGATGGGTTCTCAGGTGTCTCACTGTGATGCCATCGCCATTGTCTTCTATAGGTCCGGTGACGTGCACTCGTCGTTAGGTGCACTCAAAATAATTTATCAATACGACACTAATACGTAGTATAGTGTAGTAAGGTTCGTATCCACAGGGAAAAAAATACTTTTCTTTTATATGAGTAGTAACAAAAAGGGGGTTTAGATTTGTTTGGTTTAATAACACGAAGATAAACGACCTATATGAGTTTAATTCAATGAGATGGGGACTTGGTTTTGCTTTTATCCACTTAATGAAATGTTCGTCGATCCCGGTTATATCTTTAACTATCTTCCTCTCGAATACTCAATCGAGGAGTATATCCAGTTCATCGAGGGTAGTTATTAATAACGAGATGCGTTCATTAATAAAACTTACTATCGAGTCAATATAGAACAAGCGCCGTATATTAACTTGATAGTAGCAATAAACTTAAGATGAAAACGATTGAGATTGATAACCTCAACACAAGCGATTTATTGGTTTAATCAATATAATTAATTCCCCTTGGCATATTAACCATGAGATGCATGCATTAATATTCCAAGTTTACTACCATTGAAAGAACCGGATTAATAACAAGCGTATTAACCGATTGATTCTAGTAATAATTAATATGAGAAACAATACTAGGTGATACTTTAAGTAATGTTTAAGATATTAACATGAAATATGAATAGGAATTAATTAATACTCAAGGAAGAATATTAAAATATATGAATCCTACTATGATTAATATCAAGATGTTAACTAATTGTCATCTTAGTAACACTCCCCAATATTATCATAGAGGAAGAAATAGCTATTACTATAACCAATGTCAAGATGTTAACTAATTGTCATCTTAGTAACACTCCCCAACTTTGATATAGAGATAGTATTTTGAAAGAAAGAATTAATATTCAAGGAAGAAGATTAAAGAAAATAACTCACAACTTACAAATTCATTAAGCTTCAAAGTAGCAAAACCAAGATGGAAGAGTTTAGCTCCTCATTTGGAGACTAAACATGATGAAAAATATAAAGAAAGAGCTATTCTATACTGAGCTTAGATGTACAAAGGGATTGGATCTCTTTTTGTGAAGGAAAGGAGGTGTATTTATAGGTTTTTGGGATGGGATTCGGGTACTCGATCGGGTATATACATGGTACCCGATCGAGTATGCGTGTAACACTCGATCCGAGGCATACTCGACCGGTTTCAGGCTATTTTCTAAGTGTATACCCGATCGAGTATATATGAATACCCGGTCGAGTATGCTTAGAAAGTGGTATTCGGGCCATACTCGACCGATCTTCGTTTGCAATTCAAAGGCATACCCGATCGGGTATGTCGGTCTACCCGATCGGGTATAGACATAAAATCGTGGCCAAAATCTTCCCTGCATGTTCCCTTGTCTTCGGATCTGATCCGATTTGAAGTTCCAACCTAATACCCGATCGAGTATAGCTAATACTCGACCGAGTATAGACCAAATTTCAGGATCTTCTTTTGTCTTTGAACTTTTGCACCTTCTCTTCACTTTTTGGGTTCACCAACTGTTCTTTGAGTGACCAAAACCTGCTTAAGCTCAGAATAAATCTAATCTAACCTATTTACAAGAATTTAACAATCTAATCTATTACACCAAAAGTGTGTAATTTCCAAAGTAAAAGTCAAGCAAAACTAATTAAAAACATAAACATAAATATGGAAATTACGAACGTATCAACTCCCCCACACTTAAACCTTTACTCGTCTCGAGTAAGATCAAATGTTTACAAGTGTCAATGTTTGTCCAAAAGTTCCACTGTTCAACAAAAACATAATACAAACACAAAGACCACCAAGGATTACAAAGAAAAATGAGTTTTAACTCAAATTACAAAAGAGCATCTTGGGTTTAATGGCCTCCTAGTGTTGTCTTCTTTTCTCCTCATCTCTTCTTCTTTATCTTGAATCTTCTTATTCTTCACAAGGATATAATGAGTGCCTGCAAGAACAAACATTTCTCTCATATCTCTCATTTTGCCTAGGAGCCTTTTCAGGTTTTCATCCTAGCACCTCTTTTCATTTTCCATTCTCTCCAACTCACTCATTTTTTTATAAGCCTTTTTTGCTTAGATTGCCCATTTTGTTGGGTTTTCAACCTAACTAGCATTTATTTTCTTTTGTTTATTTTTTCTTTATTTTTTCGTTTTTTTTTGTGAAAAAGTTCAAAAGAATTACATGCATAGTGCTAGGTAGAAATGAAAATTACATACCATCATGAGTGTCTCCCCCGCACTTGAATCAAGCACTGTCCCTAGTGCCCGCCTTCTCCTCCATAGTAGCTCCCTCCAAAGCCGCTCCCTTGGCCACCATCTCCCATGTAAGTGTCCCCGCCATCTCCGCCGTCGTACCCTCCACCACCGGAGCCAGATCCTCCAAAGTTACCCCAATGAGTGGGGTCATACCATGAGGGTGGTGGAGGGGGGTTCGCCATGGTATGGAAGGATCCCTGCTGTGCCATAAAAGAGTACATAGGCCCGTAGAACCTATGTTGGTCTTCCTCATACCGATGTCTATCGGCCTCCCGGAGCTCCTCCAATCGTTGAAAGCCGGCCCTTTGCTCATCCTCCAATCTTTGAAAACCGGCTCTTTGCTCTTCCTCTAATCGGTTGAGCCGGTTGTCCATTTGGGCTATTCCCGTGAGAAGTTGTTGTTGACCCTCCAAAAGTTGTTGAAAGAAGTCGGGTGGTGGAGGGTTTTGGCTCTGTTCTGGGAAGTCCTGGCTCATGGTTGGATGGCTATGGAGTTGCTCATAGGGCTCGTAATCGGGTTGGTTTTGGGGAGGTTCCTGTTCCGGTTCCTGGAGATGTGGTGGGAGGGCGTTTGGGAAGAGGTAATGTTGGTCCGCTCTTCCTGTTTTGAATTGGAGTTGGGGGAGTTCTGGGTTGGGCAAGAGGAAGTATTTGAGGGGTTTGGGGTGGATGTGCCAGTTGTACATATTTCTGGGCCTTTCTTCACCATAAACGGTGTGTGAAAAAGATGTACAGCCCGAGTGGCCCAGCCAAGATATGTTCATCAAACAGTAGTCGGGTATAGGAGAGTCATCCGTATACCCGAACTTTGTGGCCAAGTGCATAATCACCCCGCCCACTACAATAGCACCCTTTGCCACACTTTCCTTTTTTAGATGTGCCCACATGAGATTACATAGGTTGAAATCCACGTGGGTACGGAATAGGGCTACCGAGATGAGGCACACATCCCCCATCCTAGTGTGATGGTTGTTGGGACGTCCAAGTAAGGAGTTGGCAAGGAATTTCAAAAAGAGGCGTAGGACTGGATGTTGGACATGACTAATGTAGAGTTGGGAGGAGCTAAATTTGGTCTCCCCGGTCATCTTGGTCCATAGGGTGTGGCCGAAGGCGGTATTGTCGGATATAGATTTTTGGTACGGGACCGGAATACCAAAGTGTTCGGCGAACTCAAGTTTCGTGATGGTGTGATTGTGATTAAACAATCGAAACCTGAGTTTATCATCCCTAAAGTCCTCTTCATTGTTCTCAAAGTGCACAGAGCTTAGGAATTCATAGATAATTTTTTCATTTGAGTTGTATTGCATTTTGAAAATTTTATCCATATGCAACTCATGAAAAAATTTCTTCATCATTTTGTATACTCCTAATTCCTTTAGGGCATCAAGGCATAAAAAGCGGGAAGGTTTAACTTGCCTTTCAATTGTGGACATGAAGCGTGTGTGTTGTTCGTTGTCCACGAAGAGGATGTCCTCGTAGCCCGGGATGATTGCCCTAGTGTTTGAGCTTTGCCCTTTCTCTTTCCTTGGAGCCATTTGGAATGAATTTGGCCTTTGAGAACCGAAATTGGAAGGTGGGGGTAGGGTTTTTCGGACCTCTGAAAGTTGGGGGGAAATGGGATTGGTGGGTATGAATGTGTAGAGGAGGATGAGGGGAGTGTTTTGGCGTTGAAATGGGCGGATTTGGTGAAGATTTGGAAGAGATATGGTAGAGAGAAGGTGTAAAAATGGGGTTTGGGCGTTTTTTTGCTCGAGACAAGGTTTGAAATCTGGAGAAGATGAAGTGTTTTGGGGCTGAACTGGAGTTATAATACCCGTATACCCGATCGAGTATGTGCTGGTACTCGGTCGGGTATGTCTGGAAAGTGGCTTTTTCAGGCAGTCTGCCTCCTGTACTCGATCGGGTAGTGTAAGGTTACCCGGTCAAGTATTGCTGGAAAGTGTAGTTTTTGAGCGGTCTGCCTCCTGTACTCGATCGGGTAGGGTGTTGTTACCCGGTCAAGTATGCTTAGAAAATGAACTTTGTGAGCAGCCTGTCTCCTGTACCCGGTCGAGTATTCCTCCATACTCGATCGGGTATGTGCTTTTTTTCCATTTTTGAAGCGGGTACTCGGTCGAGTGTGGGAGTCAGTCCCCTTCAATTTTAGCATTTCTAGCAATACCCGACCGGGTGTATAGTGATACCCGATCGGGTATTGCTTATTTTTCAGTTTTTTGAGTGCTCCCTCGATCGAGTAGTGCCCGGTCCCTTTTCTTTTTGCTCATACCCGACCGAGTATAAGGTGATACTCGATCGGGTATGTTCCCAGATGTTCCAAAACCTGCATTTTTTTATTTCTTTTCTTCCAAAAACCCATGATTAGTGCCCTCTCTCTCAACCTCTCAAAAACATAATTGAAAACATTGACAGGGGGGGTTAACAATAAAAGAAAAATCTACCTTGCTTGGGTTGCCTCCCAAGAAGCGCCTTAGTTAACGTCGTGGCACGACGCCATTGTTGTGTTCATTCTTCAAAGGTTGGATCGATGAGATCCATGCATTCAATGCTTTCTTTCTGGAAACCTTCAAGGAATGGTTTGAGTTGATGTCCATTAACCTTGAGGATTTTTCCGGTGTCGAGGCTTTTTATTTCCACTGCGCCATGGGTGTAGACTTTGACCACCTCGAATGGTCCTTCCCATCGTGATCTCAATTTTCCGGGGAAAAGGCGAAGGCGTGAGAGAAAAAGAAGGACTTTGTCTCCAACTTGGAAATCCTTTCTTATTATCATTTTGTCATGCCATACCTTCGTCTTTTCCTTGTAGATGGCGGCATTCTCATAGGACTCCAATCGAAGCTCTTCTAGTTCTTGGAGTTGTAGCTTCCTTTGCTCTCGCGCTTTAGCCATGTCGAGATTGAATGTTTTGACCGCCCAATAAGACTTGTGTTCGAGTTCGACCGGAAGATGACAGGCCTTACCGAACACGAGTCTATAGGGTGACATTCCAATTGGGGTTTTGAAAGCGGTCCTGTATGCCCATAAGGCATCATCCATGCGCAGGCTCCAATCCTTACGATTTGGATTTACTGTCTTTTGAAGAATTGATTTCAGCTCTCTGTTTGATATCTCAGCTTGACCGTTTGTCTGTGGGTGGTAGGCGGTGGAGAGTTTATGTGTGACGCCATATTTCTTTAACAAGGTACTCACAGTTTTGTTGTAGAAGTGAGTGCCTCTGTCGCTTATCAAGATGCGTGGTACCCCAAACCTTGAGAAGATGAGGGTTTTGAGGAATTCAGTCACCGCTTTGGCATCATCGGTCTTTGTGGATTTTGCTTCCAACCATTTGGATACGTAATCTACCGCCAATAGAATGTATAAATTTCCATGGGAATTAGGAAAAGGTCCCATGAAATCTATTCCCCACACATCAAAGATCTCCACGTAGAGCATAGGAACTTGCGGCATCTCGTGCTTTCGAGAGATGTTGCCCATGCGTTGGCAATTATCACAAGATTGACAATAGACATGGGCATCTCGGAATAAGCTTGGCCACCAAAAACCACATTCAAGTACCTTCATGGATGTTCGTTTTCCTCCAAAGTGGCCACCACATGCATGTGAGTGACAAAAAGCAAGTATGGATGCAATTTCTGTTTCGGGAATGCATCTTCGAATGACCTGATCTTTGCAATGTTTCCATAAATATGGTTCATCCCATACGTATTGCTTTGCATCATGCTGGAGTTTCTCTCTTTGAGCTTTAGAGAAGCTTGGTGGAAACCTGTTTAGAACAAGGAAATTAACAATGTGAGCGTACCAAGGACGAATTTCCTTTAGGGAGAAAAGGGTCTCATCGGGAAATTCGCCTCGGATATCATCTTTGATATGATTGTTTCCTTCGCCCAAGACCAAACGGCTCAAGTGATCGGCCACCAAGTTCTCCATGCCTTTCTTGTCCTTGATCTCAACATCAAACTCGCTCAGGAGTAGTATCCATCGAATCAGCCATGGTTTGGCCTCTTTCTTTGTCATCAAGAACCTAATAGCCGCATGATCGGTGTAAATGATCACTTTGGTACCAAGTAAATATGACCTGAATTTTTCGAGCGCATAAACGACGGCCAACATTTCTTTTTCGGTGGTGGCGTAGTTGCGTTGGGCGTCATTGAGTGTGGTGGATGCATAATAGATCACATGAGATGCTCTTCCCACCTTTTGGCCCAAAACGGCCCCGACCGCATAGTCACTAGCATCACACATGATCTCAAAGGGAAGAGACCAATCCGGGGCTTGGATGATAGGTGCGGTTACTAACTTCTCCTTCAAAGCATTGAAGGCCTTCTTGCAGTCCTCGGAGAATATGAACTCCACCTCCTTTTGCAAAAGTGTGCATAAAGGAGATGCAATCTTTGAGAAATCTTTGATGAACCTCCTGTAGAAACCTGCATGTCCAAGGAATGATCGTATCTCCTTAACGGTGGTAGGATAAGGTAGTGATTGGATAACCTCCACTTTTGCTTTGTCCACCTCTATTCCTTTGGACGAAATTACATGGCCTAAGACAATTCCTTCCTCCACCATAAAGTGACATTTTTCAGAGTTTAGAACAAGATTTGATTCTAAACAACTCTTCAAAACAAGAGATAAATGAAGTAGGCATGAATCAAATGAGTCTCCATGGATTGTAAAATCATCCATAAAGACTTCCATAAATAGCTCAACATATTCAGAGAATATGCTCATCATGCATCGTTGGAATGTGGCCGGAGCATTGCAAAGTCCGAATGGCATGCGCCGGTATGCAAAAGTGCCAAATGGACAAGTGAAAGTGGTCTTCTCTTGATCTTCAGGGGCTATAGGCACTTGAAAGTACCCGGAGTAGCCATCAAGAAAGCAATAGAACTTATGCCCGGCAAGTCTCTCAAGCATTTGGTCGATGAAGGGTAAAGGAAAGAAATCCTTTCTAGTTACCGCATTGAGTCTACGGTAATCTATACATACCCTCCATCCATTTTGAATTCGGGTGGGCATTAGTTCTCCATGTTTGTTTTCCATTACCGTGACTCCGGTTTTCTTTGGAACCACTTGGGTTGGGCTAACCCATTTGTTGTCGGAGATGGGGAAGATTATCCCCATTTGGAGTAGTTTGATCACCTCCTTTTTGACCACCTCCATCATAGGTGGGTTTAGTCTTCGTTGCGGCTGTCGTACCGGCTTGGCCTCATCCTCCATTAAGATGCGATGCATGCAAGTAGATGGACTAATGCCTTTGATGTCGGCTATAGTCCATCCAATTGCTAGTTTATGCTCCTTGAGCACCGCTATCAATTTGCCTTCTTGTTCTCCGGTCAATTTGTTTGAGATAATGACCGGTAGTGTCTCTTTTTCCCCCAAAAACACATATTTCAAATGTGTTGGGAGTGGTTTCATCTCAACGTCGGGTGCCTGCAAAACTGAAGGTAAAGGCTTTTCCTCGGGGATGGTTAGTGGAAATGCCCTAGACCCCGGTGGCATAAGTGGGAGTTGGAAGTGAGTATCCAATTCCACTATCATAGCTTGTGTGTTGGGGGTCAAGGCAAGTTCTGAAGAGTTTTCCCCGAAGTCATTTTCAAGTATACTTAACAATTCGTCCTCTTTATTAATTTCAAAAGTATTTTGTACAAGGGGGTCAACAATATCAATGGCAAATAAAGAATGATTTTCATTTGGATATTTCATGGAGTCATAAATGTTGAATTCAACTTTATCCCCATCAAATTCCATTGTTAAAGAGCCGCTAAATACGTCAATCTTTGCTCTAGCGGTTTTTAAAAATGGCCTTCCTAAAAGGATAGGTACCGCATTCTTATCATTCTCCATTTCCAAAACATAAAAGTCAGCGGGGAAAATCAAATTGTCAACCATAACTAGTACGTCTTCGACAATACCTTTAGGGTAGGCATTTGATCTATCCGCAAGTTGAATGACTACTCCGGTTTCATTTAAAGGGCCAAGCTCAAGTGATTTGTATAAAGAGTAAGGAATGACATTAATTGATGCTCCTAAATCGAGCATGGCTTTTGAAAACGTAGTTCCTCCCAACTTGCAAGGTATAGTGAACATGCCCGGGTCATTGTATTTCTTTGGAAGTTTCTTTTGAAAAACTGCCGAAACACGTTCACTAACTTGGACTTTTTGTTTTCCATTCAGTCTATGTTTCCTTTTTATTGTACATAGTTCTTTGAAAAATTTTGCGAATCTAGGAACACCCTTTATCAAGTTAAGGAGAGGGATATTTACCTCACATTTGGAGAATGTCTCATAGATGTCCTTGTCCTTCTCCAGCTTTCGTGTTTCCCTTAGAGCCTCGGGGAAGGGTGCTTCAATCTCGGGAATGACCGGTGGTGGGGTTGGGATTTGAGCTTCCACCTCCGGTTGAGTCACTTCCACCAGTTCCTCTTCTTCCTCCTCTTCGCCAATGTGGCTCTTTGCCTTCTCTTTGGCAATAACCAACTCCCTGCCACTCCGTAACGTGACTGCATGGGCTTGTTGCCTAGGATTCGGCTCCGTTTGAGATGGTAGCCTTGCCGAATCCTTAGCTTCAAGCCTACTCACGGCATTTGAGATTTGGCTGATTTGGTTTTCCAAGTTGTGGATGCTGGATTTTGTTGTTTCTTGGAATTGAACCACACTTTGTTGCATTGTTGCCATATTCATGGCAAGTGATCGAATCATGTCTTCGGTTGACATATTCGAGTTAGAAGTTTGGCCTTGTTGTTTATATTGTGGAGGAGGAGGATTTGATGGTTGAGGAGGTTGAGAGTTTCCGTACCTTAAATTAGGATGATCCCTCCATCCCGGATTGTAGGTGTTGCTTTGAGGATTATACCTCTTTTGATTTTGGAAACCCAAAGCATTGATCTGTTCAACGTTCTCCTCTTGTAGTGTTGGGCAAGAGTCGGTGGGGTGCCCTTGTGTCGAGCATATGCCGCAGACCTTGACTTCTTGAGGTTTTGGATTTAAGAGAAAATCTTTAACCAAAGAAGTCAAGCCGGCTACTTGACTTTCCAATGAGTTGTTGGATTCTGCCGCCATAACTCGTTTTGTTGATCGGCGATCATAGTGCCTACAATTCTCGGCCAACTCCGAGATGAGGTTTGTAGCTTGAGAAGGGGTCTTATTGACAATCCCTCCTCCACATGCGGCGTTTATCATCCGCCTATCTTCATTGCAAAGACCATCATAGAAATATAAGATGAGGTCTTGCTCCGAATAGCCATGATAAGGGCAGCTTGCACACAGTTTCTTGAATCGTTCCCAATATTCGTAGAACGATTCATCATCCTTCTGCTCCACGTTGCTGATTTGTTTTTTTAGAGAGGATGAGACAGAGGCAGGGTAGTACCTTTCCAGGAACGCTTTCTTCATGGCCGCCCATGTTCCTATACTTCCTGAAGGAAGATAGAATAGCCAATCCTTTGCGGTATCCTTTAGTGAAAATGGAAATGCCCGCAGTTTGATTTGTTCTTCTGTCACACCGTTTGGGCACATGCTTGTGCAAACGATGTGGAACTCCGATAAATGTTTGTTCGGGTCTTCTCCCCTCAGGCCATGGAAGGATGGCAGCAGATGAATGAGCCCAGATTTTAGCTCAAACGTATTACCCTCATCAAGTGTAGGGAAGGTAATACACAGTGGTTGTTGGTTGAGGTTTGGAGCTGTGAGCTCCCTCAGTGTTCTTGTTTCAAGAGCCATTGTGGTTGACTCTTCGGTGTCGCTAGAACTAGAGCTAGCGGTGTATGAATCTCTGGAAGATGATTCTTCCGAGTCGGTGTTAGAAAATTTACTTTTCAACCGCTCGAAAGTTTGTTCTATTTCTGGGTTTTTGTGATATGTGATTTCGTTTATGGAACACTCTTTATAGAAAAATAGAAAATAAAAGAAAATAGAAAAATAAACACTCTTTATATTTTTTTTTTGTTTGGTAAATATATTTTTTTTTTATTTTTCTTGATATGAAATAAAAGAAAAATTTATTGCCTATCCCCGGCAACGGCGCCAAATTTGACGTGCACTCGTCGTTAGGTGCACTCAAAATAATTTATCAATACGACACTAATACGTAGTATAGTGTAGTAAGGTTCGTATCCACAAGGAAAGGAATACTTTTCTTTTATATGAGTAGTAACAAAAAGGGGGTTTAGATTTGTTTGGTTTAATAACACAAAGATAAACGACCTATATGAGTTTAATTCAATGAGATGGGGACTTGGTTTTGCTTTTATCCACTTAATGAAATGTTCGTCGATCCCGGTTATATCTTTAACTATCTTCCTCTCGAATACTCAATCGAGGAGTATATCCAGTTCATCGAGGGTAGTTATTAATAACGAGATGCGTTCATTAATAAAACTTACTATCGAGTCAATATAGAACAAGCGCCGTATATTAACTTGATAGTAGCAATAAACTTAAGATGAAAACGATTGAGATTGATAACCTCAACACAAGCGGTTTATTGGTTTAATCAATATAATTAATTCCCCTTGGCATATTAACCATGAGATGCATGCATTAATATTCCAAGTTTACTACCATTGAAAGAACCGGATTAATAACAAGCGTATTAACCGATTGATTCTAGTAATAATTAATATGAGAAACAATACTAGGTGATACTTTAAGTAATGTTTAAGATATTAACATGAAATATGAATAGGAATTAATTAATACTCAAGGAAGAATATTAAAATATATGAATCCTACTATGATTAATATCAAGATGTTAACTAATTGTCATCTTAGTAACACTCCCCAATATTATCATAGAGGAAGAAATAGCTATTACTATAACCAATGTCAAGATGTTAACTAATTTTCATCTTAGTAACACTCCCCAACTTTGATATAGAGATAGTATTTTGAAAGAAAGAATTAATATTCAAGGAAGAAGATTAAAGAAAATAACTCACAACTTACAAATTCATTAAGCTTCAAAGTAGCAAAACCAAGATGGAAGAGTTTAGCTCCTCATTTGGAGACTAAACATGATGAAAAATATAAAGAAAGAGCTATTCTATACTGAGCTTAGATGTACAAAGGGATTGGATCTCTTTTTGTGAAGGAAAGGAGGTGTATTTATAGGTTTTTGGGATGGGATTCGGGTACTCGATCGGGTATATACATGGTACCCGATCGAGTATGCGTGTAACACTCGATCCGAGGCATACTCGACCGGTTTCAGGCTATTTTCTAAGTGTATACCCGATCGAGTATATATGAATACCCGGTCGAGTATGCTTAGAAAGTGGTATTCGGGCCATACTCGACCGATCTTCGTTTGCAATTCAAAGGCATACCCGATCGGGTATGTCGGTCTACCCGATCGGGTATAGACATAAAATCGTGGCCAAAATCTTCCCTGCATGTTCCCTTGTCTTCGGATCTGATCCGATTTGAAGTTCCAACCTAATACCCGATCGAGTATAGCTAATACTCGACCGAGTATAGACCAAATTTCAGGATCTTCTTTTGTCTTTGAACTTTTGCACCTTCTCTTCACTTTTTGGGTTCACCAACTGTTCTTTGAGTGACCAAAACCTGCTTAAGCTTAGAATAAATCTAATCTAACCTATTTACAAGAATTTAACAATCTAATCTATTACACCAAAAGTGTGTAATTTCCAAAGTAAAAGTCAAGCAAAACTAATTAAAAACATAAACATAAATATGGAAATTACGAACGTATCATCCGGGTTCTGAAGTATTACCTCTCTTGCGCGGTGTTGGATTGATACTCCTCCAAGCGAGCTATTCACGTTCTCCTGGTGCTGGCGAAGAACGGTAATTCGGAATACTCAGTTCATGTTAATTTTAAATGGATCGAGTTGTCATTGAATATGCATATGTGTTTTGATACGAATTTGATGAGCGTTTTATACATACGCAGAGGATTTTCTGAACGTAATAGTCAGGGCCGGTTCTGAGGGGGGTAAGAGGGGCAACTGCCCTTGGCCCGAAAAATATAGAAGAAAAAATAGGCACAAAATGTTTTCTTTATATATAGTGTGAGTAGGCTTCTTTTTATTCTTAAGTTCAATTAGTTAGGCCTAATGATTACTTTTGTTGACAATTTGAAAATTTAAAACATAAATAAAGAGTCTTAAATAGAGACAAGTTTAAAACAGAATATATACATGAGCTTTTAGCAGGATCGGTTGTAGTTTTTAAAACCAATACAATTGTTGCTGCATAAATAAAAGACACGTCTCTCTAGTCCTCACCTCTTTTTAGCTTTTATGGTTTTTTATTCAATTTAATTATAACATAACAAATTTATATAAATATTTTAGAGCCTGTTTCTCTCAAATTTTACCCCAATTATTCATCTGTTTCCAAATTTAAATAAACTATATCTGAGTTCCTAATAGTAGTTTAGAGGACGTCAAACTTGCAATCTTCTTGTGCGAGTTCTCTTGGCAGCGGTCAATAAATCATTCTCAACTTATGAATTCAATATGTGGTAATATTTGTTTTCTTTTATCCTTTCAAACGAAAGTTTACTATTGTTATATATGGCAATTTTATTGTTTGTAATTTTTATTAGTGGAAAGAAGGTTGCCTATGAAGCAATTATTAATGATTTGCTTCACATTTGTGTACGATAAACGTTTTTAAGTAATGTTTTTTCTTTTTATTCGATACTCGTGTAGTTACTTTTGCCCAAAGGGAAAAGGTGATGTTAAAAAGTAAATCATGTTTGTCATATTTATTAGTGGAAAGAAGCAAAAGTTAATGAGCTAAGTGATCTTTGTAATTTTGGAAAGAGTGCGGAAACACATCAACCTGATGGAGCAGTAAAAATGAGTATAAAAATGGTAAAGCTCATCTTAGTCATCTATGTTCAGTTTACAAGACATGAAGTTGGGAACACAAAATTTCCTACGGGACTTACTTTTGTTGACTTGGGTTGTTATATATTTATATAAACGACAATTTCCTTAAAGAGAACTGTAAGTGTGTTAATAATTGATGTGGCACACTAGTACAAAAGAATTAATGATGGCAAAATTTAGCTGCAATGCCTCCGGAAAAGGCCATGCATAATTATATTGAGATCATCATTGAGTTATATCCTCATTGGGTTTGTGGTTCAATGGACCCTTTATTAGAGTTTAATTAGTGCTGCTTTAGTTAGTATTC
Source organism: Cuscuta europaea (assembly GCA_945859875.1). NCBI lineage: Eukaryota > Viridiplantae > Streptophyta > Magnoliopsida > Solanales > Convolvulaceae > Cuscuta > Cuscuta europaea. The sequence goes on along the minus strand of CAMAPE010000038.1, from coordinate 3,308,380 downwards.
CTTTATTAGAGTTATATTAGAATAGAATTACTTTCCCGTTTGTTTTAAGAGCCCCTTATTATCTATATAAGGGGATCCCATATAATTTAATAAAGCAGTTTTTGGTTAATTAAATTTGAGATCTCTTGACTAGGTCGGAGACCAAAGTTTAATCCTGTTAAGCCATATTCAGTTCATATCTTTCTAATCCATTAAAATAGCTTCTAATTTTTTTCCTGGCTTGTGTTTTTGTAGGTGTTTGAGGTTTATAAATCTCTTAGCTTCATATTTTGTAACTATGACAATGCTAACATATTTCACTCATTGAGTCTTTTTTGGAGATGCAAATATAACTCCATTTGCAGCTTCATGGATTATTGAGGTTCAGCTTCACTACCCATCTTTTTCATGTAATTCCTGTTAATATGATTTCATTTTATGTTACCGTAGCCTTCTGATTTTAGATTCCTTTGTTAATTTAGATTTACTTTTCATTTGAGTTCATTTTTTTAATTAATGTGAGATTGAGTGTTCCTATTTACTTCCCATTTGTAATTCTGGGTTTCATCTAGATTACTCTTTATACAAAACATTTAGAACTTGTGACATCATCTTTTCCCTTTCTTACTAAGACTATTCTCTACTACTTATATTTGTTTGCTATTTAGTGACAATTTTAATTTTATTGTTTTTTGACAATATTTTAATTTTATCGTTGAAAAATGTGGCTGCTATTATCTTGAATACGTTTACATGGCTGATTTTTTTATTATCTTCTTTGTTTCTTATTTGAATAATTGACGTGTTTTACTATATTTTCTAGTTCATAACTTTGGGGGTGTCAAAAAAATCATGTTGAGCTTTGGGGTTAGTTTAGTGACATTCATGTAATTTCCCTTGTTTTGTTTGTGTTTTTAATTAGTATTGATTGATTGTTACTTTAGAAATTACACACTTTTGGTGTAATAGTTCAGTTTGAAAAATATTTATAATTTGTTTAGATTTGGTTTATTATGAGCTTAAACAGGTCCATGATCACTTAAGGGACCATTGGTGAACCCCAAAAGTAGAAGCAAGGTGCAAAATTACAAGACAAAGTGTAAGATGATGATTTTTTACCTGTACTCGGTCGGGTATGACCTCTACCCGATCGGGTACCTTGCTGGAATTTCAAATCGGATAAAATCCGGGACATACAACGCAACGTGCAGGAGGATTTTTGACCATGTTCAAATGTTATACCCGATCGGGTAACCGACGTACCCGATCGGGTATGTCCCACTTTTCCGGCTTCCGGGAAGCCTCTGAAGGTACCCGATCGGATGCCTTGTATGCCCGATCGGGTACACACTTCTGTATGCTCCATTTTCCCTATAAATACACCCCTTTTCCTTCACATTAAATTCACCAATTCCTATACACTTCTAAGCTCAGTTTAGTCAGGTATTTGCTTTATATTTTTAGCATGTTTAGTCTCCAAATGAGGAGCTAAACTCTTCCATCTTGGTTTTGCTACGTTGAAGCTTAATGATTTGTAAGTTGTGAGTTATTTTCTTTAATCATCTTTGTTGGATAATTGATACCCATATCCTATAACTAGTGAGATTCTGAACAAGAGTGGAGAAGAAATGATGAAGAAGAAGATGAATAGTGTATAGAATGAATTTTGATTGTATGAGTTGTGTAGCCTCCTAAAGGAGTATATATAGGAAAAATCCGGGTTTGGGCCTCTAATATGAGCCTGACAGACCCGGTTACATAAATGGACAGATAGTACAAAAAATTAATCTAGAACGTGTGTGGGCCGCTGTCCAGGCCCAGTAGTCGGCAGACCGGGGGGTCGGAGTCCATATATTCCATCAGGAGTCCCCCACTCCCTGAGTCGAGAGTACTCGAGGCGAAAGGGAGTAGTCCAAACTGTATCTGCAATGTTCTTCTGTCTTTGATTCCTTCCTCTCCAGCCGGGGACCACCACCCTTGTCCATGATGGGGAGGTGCCTCGTTAAAAACCTTTACTAGGAAAAAACCCAGTGGGAAAAAAATCCTAATAAAGTGAAAAAGAGTACACCTAGCGCCCCCAACATGAAACAAGGAAGGTAAGCTCCCTCCGACATAATCAATTTTGTCTAGCTCAGCTCCTCTTCATCTGACTCAGCTTTCGTTCCTGCTCATGTGTGATATTTTCTGCTCATCTAGAAACTCTGACCCCTCAGTCCCCCAGTCTCCACTCTTTGAGGCGAGTGGAGACGAGGCGAAAATGAGTAAAGTCATCTTCGTACCTACACATTTAACATGCATATAAATTTTTTTCTTGGGGTTTATGTTTCCGATCGAGAGTTCGTCACTTGAAAAAGTGGAAATGTGAATTGTCAATGTAATGATAAAATACTTAGTAGAGTGGACATGCGAACCATTCGTACGCAACGGTCGCCACTCTTGGAATGACTAAGACCGGTCTTCGTGCCCGACTTGGTTGGGGCTTTGTGCCTGACTTGGTCAGGGCTTTGTGCCTGCTCTGGGTCAGGGCTTTAAATCCTAGTGATGGGTCTCAAGCCACAGTCAACTAGGCATTTGATCATAATTGCGTGATAATGTGACATTTAACCGGAAAAAATGATTTAAATAAGCATAAATAATATGAAAATTAAAGAGTACTTATCTTTAAATGGGCTGAAATACATCGATGTGTATTGCTGAAATTGTGGCCCATTTTCACTGGCTGGTGTCACTTTTGTGCTGAAGCAGCCCGCACTTCTCATTCTTATTACTTTTGAATATTGACTCACACCCATTTTCCTTGATCTAGGCCTGGCTTCTTGTTCTTGCTCGACAGAAATCAACGCACCAAGCTGCCCCCTTCATTCGTACCAGGATGTGGGAAGAAGATCTCCAGCTGAAGTTTGGCTCGCCCTGGAGTGCTGCTGCCTCGAAATGGAAAAAGTGCTACGACTTCAGGCGGTGGTTAGCCGGCAGATCCGCAGCAGGAGGGTGGGCGGCGCTGTGGTGGAGATGACGGAATCTTCTTCCTTCAGAGCTTTGATGTGGCCATTAATGGCGGACCACCGAGGTTGAGCTCCAGCAACCGGAGAAGAAGACTTAGGAAGATGAAAGTCAGGGGCCCAGGCTTTCCTTGCGCTGTGATGGCAGCCGAGCAGTGGCGGAGCTGCCGGGAGCTGGGCGACGTCGCGAGCGAGACCGTGGAGCCCGTACTTCGCCTTCGGTTATCCGGGTCGCAGATCCGCGGCAGAGCATGGCCCTGCTATGGCATCGCCTCTGGTGGTGGGCCTGTTTCCAGACTTCGCCGTCGTGATGGTGGAGCGACAATAAGCAAGGCGAGCGACGCCATGACGGAGGTACGGAAATCGTACACGAGGTCGTTCATCTTTCCAGGAGCTCTCGGGCGGCCATTAATGGTGGACCACCTTGAGATAATTGGATCCGGAGCAGCGGTGTGTGCTGGAGAAGTGCCGGCGAGATCTGGACGGCGATGCTTCAACGTTGGTGGCGAGATCTAGGGCAGCCGTAGGCATTTCCTCGCACAGCGGCATCGAGGACTGCGATGATAGCTCTGGCTGAGGAGACTTCAAGATCTGAGCCTACTGGAGCAGTGGCAAGCTTCAGCAAACTGCGTCCGGCGTCAACTCCATGGCCGGCGAGATCAGTGAACGGGTCGGGGAGTTCCAGCGGCAAGTTTTCTGCCGTGGCGGCGTCCGACGACCTCCTCTGCAGCGAGTTTTCTGACTTAGATATGGATTTCCCATATCGATCTTTGTTGTTCTTGACATTTCCCAATCTGTTTTTTGCTTGATTTTTTGTGATATGGTTGAATTTTTGGTTGTTTTGGGAGGTTTTCTCACTTGATGTGTTCAAACCTCTCAACGAGAGCACCATTGTTGGATAATTGATACCCATATCCTATAACTAGTGAGATTCTGAACAAGAGTGGAGAAGAAATGATGAAGAAGAAGATGAATAGTGTATAGAATGAATATTGATTGTATGCGTTGTGTAGCCTCCTAAAGGAGTATATATAGGAAAAATCCGGGTCTGGGCCTCTAATATGGGCCTGACAGACCCGGTTACATAAATGGACAGATAGTACAAAAAACTAATCTAGAACGTGTGTGGGCCGCTGTCCAGGCCCAGTAGTCGGCAGACCGGGGAGTCGGAGTCCATATATTCCATCAATCTTCCTTGAATATTAATTAATTCCTATTCATATTTCATATTGATATTTTGAGCATTACTTAAAGGATCAACTAGTTTTATTTCATATATTAATTATTACTAGAATTGATCGACGAATACGCTTGTTAATCGTTCGGTCCTTTCACGGTAGTAAACTTGGATTATTAATGCATGTGTCTCATGGTTAATAATTTAAGGGTAATTAATTATATTGATTAAACCAATAAACCGATTGTGTTGAGGTTATCAATCTCAATCGTTTTCATCTTAAGTTTATTGCTACTATCGGGCTAATATATGACGCGTGTTCTATATTGACTCGATAGTAAGTTTTATTAATATACGCGTCTCGTTATTAATAACTACCCTCGATGAATTGGATATACTCCTCGACTGAGTATTCGAGAGGAAGATAGTTAAAGATATAACCTGGATTGACGAACATTTCATTAAGTGGATATAAGCAAAGCCAAGTCTTCATCTCATTTAAGTAAAACACATAAGTCGTTCATCTTAGTGTTAAGTTAATTAAAACAAATCAATCTTAAAACCCCCCTTGTTACTATTTACATAAAAGAAGAAGTATTCATTTCCATGGGGATATGAACCTTACTTCGTTATACTACGTATAATCGTTGTATTGATATTTATTTTGATTGCACACCACGACAAAGTGCTCGTCAAATTTGGCGTCGTTTCCCGGGAAAGGCAATCATTTTTCTTTTATTTTAATTCAAGAAAAAACAAAATATAAAGAGTTCTTACTTCATCTATTTCTGAGCTTTGTGAAGTACTACCTCCGTCCCGCTGTTATTGTCCCATTGCGGTTTACGATGCTTGATTGACGATAAAGCAAATAGATCCCTGTCCGCACAAGAATTATTTTCAAGGAAAAAAAAAATCGCATATTCAGAAACTACATTAAAAGTTTTACAAAGTCGCAAAAACCAGAATCAAATTTGATAAAAATTTGATAAATAAAGTAAGAGATTAAGAGTGATTTGTGTTGACCAGGTGAATAGGAAATGGGACAATAACAGGGGGGCGGAGAGAGTATATGGTTAAACACCATTCAATAAACGATATCACCTATCAAACAAACCCGAAATTAGAGCAAACTTTCGAGCGGTTGAAAAGTAAATTTTCAAATACCGAATCGGAGAATCATCTATCGGAGATTCATCCAACGCTAGCTCTAGCTCTAGCGAATCCGGAGAACCATCAAACATGGCTCTTGAGACAAGAACACTAAGGGAGCTCACAGCTCCAAATCTTAACCAACAACCGTTGTGTATTACCTTCCCTACACTCAATGAAGGTAACACATTTGAGCTAAAATTTGGGCTCATTCATCTACTGCCATCCTTCCCTGGCCTAAGAGGGGAAGATCCGAACAAACATTTGTCGGAATTCCACATCATTTGCACAAACATGTGTCCAAACGGTGTCACCGAGGAACATATCAAACTACGGGCTTTTCCATTTTCTTTGAAGGACACCACAAAGGAATGACTTTTCTATCTTCCTTCAGGAAGTATAGATAATACATGGACGGCTATGAAGAAATGCTTCTTGGAAAGATACGATCCCGCATCCGTCTCATCATCTTTAAAGAAGCAAATAGGCAATATTGAACAAGGTGATGATGAATCACTTTATGAATTTTGGGAGCGCTTGAAGAAGCTTTGTGGTAGGGTCCCATACCATGAGTACACAGAGCAAGACCTCATCCTCTACTTATATGATGGTATTGTGGAACATGATAGACGCATGGTGAGTGCGGCGTGTGGAGGGGGTATTGTCAACAAAACCCCATCTCAAGCAAGAAACCTCATCTCGGAGTTGACCGAGAACTCTAGGCATTACACCGAGCAGTCCTCAACCCGTAAAGTTGCCGCGGTTGAATCTACATCATCATTGGAGAGTCAAGTTGCCGGCTTGACTTCTTTGGTTAAGGATTTCCTTTTAAATCCTAGAACCCAAGAGGTCAAGGTCTGTGGCATATGTACACAATAAGGGAATCCTACCGACTCATGCCCAACACTTCAAGAACATGACCCCGAGCAAGCCAACGCTTTGGGGTTCCAAAATCAAAAGAGGTACGATTCTTATGGCAACACTTATAATCCCGGGTGGAGAGATCACCCAAATCTTAGATATGGTAATCCTCAAGGAAACGCACAACAAAACAACCCTCCACAAAATCAATCCTTCCCTCAAAATAAACAACCATATTCTAAACCCCAAGGTCAAAGCTCAAATATGTCCACGGAGGACAACCAAATCTAGCATCCACAACCTTGAGAATCAAATGAGCCAAATCTCAAGTGTAGTGAGTAGGCTTAAAGCCAAGGATTCGGGAAAGCTTCCTTCTCAAACGAAGCCGAATCCTAGGCAACAAGCTCATGCGGTGACACTAAGGAGTGGCAAAGAATTGGTGATTCCCAAAGAAAAGGCAAAGAGCCACATTAGCGAAGAGGAGGAAGAAGAAGAGCTTGTGGAGAAAGCTCAACCGGAAGAGGAGGAAACTCAAATCTCAACTCCACCACTGGCCATCCATGAAATTGAAGCACACTTTCCCGAGGCTCTAAGGGAAACACGAAGAGTGGAGAAGGAAAAAGACATCTACGAAACCTTCAGCAAACGTGAGATAAAAATTCCTCTCCTTAACTTGATAACAGGTGTTTTAAATTTGCTAAATTTCTAAAAGAACTATGTACAATCAAGAGGAAACATAGACTTAATGCAAAACAAAAGGTACAAGTTAGTGAACGTGTTCGACTGTTTTTCAAAAGAAACTTCCAAAGAAATACAATGACCCGGGTATGTTCACTATACCTTGTAAGTTAGGGGGCACCACTTTTTCAAAGGCCATGCTAGACTTAGGAGCGTCAATTAAAGTCATTCCTTATTCTTTATATAAATCACTTGAGCTTGTCCCTTTAAATGAAATCGGGGTAGTAATCCAACTTGTGGATAGATCAAATGCTTACTTTAAGGGTATTGTTGAAGATGTGCTAGTTATGGTTGAAAAATTGATCTTTCCCGCTGACTTTTGTGTTTTAGAAATGGAGAATGATAAGAATGATGTTGGTCTCGGTTATACAAGGAACATTCTAGAGGATGGGTGAATAGACTGTTCTGGTTTTTAGCCTTTTCAAGTCTAAGTATCAGATAAAACAGAATAGTCAATCCTACAGAAGAACTGATTGGCAGCGGAGGAATTCTGGGGGTATTCTGGTGGGACAGAAGCCTACAAACACACTAAGGCAGTTGCCTTTCTGTTAACTCTTAAGACAAGATTTGCTGAACACAAAGTCCAAGTCTTTGAGAGTTAATCAGTTAGAATCTAATGCAAGAAATAAAATCAATAAGTAAATGACACCAGGGGTTTTTATAGTGGTTCAAGGAACAATGTGTTCTTCTAGTCCACCGTTCCACTAAGCTTGTAAAAGATCAAGTTACACAGCCTTAGTCCTAGAACTTAAGAAGCACTCCACATCTTCTTCAAGCTTAGTTGTCACCCAGGATGCTCTTCCTAGCTTCCTGATGACTGATCTCTTTTCACTGAGCTTCCTTGAAGTATCTCCACTTCACTATTCCAGTTACTCTGAGACGTCCCTTCTTTTGAAAGAAGTAGGTTTTGATAAAACAAAGTTTCCTCCAACGTTCTTCGTGAAAAATAAGTAAGTGAAGCTTTCGAAGTGTTGAAGATCTCGAGGAACAATTCTCTCTACGGTTAAGGATTAAGATATGGAATGTATGATCTTTTTCAACGTAAACTTTCTCTTGTTGTGATGTTGAAGTTGTAGTCTCAACTCTCAAGAGTTTTTGAATGTTCGAGCTTAGAGAGAGAATAGTTACTTTTCCAGTTCTTCGAAGTGTATCTTTTTATACTAAGAGTGGTCTTCCCATTGGAGTGTAGAAGAAATCTTCTTTAAATGCTTGTACTGTTTGATTTACCCGGTTGGTTTCTAAAAGACAATCGACTTGCTATTTTGGGGGCGAGAAGGTATTCGTCTGGTCAATCATCAGGTTTAAATATCCCAACGTGTAAAGCTCATTAAATGAGCATTAAATGCACGTCCTGTAGCTTTTCCGTTGAGAGGCTCCTAACCGTTAGGGAATTTCCCGTTAGTTGTAACGACTATTTGAAGCTCTTTTATAATCTCTAAGTGTGAGCAACTCTGATGAGGCTATCTAGTAGCAGCTCTTCTGGATAGCTCTGGTAGCAACTCTGTTCGAGTCTAAGTTCACAGTTCTCTGGTGCATCTCTGGTCGTGGCAGAAACCCTTGAGGTTCTCTGGTCCGTCGACTATGCTATTACATACAATTAGAAAATTTTAATACAATTTTGCTAATTTGGGGTAATCTAAAATTCTAATTAAACTAGCATCATCAAAATCTAAATACAATTTATTCCTTACAATTTCCCCTTTTTTGATGATGCCAAAACCCTTATTCTACTTCCACAGAAGTGCCTTTCACCATAAAATATTTTATGTTGAAAGTTCCATTATTAATCTTGGTGGGCTACTTGCATAGGAAAGCAGTAAGAGTTAGGAACAGAAAGGATAAGTAATACACGGGAAATCAGAGCAAACATATATCATACTCAGAACACAGGAACAGAGTAAGGATAAGATGGATTAGATAAACAATCAGAGAAGCAGAGCAGTAATTTTATCCATGAGAGGAAGATAAAGATACATAGATCATAAGTTTATGGGTCTTCTTCCTCTACCTCTGCTGCTTCAAAAGACTTTATCTGCTTGTTTACCCTTTCTCTGATGGAGGCTAAGTCCCTCGAATTCTGGTACTCAGACCATATTTGAGTGAGTCCGCAGCCCAGATAATTGAGGATACCTTCTTGTACAGTCTTCCCTGGGACGATCTGTCTTACCCACCATTCCTCTGTTTCTCGAAAGGAACCTCCGCGGTTCACTTGTACAAACCCTTCCTTATCTAAGAATAGATTTTCTTGCTGCAGAAGAGTCATCTTTTTCTTCATTTCCACAAATTGGGCTCTGTCAGGCTTGACATACCGCTCTTCTGCCAATCAGAAAGAAGCTTTTTCATATATTGGGACCAACAACTGGTATCAGAGCCGATCGAGAAAAGATCAGATGAAGAACTACGAAGATTTTCTCTATTTTTTCTGTTTTTCGAGTTTTTAGCAAAATAGCTCCTGTAATCTCGTTTTTGATCGAATATTTGTAAAAGGTATACTGTTGGAATCGCCTCTTAAGAACGATCAAGCAGTATATCTTATTTTTCGATTCCTGTTATTTTTTATTCTTGAATTTCTCGATAATGGCATATCGAAATCACAGGTTCTCGACATTGTGAATGGTTTTTCGATTCGAAAAACTTACAGGAGACTTCTCGACATTTTGATTTCTCGATATCCGATTTCGATAAACAAGTTCTCGAACTCTGTTCCGAAAAACTTAAAATTCCAAAAATCAAAATTTTCTAAGTACAGGTTCTCGACATTCAAGATCTCGACATCTTAGTTTTCGAACTGAGTTCTCGATAGCAGCTTCTAGAAACCAGGTTTTCGACATTTGATTTCTCGATATCCGATTTCGATAAACAAGTTCTCGAACTCTGTTTCTCGAAATCAAGAATCTCGAAGTCTGATATCGAAATCTCCTTTCTCGATAAGCTTCTCTCGAAATCTCAGATCTCGGACCTAGGTTCTTGAAATCTAGGATCTCGATACTTTGTACTTTAATTTTTTTCTGATCAAATCTCGAATAGTCAATTTTCAAATCAACAGCTATGGAAGCTCTAGCTCTTGGAAACAGCAGCAACCCACCGATTCTCGGAAGAGGAGAATACCAAATGTGGAGGAACCATTCTCTGAATTTCCTCGAACACAAAGATAATTCTTCAGGAATGCTGGAATCATTGACACAAGGACCAGCTGAGCTATGGATAAGCATAGCAGGAAATGATGGCAACAATCTACCTGTGACCCCGGCCAGAAGATTGAAAATCGTGGCTGAATATTCTGAGGAAGACAAACTGAGAGTGAGAGCAGATCTCATGGCTAAAACTTTCCTTCTTCAAGCAATCCCAAATGGCAGCTACGTTCTGATCGATAGCATGCAGACGACAAAAGAGATGTGAGATTAAGTGGCCAAGCTAATGCAAGGAACGGGAATTGGATTGAAAACTAAGAAAGCCAGCACATTAACTGCCTATGACTCCTTTAAAGCTATGACTAATGAACAACTTCATGAGACATATAACCGCTTTGTAAAGTTGATTAACGAGCTGAGAAAGATCAATGTATTCAAGTCCAATATGGAAACGAATATACAGTTTATGTCAAGCTTGAACCCAGAATGAAGGAGAATTGTAAAGAATGTGAGACAGAATTTGGATCTTGATGGAATTCATCTTTGTACTCTGCATGACCATCTGCAGCAGTTTGTCAATGACACTGCTGATATGGAAGGACAATATGCTACTGATCCACTAGCCGTCATGATGGAGGCACAGCCAAAGAGATCAACCAAGATTCAGAAAAAGAAGACAATCGTGATGTCTGAAGAAGAAGAAGAAGAAAGCGAAGAAGAGTTTGATGTGGAGTCTGAACTTGTAGAGTTGCAGAAGAAGATGGTATTGCTGACCAAGAAGTTTGGTAAGAAGAACAGCTCGTCAAACAAGTGGAGAACCTCCTCCTCCAATTATAAACAAAGGAACAATGATCAAAGTGCCTCTGGAAAGGCAGTTGCAGCAGATGAACATCCCAAGTGCTACAATTGTGGCAAATCTCGACATGTCATCAAAGACTGTCGCTTGCCAAAGAAGAGGGACACAAATTATTACAAGCAGAAAATGTTGTGGAACAAGCAGAAAATGTTCATGGCACTACAAGATGAAGAAAATGATGCACTACTAGCACAAAAGAATCACTGGGTGGAGGATTCTTCTGATGACGAGGATGAGGAGAACTTAGCCTTGATGGCTTTTGTTGAGAATGAAAATGAAGAGAGTGATGTTGCGATCCCCGAAAGTGAAGGATCAAGTAGCAAGGTAAGTCTTTCTAAATCTTTTTGCTCCTGCTCATGTCAAACTCATTCCTTACAACATAAGGATGAGATCATTAAAGAACTTAAGTAGAGAAAAGACAACAATCACAAGGTCTTAGTAGAAAATCTGGACCAAGATGCCTCCATAAGTATTCAATTGAAAAATGCAAAAGACCAAGTTACAAGGGTGAATTTAAAAACAGAAAAAGCTAACAATAAAATAGTTGATCTGACTAAAAGGTTGCAAGAGACTGAGATAGAGCAAAATAAAGAAAAAGCAAATAAAGACTTTCTTCACAACCAAAGAAATACCCTTTACAGCAAAATCAAAGATCTTGAGGACTTAATTGCTAAGAAAGGGCAAACAAAACTAACCATTTTCTTGAATCAAAACAAAGACAACCGTTTCTATAATTCAAAAGAAGGACTTGGTTTATCCAATCCTTGTAATTTGAAGAAGGTGAACTGTGTCCAACTTTATGACATAAATTACATGGGACTTGGACTAACCAAGCTTATGTCCTTTGTTTGTGCTAAAGAAACGGCTCTAGAAGAAGACGAAAAGAGAGCCAATCCAGGAACTGAAATTCCTTTTGACTATTCTGCTTTAAACAAGAGTTATGACACAAAAGAACCTGAATTTTCCAGTGATGAAAGTGTGAGCATTTACCCTTCTGAAAAGGCAGCTGCGTCAGACCAAGACCCCCCTTCAACCTCTCAGACCGGTGGAGAAGAACCCTACATACCTCCATTGGTCCAAAACTTTCAAAACTTACACGTTTCTATTGAACAACAAAGAAAACGTTTTGAGAGGGAGAGACTATTGAGAGAACTTACCATGTTAAGAGAAAGTTCTAAGTCTAACACAGCTTCCCAATCCACAAGTGATTCTGACACAAACAATGCTCACACTGATCAAAACAAAACTAAATTTTCTGAAAAGGCATCCACTCACTCCACGTCTCCTTTGATCACAGGACAAGAAGTGAGAAGGAGATGGGAGAAGAGTGGAGTGGAAATAGAAGAGAAAGGAAATAGCTGAAGGAAAGAAGAAAATGTTTTCAAAAAAGAAGTCCAGTTCTAGTTCTAGTTCTCTATTTTATTCCAAAAATAAATGTAGCTCTGGATCATACTTGCAGTCTGGTAGTAGTTCAGTCTTATTCTTCTCATGATAAACAATTTGTTTATGGTTATGATGGTTCTGATTCTTCTAATTATGAATGTGATGTGAACATGAGAAGAGAGAGTCAACGCAAACAAAGAAAACAAACCAAGAATAGAACTTATGAGGGTGTTTATTATCTACCAAATTTGAAATATCCCCTCAAAGTTCATTCAAAGAAACATCTGAAAATACTCTCTAAAGAAGATATTTTTTAAACCATATCTCACAAATCAACCATTCACTCACAAAGACCATGTCTATTCGTCTTCCTCAAGCAAACAAAAATGGATTCCAAAAATAGACCTTGCAAAGGCACAATCATCAACTGAAAAAGTCGTTGACCTCGGATCACAGCTTAAAGAAAAATTCAAAAAATGTTTTCCATTAATAAGGAAGGACCCATCCTGAGGTGGGTACCTAAAAATCTTTAATTGTTTTGCAGATCAGTCATGTGTGGCACCTAGATTCTGGATGCTCAACCCATATGATCGGAATAAAACACATGCTGAGCAACTACATAAACTGCTATGGAGGAAACATCAGATTTGGAAACGACGCCTCATCTCTTATCCCATGTTATGGAGATGTCATCTGCGTAAGTGTCACCATAAAGGCTGTATCATACGTGAAAGGGCTCAAACACAATCTCCTAAGCAATGGAAAGTTTTGCGCTAGCGTGATGGAAATGAAGTTCAAGTTCAAACAATGCTGTGTGAGGGACAACTTTGGAAAAACATTATTAACATGTACCAGGACATCCAACCTGTACACCCTTGATCTGAAAAGTGTGCAATCAACTTCTTCCATCTGTCTGCTATCCAAAGCTTCCACTGAACAAAACAGTCTATGGCATAGACGCCTATCCCATCTGAACTTCAAGAACTTGTCCATTATGTCATCAAAGAAACTTGTGAAAGGGCTTCCTATGTTAAAGTCTTCCGCTGACAATCATTGTAGTGCCTGCAATGGGCAAGATGACCAGAAGCTCTCACAAGTCAAAACCAGTTCCATCCTCCATGCATCCTCTGTGACACCGGACCCGAATTTTACCCCGTGAATTTTTTTTCATCAAGTACAAGGTTAAACAAGGTAAACCGAGACTAAGAGTAGTCTTGATAAATGAGAAAGATAAAATTCTTGTCTTAAATTAACAATGGGTTATTAACCAGACGTAGGATCCACGTAGAGGAGTAGGTGTAAAACCACCTTCGGAAAATGATCACATATAACGTTGGATAAATTAGACTTGACACTTAGATGAAAGGTACGATGAATTTATTTTTACTGATTAACTTGTATCGTGTAGTAAAAACTACATGTGGGACCCCCCCCCCCATTGGGAATGGGGACCACCCGTGGTATTCTAAGTGTTTAAAATATTAAAGTTGACCTAGACAATGCTATTATAATAGTAGGAATGAGTCGTGGACCCCAGTGATATTAAGAATGACAACTGGACGATCGAGTGGGCCGGGGCCACCATCTGATAATTGTGAGCCCTTAATTATCGGACTGTTAATAATTCGAAAGACTATGAATTAATGACAGAAGAAATATAAATATTTTTAGGAATCCAAAATAATGGATTGAAAAATATATGATTAATTTGGTCCATTAAAGGAGAGTACTTTTGGAGGACCCTACCTTGAAGATATTTTAGTTTGGGAACAAACAGATAAGATTTTATCTGTTCATACATTTCGGATCACTTGAAAAGAAGTCTAACATTTTACTAAAATGTCACAAAATATCAAAACACATATTGAGTCATGAGAAATGACTAATGAATTTACGAAATGTGTATCAGCCCGTTAGCTTCTTTGTAACCCGTAAGTTAGCCAACTTTTCCTATAAAAGGAGGCTAACTTACGGGAACCCTAAGAATCGAGGCTTTAGAGAATAGAGGCGCAGAGATAGAGAGATTAGGGTTTGCCGCTGCTCTCCTTCTCCAGGGAGAGCAGCGATCAGTTTACACGGTATACCAAAGGTGTTGTTAGTCTCTATATCTTTCTATCTGCTTCTTTATACCTGTTATGAGTGTTCGATTGTTAAGTTTTGGGATTATCAGTTGGTATCAGAGGCGATGCGTGAAACAGGTTGAATCTATCTGCGATTTTTCGTATCTTACGAAGAACTGCTCTACTTTTCTTCTATTTTTCTTCATATAGAGATTTGCCCCTGTTATCTTGTTTGTGAACGAAAATCTGTAAAAATTATATTGTTGGAATCTCCTTTCAAAACCGATCCAGCAACATATCTTCTTTCTCGTTTTCTGCAATTTTTTAGTTTCGAAGATCTCTCTTTTGAGATCTCGAGTTTCTTGTTTTTCACTGCTGCAGAAATGATTTTGATTTGAAACTAATACAGGAGAATCTCGACCTTCAGGGCTATTCAGAAAAGTGTTCAGATTTTCAAAATTCGAAGTTTTTATTTTGCAGGATCTCGACATCTAGGGCCTCGAATTCCTAATCTCGAGTTTTAAAATTTCGAGTTTTGAAATCTCGAGTTTTGAAATTTTGAGTTTTGAAATTTCGAGTTTTGAAATCTCGAGTTTTGAAATCTCGAGTTTTGAACTTTCGAGTTTTGAAATCTCGAGTTTTGAAATTTTGAGTTTTGAAATCTCGAGTTTTGAAATTTCGAGATTCGAAATTTCGAATTTCGAAATTTCGAGTTTTTTTTTTGAAATTTCGAGTTTTGAAACTTTGAGTTTTGGAATTTCGAGTTTTGGGATTTCGACATTTGGGATCTTGATGTTTAGGATCTTGACATTCTGAAGATTTCGAGATTTTTAATTTTTTTATGTTTTGAATGTTTCAAAGTTTGCAGTTTCTTGAAACTCGGAATTCTTCAAAACTTGACATTCTTCGCAGTTTATCGAAGCTTTACATTATAGGATTTCTGAATGAATCTCTGTTTATCAAAGTTTTTAGAAGTTTTCGATGTTCTGATGTTTTTCAAACAGCAAGTTTTCGATTTTCTGAGGTTTTCGAAACTCCAAAGTTTTCGATGTTCCAAACATTTTGAAATTCTAAAGATTTCGATATTCTGATATTTGTTTTGCAGGTGGATTTCGCCATTATTCTTCGAGGCAAACTCATGATTGTAATCTCGAGTTTTGAAAACTCGAGATTGTAATCTCGAAGTTTAAACCTCGAGATTGTAATCTCGAGATTGAAACCTTGAGATTGTAATCTCGAGATTCAAACCTCGAGATTGTAATCTCGATGTTTAAACCTAGAGATTGTAATCTTGAGATTTAAACCTCGAGATTGTAATCTCGAGATTTAAACCTCGAGATTGTTATCTCGAGTTTTAAACCTCGAGATTGTAATCTCGAGATTTAAAACTCGAGATTAGGATTTCAAGGTTTTGGCTTAGAATTTTCTCTAATTTCACCTGATTTCGATATTCAACATCGAGAACCTCAACTTCGAAGGAATTCCTCAAAAACTCAAAATTAGAGATTTTCTGCGACACCGCACTGTTTTGGCCATAACTTTTGACTCGGTGATCCGATTTAAGCAATTTTTTTGTTAGAAAGCTAACGAAAAGATCTACATTTATTCTCAGGCTATGCCCCAACACTGAGCTTTGAGGTCCATGTATATCTGGAATAGTCATCAACCATGACTAGTGTGTATTTCTTGCCACCAACACTTGGAGTCTCAACTGGTCCAAATAAATCCATGTGGATAAGATTTAAAGGACTAGTGGAGAGATCTACAGGAATAGGTTTGAATGTGTTCTTTACTTGTTTTCCCTTTTGGCATGAACTGCAGAGGGTCTCTTTCTTGTACATTATGTCTGGCAGTCCATCTACAATGTGTTCTCTTGCCAGTTTGTTGATTGTTTTGAAATTCAAATGGCTAAGCTTCTTGTGCCAGTCTCAGCTTAGTTTTGAATCTCTCTTGACTATCAGGCATACTCCATCTTTTGCAGTTTTCCAATCAACCACATAAATGTTCTTCTTCCTTGTTGCTGTAAGAACCACCTCCTTTGTTGTCTCATGCTTTACATAGCAGAAGTCCTTTGTGAATTCAACAATGTAGCCTTTATCACAGAATTGGCTAGCACTTAGCAGGTTGAACTTCAGGCCTTTGACATATGAGACATCATCAATGATTATCTGGTTCTGTCACCTCTCATGTGCCTGGAGCATCCATTATCAATAAACCATTCTTGTTCAGAGATAGCTCCAGCACAGTGTTCCTCATCATCAGATTGAGCCATGAGGCATAGGTCTTCTGTTTCAGCATCTAGGCAACAAAAAGCCTCATCAGAATCAAAGTCAGAACTGAATTCTGTCTGTGAAAGGGGGTCTTTCTCGAACTGTTCTGTGACAAGAGCTTTCCTTCTTCTAGTATTGTCTTCATATTTCTTCTCTCCATCCTGTCCTTGTCTCTTGGACACTCTGGGGTGTGGACAATTTGCTTTGAAATGTCCAGACTGTCTGCAGTTATAGAAGAGAAGCTCTCCACTACTATCTGTAGAATTGGTCTTCTAGAATGGTTTTCTGCTAGCAGATGGACTCCTTCCATCTTTTGGTTTCTTCATGAACTTTTTGAATCTTCTGGCAAAGGCAGCCATATATTCGTCAGATAATAATACAAAGGGATTAAAATCGTTTACCTTAGATGTACTAGCTGTGAGGGCTATGGTGGTCCTCTCTTCTGGTACATCTTCCTTTTCTTCAATCATCTCGAACTCATGAGCCTTGAGGTCTGAGATGGGCTTTCCTGTGGGATAAGTCTTCACATCCTTGCTAGCTTGAACAACAACCACCTTCATCTTCCATGCTGAGGGTAGACCTCTCAACACTTTGAGGTTGAT
Source organism: Cuscuta europaea (assembly GCA_945859875.1). Taxonomy (NCBI): domain Eukaryota; kingdom Viridiplantae; phylum Streptophyta; class Magnoliopsida; order Solanales; family Convolvulaceae; genus Cuscuta; species Cuscuta europaea. Next base: position 3,291,175 of record CAMAPE010000038.1, on the reverse strand, counting down.
CTCCTTGATGGTGAGTTCCTTGCCAAGTTCAGAGATTTCTCCAGTGAGAATAAGGAGTCTGTCATACATCTTGGAGATGCTTTCATCAGGGAGAAGTTTGAAGTCATCAAACTTCTTGTTGGCAATGGTTAGTTTGTTGTCCTTCTCTTGCTCATCACCTGCTCCAATGAGCTCAAGAGTATCCCAGATTTCTTTGGCAGTTTTGCACTTCTTGATTCTGTTGAAGTATCTGTCATCAATGGACTTGTAGAGGATGTCCTTTGCAATGTTGTCCATATTGTATTTTCTCCTCTCTTCAGTGGTCCACTCAGATTTGGCTTTGTTGATCATCTGAGCCTTTGTGTTGTCAATGACATGCTCTGGATTCACCTTCTGGAAATTGGTGAATTGCCCTATGTCGAGTACTTCCCACATCTCATCATGAAGAGCACAAAGATGTGCCTTCATCCGGATCCTCCAATCATCAAACCTAAGATCTGAAAACATAAGATTCTTGGAAAGAGAGTGATCCATAATAAGATATTAAAATAGCGGGTAAAAAGGGAAAACAAGTGGATCTTTGTTCAGCAAATAACCTAAAAGATTATCAGAACAAGGAGGCTTTGATACCACTTGTTGGTCCTGGTTGTACTGGGTACAGTCTAGAGGGGGGGGGGGTGAATAGACTATACTGGTTTTTAACTTTTTCAAGCTAAGTACCAGATTTAACAGAATATCCTGTTCTGTTGGCAGAACAGACTGGCAGCGGATGGTCTTCTGGTAGGGGTTCTGTCCGGTTAGCCTCTAAGAGATGCAAAGGCAATAGGCCTTCTGTTAACTCACAGGACGGGTTCTGCTGAACATAGAGACCAAGTTTCTGGAGTTAAACAGTTGAAAGTAAATGCGAGAATTAAAAGCAGTAAGTAAATGACACCAGGGATTTTTATAGTGGTTCAAGGAATAACTCGTTCCTCTAATCCAGTATTCCACTAAGCTTGTAAAAATTCCAATTACAAAGCCTTAGTTCTAGTACTTAAGAAGCTCTCCACGTCTTCTTCAAGCCTAGATGTCTCCTGAGATGCACTTCCTTGCTTCCTTTAAGACTGGTTTTTCACTGAGATTCCTTGAAGTATCCCCACTTCACTACTCCAGTTATTTGAACGTCCTTCTATTTAAATAAGATTACTTTGTAAAACAAGGGTTCTCCAACTTGCTTCGTCACAAAGGATGTGTAGATGAAGTACTTGAAGTGTTGAAGAACAGTTGGAACTTTGCTCTTGTTGGAATGTGAAGATGTGAAAATACTATCTTTCCAACGTCCGCCTTTTTTGTTGATGAATGAAGTTTAAATCTCAAGAAGGCTTTTGCGTTTGAATATTTAAATATATTGTTCGAGCAAAATTTGAGCAAGGTTTGCTGGTTATTCTTCGAGTAGTATCTTTTATACTGGGGTTGTGTTCCCATTGGTGGAGGAGGACAACTGCATTAAATACGCGAATAGTTGACCAGAGAGGGTCTCGAGCACTTCTATTGGAATGAAAGCTACAAGAGGGTCCTTAGGTCTCCTGTCAAGATAGAGACCGACAGAGGACCTTCTGTACTCATGTTCTGGTGAGGTCCAACAGAGAACCAGAAGGTCTTCTGTCAGGATAGAGGTTCACCAGAGGGTCAAACCAGCTTCTATCTGGAGGTCTTCTGTCAGTCGACTATTCTAAGAAAAACATTACACAAGGAAAATTTCTAATACAAATTTCCTAAAGCGGGGTACTCTAAAGTCCTAATTAATATAGCATCATCAAAATCTAATTACAATTATTCCTTACAATATATCTGGTCTGCTTGCAATTAGATACAGAAGAGATCCAATGATCCCTCTATACATTGTTGCATCTACATCTTTTCCTTCATCATCTAGTTCAATTCCCTGTGAGGTGTTCATGGAAATCTTCATTGAGGCTTTTCCTTCTATCCCAAACTTCTTGATCAGATCTCTGGTGTACTTCCCTTGGTTGATAAAGACCCCTTCTAGAACTTGTTTCACTTGCAGTCTTAGGAAGTAACTGAGTTCTCCCATCATGCTCATTTCAAATTGACTCTGCATTACTTGAGAAAATTTCTTGCATAGTTCTGCATTAGTACTTCCAAATATAATATCATCAACATATATTTGTACTAACAGAATATGATTAGCAATAGAGATTTGAAATAAATTTTTGTCAACCTTTCCCTTAGTAAACTCATGGTTCACTAGGAATAGAGACAAAGTGTCATACCATGCTCTAGGAGCTTGCTTAAGACCATAAAGGGCCTTTGTAAGCTTGTAGACACAAGAAGATTGAGTAGGAATGATAAAACCTGGTGGTTGTTCCACATAAACTTCCTCTTCAAGATCTCCATTCAGAAATGCACTCTTGACATTCATCTGGTAGACCTTGATATCATTGTAGGCAGCATAAGCTAAGAAGATTACGATTGCTTCAAGTCTGGAAACTGGTGCAAAGGTCACATCAAAATCAATTCCTTCTTCTTGGCAGTATCCCTTAGCTACCATCCTTGCTTTATTCTTTACAATGTTGCCTTCTTCATCTGCTTTGTTCTTGAACACCCATTTGGTTCCAATGACATTCTTGTGCTTAGGTCTGGGAACAAGTTTTCATACTTTGTTTCTTTCAAACTGAGTAAGCTCCTCTTGCATTGCATTGATCCAGTCTGAGTCTTGCAGAGCTTCTTCCAAGGTCATAGGTTCCATCTGAGAGATGTAGCAGGCAAACATTGCTTCTCTTCTAGTAGTAGCAGATCTGGTCTGTACACTACTTCTGATCTGTCCAATCACTTGGTTTGGTGGATGATCTCTCAACCAAGTTAGATCAGGTTCTGATAAAGGTTGTCTGGTTCTCTCTTGTTCAGCTTCTGATTCTTCATCACTATCCTTATCTTGCAGAATAGGGTTAAGGATATGAGTTGGCAAGACAGAGTTGTTGACCTCTTCTGGTATGGCCACTTCTGGTGTGACCACTTATGGTGCTCCAATTTCAATTTCTTTAAGGTTGATTTCCTTCAGATTACCTGTTATATCTTCAACAGAGTGATCATCAAATTTGACATATATTGATTCTTCAACGAGAAGGGTCCTCTTGTTGAGTATCCTATAGGCTTTGCTTGTGCTTGAGTAGCCTATAAACATTCCTTCATCAACTTTCTCTTGGAACACTTTAAGATGTTCCTTTCCATTGTTGAGAATGTAGCATTTGCATCCAAAAGCATGAAGATAGGTGATGTTAGGCTTCCTTCCTTTCCAGAGCTCATATGGGGTCTTCTGATGAGCTTTCTGAATCATGTTACAGTTCTGGGTGTAACATGCAGTATTAATTGCTACAGCCCAATATCTGAGAGGTAATCTAGATTCAGCAATCATGGTTCTTGCAGCTTCTTTAAGAGTTCTATTTCTTCTTTCTGCAACTCCATTCTGTTGAGGAGTTCTGGCTGCAGAGAGTTGGTGCATGGTGCCATTTTGATCACAAAAAACCTTAATGATCTGGTTGACAAACTCTGTTCCCCTGTTTGATCTGATGGTTTTGACCTTCAGGTTCTGTTCATTCTGTAGTAGCTTCAACAGTGAGGGTAGTTTCTGTAAAGTTTCATTCTTCTTTTTCAAGAAGATTGTCCATGTATATCTTGAATAGTCATCCACCATGACTAGAGTATATCTTTTACCACCAACACTTGGAGACTTAACTGGTCCAAATAAATCCATGTGAATCAGATTGAGAGGACTAGTAGAGAGGTCTCCAGCAATGGGTTTGAAGGAGTTTTTGACTTGTTTTCCTTTCTAGCATGCACTGCACAAGTTCTCCTTTTGTACACAATGTTGGGCAGTCCATCAACAATGTGATCCCTTGCTAGCTTGTTGATTGTTTTGAAATTCAAGTGGCTCAGCTTCTTGTGCCATTCCCAGCCGAGTTTTGAATCTCCTTTGGCTATCAGGCAAATTCCATCTTTTGCAGTAGACCAATCAACAACATAGATGTTCCTTTTTCTTCTTGCTGTCAAAATCACTTCCTTTGTTGTCTCATGCTTAACAGAACAGATTTCCTTTGAAAATTCAACTGTGTAGCTTTTGTCACAGAACTGGCTAGCACTCAGTAGGTTGAAATTCAAGCCTTTAACGTATGAGACATCATCAATGATTATCTGGTTCTTGATCAGCTTCCCTCTTCCTTTTGTTTGACCTTCTTTATCTTGTCCACCAAAGGTGACTTTAGATCCATTAAATCTCTGGAACTCTGTTAGGCAACTTCTGTTACCTGTCATGTGCCTGGAGCATCCACTATCAATAAACCATTCTTGCTCAGAGATGGCTCCAGCACACAGTTCCTGCAAAATTAAAAAGAAGATTTAGGTACCCAAGCAATGTTGTGTCCTAAGGGGTCATGTAGTCTTGGCAGCCGGTACCACTTTGGTCTCATCAAGTGAAACCTTAGTGGGTGGTACCCATTGTCCACCTAGTAGTCATAGTAAACAGAGGTGTGATTCACTTTGGGCAGATGCTTGTGAGGATCATGCTTTCTGTTTACATACTTCTGCATAGCCTTTTTGGTTGGAAAGAAGTCCCGTATACTATCAAGAGCAGAGGGGCGGTTAGCTTTGAGCTTCTGAGGTTGACCAGTCAACCTCCTCTGCCTGGGAGTAACCTTCTCTTGATACATGCCCTTCTGGTGATCATTTCTGTAACACTTGAGATTTAATTTAAATGGATTAATAGTACTACTCATACCAACAAGGTGCATCTCCTTTTAAGGGAGCTCATTAGCTAAGAACTCCAAAGTTAAGCGTTCTAGCACGAGAATAGTCTTGGGATGGGTGACACCCTGGGAAGTTTCTCAGGGCGCGCACGCGTGAGGACAAAGTGCGCGGAAAAGTCTAGTGGTGGTTTGTGAGGACAGTACTAGAGGTCTGGAGAGAGTATGGAGTAACCACCTCGGGGCCTATGGGGGCCGGGGTGTTACAAATGGTATCAGAGCAACCCTGTGACAGTGTGCTGACCCATTGGATATCGGGCGGGCACTTAGCGGGGGAGGTTTCTGGGATTTGATTGAGATTTGAGATTGGTTTATGGGCGCAACGAGGACGTTGCGTTCCTAAGTGGGGGTGATTGTAAGACTTGAGATTTAATTTAAATGGATTAATAGTACTACTCATACCAACAAGGTGCATCTCCTTTTAAGGGAGCTCATTAGCTAAGAACTCCAAAGTTAAGCGTGCTTGCACAGGAGTAGTCTTGAGACGGGTGACCCCCTTGGAAGTTTCTCAAGGCGCGCACGAGTGAGGACAAAGTGTGCGGAAAAGGCTAGTGGCGGTTTGTGAGGACAGTACTAGAGGTCCGGAGAGAGTATGGAGTAACTACCTCGGGGCCTACGAGGCCGGGGTGTTACATTTTCTGTAAGTGTTCTGTCTTTGATTTTTATTATTTTGAAAACCTTTTCTGTTGTTAGGTTTTCTGCCAGGTTCATTTGTTTTCAAAACTTGTTTTGGTTGAACCTTTAACTTTTGTTTTTCTGGTTTGACTTTCTCATGAACAACCTTGGTGCCAGATACACCAGCATGGCAAATGGGGCTAGAAATCAATGGTACTATGACCTTATCTGCCTGAGCAACTCTGGTGCTAGGCTTTACAGAAGGCTCACCTGATTCTGTTGAGCCAAATCCAAGACCAAAACCAATGCCAACTTGTTGGTCAAGTACTAACCTTTCCATTGAAGACTGGGCCTTTTAGTAGGTGTTGTACCTGATTTCAAGTGACTCTATTTCTCTTACTCTCTTTAGAAGAGAAAGCTTTTCAGCTTCCAGCTGATCTCTTCCCTTAATCAGAAGATTGATTTTGATCTCAACCTCCCTTTTTAAGTCAAGGATTTCATCTTTCAGCTTACTGTTTTGTTTTTTAACAGAAGAGTCAGTGGTTTGGATGGTTTTAAACTCTTCCCAAAATTCTGATATTGAATCAGAATCAAAAGCTTTGCCTACCGAAGAAAAACTAGAAGCAGAGGTAGAGGATAACTCATCATCAGATTGACCCATGAGGCATAGGTCTTGAGTCTCTGTATCTAGGCAACAGAATGCCTCATCGGATTCTGATTCAGAACTGGATTCTGCTTCAGAGAGGGGGTCCTTCTATGGTTGCTCAGAGATGAGAGCTTTCCTCCTTCTATTCTCATACTTCTTCTCTCCTTCATGTCCTTGTCTCTTGGGCACTATGTGGTGGGGACAGTTGATTTTGAAATGCCCAGGTTGCCTGTATTTGCAACAGAGAAGCTCTCCTGTGCTTTCTGAAGATTTGGTCTTCTGAAATGGCTTTCTGTTGGAGGATAGACTTCTGCCATCCTTGGGCTTCAAAAAATTCCAAAACTTCGTGGCAAAGGCAGCCATATATTCGTCAGTTAAAAGAATTGAAGGTTCAAAGTTATTTACCTTAGAAGTACTGGCGGTGAGGGCAGTAGTTGTTCTGTCCTCAGCTTCTTCGTTTTCTTCCTCATTCATCTCAAACTCATAAGATTTGAGATCAGAGATGAGTTTCTCTATGATGTATGTCCTGAGATCCTTGATGTCTCTCATAGCAGTGACCTTCATCTTCCCGGGTGAAGGTAGACCCCTGAGAACCTTCAGGTTGATCTCTTTGGGAGTCAGTTCCTTCCCAAGCTCAGAGATCTCAGCAGTAAGGGTGAGCAGGCGTGCATACATCTCAGCTATGCATTCTTTGGGGAGGAGTTTGAAATCTTCAAACTTCTTCATGGCAATAGTGAACTTGTTGTCCTTCATCTGCTCATCACCAGCTCCAATCAGGGTGAGTGTATCCCAGATTTCCTTGGCAGATGTGCACCTCTTGATTCTAGTGAAATATTTGTCATCTATGGCCTTGTAGAGGATGTCCTTGGCAATGTTGTCAAGGTTCTACTTCCTCCTTTCTTCATTTGACCACTCATGGCGAAGTTTGGTGATCATTTGTGGTAGACCACTGCCAGTGATGTACTCTGGGTTCATCTTTGTGAATTCAGTAAAAGGGTCTGCATCAAGAACTTCCCACATCTCATCATGGAGTGCGCAGAGGTGGGCTTTCATCCCGATCCTCCAGTCATCAAACTTAGTAACTCAAAACATGAAATTCTTAGAAAGTGTGTTATTCATAATAGAAGATTTAAAATGAGGCTAAGAAACAAGTGGATCTTTGTTCAGCAAGTAACCTAAAAGATTACAAGAACAAGGAGGCTCTGATACCACTTGTTGGTCCCGTTCAAGCAAGGAACAGTCTAGGGGGGGGGGTGAATAGACTGTTCAAGTTTTTAAAACTTTTCTCTAAGTCACAATGGACTTGACAGAGAAGGTCAGGTTCTGGTAACAGAAAAGGTCTAGATTTAGTGACAGAGAGTATCGAGTTCTGGTGATAGAACTGGACTTGGCAGCGGATAAGAGTTCTGTCCGGGGAGCCTCGGGAAAACACTAAGACAAATGCCTTTCTGCTAACTCTCAGGACCAGATCTGCTGAACGCAGAGTCCAAATCTTTGAGTTAGACAGTTACAATCTTAAGTACAGAAAGTAAATGCGAAAAGTAAACGACACCGGGGGTTTTTATAGTGCTTCAAGGAACAACATGTTCCTCTAGTCCACTGTTCCACTAAGCTTGTAAAACAACAGTTACAACACCTTAGTCCTTAGCACTTAAGAAGCTCTACACGTCTTCTTCAAGTCTAGTTGCCACGCGAGATGCAGTCTTTGCTTCCTGATGGCTGGTCTCGTTTCACTGAGTCTCTTGAAGTTTCTTCACTTCACTACTCCAGCTAGTTTGAGATGTCCCTTCTTTTTCAAGAAGTTTTTTTTAGTTAAGAATGGTTTCTCCAACGTAGCTTCGTCACAAAAGATGTGTAGATGAGGCTTTAGAAGTGTTGAAGAACTGGAGGAACGATTCTCTCACGTTGGAAAGAAAAGATATGGAGTTTGTAATCTTTTCCAACGTTAAGCTTTGTTGCTCTAGATGAATGGAGGTTGTAGTCTTTGAGCTTTTGAATATTTTCACTTAGAGAGATAGTTTGAATCGTTAGTGTTTCTGTTCTTCAAAGTATATCTTATATACTGAGAGATGCCTTCCCGTTGGAGTGTAGAAGACAGCTTCATTTAATGCTTGTACGGTTGAGTTGACCGATTGATTCTTCGACTTGCTATTTTGGGGGCGAGAAGATATCCGCATGGTCAATCATCAGCTTTAAATATCTCAACGTATGACCCGCATTAATTGTGCATTTAATGCGTGAACAGTACCACATTCTGTTGAGAGACTCCTAGCCGTTAGGGAATTTCCCGTTAGTTTAACCGGCTCAGGTAGCTTGACCGAAAATTGTCTAAGTGTAGAGCAGTTCTGGTGGAATCATCATAAAGCAGTTCTGTTGAACACTTGGTCTTCCTTCTCTGTTGCACCTCTGGTTAAGACAGAAACCCTTGAGGTTCTCTGTTCGTCGACTATGCTAAGGCTTACAAAGAAGAAATTCTAATACAAGATTTTCTAAAGGGGTACTCAAATATCCTAATTAATCTATCATCATCAAAATCTAAATACATTTTTTCCTTACAGATTGTGTCAAGATCAACGGGTTCCTGGTATTCGACCTCCACGCGTACTCTCTCGAAGTCCAGCCATAAAATCTTTGATTTGCATGCGAGTCGACACTCCAGTTGTGCGGGCTAGCAACTGCTGAAACTTAGTAATATAAGACTCTAAGTCCGACGTTTGCTTTAAATTCACCTAATCACCCTTCGGGTTATGGCTGCTTGGGGGCCCAAATCGTTTTGAACAACGGGTATAGAACTCTGTCCAGTTAAGGCTTACTCCCGTTGGATCTAACGGGTCTGCCCAGAGTTGGGCATTACCAGTCATGTGAAAAGTAGCCAACCCTACTTGCGCCTGCGGTTGGATGCGCTGCTGGACGAAGAACCGCTCGCACCGCTTCAGCCACGCTAATGGATCACTGGATCCATCGTACTGGGGAAACTCCAACTTGGAGTTCCGTGGAACCATCCCATCGTCAAAGTCGCATCGGTGGTTATCAGTATGTCGTGGCCGTCCAGCATGTAGACTGGATGATGGCGGATCCTGCAACAATTGGTTGAGAGTGTTTGAGAGGCTGGTCACAGTTTTACTCATCTCAGCGAAAGCTGCTGGAAGTCCGACCAAGTCAGTTACGGTGTTCTTGATATCGGCTAACTGTTCTTCAATGTCAAGTTGTCGTTGATCAACGCCTTGTAGTAAGGCCTTCAACGCTTCTGTCGTCACCGGAGCATTGCCCATCGTGCCCAAATATGATACCAAATTGTTAAGGAGGCGAGAGCTAGCCCTAGTCCATGGATGTGTTCGAGATATTAATCGGGAAAGAGACAAAGAATCAATAGAATTTAACGAAGCTATTCTTGTTAAATTAATCGGCGCCCGACCTTGTCAAGACGCACAAATTAATTCTCCAAAAACGTACTTTATTCCATAACAACAACCTCTTTATATAGAGAGGCTGATTAGAGTTCTAAATAGGAAAGGAAACAAGAATTAGAAACAAACTAGAATCAGGACAAATAAGAATTAGGAAACTGTATTCTTGTTTCCCAGTTCAGCCATATTGAGTAACTAGAATAAAGAAATATACTAGAACTAGGAAACTAACTAGAATTAGGAAACTACATCCTTATTCCCAACTTCAACCACTTTCATTTGTTGACTCTTGGGCCTTTGGACATTTTAATCATACTCAGGATAAACTTTTAATTTCAAGAAAAAAGAGTAATTTCAGCTTTTTAAGCAAAAACTAGAAAAGTGTTGTAAATTCATGATAATGACAAGTGTGAATTGTTCATCTTTGTCATCAGGACATTAATCCAATTTCAATCCTTGTAATAGAGAAATGGCTAGGTTTAATGTTGCCAGTAAATTATGTAGAACCATTCTTTGATGATTCATCTCCTAGCGAATTAACTAGTATAAATTAGATGATTGATTGATATCTAAGGATCATTATTAATATATCTATCTCTTAAATTTATTCTCCATCTTCTAAGCATCATTTTTATATCTTTTAGAAACACATTCATGATGCCTGAATTGTTGACTTACTTTTCGGTTTTTCTCGTTTTTATTGTTGATGATCATAAAGCATAAAGCACAATATGTTTCAATAGAATAAATTATTTTATGTTTAGGCCCAAAAATTAATGATCATATGGATTTTTATTTTGATGGGCCAATGGGTTTGATCGATCCTAATTAATGATGGATTGATTAAGGTTAAGCATTTTTTATAAATAGAAGGGGTTATGGTCCCTAGTTGAATGAATACTCTTTAAAGTCTTTTACCATCTCATCGCTAGAGAGAGAATTTCGATGGTGTGTATCAATTAGAAAACAGAAACTCGATCTAGTCTCCGTTTCCCGGTTCTGTAAATATCATCTCTAATAGAGTCAAGTATGCTTTCGTTCAGTTATTTTTCTAGATAATTCTAATATATAAATTAAAATACAAATGTATTTATTCCAACATATACTTCTCATATAATTACATAATACTCTCTCCGTCCCAGAATTATCTTCATACTTTCCCTTTCGGTCCATCCCAAATTTATCTCCTTTTTCCCTTTTTGGCAAATAATTTGTGGTTCACAACCATTCTTACACATTCTTACACGTTTCTCTTTCCCCTGTACAACTCTCCACCACACATTTCCCACTATCTTAAAACATGTGCCCAATCAAATAAGGAGATAAATATGGGACGGAGGGAGTATCTTCATTCTTTTTTAATTGTAACAGTTTGTATTTAACATTTGTCAACACACAACTTTGATTGCAATTCTATTTAGTTACATATTAGTAAACACTATAAAAGTTAATATTTTAGAAATTCATATTAATAGATGTTTAATAATATTTTATGCATAATAATTTGATTATAAATATTACTAGAAAATTGTCATCAAAATAAGATCTATGAATAATGCAAAAATCTAATTATTAAACAACAGAAGAACTAACAAATATATAAGTTGTATTACTTTTAGAATTGATCGAATGTATGCTAATATATCTAGATTCTATGTCAACATTTGTTTGGAAGGAAGCTTCGGGCTCGACTATATAATAGACAGGTATCGATTCATTAGGTTCGAACCCTATATACGTATAATTTTTTTTTTATGATCACTTTTATCCCTTCTAATTATTCATCTTATTTTCGTTTTAAATTACGGAGTATTCAGTCTTATAACTTTTCAACTTTTACACTTTTTAATGTCGTTAACTTCTATTTTTCTTTTCGTTGAGTCTTCTGATCTAGTACTATATATATTGTTTTTTTCGTACTCAAATTATACTTTTTTCGTACATATTTATGTCGCTAATTTATATGCAAGACATACAAATTTCATACTAGTTTAATTTAATTTTATAAATTCAAGTATTTTGAATTTACGATATTATGTCAATAAATGATCGTAAATTTTTATCACGCTTTTCAAATACGTATTTCAAATATATAAATTATAAATTTAATCTAAACTTCTTTAATAATTTAATTTTATAAATTTTATCAAGTGTTTATGAATTTACGATATAAATTATCGTAAATTTATATCGTACTTTTCAAATACGTATTTCGAATATATAAATTATAAATTTAATATACACTTGTTTTTCATCAAGTGTAGATTATATCTATCTATAAAATTCAGTTTAAAATTCGCTCTAGAAGTCTGTTAAATAAATTATTCAAAAACACTACACTTTTATACATGTTTTATTGGCGCAGTATTTTCGATGATTTATTTAATAAACATTTCGATTGAATTTGAAGCTGACAGTTTGTGGACATAATCTACACTTGATGAAAAACATGCTCACAAAATTTCATAAAAAATTGATCTACTTGGAAGCATATTAGTCTGATATGATTATTTGATTAGTTTATTAATTGATTTCAATCTTAGTTGATTGTTTGATTTCTTAATTTTTGATTGTCATCTATTAAGTGTTGGTGTTATAATTTGTTAATTTTATCAGAAAAAAATTTCAATTATAATTCAATTCTAAAATTTAAATACTTTCAAGGTGAATCTCGATAGGATAAAAAAAGAGAAAATTTTACAAATAAGACACAGACATATGAAATTTCCAAAATTAGGACTACAACCATGCGTAGGACATAAGTACAATTAATTTGACCATTTTACCCTTACTTTTAAAACTCTTGCGCCACGTGTAAACACCCTGCGGCTCACCATTAAAACTTCCCGCACCCCAAAAACATTAAAACTTCCGGCACACCAAAAACTTCCCTACGGCTTCAGCTTCTTCAACCGCAACTCAACGGAAAAAATCAGTTCTCCGATCTCCAACCTGCTCCTTCAAAGAGCAACGACACGTGATTACTAGAGGCGATGAAGGAGTCGGTAAAGATGAATGAATGGCGAAGAGAAAGAAGAAATTAGAGGCTCAAAAACGTTGAAAAAGCTGAAGAAGTTGAAGAAGGCCAATCTGACAGTGAAGTTTCCTTTCTTTGACGAACTTGCCGGAGAACATCCACAAGCTTCGATGAGTAGATCCGCCGGGCAGCCTGGGTCTTCCCCCTGTGTCCATCCGCACAGGTAGGTTGCGTCTCATCCCGGTCTGAATCGTCGATTTTCCTTCGCTTCTTCCGTGATAGGTTTGAGTTGACATTGAGATTTGCAATCGAAAATGAAAATGTATGCATATAAAGGTCTATACATCTCTTTTGAAGATAAAATAAATGTATGAATACGATCAATAGGCTATTGTGTTCAATCAGTAGAGACCGATCCAGAAAACAGAGGGTTCTGATTAAGGTCTACTTATAGGCATTAACTAGTCCGTAATAAGACAGTAATTTAGAAATATCAGTTTATATCAATGTGGTTCATATTTGTCCACAACAAGATGATGGGTATGTTGGGTGTATTTTGATATTCTTTACATAACTTAATACATTAAAAATGCTTACCTTTAAGTGTAAACACTTGCAGGGACAATTGTTGTATGTTTGTCATCAAATTTGCTGAATTTGTAAAAATGACGATGAAGTTACTGATGTATGCATCAAGATGGAAGTAGTTAGACTACGATGCTTTGTAATTATTATGATTAGGATCTTGGGAAAGAAAAGAACATGTAAAATTCTTTCTTTTGATCATTAAGCATTGTTCCTAAATATTGGTGACAGTCGGTTTGACTATGTGTAATCTTATTTTTTAGTGACTTGTAAAATGCTTGATCACTGTTATTTATTGTTAAGTTGATTTATAATGCTGGTTGAATTATGGAATACTATCCATAAGTAGACAATAACAAGTCTTTAATGTCTCGGGCGCAGACATTAAATTCCTACAGTTAATATAAGTACAAGCTTTAGCACAAAATTATGAACCAACTATGAAACTTGATAGATTCAACTCTTGAAATGAGATTTGGAAATATTTCTCATGCATAGGTACAATACAAATCACATGAATATGAACATAAAGGTCGATCTATACATTGCTTTTGACGACAAAATACATGTATGAGTACAATCAGAGTGTTGATGTGTTCAATCAGTACTTCAGCAGCCTTCTCTGTCTTCAATTAGCAGGTGTGTGAGGCATGTTGTTTGGTGGTACCTAGTAGGAGTAGAATATCATCGTGCCCATTTCTCAACACTTATCTCATACAAATTTTGAGTCTACCAGTAAGATTTCTTGTTGTGACCACCAAGAACAACACCGATGAGATGCAAATTCACCAAGAACTACGAATTGAGATAGGATTCCTGCAAGACTCTTATTGTGTCCACCTTTCTTGCACCATGAATAACATTGCTGGTAATCAAACTCTCCAGTTGAACTTCAACAAATAAGTATGAATTGGGGGATCTTGTGGCAGACTTGACTGCCTAGTTGAACTTCAATGGCAAACTAGTAGTAGATCCTCTGAACTTTGTCCTAATATTGTCTAAAGTGTGTTGAAAATAGTACCCATGTTTAGCGTGCATCTGGAGAAACTGTTATGCTACATTAATAATTCCCGCATGCCAATCTGTGATAAAAAATAAATAAATTATCTCTATGAGCAAGAGTCCTCTTTAGCTTGTTTAGTGTCACACCATAATCTCTATTCATGTCAACCACTATATTATTCTAAGCATAAGATTTTCTAGATGCATCTGCATATCGGTACTTTATAAATTCTGCAGTAATTTCAGTTGTGGATTGTTGATGATGACATTGTCTAAAATCAATAGAATATGAATGGTCAGAATCAAACGTGAAAACAAGAACACAAAATATCATATAAGTATAGACAGTAAGTAGTTCACAAAATATCATATGAACACAAGATGTCACTTGTAAAATCAAAACATGTACCTTCTAATATGGAACATATGACTTTCAGAAAGCATCACTCCATGAACAGCCTAGTTGCATTCATCATCAACACAAACAAAATGCGACAATATGAGTATGATGGAAGTTAGAAAGAACTTCAAAGCTACAAAGAATTGAAATGGGAGTCTGAATCAAAACCGGGAGCTTAATTGACTTGAAGAAGACAAAGCTAAAAAGTGTGGATATGAATCATTAAGTTGTGTTTTGAATAGTCAATGGAAGAGGAATGTATGTCTTTTAAATTTATCGAATCTTTTTTTTGGTGCACAAGTGAATTCATGGCAGCAACATTGAGATCAATTATATTAGAATAAACGTGGCAGACATGTCTTTTGGTTAATAAGTCATGAATGGAGAATTGGCACACATTGAAATCAATTGCAGAAAATTCCGCTACAGCCTTTTGGAGGTATGATTATTGATGCAAGCAAGTACAGTAAACAACTCAACCCACGAAGTAAACATAGCATAGTCAGGGACCTCAGGGTTAACCCTTTTCAGAACCAAAGTACAATTCCAAGCTACAAGGATCACAAACAACCATAGGAGGTGCACATGCATATATGAAACTTAATTTTTAGTATTTGTGTGGTTTTGTAACAGACCGACCCAATTTTTTGGGCGGTTGCACTGGTTTCTGATTGAGGACTTTTGTCGAGCACTTTATTTGCATAAGCTGAACCCTCCATTTCAGAAAGTTCTTGGACTATAACCAATTGTATCTAGTTCACCGTAAGAAAATCAAAGAAATATATGAAGTAGAAAAATAGAAATCGATGTTGGAAACTAAAAAACAGAGAAGAAAAATACATTGAACTACAATTTCAAGGTTAGAATGAGAATTCAAACTTGAAGATGAAAGAACTTATACAAAATATATAAATGAAATTCATTTATACAAGAAAACATCAAACAATAACAAAATTGTAAGAAAAATGAGTAATAAAACTTACCAAAAAGTGCAGAAATTTTGCACAATGTATGAAGCTCGATGAACAACTGAATGGCGCTTTAAAACAATTCATGAACCATACGAGCATGATTGAAATTGGAGAAGTGAGCACGAATGAATGAAAGGACGATGATCTTGATCTCGGTTGATTACATAGAAGAAGAGCGAAAGAAGAAGAAAAGGTCACTGCGGATGAGACCGGTCGTTGCCCAATTCATTCGTCTTGATACGTAGCCTAAAGTGGAGGGTAAAAATGGAAACTAAAAATTAAGGGTCTGTTTACTAACAGAGATATTTTCTTGTTTTCTACTTCTGTTTTTCGTTCTCCAATTTTCTGTTTTTATTTTTCAGTTTTTCTATCTCCAGCTTTCTATTTCTATTTTCTAGTTTTCCATTTTCAAATCTGAAAACCTGTTTATCAATTTTTTCACCCAGATCTATGATCATCCTGAAGACTGACATGTTTACTTCACAGGTTACTAAATTGTGCTTATTAAGACTCTCGTTAATAAGCGACACATAAAATAAGCAATGTTATAAGATCATGTTTACTTCAAAAGGTTTAAAACACCGTTGAACATTAAAATGTCCAAAATAACTCTATACATATATAGACACACAAACATTCATGAACACAAATATATAATATAATATGTGGGGTCGATCACCTCGTACGTGTACCCATAGTCCTAACCCCTACCCTGTCCCTATACCTCGTGCCCCACCCTACACCCTACACTCAATTCCACACCCTTGACCCCTACCCCTACTCTTACCACGATCTTACACTCTACCCATACTCCCCTAAAACCCTTCATACCCACCCATACCTACCTGTAGGGGTCGGGTAGGGTTGGGGTTGGGGTAAGGTAGGGGTAGGGTAGGGAGTTGGGATAGGATGGTGGTACGGTGGGGCGGGGATCAGGGTGGGGCTGAGGTAGGGGAATGGTGGGGTGGGGGTAGGATGGCGGTAGGGTGGGGCCGAGGTAGGGGGCATGTGGGAAGGGGTAAGGTAGGGGTAAGGGATAATATACGAGGTGGGGGTAGGGGAGGGTGGGTCGGGTGGGGTTGAGGTGGTAGGGGTGGCGGTAGGGTAGGGTGGATCGGGGTGGGACCGAGGTAGGGGCATGTGGTAGGGCGTGGGGGTAGGGTCATTGTAGGGAAAAGAGGTATGCGGGTTGGGTGGGTAGGGTAGGGTAGGGGTAAGGTATGAGGATGGAGGTACTAGAATGGAATCGACATCGGAGCGGGACCGGACCCACCACTATGTGTAAGTATGCAAATTTATTGCAGCTGCCTGTAGCATCTGCGTTTTCCAAATTTGGAAAACTAATAAAAGTCACTTCTCCAAATCATTACGAAAAAGAGAGACATGTCTCATTTTTTTCGTTTTGGAAAACGGTTTGGTAAACGCATTTTTCTGTTTTCCTTTCTCCAGTTTTCCAGCAATTTTCTTTGGTAAACACGTTTCCTGTTTTCTGTTTTCTAGTTTTCTAGAAAACTGGAAAATATCTCTGTTAGTAAACAAGCCCTTAGCTTTCTAGTGAGGTGCAATTTATGATAACAACATAAAAAGGACCCGAACTCTTTTATTTAATAAATTGAATGATGCAATCGCAAAGTCATCCGGTTTAACGGGCTTAATTACATAATAGCTAATAACTCAAGAAAAATCTAAAAAGAATGCAAAAGGATAATAATGAGAGAAATTTAAGCAAACATAAGTGTGATACAGTATATGATATTCTTTTGAAAATATCAACGAAACTGAGATTTTCATTTACTGTTATCATAAAAAAGGAAAAAGCTTGTAGCAATCGGTTATCGAGGCGAGTCAAACAAAAGAAGATAAGTGTAAATGTGAGATTATTTTCAAATTATGATTACATGAAAATATTGTGAGGAGAGGTATGAATGTTTTGTTATTAGTTCTCATTTCTTTATGGGTTGAATTTAAGTTTTGAGTGCGATATGGCTTATTTGTATCATTGTAATGCAATTAAATGCCATCAACCAGGGACGGATCCAGGATTTCGAGTCAAGGGGAGGCGAAATTTTTTTCATTAGTGTAGTGGGTGAATTTTTTTCCGCTACTATGGTGGAGCGAAACTTTTTTCGCTAGTGTAGCAGGGCGATTTTTTTCAATAGTATATGGCTTCACGGCTAATTTTTATTCAAAAAGAATTCATAGGTACATACATGATGACATTTAAATATATTACATTCTAAATTCAGACAATGGAAAAATAACTTTGATTTTATAATTGTAAGTGCTTTAGAAAAAAGTATTGATACATTAAAGCGTAAGAAATAGCAAATCAAAGAAAAATTATTTGAAAATAAAAGAGGATATATAACATTTCATCAAATTATTTGAATGTAAATTAAACAATGAATTGTTCTATTGTGTATTTGTACCAATGCTTTTTAAATAATGTTGAGGGTAAGTCCCGCAGATCCGAAAGCCCAACACGAACTTTGGATATATCAGGAATGGCCCAGAATCAAAGTGTATAAGAAAATATAAGATCTGAACTAACTAAAACTCGAAAGCTCACTTGTATTAATTAACCAATCTGATTACAAGGGATTTCCCGATCGGTAAGTCGGAAACTATGCTTTAATACAAGAAATAAGAGCAAATGATGTTATTCTAGAGCTTGAGTATTGAAATGCTAACCCTTACAATGACTTGAAACCTTCTATTTATACTAATGGAGAGCATGGGCTGCCTCTTGCTGATTGGCCGTTGTTCCACCGACTTGGTCATCCATGCTTCCACTTGCTGATGTCATAGTCTGGCATTAACTGCACCTGGCCACTTGCTGGTTGGCCGTTGCTCGAACGGGATGTTGGTCCATACTGAAGATGCTGTCAAATTGGCCCAAGTATAGTATATAGTCCGAACCTCGTTCGGTATGTCTTCTTATTGGGCCAACCTTTATTTGGGCCGAACTCCGTTCGGTATGTCTCCTTACTGGATCTTTTCATCATAGAGTGATGGGCCTGTTACTTGGGCCGGATACCTTGGGCCTTCCCGATCTGGGTATTGGGCCTCTAGGTCAATATCCCAACACAAGTCCCTCACTTCCGATGTCTCGAACGAAGTGAGTGCATCAGGAAGTATACCAATGTCATAATACCCCGAATGGCGATCGGGGTACAGAAGTAATCAGTTCCCCATGCTGCGATTTGACGGCTTCCGCTTCATTTCCCCATATTCATCATGATAATCGTCGTTTAGTCTTTTCATTAGACGCGTGTCTAGCTTAAATGCCCCTAGTGATGTGTCGCTCTCTGATTGGTTCTCGACACGGCAGTTTCAAGGCTATAAATTAGCCCTTAACTCCTCAATTCCGGGTTTCGACTCTGCAATTCCTTGGCCTTCGTTGTTTCCTCTGCAAATTTCCCCCTGCTTCCCTTGCTCAGGTAACTTCCCAACCTTGGATTCCCCATCTTCACTTCTGGCTTCGATCGAGATGAGCCCCACAGAGAATTCTTCTGATTCGGAGATGGCCTCTCATGGAGATGACCGTGACACCGCCCTTGTAGATGCCATCCCAGTTCCGTTTGCCGGTGTTTCTACCGAGACGGCGACGAATACCAGGGCTGAGGCGGAGGACCTCCCTAGCACTTCTTCTTCCTCCAGTGAGGATTCTGATGACACCAAATCCGAGGACGAAATAGCCTCCATGGCGGCCGGACGTCCCAACGATGTTCCTCGCCACACTCTTGACCTAAAATTGATTAGGGAGAGGAGGCAAAAATTGACCTCTCACAATAGGGACGAAATTCCGGCCCTTATCCCTGACCCGGTGGATTTCCGTTTGCAAGCCGGGCTTCATCCAATGCGTCATAGGCCCGGAATGACCATAGTCCACTTTGACTCAATTAGGGCCGGCCTTAGATTTCCGCTACACCCTTTCTTCATTTCTTTCTTCAATTTCTACGAAATTGTACCGGCCCAGATTATGCCGAACTCTTATCGAGCAATGGCGGGTTTCATTTGTCGTTGCAAAGATGCCAGCGCCCGACCAACCCTAGAACTCTTCCACCAGTTTTTCAATGTAGCCCCCCAACAAACCCATGGCTATTTGGCCACTAGTGCCCGAACGGTACACATCCTGTTCAAAGGAAACCCAACTTCGATCAAAGGGTGGAAAGACCAGTTTATCTTCGTGTCCATCCCGGACGGTCTGATTCCCCGCAAGTGGAATGCTTTTCCCCGCAAAACCCCTGATCCTGTCCTCACTGAAGAAATCTACAAGGACGTGTTTGCTGTGGAGAAGGATAAATGCATGGACATCATGAATTATCTGACCCCCGAACGACTTATAACAGCCGGGATAGGTACTGCCCGTTCCCTTGGGTTTACTTGTTTTGATAAACCAAGTGCCTTGGTCCGGGCGGTCCTTCCCGTGCGAGAAACGTTCTTTCATTCTTTTTTCTAGTTTCTCACACGCTAGGGCCGCTCGATACTAACATTGTTTTTTGCCTTTTTTCAGCACCCAACCCAGATCTTCCCATGGATGATAGCAGAGTCATCGCAGCCGGTGGGGGCGGAAAGCGGAAAAAATCCCGGAAGAACCCCCAACCTACTCCCACCATTGTTCCCGCTCAGGAGGCTGCCCCTTCCCAACCGCTCCCAGAACCTCAGCCAATTCAGCAGGTCCACCAGGATCAACTAGAGGCCATGCTGCTTGATGATCGGTTCGGTTCTGACCAACTGCACCAATTTTCCCAGCATTTCGACTCCGTTCGGGGGGAATCCTCGAATGCTGGTGAGACCCATACCGACCACATTACGGGTCAGGTCGAGCGGATCTCCCTATCCGACCCTGTTCATGAGGTTTTAGAGAGGGCTGGATCTACAGCGAGTCAGATCTGGTCTACCTCCTCCTGGTTCAACAACTTTTCCCTTCCTCAGTTGCCGGTCGATCAATCTGAAGAATGTCTGGCCCTAACTGCTCTGAAGGTATATTGTCTTTTGTGTTTTGTCTTTATTTTATTCTCTGTAACCAGCACTAATTCTCGAACGGTATTCTGTAGATGGGCTTGTACACCCTTCAGATGCGGGAGGCCCGCCTGGCCAAAGAGCGGGAACTGATTGTTGCCCAGTCTTCTGCTGAGCAACATGCTGCTGCTGCCATCGCCTCTCTGGAGGCCGAACGAAAAACCTTCGCGGAGGAAAAGCAGAGGCTGGATGCTGAAGTCGGTACCCTTCGGGTCCAACTCGCAGCTTCCCAGGTGAAGATCCTTGCCGCTGAGGCCGCACGGGTCAGATTCAAAGAACTGCCATCCAGTATCCCGGACGGTCCTTATGAAGTGAACGTGGATCTGTCCGCCGTCCGGGACATGTTTAAATCCTCCGATGAATTCTCCATCATCAAGGATGAACATGCAAGGGCCCAAATCCCGTTCGCCTTTGGGGCGTATTTGAAGGATTTCCCCAAAGGCGTCGGTCGGCTATCGGCTGGGGTGGCCCTCTTGGATAAGGACCCGGAGGCCAAGAAATGGAACGACTCCATTGTCTCCGATCTTTATGGCAAAATTGGCCAGGTCTTGCTGCGTCCTTTCATCACTCAGCTTCAAAATCAACTGGGGAGACCGGTTCAGGCCTCTGATCTCCCCACAGATGACATCATCCAGGCACAGTTCGAGAAATATCTGCGAGCCCAACAACGGGAAGCTGATCGAGCTGCGGGAAAAGAGCCTGAACCCCCATCTGATGATGATGAGGATGAGGATGAAGAGGGAGATGACATGGCCCCCAGTCAATAATTCATATATACTTT
This sequence comes from Cuscuta europaea, assembly GCA_945859875.1. Lineage (NCBI taxonomy): Eukaryota > Viridiplantae > Streptophyta > Magnoliopsida > Solanales > Convolvulaceae > Cuscuta > Cuscuta europaea. The sequence goes on along the minus strand of CAMAPE010000038.1, from coordinate 3,269,988 downwards.
TTCATTACTTGTTGTAATTTCCTTTTTCTCTAAATAGCTTGTACTTCCCGGTCAGTAGAACCGACGAATATATATCCCTCTTTTGTTCGAAACTTTCTGTGCTGTCTTTTCTGTTTTTAATGCATGATTTACTCGTCATTCGGGATTCGGCCTGTTTTGTAGGACTTAGCAATTTCCTATCTTATTTCTTGCTAAAATATTCTTAATGCCGTTGATCGCCGTTCGGGCATTAGACAGTTCTGATAATTTAAAGGAAAAAACCCCTTCCCCCGGTACTCAGCCGTTCGGGCTTCATACCAAATTTTAGGACTTAGCAGTTTTCTCGGTTTTCTTTGCGTCTGGGCTCCTTCATAACATTGATAGCCGGTCGGGCTTCAAACCAATTTTTAGGACTTAGCCATTTCCCCCCAGATGACCTTTTACAATACTGTTGGCCGATCGGGCTTCAGGTTGACATTTAGGCCTTAGCATTTTTCTTCCAGATAACCTTTTATAATACTGTCGGCCGGTCGGGCTTCAGGTTGATATTTAGGACAACATTTTTCTAAACAGCAAGCCCCTGTGACTTTTGCTAATCCTCTGTAAGCCCGTCCGGGGTACGTGCACAGAAAATGAAACATAAATGCCCCAATTTAATCGTAACCACCAAATGCCACGTGTTGCTCATGGATTAGGGAGTTGTGCGGTACTTTCCCTATTTATAGAGAGGTGCTTCCCCTAATTTCTCCTGCTGTTTTCTCATTTTTCTTTCGAGCTTTCTCTCTCTAGAATTCCTTTGCATACTCTCAAGCCTTCTCTCTCTAGAATTCCCAAATTTCCTCCAGCGTTTTTATGTACTACTCCTCTAGCTCAGAATCTGAAGAGATGCCTTTGATCCGCAAAAGCAAAACATCCGCTGGTAACCAGGCCGAAGGCTCTTCGTCCCAAACACCCAAATCCGCCAATACTCAGGTCAGCAAACATACCGAACAGCCGCAGGAGGATGGATGTCTGTCGGGAGATGACCTCCAGGTTTACAACAAGGGGATGCCCGAGCGGCCACCCCGCATTCCCCTACATTTCAATCACATACGCAAACACAAACGTCTCCCAGAAGATGTTGAACGGCAACTTAGCCAGTTGTTGCCCCCACCAAGAGAATACTATGCCGGATTCATTCGGCACCCTATGAGGCACAGACCGGGGCACGTGCTAGTGCACCTCGATGCTCTGACTGCTGGACTTCGGTTCCCTCTCCACTCATTCATAGTGGAGTTCTTACGCCGGGTTGCTGTACTGCCCGCTCAGTTCGTGCCCAGCACCTACCGTATTCTGATAGGCTTCATTATCCGGTGCCACGAGTTGAGGATCACCCCGAGCGTCGATCTATTCCTTTATCATTACTGCTATCAGCCCTACTGGACGACCGGGTACTTGAAGCTGGTAGCCCGTTCTGACCGTCAGCTGTTCACAGAGAACGTTACCCCGCAGGCTGACTGGAAAGAGCGGTTTTTGTTCGTTCGGGTAGGTGATTCTTTGCCATTCCCGGACCGGTGGAACGCATATCCCGTTCGGGATTCCCTGCCCAGGGTGGATGCCGTTCTATGCTCCCAGGCTGAGTCTCTGCGAATGGGAGAGACCAGAAGTCTTCGCAGCTTTGTCACTGCCTCGAGCATGTTATCTGCTGGAATTGGTAAGCATACTAGGGTTTTAACTCGATCATCCTTCGCTCTCGCAATTCAACTTTCTTATTTTTTATTTCTCTTTCTTGTAGGTGTGATCTCTCCCATACCCGTCCGGCGTTCTATCTCCTCTGCTAAAGGGAAAGAGAAGATGATAACCGATCGTGATTCGGCGGAGCAAACCCGAAAAAAGCGCAAAGGAAATGATGGCGATCACCTGATCCCGATCGACCATGTGGTTGACTTGACCGGGCCGGAGGTTGAGCCCAAAAGATCAGTGCCTGCCAACAAACAAACTCCGGTTCTTACTGCCACACCGATCGATGATCGGATGTTTGTTGAGTTCTCAAATATGGGGCCCAGATCGGAAGGGAGGTATCTGTTCGGGTTGATGCCATCTTCTATGTGGTGTCATACTGCGATCAAAGTTCCCCCGAGCTTCACTAACTTGACTCACTGGTCGGACCTTTTCGAAGCAGGTCACCAGGAAGCACTCAAGGTACATTTCAGTCCGACCCATACCTTTCTATTACTCATGCTTTACCTTTTCTGACTTTCATTGTAACCTTGTTTTCAGGATGGCGTGTACTATCACAAAGCCTTTCTTGCTGCTGAGAAGGAGATGAAAGCCCTGGCCAGTGATCGGGATGACGGCCAGGTCCTTCTTTCCGCCGCTCGGAAATTAGCGACCGATCTCCAGGAGCAGGCCAAAGAGGGTGAGAAAGCAAAAGCTGCCCTGGCCGAGATGCAGGAGACGTCCCGTCGTCGCGACCGGGAGCTCAAAGAACTCCGGGCCAAGGTGCGGGCTGCTGAATCTGCTGGCATTAAATTTGATAGGGCTGTCGGAGATCATCTGCCCGAACCCTACACGGTCAATACCTCTCAGATTGCTCAGCAATCGGTAGTGGATTTCCAACGGGGCAAGGCGCTGAACCTCGCTCTGGAGAACACGGCCCGGCAATTCCTAAGTCCTCACCTTGGCCAATTTTTGCGTGAGAGCTCAGATCCCATCAAGGCAGGGATCGACCTCCTGGACAGCACGCCGGAAGGGAAATCTTTCTTGGATGTCCTGACCGAGAAAACCGTAAAGCAAAGTCAGGACCTGCTTCTGGATGGGAATCTTGAACTGATCTTAGAGCGTTTCCCCAAGCCGTTCGATCCTGATGAACTAGGCTTCGATGATCTGTTCGGGAATACGTACGATCGCGTCATGGAAAAAAGATCCAAAGCAGCGTCTGACGATGCAGTGCAGGCAGGGAGCTCTCAGCTTACGTCCTCCCCGAACGGCGATCATCCATTAGTGTAGTAATGGATTTCTTTCTTGTATATTTGTTCTTGTATATTCCGGCTAGTAACGCCGAAGAATAAACTGGACTTTTTTCCTTTGTCTATTGTACTGTTTCTATTCCTTTGATTTTTTGTCCACAATCTTTTCTACATGGCCGAACCTCACTCGGCTCATGTATCTTTATATCTGACACCTTTTCCGAACCCGTTTTGATCCCTTTTCCTGTTCGTGACGCATGGGTTCAAAACTCTTAGCTGAGGTGAATTCCTCCAAGCCGTTTTGATCGTGACCACAGGGTCAAACTCTCGGCTGGGATAGGGGCTCCCTCCAAACTGTTAACACGTTCGACATTCGGTCATCCGGAATGATTTAGCGTGTTAACAAGCTGAGGTGAGACTCTCTTCATAATTGTTCTGACACCTTCCCGAACCCGTTTTGATCCCTTTTCCTGTTCGTGACGCACGGGTTCAAAACTCTTAGCTGAGGTGAATTCCTCCAAGCCGTTTTGATCGTGACCACAGGGTCAAACTCTCGGCTGGGATAGGGGCTCCCTCCAAACTGCTAACCCGTTCGTCATTCGGTCATCCAGAATGATTTCATGCGTTAACAAGCTGAGGTGAGGCTCTCTCCCTTCCAAACCCATAATTCCGATGCATTCCGAACTGTTTTCTCTGGCTCGTATCATCCATATTAGGGGTCTGAGGTAACCCTTTTCGAACCGTAAGCAAGATCACCGAAGTTGGGTCATTTCTTACTTATAGCTAAAAGGGCGACTAGCTTCCAAGTCAAGTTTTATGACTGAGGCGAGATTTTTCAAAACCATAGTTCCGATTCCCCGGGCGACAATCCGTACCTTATCCGAACGTCGCTCGGTTAATCCATATCTTACAGTCTTGACACCATCTCCAAGCCGTTTTGATCCCTTTGCCCGTACGTAATTACAGGGTCGACTTTGGCTAAGTTGACGACTCAGCTTCCTCCAAACTGTTAACCCGTTCGTCATTCGGTCATCCAGAATGATTCTACGTGTTAACAAGCTGAGGTGAGAATCACTGTCCTTCGAACTCCAGGCTATTTTGATCCCTTCATCAATGCGTAATTACAGGGTCAAAACTCTTGCTGAAATGTATGACTCCCTCCAAACTGCTAATATGTTCGTCATTCGGTTTTTCAGAATCGATTCTCATATTAACCGCTGAGGTGAGACTATCTGAGCGTCAAACTCCCAGTCGTTGGCTGAGAATGACTTTCCTTCCATGGAATTAACCCGTTCGTCATTCGGTCATCCGGAATGATTGAGTTAACCATGGGCACCGATTTTCTGAGCCTCAATTCTTCAAGCCGTTTTTGATCCCTTTATTCTTACATAAATCTAGGGTCAAAAACTCTCTAAACTGAGAATTGATTTTCCTTCCATGGAATTAACCCGTTCATCATTCGGTCATCCGGAATGATTGAGTTAACCATGGGCACCGATTTTCTGAGCCTCAATTCTTCAAGCCGTTTTTGATCCCTTTATTCTTTCGTAATTCTAGGGTCAAAAACTCTCTAAACTGAGAATTAATTTTCCTTCCATGTTGTTAACCCGTTCGTCATTCGGTTATCCGGAATGATCGAGTTAACCATGGGCTGAGTTTGTGGAAGTTATGTCTCCCTCTCTCTCTCTCTCTCTCTCTATATATATATATATATATATATATATATATATTTAGAGGTGGCAACAGCCGTTTTTACTGATAAAATCTCCTCAGATGCTCTACATTCCAGGTTCCTGCCGGTCGGCCTTCGGTATTTTGTAGGCCAAACGTTCCTAAAACATACTTCTTACATACTTGGTAGGGGCCTTCCCAATTTTGTGCCATTTTGCCCCCTTCGAGCGGTTTGCTTTTCTCTCTCTTTCTTAGTACCAGGTCCCCTACCTCGATTGAACGAACTTTAACCTGCTTATCGAAGTATCTTCTCGTGGCTCTGTGATACTCTTCCATTCGTGCCGCTGCCAGATCCCTCCTTTCTTCTATGAAATACAATTCGGCCCGTAAGTTATCTTCATTCTGTTCTGGGCTGTAATGCACCGTTCGGTGTGTGGGAACTAGGATCTCTGTTGGTACTTTGGCTTGAAAACCATAGGCAAGGGCAAATGGAGTCTCTCCCGTGGCCGTTTGGGGTGTGGTCCTGTAAGTCCACAGAATGTAATTCAACTGATCAGGCCATGATGAGGAGTATTCTTCCAGCTTCTTCTTCATGCCATCCATGATGGTTCGGTTCATATTTTCTACCTGGCCATTTGCCTGAGGGTATGCGACGGATGCTCTGGAATGCTTGATCCCCCATTTGACCAGGTAGTTCTCAAAATTCCGGCTCACGAACTGCCTTCCATTGTCAGTTATAATCTGTTCAGGGATTCCGAACCGGCAAATGATATTTTTCCAGACAAACTTCTGGCATTTAACATCTGTGATGCTGGCCAGTGGCTCGGCCTCTACCCATTTGGTGAAGTAATCTATCCCCACAATGATGTACTTGTTGTTTCCGGGTGCAGTAGGTAGAGGACCTAACAGGTCTATTCCCCATCTTGCAAATGGAAGGGCCACCGTCATTGGAGTGTAGAAAGTGGCAGGCCGTCCGGGAACCGGTGCGTATAATTGGCATACCTTACATTTCCTGGTATGCGCGAAGCAGTCCTGTTGGATAGTTGGCCAATAATATCCTTGCAAGATGATTTTTCTGGCCAGCGTCTTGGGCCCTTGGTGACTTGAACAGATACCTTCATGAATCTCTTCCATTACAGCTGCCGCTAGATCGGGTGGGAGGCATTTCAGATACGGCCCCCCAAATGTCTTTTTGTACAGCTGCCCGTCCACCAACTCGAACATGGAAGCCCTCCTCTTACAACATTTTATTTGATAAGCAGGATTTTTATCTTGTGGGAGGGTTCCGTCTTTTAGGTAGTTGGTCATATCCACGACCCAGCTCGGGATGGCATAAGATATGGCCTCGATCTGGAGCACCATTATTGCTGGGGTTGCCAATATTTCCCGATGGGCAAAACGTTGGATATGAGCCGGGATCTCCTGTGCCCGATCGTCGAACGCTGCATGCTCTAATTTGGACAGGATATCTGCTTCAGTATTTTCGATTCTGGATATCTGGTCGAGCACCACCTGTTCAAATTTATGTATCTGCTCCTCGACCATTTCCTTGTAGGCCTTCATCCTTTCTTCTTTGGCCTCAGTCGTGCCGTTCACTTGATGTACCACCAGTTGACTGTCCGATCTTACTTTTAACCGATCGGCGCCCAGGGCCCTTGCATACTTTAAACCAGCAATGAGAGCCTCATATTCAGCCTCATTGTTGGTCACCTTGAAATCAAAATGAATGGAATAATATGCTTTGAACCCCTCGGGCGATGTGATCACAGCTCCAGCTCCATAACCTTTGGCACTAGATGCTCCATCCACATACATTTCCCACCAGTTATCCAGCCCGTTGTTCTCTGAATCTTTTTCTGAGGGCCGGGCGGTACATTCCGCAATGAAATCTGCCAGGGCCTGCCCTTTGATAGTAGGCCGGGTTTGAAATCTACCTCGTATTGCCCGATCAGGAGACTCCACTTGGTAATGCGCCCACTTGCCATAGGATTTCTCAAGATGGTGGCTAATGGCTGGGTAGTATATACAGTTACCGGGTGGGTCTGGAAATACGGGGCCAGGCGTTTAATGGCAGCTATCAAAGTCCAGTTTATTCTTTTCTAGCAAGGTGTACCTGGTTTCCGGGCCGTTCAACGCCTTGCTCACAAAATAGATTGGCCGTTGAACGCCATCTTCTTCTTTCAGCAGTACTGTGCTTACGGCCAAGTCAGCTACAGCCAGGTACATATACAAATGTTCCCCTGGTTCGGGTTTTGTCAAGACCAGGGGGGAAGACAGATATGTCTTGAAATCCTCAAAGGCCGTTTGGCATTCGGCCGTCCACTCGAAAGGGTTGGCTTTCTTCATGATTTGGAAAAACGGGATAGCTCGATTGGCCAGTTTTGATAGGAATCTGCTCAGGGCTGCTAGCCGACCGGTCAACCTCTGTACTTCCTTGAGATTCCTTGGAGCCTCCATGTCCACAATGGCCTTTACTTTTTCTGGATTGGGCTCAATCCCCTTCTCGCTCATCATGTACTCCAAAAATTTGCCTCCTCTTACAGCAAACGCACATTTCTTGGGATTCAGCCTCATATTCGCCCTTTGCATTATCCCGAACACCTTTTCTATGTCCAGGACATGGTTTTCCTTCTTTTTGCTCTTGATCAGGATGTCATCAACGTAGGCTTCCATTGTGACACCCAGCACATCTTTAAACAGCATCCCGATCATCCTCTGGAAGGTTGCCATCGCGTTCTTTAATCCGAATGGCATGACGATGTAGCAGAACACGCCATCCGAAGTAACGAACGCCGTTTTCTCTGCATCGGCCGGGTGCATGAATATCTGATGATAACCCCGGAAAGCATCCATGAAGCTCAGTAACTCACACCCAGCAGTCTCATCCACTAGCAGATCGATCCTTGGCACTGGGTAGGGATCCATGGGGCATGCTTTATTCAGATCGGAGTAATCCACGCACATTCTCCAGGTAGATTGTTTTGGGGCTAGAACCACATTGGATAGCCATTCTACGTGGATTACCGGACGGATATGCTTTATCCTTAGCAAAGTGGCCACTTCCTTCTTGGTGAATTCCCGCCGTTCGGTCGCTTGATACCGTTTCTTCTGTTGGACCGGTTTAGCATCAGACCGAACGGCAAGTTTGTGATATATTATTTCTGGATCAATGCCGGGCATATCTTCTGGCCCCCGGGCAAATAGCACCTGAAACTTTTTGAGGACGGCAATCACGCCATCCCGGATATCTGCCTCCAGATCTACCCCGATAGCAACCTTACGGTTCGGGGGGAGTCGAGGTCGATTTGTTCAAGAAGGGTGGCGGGCTCCGGGTGTGCCTCGAACTCTGTTCGGTGGGTTTCCACCTCAATTGTATTCACCCGCATCCCACAAGTGTTCATCTGTTTCAGGGCCTCCCGATAACATGTTCGGGCTGTTGTTGGGTCAGTTCTGGCCACCCCTACCCCAGTGTCTGTGGGGAATTTGATGCATGAGTGGCGGACAGAGGCTATTGCCTCCAGATCTTCCAATCCCGGTCGGCCCAAAATGGCATTATGGGCGCACTTTATATCTACCACCACGAACGTCATTCGGAGTGACGCTCTGTGGGTTTCATCTCCAATTTCAACCATCAATTGGATGGTCCCTTCCGCCTCGATGCAGTTACCGGTAAAACTCGCCAGTGGAGTCCGCAGGTGGGTCAAGTTGCTCCTTTGTAGACCCATTTTCTCGAATGATTGTAGATACAATACATTCACACTGCTCCCAGTATCGACCAGCACTCGGCGGATTAAAGCATTGTCAATACACATGCTCACCACCAGTTCATCCCTGTGGGGGCTTGGAGAGTTGGGTAGATCAGCTGGCCCGAACGTGATTGGGTCTGTCCTTCCTTTCTTCTGGGGGGGAGCGGAGACGGACCCCACATAAAGACTCCGCTCGAACCTTTTCCGTTCGACGTTCGAATCTCCGGTCTCCCCGCCCCCAAATATGACCTTGACCTCCATTCGAGGCTTCTTTCCGGGGCCTCCCGAGCCCTCTGGCTCATCCCTGGGAGGAACATACACATCATTCTGAGGCTGGGCGTCACGTTGAGCATCCCGGCGCCAGCTGTTAGGTTTCCTGGCCGGTTTTAACGTGCCCATTGCATTCGGATCTTTGTTCACATATTTGCCCAGATGGCCCCTTCGGATCAGATCCTCAATTGCTGTTTGCAGGGCCCTGCATGCATTGGTGGCATGACCCTTTCTGTTGTGATATTTACAGAAAGCATTGTCATCCGTTCCCATGAACTGTCCAGAATCAGTCAGGATGGGAATATTGTCCCTCTCATTCTGGTAGATGGCCGCTATTGATAGGACCAGGGGTGTAAATCTCCCTTGTTTGGGAGGTAAAGTGGCCGCTGGGCTAGGACCCAGTCGATCGGCCAGTCTGATCGGGGCAGCAGGCGTAATGACCTTATCCCTGATCATTATTTCTTCTTCTAGGGCGGCATGCTTGCGAGCCCTATCTAATACTTCGGCGTACGCCGTGCCCGGATTCTTCTTCAATTCTTTGTACAACTCCCCCGTTCAGAGAGCATTCGTGAACAGGGTGATGGCGGTATCATCCGTCATGCTTCCCACTGTTAAAGTTTCATCCCTCCACCTTTTCAGGAATTGGTTGAGGGTCTCCTTGGCGTTTTGCTTCACGCTGGTCAGATAGCTGAAGTGCCGTTTGGGATTGGCACTGGAAGCAAATTGAGCCAAGAATAACGTTGATAACTCGGTAAAGCTATTGATTGACCCGGGCTGTAGTGTCCCGAACCATTCCTAGGCAGGCCCCCTGAGCGTGCTGAAAAACAAACGGCAAATGGCAGCCTCGGGTGCTCCTAGCAGCATAAGTCCGCCTTGGTAACTCCTCAGATGTACGTGGGGATCTCCCACCCCATCATAAATTTGGCCGGTCGGGGGCTTGGCACCCCCTTGGATATCCGTGTACATGAGCTCCCTAGTAAACGGGGAAGTAATCCCCAGTTGGACTGGTGCAGGTTGTACAGGTACCCTGTTCATCTGGTCCCGCATTTCATTCATTTGCCTCCTCATCTCGGCCATCTCTTCCTCCTGGGCCGTCAAAGGGGGCGGTGGTGGAACCCTCATATCCGCACAGTCCCGGTCCCAATGCCGCTGAGGGGCCCTAGTATTTTCCCGCTCGGCATACTGGAAATGATGACCGACGGGAGTTGGTCCTCTAGCTTGCGACCCGACCGGGGTTCGGTCACTGGGACTGGGATGCGCTGCTGGTGGGGCGCTACGTCGATTATCCCGATGGGTATGTGAGCGGGATGACGTTGTGGTCGTTTCCGCGCGTGGAGTTTCTCCTGTAAAGCTGGAACCTCCTTCTTCTTCGTTTGCCATGTGCTGCATGAATTGGGCCATGTCACGCATGGCCTGGGGATTTCTCCTCAGAGATTCGGGAATCACAAAATCCCCATTAACACGAGGATATGATCCTCGACTGGATTGTCCCTGGGGGTTTTGACTCCCCGGGGTGTGACTCCTCCCGTGACGGTGTGAACCGTCGTTTGTATGATAGGAATTGATTCTGACCATTTTTAGAAATAGAGGTTTTTTGGATGTTTAGAAAGTGAAACTTTTTGCAAGTTTCCCACAGACGGCGCCAATGTTGAGGGTAAGTCCCGCAGATCCGAAAGCCCAACACGAACTTTGGATATATCAGGAATGGCCCATAATCAAAGTGTATAAGAAAATATAAGATCTGAACTAACTAAAACTCGAAAGCTCACTTGTATTAATTAACCAATCTGATTACAAGGGATTTCCCGATCGGTAAGTCGGAAACTATGCTTTAATACAAGGAATAAGAGCAAATGATGCTATTCTAGAGCTTGAGTATTGAAATGCTAACCCTTACAATGACTTGAAACCTTCTATTTATACTAATGGAGAGCATGGGCTGCCTCTTGCTGATTGGCCGTTGTTCCACCGACTTGGTCATCCATGCTTCCACTTGCTGATGTCATAGTCTGGCATTAACTGCACCTGGCCACTTGCTGGTTGGCCGTTGCTCGAACGGGATGTTGGTCCATACTGAAGATGCTGTCAAATTGGCCCAAGTATAGTATATAGTCCGAACCTCGTTCGGTATGTCTTCTTATTGGGCCAACCTTTATTTAGGCCGAACTCCGTTCGGTATGTCTCCTTACTGGATCTTTTCATCATAGAGTGATGGGCCTGTTACTTGGGCCGGATACCTTGGACCTTCCCGATCTGGGTATTGGGCCTTTAGGTCAATATCCCAACAAATAACTTTTGCCATGTTTAATCACATGAATCTTATCGGTACAAGGAATTGATTTTGGAATTGCAAATTTTGTTTACCAAGAAGGGTGTTCGTGACTCTTGAGGAGTTTTGCTAATATTACGTTACTATGTTTGAGATTATTATTTTTAGAATAATATTATATTGCTAATTCTTATATATGGTGCATATTAAATTAAATTTGTATCAATGCCTAAAATAAGTTAAACTTTATTATCTATGCAATAAATTATAAAAAGTAAGAAGTAAATGAATTGTGTAATTTTAAATTCACTTCAAATGATCTAAAAATTGTTTAACTAGTGTGTCTCGTATTTAATATTGTTTGATATTTTACAAATCAAGTACTAATTATCTAATAAATTAAAGATAATTAAACATTTTAAAACTATGATTTTTTATATAATAGGTATCATAAGTCTTAAACAATGAATTGTTCTATTGTGTATTTGTTTAAGTTATGTTAGATGTTTTATCTTTTAACTCTCCTATTAAGTATTACATAATGTATGTATATATATTAATTTTGAAAACTAAAAGTTAAGGTGACGAACACATATATAACTAATTAAAGTACAACAATTTTATGAAAATAGGACATATATATAGTAGAAAAAATTGAAAATTCACCACCCCTATGCTCCCCTTAAATCCATCCTTGACATCAACCCTTCATTTCACAATATAATTACACCTGTCACCATTGCAGTTGACTTAAAATCTTGATATTTCAAACTCGCAATTATTATAACACATATATCCATGGACACAGTTATTCCCCCAATTTAAATGGAAAGGAAGAAAGATAAAAGAAAAAGGGGAAAAAAGGTCCAAACACTCGTACGCAAAGCAAGTCCACATTCAAAGAAGATCAAACGGCAAACGCCAGACACCAATTTCTTCTCAAGGATATATCCTGTCTCTCCACCCTCCTCTAGTCCTCTGCCTCTCTTCTCTTTTTCAAGATCTAGTCTCGCTAAGCTGCTTAGTGATACACACCCTTACCGTTAGCTAGTTCATTTCCCTCATAGATATCCCAACTTGCGAAGGCATCAATTAATTCACAGCCACCTGTTTTTTTATCGCTGGAACACTCCCAATCACAGCTGTATTTACACCCCTATATACTCCGTATCTATCTTTTTTTGCACTTCTTCCAAGAATCTCCTGACCCACACACCCTGGAGCTGAAACCCATCAAGATTCCCGTTTTCTATCTCCTGGGAGTTCTTTTCTTTACCGTGTTCGGGCATTCATTTTTTCCAGCAGATTCAGGGGTTCTTGTTTTTTATTGAAAAGTTATCGCGCGCTCTATTCTCTTCTATAGTTATTGTTTCTTGGGTGCTTTTTGGGCTTTGATTCGAAGAAAGATTTTTTTTAAAGTCAACTTCTTTAGCTCCATTTGGTAATTTAGTATCTGCTATCGATAGCTGGGATTTGGGTTTTTGTTGCTTCTGTCTCTCAAAATGCAGTCGGATCAGCGTAAAAAGGTAAACACTACATATCTGCTTTAAGCTTAGTTAGTAAGTTTACTTTGCAGAGATAGTTGTATACGTATATCTGTACAGGGAAAAGATTACTGGAAAAAATAACAGTTATGTCACCCTTTGATGGTCTCTTTCATCAAAACTATCAAAGCTCTAATTGATGTGCTGATGATATAAGGTGCAATTAGAAAGTGTTGTTTGGATAATCTTTGAAGTATTGACACAAATAAGTTCGGATTATCTTTAAGATGGCAGTTAAAATTTGTGTCAGACTGTCAGTTCGACACAAATAAAAGTTTTGTAGTATGAGATTAGACAATAGTATTAGATTCTTGGAAATGCATGAAGGGTATAGGTATCAGATTTTGTATAAGGCTTTGTGCCTTTGTTGAAGGGATGTGGATGATTTAAGGATTTTGCCTTGGGCTGAAGATAAAATGCTACTATCAACTGGAAACCAGACTACACTATGCTCCACCTTTCCTTCATTTTATCCACTTGATGGAGATGGCATCTTTATGCATTTACGCGACCTTCCATAGTAGGGAAGAGGAAAGATAGTCATCAACCTTTTAAATCTGGTTGTGGTCGGACTGTAGTTGCATCTTGCACTGAAGTGGAGTATTTTTTGCATTGAGGTTACATAAAGTTGTTCAAATACTCAAATAGAATATCCAAATAGAATAGTACTCACACTATCCCATTTTATGTGTCTAACTATTTCAATGAGACAACCTGAAGATAATCTTATTCAACTTTTTTAACATTTAATTTAACATGAACCAATAAAAGTAGCATGATAAAAATTACATCAAAAGTTCTACAACACTATTAGTGCCATGTTTATTTAAGCAAGGTAAAAACAAAGTTGTAGTTTGATAGATGAATAGAAACTAAGACATGTAAAATGGGACTGGTGGAGTAGTAAAGTACAACTTTTATGTGTGGTCCAGGATATACAGAAACTTCCATTTGAAAATTATGTTGATGCCTTGTATAATATAGTTTATTTATTCTGATTCATATGTCCGCTTTGAATGTTTGATTGTAAGCATTCATGCATGGGGCCATACGAAGCAAGAAAATATTAGACTAAAAACCATGAAGCAAGAATATTCTGAGTTTTCTTTGGCCTCCTCTCATCCTTAATGTAGTGACATGGTCTTTTGATATCATCATGCAGTCATCTGCAGATGTTGATTTCTTCACTGAATATGGTGAAGGGAGTAGATATAAAATAGAGGAAGTAATCGGAAAAGGAAGCTATGGTGTGGTCTGCTCAGCATATGACACACACCTCGGTGAAAAAGTTGCAATTAAAAAGATAAATGATATATTTGAACATGTCTCTGATGCCACACGTATCCTTCGGGAGATTAAGCTTCTCAGACTTCTTCGGCATCCAGACATTGTGGAGATAAAGCACATACTGCTACCTCCTTCGAGAAGGGAATTTCGGGACATATATGTAGTCTTTGAACTTATGGAATCTGATCTTCATCAAGTCATTAAAGCAAATGATGATCTGACTCCCGAACATTATCAGTTCTTCCTTTATCAGCTTCTCAGAGGACTAAAGTACATACATACAGGTTGTATGATTAATGGTTTTGCTTATCAATTTGTTCACTTATTTATTTCTTGAGAATAAATTTACTTCTCATCTTTACATAATTCATCAGTATTATGAAGTCTGTGATAAATGGAAAGACATATCATTTGTAAACTTCCGATAACTGATAGTCTGATACTGTTGGAATTCTTTCCAGCCAATGTGTTTCACCGAGACCTGAAACCAAAAAATATATTAGCAAATGCTGACTGCAAGCTCAAGATCTGTGACTTTGGCCTTGCTAGAGTGGCCTTCAATGACACCCCAACGGCTATATTTTGGACTGTAAGTATTCTATTTCAGTCTTTTTGGTATTTACTACTCTCTCCGCCCCCAAAATGTAAGATATTTAGGTTTGGCTCTATTTTTTAGAAAATAAATGATTACTTACTACCTCCGTCCCACTAAGATTGGGACAAGAGAAGGTGGCACGATTATTAAGAAAAGTGGGTTTGTGTGGTTGATATTAAATTGATAAAGTAAGAATAAAGTAAGAATGATTTAGAGCCACACAATCTTTACCAAATTTGGTATGGGACAATCTTAGTGGGACTTCCCGAAAAGGTAAAATGGGACAATCTTAGCGGGACGGAGGGAGTATTATTCTACAGTTGTAACCTTCTAAAAGGAAGAAAAAGCATTATGAGTCCCCAAAAAGTAAAAAGGTGAATTCATAGATAAAAGTGAAAAGTGGGAGAGTAAAAAGTTGGAGAAGTTCAAAGGACATGTCTGTAATTTTGGAATAGACTAAAAAGAAAAGTGCACCTAAGAATATGGATCACATTTCTTTTGAAAAATATTGAATTTACCTTGGTTAATAATAGATTATTGAACTTTCAATTCTTCTAGGATTATGTTGCTACAAGGTGGTACCGGGCTCCTGAATTGTGTGGGTCATTTTTCTCCAAGGTACTTTTGTTAACATTTACTGCTGTCGACCATTTTATTGATCAGTACATTCCATAAATAATTTGCACATTCTTGATCAAAACCATTGTATACTAAAGTATGTCTAGTAACATTTACTCACAGTATACGCCAGCTATTGATATATGGAGCATTGGCTGCATCTTTGCGGAGCTATTAACTGGAAAGCCTCTTTTTCCTGGGAAGAATGTAGTTCACCAATTGGATCTGATGACTGATATGTTAGGAACACCTTCTCCTGAAGCTATTGCTAGGGCAAGCCCCTACCTGTTTCTATTTACATGATTCATTTGGTTCCTTTTTCTATTTGAAGCTTCCGTGGAAGATTAATAGTTTGTTGTCACTTACAGATAAGAAATGAGAAGGCCAGAAGGTATTTGAGCAGTATGCGGAGGAAAAGGCCCATACCTTTCTGCCAGAAATTTCCAAATGCTGACCCCCTTGCACTTCGCTTGCTGGAAAAGATGCTCGCTTTTGATCCTAAAGATAGGCCTAATGCAGAAGAGGTACACATGCACATTTCTTTCATGAAGCTTTAGCTTCATAGTTTCTAGTCCAATTTCATAAAGATCATGTTGTGTCACAAACTGCCACAGGCGCTTGCAGACCCATATTTCAGAAACTTGGCAAGAGTTGAACGAGAGCCTTCTGCTCAGCCTGTTACAAAAATGGAATTTGAGTTTGAAAGGCGGAGGATAACAAAGGAGGATGTGAGAGAGCTAATATACCGTGAGATTCTTGAGTACCATCCCAAAATGTTGAAGGAGCACTTGGAGGGAGAAGAACCAACAGGGTTCATGTATCCTAGGTATTGCTATTTAGTTATTTGATCTTTGTTCTCTTTCAACAAATATACAAGCTCTTGCATGGTTTTCTTTTGTGACTACTTGCTTCTTATCGAAATGCATGCCAAACTTTTGTTACCAACATCACATAATCTCTGTCCAAGGAACTGAGCACATATCGACAATATTTGCCTTTTTAAACTCTTTTTAAATCTTTTTAAGTAGTTTTGTTGATATGTTTTAGGGTTATTTGGTTCAAGGATTTTGGAGGGGAGGGAAGGGTGATATTTATTTTATAAATAATTTCTGCATTTAGGTGGTTGAAATAAAGTGAAGATAAAAACATGTTTAAAAGTACGATCTAACTCATCTTATAGTCATTTCAAGCTTAAAGCCCCCAACGAGTAGAAATATGTTAATAAAATAATAATTAATCTGTCCCTTCACTTCCATCAGAAATCCCCATGGCTCAAACCAAGCAATCCCTTAATGTGGGTAAATTGTAGCTATAGTTTCTGGCATTTAGAAGTACATAACATTGGTAGTAGCATGTGCAATTACTGGTCGGCATACCCTTGATTGATTTCCTAGTTCACTAATCTACTGCTACCTCATTGTTGGTGAGAAGCTAATGGCATATCAATTTTGGTTAGCAGACATTATTGAAACAAGACATGCATGTTACATTTTACTTTTATGTGTGATTAGATAACATAAAGCGCTTCTTTTACTCCAGTACAGTCGGCCCACCTGACAAATACTTACTTTTCCGAACTATGATTAATTTACAGTGCAGTAGACAAATTCAAGAAACAATTTGCATATCTTGAAGAGCACTATGGAAAAGGTGGAGTAGTAGCTCCTCCTGAGAGACAACAAGCATCATCCTTACCCAGGTAGGTAGCTATGTGATAGTATTTATTTATTAAATACTTCTTAGCCTCTAGCATGCCCTTACTGTCACTGCTTAGTGTTCCTAGCTTTCCCTTTTCTACATCTGTTTATTCATTTAAAAATAATTATGATGTCTTTTCCTTGTTTATATGATTTAATGACTAAATAATGATTTGGACATAGGGCATCCGTGCTATATTCGGACAATTCTGTGCAAAATCCAACTGACATTGCAAACAATCTCTCTAAATGTTCTATCAAAGACCGTGACAAGTCAATCACGGACAGGAATTTCGGTGCTCCCATGACAAGACTTCCTCTCCAAGTTCCTCAAGCTATTCAAGGTAGACTTATCTTCTTTCTCTTTCTATCTTTCAAGCTATCATGTGCATGGTACGTAGTATATCCAAATGAGCATTATTTAGATGCAAAATAAGTATCAGTCTCTGCCCCCAAATAATGCTCACTTTCCCTTGTATCCATCCTTAAACCATCTCTCATTTCCTTTCAAAGAATATATTATGTGGCTCATATTTTTTCGCTCCTTTGACTAAATCTCAACACAACAGTTTTTTATTTTCTTAATCATTGTGCCTCAAAATGTGGGTTAATTTGAGACAGAGGACGCATTTATATTCAAATGAACATTGTAGAACTTGAAATGGATGTGGCAGGCCGGTGGGCGTAACTCAGTTGGTAGACAGGGGTGCCACAAGGGGTAAGTTTCGGGTTTGGATCCTGGCAGCTGCGATGAGAGGTACTATGTAAAAATGCATTGGGCCTCTGCAAGTACTTAAGTCAGATCCCACTCGCTATATGTCACTCTGTGATTGGCCGGTGTTGGGACCCTCAGAGACGGGTGTCATCCTTCTCTTTTGGAAAATGGATGTGGCAAAAAAAAAAACCAATGAAACAAACGTTCTTCAAATGCAAAAAGACCAATTATAACAAAATTATAAAATACCTGGATATAAAATTACATTAAGATGTACGGTAGGTGTATCCCTTAGTTGATGGCTGTTCTTTAATGCAGCAGCAGGTGATGCAGCAAGGCCTGGTAGAATCGTTAGTTCAGTTATGCGCTATAATGGCAGTGGATCAGCAGCAACTGAGGTGGTTGAACAACAGCGAAGAGTGCTCAACAAGAACCACCCTACTACTGCTACTATGCCCCAATATGCTATTTCTAACCCTACAACGACATATTCTAGGAGACACCCCAGCTGTAAAAGTGAAAGAGGAGAAGAAGGCAGTGAGGGGACTAATGGTGTGCCTAAAACCACCGCCGATCACTACATAGCTAGGAAAGTTCCTGCTGCAGCTCCTGGTGGATCATCAGGAACCCAGTGGTATTAGCATCTCCTGGTTCCCGCCTAACATATACCTTTTTTGCTTCCTACAACAAGGATGGGTCTGAGAGTTCTCTCAGCTTTTGGTTTTCCATATGTGACAGAGCATGCACATAATTAGGAAGTATGAGAACTTGGCCGGCGGGACCTTTTAGGCATAAGCATAACATAAGCTCTCTCATCATCCACAACATTTCTAAGAAAGAGTGGAGCTGTGGGTGGCATGGCATTGAGAAGACGTGGATGCTCAAAATGGGTGGGTAAGAATTGACGTTACATACTTGATTTACTTGTTTCTGTTTTAATTAATATGTAAAGCAGCGAAAACATGGTGTAAGAACTACCAACTTAGATTGTTTCCACTGTGAAAGCCGGTCATTTTTCATCTGAATCTAAGCTCCGAACTAACAACAAAAAAGGACTTCGAAATCAAAACAATGCTACTGTAAAACTTCAAAAATTTTGTATTATCTGTCTGTTGACAATGACCATCCCCGGAATCAACATTTCAGTTATATTTGTAAAATTTACTCTAGTAATGTTTGTTTCAGTTTCTGCAAATACTTTAAACTATTTATAGTGTATGTTCCCAATAATAATCTTTATTCGGATGAGACTCGAACTTACGTTGTGACATAGAGTGAGTATGTGTGAGTAATGTGTGTTTTAGCTTTTGCTGTTTGGCATGTTTAGTAAATGACAACTCTATTGTGACTCGACTCAACTTGCTAAACTAGCATTTTGGAAAGTGAGTGATGCAATCAGATTTCAAACCATAGTTGGTTGTATGATTTTATAACTGATTACATCAGAGTGTGGTTACAACAATAAGATTAATCCGCAACTCTTTTTGGGTTTAGATAAAGGGAGTCTCTCACTCTCTCTGAGCACAGACGCCTGATTTATCAAAGAATATGATAAATTAAATGATTATTACACAAAAATTCCAATCGTTTAGAGGTTGTGATAAAATTATTACATTACATATATGATTATATAAAAGTGCACATTTTCAGTATCTAAAATAATACTATGAACCATCCTAAGTGCCTGTAGACCTGTAGTACATTACATAAAAGTGCACATTTTCATCACGTTTTTTAAAAGTGGATTTTTTTTGTTTTCACATCCTCATTATGCATTTATGCCTCTCAAAAAGTAGATAAAGAGTAGTGTGAGGAAGAAAGTGGATGTAAAGTAGGTAATAAAATAAGGATATAAGAGTAACTTTATATTAAAAAGTTGTCAAAAATAGAAGGGTCAAGTTTATTTTGGACGGAAAGTGTGAAGTTGTTTTGGACCGGAGGTAGTATTTCATTAGCCAATATGTCATTATTAATATTTATTTTATCAACAAGATCTGTATATCCCCCTCTAACTTCTGGTTAGAGCACAAACCCAACCTCTCTCTTGTTCTTAATATATAAGCTACATTTATGATGAAAGGAAACAACAAAAATTATCGATATATGAATAATAGATATAAACAAAAGTAGCATGCATGGACATGGGGAAGCTAAATGGAAGCTAAAGGAGTTACTCTACTGATGATGGGCTAGTATGCGAGCACGGGCACAACTACACTACATTTCTCAAACAAGAGAACACCTAGGAAAAAAGTTCTTCATATGTCCATATTATCAAGCCAGGTTTTGTTAGGAGGTGTTTATGTTGATTCCTATATAGGCATTTTAGTTGTTCGATGGAATGTCTAAATGAAATGTTGTAATTTGCAAGAGAAACAAATGAATTAGAATTTTCTACACACATTTACAAATCATTGCAATAGAGACTCTCACATCTTATTTCACTGGGTGTTACTCCCACCTTTTGTATGATTATGTTATTCCTCAAGTGGGGAGGGACTGAGGGGCTGGGGGTTGGGGTAAACAAGGTTGAACTTAGGCCTGTCAATGAGTCGGGTCTAGACTTGGACCCGACCCAAATCCGATTGTTTATAACGAGTATGAGTCCTTATTTTATTCCGTTTACTCGGACCCAAACCAGGACCCGTTAATATTTTTAATAAACGGGTCGTCGGGTCGGGTATGATACACATGATTCCGACTCGTTAAGGATCCGGACACGTTTAAAATTTCTTATTAGTATACACACACACTAATACATAAAGTGATTAGTTATAATACTTCAAATAAAAAATACAAACTAATACACACACACACACACACACACACACATATATATAAGGAAGAGATCAAATAAAAAGAGGTTCTTCCGTGCAAAGTGCGAACAATTGCACTTTTTCTTCTCCGCGTTGCACTTTTGCGTGTTTCTGTTTCACTTTTTCGCGATGGCAAAAAACTTCGTTTTAATTACGAAATTGCCACCGCGTTTTTGATCAAATTTAGTTCACTTTTGGCTCATTTTGAGCCATTAGATCTCAAAATGAACGCACAAGATTAATTCTCACTTTGCATGGGAAGACCTCTTTGTATTTGAACCCTCCCCTATATATATATATATATATATATATATATATATATATATATATATATATATATATATATATATATATATATATATATATTATCGCAAGACACAATCTAGAACCCCACCTTCTATTATTATCACCAGCTTGATCCACACCATGTTCTCGCATATTTGACATCATTCTCGGGCATTGGGGTAGCACGCCACTTCCGTGTGATAATCTAACAACATTGACATACTTATCACCACAAACAACATTGCGTTCTCGCATATTTGACACCACTCTCAATTAGAGGGATGACATTTGATGTCGTGTAATGTGACTAATGCATTTAGTATTTATGGTTATGAACTATAGAGTCGAGGTCAAATAAAAATCACCCTTAACGTGAAATCTGCAAATCGTTCAATTCTTTCCAATGCATTATTAGATTTCTATGTTGCACATTTTCTTTGACATACAACTTTTGATTTATTTATCAAAATGCGCATTTTTTTATTTGGCATGTCTCAAGTCTCAACCAAGACCAAGGTTCATAAGTCATCAACGGTCAACCCTTAAATTTTTATTATTTACAAATATATATATAGGCATGGACCAGTTCCGGGTTGCCCGGGCCTGGGCCTAGGACCCGACCTGGGGGTGATTTTTGGGGAGGGCTCAGACTGGGTGTTTTGGAGAGGTTTGGGGTGTGGGGGGTTGGAGGTAGGAATTAATTAGAAAAGCAAAAAAAAAAAAACGGTACCCGACCCAAGCCCAGCCCAGTAGAATCCCGGGCCGTTCCGAGACTTAACCCACAAGAAAAAAGCCCGATTTGGACCAGCCCGGACCGGCCTGGAACCAGTCCATGCCTACAAATATACCTCATATTCCAATCCGCTGTTTTTCAAACTTGCTGTATTGCCACATCCATATCTATGTAACGTAGCTATATTACCTATATATCCATACCCATGTTGAGATTTATATGTTTTAAATATCTTTTACGATTAAAATAAGAATATAAATTGCATTTACAAAAAAATGAACATAGGAAATCCATTTGGACTGATGAATAGACAAATTTATTAACCATAAACATGCTGCGCTGCCAACTTGTTACAATTGAAAAGGCATACATCATTTTGTTATAGCGACAATGGAAAAAGTAATGTCCTCGTGTCTCCTTTGCACGTCATCTTGGGACTTGATAATTGTTCAAACAAACAAATTTCCATCAGTCTAAAACTTTAGAGACAATTAATGAATATGCATATCCTTCAATGAGTTCCTCACCCCTCTCCCCCCATTAACCTATGCAGTATGCACCAAGTGAAAAACATATCGGATATCCTACTATCCCCCCATCATATATATTATGGAGTTACAAATCAAGTTCTCCATAATATGACACGCTCCTGAAATTTCATAACTGGGCTAACATTAATTTTCATATGGCAGAACTGTACAATATGACGAGCCTCCACAAAGCGCTTGGCTACGTTCAAGTTATTCGACGTCACTTACTCTTGAAGAAACTAAGGTCCCAACAACGCATCACCAAACCCTCCCTGCTGTTGCCAGACTGATTCTTAACAACAGTCACTGTTGCGTTAGTGTGATCAACCAAGGGAGCACTAGTCACACTCTGGGAAGTATCACTACAAGGAGAAGCCTTACTGCTTTCAGTTTCCTTTGTTGGAAGGTGCACATTAGCAACATCAGTTGGGGATTCATTCATGGGCACAACTGGCTTGTCACTGTGAGGAGACGTCTCATGCACAACTGACTTGTCACTGTGAGGAGACGTCTTATTGCTTTCTTTTTCTTTTTCAAAACAGTGTCTATTAGGAACAGCTTCCGGGGGCTCATTCATGGGCTCACTTTGTTTTGAAGTAGAAGAGTCTGAAATACTTTGATGAAGTGTTTCTGGTAGGCAGTTGCTTGAGTCAACATGAGCGGTTGTAGTCAGTTCTATGTCTTTAAGTGACTCTAATACAGCTTCCATGAGCATCTGAAAAATAAAAGTTACAAAGGTCATGTAAATCTCGACATGCCAGAATATTTTTAAAAGATATCAGCCAACGTGTTTCTACCCTTTCTTCTTCCTCCATGCTGCTTGGAAAGTCTACCAAATCATTAAGTGAGTATTCCACATACTCATCGTCGTCTATTGAAGCAGGCATGTTCTGATCAGATGTGTCACCATTAGAGAGCTCAAAGCTGATCATATTTGAAGACGAAGGGGCAAGAAGATTGGCTCCACTTTCTGCTTCCTGAAAAGAATCGTTTGAAGTGAGTTTCAAGATTCAGAATTCCAGTTGAAGTTTGAAGTCCATCGTTATGTATCAAGTTTTGAGCATATCTCATCCTTAATATGGTTTCCCATCCTAATTAGGTTTAGGTCCATAATTTTCTCAATATCGATATTGTAATTTTCTCTATTTTGAAGTAATTAAGCCTTAAAAGGCACAAACTGCCACTTGTTAAACATGTATAATGCAAATGACCTACTTGGCCACTTGCATTAGTTTTATTGAAGATCAAATGGAGCATTAATCCACAGTTCCACACGTGTAGTAGTCACGGTTCTAAAAGTCACTCTAGGCGCACGACTAGTCCCCGTCTAGGCGCTAGGCGGTGGCCGGACGCCCCGATTTTAATCTAGGCGCTCCGACTCATTGAGTTGGCGTCTAAGTGAATTAGTCGGCCGCGTAGGGCGCCTATTTGCCTGCCAAGAGCGCTTTATTGGCTGCCTAGGTGTCTAGATTCATCGAACATTTTTTTAGTTTTTTTTTTATTTTAGTATCCTAGGAGATATATGCAGTGTAACTTTAACAACACATATGAAGAAAGCTACTAGTGAGTAAGTGAGTTAGTATAATATATTATTAAATGTGACAAGTCTATAATTCATGCATGTTGATGTGTATATGTGTGTATTTTTTTTTATGTACACACAAACACAACATTACTAATCATTTTTATGCAAAAATATTGATAAAACTACAATTTCTATATCTCTGACTAGTCCCCGCCAAGACGCCCGCCTAGATGCCTAGGCGATGGGCTGGCGCCCGACTAGCGCCTAGCGCCTTTTAGAACATTGGTAGTATTTAACATGTATATTAAGAAAAGAGCTGAAGTCCGAAGGGATTGGAGATGCCATTTAGTGCTTTCATTACTCAATTGTGAACTTCTGCCTACAATATTTCACAGGCAGTTTAGCAAAATTATGTGAAGCTGCGAGAGAAGATGCTTCCGCCGTGCCCCCTTACATAAAATCTGGTTTTGCGGCAAACAGCAGCGGCTCTTCTCAACCCTATTTTCCTACGTGAAATTCTCAACTATATTAATTGAATTTGAATTCTCTCTAAGCAACGGTTGTTTCCCTCTCATGTAGGGTTTTTTGTTTCCGCCGTTTTACTCCGAGCGTGCAGCTATATTAATTTGAGTAAATCGTTAGATTTGATCTCAATTTCAAGAAAGTAATTTAGTCGGTTTGAGATTCCTTTGATGAGGGCATAGATTTTTGTTTTATCAGCAAGAGTGGAGATTCAGAAGGCAAGCTATCGTGCGATGTTGATTGACGTTTGGTGGCATGTTATCGGTGTCGAAAGTGAAGGCATGGCAGAGAATGTGATGAACAAGAATCAGGGTGAGGAAGAAGATGCAGTATTGATGGCCAGTCCGCCACCTGAACTGCCGTCATGGAGGGATCGTGTGGCTAGAGTCGGGAAGATGTCGTTTCAAGATTGGTTTTGGCCATGCATGGTTTATTGCTTTATATTTCTTTTCATCTTTATTTATGTTTCTGTAGGCTTTTTACTTTGTTATTGGTTTACTTGTGTTAGTGGTTTTTCTGAGGTGCTTATGGGAGTTATGTGTCTCGAAGCTCTCGTATATTCAGCGAAAAGTTTAGCTCTATTCTGGGTGAACTTTTCTATGCCTGATCAGGGACAAGGGGACTTTTCGTCTATTTTGAGTTTGTTAATGTGGTAAAGAGTACGGAGACCTTAAGAGTCAGGAAAAATTCCATGTTGCCCGTTTGGTGGTCAGCAATTCGCGCTGCTTCCTTAGAGGTGGTTGCCTCAAAATTTGATCGTAGGACTTTTATTGAGTTTAGATGAAGTCTGTCAGAAAATAGTTGGATTTTGAGTTATTGGCTGGTTGTAACTGCAAACCAATGGTTAAATTAATATAATTTGACTTTTTTCCTTCAAAAAAATAAATAATGTGAAGCTAGAGGTAATACCTTGTCTTCATATTGTTTATCATTTGCAGTGATGTTCGACGGTACCTGAAAAGGGATCCATATTATAAGGATTAGACATCAAATACTGTGCTAAAGAAGTACTGCAAAACAATTGCACCAAAAGATTAATGGGATAATCACTTGGGCATTGGCATAGGTTGGACATAGCGAAATAGAAAAAAAAGTACCAAAAGTTTCATGTGATCATCACATGGAAATATGATAAAACTCGGACTGATACCTCTGTCTTACTCATAGGCCTTTTGGAGCGAAGTTGCTTAATGCAATCCTCGGTGCTACTCGCTGCTGCACCTGAAATAAATAAATCACACTGGTCAACTATGTTTGAAAACATACACAGCAACAACACTACTAAACTTGTGATCCGTCTGCAAAAGACTGATATGTTTCGATTACTAAAAAACAATATTACAAAATTGACTCTTTACAGAGATAGAAGGAGTAATAAAAAACCATGTAACAACAACAATCGAGTTAATATTAATAAGTACCCAAATGGGTCAATCAGAAAATCAACCGAATAGGCGAATAGCCAAACACATAATACAAGCTAGAGAAACCATGAACAGAATCCATACCTACAGTGGTAATTGGAACATCCACACGAGATCCTACTTCATGGATGTTATTCCGATGAATCTAAAGGCAACAAGAGTTAATCCTTTTCAGTGACCCTCACACATAACAGTTTCCTTTCCCTGAATTGGAAGTGAATAACGTGATGGTAGCAGATTACCTTTCCAAAATAATTGTGTGACATGCCAAAAAAATCCCCTAATTCATCATCAGGAGGCTGTAAAACATTGTTGAAAAAGATACTTATAGAATCAAAATAGAATTGTGGACGCGGAGAGTTGTGATCGCCTTCAAATTTGATAATATTTTTGTCCCCCTGGAAAAATACAACATCAGGGGATCAGCTTTTTAAATATTAAAAGGGAATTTTGTATGCACTTTGTACCCTATATTTTATAATCATTGCTGAGAACACTATGAGAATGAGAGCCTTGGCGCACCGGTAACGGTGTTGATGTGTGACTGAGAGGTCAAGAGTTCAAGTCGTGGGAGCGGCCTCTTGTCAAAATGACAAGGGAAGGCTTGTTCCTCATACACCTTTGTGGTGGGACCCTTACCCAGACCCTTGCCTTGCGGGGATGCCAGTGTGCACCGGGCTGCCCTTCTTTTGCTGAGAGCACTATGAGAGTTGTAAAATAAGTAAAATGATCTCCATATTAAGAGTTTAAAGACTCTCTCCGAGTGATAGTCGCCTTCATTTTTCATGGGTGTCCATAGTGCTCTTCCCCTTTTTGGGTGATTTGGCGGGGAGGATATGGTGAGAGTAACATAGATTTCACAACTCATATTGTCATTGCAAATAGTCATGCAAAACAATAATTTAATTTGGTTGAATAAAGCATGTTACTAACGATTTGTTCGGCATATATTAACATAGAGATATGTGCTTATTTATATAAGACACAAGAGTAAGCCTTTTTGCAATAGGTGGATTCGGCTAGTCATTATCAACACAATAATGGAAAATCAATAAAGCTAGACGATTACCATATATGCTTCAAATATACGATCAGAATGATGTGGTCGTATAAAATCATCATCACAAGCATGACCGATCAAGACAGGCACAAAGCAAGTCTTTGCTACCTACACAAAGGAAGTGATAAGGTTGTTCACTATAATGCATCAGAAAAATCTATAGATAAATCAGATTTCTTTTCTTGTTTAAATGCTTCACAAATAGTAACACCCCTTTAAAATGATTTCCTAGCAATTTTCTTTAACAACACCCATTATGGGTCATCATAGTGTGCAGTGTGCCAAGTTGCTAAGTTAGAAACTCAAAAGCATTCATATTTGTAATGCAAATACTGCTTGAAAATTAGACACCGCAGGTAGAAAATTTCCAACACCAATTCTAGTTCAGTTGGAAAGCTGGCCAACATATTTGAGAGCCATTAGACATTACATGTCTAGTATAACATATCTTTTTTAAATATCAAGATCATAAATGCTACTAGTTCCCATTAAAAGACTACCTCAAGGAAAAAAGGATATGATAGCATGTGAAAACAAATGTTTAAACCAAGCTCCAAAACAGCCAACCAGCGGCAAGCAAAACTTTGGAGCTCACATGATATGAAGAGTGGACAGCATCTAAGATAAATCCACATAAGAACTTGTGCAGAACTAAAGCCACTAAAACACAAACTTCATCTCCGTACATGCCCAATAAAGATCATCTCAATCTCAAATGTTCTATAAAAATTAAGAACACAGTAACTGGCTTGCAATTAATTGTGATATCAAAATTATATTAAAAAATCAATAAACACATTAAAAATTGAAACTAAAAATTTTAAAAGGTTTTAGTTTCATGTACCTTGATAGTGTTCAACTCTGTTATGTCAAACTTTGCCTTCTTAAGAACAGCTCTCTTCATGTACTGAATGGCAAACTTGACCTAAATTTGGGAAAAATAAATAAAGATGAAGTATTCAAACAGGACCTAGCAAGTGCAAAGGTTGGACATGGATTCTTCCTGGATTCTTCCGTTATGATGCTAGCCGGGAGGACGAGCCAGATTTAGCATTAACCAAAGAAGACAAAAACTAAAACCCGCCAAAGAAAACAAAATATAAAACCCACCAAAGAAGACAAAAATAAAACCCAGGAAGACATGGTATAGCATCCCCACTGCATCACATTTCATCATCATCATCATCATCATCATCATCATCATCATCATTACCCCAGTGCCGCAAAGGCTCCCACCTACAGTGGGGTAAGGGGGGGTCGGATGTACACGGTCTTACCCCTGTACAATAGCACAAAGAGACTGTTTCCGGATGACCCATAGTGAAATTCACGTCGAAAATTGCATGGACTAACTGTTGCTTCATAGCAAAGAAGCGCAGACAATTTAGTGAGTCATTTTGCTTTATTTCATCATATTTACAAGTCAAAAAATAGTGAGTCTTTGGCGCCATTGCAAATGATGAAAATAGGAAATGATGGAAATTTAGCAAAAATATAGCATTCCCACTACATCACATCTAAAATATGTAAATTTAGCAGAGCTTACTGTGAACTTGGGAAGCCGTATTTTGTAAGTGTCCACCAGTTCCATCATCAAATCAACCAAATCAGAAAAAGGGCTATCCAAAACCATGCCGGCAATAGAAGGATCCTCAGCACCATACATAAGGCTGCAACAATAAGTGCCTCAATTCAGTAGTTACTAACATCACAACCTATAGCATCAATAAAAGAATAGGACTTCGCTATCTGCAGATCGCCTAAATGGTCTTTCAGAAAACGGATACATTCTAGTTGAAAATAGTTTTGGCAACTGAAGAATTTATTGTATGGATATTAATCTTAATTTCTCATTATAACACAAGTTTTAAAAAGGTTCTGCATCAATAAACAATATACATGTCCTAGGTGAACTAAGAATATGGTCGACTGGTCCTAATAAGTATATAAGGAATACCTTGTAACAGCACCCATTGAACGACCCCACAAGCCAATTAAAGAAACATTTCCATCTTGCCGTAAATATTCAACAACAGCTTTAAGGTCATTTCTCTATATGAAAGGGAAACAAACTGTCATAAGTCAATAATGGTAAAATGTGAAGTTAGGAAATACGCAACCTCCAAAATTATGTAACTCAGAGGATTCATGCATAGCTTACTAGGCTCTTGCAAGTAGCTTATCAAAACTCTGGCATCAATAAATTTAAAATTCTCACAAAGGATAGAAGTAGATAATGACCCACCGCGAATAATCTTTAAATAGTTTCCACACATTAATTCTGTTTCCAATGTTTTACAAAACTATGATTGTTATTGTATTATATTCCAATAGTAAAAATTGTAGCATTTTCCTATTGTTACCAATTATTCTTATGTTTCATAACAACAACATTACCCCAGTTCCGCAAAGGATCCCACCTACGGTGGGGTAAGGGGGGTCGGATGTACAACGCCTTACCCCTGTACTATAGCACAGAGAGGCTGTTTCCGGATGACCAATGATGAAAATCACGTCAAAATTGCATGGACTGACTGTTGCTTCATAACAAAGAAACTCAGAAAATTTAGTGAGCCATTTTGCTTTATTCCATCATATTCTCAAGCCAAAAAATGGTGAGTCTTTGGCTCCATTGGAAATGGGACATAATATTTACCAGCTTTAAGAAACTTAGATATGCTCTCCTATCTTAGGTAGACAAAAAAAATCAGAAATGATTCAAGGCTGCGAGAGTATTCCAAGCTATAAAGCAAGGATGGGGTAAGTGAATCAACATTTTCCAAAACAAATATGAGATGTGGGCACATAAACCATGAATCCAGATTCACAACAGTACAATATCAAACTTTGTTCTAAAGAAAAGCTGGCCATAAATGTGCATTCAAATTTTTTATAACCAGCAAGAATTTGCATGGTACTGCAGCAGTTGAGTCGCTGGACTTGCTGATATGAAGAAGTTACTAAAGAGATAAACAATCAAATATTTTTTCTTCCTTTTTAAGAATGTTTATAATTGGACTGAATTTCCCTGGTCTGGTCCGGTTTGTTTAAGTTTGGTCAAATAGATGTATGGTCCATGTGTATTTTATAGTTGTCGAACTCTAGTCCGGTCTGGTCTATTTAAGTTGGGTCTAATCTATTCTGGTCTGGGCTGAAACTAGTCCAAGTAAAAACATCCTAAAAGGCAACATGATACTTAGCTACTTACTTCATTCCACCCCAATGTAACATGCTCTCCCCCAGACAGTCCAGATCCAGAAAAGTCGAGGGTGAATACAGTAATATTTGATGGCAATAATATAATAGCAGCTTCACTGGCATCTGCTCTACAGCCACTGGAAAAGGATCGTTGAAAAGGGAATTAGTTACATCTAAATTCGAGAAGGTATGTAGCCACTACTGCACATTTAAGCAAATAAAAAAGGTGGGGCCATGCAGGTTAGACTACATCTGTACAAAATATAAAAGATAACCAGAAAAGCCAACAAGTGCAGGTTGGCAAGTCCTATATTGTACAGACCACCCTGAGAATATGCTGGCCAGAGAACAGAGTTTGCATTCAAGATAGGTTTTAAATGTACGTAGTATAAACACAATTAGCACTGTAGCAACTAAGGCTGTGACCTTTTTTATTTCATGTGTGATTCCCTTATCCCCAGACAAAATGAAAACGGGATCAGAAAAATCAAGAGGAATAAGTTACCACTCAACCTATATTCCACAGAGATCTGGATATTGCTGGAAAGAGAGCACAGTTTACCTTCAAAAGGCGTGCGAATTGAGAAGATGTATAGCATAGTTAGCAACTTCTTTCTAGTGCAATTTTCCTCGGTAGAAATAATTTCTTAAATTTCAAGCTCATGCATGAAGTACAACCGTGAGAAAGTGAAAATGAAAACTGATATGTATACCTATTGCTCACATGCAACACATCCTTATCTTTTAATGATCACTCTGAACCCTAGCTCACCATCACAGTATTATACCGTTATCTAAATTCAATAACCTATTAATGTGCACATTTTCACAAACCTGTTTCCATGACAGTATATTACACATGGAAGTGGCTTTTCTTCAGGACAGATGATAGGCATGTAATGGCTACATTTAAGTGCATCACCCCGACTGTTTTTTACCTGCAACATGATAAAAGCATCACTTCGAGTAACTGGTGAGTCCATATTTACCAAGACACTACTTTGACTATTAATATATTTAAATAGCTATTAGTAAAAATTATATAAAAATCTAATAAAATCATTGTGATAAATTTAAAAATACTTTTCTAATTTTTTTTCTAAAATATTAAGCAATAAAATATAGTTAAAGTAGAGTTTGTGAATAGCGTAAAATTTAACATGATGCAATTAATAAAGAACAGATGTAGTATTAATATGTTAATCTGCACACTTAATGTAAATAGCCTTCATATCAATTAGTTTGTCAATTAGCAATAGCATATTAGAAAGGGAAACTTCCCCAAATAGGATTAATAATACTCCTATTTTGGAATCACATTATTTTTACTCTTATTTAGAACAATTTTTGTATTAGAAATGTTAATAAGTTACAGATATTTACCTTTTCTGCACAAGGCTACACACCATATATATATGTACAATTTACAAATTAACATTAGCACATTCTCTAAAAACCTATAGTCACTTGGGTTTACTTTTATATGTGATACAGTGTTGTGGCTTCAGGAGTACAAGAAGACAGAAAAAAGTGGAAGATACAGATGCTTGTCGAAAGCTTGACCTCAGGAGATCATCTATTGGTTCATGAATCCGACACCAGCAGTTTAAGATTAAAGACTATTGGTGTGACATCTTCTGGTTATTTCTCACGGGAATTATTCAGGGGGTTTTATTTCGATAATTGTCTAGGTATTTCTGAGATACATTTCTGTCTACATAAGATTCTTTAATGGAAATCGACTATATTGAAATTAACAAAGCAAATATCATTCCAAGACAAGACCGGCCCCAAGCAAAAGTCCAACAATCAGACTTAGACTCTGCCACCCGCAAATGAGCCGCAAGATTCGCTAAACATATAACGAGCAAATGAAAGCTTAACTTGACCATGTTGGTCTCCATGTCCCTAAACTGATATGAAAGGCTTACAACCCCTCTACCAATTTAAAAATGAAAAAAGAAATAATAAAGAGTACACAAATAAGTGAAATTGTAAAAAAATGGCATGAAGAAATAAAATCGAAACGAGCCATCAATATCCGGCCATGCAGTGCCTTTGCCAAATTCCACTAGACCTGCAAAAAAAATTCACCAGCCAGAGCAGCAATGACATTTTATTCTGGTATGAAGCTCATGAAAATTATAGAAATATAGAATCACCCTTCCCATTAATGGCAGTGGTTCGGGAGGAGGGGCTGTCGGACCACCATAAATGGATCAAGAAGAATGATGGCCTTCAAGCAAATCAGATCTAGGACTTGGGAATATCTTCAATAGAAATTGAAAAATATAGCATCTTGCAGCAACTCGCATCACAAGTTTGAGCAGATGTCACCCACAAAACGATTTCCAAAATTGACAGTAGAAAAAGAACTCTAGGCATACTAAGGAATCAAGTCAATAAATCACTGCACATACGAGCTCCAGGCCACTTTTTTCAGACCGACCTCATCCACAATGCTGCATTTTCCGTCAACGAAAGAGCAGTAAATATGATGTCGCGGACCAACACCCTACGCAGCTCTCTTGTTTCGCCAAGAGGCTGAATGTCTTCTGTCTACATAAGTTGTGCCGTCTTCTACATGCTCTTTTCGAATTACTTTATAGTTTATAGACGTTTCTATACTTCATACATCAGTACATCCAGAGTCCTGTTCGCGTAAGTTACAACCTTTTATTTTTAGTCTATTCAATGAAGGTACAAGCTCTTACAAGTTTTGAATGGTTAGTTATATCCTAAAACTTACTTCCAATACTTTTTTGGATGAGGGAGTATTAAATTTCAAGCCATCAATGATGGGGTAAACACTACCATCTAAAATAAAAATTCCAACAACATTTAATGGAGGCATCAAAGAAAGGAAGTCGTAGTAAATTTTAAACTGATCTTGATCTCAAATATATAAGGCTGTACCTCCAAATCTTTCCGTTGGAACCACTTCCCTTTGAGCATGAATTCTTCATCTAGTAGATCATTCTTCGGGTCATATTCAGCTCTGAATTCCAGAAGATATATTCATTAACCTCTTATAAACTTTAGTCATGAGAACGGTGGAAAGAAAAATGGAAGCAATTTATTAGCCAAGACATAAATTTTACGGAGAATATGACATTATATCAGATCATGACACTAAATGACTGTTTGGTAGGCTCTTTTACAATTTAGTATCGATCATATTTTTTACCAAACACTAATTTATTTGACTTCACGCGCTATATGGGTGATAACCGGAGACGATCACTTTAGCCTTTTCTTCATGTATTTTGTTTTTGTTATATCACTATTCACTAACATCTATTTTATTTTCGCATAATTAAACAAGTTCAAGAACTTCATCACACTTCTCCCTTACACATACTCCTTATATGATTATAGAGGGGAAAACATGTAACTTCTGCTCTAAGTAGTTAAATCGCTACTCCATGGCAACTCGGTCAAGGGCTGAGTAGCGACTACCGAGTAGGAGCGATTACTTGGGATTACTCGGTGATTAATCGGCCCGGTATTAACTAAATTTGAAAAGATGAATGCCCCAAAGTTCTAGTAATATATTAGTTTTATGATTCTTAAATATGAATAAAATAATAATACTCCTAATAATGAAGTAGCAATAAATCCCTACAATCATAAGCATTCTAACTTCCATGAAAATCAATCACCTAATAATACTTAACTCTGAACTTTTGTCCAAAACTAATCTTCATTGGGTTCAAGAATCAAGATCATCATTTACTTCTTCATCTTCCATGTCCCCAAACCTAGAATGACTTTGTAGTCTTATTTTTTCAATTTTATAATACTTACTAAAATTTTCTAAGTTCCACACTATCCCAAATTAGTTTAAATTTTTCAGATGTAACCCCAAAAAAACAACTTACTGGCTTCCGAGTAACTCGGCAGGCTTAAGTTGTGACCGAGTAGAGAAAATTGCTGAGTACTCAGCGAGTTACTTGGAATCATGGAACAGTGCGAGTCATAGACTCATAGTACTAATCAGCAAGGCCCTACTATCCTGAGTAGCGAATACTCGGCGATTTGAAAACATAGCTTCTGCTTAAAGCCGAAGAGGTTAACTTTATGAGGCACCATACCTTAAGGTTTAGCAGTTTACTAAATACACCACAACATCAAAAAGTTGTAACAGCTCAAGCGTACAATAAGAAGATAATGGATTATGGGTGTCTGGATGGTCAAGCATAAATGTGATATCAGCATTCTGGAGAAAGCAAGAGATTAAAGTTTACTTCCCCTACTAAAACATGAGGGCTTTTCTAGACCTTGGTGTTTAAAGTTGGAGAAATGAAAATTAGTTCCTTTAAATGATTAAAC
The DNA here is from genome assembly GCA_945859875.1 of Cuscuta europaea. Taxonomy (NCBI): domain Eukaryota; kingdom Viridiplantae; phylum Streptophyta; class Magnoliopsida; order Solanales; family Convolvulaceae; genus Cuscuta; species Cuscuta europaea. Next base: position 3,236,224 of record CAMAPE010000038.1, on the reverse strand, counting down.
TATCTTCATTAAACACATTTATATTCCAATTTTCAACATACTTTAGATGACCCCGCTGATTTGTTGTAATTGTGCTTTTTTATGCTCCTATTAAATGAAAAGGAATGATATTTTTTGCCAATAATGCCTACTTGAGTCAGATTTTACACTTTTAACAAATACTCCCTTTGTCCTGTTAAAAGAATCATGCTTTAGAACTTGTGTAAATTTCCTTAAATTATGCTGCAAGCGAGCGGAGTCACTGAGTGTGTTATGCTTGGTTGCAAAATCCAATAAGTTTAATAATGTGTGCGATTGATAATTTATAAGAGTACTACCTAACCAAAATTTAAAAGTTGTACCTTAATGAGACAAAACACTTTTTTGGGGACTGGGGAAGTACACGGTATTTAGAGATCCCTTATATTGCATCAAATATGCAAAGAAATGGGCGTGTACATACAAAGAAGGGTATACACATCTTGGACTCTTGGTATATCCGTATATTAGAAACATTAGTTCTAACTTCAAGTTGGTAAGTCAAAAGCAAAAGTGGATTAGTTCCTTACTCCTTAGACATGTTTAGGCAGTAAAGATTAAAATATGTTCTCCAAAGAATTCAAAATAAGCCATATCCTAAGCAAGACTAAGGATGAGCACTAATTTTTTAGACCATATACTGGATTACTGGTTCTCTATTATTTCTAGAAAACCCGCTTTCAACTTGAATTATTTCATCCAAATAAGTGGTCTCATAAGCTCACTAAGATTCCCAAGTACAAAGAGATCTCTCATAATAACTAAACACAATCTTGAATCCACAGATTTATATAAATCTAGCTCCAAAAATTAATAAATCTAGCAGCCTATTTGCAAGAGCATAGCTAGTTTTTCGGTATAGGAGATGCCCAGATTTCAATTCAAAAACAAAAGGAAAAGAATTAGGCAACCCCATCTCAGAAATTGTAGAAAAAACAAAAAAAATAAGAAAAAAATACGAACTGTGAACTACATGTATAGTACAAACATAATTTGCTAATATATATTGAACGGTTGAAAGGAAAAGAAGGGGAAGATTGGTTAGAACCTGGGCGGTCTTATAATGAAGTTCACAAGCTGTTCCATACAGATTTAATGAACAATGGATGTTTTCATTTACAAAATATATGAGTACACGTCTATGTATTGGTTAGAACAGGGAGATGGACGGATAAAAGGAAGGCAAGTTATTTCCAGAGAGAGGACGAAGAATATGAAGCGGCTTCAGTGCTGTTTGGTACTTTCGTTCTCTCTGTTTCGTTCTTTTGTTTCTTGTTTGGGAAAAATGAATGCGCCGTAATGTTGTACGTAGTATTACCATAGATTATGTCACGTTTTTCACAGAGATTGCTGGCCCTAGGATGTTTTTCCTCAGACTATAATTTGTTGGTCTGATTTGATCTGGTCTGGTCTGAACTAGTCTGGTCTGGTCTGGTCTGGTCTGGTTTCTTTGTATTTTTATAACTATCCAAGTCTGGTCTGGTCTGGTCTGGAATGAATTACAGTCCAAGTAAAAACATACTTACTCCGTAATTTTTTGGGGAGATACGAAAATAAGAAAAGTAACAGGGTAAAACTAAAGTAGAAAAAATATAAAAGAAAAACAAAATAAAAAATTATTAAAACTGGGAAAAACAAGAAAAAAAAGGTAGAAAAAGTAACACAAAAGTATACTCCGTAGTAAAAGTCTCCACGTCTAAAAATTTATAAAAATGGACAAATAATAAAAATATCTCAAAAAGGAATAAGTGACGACTACGAGCATGTTTTGTAATACTCAAATCGACTGCATTGGTTGATTCTGCTGAAATTTATAAAGTTCTGACTAAAGTGGTTGGGTTGGCTGTTTCTGCTGATTTATGCAGGGAAATTGAAATATATTTTATTGATTAAATAAATACAAAATTATGTAGTATATGAAAAAATAGCTAAAATGATCATGTACAGTAACTGCAGCCAATACAGTCAGAAAAATAACAACCTTATTTTTTTCTTATTATTGCACAACCGAGCGCGCAAAATCAAAAGTTACGAGACTGATAAGACTGATAAGCCGAAAAATATGGTCACCAAATGAGCTCTAAAACAACAGGGACAGTATTTCAATACTTCTGATATTTTAAGTGAAATCATAGGGGCAATAAATAGTTTAAAATATATAAAGTATAAAAAAAGTGATGAGAAATATAAAAAATATGATATTGTGAACCGAATCTGGTACATTCCAAAAAGGGCGTCTCGACCCGGGTATAGGAAAGTTGGGACCGAAACCGACGGGTCTCAATGGCTAATGTGATTAATTTTTTTCATTTTTCTCTATTGGTTAGCAACCCAAGGATTTTTAAAACTGTTCACATTGAGGAAATGAGTGACATGACACATCAAAGGCGAGAAAGAGGAATTGAGTACATAATGCTGACTTCATTTTGTTGCAGTCGTAAAGGAATAGAAAAAATAAAAGATTTAAAAAAAATCGGCCATTATTTGATGTGGTTGTGACCGCATCAAATACCTATTTTCACATTTTGTTGTCCCAACTATTGATGTGGTTATCAACCGCAAGAATTACATTAAACTAACCACAACAATTAGGCTTTTTCCTAGTGTGGTTTTATACGTGGCAATTTTGTTATCTTATGGTGTGCAGGGGTAAGTCCTGACCTAAGAACCTAGAGGATGTAAATCATTTTGTGATTAAATATAGCATATCAACTTAACTAAGAAGCTCAAAATGCAATGATTGTGAAACTCAGTTACAAACTTCACATTCGCCATATTCATTATATCTTCGAGAACTTTGGTGGCCCATTTGAAATTTGATACTAGACATTTTGTGTTACTACGTTCTCATGCATACTAAAAATATTATAACATGCAGCAATTAACAAATCTGAAAGAAAGACATTAGTTGTTATTGATTGTAGAATATTACAACTAAAACAATATCAATAAAGTAGATGTATGTCATTGTAATACCAAAAGCAATTTATTATCTACATCTGAACCATCATTAGCACCATTTGCATCCTCATTATTATTATTATTATTATTATTATTATTTCTAATTATATATCTACATTGAAATTTACATTCACACACACTTAAATCATTGGTTTCAAATTCCTGGTTTGAAATCAAGAGAAAGTTTAAGTTTGTCCTTGCATACCTATTTATAGTATCACAAAAGATTGAAGAATACATGCTCTTCTTTTCTTAAATTCGATCTCTCTTTGCAACCCTAATTTGTTCTATTCACTTAAACATCATATTAAGATTCCAAAAAATGATAATAGTTTAACACCAAACTAATTACATTGCAACTCATCAAACAATTTTTAACACATAAGTTTAAGGGTATGTTACATTGTACATAATGAGCATTGTTTAGAACAATAACATGTATTCCAAAAATGAACATACCCTAATTAAACAAAACTCACCTTTAAAGTAGTGTCTTTGTGTCCGGAATAAGGGGAGATGACTCCCAACATGCATTTGATTTTTCCTTGTCACATTATTTTATAATAATGTTATAATATGTGTGTGTGTGTGTGTTAAAGGCCATTATATTGCAAGTAATTAGATATGTTTTATAATGTATAGCTTAGGCACCATATACTTACCACGTGATTACAAAAACTAATAATTAAGCAAGCATTTGATCACAAATAATCATTTGAACCTTGAATGCAAAAGATATCCAAATTAGATGCAATTGAAGAAGATGTCTTCTGATTCTTGAATTCTCCTTTTCAAACTTCTTCGACTTCTTATTTCCTCAACATATGATGTATCGATTCTCTTATGAGATTCCAATCAAAATGAAACGAGAACAATCAAATATGTAATGCTCTGGTTGGTTAATTTGTTTAAAGTCCCTACAAATAGAGAACACTCCCATTATTTGTGTTGTACATGGTTACTTAGCTTGTTTCTTTGATTGGACCAAAGGCCTATACACAGTGAGTAATATTAGGTTTCTAAGAGATGGCTAGGAGTAAAATAAGACATTTTTCTATTTCAAAAGTATTATATATGTTAATGCACTCAAATGAGTGAGATGTAAATTTGCTCTCGTAGCTAGAAAACAACTAAATGACTTTAATATGACTTGCTTTGGTATGTCACTTCCTTATGTGACATTTATTTTGAGTTCCATTTTTTATTTTATCTTTTTCTATCTATTTCTTGGTCATGTGTCCCGCCGTCTACCTAGCTATTCCTTGATCTTTTTTATCTTTAGGAGTTAAACGCTAATGTTATTTGTCTTTTTCTTTTCCTTTTTCCTTCTTTTTATTGTCCTCAATCTGTTCCCACCAAAGGAGGATGATTAGAGCTCTGGTAGATTGAGATATACGAAGATGAAAATGATGAATTGAAATAAAATCGCCAAAGATAAGATGTTTTGGTAAGAATTTACGATCCATCATAGATTGAGGTTTATGCTTGTTAGAGTGTATGGTGCAACAAGAACTCAAATTAAATATTTCTACGAATCTATGGTGCATCATGAGTAAGGTGGTTACTTGAAGGAAAATGAAAAAAAAAACTAAATAAGGAAAACTAGATATTTGGCCATGAATGTCAATAAATCTAGAAATAAATTAAAATGGAAGGAATCACATTCCTTATTGATATCATCTTCTTCCTCTTCAGTGTAGACTACGAGTCTACAACTAAAAGGAAATGTTAATGATAATAAATAGGGATATTTACGAAAATAAAGAAGGAAGAAAAAGAACTTGTTGAGAATATAAGAAGTGAGTAGAACACGCAAACGATGAGTTTAAGATGTTAACGTTAAACCCGTCATTTAATAAGTTTATTTTTCTCCAAAATATAAATGGAAGCTTGATATGAACATCCAATATAGGTAAGTGAGAACCTTAAATTGGAACGAATGAAGTACTTTTTCCGTGAATTTAAAACAAATTATTCATATGTTTTTATGGAAAACAATATATGATTTGAATATATAATGGTCAAAGTAAGAGAATTTTAACTCTAAGAGTAAAAACGAGGATTTATTTGAAGAGGATGAAGAATAATATTTATTTCAAATTCAAAGGGCACGCACCCACTTATGAAGAATAATTTTGACTAATAGATATTAGCTCACTCTTCACTCTTTATTAGTTTCAAGAGTTTAAGTCTTACATTGTTCATATATGTAATCGCATTTTATGTATCATTGTATTATGAAAAAATTACTTGATGAAAAACAATTTAAAATTTATTTCAATGCGATTAAGTTTTCAAAATATGGTTTTTAGAATTCAAGTATTACGTAATCAACTATATTAATTTTCAAATATGAAAGTCAAATTGTTGTAAGTAAATTATAATGAAATAAGTATGTATATGCACATATGTGTGTGCTTGGGTATTGTCACAATTAAAATATATTGATATCATTACGCCAAATTAGTTGGTGTTTGGATGAAATATGAACTGACCATGTTCAGAATGCATGAAAATACAGACTAGTCCAGATCTGTATCATTTAGTTGTGACATAACTTAGATGATCTAACTCGAGATTGACGGAATCGAGATATCATAGTGAGAATAGTCGAGATCGTAATGTCCTAGTACATGTTATTTTAGATCAATTCAATCCTTGCACATATGGTTGGAGCACGACACAGTTTGGTTAGTCGGGAATCGGGACCGAAGACATAATTAGGATGTTTATACTATTCAGTCTCACACCATTAATGACAAAGGTAGCCACGATAAATGAACATGGAAAAAGTAAGAGAAAAAACACGTGTGCTAAATTAAGTGGCACATAGATGCGTGTAATCATAAACAAAGAATTGACAATTTGGCCTACAAGACATCAAGATAAACTCATTTGGTATGTTACCATTTATCCCATATGCTTTTTGTTTCTCTTTCAATTTTGCTTTTGACTCCTTTCTTTATTCATGGTTTAGTTTACCCTTGATATCGTTGTTAGCGTGCTACTCACTTCTTATATTCTTGGCGTACAAATTATTTTTCTTCCAATTTTCATTGTCTTCCATCATTGACATTTCCGTTTGAGCGGTAGATCTCTAATCTACATCAAAGAGGAAGTAGAGGACTCTAGTCTCTAGATGAGAAGCGGTTAACTTCCTTTACTTTTTATCTTCTTTATTAACCTCTATTCACGGTCAAAATCTAATCACCCTTCTTCTCCTTTTCTGTTTTCCTTGGGATACCGACACATACAACGATATATGTAGTTTTTTTCAAGCCCGATGGCAAACCAAAAATGATATATGTAGTATACGACTATACGTATCATGCATGTATTCATAATATAATTAATGTACATCACTCACTCGCAAAAAGGACTCATTTCCATTTTCCACGATCCATACATGTATCTAAATAATTTTTCTTAATTCTTATTTACTACATACATATTCACGCGCAATAAAGATATATGTGTACTTGAATTTGTCAATATCCCAATTAATGAGTTGATGTTGGAATCTCTTTTCAAAAAACATGGGTGTAAATGAAAATCACAAAACATAGACATTGAGTTTGAATTACAGACACTCTATGTTTATATTTTGAATTTAAACTTTTAAATTTTACATGAATATGGTCTTTGACAATACTGCTATTTCATTTATGAACCTTCATATTTTTATGATTTAGCTAATTAATCTCCACATTTACAAATTAGCATACATCCCGCTCGATCTGTATCTTATGTTTTTCAACTAGTGGTATTGTTACACACATGTTTAATTTGTGTGTATAACAATTAAAACATCACTCCTTTTATCTTACTTTGTCTTGTTTTTTCTTTTCGATCCCATTTGGTAGCACTGGAATGACTTAACCAGCCCGATTTAATGAAATTTTTACATGTACAGAAAGTTAATAGCATTGTTGGACTCTGGAAGTTCATATGTTGCATTCTATCATTACGACATGTGCATCGATATATATAATGCACATGCATCCTATAACTTTAAAATGCAGCACTGACATGTGTTTCAACTCCTATCAATGTGTGCTAAATTATTAGACTTATGCATTTGAAAGCTTTGTACTGACAAGTTAATGAAGAAATCCTGACTTGTGATAAGAAAAACTCCGCCTTTTAGTAAGAAAAAACTTCTGGTCGTGATATGAACTAACTTTGCAGCTTACGTGGTTTTAATTGCCTATATTTGGACAATTGAATGATTAGTGGGGGGAGGGTTCATTTCCAAAATTCTTTTGGCGGCTTGGTAAAGAGTTTTATAGATTACTCTAATAGGCTTGTCACTAACTATTGGTAGTGTGCCTTAGCGATGCAATTCAGTACATATCAATCAATGAGTACTATCATGAATGTCATACAGATAGCCGGTCATTTCATGTAAGTGGATGGTGCATATGAGTTTACACTTTGCACCATAAACATACTTTATATTGGAACACACCTCTACATATTTTTTTCAAACAAGAACACGATCTAATGAGAGAAATGAGATAATTCCGAAGCATTGGATTTCAACATCGTGCATTATATGAAACACAAATGTGTACTATTATAAATTAGAAAACGTGCATTCGAACTGTGTATTAGTTTAAACACAAATGTACACACTTAGCTTGAATTTTCCATTATTTTAACTATAAATGTGCACTTTCGTGAACCATGATGTATGTCATTTTGGGGGTTCTCGTTTCTCACGTTAAGGAGTGTTCTCACTAATCACTATAACCTTACACTGCTCTCTATGTATGGTATTCCCAAATATCTTAGAAAGCACATGAGTTTTTTCCTAAAATATAACTAAAATAAAACTTACGGAAAGTGAATAAAGTTATTGTAATTATACTTTTATTATTGTTATAATCGAACATCATTATTGAAATTTAAAAAATTTAAAAGTGATCAAGTCACATTCTTCTCTATCCTCATTTTTTATCATATATGGAGTATGACGTATTGAAGATATTTTTAATTGAACTCAAATTTTCTAGTCACGTTTGACGTAGTCTGGTCTATTTAAATCTGATTTATTTTAATTTGGTCTAATAATTACCTAGTTTGTGTATATTCTAAAACTATTAAAATCTGATTTAATCAAATCTAATGTATTAAAATTTGGTTTGGTCTCATGTGTATTTTAGTGAGACTGAAATATGTCCAATTAAAAACATTAAGAGCCCGCTTGGTAGCATGAAAATCGGTTGATTCGGCTGTTCTACTGAAATTTATGAAGTTGTAGCTGTGCACGAAAGTAGGCCTGTCAATGGGTTGAGTCCGGATCGGAATGTAGTGTTCCAGACCCGGACCCGTTAAGTTAATAATGAACCCGGACCCGACCCGTGTACCCATCGGGTCTGAAATTTTGGACCCGGACCCGGACCCAACGGGTCTCAGAATCAGGTCGGGTAGACCCGCCCGCTAATTATGATACACACACCATTATAAACTTTGTGAAAATAATAAGACATGTATGCGAAATATAAAGCAAAATGTACAAATTTAAAAGCAAAATATATCTTCACTTTAAAAAAAATCAAGGTCTCTCACAGAAAATTAGTACTTTTATCTAATAAAGTATCGGTTCTTGTACATGCATATAGCTCCACACTATGTGTCACTTTCTCTCGCACAAAAAGCTTGTAGAATAAAGTAGAAATTAGGTCATAAAAATGTCTCTTGGACTACTAATAGTATAAAATCATATGTAGTATTATATATGATAATGATATAACAATAATAATACTAATAATAAATAGTGTGCTTTTCGTACTGATTCCAATACACACTTTATCAGTATGTATTTACAGCCAAAATGGACATTAGTTTTAGGGTAACTTACTGTCTCGATTAGTATCACTTATATAGTAGTTATGTATTAATTTGTATATTGTTATTGAATAATCACAACTAATAACTTTATGTATTACTATGTATATATGTATATTAGTTTCTATTTTATTTAAAGTGTTATAACTAATCACTTTATGTATTAGTATGTATATAAAAATAAGAAATTTTAAACGGGTTCGGGTCCTTAACGGGTTGGAATCATATGTACCATACCCGACCCGTTTATTTAAAATACTAACGGGTCCGGATCCGGGTCCGGGTAAACGGAATAAAATATAGACCCATACCCATTAAAAACAACCGGATCCGGATCGGGTCCGGGTCTAGACCCGACCCATTGACATAAATTTTAAACGGGTACAGGCCTACACAAAAGCAAAAGTTACGTGTTTTGTGAAAAAATTGACTTTGAAAAAACATGTTGCCAAGCGGGCTCTAACTTTTTGAAAAAAAAAACATCACCTTTATTTAGTTTAGTACGGTAAATTCAACAAACCTTAGCTATGTGTCAACCAACCTACATATTTAACGGAGACTTCCGGACGACATACTTACTCCTCACATCCCAGCATTCCACCAACTTCCAACTCCTCCCATTGCAAAGCTAGCCATTATCCTCCATATCCCACAGGTATGTATTTTTTCTCATCCATTCCTGCTATACATATTCAAGTGGGGTAGAGAAAAGGTGTCTGTTTAGCCTTTCTTGACGTTTTGATGTTTGTAATTTAGAAACACTAGTTAACTATACGATTAACTGACTTGCTAAAAATTGGGCAGTTTAAACCTGTCTGTCTGTGTCCTATTGGTGGCAGCTAGTGAATTTATATTCTAAATATTTCCTTCATAACTTGGTGTGAGATTCTGAAAGATTTTGAACTACTCTTACTCGTCCTCGCCCCCTTTTGATTTTTTCTTCTTCTGACCCTTAGTGCACTGATTCAGAAAATTGTTTGTTGGACTTTCTTTAAAGATTCTAGGACATGTTCACCTTTTTTCTTTTTGAAAATGAAAAAATGGAAATCCGAATGCGTATTACGTGGCTTGCATACAAAAGCATACTAAGCAGCAGATTCTTAAGGTTCATCCCTGGGTTGATGCTTCAATAAAGTCTCCATATGTGGTTGGTGCATCATCAACTATAAAACATTAAACTAATGATCAAACAGATGAAGTGTGTTTCGTGGTCCCCGTGGTTGGTGGTGCATCATCAACTATCAAGATGCATCAAAGATATTTTATGCAAGAATACGTAAATCTAGAAACTCTTTTATGCAGCACATGTTATTGAAGAAGGTTTTAGATACTAGTAGAGTTTTGCAGTACCTTTTGTTTGCTAACAGAGATTTAAGCGAATCACATTTTCATAACACGTTTTTTCTTTGATAAGATGATTGCTTTAATGCTTTCTATTTCAATGTTTCAGTAGGGAATAGGTGAAAATGGCACAAGTTGTTCCTTCTGCACAGTGGCAAATGAGGATAGCCAAGAGCTCTACTGAGGCAACTCCAATGGCTTCCAAGATGTGGGGATCTGTTGTAATGAGACCAAACAAAAAAAGTGCAGCAAAAAGCTCTATTAAGTTTAGAGTGTTAGCTATGCACTCTGAGAACCACACTGTGAACCGGCTGGAGCAGCTGCTAAATTTGGACATTACTCCATACACTGATAGGATTATTGCTGAATACATTTGGTATGTTTTATGTTCCTTTCACATGTTCCGCATCGTTCCCATCCAATCTTCATCAAGACACAAAAGTATAATTCTTTTAATCTTTAAGTGTTCCCGCATGGGGTGTTTATCAGATACTTAACTAATACAAAAATATGAGGAAAACCTTGCTTCTTGAAAACACTTTTGGTGGGTTAGACTCAATTTAACATGCTATCAAAGTCTTGTCCGGTTGTGATTTGTTAGTTCATTTGGCACCCCATAATTTAGGTAGTCTGTTAGGTTCGGTTGGTTTGTCCCTTTTATCCAGCCGAGTCTGGGGTTGGTTTCTTTGGGGTAGTTGGCCCTTGTGTCCACCCGCGACCCTTTTATTCACCGCTCTAGTGGACAACAGAGTCATTTAGCCTGATGGTAAGTTTCTCTTTTTAATTAGTTGTAACCTATAAATCAATCAAAGCACTTAAATATATGATTCATAACTGATGTTGCATGTTGACTGTAATGCTTATGTGATTAAAACAGGATTGGTGGGTCTGGACTTGACTTGCGTAGTAAATCCAGAGTATGCAAAGCTGATCCAATTTTTACTTAATAGAAAGTGGTATACATAGTAAATCCTTCCTAGTTCTCAACTATGTACTTTTGAATATTCAGACGATCTCAAATCCAGTTCAACACCCTTCAGAGCTTCCGAAGTGGAACTATGACGGATCAAGTACTGGCCAAGCACCTGGAACTGACAGTGAAGTTATTCTATAGTAAGTAATTGTGTATAACACGAAGGGTATCCCTGTAATATGGTATAACCTTCTTTGTTATTAATAGATTTGACTCCCTTAAATATGGTGTTAACCTTATTACAGATGTATCCTTAGGGTACCATACACAACTAGTAAGCTCTTGTGTAAACTTCTTTTTAAATATCATTTCCCTCCTTATGCATTGTGTAAACACATCTTCCTTTTAGCCCCCAGGCAATATTTAAGGACCCTTTTCGTGGAGGAAACAACATACTGGTTAGTGTAATAAACCCTCTTTGAATAATTTTATGTCATTAGTTTCACTGCCACTGATTTGAATATATTCCTGAAATAGGTTATCTGTGATACATACACGCCAGCTGGTGAGCCCATTCCTACAAACAAACGCCACAGGGCTGCTCAGGTTTTCAGTGACCCGAGAGTAGAATCAGAAGTGCCATGGCAAGTTTACTTTTTCAGGCTTTCTTATTGAAACCTGTTTGGTTTTGGGATGGGGGTTGGGTCCATTTTAGGTCTTTTTATGAATCATACGAATAAATTATGCTATGTGAGCCTTCATTCCAAATTAATGCATGTGATTGTTTTGACATGGCATCCAAAAAGTTTTCATTTTACATATAAGGCAATAATATAATGTAAACTAGTCGATCCCAACTAAAGGAATGTTTGCCATTGCTTTAAAAAGCACTTTTATGCTTTTGCTAAAAAATTATGTTTTCAAATAGGCGCTTCTGTCTAATTTTAAAGCACTCTAAAGCAAACATCTAAGCAGGGGGGAGGGTGTTTGGAACTGCATTTCACTTTTTCTATAATACTTCAAACTAATACACCAAAAATTACCCTTTTTAACAAACACTCCAACTTTTTCATAAAATCACTTTTATTTTCAAACAATACCAACCTCTCCAATTAGGCATTTTCTCTATAATTTCTAAAATAAATTACTTCTCACAAGTAAACTCAAGCATTAACTATAGTGGATGATATATGTCGACAGTCACTATTAACATGTCATTTTAAATTTAATGATCTGGACTATTTTTACATCCGCCTTCTGCGGTTATTGCTTACTAGGTATGGAATAGAGCAAGAGTACACCTTATTGCAGCAAAATGTGAAGTGGCCCTTAGGTTGGCCTGTTGGAGGATACCCAGGTCCTCAGGTAAGATAGGAAATAATCTGCATACAATGGGTCAATAGACAATTACTTTAAGTGATGCATTTAGAAACGGTTCTTTTCTGGGAAATGCAGGGTCCTTACTACTGTGGTGCTGGAGCAGACAAGTCATTTGGCCGTGATATATCAGATGCTCATTACAAGGCCTGCCTATATGCTGGAATTAACATTAGTGGCACCAACGGGGAGGTCATGCCTGGTCAGGTGATATTGCGTTGACCAGCCTTGTGTTTAAATTAGGAACCTAATTGACAGGTCTGCGGTTTCTTGTCCTTGGATGACACTCATAAGATATCTTTTACGCAGTGGGAATTCCAAGTAGGCCCTAGTGTTGGAATTGAGGCTGGAGATCATGTCTGGTGTGCTAGATACATTCTTGAGGTAATATATTGCTCCCGTTCAATAGCCTGATGGGGGTATCTATGACCCAAGATGTTATTGCGTCACTTGTAGTAATAGTAAAGCTAAAAATGCATACACTATAACAGAATGTGGTAGTTTGGTGGGCATTAGGCACCCTTAGGTATCTTGAGTAGCTTTGTCACCCAGGTTCAACTCCCACCTCCGACACTCGGACTCTTTATGTAGGTTTTACCTGGCGGCAAGGGTTTACGGGAGATTCGTGTCAGCCCGAGGTTTGGCCTTCACAGTGGTTGGGCTTCACTGTCCAAAGTATTCTGGGGTTATCAATATATATATGTACACACACTACAGATTTCTGATAATATGACTCATGGACTCTTATACTCCCCCCGGTTCCAAAAGATCTTGACACTTTGACTTCACAGTTTTTAAGGAAATAAACACTGTTTGGCACTGTTTGACACTGTTTTGTGTAGACTTATTTGCCAAATAAGGCAAATAAGGAAGTGTAAAGATCTTTCTGGTACTGCTAAAAATGGAAAGTGTAAAGATCTTTCAGAACCGGAGGGAGTATATGAAAAGAAATAACAATAACAATAGCCCGCTCGCATTACTCATGAAGTATTAATATTTAAAGAAGATCCAATCATCCAAATCAAAGTGTATAACTGTAAGTCTATGTGTCTATATGTAATTGTCTGGATTCCATCACTCAATCAGTCAATCCTCAGTTCTTAAAGTCCTGAATTCCTTATTCTCAATCATCCCCTTGGTTCAAGATTGGTACTTTATACATCTTCCCAAATATTTTTCATTGCTTTCTAAAGTTTTGTCCTAAAAGTTTCAATTATTACCTGAATCCAGTAACTCGATGAGTAAAACGAACCTCCTAGTCAAGTAATTGCCGAGTAATTCGTTTTTTGTAAATCATACTGACTAGGTAAGCTACTCAGTGCGCTCCAGGTCCGAGTAGTGAGTAGTCAGTGCTCGCCTATCTGTAAACATTTTTTCCCCTTTTTAGAACACATTTACAAATATAATGTTATCTTTAAGGATAGTTTACAAAACCTTTGCTAACCGCCTAACCCAATTCGCTATTGTTTTAGCTTTAATACTATTAGTTTTTTACTTTACAGGGTTATGAACTTTCAAAGAAATTGAAAACTAATAAGATAAAAATGTTTCTTTGACCATTTCACTGTCAACATTTTGTGCTTATTATATGCACATTTGCTACCTGCCTGCATCCGAGCTCCAACCCAAAAGTAAGGAATTCTTATTTTATCTTCTTAAATTTTATAGAGAATTACTGAACAAGCTGGAGTTGTTCTTTCACTTGATCCAAAGCCAATAGAGGTACTGTATTTTCATTGTAATGAAATTCAAACCCTCTCTCCTCACTAACCTGTTAGATAATTATAACCCTTTTCCAATTCGAGTTTTCAGGGTGACTGGAACGGTGCTGGATGCCATACCAATTACAGGTACTTGTAAATATTAATATATAATTATGATATTTAGTTATATTTATACATTTTGAGCCATTTAATATTTGGGTTTGATACTTATATCTAATTTAACTATATTATGAATCATTTCTACACTCACAGTACCAAGAGTATGAGAGATGAAGGGGGATTTGAAGTTATAAAGAAAGCGATTTTCAATCTCTCGCTTCGGCATAAGGAGCACATCAGTGCTTATGGAGAAGGTAATGAGAGAAGGCTGACGGGAAAGCATGAAACTGCTAGTATCAACACATTTTCTTGGGTATCTCTTCTAAATCAGACTTTATATTCTTTAAACAATATTTGATTGAAGATGAAAATTCTTTATTTGGTTGGTTGCTAGTCATAAATCTCGTTGAGATAATAATGTGTAGGGAGTTGCTAATCGGGGTTGCTCAATTTGTGTGGGCCGTGATACCGAGAAGAATGGAAAAGGTACGACTGATTCTTGAAAAATTTACACTATCTTACTACCTAGGTCATGTAGCATTTTCCGAAGGGCAAGTCTCATGTAAGACGGTCACACGTTGAGACAGCCAGGAGACATTTTTTCCTAAATATAATACATTTTAACATAGATTTAATACAGGTACTTATCATTACAATTTACAAGTGATTACTTTCAGAGACAAAAGTAAAACATTTATTTATGCTTAAATCATGAATATTTTAACCTTAAACCAACAAGTAATACACTCCTACCTCACATGACCAGTTTTTATGTTCTTCCCCAAATGAATAAAATGGTAGTCTATAATGCATTTAGAAATATTTTTATCTTAAGCTAATTTGCAAAGAAGCACCCGTACATCTTTGAATCCCAGAAGGTAAAATATGTCCTTCCATCATGAAATTATCTTATGATTTTGACTTAAGATGCCTCTTGAGAAGTGTGGTTAGAATGAAATTTTATGTTTGAATTTTGGGTCGAAATAAGTGAAATAATAACAAAACTTATTTGTTTCCTAAAAAACATGAAGATAATTTTGACACAAAAAAAGAAAGCGAGAAGACACATTTACAACAGAGGGAGTAGCTAGGAGGTAGGGCTGAACAAAAAATTGATAAACTGAAACAAATCAAACCGAACCGATGAAAACTGAAACTGATGAAAATTGATCGAACCATAGGCAGTTAGGGTTCACGTTTTGCAGATTAAGCATGAAAAACCGACTGAACCGGCCTAAACCACTTAAAACAGATCGAAATTTGTCAAAACTGACCGAATATAAATGAACCTACCAGAAATAACCGAATTGACTAAATGTAGCCGGTTCGGTTTACGATTTTACCTATCTCAAAACCGAACCAACAAAGCTGAAAACCGACATAACCGAACCAATGAACACCCCTACTAGGAGGCATCACCAAATGATCATGGGTCATCCGGAAAAGTCTCTTTGTGCTTTAGTACAAGGTAATCTCTCTGTGCTTTAGTACAAGGGTAAGGCTGCATACATCCGACCCTTTCTTACCCCACTGTAGGTGGGAGCCTTTGCGGAACTGAGGTAATTAGGCTTACAGTATTACACAGAAATAGGAAGTGATTTATTTTCTTCCATTTCTTTCTTTGATAGGGTATTTGGAGGACCGTCGCCCTGCTTCAAACATGGATCCCTATGTGGTGACCTCTTTGCTTGCTGAAACCACCTTACTGTGGAAACCCACACCTGAGTCTGAAGCTCCCACGGCCTAGAAACTGCTGATGAAAGTCAGAAACATATCTTAACGTTTTGAAGCAAACCGCCTTGATTTGAATCACCAAGAGTATATGGACTTGATAGTGTGTGAGATTTGTGCTGTTTACTTACATCTCCTTGTGCAAATTAGGAACATGTTCGCACCTTTGGGACTTTTGGCCATGCTTTAGCTTGCCAATGGTCCCTTAGACACAAGGAGACGTCGGAACTAAGTTATTTTCAAGAATATTCTACACTTTGGACTTATTTTTTGTGCTGTTGGTAATTGCATCAATCTACACTTTTATTTGCGTTAACCATCAAGCTTCTTGAATCTTGATGCCTTTCTTGTACCCATCATTTCTTTGGGTGCAATACATTTTATAGAGTAATGCTACTTTATGTCCAGTTTGGGAAAATGTAAACTTGCTTTTATACAGGAGATTGTTGGCTGATATTCCTTTGTGGAGCATCCGTCATATACTCATATATCTCTTTATTGTGATTTATAAGTTACAATATATGTTGCTTCGAATACTGTATATATAATTGATAGGTTAGTCATATATACCAACTACCAAGATTATATATGATCCAGTGATACAAATCACCACTAGTGGTTAGTATCAAGTGAGGTGACATTTTAGAAGAACATTACATTATATTCATAACATGGATTCATATATAAAAATTATACACATCTTCTATTAATTATATATTTATATACTAAAGATTCACACTTTGCTTAGTGTTTTAGGTGATATTATAAAAATGTTATGCGGACATTAGGCATTTCTAGTTAGTGATCAAGCAGAGATAAGCAGGATTAATCGAACTTAGTTCATCTTAAATTTAAATAAATCATAGAAGACAAATAGATCTCTAATGTTTAAGCAACGGCTAGGTGAGTAATTTTAAAACATTGGTTTATGTTTAAAAAGTTATCGATGATTGCACACATGTGTTTAAACATGATAACAAATCAGACTCGAACTCAAGTAAAGTAGATTATATTTTTTTCACTCACTCAAACCCGACTCGTACCCGAAGAAGGCTTTTCTTTTTCAAGCATGACTCAATGTAACCCGAAGTCCTGAACTCTAGTTCAATTCGCTTGATTAGCACCCTAGCCTGACCAAACGAGATCCCAGAGATCAGGCAGCTTACACAGATGACTAGCAATTTGGTCCATGAGATCAAACTGATACTTTTCTTGAGCAAGATGTAAACTGAAATTGCTTGGAAGATCATCAAAGAAGCCACTTTCTATTATTGCATTTCTTTAATGGGAGGTCCCAGAAAAGCAAACAAAGGATCGATGGTTAATTGAGACAAGGTATGCATGCATTTTGGGCAAAGAATAAAACATCCAACCCTCCTTGTCGAGCTCTTTATATGCACAAAAACTTAGCACATATCTATATATGTGCTATCCAAAACGACCTCAATCGATCAGCTAATAAGCTAGGCTGTGAATTGTAGTAGCATTTAAGTCTATTAGTTTTCCCTTGAATTGAATTGAATCGTGTCAATTCAATTATTCATATAATATTTTGAAGACTAATTATTCAGAGAGTTCAAGGCCTATATGGCGTCAAACAGAAGTGCTGCTCCAAATGTACTTTTGATCGCTAATGCCATTCTATATCTCATTGTAATTGTGATTTCTTCTTGGGGAGTTAATCATGCCATTGCCAAATCCTACAAGACAGGTGTGTATTTTCTTCCAATCTCAGCTCCTTAGTTTGTAAACACATGTTTTTGAAAGCAAATTTTATGGTACCCTTAAAGTAACGTACCTTGTCCAAGTAGATCAATCAGAATATTGTAAATGAATAATCTAAACATAAATAAATAGTGAAATATTGGAATGACGAACCACCTTTCGATGACATCAATGTGACACTCCCAAGAAGGAAATTACAGGTTCAAAACTCAACCCAATGTTGACATTTAATCGAACAAATACTATATATGCGGAACAGAAAAAATGAAATATTTGAGGTCACAATTTTATATGAGAAATGCTCTTTGTACATGGCAGTTTGTACAGGCCATTGTACACGCTGGTCAAATTGTCTGTGCACAGACAATTTGACCGGTGTTTTATGAAGAAATACGATTTTCACATAGACAAAATCCTTTAAACTATCTATGTCACAGACAATGAATCACTTCTTTTGTACACAAAAAACAAATTGTCTGGATCACAGACAATTAAATTGTATGTGACACAGACATTTGACCAGCGTGTACAAAAGAAGTGCTTCATTGTCTGTGACAAATACAGTTTGACCGATTTTGTTTTTCTGAAAATTGGTTTTCTTCATAAAATGTCGGTCAAATTGTTTGTGCAGAGACAATTTGATCGGCCTGTACAATGACGTGTTTGATTTTATATGCCAAAGTTTGTTCTTGGATTTGCAGGATCAAAGTTTGTAAGTGGTATTTTGAGGAATGTAAAAAATGACATATTGATTTAATTTGCACATATATATTTTGATGCAGCATCAATAATGGAAATGCCAGCAAGAATATTCCCAATCTACTTTCCTTTTGGGAACCTGGCAACAGGGTTTGTGATAATTTATTCGCTCATTGCGGGCACTGTGGGATTCATGACCTCCATCACTGGCATTATTCACAACCTAGGTCAACCAAAGTCGTCCGACCTCCATTCAGATGTTGCATTTTCTCTTATATCATGGCTACTCACACTTCTTGCTATGGGGTGAGTAAGAAAGAACTCAATTTTTTATTTTCTGGGTATTAATTACTAATAATAAAGATTCACGAAAAAGCAAAAAACAAAAAGTAAAACGAGGCATTCTAGTTTAAATTTGCCTAAAAAACACCTCATCATTTAGAACTTTGTCATCTTTTCTTAGTCAACCAAATTCAACTTTGATCAATTATACTCCGTATATTTTTATAGAAAGTTATTTATAATATAAATATGATATTAAAATATTCTTTGTTAAAAGTTGTTTTATAAAATTTATAACTTCCCAAATATTATACGCAATACATACTAATCAAAATCATGGTCTAAACATTACCACTATTATTGATTTGAAAAGTCAAAGATGACAATGTTTTAAAGGACGGATGTAGTATAATACTGAATTGTGGACAATGATCTGATTTAACTTGTCCTTTTTTATAATCACTGTCTATTGTTTTTAACTTCCATATCATATGTCAATTCTTATTAGCGGATCTGAAACTCTTTTTGAAACAAGACTTTGTTGTTGTTATTGTGGTATAGTTGTACATTCAATAGAAAGCATTTTAGTGTGAAAAATTCACTTTTGGTTCATTGTGTTGCAAATGTATGTTTCAGTAATGTATTTTTCGGCATAAAAAAGCTTGGTTTATAAACCTACAACTTCATGTTGATGAATCTTTTATGCTTCTGTAACCTATAATCCCCTACTAAGATACACTTCTCATTCAAACCAATATATGTTATAATGTTACAGTAAAGGTTTTAGTGAAAATTAGTATTCCCATAGGAATGAAAATAATTAATTTCACGTCTTTCATCACTAGAAAGAGGACAAAATACTTTTTTTAGTCATGGACGCTTTGTTCAGATTAAGTGCACTTTAGTATGTAGTACTAGTTAATTAGTTTACTAGTGACTAAAATTGAGTGTTGATATTATTTCTTCTACAGGCTGGCATGTAAGGAAATAAGTTTGGGGTGGACTGATTCAACTCTGGTAAGACTTTATTATGCATCCATTTCCTCTCCAAATATAGAATCCGTTCGGTAACCTTGTTTTTCGACTTATCAGGTTATCAATCAACTTTTTCATCAAACACGTAACTTTTGATTTTGCGCGCTGAATTATGCAATAATAAGAAAAGTAAAGTTGGAGCTACTTTTCTGGCTGTATTGACTGAAATTACTGTAGAGTATCCTTTTAGCTATTTTTTCACATAATTTTTTCTTTATTTTATTAATAAAAATATTTTAAAAATATTCTGTTCATAAATCAACAGAATCAGCCAATCCAACTATTTCAGCAAATTTCAACAGAATCAATCGATTTAGTCAATTTAGGTGTTGCCAAACGAGCTCATTGGGACGTTCTGCATGCATGCTTATCAAGAAAAAAATATACTGGGTATTCAATTAATATTCCAATTTTACCTAAAAAGTGGGTGCTGTTTACAAAACATATTAGGGTATTTTGAAATATGAAATGAGAAAATGTAAAATGAAAAGCACTATTAAAGCACAACATAATAAACACGTAAATCAAAAAGGGAAATGTGGGTTATATAAAATGGAGATCGACAGAGTATTTCAATTATAAATAAAGTATTTGAAAGTTTAGAGCATTTCGATCTAAATGCATTTAATGATGATGTGAATAAGATAGAAACGTAAAAATTATTTACTAAAGTTTCCCTTTATTTATTTATATACTTTTCTGCAATATTCTATGTTTTATTACTTTTATCCATAATGTCTCGATAATAACATGGAATATAAACAGTAAGAACAGAAATAGAACGAAGATTAAATTTTCCTTTACTAATGTTATACATTGAGGGCATGTTTGGCACAACTAGCTGAAAAGATACTTTTGTGAGTTTTTTAATAACTGTTAGCTTTTAGTGACTGAAAAGATCTTAAAGAGAAAATGTGGTGGCTATTTGGTAAAAAGCTGACCGTTTGATTTAGTTCGGTTTGATATACAAGCTGTTAGGACTAATTAATACTAAAAGTCACAGGCTTTTTTCAGATGCTACTCTCTGTAGCATCTAAAAAAAGATCTTTTAATTTTTGAAAAGTTCTTAAAGATTGTCATGCCAAACATATAACTAGGAGTTTTTATAGATTTTTTGAACAGTACAAAAGCTAGAAGGTAGAGACTTATGACTGCTAAACATAGCCTGAATATATATATTTTTTATGTGACTATTTTTCTTCATTGTTCACACCCTCTTCAATTCTTTAAAGAACTTCTCTGGCCTCATCCCCTCATAGGAAATCAGAATATTTTTGAAAAAAATTTACATAGAATTTTTTATACTAAAAATTTAGATATTTTTTAATTTTGGGCTGGACCAGGGTCACGGCTGGCCCTCCCCTAGCTAAGGCTATTCCCTGATTTCCCTCCATAAGGCTCCATTCCTGTGTGAAGTTTATATACCTCGTATATCTTAGCTTTTTGAAGCATCTCTAAATAGAACATAATTCTCTTTTCTGTTCAATTAAAAAATCTTATAAATTTACTCTACTACTATACTCTTAAGTACCAGTAACTCTGCAATACCAAACAATGTCATAATAATATACTTTAATTTACACTAAGCTTTACTATTAGTAAAAAGAACATTTATGAAAAGTTATACATTGATACTCTTAATTAAACTTTGTAAAGGTGAAATTAAGAACTTATTTAGGGGCAATTTTTTTTCTTTTCTGTTACCCAAAACAGATTGCTTTGTAACCTTTTTTTGTGCTGACTATATTTTTTTTATGAGTGTAGAGGACATTGGAGATAATTTTGATAATTTTGAGTGGGACACAGCTATTTTCCACGGTGCAATACATGCAGGAGTTGAAGAGGATTTGATAAAGTGATCGAGATGGGGAAATCAAGGCACTAAAAGATTTTATTATTGGTTTAAATCATATTATATTCATATTTGACTTTATTAATTACGTACCAAAAATGATTTATTTATTTATTTTTCATAATTCTTGTCTGTGTAACTGGTGTGATCATTTCATACTTCGTGTTCTAAATAAAGTGAAAATTGAAGATATGTTCTAAATTAAATACTCGTAGTATATTTTATCAACTTCAGACTTATAAAAGTAATTATTTTGAACGATATATGTAATCAGTGGCGTCTTTCCGCTTAATTGATACTCCATGAATCCATCTGTCCAAAATTGACTTACAAGGTCAATTTTTTGTCAAACTGGTTTAGTTTAAATCACTTAATTAGGATATATTGATTTTCAATTGAAAGAATTGCACACATATTACTAGTGAAGTTTTGATTGACAAAAATATGACCATTTTATAGAAAGACAAAAAAGTGATCATTTAATTTAAAAAAGAATTATCTGCGCCCAACGGGAGAAATTATATCGATTGATCCGCACTAGCTCTGAAACCTTCTAGATCAGTCCCTCTCTCCATTCGTCTCACATATCTCCATGGCTCGTGGTAATCAGCAGCATCATAGAAGACGAAGAATTATCTGCGCCCAACGGGAGAAATTATATCGATTGATCCGCACTAGCTTTGAAACCTTATGGATCAGTCCCTCTCTCCATTCGTCTCACATATCTCCATGGCTCGTGGTAATCAGCAGCATCATAGAAGACGAAGAATCAATCACTAAATTCAGCGTCTGCATCGGTCTTTCTCTCTGTGCACCGTGTTCTTGTCCGTCTACATCGCCAAGCTGCCTCCATCTTCAAGCCCTGTACTCTGTCTTCACGCTCCGCCCAGATCCGCCAGCCAAGTCGCCTCCATCTTCAAGCCTCGTCCCCCCGTCTTCAATCTCCACCCAGATCCGTCAGCATCTTGTCTTTGTGAGGTGATACAGTTTAATAAGAAGGCCAACTCGGTTCAGCTTACTTGAAGAAGGAGTTAGTTACGTAGTGTATATAGCCTAATAAAAACAGGACACATGTCAAAGTTAGTTAGAAGAAGTTGGTAGTTAACCAGCTGTTGTAAGCTTTGACCGGGTTATATACTACTTGTAATGCTGAACTTTTGATCACGAATAGAATCATCTTCTTCATCTTTATCCTTTCTCCCATTTCTATGAACTGTTCGATGCTAAGCTCTCGTTGTTTTTCTTCTAATCCTAACTAAAACAACCTGACTTGTATCATTGGTATCAGAGCTCGTTTTTTGATCCGGTTACTTCATATACTGGCGAGATATCTCCGATTCTGAAACGTAAGAAATGGTGCTAACGAGAAATTCCAGTTCGGATATGGATGAAATTCTAAAAAACATGCAGATGAAGTTTGATCAGAAATTCGAGAACCAGAGTAAGCTCATGATGGATATGATGAGCAAAATTATGAAGAAAGTGGTATGAATTCAGAAAGATAAGAAGATTGTGAAGGAAGTAGATTCTGAATTTGATCATGAAGTGAGTGAGGAAGAAGAAACTTCATCTAAGGAGGAGGAGAATGAAGATGCGAGTGGTAAATCTCCCTCAGTTGGTCAACATTCATTCAGATTTAATCCTAGCGTGGAATTTCCAACCTTCGAAGGACAAAATGCGAAGCTCTGGCTGCAGAAGTGCGAAAGGTACTTTAAGCTTTGCAATATTCATGATAATCAGAGAGTTAACTTAGCTTCTCTATATCTAGAAGGGAGAGCTGCAGGATGGTTTGGAAATTATATTGCATCTAAGAAGAAATTAAAGTGGAAACAATTTACATATGACTTGACTGTTAGGTTCAGTGATAATTTGAACAACAAAATAGTTGAAAGGTTTAACAGCTTGAGACAAGTGGGATCATTAGAATCTTTCATTGATGAATTTGAGACTTTAAAAGCTGCTATGTTACAAAGAAACCCCAAATTGCCATCAAATGACTTTTTAGACTGTTTTTTGGCTGCTCTAAAACCCACTCTCAAGTCATTTGTCAAGGCATTTAATCCCAGGAGTATGGCCGAAGGCATTGAATTGACAAGATTACAAGATGATACTGTAGAGGCTATAACTACACAGGCCAAATTTGGAAGTTCACAGAAATTAATGGTAAATAAGCCTATTTTACCTACACATGTCCAGAATATCAAACCTCCCAATAATGCAAACAAAACTACTGCCTTTTGTATCTGCAACTGAAAGAGCTGAGAAAAGAGCTAAGGGGTTATGCTATTCTTGTGATCAACCTTACAGCAAGGAACATGTGTGTAATCATAAGGGGACACAATTATTTCTGGTTGAAATAAGGGGAGGAGAGGATGAACAAGAAAATGAAGGAAACGAGGGTGGACAGTTACAAGAAAATATCAGTGAATTCAGAATGCAGGAAGAGGAGCCACTAATATCATTTCATGCTATGAATGGCTACTCAGATTTCAGAACCATGAGGTTGAATGGATATGTGGACAGGAGGAAATTACTGATTTTTGGTGGATTCAGGGAGTACACACAATTTCTTAAGCTTACATATAGCCAAGAAATTGGGGTGTAAACTCGATCAAGTAGATACCATGTCTGTGGTTGTGGCAAATGGATCTCATACTGAATGCAACTATGTGTGAAAGAGGTTTACTTGAAAGATGCAAAATACATATTTTAATGGAGATATCCTAGTGTTTCCCTTGGGGGATATGACATGGTGCTTGGGGTACAATGGTTGAGCACTCTGGGAGAAATTAACTGGAACTTTCAGGAACTATGTATGAAGTTTGAATACAGAGGACATAAGGTGGTGCTAAGGGGACATAAAAAGGGAAAAGTGAGAGCCATGCAGGGAAAAAATAAGCAAATTAAGCAGGTCAACCAACTGTATTTGATTCAATGTTATAGCCAAGATGTGAATAACAAGGAGGAGGGACAAATGGAAAAACATTTTGGCATTAATATGGTTCCTAAGTCAGTGGTGCACACTACTCCAGTTGATCTGCAAATGTTACTGAACCAGTATGAGGACATATTTGAAGAACCTCAAGGTTTGCCACCAAGTAGAGGAATTTTTTATCACAGGATTCCTCTAAAAGAAGGGTCCCATCATGTGAATGTGAGACCTTATAGATATCCTTTGAAACAAAAGGATATAATTGAGGAAAAGGTGAAGAAATTGTTGGACAAAGATGCCATTCAGCCAAGTGCTTCACCCTATGCTTCCCCAGTGGTGTTGGTAGGAAGAAAAGACGGAGATTGGAGAATGTGTACTGATTATAGAGCTCTAAACAATCAGACTATCAAGGATAAGTTCCCTATTCCGGTGGTAGAGGAACTAATTGATGAATTATCAGGAGCACATGTCTCCTCAAAGATTGATTTAAGAGCTGGTTATCATCAGTTGAGAGTGCATAAGGATGATGTGTTTAAAACAGCATTTAAGACTCATTGTGGGCACTTTGAGTTTTTAGTCATGCCTTTTGGGCTGACTAATGCACAAGCTACTTTCCAGGCCTTTATGAACCATATATTCAGAGAATTCTTGAGGAAGTTTGTGCTTATATTCTTTGATGATATTCTGGTATATAGCCCTAACTTGGATGTTCATAAAGTTCATTTGCGGCAGGTCTTTGAAGTACTGAGGCAACACAGGTTATATGCTAAGATGAGCAAATGTGCTTTTGGCATCAAGAAAGTGGAGTATTTGGGGCATTATACATCTGGTGTGAGAGTAGAAACAGATCCTAAAAAGATTGAATCAATTATCAAATGGCCTATTCCTATCTCACTAAAGCAACTCAGGAGTTTTTTAGGCTTGGCTGGCTACTACAGATGATTCATCAGAAATTATGCAGTAATTTCTAGGCCACTTACTGAACTATTAAGGAAGGGTCCATATCAGTGGAATAATGAAGCAAACAAGGCATTTGAGGAACTCAAGAAGGCCTTGACTACTGCCCCAGTGTTGGCTTTGCCCAATTTTAACAAGCAGTTTATAGTGGAAATTGATGCTTCCAATAATGTATAGGGGTTGTTTTAATGCAGGAGGGGCATCCTTTGGCTTTCATCAGCAGATCTTTGGGAACTAGATAGAAGAAGTTATCAGTGTATGAGAAAGAGTTGTTAGCATTGGTGTTTGCAGTGCAGAAATGGGAGAGTTATCTGTTTGGTCAGTCATTTGTTATTAAAACCGATCAAAAAAGTTTGAAGTGGTTGTTGGAGCAGAAAGTATCTACTCCATTCCAACAATTCTGGTTGTCCAAACTCATGGGTTTTAGATATGAAATCCAGTATAAAAGTGGGGTAGAAAAAAGAGTAGCTGATACACTTTCAAGGGTAATAGGAGCTGAACTATTATGCTTGGCAGTGTCTTCTATCAAATCAGACTTATTAGAATTGATCAAAGAAGGGTATCAAGGGGATGAATGGTTGCAGGAATTGATGGTAAAGTTGAAAGCTAGTCCTAGTATGCAGCATAAATCATATACTTTGGTGGATGGTATTATCAGAAAAAAGGGAGAATTGTGATAGCAAGAGATGATTCAGTAAGGAAGAAAATATTGCAGTGGGCTCACAATTCAGCTATGGGGGGCCATTCAGGGAGAGATGCCACTATCAAGAGGATTCACCAATTATTTTATTGGAAGGGAGTCAATAAGTATGTTCATGCATTTTTGTGGGATTGCATAGTATGCCAAGCTTGCAAGTATGACAATGCAGCCTATCCTGGTAAACTGCATCCTCTCCAAATTCCTCAGGATGTATGTATGGATATATCTATGGATTTTGCGGAAGGGTTGCCTAAATCATGTGGTAAAGATGTTTATATTCGTAGTTGTTGATAGAATGAGCAAGTATTCTCATTTTATGGCTTTGAAACATCCCTTTTCAGCAGTTGAAGTGGCTCAGATGTATCTTGATAATGTCTTTAAATTGCATGGATGGCCTAGAACTATTGTGAGTGATAGGAGTTCTATATTTCTCAGCACTTTTTGGACTGCCCTTTTCAGTATACAAGGAGTAGATTTATTATTGTCTACTTCCTTCCTTCCACAAACAGATGGTCAAACTGAAGTAGTGAATATGTCTTGAGAGTTACTTGAGGTGCATGTGTAATGAGAAGCCTAATGAATGGTGCAAGTGTTGCCATTAGCTGAGTGGTGGTAGAACACTTCTTTCCATTCATCTATTCAAATGACCCCATATGAAGCAGTGTACAATCAAGCTCCACATTACACTTACCTTATTTAGCAGGTGAAACTAAGGTTGAGGCTGTGGATAGATCACTACAACAAAGGGAGGCTATGATTAAGATGCTTAAGTTTCAGTTGGAGAAGGCACAAAACCAGATGCAGATGCAAGCTGACAAGCATAGATCTGAAAGAAATTTTGAGTTGGGTGATTGGGTGTGGCTCAAGTTGCAAACATACAGGCAGAATTCAGTGGAAACTAGGAGCAATGAGAAATTATCTCCAAAGTTTTATGGTCCCTTTCAAATAAGTAAGGTGGTGGGAAAAGAGGCTTATCAACTAAATTTGCCAGCTGCATCTAAAATTCATAACACTTTTCATGTGTCTCAACTAAAGGAGTTTAGGGGACAACTGCCTGATAAACCTCATATACCAGCCTAGCTACAAGGGTTACCTAAGGAGACGGTGGTGGAACCTGTGGCTGTCTTGGAGAAACGGTTGGTAAAGCATGGCAATGCAGCTAGAGTGAGATTCATAATTCAATGGAAAGGGCAGAGGAAGGAAGATGCCACATGGGAATGGTCTGATGCTATCAAGACTTTATATCCTACGTTTTATAATAAAGTGACTTGAGGAAAAGTCATTCCTGAAGGAGGGAGTATTGATACAGTTTAATAAGAAGGCCAGCTCGGTTCAGCTTACTTGAAGAAGGAGTTAGTTACGTAGTGTATATAGCTTAATAAAAACAGGACACGTGTCAAAGTTAGTTAGAAGAAGTTGGTAGTTAGCTAGCTGTTGTAAACTTTGACCGGGTTATATACTACTTGTAATGCTGAACTTTTGATCACGAATAGAATCATCTTCTTCATCTTTATCCTTTCTCCCATTTCTATGAACTGTTCGATGCTAAGCTCTCGTTTTTTTCTTCTAATCATAACTAAAACAACCTAACTTGTATCATGAGGTCGCAACTCCTCCTCCATGTCACCTTGATGGTCGCCTCAACATTTTCAGATCTAACAGCAACTAAGGTCTGAGGTAGGGCAGGGGTCATGGTTGCGGGATTGCGGCAATGGTGTTTAGCGGCTGAGGGGTGAGGTGTGATGGCTGGATCTGATGGCTAGGATGGTAAGGGTGGGCTATGAGGGCATAACGACAATTGTGCTGGGCTGGGCTTGGGAGGGGAGTTGGGAGGTTGAGGAAGGACATTTACCTGGTGGTGGTGGCCGGAGTAACTTCTGACGGTGGTGTCATCAGAAAATTTAATGTCACTAGGCAGTGGTGACGTCACTGTGTCGACGTCACCAAGGCGGTGTCACTGTGGTGGTGTCACCATGATCGTCAGCGGCAGTAACCGGTGGGAGGAGGTCGTGGGTGTCACTATGTCTCTATCACTGTAGCGCATCACTGTAGCTTTTCAAATACTAGTCACATTTTCAGAATTTTGAAAAGGTCACTTTTTTGTCAATTGTCTATTTAATAGTAATCTATATATACATAATAACAATACAAATTGGTACTGTTCAATGAACAGTACTTTCACTGTTCATTGAATAGTGATCCCGCCTACACCCAAATTACAGGAATCACGCCCGTTTCTTTTTCTCTTTCACTCATTCCACGCTTTTCACCCATTTCCTCCTTCCATCACCGTTTCATTCCCCTTCCTTGCATACGGCCGGCGAACAAGAAGAGGACCAAAGGAAATGACCACATATGATTTCCCACCGCTTCAATTCCTTCAATTCAGGCGACATCCATCCTTCCTTCCATCACCGTTTGATTCGACCGCCTCTACAGAATCGGAGGTATTTTTGCCCATATACCGAGTATTTTTTGCCATATTCACCATTTGTATTCAAACCGTTTCCATATACCTTCTGATGGATAGTCTACCCGGGGGTATATATCCGAAGGGTTATTGCTGGGAATAACTTAGAGAGAAGTCAGAGCAAGTAAATGTAGAGAGAGAGGGTGTATTATAAATGTGGAGCGTTTTCAGCGTGGTTACAAATGGGGAAATGGGGTGCTATTTATAGCAGCAATAAATGCCGGACAGGGACACGTGTCAAGCGCCTATTGGCCGAGGGGTCACCTCAACTGGTTGGCGTTGGCAGCCGCATGTGGTCGCATTTAATGCGGCTGTTGGATGGGACGTCTGTACAGGGTACGGTGATCTGTACGCATGTGGGGCGGATATTATGTCGGGAGAGGTGCCCTCGGCTGCAGAGGACTAGCCGAGGGCCCTTAGTGCCGAGGACCCCTGAGTGCCGAGGGCTCCAGGTGCCGAGGGCTACTGTTTTCGCCGTTTTCTCCCAGTTCCTCTGTTTGTTCGAAATATCCATGCTGTGATAGTTTGGAGCCTTCGGCCAGGGGGGCGAAGGCACCCCTGGTGCGTATCGCGGGCTGCTTGGTACTCTGGGCGTCGTGATCTGGGCCTGTTGGGCCTTCTGGGCCTGTTGGGCCTCTACTGGAGTAGTAGGAGTCTGTGGGCCGGGTGTTCCCGGGCCATATACTCCATCAGGAGTCCCTCACTCCTTTTGCCGAAAGGTACTTGAGGGAAAAGGAGTAATTTGTGTTTGTCCCCTGCCGTTGTTCCATTGTAATTTCTGAGGTTGGTTTCGTTGCTTGCATGTCCCTGCCGAGGGCAGTCCCTCAGTTACCCACATGTCGGGACTTGAGGGTTTGCTCTGTCGTTTGTTGGGATTTCACTAATTTTGTAATTTAATGATTTTCCCGAGGGGGTCCTCCAGTCCCTCACTCCTTGAGGCACTTGTAAAGTGGTGAAAAGGAGTAGAGTAGTTGCGTTGTTGTTGTGGGCCGAAGGCTGACGCTTTTCGTTTCATTTTGGGGGGATGCCTCGTTAAAAACCTCATTAGGAAAAACCCTGTGGGAAAAAAAATCCTAATGAGGGAAAAAGAGTGCACCGAATTCCCCCAACGATGAATCGAAAATGTGAAACCTTGGTCAAAAGTGGAGAATAACGGTAATGCCGAAGGCTCTCTTTTCTGAGGACTCATGTGTTGATTAGCCGAAGGCTTGCTGTTGATGTCCTGGGGGTGCCGAAGGGGAGCCCCTCAATCTGGGGATCGAGGGCATGATGGATGAGGGCAGTAATTGAATTGTCGTCGGGGGGGTCCCCTGCTTGCTGGTTAGTTGGTGATGAGGATACTCGAGGGCTCCCATTACCTGTGTGCTGTAGGCTATCCGTCAGTGAGGCAACTTCCCCGGGGGCTACCCGGTTTTACAGTGCTGAGTGGGAATCCCCGAGGGGTGCCCTGATATGAAGCCTTGGGTTTCTGAAGGAGTGATCCCGGAGGCGTCTGTTATGTACCGTGTGGGGCATAAACCGGGGGCGTCTCTGGGTAAGTGTACTCGGAGGCTCTCCTTGGTGAAGTGGAGTGAAGTAAAAAAGGCCCGGGGGCTCCCAGAATGTAGCCGTTGGGAATATAGCCGTTGGAATACGCACCGTCAGGATATAGCCGTTGGGGGGTACACGTGGCGTGTGATGGTTGGTTGTCCGTGGGCGGCATCACTGGTTGGGCGAAGACGCGGTGTGTAATGATGGCGGTCCATCCGGAGGCCCGGAATCCAGGCCCAAGCCCGGATTCCAGCGCCTATAAATACCCCAAGGCCAGAGCCATTCCCCGCTGTGCGAACTCAGTGTAGCGAAGCTCTGGCAAAAAATTTCTAGAGAGAGAAACTTGCCCTCGGTTGAATCCTCTGTTCTCAAGGTCAGTTCCCCCCTGCCTTTCTCCTTCTAGTTTAGCTGTGCCTTGTGCCCTTAGGTTAGGAGATAGAATTTTCTAGGAAACCTTAGTTTTCCCGAGCCTTCGAATTAGTGAGCATATGTCATCACAGAGCGACTCCCAGGATATCTCGGGGGAGCCTTCGGTCGAGATGGAGACATGCTCAGATGTGGAGTCCTCGAGCGTGGAGTCATCGGCGGGTGGTGATGCCGCAGTGGCCATGGAAGTGGAGAAGGATCTCCAGGCCGAAGTCGAAGCCGAGGGCTTCGAGCAAGAAAACGAGGACGAAGAGCTTGCCCTCGCCGTGCAAACCGCCGAGCAAGAAGAGGAGAGGGAGAGGCTGAAGGTGACGGTTGCCATTCCTCCCCCCGGGGTGCCGGGGAAGCCAGCTCCTCCCGGCCATTGGACCCGACGCCCATCAGTGTGGCTCCCGGGAAGAAAAACAAGATGAAGGCGGCCCCGAGAAAGAAGCAAGCGGCAGTTGATGCTGGGCGACCGGTGGGCATACCCGAAGGCCATTCGTTCCTGAACACTGCCGCTCTAGAGCTGAAGACGAGGGCGTCCCCGGCAGAATACCAGTCCACTCAGATGCTGGTTGGCCCTTCGGCGCGCGTGGTGGAGCCCAGGGCGGATGATTTGCTGCGATATGCGCCCGAAGGGTGTTTTGCTGCTCACACCCTCTCGGTGGAGATGGGGCTTCGGTTTCCGCTTCATCCTTTTCTCTTGGAGTATCTGAGGTTTGTGGGGTTGGCCCCCTGCCAGCTAACGCCCAACAGCCACTCCTATGTGGCCGGCTTCCTCTCCTTGTGTCAGAGCCGGGGGGTTGAGCCCACACTTGATCAATTCTTCATGTCCTTCAACCTCTGCCGGGGGGGACATTCAAATGCTGAGGGCTTTGCCAACCTTCAGCAGGTACCGGAGTTCCGGCTTTTTGATGATGTGCCCTCGTCCCACAAGGGGTGGAAGGAGAGGTTCTGCTACATTCGCCTCGAGGAGAACCCCTTCCCGGCCCAGCTCCACAATAGCTTCTGGCGCCATCCGAAGGTGGGGAGCGCAGCTCTGGAGAAGAATGGCAAAGTGCTTGCCAAGAAGCCGGAGGGGTCTGACAAGCACGTCAAGATCAGAGACGTCACCCTCCCAGAGGAACTGCTTAGCCTGGGCTTCCGACAGTTCAGGCCGAGGGGCTTTTCGGATGAAAGATACCCTCCCCTCGATCGAGTCTTCGAAGGAGCTGGAGGTGATCACCGAATGGTTCACTGATGCGTTGATAGTTCTCTCCATCTTTTATGACGTAGTAACTGGTAGCCTTCGATCTAACCCTCTCGTGTTTTTTTTGTTGCTTGCAGGTAACAATATGGACGTCGGTTCCCTCTTCGCTCTGAAGAACGCGAAAGGGAAGAAGAAGGCCCCGGCGGGCGCTTCTGCCAGGGAGGGCCCCTCTCAAACTGCTGTCGCCGCCGCTGGCGCCGGAGGGTCCAAGGGTGCCGGGCCCGTGAAAAAGAAGAACGCCGGCAAGGGGACCGAGCCCCCGGCCAAGAAGCCGAAGACTAACGCCCCTACCAAACAGCCGATCACCGATGTGGTGGTGATCGTTGACGAAGGGCACGCCTCTGCCTCCACCCCCCAGGAACAAATCAATCAGGAGTTCTTTGGGCGGGAGAGGTTGGAGGCGTTAGTACCGAAGGGAGCCTCCGTGTTGGAGGGCGGTCTGAACCCTTCGGCTCTGATGAGCCAGATGCTGCCGTCGGCCGACCGACTAGCCCTTGCCCGGTTGGACGAGGGATCCCTCGAGGCGAAGGTCCTCCTGAATGCTGCCTCCGTAAGTCACCCCCCCCTTCTTTGTTCATTGTTATGTTTTCCTTCTGTACTATGTTCGTTGTGCCTTATTCTTGCCTTCGTGAATTGCAGAGCTTTATGGGCCTCTGCGAGCACCTCCGGAGGGTGGATCAAATGAGGGAGGCCAAGGGTGTAGCCGAGGGGGAGGCCGCCCTCCTCAGGAAGAAGCTTGCTGAAGCTGAGGACTCTCTCCGTCTGGCCACCGACGGCATGGAGCAGAGGGTGCAGGCTGCAAGGGCCGAAGGGGTTAATGAGGGACTGGCCAAGGCCGGGGAGGCCGCTGCCGAGGCCGCCCGCATTGCTGCTGATGAAGCCCGCGCGGCTCAAGAAGAGGCCGTCTCCAAGGCCCGAGAGGATGCGGTGACCAGCTTCACAGCCGAGGGGTGGAAGGCCGAAGACCGGAGGGAGTGGCTTGCTTCGGTGGTGGGGGCTTCAGTGGACGAGTGGGTCGGAGGCCCCGGAAAGATGTGGCTTGCTGAGAGGGGCGACTCGTACTATCAAGGCGGGGAGTTCTTCACCCAACGCCTTATCTACCGGAAGCTTGCGAAGCACTTTCAGGTGGCACCGGAGGAGTTCCGTCCAGAGGCTTATGGCCTCCCCCCTCGCCAGCCAGACATCAGGATCCCGCTCCCCGAGGGGGAAGAGAGGCCAATTCTTGAAGACTCGGAGACCCTCCGGGAGTGCGGCCTTGGGGGTGAAGAGGATGAAACTGAGAGCGAGGCAATATCCACAGTCCCCCCTTCTTGAATTGTATTCCCCCTTTTTTGTTGTAATTGTTGGCCTCGGCCTCCTCTGTAAAGTACAATTAAACTTCCTCTTTTTTTTTGAATGAATGAGTACATATGCCCTCGGGCCTTTGATATATCATATGCTTCCTTTTGATTTGTTCATTGTCGAATATATGCCTTCGTCTTGTTTTGGATGTATGCCTTTGCTCCTTTGAATGTATGTTTTAGGACTTAGAATATTTTCTGATTGTAGCTTGCCCTTGGAAGCCTTCGGTAGTTGGGCACCCTCTGCTGGATATGCAACCGAGGGTTCAGCAATAATTAGGACTTAGAAAATTTTCCTAAGTGTAGCACACCATAGGGCCTTCGGGTGTTTGTAGTAACCCAATTCCTAGGACTTAGAAAAAATTCTAGGTGTAGTTTTGCCCTCGGATGCCCTCGGCTGGCAGCCTCCTTCCTGATGTGTGAATATTGGACCGAGGGCCCAATGTACAGGACTTAGAATTTTTTTGCAAGTGTAGCATGTCATGTAGCCTTCGGCCACTGTGGAGCCCCAACTGAAATGTTCCTCAGTGTTGATTCCCTGTGTACTGTAGCCTTTGATTGATAGGTAACCTTCGGCTATTGGGTCCCTTTACAAGTTGAGGGTGAAATATGTAGGACTTAGAAAATTTTCTAAGTGTAGATTTTCCCTTGGGAGCCTTCGGGAGATGGCATCCCTTCTTGATGTATGAGTAGTTGGCCGGGGGAAAAACATGTAGGACTTAGAAAATTTTCCAAGTGTAGATTTTCCCTTGGGAGCCTTCGGGAGATTGCATCCCTTCTTGATGTATGAGTAGTTGGCCGGGGGAAAAACATGTAGGACTTAGAAAATTTTCTAAGTGTGGATTTTCCCTTGGGAGCCTTCAGGAGATGGCACCCCTTCTTGATGCATAGCCTTCGACTGTCATATTCATTTAGCTGTAATATTGATTGGGCCGGGGGCCCATCTTTAGGACTTAGAATTTTTTTAAGTGTTGTTGTATTGCATAGCCTTCGGCTACCATATTCCCTTGGCTGTAATATTGATTGGGCCGGGGGCTCAATCTTTAGGAATTAGAATTTTTTTTCAAGTGCTGTTTCCTTGTGTAGCCTTCGGGTGATAGGTGCCCTCTGACTCTACATCACTTTGCGAGATGCCCGGGGGCTACTCATTTAGGACTTAGAATATTTTTTGGGCGTAAAGTGATGTTGAGCTTCCGGATGTAGAGCCCTCCGGGTATATGAATAGGACCCTTCGGGTGATCGTGGGGCCCTTGAGTTGTATGAGTTTTTGATCGAGGGCCAAATATGTGGAACTTAGCAAAATTTCACAGTGTGTCGTAGATGTTGGACCTTCGGTCAGTGAGGAGTCTGTCCGAGGGGCAAATATTTTGGAATAGTCCCCTTGGTTGGCTTTTGATGATTTGTAATAGATGCCTTCGGTTGTCGGGTGACATATTAACCTCCGGTTGCTGTCATTTTCCAAAAGTGTGGACTTAGGAAAAGTGTGGAATCCTGTGTGTTGAAGAAATCCAATGAGGAGTGTGTGCCCTCGGCATATACTTGAAAAGTTGTAGAGTTTGACTTAGCCAGTTGTGTCCCTTGTCATGGGGTAGGGTGCCCTCGGTATTTGTTTGAATTACCGTTTAGTAGACTTTGGATAGTCCATTCCCTTCGTATTGTTGAAGCCTTCAGTGCTTGTGTGACCGGAGGTGACCAGGCAGTGGGCTTAGCCGTTTCTTGATGATATTTGTTTGAGTAATATCCTTCGGGAAATAGGAGCCTTCAATTACCGGAGGTGTTCCCGTGGGGAGCCCTCGGCATGTTGTGATCTGTTGGAGTATACTCTTTGATTTCTCGCTGAGTCTACTCCCCTTCACCCCCCCCCCCCCCTTTTTTTTGGTTGGTGGTGAAGGGAAGGCATCAAGAAACTTGGTTTCTTGGTAAGGCTGGGCCTATTAGGAGACCATCAGAATACACCAATGGCTCTCCTCCCTCGGGTTAACCTTCCGAGTTCCGAGGGGATCGAGGGTCGTTTCCTGGGCACAAGATATGGTGGTCTGTAACCTGCCTCCCCTTGGGGGATGGCGCGGAAAGCGCCTCATTTTTGAAAGTCGTCCCCTCGGCGCTAGACATAGTCCGTGGCCTGCCACACCCTTGGGGTGGTGGCGCGGGGAGCGTTTCGGTTTGGAAGTCGAATCCTAGGCATTTCTCGTGCCTGTCATACCCTTGGGGTAATGACGCGGATAGCGTTCCGTTTTTGAAAGTCGAATCCTGGGCATTTCTCATGCCTGTCATACCCTGGGGGTAGTGACGCGGAAAGCGTTTCAAGGAAGGGTTTTCATTTGCACACTAGTTGCAAATGGCCGGGGGCACTACGTGCCGCCGGCACCGATGGTGGCGCCTTCGATATATGCGTCCTCGTGGGGTACGGCTTTTAGAAACAACACTTGGTGTTAGTTTCGATGTGTAGCCCCCGGTACTTGGTACCGAGGGGTCTTCTGTAGGAACACTTGGTGTTCTCTTTTGTTGTAGTTGATGGAGGTGTCTACCCTCAGTACTTGGTACCGAAGGGTCTTCAAATGAGACACTTGGTGTTCTTATCTTTTCTTTTTTGATGTTGAAGGTGGGGATGTACCCTCGGCACTGGGTGCCGAAGGGAAATAAAACACATGGCGTTCCTTGTCGTTGGTGACGGGAGTTCCCACCCTCGGTACTTGGTACCGAGGGGTCTTGTTCGAGAACACATGGTGTTCTCCTGTTGTTGTAGGTGTTGATGGGGTCCGCCCTCGGCACTTGGTGCCGGAGGGGGTTCTTCTTGTGGTGAGGCCTGGGGCCTGTAGTCAGTATGAGGGCGTGGTGTCTTGAATGTGTCTTCATTCCTCAAAAGTGGAGGCCTTGGGCCATAGGATAGTACATTCCTTAGTTATGAGGGCTTGGCCGCTCTTACATCATTGGTAAAATTTAACTAAATGTTGTACATTCCAGTGCTTAGGGACCTCTTTCCCGTTGGGGCGTTTGAGCTTGTAAGTCCCAGGTTTGATGATGGCTGCTACGATGTAGGGGCCTTCGAATTTTGGTGCCATTTTTCCTCCCTCGGTTGGTTGGATGGCTTCCCTCCTCCGGAGGACATAGTCCCCCACTTGAAATTCCCGGGCGCGAACTTTGGCGTCGATGTAGCTTTTGACTTGCCTTCGGTAGTTTTCTGCCCGGATGAAGGCCTGCTCCCGGCGTTCTGAAATGAGGTGGAGGTCGAGGGCCATGTTGTTGTCGTTGACCTCGGGGTCATATTGGATCACCCTTCGGGTGGGAAGGGTGACTTCCGTAGGAGCTTTGGCTTCAAAACCGTAGCAGAGGGAGAAGGGTGTTTCACCTGTTGCTCGCCGAGGGGTGGTGCGGTAGGCCCACAGGATGTTGTGGAGTTCTTCCACCCAGCCACCGCCCTCGGCCTCCAGCTTCTTTTTGAGGCCCTCGAGCAAGGTCCGGTTGGCATTCTCTACTTGCCCGTTGCCTTGAGGGTAGGCAACGGAGGAGAAGGTGTGTTTGATGCCCCATGCCTCCAGAAGGGCACAGAAGGGGGCTGCCTCAAATTGTGTCCTATTGTCGGAGATGATCTGCTGGGGGACGCCAAACCTTGTGAGGATGTTCTTGAGGACAAAATGACGGCACTTCGCCTCTGTGATACTGGCGAGGGGCTCAGCCTCCACCCACTTGGTAAAGTAGTCGATGGCCACAATGATGTACCTGTTGTTGGAGGTACCCCTCGGCAGAGGGCCCACAAGGTCTATCCCCCATCGAGAAAAAGGGACCGATGTGCTGATGGGGGCATAGTTGACCGCTGGCCTGCCGGGGGATTTCTGGAAATGTTGACATGCGGTGCACCTCCGGGCAAGGTCGGCACAATCTCTGGCCATGGTTGGCCAGAAGTAGCCCTGGAGAATGAGCCTTCGGGACATGGAGAAGGGTCCCTGGTGAGCTGAGCAAGTGCCACTGTGCACTTCCTCCATTGCGACCTCGGCCTCATCTTGATGAAGGCATCGAAGTAGCGTGCCATTGTAAGATCGTTTGTAGAGCCTTCCATCTTCGATGATGTAGCTAGGAGCCCTCAGCTTTGCCAGTTTAGTGCGGGTCTCATTCTCGGGCAGCTGCCCTGTGGAGATGAAGGCGGTGATATCTGAGATCCAATCCTCTTGGCGTTGTTGTATGTTCATAACGGGGCTCACATGGATACTTGAGAGGCCGAATTCCTCAATTTTGGCAAATTTGGAGATGTGCTCGGGGGAGTCGGTCGAGAGCTTAGATAATATGTCGGCCTCGGAGTTCTGAGCCCTCGGTATTTGAGTGAGAGAGTGTGCCTCAAATACCTTAAGCAATTCCTTGGCCGCTTCCTTGTACTGTTTCATTCTTCCCTCCTTGGCCTCATATTCCTCGGAGATTTGGCCAACGACCAACTTGGAGTCACATTTGATGTGGATCTGCCGAGCCCTCATGTTGGCAGCCAACCGAAGGCCACATAGGAGGGCCTCATATTCGGCCTCGTTGTTGGAGACTTTGAAGGAGAAGCGGATTGCATAGTAGGCTCTGAAGCCCTCGGGAGTAATGAGGACTACCCCTCCCCCACATGCTTTGGTCGCGGAGGAGCCGTCGGTGTAGAGGGTCCCCCAGTCGTCCGAAGTAGCCGAGGGCTCCCCGTCCGTGGCTGCCCTTGCGGTACATTCCGTTACAAAGTCCGCCATGGCTTGGCCCTTGATGGCAGGCCTTGGACGGATGTCAATGTTGTACTAGCTCAAGAAGATAGCCCATTTCACCATACGGGAGGAGCTGGTGGGGCTCCTCATGAGAGCGCCGAGGGGTTGATGAGTGAGGACCTGAACCGGGTGAGCCTGAAAGTAGTGGCCCAACTTTTTTACGGTCCAAACGATGGCTAACACCGTTTTTTCCACAGGAGAGTACCTAAGCTCGGCCTCCCTTAGGGTCTTGCTAACGTAGAAGATGGCATGTTGGATGCCGTCTTCCTCCCGGATGAGCACAGAGCTGATGGCCGCCGGGCTGACCCCAAGGTAGAGATAGAGGGTCTCCCCTACCTTTGGTTTTGAGAGCACAGGGGGTGAAGATAGGTATCGCTTGAGTTCGTCGAAAGCCCCCTGGAATTCCGGAGTCCATAGAAAGCCAGCTGTCTTCCTCATGATCTGGAAGAAGGGTAGAGATTTCTCCGCTGATTTAGATAGAAAGCGGTTGAGGGCTGCCAGGCGGCCCGTAAACCGTTAAACTTCCTTCACATTGCGTGGGGGCTCCATGTTGATGATGGCCTGGATCTTCTCGGGATTGGCCTCAATACCCCTTCGGCTCACCATGTAGCCCAAGAACTTGCCCCCTTGGACGCCGAAGGTGCACTTTTTCGGGTTTAGCCGAAGGTTGAACTTTTTCATGATGGCGAAGATTTCCCGGAGGTCGTCAGCATGGCTGGAAGATTGTTTGCTATTGACGATCATGTCGTTGACATAGGCCTCCATGGTGCGCCCTAGGACGGCTTGAAAGACCCGGGCCACCATCCGGGTGTAAGTGGCCCCTGAGTTCTTCAGGCCGAAGGCCATTACTAGGTAGCAGAAGATGCCCTCGGGAGTCATGAAAGCAGTTTTTTCGGCGTCTTCCTCGTGCATGAAAATTTGGTGATACCCTCGGAAGGCATCGAGGAAGGACATGATCTCACACCCCGCGGTCTCATCCACCAGTTGATCAATATTTGGCAGAGGGAATGGATCCATAGGGCACGCCTTGTTGAGATTGGTGTAGTCCACGCACATGCGGAAGGTAGGGGGCTTCTGTGCGAGGACTACATTTGCTAGCCATGAGGGATATTTCACCTCCTTGATGTGCTTAATGGAGAGGAGCATGGCGACCTCCTTCTTCACAAATTCCCTCCTCTCGGCGGAGAGGGGTCTTCTTCGTTGTTGTACTGCTTTTGCCGAGGGGTCCACCGAGAGGCGGTGGGTGATGACCCTTCGGCTGATTCCCGGCATGTCCTCCGGCCCCCATGCAAAGACAGTGGAGTAGGCGCGGAGGGCGTCGGTGATACCGGTCTTGAGATCTTCAGGGAGCTGGGCTCTAATCTTCACGACTCTCTCCGGCTGGGCCGGATCGAGCGCAAAGTCTTCTACGTCCTCGGCTGGTTCAGCCCTCGGCCTTTTTTCTTCTTTGTCGATGGGTCCGGTGATGGTGTCAACACGGAATTCCGTCTTACTTACCTTCTTAGTGACTTGAAGATAGCAGGCGCGGGCGATTTTCTGATTCCCCCGGGAGTAGCCAATGCCCCCCTCGGCGGGGAACTTGAGGTAGAGGTGCCTCATGGAGATGATGCCCTCGAGGTCCTCCAGGGCTGGCCGGCCGAGGATAATGTTGTGGGCGCAGTCGATGTTAACGATGACGAACTCCACTTCGAGCTGGGCTCTATGGAGCCCGTCGCCGAAGATCACCGGGAGGGTTATTACCCCCTCGGAATCAATAGTGTCGCCGGTGAAGCCGGCCAGAGGGGTCTTAATGGGCCGAAGGGACCCCCTCTCCAGATGCAACTCTCTGAAGGTGCTGAGGTACATTACATTGACGGAGCTGCCCGTGTCAATGTAAGTTCGGTGAATGATGGTGTCGTTTATTTCAGTCCGAATCACCAAGGCATCCCTGTGAGGAGAAGAAGTAGGAGGGAGATCTGCGTTGGTGAAGGTGATGGGTTCCTCCCTCAGTCGCTTTACCGGGGGCATATGAGTGACTTCCCCCACGTAAAGCGATTGAGCCCACTTCTTTCGCTGGCTGGTGGAATCGCCCCTGTATTGCCACCGGTGATCATGAGGATGTGGCGTTTTTTCTCCTGGTAGTGGGGGTATTCCTCCTCCTCTTCTTCCAAGTTTCCAATCCCCCTCTTCTTGCCGAGGGGGATGGTATTCGGGTTTACCCAAGCGTTCACCTTCGTGTGGTGCCCTCGGGGAGGCCCCTGATGAGAAGGTCCCTCCTGTCGAGGGCTCTGAACAAATTGGGACAGGTGCCCTGCTTGTATTAACCTCTCGATGGCCGTCTTTAGCTGATGGCAGTCATCGGTCCTGTGCCCCTGGTGCCGATGGAAGCGACAATATGGGAACTGAGGGTTGATAGCATGTACCTCCGAGGGTGCGCGAGAGTCGCGCTCAACGAGGCCCCTCTCCTCGGCAAAATCAAGGATGATGCTGACGGGGTGCGTCAATGGTGTCCGAGGGCGGTCCAGGAGAATGGGCTGTGCCCAAGTCTTAGGGTTGCTCTTATAACCTCCCCCGGGCTTGGCTCGGCTTGGCCTTGCCGAGGGCGGTCATCAGAGGGTCCTGAAGGTTTGGGGTGATTTGGAGGAGCCCCCGGCCCTCAGTTGTTTTTGTTGTCAGCCCTCGGGGGCTGCTGATCCGGATGCTGGTGATATTTTTCCACCTCCTCGGCCTCAGCATATCGGTCCCCCCACTGCAAAGCCCTTATGTAGTCGCGGGGGGGGGGGGGGGGGGGTTCAATGATGAGGCTCCTTGAAAAGTTGCCGGTGCGGAGGACGGTTTGTAGGAGGGCCAAGAGGGTCCCGTCATCAGCACCGTCGACTTTGTCGGCTTCCGTCCTCCAGCGCTCCAGGAAGTCCCGAAGGGTCTCATCCCTCTTTTGGCGTATTGTTAGGAGGTGGGAGAAGTGCTTCCTTGTGCGACGCCTCCCGGCAAATTGTGTCAAGAATCGTTGGGCGAGTTCTTGCCATGAATCAATGCAGCCCTCGGGCAGCCTGTTGAACCATTCGTATGCCGGCCCCTCTAAGGTGGAGAGGAACCAACGACACAAATATTCGTCTGACGCCCCTACCATCATCATGCTGTTCTGGTATTTGCTGTAGTGTTCCTGGGAGTCCGTTTTCCCGTTGTAGGGCTGTATGTGTTGCCCTCGGTATTTTTCCGGGATCCGGGCCGCCAATACCCTTGGGGTAAATGGCGTCCAAGTCCGGAGCTGGATGACGGGTTCCCCGGAGCCCTCGGCCACCTTCTTCTGTAATTCCTCCATTTTGGCCATCATGGCCTCGTATTTGAGGTCTGAGTGAGGGGTGGAGGTGGTGGCGTGAGCTTTGTTGGACTCCATTTCGTCAAGCCGGCGTTGGAGGGCCGCAATAATCTCGTCCCGGGGATCCTTCGGGAGGGTCTCCGCCCCCTGCGAACGAACCCGGGCCGAGTGGGCCTGGTTGATCTGGTGGCGAGCATCATTGGCATGAAGGGGTGCCTTGCCTTTGTCCCGAGGGGGACGCTCCTCGTCTGCCCTCGAGACAGACCCTCCGCTTTCCTGGGGCCTTTGGAGTGCTTTCCCTCCGAGGCGGTCTTGGACCCCTCGGCGGTCTGGCCCTCCTCCGAGCCGGTTGAGGGCGGAAGTGCGGGGCCTTTCTCTGTTGTCATGGTGGCGGTCCCGGGACTGAACTTCCTGGGAGGACGTATCTTGGGCCACTACCCCTTCGTCATTTCTAACCCGAGGGAGGGGGTTTCCGAAGGGGTGTGGCAGAGGGGGAAGTATGATGTTCTCCCCAACCTGGGGTTGAGCCGGAGCCAGGGTGCCGAAGGCACCCGGGTTCTGAGTGAGCGTTTGGATGAAGGCGGAGAGCGCCGATTGCACGTCGATGGTGAGAACCGGAGGGCTGACTTGGTCATCGCTCCGGTTTTTCTTCTTGGCCTCGATGCCGAGGCGGGCATCGGGGGCATTCTGTTGGATCTGAAGGCGTAGGTCGACAGCCACCTGTTCCAGCCCAGCGATGACACCGCCCTCGGGAGCCCTGTGAGAGGCTTCGGGGGCGTTGACGTCGCCGAGGGCCAGGTTCTTGTCTTCTACGTTTTTGGAGTTGGCACGAGTAGTTCTCACCATTTTGGTAGAGGGCTAGTGTTTGGCGAAGGGGGAGGGTTTCTTACTCGATTGTTCGACCTCTCAACGAGAGCACCAAATGATGGATAGTCTACCCGGGGGTATATATCCGAATGGTTATTGCTGGGAATAACTTAGAGAGAAGTCAGAGCAAGTAAATGTAGAGAGAGAGGGTGTATTATAAATGTGGAGCGTTTTCAGCGTGGTTACAAATGGGGAAATGGGGTGCTATTTATAGCAGCAATAAATGCCGGACAGGGACACGTGTCAAGGGCCTATTGGCCGAGGGGTCACCTCAACTGGTTGGCGTTGGCAGCCGCATGTGGTCGCATTTAATGCGGCTGTTGGATGGGACGTCTGTACAGGGTACGATGATCTGTACGCATGTGGGGCGGATATTATGTCGGGAGAGGTGCCCTCGGCTGCAGAGGACTAGCCGAGGGCCCTTAGTGCCGAGGACCCCTGAGTGCCGAGGGCTCCAGGTGCCGAGGGCTACTGTTTTCGCCGTTTTCTCCCAGTTCCTCCGTTTGTTCGAAATATCCATGTTGTGATAGTTTGGAGCCTTCGGCCAGGGGGGCGAAGGCACCCCTGGTGCGTATCGCGGGCTGCTTGGTACTCTGGGCGTCGTGATCTGGGCCTGTTGGGCCTTCTTGGTACTCCATCACCTTCCATTTCTTTTCTTTCACTTCCTCCCTACGTCTCTATCTTCTCAATTTCTCTCCACCATCCAATTTCGCCGCCCGTCGTGTATCAAGCCACATGATTTTGCCGAAGGCGTCCAGCAGCAACACCGTATGCAAGTAGCTTATCTGTACTCACCGATACATCCCTGCCGTTTCTTCTCCTCTTTCACACATAATCTTTTGATCAACCAGTATCATTCATCTATAGCTCCTTTCGTCAATTCCATTACCCACGAAGATATGGATATGGCACTCCATCTAGATTTTTCATCTTTATGAGGTATATTGTATCCTTACAATCTTCATTTTCAGATTTTATTTCCAATTATCTTTCACAAGTGGTCAAGATTCATGTGCAACTTATTTGCCATCGTAGGAGAAGCTCACTAATAAAACCAGAGCATCATTGATTCAATTTTATACTTCTGCTAGAGAGTGGTAGTTAAGAGTCCTAACAATGGTAAGAATCTCATAAAATAAATTTTTATTTAGTACTCCGTATTTTATTGGTAGGTATATAGAGAAGCACACAAACTGTTTGTTTAATTGTCTGAATGAGATTATTGCTCCTACATTTTTCAGTTTAGAAAAATCCATTGATGGCGGAGTTTCTACAGTATATGTCATCGATCGCGTCGACAAAATCCCAGGTACTATGTCATCCTGGAACTGAAAATCTTCATTTTCAATTCTACCACATCTTTAGTATTTCTGAAAAGGCATTCTAGATTACACTCAATTGAGTTGGTATTTTTTATTAGCGTAATTTAAGCATCTAAGACATAGCACTTTAGCAGTATAAAAAATAATATAAAAGGAGAGAGAAATGTATGTGTAGTAAGATTTTTGTCTTTTAAGACCTTCTCTTGAAACTACATATGATTGTTTATTCACAATAAATTTCTTAACTAATCTGTTTGTAGAATGAATTGTTGTGAATACACGATTTAAGAGTATTCCAGGATGGTGTTTCATTAGGCATACTGATTTCAGAATGAATATGAACGTAATGTAGGTAAACTAAATCTTTTAATATGTCTAACTCTCCAGCGGCAACACTCACACGGATCTTTTCACACGGAGCTTAAACGGTAACAATTTCCTCTATTATTCTTCTCCTATTATGTCATTTTACATCCCGTGAACATGTCTATTTTGATTATGGGTATATCAATAAGGAGAATACAGGTTACAAATCTCATTACACTTTTTGTTTCAAGAAATAAGTTTACTGCTTGCAATAGATTGGCAGTTTTGAACTTTATTGAAAATGTAAGTTATGACTGAATTTGTCATAATGCTTTTCTTCCAAAAGTTGATCATGAAACTATGGTGAATATTCAAATATGCCTGGTATTGAAACTATGGTGAATATTCAAATATGCATTTTTATACTTCTTTTTTCTGGCTGCAGGTATATATATGTG
The DNA here is from genome assembly GCA_945859875.1 of Cuscuta europaea. Classification (NCBI taxonomy): domain Eukaryota; kingdom Viridiplantae; phylum Streptophyta; class Magnoliopsida; order Solanales; family Convolvulaceae; genus Cuscuta; species Cuscuta europaea. Next base: position 3,192,056 of record CAMAPE010000038.1, on the reverse strand, counting down.
AATTTGATAAGTCGTTCCTTTTGTAATGAAGAAAGTTGCTCAAAAACTCGACATTCAGATATACAATGCTGGTGGTAGGAATTACCGTCTACCGCCCCGTAACCTTAAATGCCTTACGTTGAGTAAAAAATGTAAAACAAAATTGCATCTTTTACTTCTTTTTACAGAAATTCCCACATGTGTTTTTAGTATTGAATTTACCTTCATTAGTCATTTTGAGTAGTTCACCATTTCTTTTGTTTTCTGCCTTACATCATATTAAAGTTTTATCAACATTCTTATCACTTTTTTATTTTTATTTTTCGGTATCATCTCCTTTTCTCTGTGTTCTCCTTTGCATCATATTAAAGTTTTATCACCAATTCACATATTGTTTTTTACTATCTATTGTGCTTCAAATTATCATCATAGTATAAAAAATCCATCTTCTTATCTACAACATTTTTACATACAACATTTTTTACCTAGAACATTTTTATCATATAATTTTGAAATTCTGTTTCAAAGTATCATATTTACATGCTTCACCTCTTTTATTTTGTCAAGTTTAAGAGTGTTAAAATGGTAAGTATATTGTACAATAAAAGAAACATTTTTTTGTTAAATAAATACTTTAAAAATGGTAAGTATGCTCTACCTTATACAAAACGTTTATTTAAATAAAATAAAAACTTAAGAATAGCAAGTATATTCACCATATAATAATCCGGGACTCAGAACCTAGAAGGAAACACTTTTGTAAGGGAACGTGCAATCCTATATATACATGGGATAAATCTACCTTCTATTTTTAGACTCATATAATAAATCTGTTTAGTTAATAAAAGCCTTATTTCATTTTTATATTTATTAAGAGTCCCAACTATATGAATGGTAAGAATCTACCTTCTATTTTAGACTCATATCATATAATAAATCTGTTTAGTTAATAAAGCCTTATTTCGTTTCGATATTTATTAAGAGTTCCAGCTGCATGAATGGTAAGAATCTTATAATATTATTATATACATACATATATAAAATCGTGCACTTAATTACATGTATCATTAATAACCCTAACTATATAAGGAAATGTGCATCTTCTAAATTACAGAATGAATCATTGAGATTCATATTTAAGGGTCCAGATATAGTTACACACCAGCACCAAACGACCTTCTATTATATATACACGCACATACCATAAACTTAGAAAGGACTCGAGCATCTTAGTGTTTGAAGGCAGAGGTTTCAACAGGTATGTCATTTAACCTTTTATAGTTCAATCATCTTTCACCATTAAATACTTTTATAGTTCAATCATCTTTCACCATTAAATCAATGACCTTCATTCTGATAAAATCCTTCGTGAACTTACATCATATGATACATTTGTTTAGTTGTTAATAATAATTATTATAATAGTTAACGTGCCCGTATGTATGTATTCACAATAACTTTTATTCACTTTTATGTGTACACTTAGTGGCATTCTAACATCAATTTGGAATAAGTGACAAAATATACCATTACTTTAACATTTATTCAGTTTTGCCGAAGGAATATATTAACATTTATTCAGTTTTGAACTTTCCATTGGTTCCAAACTAAAACTTTTGTTATTACGTTTTTTCTTCTCTTATTGGGCCATGATGATTTTAAAACATACTAATGGCACAGTGAACTCTTGAGTTTGAAATGCACTGCAATTTTTTCTTTCTCGATGCATATCAAGTATTTTGTAACCTGTTTGCTTGCCTTTCACTTCAATTATTCCATCATTTATGTATGCTGTAAAATTTGTGTTGTAAAAAGTGTAACATTTGAATTACTTTCATGTTGCTGCAGAACAGCTCAGAGGAAAAGACATATTTCAGTTCAGATTCAGCGTGTTCCTCAACCTCATACAATGAGCTCCTTCAGGAAATTCATTCTCCCGAATTCCTTAACGGCATAAAATGTTCTGGTGTTCCAAGTCACGAGTTGAAGCTAAAAGTTGGTGTACCGGTGATGCTCATGAGGAATATAGATCATTCGGCCGGCTTGTGTAATGGTACCCGACTTTTAGTGACAAAACTTGGTGAACATATTATTGAGGCACAGATGATGTATGGAACTAATGCAGGTGAGAAATTCCTTATCCCAAGGATTAGTCTAACCTCGACAGATGTGACGCTACCTTTCACATTCATGCGTAGGGGTGGACCGGTTCCCGTTCGGGCCTGGGCCCGGCCGCGCCTCGGTTCATGAAAGGGGAGGCCCGGAACCGGCCCGGGTAACCCCGGGTCCGGTCCAGGCCGAGTCGGGCCTCAATTCTATAGTTTTTTTTGGCTTTTCCTAATTAACTCCCAACCCTCCCCTCTCACCCCAAACCACCCCAAACCACCTCAAATGGCCCATCATACCCAGCCCAACCCAAAAACTTAAAAAAATTAAAAAAAAACAAAAAAAAAATTTGGCCCGGACCGGGCCCGAACCGGCCGGGCCGGTTCACGAATTAGGAGGCCCGGGACCGGCCCGCCTACCTCACCGGGCCGGGTGGCCCGAACCGGGCACCAACCGGTTCACCGGGCCCGCACAGTAGTGGGCCGGTCCGGTTCCGGGCCAGTTGGCCTGGCCCGAGTCCACTCCTATAGGCAATTTCCTTGATGGTTAGGGGTTAGCTATGTAATGACGATGAACAAGAGCCAAGGACAATCGTTAGAGAATGTGGGCGTTTTTCTACGACGTCCAGTTTTTACACATGGGTAGTTATATGTTGCAGTTTTGAAGGTGATGAGTTTGTCTGGATTGAAGTTCGTGATATGCGACGATGAGAGAAATCGAAAAAAGACCGCAAAAAATGTTGTCTACAAAGAAGGGTTCAATAATTTGCAAAATTGTATGCTTATTAAACTCCAAATATTTTTTTTATTATGTATTTAGTAGTGGTTACTCTCATTCCCGAGATGAATTATAATATAATCTTTAATATGATTTAGAGGTAAAATGATTTTTTTATATTTATAATATTTGTATCTTACACCCCGTGCAACGCACGGGTGGAATACTAGTATTCACGTAAAACCCCATATCAACTACTGAAGTATATTCTAATTTGAGTTTTGCAAATTTATAGAGATTTTAATGTAGTTTTCTAAATATTTAAATTTTAATTATTAAAATTCAATTAATTATCAATAGGGAAGATTTAACTTTAACATTGGTTGATAAAAAAAATGTTGATTTTACAAATCAATTTGAGATGGATGAAGTATAATTCTTGTGTGTAAAAATGGATATACTAAGAAAAAAGGTTTAAATTGATATTTTTAATATTTTTGATATTTTTGATCCACCACTTAAACCCCTACATTAAATAAAAGTAACATATAGGTCACTTACAATTATAAATCGATCAATCCAGCCATTTAACCGATTTGTAACTTGTTATGACAGATATCTTTGTTAAAAATCTAAAAACATGTTTAAGTTCCGAAAAAAGAACACAATTGTAAAAATTTAAGAATGCCAATATTTTTCTTTCTTTTTTGTAAGTATTTGAATATTGCGCTTGTTTTTTCATCCTATTACATTTTTTTTACTCCAGAGGGGGTCCCTGGAGTAATGAAGACTGAAACTCACTCAATTGAGTTTCAAACCTTTGTGTGCCTAGCGGGTTTCAAACCCGAGACCTCCCACTAGGCACGACAACCTCACAACCAGTTAGGCTCGAATGCTTGGTTTTTCATCCTTTTTACATTTTTACTTTATATTTAGAACCTAACGATGCGGTAGCGCGCGGTAAACACCGTGATTGAGTCTCGAAATGCAATTTTTGATGAAATGAGATTTTCATCAATTCAAAGGTCAAAGGATTTACTTCCAAGCACTAGTAAAGTGCAACTTCCGGAAAGTTTGGATGGTGTATCGGATCCCGAAACACCACAAATTAGGAAAATCAAAAGAGGCCGCATCGTGAAAGACCTTGGTCCCGATTTTCACTTGTATTTAGTGGAGGGTTCAATGGACGAAGTAGGGGTACGATATTCATATTGTTACCAAGTTGAGGATGATCCAAAAACCTTTAAAGAGGCAATGGAATCCCGAGATGTTGCCTTTTGGAAGGAGGCAATTGATGATGAAATGTCATCAATTATGGAGAACAAACACTTGAGTGTTGTCAGGTTTGCCACCGAGTTCTAAACCGTTTCCTATTTATGAGACATATGAACACACCCGCCCCTAAGGCATCAAATGGAGCAAAGAGTATATCAATTTGTGTCAAAGTTAAGAAAGTAATCCAATTTCTTAGAGAGACCTTATAATTCTTTCGCCAATTATACACATCAGACATGTTGAACCTAATCTAATAGAAACAACGATATAAATACCAAGTACAAATCTTGCAAATCTTGTAAATTTACACGTGAAACGACATTGATGTAATAAACTCGCATTTTTAATAAATAGAAATAATTTAATATTATCAAAGTCTTTAAATACAAAACCTAACAGTTGTCATTATACTGCATTAACTTATTTAATTACTAATTTTATCAAATGTTTCATGATTCTTAATTTTAGAGTATTTTTTGGTAGAAACGTAGGAGCATTAGCTCCTACCTATATTATTAATGATCAAACGAGGCTGGGAAATCCAAGATAGTCATACAAAATGTGTAACGATAATCTAGAATCAACATTAGAAATAGAATAAATGTCAATAGGTAATCTATGACCTAGGCTAGCTAAAAAGTCTGCTTCTTGATTACCCTTTTTATCTCTCAACTCTGATCGTCCGATAACATAATTTGAATATACAGAGTATGTTCAATTGAAATATCAGAGATGTTTAATTTTGTCAAACATATACTGAGTAGCAGTTTTAGACTTTTCTCAAATTTTTATTAGTTTAAATTAAAAGCTAAACATTCATAAAATCAATTTTTCGAAGTTCTCTATCTATATTTGACATGTTAGAGAACTTTTATAATTTTAAAATTTTAATGTATGTTGGTGTATTTTTTACTTGATAAAAGATACATTGAAATATGGGATGGGAGGGACTAGGGAGCGTTTTGAAGTTCGGGTGATAATTCGGATCGAACCCAAATCCCTATGCTTACAATCCTTGTTTCTCTGTCAGCCATTGTCAATGTTTCCTCAACTCCTCCATAGCACCCCAACTATAACAAGCATCAGATATTTGACTCCCTCCATCTACAAGCACCGACTCGCCCCAAACTCTCTGAAAAGACAACCCCCCCACCGACCCACTTTTCTATGCGCAGATAAAAGTAGTAACATTGAAGGTTCGCAGGAAAACTGGAAAGAATTGCTGGAAAAGTGGTCACCCAAAAACATTCTTGGAGCTGAGAAAGTGTTTAGAGTCATATCTGGAGCAACCTCTAGCCCCATTGCTCAGTACATCTCTTCCCCTACCACTTTCTTGCACTCTACTGACCCCAGAATCAAATTGGTACGTATTTCTAACCATTTCAGAGTTATCTCTTTATGATAATTATATTATATTATCTGGTTTGAACTGTACTATGGATCGTGTTCCTGCCGATGGGGGTTAATCTGGGTGTTCACTTTTAGCTTTATGCCTATATGTAAAGGAAAACAAGTGTCTTTCTTTACTATAATGTATATAGTGTTAATATGCACAAGGATTTCTTATTTACTTCTTAATCAAGGTTATCTTAAAATTTTAACCGACCTTGTGCTAATTATAAAAATTAGAGCTTTTATAGTAGAAGAATATGTGCAATTTTATCTAGAATTCTAGAAGTATCTTTCAAATATTATTATATGGTGTTTTTATTTTTTCAAAATAAAACTCCGAAGTAGATTTAATTGCAGAAAAAGAAAATTTTTAAATATTGTAGAATGTAGAGTATATTTTCGAAATTTGAGGACTTCTAAAGTAGGTGGGTCACTTCCCGTAATAAAAACTAGGAGGGTCAGTGACTCAGTGTTATAGCCATATGTGAGACGGGCTAGTTCATAAATATTTAGACTTCATTATATTTTTCCATCATTTCCAATGGAGTCAAAGACTCATTACTTTTTGGCTTGGAAATATGATGGAATAAAGCACAATGACTCACTAAATTGTGTGTGCTTCTTTGTTATGAAGCAGAAGTTAGTCCATGCAATTTCTGACACGATTTTCATCACGGGTCATCTGGAAACAGTCTCCCTGTGCTTTGGTACAGGGGTAAGGTTGTGAACATGCGACCCCCCTTACCCCACCATAGGTGGGAGCCTTTGTGGCACTGGGGTAATGTTGGTTGTTCCGTTGTATGTTTTCTTACTGCAAAGTCTGGACTCTGGACATTGTCGAAAAAATGAATGAGAAATGTTTTACTGAAAATTAAGTTCATTTAATGGAATCCATCACAAAATATAACTACTTCTGATTGGGAAAAGGGCAGGACTAAGTTACTTCATTGTTCTGATTAGTGCATGCTATGCAGGCATGGCTACTTACTCTAGTTATTTTACCAGCAAGGTCGAATACTGTTCTGCGTGTTGGTCTCATTGTCATCTTGGCTATATTAACTATACAGATTCAACCTAATGAAGTATGGCAGGTATGTTGACATCTGAAGGCTGTATGTAATATGACTACTACATAAACACCTCCGAAGGACTGAATGGATTTTCAACAATTACTGGTTGCTTATGTGTTCCTAATTTATCATTTCTTTTTATGGTGGAAAGATCTTCTGATCATTGTAATGTATTATGTTTTGATAGGACCAACTCGGAAGAGTTTCAATACTGTGTGGGGTTTTGTTTATAGTGTTAGCCCTGAGTACAGACTCTGCGCCTTCCCTTGTATATTCAAGAACTCCTCCACCTTCAGTTACAGGGCTACCAAAATTTCCAGCATCTTTCGAAGGTTATTCGTATGTAGTTTTTAAAATGGGACCACTGCAAATTACCAGAAAGGGGTTATTAACAGCAACCACATCAGCATGTTTAACCTTCACAGTAAGTGGAATTGGATTTTGACCCTCTCTTTAACCTAATAGTAAGCTTATATATCAGTTAAATGGTCGTGATGCAGCCCTGCCAGTCTTGGGTAGATTTTAAAAATGAAGCATGTTCATTAATGAATCAAATATTCAAATGTGATTATCATGCCTCCTTTGCATTTACTGGTGTAGTTAATTTCAATTGTACTAATTTTTTCTAGGAAATTTCAATAAATATGAGCAGAACGTGCGTCATGTGCACAAATTGGAGTATCTTTTCTTCCTAAGGATATGACTGATTTATACGTAAAGTCGTAAACAAAGAAAAAAATAGCTGATAATTCTTCTTCTAGGAATGAATGAGTCATTAGTAAAACAAAACAAAAATGTTCCTGTTTGCAGAAATGTATTGTGTATTTTGCTTTATGTCTATGCATAGAATTTGCCCATTTTTTCCACATTGATGAGCTATTTCTGTCTAAAACAAACTAAAGGTTGAGCCTAAAACCAGCGAGGGTGATGCAATCACTCTTCCACTTCTGATGTTTTTAAGCCATTTTGTTCTTAACCTCATGGATATTAGATATGGCATTATGATCATAGGGAAGTGCTATTACTCGTATATTGTTATGAGAGTGGGGTCCTTTGATTACCAGATCTTTCAAAGTGCAAGCCTTTACCTATCAACTACAACTCCAGAGCAGATAGCATTTGCACTGCAGTGGTTTTTACGCCCATTCGATAAACTTGGTCTACCTGTGGCAGAAGTCATCCTTACACTACTTCTCTCCTTGAGATTTATAAATCTTGTTTTTGATGAGGTGCGCGGAATTTACTCGTTCTTATTGTTGTTTTCAGCTTTTTATTCTTGTTGCTGCTATTTTTATTCTTATTGCTATTTGCTATTGGTGTTTCTGTTTTTCTTATTCTAATTATTGTTTTTGTCATCATCATCACCATGATGGGCGTAGGGCCGTAGGCAGGTCACACAGGTGGTCTAACCAAGATCTGGACCCATCCCGAGCTTAGTAGAAACCTTTGTTTGTGTAGCAAAATGGCTGTGCTTCTTTGTTATAAAGCAGCAGTTAGTCCATGCAATTTTCGACCTGATTTTCATCATGGGTCATCCAGAAACAGTCTCACTGTGCTTTAGTATAGGGGTAAGGTTGTGTACATCCGACCCCACTTACCCCACCGTAGGTGGGAGCCTTTACGGCACTAGGGTAATGTTTTTGTTCTTGTACCCACCCAATTTGCTCTACTGCCTACACCATGTCTCACCATCGGCATCATGATTGTTGTGATTATTGTGCTTGCCATGCCACTATGCCCAAATTAAGCTGTCAGCTAGCTATTTGGTGCGGCCTACCCAATATAATTGACCATTCATGAGCTTATTATTGAAATTTAACTCTCAAATATTGACAGGTTCGTAATGTTGCTCTTGGGATTGTATCCCGAAGGATAAATTGGGGGCAGTTGACAACTTTAGAGACCATTGATGGTTAGTATGGCTGATATGCAAAGATGCTACTTGTGGTAACAAATTAAGAATTATTTAACTCTACTGTAATGTTCCATGAAATTCATAGTGCTATTGCAATATCAATCCTTTACTAGTTGGACTAGACTATAAGTCTACAACAACCATCTCTATTCATTTTTGTCCCATTATATATTCCATGCAATTAAAAAAAAGATACAGTGATGATGACGGCATCAGAAATTCATAATATATTTCGTAAGAATGTTGTGACAGAGGGTCATGAGCATGAGCATTAAACTTTTCCATAATGTCTTTTTTTTGGGTATTAAGTTATTTTGTTGATCTGCTTAACTGCTTTTGGATAATTAGTCAACGCTAAGTTTCATGTTACCAATCCAACATTGTCAGGATTAAGGCGATGGTGAACAACAATTGTCAATTCTCTTTTATGAATTCCAAGACTTCCTGATGCTTGATCAACATCTTCTACGTGCCTAAATGTTTGTGGTTCTGTCTTTGAAATATGTTATCCATTTAATTGCAGTATTTGTCACATACATACGTAGGATATTCAAGAATATTTTCGCCCATGCAGAGCAGATATCTCAGGTTAGCATTTCTTTTATATTTTAAAGCAACCCTAGTTTGAGTATAGAAGTCAACACTGTAGTATTTATCCTATAAATGCTCAACAAACCAAATATAACTTAAATCGGGAGGATTTGACTTTGCACCCTATTTTTGGGCAAAATTGGACATTGCATACTAATTTTAAAATAGATATTATTTGTACCCAATCTCTTCAAAAATCTATAAGAGAATGGAGTGCAAGTATTAATTTGTTAAAACAGATGGAGCGCACATATCTTCAAAAATCTGTAAGAGGATTAGAGGACAAGATGCACATATTAATTTCTCAAAGAGGTGGGGGTGCTGCACACATTAACTTTTTGAAAATGGTGTGTAAACTTGAATTTCGTCATAAAGTGGGGAGCAAAGTCAAATTTTCCCTCATAAAAGTCACATTCACTTAAAATATGATAAAGATAATGTTAAAAAAATCTTGTTTTCAGGCAATGATTGTGAGGGGGTTTCGAGGAGACAGTGAAGTACACAAAGTCTTCCTGTCAGCAAATTCATCTTCTACTTTTGTAAATTGCATTTCTTTATTGTTACTTGTTGGTCTGATCACTGCAATCACCATGCCGAAGCAGCTCTTTATATGACATGCTATCTTTGCCTTCATAACTTGGCTAAAGTCCTAAGAAGTGTTCGGTTCATGTTATGACATTTTTTGTCAACTCACATTAGTGGAGTTTCACATTACCTAAGGACTCGAGGGAATGATAGAAAAAGTGAACTAGGAAACCATCATTTGAGATCTCACAATTATGTGTCGTTATCCAAAAAACAGCATAATAAACTATAATATGGAGTTCATTTGGGTAATGTGAGGTTATTGAGCACATAAAAGTCTATAAAACACCTTCTTGCTATGGCATAGCCCCCCATAGCTGTACTGTTGTATTTAGCTGAGTGACACTTGCAGCATGCCTTTATTTTGTTATATACACAATTAGAATTCGTAACCGGTGGGCGTAACTCAACTGGTAGATAGGGGGTGCCACTAGGAGCAAGTCTCGGGTTCGAATCCCGGCAACTGCGATGAGAGGTTACTATGCTAAAATGCATAGGGCCTCTGCATGTACCAGGGCCAGAGCTCCACTCTCTATCTGTCGGCTTGTGATTTAAGTCCAATTTACATCCTCCCATCTAACTGTCTGGTCGGTGTTCGGGGGCTCTCGGGGATGGGGTATCATCCTTTTTTTACAATTAGAATTTGTACATTCTTTAAATTCCATCACTGACTGAGTTCACATTTCTCCATGTTTTCATCATGTGAATTGAATTATTGTCTTTTTTGTTGGTGTTATATAATTATTCGGAACAAATTTCTTCTTTATCATCTCAAACCATACCGCTCAAATTTGTGTTTTAGCAAGGGCAGTTTTCATCATGTGAATTGAATTATTGTTTTCACCGACTTAGGGTTTCGGGATTGAGAATGGGATTGTTTTAGAGTAGTGGTGGATTCGGTTCAGGCCACCCGGCCCGTGACCCGGCCCAGCCCGGTACTGTGCGGGTCCGGGACCGGCCCGGTCGGGCGGTCCGGGACCGGGTGTGGACCTGAACCGGTTGGAATGGGCGGGGTGGGCACGGTGTCGGATAAATGTGACCCGGCCCGGCCGGGTCGGGCCCGGGTCCGGTCTGATTTTTTTTTTTAAAAAAATTGGGCTACTAGCCGTTGGGGTGGGCTGGGGACAACCCAAACGGCTATATAGCTGTTGGGTGGGGTGCAGGGTGGTCCGGGGGGGTTGGGTGGTGGGGGGGTGGGGGGTAAAAAAACCTATAAATACTCCTAATCTTAAACATTTTTTCATATCTTTTCTCCAATTCTTCCTAAATCCTATTCTTAACTCTCTACTCTCTAATTCTCTTATTCTCCAATATATTATATTTATTATTTATATATCTACTTTATAGTTTATATTTTATACTTAAGAAGTTAAGATGTAAAATCAAGATGCCATTATACGGTATAATTTTGATAAGCAGAAGGACCCGAAGATCGGGATGTGGTACGCAATTTGCAAATGGTGCGAGAAAAAATGTAGCATGGGGGTTTCAGGCGGATACGGGATGACAATCAAGCATATGAAGTCATGTGACAAAGCCAAAGGATCGGAAGTTGTGGGAAGTTCCGATTGATTACAATTTTCAAAATGTGTCTCTTAAAGTTTGTTTTAATTTTCAAATGTTGTTCCTATTTCATTTCAAATAAATGCACTTGAAGTTTGTTTTTAATACTCGTATAAAACTATAAAGTATAAACTACTACCTCCGTCCCCCTGTTATTGTCTCATTGCGGTTTACGATGCTTGACTGACGATAAAGCAAACAGATCCTTGTCCGCACTAGAATTATTTTTAGGAAAAAAAAATTGCATATTAAGAAAGTACATTAAAAGGTTTACAAAGTCGCAAAAACCAGAATCAAATTTGATAAAAATTTGATAAATAAAGTAAGAGATTAAGAGTGATTTGTGTTGACCAAGTGAATAGGAAATGGGACAATAATAGGGGGACGGAGGTAGTATAAAATATAAATTATATAAAAAAACTTTAACCGGCCCGAACCGGACCCGACCCATGACCCGGGCGGGTGGCCCAACCCGAACCGGACCCGTCCAACCCTCGGGCCCGTCCCGGGCCCATATGATACGAACCGGCGGCCCGATCGGGCCTAGGCCCGACCCGGCCCGAGTCCATGACTATTTTAGAGAGGTTGTACCTCTCTTCTTGCTTGTGGCTGGAAGAGTGCATGGGAGATTGGGAGAGGGAAGTACATGACTTCTCTCTGTGACTAATTATTAATGATCGATTGATGATGATTATTCCTTAAAAGAATTATAAATAGGCATTCTGTCTTTATATGATTAAGTGATATTCTAACTAGAACTCTAAATTAAATACTCCCTCCGTTCTTTATTATATGTCCCGCTAGCTTGGGCACGAGTTTTAATAGAAAAATAGTCGGGTAAATGTAGTGGTAGGATAAATGATAAAGTAGGAAAGAGAGTATATTAAAAAGAGTAAAGTGGTGATAAAGTAGGAAAGATGGTATATTAAATAGAATAAAGTTATAATAAAGTAGGAAAGAGAAAGTAGTTTGAAAAAAATAAGAGAGGTAAAAGTACTAAAAGTGGAAGTATTTTATCAAAAACTTTCCTAAAATAGAAAGAGAGACAAATAATAAAAAACGTCCCAAAAAGGAATGTCTCTATTAATAAAGAACGGAGGGAGTATAAAGATAACATCAAATTGGACTCCTCTTCTAATTAACTGAAACCCTAAATTAAATATAAATATAACAACAAACTGGACTCCTCTTCCAATTAACCAAAACCCTAAAATGCATCTGTAACATTCACTCCCTCCCTTGATATGAGCTTGTCCCTAGGCTCATATCCTGGATAAGTAGTGACAAAAGTTTTAACGGCTTCCAAGTGGCCTTGTCTTGTGTGGGACCATTGAACTAATAGTTCCATTTATAGCATTGGCAGACAACTCCAAGTCTGGGAAGCCAACTTCTTCTCCTCATGTTCTATCTCGATCAAGAAAAGCTTTTTGCATTGGTGATTCACCGTCCTCTGTTCATCACAAATTCACAATTGCAACATAGCCCTTTTGCTCATCTTTGTGTCATTTCATCTTTCGTGAGTCACTTAAAAATTGGATTTCTTGACCTTGCGGTCATGAGCGTTTGTCTAAGCTGTGGCGGACTAGTTGTTTCATATCTGTTGCGGTACCTGATACTTTGATAGGTGCAAGCGTCATTGTTTGTCTTGCTTTCAATGTCCTTGCAAGGTTCATCGCATAACCCAGGTTGCCTGGTTTTGCTATCTTCACATCAGCCCATAAGTGTGGATGGAGACCGGCAACAAATAAAACAATCTAATGGGTGGAATGTATTTTTGAAGTTCTTGCTAAGGGTTTCTGAAACTGGGCATAATACTCATCAACTGATTTGATCTGCATTAGAAGTTTCAGATCTCCAATCGGGTTAGAACTTAAAGGGAGCCCAAAGCGCTCTAGGCAGAGTTATTTAAACCTCTCCCAGTTGACTTCTCCTTCTTCCTCTACCATCTGATCAAACCACAATTGTGCATCATCTGTCATGTGGAATGATACCATATTCATATTTGCAACACTAGGAGCTGAAATTGGAGGCTAATGTCTGAATTAAGAGCTATTGTCTGAATTAAGAAGATTTTTTCGAACCTTTCCAACAACCTGGTAGGGTCGTATGTGCCATCAAACACAGGAAATTCCATCTTCGCATACTGTGGTATTCAGGGGTTCGAAGTGATGTGTGATATCAGGTTGTTATGGGCTTGCTCCTCATGTGTTTCTGGTGATTAGGAATCCCATTTGTGGACTACCTGATATAGAGCGGCAATCTGTCCTTCTATGGCAGTTACCCTAACAGTCCTAGCCTCCATAAACTCCATCATGGATCATGACAGCTCTAATACCAAATTGTTAGGGTTCTGGGGTTGAGAACGGGTCCTAGGACGACGACTTGGGGTGGCAGGGTACCCGATTGAGGTTGTAACCTGCCTGCTAGGGTTACCTCTCTTCTTGCTCGTGGCTGGAAGAGCGCGGGGGAGGGAGAAATCCATGACTTCTCTGTGGGACTAATTATTAATGATCGATTGATTATTATTCCTCGAAAGAATTATAAATAGACATTTTGTCTTTACATGATTAAATCATATTCTAACTAAAACTCTAAATTAAATATAAAGATAACATCAAACTAGACTCCTCAATCTTCATATTTATGAATTACTACGTATGAATTATGAATTATGATTAGCATCTCAATTATTGTTATCCCATCTTACTTTGTTTTATTTCATTCCTCATTTTGAGATCAGCGTTCTGCCACTTGAGAGAGCCATTCAATTGAGTAATTATTCCGTTTCCTATGACATATAGTTCATTTATTCCTTTTTAGTTGCAACATTCTTAGAGCATCTCCAATGCTACAATGTGCACGGTGCACATGTGGCATGAGAGAGATAGACACAAATGATTAAATTTTCGACGTTTCTCTCTCCTTCTTTCCACGGTCGTATATGTTTTTGGTAAGTTTTTCTCCACAATGTCAAGTACAGTGTCTAGATGTAGACATTGTGGTTGACATTGTTAAGAAAAACTTACCAAAAACATATAAGACCGTGAAAAGAAAGAGAGAGATATTCTATTTGTTATTTTTTAATTAGCTATTTCTCATGCCACGTATGCACATTTCACATTTTTGCATCGGAGATGCTCTTATTTGCACGCTTGCCAATGCACAAATTTGACTATTATTATATTTAATTCTCTATTAGCAAACAAATTAAAAATCAGATTATGAAAATTTATAATGAGGCGAACTCAACAATAATTTTCAAAAAAATAATAATTCATATATTAATAAATAAAAATGTAGTAAAAGTATAACATTTGAATAGTGTAAAATTGTCATATCTTGCAACAAATAAGAAACGAAAGATATATTTATATTGTAAAATTGTCATATGTCTAGAGTTTTAAAGGATTTTATGTTACAAAATTTATATTTGTCAGAGTTTTCTTAACTTTTAACATGAGTGTTCAAAATGCTCAAACAAAAAAATACTAAAGCAATCTCTGTGTGAAACGTGAAAGACTATAAATTGGCTGCATCAGATCAGTATAATAACTTAACACAACTAGGCATGGACTGGGATCGGGCCAGGCTCCGGGCCGATTCAAGCCGGTTTTTTTTTTCAGATGTTGGGCCCGGAACCGGCCCGGAACCGGCCCAGAACCGGCCCGGGTTGATACCGGGTCCGGACAAACCCAGGCCGGTCCAAACTGGGCCGATTCAATGTTTTTTTGCTTTCTAATTAACCCCCGAACCTCATCCTCACCCCACCCCTCAAACCTCCCCAAAAACCCAGTCCTACCCTAGGAAAAGAAAAAAATTGGAAAAACAAAAAAAAAAAGAACCAGGCCCGGACCGCCCGGACCGGTTCAAGAAAAACAGGGCCCGAGCCTGGCCCACCGGTCCAGACCCGCACAGTAGCGGGCCGGTTCGCAGGCCGGTTCGGCCCGGCCCAATCCACCCCTAAACACAACTAACAAAAATAACTGCACAAGGCATAAGCTATACTGCTATAGTAGTTACATATAATATTTATTGGTGTGCCTATATATTCAAGGGCTTTTCTGAATGCAAGGCAGCTTATGATCTCAAGAGTTTTTATAAGATGTGCAAGCGTGGGTTGCAGCCATCAACTGCCTTGTGTACAAGGTTTTAATCACGAGTTCACGAGACTAGCTGAGGAAGGGCATCTTAAGTCATGTATGCTAAGACCACACATGACTTAAGAGAGACCGATTTATTCCCTGTCTCAGACCGATTTATCCCCTTTCTGGGAGAACTTAATCGACTCTATTCAATTAATATTAATAACATTGTATAAATGGAGACAAACGTTATAGACTAATTTACACCTTTTAGCAGTTTTATTTCAAAAACCATTCAAATAAAGATGTGTAAAATTTATAAATGGTCATAAAGTTCAAAGCACTTTAGACATGTGTGGATGAACAATTAAACAATGACATTGGAGGGTTTACAATTTCAAATACTCCACCAAACCAATACGCCAACATCCTATTAACCAAGTCAAGGAATGAGAGCAACATATACGTATACACACCACGTTATTATTACACCAAAGGGAAACCAGACATCAAAATGTGAATAATTAGCAGCAACAGCAACATCAGCATATCTAGTTCTCCCCTTGCTTAAGCATCCGCAGAATGGTGAGGAAGAGGTTAAGAACATCTAGATACAAAGTGACAGATGCCCATATGTACTCATCATATGTGAACCGTTTGATCAAGTTGTCTGTATCATACACGATGTACCCACAGAAAATAATAGCACTGATGGCACTGTAGACAGCCATGGATGTAGATCCAAGAGGGAAGAACATCTGCATGATCATCATTCCAACACCTCATCAACCATATAAAACTCCTATTTTGTTCCTAACTGAACTTCATTTTTACTATTCATGCAGCCAACATAACTCCCCAAATTCTTTTGGGATTAAGGCTTGGATGTTGTTGTTGTTGTTGTTGATGCAGCTAACATAACTCAATTTTAATCTCTAAACTTATGAACCAAACTTACGTATAATAGAATTCAAGTTTTGCAATTCAATTCAACTTTTAATATAGCTTCTTTGAAAATGTGAACTGGAATTACATAAACTAATTTATGTGCTAGTAAGTGGTAATTAACTTTATCATAAAGTGAAACATCCCAAATCATTAAATACAGTTTAATAAAGGATGGAGGTAGTGATTGAATAAAAAAGGAAAGGAATAAAAAGGGAAAAAAGGGTATATGTGAGTTGCCTGGATGAAGCCAGTCAAAACAAGTACAAATAGGCTGGTAAACAAGATTGGCCCAATGAAGCTGAAGTCCTTGCCCTTTTTAGCAGCCCAGAAAGTGTACCCAGTCAAAGCTGAAACTACAGCTGATGTCAAGATCAAAGCCTCAAGTACAATCCTACCTGCGATTATCAAGAGAATCTAAATAATGTAGTGAAACCACTTACAATTGAAAGAGACCTTCTATCTAAAGGTGCAACCCATCCCAGAACTGACTGGATAGTTTGTCGAGAGTTAAATTGAGCTATAATTGCAATTTAGTTGATAAAAAACGAGGTCTGTACCGAGTACTTACAGAGACCCCAATCATCTCTCATAATCCACAGCATGCCTTACATCTCGTATATTGTTCAACTATACGATAAGCAAGGCTATTGAGCTACACTCACTAGCAGCTAAAGAACTTTTTAAAATGAATGGAAGGACCAAATACGTACCATCTGTATTGGCACAGCTCATGCCAACAGTGAGACTCAGAGATGTGGTGAAAAGTCCAAGGAACACAAAATTCAGCGGATGCTTCTGCTGATAGACATGGAGAGGCCACAAGACTGCATTTTATAAATTCTCAGACGCTTTCATACTTTCATGATGTAACAAGCATGTGAATAGAACACCGAAAAATGATTGAGCACTATATACACACAATCGACATGCAGTTATATGATCAAAGAACAAGTGAAAATGTGCAATCTACTCGTCAGCTATGCTGGAAGAAGTTACCAATTACTGAAACGTGCAGACAAAAAATCATGCACACCTCCGGGGATTGTGAAACCAGAGCATACAGATTATACACATAATCACATGAATTACAGCCACAAGGCTGATTGCCGAAATTAATTACGAATGAATCATCCATGATTGAAGCTGATCAAAATTTGATCCATACTCATGAGGAATACAAATAAAAAAAAAG
Organism: Cuscuta europaea; assembly: GCA_945859875.1. Classification (NCBI taxonomy): domain Eukaryota; kingdom Viridiplantae; phylum Streptophyta; class Magnoliopsida; order Solanales; family Convolvulaceae; genus Cuscuta; species Cuscuta europaea. Next base: position 3,174,641 of record CAMAPE010000038.1, on the reverse strand, counting down.
TCCGAACTCATGAGGAATACAAATCCAAATGAAATACAAATCTCAACCCTGAAATTTCTATGCAGTGCCATGTTTGAACGACATATCAGTGAATTTGGAACACCGAAAATCTAGGGTTTGACAAGAAGTGGGAAGGCGGAACTTACAGATGAAAGGGAGGAAAACGAGGAAGAGGAGAAGGCCGGAATTAGTCCTCAGAATCTCGTTGACAGGGGCGTATAAGACAGTTGCGGCGGAGACGAGGGTGGTCAGAAGGATCTGAGCGGCGAGAATGCCATAGACTTTTCGGATGAAGGCCCATCGCAGAAGATTCTCTCCGTAGCCGAGCCCTGGGTACAAAGTCCCTTCCTCTATATCACCTTTCACTTCATCATCGTGGCTGCCGCGGCTCAGTCTCTCGAATCCGATCATCTTCTTGACTTCCTTCAGAAACTCTGCAGCTTTCTTTTGTCTTTCTATCGATAAATTCGAGCGGTGCGGTGGGATTTATCGGTGGACATATGTTTTCTTTTCAGGGAAAATGAAAATTAATAATCCATTCTTTTAAGGATTTCTTACCGGGGTTGCTTTGCGCACCCCAAAATTACTTAATGTTACCCACATTGACTATTTTAACCTTGTTTGTTTGTGCTCATTAAATTCGCGTCCCAAATGTAAAATGAAACATTTTTCATTTACGTAAAGTACAAACTACCAACGAGGCTGGATGCAGCCGCAAGTTTTTTTGCCTAAAGTTTTTAAAATCCCAATGTCTTTTAAGGTCCTTTTTGTTAAATAAATAAATTTCAAATATTTGTGTTTCGTTTACATTTGTTTAGCTCATTCCGGATTTGATTGATCAAGATAATTTTTCAATATATTTTGAATATGAAAATGAAATTAAAAGTTAGATTTATAACTGCTTTTTACATTTTGGAATGTGCTTTGAGTATATAATTGCTTTTTTTAATAAGAAAAAACCCATTAATACCACTCTTTAGAATGTGGTGGATAGAAATATTACATAGTGAGTAAAATTTTCTCCACAACTTTTTTTATTAGTAATATTTAGGGGAAAAAACCCTTTTATTAACCATAAATAAGTAAAGTTATAAAAACTAGTACCTCCGTCCCGCTATGATTGTCCCATTTTACCTTATCGATCCGTCCCATTAAAATTGTCTCATACCAAATTTGGTCAAGTTTGTGTGGTCCTAAATCATTCTTACTTTATGCTGACTTTATCAATTCAATATCAATCACATAAACCACTTTTTATTAATTTGCATGTCACTCCCTCTTGTCCCATTGTTAGCGGTACAGAGGGAGTATTTTTCTATCTGAATCCACTAAATATGGTGAAGAACACTTTAGCTATTTTAAATAATATTTCTTTTATTAGAAGAATATGATTTACAAACATTTTTTTATAATTCAGTCGATTTCACCAATTGAACCGCTTTAGTCAGAATTTTATCACTTTCTACGGATTCAATCAATTCACCCAATTTCAGGGTTGACTTTGAATAATAGTTCTAAAAAGTCAAAATATTTTTGAACATCTGAATATATCACAAAGCCTCTTTGGTAGCCATAATTTCATTTCATCACCCTCACCACCTAGTTTATCATAAAAACATATTTTTTTATTTTGCGTACTGATTTCTATAATAATCAATATAAGTAAGGTTGTAGTTCATTTCTAGCTAATTTGGTTGAAATTACTCTAGATGATCTATTTAATTGTTTTCATATAGGTTTTTCTTTAGGAAAAAGGGTCAGATAGAGCCTCAAACTTACAAAAAATGTCAAATAAGACCTTATATTGGAGGTTCTGTCCGGCCGACGCCATTTGGGGTGGTTTCTGGTCGAATTTTTCAATGAAACTTTTTAAGCATCTTATTCATTAAGTCTAGTTAACTCATACCAATTTTCAGCTAAAACTTCAATCGGGAAGACATTCAAATAATTTCTTGAAGATAAGTGATCAATTAAAAGCGCAATTATCTTCAAGAATTTATTTGAATGCCTTCCCGATTGAAGTTTTAATTGAAATTTGGTATGAGTAAACTAGACTTAATAAATAAGTCGCTCACAAAATTTCATCGAAAAATTCCACCAGAAACCACCTCAAATGGTGTCGGCCGTACAAAACCTCCTTTAGAAGGCTTTATTTGACATTTTTTGTAAGTTCAAGATCCCATGTGACCCTTTTCTCTTTTCTTTATTTGGTCACTAAATATCAGGAATATCTTAGTGAAATAATTTGCTTCACACTGATAGTGAGATGTTGTATATTGGGAAACTGAACAACGTGGTTAATTTCAGAAAGATTTTTATTTTTGATAATTAATTGATTAATCCTCTAAACACGTCACTACGCCAGGACATAATTGTCCACTAACGCGGCAAATTGGGTGCGCAGAGCAAAAATAAAGGTGCGCCGAGATGCGGCGTTTCTTACAATAGTTCCACTTTTTCATTATTCATGAATAATCCAACCTTTTTATTTCATCTTCATTCACTGGTCCCTGACCGATTTATGACCTGTTATTCCAAGTTATTTTCTTATCTTTGTAAAACATTATATCATGGACCAGTGAATGAAGATGAGGTGCAAAGGTTGGATTATTCATGAATAATGAAAATGTGGGACTATTGTAAGAAAACCGCTAAAAGGTTGGATTATTAGTTTCCATTTTCCCTTTCTTTTATTTGAAAGCACACTATCGTCAAATTTTAAGAAGCACGCCGTCGTTTGGTTGTGACTTCTCAGAAATAATTAAGGGAAAATTCCCGAAATAAAAGTAAAAAAGTTTGAAAATTATAAAATTGGAATATCATGTTTTAATTTCTAAAATAAGAGTAATTAATGTCAAGTTTGAAAAATAATGACATGTTTAAAGTCTGTTACTGTCAAAACATGATAATAATTAGTCATATTTTAGGAATAAAAACATTATAGTCCTATTTTGGAATATACAAACGTGTTTTGTCCTATTTTGGGTAATTTCTCAATGATTAACCGTATTTTGCGGATGATAAACTGTATGTAATTGAATAATTTAAATATGAGTAAATAATGGAGAAAATTACCCTAATAAGACTAAAAGCTAATAAGTTTCCAAAAGTAGGACCACATACCACTGTAGGACCAAAGATAAATGTATTTGACCATAATACCCTTATTTTAAATGAGATGACATCTTCAACCATATGACCCCCTAATTCATCCCAACGGCAAAATCCACTACTCTCAAACCTTCCGGTTCGTTAATCCTCGCACCAATGGCGAAAGGACGAAAGAAAACAACTGCGAACCTCCCGTGCAGCATGCACCAGTCCAAGCAAATAATGGCGAACAAAATCTACTCAATCAAGCAGAAGAAATGACAAAGAAGAAGAAAATAGAGGACGAGTGATGAAAACGTATGATAAGAGTTCTAATGTTAGATTATGTTGTGATAGACACTAAATAAGTGATATGTGAAATAGTAGATTGTAAATACATAAAAATTGGTTAACCAGGTAATAATAGTGTTGTTGAATATAAAACAAGTCATTGTGCTGATATATTGAGTTCAGTACTATTTTGAATTAAATTGATTTGTGGTTTAGTGATGAAAAACGTATGATAAGAGTTGTATTGTTATATTATGTTGTGATAGACAATAAATAGGTAATAATATTGTTGTTGAATATAAAACAGGTGATTGTAAGATCATGTACGAACCCTGTTATGGTGACCAAAAAGAGTATCAGGCTGAACTGCTATACCAATGTCCATACTGCCATGGAAAGCATAAAAAATGCTAAATGAACTCCAGGCATTTAAGGAAGCAGTTTTTGGAAGCTTGTTAGAAATATGAAATCTTGAATGGATGAATGGTCAACTTCTTGTTCTAATAGCAGAAAATCATGTTAAAAAGCTTAACAAGAAGGTCTAGAAAGACACAATTTATGTTCACATAGGTAATAAAGTGGTGGATTTCAGAAAAAAGGATTTGGCATTAATAACGGGATTTTAGATGGGAGGTGAAAAACCAAAAATTCAAGACAATATAGGTGACATATGGAGAACGTATTTTAATGGAAGGAATAATGTTTCTAGGACAGACATAAGTAGAGCTTTTGAGGAGTTTGATAATATACTGGTGGAGAAGCAACCCTTAGATAGGGTAAAACTAGTTGTACTGGAGTTGATTTCCAATTACATAATTGGAAATCAAAAGTCAGTGAAATGTCCACGGATATACATCAACATGGTAAATGACCGAGAATTGGTCAACCAATATCCATGAGGGGATGAAGTGTGGGAAGATTTATTGGAAAAGGTGCCTAAATGGACTGAAAACATTAAAAAAGCAAAAAATGATAGGTTCACCTTTCCAGGTTTCATTTTTGCATTGCAAATTTGGGCATTTGAAAGTTTCCCAACTCTTAGGATGGCCCATGTTTGTAAGTTAGATGAAGATAGAAGGGAGTTATGGCCAAGGTTGCTGAGGTGGTCAACACCAAAGAAGACAAATATGTCGACCCTAGTAGATGCCATATTTCTAAATGAAGAGGTAAATCTATTTGTATAATGTCTATATTATGTGTCATGTAAAGTTATGCATTATGGTGTGAATTAACTTTTTATTGACTGTTTTTTCCTATGAAATACAGTTTGAATATATTAAAATGCAACCGGCAGAAGAGGAGCTTAAGATTCCAACAATCAATGCATTGTACCAGTCAATGAGGAATAAACCTGTCAAAAGAAGTAGTCTTACTCTTAACCATGGACTACCAAAACACAAAAAACGTGTGTTTTGATGCAGCTTATAAAGATGATGAAGTTCATGGAAGTCAAAATGATTTTCAAGGTGAACACAATGAGAGAGAAACTGAGAATATGAACCAACAGAAGAGTGATCATGCAACAAGTGGTCCGCACAGATTAAACTGTTTCATGAAGACAAGAACACTTGTTGGCAACCAAATTAGGGATAGGGTGGTTATACGAAATATAATGGCTGCAGTTGTACTACAATCCAAGGAAAACCAAAAACTTGAAAGTAGAGTGAAAGTGCTTGAAGAAGGAATGGAAAGGCTGCTCAATTGGCAAAAGAAGCAAACTGAGATGTTGGAGAGATTATTGCTTACAAAAAGCATAACAAATGAAGCAAACACAAGCAAAGAAGAAGATATGGACATTGATAAGAATGAAACGCTTCAGAAGAAAGTACATGAAGAACCTTTCATGGACGTTGGACGACATGCCTAGTTTTGACTTGCATCTCAGTCTAAGTCAGAAGTTGGATGAAAAAATCATGGAAAAGGAGACAATGAGGTGGAAAGGGAGACAATGAGGTGGAAAAGCGAGACAGTGAGGATGGTGAAAAGGAAGGTTTATATGGTGAGGATGCACACCTTAGGCGCTCACAAGATGAGAATGAAGTAGCAAGTGATGAAGCAGATCCTATAGGCGCTAAAAAAGACAACATTATAATCAGTGAAGAAGTGGTACTCACTTGAGCTCATGCAAGCTAGCATTAACACACAGGAGTTGTAAATGCATGTAAGACAATGCCATTGATAATGTGATTAAGGACTTGAAGAAAACTGAGAAGGAAAAAGAAGAAGAGGTAATTCAATATTCTTAAAAATCTTATATTTAAATAAATTACTAAGTATGTATTATTTATTATGCAATTACTGGAAGACATTGAAATGAAGTCTGACAGTGTTCATTCAGAAGAAGAAAGGGCTATACCACAGGCTGGAGAAAATGTTCACAGTCCATGGAAGGAAAAGGAGATTAGAAGGACAAAAAGGATTGCTAAGAGCCCCAGCAGATACACGCCTAATCCGAGAACAGAAATGAAAAAAGGAAAGTGCAAAGGGCAATGAAGAAAAGAAATGAGACTGAGAGGTCCGAAATAAATGGAATTGAAGGACTTCAGAGAAGATCCAAAACAAATGTCACCTATGGAAGAGGTAGAGAAAGTAAAACTGTTTATCATGAAGGGCTGGTAAAGAACCATGACACTAATGTCTCAAAGAAATACAAAAAAAAAGCATGATGAGCTAGTGGGATGCAAATTTGAACTGAGGTTGGATGATTTTGTTATAACAACAAAAACATGGATTTATGTCCTCTTCACAAATACGCAGTGGTTGTCTGATACTGTAAGTTATAAAAACCTAACTTATAGCCTACACACTGTATAGTAGTTGGTGAAAATAAATTGTATTAAAGATTTTTTAAATGTTTCAGCATATTGGGGGGGGGGGGGGGGGGGTCTACTTGGGAGTGAAAAGAAATCATTATAAATTCCGACAAAAATATGCCACTACAGACCCTTTTTTTATCGGGATCCAGAAGACACAAGCTGAAATGGTGCAAAATGAGAAAACAACAATGACTGAAGTAACATATAATGGCACCATAATGAATACTCTTCTTGGATCAAACATGGGAAATGCAATGGCATGGGCATCTGCTGATTTTGTATACATGCCATTGAATACGTCAAAGCATTGGATATTATTGGTCCTAGACATTAATGGTAAGCACATTAAAGTGTATGACTTCATACAGAAAAGAGGGGATTCATTGTCAATCATAAGGGCATACATACCATGTTTGGAGTCTTTCTTACCAAAACTGATGGAGAGGTTTAGAGTTTATGACAAGCGTCACGAGGTAGAAATGGAAAAAGAAAAATGTCATATTGATATGGTTAGGGATTGTCCACAGCAGGATGATGGGTATGTGGGTCTCTAATTTTTTTCTTCACATTTGTTTAAATATCATGTGCGGTGATATTTTTTACTTGAGTAATTTATGCTTCTACAGGGGCAATTGTGGCATGTTTGTCATCAAGTTTGATGAATATCTAATGATGGATAGAGATGTGAAAGAAGTTTCAAAAGAAGGCATAGAAATGTACCGACAGAAAATGATGACAGAGCTGCTATTGTATGCACATCATGACACAGTTGAAAGCTCAAAATGATTTCTAGTTCTACCACAAAGACAGTAGTTGGAATAAGATGTAATGTTCACAAAATTTCCGTTGAAGCTATTTGTTTTGAAGAAAAAAGAATGTATTATTTCTTGACTTTGTTTAGTAGGACTTATTACAACATGTATTGATGTCATATGGTTTCAAAAATTCACTATATGGAATGTGTTCCTTTTGAATGAAAAAAATGCTTGTTCTTTTTGTTTGTTATTGAAACGATCTGCAATGTATGCTTCAAATGTTTAGCAAAGATAATAAGTAGTCTTTAATGTCATAACCACAAACACTAAATGATTGAATATACAATTGGAGGAAACAAATAGTACAACATTGTATTGTCAATGTATGATGGAGTATATGGCCCGGGAACCCCCGGCCCACAGACTCCCACTGCTCCATCAAAGGCCCAACAGGCCCAACAGGCCCAAATCACAGCGCCCAGAGTACCAAGCAGTCCGCACAACGCGCCAGGGGTGCCCTCGGCCCCCTGGCCGAGGGCTCCAAATTCTCACAGAACGGGTTTCTCAAGCAAACTAAGAAACTGGGAGAAAACGGCGAAAACAGTAGCCCTCGGCACTGGGAGCCCTCGGCACCAGGGTGCCATCGGGTGGAAGAGCCCTCGGCTACTGCTCTATAACCGAAGGCATCTCACTCGACAAAGATATCCACCTCACATGCGTACAGATCACCGTACCCCGCACAGACGTCCCATCCAACAGCCGCATTAAATGCGGCCACATGCGGCTGCCAGTGCCAACCAGTTGAGGTGACCCCTCGGCCAATGAGCGCTTGACACGTGTCCCTGCCCGGCATTTATTGCTACTATAAATAGCACCCCTTTTCCCCATTTGTAACGAAGTGATAACACGCTGAAAACACTCCGCATTTATAATACATTCTCTCTCTACTTTTATTTACTTGCTCTAACTTCTCTCTAAATTACTCCCCGTAATAACCCTTCGGATATATACCCCCGGGTAGACTATCCATCATTTGGTGCTTTCATTGAGAGGTTGAACAATCGAGTAAGAAACCCTCCCCCTCGACCAAACACAAAAGACTAGCCCTCTATCAAAATGGTGAGGACAACACGTGCCAACTCAAAGAACGTGGAAGATAAGAACCTGGCCCTCGGCGACGTCAACGCCCCCGAAGCCTCTCACAGGGCTCCCGAGAGCGGTGTCATCGCTGGGCTGGAACAGGCGGCTGTCGACCTACGCCTTCAAATCCAACAAAATGCCCCCGATGCCCGCCTCGGCATCGAGGCCAAGAAGAAAAACCGGAGCGATGACCAAGTCAGCCCTCCGGTTCTCACCATCGACGTACAATCGGCGCTCTCCGCCTTCATCCAGACGCTCACCCAGAATCCGGGTGCCTTCGGCACCCTGGCTCCAGCTCACCCTCAGATCGGGGAAAACATCATACTTCCCCCTCTGCCACACCCCTTCGGAAATCCCACCCCTCGGGTGAGAAACGACGAAGGGGTGGTGGCCCAAGAAACATCCTCCCAGGAAGTTCAGTCCCGGGACCGCCATAATGACAACAGGGAAAGGCCCCGTACTTCCGCCCTCAACCGGCTCGGAGGAGGGCCAGACCGCCGAGGGGTCCAAGACCGCCTCGGGGGGAGAGCACTCCAAAGGCCCCAGGAAAGCGGGGGATCTGTTTCGAGGGCAGACGAGGAGCGTCCCCCTCGGGACAAAGGCAAGGCACCCCTTCATGCCGATGATGCTCGCCACCAGATCAACCAGGCCCACTCGGCCCGGGTTCGTTCGCAGGGGGCGGAGACCCTCCCGAAGGATCCCCGGGACAAGATTATTGCGGCCCTCCAACGCCGGCTTGACGAGATGGAGTCTAACAAAGCTCACGCCACCACCTCCACCCCTCACTCAGACCTCAAATATGAGGCCATGATGGCCAAAATGGAGGAATTACAGAAGAAGGTGGCCGAGGGCTCCGGGGAACCCGTCATCCAGCTCCGGACTCGGACGCCATTTACCCCAAGGGTATTGGCGGCCCGGATCCCGGAGAAATACCGAGGGCAACACATACAGCCCTATAACGGGAAAACGGACCCCCAGGAACACTACAGCAAATACCAGAACAACATGATGATGGTGGGGGCATCAGACGAATATTTGTGTCGATGGTTCCTCTCCACCTTAGAGGGACCAGCATACGAATGGTTCAACAGGCTGCCCGAGGGCTGCATTGATTCGTGGCAAGAACTCGCCTAACGATTCTTGACACAATTCGCCGGGAGGCGTCGCACGAGGAATCACTTCTCCCACCTCCTAACAATACGCCAGAAGAAGGATGAGACCCTTCGGGATTTCCTAGAGCGCTGGAGGACGGAGGCCGACAAGGTCGACGGTGCTGATGACGGGACCCTCCTGGCCCTCCTACAAACCGTCCTCCGCACCGGTAACTTTTCAAGGAGCCTCATCATTGAACCCCCCCGCGACTACATAAGGGCTTTGCAGCGGGGGGACCGATATGCTGAGGCCGAGGAGGTGGAGAAGTATCACCAGCATCCGGACCAGCAGCCCCCGAGGGCTGACAACAAGCATAACCGAGGGCCGGGGGCTCCTCCAAATCGCCCCAAGGCTTCGGGACCCTCTGATGACCGCCCTCGGCAAGGCCAAGCCAAGCCCGGGGGAGGTTATAGGAGCAACCCTAAGACTTGGGCCCAGCCCATTCTCCTGGACCGCCCTCGGACACCATTGACGCACCCCGTCAGCATCATCCTCGATTTTGCCGAGGAGAGGGGCCTCGTTGAGCGCGACTCTCGCGCACCCCCGGAGGTACACGCTATCAACCCTCAGTTCCCCTACTGTCGCTTCCATCGGCACCAGGGGCACAGGACCGATGACTGCCATCAGCTGAAGACGGCCATCGAGAGATTAATACAGGCAGGGCACCTGTCCCAGTTTGTCCAGAGCCCTCGGCAGGAGGGACCTTCTCATCAGGGGCCTCCCCGAGGGCACCATACAAAGGTAAATGCATGGGTGAATCCGAACACCATCCCCCTCGGCAAGAAAAGGGAGATTGGAAACTTGGAAGAAGAGGAGGAGGAATACCCCCACTACCAGGAGAAAAAACGCCACATCCTCATGATCACCGGTGGCAACACAGGGGGCGATTCCACCAGCCAGCGAAAGAAGTGGGCTCAATCGCTTTACGTCGGGGAAGTCACTCATATGCCCCCGGTAAAGCGATTGAGGGAGGAACCCATCACCTTCACCAACGCAGATCTCCCTCCTACTTCTTCTCCTCACAGGGATGCCTTGGTGATTCGGACGGAGATCAACGACACCATCATTCACCGAACTTACGTTGACACGGGCAGCTCCGTCAATGTAATGTACTTCAGCACCTTCAGAGAGCTGCATCTGGAGAGGGGGTCCCTTCGGCCCATTAAGACCCCTCTTGCCGGCTTCACCGGCGATACTATTGATTCCGAGGGGGTAATAACCCTCCCGGTGATCTTCGGCGACGGGATCCATAGAGCCCAGCTCGAAGTGGAGTTCGTCGTCGTCAACATTGACTGCGCTCACAACATCATCCTCGGCCGGCCAGCCCTCGAGGACCTCGAAGCCATCATCTCCATGAGGCATCTCTGCCTCAAGTTTCCCGCCGAGGGGGGCATTGGCTACTCCCGGGGGAACCAAAAAATTGCCCGCGCCTGCTATCTTCAGGTCACTAAGAGGGTCAGCAAGACGGAATTCCGTGTTGACACCATCACCGGAGCCGGCGACCAAGAGGAAAGAAGGTCGAGGGCTGAACCGGCCGAGGACGTAGAAGACTTTGCGCTCGATCCGGCCCAGCCGGAGAGAGTCGTGAAGATTGGAGCCCAGCTCCCTGAAGATTTGAAGACCGGTATCACCGACGCCCTCCGCGCCTACTCCACTGTCTTTGCATGGGGGCCGGAGGACATGCCGGGAATCAGCCGAAGGGTCATCACCCACCGCCTCTCGGTGGACCCTTCGGCAAAGGCAGTGCAGCAACGAAGAAGGCCCCTCTCCGCCGAGAGGAGGGAATTTGTGAAGAAGGAGGTCGCCATGCTCCTCTCTATTAAGCACATCAAGGAGGTAAAATACCCCTCATGGCTAGCGAATGTAGTCCTCGCACAGAAGCCCCCTACCTTCCGCATGTGCGTGGACTACACCGATCTCAACAAAGCATGCCCTATGGATCCATTCCCTCTACCAAACATTGATCAATTGGTGGATGAGACCGCAGGGTGTGAGATCATGTCCTTCCTCGATGCCTTCCGAGGGTACCATCAAATTTTCATGCACGAGGAGGACGCCGAAAAAACTGCCTTCATGACTCCCGAGGGCATCTTCTGCTACCTAGTGATGGCCTTCGGCCTAAAGAACTCGGGGGCCACTTACACCCGGATGGTGGCCCGGGTCTTTCAAGCCGTCCTAGGGCGCACCATGGAGGCCTATGTTGACGACATGATCGTCAAGAGCAAACAATCTTCCAGCCATGCTGACGACCTCCGGGAAATCTTCGCCATCATGCAAAAATTCAACCTTCGGCTAAACCCGAAGAAGTGCACCTTCGGCGTCCAAGGGGGCAAATTCTTAGGCTACATGGTGAGCCGAAGGGGTATTGAGGCCAACCCCGAGAAGATCCAGGCCATCATCAACATGGAGCCCCCACACAACGTGAAGGAAGTTCAACGGTTGACGGGCCGCCTGGCAGCCCTCAACCGCTTTCTATCCAAATCGGCTGAGAAGTCTCTACCCTTCTTCCAGATCATGAGGAAGACGGCTGGTTTTCTATGGACTCCAGAATGCCAGGGGGCTTTCGACGAGCTCAAAAGATATCTATCTTCACCTCCTGTGCTCTCCAAACCCAAGGTAGGGGAGACCCTCTACCTCTACCTTGGGGTTAGCCCGGCGGCCATCAGCTCTGTGCTCATCCGGGAGGAAGACGGCATCCAACATGTCATCTTCTACGTTAGCAAGACCCTAAGGGAGGCCGAGCTCAGGTACTCCCCTGTGGAAAAAACGGTGTTAGCCATCGTTTGGACTGTCAAGAAGTTGAGCCACTACTTTCAGGCTCACCCGGTTCAGGTACTCACCCATCAACCCCTCGGCGCCCTCATGAGGAGCCCCACCAGCTCCTCCCGCATGGTGAAATGGGCTATCTTCTTGAGCCCTGGCGGACTTTGTGACGGAGTGTACCGCAAGGGCAGCCACGGACGGGGAGCCCTCGGCTACCTCGGACGACTGGTGGACCCTCTACACTGATGGCTCCTCCGCGACCAAAGCATGCGGGGGAGGGGTAGTCTTCATTACTCCCGAGGGCTTCAGGGCCTACTATGCAATCCGCTTCTCCTTCAAGGTCTCCAACAATGAGGCCGAATATGAGGCCCTCCTGTGTGGCCTTCGGCTGGCTGCCAACATGAGGGCTCGACAGATACACATCAAATGCGACTCCAAGTTGGTCGTTGGCCAAATCTCCGAAGAATATGAGGCCAAGGAGGGAAGAATGAAACAGTACAAGGAAGCGGCCAAGGAGTTGCTTAAGGTATTTGAGGCACACTCTCTCACTCAAATACCGAGGGCTCAGAACTCCGAGGCCGACATATTATCTAAACTCTCGGCAGACTCCCCCGAGCACATCTCCAAGATTGCCAAAATCGAGGAACTCAGCCTCTCAAGCATCCATGCGAGCCCCGTGATGAACATACAACAACGTCAGGAGGATTGGATTTCAGATATCACCGCCTTCATCTCCACAGGGCAGCTACCCGAGAATGAGGCCCGCGCTAAACTGGCAAAGCTGAGGGCTCCTAGCTACACCATCGAAGATGGGAGGCTCTACAAACGATCTTACAATGGCACGCTACTTCGGTGCCTTCATCCAGATGAAGCCGAGGTCGCAATGGAGGAAGTGCACAGTGGCACTTGCTCAGCTCACCAGGGACCCTTCTCCATGTCCCGAAGGCTCATTCTCCAGGGCTACTTCTGGCCAACCATGGCCAGGGACTGTGCTGACCTTGCCCGGAGGTGCACCGCATGTCAACATTTCCAGAAAGCTCCCGGCAGGCCAGCGGTCAACTACGCCCCCATCAGCACCTCTGTCCCATTTTCTCGATGGGGGATAGACCTTGTGGGCCCTCTGCCGAGGGGTACCTCCAACAACAGATACATCATTGTGGCCGTCGACTATTTTACCAAATGGGTGGAGGCTGAACCCCTCGCCAGCATCACAGAGGCGAAGTGCCGTCACTTCGTCCTCAAGAACATCCTCACAAGGTTTGGCGTCCCCCAGCAGATCATCTCCGACAATGGGACACAATTTGAGGCAGCCCCCTTCTGTGCCCTTCTGGAGGCATGGGGCATCAAACACACCTTCTCCTCCGTTGCCTACCCTCAAGGCAACGGGAAAGTAGAGAATGCCAACCGGACCTTGCTCGAGGGCCTCAAAAAGAAGCTGGAGGCTGAGGGCGGTGGCTGGGTAGAAGAACTCCATAACATCCTTTGGGCCTACCGCACCACCCCTCGGCGAGCAACAGGTGAAACACCCTTCTCCCTCTGCTACGGTTTCGAAGCCAAAGCTCCTACGGAAGTCAACCTTCCCACCCGAAGGGTGATCCAATATGACCCCGAGGTCAACGACAGCAACATGGCCCTCGACCTCCACCTCATTTCAGAACGCCGGGAGCAGGCCTTCATCCGGGCAGAAAACTACCGAAGGCAAGTTAAAAGCTACATCGACGCCAAAGTTCGCACCCGGGAATTTCAAGTGGGGGATTATGTCCTCCGGAGGAGGGAAGCCAGCCAACCAACCGAGGGAGGAAAAATGGCACCAAAATTCGAAGGACCCTATATCATAGCAGCCATCATCAAGCCCGGGACATACAAGCTCAAACGCCCCAATGGGAAAGAAGTCCCTAAGCACTGGAATGTATACCATTTAGTTAAATTTTATCAATAATGTAAGAGCGGCCAAGCCCTGATAACTAGTGAATGTACTATCCTATGGCCCAAGGCCTCCAATTTCGAAGAATGAAGATACATTCAAGACATCAAACCCTCATACTGACTACAGGCCCCAGGCCTCACCACGAGAAGAACCCCATCCGGCACCAAGTGCCGAGGGCGGACACCATCAACACCTACAACAAACAGTGAAAACATCACGTGTTTTCGGTCAAGACCCCTCGGCACCAACAACAAGGGACACCATGTGTTTCATTTCCCTTCGGCACCCAGTGCCGAGGATACATCCCCACCTTCAACATCAAAAAAGAAAAGATGAGAACACCAAATATTCCTACAGAAGACCCTTCGGCATCCAGTGCCGAGGGTACACCTCCATCATCAAACATCGAAACGAAGGGAAAACACCAAGATGATCCAAAGAAGACCCCTCGGCACCCAGTGCCATGGATATGCTCTCCTCTCAACTTCCAAACATCTGTTGGGAAACACCAAGTGTTTCATTTGAAGACCCTTCGGTACCAAGTACCGAGGGTAGACGCCTACATCAACTACAACAAAAGAGAACACCAAGTGTTCCTACAGAAGACCCTCGGTACCAAGTACCGGGGGCTACACATCGAAACTAACACCAAGTGTTGTTTCTAAAAGCCGTACCCCACGAGGACGCATATACCGAAGGCGCCACCATCGGTGCCGGCGGCACGTAGTGCCCCCGGCCATTTGCAACTAGTGTGCAAATGAAAACCCTTCCTTGAAACGCTTTCCGCGTCACTACCCCCAGGGTATGACAGGCATGAGAAATGCCCAGGATTCGACTTTCAAAAACGAAACGCTATCCGCGTCACTACCCCCAGGGTATGACAGGCATGAGAAATGCCCAGGATTCGACTTCCAAACCGAAACGCTCCCCGCGCCACCACCCCAAGGGTGTGGCAGGCCACGGACTATGTCTAGCGCCGAGGGGACGACTTTAAAAAATGAGGCGCTTTCCGCGCCATCCCCCGAGGGGAGGCAGGTTACGGACCACCATATCTTGTGCCCAGGAAACGTCCCTCGATCCCCTAGGCACTCGAAAGGTTAACCCGAGGGAGGAGAGCCATTGGTGTATTCTGATGGTCTCCTAATAGGCCCAGCCTTACCAAGAAACCAAGTTTCTTGATGCCTTCCCTTCACCACCAACCAAAAAAAAGGGGGGGGGGGGGGGGTGAAGGGGAGTAGACTCAGCGAGAAATCAAAGAGTACACTCCAACAGATCACAACAAGCCGAGGGCTCCCCACGGGAACACCTCCGGTAACTGAAGGCTCCTATTTCCCGAAGGATACTACTCGAACAAATATCATCAAGAAACGGCAAAGACCACTACCTGGTCACCTCCGGTCACAAAAACACCGAAGGCTTCCACAATACAAAGGGACTGGACTATCCAAGGTCCACTAAACGGTACTTCAAACAGACA
The DNA here is from genome assembly GCA_945859875.1 of Cuscuta europaea. Lineage (NCBI taxonomy): Eukaryota > Viridiplantae > Streptophyta > Magnoliopsida > Solanales > Convolvulaceae > Cuscuta > Cuscuta europaea. Next base: position 3,159,230 of record CAMAPE010000038.1, on the reverse strand, counting down.
CCGAAGGCATCTGTTATGCACAAATACCGAGGGCCCTTTCCCCATGACAAGGGTCAAATTCTACAACTTTTAAAGTGTATGCCGAGGGCACACACTCCTCATTGGCTTTCTTCACAACAACAGGACTCAACATCAATTTATGCTTGGAACAAATTCTAAGTCCTGAAGGAGCAGCCCCCGGGCATCTCGCAAAGTAATGTAAAGCCAAAAGGCACCTATCACCCGAAGGCTACACAAAGAAACAACACTTGAAAAATTCCAAGTCCCAAAATTGGGCCCCCGGCTCGATCAACACTACAGCTAAGGGAATACAATAACCGAAGGCTATGCGATACAACAACACTTGCAAACAAAGAAAATTTCTATGTCCTAAAGATGGGCCCCCGGCTCAGTTAGTATTGCAGCTAGAGGAATGTGACAGCCGAAGGCCATACACCAAGGAGGGATGCCATCTCCCGAAGGCTCCCAAGGGAGATTTTACACTTAGAATATTTTCTAAGTCCTGCATATTTTCCCCCTCGGTCAACTACTCATACATCATGAGGGGATGCCATCTCCCGAAGGCTCCCAAGGGAAACTCTACACTTAGAAGATTTTCTAATTACTACATGCTTTTCCCCGATCAACTACTTATACATCAAGGAGGGATGCCATCTCCCGAAGGCTCCCAAAGGAGATTTTGCACTTAGAAGATTTTCTAAGTCCTGCATATTTCCCCCCCGGTCAGCTACTCATACATCATGAAGGGATGTCATCTCCCGAAGGCTCCCAAGGGAAACTCTACACTTAAAAGATCTTCTAAGTCCTGCATATTTCCCCCCCCCCCCCGGTCAACTGCTCATACATCATGAAGGGATGCCATCTCCCGAAGGCTCCCAAGGGAAACTCTACACTTAGAAGATTTTCTAAGTCCTACATATTTCGCCCTCATCTCGAGGGACCTAATTGCCGAAGGCTACCTATCAATCGAGGGCTGTGGTTCACAAGGAATCAACACTCAAGAAAATCTTCTAAGTCCTAAAGAATTAGCCCCCGGCCTATTCAATATTACAGGTGGGGCTCCACAGTAGCCGAAGGCTACATGACATACTACACTTGCAAAAAATCTCTAAATCCTGTGCATTGGGCCCTCGGTCCAACATTCACACATCAGGAAGGGAGGCCATATCCCGAAGTCTCTCAAGGGGAAATCTACACTTAGAAATTTTTTCTAAGTCCTAGGATTTGGGTTACTGCAATCACCCGAAGGCCCTATGGTGTGCTACACTTAGAAAAATTTTCTAAGTCCTAATTGCTGCTGAACCCTCGGTTGCATATCCAGCAGAGGGTGCCCAACTACCGAAGGCTTCCAAGGGCAAGCTACAATCGAAAAATACTCTAAGTCCTAAAACATACATTCAAAAAAAAAAGAAGGCATACATCCAAAGCAAGACGAAGGCATACATTCGACAATGAACAGATCAGAAGGAAGCATATCATATACACAAAGCCCGAAGGCAATCATTCAATTACAACAAAAAAAGTAGTCAATGTGATCATTACAGAGTATGGCCAAAGCCGAGGGGTGACAAAAGTTTCATTACAAGGCTTTTTCAAAAATTGACTAAATACTAATCTTCTCGGCGGCTTCAGCCTCGTTGTCACCGGGGGCATCTTCCACGACAGCCTTGGAGGAGACTTCTTCTCCGGCAGCATCACACCCGACGGCTCCAACCCCATCACCCCCCATCATCACAGAATCATAGATTGTTGGCCGCTCTTCACCCTAGGGGAGGGGAACTCTGACATCTGGTTGCAGCGGAGGGAGGCCATATGTCGAGGGGTCAAATTGTTCGAGGGACACGCCAAAGTGCCTGGCAAGCCTCCGGTAGATCAGGTGCTGAGTAAAGAACTCACCCCCCTGGTAATAGGCGTCCCCCCTGTCAGTCAGCCAGTCAACCCCCGGGCCTTCTACCCAAGCGTCCACCGAGGCTGCCACCACGGAGGCAACCCACTCCTTATGGCCCTCGGCCCTCCAGCCCTCAGCGAGGAACTCCGCAACTGCCTCCCCTCGGGCCTCGGCCGCAGCTCTCTCCTTAGCAGTTTGGGCTTCTTCGGCAGCCTTTTTCGCCGCCTCGGCAGCAGCCCTCTCGGCCTCCGCCTTGCCCTCGGCAATGCCGTCAGCTTTGGCCTTCTCCGCCACCGCCTTCGCCTCCCGAAGGGCCTCCTCCAGCTGTGCAGCATGCTTCACCGCCTCGGAGTTCTTGCGGATCAGCCCCTCCACCTTCTTATCTTGGGCGGCCTCGTGAAGGCACCTTTCTTTGCGCCTCCGGGCCTGTTCCCCGAGGGCTATGCAGGCCTGCAAACAACGATCAAAGGAGTTAGATTATCCCACAGGGAAAGATAATACTAAACTGATAAGATAAGGGAAAAGGAAGCAGATACTTACAGTGAGAGAGGACCGGAGGATCCTGTTCTCGAGGGCATCATCATCGTAGGTCTCGAAGACTTCCCTGTCCATCTTCGAGGTGATGCCCCGAAGGAAGCTCCTCGGCTCGGCAGTGCCGTGCATCAGGGAAGCGCCGGGGGCAAAGGAGAGCTGACGGATCTCCCGGGGTAATTCCTCCCGGGGGGGATTCACCGGATCCTTCGGAGGGACCGAGGCGAGAGGCCCATCAACAGCGGGCATGTCATCAATAATTATGAGGGGGGCCGCCGCCCCGACAGCACCCACGGCGCCTTTCTGCTTCTTGGTGGGGGGCTCCACCCCCTTGTCGCCCCTCTTCTTCTTAGCGGCCGCCTCGGCCTTCGACCCCCCGGTCCCCACAGCAGCATGGGCGTCCCCGGCGGAAGGCTCTATGACCTTCGGGAAAAGCGCGTCGACTGGCTTCTGGCCCGAGGGCCCCTTCTCCTTGGACTGGGTCTTGCCCTTCCTCTTTGCGAACAGAGCGTTGGCATTCATCTTGCTACCTGCAAAGAAACAACAAGTTAAAAGGTTAGCACCGAGGGGTCCGAGACACGACAACAGACATGACAGAAAATCTCAAAGTACAAAAATGTAAAGCCCCCGGCCACTACCTCCTGCTCCCACGAAGGCTTTATCATAGAGGGGATACTTCTCCTCGGTCTCCCCAATGAACCGATACCTCAGGAATCCGAGGGCATACAGGTCTTTCTCGAGGGTGCACTCCTTGATGGTTATGTTCTAATCCCGCCCCTCCGGAATCTCGGCAATCTTCAGGCCATCCTTCTCGAGGGCGGCGCTCTTGACCTTCACATGACGCCGAAAGCAATTCCGCAACTCCCTCGGGAAAGGGCTGTCGGCCAGTCTGATGTAGCACCATCGCTCTCTCCACCCCTTGTTGGAAGAAGGGGCCTCGGTGAACAATTTGAACTGGGCTATCTGCTGTAAGTTCGCATAGCCCTCGGCATTGGTATGGCCCCCCCGGCATAGGTTGAAGCTTTGGAAGAATAGCTCCAAGCTCGGTGTAACCCCCCGGAGTTTGCACAGGTTCACGAACCCAGTTATGTACGAGTGGCTATTGGGGGTCAATTGGCAGGGAACCAGGCCAGTGTACCTCAGGTACTCCCGGAGGAACGGATGGAGAGGGAACCGGAGGCCCATTGAGACCGAGAGCACGTGCACGGCTATACATCCCTCGGGGGGCCGCGACAGCACGTCATCAGGACCTGGCTCGACTACCACGGCCGAGGGCCCTACGTGCAACTGGGTGATGTAGATGTCCGCCCTGTCAGCTTGGGACTTAATCTCCAGAGCGGCGGTGTCCAGGAAGGAGTAACCCTCCGGTAGATCAACTGGCCCCCCCTGATCGACGGCCTTTACTTTCTTCCGGGGGGCAGCATTCGTCTTTCTCCTCTTCTTCCCGGGGGCTACACTTAACGGCGTCGGGTCCAGCGGCCTCGAGCTACTGGCTTCCCCAGAACCCCGGGGGGGGGGGGGGGGGGGGGGGGGGAAGAACAGCGACAGTGACCTTCGCCCTCTCCTTTTCTTCTTCCTCCTCAGCAACCTGGACGGCGAGGGCTAACTCCTCATCTTCGACAGTTCGCTCGAACTCCTCCGCCTCGACCTCGGCCGCCAAATCCTTCTGCATCTCGGTGGCGAGAGCTGCATCACCACCCGAGGGCTGACTGCTACTAGACTCCGCATCGGAGATACCTTCGTCTTCCATCGAGGGCGTCCTCGAGATGTCCTGGGAATCGCTCTCGGACGACATTTTTTATCACGAATAAGCCTAAGACTCCGAAGGCTCTCTACAGGATTCTAAACCTAATCTAAGGCCAGGGGGCGGAACTTACTAAGAACTTTGAGAGAGGAGCAGGGCACTGACCTTGAAAGCAGAGTTTTGACCGAAGGCTGGAGTTTCTCTCACTAGAATTTTTGGCAGAGCTTCGCTGAAACAACTGATCGCACAAGAGGAAATGGCTCTGGCCTTGGGGTATTTATAGGCACTGGAATCCGGGCTTGGGCCTGGGTTCCGGGCCTCCGGATGGACGCCATCATTACACACCGCGTCTTCGCCCAACCGGTGACGCCGCCCACGGACAGCCAGCAATCACACGCCACGTGTGCCCCCCCCCCCAACGGCTATATCCCGTCGTTACATATTCCAACGACTATATTTCCAACGGCTGTATTTTGGGAGCCCCCGGGTTTTCCACTTCACTCCACTTCATCAAGGAAAGCCTCCGGGTACACTTACCCAGAAGCACCCCCGGGTTGTGCCCCACACAGCACATTACACACGCCTTTGGGATCACTCCTTCAGAAACCCAGGGCTTCATATCAAGACACCCCCTCGGGGATTCCCCCTCAGCACTGCAAAACCGGGTAGCCCCCGGGGAGTTGCCTCATTGACGGATGACCCACGGCACACAGGTAATGGGAGCCCTCAGGTATCTTTATCTCCAACCAATCAACAAACAGTGGACCCCCCGGTAACAACTCCACTGCTGCCTTCATCTGGCAGGCCCTCGATCCCTGGATTGAGGGGCTCCCCTTCGGCGCCACCAGGACATCAACAGCGAGCCTTCGGCTAATCAACACAGGAGCCCTCAGAAGAGAGAGCCTTCGGCATTCCCGCCATTCTCCATTTTTTACCAAGGTTTGACATTTTCGATTCATCATTGGGGGAATTCGGTGCACTCTTTTTCCCTCATTAGGATTTTTTCCCAAAGGGTTTTTCCTAATGAGGTTTTTAACGAGGCATCCCCCCAAAATGAAACGAAAAGCGTCAGCCTTCGGCCCACAACGGCAACGTAACTACTTTACTCCTTTTCACCACTTTACAAGTGCCTCAAGGAGTGGGGGACTGGAGGACCCCTTCGGGAAAATCATTAAATTACAAAATCTGTGAAATTCCAACAAACAACAAAGCAAGCCCTCAAGTCCCGACATGTGGGTAACTGAGGGACTGCCTTCGGCAGGGACATAAAAGCAACAACTCCTCACCAACTTCAGGAATCACGATGGGACAACATCAAAGGGCAAGCACAAGTTACTCCTTTTCCCTCAAGTACCTTTCGGCAAAAGGAGTGAGGGACTCCTGATGGAGTATATGGCCCGGGAACCCCCGGCCCACAGACTCCCACTGCTCCATCAAAGGCCCAACAGGCCCAACAGGCCCAAATCACAGCGCCCAGAGTACCAAGCAGTCCGCACAACGCGCCAGGGGGGCCCTCGGCCCCTGGCCGAGGGCTCCAAATTCTCACAGAACGGGTTTCTCAAGCAAACTAAGAAACTGGGAGAAAACGGCGAAAACAGTAGCCCTCGGCACTGGGAGCCCTCGGCACCAGGGTGCCATCGGGTGGAAGAGTCCTCGGCTACTGCTCTATAACCGAAGGCATCTCACTCGACAAGATATCCGTCTCACATGCGTACAGATCACCGTACCCCGCACAGACGTCCCATCCAACAGCCGCATTAAATGCGGCCACATGCGACTGCCAGCGCCAACCAGTTGAGGTGACCCCTCGGCCAATGAGCGCTTGACACGTGTCCCTGCCCGGCATTTATTGCTACTATAAATAGCACCCCTTTTCCCCATTTGTAACGAAGTGATAACACGCTGAAAACACTCCGCATTTATAATACATTCTCTCTCTACTTTTATTTACTTGCTCTGACTTCTCTCTAAATTACTCCCCGTAATAACCCTTCGGATATATACCCCCGGGTAGACTATCCATCAATGTATAATATGATAAAAATTGTTTAAGGTGGACATCAAAAACAAATTCTTGTTCGTTTTGTTTATTCTTGACCTTGTCTGTAATGTATGCTTCAAATCTATAAATATAATAAGTAGGTAATATGTAGTCTTTAATGGCACAACCACACATTAAATGACTGAATGTAAAGTTAGAACAAAAAACAGTACAACAATGTACCGTAACCATGACATTAATTTTACCAATGTATAATTTGATACAAGTTCTTAAAGGTGGAGACTAAAAAAACATTCCTTTTTATTTATTTTTTATTCAAAACTAACATTCAATAAAAAGTAAATAAAATCCACTAATTAAATTTGACTTCATAATAATAGTTTATGAATGTGACTACTAACACACACAGGGTACAAGTAAGAATAACAGCATAATAGGAGTAGACAGTAATAGTAAATATAAACAAATAGAAGTGGCAGTAATTAGACATTAAAGAGACAGTAATAAGACATTAAAGACACTGTAATTAGCATTGTAAAAACCCTTTTATGCAGGGGGTCTTCAGTAGAAGAACAAACATTACAGCAACATAACTGTCAAAAGACTAACAAAAAACACCAAGTTGATAACAACAAAGCACCATGAAAGTAAAGAACAATAAAACTGAATTATTGAGTCTTGACAAGGCCGGGCACCGAATTAATTCCAATAAAGTTTTTTTATTTTCGTTCTCTCTGCTCATCATAGATCAAAAAATTCAGTCATCTCTTTACCGGAATTCGCTTCCGTTATCTCATTCTAGACCTTGGACGAGATTTTGTAAACGTGCTCTTAACAATTTGATCATAATGGAAGATGTATTTAATATCATCAAACTGAAAGAGTATAACAGAGTTTATATACAAGCTCAAAGGGGAAGAACTAGCAACTGACAATCTGTTACTATACAACCAACTGAACTAACTAATATATGAAAGAGAACACAGAAAGTGTATTTCTATTTCTAATACTTCATTGAAATGAAAACCTAGCAATTCTTTATCCATTCAGCACTTCAGTTTACCTCCTGTATAGATTTTTAATTTGACCCCTATCATACATCCGTCAAAGACTCCTAATTTTAAGGTTCAAACTTATTGATTCAAGATTTTGAAATTCAGTGTGTTGTTGAAATGGGAATTCATATCTTGTTTGGTGTTAAGTTTATTGGAGAAAACTTTTGGGTCAGGAAGCTTAATTCCGGCAAAAGTGAGACACTATATCAGCCTGTTTGACAAGGGTTATTTGGTGAACAAAGGGAATGCGTTTTGGAAAAACTGATTTCAGACAAAATAAGAAATTCAAAGTCTACCTATTTTAGTGGTAAGCATTGAATGATTTGTAGCATGCATATGAATGGTCAGAACCTTAATCAGTCATTCAGTAACAATAACTAGAAATGATTCATTGTTTTTGCCTATAAGATATATAGTATTTCTCAGGAGGAGGGAGGTGCCCATAAGACAACAATGAATGATTTCCAGCATTCATAATCACACAAACATGCATCACAGTTAAAGATTTTTGCGATCTGCCCACCATCTTAGAGTTTAGAAATAAAATGGAAGTAAAGCGGCAAAAGAAAAACTTACCCAAGGATTTTACTTTAACAGTAATCCTTCACATTCCATAATAGTAGCAGCATATAGGCCTGAACCAGAGCACGTGCTACACAATACACCACCTGCTGCTTTACAACAACCACAAGGAGAGATTTATTTCCGATATTCTTCTCATTCAATGATAGCCCAAGAGGGTTCTCTATAACCTCCTCAGACACAGACTTTTCATAGCAAAAAGGAGATTGAAGACTGCTTATTCTACACATCATTTAGAACTGCCCTGCACACATATAAAAAAACCATGTAAAGATGTTTCACATTTTATTTAAGCGCTAGCAAAAACTGAACATGGATGCGCTTCCCCACATTAGTAACAAAAGATTTGATTCTTAGAATCCTAGGCAATCAATATATTGCAGTCTTGCATTAATTTCTTAGAATTTGGGCACTTAGTTTCAGTGTAACGTCCCTATTTCCTAAAACTACTAGGGTACCTTTTGAAATAAAACTTCTTGAAGCACCTTGGTTATAGCTATGTTTGAAAAAAATGGATGAACTGCCATGTGAGACAAAAGTACTGATGTTTTAGTCAGGAGCAGAAAACTACTACGCAGTATATGTGAGAAAATCTAAGATGCATTTCAAGCATTTCTAAAGCAAGATGCCACCCCCACCCCATCCCAATTCACTAGCGCACAACTTATTTATCACCAAACCAGGATAAGAAATTATACAAAAGGTTTTTTAAGTGAAATTCTACTATACAGAGTTCAATTTTCTCTCTGTTAATGGAGGCTTTTGTTAGGAATTAGGGATTTGAGCCAACTTCTCAATGTTTGGGAATACAGAAAAAATGGAACATTGTTGAGCGTGAATCTCACCCTAAAATTTGGTAGAATCTGAAAAGTTTTATTAAATGAGGGATATTATGGAATACATAAATAACGAGTAGGGCCGAGTAATCACCAAGTAAACCCCAGTACTCGGTCCTATTCGCTACTCAGCCCTTGACCGAGTTGATACCGAGTAGCGATTTAATTAATTAGAACTTACCTCTACTATATTTGTATCGAGTAACCCCGAACAAAATTGTACACAAGTACACAAAAGTTTTATTCACATCATGTCTATGCTTACCATATATGTGAGTACCCCTGCATTTTTTTGTCATTTTTAAGGGATAGGAGTTACGTTTGCAGCTAATAAATAAATGTGGTACCCACAATATGTGGCAGTATGGTACCCAAACTATGTGTGGTACCCAAAATACGTTTGAAAGAGTTTATATACAATATCAAAGAGGAAGAACTAGTAACTAACAACTGTTACTATACTAATATATGAAAGAGAAAACAGAAAGTATATTTCTGTTTGTAATACTTCATAAATTTGAGAAGCTCAGCTTCATGGAAATGAAGACCTGGCAATTCTTTATCCATTCAGCACTTCGGTTGATGCTTGAAAAGAAGAACAGCATGCATGTTCTGCAACTAATATTTTGGAGGAAGAAGTTGATGCTTACATACCAGAACAAGCAACACAAAATATCCTCGAAGTGGGACAATTTAGTGAGTCTGATTTCATGGCTTACTTAAATAACGTTAAGGAAACTGGATTCCTTGATGATGCTTCATGTGAGCCAACTGGGATGTCTTTAGATGCGACTGACAATAGTTGCAAGAGGAAGCACGTTGTTGGACCTGGAGAAAGTGCTACATGTCATGGCTCATGGGTATTCAAATAGAGATCTCCAAGAAGGATTCCAACACTGAGGTGAAACTATAAGTCGAATATTTGGAATTGTGTTTGATTGTTGGATGACGTTTTCTAAGGACATTATTGTGCCCGTTGACCCCACTTTTGAGAGCGTATCACACTATCACATGATGAAGGATATTTACCGCATTTCAAGGTAATTTACGACCTATTATACTTGTCATTATACTTCATGTGCACACTCTTCACGTGAAAATTGGTGTTGGATTTAGGACTGTATTGGAGCTATCGATGGTACTCACGTTCCAGCACTCATATTTGAAGAGAGAGAAAATATGTGGTACAATCGTAAAGGATTTATTAGCCAAAACATCATGGCAACTTGTAGCTTTGATCTTCAATTTACATTTGTCGTTCCGGGGTGGGAAGGATCAGCTCACGATGCTAGAATACTATGAGAGACACTAGAGAATCCTAGCTTGGGATTTCCAAATTTACATTTCATTCAAAAGAAACTCTTTTCAAATCTGTAACTCGAAATAAGAGGAATTAATAGAGCCGTCAAAATGGGCCAAAACCCACGGGCTGGCCCGTTTAAACCCATTCATTGGTGGGTTAGGGTTGAGAACTTCTGACCCGTTTCGTTCACGAGTTTCGCGGGTCAACCCACGCGAGTTGTGGGTTTAAGTGGGTTGGCCCACCGGGTTGCGGGTTGGCCCGCGGGCCAAAATACAAAATATAGTTTTGAATTTTATTATCTTAAATATCGTCATTTTACTTCGAATATTATTATAATTACAAATAAAAAATTACAACCATGGCAGAACAATATTTATTTGTATATTAAATATTCAAATAAAATGACGAAACATATATTTTAGGGAAAGTTCCCGATATAGGACTAAAACGGTTTCAAAATTACAAAATAGGATTGTCATGTTTTTTATTCCCAAAATATAACTAATTACTGTTATGTTTAGAAAATACTGACATGTTTGAAGTCTGGTACTGCCAAAACATGACAGTAATTAGTCCTATTTTGGGAATAAAAACATGACACTCCTATTTTGGAATTCACAAACTGTTTTAGTCCTATTTCAGGTAATATCTCTATATTTTATGTGATGTTTGATACAATATTTAACAATTAATAGTCATTGTTTACAAATAATTAGTTTATGCAGATCTTTATTTTTATACAATGAGTATTTTGGTCTCATACCTTCTTATAGTTTTCAAATTATCATATAACTGATATTTAATATTTTTTAATTAAACTTAACAAGTATTGAATTTTTAGTATTTTGACTTCTTATATTTCCTTAGTTACTACTTACTAATATAAATATATACGTCCGGGTAATTATTTTTACTTTTTTTTTGTTATATATATTTTTTACATTATTGGCCCGCGGGCCAACCCGTTTAACCCACGGGTTAGGTGGGTTGGGTTAGGGTTGTAGAAATTCTGGCCCATCGTTAAACGGGTTGGCGGGACCCAACCCACATAGAGCATAACCCTTTACGGGTCGAGTCAGGTTGGGTCGGGTTGGCCCGTTTGACAGCTCTAGGAATTAATCCCTTTTCTATCTCCTAGCGCAAACCCTAATGGTTCAACATCTCTGCACTAGGTTGCACGTTGTGGGAGATTATCACTTCTAGCAATATTTTTATTGAGTTTTTAGAGTAATCGGGTATCGAGTTCTAGTAAGTTTCACATATTAAGATACTTGTATTTCGGTGTGAGAAGCATTTTTGGAAGGGACTCTCAAAATCTAAACTCAACTAAAATTATGAAATGTATGTTGCATACAATCTACTCCAACTATGAGAAGTTGTGATGGGCTTATAATAAATCAAATAAAATGTTTGCAGTCTCCAACTTAAACATTGTTAGGGTGGACTAACTGTCAAAGTAGCAGTTCATTACCGAAATCTCAATGGTTCAACATCTCTACACTAGGATGCACGTTGTGGGAGGTTATGGCTTTTGCTTCTTTGAAAATAAATACTCCTCAATTGTTTTAATTAACGTGGAATATTACGTTTATTGTATTCTCTTTTTGAGTATACCTGATCCTGCAAAACATTATGTTGTTTTGTCTAGTATAAGTTGTTATTATATATGACAAGTGGTCATTTGATGTTATGCATATTTACTTTGTATTAAAATAATATCAAATCATTATTATATTAGATACATAAATATATTGATTTCAATATGTTGGCACATTATTCTATTACTATGACTTGTGTACGTATAGTAGCTTGCTAGTTTTGGGTTATCCTTGGGACGTGGATGAGTTTTTACGTAGTTAAAACCTCATGTCGAAAACAGCTCAGGATGGTTATTGTCAATGCATAGGTTCAACATTTTGTATATGGACAAATACCTATTATTTTACCTTCACACACGATTATGGGTAAATGCAGTATATCTTTATTTATTATTTCATTTCTTCAATTCAAACCTAAAAAGAATTGAAGCGATGAAGATATTCAAAACAAATGTTTGTAAAAAACTGTATTATTTCTCAATTGAGGTTCACTTGCTTTGACCGTATTAAATGTGTGTATATTTATTCAAAAAAAACTTTGAAAAATATTATAATCGCTTGCATGTGTATGCTACGATATTGGTATTGGACATAAATTTGTCGTGCAAAGCACGTCACAAAAACTAGTACACTAATAAAATGATTCGCCGTTTTACGAGTTGTCTGGAAGAAATCAATTCACGACACCTTATTTTCCTAGCATGACAATAATTCAAAATAAGGACTGACCGCTCTAGATTAGAATAAAATTTAAATACCCTCTGCTATGGCCAACGTGCAGAAAGAGACAAAAAATTACTACCAACACTAGTAGCTAGGAATCTAAAACTCAGAAAATTCTAACCGAAGACAACTAGCTCAGGTTGTAGTCCCAGGAAGGAGAACGTGTATCGCTTAGTTTTAGCCCCATGGAAAAATAAACTAATGACCCTATTTACTTAAAATAATAAAATCTTAAACGTAGATTTTTTTTGGTAGAACTCAAAAGATAGAGTATTCACGCCCTTTCAATCATGTTTTTGTTACCTTCCAAAACCTCATATTGTTGATGTTAAATAGACCTTTAGACCTAGTACGAAGTATATTTTTTGTGTATTCTCATTTTAAAGAACAAATAACAAAGATAGAAAAAGTAAGTGATCAACTAAGTCTAGGGAAAATGAATTAAACGGATGATGTAGTATAATTCATCTTTTTTATTGAAAGAGTAGTCAATATTAAAGCTTGAGATATTTAAAGCATCCCCAATGCATACATGTTTAATCTTAATAAAATATAGTGTCAAATTAATAATAGGCTTTCTAAGACACATAATACGAAGTGGGGTGACTAGATATTAAAGTACTAAAAAAGCTTACAATACATGATTTCTCACTATCCAAACGTGTTGTCTATTTGAGAGAAGTCATCTTCCTTCTTACTAAAAGATCGATCACTCATCTCTTTTGCATCCTCCCCAAATCTATTATTTGGAAATCATGCTCTTAATATTACATAGGAAAAATTGACAAGAATAATCACATTTGACCGATTTCCTCAGGTTATTTTATCCATGAACATTTCTTATTTCTCTTTCCATCCCTTTATTTACTTTTTTAAATAAATAAAAAAAGTAATTGTAGTTTTAGAATGAATCACACATATATCGATGATCCCACTTTTCTTTGTTTTGAGACAAACCTTGATTTTGTTTCGGAAGATCGCATTATTCCACCAACACTAGAATCCACCGAAAGATCTTCAAATGAGGTTCGCGGTGTAAGTTCTCAACGTTTGATTGCATTGCGAGATTAAATTACAAAAAAAATTGACTCGCAATATGAGTCAACATCGTTGATAGTGTATGACAATTGCATGTGTTCTATTATGTATTTTCTTTGCTTATGAAATGTATGTTGCATACAATCTACTCCAACTATGAGAAGCTGTGATGGGCTTATATAATAAATCAAATAAAATGTTTGCAGCCTCCAACTTAAACAGAAAAACTAACTTACCATATCTCCGATCTCCGAGAAGAGTTCCCTTATATCTTCATTGGTCTGACTATTGTGCAAGTTGGATAACCCAGCTGATAACCCAGATGATAACCCAGCTGCTCTAAGGCTATCTTCAAACAAACCGTTCTGCCAAGGCAAATTTTTTATCCTGCGGAAAGACTTAGCAATGGTGTGGGCTGATGGTCTGACATTAACACCAAGAGCACCTCAACCAGGAGGAGCTCCAGCACGTCTTCCACCTCTAAATGATCTACTGACCCCTCTTGCACGTTGAGGTCTGTCTCGTCCCCGACTTTTCTGACTTCTCTCACTATTACGCCTGCTCTTTATCATATAATCAAGTGTCATATCCAAAGAAGCCATCAGGCAGGTTGATTGAGGCTAAAACTGTCTTGGCTCAACCAACAATTCTAAATCAGAGAGAACCCGAACAAATCAGGGATTGTTGAACGCAATAGTATGGAGAGAAAAGGGATATGACAAACAGAAAACTGTGGAGATAAGGCAGGTCCAACGAACGGAAAATTGTGGAGAGAAAAGAGATATGTGATAGTCAAATGAAAATTTAAGCACAAAAAGGTAACTAGATCGAGAAGCCGAGGCTTGGAGGAGTGTTGTGATCGTTAATCCCATGTACCTAAGCCTACCAAAAGGCAACCTAAAACTGTTCTTGTACCCCACACCTTAGGATTTGTTATCTTCATCAAGCAAATGGTAGAACCAAACTAAGCAGCTGAAATGATTATAATAACAAAGTAGTATAGAGTTGTTTTATAACCTTACGCAATATAAACTTAATATTGAATATAGCTTATTATATATCTAACCACATGTATTATTATTAAAAGTATTATGTAAATTCTGGGTAAAAAGATTTTTTTTTAATGACAACTTTTGAATTTCAACGGGCAAATTATAAGCAATTTCTTCTTAAACATGGGACAAATCTTAATATAGAAAAGATGGAGCAATGAGATTTTAGGAGTGGGTAGAAGCCATGAAAAGGCATGTAGATCTCAAATCTGATTAGTTCCAGTTTCCATAGATAAAATTAAATATCCAAATCTACAGCTTGGATGTTGTTGTTGATGTATCAAAATTTAAAGCTTACACCGAAATCTTAAAAAGGATGGCCTAGGGACCAGTCACCAGTGATTTGTTTAATCTGTCAAAATTCATTCTTTTTAGCAATAATATGAATTGAGCATTTTATGCTCTGTGCACCACACTAAAGGAAACAGAAATCACAACTACACATAATATGAATTCATTCATTCTATTATGTATTTTCTTTGCTTAAAGTATTTTCGGACTTTATAATTTTTTGTGTAATAACGTTAGTACTTTTGTGTATTTTATGTTTCATTTCATTTTTGAATGAACTCGAATGAATAGTTATGTGTATTTTATGTTTCATTTCATTTTAATTCAAATGCATGTTAGCTTGTTAATATACTTCATATAAAGTATTTTTAGTAAAATTAATTTACTCATATTTGTCACAAAAAATAATACTTCCTCCATCCCATTAGAAGGTTCTCATTTTCATTTTTTGGACGTCCCGTTAGAAAGTTCTCATTTTCATTTTAGGAAGCAATTAACAATCTTAAGTGACAAATTAATCATTAAATATTAAAAACAATACATTTATAACATCACAGTTATCAATACTAACTACAATATAATATATACCTATTAAATTTATTTCTCAAAATATACTCAAAATACTTTATTTAATTATCGTCTAAATAACCGTGCCATTTTACTATGGGAACCTTCCAATGGGACAGAGTGTAACGCCCTCTCAGGGTTAAAGGAAACGTTACATTAACTTACTACTTAAAAAAACTGCAATATAACGACCGTTTGTTTAAGAAATAACTCTGATAAAAACTCAAATATAACTAAAATATAACTCCAAATAAAACTCAATAAAATCTAGTTATCATCGACAAATGTGATAACCCCCTGGATCCAGGAATTTATTCAAACTTCAAATCCTCAAATAAAAAATAAACAATAATCCCTTTATTAACATTGAAACACTGAAATAAAGTCATAATAACTAGCTAAAAGCCGCCAAGGTCGTTCCCGTTAAGTCATCTTGGCATGCGTTCCACTCCCTCATCATCTTCCTAGGCCTTGGCCTTTCCTTTAGTATCTGTACATGCGAAGAAAGAAAACTGATAAACTTTACGCTTAGTAAGACACTATGGATCCACAAAAATATTTAGAAGTCTATGCAAATTTATCAATAGATAAATTTAGGCTATAAGCATGCACTAAACAAACAACTAACAGACAGCTTCTCAAATATATTCTGAGAGAGATCCCAAAAAATATTTTCTAAAAATAATTTCTCAAACTACTGTGGGCCCGTGATATGTACTCAAAGGCGCCAATCCGACAGCTCAGGGGAGTGACCCACTAAACATATCAGATTCTCTGAAACTGGTAACTGATAACTCTGGGATTTTGTTCCCGAGTACATATCACTTGATCTTTCACTTCAAATATTAGTTCTTTTTACGGTGACGTTTGGATAAAAACAACATGAAAATCTTGAAATAAAAGTACTAACTTAATCTTGACTATGTCAGATAATAACATAACTTAATATGATAAAGAAAATGACTCATCAATTAATTCACCAAGCTCACATAATATCAAATAATCTAAAATCATCTGCTAAAAATCAACAAGACTTCTTCCTTTCCTTTGGTTAAACAAACATGTACAGGTGGTAGTGAACTTACCTGTTAACGGCTGAACTCAAATTACTCAAATAAGTGTGGCACCTCGGTAACGTCTTCCGGTAAGCTCTTCACTTAAATCTTTATTTAGAATAGTCAAATATTAGAAATCTTTAATCTTAATGAACCAAGGTACTGTTTTGATATATGTGTGTTAACTAAACAAATGAGTGGCGTACACCTACTAATAATTACAATAGATTTTACAAAACCAAACAGTAGTCCATTATTGCACCAACTCAACTGAACTAATCTCACGAAGGGAAATACTACGTACTAATTTGACCATAGGTGCATGATAAGTTAGTTTGAAGAAACCTTTAGATAAAGTGCTTTTAATCTAGTCAGATTTAGGTGGAGGTGAAAAGAAATACTTATTTAACTTGCTTTTAGAAAAACGAGGAGAGATTTAAAGTTAAATTATGGGCTGCTGTACCACAGTGGGAAAACTATTGGAAAAACGAATCCAGTTGACAGAACGAAATATTGGGAATAAAATCAATTTATAAGAGAACCTATAAACTCTTAACTATCTGTGAAACCGCCCATAAAATTAGTTTGAAACCAGAAGAATCAAATCAAATTTGACTAAATCAAGGCTACAACTGGGCTATACTACAGGCGTTTAAACTCCACATCCTATTTTGAAGTTCTTCCTAGAAAACTCAGAGAGAATTATAACTTTAAGAACCTCAACTGCACAGATTTAGAAAAAAATAAAACAATTTGCCGCCAAACAACACGAAAGTTGCTGCTAAATAAAAGATTTAAGCCTCAAAAAAATCATTTTTAATTTGTACGGCAAGACTGGTGAAGAAGCAATCTCTAGCAGAAAACCAAAATATTCCAAATCAATGTCGGCATGTACTTCGTACCAAACCAAATTAGTTTAAATCATTAAAACAACACTTGGCCAATGAAATTATGTCATGCCCATCACTAGCAGCCAACCAATTTAAATCCAATATTTTCGAAAGGCATAAAGAAAGCAAGTTATGGAAGACATTTTGACATACCAGGTCTTCGTAGAGGAAGAGAAAGAAGAGAATCGGCTGCTTACGGAAGGAACGATTCGGGCTAAAATATTCATGTTGTATAATGATTCGGGCTAAAATAACTAATTTGGGTCTCTTAGCCCACCAAGAAAATACTTGTGACCCAACTGAATAATAATATTTCCCTTTTCTATAATATACTAAATGAATATTAAAATAATATTTCCTTCTTCGATTAATTTTTTTTTGAGCTTATCGGTCAACGTTACCTGCCAACAAACAAAACATGTTAAATAATATATCACATTATTCGTAGGAGAAACTTATTTAATTGACTAAAATAAATATTAATATTGATTAATATAACTAGCTCATAAAAAAATCGGGGTGTTACACGGAGGGAGTACTAATGTCGCTCATTCGAAAATACGCATTATTTTGAAAGTAATTGTATAAAATAATATTAAATTCGACATAAGAGTTCGAATGAAATTCCCAAAGTAATAAATTAATTAAGTAGTCTCATACGCCGTAATTACCTAATCAAGAAAAAATAGTTTACTACTAAAGTGCACGCACACTATATATTTAACACAAATAAGCAAATACCCTTAATGGTAATTTTCCATTCAAATGGTCATTTCAGCAAGCATATTATCAATCAATTTCACTTCAGCAGATTCAGTCTTTTGAGGCTTTTCAGCCCTTCCAGCCGGTGGAGCTGTTTTCCAAAGAGGCCCTGAATATGCATTGGAAAAAAATTCACAAGAGCTTTAGAAATGTGTGTGGTGATATTTACAAAGTTTTGGTTGGATTGACCGATTCAGTTGATTTATGAAAAAAATATCAAAAAAATATTTTTTTCCTTAAAATAAAGAATATTATATGAAAAAAATAGCTAAAATGATCCTCTACAGTAACTTCATCCGCTACAGACATAAAAGTAACTTCAACATTACATTTTCTTGTTATTACACAATTCAGCACAAAATATCTGTTTTTGTAGACAACTGAGTCGAGCTTGGTATATACTCCTCTTTTAAGTAACCCAATCAACTGCAAAATCTCTTTCCCTGTTAACATGACAAATTTTTTCTTTTCTATCTTCATACATATCTTCATTTTTACTCTGGATGTTAAGTATAGCCTGCTTCCGTACTTTCAAGCTAACCATATTTAATAATTCAACAGACCCGTTAGACTATGTCTCAATCTATACTCTTTCCAAACTTAATTGGGTGTACAACTTTAATAACTAGTAAGATACTCCAAGAGTAGATAAAAACAACTCTCTTATTCTAAGTTCTTTAAGATTTTTTAATTCGATATACCTATGAGATAGAGGAAAAGTTAGACTAATTAACCTAAAACTCTTAAGTAGTTATAAATTAGAAAGAATCGTTGATCTAGTTCACACTCCGTCTTCACTAGAATATAAAGAGTTGAGCTCTCAAATAGGTACATTGTCTCTCTTAGATAAGTATTCATTGTTATATGAGGACAAAGTTATAAACCATTAATTGTTTTTTTGTGATAATAGTAAACAGGTATGCTTATTTAATTGTTTTCCTTCCTTTTCAAAAATCAAAATGCTTGTTTCAATTTGCTATTTACTCAATGAGGCAGCTACTTTTAGATTATTTATCGGTATACAATTATTTGGTATCGATGTTTCTTCATTAATTTATTGCATCTTGAGCTATTGATTTTTGAAAATGATGAGTGTGTTGCACCACCGTTGTTTAAGTACAAATAAAAATACATATGTCTATTTTGCCTCTTTCGATTCTTACTGACACATTATAAGAATTTCACTTTTTATAGACGAATGATTCACTCATACTAAAGTTGCAAAGAAAGATACAAGGACTGTAAATGACTACAATTTACCTTGTACCGTAAAGGTGCTCGAAATAAAATACTAAGTTGTACGCATTGTTGTTTAGTACTACCTCCGTCCCGCTATGATTGTCCCATTTTAACTTATCGATTCGTCCCACTAAGATTGTCTCATACCAAATTTGATAAAGTTTATGTAGCTCTAAATCATTCTTACTTTATTATTACTTTATCAATTCAATATAAACCACATAAACCACTTTTTATTGATTTGCGTGTCACTCCCTCTTGTCCCATTGTTAGAGGGACGGAGGGAGTACTTTATTACTAAAGGTGCTCGAAA
This sequence comes from Cuscuta europaea, assembly GCA_945859875.1. Lineage (NCBI taxonomy): Eukaryota > Viridiplantae > Streptophyta > Magnoliopsida > Solanales > Convolvulaceae > Cuscuta > Cuscuta europaea. Next base: position 3,139,761 of record CAMAPE010000038.1, on the reverse strand, counting down.
TAAAATACTAAATTGTGCTCTAAGTAAGTACCATAGAGAAAGAGAGGTCGAACTAAGATAATGAAAAAACTTGTTACTAGTGAGAGCCGTAATATAATTGCAAAGGGTCCAAAGTAAAATCATTCATTTTTGCAAGGTAAAGGAACTATATTATTGAAAAAATAGTGCAGAATTACAATCAAAGCATAGAAGGTCAACAATTTCAAGAGGGGATTCCAAGCATAGGACATCAGCCTCCATCCCTCTTTGCACGTTGAGGGTTGATAGAACACTGGTATATCCAACTCACAACACAACGAATCACAAACAATTAAGAAGAACAAGATCATAGAACTTTATTGAAGTAGGAAGGGATTACAGACAGTACACAGTTTAGAGCTATTCGAGACGCCCCAATCTCCCAGACCTTAGTCAATCAAAATAACAGCCTACCACTCATAGACTCCATACTTCTATTTATATTAGTTTAGTCCACGCGGGGAACTAACTAACTAACCTTCTAGTCAGTTATTATTAACTACCCTTCTATTCCTCCTTTTATACACTTTATTGTAAAACTGAGTTGGTGGATGTATCGCATTCCTATCATTACTCCCCCTGGAAATTCACCTTGTCATCAAGGTGAAAATCTGGGAATTTCTCTTTGATCAATAACAATGATTCCCAGGAATCTACAAAACTTGGCAACCCTTTCCAGTGTATTAGCAGTTCCCAGTTTCCTTCCTTGTCCACCCTTGAATCCACCACATTTTCTGGGACTACTTGCAATTCCAACTCTTCATTCAAACATTTGGGTAGAGGCTGAAAATAAGCAGTGGTTGCTATAGCCTTTTTAAGCAAAGAGACATGAAATACAGGATGTATTTTACTGTCCTCTGGTAGCTTAAGTTTAAATGCTACAGAACTGATTTTGTCAATAATATCAAAAGGACCATAATATCTTGGACTCAGTTTCTGGTTCACATTCTCTTAGCTAAACTCCTTAGCTTATAGGGCTGTATCTTCAAGTAAACCTGATCACCCACTTCCAGTTGAATATCCCTCCTGTGTTTGTTGGCCTGCTGTCTCATCTGATTCTGGGCTCTAGCCAAATTATCTTTTAATTCTTCTAACATCAAATTCCTTTGGGCAGTTAGTTGAGATACTTCTTCCATTGCAGTAAGATCCACATCTCCTCTAATTACTGCATGGGGATCCTGCCCAAACAAGGCTTTGTAAGGTGTTACTTTCAATGAAGCATGGTAATTTTTATTATACTAGAATTCAACCCAATGCAACCATCTGGACCATTAATTAATATATTTATATGCTTGAAACACAATGTGCGTGAATAAGAATACAGAATGAATTGGAGGTTAGCTAGATTTTTATATGGAGTTGTGTCTCACATGTGCTCAGACGCTTGATATTTTTTCATTTTCCTTTGGTTAAGGATGCCCTAAAAATCTTTTCTTGATTCATTAGGAATGAATTTCTGATTGATATTGTGTCTTTTTATCTAAATACACTTCAACAACATAAAAAATCCCCCCATCCCTCAAAAAATGTTGTCAAGTTTGATCGACACAGAAAACAATAAAGCAAGAACTTTGTACTTGAAGTTTGTGCAGAGGAGAAAGAAATAATAAGAATAAAAAATTAATTGATTAAAAGGGAAAGTAATAAAGTTTTCTGAGACAACAAAAAAGGAAAGATGACAAAATTATAAAAGACGGAGGGAGTGTATTAGTAAGTGTTTAGTCAAAAGCAGAAAGGTTAGGGATGGAGGACAATTTGTGCAAAACATATGAAGTAGATGTATGATAAAATGTTGCATCCTTTGAACTGTTTGAAGTTTAACCATGTTTACATTATTTAATGCAAATGTCATCTATGAGTATCACAAAATAGTGCACATGTTTACACATTGAGTATCAGAAAACAGTCATACAATACCACAAATAACATGCAGGGGCGTAGCTAGGGGAGGGCCAACCCTAGCCCTAGCCCAGCCCAAATTTAAAAAATGTCTAAATTTTTAATGTAAAAAATTCCGTGTGATTTTTTTTAAAAAAATATTCTTTGTATCGGCCCAGTCTGACTCGGTGTCCTGACTCCACCCCGGATAACATGAACCAGTGCTTTAAACTAATATACGTAAATTTAGACTTTAGTGACATGCATGTAGACCATCTTCAAATCTAGAAATAAAAACGGTGAGTTGAACTCCACTCTCCTGATGGGGTATACCGGAACAGCTATCTGAAACCAAAACAGTTTGGGTTTGCCTTATTTGCGTTAAAACCCACGACATCGGGACAACTATCCTTACTCTCCCAATAGTGGCTCCTCAATCTCGATTGAGAAAGCATAGAGCCCAGAATGTAGAAATTAGCCTTACAGCTTAAAGTCTTGAAACAAAGAACAGTTGTATATTCATTGCCATTCAAAACAAGGAAATTGGCACTTGAAGATGAATTGCTTTTTGAATCGTTCAATTTGGGCACAAACTGTTTACTGTTCTACTATGGCTCAATTGAGAAGCCATGAGGATTCCAGCCTCATGCTAAGAACATGGAATAGACGGAAGTGGCGAAGATTTTTATTTCAGTATAGGGCACGATCAAGAACCAGATACTGAAAGAAAGAATTTAGAGATTATATGTCAACTTATGTACAAGGCACGTTCCTTACGATTAATTGGGAGTTCTGTCAAACAAAAAAAAACTAATTTTGTCCATTTTAACTTATAAATTTTATTCCATTTTGTCCATCAAGCTTACAACATGCAACTCCACACAAAGCAGATGAAAACTCTGCTCTTCATCTAAAATATAACTTATACTTGTTTGGCTTCAACTCCAAAGCAGAAGATAGAAAGTCATTTGAATGCCAAAGGAACTAGGATCCCAGATTGGGCAACTGAGCTAGTTTTTCTATTTCTTTAATGATCAACTCCTTTTCTTCTTCAAATTGGTCATCTTCTTCGCCACCTGCAGTTGATATTATTAGGTCAGTTTAACAAGAGCTGGAGATCAAGTATTTTGAAGTATGACAGCGGCACCTCATACAAAAAGCCCTCTGGTTCACTGTCATACCTTTCCCGGTAGATAGACTGTAAAGTAACTCCAATAATCTTTCGTGGTTTTTTGCCAGAATCACTTTTATGTCTTTAGGCTTGTTGGGGTTCGCCACAAAGACCTAGAGATCATACATTGATAAAAATGTTATTAACAAAAGCTAACAATTCAAGCAAATAACCTTGACTTCTTTATGAGATGGTGATTGATGATATAGAAAGGAAGCATGCTTTTAGCACAAAAATATACACAAGTGGCCAGGTGCATTGCAAGTTAGTAATTCAATACCCTATTATGAAAATAAAGCAGATCCTAAATGTGAACTTTCAGTTGGGACTCCACAACTTCCATGCAAGTTCTTAATAAAATAACCACCCCCTCCTTCCCATCAACCTCTTTTCACCATATCTATTTTAATCATGACACTATCAGATCGTTAAAATCATTGAAGAAGGAAGAACTATTTATCACCTTGAAAATGTGGAAAGCAGATATCTGGATATTTTTGCTTGAATCCTGCACAAGTTGGAATTTATGAGATCAAAAGGGAAAGTTTGGTGAAAAAAGATTCAAGAAATGAACTAGGAATTCCGGTACATATTAGAGACTGCCATATAACATCCACTTCGAAGAAAGCACAATGAAGTCTCTTTGTTCAAAGGCAACACATTGACTCAGAGTAGATCTTTAAAAAGGGATGCTTAAATGATTTAAGAGGGAATAAATGCAATACCTTGAGCAATGTCATCATGACTTTCAAATGTTTAACTTCAGCGATATAGCGCTTCATTATATGGGAGTTGGGAGGTTCTAATAGAAATTCTGACAAAAGCTGAAAGTTGTGAAGAGAGATGAATCAGCAGCTTTAGAGAAATTAAAAAATTACAGCCACAATATCAGATATCAACTGACCTTCAGAGACTGCCTCCTTGTGACGTAGTTGGATGACATTAGGAGTTTTTCATACTGCTCAAAGAACTAGAAGAACAACATCGGTTTAGTAAAACACCAGAAAACAAATGTATATTGAATCATGTTATGGTAACAACAATGAGGTATTATACCTACAAAGGGCATGTTCTTTATAATTTTATGCTGAAAAAGAGCTAACAGACCTCATCATAGTGAGCAGTCAGGAACTCCGACACTGCAGATGAGTGTTTTGTAAGTAAATCCTGTGAAAATCTAAGATATCTTCAGCAGTAGCTTTAAGAAATGAAGAATAAATGTCAACTATACACTATTAATCCAGAAAAATGACCTTAAAGGTAGAAAATGCATCAGATGCAACATCAAAGTTAGCCAGCTCTACAAACTTGAAGAACAATTCAAAGCAAGGAGACTCCAAGATGTACCTTAAAGAAGAATAAGATCTTTCTAAGCAAAAATAATAGATTTACAAGTATATTAATAGAGCAAGTATTTTGAACGTCTTCGCTGACATAATATTAACATCGATCTGACAATATAAAAAATCCTTAGAAGCACACATAAAAAGTTCTTACTAAATTAACATGCATTTAAATAGGTTATCAAATAACAAGACAACTTTGCTTTATTTTACCTTTAGTTGACTAGATAGTCGCTACACACTTCTAATCCAATGTTTATATAGAGAAATTATGGACCTAAACCTAATGGACTAAACCATATGTGATATGACTTCTAATTTTCTAAACCGAGGGTTTCTACTTCAAAGAATTTAACACTACTCTCGAACTCGAGCATATTAAGCCATATTAAACGGTTTATAAACATGTTTCAAATTGAACACTATAGAAGAGTCTAGACAAAGAAAAGTCTAGATATCAGTTACACAATTAATTAGAGTTGTCAGTTACAAAATATTTGTATTTAATATTATAATTAGTAACCTACATTATTGATCCCTAGAATATTGTATAAATAGTCATTCATCTCATGGAATAAATCAAGCTTTCCGGTCTCAATTCCTTCTTATTCTAAATTCCTTTATGGTATCAGAGCCTCTAGAGGCCTAATCGGCCTATTCTCTTCACCGAACTACTCTACCACATCATCCTCATCTGGCCACCTCTGCCCCATGGCTACTGAAGATAACCGAGACAAAAGTCCAGAAGATGTTCATGATAACTCAACATCATCTCTCTCGGCCAATAATCCCCTAACCCCGGATGGCCTTATTATGATCAGCCCTAACCAATTCCCAGAAAAACTAGGATCAAATTACCTTGTATGGAGAGATCAAGTAATGGACCTGTTGTTCGGTTCTCATCTGGAACAGTATGTTGATGAAAAAATAGATCCTCCTCCAGAAAGTGAAGCTGCCAACCTTCTGTGATGGAAGAGACAGGACCGTCTGGTGCGGCACGCTCTTGTATCTTCTCTCAGTTCCACTTGCAAACCGCTGGTTGGCTCTGCAAAGACCTACGCCTCCGCTTGGAAAACACTAGAGCGCCTGTATGGGACCCGGTCGGCTTCCAAAATTCGAAGTTTGAAAGATCAGTTCCGCCATGCTAAACAAGGGTCGCAACCTGTAGCAGAATACCTTCATCACCTTCGAACCTTGGCAGATGAACTAGCCATGGCCGGTCGACCCGTTGACGATGAAGACTTCGCCATTCAAGCCCTTGAGGGTCTTCGTCCCGAGTTTGAATCCGTGGAGAACTCCATCCGCCCAGATGAAACTAACTTTGAAGAACTCCACTCCTTACTGGTCAGATTCGAAGACAAGTTGCGAAGGAGGGAGCTCTTGAATTCCGCCGTTGTTGTTACTGTCAACGCAGCGACCGTAGAAAGAAAAGAGGAAGAAGACAGTTCGGTCGCAATGACCGTTCGCAGGAGTAGACCAGAACGCGTCTATATTAGGCCCAGGTCCATCAGCCCAGTTTCAGACTCTACCCAATAGGCCCAATACTCAGAATAAAATTTTTTTCAAAAATCAAAATCGAGGCCCACGTCCCAGCAACTTCTACAATTCAAATCGACATGGAAATAATAATTCTGCGGGCAGGCGTACTAATTTTGGGGGAAATACCAGTCCGGGTGATGTTATATGTCAAATTTGTAGCAAACCGAACCATCTCGCTATCAACGGTTGGCACAGGTTTGAACCATCTCGCTATCTACTGCCACGACCAGGAGAAGCGGATGGTTACTGGACTCGAGAGCAACTAATCATGTCACCAATAATTTAAACAATCTTACTCTGGCGACCGATTATACCGGCACAGACTCCCTCATTATTGGTAACGGTAAAAGTCTTGAAATTGCACAAGTTGGGAATATGACCCTCAATTTTCTCTCCTTACCTAATACTCTTTTTGTTCCTTCTATTCATACTAATTTAATTTCAGTTGCCAAATTATGTCGTGACAATGATGTACTAATCGAGTTTCACCCTTCTTTTTGTCTTGTCAAGGACCGGAAAACGGGAGCAATTTTGTTACGGGGTATGAATAAAGGTGACGTCTACAGCTTGCCTGATGTTCCTGTTCCTTCATCACCATGTGTCAACGTTACTACAAAATTTTCTCTAAATAAATGGCATTGTCGTTTAGGACATCCTGCCTTTCCCATCACTCAAAAAGTTATTTCCTCATTAGGTATTTCCTTTAAATATGTTAATAAGGATTTGTCCTTATGCACTTCATGCACAAGTAATAAAAGTCACAAGTTACCTTTTGCTAAATCTTCCCTTTCAAGTTCGGGTCCACTTGATTTAATTTATACGGATGTTTGGGGTCCTTCACACATTAATTATGTGGATGGTTTTCGTTATTATGTTATTTTTGTTGATCACTACACAAAATACATTTGGTTTTACACTATCACTCACAAGTCTGAGGTAACTTCAATTTTTCAACAATTTAAGAAGATCATAGAAAACTTTTTTCAAAAATCTATTAAAATGGTTTATTCAAATGGAGGGGGTGAATACATATCCCTAGGGAAATTTCTGGCCTCGTGTGGTATTACTCACTTACTGACCCCTCCATATACCCCTGAGCATAACGGCTTCGCTGAACGCCGACATCGTCATATTGTAGAAACACGGATCACTTTACTTCAGCACTCCTCTATGCCGTTAAAATATTGGTCATACGCCTTTTTAACTGCTGTATATCTAATTAATAGGCAACCAACAACATCTCTAGGTTTTTGTACTCCCTATGAAAAACTTTTTCAAAAACCTCCCAATTACACAAAACTTGCTATTTTCGGATGTCAATGTTTTCCATGGCTCCGTCCTTATGCAGCTCATAAGTTGGAACCACGGTCCAGACCTTGTATTTTCCTTGGGTATTGCGATCAACAAAGCGCTTATCGCTGTCTTGATCCTACTACCAATCGCATCTTTTTTAGTCGGCATGTGGTGTTCAATGAGTCTGTCTTCCCTTTCTCTAATAATCCAACACCCGTTACAGATCTGTCCTCTGAAATTGACAGTTGGCTTCAGCCTTCTATCTCTTATCTTCCTATCTCAGGTACATCACTAGCAAAGGCGTCTCCTACTACTCGTACCCCAGTGACACAAAACTCCCCTAACCCTGCTCCATTAAACCTTCATACGACTCATAACACTCCACCACCTTCTAACCCACCGGTCCTCATCACTCATCACCGCCGGCCCAAACAAAACCCAACTACTCCATCCTTACCTAATGTACCCAACACCACCCCCTCAACCATTACTCCCACTACAAATAATCCCATATCTACCTTGGGTCATCATCATGATCCAAAAGCCTCTCCACCCAAACGTACCCACCCAATGACCCTTCATCCTCGTAAACAAGCTAATGTTGTCACTCACTCACCATTACCTCATCATATTAATCCTACTTGTGCTTCTCAAGCTTTACAGGTACCTGAATGGAGGAAGGCTATGTATGTGGAATTTGACGCCTTGGTTCAACAAGGGACATGGGAACTTGTACCCACTCATCCTGGTCAGAACATTGTTGCCTGCAAATGGGTTTATACTGTGAAATATAAGCCTGATGGTTCCTTGGATCATTTCAAAGCTCGATTGGTGGCTAAGGGCTTTCATCAGCGCCCGGGGATTGATTACTCTGAGACCTTTAGCCCAGTCATCAAGCCAGTTACTATTCGTGTTGTTCTGACCATTGAACTTTCTCATGGCAGGCACATAAACCAATTAGATGTCAACAATGCATTTCTACATGGCGCTCTTCAAGAGAAGGTTTACATGAAACAACCCCTCGGTTTCAATGATGGCTCTGGAAGGGTGTGTCGTCTTAAGAAATCCATCTATGGTCTCAAACAAGCGCCTCGAGTGTGGTACCAATCTCTTATTGGATTTCTATTGTCCCTTGGTTTTCATCAATCAGTCTCTGATGCCAGCCTCTTCATCTTTTCTTCTCATCCCTCTTATATCTATGTGTTGGTATATGTGGATGATATTATTGTTACGGGCTCTACACCAGACTTGATTCATCGGACCTATTGACTTGTTAGCACAAAAATTCTCCATCAAGGATTTGGGTCATTACATTACTTTTTGGGCATACAGGTTACCCCTACATCAGATGGACTCTTTCTTTATCAACACAAGTACATTACAGATTTATTACATGTGTTGAACATGCACGAGGCGAATCCAGTATCCACGCCCTTAGCTTCCTCAGCTTCCTTGACTCTGTTTGATAGCTCGGGTTCTTGTGATGCCACTCTATATCGTCACGTTATTGGATCGCTTCAGTATTTAAGCCTCACCCGACCCGACACTGCCTTTGCCATCAACAAGCTAGCCCAGTTTATGCACAAACCCACGGTGAATCATTGGCAGCTCATGAAACGTCTCTTGCGGTATCTTCAAGGAACAGCCTCTCATGGTTTATATCTCCGTCGGAGTTCTCACCTTTCATTGTGTGCTTATGCTGATGCAGACTGGGCGGGAAATCCAGATGACCGATCTTCTACCAGTGCTTATGCCATTTTTCTCGGAGAATCACTTATTTCATGGAAGTCCTCCAAACAACGCACAATTGCCAAATCCTCTACCGAAGCAGAGTATCGGGCCCTATCCACTGCTGCATCTGAAACTCTTTGGATTGAGTCACTTCTTCATGAGCTTCGACATTCCCCTTCTCCTCCTCCAGTTCTTCTATGTGATAATAAAGGCGCTACCACCTCTTATGCCAATCCGGTATTCCATTCCCGAATGAAACATGTTGCCATTGATTTCCATTTTGTTCGTCAACGTGTGCAACGTGGTCTTCTTAGAGTTCTTCATATCCCCTCTCATGATCAACTAGCTGACATTCTCACCAAGCCACTTACGACAGCGATTTGTTCTTCTACGTGACAAGCTCAGGATTCTTAGCACTGATAGAATACCTGGCTTGCGGGGGCATATAGAAGAGTCTAGACAAAGAAAAGTCTAGACATCAGTTACACAATTAATTAGAGTTGTCAGTTACAAAATATTTGTATTTAATATTATAATTAGTAACATACATTATTGATCCCTAGAATATTGTATAAATAGCCATTCATCTCATGGAATAAATCAAGCTTTCCAGTCTCAATTCCTTCTTATTCTAAATTCCTTTAAACACTACATATGGTTTCCTCTCTATGTTCACTCTTATCTTCTCTTTTTCCCAATTTCATCTCAATTTTCTGACATATGTTTAGAAGTTTTTGGTCGCCGATCAGCGTTACCGGAAAGCATTCAATTTTTAACAATCGCATTGCCTGAGAGAGACAATTTCACTGGTAAAGCCATTGGGATTAGATGATCACTAGAGAAGTTCCCACAGTTCCAAGCAATGAGCTGGAGTTGGACAGCCAGTGCAGATGGCACATAAAGTCAGAAGATGGCATCATGGCAATAGCACTCCAGGCATAGCCTCGTGATGACAATCCAATGATATAGGTGCTGGAGTTCTTAAACTCCTGCCAGATTTGTCCCAAAAGATAAAAGACAGCAATTCACTGTTGGGGGGGCTTCAGATTTTAATCATAATACAAGGGAAAAACAATGCCTTCACAACATATTCAAATCATGCTCTTATTGATATAAATTTACCTGACTACTTCATAAATCATAATACAGTGCATTTATAAAGAGATATTGAGTTTAATCTTAATTAAATAAACACTGGGCTTGTGACTATGTTAACATAGGCAAATCCAAAGGGTTCTTCTACATGCTGGTAGTGACTATGTGAATGAAAAAATTGGGGAAAATAGCTGTTCATGGTGACTGGTGAAAATACTAACATGCTCCAGTTTTCTTCACATCAATTTCTTTCAGAACCATAACAACTAGAGCATAATGATAAACGATACAAGTACATGTCATATTCCCCAAACGTCGCAACGCTAAAAAAGACTGTTTTAAGATAGTACTCAAACAAAAGCATAGAGGTTTACTTTGATGGAAGAAGTACACCTATGGAAAAAAAAGAATCATGGAAGATATAAGAATCTCATACTTAGCAAGGCTGTGCACTTTGATGCAATCCCGAAGCATATTTCCACAATGCAAAGCTATTTCCTTATTATCATAGCTGTTTATGAACCAAAACAACGGGGAAGCATGAACAATTGAAGAATTCAAACAATACAGAAATAAGGGTTTAAAGATGGCATTACAGTATATGGAAAGGTTCAGAAAGCCTAACTATAGAAATACAAATTAACTGCATAGAGGAACTTGGAAGAACAAACTTATTGGCCAAATGCATCATTTTCTAGCCATATTCTGAAGGAACGAAGAATGTACTGTGACTTTGATTTGATTAAAGATAATGGGGGCTAAGAAACCACTCCAAGTGGTTGTGCTAATTAGCAATTCAATCTTAATTTTATTGGAGGTCATGGAAAATTCAATTCCCCATGCCTTCTTTCAAAATAGTTTAAATTATTAAAAAGGCTCTCGGTAATAATAAGTATTAATAACTCCATTAAATGGGGCAGCCCGGTGCACATTGGCACCTCCGCGAGGCCCTGAGGGTCCGGGGAACAATCCCACCACAAGGGTGTACAAGGAGCAAGCCTTCTCTTGTCATTTTGACAAGAGGCCTCTCCCAAGACTTGAAACTGTAACCTCTCAATCACATAGAAACAGTGTAGCCGGTGCGCCAAGGCTTCCCTTCTATTAATAGCTCCATTACAAAAAACTAAAACGGCTCTCATAGTCTCATTTTACCAAATTACTTCCTCCGTCCTTTATAACTTTGCCAAAGTTGACTTGCACGTAGAATAATAAAGTAAAACTGTATGATTGAGGTTTGTGCGGAGGAGAAAGAAATAACAAGAATCACAGATTCATTATTTATAAGGAAAACTGATAAAATTATTGGGACAGCCAAAAAGGTAAGTAGACAAAGTTATAAGGGACGAAGGGAGTATTATATAATGAAGTGCAAAGAACATGGACTCTCATATAAGATTTCCCTCATCACTGGGATTCGATCAAGTTCTCCCTTCTCTCTCTTTTTACTTGACATCAAAGTGAGGTTGAAAAGATAAAGGCCGTCCCAAAATATTATCCACATAAAAACACTAAGTTTTAGAGCCAAAACAGTAGTCCCTTGACTGTTATGATGGTCCATCCTATTTGGGTAGAGATACTGAGAATCGAACCCCACCACTGCCAATGCATGTCTCTCTCCTTCAAAGTACTTTCTCAGATCTCCCCCGGTGCTCCAATGGTGCTACTGTCATGAACACCATTAGATCCTCACTGGCCAGTGCCCCTGCACTGAAGTATTCGCCCTGATCCTCCACACAGTTTATTTAAATCGAAAAGTATATTAAATCGAAACATAGGAATAGAATGATCTAGATTACAAATCGAATCGTTATTTCTTTAACAAAAATTGATACAGAAACTAAAACACACTAATCAGTTGATTCAGTTCACATTATTTAATGCCCAAAGGCCCCCAAACACAGGATAAAAAACTGTTCACATACATATGCATATGTGTGTGTGCATGTGTGTGTGCGATCTAAGGCTGAGTGTCCAATGCTTTAACTGATTGTACATTATGCTCAAGATTAGTTCGTCCAACCAATTAAAGCATGATTAATTTATCTGAAGAGGTGATAGTAATTAACTCTTATTTTATTAATTCAATGTGATTCTACATGTGTAAGATAAATTGCTTTGAATCTCAATCTGATTGTTTATTGTGAGACTGTGCAGGATAAAAACAACAGCACTTTTAAGCAAAGATGAGGGAAATGATATGCAAAAACTTCAATTATATACCATAGTGGCATAGTCAATAAGCAACCTGAAATCAGGCCCAACATAATTAGCATAAGGGGCCAAAATTAAAACCTAACAATAAAAGTGAATATGCTTACCAAACAACGAGAAAGTCTAGCAACTCCAAGTGGTTTTCCATGTATCTCACACAACAGAATGTGGAATCCTCAACTTTTTGTCTCATCATTACAGACCAACATTGAACTAAATTCTTTCTTGCCTGAGAAAAGAATATCAAAGTTAAGAGGTACATTAATTAAATGATTTTGTGATAACATTTCCTTCATCTTGAGAGGAACTGTAACTTACTTCCCATCCCAGTACCGGTAATTGGTGAAAGAATAGAGCAATGACATCCTCGTTACAGACTTCAATTGTCAACTGCAAAACTTGATCTGAGTTTGCCTCAGCCTCTCCATCTCCTAAAAGCATGATTTTCATTGACAGTATATTTTTCTCAGCTTCTTCCAATGCCTGTATAAAAAACAAGGAGAATTTGAACCATAAAAGTAAACTATTCGCTGGAACTCCGCAACTCCTTTTCTCTAAGTAGCCTCTGCTTTACCTCGATACATAACTATTTCTTTCATATCCTAGTGGGCTCCTTCCTGGTCTGCCTATGTAAACTAGTAGGATTTTGAACTGTTCTAAATCAATCATCAATGAATGGAAAACTGTATATTAAAAAAGAAATTGCCCGAGATAGGAGTAAAAACAATGTGGAATTCTAAAATAGGAGCACCATCTTTTTATTCTCTAAAAGGGAGTAATTAATGTGATGCTTGGAAAATACTTCCAACTATGGCATTAATATTGTCATATTAAAGCCTCGTAATGCCAAAATCATCATCATCATTACCCCGGTGCCGCAAAGGCTCCCACCTATGGCAGGATTGGCAGGGTAGGGGGGTCGGATGTACGCAACCTTACCTCTGTACTAAAGCACAAAGAGACTGTTTCCGTATGACCCAAAGTGAAAATCGCGTCGAAAATTGCATAGACCGACTGTTGCTTCATAACAAAGAAGCGCAGACAATTTAGTGAGTCATTTTGCTTTATTTCATCATATTCCCAAGCCAAAACATAGTGAGTTTTTGGCTCCATTGCAAATGATGGAATTCTCGTAATGCCAAAATATGAAAGTAAAATTCAAGGGCGGTAGTAACTTATTCCTATTTAGGGGGAAATAGTACACATGTTTTGGAATCTCACATAGTTTTTACTCTTATTTTAGGAACTTCCCTTCTTTAATATTTTTTGCTTACATCCATTGCAGTTAGCCGGTTAGGCACTTAGGCCCATTATTATTAGAAAATGAGAAAATAGTTTTGTGAGTGTAGAATGCTTTCAGGCCCTACTTTTAAGACTAATTCATGATTTTTTTTCGCATTTAGGTCATTGTCTACCATTCTATCCATCAAGCTCCAGCAAGTAGCAAGTCGGCAATAATTAAGATCATAGGTAAAATAAACTCCTTATGGTCCTCAATACAAGTCACTTCTGATGAAATTACATAAACCATCTAAAGTAATAAAAGTACTCAATAATGTCCCGCATTACCAACATACCCTCAATAAGACAATAATCATCATATTCTTGTTAATGAACTTCAGCTCACAAATAAACTTAGGCAAACGACATTCATGATCATAGGCTGCTGGCATCATGGGGAGTGTTATGTTTAACGGCCAAATGATATTTTTCTCTTATTCTGTTAATTAAGAAGATCTGAAAAACAGTTAAGGTCTCAAATGTCCTAAAGATATACGTAGTAGTAACACTAAAAAGAGGCAATCATTCAGTATCTTTCCATAGAGTCACAGCCAAAAGGTTCAATGGATTGCAAAAACATCGTCTAAAATTTCATCTTCAAAATCAAAAGAACTTGGGAATTTCAGCAATTCAGCTCCTACCAAAGATTAACTGGGACAGAGATAAACTGGGACGGAGCACATTTCTAAATTGCTAATGTCGAACACAAAATGTGAAAGCATGCTCTCAGTACACATTTAAGTAAGAATTGACAGAACCTTTTCGCGCGCTTTAACTTCGGCGACGGTCTTGGAGTCGAGCGCCATGAGACTCTCTTTGACGGCCTTCGTGAGCTCAGCCGGGGTTTTAGGCCTCAACGGCTTGAAGAATGAGAACGACATTCCTCACCCGGATTTCTAATTTCCGCCGAGCAAATGAATCGATTTGAGTGATCTATCGACCACAGCCGAACCAAACTCTTTTACGTTCTATTGTTGCAGACACATCGGAATGTGTATCTCCAAACTACCTAAACACAGTACATGAAACAAAATTCAGCATTTGTATAGGATTATTATGAGGCAATCTGGCTTTGATAGATTCCGTTTCTGTGCTTTACTGGGAATTCAGCATCTGCATATGATTATGATGCCATCTGATTGTTAGATTCAGATTCTGTGTTTTATAGTTACTCGTTATTTGACTATTAGTTTTATCAAAACTGATGTACAAACCCTTGTACACATCTTATACACATCATGTTTGTGAAGCTTTTTTTTTCTGTGAATTCGGTTCACAGACAAAAAGAAAACCTTTCACAAACATAGGTGTGTAAAAAAGTGTGTATAAGAGCGTGTACAAACGGTTTTTTTGTAGTTTTATGTCCCTTTTTTCAAACATTTTGTACACATTTTACTATTGTTTACACACACATGTACACATTGTCTAAAAATTCTTTTTTCTGTCCTAGAAAAGACACGTTATTTGACAAAACAAGTTTTGTTTGGCACACATTTTGTCTCGCACAAAACAAAAAAAACAAACATTCATAGGCAATGTTTACAAATGTGTAAACTTGTATACAACAAAAATTGTTTTTTATCGAATTCTCAATCTTCTAGCCCGCGAGTTTATTTGGGGATGATGCTTATGATGTGGAAGATCTTTTACACATCATTTCATCTGCCACTAAAATTGTTTCATACGGAGTGCAATATTTGATAATATTTGTATAGTTCTAATTAATTCTTATTTTATTAACATTTTACTAATTGAATATTAATGTTGTAACTCTATCTAATCTTAAAAATTATTACTCCCTTCGTCCCTTTAAGTTTGTCACACTTTCCCGAAACGGATGTCCCAAAATGTTTGTCCTACTTTTTCAACTTCCTTATTTGGTAAACAAATTTATACCAAACAGTGTCAAACAGTGCAAAACAGTGTCAAACAGTGCAAAACGGTGTCAAACAGTGTCGCTGCAGTGTGAAACAGTATCGCTACAGTGTAAAGTTAAATTCATCTCCTTAAAACTTGTGAAGTCAGACTATGACAAACTTTGAGGGACGGAGGGAGTACATCCGTCTCACTAGCATATGGACATTAAGAGGGATACAAGTATGGTTTGGTTCAAATAAGAACATGATCTTAGGAGAGAAATGAGAACGAATCTGGACTGTTAGATTTGCTTTAAGTGAAATTCAATGTGCATTAGATGAAACTGTAATGTGCATTATGTAAAATTGAAATGTGCAACACAAAGCGTATGATACAATGTCATTAAGTGAAGCTGAATTGTGCATTAGGTGAAATTAAAATGTGCATTAGGTCAAACTGAAATGTGCAGAATAAAAGGTACGATGTGACGTTATTTTTGTACATTTTATTCCGCACATTTCAGTTTCACCCAATGCACAATTGAGTTTAAGATTTTTTTCTGCACATTTCAGTATCATGTAATACACATTTCAGTTTCATCAAATGCACATTTCCGTTCCGCATAATACAATCCAACGGTCCAGATTCGTTCTTATTTCTCTCCTGGGAGTCCGTTCTTACCGGAACCGCTCCCTACAACTATTAACAAAAGTTGGTTTATGTGATTAATATGACATTGATAACGTAATAATGATATAGAATCACAGAAATTTTACTAAATATGCTAGTTTACATGTTTTATAAAGTACTACAATGTTTTTGCGTGCAAATTAAAAACAAATCACATATCTAACCTAACAATGTAAGCTATTTTACATGTAAAGTGATTATTTCCCTTAGTGCAAAATTCAAAACAAATTACATATCTAACCTAAACTTTGCATTCAATCTTTCGTGTGCAAAGATTTAACGTGTAAACTATCAAACGAGCCCTTAGTGAGACAAATCAAAAGGGAAAGATGAGTCAACCTTAGTCAGGACGAGGGGGATATGTATGTCATCTTCTCTTAGGCTAACTGCAACCCAGCTCTGTCAATGAATCAAATTCTCCACAACTTTATACATATTGATTCAGTCAATTCATTTTACCCCCAATGCACCGTCAATATATTCACTCAGCAATTTTTTTTTAATTAAGGTCTTACTTTTATTATTATAAATCATTTTTTCTCAAATTTTTTATGAATCGCTATAACTTGAAAAGCCAAGAATTTTTTTAAAAATAAATAAATTTGGGGTTAATTTTTTTGCTAATGCATACACATTTAAAAATTGAAAGATGTTAAAAAAATAGTGATTACATAATATTATTATTTCAATCTATTGAAGAAAACAAATTGTCTGAAAACCTCATGAAGTTATTTTTTTTGAAAAAATTTATATATGCAATGTTGGTGTCACATGAAATATTATAACAAGCTAAGAATTTTGATATTTTTTGGTAAAAAATGTAGTACAATTAAAAAAGTATCAATACTTTTTTAAAAATGGGATTTTATTTTTATTTTTATCTTGGCCCCACCCTTTCTCCTTTCACGCAGCAGGATGCTAGCCAATTTTTCTTGCATTGGCTTCTCTCTTTTCGTCAATAAAGCCGTAAATCAATCATTCCAGTTCACCGGATGAGAGGTTACCGTGTCCTAGCGGAGGTCTCGGGTTCGAATCCCGCTAGGCACATTTAGGAGATAGGAGAGAGGTCTTGCTCCCAATTATTCTTCCTACCTTCACGGAGTTGCTCAACGTCTGAGAAAGAGAGGATGATAATAAAGATAACAAGTTCGTGTGGTAGGAAGAACAGTCTGAATGGTGATGTAAGTGTTGTTGGATTCGTCCTTTAGAGTCAGTACTGATGAGGTTGACTGTGATCAGATCCAGATTTACCTGTCTAGGAGCTTTGGAAGGTAGTTACTTCAGGATTAGGGAAGCGAAAGCATTGACATCTGGATCATCAAAAAAGCCGTAGATTCTCACTCCATGAGAGGAGGAGTGCCCCCCAACCCACTTTGACACCCCCTCTATAGCTTGGATTGTGGTGGTTTTTCCACCCGAAAGCTTTGTCGGGCTTATAGGTCAGCTTTTTCACCAAACACGTAACTTTTGGTTTTATGAGCAGAATTGTGTAATAATGAGAAAAAGTAAGGTTGAAGTTATTTTTCGGGCTATATTGGCTGAAGTTACGGTAGAGGGACATTTTAGCTATTTTTAATATAATTTTTTCTTTATGTTATTAATAAAATGTAATTTAAATTATTATTTTTCACAAATCAGCTGAATCAGTTAATACAACCACATCGACCAGAAATTCATAAATTTCAACAGAATAAACCAATACAGTCGATTTTACTATTGAGATAATTATACTAGGTATGATTAAAACTTAATCACTTTCTCAATCTATGACCTAACTTGTTTTTTTATCAAAATAATATTAAAATTCATAATTTGTAATTAAAATTCGTAATAAATAAATAAATAAATAATTTAGGTGGACAAATATACCCTTTAGGTTATATCTATAAAACCCTAAACTCCTACGCATTTCTCCAACCCTAGCCTCCATTCTCCAACCTCTTGACCCCCGCCTGCAGCCGCATGCCCCCTGACGCCGCGCTGTCGCCGCCGGCCCATGGCTCGCCTCCACCGACGTTCAGGAGCACAACTGCCGGCCACATGTGCATCCAATTGCTTAGGGTGGTGGTTGCCGGCAGAATCGAACAAGATACTCCTTCCACGGACGCCTAGGGACCGGGATGGGACAATCGTCGCCGCTATGGTGTTCGTTCAGGCAGATTCACGGTGGCCAACGACTCTCCTTCCATGTACAACCTGTCTTTCTTCTTTTATCATCGACTGCATCTTTTCCTCCGAGCTTTTAATCTCATAGATCTAGTTCAAGCAACGAACGGTGCAGATTGGAAAGAGGAGTTTCTTTGCTCTATAGGGAACGATCAACTTAATGGTGATGAGAATAGGTCTCTAGTGATTGAATGGCCAACTTAA
This sequence comes from Cuscuta europaea, assembly GCA_945859875.1. Classification (NCBI taxonomy): domain Eukaryota; kingdom Viridiplantae; phylum Streptophyta; class Magnoliopsida; order Solanales; family Convolvulaceae; genus Cuscuta; species Cuscuta europaea. Next base: position 3,121,284 of record CAMAPE010000038.1, on the reverse strand, counting down.
TTATGAGATTATCAATTTCTACTGTCTTCTCAAGTTTTCCAACAAGACAGAGGCGCTCCAACTAACCCTCGCTGCTGCCCATTCGTCCGCCTCATTCGTTCTTTCTCTATTTTTTGAGATTAGGTTTTATTGAATTTAAGGTTTGTGGGCATTAATAATGGGCATTGAATAATGACAGTGAACAATGAATAAGTGTTGAGTATGTGCAGTGAATATGCATGACAATAGACATGTTGTACAAGGCAGTGAATGAATGCATTAATAAATTGTGTCATGCAGTGATTATGACTAGTATTGCAATAACACAGAGCAGAAATGCAATATACTTAATTAGACGTAAAATAATAAAATTATTTAATCTAAAAAAACAAAAACTATAAATAAGTTCCTCAAGTGAATGAGAAGAGGATTAATTTTGGCGGAAGTGCAGTGATAATTATCGGATGTGCAGTAAAATCGTGCATTAATGTTGTGCATTAAAGGCAATATAAAGTGCAGTAATTTTAATTGGAAGAAATTAGTGCAAAATGCACATATTTTAAATAAGGGTATTTTTGTAATTCAACCTTTAAATATAAACGAAATTTATTTATTTATTTGGATTTTCGGTCATATATAAGTCCAAAAACTAGTTAGGTCATAGATTGGGAAAGTCATTCAGTTTTAGTAATATTCTAGGAAATTTCCCCCCTTTTACTATTATCAATCGAGCTCGTAGTGTGATCAAGCTCGCTTCCACCAAACCTTATCAATAACACGTGCTCAAAAAATAATAGCAAATTATATCATGGGATCAGCCCACCGTGCGCAGGGTGTGTAGATCCCAAAAGGGTGCCATAATTAATAAAAATCAGCACCTCTTCCGACTTGAATGGCGATGACCAATTCTTAGCTCCTTCCCTCAGAAATCTCAGGCTCATCATCGGAGCCTATTCCGCCTATCCCTGTCATCTGCAACAAATTTGTTGCTCAATCGGATGGCTATGATTTCAGTGAGGTCAGAACTCTCTCTATCAAATCTCTAGACAACCTCATCCTCCCTCTTGCTGAGTACATCTGCAGCTTTCGTTCCTAAATAAACAACCTCAGAATCACTTCCCATTGAATTGATCAATGATAAGGTGAAAGGCAGGACATCACGCTTGAACATACCACTTTTGTTGGAGATTTGGCTGCAGATGAAAGCCAGCGCTAGCATCCTAACCAACTCCAGGCCGAAGCTGAGAGCGGAGAACCCACCTGCCGGCCTCGGAATCACGGCAACATCATCCCTGATGTACGCTGGTAAGGGGCCTGGCAGGAATGAGGACCATGATGTATTAATTATGTTATTGTTACTCCTTTAAATTTGATTGTTGAAGTTGCCCAATGTAGCATAAAGTTACATCTTCATCCAGGAGTTACATTTTAATGTACGTGAGTTACATCTTAATGTACGTGAGTTACATCTTAATGTATGCAAGTTACACCACGGAATAAAATCCTGCTATATCATTTTTAGAGCTCTAATATTAAAAATAAAACATATTGACTATTTTAAAAAAGTAATTAAGTTATTAGGATCAATTTGTCATTGTTTACATTGAAATCAATGTATATGATATATATATTATTCTCAAACATACACAAAAAAATTGTCCAATTTTCTAACAACTTTGGCAAAAAAATTATTTTTCTTTGAAACATTTTATGGCCTTAATACTAAAAACAAAACATATTAACTATTTACGTATATTAATTTGAGCAATTAGACTACTTGTTTTCATTCTTTACATTTGATAGTCTATGGATTTAAATCTTCTTATGTGCAAGTTACATTATTATATGCGTGAGTTACATCTTCTTATACGCGAGTTACATTTAGACTTTTCTTAACAAGTTACATTTTGCATACACCTAAATTAGATTTTCCATCAACATGAGTTACATTTTCTATAACATGAGTTAAATCACATCATAAAGTCGTGCTATTCAAACAAAAGAATCAGTTTTATGCATAAAAATATTTTTTTTTTGCAAAAAACATAGATTTCTTAGGCCAAAAAGTGAATTTTTAAATAATATTTTATGGCCTTGATATAAAAAACAGAACATATTCACCGTTTAAGTAATCTCCTACTACTTAAACAAAAAAATCACTTTTTTGAAAAAATAAATGATTTTTTGGCGGAAAAATGATTTTTTGGCAAAATAAATGATTTTAAGAAAAAAACATTATTTATGATCTGAATATTAAAAACAAAACATATTCACTATTTATGTAAAGTAATTGAGCAATTAGATTCCTTATTTTAATTGAAATCAATGTTTTATTTCTAATAATCCGTATTAGACAAGTTACATTTATATTTGCCTGCAGTTACATTTTTTATCAGCGTGAGTTACATTTCTTTACACGCGAGTTACACCATTCATGTTATCCGGACAAAAAGAAAAAAAACAGTTATTGTACACGCGTGTACTATTCATGCGATTTTTTTAAAAAAATGTGCAAAATTACGTCGTTTTGAATGTAGAACATGATGATCACCGTGGAATGAAATGAGACTCATGTAGTCAATTCAAACACATCGCATAAAAATCGTGAATAAGAAAACATTAAAGCTTTAAATATCGATATGTTAAAAGAAAAGTTTCGTTAATATTATTATTTAAAATGTTAAAGACAAAATTTGTATTTAGTAAATGTTTTTAGTGACTACAATTCTGTATAAAGTTTACATTGAACATAAATATGTCTGTAATGATTACTAAGTACACAGTAATATTTTCGTAGATGTCTCTTTTATGAGTAATATTCTAGGAGATGCTAAAATGCTAATTCATAATTAAAGAAGAAATTATAAAGAAATATAGCTAAACACAGAAAATAAAAATTCTGCATACAATTATACCATCACTTCATAAGTTCGTATGAAAACTTCAAAAAGAGAATCGTTGGATTTTTCCTGTTAATCCGATAAATTGAAGCAGACAAACGACGCCGTTTCCAAGAAGCCGCAAAACTTGCTCCTGATCTCGTCTCCTAGAGTTTTCCAGTCATCGGCGAGCTTCCCCGCGTTTAACTTCCGCGATCTTCTCCTTCCAAATTCACAAGCATAAGAGTTTAAGAGTCGGAGTGTCAAATTACTGCAGCAAATGACCCGTTCTTGTAGCATTAGAGCTGTCTGGATCATCAGCACCCAAGACACTGTCCTCTTCTCCCGGTACACATTCTCGGATTTGATTTAATTCTTTATTGGTTGAGGATGAGCTTTTTAGTTTGATTCTATTTAGTTGTTCAGACGATTTCCGGTTGTGGAGAAGCGGTGGCGAGCGGCCTGTCAGCTAGAGAATGAGCATTTGAGTGACGAGAGTGTGAAATCTCAGTGGGCACCTCCGGCACCTTATATACCAACCGATTCTGAGATAGCTGCCGCATTCTGTGAACGGAAGATTAGGTAAAATTTCATCTTGATGTTTACAAGAACTGCTGCATTTCAAGCTACTAAAATTTATTCGATTGATGAAATGCTGCTCTCTCATCTTGAAGAAGGGATTGCCTAATAATGATTTTCCATAAGCCTATATTAATCATAGATATTTAAAAAAGATTATAAGCTTTGCGCGCCATTAACTGTCTGTATTTAGTACTCCGTGTCTCTTAGTGCTAACAGTTGTATTTATAGAGTTACTATATTCTTTTATCAAAACGGTTCTACTCTTTTGGTTTATGACCAAACGTTCTGTTTGATGTAAATATGATTTGGTATTGTTTAGGGGATCCTATCCATGCCCCCCCTCAGTGCTTTTGTTATCTTTTTATTTCTTTAATCCATATGCATCCAAGGTGACTTAATTTCCATGTTTTGTATGACCTTTTTTAAAATGTATGCAGGGAGGGATCTTCCCGTGGATATGGTCTTAGGGTAAACCAATCCGTTGAAGTATCAGATTCCTGGGTTGATGATCCAATTACACGTCACATGATAAGTCTGTTTATTAATAAAGAAGATGGAGTGAATCATATTTTATGGCCATTGATTATGCACATTAAGGCCCATTATTGTGTCCTTGTACTCCCTTTAGTTGAACCACACCATCTCAGAGTGTATTCAAGATTGTGTAGTAAAGCAGATTGTGGAAACTCCATTGGAGCAGATGAAAATTTATCGTCTCTCCTTCTTGATCTTCCATCCATTACGGGGTATGGTAAGTTCTTTGGTATTCCTCTTTCTGAAGAGAACATGAAGAGAACATATACTGTAGTTTGTGCATTGTTTTCCCTTCTAACCAGCTAGCATACATCTGTCCTTAAGGGCTTTAATGATTTGTGTGTAAAGGTTTCTACTTTTTGTATTTGAGTAGCTTTTTTATAGACATGCTGGTTTTACTTTCACATGGTAGCGTTGGAAGGCTTACCAATCGGGTTAAGTGAACTTTGTGTAGCATGCACTTTAAAAATCATATTGCCCTTGTGTAGTAATGACCCCCACTAAAGAAACATTCCACATTTTGAAGAGCACCACGTTTCATGATTTCTTTAGTGCTTTACGTTAAGTGTTGCTAATCTTTTTTGAACTGCTTTCTTTCAATTATCTTCAATCACTTCCATCATTTGCAATGGAACCAAAGGCTCACTGTTTTTGTCTTGGGAATATGATGGAATATAGAAAAATGGCTCACTAAATTTTGTGCGCTTCTGATTATGAAGCAATAGTCAGTCCATGCAATTTTTGACGCAATTTTTACTATGGGTCATTCGGAAAAAGTCTCTTTGTGCTTTAGCACAGGGATAAGACTGCGTACATCCGACCCCCCCTTACCCCACCGTAGGTGGGAGCCTTTGCGACACTGGGGTAATGATAATGATGACGACTTCAATGTTTTATATACTCTGTATAAAAATATGCTAATTTCTGATTACCTGTGCATGGCGAACCTTTTATTTCATTTTTCACCACTATCTCTTTCACCCTCTGTCGTCATCAATTTTTGAAGCTGCATTCTCTTGTTCGCTCTCCTAACCTATTCTTTACTTGCTGTGATATGCCCCCTTCCTCTTCATTTGTATCAAGTCACTACCCACTATCATTCCAGAATGAAATAAAATTAAAATAAAGACATCCCTCTACAGCTGCTGGCTAGTGGTTGTCATTTATCCATTAATTGAAATGGTGGTTTGTGGTCTAATTACCTGTGCTTGGGTTTTGTTGTTGTTGTTGAAGTGTCTTTTCAGTTTTGGGTTTGCTGAGGTTGTTTAAGAAAGTCTCAATACACAGACAACAACAAATTTTCAACTAAGAGGGCTTTAGATGAATTTCTCTTAAACTGTGATCTATAAAATTGGTATCCCTATTTCTGTTCTCGTTCTTCAGTGTGTTAATTGTGGTTCATGTTAGTTTCACTCTTAGCTAAACATAAGGAGGCAATTTGCACTATATCTAAACCTACTTGGTGGTGGTAACAATATTCATCATTGACCATGAGGATGATCAAAATCATTTTTGAAACTTTTAGAGGGCTGTATAGAATAAGTTCTGGAAATATTGCTCACTTGTTCAGTTTAGACTTTGCGTTTACATGGTATAAAGTCGACGTTGTTGGGATTCGGTTCTTCTGATATTTGGTATAACCTGTTCAACTGCATAAATTGCAAGTTTATATGACACAGGGCTTTTATGGTGGCACATATCCTTGGAGATGTTATAACCGGAGATGTGACAGAACCAGAAATAGTCATAAATGCTTCTCCATCTGTTGGAGGATTGTTGGATTCTATCACTGGAGGTATTGGTATTTCAGCAAGAGCAAAGCCTGGGGGTTCACCAGCTGCAGCACCTACAGTTTCCAGTAGTGGTAGTGGTGGAGCAATGACAACTGATGGTCCAAAGGCTGGGTTGAGGCCCATCGATAAGGATGCTATTCGATCTTTTATTAGCAGCGCTATGCCTTTTGGTTGGTATTCTATTATTATGATATTCCCCATCGTGCTTTTTTCTTTTCCTGCCGCTAACATTATATTTCATGGTCGCCTGCTTTTCCGTAGGCACACCCTTGGATCTGAACTACACAAATATTTCATCAATCAAGATTAATGGATTTTCATCATCAGATATGCCTCCTACAGACAACAAACAACCAGCATGGAAGCCTTATCTTTACAGAGGAGGGAAGCAAAGAATCCTCTTCACAATTCATGAGACCATTCATGCTGCAATGTATGACCGCGATGAGATTCCAGATAGCGTAAAGGTTTCAGGTCAAGTGAATTGCCGGGCGGAGATAGAGGGGATGCCTGATGTCATGCTTCCTCTAACCGGGTTAGACACTGCTCATCTAGAGCTATTGTCATTTCATCATTGTGCTCAAGTTCCAGAGCATGGAAATGATAAGCAAGCATTGATGTTCTCTCCACCATTAGGGAATTTTGTGTTAATGCGTTACCAGGCATTTTGCCGCATTGGCCCCCCAATAAAGGGATTTTACCAACTTTCAATGGTCTCAGAGAATGAAGGTGCTTTTTTGTTCAAATTGTGTCTAATGGAAGGTTATAGGGCTCCACTTTCCATGGATTTTTGTTCGGTATCCATGCCCTTTCCTAGGAGGAAAGTGGTTTCTTTTGATGGAACACCTTCTCTAGGAACAGTTTCAATCACCGAGCACTCAGTTGAATGGAAAATTATGATGTCTGGTCGAGGAGTCTCGGGGAAGAGTGTGGAGGCAACATTTCCTGGAACAGTTAAGTTTGCTCCTTTAAAAACACAAAGCCTCAGAAATGTGGACGATGAAGATGATGAATTAGACTCAACTAACCATGCAATAAATGTGGAGGATATCTTGATGGAAAAAATGAGCAAGGACCTTCAAGCAGTTGACTTGGAGGAGCCATTTTGTTGGCAGGCATATGATTATGCTAAAGTAAATTCTCCTCTGAATCATGAACACGACACAGAGAGAACCTTGCCAATTTGTTTGTTGTTTCTCCTATACTCCCACTGTCCCACACACACATATCAAGTAACTAACTATATCATGACTGGTTATTGCCGTGATTTCAGGTTTCTTTCAAAATTGTTGGTGGGTCTGTATCGGGAATGACAATTGATCCCAAACATGTATGTATATTCATGACCTAAATGACTAGTGTTGTGAATATAGAAAAAGATCATGTGAACTCATTTTTGGATCCCTTTTTAGAACTACTTTTGAACCCTAAATGTGCAGTAATATATGCAGGTAACCATTTTCCCAACTGTCAAAGCACCTGTGGAATTCTCAAGTCAGGTATTGACTTCAGTTTATAGTTATTTCTAACTTCTCTTACAGCTCGGATAACGATAAATCAAAACTTTTCCTGCCCTGAATTACCCATATTTCCATGACCTGTATATGGTTAACAACTTTATTATCTTCAAATATACAGTTTTCTCTAGCTCTAAGGCCATCCAATATTCCAATGTCTGTTTTATAAAATTGGCTAACTTTTCTTATTGGCTCCACCTTCACTACCTTTTCCGCTTCAAGTTGGTACTTGGTAGCTGATACAACCCGTGTTATTTTGTTCTTCTACCTTAGTGTGGATAGTTATGCTCGAGTTTGTGAAAGTGGGAATGCTTGAATGACAATTGACAAACAATTCCCTTCGTTTTAGATTTAATTTAATTCACAATACGTTCTACTGAAGAGTGATAGGAACCAGATTAGTAAAAGGAAAAGTAGATGTCGGTTGAGAAGAAAATACTGAAACGGTAAAGAAAAAAACAGTTTGAGACTCTTCGAGAGGTCTCGCTCTCCCAATTCCAAGTTCCGACTAATTTCTCCCCCCTATTCTATTCTCGATTCTTATTTATTCTATTTCTATGGGCCGGCCCAAAGGTAATTAGTACCTGGCCCGGATGTATACAACAACATCCAAGCCTTTGTCCCAAAAGATATTGGGGTCGGTTAACATGAATCGATGCATGATATCACCACCAAAAGGAAAAGAAAGAAAATAAAGATAAAAAAGATAAGTTGTTATAAAAAAATATAAAAAGAGATGAATATACATAAAAATGATAAAATAAAAAGGATACAAATAATGCTTATATATATGTATATATATGTATATATATAAGGATAAAAAACAAGGAAAAAAAGATGAGGGGAAAAGATGATACGAGATCACTCCTCCACACGAATACCCGCCCTCCACTTAGATCTCTCCAAAGTCATGCCCTCATCCAACCCCAGAAGAAGCATATCACTTCTAACTCCCCTAACCCACGTTTGTTTGGGTCTTCCTCTCCCTCTCTTCCATGCCTCTTCTCCACACATCTCAACTCGCTTGACAGGTGCATCACTCGGTCTTCTACGCACATGACCAAACCACCGTAGGCGTGACTCCCGCATCTTGTCTTCAATAGGTGCTACTCCCACCCTTTGTCTGATTGTCTCATTCCTCACACGGTCCTTCCTAGTATGCCCACTCATCCAACGCAGCATGCACATCTCTGCCACACTCATCTTTTGAATGTGACATTGTTTCACCGCCCAACACTCTACGCCATACAATAATGCAGGTCTAATGGTTGTCCAATAAAATTTACCCTTCAGTCTAATCGGCATACCTCGATCGCATAGAAATCCTGACGCACTCTTCCACTTCATCCACCATGTTCTGATTCTATGGGATACATCTCCATCTAACTCATCGTCCTTCTGAATTATGGAGCCCAAGTAACGTAAAGACTGGTATCTCCTTACCATCCAGAGTAATTCCGCTATTACCACTGCTTCTACCTCCACCAAACATGCACTCCATGTACTCCGTCTTGCTCCGACTTAGTTTGAAACCCTTATTCTCCAATGTTTGTCGCCATACTTCCAACTTTGCTTTAAGACCTGATTCCGCCTCATCAATCAATACAATATCGTCGGCAAACATCATGATGATGCTGATATACTTGCGTGATATGCCTTTCCCCCACCAAAGAACTTCTCGAGGTACCCTATCATATGCTTTTTCTAAGTCAATGAACACCAAATGCAGATCCTTATGAGCGTCTCTATACTTCTCCATAAGTTTCCGAATAAGGTGAATGACCTCAGTTGTTGAGCGACCAGGCATAAAACCGAATTGATTCTCTAAAATCTTCACAGTTTTTCGAAGTCTTTGCTCAATCACTCGCTCCCAAAGTTTCTTGGTGCGACTCATAAGCTTAATCCCTCGATAGTTGGCACATTCTTGTACATCACCTTTATTCTTAAATAAGGGGATAAGAGTACTCTTCCTCCAACTCGTTGGCATCTTGTTGTTTCTCCAAATCATGTTGAAGAAATTTGTTAACCACTCGACGCCTCTCTCCCAAACTTCTCCAAGCCTCGATCGGTATGCCACCTGGCCGGGATGTATTATATCAAAATATTTAATATTCTCATTATTAGGCCAATTCTGCCCCAAGTCCCTATCAAAGAGTTCTCACTTTTTACATCTGTACAACACATCATGTAGCTTGGACACCATAATATTATCTTTTTTCTGAAATTTCCTTATGGATTCTGAGAGAATTGAGCTCTATTTTTGTTGCCTTTGGTATGCATTCAACAGGTCACTTCTGGTGATTACATTTTGTGGAATACATTAGGAAAATGCCCGATTGCCCCGACACCAAAAGTTTAATTCGTGAGTCCACTGACAACCTATATAAAGATTATTTTGCTCCCCTCATATGAAGATTACATTTTTATGCCCAGTTCTTATTATGGCGGGATTCTATTTGTAATTAACCCACACACAGAATCTGTTGCAGATAGTACTGGCATGGATTTGGTATTCTCAATAGAACGATTTTCCTTGGGACTGATGACACACTGAATTTTGAACTTTTTATGTTTCTTTTAAAAATTATTTCAAATGCTTCTTTTATTAACAGTATTCAATATTCGCACAAAATAGCTAGCATTTGCTGGGTTGTGAAGTTAGGGTGTATTTGTGGTGCTTTATGGAGCCGGTACACATTTTACTTTCTAATTTTCCATCTTTTCTAGCAAAAGTGGTCTACGTTGTAATAGATATGATGTTATACATCACTGTATTTTAAGGGTCATGCTAACCACAATCCTAAGGGCTATGGTTAAGCAGTAACGTGAGGAGGAGAATTTTATTATTTTCACAAAACAATTAAACTATTAGAGAATATTCTTTATATTGAGCATTCCAACAGCAAATAATTCATCAAGTTACCCCATTTCTATCGTTAAAAACTAAATACTTTTTGAGAATTCCATAAGATATTGTATGATCTTATGGAACATTTGTATTGTATATTTGTATAACATCTCTAAATGAAGGAGAAATGTGCAAGTTACAATATTCTGTATTAACAATTTAATAGACTTTTACGTGTCTATCTCATGTCACAATACTACATATATATCATTCACTATTGAAGATGCTCTTAGATTCTGAAAGATGTGACAATTAGTAGATTTAACATTCAAAAAATGTGCAGGGAGCAACAGACGTCAATACGTCATATGGTAATACTTCATGTTTTGCACACAAAAAGGTAGAATTCGTACACCAATTGTAAAGGAGCGGTCAAGATAAATTTGTGCAATCTTATTTCTCATTCCGTGATCCTAACAAATGGAATGATGAACCAATCTTATATACGTAAACGGAGAATGCTACGCATCAACATTCCCCGCGTTACAATTTTATATACTAAAGCACATTTCATTAAAAGATTAAAGAGAAAAATCACACGTTTGGTCCTTCAATTAATCATCATATTGAAATGTTAGATCCCTGTTTCTAAGATTGTAAATGAATGTACAGATGTGTTGTACAGATGTAAAAATTTTATCATATATCTAAATAACTCTATAAATAAATTTAGGACTAAATAATATTAGAGCAGCCATAATAATAGGACTAAATAAAATTTGTATAACATCGTTGTAGCAAATGTATTAGTGAATAGTAAATGTAGGGATGGATTTGGGCCGGGTCAGGCCCGGTCGGGCCGCCGGTTCGTATCACATGGGCTCGGGACCGGCCCGAGGGTTGGACGGGTCTGGTTCGGGCCGGGCCACCCGCCCGGGTCACGGGTCGGGCCACCCGCCGGGCCGGGCCGGGCCGGTTCAATATATATATATATATATTTTAATTTATATTTTATACTTTATAGTTTTATACAAGTATTAAAAAACAAACTTCAAGTGCATTTATTTCAAATGAAATAGGAACTACATTTGAAAATTAAATAGGAACTATAATTGTTTTTAATCGGAATCTCCGGCATAGGTAGAGCCACCCTCTGTTGTAGATTCATCCATAAAGTGTTGGGATGGAGTGATGTCAATTTCTTGAGCTCTACGTGCTGCTTTCAACCAATCGTGGTAGCATATAAGCATCTCAAGAGATTCAGCGCTCAACCTCGTTCTGGTTTGTGTTAGAACATTGCCGGCCGAACTAAATTCTTGTTCCACGGCAACCGTTGAAACCGGCATTGATAGCACTTGCTTAGCCATCTTTGCTAAAATCGGGAACATTCTTTCTTTTCCCTTCCACCAGTTTAGTACGTCAAAATCATCATCTTCTTCAAAATCAACATCATAAGTTAAATACAAAGAAATCTCATTAATTGTGCTTTGTTGTGTAGCGGGAGTTGATTTTGTTTTTGTAATAAGATTGGCAAACGTAGATTTGAAAATTGATTTTCCTTTAGATGATGTTTGTGTCGGGGGAGGGGGCGCATTGCCATATTGTGCATGAAACTCATTGAATAATGCATAAAATATATCACTAACCTCGTCGTATTCTTTTTTCGGATCAATTGGGTTGTCCTCATACATTGGCAATGGACCAAAAAAAGCAGCATAATAATAATTCAAACATTCTTCTAAAGAACCAAGTCTAAAACGAGGATCGAGAACAAATGCAATACCATAAATATGCGGAATATGTGAATAATATTTTAAAAACTTTTCCTTTATAAAACCAGCAAAATAACTCACATAATCAGCATTCTCAAAATTTAAAAAAGCACCGGCGAGATTAACAGCTTCACGAATAAATTGGTTTGAGGTAGGTTTATAAACATGACTAAAAGTTTCAGTTGCATTATTAAAATATATCAAAGCATTACAAATTTTTTCACAGGTGTCGATCTCAGCCGAGTTTATAATATAGTTATCATATTGTTTCATAAAAGCAGGAAAATGTTGTTTATATCTAAGAAGAACTCCAATTAACTTATAGGTACTATTCCAACGAATAGACAAATCTTTTGGAAAAACCACATATCTCTCATCTCTTTCTATCAAATAATCATGCCATTGTTTCCTCCCATATGTCATTATCAATATAATGTACAGTCAGACCCAAATAATGTAAATTATGATAAGTATCCTCCCATATGTCAGAACATACAGTAACACGTCCATCAAAGTTTGCAAAATAATTTTGTAACCTTACCTTTTCCGCACCATAAAGCCTTGAAATTTCTTTCTTAACCGTTTTGCGACTATAACCTCTATATTGCGGATTTAAACAAGTTTGTGCATAATCACGAAAAGCAAGACTTTCAGAAAACAAATAAGGCAAATTTTCTTTAACAAGTAAGTTAGCCATACCTGTCAAATTTTGTGCATCATTGTATGAGAAATTACCAAAAGCTTGTTGGTTATTTGCAAACCTCGATATTTGCGTTTGCTTCCCCGTTCCGCCGCCTAATTTTGCATACTCCACCGGGTGTTTGGACTTAAGGTGTCTTGTGGCGGATCCGTATCCGCCGGAAATCCCCAAGCTATAGTTTTTCTTGCACCAATTGCAAGTTGCGGTCCAATTCCCAGTGTTCGGGTCCTTCCACTTAGAAAAATTATTAGCCATTAATTCAGATTTACTTTTTTTTGTACCTGTTTGGGATGAGGCTGCTTGGTCGGCGTCATGGCTGCCGCCACCCTCCTCCTCCTCGTCGTCGTGGCTCTCCGGAATTGCTCTCCACATCGTCGTCCTCGTCCTCGAGCTCTTCTTCGTCAATGGTCCTCGGTTGGTCTTGAAAAAAACGGGAATTATGTCGGTGCAATTCTTGTTCTAGTTGTTCGTCGGTCATCGCATCCCCATCACTCCTTACGTAACCCGTATCAAAATCATCTCGACTTTGAGATGAAGAGCCGATATGTGATTTACCTTTGCGGGATCTCTTCCTCGCAAACTCTTTCGTTCGGTTGCGCTCGAGGTTACCCATATCAACCGAATATCTAGGACGATTCATCTAAAAAATATAACGATTAATAAAAAATTGTATAAAACTAATTAACTATTTATGTAACTATTAAATCGAGTTATAGCAAATTAAGTAGTGAATTAACTAGTTTTGTGTACAACATATTTTTTAAACTAGAGTCAAATGTAGCAATTAATAAAAAATTGTAAAAAACTAATTAACTATTTATCTAACTATTAATTCGAGTTATAGCAAATTAAGTAGTGAATTAACTAGTTTTGTGTACAACATATTTTTTAAACTAGAGTCAAATGTAGCAATTAATAAAAAATTGTAAAAAACTAATTAACTATTTATCTAACTATTAATTCGAGTTATAGCAAATTAAGTAGTGAATTAACTAGTTTTGTGTACAACATATTTTTTAAACTAGAGTCAAATGTATCAATTAATAAAAAATTGTAAAAAACTAATTAACTATTTATCTAACTATTAATTCGAGTTATAGCAAATTAAGTAGTGAATTAACTAGTTTTGTGTACAACATATTTTTTTAAACTAGAGTCAAATGTAGCAATTAATAAAAAATTGTAAAAAACTAATTAACTATTTATCTAACTATTAAACCGAGTTATAGCAAATTAAGTAGTGAATTAACTAGTTTTGTGTACAACATATTTTTTAAACTAGAGTCAAATGTATCAATTAATAAAAAATTGTAAAAAACTAATTAACTATTTATCTAACTATTAATTCGAGTTATAGCAAATTAAGTAGTGAATTAACTAGTTTTGTGTACAACATATTTTTTAAACTAGAGTCAAATGTAGCAATTAATAAAAAATTGTAAAAAACTAATTAACTATTTATCTAACTATTAAACCGAGTTATAGCAAATTAAGTAGTGAATTAACTAGTTTTGTGTACAACATATTTTTTAAACTAGAGACAAATGTAGCAATTAATAAAAAATTGTAAAAAACTAATTAACTATTTATCTAACTATTAAACAAGAGTCAAATGTAGCAAATTAACTAGTAATTAAACAAGTGTAAATAATAGAATAATTCCGTACCTCTTTCGGACTTTCGGTGTTTCGGATGGGAGTAATAGAATGACTTCAAATTAATTAGATATAATTCCAACTATATTAATAGATATAATAAATATATAAGTAATATATAATTAGATAACAAATATAAGTAATATAATACTATTTATATCTATTTGTAGTTTATATAAGTAGATAATTAATATAAACTATAAATAATAAATATAATATATTGGAGAATGGAGAATAAGAGAATTAGAGAGTAGAGAGTTAAGAATAGGATTTAGGAAGAATTGGAGAAGAGATATGAAAAAATGTTTAAGATTATGAGTATTTATAGGTTTTTTTACCCCCCCCCCACCCCCACCCCCACCAGCCAACCCCCCCGGACCCCCCCTTTACCCCACCCAACGGCTATATAGCCGTTTGGGTTGTCCCCAGCCCCACCCCAACGGCTAGTAGCCCAAGAGCCCAAACAATTTTTTTTTAAAAATAAGACCGGACCCGGGCCCGGGCCCAACCCGGCCGGGCCGGGTCACATTAATCCAGCACCGAGCCCGCCCCGCCCATTCCCACCGGTTCGGGTCCATACCCGGTCCCGGACCGCCCGACCGGGCCGGTCCTGGGCCCGCACAGTACCGGGCCGGGCCGGGTCACGGGCCGGGTGGCCCGAACCGAATCCATCCCTAAGTAAATGTCTATATAAGAAAAATAAGAGTTAAATCTAAGTGCGTTGTAAGTGATGATCTTAAATCTAGCAACTTATATGGAGGATTGAGCCTTAAGCCCTTGACCTCTTCTCTTGTCCTCATAACTATTTGCATCATTTTGATCTATCTGCACACCCATCAAAAGTTGTGTGTTGGATTTTTGGACTCAGGCACAACACCCACCCAAAGTAATGTGATGATCACATGGAAATTCCACACCACTAAAAGTAATGCATATGTCCTTTTACTCCGTCTTATTTTACATATCCTATTTTACTTTTTGAATTATTCTAAAATAAGTGTCACATTTTTTTGGGAAAAAATATGCGGTCTACAATATTTCGCTTTAATATATTCAAATCTCAATCACAACTTACTTTTTCAACCACTTCATCAATAACTGTGCCAAAACAAAGTAAAACACATAAAATAGGACAAATGCAGTACTTTTAGTCTTTCCACTATTATGAAAGTAACAATAACTGGTCAACTATAATCTAGTCAAAAGCTCACACCAGGTAAGGGTGGCCGGGTCCCGGTCGTTAGTAGGAGAAGCACGGGTCCGACTTGTTTAAATCCAAGACTGGACCTGTAACACCGTCCCAAAGCATATTTACTTTTAGTAAATTATGTAATAAACCTTGAAGGATTTATGAATTTGGGAAGTTGTAAATTTTTATTATTTCTTTTACGTGAATAGTAAATTGCACGTGGGGCCCACACCGGGAACGGGGACCGCTCGATAATTCCAGAACCACATATTATATTCATCTTGGCCTATACAATATGTATATGGTAGTGGATATTTTAGTTGGGCCATAGGAAGGGCACAGAGTTGACCTGTTGGTCAAACGAGGACCAATTATCGGTATTGGTAATTTATCGGATAACAACCCGAAATGGATTTCGGAGACATCTAAATTAAAGTTGGGGAATTTACATCTATTCTAAAGGCCTATAATGATTAGGAATGTGTGATACATTTTATTTGGCACGATAAAATAAAATATTATTAAAACATTCCGAGAAATACAACTATTGGGGCCAATTATACACTTCTGGACTAAAAGGGTTGACCTCACACATTGGTGGGGGCCAACCCACGAATTTAGTCACACAAGACAGAGGTTGGACGGCTGGAAGGAGAGGAGGAAGATGGGAGATGTTGGGGTTGATTGGAAAGCATCTAAGGTACATGAGGTGGGCTCCTCATCACACTCATTGAGTCAATGAGACAAAAAGACTATCCTCACTCCTTTCTCTCCCTCATTTTCGGCCAAGCACACTCTAAACAAGGGAAGGAGCTCTGAAATTGTTACTCTCCATAGACAAGAAACACTACTAGAAAAGCCCTTTTCAACAATGAAAAATATTCTTGTTATAGGCTCTAAAATTTGTCGTTAAAACCTTTAACGACGACTTTTTTTTGGTCGTCAAGTTGTTGTAATAGCCTCCCTCGTTATTGGTTTTAACGACCAAGTTCATCGTTAATAATAACGATGAAATAAAATGTCATCGTTACATATTAGCGACAATATACTTGTTTGTCGTTGCATAATTACGAGAACATAGTTTTTCATCGTCTCATTATAACAATGGCATACATAATTGTCGTTATTTATTTATAACGACATATACCCAATAACAACTTTACATTGTTTGCCATAACAACCCCAACTTTGAAGTTTTTTAAATAATAATTATACGTGCTATATATAGTCATTGGTAGAAGTTTTCATTGTTTACAAAGTATTTTGTAATAAAACAACCTGCAGAATGGAACCAGATTAAATACAGCTTCCTTAGTGGAATTTACTGGACTTCTTATTATTTATTCAACCAATTGAAAAAACAATCAAGTATAGTACCTAAATAGAAATATCATTTGCAGAAACAATATGAATCGTCTGTAGAAACTATGTAGAAACAAAAAAAAAAATCTACAAGTCTAGTTCTAAAATATATGGATACAAAAAATGAAAGATTCAATACTAAGCTAGCTAGCTAATCCATCTAATAACTTGTCAAGCTCTGTGGAGTTCTATGATCACTTGGTAATTAATTTGTCATCTTCAAATACCTGTCAAATAAAAAAATGATATTTTTAAAATAGGATGATTAATACTTTAGTATCATAGGAGAAATACAATGTTTATTCAACTACAAAAATAAATCTCAAAATGATATTTCACATTCAGTGTCTTTAATTACTATTGCATTTAAATCATACCTTGCATTCAGTGTCTTCATATTCTATGAGGGAATGGAAACGTTGAGTTGTTTGACCAACATATCTTGAAACATTTCCATTCGAGACTCCATAAAACCAACACGACCCTTAAGTTCACTGTTTTCCTCTTGAATTGCACCAACACGACCCTTAAGTTCATTGTTTTCCTCTTGTGTTGTTTCCATGCGATTTGCCATAAGCTGATTTTGTTGTTTAGCAGAATTCAGTTCAGCTTGAAGTTCTTCTCTACTGGGTTGTGACCTTGTTATATCTTTGAGCTTTACTCCTCCTCCATAACCGACAACCCGATCTCGAGACTTGGATTTAAAAACCATTTGTGCTACCTATATATGGATATGCAGGATATTATACCACTAAGCCACCCATTGCAAATAACTCAACATTTCAGAAAAAAATATGAATCATAATAATTGATTTAATATGCTTGCACTTCAAATCACTCAAAAAATAGTAATTGCAACCTTGTGAAAGCATTGGTATGCAAAAAAAATGTGAGAAAAGTAACCTGAACATTGGAAAGTGATGGATCATTGTCCGTTATGTTGGTGATTTTAGTATCACCAGGTTCATTTTAGTGTAATGGAATTTACAGATTACCAATGGAGTTCAAGTTTAATTTTAGACAAGTTAGGAGGTGCGGAGCGCACACTTGTACGAAATTAAATTTAAACTTGGTTCGATTAAATGGCGGGGGTCAAGGGGGCTGCGCCCCCTTGCGGGGTCCAAGGGGCAGCGCCCCTGGCGGGGTCCATATTAATTATTTAATAGAATGACTTTCTGTTAGAGTAAAACTCTAACCGATTGGCCTTATCTCTTTGGTAATCAGAAGAATTCGAGTTCTACTAAAACTGCTAGTTCGTGGTCTATATATTGGTGCCTCAGTTTTAGACTGTCTCTTAGAGTGATTATCCCCATAATCTAAATTTCGTGTAACCCAGGCATAGGGTCGAAATATTAGATTCAGAAAGTGATCACACGATACTCTGAGAAATCCGCCAGATTTTCTAAAACAGTTTCCCAACTCCCCAGTTCTAACACGTTATTTCTCGAATTTCCTCCTACAATGTAGAACCATAACATTTCAATTAACAACCTATAAATGTAGGCTCACAAAACATAACCATTGAAACAATAAATTGAACTAAAACCACAAAAATTCTTCTTTTGAAGATCTCATTTTGGGCCTTATATACGCCAACACCAATCAGATAATAAAAAATGGAGTGGTTTAAAAAATAGGCAAACACATTCGATAGAGCAGACATACATGTTTTTGTATTGTCTCCACATTTGGAAGCTTATCTCCTTTCTTGCGAGTCGTATAGAAGACATCAACTAAACTTGGATCATTCCCTTCATTGGCACCCTTCAATAATAGAACAAGTGTGAGCAGTCATATAACATATTCAAAAACAAATTTCCTAATGCAAAAAAAATTCAGGAATTAAACTTTCTTACCAAGTCATCCCAGATAACTTGCCTAAAAGGTTTGCTCCCTGTCCGGTGCATTCTCACACAGATTTGTAACCTACCAAAGAGAGTTAATAATATAAGAATTTTACATTTTCATACTATAATCCTTATTACAATTTAATATACTTTTGCTTACTTCATTCTTGAACCATTCTGAAAATTTCTTCCACCAATCCTGTTCCGAGTTTCCAGGCTCGTTTAGAGCATGACATTCTGCGTATTCTCTATAAAATAATAGAAAATAAAATACTGGAATAATATTTAATTTGTAGAAATAAAGTGAACATATTGAATCTCAATTACTCACTTGAGAAAAGGTTGAACCTCATCACAGTTCTTCAATATATAAACGTGGGCTTGATCCAACTCACGCTTTCCAAGAGATGCAATAGTAGGACATCCTAAACCACGACCGGGATGATTAAAAATGGACAGGTCTTCATCACAACCATTTTCATTTTCATAATTTCGGTCAAGACGATTAAATCTTGTCTGTACTGTATGCATATACCTTGAACACATAGTCATACACTCATCAACTAAATAGCCCTCTGCTATTGAAGCCTCTGGACAAGCCCTATTTCGAGCATAAGATTTGAGCTTATACATATATTGTTCAAAAGAGTACATCCACCTGAATGGAACTGGCCCTCCAATTCTAGCTTCCCTGGCTAAATGAATAGGTAAGTGAATCATGACATCAAAGAATGATGGAGGAAATATTTTCTCTAATTTGCATAGAGTGACAGGAATTTGTAACTCCAGTTGCTCCAAATCACTAACATTAACGACTTTAGCACATAATGTACTAAAGAACATTGATAGTTCAATTAACGCTTCACGTACAAGAGGAGTGAGAAGGCCACGTATTGCAAAAGGAAGAAGATGCTCGAGTATGACGTGACAATCATGGCTCTTCAAACCCGAAATTTTAGCATCCTTCGTGTTGACACAATAAGAGATATTTGATGAAAAACCATCAGGAACTTTAAGGCCTTTCAAAAACTCACAGAAAGTTCGTTTTTCAGAAGGGGACAAAGTATATGGAGCTGGAGGCATCTTCACCTTGTCTCCTTCTTTGATGAGGTGAAGTGTAGACCTCAACCCCATAGCTTCAAGATCAAGCCGTGATTTTATAGTGTCTTTGGTCTTTCCTTGTAGGTTCATAATTGTCCCAAGAACACTATCACATATGTTCTTCTCAATGTGCATCACGTCTAAATTGTGACGTAACAAATGTGTCTTCCAATATGGAAGCTCAAAAAAAATACTTTTTTTATTCCAATTGTCCCCTCTAACCTCATGAGATATTTTTGTCTTCACGCTTGGATCTTTAGACAATATGATACTCTCAAGATCTTTCAACTTGTGAAGAATATCGTCAATTGCAGAAGGTTGTGCAGGTACACCTCGCTCAACTTCTCCATCGAATGATTCCTTATCCCTTCTCCATCTATGATTCTTAGGCAAGTAGCGTCGATGACCCATGAAGCATTCCTTTCCGCCATTACATAACCTCTTTGAATGTGTATCTGTTAGACAACACGGGCATGCTAACTTACCCTTTGTGCTCCATCCGGATAACATCCCATAAGCTGGAAAGTCATTAATAGTCCACATCAAAACTGCGCGCATCTGAAAATGATGTCGGGATGCTGCGTCAAAGGTCTCAACACCAGTTTCCCACAAATCCTTTAATTCATCAATTAAAGGTTGCAAGTATATGTCAATGGAATCACCAGGACCTCTTGGGCCAGGAATAAGCATTGATAGAATCAAATTTGATTGCTTCATACAGAGATGAGGGGGTAAATTATATGGAACCAATATCACTGGCCAAATACTATGTGATGTTTTTGAATTTGCAAAGGGTTGAAAACCATCACTTGAAAGCCCAAGCCTCACATTTCGAGACTCTGATGCAAAGTCAGGGTGGTGTTTGTCAAATGATTGCCAACCAGATCCATCAACAGGATGTCTCATCGTACCATCTCTCCTCATTTTGTTATGATGCCACCTCATTAAAGGAGCAGTCTTCGAACACATAAATAACCTTTGCAGCCTTGGTTTTAATGGAAAGTATCGTAGTGTCTTCAATGGTATTTTTATACCATTTCTGTTGAACTTCTCTTCCCCATTGTGTTTATTAGATTTCCATCTTGATACTCCACAAATATTGCATCTATCCAACTCTTCATTTTCCTTCCAATATAACATGCAATCGTTAGTGCACGCATCAATTTTCTGATACGATAACCCAAGGTCTTTCATGATCTTCTTTGACTCATAGTAAGAATCAGGCAAGTTAGAGCCATCAGGAAGGAGGTCTTTCTTCAAGAATTCTAGAAGCATGGTAAACGACTCATTGCTCCAACGACCAAGCGTTTTAATATGAAGAAGTTTTAAAAGTGCGGACATTCTTGAGCTCTTACAACCTTCATACACAGGATCTTGTGAATCCTTCAAGAGATTATAAAATTTCTGCACATCTGCATTGGGCTCTTCATCGTGATTTTCATCGAATTGGGAACCAGCATCATAGTACTCTGGAAAAAGATCCCTTAAAATATCGGGAACTTCGTCTTCACTTTCTTTACCTTCCCTATCATCGTCACTTTCCGATATAGACTGTGGTTCATCTAATCTTTCCCCATGATGATACCAAAAGGTATACCGTTTGACTATTCCAAAAACTAATAGGTGTTCCCTGACTTTTTCACGATCACCAAACTCTACATTCACACATTTGCAACAAGGGCAACGTACTACCCTTGTTCCCAACTTTTGAAAAGCATAGTCCAAAAAATTATTAACTCCTACTTCATATGATTTGTCATTAATGTAATCTTCAATGGCCATCCAATCCTTGTTAGGAGTCATTCTATCCCACATAAAAGTAAAATATATGATGAATTGATAAATTTCTTTAGATACTATAAATGAAAAAAATTGTGTGCAAGTTTAGATAATAGAGGAGTAGCTAAAATTTAATAAAGTTATGTGCTTGGTTAATAATAAAGAATTGAACAAAAGCATATGAGGCAGTCATTCTAAAATACTTTAAAATGTGTCTGAGTTTATTTATTTCGATTGAAAAATATTAACTCATCAAATAAAAAAACTCAAAAAATCTGTTCAATATATTATTCATCATTAGTTGATCTAATCATTGACAATACGCCCACTCAACAAATAACTCGTACTAACTTCAAAAGCACTTGTAATGGGTAAGCACGCCTTTCATTTTGATGCAATAATTTGCCAAAAAATGATGCAATAATCATTAAAATTGGAGCAAGTAGATCATATGAATTTGATGAATGTTGGTAATAAGTTTATTTTTTTGCAAACGACTGTTGGTAAATTTTAAAAATATATATCTCCACATAGCTTTGCACTTAATATATATGTACACACACATAAACATTTATATACTATTTTCAATATTATGGAGACTTACAATTGAAAGAATGAGTAATAGAAAAAAAGTAGTGGTAGATTTTTAGTAGAATAAATTCCTTGTGAAAAAAAAACCATTCTAAGTATTTGATTTCAATTTTATTTGAAGGAAAAAAATCTGCCATCAATTAAAATTGTTCCAAATAAAATTTAGATCAAATGAATTCACAAAAATCTGATTTTATACTATTCAGTATTCATAATCATTCATATCGGCCCTAAATTCATAAAATTTTAGGCCTAAAAGAGTTATTCTTTTAAGTTTTTTAGTATTACAGCAATACTCTGTTTTGTTGGTTTGGTTCGAATTACATTAGCCAAACATAAAGCTTGATAAACTAACCTCAAAACCTAAAACAAAAATTTCCTAAAGTTTTTTAAATTGAGTTTATGCATCAAATCATTGATTGGCTAGAACATTGCAGAAAAACATAAGAGTAATTTAGAAGATACAAGTAAAATTCAAAACTACCTAGAACAAAAAATTTATGAACCCAGTGAGAACATTAGATCAGTTTACAGAACGAGATAACCTCAACGAACAACAAATTAATCCAGCAACATAAAACAGAGACTAAAAGAGGAAGATTGATGTTGCAGCAATTGAACGAGAGAAAAAGTTTCGGCGATTGAGCTAGAAGAAAGCTTACCAATCGAACGAGCGGAAAAATTCAGCAATTGGGTGAGGGGAAACTTTCGGAAATCGAGCGATGAGCGATGAGCGATGACGGCGATCGAGCGCTTAGGGTTTATACTTTCTAAGGAATACTTCAATTCGTATTCCTTATCTAACCAAATCTTACGGAGTTGAAAAATTAGGCGGCATACTGAATTTTTATAATTAAGGTTATTTGAATGAATTGGTTTTTTTGATTTAATTTTTAAAATAATACGTGGTATTTAGATAATGAAGTAATTAGTAGTAACGATGATTTACATTAGTTAATAACGATAACTTTTAATTAGGTCATTAAAATAAAATTTAATAACGACGAAGTTGTTAATTTATTGTTAGAAGATACTTTTAACGACAATATTTTAAAATCATCGTTATATGGTGGTCGTTAAAAGTCCTTTTTCTTGTAGTGAAAGCTCAATCAAGTAAGGAACTCAAGGAAGAAGAAGTTGCAAAAGAAGAGAAAAACTTTGGGAATAGAGGTCAGAAGCTCTTTAGTAGCTTTCCTTCCTTCACTTAAAGTTTATATGACTTATATAGCATATGGAGGACCCCTAGGATTATTCTACATGTTTAGAAGTGTAGAATGAGGGGTTGGAAGGTAGTTCTAGGTCCAAGAACGGACTTAGAAGCCAAATGACCGGTTCGCCGGAAAATAACCTTTTAGAGGTTATTTGTGTTGATATGAGTTTTTTGATAATAAAACCTTGTTAGGATCTTGACTAAGGCGTTCCTAACTGTCGCCGGAGTTTTTCCGGAGTATCGTCGGAGTTTCGCCGGAGTATCGCCGAAGTTCACCGGAGTTTCGCCGGAGTTCAACCGAGAAGGGTAGAACTTCTTAAAGCTCATTCGATGTGAGGATGAGTGACTATATTGCTTATAATTAGTGAGTTAATTTAATGAGATTACCTAAGGTAATTAAATGTGTTTTTGGGATTATTAATGATTAATAATGTCTAAGAATGAGAAGACTATTGTCAATAAGGAAAAGGAGCATGATATACAAATTTAAGATAAAATTGTGTATGATTATGTGTATGAACATGTTGACTTAATAGTGGAAGTTAACTATGAAATTTATGTTGAAATATAATTTTTACTTCATATAAGAATAAATGAATGATTGTAATGAAGCAGCAGTCAGTCCATGCAATTTTGGACGTGATTTTCACTATGGGTCATATGGAAACAGTCTCTCTGTGCTTTAGTATATGGGTAAGACTGCGTACATCCGACCCCCCTTACCCCACCGTAGGTGGGAGCCTTTGCGGCACTGGGGTAAATGAAAATGAAAATAAGAATAAATGAATGATTAAAAGTGATATTTTGTATATTGATATAAAGATGATATTTTCAATGGAAAATCAGTTGTGCATTTTGTAAATGACCATGAATAGAGAACTTGGTTTGTTGGAATTAATTTGACTAGTATTAATATACTAGTTGGCATTAAAGTGAAATATTGCTAGAATTGATCCTAAGGTTGGATTGTGAATTGTTATACCTTAAGTAGTCTTAAGAGATACTTTAAGGTGGATAAGCATGAACTCTAAGTTATACTAGGGGTAGGCCTTAAGGGATACCCAAGATAAATTGAATAATGAATTGATCCTAGATAGAGGATTGGCCTACAGGTGTATTTGGTAGTCCTTGAGGATAGCCGGTTGAATTAAGGAAATAAGTAAGGACCATGGCCCTTCCCGACTCTAGAGAGCGGGGTTGGATAGCATGGACTTGCGTCGTGATCACGGTTTAGGGTGGAATCCGAATCGGAGACCTAACTAGGCTCCGACAGCGGTAACACATAAGATAGGACCCCGAAGGGCCTTACCTTCCTACGGGATGATGGGTATGAGTCCAGGGGCGGGATGTTGAAATCCGAACCGAGATCCTCATGAGGTCTCGGACAGCGGTAGCAAATCCCGTAGAAATAATAAGACCCACGGGTTGGGTTGTACAAATGATGAATGTAAAGGAATATATAAGAAGGTCTGTGTGCCGACAAATAAATGAATTTACTTATTATAGAGATAATAAGTGGGAAATATAAATTATTATTTATGTTATGATATCACCCTATTTTGAGGGTTTTAGAAATTAAAACGTTGATTATACTCAGTGTAGTTGTCATTGTACTTTTCAAATGCTTCAAAGTACTGACCCCCCCTCACGGGGAGGTTACCTCACAGTTTCAGGTAGAACTTGAAGGTTGCTACCACCGCCTATTGCTTCGGGGAGATTGAAGGAAGAAGGCTTGGTTCGTGCTTCTTCCGTTTATGTTTTGAAACAATATGAACAATGCTCACGGATATTAATTTTTTGAATAATTATTTGGGGGCTTGTATACCCAAGTTTGTCAAGTGTGGCTTGAACACTTGTATTAATGTTTCCGCTGCTTTAATAAATGTTTCTACATTATGTTGTTTATGGACGTACTATGTGTGAATGGTATTCAAGACGCCTTGTATAGTATGGATGAGTTGGATTGCGGTTGACTATTCGTACTATACGGCGGGTTGTTGACGTGTCCGGATAGGTCCAGGGCGTGACAGGTACGATTCTAGGCAGGGGGTGTAAATGAGTCAAGCCGTTCATGAGCTGCTCGTGGATCGCTCAGGAAAAACACGATTCGAGTTCGGTTCGGCTTGAATCTTTAACAAGCTCAATTCAAGCGTGTTTATTTTAGGCTCATGGCTCGTGAGCCGGTTCGCGAGCCTGTGTGTGTACGTATTTTATATATAATAACTATATACATGGAGCATATAATATAATTGAAATATGTATTCTAGTTTAGTACTTTTCCATTTTCAATACTTATTACGATGTACTTCCTCCGTTCTATTTGAATGCAACGGTCCACTTTTAATGTTTGTCAACGTACAAATTTGATCATTAATATCTTTCATACTTTATTAGTAAAAAAATTAAAAAAAAATAGATTTTGAAACTTTAAAATGAGAGGAATTTAACATTTTTTTTAAATTTAATTTATAATACATTAATAAATAAAATAGAGTCAAATTAGATTATGTGACTAGTGGAAAAGGTCCAATGTTGCATTTAGAAAAAAAATGGAGGAAGTATATTAATAATGGTCATAATTATAAATATAATACTCTCTCTGTCCCCCTATTATTGTCTCAGTTTCTATTCACTTGATCAACACAAATCACTCTTAATCTCTTACTTTATATATCAATTTTTTTTATCAAATTTGATTCTTGTTTTTGTGAATTTGTAAATCTTTTAATGTAGTTTCTGAATATGTAATTTTTTTTCTAAAAACAGTTTGAGTGCGGACAGAGAGCTGTTTACCTTATCGTCGGTCAAGCATCATAAACTACAATGTGACAATTATAGGGGGCGGAGGTAGTAATATTTATTATTATCAACAATATTTTATTATTATTAGTATTGTCATTATTATTATAATGACAATTTATAATTATAATTTGTAAAATTTATATATTGTACAATAAGAAATACAAATCGCAGTGAAGGAGAGAGAAACTAAAAAAAAGAGCGATTAATTACATATATTATATTTTTGTGGGAGAATGATAAAATAAGGCCTTCTACTACTACCTCCGTCCCTTAAAACTTTGTTAAAGTTGACCGGCACGACAAATAATAAAGTAAAAACTGTGTGGTTGAGGAGAGAGAAATAACAGAAACCATAAAATAATTGATTAAAAGGGAAAGTGACAAAGTTTTTTGGGAAATCCCAAAAAGGGAAAATGACAAAGTTTTAAGGGACGGAGTCACGGAGGGAGTATTACACAATCGTCACTTAAGGTCATGTACTCGATAAAGTGTCATACAAATACGCCTACTCATAAAAAGCAATCAGATGAGTCCTAACGACTCATTGACAACCTCATAATCCAGATTTTAGCTTTCGTGATGTTATTTTTTCCTTGTATTTAAGCCAATCTTGGCTAAATATTCCACGTCAGACTTATATCTATTTTAAAAAGATAGTCAGATTGTTTTTTAAAAGTAGAAGTATCTATATGACAATTTATTGAGTACATGTAGGCATGGATCGGTTCCAGTCTGATCGGCCCGGGAGCCGGACCGACCCACCACTGTGCGGGACCGTCCCGTCCCGGTTGCCCGGTACCAGACCCGGGCCTAGGACCCGACCCGAGGGTGTTTTGGGGGCGGGCTCAGGCTGGGCCGGACCAATTTTGTTTTTTCGAAGTCTTTGGGTGGTAGGCGGGTTGGGCTGGGTGTTTTGGAGGGGTTTGGAGTGTGGGGGGTGGGCCGTGGGGGTGGGGGGATGGAATTAATTAAAAAAGAAAAAAAACGCTACCCGACTCGACCCGGTCAGGTCCCGGTATAATCTTGGGCCGGTTCCAGGCCTTAACCGCAATAAAAAAGCCTGGTTTGGATCGACCTGGAACCGATCCATGCCTAAGTACATGACCTTATGTGACGATTTCATATAGTAGAAAACCTTATTTGACCTTTTTCTCTATTTTTATTATTATGTTGTATGTATAAATGTAATATTAATAATTTAAAAATAGTTTTTTTTCTTATTTCAAATACGAGTCCGGGTTCGAGCATCTTATTCAAACTCAAACCTATAAAAAAACATTTAGCAAAACTTGACCCGAGCTCGAGCTAAGCTCATCTCGAGTTCGAGCCTGAACTATTTAACTCGTCCAAGCTCGAGCTCGAACTGGAGATCGTAAGTTCTTATCAAACTCAAACTCAAAATCAAGCACACTCATGTTTGAGCTCGGCTCGTTTGCACCCCTACAGTATCCGGCGATATAGTCTCATTCTATTTTTTTCATTTTTCACCGTTTTGAAGCCAATAAATGCTGGCCCACAATCAAAACTAAGTCCGAAACCACCCGGTTCAATCCCCAAATGGGTGAACCAGAACCGGGTAACATGCTTGGGTGATCTATGATCCCAGGCCCGAACCGGATTTTTTGGACCCAGTCCAGTCCCAAACAATACCGGACCAAGTTCAAGACCAGGTCTAACCTTAACACAATGAGTCAGGAAAACCAGATTGTCACTTCCACATTTCACAATAGTGAGATGAGTAGAAGTGCAATATCACACCCAAATCTTTGAGTATGTAAATATCAACACAATAGTGTCAACTGTGAGGACTACATGTGACAAAACTCATCAGCTCTATAATATGAGTATATGACCTCTTACGTTTGAGTCGTTTATTACCTTCGTTGCTCCCGTTTTTCTACTTAATGTATTCTTTTTTGAAAAGTTTATGTCACGTTTTCATATTTGAAAACTCATACCACTTTTTTCCCCTGTTTATCACTTTTTTCTTTTTCATACCTTTTCACTTCTTTATACTCTTTGTATCTTAATAATTATCATCTACCCCTACTACTTTTCCGTGCAATACCTACGGTGTCAAGTAAAATAAAATAGGGAGTGTGCTAATTTTAAATGGGTTGATTTGTCTTCAAAGTTCAAATGGTATTTAAAAGGAGTGTGTACGGGCCACCTACCGTACAGACCATTTAATGATGTTATAAAAATATAAAAATGGAAATGGGTCGATTAGATCGTCATCTACTCTTCCAGTTCTTTACCATGCGGGTGAAGATATGCCATTTACATGACCTAAAACAAAACTACAGTTATATATACTACAAGTCTACAATGTAACAATACATATGCCATGAAGAATTAGAAATACACAGACAACTTATCATCTATCATGTTTTGCAAGAGATTACACTTCTCTAACAACTCACTCAATTTGTTACTTTCCTTCTTGAGTACTTCTGTTACATGATTATCATTATTACAAGATAGAGCAAATTTACCATCATCTTTGACAACATTCATTTCATCCCCCCAAAGCTTAACTTCATTAGAAGCATTTCCAATGTTATGGTCATCTAAATCCATATGCCTCCCCTTGTCAAAGCCGCCTTCATTTTGCTCGATTAGGATATCAGATGTCAAAGAGGTACATCCAACTTCAACCATCTCATCCAAGGTGGGTTGCCCCAATGCAAAAGACAATGCCGACCTATCTTCGCTGTGACAGTTATAAACAGTTCGAGGCGAAATGGAAAATTTATGTTGCTTCAAGACATATGCTGACGAGAATTTTCCATTGGCTAAATTCATTAACTGCCAATTGAATGCCCGCCTGAAAATCATGACCCAATTTGGCACAATGTAGTAGGAGTAGTTATGGATTTCAAGCCGAGTGTACTTTTGTACCATAATGTTTGCCTCTTTTGCACCTATCAGTTGTCCCATCAGCTTACTATCCTCTGTGAAGTATTTGAACAAGCAATTTTCAAGTTTTAATATTTGGTTTTGAACTTCAGTATTATCTTCAGTGCCTTCGTATAGCCAACTTACATCCTCCTCAAAAGTAGAGAGCTTAAATCCGACTATTGCTTCCACAAGTGGTTCAATCTTAGAAGCAGAGCTCCACCCAATGCTTGGTAGATACTGCAAAGCGTAATTGTTTTCGTTGCCAAATTTCCCTAATAACGCAACTTCAGGGCAGGGCCAAGTAGGAACTGCTTGAGCTGCAGCAGAAGCTACTTCTCTAGCTGATTGATCCAAGGCTTCATTAAAAGCTGATATGAAGGCATTTGGATTTGTATATCGAGCATTGGTCTTATCAAAAGCCTCCAGTAAGGGATTTAAGTGGGACAGAACTAGTTCGCGGGTTCTAACACAATCAAGAATCGGTTGTGGGGGTGATACATCTGCAAGCCATTCTAGACCTCTTCTCAATTGGTTGTCGCTAAAAAACTCGGATAACGTTTGTAGAGGCTCGTCTTTAAGAAAAACAATGTTGAATGTGTGAACCTGTGATTTATCAATGTCATCTAGCCCCAATTCTTTGGTTATGGTTGAAGGATCTACATGGTTCTTGCATGAACTGCTTAATACTAAAAGAGGCAGGAAAGAGCCAAAAGGCAGAGCCATCAAAAGCTCATGAAGTCTTTTCTTTTGGATCTCCCAAGGGAAGCACTCCAAAACCAGGAAGATAATTGCACTTGCACCAATCACTGTCTCATTTAGATTATGGAACTCACTTTCCTTGATGACTGAGAAACAACTTATCAGATGTCCTTCAGATTCATTAGTAACACACCTCTTCCATATGGATAGTCCGGGAGATGAGATAACTAAATCGTCGTCAATGCCATTATCAGCAGGGATGAGCTTCGAAACAAGCCAAGATCGAGCAGCTGGCAAGCCAACTTTATTTTGTTGGATTGGTTCTGTGGAATGATGCAAATCTCCTTGCGAACATAAAATGACTTTCCAACAGAGGCAGTTAGCAGAAGTATTTTTTCCAGCAAGTTTAGAGACAACGACATCAGATACATTCAGCCTTGACCATGATTTTTCTTGAATTTCATATCGCCTCATCACAGCACCATCAATGTTGAAATCATCAAACAAGTTTGGTTGCTGAAGAACAGGAGAAGTCTGTATAAGAATGGAAGAACCCATGAATGTGTGAGCAACACAATGAGATGTGAGGATAAATGTTCCAAAAGGCGCTAGGCAGGTGCCTAGTGCCTAGGCGGAGACTAGTCGGAGACATAAAAATTATATATTTATCAATATTTTGACATTAATATGATAAGTAATATTATGTTTGTGTGTGTCTATACTCTATATATATTATGTAGTATATAGTAGCACTCTCATCAAATTCCCCTCAGGCCAACTCCATTTTTGGCCGAAAATCAAGTTTATGATTCAATTTTTTATTCATTGATATTAACTACGTAGTATTAGTTTCAACAGATGGATCTTAATTTTGTTCGGAAGTGGACCCTCCAACCTCACTTTTTCACCTCTAACACTTATCTAACGGTTATTATTATTTTATAATAAAATCATATTTAAGCTCAGGGAAAAATATTTTTTTTAATGATCTAGCGATTGGAACTAATAGTTGATACTAATGAATAAAAAATTGGATGATAAACACCATTTTCGGCCAAAAATGAAGTTGGCCTAACGGGAGCCTGATATGAACGCTACTCTCTCTACACACACACACACTTTAACATGCATGGATGATAGAATCGTCATATTTAGTAATACTATCGTATATTATAACTAATTACTTAACTTAATTATGTAATAAATATTAAATAATAATTTAAGAATGCATACAAAATATATACTAGTAGTGTTTATCTTAATCTACAAGTAGCTTTCTTCATATCTGTTATTAAAGTCAAAGGTACATATTTCTGAGGAAAAAAAGCA
Organism: Cuscuta europaea; assembly: GCA_945859875.1. NCBI lineage: Eukaryota > Viridiplantae > Streptophyta > Magnoliopsida > Solanales > Convolvulaceae > Cuscuta > Cuscuta europaea. Next base: position 3,090,215 of record CAMAPE010000038.1, on the reverse strand, counting down.
AAAAAAAAATATGTTGGGCGAATTTAGATGCCCAAGGCAGCCGATTAAGCACTTTGGGCGGGCAACTGAGTGCCCTAGGCAACCGACTAACTCACCTAGACACCAGTCCACTTATTCAGGATGCCGACACTATAATCAGAGCGCCCAATCGCCACCTAGCGCCAAGGCGGGGGACTAGTTGGGTGCCTAGAGCAATTTTTAGAACAATCGTGATGATGAGTGTTGTAAGGAACACATTTGTTGGTAGTTTTACTGATAAAGGTGCACATGGTTTATGAAAAGTGCCCAATGCCATCAGCATAGTGAGATGCTTCATAAATTAGTAGCAGGATAGATGTATACAAAGGGAGGGCACCATTTCATAAAGCAGGCTGGCCGAATTGGCACGGTAGACTTTCCTTACATTTACGCCGCTTGTGGGTGTGACCAGAAAGAGCAACTAGAAGGCTTAAATGTTACACTTGGCACAAATATGAAAACTTTGCTTGTTCTCAAAGGGAAATAAAGTATAAGGATCAATAGAGGTTAGGTACTTGGGGGATCTCAGTGTGCTTTTTTATAATGTCATGGAATTTGTTTGATAGACCCTTTTATACAATTTTGAATATATACTACATTGTCCCATAAATCCCATCATATTCTTCCCTTGTACCTTTTACATTGTTTTTTAATCCATGAAGTTGTAAGGTTGAAATTTACACAGAAATGAAGAATCAATATAAAGCACAAAATTTTTCCTTAAAAGGAAATTGTGAAGAACACTTGAGAACATTTTGGGACAGGGGGTGAACTTTATGGGCTAAAACTACATTGTATATTAGGAAATTCCAAAATGTAACAACTTGAATTTAAGACATGACTATCTCACTATCATTCTTTTTGGACATCCTTTACTTTGTATAAGAAGGTTTTGTTGGTCAAATTCACTGGATTGGCTGAGTAGTATCGTAGGACAGCATAGGTGTGAATTGTAGTGACTGAAGATATGAATAAGAAGCATTCTCCTTTTCATTTAGCGTCAAATATATGAAAAGGGCCTTTGGTGTCAAATATCAAAATATATTCCATTGAAGTTCAAATATACCAAATATCTTTAATAATACAGATCTACTTATCTACTTCTTACTTTAAATTAACAGTTGAGAATAGCCAAATAAAAAAGGTAAAACATCTAACTACTTCATACCTCATATATTCATTGATATACTCACTTTTCGATTCAATATCAACCACATAAACTCACTTTCCGACTAAGATTGTCTCATCTTTTCTTTTCGGTCCGTCCCACTTTATTCTTACATTATCAATTCAATATCAACCGCATAAACTCACTTTTCGACTACAAATGTGGTCATTCAAACCATCAAATACCGGTAGCAAGTCATCAATAGAACTTATTTGATGGTTTGATGTTTTTGATGGCTTAACTGACCAGATTTGATATCAGAAAGTGGCTCATGTATCATTTTTGTTACATCTTAAAATAGTTGAGTTATTAAATAGCTATAAGTCTACTATATTATGTATTATTATTGGTAGACGGATGATAATTGGTATTATATCATATATGAAGCTAATTTCCCCAAATAAATATGAAAATGCATTTGTGCTTAATCAAATGACAACTCTCATGGTTATAAGCATACATCTTGATATGAAACACTAAACAGCAAAACTGAACTTACGCTTTTGTAATGACAAATTGGTGGCCCCAATGACAGTGAACTTAATGCAACTGCTGCTGCTCGCTTTTTCTGCTCACGCAATTCCCTTCTCTTTGAAGAATGTCGTTTCCACATTCTGTAAGAAGGCAATATGTTATTCCTGAAATGGAGAAAAGAAACGGCAAGCTTGGGATAAATTTGTTGAGCAAGTTATACCTTATAATCAGTTTAATTTTTGCATTTGCAACTTCTTCATCGTAATCACCAGCATCTCTGACATCAGTTTCAACCGGCAAACCAGAAGTTATTGGTTCTTCATCTTCCATGTCTTCAACTGGCAAAAGATGCGGTCCTGAGGATTTCTCAACACTGTCAGAGCCCACAGCTGGAAGTCTCTCTTGTTCCACCCTTGATGCTTTATTTTGGAGAGGTGCATCCATAGGTTCAATTTGCTGAACTGTATCCAGAGGGTATCCCAAGGTGGCAGAAGAATACTTTGGGCTTCCTGCGCTTATTAGTGTGTCTTGTTGGGGTTCTGCAGAACAATAAGCAACAGATGCTTGGGGACTTGCAGAAGTTGCCAAACTCTCATCATGAACCTTTACATGCATAGGAATGCTAAGTATTGGCAACGTCATCGAGCTTTCTTTCGGATATGAGTTTGTTTCATAATCAGGCATGTCCTCATCGATTCCCTCGACAAAAATATCAGACTCGAGAAACTGACGAGGAGCAGAACTGTGCTCAAATTTCTTATCCAACTGAGGCACTAAATCTGTATCTGAATATACTGTTTCTGCCAGATGTGCACAAAAGACATCTTCAACTATTGCCCTCGACTTTTTACCATAAACAAGTCTTGAACACCTGACAGGATAGTCATTATCAACATTCAAAAAGGCACCTTCTTTCACCATATATGGTTCTTCAAATTCTTTTACTGCAAGCCCATGATACACAAGAAGGCTTTCTATATCCTCTTCCTGATCAGAATTGGTGATGTCAGAAAAGTAAAACTACAGTGGCAGTTCAACTGCAAAAGATATTCAAATATCTAATAAAAGTACCTCCAGCCCAAGCCATTTGGCAACTTGGCTCACAGGGATTCCTTGGTTATTCTGTAAACCACAGTGCAACGAAGCAAGAGCATGGGTTCGCAACTAGCGTGCAGCATAAAAACAATGCAAAATCAAATCAGTGGAAGTACAGAAGCCCCATGATAAGAAACTATGCACACCCAATCCCACCAAGCTCTAGGCCCTAGGAAAGTTTAGAATTCAACAGTCAACACTTAGGAGGATTTAACAAAGTGGTATATTGCAATGCAACTATCTGCTAGGTGTCACTGTCACTTTCACTACACTGCTATAGATATAACTGATTGTATGGTGTAGGTATATTTAAATACCTTCGCAAAGTGAGCATGCATCAAGCATGCTTGAAGGTAACTGGCTTTTCTTGCAAGACGAAAGAAAGCAATAAAATTACCAGTTCTGCATGCTCTGCAACAACAAAACAGGAGACAATAATAAAAACGATTCTACTTCTTTAAACACTTATGTTGACAGAATCTAATATAGGAACTACCTGGCTACATCACGAGAAAACACAATTTCCGGAGTTTGCCGCATAACTGGTGTCATCTTGGCCAAATCAAGTGACAGTTCTGCAGGCTCAACCTAGCAAAACAACTTTATATTTTTGGATGATATTGGAAAATGGGAATAAAACCCTGGTAAGCAACTTTCTCTGAATCTTACTTTGTATCCTGGATGTTTGTCCAGCTTTAGAAGTGCATAGTAGCCTCTGAATTCTCTCTCTGTTGGCACAGAATGTCCTTTTTTCCGGTGGTCATCATATAACTGAAATAATTCAACCGATGTTTTGTTCATCTGTTCAATGTTGAGGTGTGCATCAAATCCTTCTGAAAAGCCTTCTCCTTTTGTATACTCACATAATTCATGCATAGCTATTATGTGGAGTCGTATCTGAAACCAAAAGATATATTATTAAGACAAGACATGTGACTTTTGCATTTGGTATACTCATGTTTCTGTTTTCCACCCTCTATCTGTCTTTATTTTTTATATTCTATGCGACAAAATGTTTGTGTATTCCAAAATAGGACCGTTATATTTTTATTCCCTAAATAGGAGCAAGTGCAACCATGTTTCGTCGAGACCAGGCTATAAACATGGCAGTATTTTCCAAGTTTGGAAGTAATTACTGCTATTTAGGGAATAAAAACATGACAGTCATGTTTTGGAATTCTGCAACGTTTTTACTCCTATTTCAGGAATTTTCCCAACAAATAAACAAATAAATGTGTGAACAAGTATTGTTGTATTTCATATACTTGATATTAAAATGCTATACAAGAAGCTATATTTATAGCTATATTTAGAGTACTAGGGTTTCCTATACATGATATACAAATGGGCTAAGCCCAATACTACTAGGGTTTCCACACTCTCCCTCAAGCTGGAGCATATAAATCATACGTACCAAGCTTGTTACAAATATATCCCACTCTAGGACTTCTAAGAGACTTAGTTAAAATATCTGCAAGTTGTTCAGTTATGTTGACATATTTTGTGATGATATGTCCACTCGCGATCTTCTCTCAGATAAAATGACAATCAACTTCAATATGTTTTGTCCTCTCATGATATACCGGATTTGATGTGATGTGCATTGCAGCTTGATTATCACACATGAGTTGAACCGGTTTTGTGTTTCCATATTTTAACTCTTGGAGGAGATGCTTCAACCATAAGATTTCACATGTAGCAAGGGCCATTGCAAGATATTCTGCTTCAGCACTAGATCTGGCAACCACATCTTGTTTCTTACTTTTCCATGAAATTAAGCTTCCACCAATCAAGATGCAATATCCCGAAGTGGAACGTCTATCCATCAGATATCCAGCCCAGTCTGCATCACAGTATCCCACAATATCATTGTGGCCTCGATCTTCAAACAACAATCCTTGCCCCGGAGTTTTCTTGATGTATCTCAAAACTCAGATAGCTGCATCCCAATGTCCAGTACATGGCTTATCAAGAAACTGACTAAGAACACTTGCCGAAAATGAAATATTTGGTCTCGTGATGGTAAGATAATTCAATTTGCCGATGAATCTTCTATATTTTTCCTTGTTGGGCAAAAGATCTCCCTGTTCTGATAAGAGTTTAACGTTCGGATCCATTGGAGTATCCACGGGCCTGCAATCTAGCAAACTTGTTTCCTCAAGAATATCCAAGGCATACTTTCTTTGTGAGAGAGTCATTCCATTTTGAGACTGTGCGACCTCAATGCCAAGGAAGTATCTCAAGTTTCCCAAGTCTTTTGTTTGAAATTCCTAAAGAGATGTTGCTTGAGGAGCGCAATTCCTTGATCATCGTTACCTGTAATGACAATGTCATCAACATACACAACAAGATAAATACATTTGTTGTCGGCAGAATGTCGATAGAATATAGAATGATCGACATCAATGTGATTCATGCCAAAGCTGCAGACAACGGCACTAAACCTCCCAAACCATGCACGTGGAGATTGCTTCAAGCCATATAATAAACGACATAATCTGCACGCCATACCAGACTCCCCCTGAACAACAAATTCAGGTGATTGCTCCATATAAACTTCCTCGTGCAGATCTCCGTGAAGGAATGCATTTTTAATATCCGATTGGAACAATGGCCAATAGCTCATTGCTGCCATGGATAAAACCAAACGAAGTGATGCAATCTTCGCTACAGAAGAAAAAGTGTCAATGTAATCCAAACCATATATCTGAGTATACCCTTTCGCCACAAGGCGTGCTTTAAAACGATCAATCTCCCCATCAGGCCCAAGTTTAACTGTGTAAATCCACTGACATCCCACCACTGATTTGTCAGTGGGAAGGGGGACTAAGTCCCACGTCCCACTAGAATGAAGAGCCTCCATCTCAGCCAACATGGCTTTACGCCATTCCGAGTGTGCCAGTGCCTCATGTGTGGTTTTAGGAATGCATATATGAGACAGGTGGGAAATAAAAGCATAATAAGGGGTAGAGAGGGGATGATAACTCAAAAAGTTATATACGGGATGTGGATTCGAAGTAGAACGCGTACGTTTTCGGAGCAATGGGCAAATCATCCTGAGTAATTTCGAGTATTGGGGTATCTGATGGTGATGGTGCGGGATCCGTCACAGGGGATTCAACTGGCGTGGCCACAATGGGCACAATGGGAGGAGGTCGAGGAGGTCGATGATATACTTGTAATGGACGGTCTGCCATAGGAGAGCAATTTGGGTGCTCATCAGATGGGGGGTTAATGGGAGTCTCCAGATGGATGGGTCGGAGGATATGAGGTGAAGTCCAAACATGATGGGGTATCAACTGAAGATAATGGATAATAAAAGGACGACTCAATGAAAGTGACATCGGCTGAAATAAAGTGTTTCTTAAGTAATGGAGAATAACAACAATATCCCTTTTGGAGTCACGAATATCCAAGAAAGATACATTTTATTGACCTAGCCGACATTTTAGCTAATCCAGGTGTCGTATCATGGACAAAACACACACACCCAAACACATGAGGTGGTAACGGAAATAAATCATGAGCATGAAACAAAATAAGATAGGGAATTTCATTGTTAAGAACTGAGGAAGGCATTCTATTGATTAAATGACACGCAGTGAGCACAACATCTGCCTAATACCGAGGTGGTGTATGGGGATGTAATAATAGGGTACGAGCAGTATCAACCAAGTGTCAGTTCTTGCGTTCAGCAACCCCATTTTGTTGAGGCGTGTGAACACAAGAGGATTGGTGAAGCATACCCCGTGATGCCATGAATTGATTAAAGGATGCACCAAAAAACTCTTTAGCATTGTCACTGCGTAAAATTTTGATAGAATGACCAAACTGAGTTTGAACTTCAGCACAAAAAGTTTGAAAAATATGAAACAATTCAAAACACTCTTTCATTAAAAACAACCATGTGTAACGAGAAAAATCATCCACAAAAATAACAAAATAACAGAAACCTAAAGTAGAAGTGACTCGATACGGACCCCATACATCTGTATGAACTAAATCAAACGGTGATGTAGCCCGTTTATTGACTCGTCTTGGAAAGGGTTTACGAGGTTGTTTTCCAAGGTGACATGACTCACAATCTAAAGATGAAAGATTTGAGAAACTTGGAACCATACGTTGAAACTTTGAGAGAGTAGGATGACCCAGACGGTTATGTAAGGTAATTGCAGGTTCAACTGAAACACAAACGATTGGATCAAAAGGATGGAGATGATACACACCTTGAGATTCATGGCCGACGACAATCGTTTTCCCCGTACAACGGTCCTGCACAATCACAGAATCAGCAGAAAATGTTACGGAACAACTAAGAGCACGTGTAATTTTACTGACAGAGACAAGGTTAAAAGGGGTGTTTGGGATATAAGACTGAGTCTAATGGTAAGGATGAAAGTGGAAGTGCTTGCTCAATACCCGAAGCCGAAGTTTGAAGGCCATTAACAAGAGTAATCAAAGGAAGATGTCGGTGCTTGGTAATATGGGATAAAAGATGGGGATTACCAGAAATATGGTCTGAGGCACCTGAGTCAATGATCCATGAGCATGTTGTGTTTGAAACACAAGCGGTAGACATCCCGTGTGTGGATAAATGCATATTAGCCAACTTAAATTGCTGAAATGCTGCATATTCTTCCGGTGATAGAACAATGGGAGATGGTGGTAGCTGAGCAACATGGGCTGAGGGAGGTCTCCCATGTAATTGCCAACACCTGTCTTTAGAATGACCAATTTTATGACAAAAATCACATTGAGGACGATTCCATCTTAAGCATCAGGTCTTGTTTCCTCTGTCAGAACTCATAAAAGAAATTTTTTTACTGATTTTTTTTTCTTTTTTTTTCTTTTCTCTCTCTCTCTCCCTCTCTCTCTCACTTTTTTTTGTTTGTTTTTTGAAGAGTGAAAAGCTAATATTAGCAAAACAAATGAGAAATCAAAAATAAATAAAAAAAACCTGCTGAGGGGATCAATGCTTCAAGGAAGTAGAACTCATGGAGAAAGCTATTATTTGCAGCAGTTTGCAAATAATAGACAATTTAAAAGTAATGGAGCAGTAACTTCCCAAGATAGCAGCTGGAGTGTGTTGACCAAGACCTTCGCTGGACTGCTGGGAAGATGAACAGTAGAAGCAAATCAAGGAGTTTGAAAACCAACCTTTGTCCGGGAGCGACGAAACAAAGCAGCGGCGGAAGCAGTGCGTACGGACAAGCGGCGGTGTGTGGTTGACGCCGGATCTGAGGGGTGGCGGCGTGTGGACGTTCGGCGGCGGCGGTGCGTGGACGGTCGGCAGCGGCGCTGCCCTATACCATTCTGGTCACCAGAATATCAGTATTCTAGGGTGGTTGGTGGTTTAAACAGCAGATGAATAGAATTGAAAGACAGATCTACAAAAACGTTCAACTGCAGATGCGAACTGCAGCGGCGCGTGGAGGCGCGTGGATGAGGCGGCGGCGGTGATTTGCACGGTGGTAAGTCGTGATGTTGAGGTGAAGACGACGGTAGGTTTATATCACTACCGAAAGCATGACATCCACGACCACTATTCACGTCGGAATTTCTAGCCGGAGAGATTCTACCCGGAATTTCTGGCCGACTGACAGATAATAAAGCTAACTAATTATATTTGCCGTAGTGGCTCCGATACCATGTGAACAAGTATTGTTGTATTTCATATACTTGATATTAAAATGCTATACAAGAAGCTATATTTATAGCTATATTTAGAGTAATAGGGTTTCCTATACAAGATATACAAATGGGTTAAGCCCAATACTACTAGGGTTTCCACAAAATGTATGATAATAATATTTTATTTTCTGATTACAAATTTACTATCAACATGGTTATTACTACTTCGGTATTCAATTCAAAAAATAATGATACCCAACAGCAGAACTTCTCATTGCCAACCCACACCAAGCCAACCAACCTCAATGTACCTATCCCACATCAAACACATGTTGATCCCACCATAGAAGACCTTTCCCAAATGGGATTGTGGAGCTAAAAAAGAGTCTTCAGTATTACTAATGAGTAGTTTACAAATAGTTTCCTATTATTAGTATTAATAATTGTTTCTTATATACTGGTATTACTATTCTATTTTAGCTCATATTATAATAGCAATATCATAAAAGATTAGGATTTAGGAGTCACGACTCTATTTATGTTCACCAAGACTGTTGTGATTAGTAAAAAAAAGGTGTTTAACTTCAACAATAAATTCATATAACTGCAATCTTAATCTAGACAGATGAAACTCTTCCATGTGGGCTGTGTCAATGATGAGTCTGCTAAATCCTAAACATGGTGCCAAGATATTTCTTTCCTACTCATTTAATCTTCTTTTCTACCCTTTACATTTTATCTGCAAAAAATTATAAAACATGTGAGTATGTGACATCTTTCACCGCCGGGTCCCAATTCAGATTCTTGTGTTAGTGAATAGTGTAATTTAACTAACAAGATGGATACTGTATATAATGTCTTACTGTCTTAGTCCTACTCGAAAGTATTTTAAGGGCTCTTGACCAAGGGAAGAGACTTTATCTACCTATAAATATGTACAATGTATCAATGAAGGAATACGTAAAGGAATATCAACAGAACTCTTATTACCAACATGATGTGAATACTAAAGTTCGAAGTACTGTCTGTTTTTCGAGTTTTAATAAAATTGAACCTGTCTGGTCACACATTCACCACAGCATGAGACAACTTCTGCTGAAACTTTCTAACTAAAGACTGCCTTGTCTCTTCTCAAAAACCCTCACACGCAATTTCCATTATTTTATGATAACCATGTCAGATTATGAAGCTGTTGAGAGTGGGGAGAAGAAATCTGCTAACCCAATTCAACTTTTGTTAGGGACCTAGTAGAATAAGAGTAAATAAGAAGAGTAATAGCTAGAGTAGTATAAATAGAATAGACTGGGGGAAATAAAGTAGGCTGTTAGACAGTTAGACTCTGGGCTGGGAGAAGCTGAGATACTGGTATCTCGTTTCTTGGGAGTTCTCTGTGCACTTTCCACCATTAATGAAAGCTTCAGTTGTTTCGTGAATACTATTCTCTTACTTGATTTCAATACAAACCTGGGAGAGTTCTAACAGTGGTATCAGAGCACGTTTGATCGCTGGCGGAGATATATGCGTGCTAAGATGGAAGGGCGTATGACGGTTATGGAGAAACTTGAAGGTTATGGCAAGAAAACAGAGAGAAGCGGCAGTGAGGCAAGATAAAATGGAGAAGACGATGGCCGCTATACAAGCTAGCATAGCAGAAATACAAAACAAACTTCAAAGTCGATCGAATCGATTGCACACCTCGCACCATATTTCGCATCCTGGAGAGATGGGAAACATAACACTGCGAACGAGGAGCCGTAGACATCGCTCAACGGAATCGTTCACCAGTTCGCAAACTGAGTCGTGAATGGTTATCCAGAGTTCACTAGCGCGAACAGCTTCTCTCAGTTCGCGGGAATCATCGCTAAGCGAGCAGCAAACCGCAACAGCAGATCTCAGTCTGCAGGTATTTCCCTCCGCGAACAACTCGCAACCGAAGGCAAAACGAGTGAGAGAAGAATCCTCATCTTCATCGCCAGTCGATTCTCATTGTTCGCATTCTTCATCTCAAGCCGTTTCTTGGAGTTCGCAAGCAATTTTTTCTTTTGGTTCGCAAGTTTTATGGCAAGATGTTTCTCACATGGAGCAAAATTTTCCCCAGTCCATAAAGAATACCGAGTGGGATTCAGATAAATCTGTAATCAAGAACCCTAATCCGGAAGACAAAGTCCAGGAGCAGTCTACTGTTACCGGTGGACCGGAAGCTGAGGCTGAAATGTTTCTGATGATCGACAAAGATATCAACCTTGATCTATTCACAGACGCCTTAATCATGGATGAACAGGTTAGGGGAAGGCCAGTACTTTGTATACCTGTTCAAGATGGAGGTGCAGGTTTTGATTACCTGCTACAGAGGGCCTGTACCTCATCCTTGTTTATTTTAGATTGGAATGTTTCATCAGATGGAACCAGACCTACAATTGAGAAAGACTGTGAACTGAATGTATTGGACTTCCTCTACAATAACTCCCATCAGTTAACATCTGGTGTCAAATTTAAGAATGAAGGTTATGTTGTTGACTTGACTTCAGAATTTCAGTTGGATGGAATCAAGGTGAATCTGGGCTCTACTATTCAGACTGCTATACTTGATGTCTCCAAGAAGTACCCTATGGATTTATCCTTAAAACCAGGTGTTCAAAAGCAAGTAGTTGTTTTCTGTGTTGCAACAGGTGGCACCTTATCCTTCACAGAATTTGAAAGGATCAAGCTCCTGGAAAAGATGTTGGAAGAAAAACCAAGGATACAACAACAGAGGCAGATGTTGGGATATTATATCCTTGACAACGTTAAGGAGCATTATGCCACCATGCCCTTGCATCTGTGTAATTCTGCTGTGAATTATATGTGGAAAAAGATGGAAGTAACAAAGCTAAAGGTCCAGAAATCAGCCAAGTATTGGGAAGGGAGAGGCGCAAGGATGAAGAGGAAGCAGAAGATCTTGATTGTTTCCTATCGCCCACCTTGAGGGCAAGGTGGTTGTTTAGGTGGGGGGGGGGGATATGTTAGGGACCTAGTAGAATAAGAGTAAATAAGAAGAGTATTAGCTAGAGTAGTATAAATAGAATAGACTGGGGGAAATAAAGTAGGTTGTTAGACAGTTAGACTCTGGGCTGGGAGAAGCTGAGATACTGGTATCTCGTTTGTTGGGAGTTCTCTGTACACTTTCCACCATTAATGAAAGCTTCAGTTGTTTCGTGAATACTATTCTCTTACTTGATTTCAATACAAACCTGGGAGAGTTCTAACAACTTTCAAGTAGTGTGGGCGTAAAGTGTTCAAAGTGAAGTGTTTGTGAGTTCATTTGTCAATGTTAAAATGTATGTGTTCATGTTAAACGTGTCACTTCGAGTCTATTAGTGCGGCCAAAGAATGATATCCATGCTTAGTAAAGTCAAATATGATCACTGTGTCCGTGTACATCATGATGCTCTAACTTGAGGGGTGTTGAAATATATTACTCCTTAAACCCCAATTTAGTTGACGTTTTACAAGAGTGCATACATATTAAGGAGCACTGGAAATTGAAAACCCCTACTATTCACATTTGGCACATGCCCAAATTTGACAAATTATCCCCATCAACCAGCTCCTACATGTGTCTCCTAAATCTCCCATCCATAATTTCATATTTACTAATTCTTCATCATTTGACAGACAAGATATGACACATGTCACTTTCACTTACTTTTTTGAATGAAGCATTAATGTGACTGTTTTCAAAACTCATAAACAAACAAAAGAACAAACTAAAAGAACTACCAAAAAACTGCCCTAGTAAGTAGTAACCTATTGCTGCCTTTTATTTCTAGGGAATGCTAACTTCAACCAAAGATGTCATGGTATGTTCAATTCAGGATTTTGGTCTGATGCCATAGTTCATTAGTTCATAATCACCACCACAATACTGCAATATTTAAAAGAAAAGGCATGAAAGACTGATTAACAGCATATGATATTCATATTCTAGACAACTTTGGATTTAGGGGGTTTTCCTTCTCCTTTGGAATTTGTGGATCTTGCATTCCCCTTGAATTCTTAGTTCTTTCTTAGATAATTTATTTGCATAACAAATCTCCCTTTTATAATAAGGATAACATGCATAGTGATGCCTAAATCAAGGAATGAGACAACAACAACAACATCCAAGCCTTAATCCCAAAAGAATTTGGGGTCGGCTAACATGAATCGATCTATGATATCGATGCCAAAAAGAGAAGGCGGACAAGAAAAGGAAAAAAAGTAAGATAAAATGAATAAAATAAAGATACATAAATATAAGATAACAATAACACAAGAATATAAACAAGATAAAAGAAAAATATGAAAAATCAAGGAATGAGAAACCCTATAAAATCAGTTCCTAAAATACATTAACTAATGAAGGTATGGAAATCAAAACAGAGTAAAACCAATCAAGTAAATTAATCCCCAATCTTCAACTTGCTTTCTGTTTTATCTTTTCAAAATCTTATAATGTAGCATGCATGAAGAGATCACTTCATAAATTTGGAATTAAATATCCAAACCAGTAGAATTCAGCACAATGCACAAACCATTTGCTCTAGCATACTGATAGCTTCAAGATCAAAAATATGTTGCATTCTCAGATCCATACGAACAGCTCTCATCCTATCCCATAAGAAGTTATACAAGCCAAGAAACTTATCATCATAGGGCTTATTAAGCAAATTGAGTAGATAATCCATCGTCTGCAGCAGGATTGGCATTGGACGAATGAGCTCAGCTTCTCTCCCAGCGGTCCTGGTGTACTGAAAAATGATGCAAGAATGTCAGCTGTGCTGTGCTTTGGGCGACTTGATGAAAACCAAGTACCTTAAGTATTTCACTTATAACTTTTCCTTCGGTGGGATGCTAACTCTGAGATCCGATAATATATATACCTTCTTAACAGCAAGAAATTTACAGGATCGATTTCGTTCTCCATCTAAGCGCTCATACTGATCAAGATCTCCTTTTCTTTCTCGTTCTGCTCTCTCTGATTCTGAATCACAAAAGGTAAAACAACTAGGGATTTCATTTCAATCTGCTCTCGGACTAATAAGAGTATAAAACAGATCATTTACAGTATTTAGAATGAACAAATTCACATGAAAGCTGAATGAAGGTCCGGAAATAAAATCAGAGACAAGACAATGCAAAGAGGGAACTAAAACCAGGTTTCTAGGGATGGGGAATCCACTAAAATCTTAAGTAATTCATGAAAAGCTTATAGAGAAAGAACTAAATGTGTGAATTTGTAAATAGTAGCATGAAGTAAAATTGTTTGGGCAGCAATAGATAAGCTCATAGACTAAACAAGTAACATCACTATATGCTCCAAGTGATCAAACTTTGAAGTGGAGAGACATGAAGAATCTGTAAAAACATTACCTGGACACATGTCTAGACAAGATCCCACTATGATACCAGAAGAAACAGGTCCCTCATAATCAGATACTGCATTCCCGATAGACAAATCCCCTGGATTATCAACACTTGATTCCTCCATTAGTTTCCGTCGGTCAGCCACAGATTGATATTGTGTATTTGCAACAACTCTCTGATCTCTAGAGACGGAATCACTTCGTAGTGGTTGGTCTAAGTCATCCTTGAAGCGAGCCAAACGCTTAGCTTTGGCATCCAGTTCACTAAAATGAATGAGATGATAAAGTCAGCAATGCAGAACTTGTGACAAGCAATCTAAAGACAATTTGTTTCTTGAGTGTGATATCATACCGTTCATTATCATCTTGAATAGTATAGCTGTCATCCTGAAGGGGGTGATCAGATATGCGTGCAGATGGTAATTTAGACCTTTTGGTAACAGGAAAGCTCATAGGTTCCATTGAGCCAATATCAACATTATTAGGATACACAGATGTAAGAGGGTGTTGATGAGTTTGAGAACCAAGAGCATTAGTAGGCAAATTTTGCCTCAATTTAGGAGGAGAGCTGGAAGGCCTAACATAGAATTTGAAGAAAGGGTTAGGGGAGTGAGCACCACATCATCCAAATGATTAATAAAATGTCAATAAAATATACTCTACCTTTTGGAGCTGTGAGCACCATACACCGAATTGCCTCCATTACCAGGCAAAATAGGTGGTGACCTGCTTCGCTTGGAGACTTGATAAGTAGGTTTAGTAGGAACCTTTTCCCAATCACTGTGTGCATCTAAGTAAGTAGACATAGCAGGAATTCTATTTTGAGCTAGTGGCATCGCAAAATTTTGTGGCGGATCTAATTGGTTAGCCTTCAGAGGGGAAGACAGAGAAGGGCTGCATGACAAGAACAGGCCAAATTGATGAAACAACCGGTTTATTAACAAGGAGTTACTATAGGAGAGATGCTAGTTTAAGTGTTATCAAAGCTGAACTTATAAAAGAACTTAATTACTTGGTTATGATTTCAATTAAAAGAATTTAATTACTTGGTTAATTCCATTTTCAAACACTTAAAGGACAAAAAGTATTTCATAATTCATGTGCTCTTTGCTGCTGTTAAGCCAGCAAATCCTCCAGAATCTCTAGATAAAGACCATATGCAAACACACAAATCACTTGACCTCAGTTGAAGTTAACTCACCGCTGAGCAACACCAAAGGGAGGGAATTGACTTCCATGGGGAAGACTGTTCTGGAAAATAAAGGTGGTGAATGTGACTGCTGAGTGCTGAGTGACCAAGCAATCCAGATTCTTCTACGAAGTTGGAGGAGGTTATTGTGTTATGTCAAAACCATAACCCTTCATGGTTTTTGCTCGTGCCACCTTTCGTTCAAACATGGCTCACTTCCACGAAAAAATTTTATCTAGTCCAACACTTTGTATCATGCCAGATGCTTGTGCGCAAATTCTCCAAGTTCACTGGGTGGGTGATACTAATCATGATACAGTAGTCCCTCTATCTTGGCCGAAAAATACACAACCAGATGACACTACCCGATTAGACCAAATTAGTTTCCTCTTAACTCTGTCTCGGCAGCCCTCTAAACTGGTTGTGATATTGTGAGCCGGTTGAATCGTATGAGAAGCAGTGGTTGAACCTGTTCCCATGGTTTTTTTGCTCACATAATTGTTTTCATCTAATCCTCTTCTTCCAGATGATAGTCATGATACTTTACTAGCTTTGGTTTTCCCACTACAACAACATCCGAGCTTTAGTCCTAAGAGAGTTTGAGATCGGCTAACATGAATTGACACATTTTGATTCATGTCATGTGATGTGGCTGAGTGGTATTGTTGGCCGTCACGCGCCTACTACAGTTTTGGTTTTCCCACTATTGAGTTAAATATAATGATTTCAATACAAATGAATTTTAGGGCTATTAATGTGCATCAGTAGATGATGAACAATTTATAATTTCTTCGTGAAATGTAGTGGATACTGGATAGAAGTTAGACCAGTGTTACACTGTTACTTTTAACTTTCATTTCAATTATGAACATGTAGTGTCTTTCTATTTACATGCTCATTTTTCCCTCAACTTTGAGTGTCATGTTGTATTTATTATATGTAAAGTTAAAAAATAAACAACATCGTCAGACAAAATGATTCAGCTTTCTTCATGTTGACCTGACGAGTTAACAAGTACCTTGATTTATTCTATCATTGCTCCAGCTATTACCTAGTGTTGGCCTACTTTATAAAACGGATCTGCTACAGTAGTACCTCCCCGTCCTCCTAACCCAAATGCAAGTGCTTATGTTGCGTCTCCCAATCTAATTCATAACCAAATGGACCATCCTAGCAATTTGAAACTACAATTTTTTGTGCCATCACAACCTCGTCTTGAGTCTTTAGATAATGAGTCATGATCTTTGAAAGAAACCTCGTTTTCTTTAGATTCCGCTTCACCTTCCATTTTAATATGCCTGCCAAATATGCTTTCTGCTAAGACAAGTAAATTGGATTTCTAAGAGTATCCGGTTTCAGAAAATACAGGCCCTCTTTGTTTAAGGCGGTTGGGGTGCGAAAACGCTGCATCCTGCAGCGTTTCCGATTATAAAACATCAGCGTTTTGGAGTGAAACGCCAGCACCCAAACATCATCATATAGTGAGCATAATAAGAATGCATTGCCTTTTAGACAGCTTTGATTTTATTCAAAACATTCAATATTTTAACGACAAACACTTCATAGGGATGCATGAGCAAGAAATACTATAGGTCGACTCTTCATTAGCACAGAGAATGGATTTTTACAGAAAATTAATAAAAGAAAAATAAGAAAAAAAGTTATCAAGAAACTATCTACAAAGGGATCACAACAGAATATAAACATTACCCTGCTCTGGCAGTGCTGGAGTTCCATAAAATCTCTTCATCTACTTGCAACGAAGGAGGTGATCTTGTTCTTTTCAGATCCTGAACTCGGTAAGCTCCATGAGAGACACCAACTTCAGTGTCACTCGAAGTAATGGTGGGGAAGAGTGGAGAAGATCCTATATCAGTTGGGGCATCAAGGTCTGTGTAAGCAGTCTTTTGCCGATAAGTCCAGTTAGGTCTAGATTCACTTTCTCTAAACAAGAAAGAAAGAAAGAAAGGTTATAAAAACACTGTGCAATGTGTAATTTATTTACTACGGCATGCAACTACTTGCTTCAAAACTGAACCCATTTCCATCTCCATGAGTCCATGATATTTAACAGTGTATACAACATTATACTGATACGGACCTAGACCATACTAGGCTCATACTAAGGCCATAAGCCCAGATGTAGAACTCACTCCCAAAAGACTAGCCAATAGGAGGAGGGAACACCTAGCTTATAAACCACCGCTCAGGTCCATACTTAATTGGTGTGGGATCATTACATATACAAACCCAAGTTCCTTATCACAGGCAAAACAAACTCTTAGGCGTAGTGCCAATTTGTTATTTACAATTAAACAAATAAAAACAAACAGATATTGATGCTTGACAGCAAAAACAGGTGTACAAAAAGTTAGACAACAAAATATGGTACGAGACATGGTGCCAACAAGGCATTGGGAAAACTGAAATTAAGAGTGCGAATTTATAACACATAATCACTGGCAGGTCACTGCCACAGCGTAATTAACCCCTTTACGCAAAATCCATTTTTTTATTTTTAGTGCCATGATTTGTAACTCCACATATAGAGTTCTTTAAGAAAAAAATAGATAAAACAGCATAAATAACTATATATGTACTCCCAAAGAGAGATTGGATCGAATGTGGTAGCATGGTGTCTGTCAAAGGCAATGGTAGTGAATGCAATCTCTCTGATGCTTGAAACTCCCTGAGCTTAAATTTATGATGGGGAACTTATTTCACATTTTTCACCATTCCTACTACGTAAATAAGAAACTTGAGGACATAGGAACATGGCATAAGTTTTGACGAGGAAAAAAACAGGCTATCATGCTCGAAGTCACAACATTTGGGCATTCGAAAGTTTAATTTTTAAAAGTGATATACTCTTCTCAAATGTGTACAGCCATTGGGTAGAAATACAACTCGTACAAATATGTTAATTCCTCGGTTTGAAAAGAAACATTAGATATTCTAAACCAGATAAAAATTCAGGAGTAGCACTTACTCAATAAAAACAAACATATATGATAGCTCATAAAACATACATAGTTAAGGTCAGTATACGAGTAGTAACAACTAAGTGACTAACTATTGCCAAATCATCCATCTTAATAAAATAAACTTCCGAGAGATAAAGACAGCACCCAAATGCAATCTTCCCCATGTATTCACAGCTCAGAAACACCAAAAAGAAATTAAGCTCTTAAATCACCTCCAAATGGGAAGTTCACGCAGATTTATGCTCAGGCTATGCATATAAACTATAAAGTGTTAAAACAAAGCATGATTCATTCAAAAGACAAATCGTATGTAGGAAAGATATAAGCACGCTCATACTTGAAAGATCCAGGTTGTGGGGAAGGGGTGTGAGGGAAGCTTCCAGGTAGGTATTGAGCTCTTGGACGTGCTGTCGGGCCTGAATTCTTCCCAAATCCCCCGTATTCCATTCCTTCTGTCTTCTCCGATCAAACAAAAGCAAGCTCATAAGAAAAAAAGAAAGACGTTTCTGTAGGACATGCTGCTGTAAAACAAGGGCCACAGCTATCAATTTTATTCTGGATATATTACTGAGGTTCTAGATAAAGTGTTACAGATTGCGCTAAACCCTACTGATATAATAATAATTCAAGAATATACAAGTAAGTGTCTCGGGCTGCCAGGAGAAGGCTGGGTGGTGGTGGACGGATGTTTCCGTTGTTTTGGCCACACTGTTACAGGAAAAGTGCGCAAATTATACCGGATCGTTACACGGTTGCAGGAAAAATGCGCAAAATATACCGTGGATCGCTCCCAAAACGGTACAGCTACCCGTAGGCGAAACCTACTGAACCCCTAACTGGAATTCGTGAGAACTCGAACGCCCATCTCGTGGAACTCGTGGGAACTCGTGAGCACTCCAACGACCATCTCTATGAACTCCGAATCTGGTGCCCTTACTCGGGAACTGAAATTCGGCTCAGAGAACTTCCAGCTTCCATTAATGCAGAAAGAACCTCTTAATTTCCGAAGCTATAGAAAGCACCACTGAATTTCCGAACCTCCACGGAATCTCAGAAGCTGCATTTCTGCTGGCGGTGCACGGTCCAGGGGAGGGGTAGACGCTCCTGCTGGCGGCGTTTCTGCTGGCAGTGCAAGGCGGTCTCAGAGTTCCCAAATCCAAAATTTCAGAATTTTTTATGGGAAATAGACTCAAATACGATCAAAACAATAGCCCCTAAGATAAATAGAGTGTTTCTATATTTTTATGGGAACTTCGTGTACACTTACCGTTACACGCGGGGTTACCCTAAAACAATGTGACCATCTTTTTAGGAAGAGAATCGATTTCCATACAGACAAAATATAAGGAATTGTCTCTATCACAAATATTTTAAACCTAAATTTTTCATAAAGTGTCTTTGATACGAATATTTTTTTTTCTGTGTGAAGATCGGTTTTCTTCGTAAATCGCCGCTCAATATGTCTGTGTAGTCGATCAAATTGTCTGTACATAGACAATTTGACAGGCGTGTAATCCGGCGTGTAAAACTTGACGTGTACAAAAGGAATTTTCCATGTAAATAGGATTTCAAAGTTTTTAAACAACTAATTCTGAACGTAGGGACAAAATTACCCTTATATATGTCGATGCTTGCATTCTCGTGGGTATAGACCGCCATTCATTCGATCATGCCACGCCGGTAACGATCATGAAGCTTTTGGACTTCGGTGACCAGATTTGTCAACAAAGCAACGTGCTCATCAGTCTTAGGTCACTATCACTGTCGGTCAGCCGCTGGTAATCGTCGGATTGTTCGCCGGTGTGAGTTTTCACCAGAGTGCTTGTCGGCGGCAGGGTCAAGACACCGTGTAGTCTTGTTCTACTTTCTCCACATCTTCCTCCCTTTTCAGATCCTGAACTCGGTAAGCTCCATGAGAGACACCAATTTCAGTGTCACTCGAAGTAATGGTGGGGAAGAGTGGAGAAGATCCTATATCAGTTGGGGCATCAAGGTCTGTGTAAGCAGTCTTTTGCCGATAAGTCCAGTTAGGTCTAGATTCACTTTCTCTAAACAAGAAAGAAAGAAAGAAAGAAAGAAAGAAAGAAAGGTTATAAAAACACTGTGCAATGTGTATCTTATTTACTACGGCATGCAACTACTTGTCGTAGTCATAAACACATCTCTCTCAATGAATGTCATGAGACGATCATTTAACCATTGGTCCCCCATTCTGTTCCTCAATTCACTCTTGACATGCTTCATTGCTGAAAAGACATGTTCCACACTTGCAGATGCTACCAACAAGATCAAAGCAAACTTCACAAGCTTATAAACGACACCATAAGTCTTGTGCTTTTTGGTTGCTACAAGTTTCTTTGAAAGGTCCGCAAGCCCTATTAATCCTGAAAAATGAGGATTCAAATGCATATCCTCAATGTAGTTAGAAAATTGATTGCATAAAGAAGATTTAGTCTCATCATTGAAATCGTCTAGATAGAATGTTGTCATTCTCAACTTCTACACGTCAAAATCCACAAAGTTAGAGGCAGGACTTAAGCATGCAACACAATGTAACACCTCAGTATTTTCCACATCAAATCTAGAATTAAGCTCCTTCAGTTGCAAATCTAAAATGCTAACAAGACAATCGGTCTTGTAACGATGCAAATTCGTAACAAAAGAAGTTTGACGGTGGGATCCTTTTGATAGGTGATAGGGACCATCCATATTAGGAACATGAATATCATGAGTGTACAAACCGTAACAACTCTTCCCAAGAGAGCTTCCCATCCGTCATCTCTCATCTTTTGGAGTCTCGCTCTGCATATCTTCACAAGAGTCAATGCATTCAAGAGGTCCTCGTCACGTCTTTGATATAAATAAGAAAGAATGGCCCAAATATTAGTGTGAGAGTTTTAATAGACAAAAATATGAGTGTTTTTTAAGAAGACAAAAATGTGATTTAAAATAATTTGGCAACCTCCGTATCTGCTTCACACTTGACGCACCAGGCCCATAGCAGTCATCTCTCTCCTCACATAGCAGCTCGATTTCTCTTCAATCGATCGAAGCTCCATTGTGACACCGCCCCCGAGTATTTGTACTGTACCAAATTATGTATTGAACCCTGAGAAATGAATAAAAGCATTTTTACGTAATTGTAAATTTTTATCATTTCTTTTACGTGAATAGTAAAATTCACGTGGGGCCCACACCAGAAGTGGGGCCGCCTGATATTATCGGGACCACATATTATATTAATCTTGGACTAGATAATATGTATATGGTGGTGGATATCCTAATTGGACCATAGCAATGGCATAGGGTTGACCGGTTGGTCAAACGGGGCCAAATTATAAGTATCGGCAATTTATGAGATAACAGCCCAAAAAGGGATTTCGGAGACTTCTAAATTAAAGTTGGGGAATGCAGATTCATTCTAAGGTCCAATAAGGATCAGAACAAGTGTTATATTTTATTTGACCCGATAAAATAAAAATAGAATTAAAACAGTCCGGAAAATACAACTTTCTGGACCGATTGTACACTCGGGTGCACAAAGGGTTGACCTCACACACAAGTGGGGGCCAACCCACGTTTTTAGTCTTGCAAATGGCCAGAGGAGCCGCACAAGATCAAGGGGAAACAAGAAGGAAATTGATTGGGAGACCAATCAACGTGAGGGTGGGTCCTTGGCCAAGATATTATTATGAGAAATGCCAAAAAGGCATTCTCAATCACCCCCAACTCCTATAGCTCGGCCAACCCACTCAAAGAAGGGAGATAAGGTCTGCAAAACTCCATTGTTACCATCCATACACGCACCAAGAACAAGGGAGGAAGAAGGAAGGAAAAAGGGAAGAAAAAGGGGAAGTTAGGAAGGAAAACTTGAGATTTACAAGGTAATGACTCCACTAATCTCATTTCTTGTTCTTCAATCATTTTATATGATTATACAATCATATTCCACACCCTAGGATTGTTCTACACGATTGGAAGTGTAAAATGAGGGGTTGGAAGGTATTCAAGGAACTTTCACGGAGTTGAAAGGGTCGCCGGAGTTGTCGCCAGAGTTCGTTGAAGTTCGGCGGAGTTTCGTCGGAGCTAAATCAGGAAGGCTAGAACTTCATAAGCTTCATTAAGGTGAGAAGACGGCTTTATGCTTTATAACTTTTGCGTGAGGCATTGGATTACCTAAAGTAATCAAAAATATGTTTTATGGAATGATTAGGGATAATCAAGTATTTGCTTTTGCCATGATTATATACAAAACATAGTTGAAAAGCATGTTAATTACGTTTGATGATTAAAAATGCGATAAATCATTATGTGTGATGTTCCAGGGATCCAAATGGTATTTTTGGATTGAGGACGTCAAGAAGTACATGTGTGTAAAATTTCACGTTAATTGGACTCCATTTGGGTGGTCAAACGGGCGTTGACCGCCAAGTCAACTGCCATACCCGACCGGGTATTGACAAGTACCCGACCGGGTATTTGCTGAAGAATTGCCCCAGGGGCTACTGCCTCCTATACCCGATCGAGTATGGGTAGATACTCGATCGATTATACATTGAAAATTAGCTTTGTGGGCTACCGTCTCCTGTACTCGACCGAGTATGGGTAGATACTCGATCGAGTATTGGTTTATGCTCAAAACGGGCAGTTTTGAGTAGGTTAACGTGGGCCGTTCAGGTGGGACCCGCCCACGATGGTTCTTAAGGATTGTTATATGACTATAGGGCTAGGCATTGTCCATAGTTAAAGGAATGAAAGGTTAGCCATATCCAGGTTAGGATTTGGTAGAGGATAGACTGTGGATTGAGTACCCTTGGACGGTAAATGATCCAGAATACTCCGGGGGGGTCGGGTACCCTTGGACGGTAAATGATCCAGAATACTCCAGGTGGGGCCGAGTACCCTTGGACGGTAAATGATCCTAAATACTCCAGGTTGGGTTGAGTGCCTTGGACGGTAAATGATCATAAAACACTCGGTAGTATGAATCAAAGATAGACTATAGCTTGTGAGCTAGGCAACCGGGAAATGAGTGAGAAAATTCAGGTAAGAACTTTATCTCTAAAAGACTCTTTAAGGTAAATGACCTTCGGGTTGAGTATTTTACGAGTCTATATACAATATGTATCATCGGGTGGATGAGAGACATCTATATATATGTATCACCCTATTTTTGGGTCTCGTGTCTGAAACATTAGTTATTCTTCATATAGCCTGCTTGTCACTAGTACTTATATGGAGTACTGACCCCTCCGGAGGCCCTCACATTTTTCAGGTTAAGGCTAGAGTCCTACTACCTGCACCTTTGCCTAGGGTGATCATTCAAGGAGGAAGACGTGGTTCGTGCTTCCATTCGTATATTGAAATTTATAAACTGCTCATGGATTTTTGAACAATATTTTCCTTAAAACAGTTGGGGGCCTGCGTGCCCGTGTTTGCCATGTGTGGCTAAGTATCAAACATATTATTATTTCCGCATTTGTTTGATTATGATATTGATGTTGATTGTATGTGTTTACTAATCGGTTTGGCAATAGAATCAATCGAACGCCTTGTACAATTCAATAGGGATGAACCGTTGTTGTTCTTATCGGGTTGTACGGCGGTTGTCTACGTGGCTCGGATGCGGTCCGGGGCGTGACATCCATCTTCAGGCTCGTCGTCGCTGCCATATTCCATCTCTCTGGTACGTAGCTCCACTTCATCTTCCTCCTTCTTCCTAATCGATTACATAAAAGGTTTTAACTCCAAACCTTTTATGTAGCCTTCAAATTTCATAATCCTTTTCCCTCTGTACTAACAACATTTTACATCTTCTTCAATTATCCATGAGATTTACAAAGATCCATCTCTTATGTGAGCTCCTTATGGTAAGGATAGTATTATCTAAATTTTGAGTTAGGTTTTAACTTATTGGAGCTATTCTTCTGTAATCTTTTTTGTTGTATTGGCCAAAAATGTTTGAAAGTGTTTTCGGCCAACTTCATTTCAATTCAGGTATGATATATCAATTTACGGTATTTTAATTTGCTTTAACATGTTAAATATCCTATTTTTGACGATGTAAGTATCTATTCTAAATTGTGCCAATGAACATTGCCTACTTGATTTCAGAGGACAATAAGAAGATCTTAATTATTTTCTATTATCTATCCTAACTGTTTTGTTACTTTCCAACTGCAAGGTACTCATTTAGTTCCAATTAAGGGGTAGTACTTTTGTTTCAAAATTCTGATAACTCTTTTTTAAGTTGAGAAGTGCTCATTAAAATCTAATTATGAGAAAGTCACTATTATATGTAGGAAAACTACAAAATATTAATAGGTTGTACCCTGTATTACTTTTCAGGTTTGTGTGTACTTTGGAGGCAGTTCAAAATTTAGAGGCTAAAGAGCTTCAGTTTTCTCTCTTTCAAAAAAAAAGACAGTTTAGTTTATCATGACACATAGCTTTTGAAAAATCATTTATTTTGTTTGATCAAAATTATAATTTTCAAATAAAATTATAAAAAAGAATAAACTTTTAAATAAAAAACATTCATATGGTCTATGCTTGGATTATAAAAAATGCAGCTTGATAAACAGAATAGATTTGTGCAAACCTAAGCCTCACCATGAGGTGCAACAACACCTATGTAAGCACAAAAAATCTAAGCTAATATTGGATTTTCTTCTACGTCATAAACCTATGAAATAACAAAATATAGATTAGTAACTAACCCGTTTCACTTGAAAAAAGTTGAAGATCGGTCTTTTGTCGAAGTCATCCAATCTGAATAGAAGTAAGAAGAATCTAAACATATAATCAGTCTTCTACTGTATTTTGTTGTACATATATATTGATGCCTTAATTCTTAAACCTAAAACAAACTGAATATTGAGTAGAAACTTACCTGAACCACTTTGACTAATAAAATTGGTCACTAAGAGTAGTCATTTCAGATTGCCTAAGTACCTGAATTGATCCAAACAAAATCTATTGAAAATAAATTTTAGAATTAATCTTTTTTTAGTAAAAATAATCAAAACCGCCATGTACCCAAGCACAGAGGTCCAAGAAAATCTTTTTAAGATTTTGTTGTGCTTACATTAATATGCACTCATACGGAAGTTGTAATCATTTTCAAGTTTAGGATTAGCTTGCTCACTTAGGATTGAGATGAATCACAACGACCCAATTTAGTCAAAGCTAAAACTAATAAATCCACCTTGCATCCTACTACTTTGAAAGTGAGCCATTTAGACGTACTCCATAACTAACATTTTTAGTAGTCATCATACATAGTATCCTACCCCATATTAAAAGTGGACACTTTTTAACACAAAGTGCAGACATGTAAGAAATGTCATTGAGGAATTTTAGCAAACACATTCCAAACAAAGTATTGATCCAAATTCAATCTCAAAACTTTAAAGTGAAATGCAAAAATTAAATAATTCAAGAAAGATATACAAAGAAACTGAACTTGGAGATGTTCAACTATACCATATGGGTGTGAAATAACAATAGTTTATGTGAAATGTTAAAAATTAAAGCATACCGCTGCGAGGCTTGACGAATCTCTTAATTACATCTCCCTGTAATGTTTCGTGATGTTCTATGGCAATAGGTGGTCTGCTCTTGTGTAAGAAGGGGAAGCAGTTGGAGAATGTCAAACGAAATGAGATGAAGAAGTGAGGTAGTTCATGTCTGTCACTTGGCGAAGACGATGGAGGAGAGCATGGAAGCGGTTGAGGTTGAGATTGATAGTATTGAAATTGATGTGGGGGAGATGACTAACAAATCGAGAGGGGGCGGTGAGGCGAAGTATGAATCTCATGAGAAAGCACGAGTGAAGGGAAGACGGGAAGACACGGGGACATCGATGAAATGTGATGGACGGTGAGATGTGAATCATTGATGCGCCCCTCGTCGCCGGACAAAACGTATCCATTTTCAAATCTATGTTTGCAAATCTTATTAAAAAAAAGAAATCAACTCTCGCTACACAACAAAGCACAATTAATGAAATTTCTTTGTATTTAACTTATGATGTTGATTTTGAAGAAGATGATGATTTTGACGTACTAAACTGGTGGAAGGGAAAAGAAAGAATGTTCCCGCTTTTAGCAAAGATGGCTAAGCAAGTGCTATCAATGCCGGTTTCAACGGTTGCCGTGGAACAAGAATTTAGTTCGACCGGCAATGTTCTAACACAAACCAGAACGAGGTTGAGTGCTGAATCTCTTGAGATGCTTATATGCTACCACGATTGGTTGAAAGCAGCCCGTAGAGCTCAAGAAATTGACATCACTCCATCCCAACACTTTATGGATGAATCTACAACAGAGGGTGGCTCTACCTATGCCGGAGATTCCGATTAAAAACAATTATAGTTCCTATTTAATTTTCAGATGTAGTTCCTATTTCATTTCAAATAAATGCACTTGAAGTTTGTTTTTTAATACTTGTATAAAACTATAAAGTATAAAATATAAATTAAAAAAAAATATTTAACCGGCCCGGCCCGGCCCGGCGGGTGGCCCGACCCGTGACCCGAGCAGGTGGCCCGGCCCGAACCGGACCCGTCCAATCCTCGGGCCGGTCCCGGGCCCATGTGATACGAACCGGCGGCCCGACCGGGCCTGACCCGCCCCGAATCCATCCCTATTGTGCACCTTTTAAACTCTCTATTTTCAAATAATTTGATAAAATGTTATATATCCTCTTTTATTTTCAAATACATTTTCTTTGATTTGATATTTCTTACGTTTTAATGTATTAATATTTTTTTCTAAAGCACTTACAATTATAAAATCAAAGTTATTTTTCCATTGTCTAAACTTAGAATGTAATATATTTACATGTCATCATGTATGTACCTATGAATTCTTTTTTAATAAAAACTAGCCGCAAAGCCCTACACTATTGAAAAAAAATCGCCTTGCTACACTAGCTAAAAAAGTTTCGCTCCTGTACACTAACGAAAAAAAATTCACTCACTACATTAAAGAAAAAAAATTCGCCCCTTTGACTCAAAATCCTGAATCGGTCCGTGAGGAGAGGTAGTCAACTTCAATGTAGGTTATGGCAAATATTGATTCAGGTGTTAAGTGAAATGGCTGACTGAAGATGGTTTGAAGTTGGGGAGGTTTTTGAAAGGAGGCTAGACATACGAAGGCTTGAAATTGGAGGGCACGTACTGAAGAAAACCAAAACACCAATGCTAAACGCGACTCAAGCTAGCGTTTTAAATTTCAGCTTTTTGGGTCCAACCAACTAAACAAATCATCTACTTTCTCAAACAATTATTTTAGTTGTTTAAATGGTTGAAGAAGCCAAAAATGGCTGAGCTATTTAGTATTTACCAAACAAGGCCTAAAAGTGAAAAAATTAAATTCTAGTTCAAAAGTGTCACTAAGATAATAGTCAGACATTTTTTTGAACGAAATAGTTGACCATGTTCGAATCCCACCTCCATTACCCGCACGGGTAACTTAGTTGGTCGAACGGTGGAAAAAATTGGACGTAGACCAATGTTCGAATCTCGCAGCGGCCAAAAGGGGGGATTTCAGAACCTGAAATAAGGTTAACCCTCTGGTGCGCACGGGTAAAGACCTACTGCCGCTTTGCTAACTGAGTCACCGTGATTAACCTCCCTACCATCTTGTCGGGTCGGGGTGGGGGCCTTGGGGTTGGGCATTCAACCTTTTTGGACGTGAACGAAATAGTCAAACAATTAAAAGTGGCAAAAACTCGAGATTATTTCACATTTTCTATAAAAATAGTTTTTTAGCACCGTTACTCCTAAAAAAGTTATAGATAAAAATGTGACTTGATAATTTTTATTGACTATAGTTATGTTCAACCTTTATACCGTAGTGACTACATCATGACTTTTTTTATTAATACTCCGTAAATAGAGTATTTTAAATACTCCATAATTACTAAACACTTTACAGATAAAAACTTGAAGTAGAAGGCAAAATGGTTTAAATTGCTTTTATCTTTCTTTAATATGTAAAAAGTAATTTTTTATTGATCAAACACTTTAACCTTTTCCTTTATTCAAATTGCTTTTTTTTTCTCAATTATATAAACATTTAGGCATGGTTTGGTAACACTGAAATTGGTCGAATCGGCTGAATCCACCTAATTTGATAAAATGCTAGGACTAAATCTACTGAATTATAGAAAAATTATACTTGACGTATATTTCATTAATATATTAAAGAAAAATTATACAAAATAGCTAAAATGGTACTTTACAGTAACTTCAACAATATCAACTAGAAATGTACTTTTAACCTTAGTGATTTTGATTATTATAAAATTTAGCGTCAAAATTAAAAAATATGGAGTACATGTTTAATTAAAAGTTGGTTGATAAGAGTGATAATTTGAAAACAAAAGTACGAACAAACTCTTACTTACTATTAGTATAATCTCTAATAGCCTGTTTGGTAACCCTGAGATTGGCCGAATCGTCCGATTTTGATGAAATTGATGAAGTCATAGTTGAAGCGGATGAATAGAATGAATTTGTTGAATCATGAAGAAAAAATTAAAACATATTTTTTTATCAATAAAGTATACTCCCTCCGTATCGAAATTAAATTTCGGATTTGACTTCACAGTTTTTAGATAGAATATGAAATAAAGTTGGACTTTCTAAAAATGCCTAGGGCTAAATAAAATATGTAGTGCCTAGGGGTAATATTCAAGGTGAACATACATAAAGGGGTAAGTGAATAGTCAAATGAGAGTAACATACATGAATTAAATGAAGTTGAAGTATGAGAGTAAAAATCTAAATGAATAATAAAAACCTACCAAATATAGTAAGAAGTTGAAGTAAGAACTTTATTTAGGAAACCGTGAAAATGAAAAGTAGAATTTAATTTCGGAACGGATGGAGTATTTCAATATATTTTTTCATAAATCAACAAAATCAGACGATCTAACCACTTCGACTAAAACTATATAAATACTCCTTCCGGTCCTAAATAAACTTCACACTTTGACTTCACACAAATTAAGGAAATAAATTTGACTTTATTGTAGAGTACACTGTTGTGACACTGTTTGACACTGTTTGGCACTGTTTTGCACTGTTTTGATGTAGATAATTTGCCAAATAAAGAATGGAGAAGAAGTGTGAAGTTTATTTTGGACCTATCCAAAATGGAAAGTGTGAAATTTATTTAGGACCCGAGAGAGAGTATAACAATTGATTCAGCTAATTTTAATACTTAAAATCCTCGACAAACTCGCACACTTCCTCGTTAATATTCAGATTGTATTTGCCGCACTCTTCCGACCACATTCATTCTTCAAAGGAATCCAATAGCTGAAATCATGAGATGTACGGTAATACGAAGTATATGAGACTATGTGATACGGATTATACATATATATACACGGAGTATATATACCCTCACAGCTGTGTTTGTACTCAAAAGGCCATGACAGCTCCAAAAGTTGAGAAATCAGAGGATGAAAGGAGGGCCGTGCTCTCTCCCGAACAGTTTCGGATCCTTCGACAAAAAGGCACCGAGTAATTAATTCCTCATCTCCCCCTTTTTCAGTCATTTGGTCAATTCCTTTGAGCAAACTTATAAATTGCACATTTTGCGTGCTTGTGTGTTCGATTTCATTTTATGCCTTTGCTGATCAATTAACAATTCTGTGAAGTATATTGGGTTAACTCGTGAGAAAATGCTCTAAATGCATATAACCCGATATTTCAACATATTATCAAAATGAGACTCGTTCACTGTTAAAAGAAGGTTTTTAGCCTTTTTTTTTTCTATTTAGGACTAAGGAATAAAGTGTGCTAGTCTTGTTTGTGAATTTTGTTTATGCTTTAGGCTATGAGTATTTGTTTAATTTCTTCATCATCATGACATGATGCTCACCCTAATTTAGACTTTTTTGTGATCCCTTTGTACTTATGGGATAATTAATCGTCCCACTATAATAAATGGGTTGAAAAAACCAAAAGAAAAAGTACATATATGATATAACTATGGTGAAGTAATTACGCGATGAAGTCCCAAAAACCTTATTGTGAGTTTTAGGGAGTGTTTACTATTGCTTCTATTTTGAAAAATAATGATTTTTAAAGTGATTTTAAAGAATGTTCTTAATAGTAAAAGTTGGTAATGTTTGAGAAAAAAGTGACTTTGAAAAAGTAAAAATTGATAGTGTTTGGTAGGTATGAATTTGGGCCTACGACACTTAGGCCTAAAATGAATTACTCCCTCCGCCCCTCTATAATTGTCCCATTTTTCCATTTTTTGATGTCCATTTACTATTGTCTCCTATGTAGCACCGATATCGGTACGCGGAATTGCCGAAACGCGGACACGGGTACGGGAATATGGCAAAACAAAAAAAAAGTAGGATACAGATACAAGGCCATTATCATAAATATTAAAAGTTATGGGGGTGTATTTACAAATATTAAAAGTTACAGGGGTGTGTTTATAAATATTAAAAATATATATTTTTTGGAAATATATACATATAATATCCTATGAAATATACAAAAAAAATAATTTTTTGGATATATATATATCCTATATATACATATATACCCATTCATTACATATACAACATAATATTTCTAATATACACTAGTGCATCTCGAAATATAAATGTAGACATGTAGTCGATAAGTCATTAATTTAAAATGAGAAATAAGTCAAACAACTACAATCTTTAAATTAAAAGTGCAAGTACCAAAGTTCTAGAATAATTAAGATAGAAAACAATATTTTAAAAGCTCTAACTTCTACTCCCTCTGTCCCTCTATTATTGTCCCATTTCCTATTCACTTGGTCAAAACAAATCACTCTTAATCTCTTACTTTATTTATCAAATTTTTATCAAATTTGATTCTGGTTTTTGCGACTTTGTAAACCTTTTAATGTAGTAATATATATTTTCACCGGAAGTATTAATTTCCAGGAATAATATCATCTTCCAAAAAAACGGCCTCCAATACTGGGTTAGAGATAGGCTTCTGGACTTGCTCAGTAAATTAGATACGGAGTATGAGTTGATGACTTGATTGAGTTGATTCAGATATACCATATAAGCCCATTATTTGATTACCAAGTAAAATGTTGTTTTAGATTTTCATTTTTTTAGAATTTTATTAAGTAAATTTTGGGTTTTTTTTTCAAAAAAGTTGATACGGGTATCCGTCAGGATACGATTATCGGAAACTTTCAAAAAAATACAAAAAAAATGGAAACTTTTAAAAATTACAGATACGGCCCGGGAACGTACGGTACGAGTATCCTAGAGTATCAGATACGGGAACGTATCCGATACGCCGATACGCTACCCTAGGGAAGTATCCGTGCTTCATAGATTGTCTCATACTGTATTTGTTAACATTTGTGTGACTCTAATTCATTCTTACTTTATTTCCACTTTATCAACTCATTTTCCACCACATAATTCTACTTTTCTTAAAAAACACACCACTCCCTTCCATACCAATATTAGGGGGGCGGAGGGAGTATATATTTCCTATGAAGTTGTTGGATTAATTGGGCGGAGGTGTGGATCCTAGAAGTTTAGTATTGATTGCTAAAATTTGAAAGTTTTAATCAAACATTTTAACTACAACCCTAGTACAAACAAATCATTGTTTATGTTGAAGTATATGTAAATCTATAAAATATTAATTTGATACTCCGCATATAAGATGTTAGCTATTCTTTCTATTTGGTAAACCTTTTGTGAGAATAATGGAACATGATGCTCTCTAAGGAGCCCTGGCAGATATATTTATAATAAGAGAGTTTAATGTAAAATACAATACTAATGGTCTAATAATTCTATTACACCTCCTCAAGCTTTGCGGGAGAAACAACGCGCAGGTTGTCTTTCAAAAAATGAAAACGCTGAGTAGGTAGACTCTTAGTAAAAATATCTGCCAACTGTAGATGTGTAGGAACATGCTGAACAATCAGATCTCCATGGGCAACACGTTCGCAAACAAAATGATAATCAATCTGGATATGCTTACTCCGAGCATGCCGGATAGGATTTGTAGTCAGATAGGAAGTCGAAATATTATCACATAATAGATGCACAGGTTCCGTGATGGGGTAACCGAGCTCAAAGAGAATAGATCTGATATGGAGTGTATCCTGAACTGTGTATGCAATAGCACAGTACTCTGCCTTTGTGGATGACTTTGAGACGGTGGGCTGCTTCTTGGACTTCCAAGAAATTAAACTAGGACCCAAAACGACAGCAAAACCAGTAGTGGACCGTGAGCTATCAGGACATCCAACCAAATCTGCATGAGAATAGGCACCAACACATGTGGGTCGAGTAGAAAGTTGTAGCCACAACCCATGATCACGTGTCCCCTGCAAGTATCTGAAAATTCTTTTGACTGCAAGTAGATGAGTAGTACGGGGGGTATGCATGAACTGAGAAACTAAGTGTACTGCATAAGTAATATCTGGCCTTGTCAAAGTTAAATATTGTAAAGCACCTACCATGCTGCGATACTCAGTAGAGTCCGCAAATAACTCACCATCAGAAAGAGACAGAGTAGTACGAGAAGCTAATGGTGTGCGAACGGGTTTAACCGTATGGAGATGAAAACGTGTTATAAGATCGGAGATGAAACAGACCTAGAGGAGAACGAATTGCCTCTAGACCCAAGAAATAATGGAGATTACCCAGATCCTTCATGGCAAAATGATTAGAAACAACTGATA
The DNA here is from genome assembly GCA_945859875.1 of Cuscuta europaea. NCBI lineage: Eukaryota > Viridiplantae > Streptophyta > Magnoliopsida > Solanales > Convolvulaceae > Cuscuta > Cuscuta europaea. The sequence continues at coordinate 3,057,543 of CAMAPE010000038.1, read as the reverse complement.
TAAACTGGGTAATGGTGGACTCAGAATTGCCAGTAATAATAATATCATCTACATATAATAATAAATAAATGATAGAATTATTATGACGAAAAATAAATAATGAGTTATCAGATTTACTACAGGTAAAATTATGTTGTAGTAAAAAACTACTAAACCTATGAAACCAAGCCCGTGGTGCTTGCTTAAGACCATTAATAGCCTTGCACAAACGACATATGTGATTAGGAAATTGAGGATGAATAAAACCACGTGGCTGACTCATATAGACTTCCTCTGTCAGGTGACCATGTAAAAAGGCATTTTTAACATCAAGTTGACGAATAACCCAACCAAAAGATACAGCTAATGTAAGAACAATACGAACAATGGCGGGTTTAATGACAGGACTAAAAGTTTCAGAAAAATCAATACCAGCCTGTTGAATAAACCCCTGAGCAACTAATCTAGCTTTATGGCGATCCACGGAACCATCAGAATGATATTTCATTTTATAAATCCACTTACATCCAACAATATTCTTAGTATTGTTAAAGGGCACCAGATCCCAAGTATGATTATTAATGAGTGCATTAAATTCATCAGCCATTGCTTCTCGCCATTTTAAATGTTTATTAGCCTCAGTAAAACAAGTGGGATCCACAGGAATAACAATTGTACTTAAATTAAAAATGGTTTTAGGTTTAAAAATGCCTGCCTTGGCACGGGTCTGCATGGGGTGGTGATTAAAGACAATTGTGGGCGCAATGGAATTGGGTGGAGGGGAGATGGGGTCGGGCTGAGAAGTGTCACGTTGGGCAGACGGAGTGGAAGGTGGAGAACTAACGACACTCTAAATGGAGAGAGGTTGTTGATGACCGCCTGGACGATGGTGTGGAGCTGGGTGACCGGGAGGAGGAAGGTGACGGCGAGGAGTTGGGTATTGGGGTTGTCCTAGTGGCAGGGTTCTAAAAAGGATGGAGGAGAGGTGTCGTTGGGCATGGCTGCAATAGAAATCGGGTGGGTGACTTGAGGTTAATCCGTGGGTTCAGGCGAGTAACTTGTGAGGTGCATGGGAAAATTTGTTTGGGTCGGTGTAAGGGATGATCTAGATTGCGAAAGGGGTTTAAAGGGATAAGTATCTTCGTGGAATCTAACATGACGACTGACATAGACACGGCCGCTAGTAGGATCAAAACAATGATAGCCCTTATAGCCAGATGCATAGCCAAGAAAAACACATTGGACAGACCTAGGGGAAAGTTTGTTAGCCGAAGTGGCTGAAAAATTCGGATAACATGCGCAACCAAAAACACGCATAAATGAGTAGTCAAGAACACGGTGAAAAAGTTTTTGATATGGAGAAATTCCCATCAGTGTCGGAGTCCGTAATCTAGTAATGATATATGCAGCAGTGAAAATAGCATCGACCCAATATTGACTAGGAACAGATGCCTCAAAAAGCATAGTCCGAGTTAATTCAAGAAGATGACGGTGCTTTCTTTCAGCAACCTCATTTTGTTGAGGTGTGTCAGGACAAGATTTTTGAAAATAATGCCATGATCAGAAAAAAATTGCTTCATAGTATGATTAACAAATTCACCGCCCCCATCATTTTGAAAAATTTTAATTTTCTGATTAAAAAGATTTTCAACCAAAGCTTTAAAATTTTTAAAAAGCACAAAAAACTTCACTTTTGTGACACATGGGGTAAATCCAAGTAAATCGAAAATAATCATCAATAAAACAGACATAATATTTAAACCCCAAATTAGAACGAACTGGAGATTGCCATACATCAGAATGAATAAGTTGTAAAGGAAGAGAAGAATTATGACAAACATCCGTAAAGGGTAAACATTGTGATTTTCCTAACCGGCAAGCAACACACTCATGAGTAAAAGGAGTATGACTACTGGTAGCTCACAGAAGCACCGTCCCCGAGGCTTTGTACTTAATCAAAAAAGATTTTTTATCAAAAATGACAATACAGTTATTATATGCGCAAAGCCGCTTAATAGAAATTAAATTATATTTTAACTGAGGCACATGATAAACAGATTTTAAGGTGAGAGAAGGACCAGAAGACGGTAATACAACATCACCAACATGACGGGTAAATGGGCACCATTAGCAACACTAACAGAATTATAGCCAGTGTGAGCAGATTTATTAAGCAAAATACCTTCGGATGCAGTCATGTGGGTAGAAGCTCCAGAATCAGGATACCATATAGCCGGATTAGATTCCCCAGGAGTACTCAAAAGAGCAGGAGCAGAAGGCTGAGTAAAGCGTGAGGGACAGGTAACAGCGGAATGACCTGCAGAAAAGCAAATTTGACACACAACAGGATGAGGATCAGAATCAAGAAAATACCCCCATCTGATGTTAAGCCTGCAGAACTAGAATTAGTAACACCAACATGTAATGCATTAATATTTAAATGTGACATGACAGAATTACAAATGACAGTACCCGTAGTTGGTACACCCCCTGGATGTGGAGCATACCCAGTTGGAACGGAGGAACCACCCCCTGCCGCGGCGTAACCCGCCTGACTCTGCTGCGGGTACCAAAACATAGGCTGCACCTGCTGTCCTCGGCCTCTGCCCCGGCCACCGCGTCCCCTGCCGCGACCACGTCCACGGCCGTGTGACCCGAAGGGCGCTGCTGCTGTCCGCCCGGTGAATGTGGCCTCTGCATCGGTTGGCCAGGCTGGTGGCTAGCGGACTGCCCGGGAAAAGAAACAGTGGCACCGAAAGCCTGATGAATGGATGAAGTGCCCTGGGAGCGGAGATAAAGAACCCGTTGCTCTTGTTCAAGAAGATGATTGCGAAGTTTCTCAAACGGGAAATTGTCATGGAATAACGAGACAGTGGTGAACATAGATTCATACTCGAAACCCAAACCCATAATAGTAATCTTGAGCACTTCGCGAAGGGGAACAGGGCAATTGATAATAGCAAGATCATCAACCAAAATTTTAATCTCCCTTAAATAATCATCCATAGACTGATCAGGTTTCTTTTTGATTTGAGAAAATAATCGCTTTAATTCCATAGATCTGACCAAACTGGTTGACATAAATTGAGATTCTAACCGTTCCCAAATTTCACAAGAATGTTTTAAATCACGAACATCAATGAGAACATCACGTGAGGGGCAAATAACCATGAACGGATGGTTTGGTCAATGCGTAGCCAAGTAGAAAATTCAGGATTGGGAAATTGACGGTTAAGAACATCTATGGAATAAGCAGGAGGTACCTGAATTGAGCCATCAACCATGCCAAGGAGACCCTGCGAGACAAGGAACATTTCAAATTGAGCCCGCCACGTAGTATAATCTTCCACCGCTAGAAACTTAGTAGTCACGATGTTGGTGACATTGGTCGCCACATGCGAGATGATCTGAGCAAGTTCAACCAAGGGAGAATTTGAGGGGCTGCATGCTGGTTTCCGGATAGAAGAAATTCCCGGCGACCCAACAAAGGTGGGGCTAGCGAACGAAGGAACCGATAGGGGAGGCGGCTCAAGAGGAACTTGCTGTACCGGGACTGGTGTTGACCAAAGGAACGTCGGTGGAAGGTGCTGAAACAGAGAATAGGGCCTGGAGGAGTGGCTCGGTGAGGCATAGCCAGAGGAGATCGTCGGTGGTGTGATGCCGGCGGAGGATGCTGCAACTGCCGCGACGGAGGAGCTGGATGTGGCGGAAGCTGTCGCCATGGGAGACGCTGCGGAAGAGGTAAGCACGGACGACATGAGCTCTGCGGCGGCGTTGGCGTAGAAGAAGTCGGCGACGGCTGTGGGTTAAGCCTAGCGGCACCGAATCGTATGAGAAGCGTAAAAAAAAGGGTTTTTAGTGTGCTCTTGATACCATGTGAGAATAATGGAACATGATGCTGTCTAAGGAGCCCTGACAGATATATTTATAATAAGAGAGTTTAATGTAAAGTACAATACTAATGGTCTAATAATTCTATTACCTTTGACTCTTGTCTTAAGATGGAACCCCAATTTCTATTAGATTCATTTTTTAGTAATTCTTAATATTTAAAATAATGATTAGAGAACACCTTGAATGAATAGTCTCTCAGTTTGGCTAGATAAATAAGAGCTTCATGCATATGTTTTTAATGCAAGTTGTTGACCTAGGAGTGATTTGCAGATTGCGTGGCACCGGGGAATATGACAAGTTTTATGGGGAAGGAATCTACAATTGTGGTGGTTGTGGGACCCCACTCTATAAATCTACAACCAAGTTCGACTCTGGTTGCGGTTGGCCTGCCTTTTATGAAGGTTTCTCCGGGGCAATTACCCGCTCAGTGAGTTCTTACTTGCCTTTTTACCATTTCTTAAATCGAATCATCACTTTTCATGCATGTGTAGTGTCATACTATATTGTATGAAATAACTAAACTAAGTATGTGCCTCAAGGAAGAGGGGATCACAAGGTTAAAACTCATTCTGGTCAAGGATGTGCCTCAAATTTAATTACTCTTTTTGTCCCGTTTTAAGCATGGTTTAATGGTTCAACTGAGATCATACCATGGTAATAGTAAAATACACATAATATCATACCTTTACCAAACTAAAGTTAAACAACCAGACCACAAAATTTCAATCCAAGTGAAAACACCCTATGTTTTCAAGTTCAGATTACTATGGTTAACTAACAATAAAATGAACCCTATATATTTAGGAACTATAGTACAAGTACTATTGAGTGAAAAAAACCAAATTTTAATATGATAATATTTATTATGTAAAATCAGAGATTGAAAGAATTAAAATAAATTAGAACATAGCGAGAATTCGTACATGGTGTAGGCTTGTATAGTTGTATGCAAATTTGGATGGTCCAGTGTAGGGTTTATAATGAAAAAATTGCTCGGTGTGTACAAGGTATCATATTTTTCCATCATTTGCAATGAAGCCAAAGATTCATTATTTTTTGGCTTGAGATTATGATGGAATAAAGCAAAATGGCTCACTAAACTGTCTGCGCTTCTTTGTTATGGAGCAGCAGTCAGTCCATGCAATTTTGGACGCGATTTTCACTATGGGTCATCCGGAAACAGTCTCTTTGTGCTTTAGTACAGGGGTAAGACTGCGTACATCCGACCCCCCTTACACCACCGTAGGTGGTAGCCTTTGCGGCACTGGGTAAATGAAAATGATGATGATGATGATGATATGGGCTACTCATATACGAGCTCTGTTTAACATATATAGTTTAATGCTCTGTTTGTATCTTGGGTTAGGCTTTTCATTTTAACGAAAATGTTTTATAAATGGTATGATTTCTCTCTCTTCTCTAAGGATACATTTGGATCTTTAAAAATGCTAGATAAATTAAATGAAATGCTAAAAAGATAAGTTTCTTACATTTGGTGTTATCTAAGAAAATGGTAAGAGAAACCAAACATGATTGAAGCTTCCATTATTTGGAGGGGTGTATTGTATATGGATTGTGATGGATTTTTTTTAATCCATGAACTTTTAAAGAAGTCCATAGACTTTTAATTCCATAATTTTTTTATGAATGAATCCGGTTGATTTGCATAAATCTATGGGTTTCATATGAATGATATTTATCAATTTTATGAAAAGCACAAGTTTTAACTAGAACTATTTGAAGTAACTAAATACCGTAAGAGATCAACTGCGTGATTATGTAATACCATAACAAACATATTGATTTTGAGTGATAATAAGTAGAGACTTTCGAGTTTGAACTAATATCAGTGGTTTCTTTCTTTCCAAACATTACCTATATAAATTCTGAATTCCATGTTTTTCATTTTCCTTAATCTTCTAGCCCGGCCAAGTTTGTACCCAAACAGTATAAATCATACTCCCTCCGTTTCTGAAACAAGTTCCACCTTTCCTTTTCGGGCAGATTCAAAATTAAGTTCCACTTTCAAACATTTCCTCATTTGGCAAATTATCTACATCAAAACAGTGTCAAACAGTGTTCAAACAGTGTCAAACACTGTTCAAACAGTGCCAAACAATGCACTCTACAGTAAAGTCAAATTTATTTTCTTAATATGTGTAAAGTCAAATGTGGAACTTGTTTGTGAATCGGAGGGAGTATTAATCTTACTAATTTTATTTTATTTCTCTAGCATTAACTCTGGCTTGGATGTTGTTGTCTCCAGCATTAACTCTTAAGTCTTAATAAATATCACAAAACACAGTTACGAATGACATACTGATATGAGTTGTCCTCAAACTGACAACTGGTCTCATTATACTCTCTTAAAGTTAGTAGAGAGAGCTCCAAAATATTTGTAAATAAAAATTAATCTTACTAATTTTATTTTATTTCTCTAGCATTAAATCTGGCTTGGATGTTGTGTTCTCCAGCATTAACTCGAAGTCTTAATAAATATCACAAAACACAGTTAGGGATGACATACTGATATGAGTTGTCCTCAAACTGACAATTGGTCTCATTATACTCTCTTAAAGTTTATTAGAGAGCTCCAAAATATTTGTAAATAACAGGTGGTTAAACTTGTATGTATCAATATGCACAACTAAATCAATAAACTATAACCTTCCATTGCTTTTCCATATTAAACTCAAATAGTCGTGTTTGGCAGCCTGACCCTGATGGAAGGAGGACTGAGATCACCTGCACTGCTTGTGGAGGACACCTAGGCCATGTTTTCAAAGGTGAAGGGTACAAAACACCTACAGACGAACGCCACTGTGTGAACAGTGTCTCAATCAAGTTTGCTCCTGCACATATTTCAGAATCCTGAAGTTGGAGCTGGTCATAGCGTAAAAACATATTCCTCGCTTCTAGATGCAGAGAGGGCTGTTGGAAGTGTTATTCTGAACATTGGGGGTGGCTGTGTTTCATGTTGTTTATTGTTGTTTTAAAGACTACTATCAGTGTATATGCTCTTATAAAGTGCTGTAAGTTGGATTGATTACGATGATGTTGTTATTAATTTATTATATATGATTATAAATTCCCTTGTGCCGTCTTCTAAATATTCTGCCTTTTCTTTACCATAACTCCATGTTAGTAGTAGAAGTGTTTAGGGTTATTTGGCAATTTATTAGAACTGTCATTTACTATGCTATACCTCCCTGGCTCCCTATGACCCTATATGCTGAGTAACTCCATTCTATTATTTTCTCTCATACGGAGTATGATATAAGCTGCCTTGGTTTTATAGCCCTGGTTTTATTTGTTGATGTTCACCGTCCTAGCACGAGGTTCGACAATAGCATTCACCACAACACCACCCGTGTCCTCAGACCTCAGGTTTGATGATGAAAACTTCCCCAATCATTACACGCTCTCCTTGGAGCAAACTACAATAGGATTACTTATCATGTACTTAATATCCATCTCTATTTCACGCACCACCTTCCCAGCAGCTCATACATGCTTTTTATCCATGCAAAAACTCTTCACTTGGATTTGCATTGCCGTTCCGACTTCTGAGGTTGCGGATTCCCACCCTAGGATCATGTCATGAAACAGTAAATCTAGTCATCTAGTGCAATTCTCTTGTCTCTTTCTGGACAATTAGGGATTCTACATTTGGACTTTCACCACAAAGTAGTATCAGCCCTCCAAGAATTCTTCTGTCCCAGTCTTCTCTCTTGCTATCTTGGCCCAGGACATTGCTATTATGGTGCTGTTGGTTTACATCTACGGGAGATCAAATTCATGACACTATATAACTATATAAGTAATGAACTTAATACACAATCTGGGGACTCAAGGTCTTATATGAATCCTTGATCACAGTTAATATGTGTCTTCCCGACAACCTCAATCTTGAAGACCTCCGAACCAAGCTACTTGCTCCACAACAACTCTTTTGCCTTCCTGTACATGAGATAGTAAACATTGACCAAACCAATAAGCCTTGACAACTTCCTAGAGGCCGTCCTCGAGAGACACAAGCTCCACAAGCTTCAAATCTATCTACCATGTTCTGCATATTAAACATAAGCTTATTTCTATTCAATACTTAACTATAACTTGCCCACATATTATTTATGTCGTGCTTTGGGTTTTGTATGTTGTACATGTACTTGAACTTCAGATCTTGCAGGTGAAAAGAATTTACAAGGGATTATGCTTTATGCCTTCATCCTCCCAAGAGTGTTTAACTAATTCTTGCCTATTATGGTATTGAAGCCTATGCGATATTATCCTCAATGAAATACAACTACTTTGTAGGATAAGAGTTATCTCCTCATCACATAAATACCTTGTACTCCTAGTCTCCTACTACTTAGCATTTCAAGTAGAGTGATTTACAGAACAGTAACAACCATTGTATGTATAAATAAATAAGCTACATGCATGTACCAAAAAGTAAAAAAAACTATAATCAAAGATATTTGTTAATTATAGTTATTCCTCTATCAAAGCTTATATGGCATCAGACAATGGGGTAATCATGGTCTCTCCTTGCAATGAACTGCAGACCACAGCTACACCTTTTGGCGCTACCATTTCTGCTGGTAATCAATCCATTAGTAATGTTCTTCCTTCGTCCACAGTGAGCTTGTCCAGTGCTCACCACTTTGTCTCCATAAAATTAACATCCCAAAATGACTTGTTTTGGAAAATGCAGCTAGTTCGCTTCCTTTATGGTCATCAACTTCTTGGCTACGTTTGCGGCACCCTGTCATATCCACCATCGTCTGATCCAACTTATACCATGACTTGGATCACTCAAGATCAGTCTATCTTGAGCATGTTGACATCATCATTGTTCAAAGAAGTTATGCCTCTAGCGGTTGGCAAATCCACCTCTCGTGACTCTTGAAGTTTGGACTGCTATAGAGTGTGTCCTTACTTCTCAAACTTGGTCTCGGTCTCTTAGTCTCGTTACTCAAATTCTAATAGAAAAACTCGCTCAATTTGACCGCCCTGTCTCATTTGATGAACAAAATATCTATGTTTTTTGGGAGTGAGTTACACACCTGAGCTTATGGCATTGGTATGAGCCTAGTATGAGGTAGGTCTGTAACATGTGGTTAATTGTGGAACTCTAAGAAATTACACATAACTAAAGGGGGATGAAGTGGGAATCGTTGAGGATCCAGAAATTGAAAGTTTCAAACCTTTGTGATTGCCAACACAAAGTGTGTCACTACCATTATATGGTGCAAGGTTGCCGAGAGTCACAATATCAGGACGCAGCATGATAAGTTGTGCCATTGTCTGGAATCTAGATACCAATTGTAAGTTGTGACTCAATGAAGAAGTATGTGGCTGGTGATAAGTCACATTAGCTTGTGGCAGATGATGTGTTGTATGTTGTTGGGAAAAGTCCATGTAACAATCATAACAATGAAGTGTTATATGAAATGTACAGCTGCAAATCTGGAAAACGGATCTGATAGAGTTGTCCCGACCATGAAGTGGTGAGCAACCACGATTAGAACCATTTTTTCTGCAATGGAAATCATCACGATGACCACTGATGACCATTGATGGGTGCTAGTCCATATACTCTATCAACTACTATGAGGAGAGAATGTATTTTGGGGAGAAAACTAAAATGACTAACACATAGTTTGGATCATATTGACAATCGGCTGTGAAGAGGCACTAACAATGATAGGTGTAGATGAGGCATCATCGTAGATGAACTTATGAGTACTGATGAAATCAGCAATTTTATCAAGAGTAGGAGGTTCTGAGTGAAGACCGCAAAAAAGTAATTTATGCCATAAATTACTAAGCTCATGTGACTTATCACCAAGCTCTTTGCTAAGGAGATATATCTCCAACAGAGTACCTGGGCAAAGCTCAAATTCTAATAGAAAAACTCGCTCAATTTGACCGTTCTATCTCATTTAAGGAACAAAATATCTATGTTTTTGCGGTCTTCACTCAGAACCTCCTACTCTTAATAAAATTGTTGATTTCATCAGTACTCATAAGTTCATCTACGATGATGCCTCATCTACACCTATCATTGTTAGTGCCTCTTCACAGCCGATTGTCAATATGATCCAAATTGTCTGTCAGTCATTTTAGTATTCTCCCCAAAATACATTCTCTCCTCATAGTAGTTGATAGAGTACATGGACTAGCACCCTGGTCATCAGTGGTCATCGTGATGATTTCCATTGCAGAAACAATGGTTCTAATCGTGGTTGCTCGCCACTTCATGGTCGGGATAACTCTACCAGATCAGTTTTCCAGATTTGCAGCTGTACGTTTCATATTACACTTTATTGCTATGATTGTTACATGGACTTTTCCCAACAACATACAACACATCATGTGCCACAAGCTCATGTGACTTATCACCAATCACATACTTCTTCATTGAGTCACAACTTACAACTGGTATCTAGACTATGGCAAAACTTATCATGCTACGCCCTGATATTGTGACTCTCGACAACCCTGCACCATACAATGGTAGTGACACACTTCGTGTTGGCAATCACAAAGGGTTGAAACTTTCAATTTCTGTATCCTCAACGATTCTCACTTCATCCCCCTTTAGTTATGTGTAATGGATACAACGATTCCCACTTCATCCCCCTTTAGTTATGTGTAATTTATTAGAGTTGCAAAATTAATCACATGTTACAGACCTAGCTCATACTAGGCTCATACCAATGCCATAAGCTCAGGTGTATAACTCACTCCCAAAAGGCTAGTCAATTAGGAGGGAACATCTGACTTATAAGTCATCGATCAAGCTCATACTTGATCGGTGTGGGACAGTGGCGGAGCTAGGAATGACAAGCTACCGGAACCGAGACTTAAGGAATTTATATAGAAGAGGCCAAAGCTTAAATTCTCACTATATTTTTTACTACTTATAAATATTTATGCATATGTATATATATCACAATTTTTTTCTTGCAGGGGCCAAGACTCCCACCAGCCTCCCTCTGTCTCCGCCCCTGGTGTGGGATCATTACAATACCCCATGATGGAGTATATGGGTCTGAGCCCCCGGACCCACATACTCGGAAGAACAGAAAGCACAAGGCACGGAGTGGCGCCCTCGTCGGCCAGGACGCCCCCGTCGGCCGAAAAGGGGCCAACTCGGATTATGGTCCTGAGTCCAAGGAACCCGGGTGCCCTCGTCGGCCGTGCCCTCGTCGGCCGTGCCCTCGTCGGCCACGCCCTCGTCGGCCACGAAGACCTCACAGAATCGGATTTTATACTTACTCATTTGTACAACCCATTAGTGGCTTTGTATTCGGCCCAGTAGCGGTCCAGTTGTAAATGGGCCTCCCGAGCCCAAGGCTTGGGAGCCCAACCCTAATTTTCTCTATAAATACTCCCCTTGGGAGTAGTTATAGGGGTTACAAATTCATTCTATTGAAGCATATTATTGCACTTCTCTCTCTAGCTCTCACTTCTCTCTAGATATACTCTATCATTTGGTGCTCTCGTTGAGAGCTAGAACAATCAAGTTAGCACCCTTCGTCGCTACCAAGCACAGCTAACCACTGATCATGGGGAGAACTAAGTCAAACCGCAACCTCGTCAGCAAAGTCATCCCTGAGGACCAAGAGCCCAGGGAGCACGATGAGGACGCTACGGCCGACCAGGCCGGCGGAGGGGATCTCTTCCAGGAGGCCTTCAACCTCACAACGGACCTCCGCAACCAACTCAACGGCGGCGCCCCTGATGCCCGCCTCGGCTTGGACAAGAAGCGAGCTGAAAAGACGAATCACGCCCCGGCCCAGCCTATGGCCGCGGCCTCTCCGTCCGTAGATCCTCAGGTCCAGGCCGCACTATCGGCTATCATCGCCAGCTTGGCTCAGAACCCCACCGTCCTCAGCGCACTCTTGCCAAGGACTGGGGGGAACGTCACTCAACCTCCTCAACCCCAACCGTTGGCCGTCCAGATTGGCAACGACGAGGGGGTGGTGCCCCAGGACACGGCGTCGTCCCACTCCCACCCTGCTTCCCCTCTTCGGCCCGGACAGACCCCAACGCGTGGAAAAGCCTCTGCCTTCAATAGGCTAGGTGACACGCGCCGTCGTCCGGTTTCGGAGAGGATGGCGGGACGGATTGGTGATCCTCGTCCTGGCTCACCAAGGGAAAGCTTGGGGTCTGTGTCCCGGACAGCGGACCAGCCCCGCCCGGATAAGGGCAAGGGGAAGTTGCACGAGGATGACGTGCGTCACCAGATCAACGCGGCTCACAACGAGCGCCTGAGGAACCAGTCGGGTGCCGCCGCGGCCGACAGGGACCCCCGGGACGAGGTCATCGCCCAGCTGGAAAGGAGGCTGGCTCAGATGGAGGCCAAGCAGTCGGCCAACATCCCTACGGCCGGCGCCTCCAACGACCCCGGCCTCAATGCGCTCATGAACAAAGTTAGCGCCCTGGAGAGGGAGCTGGCCGAGGGGCGAGGTGACCCCATCATCCAGGTCAGGACCAGGACCCCTTTCACCAACAGGGTCCTCTCGGCCCCCATCCCTGAGAAGTACAGGGGGAACGCCATCAAGTCCTACGATGGCCGATCAGACCCCCAGGAGCACTTCAGCCGTTACCAGAACAACATGCTGATGGTGAACGCGTCCAACGAATACCTCTGCCGTTGGTTCCTCTCTACTCTCGAGGGGCCAGCGTACTACGAGTGGTTCAACGGGCTGCCAGAAGGAAGCATCGACTCATGGCAGGATCTCGCCCAGCGCTTCCTCACTCACTTTGCCGGGAGGAAGCGCGCCAAGAAGTATTTCACCCACCTCCTCTCCGTCAAGCAGCAGCACGAGGAGTCCCTCAGGTCATTCATCGATTGGTGGACGAGGGAGACCGAGGAGGTCGAGGGGGCCGATGAGCGCACCCTCCTCGCCTTGTACCAGGGAGCCCTCCGCAGCTCCCCGTACGCTAGGAGCCTCATCACCGACCCCCCGAGGTCGTACGCCAAGGCGCTCCAGCGCGGAGGCTTGTATGCCGACGCCGACGAGCTCCACAATCACAAGAGAGAAGGGGGCCATCCCCCCAAGAAGACAAATCCTTCGCCGGCCCCGGGTCCGTCCCCGGCCGGCCAGGGTGCCCAGGGCCGTCACGGCTCTGGTGGACAGAGTAAGAAAGACCGCCACTGGCGGCCGAGGTTGGAACGGTCGGGGGTAACCCTCACCCACCCGGTCGGCACCATCCTCGATTATGCTGAGAAGCACGGCCTCATCGAGCAGGCTCCTCGGCCGGCCGAGGTGATCCTTGCCATCCAGCAGGGCGGCACGTACTGCCGGTTCCACAAGAACTCATCGCACAACACCGACGATTGCATCACACTGAAAAAGGCCATCGAGCGCCTTATTCGCCAGGGGGAACTCTCCCAGTTTGTCAAAGGTGGCCCACGCAAGAACACTTGGGTAAACACCGGCAAACATGGGGGCGAGCCCTCTGCGAAGAAGCGGGAGATTGGTAGGCTCAGCGACGACGAGGACTTCGAAGAGCCCCCGCCGAAGAAGAATCACATCCACCTCATCGTAGGTGGGAACACTGGGGGGGGGGACTCCGCCACTCAGAGAAAGAAATGGGCCCAGTCCCTTTACATTGGGGAGGTGTCCCACGTTCCCCCCCAGCCGAAGAGGCAGCGAACGGAGGCAATCACCTTCACCGACAAGGATTTGCCTCCGGGTACGGAATCACACAGGGACGCCCTCGTCATCCGATGTGAGATCGGTGACTCCATCATCCACCGTACTTACATCGATACGGGGAGCTCCGTCAACGTGATGTACCTGGACACCTTCAAACAGCTGAAGCTGGACAGAGCTTTGCTGAAGCCGATCAAGACCCCGTTATCCGGCTTCACCGGGGACTCTATCGACGCCGAGGGCACGATAGTCCTCCCCGTGGAGGTCGGTGACGGCCCCCACCACGCCAGAATTGACATGGAGTTCATGGTGGTCAACCTCCAGTGCGCCCACAACCTGATTTTGGGGCGGCCAGCACTGGAGGACTTGGAGGCCATCATCTCCATGAAGCACCTATGTTTGAAGTTCCCCACCAATGACGGCATCGGCTACGCCAGAGGAAATCAGAGGATAGCCAGAGCTTGCTACCTCAAGCTAACGAGGCCGGCCGAAAGGGAAGGACAGAGGATAGATACCATTACGGCCGCCGTCGCCATGGACGAGGAGAGGCCACATGCGGAGCCGGCCGAGGAGGTCGAGGAAATCCCTCTGGATACCTCCCAGCCGGAGCGGGTTCTCAGGGTCGGAAAGCAACTCCCCCAGGACCAACGAGACGCCATCCTCCTCGTCCTTCGGTCATACGCCGTTGTCTTCGCGTGGGGCCCGGACGATATGCCAGGCATCAGCCGCCAGGTGATCACTCACCGGCTGACCGTCGATCCGGCCTCCGCGCCTGTCAAACAGAAGCGGCGCTACTTGTCCGCCGACAGGCGGGACTTCGTCAAAGGGGAGTTCGCCATGCTCCTCTCAATCAAACACATCAAAGAGGTGAAGTACCCGACATGGTTGGCCAACGTCGTCCTCGCACAAAAACCACCGACGTTCAGAATGTGTGTTGACTACACTGACCTGAACAAGGCGTGCCCCATGGACCCGTTCCCTCTCCCCAACATTGATCAGCTGGTGGACGAGACGGCGGGGTGCGAGTTGATGTCGTTCCTCGATGCTTTCAGAGGGTACCACCAAATCTCCATGCATGAAGATGACGCTGAGAAGACGGCATTCATGACCCCAGAGGGAATCTTTTGCTACCTCGTCATGGCCTTCGGACTCAAAAACTCCGGCGCCACCTACACTAGGATGGTGGCCAAGATCTTCAGAGCGGTCCTTGGCCGGACGATGGAGGCGTACGTCGACGACATGATCGTCAAGAGCAGGCAGGCCACCTCCCACGCCGACGACCTCCGGGAAATCTTTGAAATAATGAAGGAGTTCAAGCTCTGCCTCAACCCCAAGAAATGCGCCTTCGGCGTCAAGGGTGGCAAGTTCCTCGGCTACATGGTCAACCGGAGAGGCATCGAGATAAACCCGGAGAAGACGCAGGCTATCATCAACATGGAGCCGCCCCGCAACGTCAAGGAGGTACAGCGACTGACGGGGCGCCTGGCGGCCTTAAACCGGTTCCTCTCCAGGTCAGCCGAGAGGGCACTCCCCTTCTTCCAGATCATGCGCAAGGCAAACAGCTTCAAGTGGACAACGGAGTGCCAGGAAGCATTCGACGAATTGAAGAGGTACCTGTCGTCCCCACCCGTGCTCTCCAAGCCCAAAGCCGGCGAAACCCTCTTCTTGTACTTAGGGGTGAGCACGTCGGCCATCAGCTCCGTGCTCATCCGTGAGGACGAAGGGGTGCAGAAGGCCATCTTCTACATCAGCAAGACACTCAGGGAGGCCGAGCTCAGGTACTCCCCCATTGAGAAGACGGTGCTGGTGTAACACCCCGGGGCCCCACACGGACCCGAGGTAGTTACTCCTGACCTCTAGTACTGTCCTCACAAACCGCCACTAGCCTTTTCCGCGCACTTTGTCCTCACTCATGCGCGCCCTGAGAAACTTCCCAGGGGGTCACCCATCCCAAGACTACTCCCGTGCAAGCACGCTTAACTTTGGAGTTCTTGGTTGATGAGCTCCCTTAAAAGGAGATGCACCTCTGTTGGTATGAGTAGTACTATTAATCCTCTTAAATTAATCTCGGGTATTACAATCACCCCCACTTAGGATCGCAACGTCCTCATTGCGCCCTTAAACCAATCTCAATAAAACCCCAGAATCTTGCCCCGCTAAGTGCCCGCCCGATATCTAACGGGTCAGCACACTGTCGCAGGGTTGCTCTGATACCATTTGTAACACCCCGGCTCCGTAGCCCCCAAGGTAGTTACTTCTGACCTCTAGTACTGTTCTCACAAACCGCCACTAGCCTTTTCTGCGCACTTTGTCCTCACTCGTGCGTGCCCTGAGAAGCTTCCCAGGGGGTCACCCATCCCAAGACTACTCCCATGCAAGCACGCTTAACTTTGGAGTTCTTGGGTGATGAGCTCCCTTAAAAGGAGATGCACCTCTGTTGGTATGAGTAGTACTATTAATCCTCTTAAATTAATCTCGGGTATTACAATTGTAACACCCCGGCTCCGTAGGCCCCGAGGTAGTTACTTCTGACCTCTAGTACTGTTCTCACAAACCGCCACTAGCCTTTTCCGCGCACTTTATCCTCACTCGTGCGTGCCCTGAAAAGCTTCCCAGGGGGTCACCCATCCCAAGACTACTCCCATGCAAGCACGCTTAACTTTGGAGTTCTTGGGTGATGAGCTCCCTTAAAAGGAGATGCACCTCTGTTAGTATGAGTAGTACTATTAATCCTCTTAAATTAATCTCGGGTATTACAATCACCCCCACTTAGGATCGCAACGTCCTCGTTGCGCCCTTAAACCAATCTCAATAAAACCCCAGAATCTTGCCCCGCTAAGTGTTGGGAAATTGATGTAATGTACCTCGAAAGTACAGCAGCGGAAGTTTAAAATTTTCCCAAACAGATCTTTCCTGATTATGACAAAACAACGAATATTACAATAATAACAAATCTGAGTTAGAACTTACAGATCTTCCAGCCTAGCGGTGATAATCCTTCACCTTAGGTATCCACGTGATTTCTCCTTCCCGAAAGAACGGTTAGATCTCCCTAAGAGAAAGGCTAGGAAATCTCTTCACAGAGAAATAAACTGGTAATACTGAATCTGAAAACTGGTCTACAAATTATGAAGGAGAAGGATGTATTTATACTAGTTCGAAACTAGTCTCCCAATCACAATGAAAGTCTTTCTAATTAATGAGTTCTAATCCTACTAGGACCAATACTCCTAATTAATTAAATAAGTAGATAAAACAAAACAAAATAATAATAATAATAATTGAGAGGTGGCTGCACGCCACTTTCTAATTATTATATATTAATATTTATTTTATTTACTTTTCTTTTAATTCCAAATTACAAAAGAAAATATCTACTTTATTTAATAATAAATACATCTTATTTAAGTATGATAAATCTAATTTATCTTACTTAATTAATTCTATCAAATAGAACTCTCCTTCAGCTTCATGAATTAAATATGTTTAATCTAATTAATATTTAATTCATTTTCAGTATTACGAATTAAATATTATTTAATCCAATTAATAATATTTAATTCCTTCTAACAATTCAATCGGAAGGTATAATCACTTGTTGTGTGACCCATAGGGCCTTATATATTAAGCACTAATCAAATTAAGGTCTTAGCGAATCCCTAGACGATTCTCCAGACAAACTTAATATATAAGGACGTTTGCGAGGACTATACAAACTCCCTGTAATATAGAGCTCATAGTGATACGGTCCTTTCATTCAGCGAACATTCAACTAAGTCTAGAACATGATATAGTGTCTATCCCAATAACTCAGTCTCTGCCTCTCAATCTTTCTAGATGATCCATAACGATCATATTCGATATTCAAAACGAATATATCTTTGCATTGGCCAATGACTTTATGATCCATCTAGATATGAGAAGTAGAATGTTCTCTCTTAATCTATTATGAGGAATGAATCCTTTCTTGGCTCAACTACTACTCCATGTGCTTCGTGATGCACCCAACACATGTCGTATCTACCCCGATTGGAGTGCAAGCGTTGGTCATGGTCAAAGTACATCACTCCGCACATGTAGTACGTATTGACCTCAAGTCGGAGGACTATTACACTACTCTATACGCCGATAATCCCATAGACACATGAATAGAACTTATCAAATGGTTTCTCGGTGGGTATGCCAATATTCTCTAAAATATCTATGTGACCATCATGAATTACAGGAACTCATAGTCGTGAGATCAACTATACTTTCTAAAAGTATGATGCAGTCCACATACCAATCTTATCGTATATCATCAATATCCCATTCTTGATGATCATTGATTGGGGCTATTTTAGGACCTTATGTTATATCATATAAGCTCCCACTTACTTATTGACAACATAAATCCAAGGGAACACAATTATGAATAAAACATTGACAATCGAAAACAATCATTCATAAAGTGTAATACCGTGTATATATCAAATATAAAAACTAAATGTGATCAAGTACATATGTCTTTAAAGAAATGATTGTCGCTAGGACATATATACTAACAATCTCCCACTTGGCCTAGTGCCAATCACCAATGCGTCTAACACCTAGATTCTCAAAATGTCTAGTATGTTTCTCACAGCTCAAAGGTTTGGTGAAGGGATCAGCCAAGTTGTCCTCAGTGGAAACACGTTCTATTGCAACCTCTCCTCTTGCTATCTGCTCTCGAATCACATGATAGCGCCTCGGCACATGTCCATTCCTCTTGTCGCATCTTGGTTCCTTTGCTTGTGCAACAGCACCAGTATTGTCACAATAAATGGTTATTGGATGACTATCATTTGGAACAACCCCTAATTCTTTGAGGAATTCACGTATCCATACGGCCACTTTAGCTGCTTCTGATGCAGCAATGTACTCGGCTTCTGTTGTCGAATCAGCTGTAGTGTCCTGCTTGGAACTCTTCCAGTCTACTGCTGCTCCATTGAGATTAAAAACATATCCTGATTGTGACTTATAGTCATCCTTATCTGTCATGAAGCTAGCGTCAGAGTAACCAGATGCTATTAGTTTCTCTTGTCCACCATAAACCAAGAAATATTCTTTAGTTCGTCTAAGATACTTAAGAATAGTCTTAACAGCACTCCAATGCCGTTCTCCTGGATTATTTTGATATCGACCAACAATACTAAGCGCATAAGCCACATCTGGCCTAGTACAGATCATAGCATACATGATTGAACCAATTGCAGAAGCATATGGAATCCCTCTCATGCGTTTGATCTCATCATCAGTTGAAGGACTATCCTTCTTTGATAACGATATCCCATGACCCATCGGGAGGAATCCTTTCTTAGATTCTTCCATTTTAAATCGATGTAGTATTTTGTCAATATACGTGGATTGTGAAAGACCTAACATCCTATTAACTCTGTCTCTATAGATCTTAATCCCAAGGATATAACAGGCTTCACCTAGATCTTTCATCATGAAGATATTTGATAACCATTCTTTCACGGACTTCGATAAGGGGATATCATTCCCTATGATCAGAATGTCATCAACATATATGACCATAAAGACCACGCTATCCTTGCTGCGTTTTGTATATACACACGCATCCTCATTGCTTCTGATGAAGCCAAACGATTTGACCGCTTCATCAAAACGGATATTCCAACTCCTTGAGGCTTGCTTTAGCCCATATATGGATTTCTCCAATTTACATACTGATTTGGGATTTGACTTGGATATAAAACCTTCAGGTTGTACCATGTACACCTCCTCCTTGAGGTTTCCATTAAGGAAAGCAGTTTTGACATCCATTTGCCAAATTTCATAATCATAGTATGCTGCTATCGCAAGCAAAATTCGAATGGACTTGAGTTTTGCAACTGGCGAATAGGTGTCACTATAGTCAATTCCCTCTCTTTGACTATAACCTTTAGCCACTAACCTAGCTTTGTATGTTTGCACCTTGCCTTCGGCATCAATTTTCTTCTTGAAAACCCATTTGCATCCAATGGGTCTAACCCCAACAGGCAAGTCAACCAAGTTCCATACTTGATTGATATACATCGAGTCCATTTCAGATTTCATGGCTTCTTGCCACCTCTCTGAATCAATATCTAATATTGCTTCAGTGTAAGTCTTAGGTTCATCCTTGTCAGGAATTTCAACATCATCATG
Organism: Cuscuta europaea; assembly: GCA_945859875.1. Classification (NCBI taxonomy): domain Eukaryota; kingdom Viridiplantae; phylum Streptophyta; class Magnoliopsida; order Solanales; family Convolvulaceae; genus Cuscuta; species Cuscuta europaea. Next base: position 3,037,825 of record CAMAPE010000038.1, on the reverse strand, counting down.
ATCCTCCATGAGGAAGCCAAACCTAGTTGGTTCATGACGAATCCTAGTAGACCTACGAAGTTGAATATTTTGCGATTGTTCAGGCTGCTCATTCTGATTGTGAAGAGGTTCTCTTGCATTGGACTGTCCAATGCTCGGAGAATTTTCTGGTGCTACACTTTTAAGTGTTTCCAGAGAAGGAGAAGTAGGTGCAGAAGGAATGACAACCATGTCATTTCTTTCATGCCTAATAGGAACCACTTGCTGGTGCGAGGTGCTTCCTATATTACTCCCACTAGCTGAAGGATATCCTCCTAGAGACATACTTCCGCTTAATCCTCCCACTGAATCCTTGTTTTGACCATCTAACAAGTCTTCATCCTCTATGTTATTTTGTGATTCTTGAATTTCTTCTAGTACTATCTTCTCACGATTGAATTCCTTGAAGACCAAGTCTTCTTCTAGGAATCGTGCCTGTCTGGAAATAATGATTTTATGTTCCTCAGGATGATAGAAATAATATCCCCTAGTTTCTTTAGGATACCCCACAAAATAACATCTCTCACTTCTAGCTCCTAACTTATCAGTGTGCAATTTCTTTACATAAGCAGGGCAACCCCACACTTTAATATGTGAAAGAACAGGCTTCTTATTACACCATAACTCATATGGTGTCTTTTGCACTGATTTAGATGGAACTCTATTCAGAATGTATATCGAAGTTTGCAATGCATACCCCCAAAGTGATGTTTGAAGAGACGTGGAGTTCATCATGGACCTAACCATGTCTAACAAGGTTCTATTTCTCCTTTCAGAGACACCATTCAATTGAGGTGTTCTTGGAGGAGTCCATTGTGACTGAATTCCCTGACCTTTTAAGTAATCGAGAAACTCCTTACTCAAGTATTCCCCTCCACGATCAGATCGTAGAGTCTTGATACTCTTGTCAAGTTGCTTCTCTACTTCAGCCTTATACTCCATGAATTTCTCAAAAGCTTCTGATTTGTGTTTCATAAGATACACAAATCCAAACCTAGAGAAATCGTCAGTAAACGTGATGAAGTAAGAAAAACCTCCTCTAGCTTGAGTTGGGAATGGTCCACATACATCTGTGTGAACCAATTCAAGCACTTCTTTGGCCCGCAGTCCTTTTCCAAGAAAAGGTTTACTCGTCATTTTAGCTGAGAGACACGAATCGCAATTACCATATGATTCAAAATCAAATGGCGTTAAGTAATTTAATTTACTTAGCCTTGCTATTCTGGCTTCATTAATATGACCAAGCCTACAATGCCAAAGATATGTGGTATTTTTCAGATTACTTAACCTTGGTCTTTTATTTTGTACATTTAATATGTCATGTCTACAATTAAGAACATATAAACCATTCATAAGAGGAGCATTTCCATACACAATACCATTTTGTGAAAAACAACAAGTGTTATTAGCAAAATGAAAAGAAAAACCCTCAATGTCTAACATAGGAATGGAAATTATGTTCTTTGTTATAGAAGGAACAAAATAACAATTATTTAGTTCTAATCTATAACCACTGGGTAAATCTAATATATAAGTCCCTACACGTTCAGCAGCAACTTTTGCTCCATTTCCTACACGTAGGTCGATCTCACCCAGCCTAACTGCTCTACTGTCATTTAGGCCTTGCACACTATTGCAAATGTGTGAGCCACAAGCCGTATCTAATACCCAACAGTGAGAGTTAGTTGTAGACATATTAATATCAATGACAAAAATGCCTAAGCTAGAAGCACTCGGTGCTTTGGCTAGATTAGTCCTGTATATCTCACAATCTCTCTTCCAATGTCCTGTCTCTTTGTAGTAGAGACATACATCATTTGGTACCTCAGCAATGTGATTCTTCTGAATGTCCTTGTCAAACATGGCTAATTCAGAAGAGCTAACATCAAGGATCTCGGGTACACATGTATCAAATACATGTTCGATATTTTCTTGCCTAAGAACGAAACGCATATTTTGTTCCAAGTCTAGAAAGTTTGGTTCAATCAGATTATTTGTATCCAAGATACTTCTCAATGATAAATTCGACATACCTAAAAGCCTAAAGAAGTTCAAATAGAACGGAATTAAAATCATATATTAATTCCTATGATCACATTTAGTTAACTAAATAATATGGACTTTTAATTATTTAGCTCCCACTATTTTTCATGCTCTTTGACCCCAATAAAAGGAACATGGAATGTTTTACAATCATAGTGGCCAAAATCCTCATTCATACTATTACAATCCCAGCTTGGGCTGATCACTGCAATAGTATAATGGGTAGGTCCCCAGACCAATTGCGTCCAAGCAACTTTTGGTTGATCAATTTTTTTTTTTTAAATTGATCGACATCCCTAAATTAACACTGACGCTTGGGCGACTCGAGCTAATTTAAGTAAGTCAAAAACCATCACACGATCACAAATATATGTATCTATAAATTAGTTCTATATTTTGTCGAATGGAATAAACACTTGGGTGAAATATTCTTCAACGAAAAAATATTTCTACTAATTTAATTATGAAGGGTGATGTCGTTATCCTAGATAAGACTTAAATTTTAATTTATGGGGAACATTTAGCGGGATATTAAATTACTTTAATCAAGATGCTAATAACATATTATCAAATAATATGTTAACGAGATCTAACTCAGACTGATAAATTTAAAGCATGTATTATAAATATAATTTATAAACACTTACAACAATATAAGCATGCTTCAAAATAATACAATTAACAGTTAAAATTAATCCTTCTAAATCCCAAAGATAATTAATCTAATTAACAAGAACAATTTTAATGCTTAATTGTAATTTCAAATCGTTAATACTCCATTTTAAAAAAAACTTTAGAACTGCCAAAAGCAATTCCCTGAGAGTTTGGTAAAAAACAACACCGAACAAACAAACTACGAAAAACCCAAGTCCAATTCTATTTCTCAAAGTCAAACAAAAGAAATAAGTTCCCAATACGGAGGGGAAACGATGGAGACCAGGAATTCCGCCGAACCCGTCGGACTCGCGAGACGTTCATCGGATGAACTGCAGCTGCCTGCGTATCTGTCAGACCATAGGAATTCCATCTGATTGTTCTGCCTTTCTTCATCGTTGCAAACAGACAGAAATTAGAGGAAGCAAGCTCAATCCGCCATTAATGGTGGTCTAGCTTGCTGGGAGAAACAAAAATTGAAGATTGAGATCTCCCTTAAGCTCTAGATTTATTGATAATGAAGCTTCCTTCTTCTACGGCTCTACGCCAAAGTGATTGTATCATCGTTGATCAACTGTAGCCATGCTCGCCAAAAATCTCGACGTTTTGGGAATCGCAATTCGTTGAAGAGGAGAGGATGCGATCACAAATCGGAAGAATTCCAGATTAAAAATTCTAAATTCAGATAATATCATTCATGTTCTAAACCAAATATTAATCTAACTTTGATCGCAAATCAGATTAATGAAAATATATTTTACCTACGAAAATCTCTATCAAAAATTCGTATAATGTCATTAGAATCAGTTTGGCTCTGATACCACTGTTGGGAAATTGATGTAATGTACCTCGAAAGTACAGCAGCGGAAGTTTAAAATTTTCCCAAACAGATCTTTCCTGATTATGACAAAACAACGAATATTACAATAATAACAGATCTGAGTTAGAACTTACAGATCTTCCAGCCTAGCGGTGATAATCCTTCACCTTAGGTATCCACGTGATTTCTCCTTCCCGAAAGAACGGTTAGATCTCCCTAAGAGAAAGGCTAGGAAATCTCTTCGCAGAGAAATAAACTGGTAATACTGAATCTGAAAACTGGTCTACAAATTATGAAGGAGAAGGATGTATTTATACTAGTTCGAAACTAGTCTCCCAATCACAATGAAAGTCTTTCTAATTAATGAGTTCTAATCCTACTAGGACCAATACTCCTAATTAATTAAATAAGTAGATAAAACAAAACAAAATAATAATAATAATAATTGAGAGGTGGCGAAAACTTACTTGGACGAGGAGGTCCATGCCGCCCTCGTAGATATTCACGTCCCCGAGCTTCCTCAGGTAAGCCCGATCCTTGGCCGGCATGGCCTGCGCCAGGACGTCGTGGCCAAGGATGACGTCATCGAAGACACCCCCACCGACGGGGTATTCTACCATCTTCTGGTAGGTGGCACCTGCAATCTCTTTGCCGGCCCTCTTCGTCCGTGGCTCCTGGACGAGAGGCAGTGATGGAGCAGCATCACCAGCAGTAGTAAGGTCCACGACAGGACCACTATCGTCCACGCTGGGGACAGCCAGAGTACCGGCCTCAGTAGCCGGAGAAGGGGAAGGAGCCCTCTTCGTCTTCTTCGAGACGCTCAGGCCGGCCTCAGTTAACTTTTTCTGGCCGTCAGTGGACGGCCTTTTCTTCTTCGATGGAGCAGGCTTTGGGGCCGCATCAGCAGTAGCCCCGCTCCCACCGGCCGCGGCACGTCTGGCCGCCTCGGCCGCCTTAGCAGCCAGCTCCTCGGCCGCTTTGGCCTTGGCAATAGCCATTATGGAACGTCGGTCCATGGCAAAATCTACAAAGGAAAAACACAACGGATTAGTAAGGCAAAGGAAAAAAACATAAAAACAGAAAGCCGAAGAAATAATTACCATCAGCCTCAGCAGGGATGCCCAAATCCGGGCCGTCGGCCTCTTCAAATGTGGTGGTCATCCTCGGCCAGAGTTGGAGGTCATCCTCCTTATCTCCATACAGGTGGTATCTGAAGAAGCCGAGGGCGGTCATCTTGTATTCAGTAACGTAATCCTTCACGCTCCTCGGCCCCCCTTCCAGGAAAGCCTCCACCTGAGCGTCCAAAATAGAGCTCTTCGGCGGGTCATGGAGATTGAACCTCCCGGTATGGCCGAGAGAGGGGAACTCGGTGCCACTCTCACCAATGGACACAAACACGAACTTGCTCTTCCACCCATGAATGGACGTAGGCAAATCCGTGAAGCTCCTCTTCTTCGGCAGCTGTTGAAGAGTAGCATAGGCCGCACAGTTCTTGTGGCTTCCTCGGCCGATCTGGTACAAATTCATGAATAAGGCCGTTGTCGGCCTGTAGCCCAGCTCCTCACACCGAAGTAAAAAGCCCACCATCAAGGAATAACTGTTCGGCGTCAGCAAGGCCGGAGGAAGCCCCACCATGTCCAGATACTCAATGACGAAAGGGTGAAGGGGGAACCTCAACCCCTTAGCAAAACTCATCGGGTATACTCCAAAGTATCCCGGTGGCGGAAGTAGGACATGGTCCGTCGGCCTGGGTGCCCTAACCCGCCCGAACGGCCCCACGTACATCTGGGCGACAAGATAGTCGGCCGCACTGCTCTCCGGCTTGATCAGGAATATGTTGGTGAGGTCCAGGTAGGAGAGGCCCGGCCCATTCTTCGGCCTCCTCACCCTCTTCGGCTTAGCTGCTCCCTTCACGGCAGACACCGGCCTCGGGCACGGAACGACAGCAGAAGTGGACGCCCCGTCCACCACTCGGAACGCGCCTACGTCCTCACCCTTTGAAGAGGAGGCGGACTCCTCGTCCTCGCCTTCCTCGTCCACCGGCTCTCCGGATTTGTAGGGACTTAAACGCTCTATCTCCTCTTCAAACTCCTCGAGCACCTCGTAGTCAAGCGACCTCGTGGAGGGCTGGTCGTCGTAGGGGTAGTAGTCTTCGTTCAAGCTCTTCATAACTACTACTACGGGCCTAAGGAGACTAACTTAAGATCTAAGGGTGTTCAAACGCCTAACACTAGATCAACAACCTAGGAAGCAAAGTATGAAAAGTGAGGAAGATCGCGATGAACACTAACCTTGTACAACGAAGAACACGAAGAACAGGCTTGGGAGTTTATCTCTCTAGAAAATCGGCCAGCACTTCGACAAATTCAGAATGCAAATACGTTTTCTCGTCGGAGGGGGAGGGGTATTTATAGAACCCCCCACCCAACGGTCACTACACGTGGCACCCCCCCAATGGCCACACCAACGGCCACCAATGGGGGACCACCACGTCACCAACGGGCCAAACTCAATATCAACAGCCCACTGGCAAGACGGACTCTACGGCCTACACACGCTCACCGGCTTTACAAATGCCAGCAAGCGCCCACAACGTCCCACTTGCTCGCCAAGATCACAACTGCCACACAATAATGAGACGGCAACGGCCGGGAACGTAACGGCCACAAGATCAAAGAACCCAAGAGCCCACAAGCCATCGGCTCCTCGTCATGACCCTTGATGATAACTCTCTACAAGCGATCTGCGCACAAGGGTTCTCCCACAGGGTTACCTTGGCCAGAAAATCGCCATGAGAGTTGGATTCAGGGGGACTACGGAGAGACCGCTTCGGCCAGGGACTCAAGCAACTCCTTCACCCCTCACACTCCTCGGCCTGAAGCAGTGGGGGACTGGGGGACTACACCGGCCTCAACAAAACAAAAGAGAAAATGCAAAGGTAACCACAGAGCATGGCCACATCGGCCACGCATCACACTGCACCTCGTCGACCGAAGGCACACAATGTCATCTGCAACGGCCAACGGGCCACCAAAGGCAAGGACGCTCATCGTCCTTCGCCATCACTTAATCACGAGGGGCTCTTCGGCCAAAAACATGAAAGCTAATCAACGACGGCCAAAAGGAGTGCGCAAACACCCTCATTGGCCATCCAAAGGGAAAGACGCCATCGTCCTCGAAGCAAGGACCAACTTCAGTAGCCTCATCGGCCCAAATACAAACTTCAACCATCAGCGCCCAAGCAAAACATGCCTTCAACGGCCACCATTGAAAGAAGGACACTCATCGTCCAAGAACAAAGACATCAAGTAAACAACGGCCTCCCTGTCCACAACAAGGAACAGATAACGGCCAAGGGCGCCAAAGCATAGGAATCTACTCTCCTTCACTTCGTCTACGTCTCAGCTTAGAGAGTGGGGGACTCCTGATGGAGTATATGGGTCTGAGCCCCCGGACCCACATACTCGGAAGAACAGAAAGCACAAGGCACAGAGTGGCGCCCTCGTCGGCCAGGACGCCCCCGTCGGCCGAAAAGGGGCCAACTCGGATTATGGTCCTGAGTCCAAGGAACCCGGGTGCCCTCGTCGGCCGTGCCCTCGTCGGCCGTGCCCTCGTCGGCCACGCCCTCGTCGGCCACGAAGACCTCACAGAATCAGATTTTATACTTACTCATTTGTACAGCCCATTAGTGGCTTTGTATTCGGCCCAGTAGCGGTCCAGTTGTAAATGGGCCTCCCGAGCCCAAGGCTTGGGAGCCCAACCCTAATTTTCTCTATAAATACTCCCCTTGGGAGTAGTTATAGGGGTTACAAATTCATTCTATTGAAGCATATTATTGCACTTCTCTCTCTAGCTCTCACTTCTCTCTAGATATACTCTATCACCCCACACTTTGAAAAGCCAACGTCCTCGTTGGTCACAGATATGTTGGTCACGGTTGGCACCCCCAGGGCCCAAGCCACCACTTCGAGTGTTGAGACGGGGAGGATGGGGATGACTTTGATACCAGTTGTTACAAATCTAGCCCATACTAGGTCCATACCAATGTCATAAGGCCATATATAGAACTCACTCCCAAAAGACTAATCGATTAGGAGATGGAACACTTTATAGGCCACCGATCAAGCCCATACTTGATCGATGTGGGATTGTCACACCACATCGTTATTATTGAACCATCATCTCAGTGATGACAATAATGTTTACTTTGAATTTTATCCATTTTTTGTGTGAAGGATCTGACAACCAAGAGGGTCCTCTTCAAGGGAACTAGCTCAAATGGACTATATCAAGTTTCTTGAAAAAGATCATTCCTCACATTTTCAATGCCCTCATTTTATGAAGGGCTTGATTTCAACATGACACAACCTATAAGAAATGAAAGTGATCACAAATGTACAAGCTTCTAGCTCAATGTCTTGTAGTGAAAAGCAATAAAGGTGAAGATGAAATCATGATAAATGAAGAAGTAGTTCAATTTGATGATAATCATGAATTTGGATCATGATCATGAATTTGTGTAATCCGAATAGAACATAACCTTTTTTACTTGGACTCAACATTTAATTTTAGATACAAATAACTGTTTGAATCGAATCCACCCCAAGATGATGGTTTGATGAATCAACAAACACAAAGAAAGGTTACACAAATTGATTGATGGCTTGAAGGAAGAAGAGAATGATTTTAACTGAATAAGTAGATTTGATAAAAAACAATGACATAAAATCATCAAGAAAAACTTAGGATAAATTTCACATTTCTATCTTTATTAATTTTATTGAATTACATACATTCTTTCTGCATACATATGGATTGTATGGTCTTGACAACCATTTCAGTGACTAATGGTAAATATACCAATACCATGGTTGTTTCCGTAAATGATAAAATAGTCAAATAGAGGCAATATTTTCTGTCTCAACTTCCAATGTTTCTTAAGTTGAGAGGACACGAGAAAGAAAAAATAATAAGTACCCCTAAAATAAATAAGCAAACGAGGAGAACAGAACAGTGGATTCTCCTACTCTCTCCGATGCTGGTAGATTTGTCCGCCTTTTGATTGCTCAAACAACAACTCACATCTGGTACGGATTCACCTATGAAACACCGATAATTCAATGCAATTTACACCTTTCTAAATCGGCCTTCAACGGGAATAGAACGTTTTTTCTTGATTTCCAGCTGAATCCTTTTGATCCATGATTTCGTTTTCGATTTCCGTTATGATTTCGTGCTGATCGAAGGTTAATTGATTCGTTATTGAATATAACGCTCTGTTTATTTGTTGTTTCTGTTGATTCAATAAATATATGATCGATACTGACAATTTTGATCGATTCTCGTTGATCACACTCACTAGATTCATCAACCGAATTTTGTGTGCTTTTGCTTTTCAACACTTTGTATTTGATCACCTGGATTGATCACTATTACTCATTAGCAATAGCTGGATTATTTTAGCTGGATAGTTGATCATATGCCTTCATAAAACTGATTGGCCCATGCTTCATTGTTATATTATGTGTTACTTGATAAGCGGATTTACATTATTTACATGACATCAAGTTCTGAAAAAGTGTTATAAGGTGCAGTTAAGGAATGGCATCCATGGTTGCAAAGGCGTGTACTCCAACAGCTACCACTCAGATATCACAAGTTATGACAGTCTCAGAAAAGGGCAGTAGGAATAAGAGGAAATTCAGGGCGGACCCACCTTTAGCCGATTTGAATAAATTCATACCTACGATTCAGAATGATTGCACAAGTTACGAATTTTCTGTGGATAAATTTGGAATAATTCCGAGCCATACGAGTTTCAATGGGTGTGATATGTGTTGTGGAAAGCATGAAATATCAGAAGGTTTAAAGCTTGACCTCGGATTATCATGTGCTGTAGGGTCATCAGAAGCAGAGTCAAGCCGGCCAACAACAACAGAAGATGTTGAAGCTACTGAAGATTTCCGTGATGCTGACTGGAACGATCTCACGGAATCTCAGCTAGAGGAGCTTCTTTTAACTAACTTAGATGCAATTTACAAGAGTGCTATAAAGAAACTAGTATCATGTGGTTACTGCGAAGAGATTGCTAACAAGGCTGTATTAAGGTACGGCTTTTGCTATGGGGGTAAGGACATTGTGTCAAATATAGTGGACAATGCACAAGCTTTTCTCAAAACTGGCCAAGAGATTGATTCATCCCAGGAGCATTATTTTGAGGACCTGCAACATATGAAAAACTATGTTTTGGCTGAGTTAGTTTGCGTTCTGCAGGAGGTTAAGCCCTTTTTCAGCACTGGTGATGCAATGTGGTGCCTATTAATATGTGATATGAACGTCTCCCATGCATGTGCATTGGACGATCCTTTGAGCTGTTTTGTTGGGGAAGGGGCTTCAAATGAAAATTCACCGGCTTCTTTGCAACCTCGGGTGAAAGCAGAGTCGAAAAGTATCAAATCCACTGCTGCAAGTTATTGTCAACAAGCGACTTCTGCCTTTTGTGCTTATTGTCCATCATCTATCACAGCTGACACGGCTTCAACTCCACACGGGCGCAACCTTCTCTCTGATGCACCTGCTACAGTTCCACACACAAAGCCCCAGAGCATCCACTCTTCTGTCCTCAATGGTCTTGTCACAGAGAAACAGGGCTCAACCAATTTGTTTAGCACTGCTCATAAATCCTTTAGTGCAGCTGGAATATCACATCCTCTAGTTGCAGAGAAGTTTGTTAGCAGTAGGAAAAATTCTGGAACCACAAAGAGGGAGTATCTTCTAAGACAAAAATCTATTCATTTGGAAAAACACTACAGAACATATGGTTCTAAAGGGTCTAGAGCTGGAAAGATGGGAAAGAATTTTGGTGGGTTGCTGTTGGATAAGAAACTGAAAGCCGTGGCAGATTCTACTGGGCTGACTATGAAAACTGCCCCTTTTAAGATAAACACGACCAAAGCTGAGGATCAGATTCAGAGTATCACAAACCATAATGTCTCAACAAGCACTGGACTTCCTTCTACATCTATTTTTTGTTCAGAGAATGCTAGTGCCACCTTGTCATTCCCTGTATCAACTATCCCTTCTCTATTTCCACCGCCGACTGAGACCTCTCCATCATTTCCTGTTGCTGACACTGAAAATTTTATCCCATTGCCTTCAAAATGCATCTCCATCCAAATGCCTATCAGCAGTAGCAATGAAGAACTTAACTATGGTAATACTGCAGGAGATGAAAAACATATTACTCAATGGGCTGCACGTGACAAGAAAGAAGAAATGATTCTCAAGCTTGTCCCAAGAGTCCGGGAACTGCAGAATCAGCTTCAAGACTGGACGGAATGGGCCAATCAGAAGGTTATGCAAGCTGCTCGTCGACTGAGCAAAGACAAAGTTGAGCTTAAGACACTCAGGCAGGAGAAAGAGGAAGTTGAAAGGCTCAAAAAAGAAAAGAAAATGTTGGAAGAAAACACAATGAAAAAGCTGCAAGAGATGGCTAGTGCCTTAGGTAAAGCAAGTGGGCAGGTGGATCGAGCTAATGCTGCCGTGCGAAGGCTTGATGTTGAGAATGCTGTGTTAAGAAGGGAAATGGAAGCTGCTAAATTATATGCAGCTGATTCAGCTGCCAGCTGTCGGGAGGTGTCGATGAGAGAAAAGAAGACACTTATTAGGTTTCATTCATGGGAAAAGCAGAAAATAATGTTCCAGGATGAACTTGCTACTGAAAAACGCAAGTCCGCTCAGCTGCGAAAAGATATAGAGGGAGCAAAACATCTCCAAAATAAACTCGAGGTATGCCTTATTAGTATTGAGTGCAGTGATAGAAGTGATCGTTGAATATTATTTAGTTCTATGTCATTTTGACCATCAAGCTTTTCTGCTTATGACACGGTTATGCCAATTATGGGAAATAATATCATCGACATTTGATATCCACTCTCAAGTTAGAATTGAGTGCGCAATGCTTTAAAGTGTTTTGGGTTTTTAAACCCTTTAAGGAGAATAGCCTCGTTTATCCCACTCTTTCTGTACTTGACAATCTGTAAAACATTGGATACAGCCTATCTCTACCTATGTCAATTTTGTATTACAATTTACATATATCTTGGATACACAGGGTTGGCCGGTTGGCTCATATTTTTCTAGTAACATTTTTCCCATACATTTTACACAATGCTTTACTTTTATTCATCTCTTTTCTTGATTGGGGGAGGGGTAAAGGCTGTTTTTGTGTCAGCAATGTATTATAGTCATCTCAATATGTTGTGTTTCTGTCTGATGGGAGTTGAGAGCTTTGGCATATTAGAATCGCTGGGAAGACGGCCTTCTAATCTGTTGGTATGGTCGTCCTAATTAAGCCCTGTTATTATTGCCAAACTTTTATAAAATTTCCATTGCAATTTGATAGACACTTTTAAGTATTTCCTGTAAGCAGTTCTATCACTGAAAAGTTTAAAACTGACAGGCTAGATGGAAACTAGAGCAAAATTCAAAGGAAGAATTTCTTTCAAATGCAAGATCACTAAGAAAAGAGAGACAACAAATTGATGCTTCATTTAAATCCAAGGAAGATGCGATCAAATTGAAAGCAGAAGGCAACTTACAGAAGTATAAAGAGGATATCGAGAAGCTAGAAAAGGAAGTATCCCAGTTGAGGCTGAAAACTGACGCATTGAATATAGCTGCTCTTAGAAGAGGCGTAGATGGGAGTTATGCAAGTAAACTGACGGACTTCAAAACTCATCCACAGCCAAAAGAAAACCATCTACACCATATATCAAGACTGATAGCTGATTTCCGTGATTACTGCAAACCTGGTGGGGTAAAACGGGAACGTGAGTGTGTCATGTGTTTGTCTGAAGAGATGTCTGTTGTTTTCCTTCCATGTGCCCATCAGGTGGTTTGTACAACATGCAATGAGCTCCACAAGAATCAGGGGATGAAAGACTGTCCTTCTTGCAGGAGCCCAATCCAGCAGCGTGTTTGTGCACGTTTCCCTCGCTCTTAGCTTACATATGAAGATTTAAGTCATCCCGAAAGCAATAATGATTTGTTGCGCAACTCCTGCATACGAATAATAACCTTTGTATACAATATTACAAGGTAGTTTGTGTCCAATGATTGCTACCGATTAAATTAAGAAAACAATACTGGAGACAATGTCAGGCACCGTGAGGCTTGTAAATCACGTTCTCTTCACATGAATAAAGTTTGTGCTTGTTACAAGTGTTTTTCGAAACGGAGTTCATATGCATACTGATGATAATGAAGAGTTGTTTATTGATGCCAGAATTATTATCAGTTTTGTTTTTCCGACTATAAATAGTTAGTGTCCAATCATCCAATGTCATTTTGTCATTTCCACATGGACAACATTTAGTCTTCAGCAGGAAACAAAAAACGTAGTTTATGTTTATCCTCCAGACATATTTGTTATTCAATTAGATATTTTCTGTTACCAACATGGTTGAGATCTTGTTCCAAGGTTCAGGACAGAGGAACGAAAGATAGTCTCTGATCAATGCTTAAGAATTTCCGGATCTATTGCTTGAGAGAGAGAGAGAGAGAGAGAGAGAGAGAGAGAGAGAGAGAGAGAGAGAGAGAGAGAGAGAGAGAGAGAGAGGGCTTAAGGTGGAATTAATCAGTGTTGTGGTCTAGTCAAAACACAAATTAATTCTGCAAGGTTTTTATTGATCAGTTATGAGAACCCATATATAACACTATTATACAATTTATTCTAGCTCTAATCACAATAAGAAACATAATACTGAAGGCTTATATGAAGCTGAATAAAACTAAACAATGAAATAGCAATGATAATAGGAAACTAATACTAGCCTTAATCCCAATTGGAATACTGGAATAGCCTTACTCAATTTTAGCCTTGCCCACATGGACATTCAGCTTCAAATTAAGTACACTGTGGTGTTAAAATTTTCCATGATCAAACGAGATTCAAAAATCAAAATATAATAATCGGGAATATTGTAACTTGAAAAAGATGCATTCAAATCCCCTTTTCCATTATTGGGGACCCTTCCATGTAAAATACCCGGGATGAAGCATATATGTGTTGACCCCATTTCACCTTTAAGAGCTTTAAGAGCTTTCAAGATGAGGCCAGGGATGGATTTAGGGGGGGCAAGTGTCCCTTGACTTTCAAATCTGGGAGAACTATCAAATAAGCCCTCGAACTTTCATTAAAAATGCAAATAAGCCCTTTTATAAAAGGCTATGTCCGGCCGTCGCCATTTGGAGCGGTTTCCGGTGGAATTTTTTGATGAAATTTTTTGAGGATTTTCTTTATTAAGTCTAGTTTACTCAAACCAAATTTCAGATAAAAATTCAATCGGGAAGGTAGTCATATGATTTTTTGAAGATAACTGCGCAGTAGGCGGCACAGTATATTTCAGAAAATCATTTGACTTCTTTCTAGATTGAATGCTTAGCTGAAATTTGGTATGAGTAAACTAGACTTAATGAAGAAGATGCTCAAAAAATTTCATCAAAATCTGTCACCGGAAACCGCCACAAATGGCAACAGCCGGACAAAGCCTCCTGTAAAAGGGCTTATTTGCACTTTTTATGAAAGTTCAAGGGCTTATTTGATAGTTCTCCCTTCATATTTTTATACGTAGTATTGAATATGTAATATTTTCATAAAATGTTCATACTTCAATTAGAAATATATGTGTTCGCCCCCTTAAGTTTTAGTTTTCCAAATTAATATATTGTCTTACATAATATAATATGTAGTACTAGTATTTAATAGGAGATTTAAAAGAAGAAAAATCTAAAATAATTTATCATTATTTAAACAAATAAACAATAAAACAACTCATTGTTTAAGAATTAGGATACTTATTATATAAAAATTCATAGTTTTGCAATGTTTAATTATCTTTAGAAAAATGACATGTATATTAGTAACAGAGTTTCCTCGGACAAAAATATGACTAATTATGCTTTGGACAAAAAGATGACTAGTCACTGAGTACGAGTAACTGGATAAGAGTCACTGTAATGTATTTATGATGATGAGTCACTGTGAATTAGTCACTGATTATATCGCTTATTTGAAATTTTTAAATAAGTCATATTTTTATCTTTTGAATTTGATTTAAGAATATTTATGGAAAAGCTCTTATCTTTATTAGATAATTAGTACTTGATTTTGTAAAATATCAAACGAAGATATTAAATACCACCCACTCTAGTTAAACAGTTTTTAGATCATGTGAAGTGAATCTAACATATATATGTGTTCGCCCCCTTAAGTTTTAGTTTTCCAAATTAATATATAGTCTTATATATATAGGTTTTGGTTCAAATAAGAACATGATCTTAGGAGAGAAATGAGAACGAATTTGGACCGTTAGATTTGCTTTAAGTGAAATTCAATGTGCATTAGATGAAACTGTAATGTGCATTAAGTGAAATTGAAATGTGCAACACAAAGCGTATGATACAATGTCATTAAGTGAAGCTGAATTGTGCATTAGGTGAAATTGAAATGTGCACTAGGTGAAACTGGAATATAATTAAATCACACAATTCAATTATTTCTTACTTTGTAAGAACAATTTATATAAGAAACTTTAATTTATTTTAGCGTTAACACAAATATAATATGCAACATCTATATGTAAGACCAATATAATATTTATCTAAAAATAAATAATATCAAACACATTATCGTAATATTAAGAAAACGTCTCGTGACTAATGAACATCCTCTTTGATAGACAAAAATTGCAATTCAAAAATCAATTCTTTTTTCGGATAACATTCATGTGGTTAAACAAGACATAAGTCATTCAAAAAGTATCAGTGGATGTGTATATTTTAAACTCTTTATCTTTAAATAATTTGATAAAATATTTCCTTTTCTATTTTCAAATAATTTTCCTTTGACTTGTGCTATAAAATATTTTATTTGTAGGTAATCCATGATCTTCTGTTTCATGCACCACAATTATTATTGGGTTATTAAAGGTGATTATATATGACTATGAAATTATATATTGAATTATTAGCTTATTTTATCCCAAGCTATCATCAAATTTACAAATTTATCTTATTATTTGATTTTTATCAAAAAAAGACTCAAACATCTTTTTCAACATTTATGCTTTTCTGTTTTTTTTTCTCTTCCAAATTACACATTTTTATCAATATCAATACCTATTATATACTCTTATTAAATTTCATAATTTTTTAAATTTGTTTAATTCTATTTGTTCTTCACGAATTAATTAGCAAGAACTAAAATCAAACCGAAAAATAATAATTTTGTATACTAGTCTATAATTGAAAACTTTCTAACTAAATCTCCAGACTAATATAGAATGATACTCCAACTAACCCGTGAATAAAGTAGATAATATATTAATGTATTTTTATAGAGGTTTCTAAAATATATTAAACACTAATGAACAAGTGATATTTATTTAATACAATGTTTTTGTTACCTAGAAAATTTTGAACTCTTTGTGGTTATCTTTCGCATGTTATGCATCAAAAGTGCATTAATTATAAGTAATACTAATTTTATTACAAGTAAAAAAGATTATTCTTTAATTTGTAGAACAAGTTTTTATCAATAAGATATAAGAAATACAAGTTTGTAAGTTTAAAACTAGAAAGAAATTTAAAATTATGACGTATAAATATGATTTTCTTCTTAAGTTTTACTAATTCATCCATTCAAAGTGTCATTGTGAGAAAAGTTCAAGTTTGAGTCTTTTTTTTAATAAAAGTGAAAGTATGGGATAGATTTGTAAATTTGATAATAGTTGTGGATGTATTTAGTTAATAGTCCTTATATATTTTAATAGCTAAGCTATATTGACATGCATATGGTTATAAGTAATAGTTGTGTGACTTAGGTTTTAAGTAGGGGGAAACGCACTTTTAGTCTTTGAAATAGTCATCATTGAAATGTCAGATCCGTATTTTCGAATTTGTAAATGTTACCCCTCAATTATCCAAATTGGTATAAATGTTGTCCTTTGAGCGATTAAATGTACAAAGTGGGCGAGGAGTACATTTCACCCCTCAAAGGATCACATTTACAACAATTTGGACAATTCATGGGTGTGACATTTACAATCTCAGAAATACGGATCTAACATTTCGATAGGTTAATATTTCAGGGACTAAGGATGTTTTTACTTGGACTGTAATTTGCTGGTCTGGTTTGGTCTGGCCTGGTCTGTTTTGATCAGGTCTAGTCTGTTTTGGTCTGGTCTGGTCTTGTCTGGTCTAGTCTGGTCTGAAATTTTATTTTTATATTTTTTGCATAAAGATTTTATTTTTTATATATCACTACAAAAAAATTCGCTTGTAATCACAGACCGTAGTCACAGATTTGGTCCGTCCGTGACTAGTTAGTCACGGTTCTAATCACGGTTTAGTCACGGATCGTTTTAAAAAAAAATAGTCACGGATGTAGTCCGTGACTAACGTGTTCCGGCCAACCCAATTTCGCCTTCGGCGGGGTTTATTTTAAATTTGAAATTAGTCACGGACGGTTCCGTGACTCGTTCCGTGACTAAAGTTAGTCACGGACGTATCCGTGACTAATTCCGTGACAAGTGCAAAATTAATTTTTTCAACATTCCAAATTTAAAGTGCTCCGAAAAATCGTACAAAAATATGTAGTCACGGACTACAAGTTTTATACATGCAGCCTCCGCTTCATTCAACAAAATCACACCATCTACTCCAAATAGAATTCCAGATATAATTGAATGATGTAATCTACCCATCTCATATCATTTTTCCTGTTTATGCAGATAAGGTATGTAATTTGAATTACGTATTTTTTGGTTCATTTTAATTAGCTAAATAAATTAATTGGTTGGTTCATTTTAGCTACATTAGTTAAATTAATTAATTAGCTACATTAGTTAATTAAACTTTTGTTAATATTATTAGTTAAATTTAAATTAAATGCATTTAAATGCATTAAGTAATTAAATTAAATACTTAATTAATTAACGAAATAAATTCCTTAAATTTAGTTATGTTAAACGTAGGTGTAATTTAAACATAGGGTTAATTAAGTTGTATTTAATTAAAATTACGTAAATTAGTTAAATACATGTAGATGATATTATTAATGTTAGTTAAATGTAAGTATTATTTAATTCAAATGACTTTATATATGATTAAATATAAGTATATGATTTCTTTATTAGCAATTATTGTTAAGGCAGCCTAATTTAGGATTAATAATGATTTAAATTAGGGTTAGTTAATTGAAACATTACTTAAGTATGATGATTTATGATTGTGAATTACGTAAATTAGTAAAAAAATTATAATATTAGTTAAATTTAAGTATTATTTAATTTAAATGAGTTTATTATATATATATATATATATATGCTCAAATTATTGGATTTGCTCATATTATTTAATTTAGTAAATTGTTAAATGTGCATTATTAATAAGATTAAGATGTTGATAATTTTAGTATTGTGGATTAAATGTCATTAACGTATTGTGCATGTTTATAGTTTAATAATATTAATTATTGGACGTTAGTTAATTTTAAAGGAATTTTAGTGAATTTTAGTGAAATTTAAGGGAATTAGTTAATTTTAAGGGAATTTTAGGGAATTAGTTAATTTTAAGGGAATTTTAGTGAAATTTAGTGAAATTTAAGGGAATTAGTTAATTTTAGGGAATTAGTTAATTTTAATGGAATTTTAGTGAAATTTAATATATAAATGTTCGTACACATAAAAAAGTAACGTAATAATTTAGTGTATTTAGTGTTGAAATCATAATATTGGTTATTAGTTAATAATTTAAATGATTGCATTGAAATTTAATATATTAATAATACTCCACATATGTTGGTAATGTTTATAATTTAGTCACGGCCAATGTTCAGTGACTATATTCTAGTCACGCGGAATTAGTCACGGAACTAGTCACGGACAAAATCCATGACTAAATGTGTTAGTCACAGATTTTTTACACTACGGTCCGTGACTAAGTCCGTGACTACAGACGAATTTTTTTGTAGTGTATATTACAATCCATAAATGGAATTTTATCAATTCAGGACCCGAAAGATAGACGAATTATCAATCCGGGACCTGAAAGATGAAATGCATCAATATAAGACCCGGATGATGAAAAACTATCAATTTAGGACCTGAATGATTGAAAACTATTAATTTAGGACCTAAGTTGTCATAAATTTTATTTTTATTTTTTATTTTAAAAATTTTAAATATTATTTAGTTTTAAAAAAATATTATTATTTTTGGTATGGTATGATCTGGTATGGTTTGGTCTGGGACGAATTACAACCTAAATAAAAACAACCTGAAAGTGCTTTGTCCCTTTTAAGTATTAATTGTGCACTACATATATTTATTGTTTTTTTAAAATGGAAAAGTGGAAATCAGCACTTTTCTCAATTGGTGGCTTCTATTCAAATTATAATAGAGTGAAATCTATTTCACAATTGGTGGTTTCTATTCAAATTAGCACAATTCATGAGTGCATACTATATTGTGCAGATTTCCACGTCGGGCAGAAACTAGTTATAACCACTAATATATCGTGTGAAATTTATAATTTGTTCGGCCCGATCGACGAGCTCTTGTGATTATCAATTTCACACGATATATTAGTTGTTAGGATTAGAAAGTTCTTGCGTTTATTATATAGTTGAACATAATATGATAAACATATTCACGTGTTACAAAAACATATGTCACTTTCTAACTCTCATATTAAGTGCTTAAATATGGTGCTTTACAATAAAATGATACAACGGGCTATACCGTTTGACATTTTCTACAATAGCTGTTCCATTATGCTCCGTATTAAACTCTCATTTTCAATGGAGAGGGAGCTTAACAAGTTTAAACTCTACAATTGAAGCTCATGTTTAAAATGCTTTTTTTGAAAAGTGAAGAAAGGTGATCGGAAATTTGGAACATATATTATTCAAGGCACATGGGAATTGACAAAAGAGTTTTATATCGTGGGATCATCTCGGTGAGCAAGCATCCTACTCTCAAATATAAAATGATGTCGTTTAGACTAAACTTTAATTAAAAATATCACGTGAACAGTAACTATCCTTGCATTTGTCTCAATTTTTTTCGTGATGTAAATCCTTTATTTTGTTATGTAACTCGCGCTATTGTTAAATGTAAATCTAGTGTATTCACATGTAACTCACGCGCTGGAATATATAACTTGTTTTACTCTCTCAACTTGTTATAACACTTGAAATATAATTTCTAATTTTTTTTATAAAAAATAATTTTATATTTTTATTTCTATAAACATGTTTTTTATAAAAATAATTTTTATTTGAATATCAGACCTTATTTTGTTGTGTAAATAGCATTGTATTATGGTGTAACTCGCATTATGAAAAATGTAAATCATGTGTAAGCAAGATGTAACTTGCTGAGGAAAATTCACATGTAACTCATTCTAATAAATACTCCCTCCGTCCCGCAATGAACTTCTCACTTTCCTTTTTTGGATGTCCCAGAAACAAGTTCTCATTTCCTTAAATGGCAAGTTAATCTACATCAAAACGGTGTCAAACAGTGCAAAACAGTGACAAACAATAGCGCGAATGATTAGTGCGCAATTGAAGAAGCCCTAGCAACTAGCAGACTCTTTCAATTCAATGAAACCATATCTAGATCACCGGATTGAGCGTGGATGACAGAATAATAATTTCAAGATGGAAAGCAGGGCTCCGATTATGAGCCTGTGGGCAGGAGCTCAAGAATCAATCGTGGCCATTCAGTCGAAAGAGGATGACTAATTTTCAATAATCAAAACGGTATCGTTTGGGATCGACACATCATGCGCAAGGTGCACCGATCCCAGAGGCGGAGCCAGACTTGAGCGCAAGGGGGGCCATAATATAATACTCCCTCCGTTTCTGAAACAAGTTCCACATTTGACTTCACACATATTAAGAAAATAAATTTGACTTTACTGTGGAGTGCACTGTTTGGCACTGTTTGAACACTGTTTGGCACTGTTTGAACACTGTTTGACACTGTTTGACATTGTTTTGATGTAGATAATTTGCCAAATAAGGAAATGTTTGAAAGTGGAACTTAATTTTGAATCTGCCCGAAAAGGAAAGGTGGAACTTGTTTCAGAAACGGAGGGAGTACAACTATAAAAAATAAACTAGGGTGGACAAAAACTACCGGAAAATATGATGCCGACGTCGAATTTTCGGTCATAAAATGTACTTTATAGTGAACACGTTCTAAAATTGCATAGTTATATTAGTTATAGGACCAAAATTACAAGAGAGTAAAGTTGCACGATTAGTAACGGTCATACCCGAAAGTTACGAGACTAAAAGTGCAAACCTTTCTATAAAATATAAATATATTGTACCAATATGAAATGATACACCAATACTAATTCATATTCATGTATAATATTCAAATTAAGTACAAATGATCTGCAGGTTAATTATAACTTAGTTTTGTGAACTTCTCACATGATTTATATATTTGTTAATAATTTCGTGTTAATAAATTTCACTAGAGGTTTGGCTTTTATATCAAGTAATTATTACTTGCTACTCCGTATAATATTAATTGATTACAAAAAACATTAGTATTATTTGGTAATAGTCTTTCACAATTTTATATGGAGGGTGGCAAAAAAATATTATAATAATACTACTTAAGAAAAAATAAAAAAATGGGAGGGCCATGACCCCCTTAGCTTAACAAATAGCTCCGTCCTTGATCGATCCCACGGTATAATTTGCGTTGACAAAATACGGATCTGTTTTAAAATCAAACACTCCGTTTTATGAAAAATTCTTTAGGTACACCCTGGGTTACATCCAGGGGTACACCCTATATAACCCCCCATTTTTTATTGTCTCTCTCCTCACTTTTTTTTTTCTCTCCCCTTCTCTCCCTTTTGCACCATAGGAACCCCTCTCCCCCTCCCCATCATCCTGTTCTTTCTTCGTTTCTCCTCTCTTCTTCATCTTCTTCTTCTTTTTCTTTCCTTCTCTCTTTTTCTTTCATTTTACGTTTTATTCACCTTCATCATCTTCATCTTCATCATCTTCTTCTTCTTTCTTTCTTTCTTCTTCTTCATCGTGTTCTTCTTTTCCCTTCTCTCATTTTCTTTTCTTTTTATGTTTTATTAGCTAAGTTTAGAAATGATTCTATCATCTTCTTCTTCTTTAATTCTTTCTGTTTACGTTTATGCACACCGACACTGGTTAGCTCTAAGTGTCTGTGTACAGACACTTTTGTTTCTACACAGACAACTAGTGTCTGTGTACAGACACTTTTGTTTCTACACAGACAACTAGTGTCTGTGTACACTGACACTTGCAAACCAATTTTTTCACACTGCCACTTTTTTGCCTACACAGACAACTAATGTTTGTGTACATCGACACCGGTTTCTGTGCAACCAGTCTGACAGATCTAAAAACTAATTTTATTCACACTGACAGTTTTACCGAAAGTGTCTATATTTGTACGTTTTTTATCTGTGCGAATGGAAAATAAATGAGGTGTAACCCAGGGTGTAACCCAGGAATTTGGATCCTCTACATTAACTGGAGAGTTCCATTATGAGAGAGATAGAGAGGAGAAAATTAAGTGTGGAGTATGTTGGTGAATAGGATAGAGAAAAAAGTAGAGATAGATAGAAAATGAAAATGAAATGGAGGGAAAATGGAGAAAAAGAAATGGAGAGGAGGTGCACCCGTAATCCAGATTGTACATCAAGAATTTCCCCCGTTTTATATGTCACAGCTCGTTTTGACGTAATTCATCAAGGTTGGTATTTGACAAAGCTTTGATGAAACTGCAATTATTTTATTTGTCTAGCGCTCACTATATACTTCATCATATTATCATAGATGAATACAACATACTCGATGTAGAATCTACTCCCTCCATCCCTAAATGTTCTTTCAAATTAAAGTGGCACGGTGATTAAGAAAGTGAGAATTGTGTGGTGGAGAGTTGTGCAGAGGAGAGAGAAATGATGTGAACCACAAATTCTTTGCCAAAAAGGGAAATTGAAGTTCTTTTTGGGACGGACAAAAGGGGAAAGTTGGGAGTAAATTTAGGGACGAAGGGAGTAATTCCTAAGGGACCGCTTGTTTAGTTTCAATTGACCAGTTTTCTTTGCACACAAATATAAATTTTATTAAAAACACAATAAGTAAAGTACAAGGAAAGAGAAGAAAGCAAACACAAACAACAAAGAGTGAAAAGGGAGATAATTTTCCCAACCCAAAGTGCAACAAGAAATCCCTTCCTCAAATTCCCGGAGTGCTCAAAATGAGTTCAAAGTTCCCGACGTGATTGAGATCTTGTCATCATTAGATGTGATCGTTGATTCCTCCTTTTGTATTTTTTTGGGTGTTTAAATTTTGTGTAGGCAATGAATTTGTGTAGGCAATTTTTGACGCGATTTTCACTATGGATCATTCAAAAACAGACTCTCTATGCTTTAGTATAGGGATAAGACTGCGTACATCCGACCCCCTTACCCCACCGTAGGTGGGAGCCTTTGCGGCACCGGAGTAATGATAGTGATGAATGAATTTTCTGGTGTGACCAGTATAGCTTTATAGCAAATATCCCGATTTGAATCAGAATCTCAAAGATCCTCCATCGCCAAAATAGGTGACTAGTTTGTTTTTGTTTTTAATGCTAAACAAAAACGTCTGAATGACTTAACCCCATGAATTTGATATATGTGTACAACTTGAAACCTTAAACGCATAATCACTAGCCAAGTCACATATGCTAGATGTCAAGTACTTTGTGCTCTGATGGCAGCACATTCTCAAGAAGATCATGTGTTCAAATCTCATCCTAGTTTAAAAATACTGATCTTAACTTAGAATATAGTATGTATACTATAATAGGATAGAAAGCTTTACAAAAAATGACATGTGCTAGATTAGTTTTGGTCCATATCAATCATAGTCAGTTCCACTTCAATCATATTGTCATTTGATTTTAGTTTGCCGATTTTTGCTCAACCGCACTCTTTACCTTTGTCCAAATATTCAAATATAAGACAAAAAAAACGCCTCTTTTGATCAGGGCGATCACAAATCTAATACGATAGTATTTGGTTAAGTTTGGGGTGGGGTGCAGGGCCGGCCCAGACATATAGAAGGCCATGTGCAAAATTGAAAATGAGGTCCTAAGTTTGTTTATCATTATATAATCATTATTATATTATTACTTTCACCGTTTTTAAATAATAGTGTCCTTAGATTTTTTGTGGGTTTTAAGATGAAAATAGTAGGTCCTAAAGGTAAATGAAAAGTAGAAAAGAGAATAAATTAAGAAAAGTAAAGTAATGACAAAGTATCAAAAAGAAAGTAGTTACAAGCTCGTTCCAAACTGTACGAGGGTTTTGTGCTAATTAATGTAATTAGGCTTTGTGAAATAAAGAAATCACACAATGGTAATTAACAATTGTACTTTAATTACATAAAAATATTACTATTTAATGTTTGTATTTAAAAATAATAATAATATAGGGATTTTTAATCAAATAAATAAAGATTTATTATATTATATAGACTATATTTAAATTTTTGGGTCTTCTGAAATTGGGAGACCTTGTGCGGTTGCACTTCTTGCACACCCTCATCTACGGCCCTGGTGGGGTGGATACAAGCCAATTTATGAATCAGCCAATATCCCAAATTCCCAACTCCCAAATGCAAGAAGTGAAGAACTGAAACTACCAAGGTGCATTATGGTCTTGATTCTTGACCAGTCTCCAACTCCCAAATATTGGATTTTGAAGTAAAATATTGTTGGATCTAACCAAAACGGACCAGTCTAATCTTATTCTAAAGGAACCAAACCAGTAAGACGGGATATCAATCTCAATTCTGGTTTAACAATTGTTCACCGTTTAGAGCATCTCCTAACTGTTCACATCAAAAGAATTGTTGGTCATCCGTATATAACACTTGGCATAGAATTTTCGTTTCCAACGGAGGATGTTCACCCTTATGTATTGCTGACATGTTAAAAATTAATTTAGACAGTGTCTGAGTCACTGTCATCAGATAAACTCGCCCTTCACAGTGTGACTCAGCAAACGTGAGGGAGATAGTGCCATATTTGCCAGCCAAAAATGCATGCATCTCACCTTCTCCCTCTAGAGTAAACTTCCGGAAGTCCCCTTTGGAGTGAAACCACAGAGATAAACAGAGATTAACAAAGGTGATCGATTTCTCTAGTGGGCGGATGCAATCTAGTGGGTCACGGTTGTTGAACTTTCCGTAAAAAATTGCAGCGGCTTTGACAAAAAAATGTTTGAATTTTACAATTCGCTTTATCCAAGAATCCAACCAAAAACTACGAAATTTTGTTTAAAAGAAGTGAATTGATTGTTATCTCAAAAGTAGTAGGCGGATCCTGGAAACATTTAGTATGAGGTGCTATTTTAATTTTAAAAATGGCTTACACGTATAGTTGTTACATGAGCGATTGACATTAAACATTGGACTTGATTTTTGGGTTTCAATGTCCTTCTAGATAACTTCAATATGAGGTGGATAACTATTCCATTTATTGAGTGTCATGTGTCAAAATTTATTCCATGTTAACATGGGGATGGACCAAACCGGACCGGGCCGGCCCGGAACCAGCCCGCTACTGTGCGGGCCCGGCCCGGCCCGGGTAAGTAATGGGAGGTTTGGGCTTTGACTCGGCCCGGGAGGGAGCGGTTCGGACACGGTTCATGAAATAGGCGGCCCGGCCCGGCCGGTTCGGGCCCGGTCCAGGCGTAACGGCTAAATTTAAAAAAAAATCTTTGGCCATCCAAACAGGCCTTAGAGCCGTTGTAATTCAACCCAAACGGCTATATAGCCGTTGGGAGCCTTCCAGGGGGTCCCAGGGTGGGTTGGGGTGGGGGTGGCGGTACACAAAATCTATAAATACTTCATTTTTTCTTGACAATTTACTACACATCTTCTCCAAATATTCCTACTCTCTAATCTCTATTCTCTACTGATCTTCTCCATCTTCATCTTCTCAAATTTATAACTACATATATTGTATTTATAAAATTTATTATCTACTTATATTAATATCTAATTATTATATTATATTGTTACTTATATTTACATATTACATATTACATATATAATTATCTCTAATATATTTACTTATATTTACATTTTACATATACTTATATATATTAAAGTATTATATATAAGTGTATTACTCATCTTATAGTAATATACTTATATTATATATACTATAAACATAATATTATATATTACTAGTTAATCTACTTATTATGTACTTATAAATATATATATATATATATTAAGTATATCTACTTATACACTTATTATCTACTTATCCAATTGCTTATACACTCTCACACTCCCATTAATTTAGTTTACACACTCATACATTCTTTATTAATATAAAACTAGTTAATTGTTTCACTTATCATTTTAGTATTAGTTCATTGCTATAAAAGTAGTTAATTGTTAGTTGTTAGTTTATTGGAAATAGTTACGTTAAAAATTGTTAGACAATAATTGTTTGTTTAATTGTTAAACTAGTTAATTCGAAATTAATTGTTTAATTGTTAAACTAGTTAATTCATACATATATTAATCTCCTATCATAGTAGTCAATTGTTACATTTATTATTCTCCTATAAAACTAGTTAATTGTTACATTTATTATTCTCCTATAAAACTAGTTAATTGTTAAACTTGTTAAATAAAGTTGTTACATTTTAAAACAAATAGTTAGAATTTTAGTTAATTGTTAAACTTTATTATTCTCCTATAAAACTTGTTAATTGTTACATTTATTATTCTCCTATAAAACTAGTTAATTGTTAAACTTGTTAAATAAAGTTTTTACATTGTAAAACAAATAGTTCGAATTTTAGTTAATTGTTAAACTTTATTATTCTCCTATAAAACTAGTTAATTGTTACATTTATTATTCTCCTATAAAACTAGTTAATTATTAAACTTGTTAAATAAAGTTGTTACATTGTAAACCAAATAGTTCGAATTTTAGTTAATTGTTAAACTTTATTATTCTCCTATAAAACTAGTTAATTGTTACATTTATTATTCTCCTATAAAACTAGTTAATTGTTACATTTATTATTCTTCTATAAAACTAGTTAATTGTTACATTTATTATTCTCCTATAAAACTAGTTAATTGTTACATTTATTATTCTCCTATAAAACTAGTTAATTGTTAAACTTGTTCGCATTATTATTTAATTGTAGTTGGTAGATTACATTATAGTTGCATAGTTCGAATTTAATTGTATTTCGAATTGGTAGATTTGTATTTCAAATTCACTAGTTTAATTGTACTTCGAATTTAATATTTGTTATATTTTTAATATGGAACGTGCTAGAGCTTCTGTAGATATGGGTAATCTCTGCCGCAACCGAACAAAGAAGATTGCGAGGAATCATTCAAGGCCATGCAAATGTAAGGGAGGGGCCGGGTCTTCATCTCAAACCCGAGATGATTTTGATGCGGATTACAACCAAAGATATGGGGATGCGATGTCCGATGAGCAACTGGAACAACTATTGCAACAAAATCAAGGAGGTTTTTTTCATCAACAAGACATCCTGCAAACCATTGACGAAGAAGAGCTCGAGGATGATGATGCGGAGGAGAGGGATCCGCAAACGGTCGAGGACGAGGTTCATGGCACACCGAACGATGAGGAAGAGCAAGCGGAAGTGGCTACTTCTTCCCAAGCCGGTGAGAAATATGAATCTGTCTTTAAGGCAAATTTTACAAAAGTTAAAGACCTCGAAACTGAGATATGGTATACCACTTGCAAGCATTGCAACAAAAAGTATAACTTGGGAATTTCTGGAGGGTACGGGAGCGCCACAAGGCATCTTAAGGCCAAGCACCCGGTGGAATATGCGAAATCGGACAAAGGCAAGGGAAAGCAAACATAAATTTCAAGGTTTGCAACTGGCCAACCCTTTGGTAATTTCTCCTATGATGATCAAAAACATTTGACTGGTATGTCTCATTTAATTGTTGAAGAAAATTTACCTTTTATTTTTTCTGAAAGTCTTGCTTTAAAAGAATATGCTCAAGGTTCTTTAAATCCCCAATTTTGAAACTATAGTCACAAAACAATTAAAAAAGAAGTTATAAGGCAATATGTTTTGGAAAAGCAAAAATTACAAACGTTTTTCGCAAACTTTGATGGACGTGTTGGTATATGTAGTGATATATGGGAGGATACTCATCATCATTTATATTATTTGGGTTTGACTGCACATTATATTGATGATGATTGGTGTATGCATAAATGTGTTCTTGCTTTTCGTGAATTTAATGATCGACACACCGGTGATAATATTTATATTCTCATTGAGCGTATTTTAATTGAGTATAATTTGATTAATAAGGTGTTTGCTATTGATTTTCATAATGCTACTAATAATACTGCTGCTATTTCTAGATTGCATGAATTGTGTGGTTCATCTTCTTTGATGAGTAGGTTTTTTCATCAGCGTTGTACATGTCATATTTTAAATTTATGTGTAAAGGACGGACTAGCAGCGTTGGGAGATGCTATGGAGGTGGTGAAGGGGAGGATTAAACTTATTTGGGCTAGTAATCAACTTAAGATGCAATGGAGAAATTATTTGAAAGAAAGACGTGTCAAATATTGTGTTTTTCCTAAAGATTTGTCTATTCGTTGGAATAGTACTTATAACTTAATTAAGGTGCTTATTAGATTTAAAACCCATTTTCCTGCTTTTTTAAAAGAATATGTTAACTATATTATAAAACCGGCCGACATCGACACTTGTGAAAAATTTGTGAATGTTTTGGTGTATTTTAATAATGCAACTCAAAGTTTTAGTCATGTTTATAAACCTACCGCAAACCAATTTTTTGTTGAAGCTATTAATCTCGCCGGCGCTTTTTGTGAATTTGCTGATGCCGTTTACGTTAGTTATTTTTGTGACTTCATGAAACAATTTTTTTAAAAAATATTATTCCTATATTCCGCATATATATAATATTGCATTTATTCTTGATCCTCGTTTTAGACATGCTCCTTTGGAGCAATGTTTAGATTACTATTGTGCTTCTTTTTTTGGTCCATTGTCTATGTACAACGAGAAGGCCATAGACCCGAAACAACAATTCCAAGAGGTTAGTAATTTATTATATCAATTATTTAATGAGTTTCATGCACAATATGGTAACACATTCCCTCCCCCGCCACGAACATCTTCTTCATCTAAAGGAAACTCAATTTTGAAATCTGCATTTGGCAATCTTATGAAAAAAAAGTAAATCAACTCCAGTTAATGAACAAAACTCGATCAACGAGCTTTCTTTGTATCTAACATTTCCTGTTGAATATGAAGAATGGGATGACTTTGACGTCCTTCGGTGGTGGAAGGAAAAAGAGAGAACGTTCCCGATCTTATCAACGATGGCTAAGCAAGTGCTAGCAATGCCGGTATCAACAGTTGTTGTGGAACAAGAGTTTAATGCGGCCAGCAACGTCCTAACGGATTACAGAACGAGATTGAGCGCAAACTCTCTTAAGACTAGGGATGGACTAAACCGGGCCGGCCCGACCCGGAATGGGCCCGGCCCGTTACTGTTTGGGCCCAAACCGGACCGAGACCGGTTGGCCGGTTCCGGGCTTTTAGCCCATTTGGGCGGGTCGGGCAGGCCGAGCTCGGGCCCAATTTTTGGTGAACCGGCCCGAGCGGTTCGGGACAGGCCCGATTCAATTTTTTTTTGGTTTTTCAATTTTTTTTGCTTCTCTAGGTTAGGGTTGGGTGTTTTGGGGGGGGTTGGGGGGTGGGTGAAGGGGTCAGGGGTCGGGGTCGGGTGTTAATTAGAAACCAAAAAAAACAAATTGAATTTGACCCGGGCCCGGCCCGGCCCGACCCGGTTAGGCCCGGACCCGGTATCAACTTGGACCGGTTCCGGGCCCAACATTTTGCCAAAAAAGCCCGCCCGGGCCCGACCCGGAACCGGACCGGCCCGGGTCCATCCCTACTTGAGACGCTTGTTTGCTTCCACAATTGGTTGAAGGCCAAACGTAGAACTCAAGAAATTAGCATTGAACTCACCCATCACTTTATGGAAGAAACAATCGAAGATGGCGGAAATTCCGATTGATTCTTATTTATTAAAAAGTGTATTTCATGTTTTAATTTTTGCTCAATTTCCACTTTATTTGAAACATATTTCAAATAAATATATTTTAAATTTTTTATGCACAACTAATCTTAATTTAATATTTAAACAAAAAAACAATAAATATATCTTAATTTTTTATGCCCAAACCGGCCCACTACCCGGCCGGGTAGGCCCGACCCGGACCGGACCCGGTATCACCCCGGGCCGGTTCCGGGCCCATGTTTTTACAAAAAAAGCCCGCCCAGGCCCGGCTCGGAACCGGACCAGCCTGGGTCCATCCCTAATGTTAAGAGTGTAGCATTAAAGATGCTCTTAGTATCCGGGCAAGTAACAAGGATCGTCACTGAAGTCAATCACATAACTACCTTTTTTATTGTGATGATTAAGATTTTCTAAATTAACACTGTTGGTACAATAACAACATATTCTTTTTCAACTTTCCGTGAGACATTAAAACCCATCCAAAAAAAGAAAATTTAACAGCCCATGAAAAACAATGGAAAAAGTTACACACTAAAAATCAGTTGTAACTTTTTGTTCAACTAATGGTTTATATGGTACACAAGTGCATTAGGGAATAATGAAGCACAAACTACCTGGATGAGGCTTCACCTAGCAACCGAGGCTGAGGCCCTCTTGCACCATTTATTGTCTTGACTTTCTCATAATTGAATGATGGTTAAATACAGGCACGTTTTTTTTTTTTGAAACATGGTTAAGGCACAACTATATGAATGAAAGCTTCGTAGAACTACGGATTGTCAAACAGGCACCTCCGGATCGTTGTAGTGAGTTCACCTGCTGGAGTTGGGTGAAGAATGATGATACATACTGCGAAACAAACAGCAATAGCAGTGGTTGTGAACACAAGCGGACGAGTAGCGAGAAATGTCTTTACAAATAAAGGGCTACAAGACTTCCGTTCTTTGGTGAGATCCACACTCTCTGTCGTGATATTTAATAATGGAACAGCTGAGATATCATTTGGAAATGCCAATCTCGACGCTGACTTGCACATATCATCCTGCATTGTAAATATAAACCGTATATAAGCAGAAAATATAATTTTTCAGAGTTTGAGATGCACATTTTGTTAACAAATTCACAAAGCACAAAGATCTCAATATACTTTCACAGTTTACTTAAATAGGGAGAGCACAATTTCATATAAAAAGGACCAATCGAAATGCAATTTGGACCTATTTTAGATAGAAACTTCAAAATGTTGACATTCTTAGGCTTTCAAAAGAGATAAGTTTCTTATGTGAGAGCTGCTAGTAAGTAGTAACTGATCTTTTTAGTCCAAAGGTCTTCAAAAAAAGTGTACCATAAAAGCCTATCATGCATGCATAACTAGATAATTTGGACGAGGCCACTTAATGGGATTGTTAAGGCATCCCCCACTAACAGAACATAAGGTTACAAACTCACATTAAGGTTTTGAGTTACTCCTCTTATAAAACAAACCTTTTAGATAGAACTACCTAGTTTTAATAAGAACTATTCAGCAAAAAATCAATCAATAGAGAAGAAAACACCAAAAGCCATATGATGGAATAAAGCAAAATGGTTCACTAAACTGTTTGCGCTTCTTTGTTATGAAGCAGCGGTCAGTCCATGCAATTTTTGAAGCGATTTTCACTTTGGATTATCCGGAAACAGTCTCTTTGCTTTAGTGCAGGGGTAAGGCTGCGTACATCCGCCCCCCTTACCCCACCGAAGGTGGGAGACTTTGCGACACTGGGGGTGATGATGATATTTTTTACGTGAAAAGCATAGTAATGACAAGGTGACTATGTACCTATGCAGGGGCATGATGGACTAACCTTATTTATAACTGGAGCAACAGCTTGCAATTCATTTTTGCAGGTTTGAGTGAAGGAAGTCCCCCCTCTTGTAGAGCTCCCGACAAGAACCTCTCTCTCCTTTAATCTTTGAGAGAGGAATACTTGTGCACTTTCTAAAGTCACAAGGAAATTATTCATTTCAGAAGCAGCAATCTTAACAACTGAACTACTGTCCATCACCATTTTAATGTGCGGCAAAGCTCTTTCTAGTATTGAAGTTGACTCGTTTTCTATCAAAAGGTTTAATAACCCTATGAATCGTTGCATGAGATTACATGTCAAAAGTTGAATGGTTCCCAATACCGGCTCCCTTATCAACCATGCAACATCCAGCATGAAATCTGATGATTCTGCATGACGCAACTTGGAATGCTCACAAGAAGGACAACTTGATACAATTTCAGCACCATCAGGGGGGAGGGGTTTATTAAACACTTCTAATAGCCTCTCCATATCTGCACATATGTCCTTGCTCGCAACAAGAACAGGAACAAAGTTCGACAAGCCAGACTCATTTTCAACCTACAAAGGAGTTTAGTTAAAGATGCTGCAAAAAGCAAACACCAGACAACGAAGCAAAACACTATGGTCTTCTTGCTTAAGAGATAAAAATAAATTCAAGATATAATTTACATTCAAGATTTATTTGCATTATTCCATAATTATAAACAAGACAAGATCTTTAAACTCATTCGAGAAATGAGAAAATGGATGTTGCAAGACAAACTTGTTTTCCTCCTGCTGGCATGCCTTCAGTATAAAACATAAATTCTGAAGAAAACGGATATTGTAAATCCTGGTCATTCTAATGTACATAAAGTATACGCTTTAGAGTATACACAAACACCAAATGCATGACTACCGCTGTTAGGGACCTGAACACTACCAATAATTTTGTTCAATAATAAGGTTTAGGCCCTATAACTTAAGAAGTGGGCTGGCCCATTAGAAATAGAATAAATAAGGGTGAGTGGTGGGTAGATGAGGGGGACAGAACTTGGGATCAGGATTGGGATATTGGGAGTGAGAGACCACTCAAAGAGTCTCAAACCTTTCCTATCGTGACTTTCTGTATTCCTTCACTAAATTTTCATTAATAAACTACTACTTTCTTCTTGGATTCTTCCGTTACTTATCATTGGTATCAAAGCCTAGGATCACTGCACCTTTGTATGGTCTTCACTCGATCGAACATGGAGCAGCAGATAAATAATTTGGAGATATCGCTGGAGCGATCTATGGCCGATATGCGCACTGAGATGAAAGCTTTGATGGACGAAAAAGTACAGTTGTTGCTGGAGAAGATGCAAAGTCTCGAAGTCCAGGGCAGTCACAGGAGAAGAAGAGGACGATCGACCACCAATCGTCGACGCCAGACTTCTGCCAGCATGAGTTCGTCCAATTCCGGAGGTAACCCTCATGATTCTCAATCCTTTTCTCGTGCTCTTGAGCATTCAAGAATTAATGACCGGGTTTATACCTGAAGAAAGGTGGATATACCTCTGTCTAGTGGAGAGGATGCATATGGATGGCTTATCAGGGTTGAACGCTATTTCAAACTCAACCATGTAGCAGAAGAGGATAAAGTAGAAATAATCTTGATAGCATGGCCGGAAAAGCTCTGAATTGGTACCAATGGTGGGATGAACAGACCGATGATCACGCCTGGGGTAATTTTAAGGAAGCTTTGATCAGACGCTTCCAGCCGGATTTAGTTCAGAACCCGTTTGGTCCGATGCTCAAAAGTAAGCAAACTAATTCAGTAATGGAGTACAGGAATCATTTCGAAATGGTTGTAGCTCCCCTCAAAATTGTTGACCCAGAGATGTTAAAAGGAGTATTTCTCAATGGCCTCAAAGAAGAAATTAGCACAGAGCTGAAGTTGTACCAGACCAGTGGGTTAACTGATCTCATGGACAAAGCCCTGCTTGTTGAACGGAAAAACATGACATTAAAAGGAGAACAAAATAAAGAAGAAGACAAAAAAGGCTGGAAGGAACAGGGAGGGAAAAGGGTAAGACCCTGGAACTGGGTGGAAGCAACAAAGGGAAGAACACATGCTGTGACTCCGGAGAAAACACATTCAGAGAACAAACTGGAGGAATCACCAAAACCGAATAAGACATGGGAGGGAGGCCAAAGGTTGACACAATTAGAGTTAGAGGTAAGAAGTAAAAAGGGCTTATGTTTCAAATGTGGAAACAAATGGAGCAAAGAACATGTTTGTGGAATGAAACATTATCAATTTATCTTGATGGAAGAGCCAGAAGAAGTGCAGGGAACAGAAGATCAAAGAGATGAACGGGATGAAGCTGCAAACCTGCTGAAAGCAAATGCCAAATCAGTCTCTTATCATCCACCTTGAGGACAAGGTGGAAGTTCGAGGGGGGAGTGTGATAGGTACCACAATATCACAGTAGAAAATAGGATATTATTGATGATGATTTCAGAGGTTGAACTGGATTACAATGGCGTAGATAGAAAAAATAGAGAAGAACGGATACCGTTGAGGCTGTTCGAGTTGTCTCCCACTCCCAAGCCTAATTCCAAATCCAATTTTCTGCCTACCCCTCTTCTCCCCTTCCCATTCTTATAGTAATTATATATCCTAACGGCCCAGCCCATATTTTATGACATGGCCCGGGACCCTTACTTATACACTACCACACTTATTTAATATACTTCTATTATTATTAGTATTAGTATACTAATGGGTTCCTATCATATCTCCTCCCTTAGACAACCACCTTGTCCTCAAGGTGGGTGATAGGAACCGGCTTGGACTTTCAGCTTTACTTTTATCCTTGCGCTTCTTCCTTCCCAGCTCACTGCTTTCTGGAATAGGAGCTTCATTACTTGAACCTTCTCTGTCATTTGCTCAGCCCCATATTTCTCTAAGATTCTCACAGCTTCTTCATGCATCCCATTATTGCCATGAGTTTGGGGCTTTTCCAGCTTGGCAAGTCCTTCACATCCCAGGTCAGATGGTGGGGTTGGCTTGCATCTATAGGATTTTGACAAAAACCAGGTTGTGACTTCACCAGCAATCTTTCCCAAAGCCCAAACAGCCTGATCACAAACATCATCATCATGGAGTGAATTTAGAAACTGTATGAACATAGTAACACCATCCTTCAGCAGGGCAGTAGCACTCTCTACAACTCTGGGCTCACCAGACAGTATATCCTGTGCAATTTGAGAAAAACACCATGGGCTTAACATGACCCTCTTGCCTTGGGGTGTTAGTTTTACAAATTCCCCAGCACCATCTATGTCTAAATGTTTAGCCACCCTATTGTGCAATATGGATAATTCTGGCTCACCAAACTGAGGTGGAGTAAGAACTGGCACTCAGGTAGCGTACGCGCATCTATTTTCCTCAATCTCGTTAAGCCTCTTGCAACTGGTCATCCCTGAAGTCCAGCACTTAGTGGTCCAATCAATTTCCCTCTTCGACCATAGCCTTCCACTAGCATCTTTCTCAACTGGTCCCGCTTGTACACACTCCTTGTTCACATACATCCATTCCGTCCGTGGTTTCATAATTGCAGTTGTAGCTATTAAGTTCGACTGCCAAGGTATAGCAGTTCCTTCTGATGCTTCCTGAACTATAAAGTTTTCAGAAATCACCTGGTTCTCCAATTCAGAACCAACAATTTTGTCATCAGCTGACTCATATTCCAGGGCAGTCAAGAATTGATTCGCCACAGCAGATTTCTCCTCATGTCCTTCATCTTTACCTATGAATGTATCCTCAGAGAGAGGTTTCCGTGGATTGCCAGACTCCTGTGACTCGGACAGCAAGGGCGAACTGGAAGCTCCTCCTTCTGACCACGTTTTACCTTGAAGTGAGCTGCTGGTGTATGAAGAAGTCTGCTAACCTGGAGATACGGCTTGCTTAGAAGATTGCAAACTGGAAGTAGATATAGGTAAGGAAACCTGTGAACTGGTAGAAACTGTTTGCGACTGCGATTGCCAAGAAATTCCCGATTGTGAACTATGAGATGACGTTCGCGAAGAAGCCAGATAACTCGAATGAAGTGCTCGCGACGGAGAATAGACCTGTGCACGGGACGAGGTTTGCGAATTAGGCAAAACTGTTCGCGATGGTGAGCTGTAGGGAGAAACAATAGTTCGCCTAGAAGATTGCGAACTGAGAGAATAGTCCAGCGACAACCAGAGAACTGGAAGGAGTTTCTCGCGATTTAGAAAAAACCTGCGCAGTTCGCGACAATCTGGGAGAAATAGCTGGCATCTGCGAACTGAAGGACGTTGTTGTCGACTGTTAGAACTCTGCAATTTAACAATTCACAGAATCTACACAAGAACTCAATGGCAACTTTTATTCACGTAGGCAACCAGGTAACAATGAGCTGAAGCCCCCCAGAATGACTAAAGTCAGAAACAGCCTCCTCACAATATCCAGCTTACTACTATTTATAGTATTACAGACTAACAGAAGGTCGTTATTAGCTCAAATAGAAATATAACTACAACTAACTCTTCTATTTATTAATCTAATAGGTTGATCCCTAACAATACTCCCTTCCTAAACATCCACCTTGCCCTCAAGGTGGGTGATATGAAACAGCCGCAACTTTCAGCTTCATCTTCATTCTTATGCCCCAAGCTTCCCAATACCTCACTGAATCCTGGATTTGTCGCTTCAGTACTTGAAACTTCATTTTCCTGTTCTTCACTGTCAGTATGAGCAAAAACATAATCCTGGTGGCAGAATACTCCTTGTGCTTACTTATGAACTCTTCAAATAAATCATTAACCCATTGAATAAGCACAACCTCACTTATTGACTCTCCATCTTGTTTTGGGCTTAATGCTCCAATTGGTTTTGCAAGAACCAAGTAAGTAAACGACTTTATCAAATCCAGATATTCTGAGGAACATTCAGCCAGAACCCAAGGAGACAAAGGAGACTTAGTTGATTCATCATAAGATCTTCCCATAGGTTTGTTGAGAATCATGATGTACTCACAGTTTATAGTCCTATAAAACCGACAGTTGAAACCTTCCACGTATCTTCCTAGTTGTTTATCAATTCTCAGAGATTTTTCCTCCTCATTTTCCTTGCTTGGACCATCATACTTTGATCTGTTTCTTTCCAAATCAACTTCTTCCCCTAACTTGGTTAGTGCCATTGAAACTCTTGAGATGCATTGATCACTGTCCACTAGCACATAGCAGTACCCTCTCACATGGTATGCCCTCTCAACACGCCACCCTCCTGAATTATTAGATGTATCATTTCCTTTATGAAAACAGGACCAAGAGCTCAGGCCAGAAGAAAAAACATTTGGATTCAGTCTCAAGACAGCATGAGTAAAAATTGTAGTTGACATCAGTAGGTCCTGATAGATGATCAATGAATAATAATTCCTGTTCTCAACACCAGATTCTAACACCCAGATGTTTGAATGAACTTCAATAACACCCTCTCTCCCCACAGTCAACATAATTAAAGAACTAAAATCATTGGATCCTTGTTGCTGATGCTGGAAGATGGAAGAATCAAGACCAGAGCTGACAAAGTCCCTGTAAATGCCACTTACGAGTACCAGGGACCTAGCAAATGAGCTTCTAGCCACAGAATAAGAATTTTTCACAGCATTATCATCAAACCAATAATCCAAGCTTACATCTCCCTGAAGTGATATACAAACTGATGGCATTATCCTTACATGTTCACCACTTATCAATGCCACTTGGAAGATAGCAGGGTTGGTTTCATGGTCAGACATCTGGAATTTGTTGGCGTAACCCTCAGTAATATTACCAACCTTTTTCTTCCAATTTCCAGTAATTCCTCCCATTTTATCTGATGAAATTTCCGTAGGTTGATTAACCTCCTCTTCAATGTCCGTTTCATTAATTGAAGGTATAAGTGATGATGAGATGTCAGGTCCAGCGAGTGAAGAAACCTGCGAAGTAGGAACTTCTGCTCGCGTGGAAGCCAGAAGACCAGAAAATTTGGCAACTGCAATGAACCTTGGCTTTTCGAATTTATGCAGCGACGTATCTTCCTCGATCTTCCTCGCCCACGAGGTTGTGGCCGCAGCATGGTGCGCAACTCATCCAATCCGGTCCTCCTTTCCTTCGCCCCATCCCTTTCTACCTTTTCTTTGCTCTTCGTATACTTCGCCTTCGCTATTTTTCCTCGCTCCACCTTTTCCGCGATCTTTCCCATTTTTCCGTGTGAAGCCTTTTGTGAGTGCGAAACAGAAGAAACAGTTCGCGATTCCTTCTGTGATGAAGAGTTCTGCGAATGGTGAGAAACTTCCGCACCTTCTGGTCTATCAAAGTTCTTCGCATGTCTGTGCCCCGAAGTGCGATGCGTTGAATGCGTAGTATGCGA
Source organism: Cuscuta europaea (assembly GCA_945859875.1). Taxonomy (NCBI): domain Eukaryota; kingdom Viridiplantae; phylum Streptophyta; class Magnoliopsida; order Solanales; family Convolvulaceae; genus Cuscuta; species Cuscuta europaea. The sequence goes on along the minus strand of CAMAPE010000038.1, from coordinate 2,999,852 downwards.
CCTGCTTCTGGATCGGTTCTGGTCACGATTAACTAAGGTCTTGAGCTTCACCTGCTCCAGTTTTGAGCGCTTTTCCTTCTCCAGTTTAGAGCTCTTTTCCGTCTCTAGTTTTGAGCGCTTTTCTTTCTCCACTTTTCCTCGCTCAACCTCTTCCGCGAGCTTCTCCATTTTTTCGCGCGAACCCTTTCGCGACTGCGAATCAGAAGGAACATTTCGCGCTCGGTCTCTAGTTCGCCTGCGAGGTTGATGACCGATCTTGTTTATTCTACTCCACATCTCCGCAGCCCAATCATCGAAGGATTGTTGATTTTGTTCGACCTTTTCCTGTTTCTTCTCCATCTGCGACAAACTTCTTTTAGCGACAGAATTTCCACACTAGCGATCGTAGCTCTCTGATACCAATGTTAGAACTCTGCAATTTAACACACAATTCACAGAATCTACACAAGAACTCAATGGCAACTTTTATTCACGTAGGCAACCAGGTAACAATGAGCCGAAGCCCCCCACAATGACTAAAGTCAGAAACAGCCTCCTCACAATATCCAGCTTACTACTATTTATAGTATTACAGACTAAAAGAAGGTCGTTATTAGCTCAAACAGAGATATAACTACAACTAACTCTTCTATTTATTAATCTAATAGGTTGATCCCTAACATCGACCGCAATCGCGACCTCTCTCTGGATTGAAGCTGTTCATTCATCGCGGCCATGGATGCCGCTAAGTCTGCCGCCAAATTTTCCATTGCAGTACGCCGATCATCCACCGATGATCGTAACATCTCTTGTACCTCGGACAGTTTCCCCTTCATCTCTGCCAAATTCCGTTCCAGAGTATCCATGCGAAACTCCATTTTCGCTCTTGTTCTTACCATCCACCACAGAACGTAAGTGTTGCTGAGGTCGCCAATCAATTCCGATCACCAAGAGCTAGTGCTCTGATACCATTGATAGGTACCACAATATCACAGTAGAAAATAGGATATTATTGATGATGATTTCAGAGGTTGGAATGGATTACAATGGCGTAGATAGAAAAAATAGAGAAGAACGGATACTGTTGAGACTGTTCGAGTCGTCTCCCACTCCCAAGCCTAATTCCAAATCCAATTTTCTGCCTAACTCCCCTCTTCTCCCCTTCCCATTCTTATAGTAATTATATATCCTAACGGCCCAGCCCATATTTTATGACATGGCCCGGGATCCTTACTTATACACTACCACACTTATTTAATATACTTCTATTATTATTAGTATTATTATACTAATGGGTTCCTATCAGAGTGATGTTAGGGACCTGAACACTACCAATAATTAGAGCCTTATTAAGTCATTTTTATTTTGTTCAATAATAGGGTTTAGGCCCTATAACTTATTAGAAGTGGGCTGGCCCATTAGAAATAGAATAAATAAGGGTGAGTGGTGAGTAGATGAGGGGGGCACAACATCGGATCAGGACTGGGATATTGGGAGTGAGAGACCACTCAAAGAGTCTCAAACCTTTCCTATCATGACTTTCTGTATTCCTTCACTAAATTTTCATTAATAAACTACTACTTTCTTCTTGTATTCTTCCGTTACTTATCACCAGAACTTTGACAGGAAAAAGATGATGCAAAAAAGACATTACATGGATGGAAAGAAAGCTGAATACACATATATAATCTAGTGTATGCCTTACCTCAATAAATGCAGGGCCATATAGATCTGCATTGATTCGAGGAACACTGACCTTCACCAACTGATGGTCTAAACTACTAGAATCCCGTTCTATCTTACAGCACGGGGTAACACAAAAGTCATTTGCTAAATACTTCCCAGAAAATGATACAAGAAAGCTGTCATATGTGAGAAAAGACAGGTTTAGTGATTTTTATAACAATCAGATACGAGAATTAAAAGGTGCCTAAAGGCTAGAACAGACAACTTCATTCATTTCTTGGAAAAGTAACAAATGTGGTTTTGAAGTTGGCATTCATAGTCCAGCGCAGCCAGCGCTCAGAGTAAAGAAATATCCTTCGGTCCTTCCTAAATTCATAGGCAAAAAATTCACAAATAACGACAGCCACATAAGAGACATTGCTTAAGAGAAACAAAATCAAAGGTAGAAGCTAAATCTTTCTTAGATCTGAAGCATGAACCAGTCGTCATTACCAAAGCTTGACTAAAAGGGGATGCAATCATGCAAGTTTATGAGAGCAAACATCTTCATGTATTCATTATGTTGGCAAGAGAACCAAGATGATGTGAAATAGAATGATAAGCTTATATGAAGCTGTTTTATCATCGACTGTCATTGATACTTTTATGCTATAAACATACATGACAGACAAATGAAGATGTAAAGTACAATGATTAACCATGTATAAAGCTGTCTAATCCATGTGTGGCACTGATAGTCATACCGGAATTTCGACTGAAGTAGATTGGTTCCACATACAAAGAACTCCATTGGTTTGCCAGCCTCAAAGCAAATAGGATGCACATAGTTGAGCATTGGACTTTTTCCTTTTAACTTGACTTTCATTATCGATGTTCCTCCTGATAGGAAATTCAATAGATTGTAAAAGGGGATTTTTAATATAAAAAACATATCTTCAGTTAGACACACAGACATATACACACATGTAAACACACATGTAATATGTGTGCATGTGGTTGGGTTCAAGCGAAAACAAGTAGTTAAGAAAAATAAGAATTCATCTAGACAGTGATCTTGGGAATCCAAACGGCCATACATATTTGTGCACAGAAGAATGGTGGACTTTATCACATGAAAGTGTTGTCCGTTGACTAATTAAATGGTCATTAATTGTTATATCTACCCATTCACTGTATTAATATAAATGACTTAGGTGGCTAGGTGCATTCTCAATTGTCATAGGAATAACTTTTTTATTTGAAAAAAAAATACTACGGATCTCTCTCACTATCTACACACATGCACATATACATACATATGTGTATCACGCCCCCGTGTGTGTGTACTATGCCACATATCCCTCATTCATTATCCAACCCCTGCCATCTTACCTTTAGTAACACGAAATACCATGTTATTCAGATAAACAAGAAAGGTGCCTCTTCCAAGGAGCATATTTCCTGGTGAGCGCATAAGTTCTTGCAACTGTACTGTTGGCTCTTCTAGCAACTGCAATAAAATGTTGTATAATTATGCTGTTGTATATGCCACAAGTAAAAAATGTGTGCTTAGTTAACACGAGACTTTTTTGGCCATGTACTGAAGCTCCAAACCGATGCACTCAATTTATAACCTTGAGGTAGCGAGGTTCATTTTCAATTGAAACTCATTGAGCTATGGACAGAGGCGGAACCAGAACAATTTTTGAGGAGGGGCTAAGAAATACATCAAAACTTAAAATATTGTAATATGTCAAAAAACATTACTATGAATTGTTCGAAGAAGAAACAAGTTTAGAAAACTATGTCTTGCGTGTTTGCATGTGTTGAAAACGTTGCAAAGTTGCTTCGTTTTCGATTTAAAAAAAAAATCTTCTTCGTGTATATCACCAAAATATACTCCAATCATGGAAATTTATCAAACCAAGCTGGTTGAAAACGTCTATTATCTTTATCATACGCTTTTCGGGGGTAAACATGACCTACCAGTCTCCAAGGACCTCTTGTTAAGTACTCTCTTCGAACTTGATCTTCAAAATTGACAGGTTTACACAAATCGGGATCACTCACAATATCATTTGGAATAAATTTCATACGAGAACGTTTTGGCCTATTACTTTCATCGTTACCTTGTCTAGCAGACCCACCACCCGCCTTACAAATTGTAATATAGACATAGTTAACCTACCAAATTAAAAAATTATAATATATTAAGTTTTAAATTACGAAATTTTAAATTGTAAAATTCACACATGACACATATCTTCGTGAATAGTAGTCATTCTTATTTAATTAGAGTTGAAGAATGGAGTTTTATTAATTGATTGCAAATACAGAAGCTAAATACAATTTATAGGCCTAGGCTAACTTAATAAAGGAGAGAGTAATTATGTACAAGATCTTCTAATTAATACAAATCTCCTACTTGATTCTAGGAAATCAGATCATGATCAGAACAAATCTCATTATAATCAACCAAATATTTTAATATCTCCACACTCCCCCTCAAGATGGTGAATGGATGTCTATCATTCCCATCTTGCAAGTAAGTTCTCGAAAACGCTCTACTGGAAGCCCTTTGGTGAGCACATCAGCCAACTGAAGCCCTGAAGGAACATACTGCGTAGAAATAAGATCACTATCCAGTTTTTCCTTGATGAAGTGTCGATCTATTTTTATGTGTTTTGTTCTATCATGCTGGACTGGATTATGAGCTATACTAATAGCAGATTTATTATCACATAAGAGTCTCATAGGAGCTTTAAATGGTATTTTCAAATCTCCTAATATGATCTTCATCCATAATAATTCACAAACTCCTTGAGCCAAGGCCCTGAATTCTGCTTCTGCACTCGATCGTGCCACGACATTCTGCTTCTTGCTCCTCCATGTCACTAAATTTCCACCCAAGAACATGCAATATCCAGTAGTAGACCTCCGGTCAACAATTGACCCTGCATAGTCTGCATCTGTATAAATCTCCATAGACAGATGTTCCTCCTTTTTGAATAGCAGTCCTCTCCCAGGACTTGCCTTCAAATACTGCAAGATTCTATTCACTGACTGCAAGTATTTTTCGCGTGGATCATGCATGAACTGACTAACCACACTAACAGGATATGCTATGTCAGGCCTTGTGTGAGATAGGTATATGAGTTTTCCCACGAGTCTCTGATATTGAGTCTTCTCTACTTTTGGGCTCTCCTCTTCACTCCCAATCCTGTGATTTTGCTCTATGGGTACTCCAGTGATTTTGCAGCCTAACTTACCAGTTTCTTTGAGAAGATAAAGGACATATTTTCTTTGGAAAATGAAAATGCCTTGTTTTGAGTACGCCACTTCCATGCCTAGGAAATATTTGAGCTTTCCAAGGTCTTTCATTTCAAACTGAGCTGCCAACTCCTTTCTTAGTATTTGTTTTTCATATTCATCATTCCCTGAAATGATCATATCGTCTACATAGACTAACAAAAGAGTCAGTTTGCCATTTCTAGTGTGTTTTATAAAGAGGGTATGATCACCTTGGCTTTGTTTATACCCCAGTGATACCATGGCCTGAGTAAACCTTCCAAACCATGTCCGGGGTGATTGCTTGAGCCCGTATAGGGCCTACTTCAATTTGCAAACCATATTTCTCCCTGAAGTAGGGGCATACCCTGGCGGAATCCCCATACATACCTCTTCTTCTAAATCTCCATGCAAGAAAGCGTTTTTTACATCGAACTTTTGTAACTCCCAATCAAAGTGGGCTGCTAAGGATAAAATAATCCTTACTGTATTCATTTTTGCTACAGGAGCAAATGTATCTTCATAATCAATCCCGTAGGTCTGGGTGAAACCCTTTGACACTAACCTTGCCCTATACCTGTCAAGTGTACCATCAGATCGGTACTTAATTGTGTATATCCATCTACAGCCTACTGTTTTTTGTTATTTGGTTTTTCAACCATCTAATACGGTTAACAAGTTTTTTCAACATGATTTGGAGAAACAACAAGATGCCAACGAGTTGGAGGAAGAGTACTCTTATCCCCTTATTTAAGAATAAAGGTGATGTACAAGAATGTGCCAACTATCGAGGGATTAAGCTTATGAGTCAGTCACACCATGAAACTTTGGGAGCGAGTGATTGAGCAAAGACTTCGAAGAACTGTGAAGATTTCAGAGAATCAATTCGGTTTTATGCCTGGTCGTTCAACAATTGAGGCCATTCACCTTCTTCGGCAACTTATGGAGAAGTATAGAGACGCTCATAAGGATCTGCATTTGGTGTTCATTGACTTAGAAAAGGCATATGATAGGGTACCTCGGGAAGTTCTTTGGTGGGCCTTAACTAGGAAAGGCATATCACGCAAGTATATCAGCATCATCATGGATATGTATGAGGATTGTACTACAAGTGTCCGTACTAGTGTAGGGAGGACTGAAGAGTTCCCTATTACTATCGGAGTGCACCAAGGATCGGCTCTGAGCCCTTTCTTATTTGCCATAGTCATGGATGAACTTACGAAGTCAATTCAAGATGATATATCGTGGTGCATGATGTTTGCTGACGATATTGTATTGATTGATGAGACGCAATCAGGTCTTAAATCAAAGTTGGAAGTATGGCGACAAACATTGGAGAATAAGGGTTTCAAACTAAGTCGGAGCAAGACAGAGTACATGGAGTGCAAGTTTGGTGAAGGTAGAAGCAGTGGTAATAGCGGAATTACTCTGGATGGTAAGGAGATACCAGTCAGCGATATGTTCCGTTACTTGGGCTCCATAATTCAGAAGGACGGTGAGTTCGATGGAGATGTGTCCCATAGAATCAGAACAGGGTGGATGAAGTGGAAGAGTGTGTCAGGATTTCTATGCGATCGAGGTATGCCATCTAGACTGAAGGGTAAATTTTATAGGACATCAATTAGGCCTGCATTACTGTATGGCGTAGAGTGTTGGGCGGTGAAACAATGTCACATTCAAAAGATGAGTGTGGCAGAGATGCGCATGCTGCGTTGGATGTGTAGGCATACAAGGAAGGACCGCGTGAGGAATGAGACAATCAGACAAAGGGTGAGAGTAGCACCTATTGAAGACAAGATGCGAGAGTCGCGCCTACGGTGGTTTGGTCATGTGCGTAGAAGACCGAGTGATGCACCTGTCAGACGAGTTGAGATGTGTGGAGAAGAGACAGGGAAGAGAGGGAGAGGAAGACCCAAACAAACGTGGGTTAAGGGAGTTCGAAGTGATATGCTTCTTCTGGGGTTGGATGAGGGCGTGACTTTGGAAAGAGCTAAGTGGAGGGCGGGTATTCATGTGGAGGAGTGATCTCGTATCATCTTTTCCCCTCATCTTTTTTCCTTGTTTTCTATACTTATATATAAGCATTATTTGTATCCTTTTTATTTTATCATTTTTATGTATATTCATCTCTTTTTTATATTATCTTTTTATAATAGCTTATCTTTTTTATCTTTATTTTCTTTCTTTTCCTTTTGGTGGTGATATCATGTATCGATTCATGTTAGCCGACCCCAATATCTTTTGGGACTAAGGCTTGGATGTTGTTGTTGTTGTTGTGGTTTTTCAACCATCTCCCAAGTTTTATTCTTTTCTAGTGCATGCATAGAAAGATTCTTAGTACACACAAACTGAGATATAGGGTACTTGGTGCAAGATCGTTTTTTCTTTCTCAACGCAATGGGTTAGTCATCAGGGTTTGGCTCACAATATTTGTTAGGCTCGGAGTTAGGAGCATTTAAACACGAATTATAAGGCTCGAGGCTGTGAGTACTTACCTCAAGGTCAGACGATTGGTCTTGATGATGGATTAGGACGGATTTAGCTTTTCGTTGGTACTTTATACGGTACCTGTCATCATTATTGTGCACTGGTACATCACTGTCCTTAGGGGCAGGAATAGGACGTGAATTCAAGGGTACATGTATTAAAGGAAGAATAGGAAACTCAGGGGACTCAACTTCCTGTCTACCCTCCCCCTGAACCTGAGAATTAGGATAAAAAGATTCGGTTTCCAGAAAAGTGACATCCATGGATATATATAAACATGGCGACTAGAAGGATGATAACACTTATACCCTTTTTTTATTTGGTGCATATCCTATAAATATACATTTAAGAGCCCTAGGGTCTAACTTACTTCGATGAGGACCATGAACATGAACAAATGCAGAACAACCAAAAACACGACTCTGGAGACTTGACATAGTGGGCACCGATGGAAAGAAATTATTTATAAAATGTATAGGGCTAACACCAGATAAAACCCTAGATGGTAACCTATTGATTAAATAAGTAGCGGTCAACACAGCTTCTCCCCAATAAAACTTGGGAACATTCATTTGAAAGAGTAATGCTCTAGCAATTTCAAGAAGGTGACGGTTTTTCCGTTCACCAACACCATTTTGTTGTGGGGTGTCAACACAAGTCAATTCATGAACATCACCATTTTGTTTAAGAAAATCAGAAAAGTTCCGATTTACATATTCTTTCCCATTGTCTGACCGTAACCGTTTGATAGGTTTTCCAAATTGGGTTTGAACCATGTGGAAAAAATTAACAAATAGTTGAAACACTTCTGATTTATCATTCATAAGAAAAACCCACGTAATCCTAGAACAGTCATCAATAAAAGTGACAAACCATTTTGCACCAGAAATATTTGAAACGGACGAAGGTCCCCAAACATCCTCCCTTTAAAGTTGTTCGGGCCATGTTTCCCCATTTATTTACAAAATTGTCAGTTGAGTCTTTTCACTCTTTTCACTGTGATGTAATTGTCAAAATATGGTGTATGTCAAATCTGACAAAATTGTTCGGAACATGAAGCACATGCTTAAGGTGAAGAGATGAATTCAGGTTGATGTTACCACATCCAGTAATGGGAGTTTGGGATCCATTAGCAACAGTGATATGGTGTTTGTTTGGTAAAGTGGAATATGAAGATAAATGTGAGATGTGAGGTGTCATGTGATCTGTAGCACCAAAGTCAATAATCCAGCTATGATTAGTACTCAAAGCATCAAAAGATAAGAAGGTAGAATTCTTACCAGTCATTGTTAGAGAACAATTACCAATGGGTGTACTCAAGGAGTCCATAAGTGCTCTTAGGCGCTCAAGTTCTGCTTTGCTAAGGCCGGGGATATCTTCTGTGGGTGAAGTAGGTGGATTGCCTTCAATTTCCAGATTAGAAACAGTGTGATTTGCACGTCTCTGAACAATATTTTTGGACCTGCTTATACGTCCAAGGACTTTATCCCTTCCATGCAGTTTGAAACATGTGTCCTTTGTATGACCAGATTTTTTACGGTAAGTGCACCATCGATCCTCACTGTTGGACTTCAAAACGGGGCCTCTCAAAGTGGATCCTTGTATGGAACCCTTTCCGGTGGCTAAAGCTGAACCATCAACTGATTTCTCTTCCATCATCACCGACCTCCTACTTTCTTCACCACGAACAGTGTGAAAGACTTCTGAAAGAGATGGCAGTTTCTTATTACCCAAAATTTGAACCCGAATGGGATCAAATTCAGAGTTGAGCCCAGAGAGAAACTTAAATATCCGTGTTCTTTCAATAAATTGGGTTAGTGCAGTGGAGTCTTCACGACACTTCATTGTCAAACTTTGATACTGATCTAATTCGATCCAGAGACCATTTAGAGTGCTATAATAGTCAGTTACAGAGAGAGTTCCCTGCTTAGTATTAAACACTTTATTTTCCAATTCAAAACATGCTGAGAGATCTTGTTTCATGGAATATGTTTCTGCCAGATTCTTCCAAATCTCCCCAGCAGTTGCGAAAAACATATAATTCCTACTAACCTCCGGAGTCATAGAGTGCCAAAACCAGGTCATAATGAGAGAATCCTCATCAACCCATGTTTCATAGTGTGGATCTGTCTCAGCAGGGGTTTTGCCTTCGATGTGACTAATTCTTTTGCGTCCTCCAAGAGTGGTACGAACAAGTTGGGCCCATTGAAGGTAGTTGCGCCCATTTAACCGGTATGACCCTTGTAATATCGGGAGGTCATTGTGGGTCAACGGTGGAAGAGAAAGAGTTTTGTCTGCGAGATCAGGCATAGTAAAGTGGCAGTTTCAAAGAAGAAGAAGAAAAAACACCTCTGGAACAAAACCTAGAGGAGCAGCCTTCTGGCAGTAATTTTGTGATGAAAAAGAAAGGGTTTTTTGTGTTTGCGTGCAAAAGCAGGGCCCCTAGAATCGGGAAGCTCTGATACCAAGTTGAAGAATGGAGTTTTATTAATTGATTGCAAAAACAGAAGCTAAATACAATTTATAGGCCTAGGCTAACTTAATAAAGGAAAGAGTAATTATGTACAAGATCTTCTAATTAATACAAATCTCCTACTTGATTCTAGGAAATCAGACCATGGTCAGAACAAATCTCATTATAATCAACCAAATATTCTAATATCTCCACAATTAGGTTATTTGAACTACTAAATTAGTTTAAGCCTAATTAGTAAATCAGTATAAGCTTAATTGCTAAATTTCTAAAAGCATAAAGCAAATTAACAATTCAATAATAAAGAATTTATGCTCCCATTCCCATATGGCCTAATCCACTAATCCGTATACCATAAGTACAACACATCAATTCAAAATTTTGATGGAAGTTACTGAGTCAACAACTCAATTAGTCAACAAACTTAAAAAAGCCACGCACAAAAAGTCATCACCTCCTTAATCGTTGTCTACCTCACACCCTCACCACTCCCCTACAGCCTTGCGTTTTACCGCTTTGATTTTTTAAAGTTATAAGGGGCATCTTAATCACAGGCCAAAGTCCCCTACCGCCCATGTAACCTCTAAAGTTTCACTGCTGGACGATTTCGTTTTCTAATTTTGTTTCATTTAGCCAAACGACGCCGTTTGGAACTGTAATTTAAGTTAAAAGAAGCAGCTGGAAGGTCGGAAGAAAAGACTATGACGTCAATGCACAGAGCTGCCAAACTGGTACAGAACGGGCGAAGGTAGAAGATGATCGGAGGCTCCATGGAATTTATACATATATGTACCTAAGCAGTTCCGGCGAAGGGGTGGCACCTGCACCGGCTCACACCCCCCTGGTTCCTCCCCTGGCTATGGAGATCAATACGAATCAACTATAAACTTTTATTCCAAGACGTCAACGGAAATTGAATGTATACCGCCAACAAATTAAAGCGAAAAAATCAATGAATTGATATGTTGATGAAACATGCCATATTTTTTCAAATCAATAATAATCCTTAAAAAGTTAGGAAGTTCTTAAAATGGAAGACAATCTGTGCAGTGAAACCCAAGAAGATAGTCAAACCCAAAGTTACCTTTGCCCACTTGAAATGTGGCATTGCAATAAATACTGTCAGAATTGTACAGCCAGGACGAATATATCCCTCCAATTCAACAGGCATGCTGGCCAACCATTGAAAAATCTGTTGCAATGTTCAATATCATCTTATAAAAATCTGAAATTTTCATTGCAAGTAACAATGGAACTTCAATTATATACTAAACTGTAATAGTAAGCCTTAAGTACTTGGTGCCGTAGGCGACGTGGGAACTCTGCAGGGTTCCAGTCATAAAGCTTGAATGAGATCCGACCAGTAGGGCACTACAAGAAACCATTCTATCAATTTGAAGCATTTTGAAATGTCTAGAGTAAATTTAGAATGTAGTTTGTAAAGAAGCAATTTGCATTAGCCCTACGACAGAAGATAGCGCACTCCTGTTGTCACAATTGGAAGGAGAATGAGTGCCTTTTTTGTTTTCTTTTCCTTTTTTGCTTTGTATTTCACCAGAAGCTGGAGAAGGCATAATGCTATCGCTCTGAATATTTTGGGTACCCGGGGTGGAGCAAAGCGTTGATAGCTTTCCTTCAGATTCCAAGGGTACTTCTTTTTCAATTATTTGGCTGCTCATACCATTGCCATCTGTGCATACAGACTCCTCTTAGGTACAAAAAATTCAAAGCTTAAGACTTCATGCTGCTTCAATTTTTTATTAATTATTATGATGAAGATCCATCATCCATGGTCTATTTATAAAAACACTCCTAAAAAGAATAGAAAGGTGGTCCTTTCTCCTTTGAAAGCTCCTAAACTATGAATATTTTATAGATCAATCATGTACACCTTAGTCTACATTTCAAATTCATTCCCATGCTTTTACTCATAAGACATATCCAAACGATTAATGACTAGGCAATTGACAACTATATCAACACAGCATTCTAGAAGAAAAAAGATTGACCTAGAGTTCAAGGTTCCTGAATCACACAGGATGTGGGAGAATGACCCACAATACTTTATATCTGATGGATACTTTGAGTTCAATGATACTCATAAGGTCAGCAGGTATTTTAAGACTGTAAGAAATTGGCATTAATCATTTCGAGGGAAAAATTATGAGCATTAGAATAAAAGGATCCAATGATGCTCCGAAAGAAATAAAGTAATTGTGATCTTATAAGAGAGAAAACAATTGCAGCAAAGCCAACAATTCAATTGACAAAGTACTACAACAGTGGTGTGACAGTGTGAGACTGAGCTTTACCTTTGGTGAAGTCCTCGTCAAAACAACCCTCATCGGCTACTAAAACCTGTTGAGGTTCTTTCTCCAATGAGACCTTTGAATCTACAGATTTCCTTCTGCGTCTATTGTTATGGCGCTCAAGTTTCCTTCGACAACTACGCTTACCTTCATCAAAGTCCAATAAAACATGAAACCTGCAAAGAGAATAAGAGCATTTAAAGTTTAGTTGCTCTGTATGAAATTACTCACGTTAGTGGAACTCAAAGTTTTTCCAAGTCGAAAGTTGGTGATAGGCAACAAAAGTAACAATCAACTGACGACGTACAAATGATGCACTACCAAATATTATTCACATTGATAGTAAACAGAAATGAGAACAATCAATGTGTTTTACAAAGATAATATTTCTTGACAGCAATCACAATCTGCAATTGAAATGCAAGAGATGCAGTTAGAGCAAGACCCCAAAAATGGGCGGACATTTTAAGGTGCTGCTTTTTACATTGAAGATCATTGTTACAATGAACACAGATTTACAGTACCCATCCATAATGCTATGGCGTAAGTTGAAAATGCCTCTATAATCGAGGGACAAAAATCAGGGAATATTTAGAAATTTTCCATTTATAGCAGATCATAAGAGGGCCTGATCTGCTGATCATAAGCTATAACCCCCTAGACATCTATTCTGCAATACAGGATTAATAAAAAATAAACCTTTACGGTGTTGATTATAATTATTTTCAATTCCATAAGTTACAGGCAGTAACAACTTGTAGGTGATTTTTTTTGAAAGTAGGTAAATATTTAAAAAGCTGGAAACTTTTAACATTTAATCCTTTAGATTGAACACGATAACTTATTAAAAATAAATACATAAAAATTACTAAGCCGGGTTAAATTGCATAGAGTATATACTTTTGCACGAACTGAAATACTGTTTACACGTACATAACTATTACACATGCTGGAAGCTCAACTATAGCATGATCGTATATTCAAATCAATAATACATATGAAGGGAATGAATGAAATGAGCATACTTGCCACACTGTTGGCAATATCTCTTGCTCTCTCCATCAAGAACAACAGATATTGCGTTAGCACAGTCCAGGCAAACCCGATGTCTTCTATGATAACCTTTGAGCTCACTGATATCAGCTTCACAGTCAGGCACTTGACAAAGAGCGGTGTGCAGACCGACAGCAGGGTCTCTGGACGTGCGGGCCTTCTTCTTCCCTGCAGAACCAAGAGCAGCCAGCTCCTCCTCCTCAAGCTGCTCATCTATCTCTGGGCAGGCACAGGGGATTCGTCCGGCCAGAAAGTTGGAGCAAACCATCCTCGGGTCTCTCTTCCTGACCCGACTCGGATCAGCATCCCCATCAGAAGTCGTAGTTGGGACATTCGGAGAGGGTAAATCCGGCTGCAGCAGGGGTTGCTGGTCCTGGATGGAATCGAACGAGATGTTGAGCTGATCGTCGAGGCTGAACTCCAGTAACTCGGACCAATCGAAGAGAGAGGAGGAGGCAGCGGGGTCATCAGGCGAATGCAAAATGTCAGACGCCATCTGGGTACTTTTCGATTGCGGCGACGGCGGGTGCGTCGGGTTTTCCATAACCTCCGAAATACTGAAGTATGAAATCCTGAAAATCCGGCAGAGAAGGGCTCCAGATGAAAGGTTTAGCGGAGAAGCAAAGCAAGGAACTGGCTATGGTTGGGACTGAAAGAGAAGTGGGGTGGAGGCGAATGGTGAAATGTAAGAATCCAGTTTAGCGGTAGTTGGGGACTTAGTGGTGGTGGCGTTTGGTGGCAGCACGGAAACGACACAATGTGGGAGAATCCGGTTACTTTTTCTTGATTTTACAAAAATAACCTTTTTACCCCAGATCCCAGACAACTTATCTCTAGTCTCCGCTGCTCCCTATTTGAAAGTGCCCCTTTAATTACATACGGAGTACAGTTTTACAAAACGCCTCTTCTCCGCGCGTATTTTAATGAATGGACAAATATGTCCTAGGATGTATTTTACTACCGTGTTTATTAGCTAGTCAAAAATCAAAATACGAGTATATCCATTTCCTTACCATTACTCCGTATTAGTTACACAACGTGTGTATTAATTTGTCATGCTACGTTATTCATTTTTAATAAAAGTTTAGAGTTTCATATTTTCTTAATCTTTTTTCTTACTTTGTTTCTAAATAACAACATTGTTTAAAAGATGTTTTTTCTCTAATATAATTAGGATTACAAACTGTATCCACTATCGAATAATTTATATGAATATTTGTAACATATTATATTGTTCTTACAATTTTTTACAATCAAAATGGTTTGGAGGTCATTTTGACGAGACAGATCTTCCAGTATTTCTCCTTTAATTTTTCCGACACTTTTGAAACTGACCCAACATATGTACTTTTTCTGTACTTTTCCCTTTAAAATAATACTCCTAATACTCTTTACTTTCACACTTAGAGATATTTATTAATTTATCTTAGTTCATATTAATCACTTTATTTGCTCCATTATATTTATTTCTTTCTTTCTTTTTATCTGTTTCGTTAAATTTTTAATTGGACCGATTCCAGTCTCATATCAGGCCAAACTTAAATATATTAAATCGGAACATATTTGGATATATGAGGACCTATTTGGATAGATCAGGACATAACAAACCAGACTTAAGCAATAGTCAAATATACATTCATCATACGTTTACCAGACCAGATTTAAGTAGACTGAATCAAAATAAAAATGTTTTTTTCAAAATCACACATATGCAATATTTGTGTCATATGATAGCCCGTTTGGTAACACTGAAATTGACTGAACCGGCTGATCCTTTTGAAATTTATGAAGTTCTGGTTGAAGTAACGAGATTGACTGATTCTGCTGATATATGAAAAAATTATATTTAAGACATGTTTTATTAATAAAATGAAATAAAAGTTACATGAAAAATAGCTAAAATAGTTATCTAAAGTAAAATCAGCCAATACAGTCAGAAAGGTAACTACAATTTTACTTTTTCTGATTATTACACAATTCAGATCACGAAATCAAAAGCTAGTATACGTGTTTGGTGAAAAACGTATTACGTAATTGATAAGTCTGATAAGCCGAAAAATAGGGTCACCAAACGGGCTCCAAAAGTACTAATAAAGCAAATAATAACTTATTTAATAATAACATATAATTTAAAATTTTATTTAATATTTTTTAAAAAGATTAAATATTTTAAAACATTACCCATTTTAAAAAATGTTTGAGGTGTTGAGCAATTGAGCGCTGGGAGCAGCATTTATAGTATACGGAGTATAAAATTAAAAAGGGTATACATGTCTCATGAGGGTTACGTTAAGCATTTTTTGCGGTGCGCGGAGCAACACCCTTTACAAAATGGTACCGTTTATTGTTTTGACATTGTTTGACATTATTTGACATTTTTTGGCATTATATTGCATTGTTTAGTTTACCAAATCAGGAAATGAGAAATTTTTAAGTGACAGACCAAATAAAGAAAGTGGGATGTTTATTTAGGAACGAAGGAAGTATTTCTTAGCATGACTATTGTTCCATGTTGCACGGAAACGTGAAAATCATGAGCAAATGAGAAACGGGAAACATCATCTTTTACTTGAAAAATAACTGTTTAAAGAGTTTCTAAAGAGTTTTCGTAGAATTCCCGACTCTTTTGTCTCTTTTTTGTCTCTTTTTTGTCTAATTTTTGTCTCTTTTGTCTCTTTCTCTTTGCTCTATTGTATAGATGATTATGATTACGAAGATTGATGTACTTGTTGCCTAGTGTCCTGCTAGTTGCACACATTTGACTAATTATCATTGTTTAAATTTTTAATTCATAAACTTTGTCCTAAGATCTATTTCATTGTTATTTGAACTTACAATGGATAGCCTGTGCACTCAATCATGTATAGGTTGAGTGTGGCGGTGTGTTGGTCCCTTTGATATCACTATACTTTTTTTTAACCCCCGGAAGGCAAATCACCAAAATCAGTGGGACAAATGACAGGGGACATTTGTCGTGTTTTATTGAAAATAAAAGAGAATTACAGAAAAGATGGGGATTACAGAAAAGAGGGGGCTTTGATATCACTATACTATATCTATATAATGATGTATGAAGATGGAGCTCTAGATGATATAGTAGAAGCTTTCCATTGAAGAAGGTTTTACAATGATAGGAGAAAACTTTAGCTTACAAAACCTTCTCTACGTAAAATATGCTCTGCGGCTGAATAACTGAAATCTTCTAAAAGCTTACCTATGCATTCTACGAGGGCATATATATAGCCTTGTAGAATGCTAGGTCAACAATGATTGGGCTCCTATAAAGAGGAGGCCCATTCCTATTTTGGTAAGTATATCATTGTCGTTTAAGGCCTATTTAGTGTCTAATAAATTCTACCAAAAGGCTAATTTAAATACATGGATCACAATTATAAAAATATCTCTAACAATCTCCCTCTTTGTGATCCAATGTCTTTGTAAGCTCTTATTGATTCCTTTGCCTTTTGAAATAGTTCTTCCGCAATGTTAGGGCGTGCTCGTACATGCATAGCATTCTTCTCATTTCGAGTCTGTCATCGATTGCCTTTAGCACCACGGTTATTCTGTCGAATTCTTTTATTTCAGCTTCAGAGGCTTCAACAAGTCTTCGTTCAATATCAGATTTGAGCGGAAGCAGTTTGTCTCTAATGATCTTCAGAGTTCCATCACAGTATCTTTCAATGTCATCTATCCACAGAATGCATTTCTTCTCTTCATGATTGAGATAGATGACTGAGACCGGATCATCAAAAATGGTGTAAGGTGGAAACTCTTCGAGCTTCGGTCCGTACAAGATTGGCTTTGTAAGATTTGTTCTGGTGATGTTGTTTTCGAGAGCCATCTGAAGATCATGAGTGGTGTGAACTCTGTCTTGCCTCAGCATAAAGCGTCTTATTGCTTCGTATCCTTCTTTGAGGACTTTATTCTTTCTGATTGACAGGTTCCTGTAGGCCATCATGGACATTTGATAGATGTCATCCATTTTGAGTAGAAAGAAGTCATTCTCCTAGCAGGTGAACTCTGTGCCATCAGTTCTTTGTAATCGATAAATCGAATACTTTATTCCATGATGATTTCCTCTGGACACATTCAGAATATCCCAAATAGGGCATTTGCTCGTTTTCAGATCATGTTCCAGAATTTGGCGTTGTAAGCCTGTTGATCGATGATATAGCATATGAAGATGTCCGCCGACTTGTCTACCTTTTAAATGGGTAAGACCTCGGACTTTGAGCTCATCAAGTTTCTTGATCCTATCAGGCTTTCTCCATAAATGCTTTCAGATTTCCTCTTGGAAGGGGGCAGTGATATTGATGTTATCCCATGGTTTTTCATTTTTGGGCAAGAGCGCTCCTGTTCTTCTGATGACGGAGGGTAGCTCTGTTGGAGTTTTCTTGTAGTCCTCCCCTTCCTTGAGTTCTTCTTCCTCAAGCCCTATCAGATCTTCAACGCACTTTTTCAGCAGGTCTCTGAGGTAGACTCCTCTTTGCATTTCGTATTGCTCGACCTCTTGTCTGATGTCATCCCATTCTGTCCATTCTCCGTTCCATCTTTCATCTATAATGATGTCTTCTAGTTGATCGTAGATGGACAGGCTTTGTTCTGCAGAGGGAGCCTTCTGTTGTGTTGCTTCGTGAGAGGTAGAGCCGGGATCACAAGGATTGCCCGTTGTCATCAGTCTAGAACTAGGTTCTTCCTGATGGCCTGAATAGAATGGTGTACTCGAAGTAGCAACCTCAGGACTTCCACTCCATCTTTGGTCAATATCTCTGAGAGATATGCCTCGAAGTGTTTTGTCTAGCTCGACCATGCTAGAGATGTGTGGGTTTGCGGCTTGGCTATTGGGTTGAGTAGATGATGGGGGATGGTTGTTTGAGGATTCAGGTTGGGATTCAGGTGCAGGTTGTTGGCTAGTTGATGCTCCATGTTTGAGTGTCTGTTGCCTTTTGTTCTCCCCCTCATGAGGATCCGAATCATCGGGGTCCTCATGTGAACGTTTGTGACTACGAATACTGTCACGGCATGTGCTATCGGTTTCTAAGAATACACGAAGAAGGGCTTGCTGTCTAGGGGTTTGGTTGCCTTCTTCGGCTGCTAGAATTCTTGCTAGCATAATAGATTTGAGTTCCTCGAAGTGAATAGTGTAAGGGTTAGGGTGAGGTGTGGTCGTTGTAGGGGAGGACACGCGTTCTGTATCCTGGGTTCCCCTTGAGGTGGTAGGTGTTGGAGGTTGTGTGGTTGAGGGTTCAAATGTTTGAAGGGTAAGTATGGGGGTAAGTTGTTGTTGGGAGTGTGAGGTGGATGGTTGTGGTTGGATAGTATCATTCTAGAGCGCCTGGGTGTTCATGAATTTCTGTGCCCGAGCGGTTATTGCTTCGTGCACCCAGGGTTTGATGGTGGAATTCATGAAATGCTGCAGAATGACAGAAAGGTCGGTTGGTTCGGGCTGTCCAGTTACAGGGGTAGTAGCCGTTGTCACAGCATCAGTCAAGATTACCGAAGTGTGGCCTGCAGATAATAATTGAGTTATCTGTTGAGCAGCAGGACTTCCGATCATCATCGATGTATCTCCGATCGTTGTTGACAGGTAAAGTGGACCTGTAGAGTGCGATGGTGTGAGAAGTGCATGTGTCCTAGAAAAATTTGAAAATGTAGGAAGTGTGACACCTAGACACATCGTTTTTGAAGGAGGGGTAGTGGCCCGGGGCGATACACCATTATATAGTTCCTCAACTGCGTCGTAGGGAGGCAGAGAGGTGGGTGTAGTTGTTAGTATATATGTCCTAGCGACAATCACTTTTTAGAGATATATGTACTTGATCACATTCAGTTTTATATATTTGATATACACGGTATTACACATTGATGATTAAGTATTTCGATTGTCAATATCTTATTCATAATTGTGTTCACTTAGACTTATGTTGTCAATAAGTAAGTGGGAACTTATATGATATAACATAAAGTCCTAAAATAGCCCCAATTAATGATCATCAAGAATGGGATATTGATGATATGCGATAAGATTGGTATGTGGACTGCATCATACTTTTAGAAAGTATAGTTGATCTCACAACTATGAGTTCCTGTAATTCATGATGGTCACATAGATATTTTAGAGAATATTGGCATACCCACCGAGAAACCATTTGATAAGTTCTATTCATGTGTCTATGGGATTATCGGTGTATATAGTAGTGTAATAGTCCTTCGACCTGAGGTCAATACGTACTACATGTGCGGAGTGATGTACTTTGACCATGACCAACGCTTGCACTCCAATCGGGGTAGATACGGCATGTGTTGGGTGCATCACGAAGCACATGGAGTAGTAGTTGAGCCAAGAAAGGATTCATTCCTCGTAATAGATTAAGAGAGAACATTCTACTTCTCATATCTAAATGGATCATAAAGTCATTGGCCAATGCAAAGATATATTCGTTTTGGATATCGAATATGATCATTATGGATCATCTAGAAGGATTGAGAGACATAAACTAAGTTATTGGAATAGACACAATATCATGTTCTAGACTTAGTTGAATGTTCGTTGAATGAAAGGACTGTATCACTATGAGCTCTATATTACAGGGAGTTTGAATAGTCCTCGCAAACGTCTTTATATATTAAGTTTGTCTGGTAAACCGTCTAGGGATTCTACTAAGACCTTAATTTGATTAGTGCTTAATATATAAGGCCCTATGGGTCACACAACAAGTGATTATACCTTCCGATTTAATTGTTAGTAGAAATTAAATATTATTAATTGGATTAAATAATATTAAATTCATAATACTGAAAATAAGATGAGTTAATTATTAATTAGATTAATATATTTAATTCATCATGTTGAAGGAAAGTTCTATTTGATAGAATTAATTAAGTTTGATAAATTAGATTTATTATACTTAATTAAGATGTAATTTTAATTAAATAAAGTTGGTGTTTTCTTTTATAATTTAGAATTAAAAGAAAATAGAAAATGAAATAAATAATAATAATAATAATAAGCAAAGTGACGTGTAGCCACTTTGATATTATTATTAGTTTATTTTGTTTTACTTATTTAATTAATAAAATCATTAATGATAAGTATTGGTCCTGGTAGGACTAGAACTCATTAATGAGAAAGACTTTTATTGTGATCGGGAAACTAGTTTAGAACTAGTATAAATACATTTTTCTCCTTCATAATTGGTAGACCAGTTTTCTAGATTCAGTATTACCAGTTTATTTCCCTGTGAAGAGATTTCCTAGCCTTTCTCTAAGGGAGATCTAACCGTTCTTTCGGAAAAGAGAAATCACGTGGATACCAAAGGTCAAGGATTATCACCGATAGGTTGGAAGATCTGTAAGTTCTAACTCAGATCTGTTATTATTGTTATATTCGTTGTTTTGTCATAATCAAGGAAGATCTGTTTGGAAAAATTTTAAACTTCCGCTGCCGTACTTTCAAGGTACGTTACATCAATTACCCAACAGTGATATCAGAGCCAAACTGATTCGAATGACATTACACGAATTGTGGTTAATATTTTCGTGGATCAAAATACGTGTTTTTCAGAAAGAGCCTTCTGCCCTGAGTTGTTTTTAAAAGAATTACCTCGATCTGTTTAACAACAAATTAAGAACCGTGTGTGCACATGTTTAATTATCTAATTCATTTTAGAAATTGGAATTAGAATCTAAATTCTGAAAGATCACCTAGCAACACAGATAAAGGAATACATTTTTCTTCTCTTTCAATCTGCTAGCATTAATTGTTATTGGATTTTGGAGATCTGCAACTTCTTTGAATAACTTAACATCTGTCACATGAAGCTTTAGAAGAGTCTTTATCATCTCTAGATGACCTCTTTCTACTACAATCTTTTGGAGGAACTCCCAACCGCCATTAATGGCGGATCGAGGTTTCATAACTCTGAAATCAAGAGACAGTCACACGGATTCAATCGGCAAAGCACAGCGACTGTGACAAGCTCCACTGTGAGCGGCGACTTCCATGTAGCAGATTCGATTGGCAAAATCTGCACCCGTGTTAATTGGCGACAACGAACTTGGCCGTTTTGATCGTTACATCGTTTTTGTTTTATGATTGGGTCTCAAATTGAGAATTGAATAACCTACAGGGACCCTTTGCAATTCCTAAAAGTCTCAAGTCATTTAAAAACCAGAGACGTGTGTGCTGCGGTATTGTAGGTGAAGTAGCAATACTGTTTGAGTGGACTTGGTCCTCTTGTGTAGTATTATTTTACACGGAGTATTAAAATGTCTTTTTCTAACTAGGAGTAGTAGTCAAATGTTAAAATTGGTCTTATTTAATTTGATTAATGATCTTAGATTAATTAAGTTTCATTTTAACAAATTTGATTTAACCCATTGTTATATTATAATTGTAATTTTAAGCATGCTTTTACTTTAATTGTTAATTATTGTATATGTTATAAATTAGATTTATATTGCATGCTTTAATTTTACATGTTTGAGTTAGATCTCATTAACATGTTAATTGATAATATGTTTTAGCATCCTGATTAAATAAAGTAATTTAATACCCGCTAAATGTTCCCCATAAATTAAAATTTAAGTCTTATCTAGGATAATGACATCACCCATCATAATTAAATTAGTATAAATATTTTTTCATTGAAGAATATTTCACCCAAGTGTTTATTCCATTCGACAAAATATAGAACTAATTTATAGATACATATGTTTGTGATCGTGTGATGGTTTTGACTTACTTAAATTAACTCGAGTCGCCCAAGCGTCAGTGTTAATTTAGGGATGTCGATCAATTTGAAAATTGATCAACCAAGAGTTGCTTTGATGCAATTGGTCTAGGGACCTACCAATTATAATATTGTAGTGATCAGCCAAGCTGGGACTATAATAATATGAATGTGGATCTTGGCCACTGTGATTGTGAAAACAATCTATGTTCTTTTTATTGGGGTCAAAGAGCATGTATAAATAGTGGGAGCTAAATAATCAAAAGTCCATATTATTTAGTTAACTAGATGTGATCATAAGAATTAATATATGATTTTAATTTCGTTCTATTTGAACTTCTTTAGGCTCTTAGGAATGTCGAATTTATCATTGAGAAGTATCTTGGATACATACAAGCTTACTGGACCAAACTTTTTGGACTGGGAAAGAAATGTGCGTTTAGTTCTTAGACAAGAAAATATTGAGTATGTGTTAGACACACCGGTACCCAAGATTCCTGATGCCAACTCTCCTGAGTTTGCCACGTTTGACCTGACTGCTCGAGAGAAACACGTCACTGATGCTAAAATTGTGCAATGTGTTATGTTGGCTGCAATGTCTATGGAGTTGCAAAGGCAACACGATAGGATGAGCGCCTTCGAAATGCTTGAACACTTGAAAAGTCTGTTTGATTCAGAAAGTCAGACTTTAGAGTATGAACTTCTGACGGACATTTTCAAGTGTAGGCTTCAAGAGGGTGGCAACGTGTCTGAGCACGTCCTCAAAATGATTGGCTTAATTGAAAGAGTTGCTACCACCGGAATTAAGTTTGAGGATCGTGTCTCAGCTGCTATCATCCTATATTCACTTCCAAGTTCATTTACTAACTTCATTGTGAATTATAATTTGAACAAAACGAAAGCGACCATGCCTGAACTCCATAACATGCTCAAGTCTTATGAAACCTCAACCTCTAAAGGAAAGACTGTTCTTATGGTAAGCTCTAATGCTAAGTCTCATTCTAAGAACAAGAATAAGCAAAAGAAGAAAGGTAAGGTTGGACCTACTCCTACAGTTCTGAAGCCTAAAGGTGGAGGTCATATGAAGCCAAAGGTTGCAAAGGATGTTTGTCTCTACTGCAAAGAGAAGGGACATTGGAAGAGAGATTGTGAGCTGTATAAGGCTAATCTAGCCAAAGCACCGGGTGCTTCAAGCTCAGGTATTTTTATCATTAAATAAATATGTCTATAACTAACTCTCATTGTTAAAGTATTAGATACAACTTATGGCTTACACATTTGTAAAAATGTGCAGAAGCCTGAGAAGCAGTGTAGCAGTTGGACTGGGTAAAATTGACCTACGCGTGAAGGCTGGAGCAAAAGTTGCTGCTGAACGTGATAGGATCTTATAGTTTAGATTTGCCCAGTGGTTTTAGATTAGAATTAAATAATTGTTATTTTATTCCTTCTATTACCAAGAAGATTATTTCCATTCATATGTTAGACATTAAAAGATTTCTGTTTTCATTTTGCTAATAATAATAATTGTTATTTTCGTAAAATGGTGTTGTTGTGGAAATGCTTTTCTTATGAATGGTTAATTTTCAATCGACATGTTAGATATTAAATGAATAAAATAAAAGGATCTCGATAAAGTAATCAGAAAAATAACTACTTATATATGACATTGCAAACTTGGTCAAATTAATGAAACAAGAATAGCAACGTTAAATAAATTAGATTATTTAACACCATTTGCCTTGAGTCATATGGAAATTGTGAATCTTGTCTTTCAAGTAACTTGACTAATAAACATTTTCTAGGAAAAAGGATAGCAAGCCAAAGAGTACTTAAGTAAAATTTCTGATTTATTTAAAAGGTCAAAGAATTCGGTCATAATGAACTCCTCCAGAACACCTTAGAAGTCTGGCGTTTTTGCAAGGAGAAATAGGGCTTTGTTAGACATGGCTAGATCTATGATGAATTCATTTTCTCTTCCAAACATTCTTTTGAGGGTACACGCTATAAATCTCAATATGCATTCTGAATAGTTTGATTAGTGCAAAACGTACTATATGAGTTATAGTATAATAAAAGACATTTACTTCACACATTAAATATGGGTTGCCCTACATATGTAAAGAAATGTGCACTAATCAAATTGAAAGGTGAAGTAACATAGAAAATGAAGATTCGTTAGATGGTCTGACGAAGGATTCAGTGGGAGAATTAAGTTGAAGAATGTCTCTAGGAGGATATCCTCCAGCTAGTGGGAGTAATATAGGAAGCGCTTTGCACCAGCAAATGATTCTTATGAAGAAAGTAATGACATTGTTGTCATTCCTTCGGCACCCAACTCTCCCTCTATAAGTATAGCACCAGAAAATTCTCTGAGCATCGGATAATCCAATAAAAGAGAACCTCTTCACGATAAGAATGAAGAGCCTGAACAAAATGCAAAACATTCAACTCTGTGGGTCTACTAGGATTCGTCATGAACTAACTAGGTTTGACTTCCTCATGGAGGATCATGATGATGTTGAGATTCCTGATAAGGATGAACTTAAGACCTACACTAAAGCAATATTAGATGTTGATTTAGAGAGGTGGCGAGAAGCCATGAAATTTAAAATGGACTTGATGTATATCAATCAAGTATGGAACTTGGTTGACTTGCCTGTTGGGTTAGACCCATTGGATGCAAAGGATTTTCAAGAAGAAAATTGATGCTGAAGGTAAGGTGCAAAAATACAAAGCTAGGCTAGTGGCTAAAGATTATAGTCAAAGAGAAAGAATTGACTATAGTGATACCTATTCGCCAGTTGCAAAACTCAAGTCCATTCGGATTTTGCTTGTGACAGCTGCATACTATGATTATGAGATTTGACAAATGAATATCAAAACCCATTTCCTTAATGGAAACCTCAAGGAGGAGGTGTACATGGTATAACCTGAAGGTTTTTGCATCCATGTCAAATTCTAGATCATTATGTTAATTAGAGAAATCTATTTATGGGATAAAACAAGCCTCTAGGAGTTGAAATATTAATTTTGATGAAATAGTCAAATCGTTTGACCTCATCAAATGAAATGAGGATGGTTGCGTGTTTAGAGTGCGCAACAAGGATAGCGTGGTCTTTATAATCATATATGTTGATCATAGAGAATGATATCCTCTCATTGAAGTCCGTGAAAGAATGGTCACCCAAAATCTTCATGAATATCTTTTTGTCTATGGTAGACAAAAAGAACTAGTAGAATTTAATTATTCTAGCACTAGTTTCATGTATGATAAGAAAGACTACGAGTCACATGCAGTATATGTTTTTAGTCTCAATGTAATAGTAGTGCTGAAAGAGTTGCAAGTAAGAAACTACTATAAATTTGACGACTAGAGCCTAGTAAAATGTTGCATTTGATGCAACATAGGTAAGAGTTTGGATACGTTAGTTCCTTAAAGGAATAAGGGTAGTTCCTAGCGACAGTTATCCAATAATTGTTATTGTGACTGTACCGATGCATTTGCAAAAGCTAAGGAACCAAGATGCAAAGTAAGGAACTAGAAAATACCAGTATGCTATCATGTTTTGATAACAAATAGCAAGACGAGAAGTTGCAATAGAATGTCTTCCTGTAGAGGACAATTTGGCTGCCCCATTCACCAAACCTTTGAGATGCGAGAAACATTGTAGGCTTTTGAGAGTCTAGGTGTTAGACACATTGGTGATTGGCACTAGGCCAAGTGGGAGATTGTTAGTATATATGTCCTAGCGACAATCACTTTTTAGAGATATATGTACCTGATCACATTCACTTTTATATATTTGATATATACGGTATTACACATTGATGATTAAGTATTTCGATTGTCAATATCTTATTCATAATTGTGTTCCCTTGGACTTATGTTGTCAATAAGTAAGTGGGAGCTTATATGATATAACATAAAGTCCTAAAATAGCCCCAATCAATGATCATCAAGAATGGGATATTGATGATATGCGATAAGATTGGTATGTGGACTGCATCATACTTTTAGAAAGTATAGTTGATCTCACAACTATGAGTTCCTGTAATTCATGATGGTCACATAGATATTTTAGAGAATATTGGCATACCCACCGAGAAACCATTTGATAAGTTCTATTCATGTGTCTATGGGATTATCAGCGTATATAGTAGTGTAATAGTCCTTCGACTTGAGGTCAATACGTACTACATGTGCGGAGTGATGTACTTTGACCATGACCAACGCTTGCACTCCAATCGGGGTAGATACGGCATGTGTTGGGTGCATCACGAAGCACATGGAGTAGTAGTTGAGCCAAGAAAGGATTCATTCCTCGTAATAGATTAAGAGAGAACATTCTACTTCTCATATCTAAATGGATCATAAAGTCATTGGCCAATGCAAAGATATATTCGTTTTGGATATCGAATATGATCGTTATGGATCATCTAGAAGGATTGAGAGACAGAAACTAAGTTATTGGAATAGACACAATATCATGTTCTAGACTTAGTTGAATGTTCGTTGAATGAAAGGACCGTATCACTATGAGCTCTATATTACAGGGAGTTTGAATAGTCCTCGCAAACGTCTTTATATATTAAGTTTGTCTGGTAAATCGTCTAGGGATTCTACTAAGACCTTAATTTGATTAGTGCTTAATATATAAGGCCATATGGGTCACACAACAAGTGATTATACCTTCCGATTTAATTGTTAGAAGGAATTAAATATTATTAATTGGATTAAATAATATTAAATTCATAATACTGAAAATAAGATGAGTTAATTATTAATTAGATTAATATATTTAATTCATCATGTTGAAGGAAAGTTCTATTTGATAGAATTAATTAAGTTTGATAAATTAGATTTATTATACTTAATTAAGATGTAATTTTAATTAAATAAAGTTAGTGTTTTCTTTTATAATTTAGAATTAAAAGAAAATAGAAAATGAAATAAATAATAATAATAATAACAAGCAAAGTGACGTGCAGCCACTTTGATATTATTATTAGTTTATTTTGTTTTACTTATTTAATTAATAAAATCATTAATGATAAGTATTGGTCCTGGTAGGACTAGAACTCATTAATGAGAAAGACTTTTATTGTGATCGGGAAACTAGTTTAGAACTAGTATAAATACATCTTTCTCCTTCATAATTGGTAGACCAGTTTTCTAGATTCAGTATTACCAGTTTATTTCCCTGCGAAGAGATTTCCTATCCTTTCTCTAAGGGAGATCTAACCGTTCTTTCGGAAAGGAGAAATCACGTGGATACCAAAGGTCAAGGATTATCACCGATAGGCTGGAAGATCTGTAAGTTCTAACTCAGATCTGTTATTATTGTTATATTCATTGTTTTGTCATAATCAGGGAAGATCTGTTTGGAAAAAATTTAAACTTCCGCTGTCGTACTTTCGAGGTACGTTACATCAATTACCCAACAGTAGTATCCCCTATTTGTGAAACTACTACCTGTTGGGAGGCAGCAGAGTGGCTAGGTTGGGCTTGTGCATGTGCAGTTGGGCTAGATGTTGTGTCTTCTACCCGGAAACTGAAAATATCAGTCTCTGCTCCTATGGGGTTAGCCCGGTTTATTTCTTTTAGGTCAGAACAACTATCAAACAAGGTCATTTCTTCAACAATGTTGCTGGCCGTTTGCACTCTTTGCGTAAGAATGGATGATGAGGAGGGGTTATCGTGGCGTACCTTAGAGCGAGTCTCACTGATGATTTGTCCTTCAGTGTTTTTGATCTGGTGAGACTCCTCTTTGTTTGTAGCCCTAGAAAGCCTAATAATGAGTCGTCCTTTCTGTGCGGGTGCTTTCTTGTCTTTGCGTGCATTGTCATTCGCATCATCGTCATCCTCATCACCTTCATCGTTGTCGCTCTCCTTAGCCTTGCTCCCAGAGTCCTCATCATCAGCGTCTATTGTTCTAGCTACGGGTGTGGCCCTCAGTAGACAAAGTATGATCATCATGGGGCCAACTTGCCACTAGCCTCTGTGGCCAGGTTGAACTCTCAGGACCCTCACTTACTCTTGGTTGACTCCCTGGGTAGGTTCAGGGGGGTTTATCTGAGCCACAGGGAGTATAATGTTGTTCTCTTCACAGTAGCGTATGACAGATGGATCATTCGGATCGGCTAACTGTAGAATAGCCACTGGTATTGTCATGGGAACCAATGTGGAAGCACCAGTTATTTTCTTGAGATGTTGGACGGACGAAATGTAAACGTTCTCCTTTGAGAGTCTCTGATGGATTGTTGGTGTGGTCCGGGAGAGATATCGTATGATCAGGGAGAACCATCTCATGTAAGGCAGATGTTTGATCTGGTCCGTCTTCATCCTCTTTCTGACTAGCTCAAAAGTTTCGTCTCATATCAACGAGACGTAGTCATAGTTCTTCATGAAGGCGATACCATGGAAGATGGTCAGAAGGTAGATGCTGCATTTGTCGAAGCCAGTATGTTTGGCGGTACAACACCTGTTGAGAATTGCAAGCATCGTCCTCCACGGTCTTGGTAACAATGGTAAGCGTCCAGGTTTGACATCAGAAATGATCTTGATTGGTTGAGCATGGCCTAGCTTGATCATATTAGCCATCATTTCAGGTTTAGAAGCCAACTCATCATAATGATCCTCTTCTGTGATTTGTAGAGCTTGGTGCAGCAGATCTTTGGTCACGGTGATCTCGGTGTTCATGATAGTGACGGTCAGCACGTCATCCCTCTCGTTGTTGTTGTTGTTGTCCATGACCTTGTTAAGTGTTCCCCAAAATTGTTGGAGATACACTTCAGGAACTTTGCTGGGTCGCTTAAGGCCTTTCACTGTTTGTGGCCTTTCAGAATGGCGACAACAACCTCATCTTGACACGAGAACACCTCCGGGTCCAACTTTTGGTTGTTGTCTTTGATCGGGTACCAGCTCGCCCTTGGTTAGATCTGACTGATTTTGGGAACAACTGCCATTTCGATCTGGAAATGATAAACAATTAGAGCATTTGATCAAAATGGTTGCTAAGTCCACAACTTAAGCTCTTATTTGGGTCCTTCGACGTTTTTTTATTTGATAATTTGGGCCCTTTGTTTTTTTGATTTTTTTTTATTAAGAAAATTTGGGCCCTTTGTTTTTGTAAATTGGGTTAGATTAAGTTAGTGTGCGGCCCAAGGAGTTCGCGCATGCCCCAGATTGCACATGGGGCAATCGCACATGAGGAGAAATACCGCAGCCCCAATTGCGTATAAGGCCAGATCGTGCATGGCCTAAATTGCGCAGGTTTCAAATAGCATGTATCAATTTCGCATGACCTAAATAGCGCATGAGAAAATCTCGCATGGGATCAGAGGAAATCGCGCAGAGGTTATTTTTGAGGCCAAATTGCGCATTAACCTAAATCGCGCAAGGCCAGGTTTTGCGCAAGAGCCCTTAATCGCACAGAGCTAGGTTTTGCGCATCTATTTTGCGCGAATTATGTTCGTCTTCTTCGGTGGACCTATTAGTCCTTGTAGATCTGTGAATCATATATGAACAATAGAGAAGTGGAAAAAGAAGTTTTACCCTTTGAAGGAGGCGATGAAAAAACTTGGAGAAGAAGAAGAGGGAGGAAGATGCAAGATTTTGAGGGAGGTGGAGAGTTTCGAACGTTTCAGCGCAGAGAGTGAAGTGGAGAGGATGAGCGATTATTGATGTTTAAATAGGGCCCGGAAATTTTGAACTTAACCGGCCCGGTTTGTTTTGCATTTCAAATTTAACACGCTCCCCCTCAACACTTACTCTTTTGACAATGAATATTTATGAGCTTTCCTTCAATTTATGCATGATTTTGGAAAAAGCTCCCCCTTGATTTATGCATTAAAATAATTAACTTAAGAAATGGTGCATGAAAAGAAAGAAAAAGAATGAGATGCATGAAAAAAAAATTAAAAAAAAATGCATGAAAAATTAAATTTAAAAAAATGCAATTTTTGAGAAAGAAAAAAATGTTTCAAAAATAAAAATAAAAATATGATCACATGCACACACACAGTTTAGAGATACTTATTCGTTCTGGTTCAGCATCCCCAGCATAGAGATCAGGAAATTGAATCTCTTCTCATCCAGGGCCTTTGTGAATATGTCAGCAGTTGCAATTCCGTGGACACAAAGTACATGTCCACGGTGCCCTTCTCATTGTGATCCTTGATGAAATGATATCTGAGGTCAATATGTTTTGTTCGTGAGTGATGGACAGGATTACACGTGATGGCAATTGCACTTCGAGAGTCGCTATAGATCAGGATGTGTGAGAATGTGAACCCGTAATCTTTCAGCTGGGTCCTCATCCAAAGTATTTGTGAACAGCAGCAACTAGCAGCCGCGACATATTCTGCCTCAGCTATAGAAGTGGACACACAATTCTGCTTTTTAGAAGACCAGCACACCAACTTTTCACCAAGAAATTGAGCACCGTCGGATGTACTTTTTCTGCCCAGTTTGCAACCCGCAAAATCAGCATCTGTGTATCCCACTAGGTCAAAACCTGATTCCTTGGGATACCAAAGGCCCAGATTAATTGTTCCTTTTAGATATATCAGTATTCTCTTCACTGCATTCAGATGTGATTCCTTAGGATATGTTTGGAATCGTGCACAGAGACAGGTTGCAAAGACAATGCCCGGTCTGCTAGATGTGTGATACAACAAGGAACCAATGATAGCCCGATAATTGGTAGCATCGACTGATTTCCTGGAAGGGTCAGAGTCGAGCTTTTCTGAGGGAGACATGGGGGTTTTCATCGTTGACTTGCCGTCCATTTTGAAGCGTTTGAGCATGTCGTAGATGTACTTGGACTGGTTGATGAATATTCCGTCTGGTATTTGCTTGATCTGAAGCTCGAGAAAGAAGTTCAACTCTCCCATCATACTCATTTCAAACTTGGTGCGCATCAGATTGCTGAACTTTTGATAGAAATTTGGATTTGACGAGGCAAAAATGATGTCGTCCACGTAAATCTGTATCAACATCATGTCACCCTTGTATCACTTGATAAATAGAGTTGGGTCAATCTTTCCTTTTGAGAAGCCTAATTCCAAGAGAAAATCTGATAGTGCTTCGTACCAGGCTCTCGGTGCCTGTTTCAGTCCATACAGGGCCTTTCTCAGCTTATATACATGATTTATGCGTTCAGTATCTACAAAGCCTTCTGGTTGTGCAACAAAAACTTCTTCTTTCAGATCACCATTGAGAAACGCAGTCTTAACATCCATTTGATATACGATGAAGCTTTTGTGTGCGACGTATGAAAGGAACAATCTTATGGCCTCAATTCTCGCCACTGGTTCAAAGGTCTCGTCATAGTCAATCCCTCTTTGTTGGTTGTACCATTTTGCCACCAGGCGGGCCTTGTTCCTGATTATCACACCGCCTTCATCTTTCTTGTTTTTGAATACCCATTTGGTGCCGATAATGGTTTTTCTGTACTGCCACAGCACCAGGATCCATCCATACCTTCAAATTGGTTCATTTCTTCTTGCATCGCAACAATCCAGTCCGGATCAGCCAATGCTTCAGTCATCCTTGTAGATTCTTTCTGACTCAGAAAACATGAGTATAAGCACTCATTGACTGATGCGGCTCTGGTACTGACTCCTTTTAATGGATCACCGATTATCAGCTCTGGCGGATGTGCTTTCGTCCATCTTCTCTCATGAGGAAGAGGTAGTGGAGTTATGACTGGTTGATCAGGGTCAGTATACTCATTGTTTTGTTGTGTCTCAGGAGTTTCTTGTGATGTAGATTGCTCTGGTTGTTCAGTGTGAGAAGTAGGAGGATCAGATGGGGTTTGTTCATGTGCATGCTCATCATCGTTCTGAACAGGAGTATGTGATTCTTCTGCTGTGGGAGCAGGCAACAGGTAAAGCTGAGCAGTTGTAGCTGGTGATGCACGTGGTTGGCTGTAGAAGTGCTCAAACAAAGAGTCCAGTATCACGTGGTCATCCGATCTTCTCTCTCTTTCCTGTTATCCTATTCCAGAAGATGAATGAGTCTGTTTTTCTTCAGAGATTGTTGGTTCAAATTGGAAGTGCTCAGAAGCCATGCCCGTCATTTCATAGAAGCTCACATTGATGCTCTCCATGACGGTTCTTCTATCTTTCAAGTATACTCTATAAGCTTTTGAGTTGGTAGAATATCCAATAAAGATTCCTTCATTTGCTTTTGATCAAGCTTCTCTCTAGCATCCCTGTCATTCATAATGTAGCATTTGCAACCGAAAACACGAAAGAAGGCGATGTGTTGGGAATATTTTATGGTGTCCAATCTAATTAAATATCTTTGTATTTGTGTAGTTATTAGTTAAATGTGTAATATGGGTCACAAATGTATTTCGGTCCATTAGCCCATTCGTAAGCCTTAAGTTAGACATCCTTATGTATAAAAGGATGCTAACTTAAGCAAACCCTAACTCTCACACAAGCCTCATAAGCTATTAACGCACATATCATTGTAGAGCCAGAGAGAGCCGAAGTTTTCCGTTCATACCCTACTTTGTAATTCGAAATCTTTGTTGGTATTGAATCGGATCTTTGTTTATTCTCTACTCTATTGTTTATTTGATTGTTGGGTGATATTGGGTCTAACAGTTGGTATCAGAACCGACCGTGAAATCGATTGTGTATCGAAATCTTCAGTTGAGTGTGAGAGGTGCAAGAGGTATCACAGCGGAGTGTGAGAGGTGCAAGAGGTATCAGAACAGAGAGGTGCAATCGATTGTGTATCAAAATCTTCAGTTGAGCCGAGCGTGAAATCGATTGTGTTATCGAAATCTAACAGTTGGTATCAGAGCCGAGTGTGAGAGGTGCAAGATCTCGAGATTGTCCAAGTGCAAGATCTCGAAAAAAAACGAGGGGCAAAATTGTCTTTTGAGACCCGCCGAATTTTGCAGCATTCGTGTCCGCAGGTCGTCTGTGCAGGGGGGTGCGAATTTTCGAATTTGATCTGAAAGCCAAAATCTCATGTGCGCGAGAGCTCCCCTCTTCTCCTTCACCTTTTACTACTAAGGAAGGAGTGGTTCTTATTTATATGCTCAAAAGTTCCCAAGGAGTTTAGGTGTGGGATTGTTAAAAAGATTCATTTTCCCCTTCTCTTGGATAAGTACATTGTTTATAAAACTCCCACTTCAAGACCTAATTTTGAACCCATTTCACTTTTGAGCTCAAATCTTCAACACCAAAGGTCAACCTTACAATCAAAGCTTCCAAGAGTCAACCTTGAGATTACAAAAAAATAATTAATTAATAAATTAATTAATTAGTTAATAAAAAATATCTCAAGGTTAAGACTATTTTTTTTCAAGGTCCAAACCACATTTCAAGGTCCAGAAAATTGCAGAAACTTCAATCAACCTCATGCCTACGGTCAACATTCAACAATCAACAACAATGGACGTTATATCTCCTTGTTCATGATTTGTCAAACTCATTCTTCAAAACATAAGGACAAAATTATCAAGGAATTGGAAGAGAGATTAGCAAATAATCACAAAGTCCTACTGAAGCAGCTGGATAAGTCCACCTCATGGAGTATACAATTGGAAAATTCCAAAGAAGAGGTTAATAAAATAACTTTGGAAACAAAGAAGCTGACTCTGAAAATAGCTGATCTAACAAAGGAGTTGAATCAGACCGAGATAGAGCTAAGCACAACAAAAGCTGATAACGATTTTCTTCAAGATAAAAGAAGTGCCCTTTACCATAAGATCAAAGATCTTGAAGACTTACTCGCTACAAAAGGGCAGACAAAACAAACAATCTTCTTGAACCAACCCAAAGACACCCGTTTGTATAATTCTAAAGAAGGACTCGGTCTGTCTAACCCATGTAATTTGAAGAAGGTGAACTGTGCTCAACTGTATGACATCAATTATATGGGTCTTGGACTGACTAAGTGGATGTCTTTCCTCAGTGTTAAAGAAACGAATGATGAAGAAAATGCCAAGAGAGCTAATCTCGGAACAGAAATTCCTTTTGATTATGCTGCCTTGAACGAGAGCTATGAAACAAAAGAGCCCCCGTTGACTCCTCCTGAAGAGATTCCAACCTTTTACCTTACAAAAGAGACCGTGCAAGATCAAGGGGAACCTTCAACTTCAGAGCCTCAGCCCAAACCAGCATACATTCCACCCCTTGTGAGAAAGTTTGCTGAATTGAAAGAAGCTTTTGATAAAGAAAAACGGGCTTTTGAACTGCAAAGAGAACTACTCTTGAAAGAAATATCCTTGTTGAAAGTATCGTCTCAATCAAGCACAAATTCTCAATCTCCTTCTTCTCCATCCTCGAAAAAATGTATTGAAATGTCAACCGATGATTCTGAAGCATCTACTTCTCACTCTGAGCCTACTTTCCCGACAAGTTGTAATGTGAAGAGAAGAGAGGAAAGAAGAGGAGAATGGATTTAGGAGAAGTTGAGAAGAAGAAGAAAGCAGGTACAAGATTCTCGTCAAAGGAACATAAGTCGTTTTTCAAGTGCTCTATTCTATGGTAAGAATAAAATGTACGTTCAGAATCAGCATTCAAGTTCCTCTTCTCGGAACCGATTTAAGTCTAGAAAAGTATGCTGCTCTGAGCTCGTTGCTTCATCCATGAAAGATAGATGTGTGAATGATCAACCAATTCCTAAGAAATCAGCTTCCGCTAAAGTGGATGTTGAGGGGGAGTATCATTTACCATGTTTAAAGTATCCCCTCAAGGTTCACTCACTGAATCACTTGAAAAGACTCTCTCGAGAACCAAGCTTAAAAGATTATTTGTCTGATCATTCACTCACTGAGAGTGAAACTTCTCCTGCACCTAAGCTCAAACAACAATGGGTTCCTAAGGCTGAAGCTGAAACGTT
Organism: Cuscuta europaea; assembly: GCA_945859875.1. NCBI lineage: Eukaryota > Viridiplantae > Streptophyta > Magnoliopsida > Solanales > Convolvulaceae > Cuscuta > Cuscuta europaea. The sequence goes on along the minus strand of CAMAPE010000038.1, from coordinate 2,964,998 downwards.
AAAATTGTCCAACTCTTCTCAACCAGCTAGCCTAGGATCCCAAATCAAACACAAAGTGCAACACTTTTTCAAGGCTGCCAAAGAAGGACCCATCTGGGAATGGGTACCAAAAATTACTTAATCTATTCCGCAGGTCCGTCATGTGTGGTAACTGACCCGATTGCTCCACGCACATGGCGGGTATGAAGATGAGCTGCGAGCAATCAACTGGTGCACATTATGAAGGAGAGTATTGGCATGTATACTCTCCACTGAGCTGAACATCATCAAATGCACACCCCAACACCAACACGTGCCAAGAACAAACAACATGTGCTTATTCTGAGGGGGAGTGTTTCTTTTTCACTCCTCCTGGAGCCAAACAACAAAGAAAGCACATTTCAAGGGGGAGTTTTCTACTTTACTCCCCGGGTAGAAACAACACAACTTGCAACTTTTGAGGAGGAGTTTCATTTTTCTTCTCCTGGTGCTAGACAATGTAAAATGCAAGGATTCTCTCAAGGATGCGGATTTAAGGGGGAGTTTTCAAAGTTCTCCTCCCAAGTGTCAATCATCATGAAAGGCATCCTACTGAATGCTCCAGTTGAGGGGGAGCACGAAGAGAAAAGAGCAAAGAGAAATGAGAGATAAGTCCCAATGGCTTAGTAAACTCAACTAAGCCTACCCAAGGGACAATGCCGAGAGTGAGTGAGTAGCTGAGTGATCACTATGAGAGTGAGGAAGAAGAAAGCTCAAGTGAGCAAGAGAACAATAATCATTGTCAAATCTGCTACCTATATTGTGCTATCAATTGAGAAAATTACTTCCAGTCACCCAAATACTCTAGACAATCCCCATAGGTTCAGGACTGAATTTATTCAGATCCCGGGTAGAAGTTGCTGCATTTTGTCCAAACGGCGCATGCACAACCCTACCTAAGACCACGCACCTGTCTCCGAACAGACATGTGTTTAATCATATTTCATGGGGAACCTCATCTCTAATCACCGTCTCCTTCTGAGGCGACTGATACTGACTACAGTGGCCCACTGCCCCACACCACTAAACATTCATTGATCATGTCGTGTCTAGTAATCTCACTCCCAAATGTTTTGAATTTTCTAGGACACAGACACTTTTTAGAGTGAGTTGCAGGTCTTCATGACCCGCGAGAACTTCCATAGGGATCATCTACTATAGATGGACCAATGATTGGAAGGAAGTCCTTCTGTTGCAACACAGAATTCACCAACATATTCAGGCCATCGCTTCAGAGTTTATCTCTATAGTGATGATAACGGGCGTCAACATGACCCCGGGGGGCTACGTTATCTTTGCTGATCGTTATGATCATGCCATAACAACCAGAGTGACATCTACTTTAGATGCCTCACAATGACTGGTTGGAAGTCCTGTTAGAGCTTTAATGCTTCTATCATTTTTATACAGGCCACACGTCAGTGTTTACATTGATGTTGTGATAACGGAACACCATGGTGTCTCCGGTGTTTACCTTTTTGTTTTTTCTATTTTGTTTCATAGAATAAAAGAATAAAGGCATGACGTCCCAATTCATCGGATCGTCATGAGGGGGAGAGTGGTCCGCATGCAGTTTACTCTAAAAAATCATTCTCGGATACTTCTCCTCCAACACAAAAAACGACGACTCTCTACTCTCTAAAATCATCAAAACTGCCAAGTCAGCTTCACATCAAATGATCAGCTACGCTCACAAGTCAGTCATCATTTTCCGCTGTGCAACTGACTGGTTCTCCTCAAAAGCATTCACCTCAAATAGTCAAAAAGACTACATTGTGGAGGAGACAGAGGTCAGGTAATCCGAATCCCACGTGTGTCTGCAATTCTTCAAGGACATTCATTCTAGAGGCGCCACCGGATTTAATCCAAGCTGATCAAGACCAACTTCTGGAAGGCAAGGACTACATGCAAGACACTGAAGATTCCTCAACCTCGGCATCAAAGATCAAATTGCCAAGAAGACATCAAAGGGGAGATTGCTAGGATTTCTTCAGAAAGCCCTCTAAAGAAGTCGAGTTCAACACAAAGACAAAGGAAGATGAGTTCCACTGAAGATCAAGACAAAAGAGGAGCAACTCAATAGATTTTAACTATGCTCTCCTCTACATTGCTGAATAAACACAAAGACAAAGATATCTGCGCTGCAATGCTGATTGAACATGATTGAACACCAAGGGGGAGATTGTTGGGAATATTTTTATGGTGTCCAATCTAATTAAATATCTTTGTATTTGTGTAGTTATTAGTTAAATGTATAATATGGGCCACAAATGTATTTCAGCCCATTAGCCCACTCGTAAGCCTTAAGTTAGACATCGTTATGTATAAAAGGATGCTAACTTAAGCAAACCCTAACTCTCACACAAGCCTCATAAGCTATTAACGCACATATCATTGTAGAGCGAGAGAGAGAGAGAGCTGAAGTTTGTCGTTCATACCCTACTTTGTAATTCGAAATCTTTGTTGGTATTGAATCGGATCTTTGTTTATTCTCTACTCTATTGTTTGTTTGAATGTTGGATGATATTGGGTCTAACACGATGTTTGGGAGTCGCTTGAACACAATCTCGTAGGGGGTCTTGTCAAATCTTTTGTGGATCATGGCCCTATTCTTGGTAAAGCAAACCGTGTTAATAGCTTCAGCCCAGATGAAGTGAGGAAGTGTTGGTCCCGGTTGTACTGGATACAGTCTAGAGGGGGGTGAATAGACTGTATTGGTTTTTAACTTTTTCAAGCTAAGTACCAGATTTAACAGAATAGCCTGTTCTGTTGGCAGAACAGACTGGCAGCGGATGAGGTTCTGGTAGGGATTTTGTCAAATAAGCCTCAGAGAATCAAAGGCAATAGGCCTTCTGTTAACTCACAAGACACATTCTGCTGAACACAGAGACCAAGTCTTTGGAGTTAATCGGTTCAAACTAAATGCAATAAGTAAACGCAGTAAGTAAATGACACCAGGGATTTTTATAGTGGTTCAAGGAACAACTTGTTCTTCTAATCCACTGTTCCACTAAGCTTGTAAAAACATCCGTTTACAACGCCTTAGTCCTATCACTTAAGAATCTCTCCACGTCTTCTTCAAGTGTAGATGTCTTCTGGGATGCACTTTCTGTCTTCTTTTAAGACTGGTCCTTTCACTGAGCTTCCCGGAAGTATCACCACTTCACTACTCCAGGTACTTGGACGTCCTTCTTGTGAGAGAAGAGTTTCTGTTGAAACAGGGGTTCCTCCAACTTGCTTCGTTACAAAAGATTCGTAGATGAAGTGCTTGAAGTGTTGAAGAACGAATGGAACTTTGCTTGAGTTGGAAGTAAGAATCTTTCCAACGTCTTCCTTCTCTTGTAGAAGATGATGAAGGTTTAATCTCAAGGAGGCTTTAGCGTTTTAATGTTTGAATGTTACTGTATTTTCAAAACTGTAGCAAAGTTATCCAGTTGTTCTTCGTAGTGTATCTTTTATACTTGGGTTGTCTTCTCGTTGGAGGAGAAGGAGGACAACTGCATTAAATGTGCGAGCAGTTGACTTGACCAGTAGGACCCAGCAAAGTTGACGGGTTACTATTTTGGGATAAAGCTATCCTGACATTGCGGCCAATCATCTGCATTTACTCTTCAGAGTACGGGAGGCATTAAATTTGCATTTAATGCGCGTAATGTAGCTTTTCTGTTCAACTTTCCTAGCCGTTGAATGAATCTTCAGTTGGTTTACCAGCTTGGAAAAATTCTCCAAGTGTCAGGCCTTCTGGTGTCTTCAGCAGAGAGTCGGTCACAGAAGGTTTTGAGCACTTCTGTTGGAAAAGATTATCAGAGAGTCTTGAGGGTTTCTGTTGAAGAAATGTTCAACAGAGAACCAGGAGGGTTTCTGTTTGTGTTAAGGCTAACAGAGACCCAGAGGTCTTCTACTCGGAAGCAGAGAGTTGATGGTCCTCTGTTAGTACAAAGCCTATCAGAGGGTCTTCTGTCAGGAGGTCTTCTGTCAGTCGACTATTCTAAAGAACTTTACAAGGAAAATTTCTAATACAAGAAATCAAAAGAAGGGGTACTCTAAAGTCCTAATAAGTATAGCATCATCAAAATCTAATTACAATTATTCCTTACAGGAAGTTTTGATTGTATTAACATGGTTCTGGCTGCTTCCACCAAGGTTCTGTTCCGTCTTTCTACAACACCATTCTGCTGTGGTGTTTTAGCTGCAGCGAACTGTTGAGTAATTCCCTGAGCTTCGTAGAAATCGGCCAACTCCTTATTCTTAAACTCCGTCCCATTGTCAGTTCTCGCTATTTTCACGTTCTGCTGCAGGTAGTTCTGTATGGTCCTGATGAATGTCATGATCAGATTTGGAGTCTCGTCCTTGGATCGCAAAAACTTGGTCCATGTGTAGCGTGAGTAGTCATCCACAATTACCAAAGTGTATCTGCGTCCATTGATGGTTTGAACAATCATCGGACCGCACAGATCCATATGAAGTAGTTCCAGGGGATGAGACGAGGAGGGAAATTGCTTCGATTTATGTGACGCGCTCCTCATCTTTCCCAAATGGCAAGCAGAGCAGTGGTGATTGGGTGGGTTCTTCAGTACAGGCATTCCCTTCCCTAGCTTCTTTGAGGAGAGGGAACAGATCGCAGGTAGATTCAAGTGTGAGAGACGTCTGTGCCATAGATTATTTTGCTCCTGAGATGCTTTGGATAAGAGACAGATGGATATGGGGGATCGGACTGTTTTAAGATCGATGGTGTAGAGATTGGTTTTCCTCTGACATCTTAATAATGGTTTCCCGCCCATGTCCATCACACAGTATTGCTTAGCATGGAATCTCACCTCCATTCCATTGTCACAAAATTGGCCAATGCTAAGCAAGCTATGCTTCAAACCTTGCACAAACGACACATTTCTGATCGTGACACTCTCACAAATGACATCTTCTATTCCGAGTATGGGCGATGATGCATTGTTCCCAAACCTCACATTTCCTCCAAATTGTTCAGAGTAGTTGCTCACGGGTTCTTTTTGTCCAGTCATGTGTGACGAGCAACCCGAATCAAGATTCCACACATGACTGGCCTGCAAAACAGATTAGTTTCGCTTAGGTACCCATCAGAAGATGGATCCTTCCTTATCAACAGTGACCAGTTGTTTCAATTTCTTTTTAATATGGGATCCTAGACTGACTATTTGAGAATCATTATTCAATTTCAACTGTTCAGCCACAGCCTTGGTAACCCATATTTGTTTTGTTTTTGGAGCTAGGGAGATCTCAGATATGTGATCTTTCAAAATTGGTTCCTGTGAGAGCCTTTTCAGATGTGTAGCTGAATTAACCTTGAGGGGATACTTTAAAATGAAAGTTTGAATTTCCCCTCAACGGTTGTTTTATCAGTCTCAGGCTTTTTCAGATTTTCTTGAACAATCACAAGATCAGTTTTGTTAACAGTGGAAGTGGACTAAAAAATGCAACATTTCATTAGCTTAACACAATTCAGAGAAACACAGCTTGTATAATGATTGGTGACAGTTGTCATAGAAAGAGAAGACTTAGGGACAAGTCTACTAACATAACTAGTTGAGGGTTCACCAGGGAAGGTCCTAGGAACTACGAAGAAGAAGGGGAAGAGGTTTGAGAAACTGTGAGAGAATGAGAGGTTGTTTTCAAAAATGATATCTCTTTTAGAAGTTGTTCCCTTTCTTTTTCAAAAACCTGTTTTTCTTTATCAAAGGATTCCTTTAACTCAGCAAACTTTCTCACAAGAGGTGGGATGTATGCTTGTTTGACTGCAGGTTCTGAGGTGGAAGGTTCCTCTCTCTCTTTCACAGTTTCCTTTTCGGGAGTATAGGTCAGGATTTCATCAATAGGGGTCAAAGGTTTTTTTTTGGTTTTGTAACTCTTGTTTAACTCTGTATAATTAAAAGGGATCTCGACACCAGCCTTGGTTTTTCTCTTTTCATCCTCGAGGGCATTCGTTTCTTCATCCCCAGTGAAGGCCACGAGTTTGGTCAATCCTAGTCTCATGTATTTAACATCATAGAGTTGAACACAGTTGACCTTTTTCAGATTTTGAGGGTTGGTCAATCCTAGGCCCTCCTTGGAGTTATAGAAACGAGTGTCCTTAGACTGGTTAAGGAAAATGGCCTGGTCTGTTTGATCTCTCCTAGCTAACAGGTCTTCAAGTTCTCTTATTTTGGTATAAAGAGCAGGCCTTTTTTCCTTAAGAAAATTGTTTTCACCATAAAACTTGATTCTTTCCTTTTCAGTGACCCTAAGTTTCTCCTTAAGTTCTTTTTCACCGTCACTTAATCTTTTGTTCTCAGTTGTGAGTTTAGTGATTGTTTTCTCTGAGTTGGTTATCTTTATTTTTAAGCATGTTTGCCTTTCGAGCAGTTTGATGCTGACATTGTGAACATTATCAAGTTTCTCTTCTAGCTCCTTAATTTTGATAATGTTTGAATCTATCTTAGAGCTGAGCATGCTGGATTTAAGGCATTAGAAGTACTTACCTCACAATTAGCATCCGGGTTTTCAGCAGAAAGAGCTGTCAGTCTTCCCTTTTCAACAGCAGGGACAGTTATCAATTCAGCAACAGAGAGATTGGTCAAGTTTGCATTTTCATCAGCAGTGGTGGTCTTCTCTTCTTCATTTTCAACAATGGCCATTGCTGCCATGTTTTCCTGATCATCTGAATCATCCATCTAGTGATCCTTTTCAGCCATGAGGGCACTTTCTCACTTCTTTCCTCCATTGTTAGCAGCATCGTTTTCTTGTTCAGGTTTATCTCTTGCTTGTAGTACTCAACATCCTTTCTTCTCTTTGGCATCCTACAATCCTTAATTAGATGTCCTGTTTTCCCTCAGTTGAAGCATTTTGGAGCATCCTCGGCATTTGCACTCTCATTTGATTCAAAGGGATGTTCCTTTCTTTTTGTGCCGGTAGAGTATTTTCGAAGCTTATTAGAGGACGTGTTCTTCTTCAGCATCTTGTTGTTGAACCTGGAAGTAAGGAGTGTTATCTGCTTTTGAAACTCACACAATTCATCATCATTATCAGTTTCATCCCAGAAACCGATGTCACTATCAGCACTTTCACTTTCTTCAGCTTTCATTTTATCCTTCTTGGAGCCATATTTGGAAGGTTTGTCAAGCATCAGTGCAAGAGTATCAGCTAATTTGTCAACAGCATCCTTGCCGTTTTCATCCATCACAGTTGTGTGAACGTAGCAAAAAAAATCTTCAGCATATTGGTCAAGTGTGTTGTATACAGCATGGATGTCCATATCATCAAGGTCTTTTGTATGCCTAATCTGAGAGCATAGCCTTCTCCAATTCAGAGAGAGCCCATCGATCCAATTGGCTACTCCCTGATTCTCTCTTTTCTTCTTCGCGTTTCTAGGTTTTTTGGTGTCTGCTCTTTGCATCGGAGCTTCGATTGCAATCGGATCGTAGCTTCACGCCACAGAAGATGTTCTTGGTCGATTGGTTTTATGGGATTCTTGCTTCTCTCGGTCTATGGCAGAAGGAGGCCAAGATCTTGTTCTTGGGCCTCGATAATGCTGGGAAAACCACCTTGCTTCACATGCTTATAGATGAGAGATTGGTTCAACATCAACCAACACAATACTCTACATCTGAGGAACTTGGTATTGGGAAAATCAAGTTCAAGGCTTTTGACTTGGGAGGGCATCAGATTGCACGCTGTGTTTGGAAAGACTATTATGCCAAGGTGGATGCAGTTGTTTACTTGGTGGACGCATTTGATAAAGCAAGATTTGCGGAGTCAAAGAAAGAGTTGGATGCTCTCCTCTCAGATGAGTCCCTTACCAATGTGCCTTTTCTGATTTTGGCCAATAAGATTGACATCCCATACGCTGCCTCTGAAGATGAATTGCGTTACAACCTGGGGTTGACAAACATCACTTTTGGTAAGGGAAAGGTGAACCTGGCCGACTCCAACGTGCACCCTCTTGAGATATTCATGTGCAGCATAGTCCGCAAGATGGGGTACGGAGAAGGCTTCAAGTGGATGTCTCAATACATAAAGTGATTAGCTGCTCCCAGATTCTGTTTTTATTATGTTTTTCTTTCTTGTTCTGTTTCCCCCCTTATAAGACTCGTAGTTGAACTTTTGTCTGTCACTCTGTCTGAAATCAGTGTTGGATATTTTTCTCTTGTTATTGCTAAACAAAAAAAGTCTTCTCCAATCCGGTCCAAGTGCCGACAGAAACCTCACATTCAGCTCCATGTTTGATTTGTGAACTCCAATCTTTCTCATTTCATTGATCAGTTGTAGGAACCTGAGATAGGTGTCTTCAAGAGATTCTCCTAGCTTTGCTTTGAATGAGTCATATGCTGTGAATGTGCTTGCTTTCTTTGCTTTGACTCCTATTTCAGTCCCTTGCATAATTTCGAAGATTTCATCCCACATATCTTTTGCAGTTGACATGCTATCAATTTGCATGTAGATGTCATTCGGGATAGCTTGGAGCAGGTAGGTCTTTGCGAGTAAGTCAGCATGGATTCTTGCTCGGTCCTCATCATCATATTCATCAACGGTTTTTTGTCGTAGTTCAACTTCAAGAGGTGGACTGTTCTCATCATTTCTATCAATAGGTATCAGTAGCTGAGTAGGTTCATTAGTGATCGAGTCCAACAAACTAGAAGATTGATCTTTGCTTTCGAGAAAGTTAAGGAACATGTTCTTCTAAACATTGTACTCTACTCTTCTTAGGATTGGGGGTCTAGTGTCATTTCCTATGGAAAGAGGATCCATCTTTTGGATCGGACTGATCTGTTGATCGTTTAGGGTCTGTCTTAGTTTGTAAAGTTCTTTGAGCAGAAGGTTCATATAATGGTTGCCTTAGCTGTTTGAAAATGTTGCACAAAGAATAGCTCACGGACATAAATCTCACACATAACAATCTCGCACAATAAGAATGGCGCACGAAGGAGAAATGGCGCACGGAGACTTTGGAAATGGCGCACGGAAGTTTAAATGGCGCACGACTCTGGAAATGGCGCACCAAGCTTTGTAAATGGCGCACGGAGCTATGGCGCACATCAACTTTGGAAATAGCGCACACAACTTTGAAAATGGCGCACGGGACTTTGGCGCAGAGCAATTTGAGGCAAAACACTTTGGTGCAAGGAGTAAAAATCAGCTTAAGTTTCACGCATAACCTCTAACTCGCAGGAAAGAGATTCATGCATGAAACGTTGAATTTGTTTCTTCCTCAGTGAGATGCGCTAAAGTGCAGAATCGCTCTTCCTCTGCTTGATCTGTATGCCGATGATTTTGCTGAGAAAAATACAGAGAATGAATCCTAGCAATCACAGAAACATAATCATGTATACATTTTCCTGCAAAATCAGTAAACAGAAACAATCTGCAAATCACTCGTGAGAAGAAAACAGCTGATGAAGTTTAGAGCAGGCTTCTTCTTCTCTGCTTCAATCGATCGATAAGTCCCGCTCTGATACCAAATGTTGGTCCCTTTGATATCACTATACTATATCTATATAATGATGTATGAAGATGGAGCTCTAGGTGATATAGTAGAAGCTTTCCATTAAAGAAGGTTTTACAATGATAGGAGAAAACTTTAGCGTACAAAACCTTCTCTACGTAAAATATGCTCTGCGGCTGAATAACTGAAATCTTCTAAAAGCTTACCTACGCATTCTACAAAGGGCATATATATAGCCTTGTAGAATGCTAGGTCAACAATGATTGGGCTCCTATAAAGAGGAGGTTCATTCCTATTTTGGTAAGTATACCATTGCCATTTAAGGCCAATTTAGTGTCTAATAAATTCCACCAAAAGGCTAATTTAAATACATGGATCACAATTATAAAAATATCTCTAACACGGTGGCACACCTATTTTTCCCTTAAAGACTTATGTTGTACTCTAAATATGTTTTATAATAAAGATGAGTTCATTTAAAAATATGATTTTATTAGTGGGAAAGATGGGGGTGTTAGAGTGCTGACCCGTTGGATATCGGGCAGGCACTTAGCGGGGCAAGATTTTGGGGTTTAATTGAGAGTGTTAAGGGCGCATCGAGGACGTTGTGATCCTAAGTGGGGGAGATTGTAATACCCGAGATTAATTTAAGAGGATTAATAACACTACTCATACCAACAAGGTGCATCTCCTTTTAAGGGAGCTCATTAGCCAAGAACTCCAAAGTTAAGCGTGCTTGCACGGGAGTAGTCTTAGGATGGGTCACCCCGCTAAGAAGTTTCCCAGGGCGTGCACGAGTGAGGACAAAGTGCGCGGAAAAGGCTAGTGGTGGTTTGTGAGGACAGTACTAGTGGTCCGAAGGGTGTGTATGAGTAATTACCTTGGGCCATATGAGGTGGGGTGTTACAGCTCCGTCCATGTTTCAGGCCCTTATGAACACCATATTTCGGCCGTTTCTGAGGAAGTTTATATTGGTCTTCTTCGATGACATACTCGTTTATAGTCCAACCAGGGAAGTTTGCTTGGAGCACATTCGCTTAGCATTTTCAGTTCTCATCAAGCAACAATTGTATGTTAAGTTTTTTCAAGTGAGCTTTTGGGTTGAGGGAGTTGTTGTACTTAGACCACCTTATCTCATTCGACGGGGTGAAGGTTGACCCAGAGAAGATTGCACCAACGCTTAGCTGGCGCCAACCTATCATTGTTACCAAGTTGAGAGGATTTCTGGATTTGACAGGGTATTACCGCAAATTTGTCCGTGGATATGGTTTATTGCTAAACCATTAACCTACTTACTCAAGAAAGAGAAGTTCCAGTGTTCTGTGGCTATATATATATTTCAATTATATATAGAGAATACATGAAACGATTAGCTCATTTGAATGGCCGCATCTCTCCATCTCACAGGTAATTTGTCCGTGGATATGGTTTATTGCTAAACCATTAACCTACTTACTCAAGAAAGAGAAGTTCCAGTGTTCCGTGGCTGCCACTGATACGTTCCACAAGCTCAAAAGTGCAATGAGCTCCACTCTGGTCCTTGTCATCCATGCCAGACTTTAATGCTACCTTTTATGTTGAAACAAATGCATCGGGACAAGGAATTGGGGTTGTTCTGTCTCATCAGGGGCGGCCTATTGCATTCATGAGCCGAGCTTTGGGGTAAACTAATCTTTCTTGGTCCATTTATGCTATATAAGTGTTAGCCATCCTATGTGCAGTACGACTTTGGAGGCCTAATCTGGTAGGTCGAAAATTTGTTGTACTTAATGGCGAGAGGAGTCTCAAGGAGGGGTGAATCTAGCATTTGCATTCAGGTGGGGCCAAAAATAATTAAATAACGTATATTGCGAAAAAATGTCAAAATGTAGTAAAATAATGTGTTTAACAAAATTTATTTTCATGTATAAAATAACACATATTACAACATAAATGTCAAAAAAAAAATACTGGAATATAATTTTTTTTGTCAGTCTAATACAAAAAACAGCTCAAACTCATAAACATGGAACTAACTTTTACCTACCAACCCAATGAATTGAATTAATATTTTTCTCATGCTAATATTCAAAATCCAAAGCATTCACAATATTAGTTTTAAGCCTATTCAACAATTTGAGATTGGTGTTAGGCTTGTTGTAATTTATCCTAAGAGATCGAGACTAGAAAATCCTTCTTTTCTTTAGGTATGGGATATTGAAATTTTGGGAAAGAAAACATAAATAAAACACCATGTTCTACACTGAAAATTAAAAAAAAACGCTCCCCGTGAAAAACGAACCCAGGACCTTTGTACGACAACCACAGTTAAGTTCCATCTTGCCAACAAAGTTTTTGTTTGCTACTCAACTTTCTTCTTTATTATACCTCTTCTAGACAACACTATATTTTATTGTATATATATATATATATATATATATATATATATATATATATATATATATATATATATATATATATATATATACTAGTACTACGTATTATATATTTTTTTGAGGGTAGGCCTAGGCCCTCCCTCACCCTATACTAGATTCGCCCCTGGTCTCAAACACTTGTTGAAGCAACAAATTGGGACACGAGACCGGCAAAAATGGGTTGTCAAGCTGTTATTTGGTGGCGGATGGAGGATGCACTTTCGCGCAGCTCGCCGGGTGATAGTTCCACTCTCAACAGTCTATCCACAACTCAAGCTAATATTTGGCATCAAATTGCTGATGAGCAAGATCGTCTGCCATATTTTCAGTCTTTGCGAGACAAGCTTGCTGCCAACATGACCAACCATTTCACTTTTTAGCATGGTCTGGTCAGATTTAAGGGTCAGGTTGCTTTATCTCCTGATTCCATTCTCATACCCACACTTTTATTTGAATATCATAGGATTCATAGCACTCCAATAGGCGGACATTCAGGGGTTCTTCGTACATTCAAAAGACTCTCACAGGTCTTCTATTGGCCGAATATGTATTGCTCTATAGTAACATTTATTGCTTCTTGTGATGTGTGTCAATGCACCAAATTATCTTCCTTGGCACCCACTGGTCTCCTTAAACCTCTGCCAATACCGAAAAAAGTCTGGTTTCTTCCTTGGGCAGAATTTCGTATAAGACCACATACCATATCTCTACAGGAATGACTCCTTTTCAAGCTCTCTATGGTCGTTTGCCACCAATCATACATCCTTACTCGCCCGGTTTGACTCCTGTGGACACAGTTGACCAATGTCTCGTGAGGCGTGACCACATTTTTGCACAGTTGAAAACCACGGTGGCCGCTTCTACACAACGCATGAAAGGGTATGCTGACCAAGGGTGTCGGGAAATCACATTTGAAGTTGGTGACATGGTGTATCTTTGTTTATAGCCCCATCGTCAACACTCCCTCTACCGATGAGCGTCCCATAAGCTAAATGCTTTATATTATGGGCCTCTTCCAGTCATTGCTCGTGTTGGGCACGTTGCATATCATCTTGCTTTGCCTCCTCGTGCTAAAATCCATCCGGTGTTCCATGCTTCACTCCTTCGTAAACAGGTTGGCTCCGCTTCAATCTCTCCTACACTGCATGAGCTTTCTGCACACAAAACTCCACCCATCTTTCCTGAGAGTATTCTCGCTACCCGCACCATTTTTCTGATGGCTTCAAAGACCGGTAACTGTAATGGTGTAAACGAAAAAAAACAGAGAGCAGATATTGGGAGCATCCCATTTTTCATTATATTACTTCAAGTAGTAAAAGATAACAAAGCTGGAAAGTATATAAAGGCATTACATCAGTTTCTAGCCACTACTCCTATTATTACTCCATGAACCTATCAACACAGAAGAAACTTTCAAATGTGAAACTGCACAACATGACCCACGCACATGATAAAAAACAAACTATTTTTTAATGATAAAAATAACTAATTAATAAATAAGTGAACCAAATAATTACTAACTAAATTTAAGATTATTCCAACAATCACCCCCATAATCTTAAATTTGCGAAGCACTTCTCTTCATCTGTGATGCACTTCTCACCACCACCAAATTTTGATGCACGTCTCATCAAAATAATAAACACTTTGGAGCACTTCTCCCCATGGTGCACATAATCACCCATAATTCTAAAGGAGAGGTTCCGCCTCGACCATATGTGCCAAGACCTCGTCATCAGTTTGGAATCTACAGTTCTTTGCCAGATGCCCAAACCTTTTGCATTTGAAGCATTGTGGCTTTCCTTTGTGCCAACAGTCCTTTTCTTCATGACCAACCTTATGACAATGGTTGCATGGAATTTTATCGCCAGTGCCTTTTGAAGATTTGGTTAACAGGAGTCCCTCATTTTTTCCTCCATTTTCTTCCTCCCTCATTGATCTCCTTTGGTCAACGACATGGAGAGAATTGATTAATTCTAAGGCGGTTAGTTTTGAGAGATCTTTAGTATCTTCAAGTGAGGAGATCTTAGTCTCATATCTCTCCGGAAGAGTTACCAAAATCTTGTCCACAACTCTTTGGCTTGAAAAATCTCCACCAAGTAATTTGATTTTATTGACAGTGGACATCAACCTATTCCCATATTCTTTGACACCTTCGTTACTTTTCATCCCCATCATCTCAAACTCCCTTTTGAGGTTGAGAATTTGCATAAGTTTGGTTTGTTGGTTGCCTTCGAACTCCTCTTTAATTTTCTCCCATGCTTCTTTAGGACACTCACAATCCATGATTGTTGTGAAAATCTCCTCGGACACCGCTGCATGAATACACGAAAGTGCCTTTGGCTTTCGTGCCATTTCTTCTTCATGTTTCTTGATTTGGGCTGCTGTTGGATTTCCTGGAAGAGGAGTAGGCTCACCGTCACTCTCAATGACGTCCCATAAACTAATAGCTTTCATGTATGCTTTCATTTTGATGGCCCATGAAAGATAGTTATCACCTTTGAACAACGGGATAGAGATGGAGAAATTGTTTGATGCCATTGAAATGAAGAAGAGAAAATACGTAATATATATGTATATATGAAGGTGTATATATATGATTTCAATGCACACGCCCTAGATCATGCGGCTCTGATACCAAATGATGGCTTCAAAGACCGGTAACTGTAATGGTGTAAACGAAAAAAAAAACAGAGAGCAGATATTGGGAGCATCCCATTTTTAATTATATTACTTCAAGTAGTAAAAGATAACAAAGCTGGAAAGTATATAAAGGCATTACATCAGTTTCTAGCCACTACTCCTATTATTACTCCATGAACCTATCAATACGGAAGAAACTTTCAAATGTGAAACTGCACAACATGACCCACGCACATGATAAAAAACAAACTATTTTTTAATGATAAAAATAACTAATTAATTAATAAGTGAACCAAATAATTACTAACTAAATTTAAGATTATTCCAACATTTTCGTGGAAACACTTCATGCAAGCAAGTTTTGGTTCACTGGCGTGGACTGTCTGGTGATGATCCTACATGGGAAGATGTGGACATTTTATCACACCATTTCCCCAGTTTTGACCTTGAGGACAAAGTTCCTCTTAGAGGGGGAGGTAATCATGAACCAAGGCGGAGCATTCGTCGTGGGAGGCCCAATCCCAAATATTTCAGTGATCAAGTTTACGTAAACTCACTTAGTGCATGGATGGATTCTCAACTGGGCTAGGCCTCTTTATTGGGCTAGGATTGTTTATCGTCGTCATCATCATCATCATCGTCATCACCATCGCCATCATCATCATCGTCATCACCATCGCCATCATCATCATCATCATCATGATCATGATCATGATTATTGTTATTGTTATTGTTATTGTTATTGTTATTGTTATTGTTATTGTTATTGTTATTGTTATTGTTATTATTATTATTATTATTATTATTATTATTATTATTATTATTATTATTATTATTATTATTATTATTATTATTATTATTATTATTATTATTATTGTTGTTGTTGTTATTATTATTATTATTATTATTATTGTTGTTGTTGTTGTTGTTGTTATTATTATTGTTGTTATTATTATTGTTATTACTATTACTATTACTATTGTTACTATTACTATTGTTACTATTAGTATTATTACTATTATTATTATTACTATTATTATTATTTTTCTTATTATTGTTATTATTATTATTGTTATTATTGTTATTATTATTTTTATTATTATTGTTATTATTATTGTTATTATTATTGTTATTATTGTTATTATTATTATTATTGTTATTATTATTGTTATTATTATTTTTATTATTATTGTTTATTATTACTACTACTACTATTATTATTATTTTTGTTGTTGTTGTTTTACACTTTTTATTGTTACTATTATTAGAATCCTATTTCTTTGCGGTAGTCACCTAGTGTCAATCTTTTAGGAGTAGTGGGTTTCCAATTTGTGTACTTCATCTTTCTTAAGAATTCCGTCTATCATATTTATCTATTTTTGCCTAGGACTTATCAAATTATATGTATTTAATACAATGTGTATAAAGTATATACTTCGTGTATACCATGTAATTTATGTACTACACTTTTAAGTTATACTTCGTATATACCACATTTAATATATATAATATATGTAGTATATTATATATGTACTCCGTATGTAATATACCATGGAGTATGTAATACTCCCTTTTAAGCATATAGTAGTGTCCTTCATTGTTGTAATAAGATTTGATTTAATTTGATTCGTGTTGCTCACCGAATTATTTTGGAAAAATTGATTGTAATAATCTCAACTATTGGCGGTTCGCTCATAATAATCCCAACTATCGATTATTTCAGAATAATCCCAACTCTAGGACCTTCCGCCAATAATGCTTATAGTTTCTAAAGAGATATAGCAGATAATCCCTATAAATAATCCCATATTTTAATTTTTACGCTTAATTTCTATTAAAAATTCACTTGTTAGAGCATGTAATATGTGGTCATGGACCATTATTGGCGGACGATCCATATAGTTGGGATTATACAAAAATAATCAATAGTTGAGATTATTGTTAGCGTACCGTAAATAGTTGAGATTATTATTTTCAATTTTTCCAATTATTTTCCGATGATAAATAGATAATTAAGTGATTGTTTGTTAGTGATACTATTTGGAAGAATAAAATTACTTTTTAATAATGTGATTACTCACACGGATTGGGGGAAAATCGTTCCCCGTTGGACGAGGTACAAGTCGGGTAAAAGGTTTCCGAACGGGGAACGGGGCGGGTTCATGGATAATAACTTCCCTAATGGGATGGGTACGAGTATGGGTATACCCAACTCCTATTCGCCGTTTTGTCATCCCTAGACCAAACCAATTCAGACTAGACCAGGTTAAACCTAATCATAAAACTTCAATCAAAGTAAAAACATCCTTAACAGCCAATAATTAATTTCCGATGAGTTATTTTTTCTTCGAGTATGTCCTTGACATCATTAACCAGTCTATATCTTTTTGTGTACTGTACACCATTCACGCATCTTGTGTGTCTACATTGACAAAGTTGTTTTTATATATACAATTTGTCTGGAAACACAAAAGTTATCTATATACAGACTGTTGGAAAAATGTGTTAAAAATGGCATTAAATGGTCATTTTGGGGCAATTATTTGAGTGGGATCCACTTCCGATTTGGTTCGGGTCAAAGTGGTTTCAGATTGTCCTTGTTAAGGCCTACAATTCGATATGTGGTACACTCAAAACGGATAACGGGTGAATGAGAAATTGATTCTCGAAGTTCACTCGTTGAAATGGAAAAACTGGGAAAATGATTGGTTTCTAGTGTGTTTTATACCACACCGGAAAACTCAAGGGATTTTCACCCCCTTATAAAGGGAAGCCTCTTTTAAGGAGTTAAGAGGGTTTCTGTTGGATCAGAAGACATGAGGGTTTCTGCTGGCTTCCAGACACAAGGCCTTGGGGTCTTCTGGTGGCTTCAGACCAGAAACACCTCGAGGTGTTCTGGTGGAGGTATTCAGTTCGCACCAGAAGGTCTTCTGGTCCGTTATAGCAATAAATGTCCAACGTTCTTCTCTTTTAACGCTGCGTTAAATAGACAGTTTATGGACGATTCAATGCCCAACGGACTGGTCATTGATGTCCAACGTTCAGGTCCATTAACACTACATTTAACACACAACAAATCCTCCTATAAATAGCTGGCAGGTGGTTTGTAACAAGACACAACGCACAATACATTCCTCACGTTTTCTTGAGCTAAAAACACTTCCAGCTACTCTGAAATTTCCTAAGTGTTCATACTGTGTTCTAGTTCGTCGGAACTTTCGTTTGTGTGCTCAAACGTTAGTTTGTTAGCCACCGTATCCTGGGAAACGGTCGTTGCAACGCTCCTAGCATCGTGAGAGGCGACGAATACATTTTAAAGACATCGTACGTAGCACGAGCTCTGGCTAAACTCCGTTCCATCTTATTTCTGGTTTTCTTTAGCTATTTAAATTAATTAATTATTTTTATTAATTAATATTTCTTCGTTTTTCCGAGACACACCCAACACAGACAACTATGTCCATGTAGACAAACAATGTGCGCGCAAAGCATGACTAATTGCATGAGTAGTTGGTGAGAAAGCCACTTCAAACCATCTCAATAGTTTTCGAGCAACAAATCTCATTAAAAAAAGGATGACATCCCCATCCCTGTGCGCCTCCAGCACCGGCCAAATAGTTTTTCTTAGAGGATATAAATTGACATTAATGACAAGGTAGCAGATAGAGAGTGAGACTCTGACATAATACTTACAGACAAATGTCATTAAAAGTAAGCATATAAAGGGTATCCAATACCATAAAACCCTTCCTCAAACATATAAAAAGGGTTAAAAGGTTACAATTTTGTTTGCATATGAATTATCCCCTAAACTTCACATTTCATCATTTTTATGAACACATCCACGTAGATGAAAATTAGTTCTTTTTATCAAAGAAAGTACATCATACTACAATAATCTTTGTGATCAAAATTGTACAAAATGGTTTCGCTTAACATTGTACAAAACCAAATGAACCCGAACCGAACCTGAACCATCTGCAATTTGGGTTGAGTTTGATAACATTTCTCCCAAACCGTATTAAACCGAACCGAAACCAAGAAAACCGAATAAAACTAAACCGAACTAAAAGTATTCAATAACATCCTCATATATTCCTCCAATCCGTTTCAAACCGAACATAACAAAAAATCGAAAAAACATCAAACCAAAAACTGATAAAACCCTAAGTGAAACTGATATGCAGACCCCTACCTGTGAGGTAGACCTCTACAAATTTGTTAAAAATATATACCAAATATCATGTTTTTAGGAGTGGTAGGTCAAAATAGGTTTGTGTAAAATGGGGAATTTCTATGGGATGGAAAAATTGGTATATTTCCATTCACATATGAGAAATAAGTAAAAGGTATAATAAAAAAAGAGCAACTTACATTTTAGAGACAAAAACCACATTTTGTCTAACAAGACCTGCCATCAAGGACATGATGTTACACAAAGTATTATCAACGATCATCAAGATAATGCCAAACCACATGATGATATGAATGATGCACAATTTGTGAAGAGTGCAATTGAAAACAGTTAGAACATAAAGTCACTTTCCTGCCACCAAACACTATAGACCTCGATGTCCCAAACTTAATTTTTTCGTGCAATAGATTGTATCAAATAAAAAACCCATCAAGTCGGCCATAGACAACTAGCCGGAGAGTTAACTTAAACTAGTAGGTATTTTGCATGTTTTGTTTTTTCTGTAAAATTAATTATAATACATAATAATTTAAAATTATTAATAACATAGTATTAATGTAATTAATAAACTAAAACTAGTAGTTATTTATCATGTTTTATTTTAATTTTTTTGCTTAGTCAAAGATTTCGAAATAAACCTATTTTTGACGTTATAACTTATAATTCTCTGTTGATGTATTTATGCCGTTGTTAATTTTGAAGAAGCAATTTGTACATGATTTTAATTTAAATAAAAAAATGGGCAAAAGGATAAATTATGCATTCAAATACATTTGACGTTTAATGCTTTTCGAATAAGATACAAATATATTTAATCACAACGAGCAAATCAAATACAAATATAAAATAAGATCAAAGTAATAATGAATGAATATTCAGTAATTTATACGAATCTAAATAATAATATCAAATATTCGGTTCAAATCAATTCATTTATAACCCTACTTGGAAGGATGATATTGATTTTTGGGAAGGATTTTTAGACATTTAACTAATTCTTTTATGCTGTTTAAGGATACTTGAATGCATTTTTTGGGAAATATAGAAAAGGAAAACAAGAATTTCTTTTGACCGAGTAATATCTACCATGTAATCTTGAATGATATGTCTTTGAAATTGATTGTAACATATATAGTACTACACTTTACAATCAATATAGAGGTTTTCACAAAAACAATACTAATGAAAAATTAACGATAAGGATAGAACTACTCTAAAAAGATCCAATAAATAAAGAGAAGGCAGAAATTCGGAAACCTTGAACCAATGGCCTAGGAGATGTATTTATAGATCGAGGCACCGTTTCAACAGCAGATCCTGAACCGACATGTGGCAAGGAGCGTCCCTGAAGACACGTGTCGCACAAAGACGAAAGGTCAAGTAATCATGACTTGAACCTAAGAGAACTAACCAACAACCGTAAAACCGTCAACTCTGTGCATCAAAATCCGGCGAGACAAGTGTCAACAATCGAGGTCTCATGGAGCCCTACACGGGAAAGCTGCACGACATCCAAGTCAAAAACCCACTTCTTCATGACATGGGGATAAAACGGTCAAGCCTTTGCAAGGACTCACATGGTCTAAGCGTACGAGTGCACCATGCGACACCGAGGATCGGAAATCTACTTCCTTGTGTCCAAGGCATACCTGGAACATGAGAAATGGGTGACTTGAGTTGATATATCATACCCAGGTCTAAGTCCAAAAACCCCAGGAGGCTCAATTTGCATACTAGACCAATCACAGTTTAGCCGGTTCAGGAATGTCGCTCAGTTGTCCCGCACGGCTAGTGTCGCTCGACACGATTCCCTCACTTGAGATTCTCCACTCGATCCAACAGCCACCCAATATAGAACTCTCCCAAGCATGAGATATGGGAGATTTCATGGTTGGTGTTCATCCATTTAGGGTTGAGCATATATATCACCCCACCTACTACTTTCTAGTATAAACAACAACTTTTATTTCATTGTAAAGGGTCGAGAAACTTGTATTCTTAGCAATAGACTTCTCTCTAGTTCTTCTGTAGCAATTAGCTTGATTTAAGGGGTTTGAGCTTGGGCTCGTGCTGTAATCGTTCTAAGACTTCAATAGAATTAGATTCACTTTGCCTTTTGTTATTTGCTTGTACTTTCTACCTCGTACTCGCCTCTAAACACTCACTAAATCCAATCTACTAATTTAAAAAGGAACTTCTACGGAAGTCAAAGGGTTGTGTTGGGCCTTTGGACCACCAGGATTTAACCTCAACAATTAAAAGAAACTGCAGGGGCACAGAACCCCCAGGTCATATGGTGGTTCCGCCACTGCTTAGTGCGGCCACATATATGAGAAGTTAGTGTCGCCACAGTTTAGACGAAATCCTAGCCGCCACAGATATGAAAACATAGGAGAAGACAACGTCCATGGATGCATCATCCAATATTTGCCTGTCCTTGAGCCATTGGAGCACCAAATTGATGAAGAAGAGCAGTAGAAGTTGTAGGGGACAACGAGAGGCACTAACATGGCCGTTTTTAGGGGATTAATTAGGTTATTCAGAACAGACCCCCAGTTAATGGGCCCCAGATTCGGAAAATTTATTAGTATTATATAGTACTACGTAATATTATATATTAAAATACAGTTAGTGAAGAAGAAAAATATAGACCAATCATTTTTTTCATTGGTACTTTTAGTTTTCTTTTATTCAAATTGCTTGACTAATGAGTTGTATTACTTCAAATCAAGTATTAAGTACGTTTTAGAAAAAAAATCTACATTATTTAATAAGTATTCAATTGATTAAGTATAAGTATTTAGATTGAGAGTTTTTTTAGTTTTCTATATCAATATGGAACCTCATTTTTACATTTTGAACGGGAGCCTTCAAATTCATTAGACGGCCCTGGACACTAGTGATGTTGGCTTCCAGGAGACGCGAGTGACGTTGGCGGTGCTAGTGTCTGGAGGAAAGGCGGCGAAGGCTAGATGGTGAAGCGACAATTCTGAAATGGAAAGAGTGAAGTGACGATATTAGAGTTTGATATTGTATTTATATGAGAAAATCTATATGAAGAGTACTTTTTCATTTTAAACATAATTGTTTTTGTTGTAAATTATCTGACCTTTGTGTGTCATATATATCAACCCGTGACTAAAGTAGTGCAGCATATATTTATTTAGGTTTTGACAGACATGAGCCGGCTTAATAACGATCGAGACTACGAAAATACTTCATATTTTATACACGGGCTAAATTTGCAATGGAGCTAGTGTATCATTCTATCTTCTTGTTCTACCATTTCAAGTGATACTATTATGTATTACGTATTACATAGTATTATTCCTCCTGGAGTCAGAATATGGTTCCGTTTTTGTTCTACGAAAAGTTTTCAAGATTAAAGGCACTCAAATTGAGGTAAATTTCTATTCCTGAGCTTCTATTATTAAAAATATAGTACGTAATTTTATTTTGGCAACCAATTACTATATTTGAGTGCGAAGTATATATTTATTCTGAAAAGTGTTTTGATTATTTCAGAAAATTAAAGAAGATAATTAATATTGATGCTCATACCTGCATGAAGATGATTTCTTGGAGAGTTTTGAGCAGATTCGTGCTGATAACGTGTTGTGAAAATGAAGAAGATGAAGACTAAATTTGAGAGATAGATATATTAATAAAAGCTCTAAATATCTTCTTCTTAATATATGAGAATTTCTGAATTTCTGAATAAATTTACAATGCCTCATCAAGCTTCTATTTATACTGTTTGAACTTGATGATTAGTCACTTAAGGGATGAATCTACAGATTTGGTGGCAATAACAATTTGAGTCATCTGTTCTAACTAGGTTACAAGGATTAAATATAATTTCTGGATTGATGACAAGGATGAACAATTCACACTTGTCATTTCCAGGATTTTACAACAGTTTTTTGTTAATCCAAATAGAAAGTTAGTAACATTCTTTTTTATTGTTAATCCAAATAGAAAGCTAGTAACATTCTTTTTGTCACTATTGGAAAAGATATCAATGTTATACTACGTGTCCATCAATTTTTTACAAAGGTAATATAGATACTTTATTTCTTTATTTATAACGATATATTTAGAAATGGAATGAAGTGAGTGGCATATTTCGTCCCCACATCAACAATTCCTTACATCCATTTCCAATCTCTGCTAGCGTGGCGAAATAGCAAGCCGTTCGCTCAGTCCACATACTGTATACAAGTCAACCAAACTTCATTTACTCATTCTCCCCAGTTTCCACTCCAACCAAAGCCAATTCTGAAAGGTTAAGCAATTTTCAGAATTTCAACCCCTTCGTCCACCGTCCAATTTCTCCGCAGTAATTTTCTTAGATTTTTCCCCTCCGACCATGAATTATAGTCAAAAGTTGCAGTACTACCAGTAGTGGCTTGCTACCATTAATTTCTTGAACCACCCATATAAAAGACAGGTATATTTGGCGTGTCTTTTCTGTTTTCTTGATCACTCTCCGACCGGTCTTCAAACTTGAACCTGCGTTCTTAAGTTTGAGAAAAGATGGCTCTTTGTACACACGCACTCCCTGGGAATTTGAGCCAGACTGGGGGTTTGGATCTTCAAAAGCTAAGAGCTTTTGGCTCTCACCGGTTCAACGGAGCAGATCCCCATCTTCAGTTCCGGTATAAGCCCAGTCAGGTTTGGTTCTTGATTAAACTTTGTATTGTCAGCTTTGGGCATTCTTGCAATTTCATTCTTTTGTGTGGTCTCCTTGTTTTCAATCACTGGCGGAACCAGGGAGGGGCTAGCAGGTGCCCTGCCCCTTCGCTGGAGTAGTCAAGCTGCTATATATAGGAATTAGGTGCGCGTGCCAAACGGGACCTTTGTGAAACGATGTGTAACTAAATGGGGAAAAATAAATAAATTCAAAGGAGGGTCGGTGGGAATGAAACGATGTGCCCTTCTGGTGTGGATGCATGAAGGTGGCTGAGATAAGCTTTATATTTTTAATTTTTAATCTTTTACGGAGTATATTTTAAGCGTTGAGATAAGTTTTATATCTTTAATCTTTTATATTTTATTACTCCGTAAATAATCTTAATTGATTATGCGTATTTCAGCATTGGTATTGTTATCTGCATGATCAGTGTATGTCACTGTATATGTTAGTATGCATTTATGATTTAGATTTATGCTATTCTATGCTATGCATTTATGATAGATTCAATATGAATGAGGGACCTGAAAAATTGTATAGTATAGGGTCCGAATAATTGAAAACTATCAATAATCTAGGGCCTAAAATATCATGATTTTTTTTTTAAATTTAAGTATTATTTAATCTTATTAAAATAATAAACTTTTGTGAAGAATGAATCATTAAAATTTAGAAATGGAATTAATAAAAAATTAAATAAATCAAAATCTATGATATTTTAGGTCTTAGATGGATAGTTTTCAATCATTAGAGCCCTATATCAACACACTTTATCTTTCAGGTCCCTTATTGATAATAAATCTATCTTTTGAATAATAAAATTCCTTTATTAAATATATCATATGTACAATTATGTTTAAATTAAGGGTTGTAAGGCCATTTAAATTCATAAACACCTAAGGAATGTTAAATTAAATTAGTACTATCAAAAGTCAAAACTAGTGAAGTTTCACATGTTTAATTACTATATGACTTTACTATTGTATATTTGTATAATTTGTTAGGTCAACCATGATTAAACTCTGTAAACTGAATGGGAAGTCATCTAAAAATTCTAATGCATTGAGAAGGAGATTTTATATGCCTTCTATTAATGCATTGCGAAGCAATTTTTCGATGTTTTCAGCAATTTTAATAGATATTGTTGTATTTTTCTGAAAATAGGATAGGTTCATTCTTCCAAGCAGAATCATCTTCTACTTTTAAAGAAATGACACATAATTGCTGATTTGTAATTTAACTTATCTGTGTATTTGGCTATCGATTCTTGATGTTTTACACAGAGTCCTAAAATAAAATTAGGGGTGGGCATTTCGCTTGTCTTTATTGTCCGGCTTCCGGTTTGTCTTAGTTTAAAAATTCAAAGGTTGGGGAAATGATTGTCTGCTTAAAATCAAACTATATAGTCTATATTTTGTTTGAATTTTTTGGATTTTTGAAATCATTTGATCAGATAGTCAGTTTGATCTTTTGTGTACAGTTCAAGAGAAGGTCAGGTGGTGTTCAAGCTTCACTGGCAGAGAAAGATGAGTACCACTCGCAGAAACCACCAACTCCTCTTTTGGACACTATTAACTATCCAATTCACATGAAAAATCTGTCTCTTAAGGTAATAGCCTAAGAGGTTATCCAAAGAAATAATACTGAAGATCCATCCTCTATCTGAAAGGTCAATTTTAAATCTATCTGCTGCCTATTCATGAAAGAGTGATCACTGATTAGGATTTTGGATTTTAAACTCCAGGAACTTAAACAACTTGCAAATGAGCTCCGCTCGGACGTAATATTTAATGTTTCAAAGACTGGGGGTCACCTTGGTTCCAGTCTTGGTGTGATTGAGCTGACAGTGGCCCTTCATTATGTCTTCAATTCCCCACAAGATAAGATACTATGGGATGTTGGTCATCAGGTAATGGTTTCACCACATCGTAGCTGAATTTTGTTCAATTTGTCCTCTAAGATACTATGAGTGCTGAAGCTGATATTTTGGGTTTAACAGTCCTACCCTCATAAAATTTTGACTGGTAGAAGGGAAAAGATGCCAACATTGAGACAGACTAACGGCCTCTCACCTTTCACTAAGCGTTCAGAAAGCGAGCATGATTGCTTTGGAACTGGCCACAGTTCGACCACCATCTCTGCAGGCTTAGGTAGGACTCTTTCTTTGTCCTCCATTTATAGTACACATTGCCTTGTGTTAGAGCCCCACACCGGATAAATAAACACCCAAAAACTTATTATGCGTTAACAAGTTTTTGGGTCAAACTAGCTAATAGATTTGATGTGTCCCAAATGTCTTATGGCCTAGTAGAGTAACCCCAACCTAATGCGGAATTCTATCTTCTTTGAACCTATGTGGATGTAATTGTTGCTAGCCATCTTTTTTCTTCTTGCTTCATCCATATATGTCGCACAATAGATGAGATGCTTCAGAGCTTCAAACTTACATTCACCTTACGATGAAAACATCTTGTATATAAGTGTCATTAGTGCTAGATAGAGGGCAACCCGGGACTGGCCCTATCCCGAATGTTTTTTCATTGTGTAAAACTTTTATTTAAGAGTACATGTGAATGAAGTCATTTTCTGGTCCACCGCAAAATCAGGATATAAGTGTTCTTGGCTATGCCACTAGTGTTAAGAGCTCATTTGGTAACAATAAACTTAGCTAATCTGTTGACGGCTGAAATTGCTGAAGTTATGGATGGAAATGGTTGAATATATTGAATATGAAAATCATTTAAAATGTAGTTTACTAGTATATAAAAAATAGCTAAAATGACCCTCTTTCCAAAAAAATATCATGAACTTTACTTTTTTTTCATTATTTGCCAATTCAGTAGGTGAAGTACAAAAGTAGCGTCTGTTCCTGCTGCTAAGCAATAATGATGCATGTTGCTTAAAGCTAAAGATTATATGAAATTAAAACTCTGGATGACAGGAATGGCGGTGGGAAGAGATCTAAAAGGAAGAAAAAACAGTGTTATTGCGGTCATAGGTGATGGTGCCATGACAGCAGGCCAAGCTTATGAAGCAATGAACAATGCTGGTTACCTGGATTCTGACATGATTGTCATCCTTAATGACAACAAGCAAGTCTCTTTACCCACTGCTACTCTAGATGGGCCCGCTCCTCCTGTAGGAGCTCTCAGTAGTGCTTTGAGTCGGTTACAGTCCAACAAGCCTCTAAGAGAATTGAGAGAAGTTGCTAAGGTAAGCATTACTAAAGAATATAATAAATACTCTACAGGGAGAATAAAAGTTTTTAATAACCTCAGCATTAAAAGAGATTTGCGATTGGAATTTCTGTCAGGGAGTTACAAAGCAGATCGGAGGATCGATGCATGAGCTGGCAGCAAAAGTGGATGAATATGCTCGTGGGCTGATCAGTGGCTCTGGGTCAACACTCTTTGAAGAACTTGGGCTTTATTACATTGGTCCTGTTGATGGCCATAACGTTAATGATCTTATATCTATTCTTAAAGAAGTCAAGAGCACGAAGACCACTGGCCCGGTTCTAATCCATGTTATTACTGAGAAGGGCAGAGGCTATCCTTATGCTGAAAAAGCCGCAGACAAGTACCACGGTGATTGATCATCTTATTCCGAAGCAATAACTCCCTCCCCTGGTACTGTTGCCTTATGTTCTCTACTTACTTGCAGGAGTGGTGAAATTTGATCCTGCATCAGGAAAACAATTCAAAACAAGTGCCAAGACACAGTCATACACAACATACTTTGCAGAGGCTTTGGTTGCAGAAGCAGAAGCAGATAAAGACATTGTAGCAATCCATGCGGCCATGGGGGGTGGGACTGGTTTGAATCTTTTCCTTCGCCGCTTCCCAACACGGTGCTTTGATGTTGGGATAGCTGAACAGCACGCAGTGACTTTTGCTGCTGGGTTGGCCTGTGAAGGCCTTAAGCCTTTCTGTGCAATTTATTCATCTTTCATGCAAAGAGCTTATGACCAGGCAAGCCAACATTTCCAGCTTTCTTGTGCAATGCAGGATCCGTTTGGTAGCCATAAATGGCTTATTCTGCTTATTAGCACAATAATCAACATAAGTAAAATCTAGGTCAAGGGGATGTTTGGAATTGATTTTGATTCTGTTTCTTGTAATAATGCAGAATCAGAAATAAAATTTTGAACAGTAAGAAAGTGATTATATTGAGTTTTTGACATTAACTGCTCTATGAGGTAGAGATTCAGCTTGGAGTGTTTGGATAACTTGTTTTTTCTTTTGTGTAAAAATGTGAGAATTATTAGCAGTATTTGTAAACTTGGTAGTTAGTACCAAATATCATTTTTAAAATTGTTTTCTAACCTTTCAGAAGGAGGTAAGGGTCAGATTGGTCCTCGAAGTTGCATAAAAAGGGTCAAATAAGTCCTTATATAGGAGGCTTTGTCCGGCCGTCGCCATTCGGGGTGGTTCCCGGCGGAATTTTTTGATGAAATTTTTTGAGCATCTTATTCATTAAGTCTAGTTTACTCATACCAAATTTAAGCTAAAACTTCAATCGGGAAGGCATTCAAATGAATTCTTGAAGGTAACTGCGCAGTTACCTTCAAGAATTCATTTGAATGCCTTCCCGATTGAAGTTTTAGCTGAAATTTGGTATGAGTAAACTAGACTTGATGAATAAGATGGTCAAAAAATTCCACCGGAAACCTCCCCAAATGGCGACGGCCAGACAGTAAGGACTTATTTGACCTTTTTTATGCAATTTCGAGGACCAATCTGACCCTTACCTCCTTTCAGTAGTGTTTCCAAATTTTTATCCAAACATTAAATAAAGTAATTTTGCTTCTGTGTGGTCATTGGAGGAACATAATCAGTTTTAAGAAGCAGGTTGAAACACCCCCTAAATGGATCTCCCTGAACACTTTTTCCTACCAAATGTACCACAATTCTATTAACATTCCGTCACAAGTCAAAAGTTCCTAAAAGTCTTGTTATGCATCCAGGTAGTGCATGATGTGGATTTGCAGAAGCTGCCGGTCAGGTTTGCAATGGACAGGGCGGGTTTGGTAGGAGCTGATGGGCCCACACATTGTGGTGCTTTTGATGTCACCTTTATGGCATGTCTTCCAAACATGGTAGTGATGGCTCCTTCTGATGAGGCCCAGCTGTTTCATATGGTAGCAACAGCTGCAGCCATAGATGACCGCCCTAGCTGTTTCAGGTATCCAAGAGGGAATGGAGTGGGTGTGAAGTTGCCACCTGGAAACAAGGGCACTCCTCTTGAGGTAATGGTTAATCATAATGTCTTGTTCATGTTTCCGACAGTTAAATTTTCATTCCAGGTTGTTGAAAGGTTAATTATTCAGAGTTTTGCCACGTTTTTTTAAAGCACCAGGGGTTATTAATGCACAAATATGCGTATGAGAGGGTGTCTGGCACGCATTAAACCTGAGTTTATTGTGCGATTAATATTCTTATTACTAATTACAAATTTCCATTAGGTTGGTAGAGGCCAAGTATTGATTGAAGGAGAGCGAGTGGCACTCTTGGGATATGGGACAGCGGTGCAGAACTGTTTGTCTGCCGCTGCTTTATTGGAAGCTCGTGGTTTACAGGTAACTGTTGCAGATGCACGGTTTTGCAAGCCGCTGGACCATGCCCTTATCCGCAGTTTGGCGAAGTCACACGAGGTGCTGATAACTGTGGAAGAGGGATCAATTGGGGGATTCGGATCCCATGTGGCTCATTTCATGGCTCTAGATGGTCTCCTTGATGGTAATTTAAAGGTATGCAATACACATAAAAAACATCACACCAGCTATACATAGCATTTAGAAAGTTTAGCCTCCTTACTTGAATTGTTTTCACTTTTCCTTTATGAGTTACAACTGTGAATTCCTTATCAATTTACTAACTCATATGTAAGGCCTTTGACAGCTCTTCTTCCATCTTTTGTGGATAGAGTCCCGAGTTTTGATATGGTATCGATCCGACTAGACTAAATAAAACCACACTACTTGGTCTACTTTGACGAGGCACATTAGCCCGTTATAAAAATACAATTAAATTACTCATATCCGATTGACTTTGTAGAATGAAAATCCAAGTCTCACTAGTTATCATTGCAATTTCTAATTGATTTTTGCTCGAGGATTAGTGACGGGAATGAACCAATAATGGCAAGAAATTTATAGTCGGGCACCAATGCAAAAAGTTGCAAGCGTGGGGCCAAAACTAAGGACCAAATAGCCATTGCACCAAAAGTGATTCCCCCCAACAATTTGTCTATCCAACTAATTTATTGGAGCAAACTATTGAAGTATTAATATGAATGAACAATCTGGTTTATGGCATTGATGAAACTTACAAATGCCAATGTGTAACTTGTGCAGTGGAGACCTCTGGTTCTGCCGGATCGATATATTGAGCATGGAGCTCCTGCAGACCAATTGGAACAAGCTGGTCTCACTCAATCCCATATCGCGGCAACAGTGTTTAGCATTCTGGGACGAGCAAGAGAGGCCCTGGAGATCATGTCATAGTGATAAATAAAGTCTGTAAAATTATGACTTGGGGTATAAATGTTGTGCGTATATATTCATTATGGTTACTGTAAAATTAAAACTGCAGATATATATCTACACATAGAACATTAACTCTGCTCGCCACTCCTTGAATGTATTGGAATTTGGAAAATCAATTAACCATCAAATCTCTGGTTGGGAGGTTGGGGATTATTTTGATTCAGTAGTTATAAGAGACATTTATAAGTTCTTTCCCGGATGTTTTATGTGAACTTTTAAAGATTTGACCAAATATAATATGAACTTTTTATCTGGTTTAGTTGTAACTTTCTTATTTGATTCTGTATCTGAGTAGTTCTTATTTGACCTAATTTAGCATAAAAATAAATTTATAATATTTGTTATTATTAATATTATTATATATTTATTTCACATAATAAGACTTTTTTTCGAAAATACTACTGAAATTAAACTTATTTACAAAAACATCACTAATAATGACATATTTAACTATGTCATTAGATGATGGTGGGAATCTAATCAATAATTTAACCAACTTGAATTTACATCTGTCAAGCATTTGGAATGGATTTTTCAAAGCACAAATTTAGTTCAACAAAGTTTGGATTGTCTGTTTTATAAATTTTATTAAATTGACTCTTAATTATTGAGCTCATGTTTTAACCCCGCTAAGAGATCATTTTTTGGTATCATATTTGTCCCAAGTTAGGATAAAGGAGAAGGGTGCTGTGGTAGGCGCGTGACGGCCAACATAATCACTTAGTCAGATCACATGACATGGATCGAAATATGAATATCGCTATAGCTAGGTCGTCGCCCTTAAGCGACGCGTCATCCCTCCGCCTGGGGTGATGTGAAATATGCAAGAATTTAACCAACTTGAATTTACATCTGTCAACCATTTGGAATGGATTTTTCAAAGCACAAATTTAGTTCAACAAAGTTTGGATTGTCTGTTTTATTAAATTGACTCTTAATTATTGAGCTCATGTTTTAACCCCGCTAAGAGATCATTTTTTGGTATCATATTTGTCCCAAGCTAGGATAAAGGAAAAGAGTGTTGTGGTAGGCGCGTGACGGCCAACATAATCACTTAGTCAGATCACATCACATGAATCGAAATATGAATATCGCTACAGCTAGGTCGTCGCCCTTAAGTGACGCGTCATCCCTCCGCCTGGGGTGATGTGAAATATGCAAGAGCATGCTGTAACACCGTCCCCAAATATATTTACTTTTGTGTAAATTATGTATTGAACCTTGAGAAGTGGTTAATGAATTTATGAGGTGGTAAGTTTTTAATTTGTTACTACTTTTGCGTGAATAGTGAAATGCACATGGGGACCACATCGGGAACGGGGATCACCTGATATTTATGAGACCACATATTATATTCATCTTGGTCTAGATAATGTATATGATGGTGTATATTCGTGGTGGGCCATAGGAATGGCATAGAGTTGACCGGTTGGTCAAACGAGGTCTAATTACCAGTATTGGTAATTTATCAGATAACAACCCGTAATAAATTACGGGGGCTTCTAAACTAAAGTTGGGGAATGTATATTCATTCTAAAGGCCCATATTGATTGGGAATATGATATATATTTTATTTAGCTCAATAAAATAAAATATAATTAAAACAGTTCGAGAAATACAACTTTCGAGGTCGAATGTACACTTCGGGAGTCGGGACATATTGGGATGATCTCCCACATGAGTGCGGGCCAATCCACATTTTTGTGTGCTCAAAATCAATTTGAGACAACCAAATATGCTAGAGGAGAGGGCTATGGGCCGGAGATTGGAGGGATGGGTGAGAATAGACTTCAGCTGGACCTCCCATCCACACTCATTAGTCTACTAAGAAAAAAAGGACCATGTGCATCCTTCCTCTCCATCATTTTCGTCCAAGCTATCTATTTTGAGAGGAGAAGCTTTGAAAAACTCACCCTCCATAGCCCAAACTCGAGCTCAAGCAAAGGGAGTGCCGAAAAAGAATTTTAGAGAAGAAAAAGTGGAAAAAAGTTTGAAGGATTAAGGTAATTAATGACTTTGTATTAACCTTTTTCTCTTCTTATCACATATTATATGACTTGTATGTCATATGAGGAACCCCTAGGATTGTCCTACATGCTTAGAAGTGTAGAACGAGGGGTTGGAAGGTGGTTCTAAGTCCAAGAACGGACTTAGAAGCCAAAGTGACCGACTCACCGGAAAATAACCTTTTAGAGGTTATTTGTGATGATATGAATGTTGTGATGTTAGAACCTTGTTAGAAACTTGTATAAGGAGTTCCAAAAAGTCCAACAATGTTTTAGATTATAGTTCTTCACTGTGTCTTTAACATTGAAGAGAAGGAGGAGGAGGAGGAGGAGGAGGAGGAGGATTTTGCTGTCTGAATTGGCCGAAGTTACTGTAACTGTTCATTTTTAACTACTTTTCATATGATATTTTTCTTTATTTCATTAATAAAAGTATTTTAAATTTAAGCATAATTATAGAGACCGTTAGTAAATTATATTGTGATATAGTCAATATTGATCTCATATGAAAGATCACAAAAAATATAAATTTTGATATATACATCGTATTTTATAAAAATTGGAACAAAAATGAAAACGTTATAATGCTTTAAAGAAAATTGGGGTTTTTATAGCTTGGGCCCCACCAATGCATCTCTGTAGGGCTAGTCCCTTCTATCGGAGAGTTTGGTATTTTGAAGTAAAAATAGCCACATCTATGATTATAGCAAAAGAGTGAATTAAGGAGAGCTAAACACCTAGAATTCATTAAGAGTAAATTGAGTTTAGATGAGCTATTTCTTTAAAATTTTCTTATACATATATAATAATAAATACGTAGTAGATTATTGCCATGCGAGTCATATTTAAATAACAAAGGAAAGGAGGCCCCTTATAAATCCATTATTATTAAAGAAATTGCCATAAATAGGACTAACACATTGTTAAAATTTCACAATAGGACATTAGGTTTATTATTCCCTAAATATGACTCCCAATTAGTTTTTTACCCTTCATCTAATAAAACCCCAAAATAGCTATCGGCTCCCACAGATGCAGACCAACAGCGATTTGCAATGAAGACCCCAAGCCATCTGCGATGAAGATGCCCAGGCCATCTGTGATGAAGACCAACTGCTTTTGCGATGAAGATGCCCAGGCCGCTCGTCTGCTCTTCTCCGGCGACTCCAAGGTAATTTTCTCCATCTCCTCTCTTGTCCTCTCCTATCCTCTCCTCTTCTCTTTTCTTCTTCTCTTTTCTTTCCTTGCTGATCTAGCTCTGTTTTTGTTCATGTTTGAAATATTTTCCCCAATTAAATTCATACTTACTTTTGAGATTCTACAAAAAATTAGATATGAGAATTTGGATTTGAAATAAAAACAAGGTTTGCGATAAGAATTTCTTATTAGAAATTTTATTTAATTAATTTTTGAATTTAAAAATGTCTACCCCTCACATCACATTTTGCCATTACTGGTTTGTGGCTTCCCTGAAATATACAGAGGAAGGATCGCTACCTTTAAACTTGCTTTGGACTTGGCTATGAAAGTAAATTGAAAAAATGTCACTTTTGTACGTTATTGCATCTATCAAAATGACAAAATTACTTTTAAATTAAATTTGTCAATGTCATGTTTTTGGCCCGTTTGACAAAATGGTGTCATTTTTATGCAACTCACTTTGTGAAGATGTACTTAAAATGACATATTTATGTCATTTTATACTTTCATATGAAAATGATATGTTTCAACTCAAAATGACATGCTTTTGACATGTTTGACAAAATAGTGTCATTTTTATGCAAGTCACTTTGTGAAGGTGTATTGAAAATGACATAATATGTCATTTATAGTTTCATATGAAAATGCTATGTTTAAATTGAAAATGACATGCTTTTAGCCTGTTTGACAAAATAGTGTCATTTTTATGCAATTCACTTTGTGAAAATGTTGTGTTGAAACTGAAAGTGCCATGTTTTTGTCACTATTTTTATCATGTTGTCAATCTTAATAGAAATTGAGTTTATCAACATTATTACTTCTTGTCATTCTTCATTTTTCTTTTTCTTCTCATATTTAACATTTATAATTCTAAAATGTCATTTATGTTTGCATAATTATGTTAGAATTCAATATAGAAATCTCATTACATACACTCTAGAGGCAGTTCGTATACCATACACCCGGGTGTACGACTTGCACCGTACATCCGGGGGAATTTTGTAATTTTGATGAAAATCACGATTTGTCTGGAATGAGCATTAATGCAAGTTTGGTGAGCATCATGCCTATTCTTTTGAGTAATAGGAGCCTAAAAATGAGTATCGTGAAATCTGCTTCAAATCTTCTAATAATGTAATTTTTTTATTTGTTTAAAATGAGCATACCATTACTACCAAATGAGCATACATAACTTACGAAATGAGTATCAAAAAATTTAAAAACGCATTTTTGTGTGCTCATTCATTTTGGACGTTATACTCATTTGAATTTAACATAAAACTCATTTTAGCATCAGGTGTGGTCTACAATGGCGGACTAGTGGGCGAACTTCATCCGACGGCGCACCAGACATTGAAGCTCGAATCCGCCGCCTTAGGTTCGGAATCAACAACCTCCATTCGAAGGCTGTGCAGCGGCGATTGCAGACAGATGGCGATGGCGTTGTTGCTTCGTGCGTGGAAGGCCATGGTGGGCGGAGAAGAGAGATGTGCGTAGATCCTCCTCCATCGATTCCCAAGACATCAGCCAGCGCCGAGCAGCCTTCTCCATCCCTAACCTTTACCATCAGATTTGTAATTAATTGCAAAAATACCTGGATGTACGGTGAGGACCGTATATTCGAGTGTACGGTATAATTTGCAGAGGAGGTAGCGGCAACTAAGAAGATGTCGACATCTCCAGGAGATAATTTAGCAGCAGCGGCGATCTTGCCGGCGGCACCGACGGAGTCCTCGTTAGGCAGTGGTGGAGGGATCATCGCTGGGCAGTGGCGGCAAGGTCTTGGCAGTGGTGACTGGCAAAAAAGGGTGGGTGGTGTCGGCGTAGGAGGTGAATCTATCGCAAGAGGTGCGCATCGATCGCAGGAGGTGCTTCGGTGCAGATGTAGGGGGTTTTATTTCATTAAGGGCAATTTTGTCTAATCAGTAATAAATAGTCTTATTTAGGGAATAATAAACTTAACGTCCTAATTATGCACTCGTACTATGTTTTAGTCTCATTTGGGGAAATCTCTATTATTATTATTATTATTATTATTATTATTATTATTATTATTATTATTATTATTATTATTATTATTATTATTATTATTATTATTATTATTATTATTATTATTATTATTATTATTATTATTATTATTATTATTATTATTATTATTATTATTATTATTATTATTATGATTATTATTATTATTATTATTATTATTATTATTATTATTATTATGATGATTATTATTATTATTATTATTATTATTATTATTATTATTAGTATTATTATTATTATTAGTATTATTAGTATTATTATTATTAGTATTATTAGTATTATTATTACTATTATTACTATTATTATTATTACTATTATTACTATTATTATTATTACTATTATTACTATTATTATTATTACTATTATTATTATTACTATTATTATTATTACTATTATTACTATTATTATTATTATTATTATTTTTATTATTATTATTACTATTATTATTATTACTATTATTATTATTTTTATTATTATTATTATTATTATTATTATTATTTTTATTATTATTATTATTATTTTTATTATTATTGTTATTATTATTATGATTATTATTATGATTATTATGATTATTATTATTATTATGATTATTATTATGATTATTATTATTATTATTATTATTAGTATTATTATTATTATTATTAGTATTATTATTATTATTAATATTATTAGTATTATTATTATTATTATTATTGTTATTATTATTATTATTATTGATGGAGTATATGGCCCAGGAACCCCCGGCCCATAGACTCCCACTATTGTAGCAGAGGCCCAATAGATCCAGGAAGCACAGCAGGCCCAAATCACAGCGCCCCAAGTGCCAAGCAGCCCACGACGAACACTGGGGTGCCTTCGCCCCCCTGGACGAAGGCTCATAAACTTACAGTACAACTTCTTTAAAGCCCTCAAAGTGTCTGGGAGAAAGCGCAAAAAACAGTAGCCCTCGGCACCTAGAGCCCTCGGCACCTAGAGGCCCCCGGTATGAAGAGCCTTCTGTCAATCATCTACGGCCGAAGGCATCTCCTCGACAGAATCTCCCACCCACATGCACCGGATCAACGTACCGAGTACAAACCTCACATCCAACCACCGCATTTAATGCGGCCACATGCGAGTGCCAGTGCCACCCCGTTGAGGTGACCCCTCAACCACCAGAATGATGACACGTGTCCCTATCTGGCATTTATTACTACTATAAATAGCACCCCTTTCCCCCGTTTGTAATTCATGCTCAATACGCTTAACCCATTCTAAGCAATATATATTCTCTCTCTTACTTCTGCTCTGACTTCTCTCTAGATACTCCCCGCAGTAACCCCTCGGATAGATACCCCCGGGTACACTTATCCATCATTTGCTGCTTTCATTGAGAGGTCGAACAATCAAGTAAGTAAACCTCCCCTTCAGCTAAAAAACACCTACTAAAATGGGAAGAACCACCCGTGCTCAGTCCAAGAACCTTGAGGACAACAACCTGGCCCTCGGTGAAGTCAATGCACCCGGAGCCTCTAACAAGGCTCCCGAGGGCGGGGTCATCACTGAGTTGGAACAGGCTGTTGTTGACCTGCGCCTTCAGCTCCAACAAAACGCTCCTGATGCCTGCCTCGACATCGAAACCCGAAGGAGGGACCGGAGCGAAAATCAAGTGAGCCCTCCGGTTCTCACTATCGACGTACAATCGACATTCTCTGCCTTCATCCAGACACTCACTCAAAACCCAGGTGCCTTCGGCACTCTGTTACCCCTTCAAACGCAAATCGGGGAGAACGCTGTTCTTCTCCCACGGCCACCCCCTTCATGAACCCTACCCCTCGGGTGGGGAACGACGAAGGGGTCGTGGCTCAAGACACCGCTTCCCAGGAGGTCCAATCCTGGGACCAACGCGGTGCGAACAAAGAAAGGCCTCGGACCTCAGCCCTCGAGAGGCTCGGAGGAGAACAAGACCGCCGAGGGTCCAAGACCGCCTCGGTGGAAAGGCATCCCAAAGACCCCAAGAGAGCGGGGGATCCGTCTCAAGAGCAGACGAGAGGCATCCCCATCAGGACAAAGGCAAGGCACCACTTCATGCCGATGACGCAAGGCACCAAATCAATCAGGCCCACTCGGCCCGTGTTCGTTCGCAGGGGGCGGAGGCCCTCCCGAAGGATCCCAGGGACGAAATCATTGCGGCCCTCCAGCACCGGCTTAATGAGATGGAGGCTCAACGAGCGCACACCGCCGTCGCCACCCCTCATGCAGATCCGAAATATGAGGCCATGCTGGCCAAAATGGAGGAAATGCAGAAGAAAATAACCGAAGGCTCCGGGGGACCCGTCATCCAACTCCGGACTAGGACGCCATTTACCCCAAGGGTATTGGCGGCCCGAATTCCGGAAAAAACCCGGGGGCAGCCCATCAGGCCCTATGAAGGAAAGACGGACCCTCAGGAACATTACAGTCGCTACCAAAACAACATGATGATGGTGGGGGCATCGGATGAATATTTGTGCCATTGGTTCCTCTCCACCTTGGAGGGACCGGCGTACGAAAGGTTCAACCGACTGCCCGAAGTCTGCATCGATTCATGGCAAGAACTCGCCCAACGCTTCTTGACGCAATTTGCAAGAAGGTGCCGGTCAAGAAAACATTTCTCCCACTTGCTGACAGTGAGACAAAGGAAGGAGGAGACCCTTCGGGACTTCTTGGAACGTTGGAGGATGGAGGCTGATAATGTTGATGGCGCTGACGATTGGACCCTCCTGGCCCTCCTCCAAACAGTCCTTCACCCCGGGAACTTTTCAAGGAGCCTCATCATCGAACCCTCCCGCGATTACATAAGGGCCCTGCAGCGGGGGGGGGGGGGGGACCGGTACGCCGAGGCTGAGGAGGTAGAAAAGTGCCATCACAACCCCGATCAGCAATGCCCTCGGCCAGATGAAAAGGGTAACCGGGGGCCGGGGGCTCCCCATAATCAGTCCAAGGTTTCGGCACCCCCAGTGATCGCCCCCGGCACGGCCAAGCCAAGCCCGGGGGAGGTTACAAGGGAAACCCGAAGGCTTGGGCCCAGCCCATTCTTTTGGAGCACCCTCGGACTCCCTTGACGCACCTCGTCAGTGTCATCCTAAACTTCGCTGAGGAGATGGGCCTTGTGGAGCGCGACTCTCGCGCACCCCTGGAGGTATACGCCATCAACCCCAATTATCCTTATTGTCGGTTCCACCACAACCAAGGACACAACACCGACGACTGCCATCACCTGAAGACAGCCATTGAAAGATTGATACAGGCAGGCCACCTGTCCCAATTCATCAGGGGCCCTCCGCCTCAGGGGACCCCTCACTACCATGCCCCCCTAAGAAAGCAAACGCTTGGGTCAACCCAAACACCACCCCCCTCGGCGACCCGAAGGGTAAGAAAAGGGAGATTGGAAACCTCGATGAAGAGGAGGAGTACAACCAGTATTAGGAGAAAAAGCGCCACATCCATATGATCACTGGAGGCAACACAGGAGGGGACTCCACCAGCCAGCGGAAGAAGTGGGCTCAATCGCTATATGTGGGGGAAGTCACTCATATGTCCCCGGTAAAGCGGCTGAGGGAGGAACCCATCACCTTCACCAACGCCGATCTCCCCCCGGCTTGCTCTCTGCACAGGGATGCCCTCGTCATCCGTACGGAGATCAATGATACCATCATCCACCGAACTTACATTGACATGGGCAGCTCCGTCAATGTAATGTACCTCAGCACATTCAGAGAGCTGCATCTAGAGAGGGGGTCCCTTCGGCCCATCAAGACCCCTCTCGCCGGCTTCACCGGAGACACCATTGATTCCGAGGGGGTCATTACCCTCCCGGTACTATTCGACAACGGGCTCCATAGAGCCAAGCTCGAAGTGGAGTTCGTCGTCGTCAACATCGATTGCGCCCACAACATCATCCTCGGCAGACCAGCCCTCGAAGACCTCAAGGCCATCATCTCATGAGGCATCTATGCCTCAAATTCCCCGCCGAAGGAGGCATCGGGTACTCAAGGGGGAATCAAAAACTCTCCCGCGCTTACTACCTTCAAGTGACGAAGAAGGTTAGTAAGACCGAGTTCCGTGTTGACACCATCATTGGAACCGTGGAGAAAGAAGAGAAAAAGGCCGAGGGCTGAGCCCACCGAGGAAGTAGAAGACTTCACACTCGATCCGGCCAAACCGGAGAGAGTTGTGAAGATTGGAGCCAAGCTCCCTGAAGACCTGAATACCGGCAGAACTGAAGCCCTCCACGCCTACTCCATTGTTTTTGCATGGGGGCCGGAGGATATGCCCGGAATCAGCCGAGGGGTCATCACCCACCGCCTCTTGGTGGACCCTTCGATCAAACCTGTACAACAGCGAAGAAGACCCCTCTCGGACGAGAGAAGGGATTTTGTGAAGAAGGAGGTCGCCATGCTCCTCTCCATCAAGCACATCAAGGAGGTAAAATACCCCTCATGGCTGGCTAACGTAGTCCTCGCACAAAAGCCGCCCACCTTCCACATGTGCGTAGACTACACTGATTTAAACAGGGCGTGCCCCATGGACCCCTTCCCCTTACCAAATATTGATCAACTGGTGGATGAGACCGCGGGGTGCGAGATCATGTCCTTCCTCGATGCCTTCTGAGGGTATCACCAAATTTTCATGCACGAGGAAGACGCCGAAAAAACAGCCTTCATGACTCCCGAGGGCATATTCTGCTACCTTGTGATGGCCTTCGGCCTAAAGAACTCAGGCGCCACTTACACCCGGATGGTGGCCAGAGTCTTTCAGGCCGTCCTAGGGCACACCATGGAGGCCTACGTTGATGACATGATTGTCAAAAGCAAACGGTCATCAAGCCATGCTGACGACCTCCGGGAGATCTTCGCCATCATGCAAAAGTTCAACCTTCGGCTAAACCCGAAGAAATGCACCTTCGGCGTACAAGGAGGCAAATTCTTAGGCTACATGGTGAGCCGAAGGGGTATCGAGGCCAACCCCGAGAAAGTCCAGGCCATCATCAACATGGAGCCCCCACGTAACGTGAAGGAGGTCCAACGGTTGACGGGCCGCCTGGCAGCCCTCAACCGCTTCCTATCCAAATCGGCGGAGAAGTCTTTACCCTTCTTCCAGATCATGAGGAAGACCACTGGCTTCCAATGGACTTCAGAATGCCAGGAGGCCTTCAACGAACTAAAGCAGTATTTATCTTCACCCCCTGTGCTCTCCAAACCCAAGGTAGGGGAGACCCTGTACCTTTACCTTGGTGTTAGCCCGGCAGCCATAAGCTCAGTACTCATCCGGGAAGAAGATGGCATCCAACATGCCATCTTCTATGTTAGCAAGACCCTCAGGGAAGCGGAACTCCGGTATTCCCCTGTGGAGAAAACGGTGCTAGCTATTGTTTGGACTGTGAAGAAGCTTGGTTATTACTTTCAGGCCCATCCGGTCCAGGTCCTTACGCATCAACCCCTCGACACCTTGATGAGGAGTCCCACCAGCTCCTTCCGAATGGTAAAATGGGCTATCTTCCTCAGCCAATACAACATCGACATCCGTCTGAGGCCTGCCATAAAGGGCCAAGCCCTGGCAGACTTTGTGACGGAGTGCACGGCCAGATCAGCGGTAGATGAGGAACCCTCAGCACCTTCGGATGAGTGGTGGACCCTTTATACCGATGGCTCCTCAGCCACCAAAGCATGCAGAGGAGTAGTTCTCATTACTCCCGAAGGCTTCCGGGCCTACTATGCCATCCACTTCTCCTTCAAAGTCTCCAACAACGAAGCAGAATATGAGGCCCTCCTCTGTGGTCTTCGGCTGGCAGCAAATATGAAGGCCACAATGATCCACGTCAAGTGTAACTCCAAGCTGGTCGTGGGCCAAATCTACGGGGAGTATGAGGCCAAGGAAGGGAGGATGAAACAATACAAGGAGGCTGCTAAAGAATTGCTCAAGGTATTTGAGGCACACTCTCTCACCCAAATACCGAGGGCTCAAAATTCTGAGACTGATATTTTATCAAAACTCTCGGATGAATCTCTCGAGCACCTCTTCAAAATTGCAAGGATAGAAGAGCTCAGCTTCTCAAGCGTACACGCCAGCCCCGTCATGCAAATTCAGCAAAGGCAAGAGGATTGGATCTCAAACATCATCGCCTTCATCACCATCGGGCAACTGCCAGAGGATGAGTCCCGCGCCAAGTTAACGAAGCTGAGGGCTCCCGATTACACAATCGAAGGAGGAAGGCTCTACAAACGATCTTACAACGACATACTGCTTCGATTCCTTCATCAAGATGAAGCCGAAGTTGCAATGGAGGAAGTGCACAATGGCACTTGTTTGGCTCATCAGGGACCCTTCTCCATGTCCCGAAAGGTCATAATCGAGGGCTACTTCTGGCCTACGATGGCCCGAGATTGTGCGGATCTCGCCCGAAGGTGTACCACATGTCAACACTTCCAGAAAGCCCCCGATAGGCCAGCGGTCAACTATGCCCCCATCAGCACATCTATACCCTTCGCTAGATGGGGCATAGACCTTGTGGACCCTCTGCCGAGGGGTACCTCCAACAACAGGTACATCATCGTTGCCATTGACTACTTCACCAAGTGGGTGGAGGCTGAGCCCCTCGCCAGCATTACTGAGGCCAGGTGCCGCCACTTTGTCCTAAAGAAAATTCTCACAAGGTTTGGCGTCCCCCAACAAATCATCTCCGACAATGGGACCCAATTTGAGGCAGCCCCCTTCTGTGCCCGACTGCCCTCCTAGAGGCATGGGGCATCAGGCACACCTTCTCATCCAATGCTTACCCCCAAGGTAACGGTCAAGTGGAGAATGCCAACCGGACATTACTTGAGGGCCTCAAAAAGAAGCTGGAGGCCGAAGGGGGAGGCTGGGCAGAAGAACTCCACAATATCTTATGGGCTTACTGCACCACCCCTCGGCGGGCAACAGGTGAAACACCCTTCTCCCTGTGCTATGGATTTGAAGCTAAACCTCCCACTGAAGTGACCCTTCCTACCCAAAGGGTAGCCCAATATGATCCCGAAGTCAACGATGCCAACATGGCCCTCGACCTTCACCTCATCTCAGAATGCCGAGAGCAAGCCTTCATACGAGCGGAAAACTACGGAAGGCAAATCAAAAGCTACATCGACGCCAAAGTCCGCTCTCGAGAATTCCAAGTGGGGGGATTATGTCCTATGACGAAGGGGAGCAAGCCAGCCAATCGAGGGCGGTAAAATGGCACCCAAATTTGAAGGCCCATACATTGTTGCAGCCGTCAACAAACCGGGAACTTACAAGCTCAAATGCCCCAACGGGACCGAGGTCCCCCGACATTGGAATGTACACCATATAGTTAGATTTTATCAGTAATGTTAGAGCAACCAAGCCCTCATAACTAATGAATGTATTATTCTACGGCCCAAGGCCTTAAAATTTAAAGACATATTGAAGACACCGAGAACAAGAAACAAGATACATATAAGTGGCCAAGCCCTCATGCAGACTCCTGGCCCAAGGCCTTATTGCAAGACCAAGTGTTTTTAAGAAGACCCCTCGGTACGCACTCCTATCAACTCCAGACAGCGGAAAACACCAAGTGTTTCCTTTTGAAGACCCAGGGGGCTGAAACAAACACCAAGTGTTGTTTCTGAAGCTGTACCCCTCGAGGACGCATTCATACCGAAGGCGCCACCTATCGGTGCCGGTGGCACGTAGTGCCCCCGGCCATTTGCAACCAGTGTGCAAATGAAAACCCTTCCTTGAAATGCTTTTCGCGCCATTACCCCAAAGGTATGCCAGGCAACTAATATGCCCAGGATTCGACTTTCAAAAATGAAACGCTTTCCGCGCCACTACCCCAAGGGTGTGGTAGGCAACTAATATGCCCATGATACGACTTTCAAAAACGAAACGCTTCCCGCGCCATTACCCCAAGGGTATGGCAGGCCACAGACTATGTCTCGTGCCCAGGGAACAACTTTCAAAACTGAGGCGCTTTCCGTGCCATCCCCTAATGGGAGGCAGGCTACAGACTATGTCTCATGCCCAGGAAACGACCCTCGATCCCCTCGGAACTCGGAAGGTTAACCCGAGGGGGGAGCTAATGGTGTATGTTGTTGCCTCCCGATAGGCCAAGCCTTACCAAGAAACCAAGTTTCTTGAAGCCTTCCCTTCATTACCAAAAAAAAAATGGGGTGAAGGGGAGTAGACTCAGCAAGAAAACAATGAGTACACAACTTCAACAAATCACAACAGGAAGCCCTTCGGCATCACAAGACAATACAGATCATACCGAGGGCTCCCCACGGGAACACCTCCGGTGCCAAGAAGTTACTAATTCCAGAAGGCTAAAGTTATCAAAATCAGGCCAAGTCCACAGCCGTCTGCCTCTGGCATCATCCAATACCGAAGGCTTGATCCTATGGATAGGTGAAAATTTGCTAACTCCAGGCAACAACATATCAAGGAGTACCGAAGGCATCTACTACGATGTAAATGTTCTGCAGAATTTTCTAAATCCAAGCAGCAATTACCCCAAGCAGCAATTACCGCCGTCATCTCATTAAGCACCGAAGGCATCTCCCAAGCATTGCCCGAAGGCGTCTCATTCCGGGGATAGACTGCAAAAGTCCTAGAGTCCACACTTTGGGATCTACCAAAAGACGAAGGCTCCTCACACATTACCGGAAGCCAGTCTTACAAGCCAAAGGAAATTATTCTAAGTCTACAAAGTTGGGTGCCTCCGGGACCACCACCCTTCACCAAGGGATCTCTTACTCAAGATACTACAAATCGAAGGGTCTATTCACCGAGGGCCAAATCATGAATTGTGGAAAATATTCTAAGTCCTAAATGGTTGGCCCTCAGCCAACCCATCATGCAACGAGGGCCAAGCCATTCAATGCAACTAAGGAAAGGCGTAGACCGAAGGCCAAATGACAAACTACACTTAGAAAAAATTTCTAAGTCCTAAATATTTTTCCCTCGGTCAAATCTCCATGCAGCCATAGGGGCCATACAACCGAAGGCTTGGTGGAAGAACTACACTTAGAAAAATTTTCTAAGTCCTAAATATTTGGCCCTCGGTCAAATATCCATGCAGCCAGAGGGGCCACACAACCGAAGATTCAGTGGTGAAACAACACTTAGAAAATTTTCTAGGTCCTAAACAACTGACAACTCAAGCATCAAAGTACGAGGGCATTCATTCACAAGGTAGATTCGAAGGCATTCATTTCATAAAGAAAAAACGAAGGCATACATTCAAAAGGAAAAGCAGATTATATGCAAAAAGCCCGAAGGCATCCATTCATCAATTCACAAAAATAAAAGGCAGATTGTTATACATAAAGGCTGAAGCCGAAATATTGTACATATTCATTACAAAAGATATGTTCGGAATTATACAAAAATAGGATTATCATAAGCTCCAGCAGCTCCCCCCTCGGCAGGTTTCGAGGAGACATCCCCTTCGGCCTCTTCTTCATCCTCGGACCCCCCATCATCATGCTATCCTCAATTATCGGCCTCTCCTTGCCCGGA
Source organism: Cuscuta europaea (assembly GCA_945859875.1). NCBI lineage: Eukaryota > Viridiplantae > Streptophyta > Magnoliopsida > Solanales > Convolvulaceae > Cuscuta > Cuscuta europaea. Next base: position 2,920,251 of record CAMAPE010000038.1, on the reverse strand, counting down.
GGAAGGGGAACTCTCACATCCGGCTGCAGGGGGGAAGATTGTACGCTGCCAGATCAAATTGTTCAAGGGGAATGCCGAAGTGCCTGGCGAGCCTCCGGTAGATCAGATGCTGGGTGAAGAATTCGCCTCCCTGATAGAAGGAATCGCCCTTCTCGGCTAGCCACATCTTCCCGGGGCCTTTGACCCAAGCATCAACGCCTTTTTCCACCACCGAGGACACCCAATCCTTCCTCCCCTCAGCGGTCCAGCCCCCGGCAACGAAGTTCTCGACTGCAGACTTCTCGGCAGCAGCCACCGCTTCGGCCTTGGCCCTCTCGGCCTCCTCGGCAGCTTCCTTCACAGCCTCGACATCAATCCTCTCAGATTCGGCCTTGGCCTCCTCCACTGCAAATTTCAGTCTCGGCTCTGCATCCTCGGAAGCCTGCCGGAGGGCCTCCTCCAGCCTGCACATCTCCCGAAGGGCAGCATCCTTGTCGCGGATGAGCCTCTTCAGGGACTCCTCTTGTCGGGCCTTCTGGAGGCGCCACTCCTCAAGCCTTCGGGCCTGTTCCCCGAGGGCTATGCAAGCCTGCGAACAACAAACGAATAAGTTAGATTGTCATTCAAAAGGCGCTAAGTGGGTAAAAGAAGAGGAAGGAAACGAGTTTATAGTCAGGGAGGACCATAGGATCTTGTTCTCAAGGGCGGCATCGTCATACTTACCGAGGGCCACCCTATCCAACTCCGAAGTCATGCCAAGGAGGAATGCCTTCGGCTCAACGGTGCCATGCATCACGGCGGTCCCCTTGACGAGGGAGAGCTGTAAGGTCTCCTGAGGGACATTCCCCAAAGGGAGGCCGGAGGAGGCCGTTGGCATAGTCTTGGCTGGAGGCTCGGAAGAGGATTGCTCCTCGATGATCACCAGGGGCCATCCCCTTCCTTCTTCTGCTTTTTGGCCGGAGGGCTCGTCACCTTCCCGGGCTTCTTTTTCTTCATGGCCGCATCGGCCTGAGAACCCCCAGCCACACCAGCAGTCGCGACAGCTGCAGAAGGGTCCATCACATCTTTCTAGAAGAAGGCATCAACGGGTTGTTGGCCCTAAGGTTCCTTCTTTTTGGCCTGGGCCTTCCCCTTCTTCTTCTTCAAAGCAAAGAGGGCGTTTGGGTCCATGCTAGTACCTGCAAAAGAACGAGGACGGGTTAGGCCGAAGGGTCAAAGGCGTCAACAAATATCAAAGTGCAAAGAATTCCTAAGTACAAAACATTAAGGCCCTCGGTAGCTACCTCCTATTTCCTCGAAGGCTTTGTCAATAAGGGGGTATTTCTCATCCGTTTCCCCCAAGAAGCGGTAGCGCTGAAAGCCGAGGAGATACAGGTCATCCTCCAGGGTCATCTCCTTGACCCGCCCGTCACATGCTTATCCCGCCCCGCCGGGACAACATATATCTTTTTCCCCTCCTTATCAAGAGCCACACAACCCTCCAGCTTTATGTGCCTCCGGAAGTAATTCCTCAGCTCCCTCGGAAATGGGTTCTCTGCCATCCTGATGTAGCAGAAGCGATCTCTCAAGCCCTTGTGAGACGAGGGCACGTCATCGAAGAGCCTCCACGGGGAGAGTTGTTGCAGGTTCGCGAACCCCTCAGAATTCGCATGGCCCCCCGAAAGAGATTGAAGCTTTGAAAAAATAACTCCAGGCTGGGAGTGCCCCCCGGGACTTACAGAGATTCAGAAACCCGGCAATATAGGACTGGCTATTCGAAGTAAGTTGGCAGGGGGCCAGGCCAACGTACCTAAGGTACTCCAAGAGGAAAGGATGCAATGGGAACCGAAGGCCCATCGAGTCGGAGAGGATATGCACAACAAAGCACCCCTCAGGCGCCCGGGACAGCACGTCGTCAGGCCCCGGTTGTACCACCGTCATCGAAGGCCCTACGTGCAGCTGTGTGACATAGCACTCGGCCGGGTTGGATCTGGAACTCACCGCCAAGGCAGAAGTATTCAACCACGAATACCCCTCGGGAATCCTAACCGGTTTGCCTTGGTCGGCAACACCTTTCTTCTTGGGAGCTCCCGCCTTCTTCGTCTTCTTCTTCCTGGGGGCTACCCTGAGAGGTGTTGGGTTCAAGGGCCGGGAGGTGCTGGCTTCACCAGCATTGCGTGCAGGGAGGACGGCGACGATAACCTTCATCCTCTCCCTTTTCTCCTCCTGCTCAGCGACTTGAACGGCGAGGGCCATCTCCTCATCTTCGATCACCTGTTCGAAGTCCTCAGCTTCGGCCTCGACGACGAGGTCTTTCTGTACCTCCATGGCCATCACAACGTCATTCTCGGCCGAGGGCTGCGCACTTGAAGACTCCACATCAGAAATACTTTCCTCTTCCATCGAAGGCTCCCTCGATATGTTTTGAGAATCGCTTTGCGAAGGCATCCTCGAGAACTAAGGGGATGAGGGGTTCTAGAAACCGAAGGCTCCCTAAACAACTCTAGCACTTAGCCTAAGGGCGAAAATATGCTAAGGGACTCGAGAACAGGAGAAGCAACTGACCTTGAGAAGTGAGGATGGGATCGAAGGGCTGTTTCTCTCAAGAAAAAATCCGGCAGAGCTTCGATACAGTATGATCGCACAAGGAAAATGGCCTTGGCCTTGGGGTGTTTATAGGCACCCAAATCCGGGCTTGGGCCCAAAACCGGGCCTCCGGTTACGAAGGCCATCATTACATGCCGTCCCTTCCACCAACCGGTGATGCCCGCCCAAAGCTAGCCAACAGCCACGCGCCACGCAGAAGTCCTCTCCAATGGCTACTTTTTAAATGTTCCATGTGCCAACGGTCTGATTGCAACGGCTATATTTTGAGATCACAGATGTGCTCCCGGCCTGTACCCCTCATGCTACATCACAAGTGCCTTCGGGATTTCTTCTTCAGAAGCCAATGGCTTAACAACGAGCTTACCCCTCGGGAACCCTCAGCCCTCAACGTATTGAAGGCCAAGAAACCCTGGGGGGGAGCACACACCTTCATCAACTGTCGGCCCGCGGCTACGCAATAAGGAGACTCCTCGGGAACATCAAACTTAAAACCCCTTTTAGGTGAACAACCTTCGACATACAACAACGGACCCCTCGGTTGCCCTCATCCCCAACTTGTCAACAGCTAGAGAATCCCCCCGGCAACGCAGCACTACCACTTACGCCCTCAACCCCATGGATTGAGGGACTCCCCTTCGGCATCTCCCAGGATATTTAAGGGCAGCCTTCGGCATCAACTTTGTCCTTCATCTCAGACCAAGGTTTCACCTTTTCGAGTCATCATTGGGGGGAATTCGGTGCAATCTTTTTCCCTCAGTAGGATTTTTTCCCACACGGTTTTTCCTAATGAGGTTTTTAACGAGGCATCCCCCAAAAATGAAACGAAAAGTGTCAACCTTCGGCCCCATGCGACAGCGGGCACTACTCTACTCCTCTTCACCACATTACATGTGCCTCAAGGGGTGGGGGACTGGAGGACCCCTTCGGGAAAAATCACCAAAATGCAAAATGTCAAAAATCTCCCCAAAGCAGCAACATAACCCTTCTGTCCCAAGGTATGGGGGACTGAAGGGATGCCCCCGACAGAATCATGTGCAAACGCAGATCTCTCACAGGTTTACAAGCTACAAGCAAGACAACATCAGAGGACAACCGCAATTACTCCTTTTCCCTCAAGTACCTTTCGGCAAAAGGAGTGAGGGACTCCCGATGGAGTATATGGCCCAGGAACCCCCGACCCATAGACTCCCACTACTGTAGCAGAGGCCCAATAGGCCCAAGAAGCACAACAGGCCCAAATCACAGCGCCTCAAGTGCCAAGCAGCCCACGACGAACACTGGGGTGCCTTCACCCCCTGGCCGAAGGCTCATAAACTTACAGTACAACTTCTTTACAGCCCTCAAAGTGTCTGGGAGAAAGCGGCAAAAACAGTAGCCCTCGGCACCTAGAGCCCTCGGCACCTAGAGGCCCCCGGTATGAAGAGCCTTCGGCCAATCATCTACGGCCGAAGGCATCTTCTTGACAGAATTTCCCACCCACATGCGCTGGATCAACGTACTGAGTACAAACGTCACATCCAACCACCGCATTTAATGCGGCCACATGCGAGTGCCAGTGCCACCCCGTTGAGGTGACCCCTCGACCACCAGAATGATGACACATGTCCCTATCTGGCATTTATTACTACTATAAATAGCATCCCTTTTCCCCATTTGTAATTCATGCTCAATACGCTCAACACATTCTCAGCAATATATATTCTCTCTCTTACTTCTGCTATGACTTCTGTCTAGATACTCCCCGCAGTAACCCCTCGGATAGATACCCCCCGGGTACACTTATCCATCAACTATTATTATTATTATTATTATTATTATTATTGTTGTTGTTGTTGTTGTTGTTATTATTGTTATTGTTATTATTGTTGTTGTTGTTATTATTATTATTGTTGTTGTTGTTGTCATTGTCATCATCATCATCATCATCATCATCATCATCATCATCATCATCATCATCATCATCATCATCATCATCATCATCATCGTTGTTATTATTATTATTATAAAAGTCCTTGGCCACATTGATCAATTAAGTCTTCTTCTTAAATGAGAGATGAATATATAAAGGATGTACTCCGTCATTTTGGTCGTTATTCAAACTTCTTCATTGACGCAGTGATATATATAAGCATATATATAACACACACAGTATATACACATAAACTACGTACGTAGGGAGCAGCAAGTGAGAGAGATCATTGTTACAGTATTATATATAAAATGGGTACATATATGATATCATCTATATATGATATCTTTAATTGTCCCATGCATATTATTTATATACTACACATACACACCTATACACAGATAGTAGCTGGCTATATAGCATATCAGCTAGCGAGCTGCTAAGTCTTATTCATCATGAGCGCGCCGGCCACTTCAAATGCCAACACTCCGCTTATTATATTATGCATCATCTATCTCCGCTGCTAGCTACGTACCTTCATATTAATCTGAAAAATTCAAGTCGTATATATACGTACAATATAATCATCATCATCACATCACATGCATGTAATCAAAATTATCTGAATAAATCATACGTGTCAAATAATAATACCATTACTTTATTTTCAAAATAAGATCTTAAAGAGATTGTTCAAAGTAGGAGTAAAAGACATCGACACAGTTTGAATTTTGAACGTAGAATTAAGTATGTTTTATTTTCAAAGTAAGACTTAATTTTTCCTATTAAAAAAATAAAAACAAAACTTTTCAAAATAAGGCTTAGAGCCCATTTTGTGACTCTGTTTTTTGACTTATCAGTCAATTTTTTAACCAAACACGTAACGTTTGACTTTGCACGTTCAATTGTGTAATAATAAGAAAAATCAAGGTTGTTGAAGTTACTTTTCTGGATGTATTGACTAAAGTTACTCTAGATAGATGACTATTTTAGCTATTTTTTCATATGATTTTTTCTTTATTTTATTAATAATATAATTTTTTCACAAATCAATGGAATCAGCCACTTCAGTCAGAATTTTATAAATTTCAGCAGAATCAACCGTTTTTAGTGTTACCTAACGGACTCCTAATGAGTCAAGTTTTGAGAAGAAAATAATAATATAATGACACGAGAAAATTAATGTTTACGTCGAATGTGTATATGAGCCTTATTTTTTGAAATATTTCCAAATATGACTTACTTTGAGCCCGCATGGCAGTTTGTTTTACCTGGATCAGCTAGGGCATGGGGCTGGTATGTTTGCCGGGGGCGGGGGCGGGGGCGGGGGTAGGCTTATGCTTATGATGTTTTTGATCTGGTCCACCTGGGGCAGATCTATCGGGATAATATATGCCACCGGCCGATTGCCGCCCCCGTTGGTGCAGGAGGGACGGCGACGACAACCTTGTTTTATATTCTTCAAGAATCTTAGAGAGGTCGAGGTTAAGAATGTTTTCATCGTCATTCATGCCTGCCGCCGCCTGGGAGAGCAATAAGCACATCAACAATACACACACTGGTAGTGATTTTGAGCTAGCAGGGATAATAGATATATTGTACTTTCCCATTTTGTTGACGATAGATTAATTAAGCTTTAAAGTAAGTGGATTGGGTCTCAGGTTTTGTGGATGTAATATAATCAAATGACCAGCCCATTGCCTATTTATAGAGCGGATGCCAAGTCCGTACAATGTCCGTCAATATTAAATACTTCGTATATATGAGCGTGTATAATCACCTCCTTTTTTGCGATTATTGTTGGGGAGAATTGCCAAATGTGATCATGACTAAATGAGACTAAATGGAATTTTAATTGCCAAAATGTGATCATGACTTAAAAATTCTTTTAATAGGATTAACTTTCCAATTCTATCCTTTCTTTGTTTTAATACAATTCATATTTCATTAATAATTAAAAGATAAAAGTAATAACATAATTTTATTTATAATAAAAATGTAAAAAAAATAAAAAAACACGAAATAAATATTAAATAAAGTTAATAAAAGTCAAAAATTCGAAAAATAAAAATTTATAAAATAAAAACTTAAAAAATCAAAGTAAAAAAATGAAAAAAATATTAAAAAAATATGTAGGCCTATGCTGCCACCTCAGCAACCTCCCAGCACCTCTAGCTCCGATCACCGAAAAATGCCAAAATTTGTACGAAATGCCAAAATTTGAGAAAATTTTGACATTTTCAAAGAGTAAAAATGCTATCTTCATGGCATTTTCAGAGAAAAAATGGCACTTTTTACACAAAATGACATTTTTTTAGCCGAATAGACGTAACTTGGCTGGGTAGTAGCCAAGACTGTGGGAGAGGTCCCCATATTTTTTTTATATTACTTAAGGTGTTTTATCTATTTTTTATTTATTTTAAAGTTTTTTATTTTTAAAAAATGATTTTTCTTAAATTTTTATTATTTTAGTATTTTTTAAAAAAAATTGAGATTTTTTAATAATTTTTTACGATTTTTGTAAAAATTAAATTATTTTTTATTGTTTTTTGTGTTTATTACAAATAAAATATGATTATCCTATTAAGTTATGGTAAGGGTATTGTTGGGTTAATGGCCCAACAATGGCTGACCCATCAATCCATAAGGGCCTCCTACGAACGTCCCCAGAAGGCCCACAAGGATCTCCTCCGAACGTCCTGCTGAAAGCCCAAGAGGAAGGCCATGCTTCATGCCCAAGGGTCAGGGGACGTACGTATCCTACTACCAGCAGGTACCAAGTCCCAAGAGTCAGGAGACATACGTACCCTACTGCCAGCAGGCACCAAGGCCCAAGGGTCAGGAGACGTACGTACTCCATTGTCAGCAGGCACCAAGGTCCAAGGGTCAGGAGACATACGTACTCCATTGTCAGCTAGCACCAAGGCCCAAGGGTCAGGAGACGTACGTATAAAATAAAAATCTTAAAAAAATTTAAGTAAAAAAATGAAAAAATCTTAAAAAAATATGTAGTCCTATGCCCCACCTTAGCAACCTCCAAGCACCTCTAGCCCCGATCACCGAAAAATGCCAAAATTTGTATGAAATGCCATCTTGATGGCAGTTTTCGAGAAAATTTTGACATTTTCAAAGAGTAAAAATGTTGTCTTCATGACATCTTCAAAGAAAAAATGACAGTTTTTATACAAAATGACATTTTTAAGCCAAATAAATGTAACTTGGCTGGGCAGTAGCCGAGATTCTGGGAGAGGTCCCCATATATTTTTATATTTTTTAAAGTGTTTAATCTTTTTTTTTATTTTAAAGTTCTTTATAAAAAAAATTCTTAAATATTTATTATTTTAGTATTTTTTAAAAATATTTGAGATTTTTTTTATATGTTTTTACGATTTTTGTATAAATTAAATTATTTTTATTGTTTTTTGTGTTTATTACAAATAAAATATGATAATCCTTTTAAGTTACGGTAAGGGTATAATAGGTAGATATGGTATACTTTAGTCCTGTTTGTGCATTTAGGGATTAGTTTAGTCTTATTTAGGGCTATTATCTCTTATTGTTGGTGTAAGTCTCTCAATATTCTCAATAGTGTAGGGGTGTACTGCATGAAGTTATAGTGGTAAATTTTTAAGAGTTTAAAATTGATTTTAAAAATTTGGGACCAGTCCGAGACAGGGATCGTCGGGTCATCAACCAGATCGGACAGGGACTGTCGGGTCATCGACTGGCCTGGATCAAGACGTACTACCAGGCCATCGACCAGCCCAAATTTGAGAACTGAGTGGGAACGAATCGGGACTGCCCGATCGTCAGACAGACCGGAACCGAGACCAGAGTGAGACCAGACCGGAGCGGTACCGGGTCCATCACTAGGCATAAGTAGGCAAATTCATTGTAGCAGTACTACAACATGCATGTATTTCAAATTTGGAAAATTAATAAAACTCTCTTCTCCAATTCATTAAGGAAAGTAGAGACATATCTCATTTTTTTGTTTTACAAATTGATTTGGCCGGTAAACGTATTTTCCTGTTTTCCTTTCCCAAGTTTTCCAGCATTTTTTTCAGTCTACACGTTTTCTAGTTTTCCTTTTTCCAGTTTAATTTGTAGTTTTCTGAAAAACTTGAATACATCATTGTTAGTAAACAAGTCCTTAAAGATTGTTCAAGTTTTGGTGTATTCAATATTATAAACTTCTAAATGTCTAAAACAGTCTAGTTGTATCGAATGTATACATAAAAAATTCTAAAAAGTCTAGCTAGCTAGGTGTATTCAAACTTTTGAGAAAATTTCTAGCGATATGAGTATAACAGGTGGTGATTTCTAAAATATGGTGACTAGCTATATTTTATTCACGAATCAGTGGTGTCTTGGGGTAATTTCTAAAAATACGGGAATGTTGTGCCGACATGTCCATTTACGGGGTTTTTTGACCGCTTTCCAAAAAAGCGAGAAACAGCAATACAGAGGCTGAACTTAAAAATCGGATTTTTTATCCCATTTACAAATAATACTACGTATGGTAGTTTCGTTACTACACGAGATTTAAGAATTTAATTAACAAAGGGCACCTCATTGGTGCTGTTTTAAAAGGTACGGAGTAGTCTGATGGCATCACTGCTGATCTCCCAAAGAAGAAGTCGCAGATTCGAGTCTCATCCCAATCAAAGATGTTGGCATTAATAAGAGTCTCTTCCAAAGAAGAAGTCGCAGATACTATAATAGGTTTAGAAGAAGAATGATCCAAAAAAAAGGTACGGAGTAGTAAATATTTGTAGTGTCATGGTGAAGATTTAGTAAATGATACTCCCTCCGTCCCTAGTAAAAATTGTGTGGTAGAAATTTGTGAGAGGAGAGAGAATAAACTGATACCACAAATTCTTTACATAAAAGGGAAAGTGACAAAGTTAATGAACATCCAAAAAAGGAAAATTGACAAAGTTATCAGGAACAAATGGAGTATAACTTATTGAAGTCACACCCAAACTTTTTTGAAATTGGAGTAAAAAAAATTTGAAATTCCAAAATAAGATTGTCATATTTTTATTCTTTAAAGGAAAAAATAATATAAATACTCCAAACTTTGAAGGGGTGTGAGGTAAACACTCTAAACTTGTATATGTAATTTAAATACCCCAAACTTTATATAAAAAATTATTTTCGCACCATTGTCATGTATTATTTCTTTCAAAAATGTAAATTTTTGAGGTTAGTTGCATAATTTAAAATAGCAAATTAAAAGTGTTGCAATTATATAGATTAACGGTAACATTATTTATTTCGCAATGGAAGTTTAGAATGTTAATCGTATCTTCATGAATTCTAAGATATTTTAAATTATGCAATAAAGATTACAGATCATAAATTTACATTTTTGAATGAAATAATACTTTCCTGTGGTGCTAAAATAACTTTATACTCCGTATATAAAATTTGAGGTATTTAAATTGCAAAAAAAAGTTTGGGGTGTTCATCTCACACCACTTCAAAGTTTGAAGTTTTTTAATTATTTTTCCTTTCTCTAAATAAGAGTAATCACTGTAATTAATATACATAACATCAATTAACAAATTTATTAACAAAATAAAGAAAACAATTTATTATGTAAAATATTTTAATACATTTTTTGAAGAATAAAAATACTTTAATACAATAAGAATAATAAATTTAAAGGAGACATTAGTTAAAGAAACTCATAACCTCAAATTATGCTAAAAATGAACAATTACTTAATTACTTTGTTGTGGGATTTCAAATGGGTATGCGTGCCTTATATAGGCTTATACCCTAACAAAGAGGGTTTATCTAGCATTCTAGCTTCTAGCTTTTGACATATGTACCCTGTATTGCAGACCAAGGAGAGAGGTCATCTAAAATCCCGTATTTTCGACCATGAAAAGGGGTTTACCTATTTTGGGAACGAGAACGGAAAATTCCCGTTAATTCGTCATTCTCTCGGTGTCTTGTATGTATGGTAACTCTTTTGATGTTATTTTTTTCCCTTCAATTAATTTTATTACTCTCTATTATTTGGACGTTAATGTGTAACTGTTATTTCATCGCAGAATAATATGCAACACTTTGAACATCAATTTCCAATACATATAACGTAAAGATGCATCGTTTAAAAGTTTGCACAATATATAAGTACAGTTTCTACAAACAGATCCGCCCCTTAAATATATATTTTGAATCAAATAAAAGAGACATTCCCATGAAGAGAAAGAATGAATCTGGAGCATCGAATTTATGATATAATGACTCTAAATATGTAAAAGAAATCCATTAAATTGAATGAAAATGCGGTTGCAATTTCATAAATAAATAGAAGTTTTTTCATTGCAAAAGGTTCACATCTAGTATGTAATACTCCCTCCGTCCCGCTAACAATGGGATAAAAGGGAGTGACACGCAAATTAATAAAAAGTGGTTTATGTGGTTGATATTGAATTGATAAAGTAAGAATAAAGGAAGAATGATTTAGAGCCACACAAATTTTACCAAAATTGGTATGAGACAATCTTAGTGGGACGGACCGATAAGGTAAAATGAGACAATCATAGCGGGACGAAGGTAGTAGTGTACTGAATGATCAAAAGTGAAGTTATTCGCATTTTGTACATAACTAAAAGTAGATGACGAAAATAATATGAATATAAAAGTTCTCTTGAATGATGAAAAGTGAAGTTATTCGCATTTTGTACATAACTAAAAGTGGACTTAATGATCAAAAGTGAAGTTATAAAAGTGGAGAACCAATTTTGGAAGGGGAGGACCATTTTTTATTGAGATCGGAATCAATACATCCATTTTCTCAAACACTCAATTGCATTTAGAAAACTTGAGAGTAGCACTAAAAGTGGAGAAACCTTATCTCAGATGCAAATGGATAAGCTTTCCAATGACAGACTAATTACTCACAACCCAACTTAGGACGGACAACAAATAACTCGGTAGTGGACATAAACCACCAATTAGTAACTTAACTCATTTAATTTATAGTCATAGATTGTTGTTAATAATGTATTTACTCCCTCCCAATTATATTTATTATGACATTTATTGTTTCACGGAGATTAAGAAGAGTAATAAGATACTACGTATATAAAATATGAAAAATAATGATATTGAATAAAAATATAACTTAGTAAACTTTAGTAATTATAATTATGATCAAATTTTAAATCCCAATAACTTTAAAAGTAAGCTCTTGAGTCGTGACCACTTTAGTTAATCACATTTTTATCCACAAGTTTAACTGTAGTAATATATTAGGAAAATACACATATAGTAACAAGGGTATGGTATAAAAGTATGAAAAGGGAGGAATACAAATAGAAAAATAGGAAATTAAACATAATAAGAGAAAGAGAAAAATATGAAAGAATATAATGAGAAAGTAAAAAGTAGGAAAGAAAAACTGAAAAAAGTAGAGTGCGAGTGAAAAAAGTAGTAAAATATTTCAAAAAAAATAAATAATAATATGTGATCAGTAAAACAAAAGGAGCTCATAGTGGGAGTATAAATTTTAGTAGTATAGATCAATAAACGAGGAGATGGAAAACATTTCATACAAAATAGGATGGATAAGAGAAAAATAATTAGAAGTTTTCCCATGAGTATTATTAAAAGACAAGTCTCCAACAAAAATAGGACTACTTTTAAAATTTACCAAAAAGGAGACTTTTAAACATTTTATACCCCTCACCTAATGACAGTGACCACCGGAGCTAGTGACCACCTCCGGAGTCATATTTTGTGAACCTTGAGTAGTAGAAGAAGAATATAAAGATGTTTTCTTTTGGAGTGAAATTTGCTTGTTTAGTCTAATCTGAATTGGTCTGATCTGGTTTGGTAAACATCTGGTCTCTGTGTATTTTATAACGATGGAAGTCTGGTCTGGTCAGGTTTGTTCTGGCTTGGTCTGATCTGGGATTGAAAACCGTCCACAAGAAAACATCCTAAGAATATGAAAAAGAAGAGGGGCATACACGCCATGGATTTCGGTAGTATCGACAGTGACATCCAAAGATGAAGGAGTAGAGAAGTGGCGAGCGAGCGTGGATGATTAAGATCTGATCCGATGGAGTGTAGATCCAATTAGGCTTAAGTCAAGGGATCGGAATCCAATAGAGTGACTCAATTTTTCAGCTTATCAAGCTTATCAGCCAACTTTTAAACTAAACACGTAATTTTTATTTCGCGTGCTGAATTGTGTAATAATAAGAAAGTTAGGTTGGAGTTACTTTTCTGGCTGTATTGGCTGAAGTTACTGTAGATGACTATTTTAGCTATTTTTATATAATTTTTTCTTTATTTTATTAATAAAATATATTTTAAATATAATTTTTGCATAGTTCAGCAGAATTAGCCAATTATAGAACCACTTCAATCATAATTTCGTAAATTTCAGCAGAATCAGCCGATTCTAGTGTTACCAAACGGACTCTAACTCTTGTTATTTCATATGTGGGCTTTTTTGTCCAAATTGAGTAGTTCTATTTTTATTAAAGTACGTAAAACCTAGAAGTATTAAATAAAAAACTTGTCATTAATTCTAATATTTAACATAGCAGAATTAAATTTGTTCGAAAATAAAAAACTCGTATATAATGTTGGTTTGAATTTGTACGTAGAAGGAGAGAGAATCATGTTATGTTTATGGTACTGAAATTTAATTAATCTAGTGATGTTTGATTAATTGGTTCGATTGACTAAACTTATAAAATAATCTATAAAAAAACTCTCGAATTGTTCCTATTATGAGTTACTGTAACCTTTGTGTTCCTAACATTTGGACAAAAGAGAGTGGTGCACTTGATAGTGATAAAGTTTGAATAAGGTTGAATCGTAATCACCGAAATATTATCAAATATGATACTCTTTATGAGACAAACTTAATGTGATAGATGAAAAAGGTAAAATGAGACAAAGATGAGGGAACGAAAGGAAAATATATCTCATAAGCTCATACTATGATGTCGTTGTTTCAGACACTAGTAGTGTAGGCAGCAGGGCATACTTCCCTTCATTCTTTTTTTAATTGCAACGCTCCATTTTTTACGTTTGTCAACAGATAAGTTTGACTATTAATATCTTTCATTCCTTATTAATAAAAAATCAGATTTTAAATATTTAAATTGAGAGAAATTTAACAATATTTTTTAAAAATTTAGTTTAGACTCCCTCCATCCTATTATAATTGTCCCATTTTCCCTTTTCTGTCCGTCTCACTAAATTTATCTCATACCAGATTTGGTAATATTTGTGTGTCTCTAATTCATTCTTATTTTATCAACCACATAACTCAATTTTTCTTAAAAACTACACCACTCTCCTTTGTCCCAATCTTAGGGGGACAGAGGAGGTAGTAATACATTAATAAATAAAATGAAATTAAAGTACAATATGTGAATAGTGTAAAATCACTTGTGTTCCCTAGTTTGTAAATGTCACCCCTCAACTGTCCAAAGTGCTGCAAATGTGGCCCTTTGAAGGGTGAAATGTACAATGTGGGCGAGAAGTACATTTCACCCCTCAAAGTACCATATTTACAACAATTTGAAAAATTGAGGGGTGACATTTACAATCCCAGAAATACAGGCCTGACATTTCAATATGATGACTATTTCAGGGATTAAAAGTACATTTTCCCTCAGATAATTTTTTTGTTTATTCTTGTTGCACATAAAATACAAATTGTAGACATGCAAATTGTTGACAATAACTGATTTTTTAAACGAATTGTCTGTGTACATAGGCATGCAATGAGAGGATTTGAGAAACATAGAAACTGATTTTCTATATCCACACACTGTTGTAGGATAGAATCGTCAATGGCAAACATAGGTTTGAGAAGGCACCACGGTCTTTCAATGCAAAAAATGTATCTACATAGTAAACCGCAACGCTGGAAAAACTTGCAAGTGCATGATGCATTGTTATCATCAATGCATAAAATAACATTGAAGACCATGTTTCGGTCGTCTCGAATCATATAATCCACATTTCCATCAACTTGGGTGACACTTGAGACGGAACATGAAAAACATGCAACACATATATCAGATTGAACATCATAAAACAATGAGATTGTGTATACCTCGGATGCATGCTTCTCAAGTGCAAGGGGGTTTTGTAAGCTGGAACATAACATTCAGAATAAACTTGCGTTGCGTTCGTCATATGTATGTCGTTGCGAATCCATAGCACTTTCGTACTGCATATAAAACTCAATCAAACTGAAATGTGGGTTAGTGGATTCTCCAAAAAATCGCTTTCACATCGTGAAGTTGTTCTAAGTAAGCCGCCCATGAATAAATCTTCGAAATATAATGGGATCCAAAACTTAAGCAAGGAAAACGTGTGTGAAAACCATTCATGATTAACGAAATCAAACTCTTACATAACAAACATCCATCTACCTTCAAATTTAGTTGGTTCCAAAAAGTCCAAACAACAAAATTTATCTTGGTCATAAAGTCCTCATTATGACTTGATGCACACTAGTTAGTATTGCACAAATGGATGTTTTTATGTTTGATTTGTGTTGATTGTCTACCTTTATTATTTAGTTTGTAACATGTGTGCGATTTTTTTTTTGTAATTGTATTTTAGCTTTCATTTGTATGTTGTAAAGTTGTAGTAGAGTTGATGGTGTTGGAAAAGGTGGAAAATTGAAGATTGATAAATTCGTATTACAACCAGCATTTGATGCGTGTTGGAGTTGGCTTTTTAGGGTTTTCCTAGCTGTAAGGTGTTACAAGTCTCAATTTTAGCTCAAGTTATGTTTACTGGGCGTAGGTTCGAGTTTTGTGTTGTTAGGAGTCAAAATCAGGGAATTTGAGTCCGGCACCGGCGCTTGAGAAGAAATAGTAGGGGTGGGCGCAGTCCGGAAAGGTCCGGTAAATTGGTAACACCCGTAATGTATCCGTGAGGTTTTTAATGGTCCGGTATGGTCCGGTTCCAAGGATTGAACCGTTCGGTGCCGTGTCGTTTCGGAACGGTACAAAACGATACGGTACATTTTCAAACACATGCTAAATTTTTTGAACAAATCTTGCAATTAGTAGATATCATCACACCAACCAGCTCACATGAAATGTTGAAATAAATACAAGAAAATGCATACCTAGAACTCCGTGCTAATAGTGCAACACAATTAAGAAAAAGTATAGCAAAACGATGACGCACGAGATAAATATCATTTTTAATTTACTAAGTTCATGTGAAAATATAAAAACGAATATCATCAAATTGTTGAATATAATAGAAATTTTTAATGTTCTTCTTTTTCATTCTAGGTTAAATATTACTCCGTAGTTCTAATTTAATTTATAGTTGAACCTTGAGAGCTAAGATTTAAACCATATTAATTAAGTTGTAAAAAATGCACAAACATGATACAACAAAAAGTCATGTACACTAAATTACTATAAATAAATAATCATTAATGATTTCTAAAATTTTAATATTCTTTCAATACATACCAAAATATACCATAAATTATCTAAAAAGAAAAACTAACAATATATATATATATATATATATATATATATATATATATATATATATATATATATATATATATATATATATATATATATATATATATAACAACACATTTTAGATATCTTAGGGACACATGAATACATACTTGGGGTATAAAATTATTGGTCTAGATCTATTGATATAGAAAAAATATAAAAAATTCAAATGCATTATTTACGAACGGTTCGGTCCGGTATTTTTCGGTTCTCAAATTCTAGGACCGGTCCCGTACCCGTTTCAAATGGTACGATTTCAGTACGCGATAAAAATCTATAGAACCGTTTAAATACCCGGTATTCGGTTCGGTACCATTACGGGACGGTTCGGTACCGTTTTGGTTCGGGTTTTATGCCCACCCCTAAGAAATAGGGACAATTCAAGATGCATTCGAGAGAGAATTGAGAGCTTTCGAGGTCACCGGGAGGTTCATGACGAAGATTTGATGACAAAACTGCTCTAGAATTGGCTACGAGATCAAAAGAAGACGAATAGAGCTTGAAAACGGCTATCAGGATGATGTTCTGCCAATCATTCAAGCATATCTTTTTTCAGAACCATATAAAGGACACGACTCAAGTTCCATATGAAAACCAACTTCAAGAGATACAAATCATATGAAGACACCATTGCGAGAATCTGAGAGGAGCAAGGTGAAAACAGATGATGAAGTGAGATGATCGCTGTTGCGATTTCAGGATGCGACATCCCACCATTTTATTCATATCTTTTGATTGGATGATTTAAATCCAGTTTTGCAAGTTGTGGTGGATAGAGGACTTAATTATCTACAACTTTCTTGAAGCATCGTCAAATTCGGAAGATAAGGGCATGCACGGTCGTGCCTAGAATTAAACACGCCGTGCGTGCTGAAGGATTCACGAGGGAGCAACTGCCACCCAGGCACGGTCGTGCCTGACTGGAAGGCATGCCGTGCCTGGCAGTGTTTTGCCCCCAGGTGCCCTATTTCGGCCCGAATTGATCTCTTTTCTATTTAAACACCCCGTAAACCCCTGTTTTTTGTTACAGAGCTTAGAGAGAGGCCTATTTGTTAAAGAGGTGCCCTATTTCGGCCCAGGGACGAAATTTCATCTATTTTTCCTTCTTGTTCTTCAATTCCCTTGGATTATTTGTAAGTTCCTATTTTTTAATTAATGACAATTAATTCTGTTCATCCCAATTCTATTGATTCTTCAATTATGAGTTGCGAGTAGTCTTAATTAGGGATTTGGGGTTGATGAAGAGGTTAATTATGATGTATGGCTAAATTCATGATGGATTAATTGCATGAATGTATTTAATTTGTGTTTGAATGATTGAATTGATCTCTTGTAACCTAGAACGGCCGCTAGAATTACAATTGCTTGTAGAATAAATTAAGAGAGATCTAATTTATTCTAAGAGACCTTCACGCACACTTAATCATTCGCTAAGAGATTAGTAACGATTAAGGGGCCCGTACACTCGCTCGTTTTGGCAATAATTTTAGGATCGTGTCGCATGAGAGATCAGCCGGGTCCCCTAAATTATTGTACTCTACGCCGCGAGAGCGGTAAGGACTTAGGAATGATTAGCGATCCTCAATTAAATTAGTTTCATGTGATTAAGCCTGATCAGCCAGAAATATGATTGCCCCGGATTCAATCCTTGTTCCCTTCGTCATTAATTAGAAAAACACCAATTTATTTTTATTCGCACCTGTAATTTAATTTTCCAAACAAATCAATCTCGCACAATTTTTTTTATTTTATTTTTTTTTTATCGCTGAATTTATTTAATTCTTAATTCCTTTTTTTCCGTCCCTGTGGAGACGATACTCGTACTTCTACCCTTTACTATGATATATTTTAAGTGCGAGAAAACTCACATCAGTTTTTGGCGCCATTACTGTGGACGATGTCAGTTTTAAGGGTTAATTAATTTCAGCGAGATTTCTTTTAGTTAGTTTTTTGTTTAGTTTTTCGTGGGATTTTCTCTGTGCTAACCTTTCAGGTAATTTTCAAAGAGGCATGTGATAAACTCATTGAGCTCAATTCCTGGAGGAACACCTTACCCCCAAACCTCCATGGAATATTCACCATATATGCCATATCCTCCTTACATTCCTCATGATCATCAACATTATTCTCCTCAACAATAATACTCCCATACACCACAAAATGTTCTATCTTCCTATCTCACGCTCCTCCAAATGCGCAACATTCACAATCTCAATCCCCTCATCATTATGCTTATTCACAATATCCTAGGGCAAAACCAGGCTCCATTCTTGAATATCTTGTTCAAACTAAAAGTCCCGTGGAATTGGCTGATTACTTTCCTAAAAATAGCATTTGTTCCTTCGGTGGAGGAGGTCACCATTTATGTCTTTTCCCCATTCCTCCATATGACCATCCTTACCAGGCAACTACATACATCACTTCTTCCTCCCCACACTTTATGAGCACAAATGTTCCAGTCACTCCTACATCCTTGCCGAGTAATGAGCCACATAATCAATTGGAGGAGGCAGAACATAAGATGCATGAATGGCAGAAAACCCACATAAGCCTGAGAGAAACACTCAAGGAGTTTACGCAAACGGTTGCAACATGTCTTCAGACCATGCAGAATCTAATCAATGTGGTGAGTCAGCCGACAGAAGCCCAAACTGCGGAGACCAATAAGGATGATCATGGGAGTGAGTCAGACCACGATGGTGGGAATATGATGGATGATACACTTCTTGATGATTTTGAAGTTCCACCTCTCTTTGAATTTCAACAAAAAGAGAGTAGTCTCGAGTTTGTGTACCAAGAATCCATGCAGTACATGCAAAAGTTTCAAGAGGTACAAGTTGAAACTGAAGAAGTTACAAATCACAATGATTTTCATATAGAAGCTCTCCAACCATTTGATCTATCATTAGTCTCAACCCTTGATGAGGGCATGGAGCACATCAGTCATGACGTTGATGCAGCCACCGGAGTAGGTTTGAGTATTAAGGATGAGTTGGGAGAAGATAACCATGAGCTCCAGGAGAGTGGGAGCGAGGTATATGATGTCCACAACCAAGAAGCACCACTCCACAAGCAAGATTTTCCATCTTGTACACATGCACCGATCCACTCTTACGTCATTCCGGGTTTAGATTTGTTTGATTCACTCTTTGGTAATGATTTTCCTTCTTGTGTGGAGAACGATCACAACTTCTTGGAAGATATTAATAAGCAGAGTAACAAAACGAATTGGGATGCCTTCATGGAGAGTGATAGTGAGTCAAGAGGAGGTGCTCATAATTTTCATGGTACATTCGAGCGAGGAAATGAAGCATTTGTGATGCATTTTGAACATGAGGATGTGATGTTCATACTTCACTTTTGTACTCATGAGGTCCATAAAGATCACGTGTCGCCTATGTTGTTTCAAGAATTTAAGAATCTGCGTTACCTAATGACATTTGTTGAGAGAAAGCTGGAAACGTCAATCATTAGTGCACCACTGCAGTCTTTGCTATTTGAGAGCATATAAGGTATCGTCGGGCACACGACGTTAAAAATAGCGCTTCTTAGGAGGCAACCCAAGCTTATTTCTGCACTTTTGTTTTAGCTTATTTCTTTGTCTTTGTGTGTTTTTGTGTTTTTGTGCTTTGTTTTTGCAACTTAGAGTGTGCTTTCGGTATGATGTGCCACGGTTTACATTGACTCAGTTTAATTCTGCACCGACCAACACCACTAGGGAAGTTTTCATGACTATTCTTTACGCCTTTTTAATATGTTGATTCGAGTTAAGTTTAGCACGTGTGACCCTTTCCTCTTTACCCCCTTGTGCATAGTGCATGTTTAGCTATCGAGGGCGATGCCAAATTTTAAGTGTGGGGGAGTGAATTGGGTATTCAGGCAGTATTTATTACATGAGATTATTAGAGTTAGCATGCACAGGTGTTAGTTGTATATTCATATAAATTTCATGTCAAATGTTTTAAAATTTTTCTTTAAATGGTGTCTTTGTGAGCTCGCTAGAGTCTTGACTATGCTTTTAGAACATCTTTGAAGTGTTTAGGCTTAAATTGCTTACACTATAATCTAGTTGTTGAGAGGATGAAGGCACTAGTCACCCATTTAATTCATAACTTCCCATCCCACCTGAATAAGTCCTTTAGGAGAAGCCACTTTGAGCCTGACTATTTTGTTCTTTACCCAATTAATTGAGCTCCATACCGAAATGGCATGTGTTTCCTTACCCGTGAATAATTCTGACGAAGTCTTGATGTTTAGAGAACTAGGGGGTTAATTTGCTATGTTTAGGGAATTTTTGTAGGAGCCACCTTTGGCACTGTTCCTATGCCCCAAATGGGGTAAGAGCAGTCACTTTTTAGGAATTTGATATTTTCGAGGATTGCATTGTAGGCATGGATTCACCATTTTAAATGAACTTTAATTGCTAATTTTCCTTGGTGAGGCCGAGATTAGAATGAGGTAATGTCTAGTGAAAATCTGAAAATTGAAAAAAATAAATTAAATTAGTTAGACCTCTTACGTCGCAAAAAAGAGAATGGGAGACCCAGTCAAAAAGCGTAAGTGTTTTGCACAATAAGATGAGAGTTGGGGATCTTTCGAAAGAAATGGCGTTCTCATGCCAACATGACAAGGAAAACTGATTTTAATGAATTGAACTTGGAGGCTATTGCAAAATTTGCATTAGTCCTTCGCGTACTTCAAGTATACGTCAAAGCACTAATGTGCAATGACAGTTTAGCTTAGTTGTACACCATGTCTACTCTTTGCATAGGTTTAAATGATAGTTTCTAATTTGTGGTTTACTGAAATCCCTGATCCTAAGAATAGCCCTGAAATTCCTGAATGTATTAAGTCCTTGTCAGGTTGCTCCAAACCTCTCAAAGAAAGAGACCGTATATTCCTTACCATTCACCACCACATTCACAAGTCCTTCTGATCGATAGCTAGTTTTTAGTGTATGCTGTCACTACTTTGAGGATGTTGTGAATAATTTTGTCAAATATGTTAGCTAGAGTACAAGGATGTAGTTTAGGAAAGAATTTTCTTCGTTTAGTCTTTCTTTTCTGTGAGTATCCCTTTAATTACCTGTGCATGCTAATAATTTGAATTTCGTGTGGTGATTAGTGTAAGTCCCGTTGTTCAGTTTGCTTGAGGACAAGCAAAAGCTCAAATGTGGGGGAATATGATAAGTTCGTATTACAACAAGCATTTGATGCGTGTTGGAGTCGGATTTTGAGGGGTTTCCACTTTTCTTAGCTTTAAGGTGTTACAAGTCTCAATTTTACCTCAAGTTATGTTTACCGGGCGTTGGTTCGAGTTTTGTGTTGTTAGGAGTCAAAATCAGAGAATTTGAGTCCGACACCGGCGCTTGAGAAGAAATAGGGACGACTCAAGATGCATTCGAGAGAGAATTGAGAGCTTTGGAGGTCACCGGGAGATTCACGATGAAGATTTGATGACAAAAGTGCTCTAGAATTGGCTACGAGATCAAAAGAAGATGAATAGAACTTGAAAACCGCGATCAGGATGAGATTCTGTCAATCATTCAAGCATATCTTCTTGTAGATACATCTAAACGACACGATTAAAGTTCCAAATGAAAGCCAACTTCAAGGGCTACAAATAATATGAAGACACCATTCCAAGAATCTGAGAGGATCAAGGTGAAAACAGATGATGAAGTCAGATGATTGCTGTTGCGATTTCAGGATGCAACACCCCTCCATTTTATTCATATCTTTTGATTGGATGATTCAAATCCAGTTTTGCAAGTTGTGGTGGATAGATGACTTAATTATCTACAACTTTCATGAAGCATCGTCAAATTCATAAGATAAGGGCATGCACGGTCGTGACCAGAATTAGGCACGCCGTGCATGCTGAAGGATTCGTGAGGGATCTACTGCCACCCAGGCACGGTCATGCCTGACAGGGAGGCACGCTGTGTCTGGCAGTTTTTCACCCCCAGGTGCCCTATTTCGGCCCGAATTGATCTCTTTTCTATTTAAACACCCCGTAAACCTCTATTTTTGGTTACGGAGCTTAGAGAGAGGCCCAGGGACGAAATTTCATCTATTTTTCCTTCTTGTTCTTCAATTCCCTTGGATTATTTGTAAGTTCCTATTTTTTAATTAATGAAAATTAATTCTATTCATTCCAACTCTATTGATTCTTCAATTATGAGTTTTGAGTTGTCTTAATTGGGGATTTGGGGTTGATGAAGGGGTTGATTATGATGTATGACTAAATTCATGATGGATTAATTGCATGAATGTATTTAATTTGTGTTTGAATGATTGAATTGATATCTCTTGTAACCTAGAACGGCAGCTAGAATTACAATTGCTTGTAGAATAAATTAAGAGAGATCTAATTTATTCTAGGACACCTTCACACTCACTTAATCGTTCGCTAAGAGATTAGTAACGATTAAGGGGCCGTACGCTAGCTCGTTTTGGCAATAATTTTAGGATCCTGTCGCATGAGAGATCAGCATGATCCCCTAAATTATTGTAATCTATGCCGCGAGAGCGGTAAGAACTTACTAATGATTAGTGAGACTCAATTAAATTAATTTCATGTGATTTAGCTTGATCAGCCAGAAATATGATTGCCCCGAATTCAATCCTTGTTCCCTTCGTGATTAATTAGAAAAACACCAATTTTTTTATTCGCACCTGCAATTTAATTTTCCAAACAAACCAATGTCGCACATTTTTTTTATTTTATTTCTTTTTTTATCGCTGAATTTATTTAATTCTTAATTCCCTTTTGTCCATCCCCGTGGAGACGATACTCGTACTTCTACCCTTTACTACGATATATTTAAGTGCGAGAAAACTCACATCAAAGATGTTCTGTCCAGGAGGAGATTACCCGGTCGGGTAGGCACTTTTACGTGGTCGGGTATGACAAGATAATAGAAGATGCTGAGAAATTGCACACTTACCCAATCGGGTAAGGTACTTTACCTAGTCGGGTATGATGTGACCCGGACCAACGAACGTGCTTAAAACACAAGAACATGGTGAATCGATTCGATTTTGACCGGTACCCGGTCGGGTAAGCACTATACCCGGTCGGGTACCCGACCAAAGGTGTTGAAAAACATCAATAAATATCACACTTTTCCTTCATTAATTTCCATTTGTTCTTCCATACTCTTAAGCTCAGTTTAGAATAGCTTTTTCTTTATATTTTCTAGCATGTTTAGTCTCCAAATGAGGAGCTAAACTTCCATTTCTTGATTTTGTTCTTGAAGCTTGTTGAATGTTAAAGGTGTGAGTTATTTTCTTAACTTCTTTTCTTGAATATTAATTCTTCCCTTAATCTTTTTTCTATATTAATGTTGGGGTGTTACTAAGTGAAGATTAGTTAACGCTTCGACATTACTTATTACTAGTAACGATCAACGAACCAATGGTTAATCGTTGATGGTTTCATAAGTAAGTAACTTCGGTTTATTAATGCATGGCCGTGCTTAATAAACTTAAGATGGATTAATTTTGTTGGTTAAACCGAAACCGTTGTGTTGAGGTTATGAATCTCAATTGATTTCATCAAGGAGTTAAAAAGATTAAATGCTACTATTAAATCGGTATACGACGTTGTTCTATATTTGATTAATAGTAAGGGTTCTTAATGAACGGTCGTTATTAATAACTACCCTCGATGAATTGGAGATATTCCTCGATTGAGTATTCGAGAGGGGTTAAGTTAAAGATATAACCGCGATCGACCAAACTTATCAACAAGTGGAAAGTAGCAAAGCCAAGTTCTTTATCTCATGAATTAAAACACATATAAGTCATTCATCTTAGTGTTTAATTAAATTAAATCACACAACCCCAAAACCTCCGTTTTATTACTAGTTCATCGAAATAAAATTATTCCTTTCCATGTGTATACAAACTCTACTACACTCTACTACGTATAAGTGTTAAGTATTGAATTTATTTTGAGGCACTTACGACTTTAGTGCTGTCATGACTCAACACAGGTCCAACCTTTGATGTGACCTTCTTCATAATGTGCCACATACAGTACTGGTGACATGCATGACTGAAAACTTTTTCAATCGCAATTCGCATAGTTGGAGCTTTATTAGTAACTATGCAATTTTGTTCACGATGCATTGCATTGAAGAATCACGTAAATATCCACACATATGAATCAACATCCTCTTTCGATAAAAGACCAGCATCATATGTGATGCATTTCTCGTGTTTTTTTTATAACCCGGAAGACAAACCACCAAAATCAGCGGGACAAATGCCGGGTGTCATATGCCAATTTTTATTAAAATAATGCAATTATAAAAAATAGAGAGGGGGATGAAACCAAGACCTCTCCCGAAAAAACCAATGCCAAAATACAAGGCAAAGAAAGTAAACGAAATTGGGCCTGGGCCAGACCCAATAGGAAAAAGAGTGTGATAGAATCAACAAAATAAAACGGCCCAAAAAGGAAATCAAAGATGCCGAATTAGGCAACCCTAATGTTCGGACATCCAACAACATCCAGGTGAATTGCGCCTTGAATCACGGAAGGGAGCTGTTCAAGTCTGTGGAAAAATGTTGGGGCCTAATAAGTATTGTAGGCCTGAGCAAGAAAATGAGCCACCGTATTCGCCTCTCTGTAAATATGCGTGAAGGAGATACCAACATGTTTGGCCATGGAGTTGATGGGATTCACGAGGTAACGAAAACTTCCTTCATAGCTTTCTTTCTTAAGTATTTTAATAGCAGCCAAAGAGTCTGATTCAACTTCTACGTCTGTAATGCAAGCATTATGACACCAATGGACCGTCACAAAAATTGCAGCAAGTTCAGCTTCCAGAATGGACCTGGCCTCCAAAGGAAAAGAGCCAGCAAAGATGATGTGACCATCCTGGCCTCTCACAATCACACCACTTGCCTTGAGTTTCTTAGAGAAAGCCGCATCCACGTTCATCTTATAGGTACCCTTATGCTTTTTCCAATTTATTTTGAGAAATTTAGGGGTAAAACTCCTCTTATTTATTGGAAATAAACCATCATCAATGAGAAAATTAGGAATTTGAGTGCCTTTAGCAAGAGTCAGACTATCAGACCAATGATAAATGTATTTGTTGATGACCTGCTTGAAAGAAGTAGGATCAAAATTAACAGTACCATCACCCCAAGTATAGGAAGCATACCATTTCCAGATATGCCAGCTAATAATTCCAGGCATACAATGTTTGTAGATGTCAGTAATGGACTTAGAACCAGCCTCAAGCCACCAAGCAAAACAAATCTGTCTGTGAGACACTGACCAGGTAGGGATCTTAATGGTAAACATGTTCATATAGTGGGATCAAATAGGCATGACTTGAGAGAAATTATAGAAAATATGGGCAATGGAAATAGAGTCTTGTTTGCAAAAAGGGCACTATGAGGGGAAAGAGTGGATATTGAATCTGGCAAGGGTTTCTGGGAGAGGAAGAATGTTATGGAAAAGTTTTCACATAAACAGTTCGATAGGCATGAATTGTTTGGGATGCAAGATATGTGAACTAGAGAAAGTAACAGATTTTTTGTCTCTAACTTCCTGATATGCAGAGTACAAAGAGAAATTACCATCAATGGAAGGAATCCAAAGGATCTGTCCATTTTGATTATCAACAAGATTTAAGCCTTTTGCATGAGCTTGACAAATCCTCTTCGAAATTGGTGAATCAGGTAACTTGGCCACCATGTTACCCTCTCTTGGATATCTAGCATGCATATAGTTAGCCCAAAGAGAAGTGTTTGTATACCAGTTCCACCAAACCTTAAGTGAGAAAGCATTCTGAATATCATGTAAAGACCTAAGTCCCAAACCTCCTTCTTCAGAAGGATATCAAAGACTATTCCATCTTTTCCAATGAAATTTTTTAACGTGGCCAGAAGAGTCCCAAAAGAAAGAGGCCATTTTATTTTCCAGAATTCTGATCACAGAGTTAGGTAGTTTAGTGACTGCAAAAGTGTGTATAGGAATGGCTGCCAGCACATGCTTAATAAGTATTAACCTGCAACTCTGGGAAAGAACCTTCTTTTTTCAATTAGATAGTTTCCTGTCAAAAGATGCAATAAGATCCTTACAGTATCTTAGCCTATTGATGCCTTGGTGTAAATAGGCACCCAAGTAATTAATAGGCAATTTTGAGCATTTCATATTCAACAACTCAGATAACTGATCTTTTCTATGTTGTGGGGTTTTCTTACCAATAATAATTTGACTCTTGCTGTAATTTACTGCCTGACCAAAAGCATGCTGGTAAGATGTGAGGAAATGAGAGAAGTTGAGCAATGACCTGGCATTCCCATTCAAGAAGATAAGAAGATCATCAGCATACCCAAGGTGGGAAACAATAGGAGCCCTTCTGCTAACCAAATATGGTAAGATCTTGCCCTTGTTCATTAAGTAGTTCAGACCTCTTGAAAAAGCTTCAGATGTTAGAATGAAAAGGTAGGGTGAGAGTGGGTCTCCTTGTTTAACCCCCTAGTAGGTTTAAAGAAACCAAAAGAACAATCATTTACCATCACTGACATACAAGTGGCCCTTAAATTATTCATCACAAGACTGATGAAAGTGTTAGAGAAGCCAAACTTAATAAGAATGCCTCTTAAAAAAGACCATGACACTCTATCAAATGTTTTGGCCATATCCAATTTAATTGCAATGTTACCTCCCCTGACTTTGTTATCTAGTGCATGCATCATTTCCTGTGCTAGAAGAATATGACCTCCAATATCTCTGTTTTGAATAAATCCAGCTTGTTCTTTGGAAATGATTTTACCAAGAATAGAACTGAATCTAGATGTTAGCACCCTGGTACAAACTTTACTGATAAAAGTGGATAGACAAATAGGTCTGAATTCAGCAAATTTTTTTGGTCTGTCTACTTTGGGAATGAGAATTATAGTGGTGCTTCCCATAGCCTGAGGAATCGGGGTTCCAATGAAAAAATCTTGAATAGCAGAAACCACATCTCACTTAACTATCTCCCAACAAGATCTAAAAAAAATTCCATTGAAACCATCAGGGCCTGCAGAACTTTTATGATTGAGCTCCCAAACAGCCTCTTTAACTTCTTTTTTATCTGGTATTCTGGTGAGCAAATCATTATCTTCATCATTGATTAAATGTGGAATATGTAACAGAATTTGTGCTGACTCTTGGGCTGCATCTGGATTATTTTGTTCTTTGAACAAATCTTGAAATTGTTGAGCTGTCGTACTCCCAATATGCTGGATATCTGTTTCCCAGGTGCCATCTTCCTTCTGAATACCGGTAATGCTTTGTCTTTTGAGTTTACCCTTGACATAATTATGAAAAGTGATGGTATTGCTATCTCCCCCTTTAAGCCATTTGATCTTTGCTCTTTGTTTCCAAAAACTCTTTTCCTGTTTATAAGCCAGTATCAAATCTGCTTGAGCCTTATGCCAACTAGTTCTATTAGCTTCTGTGGGATTTTCATCAAACTCCTTTTCAACCTTCTCCACATTAGCCTCACAGGACTTAACTTTTTGGAAAATATCTCCAAACACTACTTGGTTCCATTTTTTGAGGTCCCTATAAAGAGATTGTAATTTCAGAAAAAGCCCTCTCAATCCTCTTCCACATAATTGTTGGAATTCCAACTTTTGGCCACTAATTCTTTGAAATTAGGATAACCAACCCACATATTTTGAAATCTGAAAGGCTTAGGACCAGAGAAATTATTCATATTGCACCTAATAAGAATCGGAGCTTGATCTGAGGTAGTTTTGTTGAGATGCTTGATAAAGATTCCACCAAAACTGTCTTGGAAGACCTGGTTGATAAGAATTCTATCCAACCTCCTCCACACCCTACCATTTCTTCTCATGCCAGTCCAGGTAAATTGACTACCCACCCAAGGTAAATCAATTAAATCACAATAAGAGATGCAATCATTGAATTCAGCCATACTAACTGAATCTGGAAAAGATCTGCCCTTATGCTCCACATAAGAAGTGATAGCATTGAAATCCCCTCCAAAAATCCAAGGCCCTAGATTATTATCATGCCAATTTGTAAAAAAATTCCAAAGATTCTTTCTCTCCCACACAGTGCACTTACCATATACAGAGGTCAACCAAAATGAAGTATTGTCCATACTAACATAACAATGAATGAATTGATCTCCATAAGAAATCTGAGTAATATTAATATGTGTAGAATGCCAATACAAACATTGTTTACCAGATGGATGAATACAACAGTCTGTCAAACCAAACTCCCTTGTGAAAGATTCACCTTTCTTATTGTCCACCATAGGTTCACAAATAGCAACTAAATGAATATCCAACTGCCTAATTAGATTAGAGAGCCTTGGACAGGAGGAAACAAGGCCTCTAGTGTTCCAAAATAGACAGTTCATGAGGGAACATGCAGAATAGTTTTTGACAGCCTTCTGGCTGCATGTCTTGTTAGTATGGATGATGCTTCTGGAGGAATTCTAGGCCGTCTCTTGCTCCTTGTAACTTGAATGAATCCATCATTGGGATCTTGAGGTTGTCCACACCAGTGAAAGGGGTGAAACCCATATTGTACCTACAAAAACATGAAAAGTATTACCGCCGTGCAGGTGAGTGCTACAGAAAGTGAAATTGGTGCAAAGGAAAGTCCAAAAATAGCTACGGCTTGTGAAATTAATGAAGTTAGTTTAAAAAATTGATCAAGTTCTAAACAAATGCTACAACTTGTGAAATTAGTGAAATGGCAAGTCTAAAAATAGCAGAAACAACACCAAAGTCTCAAGTTCACAAAAACATACCTATTCGTCCCATATGTGGCATGAAACGAAATGACATCTCCAAAACATGAATAATTTTTCTTCGCTATAGGATCACACCAGAACAATCGGGTCAGCGCGAACTGATCTGTTTCATCAACATCATACTCGAAAATGAATGTCGAGCACAACTCTTGCTTCCTAATTAATTTATCAATAAGCATTTGAGCGTCTACTCCTTCAATGTACACTTGGAGGTCTCTTTTGAAATTTTTGAAGTCAACTGCAGTTGCACCGATATTTAAATAGCCACCAACGAATTCCTTAAACAATTGATAGAACTTCATTGTGCCAATGTTGGCTTTAGCACAATCAACTTTAAGAAACTTTTTTGAAGACTCAGATGTCATACGATGGTTATGGCGCTCTTCAAATGAGTAAACAACATAGTTCAACATTATTTGTGGACGCATCCCCAATTTCAAAAGATTGACAATTAGTGCTTAGAGGGGGTGCAGAACAAACAAAATCAGAATTGACATTGGATGGCTGAATAAAAGAAGCATCGCAGTCAGTCTTTGCAGAAGTGGGGTCCTTCTTAAACTCCTCCCGATTACACACTACATAGTTCAACAAAATCGTGTCATCTCTAGCCTTTGATTGTGAACCAAGACGAATTGCAAAGCCACACAAAGATGCATATTTCATATAGAATGAAATTGATTCTTCAAGGTTCATGAAAATCTTACCAATTAGAGGCTTTCTTTCTGAGTCACATTCTAGAATCCAATACTTTGTCTTCCCAGGGGATATCTGCAAATGACAAATGCACAGAACTTTTACAGGATATATTGTGTACAATATGATAAAGATAGAGGAATAAATTTAGTAATCGTAGCATCAAAGACGCATAATAAAATATTTGGCCCAAAATAGTATTAGCTAGGTTAAAATAATGAAAACATTATAAACTTCGTATTCCATATTCTGCATACATGATTGTTGAAAGTAAAACAATACGAGAAACATGAAAACTAATGTCACTATAACATAAGGGATAATGCAGGAAAAAATGATAAAGAATGGCATTTTCAAACACAAGGGATAATGCAGGAAAAAATTTACAGAGCATTTCATATTATTTCCATATACGCACACATACAAAACATAGCTTACTTCAAAAAATATAACATCAGGTTTCATGATTTAAATGAAGCATTTCAAAATTAAAATAAGGGAAAATCGCATATATGGTCCCTCAGTTATCCACGAAATTAAAATCTCATACCTGTATTTCTGAGATTGTAATTGTCACCCCTCAATTGTCCAAAATGTTGTAAACGTGGTCCTTTTGAGGGGTGAAATATACAATGTGGGTGAGAGTACACTTCACCACTTAAAGGACCACATTTATAATAATTTAGACAATTGAAGGGTGACATTTACAATCTCATAAATACAGGTCTGAGATTTTAATTTTGTGGATAACTGAAGGATCATATATACGATTTTCCCTTAAAATAACATAGAGTATACGATAATTTGAACTCACAAATAAGAAGGAATTCACGAAAAGAAACATACAAAAACTTACCAGGGTCCATCGTATTAGGGCTGTGGGAAGAGCTACTAATGTCCTATTCTACCCAATCTTTCGATTTGTAATACAAATTCTTCCAAAGGTGTTACAACTTCTTCTTCAACTATTCTAAGCTCTAGTATGAATTTTCAAAGTGAACTAGTCCAAGAACTTAAAGAAATGTGAACGAGCTAAGAGTGAAGTGATGAACTAACACTTTCTCTTTTTACAGGATCTTCTGAATATTGTTGTATTGATTGCACTAATCTCGTTGAATCTTTTTCGTCACACCCCTTGGGTATATATAGACTTTTGGTTGTTCAATATCTCCTGTTGGTTGAGGAGATTCAATCTTGAACGTTGATGCATCAACTTGATCTTCTGTCTTCAGCATGGTCTCTTCTTGTCTTGACTTGGAGTAGCCTCACTCTCTTTTTGTTCTTTTCTTGAGCCCATGCTTACACTTGCTTGAATAAGAGAGTATGGGTTGACTTATAAATTTCGCACAAAGTTTCAGCCCACTTGTTAATTTGAATCTCGTGACTTTCTTTTCTAACCAAGTTGCAAATGTAAATAATTTTTACTTTGCCTTTTAGTGTGAGTAAATTAGGGACTTTTTTGACTTGGCTGGAAAAATATGTATATGAAAATCAGCTGCCTGAAAATGGGTGGACTACTGATTTTTGTTAATTCTGTCAATTCTTTTAGTACCTCTTTTCTTTTCTTTGTTTTTGTACTTCTGCTTTTGTGAGTACTTTCTTTCTTATGCATGGATATTACAAAGTACACGATCAAGCTTAAAGTCTATAATAAGTGCATCATCAAAATCCAAAAGGACCTAACAATAGATTAACTATTCGAGTGTAGGATTTTTTTTTTATTTTTTTACATGCATTTTACATTTTATATTTTGTGACTTCAATTTATTATATTTACCTTGTACAACTATTTAGAGATAATCTCTCTCTCTCTCTCTATACACACACATGTGTGTGTGTGTAAATCCAAATTATAATGACTTTACACAAATGAAAATGCATACTAGCTATATAGTTATGACAAGGCAGGGCGAGTCACGACCCGTGTGAGTCACAACGAGGTGGGTCTGGGTGATGCACTACCTGGCGTCTCTCCCTAATCCATTGTTATGTCTAGTTTACCGGGGGTGAGGGACGTAGCTCACCTCGTAGGAAGGGAGAGATCTCAGGTTGAACTCCAAACAAAGACTTGGCAAGGAGCCCCGCTCTCTTTCCATTAGTGTGAGATCAAATCTCAATTTATATCCTCCCAAATAACTCTCTGGTCGGTTCAGGGGGCCCTCAAGGATGAGGTGTCATCCTTTTTTTGTTATGTCTAGTTTAAGTTTGATCTAGCTAGTCTAGTTTAATCTGATCTAAAATGGAAACTAATAGCCTAATATTAAATTAGGAATACTTTATATTTTTGGTAACTCTCATTATTATAAATATATCTGTCAGGGCTCCCATTGGGGGTACCTTTCCCATTATTCCACATGGTATCAAGAGCCTAATGTTCTCTCTCTCTCTCTCCTCTAACCCTCGTTTTCACACCATGAGTTCCGCCGAGGCCCTGCATACTTCCGCCGCAGCCTCCATCTCTTCTATGGAAGCCTCCACCATAGCTTCTGCTTCCTCGACTACGGCGCCGGTCTCTTCCGCCTCCACCGACGTGGCCGTAGCCATCACCAGCGCCATCGTCGCCCTGACAGCGCCGCCGCATGTGTCTTCTTCTCAGCCGGGACCGATCATGCAGCCGGCTTCTTCTCCATTCGATGCAGATATTCCCGGTGCATACTCCTTGTTTCAACCCATCCCTCCGGTGTTTACATGGCAGCCACCTGCCATGCTGAATATCCCCGGCCTCTTCTCGACCCTGGTGCCTACTGGTACGCCACAACTGCAGTCCATTCTGGGGTATTTTTGGTTCCACGTTCTCCGGTGCACCTGGATTGTCTCGGTCGGCAGATCATTCTTTCTTCCAGTCCCCGATGGCCGCTGATAGACTATATAAGTCTAGAGAGAAGTGAGAGCTAGAGAGAGAAATATTATATTTGCTTTGTATTAATGAATTCTGAACCCCTACAACTACTCCCAAGGGGAGTATTTATAGAGAAAATTAGGGCTGCGCTCCCAAGTCTTGGGCTTGGGAGGCCCATTTACAACAGGGCCACTAATGGGCCGGATACAAAGTGTATAGAAATGATAAATATAAAATCATGTTCTAGAGGCTATCTATGGATGACGAGGGCATGGCCGATGAGGGCATGGCCGATGAGGGCATGGCCGATGAGGGCATGGCCGACGAGGTCACCTGGTTCTCCTGACTTCTCGATCATATTCTGGGTGGCCTTCTTTCTGGCCGATGAGGGCATGGCCGATGAGAGCATGGCCGGTGAGGGCACCCAGTTCTCCGGGCTTCTGGATCATATTCTGAGTAGACCTTTTTCTGGCTGATGAGGGCATGGCCGATGAGAGCATGGCCGCTGAGGGTATGGCCGACGAGGTCACCCGGTGATCGTGGTACCTTCTGTTCTTCTGAGTATGTGGGTCCTGGGGCCTAGACCCATATACTCCATCAGGAGTCCCCCACTCTCTAAGCTGAGACGTTGACGAAGTGAAGGAGAGTAGATTTATGTCCTTTTTTGTTTGGGCATTGCGTGCTCCTCGATGTGGACGACGAGGGCCCTAGTCATGTGGATGATGCGTGTTTTCTGTTTAAGGACGACAAGTGCCTTTGCTTGGTGGAGACGATGAGCGTCCTCTGTCATGAGTGGCCGATGAAGGCAGTGCTTCCTTATTCCTGGCCGTTGGTGGTTGAATTTCGTACTTTGGGCCAAGGAGGCCATTGTGGTTATCTCTTGTTTGAGGACGATGGGTGTCCTTTGTTTCGATGAAGATGAATGTCCTTCATTTTGAGGACAATGAATGTCCTTCATTTTGAGGACGATGAATGTCCTTCACTTTGAGGACGATGAGGGTCCTGGACCAGAGGACGTTGTGCGCCCTTGGCTCTATGGACGAAGAATGTCATGCCCCTGTGTTTTTGACTTTAATTGATGGACCTTACGCTTGCGGACGTTCGTGGCGCGTTCGTTTTGTTCGTGATATGGACGATGAATGTCATAGTCCCGGAGACGATGCGTGCCATTGGCCTTGAGGACGAGGAGTGTCCTTGGCTTTGAGGACGACACGTGCCCTTGATCTTTAGGACGATGTGTGTCCTTAACATTGAGGACGGTGTGCGTCCTGCTTTGTGCTTCGGCCTGGCCGAAGGGTGAACACATGGTTGTTGGACGTTGAGGTGCCATTGTCATGGGCTTGTGTTCATTGGATTTTGATTTTGTTTCTTTACGCTGGAGGCCGATGTAGTCCCCCAAACCTTCTTCTGGCCGATGGAGACATGGCCGACGGAGGTACCACTTGGTAGTCCTTGCTTTTTGTTGCTTTCTGGATGATTTCATGTATGTGGAGGTCGATTTAGTCCCCCTGTCCCCCACTCCTCGGGGCTCATGTAGTGATGTGAAGAGGAGTAGAGCAATACACATCTTCAATAGGGGGGCGAGGATCGACACCTTTTGATCCACAATGGGGCGGTGCCTCGTTAAAAACCTCATTAGGAAAAAACCTGTGGGAAAAAATCCTAATGAGGGAAAAAGGGCACACCATATCCCCCAAAATGAACTCTAAGGGGCAGTGGCGGATCCAGAAAATCAGAGTCACGGGGTCCCTACCTTAATGTAAGTCTAACCAATAAAAAATTTTAAAAAATGTAATTATATAATATTAAAGTATAATAACATTTCATAGTTAATTTACATCATCAAAATATTAAGAACTTTTATCAATTCAGGACCTTTTAGATAGATAAATTATGGCTAAAAGGTCAAATAGGTACATGAACTAACTTAAAGTGTTCAATTAACCCCTTATATATGAGGTTCTTCCCGACCGTCGCCAATTGGGGAAGTTCCCGATGGAATTTTTTGATGAAACTTTCTGAGCATCTTCCTCATTAAGTCTAGTTTACTCATACCAAATTTCAGCTAACAATTCAACCGGGAAGGCAATCAAATGATTGTTCGAAGATAACTGCGCAGTTAAACAGTGCAGTACATTTCGGAAAATCATTTGACTGCCTCTCCGATTTAATTTTTAGCTGAAATTTGATATGGGTAAACTAGACTTAATGAAGAAGATGCTCAAAAAATATAATCAAATTTTTTTACCGGGAACCGCCCCAATTGGCGACGGTCGGGCAAAACCTCCTACATAAGGGGCTAATTGAACATTTTAAGTTAGTTCATGTACCTATTTGACCCTTTAGCCGATAAATTATAAATTCGGTACCCGAAAGATGAAATGTATTAATATAGGACCCGAAAGATGAAAATTATCAATCTAGGATCTAAGATTTCATAGATTTTGATTTATTTATTTATTTATTAATTCCTTTGCTAATATTTGATAAACTTTTTTCCACAAAAGTTTATTAGTTTAATAAAACTAAATAATATTTAAAAAATTTAACATAAAAATAATAAAATTCATGACAATATAGGTCCGAGATTGATAGTCTTTAATCATTCAAGTCCTAAATTGACAATTTTCATCATTTGAGTCTTATATCTATAAATATCTTCTTTCAGGTCTCGAATTGATAATTCATTTACCTTTCAAGTTTTGAATTGATAAAATTCCAAATATTAAAGTAGTACAACGTTTCATAGTCCATACTATGACGCAACTCATCTTGAACATTATGATGTAAATCAACATTTTTTTTTCTCAAACCAGGATAAGCTTCTAAAGATTCAAAATAAACATGTTGATCATGTGTATTGTTAGTCAAATTAATTTCATATTCACCAATTATTTTATTCAATTCTTCACTTAATAATGGAAAATCATAATAGAATTTTTAATAATTAAATGAATTATGTAAAGTGTAAACTTGGGAACTTTTATAAAAGGCAAAAGGATGTAGTTGTGATCTTTTACAATAATAAATCAAAAAAAGAGGAATAGGAGTGAGAGGGAATCGATCCTTGCACCTCCACGAAAAGTAAAGGTTTTTAAAGGCTTTCCTCCGTTGCTCTGCTGCATTCTTTGGAATTCATACTTGTTTTTGTGTTATATATACATTTATAAGTAAATTTTAAATAAAATATATAAAATATATATGTATTTTTTTGGAAGTACGCGGGGTCCCGGGACCCCGTGGGACCCTTAGTGGGTCCGCCCCTGCTAAGGGGTGAACCCTTCGGCCTAGGTGTGGACGCCCGCCTGGTAGTGAGGACGACGGCGCTGATGAGCCGGTCCGAATATGAGGACGAGGCAATGGATGCCAGTCTGAATGTGAGGACGACAATGGTAATGATCCGTGCGTCATATGAAGGCGACGGTCGCTGTCCAGGAAGGGAATTGCGAGCCCGGTCGCTATAACAGTACCTCGGCGTTGGGAGCCGGTCTCGAGATATGAGGACGACGGCACTGGGGGCCGGTCCGAAATCCATGCAACGGTCGCCATCTGGTAAAGGGATGGCTAAGACCTGTCTTAAGATAGAGCATCACACCATAGCCGAGGGGCTGGTCGTGATGTGAAGACGACGGCGATGAGGAGCCGGTCCTACAATCCATGCAACGGTCGCCATCCGGTGAAGGAATGGCTAAGACCGGTCTTGAGATAAATGATCACGCCTTGGCCGAGGGGCCGGTCGTGATGTGAGTACGACGACACTGATGAAGCTGCTCGTCGTATGAAGGCGAGGGTCGCCATCCAGGAAGGGAATGGTGAGCCCGCTCGCTGGCTCAAGCCGCTCGGCGCTGAGGAGGCCGGTCTTGAGATGAAGGATTACGTTGAGACCGAGGGGTCTGCCGTGATCTGAGGATGACGGCGCTGATGAAGCCGGTCCAAATAAATGATGACGAAGGCGTTGATGGAGCCATTCGTCATGCAAGCTCGAGGCTCTCGACATTGAGGAAGCCGGCCTTGAGATGAAGGATCACGTTGAGACCGAGGGGTCTGCCGTGATCTGAGGACGACGGCGCTGATGAAGCCGCTCCTCGTATGAAGGCGAGGGTCGCCATCCAGGAAGGGAATGGCGAGCCCGATCGCCGGCTCCAGACTCTCGGCGCTGAGGAGGCCGGTCTTGAGATGAAGGATCACGTTGAGACCGGGGGGTCTGCCGTGATCTGAGGACGACAGCGCTGATGAAGCCGCTCCTCGTATGAAGGCGAGGGTGGCCATCCAGGAAGGGAATGGCGAGCCCGCTCGCTAGTTCAAGACACCCGGCGCTGAGGAGGCCGGTCTTGAGATGAAGGATCACGTTGAGACCAGGGGGTCTGCCGTGATCTGAGGACGACGACGCTGATGAAGCCGCTCCTCCTATGAAGGCGAGGGTCGCCATCTAGGAAGGGAATGGCGAGCCCGCTCACTTGTTCAAGACGCCCGGCGCTGAGGAGGCCGGTCTTGAGATGAAGGATCACGTTGAGACCGGGGGGTCTGCCGTGATCTGAGGACGACGGCGCTGATGAAGCCGTTCCTCCTATGAAGGTGAGGGTCGCCATCCAGGAAGGGAATGACGAGCCCGCTCGCTAGTTCAAGACGCCCGGCGCTGAGGAGGCCGGTCTTGAGACGAAGGATCACGCTGAGACCGGGGGGTCTGCCGTGATCTGAGGACGACGGCGCTGATGAAGCCGTTCCTCCTATGAAGGCGAGGGTCGCCATCCAGGAAGGGAATGGCGATCCCGCTCGCTAGTTCAAGACGCCCGGCGCTGAGGAGGCCGGTCTTGAGATGAAGGATCACATTGAGACCGGGGGGTCTGTCGTGATCTGAGGACGACGGCGTTGATGAAGCCAGTCGTCTGAAGATGAAAGGGGCGGAGCCGGTCCTATGATGAGGACGGCGAAGCCGTACCTATAATGAAGGACGACGTTGAGCGCTCGTCTGATCCGCATATATGATCTTGCTTCGTCCATAATGCATAGTATTTGCCTGATATGTACTTAGCCAAATATGTGGCTTGATTTGTGGGGATTTCATTTTTATTGCTCGAGGCCAGCGAGTGCTCGGTCCTCGGCTTCCCTCTTTTGATTTGTGGGGATTTCGCTTGAGGCCGGCAAGTGCACGGTCCTCGGCTGTCCCTCTTTTAATTTGTGGGGATTTCGCTCGAGGCCGGCGAGTGCACGGTCCTCGGCTGTCCCTCTTTTATTCCTTCCTCTACTGCTATGAGCGAGGGGTAGGGGGTCCTTCTTTCAGGATCGACCGAGGGGGTTGTTATTCCCTCGACCGATAGGGAGTCCAGGAGGGCAGCTGTCCGGCCTCTAGCGCTGGCGCGTCCCTAGACCTTGGGGGGTCCCGTCGTCTATTTATGGCGCGGGCTAGGCTTTTGGTCGGTTACCGACGGCTGCCGTTTCCCAACCCCAAATGTGGGGATTTTGTCACCTCGACCATTCTTTCAGGCCTGTCGTAATGCGATTTAGCGCGAAGACGACGTGGTGAGCTTCCCATTTCAAGACTTGGGCCGTTTGCGAGCCCCTCGTCCTGGGACATCGTCGGCCATGCCTGAGCGTTTCGCTCGAAGGGGCCAGGACGATGTGCTGTTTTGTCTGGCGTCGTCGGCCATACCTGAGTGTTTTGCTCGAAGGGGGCGATGCGACGTGCTTTGATTTGTGACATCCTTTACTTAAACTTTACAAGAGATAAGCGGAATACAACAGGTGCGTTGTTCATGACAACGGTTTTTATTTAGGGTCAGTGGCTCTAGGCCGAGGGTGGTAACTTCTTAACAATCCTTTCGGGAGTTAGCTTCTTAATGAGCTCCTGACCTTGGGTTGGGGGCTCCGCCATCTGCACCCTCCTTGGATTGTTGATAGAACTTTACCGAGACGTAGGGCCCTTCATATTTTGAGGGATGAGGCGTCTAGTTGCCTGCGGGCTTAACCGTCCGTTGTCGTGCTGGTAGAACCTCACCATGACGACCCAGCCGTCGGCCGTGCGTCCCTTCGAAGAAGGATAATCAGCGGATGTGGCGCTTCTTCGGCTGGGGCTCCTCGAAGTCCTCATCGTCGCTCAGCCTCCCAATTTCATGCTTCTTTGTCGAGGTGTCCCCTTCCTGATTGCCAGTGGAGTTCCTTGGGGTAACTTTGACAAATTGGTGGAGTTCACCCCGTTGAATCAAGCGCTCAATGAATTTCTTCAGCGCGACGCAGTTGTCTGTATTGTGGGAGGTGTTCTTGTGGTAACGACAATAAGTGTCACCCTGGTGGACGGCGTAGACTTCCGTGGTCGACCGGGGATCTTTAGGGATGAGACCCTGCTCCTCCGCATAGTCGAAGATGGTATCCACCGAGTGCGTGAGCGTAGTCCTTGGGACATCCGTCCTCGGCTGCCATGGGCGCTCCTTCCGGTTTCGGCGGGCATGGCCCCCGGCCGAGGATGCGTTTGGAGCCGACGCCTCGTCTGACCTCTTTGATGGTTGGCCTACATCCTTCTTGCGGGAATGGAGCTCATCGACGTGAGCGTACAAGCTCCCTCGTTGGAGTGCCTTGGTCAGTGATGAGGCTCCTCGCATAGGGGCTGCTGCGGAGAACGCCTTGGAAGAGGACGATGAGGGAGCGCTCATCGGCACCTTCGACCTCGTCTGTCTCCTTCGTCCATCGGTCGATGAAAGACCGAAGTGATTCATCGTGTTGCTGCTTGATGGAGAGGAGGTGGGAGAAATGTTTTTTCACGCGCTTCCTTCCGGCGAAGTGGGTGAGGAAGCGTTGGGCAAGATCCTGCCACGAATCTATGCTTCCTTCGGGGAGCGCGTTGAACCACTCGTACGCTGGCCCTTCAAGAGTGGAAAGGAACCAACGGCAGAGGTATTCATCTGATGCGTTCACCATCAACATGTTGTTTTGATAGCGGCTGAAGTGCTCCTGAGGGTCAGAGCGGCCATCATAGGGCTTGATGGCGTTCCCTTGGTACTTCTCGGGTATTGGGGCCGAGAGCACCCTCGTGGTGAAGGGAGTTTTTGTTCTGATTTGGATGATGGGGTCTCCACGTCTGTCGGCCAGCTCCCTCTCCAGGGCGCTGACCTTAAGCATGAGCGCGTGGTAACCTGGACCCTCGGATGAGTTGGCCGTAGGGATGGTGGCCGATTGTCTAGCCTCCATCTGGGCCAGTCTCCTTTCCAGCTGGGCGATGACCTCGTCCCGAGGGTCCTTGGCGGCCGTAGTGGCGCATTGCTGGTTGCGCACGCGAGCTTCTTGAGTCATGTTGATTCGATGACGCGCACTGTCCTCGTGCAATTTTCCTTTGCCTTTGTCCAGGCGGGGCCGATCCGCTGTCCGGGATACGGACCCCAAGCTTTCCCTTGGTGAGCCAGGCTCACGTTCACCAATCCATCCCGCCATCCTCTCCGAAGCAGGCCGATGACGCGTGTCACCTAGCCTATTAAAGGCTGAGGCTTTTCCACGCGCTGGGGCCGGTCCAGCTCGAAGTGGGGAAGCAGGGTGGGAGTGGGATGACGACGTGTCTTGGGGCACCACCCCTTCGTCGTTGCCCAGCTTGATGGCCAACGGCTGGGGCTGAGGAGACGGTGTAGTGTTCTCCCTAGTCCTTGGCATGAGTGCGCTGAGGACGGTGGGGTTCTGGGCCAGGCTGGCGATGATGGCCGAGAGAGCGGCTTGGAGCTGAGGGTCAACGGCAGGAGAAGCCGGTTGCCCAGAGACGTTGTCCCCCTTTTCTGCGCGCTTCTTGTCCAAGCTGATGCGGGTGTCTGGGGTGACGCCGTTAAGCTTGTTGCGCAGGTCAGTGGTGAGGCCGATGGCTTCCTGGAAGACATCCTCGACGGGAGCCTTGTCGGCCGTAGCGTCCTCCTCGTGTTCTCGGTTCTCTTGGGCCTCAGGGATGGCCTTGCTGAGGAGGTTACAGTTGGACTTAGTTCTTCCCATGATCAGTTAGCTGTGCTTGGTAGCGACGAAGGATGCTAACTTGATTGTTCTAGCTCTCGATGAAAGCACCAAATGATAGACTATATAAGTCTAGAGAGAAGTGAGAGCTAGAGAGAGAAGTAGTATATGTGCTTTGTATTAATGAATTCTGACCCCTACAACTACTCCCAAAGGGAGTATTTATAGAGAAAATTAGGGTTGGGCTCCCAAGTCTTGGGCTTGGGAGGCCCATTTACAACAGGGCCACTAATGGGCCGGATACAAAGTGTATAGAAATGATAAGTATAAAATCCTGTTCTAGAGGCTATCTATGGATGACGAGGGCATGTCCGATGAGGGCATGGCCGATGAGGGCATGGCCGACGAGGTCACCCGGTTCTCCTGACTTCTGGATCATATTCTGGGTGGCCTTCTTTCTGGCCGATGAGGGCATGGCCGATGAGAGCATGGCCGATGAGGGCACCCGGTTCTCCGGGCTTCTGGATCATATTCTGAGTAGACCTTTTTCAGGCCGATGAGGGCATGGCCGATGAAGGTATGGCCGACGAGGTCACCCGGTGATCGTGGTACCTTCTGTTCTTCTGAGTATGTGGGTCCTGGGGCCTAGACCCATATACTCCATCAGCCGCAGTATCCCAATCAATTTCTCCGGCCAACAATGTTACTCAAATTGTTACAATTAAGCTCAAGGCGGTAGAAGACTACATCACATGGCGCACTCAGTTTAAATCTTTCCTAGTCTCTCAAAGTCTGTTTTGCTTCTTGGATGGTTCCACACAGGTACCTCTGATGTACACGGTTGATTTTAATAATCGCCAAATCATTAATATTGACTGTTACCATTGGCTACGGGTTGATCAAACAATTCGTCCTTGGATTTTGGTTACTCTTACCCATGATGTATCAATTGATGTACATAAACTTAAACATTCCTTTGAGATTTGGGATCGATTACAAAATCGATTTAAGTCTGCTAGTCTGGCTAGATCTATGGAACTTAAGCGTCTGTTGTCTAATATGAAAAAGAAAGAAAACCACTCTATGGAAAATTACTTAAAGGAATTAAATTATTAGTTGATGAACTGGCTGCAATAAATTCTCCGGTGTCCACTAAAGAAGTTCTTCAGACCACTCTTATGGGACTTGGACCAGAATATGAAACCACTATGGGCACTATTTCCCTTTTTCCTGACAATTTTCTGCCAGACATTTTTCATCAGAGCCTGTTAGAAGCCAAACGGTGGGTTCTTTTTCCTTGCCAACAGACCACTCCTCCCGCTTACCAAGCCTTCGATGTACAAGAAAGAGGTGTTGCACCGCGGCAGAGGAGGCCGCGATAGGGGATGCAAGTATCACAACTATGGCCAACAACAACACTACGGTCAGGGGAATCATGCTTTCAGCCAAGGGCAGCAGCCGTGGCAGTTTCATCACCAGCAGGTGTTCGGCCCGCATAATGGACCACAACAACAACTGAGACCTCCACATGCAGGTGCTATAAGTAATTCTGTTTTGTCCACTTTAAATGCTAATGCTATATTATTTTGTAGTACTAATGTTAAGTCTGCAGGCTCTCCATCTGCCGAGGGAATTCTTGGGGCAATTCCCTCTCCTGTTGTGTGTCAAATCTGTTTTTCAACAGGTCATTCTGCCCTCAATTGTCCTTCCCGACTTTCCCAATCGTCTGCACCAGCACTTCTCACCAGTCAAGCTAACGACGCCCTGTGGTATCCAGATATTGGTGCCTCTGCTCATATGACACCCTCCAAAGGTATTTTGACAAATAAGTCTACTTATTCTGGTCCAACTATTGTTAGTGTTGCTAATGATGCTCATTTTCGTATAAAACATGTTGGTGACATTTCTTTACAAACCTCTGACCGTCCACTGCTATTAAAATCTGTTTATCATGTGCCTCATATTAAATTCAATTTAATTTCTATTCGAAAACTGTGTGATGATAACAACTGTGTTGCTATTTTTGACAAAATTTCTTTTTTGTTAAGGACAAAATTTCGGGGGAGGTTCTTCTTCGGGCAACAACTAATGGTCATCTCTATCCTCTCAGTCTGAGTCCACTATCTAGCCTAGCATTATCTTCTGTCCTCACCACTGATCCTGTGTGGCATCGTAGATTAGATCACTGTGGTGAAAATATTTTTCATATTTTGAGCACTCAAAAATGCATATGTAATAGCTCTAGTTTTTCTCATGATTGTACTTCTTGCCGGTTAGGCAAGTCTCAACGAGTACCTTTTTCAGATGTTAATCACACATCTTCATCTCCCTTGAAATTAATTCATTCTGATGTGTGCCAGTCTCATGTTCTCTCTAATTTGGGGTTTAAATACTACATGTGCTTTATTGATGATTTCTCTCGTTTTACATGTATTTACCCCATGCATACCAAAATCGAGGTTTTTGACCACTTTAAAATTTTTAAATCTCTAGTGGAAAACCTTTTTAACTCTAGAATAAAAAAATTCAAAGTGATGGAGGGAGTGGATTTGTTAATTTTAATAGGCAGCAATTTTATAATTCTCATGGAATTTATTTTCAGAAATCATGTCCGCACACTTCTCAACAAAATGAGGTTGCTGAGCGTAAGCATGTCATCTACTTGAACTTACTAGGACAATGCTTATTGAGGCTTCTCCTCCTAGTTATTTTTGGGTTGATACTATCTTTACGGCTTCATATATTATTAATAGATTACCCACTCCAATACCTTCTGGTCTCTCTCCTTATGAAAAATTATTTCAAAAATCCCCTGATTATTCGTTTTTATGTGTGTTTGGTTGTGCTTGTTTTCCAAATATTTCTGCCAGTTCTTCCAATAAACTTTCTCCTAGATCCATTCAATGTGTTTTTCTGGGTTATGCATCTGGCTATAAAGGTTATCGTTGTCTTGATCCTACTACTGGCAAGGATGTTTACATTAGTCGTCATGTGCGTTTTCATGAAAATATTTTTCTCTTTACCACTTTGATTTCTTCTACGTCTGCTACTTCCTCTTCTCCAGACCACACCACCGTACCATCTCTACCATTTACACTCTGGAACAGTTCATCTCCTAGCCTCACTACACCTTCTCGGCCAACCGACTCCCTGAACCTCAACCAGACCCACGACCTAGTACAACCCGTCCATCATGCCAACCCAGCCGCCTCACCCTTCTCACCCAACCCACCAGCCTGTTTTAGTTCCCCACCTGACCCGACTCCCTTCTCCATTTCGTCGCCCCAACCACCTACACCAGTCAATACCCATTTCCACAACCAAATGTCTGAGACCAGTTCACAAGTAGCTATCAGTCCTTTGCCGAGCTCCAGCCAGTCATCTCCGGTCAGCCCTCCTATCTTCCCCACCTCAGCCAGCATTCACGGCCATGAAAGTGTGCTTGAACCGCCATCTACTCCTCCCGTTAATGTCCACCCGATGCAAACTCGGGCAAAATCAGGAATTTTCAAACCCAAATCTATTTTTAATTTGAACACAATTGTTATTTTAGTAGATCCCACTTGTTTTTATGAGGCAAATAAACAATTGAAATGACGTCAGGCTATGGCTGAGGAATTTAATGCACTTATTGCTAACCACACTTGGAATTTGGTACCGTTTGATAATTCTAAGAGTATTGTTGGATCTAAGTGGATTTATAAGACGAAATATCTTTCTGATAGGTCTATTGAGAGCCACAAGGCAAGATTAGTTGCTCAGGTTTTTAATCAGCAGGCCGGTGTGGATTTTTATGAAACTTTTAGTCCTGTGATTAAACCCACCACTGTTCATACTCTTCTTACTTTACCTATTTCTTTTGGGTGGGTTATGCGTCAAGTAGATGTTAAAAATGCTTTTCTTCATGGTCATCTCACAGAAGAGGTCTATATGCATCAGCTGCGGGGTTTTATT
Organism: Cuscuta europaea; assembly: GCA_945859875.1. NCBI lineage: Eukaryota > Viridiplantae > Streptophyta > Magnoliopsida > Solanales > Convolvulaceae > Cuscuta > Cuscuta europaea. The sequence continues at coordinate 2,876,020 of CAMAPE010000038.1, read as the reverse complement.
CACCCTCAGTATCCTCATCACTTGTGCCATCTGCGTAAGGCTATTTATGGTCTTAAATAGGCCTCACGAGCATGGTTTCATAGATTCAATAGTTTCCTGCTTACTCATAATTTTTTATGTAGTAAGTCAGATAATTCTCTTTTTATTTATCATCAGGACTCTTCGGTTATTTATTTATTATTATATGTGGATGACATTATTCTTACTAGAAATTCTTCCAAAGCCGTCACTGAGTTTATTCACCTTATTGCTAGTCACTTTGCAATGAAAGATTTGGGTGATCTTCATTATTTTCTTGGCATTCAGGCCACTCGTAATAGTAAAGGTCTATTCCTCTCTCAGCACAAATATGTCTCTGATCTTCTATCTAGGTTTCACTTACAAACTGTTAAGTCTGTTCGTACTCCTCTTGCGTCACGTACTTCTTTATCTCTCACTGATGGCGAGTTACTCGCAGATGCGACTGAGTATCGCATTATGATAGGTGCATTACACTATTTAACTTTGACAAGACATGATATTACTTATGTTGTGCATTTAGTCTCTCAATTTATGCATGCCCCTCACACTACTCACCTTTTTGTTGTCAAGAGGATTTTTAGATATTTGCACGGCACCATTGATCGATCATGGTTTGTGGCTTCAGCCTACACCTAAGGCTACTTGTATCATATCATACTCAGATGTAGATTATGCAGACTGCCCAGATACTTCTCGCTCCACCACTGATTATGCCGTTTTTCTGGGGGCCATCTTGTGTCTTGGAAGTCCAAGAAGTAACTTAGTAACCTATTGTTTCCAAATTCTCTACAGAAGCAGAGTATCGTGCCATTGCCTACACGGTACAGGACAAACTGCATATTCGGTCTATCCTGTTCGAGCTTGGCTTTCCTGTCACGACACCTGTACGTTTGTTCTGCGACAACATCTATGCTTCCTATTTGACAGCGAATCATGTTCAGCATGCTCGGAGTAAGCATATCCAGATTGATTATCACTTTGTTCGTGAACGCGTGGCTCATGGTGATCTTATTGTTAAATATGTACCTACTAGTCTTCAGCTTGCAGATATATTTACTAATTGTTTTTCGAGTCAGCAATTTCATTTTTTAAAAGGCAACATGCGCATTGTATCTCCCGCACAGTTTGAGGGGGTGTAATAGCCTAATATTAAATTAGGAATACTGTGTATTTTTGGTAACTCTCATTATTATAAATATATCTGTCAGGACTTCAATTGGGGGTAACTTTTCCCATTATTTCACAGAAACCAATTCAAATAAAAATAAATCAAGTAAGACAATAAAAAATACAATCATCCGGTAGTTTTATATACCATGAGCTCGTTTGGTGACTCTTATTTTCAATTTTCTTATCTTATATGTCAATTTTTTATCGAACAAAACTTTTAATTTCGTGCACTAAATTAAATAACAATAAAAATAAGCAAGTTTAGAGTTACTTTTCTGGCTTAATTGATTGTAGTTACTGCATATGATCATTTTAACTATTTTCATATAATCTCTTTTTTATTTTGTTAATAAAATAAATGTTAAATATATTTTCAATAATTTAGTAGATTTCGATCACTTCGGTTAAGATTTTAGCAGATTTAACCATTCTGACCAATTATAATGTTACCAACAATGCTTGATGTACTCACCCTTATATCCACCTTATACCCACCATGTTTGTGAAGCTTTTTTTTGTCTGTGAAATCGGTTCACAGACAATATTTTATTTGTGCAAAATATTGTCCGTGAATCGATGTCCGACAAAGAAAAGCTTTCATAAACATGAATGAGTACAAAAGTGGGTATAAGAGTGGATACAAACGTCATTTTTGTAATGTTACAGCGTATCGTTTTCCCCAACTTTCTATTTTTTCCTCGTCTTCTCCTTCCTCTTTCTCATCTTCACGGTGCTGTCGGTGCATGTTATATCTTGTTGCACAGTAACATAAATTTAGGGGTTCAACACGGTAAAATTGTTGGTGTGAATGATCTTAAACTCCTAATCCTACCATTTTTCCTACAAGTTCTTTCTTGATCTGGTCACTTTTTATCCTGGAAGATAATGATAAAATCAGTAAGATAGAAGTTGTAAGATGATACAAAGTCAGCATTAGTGAAAATGAAATATGATTTAATTCTGACCGAAGTGGTTGGATTTGTATATTCATTGATTTATGAAAAAATTATACTTAAAGTATACTACTTCTGTCCCACTATGTTTGGGGCAAAGGAATGTAGAACAACTTTTAAGAAAAAATGAAATTGTGTGATTGATATTGAATTGATAAAGTGTGAATAAAGTAAGAATGAATTATAATCACCCAAATATTACCAAATATGGTATGAGACAAACTTAATGAGACAGACGAAAAAGGTAAAATGGGACAAAGTTAGGAGGACAGAGGGAGTACTATATTAATAAAATAAGTAAAATATTAAATGAAAAATAGCTAAAATGATCATCTACGATAACTTCAACCAATATAGTTAGAAAAGTAATTTCAACCTTACCTTTTCTTATATTACACAATGCAGTTGACGAAGTCAAAAGTTACGTATTTAATGAAAAAAAGATCGATAAATATGATAAGCTCAAAAGTAGGGTCATCAAACCAGCTCGAAAATAAAGAAGAAAGATGGGGGAGCGACGGAGGAAAGGCCAAAGGGAGAACCGCAAGTAGGGGAGGCATGACTGGATGAGAGAGGTAATTCCATATTAAGTATAGAAATAGTGTTTTTTCTGAAAGTGGAAGAGGATAAACCTTAACCTTATCTCTTTTTCCGATACATGTGGATAAACCTTATCTGAAATAGGTAATTAAAATGAGTAAAATTTCTAATGGCAGACAAAAAATGCTTTCTTCCAACTCAAAATGAATAAACCAATAAGAAAGGAGAGGAGTTAGTTATGACTTTCAATGATAACGACAATTCATGTTTGGAAGTACAAACAGGGTAACTTAGATCAATTCATGTACACGCCATTGTATACACCTTATACACATCATGTTTGTGAAACTTTTTTTTGTCTGTGAATCCGATTCATAGATAATATTTTATTTCTGCAAAACATTGTTTGTGAATCGATGTTCACGGACAAAAAAAAAGCTTTCACAGACATAGATGTGTACAAAAGTGTGTATAAGAGTGTGTACAAACATCATTTTTGAACTTAGATTAGGGGTGGCCCGTGGACATCAAAATTTGTAACCGATTAATCGAATAAAAAAAGGGAAATTTACTAGGATATGACTAAAACTAAAAGAGTTTTCCAATATATGACCTAACTAGTTTTTAGATTTTTATATGACCGAAAATCCAAAAAAATAGAAATCTCGTTTATATTTAAAAATTGAATGACGAAAATGCCCTTGTTTAAAATATGTGCATTTTGCACTAATTTCGTCCGATTAAAATTATTGCACTTTGTATTACCGTTAATGCACAACATTAATGCACGACTTTACTGCACATCCGATAATAACCATTGCACTTCCGCCAAAATTAATTCTCTTCTCATTCACTTGAAGAATTTATTTTTAGTTTTTATTTTTTTGTTTTTAAGATTTAATGATTTTATTATTTTATATCTAATTAAGTATATTGCATTTTATGAAGATATTCCTGCTCTGTATTACTACAACACTGATCATAATCACTGCACAACATTTTTTTAATACATTCATTCACCGCCATGTACAGAATGCCTAATACCATATATTCACTTAGCAGCAGACTTAGATGGAGTAGGTAAACGGCCCAACATCACTTCATCACATACGACGCATTCCCCTCCCTGCTAGGTTTTGGCAACACGGCTGGAGACTTTAGAAGATTCGTTTTTTCCTTGCTTCTTTCTTTTCAAAGTAGAATCGTTGCCTTTTCCCATCGTTGTTGGGCTGCTGGAAGAAGGCGGTGGATAAACTTTTTGGTTGGGTAGACTGCGGGTGGTATAAGGAATGGTTGAAGCCGGATTAAGGTGCTCCTCGACGGTGGTGGATGGTGAGCCATGGTGCGGCGGCAGACAGAGGGCCATGGGGCGGCGGGCCATGGGGCGGCTGCGGTAGGGGTGTGGCTGTAGGCGGGTTGGAAGAATAGAGGTGGGAGAATGAAGGCTAGGGTTAGAAAAAAAGATTAGAAGTTTAGGGTTTTATAGATATAATCTAAAGGGTATATTTGTCCATCTAAATTATTTATTTATTTATTTATTACGAATTTTAATTAAATATTATGAATTTTAATATTATTTTGGTAAAAATACTAGTTAAGTCATAGATTGGAAAAGTGAAGAAGTTTTAGTCATAACTAGAGTAATTAAAATCAGAAAATTGGTATTTTTTCGGTTAACCGTTTCGAAATTTTTAAAACTCACGTACGGTTAATTGGTCGGGAGGAAAAATGGTTCACGAAACGATTACGATTTCGAATATCTTGTGCTGGTTAATCATAACCGTAATCTGAAATATTATATGATTTTTATATTATTGAATCTTGCTAAGGGATGATGATGAATGGTATGTATTGGAGACAAATGAACCGTAAATACCGGTGAAGGTTTTGAAATGGGAAAGTATGCACTTTGTATCAGGTTCGAAATTCTACATCTATATTCACCTCCGTACATGAGTGAAGACGGACTTTTTATCACGGAGGGAGTAATAAATAGTTATATGGAGTAAAATTTTGGAGTAGACTTTTTTAAATAGAGTAGATTTAAAAAAAAACAAATAGGCATATTTAAAGAATTAATCCCTCCATCCCAATTCGATGGTCTCGTTTCTTTTGGGCACAAGTTTTAATAAAGTGTTTGAAAAGGTAAAAGTTGTGGTTGAGATTTGAGTATAATAAAGTGAAATGATATGGACCACATCTTTCTTTCCAAAAAGAGAAACATGACCATCATTTTGGGACATCCCAAAAAGGAAATACAGGACCATCATTTTGGGATGGAGGTAGTAATAGTTAAAATATATGAATTTAGATGTGTGTGTTCGTGTTAATGTGCATATGTTAAAAATCATAGTGCTAGCAGTTAGTTAAAATAAAAGTACATAATTTTTTTAACACTTTTTCGAAGCCTTATTAAAAATAAAAGAAATAAAATGAAGTTAAATACATAAACTTTTAAATTCATATCCTTAATGGTCGTTTTACTTCTTAAAATCTAATTGCAAACAACTAAGTTACTAAGAAATTATTTCAACCGCTAATGAAAGCGATTAGTTAAAAAAGGTAATGGAATCCGCTAGTACAATCTGCTGATTGAAGCGGCTATTAGCTAGTTGACAACTACTATTATCAAACACGCTCGTTGACATTTTTAGTCCTCCATTTTTTATGATGAAATCAAAGTACAAATATTGAAAAATGTTAATTTCACAATTTCACAAAAAATAGATCAATCTGTCACTAGGGCCTCTTTTTTTTTTACCAATACGTCTCAAGTGTTTTTTACCAATCTAGTAAACCACCTTCTTTTTTACAAATCTATTAATTTGGCCATTCTTTTATTGAATAATAATCAAAATAAGTACGCTTAGAGTTACTTTTATAGCTGAATTGACTGAAGTTACTATAGATGATTGTTTTAACTAATTTTTCATTTAATTTTTTCTTTTCTTTTTAATAAAATAAATTTTAAATACGATTTTCTCACAATTCACCAGATTCAGCTATCCAGTCGCTTCAATAACAACTTCATCAATTTCATCAGTTGATTCCGCCAATTTCAGTGTTCCAAACAGGTTTATATTGTTCTTTTATAATTGTTGGGTTAATGGCCCAACGGGGGTTGGCCCATAAAACCCTTAAGGCCCGCCCTACGAACGTCCCCAGAAGGCACGAGACAACGAGTTACCTTTCCGCTTATCCTGGCGAGGTTCGTCTCCAACAGGGCCATGCCTCAACACCAAGGCCCATGTGACGTCCGTATTCTAGCATAGGCGGGTGCTTTGACCCAGGGGCAGCGACTGACGCACGTCTCGCAGGACTTTGGGCTCAGCAGGAAACAGGAGGCAAGCTCATGGGGACGAACTTCCCTACCCCTTGACGGGAAGCCAAGATCCTGGCGGGAAGCGCATTTAATGCAGAAGATTTGGTGGTAGGGATCAAGCCATCCACAGCTCGCCACGTCAACGCCACTAACTACCCATTGACGGTATAAATAGTAGCATTTATTTCATTGTAAGGGGTGGACAACTTTGCACTCTAGCATTCTAGCAATTATATGAGCTCATAGCATAGCTCTGTACGAACAGCTTCTCGATTTTGTAACCCTTTCAGTGTATTAAGACTTCTTGATCGGTCCTTCTTGCCTTTTTATACATCTACTTCAATACTTCTTGCATTCGAAACTCTTGGGTCATGGGTTGGCCCTACAGGTCGAAGGAATAAACCTCAACACTGGCGCCGTCTGTGGGAAAAACTAATCAAAAAGTTTTTCCAAAACCAAGCTCTCAGCTAAAAAACACTTTTAAACACTCAAAACAAGTAAGATGGCAAGGAAAAATGAAGGAAACTCCTATGATCTCTCCGAATGGCTGTCACGCAGCCAAAGAGCACGCCAGCAGGTGGCAAACGCCTAGTCGAGCAGCTTGTGGAGCCGCGGGGACTTTGGGGGTGCTTACTGACATGATTCCCCACGAACTCAAGAGGGACCCTAATGCCCTCAAGGAGATGGCAGATACCATCCACCGCTTGATGGACGAGCGGGAGGCGGAGCGGGTTTATTCTGCTAACACCGAGCATACCCCGTTCTCTCCCCTCCGCACTATGCAGACGCTCGGGGAGCATACAGACGAGAGCACGAACTCTCGCTCCTCGGTCCATACACGGGTCATCAGGGACACCCAGTCCCAGGACATGGCGGGAAGCACCGGACACAGGTTCTTCAGGAGGACACAACAACATGCGATCCGGGACCGCACCCCGGTGATGCCCCGTAATGGTCATGCGACTAGGGAGCCGACCCCCATGATCAACGGCTTGAGGCAGGAGGCCCGGGTCATCAACAGACAGCATGGCGCTAACGCCGTGCGTACGGGGAATGCCTTAGCACTGGTAACCCCCAGAACCACTGTCACCGACCCACGAGATGCGATGCTCGTGGACCTTCAGAGGCAAATCAATGAGTTGGGCCGGTGAGCGGATACTGATCTAGGCCAGCCCAGGATTGCCCTATCTTCTCCTTTCTCCACCAAGATCATGGCGGTGGAGATTCCCAGGGTCATTAGGTCGTCCGATGTCCGGATTTACAACGAGTCGGGGGACCCTAAAGCTCATTGCTTTCCTTCGAGGGGGGACTCTCCATGCTGGGAGCCTCCAATGAGGCCATCTGTAGGCTGTTCTTCAGCACCCTCGGAGGGTCGACGCAGGAATGGTTTGGGCAGCTCAGACTTGGATCCATTCACAGTTTTGAAGAGCTCTTCAGGCAGTTTATGACGCATTTCGCCTCCATCTCCACACTAAAGAAGCACTTCAGCTGGCTAATGAGCATCCACCTGCAGTCTGCTGAACAAAGGGGAGTCCCTATCTACCTTTCTCATTAGATGGAGGGACGAAACTCTTAAGGTTGAGGACCTCACAGAGTGTACATGCATCACCCTCTTCACCAACACACTTATGAGTGAGGATCTTTACCTGGATTTGAAGAGGAACCCCAGAAGCAGTTATGCCGAGGTGATAGCCAGGGCACAAAAATATGCGGCAATCGGGGAAGAAATTGCCCAAAGGGATGGGGTGTCCGTCCCTGCAAGTCGAAAAATTTCGGACCGTCTGGGGCCAAAGCCATCAGACCCCCACCCCCTGAAACAAAAAAGAAGAAGACGAGCGGCGCTTACGCCTCCTGGGCGACACAGGATCAGGCCACATATGGACGGCGTACGGAGGCCGAGGATATTCCTCTGGCGTCCACAGTGAGCCAAATCTTTGAGGCCATCAAAGACAAGGGAATGCTCGAAGAGTCGCCAAATTCCGATGAGCCGATGGGCAGGAATCATAAGGCTTATTGCGAATACCACCGCAAAACTGGGCATAACACAGATAACTGTCGTAGCCTCAGGATAGCCATCAACGAACTTATCTGGAGGGGTTACCTCAGAGAATTCACGGAGGGGCCGGACCCCGAGAACCAGGTGCAGCTGCATAAGAAGCCACACACGTGGCGGGGGGGGCGACCGACGGGGACCGAAGGTCAGGGATGCTGACTACCGCCACGCTCATAAATGGCCCGAGGGGTCACTCGGGCCAAACGACCATAAGAAGAAACTGGAGATCAAGTGATCTTCGGGGGTGCGGAAACCGGGGTTACCCCGACAGAGCGGAAAAGGGTTGCGGAAGTACTCCTCCGCCCGGCGACAGAGACTATTCAGGTATCTGCCATTTTCTTTTGTAGATCCAAACTGGACGACCGAAGTGGCTGACTAACTCAAGGACAGGACCCTTCCCTTGGACCCAGATGGACGACCAAATGGGAGGGGCACCCAGATCAAGAGGCGAGCCCCGAGCTTCTAGGTCATTGATGGACGACCGTACAAGAAGACGCTCGGTGGACCATACCTCAGAGACAAACAACAGGGAATACCCTCCCTCTAGACGGGAAGACGTACGCCCCCAACGGGCTGCCAAGGCCCGGTCACATAGACGGCCAGGTACGGAGATCTAGTGAATAAGGCATGACGTTCGGAGATCCAGAATACAGCAGGCAACCGTCGCGTCATGGGCATTGGCTAAAGGCAGTACGACGGAAGCGGTTTTTTTCTTCAAGGCCCACCGGACGGCCGTCCCCTAAGCTCAAGCCTTCTGGTGAGACCCCCCGGAACTACTTACAGTGGGGGCGTCGCTTCCCTCTCCGGAATTAATGGCAGAGCGGAGTATACTCTTTTTCCCCCGTTAGGATTTTTTCCCACAAGGTTTTTTCCTCAGCGGAGTTTTTAATGAGGTACCCCTCTGCCTATGACTTGGGAGGCATCAAGGGTAATGGCTGGCGACGTATGACAGATTCAATTCTACTTCCTTATGTCCCGCGCACGCTCGGAACATCAGAAAGTGGGGGACTTGTGTTGGGTTAATGGCCCAACGGGGGTTGGCCCATAAAACCCTTAAGGCACGAGACAATGAGTTCCCTTTCCGCTTATCCCGGCGAGGTTCATCTCCAACAGAGCCAAGCCTCAACACCAAGGCCCAAGTGACGTCCGTATTCTATCATAGGCGGGTGCTTTGACCCAGGGGCAACGGCTGACACACGTCTCACAGGACTTTGGGCCCAGCAGAAAACATGAGGCAAGCTCATGGGGACGAACGTCCCCACCCCTTGGTGGGAAGCCAAGATCCTGACGGGAAGCGCATTTAATGCAGAAGATTTGGTGGGTGGGATCAAGCCATCCACAGCTCGCCACGTCAACGCCACTAACTACCAATTGGCGGTATAAATAGTAGCATTTATTTCATTGTAAGGGGTGGACAACTTTGCACTCTAGCATTCTAGCAACTATATCAGCTCATAGCATAGCTCTGTACGAATGACCTCTCGGCTTTGTAACCCTTTCAGTGTATTAAGACTTCTTATTGAGCCCTTCTTACTCGTTTCTACATCTACTTCGATACTTCTTCCATTCGAAACCCTTGGATCGTGTGTTGGGTCTACAAATTGAAGGAATAAACCTCAACAATAATATAATTCTTTAAAAAGTACTTCCTCCATATATCCCTATAAGGCTATAATTGTCCAGTATTTCTTTTCAGAGTAAATCAAATTAATTCTCATCTTTTGATATTTGAAAATAAATTTATCTCAAAATCAGCTAGTCGCTAGTCTACACTTTAATATACGAAGTAGCATACAATACCACACTATTGTCCAAATAACTTCTCGCTTTTTAAAAAATGTAAAACACTTTTACGTTAAAAACTTACTCTGGCCATTATAATGATACATAAGGATTAGTATAAGAGACCGTTTGACAATACTCTTTTTTCAGTTTATCAGGCTTATCAGCCAACTTTTTCACCAAACACATAACTTTTGTTTTCGCGCGCTGAATTGTGTAATAAGCAGAGAAAGTAAGGTTGAAGTTACTTTTATGACTGTATTGGCTGAAGTTATGGTAGATGACCATTTTAGCTATTTTTACATATAATTTTTTCTTTATTTTATTAATAAAATATACTCCCTCCGTCCCCTTTTAAATGTCCCGGAAGAGGATGTCACGAGTTTTAAGAAAAGTAGGTTTGTGTGGTTGATATTAATCGATAAAGTAAGAATAAAGTAAGAATGATTTTGAGTCACACAAACTTTACCAAATAAAGTATGAGACAATTAAACAGGGACATCCCAATATGGTAAAATGGGACATTTAAAAGGGGACGGAGGGAGTATTTTATAATTATTTTTTCTTAAATCAGCAGAATCAGCCAATGCAACCACTTCAGTCAGAACTTCATAAATTTTAGCAGAATCAGTCAAATCAGCCAATTTTTGTGCTACCAAACGGGCTCTAAATTTAGCGATAACTACCCATGTAATCGCTAGAGTAATTTGTTTTCATTCTCTAACTTTCATCTTTTCGTTTTTAACTTTTTTTTTACTTTCAAAATTAGTTCATATCCTAAATTAGTTTTAACTTCCATTAAAACATGTTCACCATTTCCTTGTTTTCTAAGTTCACCACCTTTACTGGTACCTTACGCATCTTTTAATAGGGGAAAAAGAATTTTGTAGAGGGGAGTGCATCCTTTTAAATTTTAATAATAGGATAAATAGAAGATGCAAGGTGGGGGCACTCCACGTCTCCACTGATGATGCCGAGTTAGATGAAAGCCTAAGTTTTGAAAAATGGTTTTTAACTAATTAATTAAAGAGTGCACCAGCTACTTACCAGATTTTGTCTTTTGATACACATACATATAGAGGTTGTTTGGATTCCAGCGGTTTGTGCCCAACCCGCTGCTATGGTGTTTTGCTCCACCCACCAGTATCCAAGCAACCCCATAATAATATATTCAGAATACAAAAATAACATAATCGGTTTTGTGCGTGTGTGTGTTTGGGTATATAGATATGTGTGTATACTCTCGAATATACATATTGAGAGTTGAAACTATAACATTTGATCAATTTGTATACAATTAGTTTCTTGAATAGCAGGTGAAAATTTTAAAATAAATGGAATGTTTGTTTATAGAGATTCAAGTTTTTAAAATAGAAGGAAGAGTTGTTTTTAGAGAGTATAGACTGCTCCATTCGTATATTAGTTTAAATTCATCATTCCAACATATACTAAGAAATTTTATAAACTCCTATTTGATTATATCTGCATGTTTAACCTATATATTGAGAAGATCTCTTCTATTTCAACAAAAACTAGTGATAAGAAAATAAGATTCCGTTTTGTAACACTGAAATTGACTGAATCGACTGATTCTGCTGAAATTCATGAATTTTTTATTGAAGTGATAGTATCCACTGATTCTGCTCAATTCGTATATTAGTGTAAATTCATCATTACAATATTTATCAAGAAAGGATCGACATAAACTGAAAAACAGATTGCTTTCTATAGATTTAACTTCTCTGGTCCCAACTTTCCAAGATTTCAACAAGGACAAGGCTGGTATTCGCCTATTGAAAAAGTGCAAGGGAGAAGTTTCCACGTCAATCCCTCCCTACAAACGTTTCGGCCGGATGATAATTCGGCGATAAAGTTCATCTCACGAGGCTTCGAAGTTCAGCCGTTTAACATCAAAATGCCTAGGTATGCAATTCCATTCAATTATTATTTTTCATTTGTTTCGATTCGACATATGTAGAATATTTGAATATGATGATAGTTTTTACTTTTCTTATATTTTTTGCAGGTACTATTGTGACTACTGCGACACTTACTTGACTCATGATTCTGTGAGTTTTCTAATTTTTTAATTTCTCCCGATTTTCTCTCGTTTCCCTGTTGTTTAGTCTAACCACTGAAGAAGTTAGCATTAATAATGTAGATTTTCCAATTCCTACCATGCTAATTTACATGGTTTGAGAAAACGGAAGTTGAATGTGAGGTCCTTATCTATGTTTTTAATGCAGAGTGTTGATTATTAAGAAGACATCTAGTTTGGTATTGTAAATGTGGTAGTGATGGAGTAAGATTTACTCAATTCGATACTGTAAATGAGGTAGTGTTGCAGTAAGATTTACCTAATTTTATTCTGTAAATGAGGTACTGTTGCAGTAAGCTTTACGCTGTGATATCCAATCAGGGTGTACAAGCTGCTTGGGGTAGTACCTTGCCAATTAGTACTCTATTCACAATGTTCTACTTTTCCGAGTAACTCGCTGAACACTCGGGATTTTCTTCTTCTGGGGTTGTATGAGGGCATGACTTTGGAGAGAACTAAGTGGAGGGCGGGTATTCACGTGAAGGAGTGATCTTGATAATCTTTTTCTCTCATCTTTTTTTTCCTAGTTTTTTTTATCCTTATATATATATATATAAGCATTATTTGCAGCCTTTTTATTTTATCATTTTTATATATATTCATCTTTTTTATATTTCTTTTCATAATAGCTTATCTTTTTATCTTTATTCCTTGTTTTCCTTTTGGTTGTGATATCATGGATCGATTCATGTTAGCCGACCCCAATATCTTTTGGGACTAAGGCTTGGATGTTGTTGTTGTTGTTGTTGTTGGTGATAAGGCCGACTCACCGAGTTTTTCGGCAGCCAATAAATTGATTTTTTAGGGTTAATCTGAAAAGTTTAAACTAAGTTGGGATATTTTGGAATTTATTATGATTAAAATTGGAAAAGTATGATTGCAAAGGGAGCCAAAAAATGCCAACCTTGAACCCAATGAAGATTAGTTTATAAAAGTTCAGAATTAAGTATTATTAGGTAATTTGTTTTCGTAGAAGTTAGAATGTTTATGATTGTTGGGATTTGTTGCTAGTTCATTTTTAGGATTATTATTTTATTCATATTTAAGTATTATAAGACTAATATATTACTAGAACTTTTGGGGTATTTATGTTTTTAAATTTAATTAATACATGATTGGGTAATCACCTACTAAATCCGAGTAACCGGTCCTACTCGCTACTCAGCCCTTGACTGAGTTGCCACCGAGTAGCGATTTGATTATTTAGGATATACCTCAAGTTCAAACCGACCTTTTATTGTTATTACTATTGCTATTACTATTATTATTATTATTATTATTATTATTATTATTATGGTATGAGGTGTAAGTAGTTGAAAGCATCCTAAATAGTTCGTTTGAATTGGTTGTAGAGGGGTGTAGAGGATGGAAGTGTTATATAGTGTAGGGTTAAGTGAGGGAGGGAAGGAAGTATTAGTGTAAACTGTCATTTTCATTTTCATTTTCATTTACCCCAGTGCCGCAAAGGCTCCCACCTACGGTGGGGTAAGGGGAGGTCGGATGTACGCAGTCTTACCCCTGTACTAAAGCACAGAGAGACTGTTTCCGGATGACCCATAGTGAAAAGCGCGTCCAAGATTGCATGGACTGACTGCTGCTCCATAACAAAGAAGCGCAGACAGTTTAGTGAGCCATTTTGCTTTATTCCATCATAATCTCAAGCCAAAAAATAATGAATCTTTGGCTCCATTGCAAATGATGGAAATTATTAGTGTAAACTGTAAACTATAAATTTCTCTTTTTTTCGAAAGCTAAAGGTAATGTTAGTAAATTAATTGTTTGCACTGGAATTAACAAAATTAATCTCTACACCTTGGAAAATTTAATGATGTGAATATATATTTAGAATGTGACTTTTTTTAGTTCAAACGTAGTGTTTAAGTGGTCACATTTGCAGAAAGTTATGGTCTTGCTGCTATAACTGATTTGGAACCTACAAATTAACAATTTAACAGTATTGTAGTTGTGGAAAAAATGGATATGGATGAAGGAAAAGTTGACTCAATTGAAAATAAATGGAGAAGCTATATCAACTGAAAATAATCAAAATATTTTATAAATAAAATATTACGATCAGAGAAACCAGTTGTTCACTGTCTGTAACAGATAAAAACATTCGTAGTATTATTAAAAACATCACGGCATATGAATTTTGGAAGGGATTAGTAACATTAATGGAGTTATCTTAAATGTCTATCAAATGGCACTATGGCATGTTATGAACGAGTAAAGTACTCCGCAATACAGACTACATAGTGTTATAATACTGAAGGGTTGAAAAGTTGGGTAGGTTACTACTTATCTCTACCTTTACATAACATCCTAATTTTTTATAGCAAGACTCCTCAGCACTTCCATTACTTACAAAGCTATAATATTCTACATTCCATCGAAAAACATATTTTTCAAATGGGATACGATTGCATTAATACTGAAACTGGTGTTGTAATATGAGTTTTTTACCTTTCAGAACCAAATAAACCGATTTCCCAACCCAACCCAACCCATATATTTCTAAGGCTCTATTGTTTTCTATACCGTTTATCTATGTTGTACTTACTTAGGGTTATTGTTCCATTCACTCTTTCCGTTATACTTCATTTTATTGTTTGGGACTTTGGAGCAATTCCTTCTGGACTGGTAAGCTCTGTGGTGTTGCCTTGGTACACTGCTCTCTTGTCGGCAGAGACTGGGATATAAGCTAATTCTTAGCTTTTCTTAGGATGTTTTTACTTGGACTGAAATTTTCAGGTCTGGTCTGAACTGGTCTAGTCTGCTCTGGAACTGAAAACAGTCCAAGTAAAAACATCCTTAAGAGGAAGTTTTTCAAATAAATTCCATTTAGTGCGCTGCTTATTTAACTAACCATGGAGGTTACAGCCTAAAAAACGCGTATCTCATTTTACGTTGTGGGATTCGAACAAGTGACCTCACTCCTTAGATACTTTTAGTCCTGACTTCAAACCAGTCTTGCCACTTGTCCGGGTTAACAGATTCGGTTTCATACTTTCATCTCTTCATATGAGCAACCTTTTGACTTTGCTGAATTCAGAACCCCCCGAGAGTGTTATTTACTCATCCATATACTTGAAATGTGAGATCAGCAGAAAACTATATTATTCTAGTATTGAGCTTTTTTCACTGTTCTTGACAGTTTCTTCCTGAGTCTCTTATTTGTCCTCGAGTCTCTGTCACTAGGCCATAATACACTTTGCATGGTGTAGATGAAACCACGAAGTATTTTTCCTTCCTGTGAATGCTCCGGTACCTCACCAATATGTAAGGGTAGCATTACCTACAATCCATATGATTGGTCCATGTCATTATTTCATCATTTATTTATTTTCCAACTATCTAATTGTAACATTTTAGTTGGTACATATGGACAAAGTACGGTACCATAAAGGTGCCATAGATTTAGCCTTTCCCTTATACTCAAATTTATTTGAATTATGCTTTTGAACTTTTTTCCTTGCAACTTGTTTTAATACTAATTTGGCTTTCTGATGTGCTTTCTCAGCCTTCAGTTAGAAAACAACACAATGCTGGATACAAACACAAGGTACATACATTCATATTTTGATTTACTCTATTATTAACTTAACAAGATGAGCTTTACTCCTATGTATTTTTCTTGTGATGATGTTGAATGTTCAGGCAAATGTAAGGATTTATTATCAAAAGTTTGAAGAACAGCTAACCCAGGCTTTTATAGACCAAAGGATCAAAGAGCGTCTTGGACAGGCAGCAGCATACCAGCAAATTGGTGCTGCATATAATCAACACCTTGCAACTTTCCCTGGCCAAGCTCCACGCATGCCTATCATGCCACCTCATCTGCTTCCTATTCCTGGAGCTCAATCTCCCCAGTTAGTCCCTGGAGTGAGACCTCCCATACTGCCCAGACCTCTTCCTGGTGCTCCCGGTATGTTCAGAATGAGTTTACCATTTTCACCTATCTTCTCTAGTAGTCTAGTAAATTTGCTCTTAGTTGGCCTCATATTCCTCTGCATAGTTTTCTTATTCTTTTAAACTCATAACAGTTTGTGGTAGTTTTTTATGACAACCGGGGGAAGGGGGTATATTTCTCCTTTGACCTGTGGTTAATCCTATTTTGATGTCCATGGGGCCTGTAAATATTTCAATTTGAAACCACAATCCTAGGTGACAAGGAGGATTGTTGTCGCCCCTGGATAAAGTATATATCTATTGTGCAACTAGGTATTTTAGAAGAAAAGGAAAAAAGAAAGTATCTCTCTGATTTGAAGTGTGAACGGAGATTGGTAAAGGATACTACCACTACTACTAGTATACTACTCCTACCATTTAGGCACTAACAAGTAACTTTTGCTACTTGAACTACTTGCGACAAAGAACTTTTGAACCCTTTTGAAGTTATTCTTATCGGCAATGCTAATGCTAGGGAGACATTAAAATTGAACTTTATATGTAGAATTTCATTTGTGGTGCCATGGTTTAAAAGGCGTTTGAGGCACACCTCTGTGCGAAGTGCAACCCTCACGAGCATGAGGAACAAACATTCACTCTGCCATAAGATCATTTTTTGGTATCATGCTTGTCCCAAGCCAGGATAAAGGAAGAGAGTGTTGTGGTAGACGTGTGACGGCCAACAGTATCACTTAGTCACATCACATGACATGAATCGAAATATGAATATTGCTACAGCTAGGTCATCGCCCGTAAGCGACGCGTCATCCTTTTGCCTGGGGGTGGTGTCAAATATGTAAGGGCGCACTACACTTCATAGGCCTGGGTGTGGTTATAAGAATGCTAAGGCTGTTAGGTCGTCGCCCGGACCGAAATGATTATGGTGAGGAACATAAATGGAATAGGCATTATGGTGGCGCATGATTATGTTGAGGGTGTGGTGGAAGTGTTTAGGAAGAACGACCACATCATGAGCATTAAGTTGATAATAGGAGACGAGATCGTGTCCGTGGTAAGTGGCTATTCACCACATGTGGGATTAGATGCATCTATCACTCAACAATTTTGGGAGGATCTTGAGGAAGTGGTGCAACGAGTGCCAAGGGGAGAGAAGCTGGTCATAGGAGGCGACCTCAACAGGCATGTGGGCCCAAGTCGTGATGGTTTTGAGAGTATCCATGGCGGACATGGTTTTGGAATTAGAATGAAGCGGGGAAGAACATTCTGGATTTTGTCTTGAAATATGAGTTGGCTCTGATGAACACTTGGTTCAAGAAAAGAGACTCTCACCTTGTGTAGGGGTGAGTTCGGTTCTTTCGGTTCGGTTTTGACCTAAAACCAAATACGGAACCAAAGTAAAAGTTCGGTTCGGTTTCGGTTCGGTTTTACACTCCAAAACTTGGAACTACGGTTTGATTGGTTCGGTTTGTTTTGGTTCGGTTTAGGTTTTTTCGGGTTTTTACTAAAATTTGTCATTTGATTTAAAAGTTGGTGGGATCAAACGTATTACATAAAAATGCAAGCATACTTGAACAAATAAAGAAAAATAATAAACAAATATGTCTTGAATTATATAAGTATGCGGGAGAGATAAAAGTGTGTATCTATTATTAATTTACATTGTTTGTGACGAGTTTGAAAAAAAGTTTATGAATACATACGTCCTATGTGATATAGCTGAGATGAATATTTATTTGTTTTATCAATACAAAAAATTTAAGTTACATAAAAATAAAGGATAATTACTACTAATAACCAGTAAAAACATATAATCATACAACAAATTGTAACATACATACATAAAAGACATAATAGATCAATATAGCTACAGTATGGGAAATAAATGTGTAAATGCATTTATAAACTAAACTAAAGTAAACATAGCACAAACACTATTTCTCTAACACAAGAAATTCAAAGATTGTTGATGATATTAAGATTAATGCTTATATTTAACAAATAAAATTTCATATTTTATTTTTGTTCGGTTTGTTCGGTTCGGTTTTGAAGGGTAAAAACCAAAACCGAACCAAACTACTACGGTTCGGTTCGGTTTTTTACATTCGGTTTTGGTTTTTAGCGGTTCGGTTTAATTTGATTCAGTTTCCGGTTTTCGGTTTTTCGGACCTAGCTCTAACCTTGTGACCTATTGAAGTGGAGCTAATAGTACCCAAATTGACTACGTTTTAGTACGAACGACTTGGAGAACTAGCTACACTGATTGTAAGATTATCCCAGGTGAGAGTGTTGTCACTCAGCATAGGATGCTTGTGCTTGATTTTCAAGGTTAAAAAAGAAGGCGAGTTAACGTACAAGTGGAGCCAAAGATAAAGTTGTGGAGACTCGAGGGGAATCTCCAACAAAGTTTTGCACACAAAATGTTGGAGGAAGATGTATGGTCTATTGGTAATGACACACATGTGGATGATGTGTTGTTATCAATGGAGTTCACTATTAACAAAGTGGCGAATGAGGTACTCAAAGAATCTAAAGGATGTCTACCACCAAAAAAGGACACATCTTGGTGGAATGATGAGGTGAAACAAGCAATAAAGACCAACAGGGATTGCTATAAGAAATTGGGTAAAAGTTGGAGTGACAAGAAATTGCTATAAGCGATGAGTACAAGGAGGCTAGCAGAAGAGCAAAGAAAGCTGTAAATGAAGCAAGAGGAAAAGTGAACAAGGAATTGTATGTAAAACTGAACTCTAAGGAAGGAGAAAAAGTTATTTAGAGACTTGCTCGCCTTCGTGACCGTATGAGTCAAGATATCGGAAAAGTTAAGTGTGTGAAAGATGTCGATGAAAGGGTACTTTGATACCATAGTGTATGGTAAATCGGGACTTTGTGAGAAGGATCCAAACAACAAAAGTTAAAGAGGCTATGAGAAAGATGGGGCAGAAGAAAGCAGTTGGTCCAGATGGCATATCGATCGAGGTTTAGAGAAGTTTGGAAGAGAAAAGCATTGAGTGGATAACACGTTTGTTCAACATGATTTGTAGAAACAACAAAATGCCAGTGAGTTGGCGAAAGAGTAATTGCATTCCCCTATTTAAAAATAAAGGTGATGTACAAGAATGTGTCAACTATTGAGAGATTAAGCTTATGAGTCACACCTTGAAACTTTGGGAGCGAGTGGTTGAGCAAAGACTTGAAAAAC
Source organism: Cuscuta europaea (assembly GCA_945859875.1). Lineage (NCBI taxonomy): Eukaryota > Viridiplantae > Streptophyta > Magnoliopsida > Solanales > Convolvulaceae > Cuscuta > Cuscuta europaea. Next base: position 2,856,973 of record CAMAPE010000038.1, on the reverse strand, counting down.
TGTGAAAATTTCGGAAAATTAGTTTGGTTTTATGCTTGGACGCTCAACAACCGAGGTCATTCACCTTCTTAGACAAGTTGTGAAGAAGTATAGAGACATTAAAAAGGATCTACATTTGGTGTTAATTGATTTAAAAAGGCATATGATAGGGTACCTCGAGAAGTCCTTTGATGGGCCTTAACTAGAAAAGTCATATCACACAATTATATCAGTATGATCATGTATATATATATATGAGGCTTGTACTATGAGTGTTCGTACTAGTGTAGGGAGGACCACAGAGTTCCCACATTACTATCAGAGTGAATCGAAGATCGGCTCTGAGTCCTTTCTTATTTGCTATAGTTATGGATGAACTTACAAAGTCAATTCAAGAAGATATACCGTGGTGCATGATGTTTGTCGACGACATTGTATTGATTGATGACATTGTAAGTATGGCGACAAACATTGGAGACTAAGGGTTTCAGACTTAGCCGAAGTAATAGTGAGTATATGAAGTGCAAGCTTGGTGGAGGTAGATATATAGAAGTAGTAGCAACAGTGAGATTACTCTTGATGGTAAGGAGATATCGGTGTGCGATAAGTTTTGTTACTTGGGCTCCACAATTCAGAAGGATGGAAAGTTAGATGGAGATGTATCCCATAGAATCAGAGCTGAATGGATGAAATGGAAGAGTGTATCAGGATTTCTATGCGATCGAGGTATGCCGACCAGAAAGAAAGGTAAATTTTATCGAACAACAATTAAGCCTTCATTAATGTATGACGTAGAGTGTTAGGCGGTGAAACAATGTCACATTCAAAAGATGAGCGTGACAGAGATGCGTATGTTGCGTTGGATGTGTGGACATACCAGAAAAGACCGCTTGAGGAATGAGATAATCAAACAAAAGGTGGGAGTTGCACCTATAGAAGATAAGATGCAGGAGTCTCGTTTGCGGTTGTTTGGACATGCGCGTAAAAGACCGAGTGATGCACCTGTTAGGCGACTTAAGGGGTGGGGAGAAGAGAGAGAGGGGGGAAGACCCAAACAGACTTGGATTAGAGGAATCAGAATTGATATGCGTCTTCTTGGGTTGGATGAAAGTATGGCTTTGGAGAAAACAAAATAGAGGGCGCCCATTCGTGTGGATGATTGATCTCTTTTCTATCTTTCCTCTCTTTTTCCTTTATCATTTATCTTCTTTATCTTTTTATGTTCTTATGTTTTTTTTATCTTGTAGCTTTTTATGCTCTTTTATCTTTTTATCTATCTTTCTTATATTCTTATGCTATTTTTATTTTACATTTATTTATCTTTATCTTATCCGTTTCATCTTACTTTTTTTCCCTTTTCTTTTTCTTCTTCTTGTTTGTCTTCTCTTTTTGACATCGATATCATGGATCGATTCATGTTAGTCGACCCTAAAATCTTTTGGGATTAAGGCTTGGATGTTGTTGTTGTAGTAATATTGATCCCATACATTTTAGAAATAGTTTTCTTTACCTATCCTGACCCAATAACGCATTTCTTTAACTGGGTTGCTTTGAGTTCAATTATATAACTTCAATATTTTATTTTAAAAATCCCCGAGGCCAAGTGGATGTTTCAGCTTCTCTGCGCAGCTGCTTCTATATCTTCTCTGTAATCTGCGGTTACCTTCTTCTATTTTGTGTTTTCTCATCTTTTTTAGTGATCGAGTAATTTTCTGTTCGGATGGAATAGTGAGAAAGGTGGAAATAAAAGAATTTTCTGTTTGGCGGGGCTGGTGGAACCCAAAGGAAAGGTCTTGCTTAGGCCTTAGGCTTTAGATGAAGTTAAAGTTCCCAGTAAAGGTGGAAATAAAAGAATATATATAGTTATATACATATAGGCTCAATGGTCAACTATGTACATGAACTAACTTAAAGTGTTCAATTAGCCCCTTATCTAAGAGGTTCTGTCCGTCCGTCGCCAATTGGGGCAGTTCCCGATAGATTTTTTTGATAATTTTTTTTGAGCATCTTCTTCATTAAGTCTAGTTTAGCCAATATCAAATTTCAGCTAAAAATGAAATCGGGAAGGCAGTCAAATGATTTTCCGAAATGTACTGCGCTGTTTAACTGCGCAGTTATCTTCAAAAAATCTTTTGACTGTCTTCCCGATTGAATTTTTAGCTGAAATTTGGTATGGGTAAACTAGACTTAATGAATAAGATGCTAAAAACATTTCATCAAAAAATTTCACCGGGAACCGCCCCAATTGGCGACGACCGAGCAGAACCTCCTATATAAGGGGCTAATTGAACACTTTAAGTTAGTTCATGTACCTATTTGACCATTTAGCCTATACATATATACACATTAAATGCATATACTGTAGCAAGGTAATATGTGCATTTCTCTACTTGTTTTTTACTCCAATGTCATATGCTGTATGTCTATTCATGTTAGCTAAACCAAACTATTTAGGGATCACAACATGTATGTATCTGTTGTTGTTATCATCCTATAACGAGGTTGTAGACTAAAAAAAAGACAGCCCGGTGCTCATTGGCATCCCCTCAACGCGAGGGTCCGAGAAAGGGCTCCATCGTAAGGCTATGTTGTAAAAACCGGACCGGGAAGTGACTCGGACAAATGACCGGGTCAACCCGGTTAACGCTAAACAATTTAGTTATATATAAGATTAAATTTATGAATAGAAATTATGTCTCTTAATAATTTAATAATGATAATAACTTAAGTAAATTAAAAAAAGGGAAACTTGTCAATTTAGTCCTCGTACCATCATGAAAAAGTCAATTAGGTCCTCGTACTTTAAAAAAATCAATCAAATTCCCGAACTTTGTAAAAACGTTCAATTAGATCCATTTGCAGGTCACTTGCCAAGTCAGCATGTCACCCGCTGACGTGACACACATGTGGCAGCCCAATTAACAGTGACTTTGATGACGTGTCACACTTGTGGAAGTCTAGTCAGCCATTTCTGATGATGTGGCACATGTGCGTCACTTTATCGGTGGCTTGCTGACATAGCAAGTAACCTGCAAATGAACTCAAGTGAACGTTTTTATAAAGTTTGACGATTTGAATGATTTTTTTAAAAGTACGAGGACCTAATTGACTTTTTCGTGATAGTACGAGGACCAAATTGATAGTTTCCAAAGAAAAAACTACTAGGTACTACATACTCCTTCCGGTCCATATTAAAGTTCTCACTTTCCTTTTTGGGATGTCCCTTATTTAAGTTCCCACTTCCGTTGTAGGAAACAAAACAGTGCCAAACAGTGTCAAACAGTGTCCAAACAGTGCCAAACAGTGCACTCCACAGTAAAGTCAAATTTATTTTCTTAATCTGTGTGAAATCAAACTGGGAACTTTAATAGAGATCGGAGGTAGTAGTACATAGTACATACCACGTAGTACGTACTACAAGATGTATTTTGTTTTCATATTTTTAGGCTAAAGGGTCAAATAGGCCCCTGAACGTATACGAATTGCTCAATTGGCACCCCAAACCCAAAAACGCTCCGATCCAACCCACCAACCAAATTAAATACTTCAATCCCCCCATCCAACCGGTTACCTTCCGGTTGTCCCCCTTACGCCTGTGAACAGTACTGGGCACCAAGGGTTATCACCAAGGGTCGCCGGAGCCGCCGTCGTCGTTCGCACCGCCGTGAACCCTCCGGTAAGGCCACCTGCACCAAGTGGTGCTCTCTGAAGCGCCCCAGGTCTCGCCGCTCCATTTCCGGAGAAACGCCGCCGGCCGTAGCGATGCTCGTGGCTCGTCGTTGGCTCCTCCAGCCGCCGCCAGAGCCGCCACACCGCCGTTCGTCATCAGCGGCCAACCACTGACCACTCATCCATCTGGTCCGATGTCGTGGGAACCCCCACCGCTCTGCCGACGCAACTTGAGGTACCTGCCGGCTGAGAGCTCTCTGATTTCCGCCATTAATGGTAGCTTGGAGTTTTTGGGGAGGTATGTCCCGATCTTCCAGTTTCTGGTTGCAAGGGGGACAACCGGGAGGTAACCGGTTGGATGGGGGGATTGAAGTATTTAATTTGGTTGGTGGGTTGGATCTTTTTTGGGTTTGGGGTGCCAATTGAGAAATTCGTATACGTTCAGGGGCCTATTTGACACTTTAGCCATATTTTTATGACATACACAATTGGTAAGTATAATAATAACATTAAATTGTAAGATTATTATTGTTTTTATTTATGAATGAATGATAATTTAGTATTAGTATTTCTTATTATTACTCTCTACTACTTAAATGCGAGTTTGTGAAAGTATAATACCACTTGAGTAAAGTCAGTAACCACTTTGCAATTGCAGTAAATGGGGTGTGAGGCGGAACTTTCAAGCAGCAGGTCAAGTCCCGCGGCCAACATCTATCACCTTAGGTTTTTCCGGTTTTCACTTGGATGGCGGGTTTGGACCGATCCGGGTCCATCCCGGGTCAGAACGGTCCACTGGATAATCCTGGTTTCGATCAAGTTAGCCGTTTGATAATCAACCGGACCGCATTGTGGTCTGGGTGGCCTGGTTCTGGGTCGACCTGGTCGGTCCGGTTCGGTTCATACATCATAGCTGTAAGGGTGTATAGGGGGCCAACCTTATCCCTCCTTTGGCCGGAGGTCGCATCCAAGACTCGAACCAGTGAATTAAAACATTAAGGTTTTAAATGTTCGGTTATTTTTCATGAATCATAGGACTTCATTCATGCAGTTATTTACTAGGTGTGGCTTATGCCTTGGCCCGCCTTGAGGTTGCACCTAGTGAGGCTAAAGAAAAGTGCCTGGACAGTGAAGATTCGTTTAAGCTCTTTAAAATCATGTGTTATCCGAAGTATATATATGTTCATTGAGTGATGAATGATACATATGTCTAACTTTCATCATTCAGTTAACTTATAATACTACTTATAGTTTTATTGCGTTCCTAGCATTATACTTCCTTTTTGCTACTTGTTTAAATGAATCAGGCCTTGTAATAATTGGTTTTGTGCTCATCTCAGCTTATGCAGTTCCTCCGATGCTCGCACCAGTTCCTGGACATCCCCCGGGTGCTCCCTCGGGTGCACCACCATTGCACATGCAACCGCCCAGCAGTGGTGTGCCAAATTCAAGTTCTGCTCCACCACTTCCTGGCGGGGTAGCTTTAACTACTAGTTCAAGCAGTGCTCCAGCTCCTCCCCAAGCAACTTACCCGGCTATGGCTGACCCCACAATAAGTGCTGCCCCTGCCACTAACCCTCCTCCATCAAGTACCTATACTTTTGCACCAGCTCCAGCTTCAGTCCCTGAGACAAGCAACTAACATCATATCAAATATCCTTGGTCAAGTAGCATCATTCTTTTTTAAACGAGAATCTTACAGCCCAGATAATGTTTTTATATAGCAGAAGCTGTCTGTCATAAATAGTGATCGAATGATGTTCAAATTACTCGGAACTTTCGCTTGCAAGTGTTTTAATTTGTTTTTAAAGTCGGCGATGAGGATGACCTGTTTTTTTTTTCTACGTACTATTAATTATGTTTGTGTTTTTTATATGGGTTTACCATTTAAGCACTGTTAGCTCCTTACTCTAATTTATTATTTTCAGAAAAATACTCATAAAATTACAAAAGAGGTTGGGAAAATATTTGATTCTTTTAACTGAAAAGAGAAAATAACAACTAGATAACATAAATGATAATACAACCTATGTCTCGGTTTAAACTTCTCTTTGAAAAATGAGACGGTTATTTAGAAAATAATTGAATAAGGTAATTAAAGTATATTTTGAGATTTTTGTATGAGTATATAACATAATAATGTCATTGATGATAATTGTAATGTTATAGGTGCATTAGTGAACATCTTATGATTAATTTGTCATTGCAAATTATTATCTAAAATAGAAATGAGAAGTTTTAGTTGCGATGTCCATAAGAGTCAAGTGAGAAGTTTAAGTTGGGATAAAGAGAGTAAGGACGTTGTTACTTGTTTGAGTTTCAGATCAGACTAGACTTGTACATTTTTAAAATACACAAAGATAAGACATTTATTAGACCAGTTTAGACCAAATCAGATCAGACTAGATTAGAAACTTTCAGTTAAATTAAAAATATGCTAAGTGTTTGTCAAAAAGAAAACAGTGAAAATTACTCAGAACTTTCGCTTGCAAGTGTTTTAATTTGTTTTTAAAGTCGGCGATGAAGATTGCCTGTTTTCTTTTTCTCCGTACTATTAATTATGTTGGTTTTTTTTATATGGGTTTACCATTTAAGCACTGTTAGCTCCTCGCTCTAATTTATTATTTTCAGAAAAATACTCATAAAATTACAAAAGAGGTTGGGAAAATATTTGATTCTTTTAACTGAAAAGAGAAAATAACAACTAGATAACATAAATGATAATACAACCTATGTCTCGGTTTAAACTTCTCTTTGAAAAATGAGACGGTTATTTAGAAAATAATTGAATAAGGTAATTAAAGTATATTTTGAGATTTTTGTATGAGTATGTAACATAATAATGTCATTGATGATAATTGTAATGTTATAGGTGGATTAGTGAACATCTTATGATTAATTTGTCATTGCTAATTATTATCTAAAATAGAAATGAGAAGTTTTAGTTGCGATGTCCATAAGAGTCAAGTGAGAAGTTTAAGTTGGGATAAAGAGAGTAAGGACGTTGTTACTTGTATGAGTTTCAGACCAGACTAGACTTGTACGTTTTTAAAATACACAAAGATTAGACATTTATTAGATCAGTTTAGACCAAATCAGATCAGACTAGATTAGAAAAGTTCTGTTGAATTAAAAATATCCTAAGTGTTTGTCAAAAAGAAAGCAGTGAAAATTACTCAGAACTTTCGCTTGCAAGTGTTTTAATTTGTTTTTAAAGTCGGCGATGAGGATGACCTGTTTTCTTTTTCTCCGTACTATTAATTATGTTGGTGTTTTTTATATGGGTTTACCATTTAAGCACTGTTAGCTCCTCACTCTAATTTATTATTTTCAGAAAAATACTCATAAAATTACAAAAGAGGTTGGGAAAATATTTGATTCTTTTAACTGAAAAGAGAAAATAACAACTAGATAACATAAATGATAATACAACCTATGTCTCGGTTTAAACTTCTCTTTGAAAAATGAGACGGTTATTTAGAAAATAATTGAATAAGGTAATTAAAGTATATTTTGAGATTTTTGTATGAGTATATAACATAATAATGTCATTGATGATAATTGTAATGTTATAGGTGCATTAGTGAACATCTTATGATTAATTGGTCATTGCTAATTATTATCTAAAATAAAAATGAGAAGTTTTAGTTGCGATGTCCATAAGAGTCAAGTGAGAAGTTTAAGTTGGGATACAGAGAGTAAGGACGTTGTTACTTGTATGAGTTTCAGACCAGACTAGACTTTTACATTTTTGAAATACACAAAGATAAAACATTTATTAGACTAGTTTAGACCAAATCAGATCAGACTAGATTAGAAAAATTCAGTTAAATTAAAAATATGCTAATTGTTTGTCAAAAAGAAAACAGTGAAAATTACTCAGAACTTTCGCTTGCAAGTGTTTTAATTTGTTTTTAAAGTCGGCGATGAGGATGACCTGTTTTCTTTTTCTCCGTACTATTAATTATGTTGGTGTTTTTTATATGGGTTTACCATTTAAGCACTGTTAGCTCCTCACTCTAATTTATTATTTTCAGAAAAATACTCATCAAATTACAAAAGAGATTGGGAAATTATTTGATTCTTTTAACTTAAAAGAGAAAATAACAACTAGATAACATAAATGATAATACAACCTATGTCTCGGTTTAAACTTCTCTTTGAAAAATGAGACGGTTATTTAGAAAATAATTGAATAAGGTAATTAAAGTATATTTTGAGATTTTTGTATGAGTATATAACATAATAAAGTCATTGTTGATAATTGTAATGTTATAGGTGCATTAGTGAACATCTTATGATTAATTTGTCATTGCTAATTATTATCTAAAATAGAAATGAGAAGTTTTAGTTGCGATGTCCATAAGAGTCAAGTGAGAAGTTTAAGTTGGGATAAAGAGAGTAACGACGTTGTTACTTGGATGAGTTTCAAACCAGACTAGACTTGTACATTTTTAAAATACACAAAGATAAGACATTTATTAGACCAGTTTCGATCAAATCAGATCAGACTAGATTAGAAAATTTCAGTTAAATTAAAAATATGTGTTTGTAAAAAAGAAAACAGTGAAAATTATTCAGTTGTCCATTAAGTACTATGCTCGTGCTCTGATCACTCATCACTCGTAATTTGTTTTGTTCCAGAAATCCAACCGGCCCTCTTCCTGGGTAAGGTAGAAATCTCGTGTTCCATATTTGATTTTGGTTGGTTCAGAAATAAAAGGGATGCCAAGAGTGCTTTTCTGAATAGAGATCTGAAAGAAGAGGTTTATGTAGAACAACTTCCAGGTTTTGTCATTCCAACTCAATCCTGTTGTGTCTACAAGCTTAGAAAAGCCCTTTATGATCTTAAGCAATCTCCGAGAGCATGATATGACATACTACCATTTTTCCTTGTGAACCATGTGTTTACAAAAGGGAAGATTGACAAAACTTTCTTTCAGATTTCTGTTGGTAAGCATATTCTGTTAGTACAAATTTATGTTGATGATATTATTTTTGGATGTACTAACACAAATATTTGTAAGAAATTTTCTCGATATTTTGTTACACAGTATGAACACTTAGGAAATTTCGGAGTAGCTGGAAGTGTTTTTAGCTCAAGAAAATGTGAGGAATGTATTGTGTGTTGTGTCTTGTTGCAAACCACCTGCCAGCTATTTATAGGAGGATTTGTTGTGTGTTAAATGTAGTGTTAATGGACCTGAACGTTGGACATGAATGACCAGTCCATTGGGCATTTAATCGTCCATAAACTGTCCATTTAACGCAGCATTAAAAGAGAAGAACGTTGAGATGAACAGGAGCATGAAATTTCCTAAGTCATGCAGAGTCAGTTTGAGATGAGTATGATGGATAAACTGAGCTACTTTCTAGGACTACAAGTGAAACAAGTTCCAGAAGGGATTTTTCTCAATTAAGGAAAGTACACCAGAGACCTAATCAATAAGTTTGGAATTGAGGGAAAAACTTCTCTTAAGATTCGCATGAATACTTCACAGGGAATTGAACCAGATGATAAAGGGAAAGATGTTGATGCAACCAAACCATATATCTCATTCTATGTTGAAATTTGTGTCAGATACCAATCAAAGCCCAATGAGAGTCACCTAAGTGTTGCAAAAAGAATCATCAGATAAACTGGTTCATATTCGATTTCAGACCTTTTTTTTTTCATAAAATGGTGTGTCTGAACTGGAATTAATTCCATTTTAGGTCCTCCGAGTTTTGTGTCATTTCCATATTTAGTCCTCGTCTTTTACTTTATCCATTTTTGGTACCTGACTATTGCTTTCTTGACCATTTGTGGTCCATTTCTCAGCATTTTTACTATCGGAAAAGGACTATATATGGTCAAGAAAACAATAGTGAGGTACAAAAAATGGATAACATGAAAGACGAGGACGAATTGTGGAATTGATGCAAAACTCGAAGGACCATAAGTGGAATTTCTTCGTCTGAACTGGTCGATCCGGTCTAACTTCCAAGACTGGAACTGGAGCGGATTTAGCCTAATGTTTTTATTTGTACGGTAAGAACGGTTTGATTTTGCGTCTATCCTTAATAGTAGAGAGAACTCCTCATTATAAATGATGAAATTAACACCACTAATCAATATATTTACATATATAAAATAATCCCTATTGAAAAGGTTCACAACAATAATCTTACTAGTTTATTGTTTCACAAAAATAATAAATGAGTACCAATGATGTTTACTTTTTCGTTATTTATTTTAATTTTAAATCTATTGAATCAAATATATATATATATATAGAGAGAGAAGTGCTCTTGTATAGCACTTTTCTGTTTTGAATGCCGTACGAACACTGCCGTTTGAGACGGATCCTGGTCGAATTTTTTGATGAAATTTTTGTGGTATGTTCTTCATCAAGTCTAGTTTATCCACAAAACATTTCATCGCAAAATTCGATCGGGGAGGCCTTTAAATGATTTTTGGAGTTGACTGCACCAAGTTATATATAGAAAAACGCAGTCAATTTCAAAAACTCATTTGAAGGCCTTTCCGATCGAATTTTGAGTTGTTTTGTTTTGTGGATAAACTAGACTTGATGAAGAACATACCATAAAAATTGCATCAAAAAAATTGAACGGGAACCGCCCCAAACGGCGGTGTTTGGACGGAGGCTCTGATCCGAACGTTCGGACCTGAGCATTTCTCTCTCTCTCTCTCTCTCTCTATATATATATATATATATATATAAGAACAAAAAATATTATATTTGAGTTTGATATTATTTATACTATAAATTTCTTTTAATATTCAATATTTCCAGAAAAACATAAGAAATATTTGAACAATACATACTCATGAAATTCTCTATTATATTTTATTTCTTATTAATATGTTATTTATATTCAATGTCGTTATTCATTATAATGGATATTTCATAGGTAGTAGATTTGGTAATGAATAAATGGATAAGAAAATGAATACAAATAAAATATTGATAAAGAATAAAAGATAATAGAGAATTTGATGAGTATGTAGTGTTCAAATATTTCTATTATGTTTTACGAAAAATGTTGAATATTAAATTAAAGGGAGAACTATCAAATAAGCCCTCGAACTTACTAAAAAGTGCATATCAACCCTTTTATAAGAGACTTTGTCCGACCGTCGCCATTTGGGGTGGTTTTCAGTTGATTTTTTTTATGAAATTTTTTGATCATCTTCTTCATTAAGTCTAGTTTACCCATACCAAATTGCAGCTAAAAATTCAACCGAGAAAGCAGTCAAATGATTGTCTAACTGCACAGTTATCTTCAAAAATTCATTTGACTGTCTTCCCAGTTGAATGTTTAGCTGACATTTGGTATGAGTAAACTAGACTTAATGAATACGATGCTTAAAAAGTTTCATAAAAAATTCCACCGGGAACCCCTCCAAATGACGACGGCCGGACATAGCCTCCTATAAAAGGGCTTATTTGCACTTTTTATGTAAGTTCGAGGGCTTATTTGATAGTTCTTCCTAAATTAAATTAATAGTTGAAATAAGATTAAACTCAAATATAATATTTCTCAATTTTATTTTAGTGAAATTTCTACTGAAACATCTAACAAACTAGCAAAACAATACACACATACTACACACAGGGGCGTAGCTAGGGGAGGGCCAGCCCTGGCCCTGACCCAGTTCAAATTTAAAAAATGTCTAAATTTTTAGTGTAAAAAACCCCGTATGATTTTTTTAAAAAAATATTCTTTGTACCGGTCTAGTCCGGCCCAGTGCCCTGGCTCCGCCCCTGACTACACACACATTCCTCTTCTACCAAACTACTATAACACAATTACACAATGCAAAAGTGCAAACTCACATCGATGAGACAACAAAAGCAATGAATACAAATCTCCATGTCTTTGCATGGTTGGTAATCTGCTGCATTTCCTTACTTTAAGCTGCTAGCATCTGCTTCTTATTTTTAATCCTATCAATCTTCTCTTCTAATGCTTTTTTGTCTACCACACGTTGCTCCAAGCCTCCAACAACATTTCCTTATCATTTCTAGCCTCTTCTCTTCTTTGCAAGGACTAATACCTTCACCTACCTATTAAAATAATGAGGGCCTGCTTTCAACATGTCAAGAATGCAAAAAACTCATCAATACTAAAACAAAAGAGATCGTTTTGAAATCTAATTCATTTCCCACTGATTCTAACAATTATATTGTCACACTTTCATTTCCCTAACTTACATGCCACAATGCTCATAATTTTCTCTCAACATTTGATCCACCTTTTCACGAATTTAGGTATCGAACAAACTTTGTGATAGTATTGAATTGAAAATTCATTGCTTTCGGTCCTTCTACCCCATGAAGGAGTATACTACATTTAGTAAAACACGTGAGATGCACATGCTTATTCTTTCCAGTTAGAGATAAGGGTCAGATTGGTCATCGAAGTTGCCGTCGCCATTCGGGGCGGTTCCCGGTGAAATTTTTTGATGAATTTTTTTGAGCATCTTATTCATTAAGTTTAGTTTACTCATACCAAATTTCCGCTAAAACTTCAACCGGGAAGGCATTCAAATGAAGTTTTGAAGATAACTGTGCACTTAAAAGCGTAGTTACATTCAAGAATTCATTTGAATGTCTTCCCGATTGAAGTTTTAGCTGAAATTTGATATGAGTAAACGAGACTTAATGAATAAGATGTTCAAAAAAATTCAACAAAAAATTCCATCAGGAACCTACCCAAATGGCGATGGCCAGACAGTAAGGACTTACTTGACCCTTTTTATGCAATTTCGAGGATCAATCTGACTCTTATCTCTTCCAGTTATAACTTAGGATGTTTTTACTTGGGCTGTAATTTGCTGGTCTGATCTGGTCTGGTCTGGTCTGTTTTGGTCTGGTCTGGTCTGGTCTGGTCTGAAATTTTATTTTATATATTTTTTTCCATAAAGATTTTATTTTTTATATATATTTTATAATCCATAAATAATTATATTTTATTCATTTATAATTAAAAATAATAATATTCATTCCAAAATATCGAAAATTGTTATCATTTTACTTGATCTGATTTCAATCCCAGAACGAAGCGGATCAGACCAAACCAGACCAGACCAAAGCAGAACAGACCATATCGAATCGGAATAATAATAATAATTATAATAATAATAATAGTAATAATAATAATAATAACAATAATAATAACAATAATTATAATAATAATAATGACAACAACAATAATAATAATAATAATAATAATAATTGTAATAATAGTAGTAATAAGAATGATAATTATAATGATAATAATAATAATAATAATAATAATAATTAGGGGCGTGCACTATCCAGTTTAAACCGGAAAACCGGAACCGGGTCGAACCGGAATGATATCCGGTTCGGTTCGGTTCGGTCCGGTCCGATTTTGAACCGGTGCACACTCCTAATAATAATAATAATAATAATAATAATAATAATAATAATAATAATAAAATATGGTCTGGTCTAGTCTGATCTGGTCTGGTCTGGTCTGATCTTTTTTAGTCTGGTCTGGTCTGGTCTGGTCTGGTCTGGGAAGAATTACAGTCCAAGTAAAAACAACCTTATGCCAACCGATGAGAGACTATTTAAAGAAAAGGTGATCAAAGTTGAGACTATGAGAAGGTAATCCATAAAAGAGATTATTAAAAGCTGATCACGAATAATTGAGATTAATAATATCAAACCTTCTTAGTTACTATGGTTGTGAATACAAAAGCACACTTATATTATCAGGGTCAATCCCGATTAAACGGAAGCCCTGTGCAACAATAAAATCCGGGCCTTTTTTTAAGTTGCAGCACAACTGTAAAATTAGGGTGAAAACATGAATGACTATACTAGTGTATAATTATAATTTATCGATCTCAAGTTACCTAATAATATATTTATACCACTTTCTTAAATTTTAATTGCTAAACACATTTACATATTTATTATCAATTCAAATAATGGTTTACTTTAACTGCAAAAAATCAACAAATAACCACAATGAAACAAATCAACAAACATGAAATCAGAAAATCAAAAAAATAAACAAATTACAATAATTCAACAATTCAATAAAAAATTCACCAATCCAATAATTCAAAAATTCACAAGAATTAGCAACTAAATGAATAAAAAGCTGAAAAACCGTGGACTGATCGGATTCAGGGAGGCGGGAGCGTGACTGCGTGAGGGAGGCGGCCGACAGGTTGTGGTGGCCGGTGGGCAGCTGCGCCACACAGGTGCAAACTGCAGTGGTGCCGCAGTGCTGCATGGAGCCTGCAGTGGTGCTTGGAGGCTGGAGCCCTGGACGGCTTGAAAGCTGGACGCTGGTGGACTGCCGACGGCGTGCGGAGGTGTGGTTGTGGGCCTTGTAGCGGTGTGCGGACCTGCGGAGGTATTTTGGGCGGATGAATGGAATCGGGACTACCGGACTGGGGAGTCGGGAGTTAACGCAATAACGCAGGGGATTTTAGGCGAAGATAATGTTGGGCTAAAGACTAATGAGCTGGGTCTAATACTATTTTTTTGGGCCCTTCAAAAATCTGGGCCATGTGCGGTTGGATTGGGCAGCAATGCCTTGGGTCGGCCCTATATATTATCTTTAATTACATTTTTATTTATAAATTTTATTGGTTGAATTTCCGAAATAAGAGTAAAAACGTTTGAGTATTCCAAAATAAGACTGTCATGTTTTTATTCCCTAAATAAGAATAATTACTGCTATGTTTGGAAAATGCTGCTATGTTTGAAATATGGTACCGCTAAAACACAACAGTATTTACGGATAATTTTCTTTTTTACGGGAAAGGCTTGCATGACAGTCCAAAATGAGGGAAAATATTTAGGTTTTCTCGGAATACGAAATATGTGTTTGTGTAATCCAAAAAATACTTAGTTTATATTTGTTTTTAAAGCATGCCGTGTATGTACTCTCTAGTCTCTATTCTATGTACGTACTCGATTTTTTAAAAACATGTTGATGTACAAATAATTCAATATAGAAAACATGTTGATGTACAAATAATTCAATATAGATTTGTTAGTGGGAAAAATAATAGAGTATATGTATTCGAGTTATATTTTTTGGCACCCGAAAATGATAGGAATTTTTTCTTAAAGTAAAAGTTGATCGATTTAATTTTTAGTTGCAATTACTTTTGTATTTTTATGATGAAGTGTTTTGAGTTTGATTGAATGAGATAATATGTACAAAAATAATCAATTGTTAGGTTAGCGATTGTATTAGTCGATATACATATTTAATGATATTGCATTATGAAGTTATTTGAGTGTTCCTGCACATATAAAAATATAAATATTTCATTACTCATTTCTTCTTGAAAAACACCATGACAACGAAATACAAATTTGTATTCATTGAAAAGAGTTACAAAAATACATATAAAATTTCACTCTTGTGCTCTCCTTCTCGGACGCATATCCATTTCATTTGTAAATCTGGTTCTTTGAGACCTACCAGTTTGAGTGCGTCTAGCACTTTGAGGCGGTGTCACTAAATATCCAGTATCTGGCATCGCACTTACGTCATGCAAAGGCATAATATCTGTAGCATACGTACAGATGTACGCACCTAATTTATACACGCTCGGGATGAGATGATCTACAGTCATTTCTAAGAAATGACATGTCGCATAGGCGTGCACACATGGAAATCCATTTTGATTCCAAAAACCGCAATCACATTCAAGACATGAGAGATTTACTGTTACCGGTGGATAATCACGGATGGAAACAGAGTATATTCCCGTAGTTCGGTTATGCGGGACAACAGTGCACCGATGTCTTTTATGCGAACGTTCAAGAATATCTTTCCATATATTTTGCGGATAGAGGAATCTAGCTTGCCGCCATATCTGACCGGCCCTACGTCGGTCGGCAAATAGTTGGACAACTTTGTTATAAGTTGTCTTAACAAGCGCGGTGATTGGAAGTGTCTGGCATCCCTTTAGGACGTTATTGAAGCTCTCTGAAAGATTTGTCGTGATGATACCATAACGTCATCCTTCATCGAAGCATAATGCCCATTTTCATGTGGAATATCATTCAAATGTGTGAACGCATTCTCATTCTTAGCATGAATTTGAGCCATAGTTTGGAAAAATTCACTCACCATGTTGTACTCCCTGCCTGTCAACAGAGCTTTTTCAGTTCAGTGCTCCTGAATTTTGTCATGAAATTGCTCCTAATGTGTCGGAGGCAGAACCGCTTTGACATTTGGGAGGTTTTCAATTGTGTTACTGATCGATGGGCACTTAAGATGCTAGGATGTCGATATGATATTATGCACACATGCCGATTTGGTCCGACAATAGAACTCATAACGTGTTCCAAAAACCAAGACCAACTATCTGTGTTCTCACTTTCTACGACTGCGTAGGCGAGAGGGAAAATCTCACGGTTAGCATTCATGGCGACTACAACCAAGAGATGACTCTTGAACTTTCCATACAAGTGCGTACCATCAACAGATACTACGTGCACACAATGTTTGAACCCATCAATGGAAGCTTTGAAAGCCCAATGATAAGTCCATTTTTGTACTTATTTTTCTTATTAAAATTAAGTGATTTTTGTATAGAAAATAGAAAAACAAGGCACGTTTTGGATATTTTGGTTCAAGTTTCATGAATTCAGGTGAAAATTGCATTCATAATATGTTTGGTGAAATTTCGGGTCAATTGAGCACAAAATGAGTCAATTTAAGTAACAAATAAATCCATATGTAAAGAAGGAAGCAGAATATCAAAGTGGTCCTGAAGTGAAATTTGAAGAGCAGAAAATACAGAATAAATCGGCCCAATAAGCTCACAGGCGGTCAAGCAGGCAGCCAGATCTAACCGCCCTCCAGGCCGCCTACCGCTATTTTTGGAAAGTCAATATTTCGACTTTAATCCCGGACCAGAAAAGACTGAAGGCTGCCGACACTCAATGAAGGGCGGCCGCCCTCAGTGACCGCCTACGGCACAAGACGACAAAGCCAACGACCGTCGGTTTGAAAAGATGGCAGGCGGCCAGACAGAAACGGAAGGCGGCCGCCTTCCGTGACCGCTTGCGGCGAAGTGACGCGAGGCACGTTTGACTGTCGCTGAAAAGACGGCAGGCGGCCGGCTCAAGATGAAGGGCGGCCGCCCTCCAGACCGCCTATGAGAATTTTTGTGCTATAAATAGCCCGATTTTTTCTGAACTAAAACACATCATCTCACACCCAACTCATATAAAAAAGGGTGTCTTCTTCCTCCTCAAATCTCGGATTTCCACCATTGTTGGACCTTCAACTTCAATCTTTCATATAATTCTCATTTTAGATCCAATTTGTAAGTTCTTTATATGAAAATTCATCTTCTCGTCATGTAGATTTTGAATATGTTGTTTTTATTTTCCAAATGTTAGTGAAACATTCTCTGTATTAATTTTAAGAATTTCGTATTTTCCATATTTATTCAAGAAAAACAGTTCTTGTTGTTATATTAATCTCCTACTTAGTTAAACTCAATACCTAGTATAAATCATGTTTATTTGTGACAGAAACAAAACTTTAGATGTTGGGAGTATTCACTTTAATATTTTATTTTGTTGTTATGATTTATGATCATGTCTTATTTTATATGTAAAGTGTTAAAACTAGTAATGAGTTGTTGTAGTTAATTTACTCTTGGGCATGAGTTGAATTAAAGAGTATGGGTTGACCTTTGTTAGGAATACTTTATGGTGTCCAATCTAATTAAATATCTTTGTATTTGTGTAGTTATTAATTAAACGTGTAATACGGGCCACAAATGTGTATCAGCCCGTTCGCTTCTTTGTAACCCGTAAGTTAGCCAACTTCTCCTATAAAAGGAGGCTACTTACGGGAACCCAAAGCGATTGAGCCTTTAGAGAATAGAGGCGCAGAGATAGAGAAATTAGGTTTTCCGCTGCTCTCCCACTCGAGGGAGAGCAGCGGCACTCTACATGGTATACCAGATTCGTTTGTTCATCTCATATCTTTCTATCTGCTTCTTCTATACCTGTTATGATTGTTTGATTGTTAAGTTTTGGGATTATCAATTGGTATCAGAGCCGAGGCGTGAAACAAGTTGAATGTATCTGCGATTTTTCGTATCTTACGAAGAACTGCTCCGCTTTTCTTCTATTTTTCTTTAATATAGAGTTTTGCTCATGTAATCTTGTTTGTGAACGACAATCTGTAAAAAAAAATATATTGTTTGAATCGCCTTTCAATACCAATCCAGCAGCATATCCTCTTTCTCGATTTCTGCAAATTTTCAATTTCGAAGAACTCTATATGAAATCTCGAGTTTATACTTTTACATGGCTGCAGAAATGATTTTGACTTGGAACAGATACAAGAGGAATCTCAACCTTCAGGGCTATTCAGAACAGTTTTCAGATTTTCAAATTTCGAAGTTTTCATTTTGCAGGAACTCGACATTTAGGTTCTCGAATTCCTAAACTCGATATTTTGAAATTTCGAGTTTTGAAATTTCGAGTTTTGAAATTTCGAGTTTTGAAATTTCGAGTTTTGAGATTTTGAGTTTTGAAATTTCGAGTTTTGAAATTTCGAGTTTTGAAATTTCGAGTTTTGAAACTTCGAGTTTTGAAACTTCGAGTTTTGATATTTCGAGTTTTGAGATTTCGAGTTTTGAGAATTCGTGTTTTGAGATTTCGAGTTTTGAATCTCGAGTTTTGGAATTTCGAGTTTTGGAATTTCGAGTTTTGGGATTTCGAGTTTTGGGAACTCGATGTTTAAGATTTCGACATTCTAAAAGATTTCGAGATTTTTGGAATTTCTCGACATTTTGAATATTCCAAAGTTTGCAGTTTCTTGAAACTCAGAATTGTTCGAAACTTGACATTCTTCGCAGTTCATCGAAGCTTTACATTATAGGATATCTGAATGAATCTCTGCTTATCAAAGTTTTTAGAAGTTTTCGATGTTCTGATGTTTTTCAAAGAGCAAGTTTTCGATATTATGAGGTTTTCGATACTCCAAAGTTTTCGATATTCCAATCATTTTGAAATTCTGAATATTTCGATATTCCGAGGTTTGTTTTGCAGGTGGATTTCGCCATTACTCTTCAAGGCAAACTCGAAATTAGAATCTCGAGATTTAAACTTCCAGATTAGGATTTCGAGTTTTTGCCTTAGAATTTTGTTTAATTTCACCTGCTCTCGAAATTCAACATCGAGAACCTCAACCTCGAAGAATTTCCTCAAAAACTCAAAATTCGAGATCTTTTGCGACTCCGCACTGTTTTGGCCATAACTTTTGACTCGGTGATCCGATTTAAGCAAACTTTTTTGTTGTTGGAAAGGTAACGAAAAGATCTTCATTTATTCTAGGACTATGCCCCAGAACCCATTCTCGCGCGCAGTCCTTGAGGGCTAAAACGTTAGTTTTCCGACAAAGTTTGTAAATCACCAATGTCAAGGTCAAAACTTAGGCAAATCTGTTCAAATTCTTCCAAAGTCAAACCTGAGGTCAAAGCTTTTCTAAACACCACTGTAGAGGTCCGAAAATCGTAGTTAATTCAAACAACCTCGCGTCAACGGTCATCTTACAACAATCACCAATCAACTACTGAAGCCTCCCCTAACTCATCAACATTGTGTGATCCTCAAACATGCTGAAATTCCAAATGATGAGCTTAGGGAAACCGTCATGTGTGGTACCTGTTCAAATTGCTCCACACACATGGCGGGTATGACGAGATGTGAGCAATCAATCCTTGCACATTATGAGGGGGAGTTTCAGTTTTCTCCTCCTGGCGCTTTACACCGACAAAGCAAGGAGTCTCTCAAATGATGCAACATTTTAGGGGGAGTGTTCAATGTTATCCTCCCCGGTGCCTAAGAATGACAAAGCATACCGAGTGCTCCAGTTGAGAGGGAGTACAGAGAGCAAATAAAGAAAGCAATGAGAGAACATGTCCCTATGGCTTAGTAAACCCAACTAAGCCTACCCAAGGGACAAAGCCGAGCGTAAGTGAGCGAGTGAGTGAGTGAACATTATGAGCATTAGGAAGCAGAAGGCTCAAGTGAGCAAGGAAACAATAATCAATGATAAGTCTGCTACCTCAACTGCCTGCTTTCAATTGAACATTTACTCCTAGCCACTCAAATACTCTAGACAATTCCCAAATAGGTTCAGGACTGATTTAATCAGATCCCGGGTAGAAGTCACTGCATCTTTGTCCAATAGTGCATGTTTAACCCTACCCAAGACCACTCACTTGTCTCCCAACAGACATGTGTTTAATCATATTTCACGGGGAACCGCATCTCTCATTATTGTCTCCTTCCGAGGCAAGTAATACTGACTACAGTGACCTCAACCCCATGCCACTGAACTTTCATTGATCACGTCGTGTCTAGTTATTCACTCCCAAATGTTTTGAAATTTTCTAGGACACAGATACACTTTTTGAGTCAGTTGCAGGTCCACATGACCTGCGAGAACTTCCATAGGGCTCATCTATTACAGAAGTGGACCAATGATTGGAAGGAAGTCCTGCTGTTGCAACATAAGAATCATCAACATTTTCAGGCCATCGCTTCAGAGTTTATCTCTATAGTGATGATAACGGGCGTCTTCACAACCCCGGGGGGCTACATTATCTTTGCTGACCTTTATGGTCATGCCATAACAACCAGAGTGACATCTTTTCGGATGCTTCACAATGACTGGTTGGAAGTCCTGTTAGAGCTTAATAATGCTTCTATCATTATATATAGGTCACACATCGATGTTTACATTGATGTTGTGTTAACGGAACACATCAGTGTATCCGGTTTTTGCATTTCATCATTCTGCTTGTTTTTCCTGTTTTATTTCCGCAGAATAAAAGAATAAAGGCATGATGCCCCGATTCATCGGACCGTCATGAGGGGGAGAGTGTTCCCCATGCTATTTAACTCTCAAAAATCATTCTCGGACACTTCTCTCTTCCAACACTTTCTCTATTATCTCTACCAAAAGCTCCAAATGGTCAGCTACGCTCACAAGTCAACCATCATTTTCCGCTGTGCCACCGACAAGGTCTCCTCAAATACATTCATTTCAAATAGTCAAAAAGACTACATTGTGGAGGGGACAAAGGTCAGTTACTCAAACTGTTGAAGATGAATTCCATGGGCGTCTCCTATTCTCCAAAGAATATTCATTCTAGAGGCGTCACCGGACTTCATCCAAGCTGACCAAGAGCAACTTCTGGAAGGCAAGGACTACATGCAAGATACTGAAGATCCCTCAACCCCCGGCATCAAAGATCAAATTGTTAAGAAGACATCAACGGGGAGATTGCAAGGATTTCTTCAGGAAGCCTTCCTCAGAAGTCAAGTTCAAAGACAAAGGAAGCTGAATAACAACAAAGATAAAGATATCTGCGCTGCAATGCTGATTCAGCACGATTGAACACCAAGGGAGAGATTGTTAGGAATATTTTATGGTGTGCAATCTAATTAAATATCTTTGTATCTGTGTAGTTATTAATTAAACGTGTAATACGGGCCACAAATGTGTATCAGCCCGTTAGCTTCTTTGTAACCTGTAAGTTAGCCAACTTCTCCTATAAAATGAGGCTAACTTACGTGAACCCAAAACGATTGAGGCTTTAGAGAATAGAGGCGCAGAGATAGAGAGATTAGGTTTTCCGCTGCTCTCCCACTCGAGTGAGAGCAGCGGCACTCTACACGGTATACCAGATTCGTTTGTTCATCTCATATCTTTCTATCTGCTTCTTCTTTACCTGTTATGATTGTTTGATTGTTAAGTTTTGGGATTATCAATTTGTTTGACCAAAAATTAGGAGTTTAACTAATTTTATGGACTAGTTGTTTAAAATGATTAATTTGATTACTTAATAGATTTGGTCATTTCATTAATTAAACTTTGGAAGATTATTTATAACTTGTCTATGAGATTATAAATAGTTTAAGCCAAACATATTGAGCACATTAATGAAGCCTAGAGATAGGATAAATTAATGGATAGAATTTAATCTTTGTCTATGAGGAATAAATTCAATTGTTTAATATGAGAAATATAATTAATTAATGAAGTTGACAATTTTGTTAGCTAAAATGCGGAAAATCATATCTATCTTGTCTATGAGATTAGAATATAATTTAGGCCAACCATTTTAAACACATTAATGAAGCCTAGAAATAGGATAAATTAGTGAAAGTAACTTAAATCTTGTCAATGAGAAAAGAAATTACTAGTCCAATCTTTAGTTACTCCTAATTATTAGGTCCAAGCTAAAACGATGTACCCATATTTTACAATTCAATTCATTGCCCTTCTTTGATCAATCCATTTAGAGTTTAATATTATATTTTTCATTTAGTTTATTTTTGAGCCATTATTAGTATTTTGCATAATTTAATTTACTTTCTTTTTCAAAAGTTAGTTTATAAAATCAATCAAAAGTTTTAATTTGGAAAGCTTCCAATAATTTGCGATAACCTGTGACTGGACTTAAAATCAAGAAACTCCTCCGCCATTCCTCAAGAGACACGATACTCGGGGAATGGCACGGTGAATTCTTGATTTTAATTTTAGCATGGGCGAATTCAAGTTAGGGAGACTTTGTATTTCTTTTTTGTTTTGTTCTCACGTGTTTGCTTGAGATTTCCTCATGGATTACTCAAATGAACACTTTCATTCTCAACCACCATATCACTATCCATACCATGGACAACAAAGTTTTCAAAATAATCAAAATGAAGGATATTATGAGAATAACAATCAATGGTACGAAAATCCACCTTTGGGGTATGAAGATTACCAATATCAAGATAATTATTTTCATCAAGGGCAAAATTTTGAAGGCTATAATGATTTTTCCTATCAACGTAATTATCACGGTGATTTTAATTATCATGAAATTTACCACGAAAGGCTAGAAAATCATTACACCGGCACAAACGAGTACTCCTACGAGAATGAATCTGAAATTTCACCTTATCCTCAACACGAGCTCAAAAAATTAAAATCGTCCTTACTCGATTGTGTGGAAGACTTAAAAAAGGTAAGGATTGAACTAGCATCTCGTGACGAGAGTCTCGAGAAATTGTTTGAACATGTCATTTATAACAATGAACACAAAGTTCAAGAGGAGACATACGAGGAAAGTGTTAAATCTGAGGAGGAGGCTGCAATAACTATGGGTGAGATGGTTGAAACTCTTTGCACCCCTATTTCTTTTGAGCCTCTCATTGCTACTGAGCTAGAGCTTGTCCTCGTAGAAATTAGTCCTGAAGAACTCAATTTGGAAGTGCTCACTAAGGTTGATGAAGAGACCATATATGATGAGATACTTTGTGATACCGGCCCTACCCTACCATCTATGGATGATCTCTCACCTAAAGAGTCCTTGAAAGATAGCCTTGATGACGATGTTGATCGTACATAAGCCCAAATGTCTGTTGAAGTTGTTATTGACACGTGTGATTTGGAGGAAACATTCTCCGACGACGCCTTCTTTGATTCTCTACTAAATGATGACAAACATAGTTGTGCTAGGCAAGGATCTGTTTGCCTAGATGATATTTGTGGGGTTAGTCAATTAGGAAGTTGGGATGCATTCTTAGAGAGTGACACAGAGTCTAAACTTTGTGATTTTCATGTTGAGGGCATAGATGAAGAAGAGAAAACCCATCAAGAGGAGTATGAAATCTCTAGTCAGGCTACTTTTACCTTGATGGCTCCATTTGAGCGGTTGGAGAAACCAGAGGCACCTGATCCTGAAATACTTGTTGATTCTACTAATGAGAGTGATGCAGGATATGTGTTAATTCCTTGTTCGAACGATGTGTTCTTTGAAGATTATATCACATTTTGGTGGTCACGAGAGTTCGAAGGTCTACGCCATCTGACGGCATACCTGGAGGATAAGGTGGAGGCACTAATGATGAGTGCTCCACAACTTTGCATTACAGAGAGTTCTCTCTCAAACGTCAAGCTAGTGACGTTAAAGAAGCGCTTCTTGAGAGGCAACCCATATTTTTCATAACTTTGTTTGTTTGTTTTGTGTGTTTGCAGGTTGTGCTTCAATAAATAAATTGTAAGTTGAACGCTTTGACCCGATTTCAAAAAAAAAACTGACTATGGATGAAGTAAGGATATTTTTAAAACAATTTTATTCCTGTTTCCATCATTCCTCTTCACAAAATCTTTTCAAAACTCAAGTGTGAGGAAAGAACAAAAAAATGCCTTTATTTCAAAACTTTGTGCATTAAAAAGAGACCTCGAGGGCGAGGTCCAACTCAAGTGTGAGGAGGTTGCGTTTTACACTTAAAAAGTTAAAACCTTGTTTTAGATCAATCTTTTTACTATTTTTGATATAAAACATTCACTTCTCAATTGTTATCAATCACATAATAGCTTAGAGAATCACTCTTATTATAAGAATTTACTTTTATTATTATTTTTAGAAAACTTGAAATTGTTATGAGTTTTTGGTTGCGAATGTAAAGAGCTAATTTTGTTTTAATTGGACATTCATTTTATTCATTAAAAACAAAAAAAAATACTATTATTGATAAATCTCTTCAAAACTCATTGTTATAGAACAATTCCATCTCCGAAAAGGGGCTCTGTTTCATTCATTAATCATAGTCTGTGAGAATGAAATATGCATCTACCATGGGATAACACCGCCAACAAGAGCGGAAAAGAGGCAAAAATACTATTATTAATAAATCTCTTCAAAACTGATTGTTATAGGACAATTCCATCTCCGAAAAGGGGCTTTGTTTCATTCGTTAATCATAGTCTGTGAGAATGAAATATGCATCTACCATGGGATAACACCGCCAACAAGAGTGGAAAAGAGGCAAAAAAATTGTGAATAAGATAAATGTCCAAATTAGAATAATGGAAACATTGGGATAAGGAATCGATTGGTGGTTTAACATAATCAATAGTTTTTATAAAGTAATAATAATTTTAAATTCTTGTATTTTGGGTGATTTTTCTAAAATGTTTAAAAGTTGACAATAAAAAAGGGAGATTTTTGTTTCTATTTCTTTAATAGCAATTCGATTGTGATTCAGTCAGGTTTTACCTTTTGTGAGTGTGTTTCCAACCAAGTTGTCGTTTGAGGACAAACAATGCTTAAGTGTGAGGAGATTGATAAGTCCATTTTTGTACTTATTTTTCTTATAAAAACTAAGCGATTTTTGTATAGAAAATACAAAAACAAGGCACGTTTTGGATATTTTGGTTCAAGTTTCATGAATTCAGGTGAAAATTGCATTCAAAATATGTTTGATTAAATTTCGGGCCAATTGAGCACAAAATGAGTCAATTTGAGTAACAAATAAATCCATATCTAAAGAAGGAAGCAGAATATCAAAGTGGTCCAGAAGTGAAATTTGAAGAGCAGAAAATACAGAACAAACCGGCCCAATAAGCTCACAGGCGGTCAAACAGGTGGCCAGATCTGACCGCCCTCCAGGCCGCCTACCACTATTTTTGGAAAGTCAATTTTTCGACTTTGACCCGGACCGGAAAAGACCGTAGGCTGCTGACACTCAACGAAGGGCGGCCGCCCTCAGTGACCGCCTACGGCACAAGACGACAAAGTCAACGACCGTTGGTGTGAAAAGATAGCAGGCGGCCAGACAAAAATGGTAGGCGGCCGCGTTCCGTGACCGCCTGCAGTGAAGTGACACGATGCACGTTTGACTGTCGGTTAAAAGACGTTAGGCGGCCGGTTCAAGCTGAAGGGCGGCCGCCCTCCAGACCGCCTACGAGAATTTTTGTGCTATAAATAGTCCGATTTTTGTTGAACTAAAACACAACATCTCACACCCAACTCAGATCAAAAAGGGTGTCTTCTTCCTCATCAAATCTCGGATTTCCACCATTGTTGGACCTTCAACTTCAATCTTTCATATCTTTCTCATTTTAGCTCCAATTTGTAAGTTCTTTATATGAAAATTCATCTTCTCGTCGTGTAGATTCTGAATATGTTGCTTTTATTTTCCAAATGTTAGTGAAACATTCTTTGCATTAATTTTAAGAATTTTGTATTTTCCATATTTATTCAAGAAAAATAGTTCTTGTTGTTATATTAATCTGATCTCCTACTTAGATAAACTCAATACCTAGTATAAATGATGTTTATTTGTGAGAGAAACAAAAGTTTAGATGTTGGGAGTTTTCACTTTAATATTTTATTTTGTTGTTATGATTTATGATCATGTCTTATTTTATATTTGAATTGTTAAAACTAGTAATGAGTTGTTGTAGTTAATTTACTTTTGGGCATGAGTTGAATTAAAGAATATGGGTTGACCTTGTTTGACTGAAAATTAGGAGTTTAACTAATTTTATGGACTAGTTGTTTAAAATGATTAATTTGATTACTTAATAGGTTTGGTCATTTCATTAATTAAACTTTGGAAGATTACTTATAACTTGTCTATGAGATTATAAATAGTTTAAGCCAAACATATTGAGCACATTAATGAAGCCTAGAGATAGGATAAATTAATGGATAGAATTTTATCTTTGTCTATGAGGAATAAATTCAATTGTTTAATATGAGAAATATAATTAACTAATGAAGTTGACCATTTTGTTAGCTAAAATGCGGAAAGTTTTATCTATCTTGTCTATGAGATTAGAATATAATTTAGGCCAACCATTTTAAACACATTAATGAAGCCTAGAAATAGGATAAATTAGTGAAAGTAACTAAAATCTTGTCAATGAGAAAAGAAATTACTAGTCCAATCTGTAGTTACTCTTAATTATTAGGTCCAAGCTAAAACGATGTACCCATATTTTATAATTCAATTCATTGCCCTTCTTCGATCAATCCATTTAGAGTTTAATATTATATTTTTCATTTAGTTTATTTTTGAGCCATTATTAGTATTTTGCATAATTTAATTTACTTTCTTTTTCAAAAGTTAGTTTAGAAAATCAATCAAAAGTTTTAATTTGGAAAGTTTCCAATAATTTGTGATAACCTGTGACTGGACTTAAAATCAAGAAACTCCTCCGTCATTCCTCAAGAGACACGATACTCGGGGAAAAACCGAAAGGTTAGACTCCGTTTTACTACAACGTCGCGTAAGCAGTTATCATCCAAAACGCATGACAAAATTCACACGTACCAGTGTTATCGGTTGGATTTGCCTGGAAATCTACCACTGATCCCGGATTTGAATTTCTTATTGCGTGCAACAAATTGGGCATATCATTGTAGGCCGCCTCCCAATTTCCGAATCTTCGCTCAAGGGCAATCAATCGTCCACGCCACGCCTTTTGTACTTGACATTAATATTGAATTTGGCTTTTATGTCTTGCATGACAAGTTTAATGCTGTAGTCCGGATCAACATGAACTTTTGTAGCGATTTCACTCACTATGATCTTGCTCGTCATCAGTCTGTCATCACAACCTCTTAAATAATCCATCCTGCAGTTGTGTAGTGGTTGATATTTTTTCACTTTCCACAAATTGGACTTCAAAAGTTCTCCCGCCTGAGTGTGCCACGTACACATGTCATCGTAGATGCAATCTGCCTTCCATGATCTGGCACGTTTGTCTTGTGTCTTGAATATTCGATATTGCAGAATATTTTCTTTTGCTACGGCTTCTTTCAATAAGTCGTATGAATCATATACTTTGCCGACCACAATAGTGTCAGTTTCACGATTTACTGGCTCAACATATGGTTGTTCCAGTTCAATATTGACCCATGTAGTGTCATGAACGTCATCGCTATCATTGGAATTTGTTGTTGCATCATCATCACTGGAAAATTGTTCATAATCTGCATCATCTTCCTCTTCGTATATGGTTGAAAGGTCATCTTCTTGTTCAACAGTTTGGGGGTTATAGCGTCAGCTGTATCTCGTTGATGGTCCCTCATAATGGAAGTGGAGATTGTGGTTGTCATCTCCTCCATACGTCGATATTTGTGGTTGGACTGTAGAAGTGTTTTGTGCATCCAGGAAAATATGCAATTCTCCATACTCTCTTTTAACTAGTTCGGAAAAGTGCTTCCAAGTATCATCATCATGGATGTGCCACAATCTAGAAGCCACATATTGAACAGACCTCCCATTGTGATACAAGTATCCCAAAACTGCTGAGCCCCAGGTCCACCTCCGTGCATCGCTGAGTGGTCCCTGCAACATCTCTAGAAAGTACATTTTGACTTTGTTCCCACTAGTGATGGGGAACAATAATCCACCTAGTAGTTGCCAAATGAGTACCCTTGTGTGTATAATGAGTTATTCATTTGTGCTGTGTTGATGCATCGGCCAGCGTTGTAGGGCATTCATTCTTATTATGGATGTGGATATGTCTGCGGCGGCGGGAGTGAAGCCGGCAGAGTTTGTGCACATTTGCACCCAAGCCGCCACCGAACTCGTCAAAGGTCCGGACAATGGTTCTCCATCAACTGGCAACCCCAACAACACCTCTACGTCTTGTAAGGTGATGCCCACCTCACCAAAAGGCAAATGAAAAGCGTGTGTCTCCGGTCTCCATCTCTTGACCAACGCCGTTATAAGCGCCCAATCTAACTTTATCTTTCTGAGGTCGTCAACGCCATAAATTCGGAGGCCCTCAACAACGTTACCACTCCAGGGTGACGTGGGCCTTTACTTTTCGCCGATGAAGGGAATGTTATACACTTCAAATTCGTGTCAAGGAATGTAGCATCATTCCAGACACGGTCGGCCCGATGTGCATTGGGTGCCATCACTAGCACAGAACGATCAATCGGGTCCATAAGAGGTATTTGTGCATCCATTCGTATATCCACTATCATAAAATAAATAAATATTATATTAGTGTTATATATATTATAATGAGGTAAGATTCTTAAATTAAATTAAAACTATAAAATGACTAATTTTAGACAAAATCTTTGCCAGAAACTAGAAAAGGATTAGTTCTAGACGACCTTGTGATAATTTTAATAGTATAATGCAATTATAATATAATATATGTATCAATAATAAATTTTAGAATTGCCACATACCATTATTCTTATTGTGCCAAAAACTAGAAAATGACTAGTTTTAGACAAAAGCTTTGCCAGATTCTAGAAAAGGACTAGTTCTAGACGAGCTTGTGATAATTTTACTAGTGTAATGCAATTATAATATATGTACCGATAATAAATTTTAGACTTGTCACTAAGCACTACTCTCATCATGCCAGAAACTAGAAAATGACTAGTTCTAGACAAAAGTTTTGCCAGAAACTAGAAAATGACTAGTTCTAGACGAGTTTGTGATAACATAACAAGTATAGTACAATTATAATATATGCACCAAAATAAATTTTAGACTTGCCGTAGAGCACTATTCTCATCGTGCCAGAAACTAGAAAAGGACTAGTTCTAGACAAAAGCTTTGCCAGAAACTAGAAATGGACTAGTTCTAGACGAGCTTGCGTTAATTTTAACATAATTATTGCCATAACGGTTTGTTTAACCAATTAATTAAATGCTATTGTATTAGTGTACATGTATTTATATAACATAACAAATTTCTCAAATTATTATTTAATTGTTTAATAATCGTAATCAATAATTTATTTTGGATGGAACATAATCAATAATTCATAATAACAAATAAACTAAACTAATAGGTAATTATATAAGCAAATATATATAGGTTTACTACTTATTAAAATTTATTTATTAGTAGAAAAATATTCTAACCTTAATTTGAAGAACACATCAAATAGAATTAGCAACAACACTCAACAATATTTTTCTAGATAAATTTGTTTGTATATAGGAGGTTGAATTTGATGTTGATGGGATTTATATAGACAAGGGTATAGGCTGGGGAGAGGATATTTCCAATTTTCGTATAAAAAATTGGAGGATTGTGATGGATTTGTGACATCCTATGGTTGAAAAGGATTAGAGATGGGGATTCATACACATCTTTTTTGTCCAATTAGAATAAAGCTTTACAATTCTTGCTTCACAATCCTTTATTTTAATCAACAAAATAAACTTATGGATTCATTGAATCCAAAATGTAGGATGGATTCTTGTATCAGAAGTGTAAAGGGCTCTGCCACCTGCACCATGATTGCACGGGCACAGATCACAAAATAAATAATACATATTTTGGATTCCTCAAATCCACCGCAGATTATATCGTGCAACCGGCGCACCATGAGGATAGTGAACCCGGTTTCAAAACGACGAAGTATTGTGGCCCGGTTCCATGATTTTTTATTTCTTTTATTGTTAAAAATTGTAATAACTTTTTTATTTCATATCTGATTTTTATAAATTTTATATTAAATTTTTTTATTTTTCATGATCTATCAAATGAGACCAATATTGCTTATGTAATTTTAACAAATTATGGAACTATTGTATAAATGATTATTGGATTATAAGGAAAACCGAACTAAATTTAATACAGAAAAATAATTGTGTAAATCACAATTTATCTTAAAATTTTGTATATAAAAAAATCATTGTGTTAGATATTTATACATGTGAGTTACATATTTTTATATGTGAAGTTACATATTTTTACACGTAAAGTTACATATTTCTACACGTGAGTTACATGTATATACACATGAGTTGCATTTGACCTACCTGAACGTGAGTTACATATATTTACACGTCAAATTACATATTTTTACACGTAAAGTTACATATTTATACACGTGAGTTACATATTTATACACACGAGTTGCATTTGACCTGTCTGAACGCGAGTTACATTTTTTTTTTACGTAAAGTTACATATTTTTACACGTAGAGTTACATATTTATACACACGAGTTGCATTTGGCCTGACTGAACGTGAGTTACATATTTTAACACGTAAAGTTACATATTTGTACACGCAAATGTTAATATGTTAAAATTACATAGGCAATATTGGTCTGATTTGAAAGATTATGAAAAATAAAAAATTTTGATATAAATTTTATAAAAATCGGATCAAAAATAAAAAAATTATTAACATTTTTAAGAAAAGGAGAAATAAAAAATAACAAAGCCCACTGCAATTTGAGATGGTATACCATGCGCACCGTGGGACGGTTGCATGGTATACGAACTGCAAATCCACAATTTGGAGGGTTGTATTTTCCCCAACACCCTACGTTTTTTGGATTCCCTACCCATGTTTCCCGTAAAATGGAAACCTAATTCTGACTCCCGTATTTTGGGAGTGGGAGGGCAATTTATATGGTACATCCGGGTGTAAATATACACCCGGTTCTTTTGTAATTATTTTTTGTTTGAATGGCTATTATCAGGCTTGCCATATTTCCTTCCTTTTCTCCTTCATACCTAGATTCTTTCTTTTGATTTTTTTTTTTGCTTTTTGCCTTAAAGACCTTTTCCATTATTTTTTCCCTTTTTCAAATCAACCTTCCTTCCGTTCAAAAAAAAATTAGCCTTCTTTTATAAGTAAAATATTTCTTTAAATTGTGCATTATAAAATACTTTAGGTATCAATATTTTTTTCTAGGGAAAAGTACAAAAAATATACTTGTTGTTGAGCCCGTTTTCAGATAGGGTCATATGTTTCATTTTTTATCGAAGTGGTTCATGTGTTTGAATTTCGTATCACAAGAGGGTCACGCCGTTGAAAACATCTAAGAAAGACGATTAATAGTAACTCTGATTTTCAAAAGTATCCAAAAAATTAAAAGAAAAATATCGGAAGCTGCGCATGAACCAGGGTTTTTGGTGAGCAAGGTTTTTGATTCAAAAAATTTGCCGCCATGTTTGGGAAACAGGAAATCGCTAGCTCAAATTTACCCCATGAGGATATTCTCATCTCCCTTATAAATTTCCAAAGTGAATGTTCATTCTTATCATGATGAATTATGAATTATATCATTGTTTGATGCTTTTATATAAAAACTACTTATTATAAATAAATTTTCTTAATATTTCTCATTATCAAATATACTCATAATTGAGTAAAAGAATTAATCATATTAAGGGTATTTGCAAATAATACTTTTGGATGAGTTTTATCTTGTACTCAAATGAGTATAATGTTTACATGAAATGTGTATTGATATAATGTTCTAAAATGAGTTATGAGTACTCATGGAGGTTTTTAAAATGAATTGTGTGTTATACGATATTGAGTATACCATTTTAAGTAAATGTGCATTTATTTAACATTAATGAACATTTGAGCTCATTGGAGATTTGAAATGAGCTTTTGAATTTTTCGATGCTCATTTTGTAAATTGTGTATACTCATTCGGTTTTGGTTGTATGCTCATTTTAAAATGACATTAGTACATTATATTAGATTCGCATATCGAAATTCATAAGACTTGATCATAGATATAATTTAATAAGTTTTTATAAAAGAAAAAATAACAAAAAAAGAGTGAATCAGAAGTTATGAAGCAAAATTCACAATGCTTAATATTGGAATTCTAATACTCAACAGAATTTGTCTGATGCTCATTAAAAGTTCATTAATGCTCATTTAACAAAACCCGTGATTTTCATCTCAATAGGTGAGGTTTGATGCTCAATTCAAATGTCATGATGTTCATCTAACAAACCTTACGATTTTCATATCAATGTGCACTTTGTAAGTTATGTATGCTCATTTGGTATTTATATTATGCTCATTTATAAAATGTCATATCAATGCATATTTCTAAAGTATCATATTACATTGGATTCATATATTCAAATTAATAGGAGTGAGTTCTAAATATAATTTAACAAGTTTTTATAAAAGAAAAAATAAGAAAAAGAACAAAAATTAGAAGATATGAAGTAGAGATCGTGATACTCATTGTAAGCCACCTAATACTCAATAAAGTAGTTTGGATGCTCACTAAAGTTACAATATTGCTCATTTAGCGAAAGCCGTGATTTTTCGCCTAAATTACAAAAATGACACCGAATTTTTTTGGCCTTTATTAGTTATTGGACTCTCTCTTTTAGTTGGGCCGGGTGTACATACACCCGGGTGTAGGATATAGGAGCCGGAGTGGGAGCTCAAATATCCCGTAAATCTGTCTTTGTTTCAGTATTTACTCCTATTTAAGTAATAAAAAAAAAATATTTTAACACAAACATTTTTGCTCATATTCACGGTAATATAATTTCCCAATTTTATTTTAGTAAAATTTCTACCGAAACGTTGCAGCCTTGCGGGTTCCTGATTACAGAGTGGCGTGCAAAACATCTATGGTCCCCAGGGTTTTCTTCCACCTCAATCATCGATGACATTGGGGCCTTTTCCTGTGATTTATCGTCCAGTAAACGGATATGCAAGAAAGGCCACATTTCATAAAACACTATTTTTCAATCTCGTTGGCTCTTGCTTAATCCTTATTACACAGATATGGAAACACCCAAATCATTACATGCAGATGGATGCTCTAGCTCAGTTGCAAATGGCGATCCTTCCCCTTTGCCCCCACAGGTTCACATTTCCCTAATCCTTTTATATGACGAGTGTTTTTTTGTTTTGTTTTATAGAGTATCTTCCTTTCTACGATTTCTCAGATTTACATTACATATGGTTTTTGCTTCTTAGAGAGTAGAGGGTTCATGTTTTATTTCAGGAAGTCAAGACTGAATATTAGTTGTTTGCTACTTTGCTCAGCCTACTTGAAACGTCTTTTAAAGCACTTGCAACTAATGAAGGATATATATAGTCAGTAGCGAATGGAACGAATGGAACACTACTGGGAATAAAAGAACTTAATGGACTCACATGCGCATGAAAAATCAAGTCAAAATGACTTACGGTTGATCTTTACCATGAGGTACTAAGTTGTCTGAGCCAAAAAAGAGCACACCTGAGACATGCTTAGTCATTCACATCCATAATACTTATATATCAAGTCGGTATTATCTATACTATCAAATGGACATTTTAAAATGGAATCAGAAATCATAATACAATCAATATCAGTTTGTTGCACACTTGCACCACTGAGATCAATCAAACCTACCTAAAATATGCTATTTTCTTCAAGTTTTGTTTTTTCTTCTCTAAAGCACTACCTAGATGCATTTCCGAGCTTTCTATACTGAACATTATAGAGATTGAATGATACTAGCATTATCATACATTCATACTTCATAATACCAGATGTTGGTCGAGCTAGAGTCTAAAGACTATGTACATGCACAAATTTTTGAATGACATTTTAAATTCATTCCCATCTCTTAGCATGCAGATGAATTGCCTCAAATCCCTTCAAGGCATTTTGGGTTTGGAAGTAGCATGGGTGGAAAAGCTTTGCCTAGATCTCCTGCTTCTTCAAATAGAGGTTCATTAATGGGAGGCTTTCTTCAAGCTTTAAGCTTCAAGAAAAGTATTGCTGCGCCTGGTGGTGAAAGAAGCTCTCTCATCCGTCCATGTTCCCATCCTGCTCTACTAAGACCACTTTTAGGTCATCCTGCCTCGAGCATGGCTTGGAAAACATGCAATCCTTTACCTACAAAAGCTGCTGCAAAGTCTTCTTCTTTTGCTAGGACATTCAATGAGCGGAAGAAACCACAAGTAAGCACATGTCTTTTCTTCTCTGGAGCATGGTGGTCATTCTTGTAGCACTAGCTTAATCTTGCGTGGTGGTTTATGCTAGAATTTAGAATTGGGTAGAGTTCACTTAAGGGCCATAAGGCACTTGAACCAAACTACACTAAAAGATTGTATTTAACCTATTAATTGGATTAACCCAAACTCTTATTAACCCATCGTCTTTAGTTTTTAGATGTGGAACTCTAACAGTCTCCAAAATGGACAAACAGGGCATTTTGAATTTGAGCTGTTGATCACTTTCAAGTTGGACTTTAGACGTCATAGATCATGATGTGGAACCCCAAAGCAAGACACAAAACTCGAAATGGTGTGGTTGTCCACTTGAGGGGGTGTTAGAGTCCTGCCTCAAAAACAAATAATGTAATAATAAGACCAATGGTTAAATTAGCTAATAGATTAGATTCAATCTGGTTGACCTGAGTCCCTTATAGGCCAGTTGAGCGAGCCCAACACAGTCCTGAACTCGATCTGTTTAAATTGTTTTTCCCATCACTAGACAATGAGTGGTATTTGTGGTTGCATTTTTCTTTCAACCAAAATGTATACAACTATGTGTATAGCAATTGCTTGTGTTTTGAGTTACTGCAGGCTGGAACCTCTCAAGCTTCTGTAAAAAGGACTCTCTCTGCCAAGAATGTTGTTATTGTGAGGTCAGCATCTTTTGCTAATCCTGAAGAGTGTGTCCCTGGTCCATGTGATGGTATGTCATGATGACTCAAGAGTGCACATGCTGTGTGCCATCTGAATTTCCGTTTTATTCTTCACTCTTCTAACACAAGAAGATAATACATCAAGATGGTATTGGGCGGGGTTGGGGTATTTAGAGACTTGACTGTTGATGGTTCAGCTATTCAGGTTACCTTTGTAATCTACTCCTTTTGTCCCACAGAATAGTCACTATCTTTTTGTTTGAATTAAAAAGTGATTGCTAAGCTAGTTAGAACATTTAAATTTAGATGTGATTCCCATTTTACCCTTTGTAAAGTTAACAGCTTGATATGTAGCAGACTAGCAGCATTATTTAATTTTGATAGTAGGGGTACACATGGAAACAAAAAACAATAAATGCCCATCTAGTAAAAATACATAACTATCTTTGTGGGACGGATGAGCCAAAATAGAATAATAGTGGACTATCTTTGTGGGACAGATGGAGTTCACGTTACATATCAAGATGAGGTGGGTATGTGGTGTAACATTTTGAGTGATGATAGTTGCTCATTTTATCTTCGGTGATAACTTTCCATCATTTGCTCAATGTTCATATTTCCATCATGCAACTTTACCTTTTCTACAAATATTTGCTATTTCCATCATGATTTTGACAGCTGTTTTAAAAGAATAATAATTAACGTAATTGTTATTTTACAATTGTCACCTTCTATAAAGGAGAAAAAGTAATATGAGCCCGCTAAAACTAAAAGATGAGATGAATCAAATGACAGTTAAAAGGATAAATTGAGAAAGTAAATAGTTAGTAAAAATAAAATTAGGAGAATGTAAATATTTTCGTGCCAAATAAAAAAGGGAGTCTATCTAACAAATTAGAAGAAAGTGTAATAAAAAAATCTTGGCATTCAAACTTGATTTTTATAAATATCCCATTCATCCGAAATTATTGAAGAAGATACATTTGGTCTATGAACTCAATGAATTCTGTTTCTTGAAATTTGTAATAACTAGAAATTACACCTGCCCTGGTGGATGAGGATCAGCAGATTCCTGAAGAGGAAGCTGTGTGTAGGATCTGCTTTGAAGCATGTCATGAAGGCACTACATTGAAGATGGAGTGCCACTGCAAAGGTGATCTCAGACTTGTGCATGAAGAGTGTGCAATCAAGTGGTTTAGCATGAAAGGCAACAAGAAATGTGAGGTTTGTCGGAATGAAGTGCTAAATTTGCCTGTAACCTTGCATCGTGTGGCAAGTACTGCCAAAGAAGATATTTTCTTGGACCATAACCAGCTAACTTTGAACTCCCAAAGGTTAAGGTGAATGTCAGTCATTGACAATGGGTTCCATAGAGTTATTTTGGCACTGTCATTACCTACTACCTCTTTCCATACTCTAAATGAAGGATGGGAGTTTAGGTGTTTCAGTTTGCTTTTTTCAGTTTTCAATCCGGTTTAAAATGGATAGAGGGTAATGAATTTTAAATTAGAACCAAACTGTGTTTTTGTTCATTTTGGTTTGGTTTGGATTCTTAATTCTAAAAAATACTCTCTTTTAAAGTTTTATTGAAACTTATAATTCGGTTTGGTTTTATTCGGTTTCTGTTAAGTTTAGTTTAATATTGTCATGACGCAAATGTTACCAAACTAAAAATGAGTCGATGTAATTCGGTTTTGGTTCAGATTAGTTTGGTTTGTTTCAGTTGGCCAATGAACCAAATGCCTGCCCGTACTCTAAACCATGCTTAAATTTTGTTAGTCTAATATGTGCTCATAAATAAGTTTTACTTGTTAAAAGCTTATTGTTATTGTTATTGTTATCGCTATTATTTTTATATTGATATTATTGTTATTAATATTATTGTCATTAACATTGCGTCATAATTTCCCTTTTGAAAAGTTACCTTGCTGACATCCACTAGGCATTAATGTTCACTATTTGTGAAACAAGCAATGATGATTAGGCATATGTAACATTGTAGCTAAGAATGTTTTCCTTGTTTTGTCTTCCTTTTGGTAAACTAGCAACTACATTTTGCATATCAATGCAGTGCTTGGCAGGACTTTCTGGTGCTTGTCTCGATTAGTACAATATGCTACTTCTTCTTTCTTCACAAGTTACTGGTAAGTTCTGATACTGTTTAAAGATAGAAAAACGAAGCCAATTGTTTTTAGAGAAATGTGTAAAACGTACAGTTGTTAAGGTATTTGTCCCACATCGGAAAGTTATAAAACAATAAAATGCTATATAATACTTTGGGCTACTCCTTCTATCAGGTTGACCTTTTACGATGGAACCCCGAGTCTTAACGTGGTATCAGAGCCAAGTCCGGTTGTGGTTTGACGACTTGTTTAGCACCCATGATTAAGGATAGCTTGTTAAGTGTTTGTTTGGCCCATTGATACACCCTGATATTGTTCAGCCCGGTTTGGGCTGAGGGG
This sequence comes from Cuscuta europaea, assembly GCA_945859875.1. Lineage (NCBI taxonomy): Eukaryota > Viridiplantae > Streptophyta > Magnoliopsida > Solanales > Convolvulaceae > Cuscuta > Cuscuta europaea. The sequence continues at coordinate 2,819,629 of CAMAPE010000038.1, read as the reverse complement.
ACGGTTAAAATATTTGTCCCACACCGGAAAGCTATATAACAATAAAACACTATATAAGACTTTGAGCTACTTCTCCTATCTGGTTGACCTTTTAGGATGGAGCCCTAGATCTTAACAACAATGTGGTTTGGTACATTAGCAAAGAGAGGATCTTTTGGGATAACTTCGTTAACTATTGTTGACAAGACACCATGTGTTGATAAACCGAACAAGAGAAAGAATGAAGAAATGGAAATCTGTTATTCATTGTAACTGATGCTATTACAATGTATTTATAAGAGTACATAAGCTTCTTATCTAACTAACTAACCGATCACAGCTCAACAATATTAGTTAGGTCAAGATAGTTACAACTCGATGTATTCCTAATATTTCCCCTCAAACTCATTGTGATTTGGTTGGAAATTCAATCGCATTGAGTTTAGTCTTCAACTCAAGGAATCTGGAGGTGGAAAGGGCTTTGGTTAGCACATCAACAACTTGATAGGGGGCAGGAATATGTTGAACTTGAAGCTTCTTATGAAAGATCTTTTCTCTGACAAAGTGGAGGTCAAGTTCAATATGTTTACTCCTGAAATGAAAGACTGGATTATGTGCTAGATGAACTGTACTAAGATTGTCACAGTAAATCTGAGGAACTGAAAATGGAACTTGTATTTCCCGAAGAAAATACTGAAGCCATAGAATCTCACTTGCATCCAATAGCCTGTTTATCAGGTGGCAGAGAAGTAAGAGACCATGTTTTATTGGACATCAATGCAACATATTCTGATTGCATAACTTTATGCCACTCAGGTGAGGTTAGGGCTATTTTAACTGATGTTGGCTCAGTATGGGCTAAGAGAGCAAGGTTGGATTAAGTCTAGGTTGTACTATTCCAGATTTAGCTCTAGTGTTCATAGGATGAATGTTAGTGGAAGGAACAAGAGAGACTGATTGAGGATTGATGATAGGTGAATCAGAATTTATAGACTCAGTATTGGAAGACGTTGAATTAGTAGAATTAGAAGAAGTAGGAGTGAAAGATTGTGAAGAATGTGAGAAAGATTGATTATGTAGAGAAGATGAAGAGACAGATGAATCTGAAACTGTATTTGATGAGGAAATAGGACTCTGTAGAACAGTTATAAAGGTGTATTAGAAGTTGGATTGGAAATGACAATATCAGATGAGTAAGAGAAAAGATAGGGATAAGGAAATTTTGACTCATTAAAGATAACATCCTTAGATATGTAGATTCTGCCAATAGAAGCTAAACACTTGTAGCCTTTATGTTGAGGTAAATACCCTAGAAAAACACATTCTTCAGAGTGAAAATCAAACTTGTGTTTATTATATGGTCTGAGAAAGGGGTAACAAGAGCACCCAAAAACTTGAACAAAGTTATAAAGTTTAGTATTGTAAGGTTTAGTATAACTATATAAGGGACTTGATTTGAAATGGAAGCTGAGGGTGTTCTGTTAATGAGATGAACAGAAACAGGAAACACAGCACCCAAAATTCCCGGAAGAGATGAATGAGCAAGTAAACTGAGACCTTTTTCTACAGCAGATCTATGTTTGCGTTCCACTACACCATTTTGATGGTGTGTATGAGGGTAGATTAGTCTGTGTGTAATGCCCTTTTCAGTTAGAAATTGATTAAAGGATCTAAATTCACCACCCCAATCAGATTGGATAGATTTTATAGAACACATGAATTGAGTATTGACATAAGACTATAAGAGTGAAAGTTTTTGAAGGCTACAAGAGCTTCAAATTTTTATTTGAGAAAGTAGATCCAAGTATATCTAGTGTAAGCATCAATAAAATCAATATAGTAAAAATAGCCATCAAAAGAAGTGATGGGAGCTGGTCCCCATAGATCAGTTAAAATGATTTCAAATGGAGTACAAAATGTAGTTGTGGAAGAATGAGATGGTAAGCGATGTGCTTTACCAAGACAACAAGCAGAACAGAAATTTATATCATTCTTAGATGTATTAGAAACATTACACTGTTTGAGAACAAACTTCAATGCCTCAAAATGAGGACGACCAAGTCTAAGATGCCAAAGATTACACACAACATTGCTATTACTAGACTGTAAAGAAGACTGATTTTGAACAGACTTATTACATGAACTTTGATTGTTGAAACAAGAAGAAACAATACTATTATTAGTTGACTAATCATAACTACAAGTGAAGTGTTGACTCAGATTGCAAACAAGAGCATCTTGAACTGAAGTCAAATCTGGAAAAGACTCAAATCTGTAGAGACCATCACTGCCTAGCATACCATGCATAAGAACCTGTTTAGAACCCTGAGATTTGGCAACATTCATAAGGGTAAAATTCAAAGAAGACATCATTATCTTTGGCAAACTTACACTGATCAGATTTTTAGTAATATTAGGAACATAGAGCATATTTTGAAGAGTTAGGGACAAAGATGAATTGTAAGGAGATAGGAAATTAGAAAAACCAGTCGACTTAATGTCCAAACCTTGTCCATTGCCCATAAAGAGTTTATCAGTAGGTGGAGCAGATGACTCATGATGTTGAATGTTTAAAGGATTTGCAGTCACATGAAGAGTTGCTCCAGAATCCGGAAACCAGGGCTCAGAGTTGAGTTGTTGTGGTGCTGGTCCCAGTATGGATGAATTTGCATAAGCCCAAGCAGCAGGAGCATGGAACTGTGAATTCCAATTTGAATTTTCAGTAGGAGGGAGAGGAGGTGCAGGTTGATGATACAGAAACATTGGTGATGAAGTTTGTTGTAAGAATTGTGGAGGACGAGGCATGTGAAAAGGAGGATAGGTAGAAATTTGATGTTTGTTCCAGTTATCTGTAGAATTAGAAGCCTGAGAATTGTAGCTAGGGTTAAAGCGATTGTAACACATGAGAGCATCGTGTCCTGATTTTCCACAAACTTGGCAGATAACAAATGATCTTCCTCTTGACCTTCTCCTCAAGAACCACCTTTGGAATTGGAATTATGTCCTCTTCCTCTGGACTGATAACCTCCTTGGTGTGTAGCATCAAATTGAGCAAACTGAGCTGAGTTTTCACTTGAATTTTGTTGCTGAGAAGGGTTGAGGGAGAGATCTTCAACACGTGCAATATTTGCTGATAACAAGGTATTCTGTGAGGATTCACGAAGCTTGCGAATTCGCATCTCTTTTGCGAGAAGTAAGGATTCAACCTCAGAGTATGTAGCTGGATCCAAGACACTTCGAGCAGAAATTGATGAAACTAGAGATTCATAATCTTCCGGTAAACCTTCGAGAATGACATTGATGTGATATTTGTCTGAAATTGGTTCTCCAATAGATACCAGATTGTCACATATTGTTTAAATTTTGAGAAGATACTCAGATATGGATCGATCACCTTTGACAGTTGAATAAAGCGCAGATTTAAGTTGTCTCGCCTTCGCAATGATGTTCGCTTGGAAGAATTTAAGCCCAGAGCTGATACGATCTCGTGCAATGAATATACACGAGCATGCAAAGTCTCAAATAGCGAGGAGAGTAGCTATGAAAATAGCATTTGATCTTGCTGTTTCTAGGAGATGAGAGCTTCGTTGACAATTCCGGTAGTTTTCTGTTCATCGTTGAGGAAGCGAGGTGGTATATCAGGTTTGATGACAAATTTCAACAACTTGTGAGCTCGTATGACTGATTCAACGTGATGTTTCCAGAAAAGGAAGTTGTTCGAGTCTAGTTTGAGCGGAAATGGATGCGAGAAGCTCACTGGAAAAAGATTATTTCCGGTGGAAGAAACGGTGGTAGACGAAGGTGCCATGATCGACGAAAATCAAGCTCTCGATACCATGTTGATAAACCGAACAAGAGAAAGAATGAAGAAATGGAATTCTGTTATTCATTGTAACTGATGCTATTACAATGCATTTATAAGAGTACAGAAGCTTCTTATCTAACTAACTAACAGATCACAGCTCAACAATATTAGTTAGGTCAAGATAGTTACAACTCGATGTATTCCTAATCCCATGCCTCCTTCCTTTTTTTGCTGATGTGGCACCTTGTGATCCTTTGTTTTGCTGACGTGCAAACAGGGTGACTGATTTTTCTCACCACATAAAGTGTATGTTGATGTGGAGTACATAATAATATATTAATAAAGAAAATTATTTTTAAAATATTAATATTTTCTTTTCGAGAAATCAAATAAATTTTAATATTTTCTTTAATGAAAATGAGATTTTTTAATCCACTATTATCAATAATGAGCTAATCATTTTTATACCAATTTCAATATGATTTTCTACTCATCACATAAATAGTTTCATCAAAATTTTAAGATTTTTTTCGCACTTTCTGAGGAGTGGTGAACCTCCAAGAGCCATATGCTGTGATACTGTTTTACACAAATAATATCAGCTATGTAACTATGATCACCCTGTTTTTGCAGATAAATGGCATGAAAAATAAGGCACTTGTGATTGCCTCAACATTCTCATTTACTCTGGGCCTTTTGTCTTCTATTTTTGCAGTCATTCAAGGTATATTTGTAATTTTGTATATATGCTGTACTACTTGAACTTTAGTTATTCTGATATAATCATTTTTTGTTAAGAAAATAATCTCTTTATATGCAGCCATTAAAGAGTACATATGGGCATATGCGGCTCTAGAATTTGCACTTGTGGCTATGATCCTTTTCCTCTTCTACTCCATGGTAACTTAGCTTGTATTTATATTTTAGAAAGCCAATACTATTCCTGTTCTGTTTTTTCTTTGGTGCTTTAACAATTACTCTCCATAAATCAGAATACTTGTTTCTTTCACTATGTCCACCCATCAGTTCTCTCATTTCAATTAATAATGTAACAGCAAATCTATTGCTATCAAATTTGTGGTCTAAAATGAGTGAAAAAATAACAAATTTAGTGTGTTTTAAAAAGTAAAGTAATTATCATAGGTGTTGCTTGGTTTGTTATTACTTATTATTCATATTTTATTCAATAACCTTTTTAATATTACATATGCAATATTGGTCTCATATGAGCACTCATAGAAAAACATTCAGTTCAATATATTACACCTAAATAAAGAAGTTAGTAAAAAAAAATTAAAACCATGGTTGGCTTAAAAACAAAGAATTTTAAAAAGTTGATTCCGTTTAAGAGAGGTATAGTTCTAATTTTTGATATTTTTGGGTTTAATTGTTCCTAAAAAAGTTAAAGATATGTATGTCATCGCATATAGTTCAAAGATATATTTGTTCCCTTCCCCTACATAATTATCATAGAATATACGGAGTATGCTCTAAACAACCACCCACCCATGCACCCCCCCCCTTTACTACAAGAAATGATAAAATGTATCAATATTGGTTCTGAAAGTGGGGAAGGGAATCCGGTTAAATCATCAAAACTTTTTAGATCTCAAGGGGTTTCTGTCTTGGTACTTATATTTGGGCCTTCATTTTCTTGCCCCCCCCCCCCCCCCCTAAGAGGGGTAACTGATGGATGAAAATATCTGTTTGGCAGCTTCATTTACCACCCATTTATTCAATACCACTGTCATCAGTTTTGGGGTTCGGAGCTGCTATGAGCCTTAAGTCATTGTATATTCGATATTTTAGCATTTCAAGTTGAAGTTTCCCGAGCCTCTAGCACGAAGTGGATGTGAAGAGTAGCAGCTAATATATCAGCTTGTCTGCTGGTTAGTTGTAATGAAGCTTGATTAGTTACCTGCTTATCTGCTTCTGTTTACCCACAAATGTTCACCACTGTGATGGACAATAATTGAACTGCAAAAACTTGGGATAATTAAAAGCGTTAGCAGTGTATGACAGTTTATTATTGTACAAACTACAAACGTTCAATGGTTACTCAATTTAGTTTTACACTATTTGGGATAAAACATCTGAGCATTCCATTTCTAACCTATTGGCCCTCAGAAAATGGAACCAAGTTGAAGAAAACTGGTGGGCCCTGAGGCAAACCTATTTGCCTTGTTTTTTACTTCAAGTCTTCATCAGTTGCCTCAGCACTCTCTCTTGTTAGAATAACATTAGAAGTAATAATAATAATACTCCCTCCGTCCTGTTAGAATGTTCCCGGTTTGACCTACACACATATTAAGGAAATAAACTTACCAGGGGGTAAATTTTACTGTTTCGACACTGTTTGACACTGTTTTGCACTGTTTGACCCTGTTTTGCACTGTTTGACCCTGTTTTGATGTAGGATAACTTTCCATTTAGGGAAATGGGAACTTTCCAACGGGACATCCAAAAAAGGAAAGCGGGAACATTCCAACGGGACGGAGGGAGTATTAGTAATAAGGGTCTCTAGTATAAATAGATGGGAAGGGGAAAAAGTAGTAAGGAGGCTTTTTAGACATTAGTCTTGGGACTGGGAAAGATTGGAGACTAAACATCTTTATCTTTTGGGGCTTCGGCTTTGGGGGCTTTGGCCTTTGTATAGATTACTGTTCTTCTTCAATAAAGATTACCTTGTTCATTGATATTAATTTCTGTAATTTCTGGATATTTGGAGTTCTTATCATTTTGTCAATGATAACGCTGCTTGGATGGAGTGACATGCGTCTTTTTGGGTTAAATGAGGGTATGACTTTGGAGAAAACAAGTGGAGGTCGGGTATTTGTATTGCGGATTGATCTCTTATCATCTTTGTTTCCCTTTATCTTCTTTTTCTATCTTATGTTTTCTATCCTTTGTTCTTTTTTATTTGGAAAAGGGGTCAAATATATGGTTGGACTCGGGTCAGGCCACACGGCCTGTGGACTGGCCTGGCCCGCTACTGTGCGGGACCGGGACCGGCCCGGTTCTCAGGTCCGGGTCCGGGTCGGGCCTAGGCCCAGGGGGTAGGGCGGGTCCGGGCTCGGGTCTCAAATTTGGTGAACCGGCCGGGTCGGGCCCGGGCCTGGGCCAAATTGAATTTTTTTTTTATTTTTTTTTCATTTTTGGGGTTCCACCTGGGTTGGGTTTGATGGGTAGGATGGGTTTGTGGTAGGCTTGGACTCGGACTGGGTCGGGCCCGGGTCGGGCCTAGGCTCGGCTGGGCCGCCGGTTCCGTATCCATAGGCCCGAGACCGGCTCGGGTCTTGACCGGTTTCGGGCCGGGTTGTTTCCGGTTCATTTTTTTTATTCTTATTTATTTCACCCCCACCCCCATCCCCCCAACCCCCCAAACCCCTCGGAAATACCCAGCCCAACCCAACTAACCCGAGCCCAAACCAAAAAAATAAAATAAAAAAGGCCTGAACTGGGCCCAGCCCGGCCGGGATGGCTCCCCTTTTCCCTTACCCGTGCCCGGAACCGGTAGACCCCCCGGGCCTAGGCCCAAACCGGAACCGGACCCGGTTTCTCGGGCCGGTCAGGTCCCGCACAGTAGCGGGCCGGGCCAGTTCCTGGGTCGGGTGGCCCGCACCGAGTCCAAGCCTAGTTTGGGGGGGTTTGGGAGGGTGGGGGTGAGGGGGGGGGGGGGGAGTTAGGAAAGCAAAAAAAAAAATCCAAACTGGAGGCCCGGCCTGGCCCGGACCCGGTGGTTACCCGGGCCGGTCCTGGGTCCACCATTCCTGAACCGCCAGCCCGCCCGAGCCTAGGCCCGACCTGGACCCGGCCCAGACCCGAGTCCACCCCTAGTCAAATAGGCCCCCCTACTATTACAAAAATGTGAACCAAGTCCACCAAAAATAGGCCCACCACCTAATTAAACCCACGAACCATTAAAAACGAGGCGAATCGTTTTTTAGCTAGTGATCTTTCGGTTGTTGGTCAAATTTTGTATTCGGTGTATGATGTGGCATATTTTTCTTTTTTATTTTCCATTTTCTTTTTGTTTCTTTCTTTTCTTTTCTTCTTCATTGGCTCCCTGCATGTGAAGTTCTTCCTCCCTTCTTTTTTCTTTCCTTTTCCTTTTCTCTCTCAGGTTTTCTGCTAGTGAGAAGTCCTTTCCCGCTCACCTGGTTTGTCGCTCTCACCCGTCTTCTTCATTTACGTGAGTGGACACCGAAGACAGGACACCTTCGCCAGACATGGACTCGGTGCGGGCCAGGCCTCGGGCCGAGCTTGACTGGGCTTTTTTTGGGAACCTTGAGGCCCGGAATCGGCCCGGGTAGCTACAAGTTCCGGGTCGGCCCCTGGCTGGTTCGGGCCGGTTCGACCCAGTCTCTTCTTATTTTTTTTTTATTTTGATTTTCTAATTACTTCCTACCCCCTCACCCCCACACCCCAAACCTGTCCAAAACACACAGCCCAACCCATTTACCTTTTTCAAATTTAAAAAAAAAAAATTGGCCCGAACTGGCTCGACTTCAAGGTTTCCCACATTTAGTCCCTGAGTATTGTTAAATTGACACTTTTAGTCCTCTTATTATGATTTTGACACAATAAGTGGAGGACTAAAAATGTCACTATTATAGTAGTTGAAGGATCAAAAGTGTCTCTTTTATGAAAGTTGAAAGACCAAATAAGGAAATTTTCAAAGACGGGTACCAAAAGTGTCACTAGCGCAATAGTGAAGGACTAAAAATGAAAAAATCAAAGTCGAATACCAAAAGTGTCAATAACATAATAGTCGGAGGACTAAAAGTGGAAAAAACTCTCACATTATTTGTCTCATTTGCTTTTGCACGTAATTTAAGATAGTTACAATCAATGTTCTAAAAGGCGTTAGGCGTTAGTCGGGCGTGGCGGGTGCCTAGGCGTGGATGAGTCGGAGATATATAATTTATAGTTTTATCAATATTTTTGCATAAACATGATTAGTAATGTTGTGTTTGTGTGATTGTAAAAAATATATATACACTCACATACACATTAACATGCATGAATGATAGAGTTGTCACATTAATAATATACGGAGTATTATATCTACTCACTTAACTTTATTATGTAATAAATAAATATTATTAAATAATAATAACACTTAAGATTATATATAAGCATGTATAGTTTTTATCTTAATCAACAACTAGTATATATATGCAACTTTCTTCATATGTCTTGTTACAGTTAAAGGTACATATATCTCTTATAATACTAAAATAAAAAAGAAAAATAAAATGTTCCACGAATCGAGACGCCTAGGCGGCCGATTAAGTGCTCTAGGTGCGGAAGTGCGCAACTAGACGCCCTAGGTAGGCCTAGGCATCCGACTAATTCACTTACTATCAAATCAATTAATAAGAGTGCCTAGACTAAAATCGCTACCGCCTAGCGCCTAGGCGGGGACTAGTCAGACACAGAGCGATTTTTAGAACAATGGTTATAGTACACATTATAAAAAGTATAAATTATTTGTCATTAATTAAAAATAATTAATGATAGAATCTTAATAATCCAAGGTTGAAACCACTAAAAATTTCGTCCTATGCACTCTCTCAAAGCTCCGTAAAACCTAAAATTTGAGTTTATAGGCTATTTAAATAGAAAATAATGAAAAACGGTCAAAATTGGGCTTTTTTGAGGAGAAACGGGCCCGTGCGCGCCCGTGCGCATGCCGTGTGTGCTGCCGTGCGCGCGACTGAAGATTTTCCTTAAAAATACCTTCGCACGGCGTGCGCACCATCATGTGAGTTCCAAGCCTCCGTGCTTTGTGTGCGCACCTCTCGTCCGAATTTGGCTATGCCTCCTTCAGCCAAGTTGAAACTAATGAAGTCCTTTATCCATCAAAATATGAAAATTTGGAATTGAATTATCAAATCAAAAGATGTGGATTAATGTTGGAAAGTCGCATACTAAAATCTGAACAATGATTATTTGACTTCCTCGTTTGTTTTCATCTTGATCCTCTCACATTTTCGTTATGGCGTCTTTGTATGATTTGTAGGCCATTGAGTTGTATTTCATAGAAACTTGAATTGTTTCATTTGGATGTTTCTACGAAAAGATATTCTTAAATGTGTGACAAAGCATCATCCTGATTCAAAGTTACGAGTTGGGCGGTTGTCCAAATAGCTGTTTTCATGCTCCTTGAGTCCACATTCGTTCCCGTACTTGATCATTGAGCTCCATTGACTTCAAAATCACTTCGATGTCTCAAATCTTCTCAAACAATTCTCTCACTTCAGTGTCAGACTTAATTCCCTGATTTTCATTCTAAAAATATCAAATGCAAACAAAAATCCGGTAAAGATGACTTGATTTAATTAAGTGCTTTATGACACAGCTCAACAATTTTCTCCATCAGTGCTTGATGGATAATTCCTAACTAATTAGGAATTTGTTTAATTTGGAAACCGGGGATTATCTTGAGTCGTGAGATGTGGTATTTTATGAGATTATTTTTCTGTTTGCAAATAAAAGTGAAGTGGTGCATTTAAATCCGACGTATATATTTGGAAGGTGAGCTAGAAAGTGTGACATTTGTTGAAAATCAAGCTAGCCATACAGATAATTATACTACACAACCAGTTGGTCCAGAAGGAGAATCCACTGACCAGCTAAAGGCTATGCAAGATAACACACAAATGGAGAAGTTGGCTACAGTGGCAGATTCCCAAAATCAGGAAGTCTCTAATCCAGAGCACGAAGTGGAAAATGAAGCATGTTCCTCTGAGAGAATTTCCCAACACGGAATCAACGACACAGTAACGCATGAGGATACTATGTAAAATCATGAAGAAGAACAAATAGCAGACGATGTCACTAGCGAGAATCTTGGTAGGGGAAGACCTCAGAAGTTTCTGAGCGTAGGCTATTGAGATTATGTGACGTTTACAACACAAGTGCCCCCCACAAATGCTGCACTCCCTATCCCATAACTCATTTTGTGAATTGTAATGCTTTTTCTTTTGCACATCGTCATTATCTTGCAGCAATTACAGCTGAAAAAGAACCTACTTCTTTTAAAGAAGCAATGTGTGATCCTCGCTGGAGAAAGGACATAGAAGATGAGATAAAAGCGTTAGAGGACAATAAAACATGGAGTATAGAGGATATACCTCATGGAAAGTCTGCTATTGGATGCATGTGGGTATTCCGCATTAAACACCGCTCTGATGGTACTGTCGAACGATACAAGGCACGACTAGTTGTTTTTGGTAATCATCAAACTGAAGGTGTAGACTCTAGTGAAACCTTTGCTCCCACCGTGAAGATGGTGACAGTTCGAACCTTTCTAAGAGTAGCCGCTGCCAAGAATTGGATATTGCATCAAATGGATGTGCGCAACACATTTCTTCACGGCGATCCCAGCGAAGAGGTGTATATGAAACTTCCACTTGGTTTTAGCATCGGCAGACCTGGAAAGGTATGTAGGCTTCGTAAATATCTTTATGGTTTGCGACGAGCTCCTCGTTCTTGGTATGCTATGTTGGCCGGTGCTTTATGCACATATGGTTTTTCTGCTAGCAGTTCTGATAATTCCTTATTTGTGTATCAAAAGGGATCCATTACAATGAGTATCCTGGTCTATGTTGATGATTTGGTTATTGCCAGTAATGAGATCGATAGTACAACCATCGCTCAATTCAAGGTTTATCTTAGCAATTGGTTTCATATGAAAGATTTGGGAAAACTAAAATATTTTTTAGGCATTGTGGTTGCTCGTAATAAAAGCGGAATATTTCTTAGTCAATACAAGTACGCCTTTGATATTCTATCTGAAACTAGTCTTTTTGGTGCCAAATCTGCTACTCTTCCGATGGAGGAAAATCATCCCTTGGCTTTAGTCTCTGATGAACCAATGTTCGACCCTGCATGTTATCGACGTCTTGTGGGTAGATATTACACGGCCTGAATTATGCTACTCAGTTCATATTTTTGCACAATTTATGAAACAACCAACCAAATCACAGTGGGATAAGAGGCAACACTTCGGGTTGTGGGGTATTTAAAATCTAGCCTAGACAAGGAATTTTATTAAGCGTTGATTCTGATCTCACGTTGCAAACATATTGTGATGCTGATTGGGCTAGTTGTCCTTTGAGTAGACGCTCTATCACAACCTACTTTGTTTTTTCTTGGAGGTTCACCAATTTCCTGGAAAACTAAGAAACATGCTACTGTCTCACAGTCTTCTGCTGAAGCAGAGTACCATGCTGTGGCATCCGCTACATGTGAGATTTTATGGTTGAAAACATTGTTGAAGAATTTAGGAGTGATGCAAACGACGCCAGTACAGTTACACTGTGATAGTCAAGCTGCTTTACCGCCTTTACACATTGCCCATAATCCAGTTTTTTATGAGAGGACAAAACACATCGAAATTGATTGTCACTTCATCCGTGATGAAATTATCTGGGGAACTATCTCACCCTCATATGTGCATACATCATCTCAACTGGCTGATATTCTTACTAAATCACTTGGTCGAAGAAAATTTCAGGAACTACTTTCGAAGTTGGGCATTAAGAATCTTCATGGTGGGGGTGGGGGTGGGGGGGCAATATTGGGAGTAATTTATTTGTACTCCGTATTTAATACTCCCCCCGGCCCCAAATCAAATTCAGTGTTTGACTTCACGGTTTTTAAGATTGTGAAATTTTTTGTTGACTTTCCCAAAATGCCCCCCCAAAAAAGTTACCCCATCTAATCAAAGTAAAAAAATGGAAGAAGTGTAATTGAAAAGGCATGCATTGAATGACATAAAGGGACAGGGAGGAGAGAGAGTACATTTCGGCGGCCAAAAAGGAGGGAAGATTTCCCTTTTTGGCTTCCCTCATAAATTCAACTTTAGTCTTACACAACTTTACCTATAAATACTAAAGCATTGAATACACAACTACTTCTAAACCTAGAAATCTTCTTCCATTTTCTTCCTTCTAAAACTCTTTATTTATGGAGTGTTCTTCTACAAATGCTGCTGCCCAACAAACTGCTCTTCTTGATCTGAATGTGGACCCCCTTGAAGAAGAAGATCCGGATGGTGAACCTGCACAACACAACATAAACAGTGTTCAACCAATAATAGATCTAACAGTGGACCCCACTGGAGGGGTGGGGGTACAAAGCCGTGGAGCAGTTAAATAAAAAAGGCCTAAGATGAGCTTAGAAAATCGTATGAAGTTGATTGAGAGGTTATTGGCCGGTTCAGTTGAAGGTAAACTTCAGAGGGGTATGATACAAACATTAGCCACCCAATTTCAAGTATTCACTCGGAGCATTAACAAAATATGGAGTCAAGCAAAGCAAGATATGCAGAGTGGACATACCATACATGTGGAAAACAGATTTAAAGGAAATGTTGGGTGAAAAAGAATTAGTTTTGATGCTTCTAAGCTTGCCCAGATTCCCTTACATAAGAGGAAAAATCAGAGATCACTGGCATTTGCAATGGAAGTCTCAAAAACAACAGTGCAAAGGTGGTTTAAGACAAAGCAGATAAGAAGACATTCAAGCGCAATCAAACCTCTTCTAACAGAAGCAGGGAAATTGAAAAGGTTACATTTCTGCTTAAGTCAAATCAGTCCTCAATCAGTACACACAAGTCCAACATTTCATGATTTGTATGACTATGTTCACATTGATGAAAAGTGGTTTTATTTGTCAAAAGAAACAACTAGTTTTTACACCCTTCCCACAGAAAATGATCCATACAGAACAACTCAATCTAAAAAATTTATTCCCAAAATAATGTTTCTGGCTGGAGTAGGGAGGCCTAGAATTGCTGACAGTGGGGAGGTGGAGTGGGATGGGAAAATAGGGATTTTTCCATTCACATATGAAGACATAGCTAAGAGATCAATAAAAAATAGAGCACTTGTGACTTTAGACACCAAACCAACATTGAGTGTCACTAGGCAAGTAATGAAAGACATGATACTACACACCCTATTGCCAGCAATCAAAGCCAAGTGGCCACAGTCATCAAACAGAAAGGTCATAGTACAACAAGATAATGCCAAGCCACACATAGAAATCCAGGATGCAGAGTTTCTTAAATCTGGGTCAGAGGATGGATGGAATATCCAACTACAGTTTCAATGTCCCAACAATCCAGATTTAAACGTATTGGACCTTGGTTTCTTTAGGGCTATTGATTTCATAAAGGATCAAAAGGCTCCAAAGAATATAAAGGATTTAATACATGCACTGCAAGCCTCATATGATGAGCTGATGATACGTTTGTAATTTCCATATGCATGTTTGTGTTTTTAATTAGTTTTGCTTGATCTTTGCTATGGAAATTACACACTTTTGGTGTAATAGATTAGTTTGTTAAATTCTTGTAAATAGTTTAGATTAGATATATTCTGAGCTCAAACAGGTCTTGATCACTCAAAGTACAGTTGGTGAACCCAAAGAGTGGAAAGAAGGTGCAAAATTGAAGACAAAAGAAGGATCCTGAATTTTGGTCTATACTCGATCGAGTATTAACTATGCCGGGACATGCCGGGAGGATTTCGGCCACGATTTAATGTCTATACCCGATCGGGTAGACCGACATACCCGATCGGGTATGCCTTTGAGTTTTAAACGAAGATCGGTGGAGTATGGTCCGAATACCACTTTCTAAGCATACTCGACCGGGTATAAACATATACCCGATCGGGTATACTTATGGAAAATAGCCTGAAACCGGTCGAGTATACCTCGAATCGAGTATTACACACATACTTGATCGGGTATCATGTATATACCCGATCGAGTACCCGAATCCCATCCCAAAAGCCTATAAATACACCTCCTTTCCTTCACAAAAAGATATCCAATTCCTTTGTACATCTAAGCTCAGTATAGAATAGTTCTTTCTTTATATTTTTCATCATGTTTAGTCTCCAAATGAGGAGCTAAACTCTTCCATCTTGGTTTTGCTACTTTGAAGCTTAATGAATTTGTAAGTTGTGAGTTATTTTCTTTAATCTTCTTCCTTGAATATTAATTCTTCCTTTAAAATACTATTTCTATATCAAAGTTGGGAAGTGTTACTAAGATGACAATTAGTTAACATCTTGACATTGGTTATAGTAATAGCTATTTCTTCCTCTATGTTAATATTGGGGAGTGTTACTAAGATGACAATTAGTCAACATCTTGATATTAATCATAGTAGGACTCATATTCTTTAATATTCTTCCTTGAGTATTAATTAATTCCTATTCATATTTCATGTTAATATCTTAAACATTACTTAAAGTATCAACTAGTATTATTTCTCATATTAATTATTACTAGAATCGATCGGTTAATACGCTTGTTATTAATCCGGTTCTTTCAACGGTAGTAAACTTGGAATATTGATGCATGCATCTCATGGTTAATATGCCAAGGGGAATTAATTATATTGATTAAACCAATAAACCGCTTGTGTTGAGGTTATCAATCTCAATCGTTTTCATCTTAAGTTTATTGCTACTATCAAGTTAATATACGGCGCTTGTTCTATATTGATTTGATAGTAAGTGTTATTAATGAACGCATCTCGTTATTAATAACTACCCTCGATGAATTGGATATACTCCTCGATTGAGTATTCGAGAGAAAGATAGTTAAAGATATAACCGGGATCGACGAACATTTCATTAAGTGGATAAAAGCAAAACCAAGTCCTCATCTCATTAAATTAAACTCATATAGGTTGTTTATCTTAGTGTTTTTAAATCAAACAAATCTAAAACCCCCTTGTTACTACTTATATAGAAGAAAAGTATTCCTTTCCCTGTGGATACGAACCTTACTACACTATACTACGTATTAGTGTCGTATTGATTAATTATTTTGAGTGCACCTCACGACAAGTGCACGTCAGCTGACACCACAAACTCTGAACAAAGTTTTTTTGAGCTATCAATATGTCGTGCAAGAAATACTAGATCACAGAGGAGGAAATGATTTCAAGCTAAGACATGTTGGCGAAGACAAGTTGCAAAGGGATCGCTCGCCAGCTAGGTCAGATTGGAGCAATGTCCAGATATCCCCTGAGTTGTATGAAACAGCTAAGGCATTCATGGATGGACATATGGCAAAAACTTCCACAAATCCAACTGAAGGGGCTCAGTTCATAGATGAAGATGCACAACATCTTCAAGTATGAAGTAACTACCCTTTGTGGTTAACTTTTTGAATGTTTTGTAAGTACACACAGGTTTGTAATGACTAGGTGGTGTACTGTTTTTGTATGTACTAGGGCAGGCAGTAGAGTACAATTTTTTGATGTACCCCCACTACAAGTGTACAATAATTTAGCTAAACACAAGCAATATAATCATATGACAGATTTTGATGTACACTTGTTTACATAGACACCACAGAAGCATGACAGAGTTGCAAATTTTGATGTACACTTGTTTACATAGGTGACTAAGAATAGGCAAACACACATCATATGGATCACAGGTTAAACAACATAGGCAAATCACATTTAATCATGATCATAGGTTTCAACTCCTAGGCTACCACACCTCAAATTCATCTAACTTCATCATGGGTGAGTCATAGCATATGCAAACACTCATAATCATGATCACATGTCACATGTCCTAGGCTAACACACCTCACATTATTCACAGAGGCATCACAGGTACATGAGCATAGGCAAACACAGTTGTTAATGGCCGCCATTAACTTAGAATAGGCAACACCACACTTCACAAGCATGAAATACATCATAGGTTAATCAGCATAGGAAAACCACTTTAATCATGATAATAGGTTACAACTCCTAGGCTACCACACCTCAAATTAATCTAACTTCATCATGGGTGAGTCATAGCATAGGCAAACACTCATAATCATCATCACAGGTCACATATCCTAGGCTAACACACCTCAGATATAATCACAGTCATCACAGGTAACTCACCATAGGCAAACAACCATAATCATGATCACAGGTTACAAATCCTAGGGTAATACACCTCAGATTAATCACAGGTTCATCACAGGTATATGATCACATGCAAACACAATTAATCATGATCACGGGTTACATATCATTGGCACAAATTCCTCAGAAATTGTTAAGCATCCATACATCACATTAATAAAGCAAACACACATCATAGGTGAATCTGTTTTCGTAACACACATGTGATGACATTTGAAACATTGATTAACATTATGACGAGCACTTTGTCACGGTGCGTCAAAATAAATTCAATACTAAACACTTACACGTAGTATAGCGTAGTAGAGTTCGTATCCACAGGGAAAGGAATATTTCTCTTTTTATGATACTTAGTAAAAGGGGGGATTTGGATTGAGTGATTTAATTTAACTAAGAACTAAGATGAACAACCTATATGTGTTTAATTCAAAGATAAAAAGGACTTGGCATTGCTACTTTCCACTTGTTGATATATTTTAGTCGATCATTGTTATATCTATAACTTATTCCCTCTCGAATACTCAATCGGGGAGTATATCCACTTCATCGAGGGTAGTTATTAACAACGATCGTTCATTAATAACCCTTACTATTAATCAAATATAGAACAACGCCTTATACCGATTTAATAGTAGCATTTAATCTTTCTAACTCCTTGATGAAATCAATTGAGATTGATAACCTCAACACAAGCGGTTTCAGTTTAACCAACAAAATTAATCCCTCTTAAGTTTATTAACCACGACCGTGCATTAATAAACCGAAGTTACTTACTTGTGAAACCATCAACGATTAACCATCGGTTTGTTGATCGTTTCTAGTAATAATTAATATATGAAACAAAACTAGTTGATCCTTTAAGTAATGTTCAAAATATTAATATGAAATAAGAGTAGGAATTAATTAATATTCAAGGAAGAATATTATTAAAGAAGATGAATCCTACTACAATTAATATCAAGATGTTAACTAATTCTCATCTTAGCAACACTCCCCAACATTAATATAGAGGAAGAAAATACCATACTAACTAATGTCGAGATGTTAACTAATTGTCATCTTAGCAACACTCCCCAACATTAATATAGAGATGGTATTGAGGAAAGAACTATTAATTAATATTCAAGGAAAGAATTTAAGAAAATAACTCACAACTTTAATAATCAACAAGCTTCAAGAGCAACACCAAGAATGGAAGTTTAGCTCCACATTTGGAGACTAAACATAACTAGAAAAATATAAAGAAATGCTATTCTAAATTGAGCTAAAGAGTATGGAAGAAGGGATGATTTTTTGTGAAGAAAAAGTGTGCTATTTATAGGTGTTTTTCAACACCTTTGGTCGGGTACCCGACCGGGTATAGGTACATACCCGACCGGGGTACCGGTCAAAATCAAATAATCGTCCATGTTTTTGTGTTCCAGCACGTTAAATTGTCCCGGGTCAAGTCAGACCCGACCGGGTAAAGTCAGGGACCCGACCGGGTTTGGTCTAAATCAGAATTTTCCAAATCTTTGTGATCTTCAGCATGTTCTGGTGTTCCGGGTCATATCTGACCCGACTGGGTTGAGTAAGGGACCCGACCGGGTGAGTGCAAAAATTGGATATTCTTCACGTTCGGGTGATCTTTGCACACCGGGTTGTCCCCGGTCACTTCTCACCCGACCGGATGAGGTAGTGGGCCCGACCGGGCCATGCACTTTCTTTGCATTTTCGTTTTTCACTTCTTACCCGACCGGGTCAAGTGTTATACCCGGTCGGGTATTTGCTCCTGGGCAGCCAAATCTTCTTTTTCTTCACTTCAAAGTCTTCCTTTCCAACACCACAAATCCTAACTAAACTTTACAACTGACAAATAAAGACTAAAATACAATTACAACTGAAATCACATAAATGTTTACAAACTAAATAAAACGTCAAACAATCACCATCAATGAAACATAAAAACATACAATTATGCACTACTAATTAGTGTGCATCAAACACCCCCACACTTAAATCTTTACTCGTCTCGAGTAAATCAAATCAAATCCAAGAAGTCCTAAATGACAAGAATATCAATACAAAACATCCAAGAGTGTTTTTACCACAATACAAAGCATCCCCAATAATAATTAAAGTAAATTGGGGTCTTCAACTTCATCTTTATCTCCATTTATCTTTTGAACTTATCACCTTCAGGATCCTCCAAAATAGACATTTCTCTCATTCTCTCGTTTTGCCTAGGTGCCCTTTCAGGTTTTCATCCCAGCTTCCCACATTTTTTTTATTTCTCACAACCTCACTCTTTATTTTATTGCTTTAATTTTTGCTTGAGTTGCCCTTTGTGGGTTTTCAACTCAACAAGCTCTCTTTTTTTTATATTTTTTTTTTGTTTTTTTAAGAAAATAAAATAAAACAAGTAGGATTGTGAGCATACCAGAACAATCTCTGCACCCCCACACTTAGGATCTGACACTGTCCCTAGTGTCCGCCTAGACCTCCACCTTGGTGTCCGTCCTCATCCATGTGATCCCCGCCATAACCACCATCGTAGCCTCCACCACCGGAGTTCGATCCTCCAAAGAAACCCCACTGAGAGGGGTCATACCATGATGGTGCAAGAGGTGGAGTGGTCATAGAGGAAAAGGAGCCTTGGTGTGCTACATAGGAGTATATCGGACCAAAGGTTCGCCGTTGGTCTTCTTCATATCTACGCCAGTCTTCCTGCCGTTGTTCCTCCAACCTCTCAAAGCTATGCCTCTGTTCAGTTCTATACTGATCAACTCGCTCTTGAAGCTGGATGTAGTAGTTGTTGATCATGTTCATGTTATTGAGCATCTGTTGCTCGAATGGTGAGTATTGGTAGGCTGGGGCATCAGGTTGTTGTTGTGGTGGGTTAGGTATCAAGGGTGGGTTTTCTTCAGCATGTTCTTGATCCTGTTCATCTTGTGCATAGTGTGCCGGGATTGCCCCGGGGAGACAGTAGTGATGACCATCACCGATTTCATGGCCCACGATATCTAGGGGGACGTCAGGGGACGGGATATGGATAGTTATGTTTTGACGTGGGATGATAAACCAGTTGTAGATTGGTGTCCCGGTAGGTGTCATGTGAGATAGAGCCAAATCTTTGGTCTTTTGCACAAGCCATGACGTGCAAATGAGCTGTTTCGGGGTAATGGGGCCTGGGTCTACAAAACCATATAAAGTGGCTAGATGTGTGATTAGGCCCCCGATCACAATTTGTCCGGATGACGTTGCCACATTTTTGAAATGGGTCCATAAGATAGAGGCAACGTCAACTGGTTCTGGCCCAGGTAAAACAGCTTGTGCCAGAACGCACACATCCCACATTCTTGTGTGGTGATTGTTCGGTCTTCCGAGGAAACAATTTGAACAGAATTTTAGGAAAATACGGAAGACCGGGTGTTGAACACAGTTCACACTCAACTTAGAAAGGTCCACCACACCTTGTCCTGTCATTCTTTTCCATAACTCGTACCCCACAAGCGTATCATAAGCACGAGCTTCATCAAACAGAGGGAGGCCAAAATGATGTGCAAATTCTCTTTTGGTCAATGAACGATTTTCATTGAGTAAACGAAAGGTGATGGTGTCATTTGCATGATCATCATCATCCTTTGTATACACATATGAACTAAAGAATTCATAAACCAAACGAGGATAAGTCACATATTGCATTTCTAGCAACCTAGTCATTCCAATTCTTGCAAATATATCACGCATGATCACATCAATCCAAAGGAGGGCTAGAGTAGTAATGCACATGAATCGGGATTGTTTTACTTCCCTTTGTGCTTGTCCCTCGAATAGTCGCTTTTGTGCCTCCGTTGCAAATTCCACGCTTTCATAGCCCGCAACCGGTGGGATTGCCCTTGAAGAAGAAGCTTTGGATTTTTTTGGAGCCATCGGAATTGATTTTGTTTTTTTGTTTTTTTAAGGGGATTTTCGGACTTTGGGGTAGGGTGGGATTTGGATGGCTTTTATGGGTATGGGGTAGAAGAGGATGGTGAGGAGAGTAAGAATATGGTATTGATTGAGGATTTTTGGGAAGATTTCGGACCTTGAATGTCCAAAAATGGGGGTTTTCGGATTTGGGGTAGGGTTTTTGGGTTTGGTTGATATGGAAAGTTTTGGGGGATTTTATGGGTATAGGGTTGAAGAGGGAAGTGAGGAGATGAAGAAAATGGGATTTTTAGTGGATTTGGTTAAGGAAATGGGAAGATTTGAAGGTTTGGGTGTTTGAAAATGGTGGATTTTGGGAATTTTGGTGTTGGGAGGAAGAAGAAGTGGGAGGGGAAGGGGGTGAGCCCGACCTGGTATAGCTGGTTTTCCCGTTCGCCCGGTCGGGTGGGGTAGTTTACCCGGTCGGGTGAACGCTATTTACTCGAGGCATAATGTTTTTGTTGGGTGGCCCGGCCGGGTAAAGTGGTCTACCCGGTCGGGTGTAACTTGTTCACCCGAGGCAGAAAGGTTTAGCTGGGTTACCCGGCCGGGTGCAAACGTATACCCGGTCGGGCGCAAAATTAATTTTTGTTTTTCTCTCGCCTCGCCCGGGTGGTTGCCCGGGTGTTTAGTTTTTAGAAGTAACCCGATCGGGTCAGGGTATTTACCCGGCCGGGTCCAATCCCAGTTCATTTTTTTTATTTTTTTTATTATTATTTTTATTTTTTTTAAAACACACACTATTAAAAATAAAAAAATGAAGAAATTGGGTTGCCTCCCAAGAAGCGCTTGATTTAATGTCGCGGCACGACGTTATATATATATATATATTTTTCTTTTATGTGGGATCGTGAACATCCCTTGTTTCATTTTTCTTTTTCGGCCTTCTCCAGTAAGGCCGGGATTTCTTCTCTGGTATCACTTCAATCCCAGGTGGGATCCATTATCTTTTTGAAAATTTGAATAATTCTTCTTTTTCAAAAGTTTGATTTTCTCATTTTTTTTCTCAATAAAAATATTTGGGGTTTGTGGTTCACAAACATTTAGAGAACAAAGAGATTGGTCCTCAATCTGTTTTTTCGTAGAATCAAAAATGTTGAATTCTACCTTTTGATCATCAAACTCTAAAGTTAATGAACCATTAGACACGTCTATTTTTGTTTTTGCAGTTTTTAGAAAAGGCCTACCCAAGAGGATGGGTGTACTTTGGTTATCATCTCCCATTTCCAGAACATAAAAGTCAACAGGGAAAATCAAATTTTCTACTTCTACTAGCACATCTTCTACTACACCCTTCGGGTAAGTATTAGACCGATCCGCTAGTTGAATCACTACACCAGTTTGATGTAGTGGGCCGAGTTGTAAGGATTTATATAAGGAATAAGGAATGACATTTATTAACGCTCCTAAATCCAACAAGGCCTTAGAAAATAAGGTATCCCCTATTTTGCAAGGAATAGTGAACATGCCTGGATCGCTACATTTCTCGGGAAGTTTCTTTTTAAAAATGGCCGAGACACGTTCACTCACTTCAACTTTTTGTTTCCCTTCCAGTTTATTTTTCTTTTTCGTTGTGCATAGTTCCTTTAAGAACTTTGCATAACGGGGAACACTGTTGATTAGTTTGAAGAGTGGGATGTTTACCTCAGAATTGACGAATGTTTCGTAGATGTCCCGATCATTCTTCAACTTCCTCGTGTTTTTCAATGCCTCAGGGAATGGAGGGAGTGGTTCATATGATGACAGTGGAGGAAATTTAGTCTTCGTTGGCTTCTCTTCTTCTTGTTGAAAGCCTTCTTCAAGATCAACCTCTTGCTTCTCCTCCTCAACTTCCCGTGGTTGCAATTCTTTACCGTTCCTCAACATGATTGCATTGACATGTTGTCTTGGGTTTTGCTCAGTTTGGGAGGGGAGCCTACCCGAATCTTTTGCTTCAAGTCGACTTACGGCATTTGAAATTTGGCTAACTTGAGTTTCCAAATTTTGAATGCTCGAATTGGTTTCATGTTGGAATTGCATCATGATTTGTTGGAATTGCCCCATGCTTTGCTGCATTGTTCCCATATTAACGGCCAGCGCTCGAATCATGTCTTCGGTGGACATACTCGAGTTCGATGTTTGGCCTTGTGGTTTGTATTGTTGAGGAGGAGGATTTGTTTGAGAATTTCCGTACCTTAAATTCGGATGATCCCTCCATCCCGGGTTGTAAGTATTTCCTTGAGGATCGTACCTCCTTTGACCTTGGAACCCCAAAGCATTGACTTGCTCGGAGTTCTCTTCTTGTTGTGTCGGGCAAGAATCTGTGGGATGCCCTTGCGTTGAACAGATGCCGCAGACCTTGACTTCTTGGGTTTTTGGATTTAAAAGGAAATCTTTAACCAAAGAAGTCAAGCCGGCTACTTGACTCTCCAACGAGTTGTTGGATTCTGCTGCCATGACTCGTTTCGATGATGACCTTCCGTTGTAATGTCTCGAGTTTTCAGCCAACTCCGAAATGAGGTCTCTTGCTTGAGAAGGGGTTTTGTTAACAATACCCCCTCCGCATGCCGCATTCACCATGCGTCTATCTTGATCAACAAGTCCATCAAGAAGTAGAGGATGAGATCTTGTTCTGAATACCCATGATATGGGCAACTAGCACATAATTTTTTAAAGCGCTCCCAATAGGAGTATATCGGACCAAAGGTTCGCCGTTGGTCTTCTTCATATCTACGCCAGTCTTCCTGCCGTTGTTCCTCCAACCTCTCAAAGCTATGCCTCTGTTCAGTTCTATACTGATCAACTCGCTCTTGAAGCTGGATGTAGATGTTGTTGATCATGTTCATGTTATTGAGCATCTGTTGCTCGAATGGTGAGTATTGGTAGGCTGGGGCATCAGGTTGTTGTTGTGGTGGGTTAGGTATCAAGGGTGGGTTTTCTTCAGCATGTTCTTGATCATGTTCATCTTGTGCATAGTGTGCCGGGATTGCCCCGGGGAGACAGTAGTGATGACCATCACCGATTTCATGGCCCACGATATCTAGGGGGACGTCAGGGGACGGGATATGGATAGTTATGTTTTGACGTGGGATGATAAACCAGTTGTAGATTGGTGTCCCGGTAGGTGTCATGTGAGATAGAGCCAAATCTTTGGTCTTTTGCACAAGCCATGACGTGCAAATGAGCTGTTTCGGGGTAATGGGGCCTGGGTCTACAAAACCATATAAAGTGGCTAGATGTGTGATTAGGCCCCCGATCACAATTTGTCCGGATGACGTTGCCACATTTTTGAAATGGGTCCATAAGATAGAGGCAACGTCAACTGGTTCTGGTCCAGGTAAAACAGCTTGTGCCAGAACGCACACATCCCACATTCTTGTGTGGTGATTGTTCGGTCTTCCGAGGAAACAATTTGAACAGAATTTTAGGAAAATACGGAAGACCGGGTGTTGAACACAGTTCACACTCAACTTAGAAAGGTCCACCACACCTTGTCCTGTCATTCTTTTCCATAACTCGTACCCCACAAGCGTATCATAAGCACGAGCTTCATCAAACAGAGGGAGGCCAAAATGATGTGCAAATTCTCTTTTGGTCAATGAACGATTTTCATTGAGTAAACGAAAGGTGATGGTGTCATTTGCATGATCATCATCATCCTTTGTATACACATATGAACTAAAGAATTCATAAACCAAACGAGGATAAGTCACATATTGCATTTCTAGCAACCTAGTCATTCCAATTCTTGCAAATATATCACGCATGATCACATCAATCCAAAGGAGGGCTAGAGTAGTAATGCACATGAATCGGGATTGTTTTACCTCCCTTTGTGCTTGTCCCTCGAATAGTCGCTTTTGTGCCTCCGTTGCAAATTCCACGCTTTCATAGCCCGCAACCGGTGGGATTGCCCTTGAAGAAGAAGCTTTGGATTTTTTTGGAGCCATCGGAATTGATTTTGTTTTTTTGTTTTTTTAAGGGGATTTTCGGACTTTGGGGTAGGGTGGGATTTGGATGGCTTTTATGGGTATGGGGTAGAAGAGGATGGTGAGGAGAGTAAGAATATGGTATTGGTTGAGGATTTTTGGGAAGATTTCGGACCTTGAATGTCCAAAAATGGGGGTTTTCGGATTTGGGGTAGGGTTTTTGGGTTTGGTTGATATGGAAAGTTTTGGGGGATTTTATGGGTATAGGGTTGAAGAGGGAAGTGAGGAGATGAAGAAAATGGGATTTTTAGTGGATTTGGTTAAGGAAATGGGAAGATTTGAAGGTTTGGGTGTTTGAAAATGGTGGATTTTGGGAATTTTGGTGTTGGGAGGAAGAAGAAGTGGGAGGGGAAGGGGGTGAGCCCGACCTGGTATAGCTGGTTTTCCCGTTCGCCCGGTCGGGTGGGGTAGTTTACCCGGTCGGGTGAACGCTATTTACTCGAGGCATAATGTTTTTGTTGGGTGGCCCGGCCGGGTAAAGTGGTCTACCCGGTCGGGTGTAACTTGTTCACCCGAGGCAGAAAGGTTTAGCTGGGTTACCCGGCCGGGTGCAAACGTATACCCGGTCGGGCGCAAAATTAATTTTTGTTTTTCTCTCGCCTCGCCCGGGTGGTTGCCCGGGTGTTTAGTTTTTAGAAGTAACCCGACCGGGTCAGGGTATTTACCCGGCCGGGTCCAATCCCAGTTCATTTTTTTTATTTTTTTTATTATTATTTTTATTTTTTTTAAAACACACACTATTAAAAATAAAAAAATGAAGAAATTGGGTTGCCTCCCAAGAAGCGCTTGATTTAATGTCGCGGCACGACGTTATATATATATATATATTTTTTTCTTTTATGTGGGATCGTGAACATCCCTTGTTTCATTTTTCTTTTTCGGCCTTCTCCAGTAAGGCCGGGATTTCTTCTCTGGTATCACTTCAATCCCAGGTGGGATCCATTATCTTTTTGAAAATTTGAATAATTCTTCTTTTTCAAAAGTTTGATTTTCTCATTTTTTTTCTCAATAAAAATATTTGGGGTTTGTGGTTCACAAACATTTAGAGAACAAAGAGATTGGTCCTCAATCTGTTTTTTCGTAGAATCAAAAATGTTGAATTCTACCTTTTGATCATCAAACTCTAAAGTTAATGAACCATTAGACACGTCTATTTTTGTTTTTGCAGTTTTTAGAAAAGGCCTACCCAAGAGGATGGGTGTACTTTGGTTATCATCTCCCATTTCCAGAACATAAAAGTCAACAGGGAAAATCAAATTTTCTACTTCTACTAGCACATCTTCTACTACACCCTTCGGGTAAGTATTAGACCGATCCGCTAGTTGAATCACTACACCAGTTTGATGTAGTGGGCCGAGTTGTAAGGATTTATATAAGGAATAAGGAATGACATTTATTAACGCTCCTAAATCCAACAAGGCCTTAGAAAATAAGGTATCCCCTATTTTGCAAGGAATAGTGAACATGCCTGGATCGCTACATTTCTCGGGAAGTTTCTTTTTAAAAATGGCCGAGACACGTTCACTCACTTCAACTTTTTGTTTCCCTTCCAGTTTATTTTTCTTTTTCGTTGTGCATAGTTCCTTTAAGAACTTTGCATAACGGGGAACACTGTTGATTAGTTTGAAGAGTGGGATGTTTACCTCAGAATTGACGAATGTTTCGTAGATGTCCCGATCATTCTTCAACTTCCTCGTGTTTTTCAATGCCTCAGGGAATGGAGGGAGTGGTTCATATGATGACAGTGGAGGAAATTTAGTCTTCGTTGGCTTCTCTTCTTCTTGTTGAAAGCCTTCTTCAAGATCAACCTCTTGCTTCTCCTCCTCAACTTCCCGTGGTTGCAATTCTTTACCGTTCCTCAACATGATTGCATTGACATGTTGTCTTGGGTTTTGCTCAGTTTGGGAGGGGAGCCTACCCGAATCTTTTGCTTCAAGTCGACTTACGGCATTTGAAATTTGGCTAACTTGAGTTTCCAAATTTTGAATGCTCGAATTGGTTTCATGTTGGAATTGCATCATGATTTGTTGGAATTGCCCCATGCTTTGCTGCATTGTTCCCATATTAACGGCCAGCGCTCGAATCATGTCTTCGGTGGACATACTCGAGTTCGATGTTTGGCCTTGTGGTTTGTATTGTTGAGGAGGAGGATTTGTTTGAGAATTTCCGTACCTTAAATTCGGATGATCCCTCCATCCCGGGTTGTAAGTATTTCCTTGAGGATCGTACCTCCTTTGACCTTGGAACCCCAAAGCATTGACTTGCTCGGAGTTCTCTTCTTGTTGTGTCGGGCAAGAATCTGTGGGATGCCCTTGCGTTGAACAGATGCCGCAGACCTTGACTTCTTGGGTTTTTGGATTTAAAAGGAAATCTTTAACCAAAGAAGTCAAGCCGGCTACTTGACTCTCCAACGAGTTGTTGGATTCTGCTGCCATGACTCGTTTCGATGATGACCTTCCGTTGTAATGTCTCGAGTTTTCAGCCAACTCCGAAATGAGGTCTCTTGCTTGAGAAGGGGTTTTGTTAACAATACCCCCTCCGCATGCCGCATTCACCATGCGTCTATCTTGATCAACAAGTCCATCAAGAAGTAGAGGATGAGATCTTGTTCTGAATACCCATGATATGGGCAACTAGCACATAATTTTTTAAAGCGCTCCCAATAGGAGTATATCGGACCAAAGGTTCGCCGTTGGTCTTCTTCATATCTACGCCAGTCTTCCTGCCGTTGTTCCTCCAACCTCTCAAAGCTATGCCTCTGTTCAGTTCTATACTGATCAACTCGCTCTTGAAGCTGGATGTAGATGTTGTTGATCATGTTCATGTTATTGAGCATCTGTTGCTCGAATGGTGAGTATTGGTAGGCTGGGGCATCAGGTTGTTGTTGTGGTGGGTTAGGTATCAAGGGTGGGTTTTCTTCAGCATGTTCTTGATCATGTTCATCTTGTGCATAGTGTGCCGGGATTGCCCCGGGGAGACAGTAGTGATGACCATCACCGATTTCATGGCCCACGATATCTAGGGGGACGTCAGGGGACGGGATATGGATAGTTATGTTTTGACGTGGGATGATAAACCAGTTGTAGATTGGTGTCCCGGTAGGTGTCATGTGAGATAGAGCCAAATCTTTGGTCTTTTGCACAAGCCATGACGTGCAAATGAGCTGTTTCGGGGTAATGGGGCCTGGGTCTACAAAACCATATAAAGTGGCTAGATGTGTGATTAGGCCCCCGATCACAATTTGTCCGGATGACGTTGCCACATTTTTGAAATGGGTCCATAAGATAGAGGCAACGTCAACTGGTTCTGGTCCAGGTAAAACAGCTTGTGCCAGAACGCACACATCCCACATTCTTGTGTGGTGATTGTTCGGTCTTCCGAGGAAACAATTTGAACAGAATTTTAGGAAAATACGGAAGACCGGGTGTTGAACACAGTTCACACTCAACTTAGAAAGGTCCACCACACCTTGTCCTGTCATTCTTTTCCATAACTCGTACCCCACAAGCGTATCATAAGCACGAGCTTCATCAAACAGAGGGAGGCCAAAATGATGTGCAAATTCTCTTTTGGTCAATGAACGATTTTCATTGAGTAAACGAAAGGTGATGGTGTCATTTGCATGATCATCATCATCCTTTGTATACACATATGAACTAAAGAATTCATAAACCAAACGAGGATAAGTCACATATTGCATTTCTAGCAACCTAGTCATTCCAATTCTTGCAAATATATCACGCATGATCACATCAATCCAAAGGAGGGCTAGAGTAGTAATGCACATGAATCGGGATTGTTTTACCTCCCTTTGTGCTTGTCCCTCGAATAGTCGCTTTTGTGCCTCCGTTGCAAATTCCACGCTTTCATAGCCCGCAACCGGTGGGATTGCCCTTGAAGAAGAAGCTTTGGATTTTTTTGGAGCCATCGGAATTGATTTTTTTTGTTTTTTAAGGGGATTTTCGGACTTTGGGGTAGGGTGGGATTTGGATGGCTTTTATGGGTATGGGGTAGAAGAGGATGGTGAGGAGAGTAAGAATATGGTATTGGTTGAGGATTTTTGGGAAGATTTCGGACCTTGAATGTCCAAAAATGGGGGTTTTCGGATTTGGGGTAGGGTTTTTGGGTTTGGTTGATATGGAAAGTTTTGGGGGATTTTATGGGTATAGGGTTGAAGAGGGAAGTGAGGAGATGAAGAAAATGGGGGGTTTTTAGTGGATTTGGTTAAGGAAATGGGAAGATTTGAAGGTTTGGGTGTTTGAAAATGGTGGATTTTGGGAATTTTGGTGTTGGGAGGAAGAAGAAGTGGGAGGGGAAGGGGATGAGCCCGACCTGGTATAGCTGGTTTTCCCGTTCGCCCGGTCGGGTGGGGTAGTTTACCCGGTCGGGTGAACGCTATTTACCCGAGGCATAATGTTTTTGTTGGGTGGCCCGGCCAGGTAAAGTGGTCTACCCGGTCGGGTGTAACTTGTTCACCCGAGGCAGAAAGGTTTAGTTGGGTTACCCGGCCGGGTGCAAACGTATACCTGGTCGGGCGCAAAATTAATTTTTGTTTTTCTCTCGCCTCGCCCGGGTGGTTGCCCGGGTGTTTAGTTTTTAGAAGTAACCCGACCGGGTCAGGGTATTTACCCGGCCGGGTCCAATCCCAGTTCATTTTTTTATTTTTTTTATTATTATTTTTATTTTTTTTAAAACACACACTATTAAAAATAAAAAAATGAAGAAATTGGGTTGCCTCCCAAAAAGCGCTTGATTTAATGTCGCGGCACGACGTTATATATATATATTTTTCTTTTATGTGGGATCGTGAACATCCCTTGTTTCATTTTTCTTTTTCGGCCTTCTCCAGTAAGGTCGAGATTTCTTCTCTGGTATCACTTCAATCCCAGGTGGGATCCATTATCTTTTTGAAAATTTGAATAATTCTTCTTTTCAAAAAGTTTGATTTTCTCATTTTTTTTCTCAATAAAAATATTCGGGGTTTGTGGTTCACAAACATTTAGAGAACAAAGAGATTGGTCCTCAATCTGTTTTTTCGTAGAATCAAAAATGTTGAATTCTACCTTTTGATCATCAAACTCTAAAGTTAATGAACCATTAGACACGTCTATTTTTGTTTTTGCAGTTTTTAGAAAAGGCCTACCCAAGAGGATGAGTGTAGTTTGGTTATCATCTCCCATTTCCAGAACATAAAAGTCAACAGGGAAAATCAAATTTTCTACTTCTACTAGCACATCTTCTACTACACCCTTCGGGTAAGTATTAGACCGATCCGCTAGTTGAATCACTACACCAGTTTGATGTAGTGGGCCGAGTTGTAAGGATTTATATAAGGAATAAGGAATGACATTTATTGACGCTCCTAAATCTAACAAGGCCTCAGAAAATAAGGTATCCCCTATTTTGCAAGGAATAGTGAACATGCCTGGATCACTACATTTCTCGGGAAGTTTCTTTTTAAAAATGGCCGAGACACGTTCACTCACTTCAACTTTTTGTTTCTCTTCCAGTTTATTTTTCTTTTTCATTGTGCATAGTTCCTTTAAGAACTTTGCATAACGGGGAACACTGTTGATTAGTTTAAAGAGTGGGATGTTTACCTCAGAATTGACGAATGTTTCGTAGATGTCCCGATCATTCTTCAGCTTCCTCGTGTTTTTCAATGCCTCAGGGAATGGAGGGAGTGGTTCATATGATGACAGTGGAGGAAATTTAGTCTTCGTTGGCTTCTCTTCTTCTTGTTGAAAGCCTTCTTCAAGATCAACCTCTTGCTTCTCCTCCTCAACTTCCCGTGGTTGCAATTCTTTACCGTTCCTCAACATGATTGCATTGACATGTTGTCTTGGGTTTTGCTCAGTTTGGGAGGGGAGCCTACCCGAATCTTTTGCTTCAAGTCGACTTACGGCATTTGAAATTTGGCTAACTTGAGTTTCCAAATTTTGAATGCTCGACTTGGTTTCATGTTGGAATTGCATCATGGTTTGTTGGAATTGCCCCATGCTTTGCTGCATTGTTCCCATATTAACGGCCAGCGCTCGAATCATGTCTTCGGTGGACATACTCGAGTTCGATGTTTGGCCTTGTGGTTTGTATTGTTGAGGAGGAGGATTTGTTTGAGAATTTCCGTACCTTAAATTCGGATGATCCCTCCATCCCGGGTTGTAAGTATTTCCTTGAGCATCGTACCTCCTTTGACCTTGGAACCCCAAAGCATTGACTTGCTCGGAGTT
This sequence comes from Cuscuta europaea, assembly GCA_945859875.1. Lineage (NCBI taxonomy): Eukaryota > Viridiplantae > Streptophyta > Magnoliopsida > Solanales > Convolvulaceae > Cuscuta > Cuscuta europaea. Next base: position 2,788,735 of record CAMAPE010000038.1, on the reverse strand, counting down.
CTCTTCTTGTTGTGTCGGGCAAGAATCTGTGGGATGCCCTTGCGTTGAACAGATGCCGCAGACCTTGACTTCTTGGGTTTTTGGATTTAAAAGGAAATCTTTAACCAAAGTAGTCAAGCCGGCTACTTGACACTCCAACGAGTTGTTGGATTCTGCTGCCATGACTCGTTTCGATAATGACCTTCCGTTGTAATGTCTCGAGTTTTCAGCCAACTCCGAAATGAGGTCTCTTGCTTGAGAAGGGGTTTTGTTAACAATACCCCCTCCGCATGCCGCATTCACCATTCGTCTATCTTGATCAACAAGTCCATCATAGAAGTAGAGGATGAGATCTTGTTCTGAATAACCATGATATGGGCAACTAGCACATAATTTTTTAAAGCGCTCCCAATATTCATATAAGGTCTCATTATCCGCTTGCTCAATGTTGCTGATTTGCTTCTTGAGACTTGAAGAGATAGATGCGGGATAGTACCTGTCAAAGAAGCTCTTTTTCATTTGAGCCCATGTATTGATGCTCCCCGAGGGAAGATAAAATAACCAATCTTTGGCGGTGTCTTTGAGGGAGAATGGGAAGGCTCTCAGCTTGATTTGCTCCTCGGACACGCCATTGGGGCACATGCTTGTGCACACAATATGGAACTCCGACAAGTGTTTATTTGGATCTTCCCCTTGTAGGCCATGGAAAGAGGGAAGTAGATGAATGAGCCCAGATTTTAGCTCGAATGTGACCCCCGTATCAAGAGTTGGAAAAGTGATACATAAGGGTTGTTGATTTAGATTCGGAGCCATGAGCTCCCTCAGCGTTCTTGTCTCCAGAGCCATGTGGAAGGATTCTTCGGATTCGCTAGAATGAGAACTAGCACTTGATGATTCCTCCGAAGAAGTATTCGGAAATAGATTCCTGAACCTCTCGAAGGCTTGTTCTGTTTCGGGCTTTGTTTGGTAGGTGATTTGGTTTATAGATCGGTGTTTAACCATATACTCAAACAAAGCTCAGCCAAAATAGAAATCTTTTAAATGTTTTTTTTTTTATTTTTCTTGAAATAAAATAGAAAGAAAAATAATTGCCTTTCCCCGGCAACGGCGCCAAATTTGACGAGCACTTTGTCACGGTGCGTCAAAATAAATTCAATACTAAACACTTACACGTAGTATAGCGTAGTAGAGTTCGTATCCACAGGGAAAGGAATATTTCTCTTTTTATGATACTTAGTAAAAGGGGGGATTTGGATTGAGTGATTTAATTTAATTAAGAACTAAGATGAACAACCTATATGTGTTTAATTCAAAGATAAAAAGGACTTGGCATTGCTACTTTCCACTTGTTGATATATTTTAGTCGATCATTGTTATATCTATAACTTATTCCCTCTCGAATACTCAATCGAGGAGTATATCCACTTCATCGAGGGTAGTTATTAACAACGACCGTTCATTAATAACCCTTACTATTAATCAAATATAGAACAACGCCTTATACCGATTTAATAGTAGCATTTAATCTTTCTAACTCATTGATGAAATCAATTGAGATTGATAACCTCAACACAAGCGGTTTCGGTTTAACCAACAAAATTAATCCCTCTTAAGTTTATTAACCACGACCGTCATTAATAAACCGAAGTTACTTACTTGTGAAACCATCAACGATTAACCATCGGTTCGTTGATCGTTTCTAGTAATAATTAATATATGAAACAAAACTAGTTGATCCTTTAAGTAATGTTCAAAATATTAATATGAAATAAGAGTAGGAATTAATTAATATTCAAGGAAGAATATTATTAAAGAAGATGAATCCTACTATAATTAATATCAAGATGTTAACTAATTGTCATCTTAGCAACACTCCCCAACATTAATATAGAGGAAGAAAATATCATACTAACTAATGTCGAGATGTTAACTAATTGTCATCTTAGCAACACTCCCCAACATTAATATAGAGATGGTATTGAGGAAAGAACTATTAATTAATATTCAAGGAAAGAAGTTAAGAAAATAACTCACAACTTTAATAATCAACAAGCTTCAAGAGCAACACCAAGAATGGAAGTTTAGCTCCTCATTTGGAGACTAAACATAGCTAGAAAAATATAAAGAAATGCTATTCTAAACTGAGCTAAAGAGTATGGAAGAAGGGATGAATTTTTGTGAAGAAAAAGTGTGCTATTTATAGGCGTTTTTCAACACCTTTGGTCAGGTACCCGACCGGGTATAGGTACATACCCGACCGGGTACCGGTCAAAATCAGATAATCTTCCATGTTTTTGTGTTCCAGCACGTTAAATTGTCCTGGGTCAAGTCAGACCCGACCGGGTCAAGTCAGGGACCCGACCGGGTTTGGTCTAAATCAGATTTTTCCAAATCTTTGTAATCTTCAGCATGTTCTGGTGTTCCGGGTCATATCTGACCCGACCGGGTTGAGTAAGGGACCCGACCGGGTGAGTGCAAAAATTGGATATTCTTCACGTTCGGGTGATCTTTGCACACCGGGTTGTCCCCGGTCACTTCTCACCCGACCGGATGAGGTAGTGGGCCCGACCGGGCCATGCACTTTCTTTGCATTTTCGTTTTTCACTTCTTACCCGATCGGGTCAAGTGTTATACCCGGTCGGGTATCTGCTCCTAAGCAGCCAAATCTTCTTTTTCTTCACTTCAAAGTCTTCCTTTCCAACACCACAAATCATAACTAAACTTTACAACTCACAAATAAAGACTAAAATACAATTACAACTGAAATCACATAAATGTTTACAAACTAAATAAAACGTCAAACAATCACCATCAATGAAACATAAAAACATACAATTATGCACTACTAATTAGTGTGCATCACATTACTTACAAACAACCTAGAATGATGCAATATCAACGACACGTAACTTTCATTGAAATTTGAAACCACTGGTTAACGAAGTCAACCTTCCTCACTACCAGGAATGTGTTAAGGCTTTTAGAAACACCATGATCTAATGCATTACATATGCATTATACTTTTTTAAAAAAAAAAAAAAAGCGGCTTAAACTGATATCAAAGCATTCAACAAGGGAACAAGAAGATAAAATGACCACATCCAACCACCGACCCTCGAACCAGACTTAGAGCCAATCACCCAGAAAAAAGCAATGTGGCTCGCTGATCCTGTAATGGGTCTAAATGAGCCTAACGTGGTTAGAGTAAATCCCTCGTCGCCCCAACCTAATGCAAGAGTCTGGCAAAAGTAAGCGTACATGACAAACAAAACAACATGTAGTTCAAAGTAAAAACACAAACAAAATAAAACAAAAATAGAAATAGTCGTCCAAACCCTCGTCGCACAATTCCTCCATGGCGACGATTCGGGAGGGGGACGAATTAACCTCCCATCGTCTTCTTTCGCCCGTACCCTCCTTTGTGGAGCCTCTTCCTCGCCCGCGACCTCCTCATCCAGACTCAGATCACCCTCATCACCCCCGAGAGTCAGCTTAGCACATTTGTTGACCATCTTCTCCATCTCTTCCATAATTGTACAATAGCCTGCTTATGCTCGAAGCACTGCCTCTGCCTTGTTGCGAATTTGATGCCCTGGTTTGCTAGCCCTCCAAAACCCGAATCGATGTCTTGCGGCGCTCGAATGTCCTCAACAACCGATGGACGACAGCAGCCTGCCGTTCCTTCTTGAAGCCCCAAAGCCGAACAAAAAAAACCTGCAAAAATTAATACAAGAAAGAAACGTGAAGCTGAAGCGAAGGTCGATTTTCCCCTTGATCACAACTCTGCGTTCTGAAACTCGATATCCCCCACCAGACAAAGGCTCTCCACCAGCGCCAGTACAAACTACTAGGGACAAACTCTAGAGAAGGCCTCTGGGGTAAAACAACTTTACATATGCATTATACTAATACACCGTATTTATTTCTCTTCAGAAAAATACTCTATATATTTTTATCAACACGCATCTCTCTTTTATAGAGAAATAACTTTGAAGAATATCAATTATCATCAATGCTCTAATAATAATACATAAAATAAAGCTTTGCAAAAAAATACATAAAAATAAAGATAATTACTTCACACACTAACTATTCAAATAGATAATAATTCACTGTTTTTTAGTAGAGGCCGTTTGACAACCATGTTTTTCGGCTTATCAGGCTTATCAGCCAAATTTTTTCACCAAACACGTAACTTTTTTACTTTCGCGCACTGAATTGTGTAATAAGCAAAAAATGTAAGGTTGAGGTTACTTTTCTTGCTGGATGACCATTTTTGCTATTTTTCCATATATATTTTTCTTTATTTTATTAATAAAATATATTTTAAAAATACTTTTTTCTTATATCAATAGAATCAACCAGTGCAGTCACTTCAGTCAGAACTTCATAAATTTCAGCAGAATTAGCCACAACAGCCGATTTTCGTGCTACCAAACGGGCTCTTGAACTAATTTCTTCTAGCTTGCTCCCATTTGATATATTAAATTTTTGATAAAGAAAATGAAAAGAAATAATTCGAAAGATATAATCATAATAAAAGAAGTGGAAAGAATGTGACCCTGATAACTTTAGTTAGTATAATTGTATTCAAATGTTACATCATAGTGGTTACAAAACTTAGACATGGTAATTTATAGTCACATTTTTGTCTGCAAGTTATTTGTAATTGAGTAATATATTTAGGAAAAATCTCTAAAGAAAATATGTGATTGTTCTTTCAATTTTAAAAAAGAAGGGACTAATTAACCGAAAAAGAATAAAGAGATAAAGAGCCCGTTTGGTGGCCCCCTTTTTCGGCTTATCAGACTTAACAACCAACTTTTTCATCAAACATATAATTTTTTGTTTCGCGCGCTGAAGTTTGTAATAAGTAGAAAAAGTAAGGCTGGAGTTACTTTACGGGCTGTTTTGGCTGAAGTTACTGTAGAGAATCATTTTAGCTATTTTTCATTTAATTTTTTATTTAATTTATTGATAACAAATATTTTAAATATAATTTTTTCATGAATCAGCAGAATCAGTCAATACAGCCACTTCAACCAGAACTTCATAAATTTCAGCAGAATCAGCCAATTCAGCCAATTTTAGTGTTACCAAACGGGCTCAAAATTTCTAAAGCAATAAAGTTGAAAGTTAATAACGGCACTTCCGCCATGACTCCATCAATCATATTATTAATGGACAACACAACTATATTTTCTTCCCAAAATAGGAGTAACGTAGCAGTATTTATTGCTGTATTGTAGTCATTACTGTCAAATAGTCACAATACAAGAAATTCAACATGACAATATTCACTATCATTAATTGCAGTATTTTCAATCATGGGTGTAACAATTCCTATTTTGAAATATCAAAACCTATTTACTCCTATTGTGGGCAATTTCTCAGTGGTTAATTATTTCTTGGAGAATGAAGTGGTTTACTGAATAAATGATTTGATATAATAATCTCAATCAAAATATGAATTCATATTATTCATAAAAAAGAAATAATTATTATTGAATACAATACTTAATTACAAAAGTTAAATTATGTAGGGATGATGACTAACAATAATTTCAGATGTTTTTATTTGGACTGAGATTGCAGTCCCAAACTAGACTAGATTAGATTAAATCAAAACATACTTAAATAGACCAGATTAGAGCAGAGCAGACCAGATCGGATCAGAATTCTACAATTATAGAATCACATAGACCAAACATCTAGTAGACTATACCAGATCATCAATTCAAGCCAGATCACACCAAATATAAATAGACCTTACCAGAAAATTTCAGACCAGTTGTAAACTCTCTTAGAATGTTTGTGAGATTATTTAAAAGAAATTAAATTATGTAGCAATAATAGAAAGAGAGGATCTTATAAATCTAATTCCTTAAGAATTATGAATTATGATACTCTAAATTTTGATTGGGAGAACTCTTTAAAGAGATCAAAACATGCTCAATTTCCATAAACATGAATTAATGTTCAAAATTTCATAAATAAATCAAACTTATAATTTGTGATTAGAAAAAAATACCTTTATGGGGTTGGAGCGCCGCTGCTGGGGAACTAGGGGCATTTGATTGATTAATTAATTAATTAATTAATTAATTAATTATATTAAGGGTAGAAATGTAACATATAGTCCTATTCAGGGATAATAAAATACGTAATCCTAACATATGCACATCGTAATATATATTCATATTTACATCTATAACATTAAATAATATAAACTATCATTCATACACTAATAATAATAATTTATATGAGAGAAATAATTATTTCATAAATTTAATCAACTATATAAATGTACAATAAAAAATAACCGACATACTTTTTACATCACTTCTGACCACTTAATTAATCACCAAAAGATGATATTAAACCTTAACTAGCTTCACATAGGATATAATTTAATTTGGATGGTTGGAACATATTTTTTTGACGTGTTGCGTGACAAGAAATTTGATGTTGAGATGTGTTCATAACTTTTTTCTTAGATCAGACTATCTCAAATACATAGGGTATATACATATATAAAATTAGTAAGCATAATATACTTCTCCTTATTTAAAATTTATTACTCCCTCGATCTCATATTTATCTTCACAAGTACAATTGACATATATATTAAGATAGCGGAAAATGTATGATGGAAAATTGTGCAGAGTAAAGAGAAATGTGTAAGAATGATTGTGAATCACAAATTCTTTGCTAAAAAGGAAAAGAGGAGATAAATTTGCGACAGGCCGAAAAGAAAAGCATGAAGATAATTCCGAGACAGAGGGAGTATCAATTTTGGGTAACTTCTCCTCCACATTGAGTATCACTTTATGCTTGACATCTTTAATACAATTAAATTCAACCAAAAATATGTTAGTGTGAAAAGAAATTAAAGAGAAATTTCTTTAATTTAAAGGGAAAAGTACGGAAAAGGTAATGTGTTTGATTCTTTATCAAAGTGATTGAGCCCGTTTTCAGATTGGGTCATGTGTTTGATTCTTTATCAAAGTGATTTATGTGCTTGAATTCCGTTATCACAAGAGGGTCACGTCGTTAAAAACGTCTGAAAAAGTCCGTTAAAAGTAACCCCGATTTTCAAAAGTGTCCAAAAAATTAAAAGAAAAATACCGAAAGGTGCGCCTCGTCAAGATGACCTCCAAACCACTTTCGCCTTTGGATTTTTCAGATGTGTTTGATTTTTTTTTAAAAATGATTTCGTTAATATCACTTTTGCGATGGACTTTCCGGTGACAAGGGTGGCTGAAAACAAAAAAGAAAGATGGCCTAGCAGTCATCTTATTAAGGCACACATTCCTGTATTTTTCTTTTCATTTTTCGAGCACTTTTGAAAATCGGAATTACTTTTAACGGTCTTTTTCAGACATTTTTAATGGCGTGACCCTCTTGTGATAACAGAATTCAAACACATAAACCACTTTGATAAAGAATGAAACACATGACTCTATTTGAAAACGGGCTCAACCACAAGTACCTTTTCCGTACTTTTCCCTAATTTAAAATCATGTGTTTATATATATCTCACATCCGTATCACATATGTATCATATACGGCCTTGTATTGGAGGCAGAGCACTAGGCCGGGTTGGGCCGGTACAAAGAATATGTTTAGAAGAAAATTTACACAAACTTTTTTACCTTAAAAATTAAGCCATTTTTAAAATTTGGGGTGTGCCATGGCCTAGGTTGGCCCACCCCTAGCTCCGCCCATGGACTTTGCAACATAAAATTTATAATTTTACAATACGTATATTATTATTGATTAAAGATATTTTTACTTGGATTGAAATTTTCTAGTTTGGTCTGATCTGATCAGGTAAACGTCTGATGTCTGTTTATTTTATTATTGTCAAAGTTTGATCTGATCTGAACCGAAAACATGCTGTTCAAATAATAACATTCTAACCGTTCATATATAGACTTTATAATACTTCTTACGTACGGAAGTACGTATTAAATTAGTACTTGGTGCAATTTAACAACTGGAAAGTTGTTAATTTGGTCCAATTTCTATGGTTTTAATTTGTTGGCCCGGCCGGCCGTCTATATAAACGGGCAAAATGGCTCGCTTAATTATATCACAAAGCCAGCAGATATATAAAAAAAATTGAAATGGATAAGCTGCATTCCAGTTCCAAAAAACTGCTGTTTTTTGCATTTTTCATGTCTTTATTGCTTTCTCAGGCGGCGGCACGTATCAATACGAACCGCTTTGTTCAGACTGGTAACGATGGCGATGATGATGAGATCCAGCTGGTTCTTCCCAAGGGATTCGACGCCTCTGAGATGGTTGAAGAGTATAAAAGAAGATCCCTCATATCTCCCGAATATGTTGCCCCCGGTGGACCAGACCCGCAACATCATCGACGTAGATAAATGTATGTGTCCAGCCAGGTACGCAACAAATTACTAGCCTCACTCATCTTACGCCAGGGACGGAACTAGCAAGGGGCTTAGAGAGGCTTGAGCCCCTGCAGTTCTGTTTATATTTATTATATATATATATGGGAGGGTTCAAATACAAAGAAGTCTTTCCATGCAAAGTGAGAATTAATCTCGTGCGCTCATTTTGAGATCTAATGGCTCAAAATGAGCCAAAAGTGAACTAAATTTGATCAAAAACGCGGTGTCAATTTCGTAATTAAAACGAAGTTTTTTGCCATCGCGAAAAAGTGCAACAGAAACACGCAAAAGTGTAACGCGGTAAAGAAAAAGTGCAATTGTTCGCACATTACACGGGAGAACCTCTTTTTATTTGATCTCTTCCTTATATATATATATTAAATACTACGTATACAATTGTAAATTGTAAATATTTATAAAGTATGTGTGTTATACATTAAATAACCACTATGTTAACAAGAAGACATTGCAGTAGAGTGGATGAGGTGCATGCGTTTCTTGAAATTATGAAAAGATCTAGGGTTCGAATCATGTCGTAGTTATTTTTATATAGTGCTCCATCTTCCGGAGACCTTCATTTTACCTAAGTGCCCCTCCAAGGTCTCCAAGCCTTGGAGCGGCTGAATTATTTGAATGGATTGAATCATGGAAAAATTGTATTTTAAATGTAATTTTAGAAAAAATTATATGAAGTATAACTAAAATGATAATTTAATCAAGAAAGTAAGTTCAACCGTATTAATATACACAATTGAGGTTGCAAATAAAAGATTATGTGCTTGACAAAATGACAAAAAGTTAGCTATAAACTTGCTATGATGAAAATAAGGATTACCATTTGGGACTTGATTGTCTCAAATAGCAAAATACCTTTTACTTATTGTGTACATCCATCCCAAAAAATCTTTCCACTTATCATTTTTGGACAATTCGAATGACTCACATTCATTTTACCTTTTTCATCTTACACAACTACAATCATACATATCCACTTTACTCTCACCTCCTTAATATGAGAACCAAGTCAATGTGAGAAGAATTTTATGGGTCTTAATTGCAGATGAATAATATCAATGGAGAATTGAAGCATGAAGAGTACGTACGTGCATGGTGGCGTTTGAATATGGTCGTGATGTTGCAGTATACATACATATATACACAAATAATGGGACGAGCTAAGCAAATCCGTTGGTTGATGCATGTCCAACTAAAGTTTTACCGTTCAACCTAATAGATCTGTATATGCATACACGCATCGAGTATATATATACGTAGTATATACCTACCTACCTATATGTATAAATCAATAAGGGCAACTAGGTACGTATGTAGGTGCTGTGTAACTATGTTATATATGTTGTGGTAATTAATAAAGTTCTGTTTATATCTGCTCCTTCCCTCAATATCGATCTATTGCATATTTGTATCATACCTTATTCATATCGATCAAAACATAACTGATGATGGAATAATGACACGAACTAACCACACACACATATATGTGTGTGTGTCTATATATATATATATATATATATATATATATATATATATATATATATATATATATATATATATATATATATATATATATATATATATATATATATATATATTTTGTACTCCATATGGATGTGTATAACATTATGAATGTATGATAGAGTTTCATTCAGCTTTAGAAAATTCGAGTGGTCACTACCGTGAAAATGTGTTATATTTTTTGGGGAAATATTTTAAAATATTCTAAACTTTGAAGGGTGTGAGATAAATACTCTACAATTGAAAATGTAATATATATATATATATATATTAAACTTTATATAAAAGTTACGTTGGCACCATAATCATATAGTTTTTTCACACATGTAATTTTATGGTGCTATAAGTACATGATTTAAAATACACAAAACATTTATGAGGATGCAATTAACATTAAATTGTATGAGATGAAATATTATTTATTTCACAAATGAAATTTTAGAATGTTAATTGCATTCTAAGTTCTAACAAAGATTAGAGTATTTTATATTTTCTACTCCATAATTAATTATGAAACAATGGCAAAAACATCACTTGTGAACTTTAGATGGACAAACATATGACTGAATTTCAATTGGGATAAGGGTTGATGGAGTATATGGGTCTGAGCCCCCGGACCCACATACTCGGAAGAACAGAAAGCACAAGGCACAGAGTGGCGCCCTCGTCGGCCAGGACGCCCCCGTCGGCCAAAAAGGTGCCAACTCGGATTATGGTCCTGAGTCCAAGGAACCCGGGTGCCCTCGTCGGCCGTGCCCTCGTCGGCCACGCCCTCGTCGGCCACGAAGACCTCACAGAATCGGATTTTATACTTACTCATTTGTACAGCCCATTAGTGGCTTTGTATTCGGCCCAGTAGCGGTCCGGTTGTAAATGGGCCTCCCAAGCCCAAGGCTTGGGAGCCCAACCCTAATTTTCTCTATAAATACTCCCCTTGGGAGTAGTTATAGGGGTTACAAATTCATTCTATTGAAGCATATTATTGCACTTCTCTCTCTAGCTCTCACTTCTCTCCAGATATTCTCTATCATTTGGTGCTCTCGTCGAGAGCTAGAACAATCAAGTTAGCACCCTTCGTCGCTACCAAGCACAGCTAACCACTGATCATGGGGAGAACTAAGTCAAACCACAACCTCGTCAGCAAGGTCATCCCTGAGGACCAAGAGCCCAGGGAGCACGATGAGGACGCCACGGCCGACCAGGCCGGCGGAGGGGATCTCTTTCAGGAGGCCTTCAACCTCACAACAGACCTCCGCAACCAACTCAACGGCGGCGCCCCTGATGCCCGCCTCGGCTTGGAAAAGAAGCGAGCTGAAAAGACGGATCATGCCCCGGCCCAGCCTATGGCCGCGGCCTCTCCGTCCATAGATCCTCAGGTCCAGGCCGCACTATCGGCTATCATCGCCAGCTTGGCTCAGAACCCCACCGTCCTCAGCGCACTCTTGCCAAGGACCGGGGGGAACGTCACTCAACCTCCTCAGCACCAACCGTTGGCCGTCCAGATAGGCAACGATGAGGGGGTGGTGCCCCAGGACACGGCGTCGTCCCACTCCCACCCTGCTTCCCCTCTTCGGCCCGGGCAGACCCCAGCGCGTGGAAAAGCCTCTGCCTTCAATAGGCTAGGTGACACGCGCCGTCGTCCGGTTACGGAGAGGATGGCAGGACGGATTGGTGATCCTCGTCCTGGCTCGCCAAGGGAAAGCTTGGGGTCTGTGTCCCGGACAGCGGACCAGCCCCGCCCGGACAAGGGCAAGGGAAAGTTGCACGAGGATGACGTGCGTCACCAGATCAACGCGGCTCACAACGAGCGCCTGAGGAACCAGTCGGGCGCCGCTGCGGCCGACAGGGACCCCCGGGACGAGGTCATCGCCCAGCTGGAAAGGAGGCTGGCTCAGATGGAGGCCAAGCAGTCGGCCAACATCCCTACGGCCGGCGCCTCCAACGATCCCGGCCTCAACGCGCTCATGAACAAAGTTAGCGCCCTGGAGAGGGAGCTGGCCGAAGGGCGGGGTGACCCCATCATCCAGGTCAGGACGAGGACCCCTTTCACCAACAGGGTCCTCTCGGCCCCCATCCCTGAGAAATACAGGGGGAACGCCATCAAGTCCTACGATGGCCGATCAGACCCCCAGGAGCACTTCAGCCGTTACCAGAACAACATGCTGATGGTGAACGCGTCCGACGAATACCTCTGCCGTTGGTTCCTCTCTACTCTCGAGGGGCCAGCGTACGAGTGGTTCAACGAGCTCCCAAAAGGAAGCATCGACTCATGGTAGGATCTCGCCCAGCGCTTCCTCACTCACTTTGCCGGGAGGAAGCGCGCGAAGAAGTACTTCACCCACCTCCTCTCCGTCAAGCAGCAGCACGAGGAGTCCCTCCGGTCATTCATCGATCGGTGGACGAGGGAGACCGAGGAGGTCGAGGGGGCCGATGAGCTCACCCTCCTCGCCTTGTACCAAGGAGCCCTCCGCAGCTCCTTGTACGCTAGGAGCCTCATCACCGACCCCCCGAGGTCGTACGCCAAGGCACTCCAGCGCGGAGGCTTGTATGTCGACGCCGACGAGCTCCACAATCACAAGAGAGAGGGGGGCCATCCCCCCAAGAAGACAAATCCTTCGCCGGCCCCGGGTCCATCCCCGGCCGGCCAGGGTGCCCAGGGCCGCCACGGCTCTGGTGGACAAAGTAAGAAAGACCGCCACTCGCGGCCGAGGTTGGAACGGCCGAGGGTAACCCTCACCCACCCGGTCGGCACCATCCTCGATTATGCCGAGAAGCACGGCCTCATAGAGCAGGCTCCTCAGCCGGCCGAGGAGATCCTTGCCATCCAGCAGGGCGGCACATACTGCCGGTTCCACAAGAACTCGTCGCACAACACCGACGATTGCATCACATTGAAGAAGGCCATCGAGCGCCTTATTCGCCAGGGGGAACTCTCCCAGTTTGTCAAGGGTGGCCCGCGCAAGAACACTTGGGTAAACACCGGCAAACATGGGGGCGAACCCTCTGCGAAGAAGCGGGAGATTGGTAGACTCAGCGACGACGAGGACTTCGAAGAGCCTCCGCCGAAGAAGAATCACATCCACCTCATCGTAGGTGGGAACACTGGGGGGGACTCCGCCACTCAGAGAAAGAAATGGGCCCAATCCCTTTACATTGGGGAGGTGTCCCACGTTCCCCCCCAGCCGAAGAAGCAGCGAACGGAGGCGATCACCTTCACCGACAAGGATCTGCCTCCGGGTACGGAATCACACAGGGACGCCCTCGTCATCCGATGTGAGATCGGTGACTCCATCATCCACCGTACTTACATCGATACGGGGAGCTCCGTCAACGTGATGTACCTGGACACCTTCAAGCAGCTGAAGCTGGACAGGGCTCTGCTGAAGCCGATCAAGACCCCGTTATCCGGCTTCACCGGGGACTCTATCGACGCCGAGGGCACGATAGTCCTCCCCGTGGAGGTCGGTGACGGCCCCCACCATGCCAAAATTAACATGGAGTTCATGGTGGTCAACCTCCAGTGCGCCCACAACCTGATCTTGGGCCGGCCAGCACTGGAGGACTTGGAGGCCATCATCTCCATGAAGCACCTATGCTTGAAGTTCCCCACCAATGACGGCATCGGCTACGCCAGAGGAAATCAGAGGATAGCCAGAGCTTGCTACCTCAAGCTAACGAGACCGGCCGAAAGGGAAGGGCAGCGGATAGACACCATTACGACCACCGTTGCCATGGACGAGGAGAGGCCACATGCGGAGCCGGCCGAGGAGGTCGAGGAAATCCCCCTGGATAGCTCCCGACCGGAGCGGGTTCTCAGGGTCGGAAAGCAACTCCCCCAGGACCAACGAGACGCCATCCTCCTCGTCCTACGGTCATACGCCGTTGTCTTCGCGTGGGGCCCGGACGATATGCCAGGCATCAGCCGCCAGGTGATCACTCACCGGCTGACCGTCGACCCGGCCTCCGCGCCCGTCAAACAGAAGCGGCGCTACTTGTCCGCCGACAGGCGGGACTTCGTCAAAGGGGAGGTCACCATGCTCCTCCCAATCAAACATATCAAAGAGGTGAAATACCCGACATGGTTGGCCAACGTCGTCCTCGCACAAAAACCGCCGACGTTCAGAATGTGTGTTGACTACACTGACCTGAACAAGGCGTGCCCCATGGACCCGTTCCCTCTCCCCAACATTGATCAGCTGGTGGACGAGACGGCGGGGTGCGAGTTGATGTCATTCCTCGATGCTTTCAGAGGGTACCACCAAATCTCCATGCATGAAGATGACGCTGAGAAGACGGCATTCATGACCCCAGAGGGAATCTTTTGCTACCTCGTCATGGCCTTCGGACTCAAAAACTCCGGCGCCACCTACACTAGGATGGTGGCCAAGATCTTCAGAGCGGTCCTTGGCCGGACGATGGAGGCGTACGTCGACGACATGATCGTCAAGAGCAGGCTGGCCACCTCCCACGCCGACGACCTCCAGGAAATCTTTGAAATAATGAAGGAGTTCAGGCTCCGCCTCAACCCCAAGAAGTGCGCCTTCGGCGTCCAGGGCGGCAAGTTCATCGGCTACATGGTCAGCCAGAGAGGCATCGAGATAAACCCGGAGAAGACGCAGGCTATCATCAACATGGAGCCGCCCCACAACGTCAAGGAGGTACAGCGACTGACGGGGCGCCTGGCGGCCCTAAACCGGTTCCTCTCCAGGTCAGCCGAGAGGGCACTCCCTTTCCTCCAGATCATGCGTAAGGCAAACAGCTTCAAGTGGACGACGGAGTGCCAGGGAGCATTCGACGAATTGAAGAGATACCTGTCGTCCCCGCCCGTGCTCTCCAAGCCCAAAGCCGGCGAAACCCTCTTCTTGTACTTAGGGGTGAGCACGTCGGCCATCAGCTCCGTGCTCATCCGTGAGGACGAAGGGGTGCAGAAGGCCATCTTCTACATCAGCAAGACACTTAGGGAGGCCGAGCTCAGGTACTCCCCCATTGAGAAGACGGTGCTGGCCATCGTCCACACCGTGAAGAAGCTGGGGCACTATTTCCAAGCCCACACCGTCCATGTGCTGACCCAGCAGCCTCTTGGCGCGCTCATGAGGAGCCCCACCAGCTCCTCGAGGATGGTGAAATGGGCCATCTTCCTCAGCCAGTTTCAGATTGAGATCAAGCCAAGGCCATCTATCAAAGGGCAAGCCTTGGCCGACTTCGTCATTGAATGCACAGCAAGTGAGACGGCCGTCGCCAACTCCGGGCCGGAGCCGGACGATGCGTGGACCCTGTTCACTGACGGCTCGTCGGCCGCGAAATCATGCGGCGGCGGCGTCGTCCTCATATCCCCTGAAGGATTCAGGGCTTATTATGCCATCTGCTTCAACTTCAGGGTATCCAACAATGAAGCCGAGTATGAGGCCCTCCTCAGCGGTCTCAGACTCGCCGTCGGCCTCAAGGCCAAGCACCTCAGAATCAAGTGCGACTCCAAACTGGTAGTGGGCCAGGTGGAGGGATCGTACGAAGCAAAGGAAGGCCGGATGAAGCAGTACAAACAAGCGGCGGAGGAATTGCTGAAAGCGTTTGAAACCCACGAGATCACTCAGAACCCAAGGGCCGAGAACGCCGAAGCCGACATCCTCTCCAAGCTCAGCTCGGACACCCCGGAGCACATCTCCCAGTTGGCCAAGATCGAGGAGTTGAGCATGTCCAGCATCCATGTCAGCCCCGTCTTGTGCGTCCAACAGCGACCAGAGGACTGGATATCCGACATCGCCACCTTCATCACAACGGGGGAGCTGCCCCCGGACGAGGAGAGGGCCAAACTTGCCAAACTCAGGGCCCCAAGCTACACCATCGAAGATGGCAAACTCTACAAACGGTCCTATAATGGCACCCTCCTCCGGTGCCTGCACCAGGACGAGGCCGACACAGCCATGGAAGAAGTTCATTGTGGCGTCTGCTCCTCGCACCAGGGCCCTTTCAGCATGTCCCGGCGTCTCATCGTCCAGGGCTTCTTCTGGCCGACGATGGCACGCGACTGCGCCGACCTGGCCAGGAAGTGCACCACATGCCAGGTGCTCCAGAGGGCCCCTGGTCGGCCAGCTGTTAACTACGCCCCTGTAAGCACCGCAATTCCATTCTCCAGATGGGGGATCGACCTGGTCGGCCCCCTACCCAGAGCCGCCAGGAACAACCGCTACATCATCGTCGCCGTCGACTACTTCACCAAATGGGTCGAGGCGGAGCCCTTGGCCAGCATCACGGGGGCCAGATGCCAGAAATTTGTTTACAAGAACATCATCACACGCTTCGGCGTCCCCCAGGAGATTATATCAGACAACGACACCCAATTCGAGGCAGCCCCTTTCTAGGAGCTCCTCCGGGAGTTTGGGGTGAGGCACCGTTTCTCCTCCGTTGCCTATCCTCAGGGCAACGGGCAGGTTGAGAACGCCAACAGAACAATCATGGAGGGGCTGAAGAAGAACCTCCAGGCCGCAGGAGGTAGTTGGGTCGACGAGCTCCCCAACATCTTATGGTGCTACAGAACCACACCGAGGAGGGCGACAGGCGAAACACCTTTCGCCCTGTGCTACGGCTTTGAAGCAAAGGCGCCCACGGAAGTGGCCATCCCCAGCCGGCGGGTGGAACAATATGAGCCTGACACCAACGAAGAGAACATGAAGATTGACCTACACCTGGTTGATGAGAGGCGTGAGCAAGCTTACGTCCGAGCAGAGAACTACCGGCGTCAAGTAAAATCATACTATGACGCCAGGGTACGTTCCCGGGAATTTCAGGTGGGGGACTACGTCCTCCGCCGAAGGGAAGCAAACCAGCCGACAGAGGGTGGCAAGCTAGCATTGAAGTACGAAGGGCCCTACATCGTCAGTGCCGTGGTCAAACCCGGCACCTACAAGCTCAAACGCCCAAATGGGTCCAATGTACCACGAACGTGGAATGTACACCATCTGGTGAAGTTTTATCAGTAATCCGAAGGAGGTGTAGACGGCGAAGCCCTCACCCCTTAACGGGTTACTGATTGAACACCACCCTCGGCCTCGAGCCACTTATGAATAAAATCATGTTCTGATTTTTTCTCTGGAAATTCAAAGTAAAACATTAGCAGGTGCCCTCGTCGGCCACCTTAGAGCGAAAGGCTCAGGTCTGGCCGACATGGCCCCTTGCATTTGCAGCCTACGAGCGACAAGCTCAGGCACTCCATTGTATTTTGTATCAGCGAAGAGCTCAGGCCTAGCTGAGAGAGCACGTCGTCCTGGCCCCGTAAGCCTAGAAGTGAAACGCTCAGGCATGGCCGACGATGTCCCCAGGACGAGGGGCCCGCAAACGGCCCACGTCTTGAAACGGGAAGCTCACCGTGTTGTCCACGCGCCAGATCGTAGGACGACAGGCCTGAAATCATGGCCGAGGTGACAAAATCCCAAAACTCAGGGATGGGCAACGACAGCCGTTGGAAACCGACCAAAAGTCTAGCCCGCGTCATAAATAGGCGACGGGACCCGCCCTGAGATCACGGACGTTATAAACGAAGTCCGAACCGGCCGAAGGACGAGCACACCCTTCGGCCGAAGCCTGAAAGAAGGATATCCCCGAAACGAAAAAAAAAATAAAAAATAAAATAATAATAAAAGGGAAAAAGAGGGAAGCCGACGGCCGTGCACACTTGCCGGCTCCGAGCAATGAAAAAATAAAATCCCCACAACTCAGGCCCAAATAGGCCAAGTACATATCAGTTGAACACAAGTGTAGTACCACTGACAGGTGACATGGACGACACGTCCACACACTACAAGGGAATACTCGAGGCCGAAACACACGCCTACAAAACCCTAACCGCATCGGTTGGGTGACAAGCGAGAGGTGACCTTCATCGGCCATAGTCCTTTGAGGCACCAACGCTGGGTATGAAACAAGGCATCGCAATCCTGAGGATGACCAGGACGAAGTGGGCACTTATCACACCCGCGAAAGGATCAAGCAATCAGGAAACAACCCTTACTTGCCACAACAGCCAGTATAGCCGATACAGGCACCGGAACCAAGGCTGGGAATTGGTTCAAGTGTTTACCAAACACTTAGGAAAAAAAACCCTGAGAAAAAATCCTGATTCCTCAACAAGGAACCAGTGCTGTTGGTCATCGGCCACAAGCCAGACCTTGGCCGACAGCGGTACCGCAAAGAAGTAAATGCCAAACATTTATACTTAGAAAATTATCTAAGTACTCAAATAAAGGAACTACAGCCGAAGCGGGTGCCAGTATACTCCAAGGCCATTAGCTATCTACCTCTGCATGTGTACCTAGAAGAATTCTAAATTCAAAAGACTAAGGTGAAGGTGTCCTTATCGGCCACAACACAGGAATGCAGGCCGACAATGACACCGGTTCAACACTTGGCAACTCACCCCAACCATTTGCTAATAATGGGGAGAGACTAAACCCCATGGACGTAGCGGACACTACGGTCAAGGGCAAAAGGACAGCACCTGAGTGGATCCAAAAGACTTAGGAAATTTTTGGAAAGAAACACCGGCCAAGCCGACAAGGCCACCAGGCCGGAAGGGAAGCAACTACAAGAATCAAAACACTTAGGAAGTTTTTGGAAAAAATCCTGAGTGTTGTGATACTACAGAAATGACGGTCAGGCCGACCAAGCCACCAGACCGGGAAGAAAGCAACTAAGCGGATCAAAACACTTAGGAAATTTTTTGAAAAAATTCCTAAGTGTAAGGCAAAGATGAATAGGCCGACCAGGCCACCGGACAGGGAGGCCGACCTCATGGACGTAGCGGACACTCGCGGATGACCCAAGTTATGACTTGACACTTAGACAATTTACAGAATCGAAATGACAAAAGGCAAACAACCATACAAGGGATTCAAAGCCGAAAAGGACAGCAAAAATTTCTTCAATTGATAGTGAGTTCATTACAATTGGGGGCGCTTCGGCCATTACATCAGTTAGACAAAGAAATAACAAGCAAATTACAGAACAGGGAATAACCGATCAAGCCTCCGGGGCACCTTCATCCGCGGCTGGCTCTTCAACCTCGTCGGCTCCCTCCCCGGCCGCAGCGCTAGTGGCATCGTCCAAGAAGTCGAATTCAGTGTAGTCCGGCTCGCCGAGGCCGGAGCTTTCTATGGGGGACTCTCGCTCCGACAGCGGAAGCTTGGCCTGCTCTTCTGGATCCTTCATCAGCTTTGGCAGCTTCTGGTTCCGTCTAGCCCACCCAGACGTGTAATTCATGGCCTTCAACGCCCGGGATAGCCGACAACACAGGAGCTTTTGCATCCGCTCCTGGCCCAGGTTGTAATAAATGGACATCTCCCGGCTGAAATACTCCCGGCCGGCGGGGGAGTTCATCCCCCAATTCTCAAGCCTGGCGGCCACCACCTCATAACACCAGGGAAGCCTCTCATCGGCCTTCCACCCCTCGGCCAAGAACTTCTCAACGGCCTCGTCGGCAGCCCTCATAGCGGCGGCATCGGCCTCAGCTTTCGCCTTAACGGCCTCCTCGCTCTTGCGCTTCTCGGCCTCAAGCGCCCTTTGGGACTCCTCGAGCTCCCTTTTGCTCTCCTCGAGCTTGGCCAGGGCATCGTCCCTGGCCGCGGCGGCTTCATCAGCCTTTGCCTGCAACGTCTTGGCATCCTCCCGGAGCCGATCAAGGCAAGCTACCGCCTCGTCGGCCGAGGCAGCCTTCTGCTCCAGCCCTTTCAAGCGAGCTATCTCCCAATACTGCCTCTTATGGCTTTCCATAAGCATAAAGGCACTCTGCATAAGGAAAACAAAGGTCAGGCAAAAGACTCTACACAGACGAAGAGAAAGACAAAAACATAGGGACAGTAACTTACTTGGACGAAGCGGTCCATGCCGCCCTCGTAAATCTTCTCGTCCCCGAGCTTCTTCAAGTAAGCCCGATCTTTGGCCGGCATGGCCTGGGCCAGGACGACGTGGCCAGGGACGAGATCGTTAAAAACGCCCCCGCCGACGGGGTACTCTACCACCTTCTGGTAGGTGGCACCGGCAATCTCCTTGCCGGCCCTCTTCGTCCGTGGTTCCTGGACGAGAGGAAGCGCTGGGGCAGCATCGTCAGCAATAGTAAGGTCCACGACGGGACCACCATCGTCCACGACGGGGACAGTCAGAGTACCGGCCTCAGTAGTCGGAGAAGGGGAAGGAGCCCTCTTCGTCTTCTTCGAGACGCTCACGCCGGCCTCAGTTAGCTTTTTTTGGCCGTCAGTGGCCGGCCTTTTCTTCTTCAATGGAGCAGGCTTTGGGGCCGCATCAGCAGTAGCTTCGCTCCCACCGGCCGCGGCACGTGTGACACTTCAAAAATTTAAATAAAAATAAAAATAAATTTTTTTTATCAGATAAAATATTACGAAAATAACATTTTAATTATTAATTGAGTCAGACAAAAATTCAACAGTTGTAAAATTCTAAACAGATAAATTTTCAAAATTTATGACGTTTTAGTCAGATAAAAATATTCCAGTAATAGGAACAACATTTTATTAAACAAGTAAACCAGACAGAAAATTTCCAAGTTTACGACTTTTTAATCAGATAAAAATGGCCCGATAATAGAAGTTACGTTTTAGTATAAAATTAATTTTTATAACTATTTTAGGTTGTATAATATACAAAGTATAAACTAAATAATTAAAATAATCATAATACACACACACACACACACACACACACACACACACACACACACACACACACACACACACACACACACACACACACACACACACACATATATATATATATATATATATATATATATATATATATATATATATATATATATATATATACGTACGTAGTAATAATAGTATAATAACCTACGTAATATTACATACGTATATAACTAAGCTATTACTACCTACGTATTATAAAAGTATACTCCTAAATAAACTACTATAACCTAATTATAGAACAACTATGACTCCTACTTCATACGTATTAGGTGATGAATAGGTAGTAATATATAACTATAATACATAATACTACTCCCGGTGGGTTTCTTTTGGCCGGCAACTTCAAAAAAAAAAACGAAATTGATTAAACTCCAACTCTAACATCTCAGCCTAAAACCCTCATCTTTCCCTATAAATAATAGACCAGAACCTACGTTTTCTTCATCCCAAAAAGCTACGAAATATACATACATATATACGTAAATATATATAAAAAAAATTGCGACCCATCGTTTTAGCCAGAACCAAGCCGCGAAAATACTTCTCAAACCTTCCCCTTCGTGATACGAATCCAACGGAAAAAGAATCGTCGAAAACGGTCGTGAAACGAGGGAGAAAGAGCTCGCCGGAGTTTTGCCGGGGAAAAACTTTTCGACGGAAAACGGAGAGGAGGGAGGAGCTGCCGCCGCCACCGTACCATCCCTGATCACCGCCGACCCAGAAGGAGCCGATAGCGCCGCCGTTACGGCCGTCCGACGAGGTGAGTTCTTTCCCCCCTTGCCTCCCCGTTTTTCCGGCGACCATGTGAGGAAGACAACCCAGCTGAGCTGGGGTCTGTCCCTCTTGGGCCTGATTTTTTTTGGGCCAGAAAATTAAATTTGGGCCAGTTCGGCCCAGTTGCAATAAAAATTAAAAATAAAATAGTAAATGAAATAAATAAAATCTGGAAAAATATAAATTAAATACCTAGTATAAATATACATATTCGGACCAACCAGAATTGGAAAATAATATTTTTAGCTATTTTTAATTGATTTAATGGTAATTGGGCCAATTTATACACATTTAGTAAATAATTAACTAAATAACGAAAATAATTATGAAATAAATATTGGAGTAAACTAGGGTAAATATATGACTAACTAGGACCTTATGGACCATTTATAATAAATAAAAATAAGGTTTAGTATATTTAATTGTAATTAAACCGGTTAATAGATATATGACATTAAAGGAATAATTAGGGAAAATAATTATAAAATAAATATCTGGACAACCTAGGTCGAATATAGACCCAAAATATATTTATGGACGGTTACTAATTTATAAAGTCGATTCTTAGTCTATTTATTTAAATTAGGCCATATAAGACTAGTTAAGTAATTAAATAGGTGAATATTAATATTAATGATGAAATAAATAAATCAGTGAGGTTGAAAATTAATATTCTGGACTAAAAATAATGTTTGAATAAAATAAGGAAAATAAATATATTCGGTTATGTAAATAAAGTAATTAGATAATAATTTATGAGTAGAGTAAATTAATAGTGATTATTGAATAAAAATTTAGATGTTGTAGTTAATGATATTCGAATATTTTATTTAATATTAGAATTCAAATATTGTAATTAATGGCTAAATTAATAAGGTAATTTGATTAATAAAAAGTGATTAACCAAAGTTAATGCGAATAATAAAATAAAAGGGGAAAATCGGGTAAAGTAATTACAAATAGAATAAGTGACTAATTTATCATATTTAATTAAAAAGGTGATTATCTAGAGACCGGATTAGAGGAGGATAACTAGGAGCAACAGGACTTAAGGTAAGTTTCTCTGCCAATCCAAAATTGTTTCCTCGTATTATATGCTTATTATGCATTA
Source organism: Cuscuta europaea (assembly GCA_945859875.1). Classification (NCBI taxonomy): domain Eukaryota; kingdom Viridiplantae; phylum Streptophyta; class Magnoliopsida; order Solanales; family Convolvulaceae; genus Cuscuta; species Cuscuta europaea. The sequence continues at coordinate 2,766,203 of CAMAPE010000038.1, read as the reverse complement.
TGTGATTAAGTGTGAATTGTGAATTTTGTGTATGTGATTTTGAGAAGATATTATATATATAGTAGTTAAGAAGTATAAACCAAGTACTTTTGGAGTATTAAATATTTTTAAACACCTTCGAGATTTTTAGAGAAATTAAGAAGTATTTTTGAAGTATTATTAAGCGAAGATAAAATTTACATTTTCATAAGAAGATAGCATCTCGGGAGTAATCCGAGGTGTCGGTTTTTCCACATCCGGATAAATGTGGAGGGTGATTAGAGCTACTACTACTAAGAAGTACAGTTTGGATCTATGATCCCTTTTAAGCAAGATTTGGATCTATGATCCCCTTTTAAGTAAGATTTGGATCTATGATCCCTTTTAAGTGAGATTTGGATCTATGATCCCTTTTAAGAAGAAGTTATAGTAGTAGTCCCTAATCATTCAAGAATTTTAGAATTGGGGTGGTTGGGTTCCGACCACTCGGGATGACTTACTACTCGGAGGGCTTGGAATCCCTTTCAGGGGGTGTGCACACTAAAGGTAGTCGTTTCGTTTCCAACAGAGCAGTTGTGGTACCGGCACTTGTTCAGGGTGGCCGTCCGTAACCACGGTTCACCGGGCTCTATCGAAAGGTTGAGCACCGCCCTTCTAAATTACTAGGAAGTTAGAGAAGAAGTGATTTTCTTAAGAAGTTTAAAAAGAAGAGTTACTAAGAGATTTTTCAAGAGAAGTTTAAGATTTTAGCAAAGAAGTAGTTTGAGAAAAACCAAAGTGAAAAGAATTTTGATGGTGTGAGTATTTTTATATATTATTATATAAAAATCTATTTTTAGCCAAACCTGATTATTTTACGGGGTTGGGTAGTACTTACTTAGCTCTAAAGCTAATTTTTGTTATTTTCTTGTCTCTCTTTTCTCCCTTAAATCAGGTGATGAGTTGGATACCTATGTTGATTGACGGATTGCTCGAGCTTGAGTGCGAATTAGAAGATGCCTTAGTTAAATCTAGTCATGAATCAAACATTTACTTATTATTACATTAGTTTTTATTGTTTTACTTTGAGTTGCCTGTGCATTCGGTTAAGAGATGACCGAATGTGGCGGTAACACTCATTTCCCTTTTAGACTTCCGCTGTATTTCTTCAACTCTTTGATGAATGAATAAAGTATTTCTTTTAAATATGACAATGTTTTGGGCGGAAAATTTAGGGGTGTTACAGCACGTCTGGCCGCCTCGGCCGCCTTAGCAGCAATCTCCTCGGCCGCTTTGGCCTTGGCAATAGCCATCATGGAACGACGGTCCATGACAAAATCTACAAAGGAAAAACACAAACAGATTAGTAAGAAAAAGGACAAAACATAAAGACAGAAAGCCGAAGAAAGAATTACCATCGGCCTCAGCAGGAATGCCCAAGTCCGGGCCGTCGGCCTCCTCAAAGGTGATGGTCATCCTCGGCTAGAGTTGGAGGTCATCCTCCTTGTCACCATAGACATAGTACCTCACGAAGCCGAGGGCGGCCATCTTGTATTCAGTGATGTAATCCTTCACGCTCCTCGGCCCCCCCTCCAAGAAAGCCTCCACCTGAGCGTCCAAAATAGAGCTCTTCGGCGGGTCATGCAGGTTAAACCTCCCGGTGTGGCCGAGGGAGGGAAACTCAGTGCCACTCTCACCAATGGACACAAACACGAACTTGCTCTTCCACCCATGAATGGACGTAGGCAAATCCGTGAAGCTCCTCTTCTTCGGCAGCTGCTGAAGAGTAGCGTAGGCCGCACAGTTCTTGTGGCTTCCTCGGCCAATCTGGTACAGATTCATGAGTAAAGCCGTTGTCGGCTTGTAGCCCAACTCCTCACACCGGAGCAAGAACCCCACCATCAAGGAGTAGCTGTTCGGCGTCAGCAAGGCCGGAGGAAGCCCTACCATGTCAAGGTACTCAGTAATGAAAGGGTGAAGGGGGAACCTCAACCCCTTAGCAAAACTCATCGGGTATACTCCAAAGTATCCCGGTGGTGGAAGAAGAACATGGTCCGTCGGCCTGGGTGCCCTAACCCGCCCGAACGGCCCCACGTACATCTGGGCAACCAGATAGTCGGCCGCACTGCTCTCCGGCTTGATCAGGTAGATGTTGGTGAGATCCAGGTAGGAAATGCCCGGCCCACTCTTCGGCCTCCTCACTCTCTTCGGCTTGGCGGCTCCCTTAACGGCGGACACCGGCCTCGGGCACGGAATGACAGCAGAAGTGGACGCCCCGTCCACCACTCGGGACGCACTTACGTCCTCACCCTTTGAAGAGGAGGCGGACTCCTCGTCCTCGCCTTCCTCGTCCACCGGCTCTCCGGATTTGTAGGGACTTAAACGCTCTATCTCCTCTTCAAACTCCTCGAGCACCTCGTAATCAAGCGACCTCGTGGAGGGCTGGTCGTTGTAGGGGTAGTAGTCTTCGTTCAAGTTCTTCATTACTACTACTACGGGCCTAAGGAGAATAACTTCAGATCTAAGGGTGTTCAAACGCCTAACACTAGATCAACTACCTAGGAAGCAAAGTATAAAAAGTGAGGAAGATCGTGATGAACACTAACCTCGAACAACGAAGAACACGAAGAACAGGCTTGGGAGTTTCTCTCTCTAGAAAATCGGCCAGCACTTCGACAATTCAGAATGCAAATGTGATTCCTCGTCGGAGGGGAAGGGGTATTTATAGAACCCCCCACCCAACGGTCACTACACGTGGCACCCCCCCAATGGCCACACCAACGGCCACCAATGGAGGACCACCACGTCACCAACGGGCCAAACTTAATATCAACAGCCCACTGGCAAGACGGATTCTACGGCCTACACAGGCTCACCGGCTTTACAAATGCCAGCAAGCGCCCACAACGTCCCACTTGCCCGCCAAGATCACAACTGCCAAACAATAAGGAGACGGCAACGGCCGGGAACGTAACGGCCACAAGATCAAAGTACCAACAAGCGCCCACAGGCCATCGGCTCCTCGTCATGATCTTTGATGATGACTCTCTACAAGCGATCTGCGCACAAGGGTTCTCCCACAGGGTTACCTTGGCCAGAAAATCGCCATGAGAGTTGGATTCAGGGGGACTACGGGGAGGCCGCTTCGGCCAAGGATTTAATCAACTCCTTCACCCCTCACACTCCTCGGCCTGAAGCAGTGGGGGACTGGGGGACTACACCGGCCTCAACAAAACAAAAAGGAAACATCATCAAAGAACATGAATGTGACCGCAAACACCCTCATCGACCACCCAAAGGAAAGGACGCCATCGTCCTCAAAGCAAGGAATAACTTCAGTGGCCTCGTCGGCCCAAACACAAACTTCAAACATTGGCGCCCAAGCAAAGCGTGCCTTCAACGGCCACCATAGAAAGAAGGACACTCATCGTCCCAAAACGAAGACATCAAGTAAACAACGGCCTCCCTGTCCACAACGAGGAACAGGTAACGGCCAAGGGCAACAAAACACAGGGATCTACTCTCCTTCACTTCGTCTACGTCTCAGCTTAGAGAGTGGGGGACTCCTGATGGAGTATATGGGTCTGAGCCCCCGGACCCACATACTCGGAAGAACAGAAAGCACAAGGCACAGAGTGGCGCCCTCGTAGGCCAGGACGCCCCCGTCGGCCGAAAAGGTGCCAACTCGGATTATGGTCCTGAGTCCAAGGAACCCGGGTGCCCTCGTCGGCCGTGCCCTCGTCGGCCACGCCCTCGTCGGCCACGAAGACCTCACAGAATCGGATTTTATACTTACTCATTTGTACAGCCCATTAGTGGCTTTGTATTCGGCCCAGTAGCGGTCCGGTTGTAAATGGGCCTCCCAAGCCCAAGGCTTGGGAGCCCAACCCTAATTTTCTCTATAAATACTCCCCTTGGGAGTAGTTATAGGGGTTACAAATTCATTCTATTGAAGCATATTATTGCACTTCTCTCTCTAGCTCTCACTTCTCTCCAGATATTCTCTATCAAGGGTCAAATTGGACACCATGGTTGTATGAGAATCTCATATTACACACTAAGATTTCAAATGAACAAAATTAGACACTATGGTTACTTTTGTGCCTCATATCGGACACTAAAGTTTCAAATTGATCAAATATTACATTTTTCTGATCATTTTCGGACACCCGTCAAAGATTTTCACCTTGAAAGATATAAGTATTCCTTTTTCTCTTGGTTTTATGTACCTAAAAAATAAAAATAACTTAATTTATGTATTTAAATTTATAATATATAATTAGATATCCAATTAAGAAAATCTATTGTGATGTAATTGGATTCTATAATATTTTTAACATCAATTTAACAAGTCGATATTTCATAAAGTTCCATCAAAATCATATGAATGAAAAGTCCAAAATATATTTTTATATTGTTAAATATAAGAAGTTATTAATTAAAATCAAATTATATATTCTAAAACTTCAAATTAAATATTCCAAAATTATGTACGTAATTAAATTGGTTTACTTTCACCAAAAAGGAAAGGAAATGTAAGACTAATGATTTTTATTAAAGGAAGAAGAGAATCATAAGTGAGTGTCAAAAACTATGAATTATGAAATTTCAGTGTCTAATATGAGATACATATGTAATCATAGTGTTCAATTTGGTCTATATAAAACCTTAGTGTCCAATAATATGAGATTCTCATGAAACCATAATGTCCAATTTGAACTTTACCCCAATTTCAATTTGACAAAAAGGAAAGTAAAAATATCCATCCCTCTCTCTCCCAATCGCAGGCTTTGTAACTTGCGCGACTTTCTTCTCAGTCCATTCGCGCGACTCTCAGCCTTTCCCCAATTGGCCAGACCGGCGCCTCTCCCAGCTCAGACGAAATCATCATCCTCTTCTCCCATATCGCCATCAAGCTTCCTCTCCCGGACCGGCGCCTTCATCACCACATCGCCTCCACTGTTGCTGCATCGCAGATCTGTCTTCTCTGGTGTCTCTCTTTTTGCCCTTTGTTCATCTCCGACGAAGCTTAATCGTCTCGCCTGCCTCCGGCTAAGGTTGAGGATCTTGTGCGGCACAGCTGGGTTACAGATTGGGATGGGGCTAGGGTTACGGGTTGGAATGGGGCTAGTGTTGGGCGGCGGTGTGATCGAAGACTGTGGCAATAGGTGATGCGGGGTCGGACCGGGGAAAGGACAGTGATGGGGCTGTGAGAGGGTGAGGGGGCTGCAGTGTGACAGAGGCAGAGGAGAGGGTGCGATTGCAGGGGATAGGAGGGCATCACTATGGCGGCGTCACTGTGGCGGCATCACTGTGGCGGGGTCACTATGGCGGTGTCACTGACTCATTGTAACGGTGACGGTGTAATTGGCGTGAAAAAATTTGTGAGTGACCACTCTCAGTGAGATGAAAAAAACAAACACAATGACATTAAATTTTTGCTGTGACATTATGTTTTCAAATTCCAAATATATGACCTTATTAATCATTTTTTTGTCAATTTTTAAAAGTACTCTCATTTTTGGAAATTCAATTCAATTTAGTAAAATTAAGGGGAAACCCCCATTAATATTTCTAATAAATTTTTATTTTTGAAAAACATACAATCATGACGTGAAAATAAATTTTTAAATAAAGTTCGGGGTATATATATTACATATGCAAGCTAAGTTTAGGATACTTATCTCACACCCCATGAAAGTTTGTGGTATTTAAATTTAGAAAAATTGACAAGAATAATCTCAGCTTTCACTGGTCTTCTCATAATAATCTCACTTTTAAGTAATCCCAGAATAATCTCACCTTTGCATCATATATTCTTTTGTTGGGCTCTGATTTGTTGATGACCTATTATACCTGGGTTTTTACCCGTTCTTCGAAAACCTTATTTAAATAAACTCACCTTTCACAAATCTGCTCACAACGGTCCCATGTTTCACCTTTTTTTTTCTCCCTAACATTTTTCATTCTTTATTTTAATCTCTAAACACTTTTTATTCCTTTTTATATCCTTTTGTTTTTTTATATCTTTTCCATTTTTATTATTTTATTTCTTACTCTGTTAGGAGAGTTTTTTTGTAAAATTTCCATTTCCTTTTTATTCTTGTAATTTTATGTACCAGGAAGTCACCAATTCCAAGAGTACTCCCGTGCAAGCACGCTTAACTGTGGAGTTCTTAACTGATGAGTTCCCTTAAAAGGAGATGCACCTGGTTGGTATGAGTAGTACTATTAATACTTTTAAATTAATCTCAAGTGTTACAATCACCCCCACTTAGGAACACAACGTCCTCGTTGCGCCCATAATCCAATCTCAAATTTCAATCTAATCCCAGAATCCACCCCCGCTAAGTGCCTGCGTGCCGGATATCTAACGGGTCACCATACTGTCACATGGTTGCTCTGATACCACATGTAAACACACCGGCCCCTAGGGTTGTGAAAGAACCGGGTCAAACCGGAAAACCGGAAAGAGAACCGGACCGGTTGAACCGGATGCGGACCGGACCGGTATGTAATTCGGTCCGATTTTCACCTTTTCGGTTAAGAAATTCAGGAAACCGGATACCGGTCCGGGTCTGGTTAATAACCGGGTAGAATCCGGTTTGAACCGGAAATAACCGGTATGTTAATATATCCTGTCTTCAACTGGGAAAACATATGTTGTCACTTTAATAGTTGATTTAATAGAAATTAGTTCAAATATGACTAAAACTATGGCAAAAATCTAAAATAGGACTTGCTATGTTTTTATTCCAAAATAGGACCATATGAGTCCTATTGGAAACATACCTATTTTTGCATTCCATTCTTACCCTTACATTAAATATGAATTAAAAATAGTCAAAAGCCATAATTAAATGTTTAATTCATAATAAATTCGAAAAAAAAAATCAAAAATTCGTAGAAATATAATTAAAAAATATATAAAATTTTTATAAAATAAAAAATTCAAAAACTTTTTTTTTTAAATAATTTTATTTTTAAAAAAATTAATAAAAAATAGTAAAACTCCGTAAAAAAAATTAAAAAAATATGGATGCCTTTCCCACCGCCTGTACTACCTCCCAGCACCACCACCTCCGGCCGATGAAAAAATGCCATTTTCCCAAAAAATGCCATTTTCCCAAAAAATGCCATTTTTTTCTGAAAATGCCAAAAAAGTGGCATATTTTTCTTTACGAATGCCAACATTTTCATTTTTTTCTGCCATAAATATGGCATTCATAATGAACTTGACATTTTTTTCCCCTGGTGACTGGAGGTGGTGCTGCTGAGGCGGCAGAGGCGGCGGCGATTGTTTTTGAGTTTTTTATTTTTTTTTATTTTTTTTTAATTTTTTTAATTTTTTGAAAAAAAAATCAATTAAATTTTTAATATCGAAATGGTTTGCTTAATTTTTTAGTATTTTTTACGAATTTGTATTATTTTTTATTATTTTATTAGGAATTAAAACATTTTAATAGCTATAAAGGTATAATTGTCCAAGGTACACATAATTAGTCTTATGCAAACATGAAACATAGTTCATTTTTTGGTCCTATTTGTGAAAAGTGAATGACTTTTAGTCCTATTTTGATAATTAACTCTTGATTTAAGGGAGCACTGTATAAATCTTCTTTTATTGTTTGTAACGTGAATCTATGAGGAAATTAACAGATTGCGGGAGTCTATTTTTTTGAAAAGTATACTCTATATATTTTTATCATCATACATCTCTCTTTTATAGAGAAATAACTTTGAAGAATATCAATTATCATCAAGAGTTAATTATCAAAATAGGACTAAAAGTCATTCACTTTTCACAAATAGGACCAAAAAATAAACTATGTTTGCATAGGACTAAATATGTGTACCTTGGACAATTATACCCTTATAGCTATTAAAATGTTTTAATTCCTAATAAAATAATAAAAAATAATAAAAATTCATAAAAAATATTAAAAAATTAAGAAAAACATTTCGATATTAAAAATTTAATTAATTTTTTTTTCAAAAAATTAAAAAAATTAAAAAAAAATAAAATAAAAAACTCAAAAAAAAAAATCGCCGCCGCCTCTGCCGTCTCAGCACCACCACCTCCAGTCACCAGGGGAAAAAAATGCCAAGTTCATTACGAATGCCATATTTATGGCAGAAAAAAATGAAAATGTTGGCATTCGAAAAGAGAAATATGCCACTTTTTTGGCATTTTCAGAAAAAAATGGAATTTTTCTGGGAAAATGGCATTTTTTTTCATCGGCCGGAGGTGGTGGTGCTGGGAGGTAGTACAGGCGGTGGGAAAGGTATCCATATTTTTTTAAATTTTTTTACGGAGTTTTACAATTTTTTTAATTTTTTTAAAAATAAAATTATTTTAAAAAAAAAAGTTTTTGAATTTTTTATTTTATAAAAATTTTATAAATTTTTTTATTATATTTCTACGAATTTTTGAATTTTTTTCGAATTTATTATGAATTAAACATTTAATTATGGCTTTTGACTATTTTTAATTCATATTTAATAGAAGGGTAAGAATGGAATGCAAAAATAGGTATGTTTCAAATAGGACTCATATGGTCCTATTTTGAAATAAAAACATAACAACTCCTATTTTAGGTTTTTGCCATAGTTTTAGTCCTATTTGAACTAATTTCTATATCATCAATGCTCTAATAATAATACATACGTAGTAAAACAAAGCTTTAATTTTTTTTACATAAAATAAAGATAATTACCTCACACACTAACTATTCAATTAGATAATAATTCACCGTTTTTTATTAAACTAATTTCTTCTAGCTTGCTCCCATTTGATATATTAAATTTATGATAAAGAAAATGAAAAGAAATAATTCCAAAGATATAATCATAATAAAAGCAGTGGAATTATTAGAGCATTGATGATAATTGATATTACAGAGTAATACATATTCATATTTACATTTATAATATTATGAGAAATTAATTTAAATAATAAAAATTATCATTCAGACACTAATAATAATAAGTTATATGAGAGAAATATAATAATTATTTCATAAGTTAAATCAACTATATAAATGTATAATAAAAAATAACCGACATACTTTTTACATCAATTCTGACCACTTAATTAATTCACCAAAAGATGATATCAAACCTTAACTAGCTTCACATAGGATATAATTTAATTTGGCTTTGGATGGTTGATTGGTTGGAACATGTTCTTTTGACGAGTTCCGTGACAAGAAATTTGATGTTGAGATGTGTTTTCCATAACTTTTTTCTTAAATCAGACTATCTCAAATATATAGGGTATATTGTATATACATATATAATATTAGAAAGTATAATATACTTCTCCTTATTTAAAATTTCTTATCAATTTTGGGTAACTTCTCCTCCACATTGTCAAAGAAACCTTCTAGATGAAGACTTTATGCTTGACCTTATAGTGCTTAGTACAACTGGAAAGTCATCTATCTCTATGGTTTTAATTTGGTGGCCCGGCCGGCCGGCCATCTATATAAACGGGCAAAATGGCTCGCTTAATTATATCACAAAGCCAGCAGATATATCAATAAATTGAAATGGATAAGCTGCATTCCAGTTCCAAAAAACTGCTGGTTTTTGCATTTTTCATGTCTTTATTGCTCTCTGAGGCGGCAGCACGTATCAATAAGAACCGCTTTGTTCAGACTGGTAACGATGGCGATGATGATGAGATCCAGCTGGTTCTTCTCAAGGGATTCGACGCCTCTGAGATGGTTGAAGAGTACAAAAGAAGATCCCTCATATCTCCCGATCATGTTGCCCCCGGTGGACCAGACCCGCAACATCATCGACGTAGATAAATGTATGTGTCCAGCAAATTACTAGCCTCACTCATCTTACCATTCCATAATATTCAAATGGGAAAGTTCCCGAAATATATAGGACTAAAACATTTTGAAAATTTCAAAATAGGACTGTCATGAATTTTATTCCCAAAATAAGACTAATTACTGACATGTTCAGAAAATACTACCATGTTTGAATTCTGGTACTTCCAAAACATGACAGTAATTAGTCCTATTTTGGGAATATTCTCTTGACATCCATGACATTTTAATATTCTCTTGACGTAATGGGATGAATATGTTGAAATCCATGACATTTTAATTGAAGCGGCTGAATTATTTGAATGGATTGAATCATGGAAAAGCTGTATTTTAAATGTAATTTTAGAAAAATTTATATGAAGTACGTATAACTGAAATGATAATTTAATCAAGAAAGTAAGTTCAACTGTATTAATATTGATTATTACACAATTGAGGTCGCAAATAAAAGATTTTGTGCTCGATAAAATGACAAAAAGTTACCTATAAACTTCATACGATGAAAATGAGGATTACCATTTGGGACTTGATTGTCTCAAATAGCAAAATACCTTTTAATTATTGTGCACATCCGTCTATGAATATTAAATTGGGGAGTTTTTTAATTTGATGGTAAAAACGAAAATGTAACAACGAAAATGTAACTAATTTTAGAGTTTGTACGATAACATTGAAATCAACTGATTCTTCTGAAATTTTCTTAAGCTCTGGTTGAAGCGGCTGAATTAGTTGAATCTACAAAATTAGGAAATACGGAGTTGTTATATTTAAAATATATTTTATTAAGAAAATATAGAAAAAAATTATCGAAAAATAGCTTAAATGGTTCCTATATAGTAACCTCAACCAATTCAATAAGAAAAGTAATTTCAATTTTACTTATTTTGATTATTTTTACACTCTTAGTATGCGTGTCAAGTTAATGTGGGAAGAATTTTATGGGACGAAGAGAGCTATAATATCATTTCGCAGGGTTGCAATGGAGAATTGAAGCATGAAGAGTACGTGCATGGTGGCGTTGGAATATGGTCGTGATGCAGTATATATATATATATATACACAAATAATGGGACAAGCAAATCCGTTCGTTGATGCATGTCCAATATATACGTAGCTAGCTATATGCCTATATGTATAAATCAATAAGGCCAACTAGCTAGGTACGTAGGTGCTGTGTAAGTATGTGTATGCTATATATCTTGTTGTAATAAACGGGCGTAGTGTACGTTCTCCCTGCTAATTAATTAATAAAGTTCTGTTTATATCGATCTGCTCCTTCCCTCTCAGCATCTCCATGATCTATAATAATCACTTTTTTTATGATTCTTACCATTTAAATATTATTATATAATTAATTCTAAAATAATCTTAAAATTCATTTATATCTCTCAATCATCATTTTTAAATAATATGCTTTTTCTCTGTCCTGCATTAATTTCTATTACATATACTTTTCAAATAATATTAAAATAATCAGGATTCATATTTTGATCCCAGATTATTGTAGTAAATAATCTCAACAAATAATCTATGTCACGCAATGATAATTCTCTAAAAAAACTGCAATGTCACTAATTTAATCTCATAATAATCCTGCCAATGAGGATGACCTCAATATCGATCTATTGCATATTTGTGCGGGTAAGAATAGGTATCATACCTTATTCATATTGTGTTCAAAACATAACTGATGATGGAATAATGACACGAACTAACCATATATATATATATATATATATATATATATATATATATATATATATATATATATATATAATAAGGATCAAATGAATAGGTAAATGTGTAACTTCTCACTTCTCACGTTAAGATGTCTTCTCATTAGAACCCGACCCTATATATATATATATATATATATATATATATATATATATATATATATATAGAGAGAGAGAGAGAGAGAGAGAGAGAGAGAGAGAGCGGTTCCGGTAAGAACAGATCTTAGGAGAGAAATGAGAACGAATCTGGACCGTTGGATTGAATTATGTGAAACTGAATTGTGCATTTGGTGAAACCGAAATGTGCATTAGATGATATTGAAATGTGCAGAATTAAAATTTAAACTCACATGTGCATTAGGTGAAACTGAAATGTGCAGAATAAAAGGTACAAAAATAACATCACATCGTACCTTTTATTCTACACGTTTTAGTTTCATATAGTGCACATTTCAAATTCACCTAATGCACAATTTAGCTTCACATAATGCCACTACATTGTACCATTTGTGCTGCACATTTCGATTTCATCTAATACACATTACACCTTCATCTAATGCACATTGAATTTCACATAAAGCAAATCTAACGGTCCAGATTCATTCTCATTTTTCTCATAAGATCATGTTCTTATTTGAACCAAAACCTATATATATAAAAGTGTATATATAGGAGCGGTTCCGGTAAGAATGGACTCGCAGGAGAGAAATAAGAACGAATCTGGACCGTTGAATTGTGTTATGTGGAACGGAAATGTGCATTTGATGAAACTGAAATGTGTATTACATGATATTGAAATGTGCAGAATAAAAATTTAAACTCAATTGTGCATTAGGTGAAACTGAAATGTGCGGAATAAAATGTACAAAAATAACATCACATCGTACCTTTTATTCTACACATTTCAGTTTCACCTAGTGCACATTTCAATTTCACCTAATGCACAATTCACCTTCACTTAATGACATTGTATCATATGCTTTTTGTTGCACATTTCAATTTCACCTAATGCACATTACAGTTTCATCTATTGTACATTGAATTTCACTTAAAGCAAATCTAACGGTCCAGATTCGTTCTCATTTCTCTCCTAAGATCATGTTCTTATTTGAACCAAAACCTATATATATAGTGAGTTCTAATACAAAGAGGTCTTCCCATGAAAAGTGAGAAGTCATCTAAGCCCTTGATTTCTTGAAAATGGATGAAATAGATCAAAACTCACGATAAACTTAAATGTGTAATTCATAATAGTAAAAGTGCATATGTCATATGTAAGAGTGCATATTCACCTCCTAAAAAATAACACAAACGATTTCTATACTTGTTAATTTTTTCCCGAAAAGTGTTTCACTTTTGTGTTACTCCAATGCACTTTTTCTCCATAGTCATGCACTTTATCATTTACACTTTCATACCAAATTTTCTAATATTTACACTATTGGCACCGAATTTTCCACTTTAAAATTGATATGATACATTCATTTTCTCATTTTAACAGCCAAGATTACTTTTCACTTTTCATATAAGGTGTACTTTGTATTTGAACCTCCCTCTATATATATATTCCATCTCTTAGATTTTAATATTGATGTATTTATTCCAGGTAAGGTCTAGTCCCCCTGGAATTTTCATTTTCCATCTCTTAAATTTTCTTTCTACTATTGTATTTTGAGAACGTATGCTTCTCCGGAGAGGTTTTGACCTAGTCCCACTCTCCTTTTGTACTTTCTAGTTTATTTTTAATAAAACTCCGCCAATGTTCCCTGGCATTTGATCCAGCGATTTTGGTGGTTGGCCTACCGATTTTAAAAAAAACTATCTGTTGATTTATTTATATATGTTGATGTTAAATGTGAATAAATGACATATAGATATTGTTGGGTTAATGGCCCAACGAGGATTGGCCCATCAAACCCTCAAGGCTCACCCTACGAACGTCCCCAGAAGGCATGAGACAACGAGTTGCCTTTCCGCTTATCCTGGCAAGGTTCGTTCCAACAGGCCAGACCTCAACACCAAGGCCCATGAGACATCCGTATTCTAGCATATATAGACGGGTGCTTTGACCCAGGGGCAGCGGCTGACGCACGTCTCATAGGACTTTGGGCCCAGTAAGTCAAGATCTTGGCAGGGAAGCGCATTTTTTTTGGGAAACACTACGGTGCATTTACATTGCAAAATGTTTTGATGCATATGCCCATGTGGCGGAAATCTCATCAGTTTCTTTTATCCAAGTCAGCATTTGCAATCGGAAATTAGAGAATAGCTGAATGGCCCCTTAGTTCTTTGTTATTTTGTTTTGTTATATATGTAGCCCTCCCACTTAACTCATACTCCATGCGGAGTACGTTACGTACTAATAGTATAGTATATATTTCCACAACTTTTCCAAATTTCTGCTACAATATACTCCATGTGAAGTATATATTCTCAATCTTCTTAAAATTACTGAAAATTCAATATATATTTGAATTAATTAAATTTGTTGAAAACTGATAAAGTTATGATTGAAGCGTCTAAATTGACTGAATATGCTGAATTATGAGAGAAAAAATTATATTCCATATTTAAAATATATTTTATCAACAAAATAAAGAAAAAATATATGAAAAATAGCTAAGATGATCTCAATACTAACATCATTCAATAAAGTCAGAAAAAGTAACACCAAATTTACTTATTTTGATTATTGTATAATCCACCACGTGAGATCCACCTAAATTCCTGCAAATTCTATCTATATATAAAGTTTACTATTGTTATTAGTATTATTATAATATTATAATAATTATCGTTACTTTTTTCACTACCGATATATCACCAAAATACTGTTTGTGGTATCTAGAGAGAAGGAATAGCTGATAATATGCGGACCTGGTCCAACATTGTTTGAGATATGACCTCGTCCGCCGTTTAGAATGGTTTCAGGCCTTGTATCAGTCATGGTTGCTGTAGAGCGGCTCTCGGTCCAGGTTTACAATTTTGGGAACCAAACCGGGCGGGCTAGTTCCACTCCCGATTGCACTCTCCACTCATAATTTGTTTATTTTTTATTTTTTGGCTTCAAATTGACCAAAAAACTAAAAAAAAAATGGGAACCGTGTTTGGTATTGGGAGTTTGGGACCATACATACTAGGTAGTTGGAGCTAAGCTAGTCGAATCCGGTTTCAGGAGTTTTTTAGGACGAGGCGGTCTTGGCTCGAAACCGGATCCTGACCGGTTCCAAGCACAATTATTCCGCAAACCGAGGATACGACTAATAAGGCAAAAATTATGTGCACATGTCTCATCTTATTAAGACTGTAAATCAATTGATTCCTCCATAACCAAGTGAGCTCAAGAAGACAAGGTCCTAGGAGGGAGATTTAAGAAGGAAAAAGTTAGGAAAAAGTGAGAAGAATTGAGGTAATGACCTTATATTAACTTTTCCTTTACTTTTCTTCCACCATGTGAGATATATATCATATGAAGGACACTTAGAATCATTCTACACTTTTAGAAATGTAGAATGAGGGGTTGAAAAGTGGTTCTAAGTCCAAGAACGGATTTAGAAGCCAAAACGACTGGTTCGCCGGAAAATAACCTTTTGGAGGTTATTTGTATTGATATGAGTTTTGTGATGATAAAACCATGTTAGGAGCTTAACTAAGGTGTTTCTAGAGTTCGCCGGAGTTTCACCGGAGTTCCGCCGGAGTTCAACCAAAGAGCGTAGAACACGCTATAACGCATTTAAGGTGAGTGAATGGCTTAATGTCTTGTAGCTTTTGGGTTAAGCCTGAGATTACCTAAGTGTATGTTATGTGTGTTCATAATAATGTTTAAATGAATAAAACATGTGATTAGCCAATTAAAGTGATTAGGCTTGTATGAAGTGAACTATTGAAATATGCATGATTTGTGAAGTGAAAATGCTCATAAAAACACATGTGATATGTTTAGAGATGAAATGTGCATAAAATAGTTATTTATAACTTAGTACATATTGTGACTAAGTTTCACACACATTGGATTTGGAATGGCGGGTCAACTGAGATTTGACCGGCCGGTTTGGCCTTACTTTACCTATATGCTAATTTTAATGCATGAGTTGCATGGATGATTTTGTTTAGGCCTTAAGACTTGGTCTAGTAATGTTTATTGATTATGATATGGGCCCTATCTAGTATGATATGTGGTAGATCATAGGTCGGGTGGAGTACCCAAGGATCGGGCGGTATCCTCAAAACTCGATTATATAGGGTGGAGTACCCAAGGATCGGGCGGTATCCTCAAAACTCGGTTATATAGGGTGGAGTACCAAAGGATCGGGTGGTATCCTCAAAACTCGGTTATATAGGGTGGAGTACCTAAGGATCGGGCGGTAAAATTCAAAACTCAGTTATATAGGGTGGAGTATCCAAGGATCGGGCGGTATCCTCAAAACTCGGTTATATAGGGTGGAGTACCCAAGGATCGGGCGTGTATCCTCAAAACTCATAGATTACTATTTAGAAATTCCGGACCGGACGGTGTCCTTATGATTATTTGATTTGGACAGGAGGAGGCCTATACACTAATAGGTCTATGGGTGGGTTGGGGTTTTAAGTCAAGGACATTGACTACTATTATTTTGCCCAATTAAACAATGACCTACGGGTCGGGTATTTCCAAGTGTATATAAGTACTGATATGTATTTTGTAACTTGGGGTAAGGAAGTATAAGTATATGTATCACCCTATGTTTGGGTCTTATACTGGAAACGTTAGTTACTCTACATTCTACATTTAGCTTGCTACTCGCTCGGTACTTGTACTGACCCCTTCGGGGGGGGGGGGGGGGGACCATTTCAGGTTGAAGCTAGAACCTGTTGTCTACACCTTTGCACGGGTGGAAAGAATCTAGAGGAAGACGTGGTTCGTGCTTCCTTTATTATTTTAAATCATAAACTATGCTCATGGATACTTTTATAATATTACATTGTTTTGGCCTGCAAGCCTACGTTTTGCCATATGTGGCTTATGATTGACCGTTGAATATTTTCCGCTATTCATTCAATCTATGATGTGATGTTGTTATGTATGTTTACTACTGAGTATGGTGTGAACGATGTTCATGAACGCCTTGTGTGATTATGTGAGGTTGACTTGTGAGTGACGTCACTTAATCACAAGGTGATTGTACACGTGATTAGATGCGGTTTGGGGCGTGACATTTAGGTCTCCACTATTGTGAAAGAGACTTTTACTCCTCGACTTCTCTTTAACATCTTCTTCGTCAATTCCTCGTCTTCTTCCTCCTCTTCATCCTTCTTTAATGACTTAGATTTATAAAATTTGTATATACAAATCTCAAACTTTTACTAAGCTTCTCAGTATGGTTATGATCAATTTTCTAAAAGGCGTTAGTCTCTAATTGAGCGTCAACCCAGTACCTAGACGGCTACTCGAGCGCCTAAGTTGTGATTAGTGGGAGACATAAAAAATATATTTTTATCAATATTTTAGTTTAAGTATGATAAGTAATATTGTATGTGTATGTGTGTCTATGTGTATATATATACACATACATATACATGTTAACATGCGTGAACAATATTAACACTTAATAATACTCCATTGTAATATATTACGGAGTACAACTAATCACTTTGGTTCATTGTATAATAATTTTAGAATGTACACACATATATAGACTTTATCTTAATTTATAAGTAGCAATTTTCATATTTGTGGTCAAAGTTAAATGAACACATGTCTCCTAGAAAATATAAAATAAAAGCAAAAAAATGTTCCATGACTCGATCGAGACACCCCAGCCGATCGATTACACACCTAGCCTAATGTCGGGGCACCCGGCTAGTGCCTAACGCCTAGATGGGGATTAGTCGAGTTCTTAGAGAGATTTTTAAAACCGTGATTAATCATGATGTTTGGAGCCAGTTCCTTGGAATATATAGACCTATAAGCATTTTGAACCGGAAATCGGAACCAAACTGCCGATTCGCGGTTCCGGATTTCTGGGAACCGGAACCGCACAGTACCAGTTCCAAAACTGACGGTTTCGGTTCCAACCCTATTTGGTTTTCAAGTTCCAAATTGTTTATTTACATTTTTATATTTAAGATTTATTTAATCAATAAAAATAGAGTAGGTAATAACTTAAAAGACTATTCTAATAAAAGACTTCCAAGTTTTTTAGTGTAATTAATAATTATTTATATAATTAAGTACAATAATTAGATAGTTAATAATCAAATAGTTTTTTAATAAATAAGTACTTTTGAGTCTATGTTTAGCGATAAGCCTCGTTCAGAACGTGATTTATGATTTGTGATTTGTACAGTGATTTGTGCTGCTCTTTAATTTGGTGGAGCCCGTTTCAGAACGTGATTGTAGGACGTCTTTTAAGCCAATGGAAATATGGAATTTGTTGATATTACGAGTTCATTAGTGTTATGAGGTTTCAAAAACATGAAAGAAAATTGCATTTTAAATTTTACTTACCAAAATAATATTAGGAAATTTAAATACAGAATTTTCTTTATTTAATGAAGTATTTTGTCATGTCAATGTGTTTCCGTGATTTTTTTAGAAAAGTGAGCAAGGTACCATTTCAATTTTTTGGGTAAGAATATGTAAAAAACGCAATTTCCGCAATTAATACCAATATGTACTAAATTGCAATTTAAGCTATTTAATCCTATGTAGTGATATGGAAGACACGGCAATAAAGTAGTGCCAAGTGTGTGAGATGCACCAAAACCTTTGCTAAGATTGATGCACAGTAAAATTTTCCTTTTTATATATTTAGGCACCGGATATTTAGGTGAACAAGACGTATGCAATAAGTTGAACATGACGTGTGCAATAACGTAGCTGGTTATTAAAAGTCAGTGGTAAATTTTCCGAGCCTGTCTATAAATTAAGAGATTGCAGATTATTACTGCCGATCCGCTGGACTTTGAAGCTCGCTTTTATTTACATTTACAACGTATCTACTCATCATCACTCTTCCATCAACAAATTCCATTTCTAAAATATTGCTGCTGGTTTTTGTTTTTTCATCGTCTTGATTGCTTTCTGCGGCGCGCGGCGGCACGTATCAATAAGAATCACTTTGTTCAGACTCGTAATGAGGATGATGACTTCCAGCAGCAGGTTGTTCCCAGGGGATTCATCAACCCCTCTCAGATTGTTGAAGAATATTAAAGAAGGTCTCTGGACGGGCACCAACTCTCGCCCCCGCCGGGAATTTCGTCTGATCAAGTTGCCCCCGGTGGGCTGGACCCTATTCATCGCCGTCCCGCTAGGTACGCAGCCAAATACCATTGCTTGCTGCTTCATAGCTTATTGTCTCAACAACCATTCTTGATGTACACACTCTTGTACACACCTTATACACACCATGTTTGTGAAGCTTTTTTTTTGTCTGTGAATCCGGTTCACAGACAATATTAAAGAAGGTCTCTGGACGGGCACCAACTCTCGCCCCCGCCGGGAATTTCGTCTGATCAAGTTGCCCCCGGTGGGCTGGACCCTATTCATCGCCGTCCCGCTAGGTACGCAGCCAAATACCATTGCTTGCTGCTTCATAGCTTATTGTCTCAACAACCATTCTTGATGTACACACTCTTGTACACACCTTATACACACCATGTTTGTGAAGCTTTTTTTTTGTCTGTGAATCCGGTTCACAGACAATATTAAAGAAGGTCTCTGGACGGGCACCAACTCTCGCCCCCGCCGGGAATTTCGTCTGATCAAGTTGCCCCCGGTGGGCTGGACCCTATTCATCGCCGTCCCGCTAGGTACGCAGCCAAATACCATTGCTTGCTGCTTCATAGCTTATTGTCTCAACAACCATTCTTGATGTACACACTCTTGTACACACCTTATACACACCATGTTTGTGAAGCTTTTTTTTTGTCTGTGAATCCGGTTCACAGACAATATTAAAGAAGGTCTCTGGACGGGCACCAACTCTCGCCCCCGCCGGGAATTTCGTCTGATCAAGTTGCCCCCGGTGGGCTGGACCCTATTCATCGCCGTCCCGCTAGGTACGCAGCCAAATACCATTGCTTGCTGCTTCATAGCTTATTGTCTCAACAACCATTCTTGATGTACACACTCTTGTACACACCTTATACACACCATGTTTGTGAAGCTTTTTTTTTGTCTGTGAATCCGGTTCACAGACAATATTTTGTTTGTGCAAAACATTGTCTGTGAATCAATGTTCACAGACAAAAAAAAAAGCTTTCACAGACATAGGTGTGTACAAAAGTGTGTATAAGAGTGTGTACAAACATCATTTTTGTTGTCTCAAACAGCAAAATAAGTTTAGTTATTTAGAGCTCGTTGGGTAACACCGAAATCAGTTGAATCGGCTGATTCTGCTGAAATTTTTGAAGTTCTGGCTGAATTGACCGATTCTATTGATTTATGAAAAAATTATATTTAAATATTTTTTATTAATGAAATAAATAAAAAATTATATGAAAAATTAGCTAAAATTATAAGAAAAGTAACCTCAATCTTACTTTTTCTTATTATTTCACAATTCAGCACGCGAAATCAAAAGTTACATATTTGCTGAAAAAGTTGACTCATAAGTCTGATAAGTTGAAAAATTGGACTATCAAAGAGGCTTTTATCTTACATACTAAATACTACATGCATACAGTGGCGGATCGAAAGATAAAAACTCTTAAAGCTCGTTTGGTAACACTAAAATTGGCTGAATTGGCTGATTCTGCTGAAACTTATGAAGTTCTGTCTAAAGTGGCTGTATTGGCTTATTCTGCTGATTCATGGAAAAATTATATTTAAAATATTTGTTGTTAGTAAATTAAATAAAAAATTATATGAAAAAATAGCTAAAATGATCCTCTACAGTAAATTCAGCCAATACAGCCAGAAAAGTAACTCCAACCTAACTTTTTCAGCTTATTACAAAGTTCAGCGCGCGAAATCAAAAGTTACGTGTTTGGTAAAAAGCTGGCCGATAAGTCTGATAAGCCGAAAAATGGGGTCACCAAACGGGCTCTTAATAAAGTGAATCACAATTGATGTCGTCTACGTACTTTTCATCTTTTGAAAGCGATCTATTACAATTTTTGTATAACTTTCAAATAAACCTCTTTCAATGCAACCTGCAAATTATTCTTTACCATTTTTGAAGCAGAAACACATCTTTTAACAAATGCAATTGCATCCTGCAAAGTCAAATTAGAGCTAGCTCTATAAGATTATAAACCAATGGATGTGAAAAATGTTTTCTTGTTTAAACCACCACTGAAGAAAGATTACTAATACTTTTCAAGTTATCAAGTTTTTATTCGCTAGTGTATTGTTAACGTAAGCACTAAATTCACACTCAAAACTATTGTGTTCCATATACATACAATTAAAATCACAGGGATAAAACTGAACTATATTAATAATATATTTATCTAAGAGTGTTAATTACATTAGTATGAAGTTAACTTTATTTTATGTTAGGATAGAAGTGTTATATATTTACACTACGATAATGTTAACTTAAATTTTAGATTGCATGTTATTGAAGTAATTTTGGTCTAGGTAGTACTACTATTACTATACTACGATCTAAGATGTCTATAGATTAGTATAAATTAGGTTAAGTTATTTTAGTAAATTTCAGATTGTCACTGACTATGTACTAAAGTATTAAATTCTTTGCTTTTAAATATAGGTTTAGCTGCTAATTAAGCTTTACATCTATCTATTGGAAGCAGTCTTGTTTTTATTGGGGGCAATCTCTTTTTTCAATTTGGGGCATATGTAATGGTTGGGCTTTCTCCTAATGGTCTATATGCCATTATGGAAACTTTATTGGGGGCAGCTGCCCCCCTCACATACACCTAGATCCGCCCCTGCATGCTGCATATATATGAGCAAGTAACGGATAAGAACTTCTCTTCAACAGGACCAATAACAAATTCATCTGAATATACTACGTATAAGAGTATTATTGTACTCCTCATTTTGATCATCTCCTTAATTACCATAAAAGTTGATCAAAGTTGATTTGCACCATATATTGGAATATGAGAATTATAATTACCTTAAATAAAAATATAAACATTATGAATTTTAAAATAGGACTATCATTTTTATGACCGA
Source organism: Cuscuta europaea (assembly GCA_945859875.1). Classification (NCBI taxonomy): domain Eukaryota; kingdom Viridiplantae; phylum Streptophyta; class Magnoliopsida; order Solanales; family Convolvulaceae; genus Cuscuta; species Cuscuta europaea. The sequence goes on along the minus strand of CAMAPE010000038.1, from coordinate 2,744,538 downwards.
AATAAGAGTAATTACTATCATGTTTTAGTAATTCCAGACTTTAAATATGACAATACTTTTCAAACTTAGTAAAAGTTACTCCTGTTTAGAGAATAAAGGCCCGACAGTCCTATTTTGGATCTTTCCCCTTGGAATTTCTTAGGGTAATTTTCGCGTATAGGCATAAAATTTAAAATAATATCAGGTTTTTCACTTTCAATTTTTTCTTTCAAAAACAGACCAGCTAAATCTTCTCTTTCACATATAGACATGCACTGCTATCTCGACTAATAAGAAGCGAAATGCTAGTCATCTAGTACATGTCAAGTAGATGAAGCATTGCATGGTAGAAGTGAGGTTACAGAGTATTATACTATTATATATTCAAAAAGTTAAACCTTAGTTTTAGAAATTACTCAACTTTTTGAAAAAGAAAAACTAATAAGGAGTATGTAAAATTTAATTAAAAGGTAAAAAAAAGGTGGAATAATTAGACAAATAACAAAATTCGAAAAAACCTAAAATCATTATTTTTAAAATAAAAAAAATCAAAGTTAAAAACAAAAAATTTAAAAAGTGCATAAAAAATCAAAATTAAACCTTGTGACATAAATTATCAAAAAAACATATAAAAAATATAAAACGTATCTAAAAGTTAAAAGTACATAACTCAAAAATAAAAATCTCAAAAAATAAAAAACAAGTCATTTGTAATCATTTGTTTTAAATATCTTATATACTTTATATAAAAATTATAACTATCAAATAATATTAAAATTTAAAGTAAACATGTAATGATATCATATTTTAAAATTATTAACATGGGTAAATGGTAATTTTTCGAAAATCTAAAAACTAAAACTTATAAACATAATATATATGTTAGAGCATTTAAAATACGTAATATACACGGAGTCACGGATAAATATATATATATATATATATATATATATATATGTAGTTAATATTGAAAAAAAAATTGAAACTAGATTCTGTATATTAAAATAAAATAGAGAATAAAATTCTTAAATTGTTATAAAATCTAAAAATCAAAGAAACTAAAAAGTAAAAATAATGAATATATTTAAAAGTAAAGAATTGAACATGTTGAATTTTTTAATTCAAAACTTTTTAAATAGCGTTTAATTATCATTATCATTATTATTAATATTATTATTTGAATTTTGAATGGTGCTTTTTGTTACACAGTTTCCCAGACTGTGTGTATTGTTGTTGATAATTTTGAAACTTTTGTTTCCTTTTGTTTCTCCATGTTTGTTGTTGTTGTTGTTGCTATTTTCGTGAAATTTTTTATTTCACGAAAATAGCAAAAATTAATAGAAACATAAATAACTAGAAAAAATAAAAAAAGACAATAAAAAACAAAAAGCAACAATAATTGTTTCAATGATATTGTACTTAAACATGTGCTACTACGTCGAGAGAGCATTGATGATGTGTGTGTGTATAATGAGTGATTAATTATTCAAGGTGTAAATCAACAATAAGTAACTAATTAGGGCAATGTTGTGGCGTGTCAAATGAGTAACTGAGTGGAAACTAATCTTGTAATGCCTGATTGATAGCTAATTAGCATCATATAGGGATGTCATAACATTTTAAGCTTCAAGTGCAACTACAAATGCTTCCAAAAATGCTTCACTTGAACTGTATCAAGGCCTTCCATCTTAGTCACACTAGCATATCACATCCTGAAACATTACAACTATTGTTAGAGTTGCTTCAGTTGTCAACTGCGTAGTACCTTGCAACAATAAATGTAGCTAGCATATGTTTCAAAATCCCAATCCATTACTTAAACAAAACTTGATAAATCAACAAAAAGCAACATGATACAACAAAAAGCAACACAATGTAACAAAAGCAACACAATGCAACAAAAAGCAACACATACAGTGCAACAAAAAGACAAAAAATAACATATCAAGTAGTACAACAAGCTAAGTATATAATTTAAGCTATTGAAGCATAATCCAGTATGTGTTTATCCAATTTTGATTAACAAAATCTTCATATATATAAACTAGCTATGTTTATTGTGTAATCTATATAATAACTATTATTCTATATAAATAGAACACATTTGAAAAGAATTTAAGGAATTAAATGATTTTTTTGTGTGATTACCTGCATAGTGGTGCACTGAGAGTAGCTACAATGTTCTTCATCTGCAAAAGCTCCCAAATATATTTTCTTCAACATTTTTGCATAAATGAAAAGTTATTCCTTTGAAAACTTCAAACCATTTCCATATTCTAAATTGATTCCTCTGGGAGTTCCTTACAAGGTTGAGCATTTTGATCATCTTTCAGTTTTCTAGTAATACTCATACTACAAAGCACATTTCAGAATCTGAAAAACAGTTTTAAGACCTATTAATACTTGTACTATAAATTAGATTTCAGAATTTTATAGTATAAGTTAAAGTTTGGTGAATTCACCTTGTCTTCTTTGTATTCATTAGATCAATATATATACAATATACATAATCGTTCGTTTCCCTAATGGATCGAATGTTGTTATGGGTCAGCACAAATCTCTCCACAACTAATGGTAAGGATCTATACAAGGAAAACTAATTAAAGCTAATAATACTACTAGCGTATGAATGGCATAAGGTAGGTAAATATATATGCTAATATACTATAAATAATATATATAATAGTAATGAGACATGGTGTTGACCAGTCGTGTGATGCCAAGCACGTGAGTGTGCTAATATGATGTATGCATGCCATGCATGCGTAACTTAACACGCCCCCGCAGTCGCAACAGAGGGAGGATGAATGGTGAGACTGGACCGGAAATCTTCAAACAAAACTCGAGGCAACCCTTTGGTGAAGATATCAGCGTATTGGTGACGAGACGGGACATGAAGAACTTTGATTTGTCCACGGGCAACTTTTTCACGAACAAAATGAATGTCCATTTCAATATGTTTAGTACGTTGATGCATGACGGGATTGCCAGAAAGGTAGACGGCGCTAATGTTGTCACAGTATACAACGGAGGCTTTGTGATGTGGATGACGGAGTTCAAGCAGTAGGTTACGCAACCAACATAGTTCGGCGACGGCATTAGCAACGCCCCTATATTCCGCCTCAGCACTAGACCGGGACAGAGTGGGTTGGCGTTTGGAAGACCAGGAGAGTAAGTTATCACCCAAAAATACACAATAACCGGAAGTGGAGCGGCGAGTGTCGGGACACCCATCCCAATCGGCATCAATATAGGCAACGAGATCCGTGATGGGTGATGAACGAAGATGAAGACCAAGATGTGAAGTGCCTTTGACGTAGCGGAGGACCCTTTTTAGAGCGTGAATGTGAGGCTCTCGTGGGTCATGCATGAATAGACATAACTGTTGTACATCGTAGGAGATGTCGGGCCGAGTAAATGTGAGATATTGTAGCGCCCCCGCAAGACTACGGTACATTGTGGGATCCTCAACCGATGGCCCGTCCGATGCACTCAACTTGGAGTGTGTATCGACACGGGTAGTAGCAGGATTACATGTGAGCATGCCGACCCGTTGCAGAATATCCGAGGCATATTGAGATTGAGAGAGAAACAAGCTGTGATGATTTCGGGTGACGGAAATGCCCAAAAAATAGGTGAGAGGGGCGAGGTCGGTCATGGCAAATTCTGCCGTGAGAGATGAAATAACCTACTGGAGAAAAACATTAGAGGATGCTGCAAGGATTATGTCATCTACGTATAACAGTAGATATGCTATATGAGTGCCTTGCCGTGTGATGAATAGAGAGTGATAACATTTACTATGTGTGAAGCCAATAGTAGTGATATATGTAGCAAAACGTTGATACCAAGCCCGTGGTGCTTGTTTAAGGCCATAAAGGGACTTTAGTAAATGGCAAACATGTGATTGACGGGATTTACCATGATAACCCGGGGGTTGGTGTATGAACACAGTTTCCTCAAGATTGTCGTGGAGAAAAGCGTTCTTGACATCAAGTTGGTGTAGGGGCCAATTGTGGGAAAGAGCTACAGTGAGTACCGTACGGATAGTAGCGGGCTTGACAACTGGGCTAAAAGTTTCATCACAGTCAATGCCAACCTGTTGAGAATTTCCGTTAACCACTAACTGAGATTTGTGACGTTCAAGAGACCCGTCCGACCTGTACTTGTGTTTAAAAAGCCACATGCAACGAATGATATTAGCATTAGGAGGACGAGGAACTAGCTCCCACGTCTTATTCTTAATTAAAGCACTAAATTCATCATCCATGGCCAATTTCCAATTAGGGTCATTAAGGGCCTGGATAGGAGATCTAGGAATGGGGGACAGTGTGATGGTGTGGCTGAGGTTAAACAGAGATTTTGGTTTGAAAATGCCGACCTGACTACGAGCAGTCATGGAGTGAGCACGCGAGGGGACAGTCGACAGGTTGTTATTGCATGGAGGGGCGGTGGGTTGTAGATGCACACTGGGCGGACTAGAGATGTTAGAAGGAGAATTATTGGGAGAGTGAGCATGGCATCAGGAAGGTGTACTGGGGGATGAGGTGGATTGGGAAAAGAGGTGGGGCATAATGGGAGTATGGGAAGGGGGGATGTGTGGCGAGTCAAGTGGATTGTCAGGCGGTGAAGGGGTAGGAGGTATTAAAGGATAGAGCCGATAATACAAATGGGTGGGGTCCATGGGATTTTTAGATGGGGAGGGGGTAGTGGTTTTGAAGGGAAAAATGTGTTCATCAAACGTTACATGTAAGTGGGGTCCACCGCACTTACATCGATACGGGGAGCTCCGTCAACGTGATGTACCTGGATACCTTCAGGCAGCTGAAGCTGGATAGAGCTCTGCTGAAGCCGATCAAGACACCGTTGTCCGGCTTCACCGGGGACTCTATCGACGCCGAGGGCACGATAGTCCTCCCCGTAGAGGTCGGTGACGGCCCCCACCGTGCCAGGATTGACATGGAGTTCATGGTGGTCAACCTCCAGTGCGCTCACAACCTGATCTTGGGGCGGCCAGCACTGGAAGACTTGGAGGCCATCATCTCCATGAAGCACTTGTGTCTGAAGTTCCCCACAAATGACGGCATCGGCTACGCCAGAGGAAACCAGAGGATAGCCAGGGCATGCTACCTCAAACTGACGAGGCCGGCCGAGAGGGAAGGTCAGAGGATAGACACCATCACGGCAACCGTTGCCAAGGACGAGGAGAGGCCATATGCTGAGCCGGCCGAGGAGGTCGAGGAGGTCCTTCTGAATACCTCCCGGCCGGAGCGGGTCCTCAGGATCGGGAAGCAGCTCCCCCAGGACCAATGAGACGCCATCCTCCTCGTCCTACGGTCATACGCCGTTGTCTTTGCGTGGAGCCCGGATGATATACCAGGCATCAGCCGCCAGGTGATCACTCACCGGCTGACCGTCGATCCGGCCTCCACGTCTGTCAAACAGAAGCGGCGCTACTTGTCCGCCGACAGGCGGGACTTCGTCAAAGGGGAGGTCGCCATGCTCCTCTCAATCAAACACATTAAAGAGGTGAAGTACCCGACATGGTTGGCCAACGTCGTCCTCGCCCAGAAACCGCCGACGTTCAGAATGTGTGTTGATTACACTGACCTGAACAAGGCGTGCCCCATGGACCCGTTCCCTCTCCCCAACATTTATCAGCTGGTGGACGAGACGGCGGGGTGCGAGTTGATGTCGTTCCTCGACGCTTTCAGAGGGTACCACCAAATCTCCATGCATGAAGATGACGCTGAGAAGACGACATTCATGACCCCAGAGGGAATCTTTTGCTACCTCGTCATGGCCTTCGGACTCAAAAACTCCGGCGCCACCTATACTAGGATGGTGGCCAATATCTTCAGGGTGGTCCTTGGCCGGACGATGGAGGCGTACGTCGACGATATGATCGTCAAGAGCAGGCAGGCCTCCTCCCACGCCGACGACCTCCGGGAAATCTTTGAAATTATGAAGGAGTTCAGGCTCCGCCTCAACCCCAAGAAGTGTGCCTTCAGCGTCCAGGGCGGCAAGTTCCTCGGCTACATGGTCAGCCGGAGAGGCATCGAGATAAACCCGGAGAAGACAAAGGCTATCATCAACATGGAGCCGCCCCACAACGTCAAGGAAGTACAGCAACTGACAGCGCGCCTGGCGGCCCTGAACTGTTTTCTCTCCAGGTCAGCCGAAAGGGCACTCCCCTTCTTTCAGATCATGCGTAAGGCAAATAGCTTCAAGTGGACGACGGAGTGCCAGGAAGCATTCGACGAATTGAAGAGGTACCTATCGTCCCCGCCCGTGCTATCCAAGCCTAAAGCCGGCGAAACCCTCTTCTTGTACTTAGGGGTGAGCACGTCGGCCATCAGCTCCGTGCTCATCCGTGAGGACGAAGGGGTGCAAAAGGCCATCTTCTACATGAGCAAGACACTCAGGGAGGCCGAGCTCAGGTACTCCCCCATTGAGAAGACGGTGCTGGCCATCGTCCATACGGTGAAGAAGCTGGGACACTACTTCCAGGCCCATGCCGTCCATGTGCTGACCCAGCAGCCTCTCGGTGCACTCATGAGGAGCCCCACCAGCTCCTCTAGGATGGTGAAATGGGCAATCTTCCTCAGCCAATTTCAAATTGAGATCAAGCCAAGGCCATCTATCAAAGGACAAGCCTTGGCCGACTTCGTCACTGAATGCATAGCAAGGGAGACGGCCATCGCCAACCCTGGGCCGGAGCCGGACGATACATGGATCCTATTCACTGACGACTCGTCGGCCGCAAAATCATGCGGTGGCGGCGGCGTCCTCATATCCCCTGAAGGATTCAGAGCTTACTATGCCATCCGCTTCAACTTCAGGGTATCCAACAACGAAGCCGAGTATGAGGCCCTCCTCAGCGGTCTCAGACTCGCCGCCGGCCTCAAGGCCAAGCACCTCAAAATCAAGTGCGACTCCAAACTGGTAGTGGGCCAGGTGGAGGGATCGTACGAAGCAAAGGAAGGCCGGATGAAGCAGTACAAACAAGCAGCGGAGGAGCTGCTAAAGGCGTTCGAAACCCACGAGATCACACAGATCCCAAGGGCCGAGAACGCCGAGGCCGACATCCTCTCCAAACTCAGCTCGGACACTCCGGAGCACATCTCCCAGCTGGCCAAGATCGAGGAGTTGAGCATGTCTAGCATCCATGCCAGCCCCGTCTTGTGCGTCCAACATCGACCAGAGGACTGGATCTCCGACATCGTCACCTTCATCGCAACAGGAGAGCTCCCCCCGGACGAGGAGAGGGCCAAACTTGCCAAACTCAGGGCCCCAAGTTACACCATTGAAGATGGCAAACTCTACAAACGATCCTATAATGGCACTCTCCTTCGATGCCTCCACCAGGATGAGGCCGGCGTGGCCATGGAAGAAGTTCATTGTGGTGTTTGCTCCTCGCACCAGGGCCCTTTCAGCATGTCCCGGCGTCTCGTCGTCCAGGGCTTCTTCTAGCCGACGATGGCACGAGACTGCGCCGACCTGGCCAGGAAGTGTACCACATGCCAGGTACTCCAGAAGGCCCCTGGTCGGCCAGCCGTCAACTACGCCCCCGTCAGCACTGCAATTCCATTCTCTAGATGGGGGATTGACCTGGTCGGCCCCCTGCCCAGAGCCGCTGGGAACAACCGCTACATCATCGTCGCCGTCGACTACTTCACCAAGTGGGTCGAGGCGGAACCCCTGGCCAGCATCACGGGGGCCAGATGCCAAAAATTTGTTTACAAAAACATCATCACACGCTTCGGCGTCCCCAAGGAGATTATATCAGACAACGGCACCCAATTTGAGGCAGCCCCTTTTCAGGAGCTCCTCCGGGAGTTTGGGGTGAAGCATCGTTTCTCCTCCGTTGCCTACCCTCAGGGCAACGGGCAGGTCGAGAACGCCAACAGGACAATCATGGAGGGGCTGAAAAAGAAACTCCAGGCCGCAGGGGGTAGTTGGGTCGACGAGCTCCCCAACATCCTGTGGTGCTACAGAACCACGCCGAGGAGGGCAACAGGTGAAACGCCTTTCGCCCTGTGTTACGGCTTTGAGGCAAAGGCACCCACGGAAGTTGCCATCCCCATCCGGCGGGTGGAACAATACGAGCCTGACGCCAACGAAGAGAACATGAAGATTGACCTGCATCTGGTCGACGAGAGGCGTGAGCAAGCTTACGTCCGAGCGGAGAACTACCGGCGTCAAGTGAAATCATACTATGACGCCAAGGTACGTTCCCGGGAATTTCAAGTAGGGGACTACGTCCTCCGCCGGAGGGAAGCAAGCCAGCCGACAGAGGGTGGCAAGCTAGCATTGAAGTACGAAGGGCCCTACATCGTCAGTGCCGTGGTCAAACCCGGCACCTACAAGCTTAAACGCCCGAATGGGTCCAATGTACCACGAACATGGAATGTACACCATTTGGTGAAGTTTTATCAGTAACCTGAAGGAGGTGCAGACGGCGAAGCCCTCACCCCTTAACGGGTTACTGATTGAACACCACCCTCGGCCTCGAGCCACTTATGAATGAAATCATGTTCCTCTTGATTTTTTCCGGAATTCAATGTAAAACATTAACAGGTGCCCTCATCGGCCACCTTAGAGCGAAAGGCTCAGGTATGGCCGACGTAGCCCCTTACATTTGCAGCCTACGATCGACAAGATCAGGCGTTCCATTGTATTTTGTATCAGCGAAGGGCTCAGGCCTAGCTGAGAGAGCACATCGTCCTGGCCCCGTAAGCCTAGAAGTGAAACGCTCAGGCATGGCTGACGATGTCCCCAGGACGAGGGGCCCGCAAACGGCCCACGTCTTGAAACGGGAAGCTCACCGCGTCGTCCACGCGCCAGATCGCAGGACGACAGGCCTGAAATCATGGACGAGGTGGCAAAATCCCAAAACTCAGGGATGGGCAACGACAGCCGTTGGAAACCGACCAAAAGTCTAGCCCGCGTCATAAATAGGCGACGGGACCCGCCCTGAGATCACGGACGTTATAAACGAAGTCCGAACCGGCTGAAGGACGAGCACACCCTTCGGCCGAAGCCTGAAAGAAGGATACTCCCCTGAAATAGGGAACAAAAACAAAAAAAAAAGAAAAAAAAGAGGGAAGCCGAGGACCGCGCGCCCTTGCCGGCCTCGAGCAATGGAAAAATAAAATCCCCACAACCCCGACCAAACTTGGCTAAGTACATATCAGTTGAACACAAATGTAGTACCACTAACAGGTGACATGGACGATACAGCCACACGTCCACCACAGACAAGGGCATCGTCAAGGACGAAGCACACGCCTATAAAACCCTAACCAGTGGTTGGGTGACACGCGAGTGGCAACTTTCATCGGCCACAGCTTTCGAAGCATCAACACTTGGTAAAAAGGAAAAAAGAGAAAAAGAATTACAATCCTGAAAGATGACCAGGACGAAGCGGGCAGTATCACATCCGCGTAAGAATCAAACAATCAAGGGACAATCCCTACTGGCCACAACATCCCGGATGGCCGATACAGGCACTGAAACCCAGGCTGTTGGTCAAGCGAAAGTTCTTTGGGGATTTGTTCGAATGTTTACCAAACACTTAGAGAAAATTCTGAGGAAAAAGGTTCCTTAAGAAGGAACTATGTCCTAGCCGATGAAGGTAGGGCCATCTCTTTGGGAAAGCAAGGGGCACCCTCATCGGCCACAAAGCCAGACCTTGGCCGATGAAGTTAGGGCCATCTCTTGGCCGACAATGGTACCACAAAGAAGGAACTATGTCTTGCATTTATACTTAGAAAAATCTCTAAGTATTTAAATGGAGAAACTCTAGACGAAGCGTACACCTGTATACTCACAGGCCGTTAGCTACCTATGTCTTGCATTTGTCCTTAGAAAAATTTCTATGTTCAACGAACTAAGTTCAAAGTGCCCTTATCGGCCACAACACAAGGATCCAGGCCGACCTTCCTGATCAGATCAGAAACAAGGGAACACGACGGCCACGAAATACACTGGGCCGACCACAACGACATTGGTTCAGCACTTAGGGATATTCCCAAACCATTGGTCAACACTGAAAGAGATTCAGTACCAAGACAATGAGAACACCCATCCACTTGAAGGTAGACACTTAGAAAAATTCTAACAAAAAAGACGAATGGGACTACGCCAGGACGCAGCGGACACCTCATCTGGCCCGCCTCAGTCAGGAAGAAAAGAAAGACACTAAGACATATCCTATCTAAGTGGATCCAAAACACTTAGGAAATTCTTGGACAAATCCCAAGTGTTACGACAGCAAAGAAACACCGGCCAGGCCGACCAGGCCACCAGACCGGATGGACTACCTCACGGACGTAGCAAACACTCGCGGGTGACCTAGGTTGTAACTCTTACACTTAGACAAATTTCAGAATTGAAATGGCAAAAGGAAATAAACACACAAGAAATTCAAAGCCGAGCAGGACACCAAAAATTTCATTCATAAGCAATTCAGTACAATGGTGGGCGCTTCGGCCATTACATCAAGTGGGCAAAAATAAAAAATTAATTACAAGGGAGCGGGGAGTAGCCGATCAATCCTCTTGGGCGCCTCCATCCTCGGCTGGCTCTCCGACATCTTCGGCTCCCTCCTCGGCCTCCGTCTCCTGGTCAGCGGCAGCCGCAGAACTGATGGCATCGTCCAGGAAGTCAAACTCCGTGTAATCCGGCTCGCCGAGGCCGGAACTCTCGATTGGGGACTCCCGCTCCGAAAGAGGAAGCTTGGCCTGCTCCTCAGGATCTTTCATCAGCTTGGGAAGCTTCAAGTTCCGCCTAGCCCACCCGGAGGTATAATTCATGGCTTTGAGGGCACGAGATAGCCGCCGACACAGGAGCCTCTGCATCCGCTCTTGGCCCATGTTATAGTACACGGCCATCTCCCTGCTAAAATACTCCTGGCCGGCGGGGGAGTTCATTCCCCAATCTTCAAGCCTGGCGGCCACCACTTCATAACACCAGGAGAGCCGCTCATCGGCCTTCCACCCCTCGGCCAAGAACTGCTTAACGGCCTCATCAGCAGCCTTCCCAGCGGCAGCCTCGGCCTCGGCTTTTGCCTTCACGGCTTCATCGTTTTTGCGCCGTTCGGCCTCAAGTGCCCTCTGGCTCTCCTCGAGTTTGGCCAGGGCATCGTCCCTGGCTGCAGCGGCCTCGTCGGCCCTCTGTTGCAAGGCCTTGGCATCCTCCCGGAGCCGATCCAAACATGCCACCGCCTCATCGGTCGAGGCAGCCTTCTGCTCAAGCTCTTTCAGACGAGCAATCTCTCGGTGCTGCCTCTTGTGGCTCTCCATGAGCATGAAGGCACCCTGCACAAAAAAAGGCAAACAAAACTCAGGCAAACGATTCCACCCGGACGACGAGAAAAACGACAAATAAAAGGAAGGGAACTTACTTGGACGAGGAGGTCCATCCCACCTTCGTATACCTTCACGTCCCCGAGCCTCTTCAGATAGGCCCTATCTTTGGCCGGCATGGCCTGGGCCAGGACATCGTGGCCGAGGACGACATCATCAAAAACACCCCCGCCGACGGGGTATTCCACCATCTTCTGGTAGGTGGCAGCGGCAATCTCCTTGTCGGCCCTCTTCGTCCGTGGCTCCTGGACGAGAGGGAGCGATTGGGCAGCATCGCTTGGAGCAGCAGTGAGGTCCACAACGGGACCACTGTCGTCCACACTTGGGACGGTCAGAGTGCCGGCCTCAGTAGCCTGGGAAGGAGACGGTGCCCCCTTCGTCTTCTTAGTGACGTTTAGGCCGGCCTCAGTCAATTTCTTCTAGCCGTCAGTGGGAGGCCTCTTCTTCTTGGATTGGGCAGGCTTCGGGGCCGCACCAGCAGTAGCCCCGCCCCCCTCAGCCGCGGCACGTGTTGCCGCCTCGGCCGCCTTTGCAGCCAACTCCTCGGCCGCCTTGGCCTTGGCAATAGCCATGATTGAACGGCGATCCATGGCAAAATCTACACAAAGGAAAACGAACAGATTAGCAAGGCAAAAGAACGAATAACAAAGGAACAAAGCCGAAAAAATAATTACCATCAGCCTCAGCAGGAATGCCCAAATCCGGGCCGTCGGCCTCTTCGAAGGTGGTGGTCATCCTCGGCCAGAGTTGGATATCGTCCTCTTTGTCGCCATACACATGGTATCTTAAGAAGCCGAGGGCGGTCATCTTGTATTCAGTGATGTAGTCTTTCACGCTCCTCGGCCCCCCTTCCAAGAACGCCTCCACCTGAGCGTCCAAGATAGAACTCCTCGGCGGGTCTTGCAGATTGAACCTCCCGGTATGGCCGAGAGAGGGAAACTCGGTGCCATTCTCACCAAGGGATACAAAAACGAACTTGCTCTTCCACCCATGAATGGATGAAGGCAAGTTCGTGAAGCTCCTCTTCTTCGGCAGCTGTTGAAGAGTAGCATAGGCCGCACAGTTTTTGTGGCTTCCTCGGCCTATCTGATACAGATTCATGAACAGAGCCGTCGTCGGCCTGTAGCCCAGCTCCTCACAGCGGAGCAAAAACCCCACCATCAATGAGTAGCTGTTCGGCGTCAGCAAGGCCGGAGGGAGCCCCACCATGTCAAGATATTCGGTAATGAAGGGATGAAGGGGAAACCTTAGCCCCTTGGCGAAACTCATCGGGTATACTCCAAAGTATCCCGGTGGCGGATGAAGTACATGGTCCGTCGGCCTGGGTGCCCTAACCCGCCCGTACGGCCCCACGTACATCTGGGCAACCAAGTAGTCAGCCGCGCTGCTCTCCGGCTTGATCAAGAAGATATTTGTGAGATCTAGGTAAGAGAGGCCCGGCCCGCTCTTCGGTCTCCTTATCCTCTTCGGCTTATCTACTCCCTTCACGGCAGACACCGGTCTAGGGCACGGAATAACAGCTGAAGTGGACGCCCCGTCCACCACTCGGGACGCACCTGCATCCTCACTTTTTGAAGATGAGGCGGACTCCTCGTCCTCACCTTCGTCGTCCACCGGCTCTCCGGACTTGTAAGGACTTAAATGCTGTATCTCCTCCTCGAACTCCTCAAGCACCTCATAGTCGAGTGACCTAGTGGAGGGCTGGTCGTCGTACGGATAGTACTCTTCGTTTAAGCTCTTCATCATAACAACTACTACGAGCCTAAGGGGAATAACTTAGGATCTAAGGGTGTTCAAGCACCTAACACTAGATCACTAGCCTAGGAAGCAAAGTATGCAAAGTACAGAAGATTGCAATGAACACTAACCTTGAACACGAAGAACACGAAGAACACGAGCTTGGGAGTTTATCTCTCTAGAATTTTGGCCAGCACTTCGACAACTCAGATTGCAAATGAGATTTCTGGTCGGAGGGGGAGGGGTATTTATAGAACCCCCCACCCAACGGTCACTACACGTGGCACCCTCCCAATGGCTACATCAACGGCCGCCAATGGGAGGCCACCACGTCACCAATGGGCCAAGCCCAACCTACATATCAAAAGCCCACCGGCAAATCAGACTCTACGGCCTATACGCTTGCCGGCTTCACAAGTGCCAGCAAGCGCCCACGACGGCCTATTTGCTTACCAAGATCACAAATGCCAAACAATGAGGGGATGACAACGCTAGGAACGTAATGAACGCCTGTAACGGCCACAGAACCAAAGGAACAAAGAACTCACAGCCATCGGCTCCTCGTAACGACCCTTGATGATAACTCTTTACAAGCGATCTGCGCACAAGGGTTCTCCCACAGGGTTACCTTGGCTAGAAAATCGTCATGAGGGTTGGATTCAGGGGCACTACGGAGAGGCCGCTTCGGCCAGGGACTCAAGCAACTCCTTCACCCCTCACTCTCTTCGGCCTGAAGCAGTGGGGGACTGGGGGGACTACATCGGCCTCAACAAAACAAAAGGAAAAATACAAACACGAATGTAACCACGAAGCATGGCCACAACGTCCATGTATCACATAACATCATCAACAACAGCCAACAGGCCACCTAAGGCAAGGACATTCATCGTCCCCTGCCAACCGTTAACCATAAGGGGCTCTTCGGCCAGGGACACGAAAGCCAGTCAGCGACGACCAAAAAGAGTACGCAAGCACCCTTACCGGCCACCCAAAGGAAAGGACACCACCGCCCTCAAAGCAAGGTTCAACCTCAACAGCCTCATCGGCCCAAATGTAAACCTCAACCATCAACGTCCAAGAAAGGGGAAACGTGCCTTCAACGGCCACCATCGAAGCAGAACTCTCATCGTCCCCAAACGAACACACCAAGGAAACAACGGCCTCCCCGTCCACAGCAAGGAGCAGGTAACGGCCAAGCACAAGATTACCAAGATGGAAACAGCGCCAGCCCCACAACGGCTAACGGCCTGGGAGTGCCCGCATCATCCAAAAGCACCAAAGCACGGGAATCTACTCTCCTTCACTTCGTCTACGTCTCAGCTTAGAGAGTGGGGGACTCCTGATGGAGTATATGGGTATGAGCCCTCGGACCCACATACTCAGAAGAACAGAAAGCACAAGACACTGAGTGGTGCCCTCGTCAGCCAAGGGACCCCCGTCGGCCGAAAAGGTGCCAACTCAGAATATGGTCCTGAGTCCAAGGAACCCGGGTGCCCTCGTCGGCCGCGCCCTCGTCGGCCGTGCCCTCGTCGGCCACAAAGACTCCACAGAACCAGATTCTACACTTACTTATTTGTACAGCCCATTAGTGGCTTTGTATTCGGCCCAGTAGCGGTCCAGTTGTAGATGGGCCTCCCAAGCCCAAGGCTTGGGAGCCCAACCCGTATTTTCTCTATAAATACTCCCCTTGGGAGTAGTTATAGGGGTTACAAATTCATTCTATTGAAGCATATATTGCACTTCTCTCTCTAGCTCTGACTTCTCTCTAGATATACTCTATCACACTTGTATTTGTTATTTTTATTGTTGATTACGTGGTCTCCATAGTCTATGTATGTATGGTCAGCATATAAATTATTTCCAAATTAATAATCTCAGAAATATCTAACATTTAAAGATGAAGTTAAGTTACTACAGAGTACTTTGCAAGCTCAAATAAAACTAAAATCATAGTTACAATTAGGGGAATCCAAACATTTCATCTTATATGCAGTACATCAACTTCAAGACCTAAAAAAAGCCCCATTCACAAGAAAAATGGCAAGAATTTCTTACATTTCTTAGATTAATAAATGATTGAAGTTACAAGGAAAAGAAACCCATTAACTTTCGGTTTCATAAACGTATATAACTAACAATCTCAAAAGTTCAATTATTAAATACAATCGGAACTAAAATTTTAATTTATGATTCATTTACCTTGATATATATTAATGGAAACAGGGGGGTTTATATGACACGTAGGTGCGGAAGTGCAACAGACAGGCGGCCGCGACGGTGGCTGACTTGCAAACAGGCTGGGCATGTGGTGGGCCAACGGTTTGGGGCAGCCGGCAGGGCACGCTACCGCTCTGAGTTTCAGGCGCAATGGTGTACAGACCTGCAGTCTCCGTGGATGCTGAACTGCACTCTCCTCTTCAAAGTTCGCCTTCGCTTAGACTTTTTCCGCATCGAAGGAACATAGTGAACGATTCAGAAAGGGGAAACCCTAGCTGAACGAGACGACAATCACCCAAGAAGAAGACAAGCAAGGAGTTGGAGTGAGGCGGTTGTGCGTCCACAATCGATCGATCTATTGTTGAAAGAGTTAGGGTTCGTGCTCTCTGGAAGCGGCGGCGGCGTTCAACGTCCAAGCGACGGGTTTAGGAGGAAGGGAATGAGAGAAGGGGGAGGGGGATCGGAGGTGAAGGAAGTAGAATGTAACAATCGTATAAATGTGTTAGGTTTAGGAAATTTTAAAAATTAAAATTAAATTATAAATTCAGCTCAAAGTGTCCCAATTATGTGTTGATGTATTAATGTCATTAGTTACTGATAATCGTCAACCTCCAATATCAAACCAGGAAGAAATTGGGAACTCCAAATTCAACAGACGGATTTGCCATAAATCAAAGTTCATCACCTCAGAAAACTGTCTGCCTACGGAGAACCTGAATACGCAACTCAAACTTTACAGGAAATCTTAGCAAAACAAAAGGCGACATAGCATGAAGACTAGATCGCAGTCTAGAGATTTTCCTTGGTTCTAGTTTTTGTTTTTTTTACTCTGTAATTTTCTTTTTTGTACTTTTTTATTTTTTTCTCTTCTTGCATTGTACTTTTATTGTTCTGAATAAAATCTTCTTTAAAAAAATCAGTGTCGTAAATGTATTAGTGACATTATAGTGTCACGGGACAAATGTCACTCTAAGCTGTTTTTCTAGTAGTGTAATAGACTAGTATGTGGATTAACTGATGACTATATTCTACTAGTCATGAGTATAAAGATATCAAGTTAATAACATAGATGCTTGTTAGTGAACAAGTTAATTGGACAGACCCAACTTGAGGACACTGCTAGGTTATATGTCATCAGTGTTGTCCTCAATAATGATGAGGTGCTATATTCTTATACTTGAGATAATCATGGTTACTTGCATGTGAATTAATATGTATTAACACCATTAAATGTTATCTTTAAATGGGTAATTATAAAGGTGGTGATTGTACATATTATGAACCATGTAGTGGTATGTGAATTAATTTACAAGATAATTTTTATCACTCTCGTATAGCGAGAGAAAGATATCTATTGGGTCCCTTGACAAATAAGATTAATTAGCATGGCCATGCTCAAATTAGGTGTCATTTTTTAAAGATTAATCTCACTTGGTAATCAAGAAATATTAATTGAGAATGACAAGGATGACACGACCTAACCTTGTCTCAATTGAGATATCGTTTGACAAAAGAGAATTATTAGCACAAATTAATCATTAAAAGATTATGTCAAATTTAATTGACATTTATATATTTTGGATAGTCATAATGCCTTGCTAGAGGCCGCTTATGATTTGTGAGACTTGAATTAATTTTCTAGTCCACTGCCAACGATATATAAACCTACAGGGTCACACACCTAAGTGATTTGGATCATTAATGTTCGTTAATAACATTAAAATAGCCGAATTAGCCCAATTTGAAGTAGGTTTTCGAATGGTATTGGGCTAGGGTCTCCAGGAGAGTTTTATTAGTTATAAAACTCCTTCTTTCCTCCTCTTATAAACGGGGCCAAGGAGACCCACGAATTTTAAGAGTTAAAATTCACATCTCAAAAGCTAGAGAGAGAGAGAGAGAAAGAAGAGAACGCTAGCACGTTCCCTGTGGCCGATTCAGTCACGTGCGTGTGGATACCGATAGAGCTCGGGATTGTTTTCTCGGACTGTCTAACATCCTTGCTTAAGATTGCTATGTAAGTCTCTCTTATATCTTGTAATTTTGTTTATAGTAAGAAACTCAGATCTTGTTGTTTACTTTTGGGCAGTATTTTTTTTTGTTTATTCCGCTGCGTTTTTTGCCCGAAATCCAACAGTGGTATCAGAGCCTACGGTTCTTTATTATATTCGGGTTACCTGATTTAATATATAATCAGTAATTTGATTATTTTGGGATTTTTTGGAATTAATTTTTATTAATTTCGGAATTAGTTTTTTTATTATTTTCGGAATTTATATGTGTATTTTATATTCCGAATTTTTTGTAAGGATGTGATATTCGAATATTTCCAATTTGATCCAATATATATTCACAATTATATTTGGAATATTTTGTAATATTATTTATTATTTTTTGAATCAGATGTGAATGGAATTAGGAATTCGATAAAATCCTATCCCTAATTATTCGGAAGAGATCTGAATGGACATGAAAATTCAACAGTTTGAATTGGATCCGAATTGATACTCATAATTTATGAGTATAAGAATATTTTATGATATTATTTATTATTTTTTAGATCAGATCTGAATGGAAGTAGGAATTAGGAGTTTGATATTATTTATTATTCATCCTAATTATTCGGAACAGGTATGAATGGATATCAAAATTCAATTTTTTTGAATCAGATCTGGTTTATTTTCAGAATATTATTTTAGTTTTAGGATATTTGGTTTCTAATTTTTCGGATGAGATCCAAATTATTTTGGCAACCGCCGGCTAATGAGCTGTTTTTTGAATAAATTTATGTTATTTCTTTTATGTTTTAATTATCAATGAAATATGAATTGAATTAAAACAAAGCAAGGGTAGAATTGGAAAGCTATTCTTGTTTAGAAAATTTTTAAGTTATGGTCCTTTGTTCTGGTCTGGGACTGAAAACGGTCCAAGTAAAAACATCATTACTCATTTAGGTGTGTAAAATAATAAATTCATTATAATAAGTACTTCGTATTATGGAAGTATGATTTGTAAGAATATTTTCATTTCATTTTTATATTATAAATAATTTCCAATAAATATATAGTTCGTCAAAGTTTTAAAGATGACAAAGTTTTTTGAAACTATTTAGTATAAAGTATTGATCTATAAATCTATTGACTTACTCAAACAACTCAATTACTCATTTAGGTTAGCAAAAACTTTATCTAGTTGAATTGTGGTATGTGATTTTGATTGAAGTATTGAATATTTATAATCTTAATAACTTATTTATGTGCATTAATATTTTTTATTTATGAAGCATTTACTTCTTCATTACTACTTCTGTTTCGCTAAGGTTGTCTCATCTTTCTTTTTCTGTCCGTCCTACTAAGATAGTCCGCTATTTTGCCAAATTTGGTAAAGTTTGCTTTTAAACAATTCTTACTTTATCAATTCAATATTAATTATAATAACCACATAAACCCACTTCTTTAAATAACCACATCACCTCCGCATGTCCAAATGTTAGTAGAACGGAGATAGTAATATTTTGAATGAACATGATTCGGGGTACTGTGCAAAGAGAAAAAACAAATTAAAACAAGAGTTGATTATTAAATCGCTTGTCGACTCTATGGATCAGTACGCATTAAGAAACGAAATGTCTATGTGACTGTCTAGGGACTCATAATTGTTGTAGGTGGCCATGTGTCTAGGACATAGGAACGGACATGTCGTGCCAAATTAAAGTCTATACCGTCCCCATTATTCTAAAGATTCGTGGTAAACACATGCCAAATTTGGTACAAGATCCATGCCAAATTATGTGCAAAAACAATTTATGGTCAGCTTATGTATATGATGGAGAGAACCTTAGAATAAGTCTCATAACTAAAAAGTATTAGGTCTGGTACCAGTACGGTTCTCATATATAAAATTAGTGGAATCGTTATAAAAAACTTAACGAACAAAATCAGTTCGGTTCCTATATAAAAAATTAAAAACCATTATCGAACCGAACCAAAACTAAACGGTCCGATTCTTGCTTTTTTCCCACAAAAAATAAGCACAATTTATTTTCTACCACACAAGATGTTGAAAACTCAAAACACAAGGAATAAATATTTTTTGAAGCTTTAATCATTTCGTAAACACTTGATTTATATTTTCTGAATTTTCATTTGTAAAAAAGATTGGAAAATAGCTGTTATTTGATATCCATAAACATTTGATATATATGGTTGTAGAAAAAAACAAGACGTCAAGTTGAAGTACGACCAAACTTGAAAAACACATTGAATTTGCATGTACAAATTAAATGTAAACATTATTACATTTCACATAGTGGAGTACTATTTCCAATAGATCTCACAATTACAATCATCTGAAATATTGTAAAGTAAAAATCTATGGAACCAACACATATTTATTTGGGTTACTTTTATAATTATGAAATCTATGTGATGGAACATGATTTAATGTGTAAAGGAGAGTTTAATGTATTCACCCTCGTATATAATAATTTATAAATTTCGTTATCATCAGTTAAATTTATATTGTTGTGTTCCTAAATGTCATCGCTGAAAAAGATGACTCATCAGCCTGATAAACCGGAAAACAAGGTCACCAAACAGGCTCTTAATGTTATAATTACTACTATTATTACTAGTTATACTTTCAATTTTATTTTATTTTATTACTAACAGTTCCTCAGACATATTTTTTGTAGGAATCAAGAATCAAATTGTTAACAAAGAATAAGAATCAAACCGAACTGAACCAGATATTAAGAGTTCGGTTACCGCGGATTTCCGGTTCTTGGTTCCCAAAGTCCCACCCTAAAAAGTATGCTAGTGGAGAATGGAGTTTTAAGAAAAATTATGTAGATGGCAGAGGTACATCTCAGTCGAGATAACGTAAAAAATGTTATACAAGGTGATTTTCATTAAATTGAGTGCTACAATAAAGATTACGTGTTAATGGTAACTTCAATCTTACTTATTTTAATTATTACACAATTGAACTGATAATCAAAAATTACGTGTTTAGTAAAAAAAGTTAATTGATAAGATTGATAAATTGAAAAACAGAATCACCAAACGAGCTCTAAATAAGAAAAATGTGATGCTGACATAACTTTGAGCGATCATAAAATTGGGAATATTATGGGTAATCATTTGAGGGGTTATCCATACTTTGACTATCTTTGTATAATTTAGATGGGTCGGTTGGATCATGATTTACTTTTCACATTTCTCCTTTTGAAACCTTATTTTCAAACTATAGGATAAGATAGAAGGACTTTATGTCAATGAGTTATGATAGGAAATGTAATTTGTTGTTAGGAACTACCTAATTTACTTTATTTTTTTTCTTCAACATCACTGGAAATTGATGGTTTGGGCGGACATAAGTAAAAAGAGATTCGATTTTTTGAAATGTTTTGGGAATAAGGTTTGATTGTTGTTGATGTTGTTCTCATGTTGATTTTACTCTTGAAAAGAAAAATAACCACATACTAGTCATCCACTCCTTTTGGGTTGGTAATATAAAAGTAGAGGCGAAAAGGATTAGAGTGTGAAACCTACCAAAACTGACTGATTAAAAACTGAAACCGACCAAAACTATATCGATAAAACCGAAATGGTGAAACCGAACCGGCGAACACCCCTAGCTTGTACATGGGTTCATCTTCAACGCTCGGTAGAGATTTCCGCTATGGAGGGCATCCGTGAACAGGGTGATGCTTATTGACTGATCTCAGTTTTCAACTTTTAGGGTCTCGTCCCTCCCCCGAATAGGGAATTTGGACATAGTTTCGCTCACCCCTTATCCTATGTACGTTAGTGAGATAACCGAAATGTTTCTTCTGCGTCACATTATATGCAATAATTTCATCTACAATAATTTCAATCAATTCAACAAAAAAAGTAACTCTAGTTTTACTTGTTTTGATTATTACACAATCCAACGCGTGTAATACTTTGACTTGACACGATTATTAATGAAGTGGTTGAAAAAGTAAAAGTTGTGGTTGAGATATGAGTATAATCGAAGTGAAATGTTGTAAACCACATATTTCTTTCCAAAAAACGGAAATTTTACACTTATTTTGGGAGAAGCCAAAAAGGAAAGTAGGATAGGTAAAATGGGACGGAAGAAGTATATTTTTATATTCAATATCGATCTCATATGATACATTAAATGAATTTTTAATATATTTTATGTAAACATTGGAGCAAAAATAAAAAAGTTATAACCCGGATTTTTATACTTAATCCAAATTTAGAAATTTGTCCATGTTTAAGAAATTCCAAAATAAGCAATGGAAGATCTAAAATCCTACATGCCGTTGTGAAGTAGACATTTTGCAGAAAATAACACGAATGTTCTACAAATCAAACATGGTTTTTAAAAATTGAAATCTAGCTAAAGATTATATGATGGAGATGATGATCAAAAAATTTAACTATTCCTCCCTCCGTCTCATTGGACTTTGCCAACTTTCTTTTTTTTGTTCAAAAAAACTTTGCCACATTCCTATTAAAGCAACTAATTTGTGGTTTGCACATTTATCTCTCATCTGCACAAATCTCAACCACACAGTTTTTACTATTCTTATTTGTTATTGACCTATTTTTTGTTGACAATACTAACATATATTGGACATCTTCTTTATTTAGAATGTTATAGAATCCATTTGGTAACATTGAAATTGGCTAAATCGGCTGAATGAAATTTTGGGTCTAACATTTGAAATTGATCATTTTAAATTATGGAAAAAGAACATTTGAAATCTATTTTATTAATAAAATAGAAAAAAGTTATATGAAAAATAACTAAAAATGATCATCTACAGTAATTTTAATCAATTCAACTTGAAAAGTAACTTACGTCTTACTCATTTTGATTATTACACAATCTAGCACTCGATAATTAGTTATATTTTTATATATTCAATATTGATCTCATACGAAAGATTACAAAAAATTGTGAATTCTGATATTTTTTTGTAAAAGTTGGAGCAAAAATGAAAAATTATAACGATTCAAGAAAAAATTGGGGTTTTGATACTTTGGGCCCCCCACCCACTGCAATTCCCAGCCGGCTGCCTTCTTCCATGCCTTGGGTTATTCGGTACTTTGAAGTAAAAGTGGCGACATGGCTTAGAGATAGCAAATTAGAGAACATGGCTTAGAGATAGCAAATTAGAGAATTGTGCATATTTAGACACGTATGATGTTTTGAGGGCAGTTTTATCTTTTAATGAGCTATATCTTTTTTTTATAAATAGATATCAAACATCTCTAACACTCCAAAAAATAACGGGATTGACATGAATTTATTGAATATTTCGTGTCAAATAGCTCATGTCAAACTGTTTTTGACACGAGTTTGACATATTCCTGTCAAAATTCCTGTCAATTTTGAAGAATTCTCTACCAAAATTCTCTTCCAATACTGTGTTATTTTTGTAGTGCAAACAAACACCTCTAATGATTCCGTAATCTCGATTTACTGTTAGGCTCTGACCCTCGGTTTAACGTTCGTGACCAAACTAGCATGCTTACATACTTTTTTTTGGATGAACCTGTAAATATATATATCATCCGAAAAATAACATGTACACATGCGTCCAAAACTAAAAGGCAACCTACCAACAAAGGGTCGGTCCAAATAGATGTAAAATTGAAGTATGGAGAGAATAAATTCAAACAGAAGCTTTTTTGGATACTTTCGACATTTGATAATTACGTCATTTTCAATGGAACCAAAGACTCACTATTTTTTGGCTTAGGAATATGATGGAATAAAGCAAAATGGCTCACTAAGCTGTCTGCGTTTCTTTGTTATGAAGTAACAGTCAATCTGTGCAATTTTCGACGCGATTTTCACTATGGGTCATTCAGAAACAGTTTTTCTGTGCTTTAGTACAGAGGTAAGACTGCGTACATTCGACTCTCCCTTACCTTACCGTAGATGGGAACCTTTGAGACACTAGGGTGATGATGATGATAATTCCATGTTTGCGTTGCTTGACCGTACTCAGTGTCCCTTTATTTCTTTTACACTCATTACTCAATAAATTGTCCATATACTGATGTAAGTGTATTGAAAAATAATTTCAATATTCAACTTATTTAGTGACATAATGGTACTAATAATTTCTGGACCATTTGCTTTATTTGCGATGTACGGCTCCCTGAATATTACACACGGGACAATGCCACAATGGTAGTGTTTTTAACTTAGTCACTTAATAGTAGTGTTTTAACAAAATATTATTCCGGATCCCACTAAAATTGGGACATGAGAAAATGGTGAGGTTATTAAGAAATGTGAGTTTATATGGTGAGATTATTGAATTGATAAAGTAAAAATGATTTATAACCACAAGAATTTTATCAAATATGGTACGAGGCATGCAATCTTACAGGACGGACCGAAAAAAATGAAACAATCTTAGCAGGATGGAATAACAGAGATTCATGCACTCTAATTTAAGAATGGTTTCTTCTTTTATTCTTTAAATATGATCAAATAAGTCATGTTTTACAAAGAAAGCTTACATATTCCTATTTTAAGAAAATTCCTTTCTTTTACTCTTATTTTGATCAATTTCTATTTTAACTAATTCTGATATATTGAGATGTTTTTGAGGTTGAGTGACCAAAGAGAAGTTTTAAATATAGTTAAACCTAAATTAAAGATTCATTTGACATCTTCTAGTAGTAAACTAATATTTCATTCATCCCCTAAGAGCATCCCCGTTTATGGGTTTTTTAGGAGGTTATTTGGATGATGTGGTTGAAATTTTTGGAGATTATATATGATTGAGAAGTTGATATTGTTTTAAGAGATTATTTGAGGAAAACGTTTGATATCAAATTTTAAATCTGAATAATTGAAAATTATTTCAAAACTTTTAGGTTCCTCTCTCAACTTTCTAGGCATACTCATGGTTAACGGTGTTGGTTCCTGATATTCTCCACTAATTTTACTTTTAAAATTAAACCAAAAATATGAAAAATTAAAAGTCACCGGCTTTAATTTAAAACCAGGTTTCCGTTGCGGAGTGTAGGATCATCGATGACCATCGATGACTTCCAAAAAGCAAGCAAGGATGGGGAACTAAAAAATTAACCGTTGTATATTAAAACTTGATTGCGAATTTAAATAGATTCATAGATTAAAATATACATCCTCCGTCCCAAATTGTTTTGCAAAATCCACATTTTCTGGTCAATCAAAAAAAAAATCAATGCTTCCTATCGATAATTAATTCAATTTTCAATAATTAAAATTTATATATTCAAAATTTTATATCATTACATAGGGTTGTGCGTGAATCTGAGACGATTGGCCCTCACAGTTTCACAATTTTGACCAAATCAGGACTATGGATGTCAAAAAACCCGGCCCGCAATGAGCCGCCCTAGCCCGAGACAAATGGGGCAGGTACGCCCCGCCCCGCCTATAAAATGGGGAGGGTCTGAGTATTAGTATTGACCCGTACCGCCTCGACTCGCCCTGCCCCGACCCGCTCAATATATAAGTATATATATACATACTTTTTCTTACATTATACTACAAATATACTTCAACATACATATGTGTGCATACAATAAATCATAAATTCTTTGATCTTATAATATATCAATATATGTATATATATATATATATGTATATGTATATGTATATATATATATGTATATGTATATGTATATGTATATGTATATGTATATGTATATATATGTATATGTATATGTATATATGTATATGTATATGTATATATGTATATGTATATGTATATGTATATGTATATATGTATATGTATATGTATATATGTATATGTATATGTATATGTATATATATATATATATATATATATATATATATATATATATATATATATATATATATATGCATATAGAATAAGGATCAAATGAGAAGAGTACTTACCGTAAGAAGTGAGAATGCATCTGGTGCGTTCATTTTAAGATTTGTGCATCAGATTAGCAAAAAAGTGAACGGAAAAGTGAAAAAAATAGTTAAAATGTGATGCTAGACGTGATGGCATTTCCGTAATTAATTGGAACTTTTCTGTCATCGCAAAAAGTGCATCAGAATAGCAAAAAAAGTGCATCAGAAATAGGTAAATGTGTAACTTCTCACTTCTCACGTTAAGATGTCTTCTCATTAGAACCCGACCATATGCATATATATATATATATATATATATATATATATATATATTAGATTGAGATGAACGACAGATTATCAATGTCTTCTTTATATATAGCATTTTAATACATATATTCAAGTATTAATATAATTAAATAGATTAACTATTCAAGTCTAAGTAATTTTTTCTTAACTTTTGAAATTTCTTGCGTATCGTGAATTTGATTTAATATATTAATTTTTAATAATTATTTAAGGATATACTTTATGTAGATTAAATTGGTAACAACTTCTCACAAATAAAAATACATACTAGGTAATTAGGTTACTGCGGGGCGGGGCGGGGCGGACCTGCCCCGTATGGGGTAGGTCATGGGTCAACAAGTTTGGACCCATGCAGGTCACGGGGCAGGGCGGACGCGCCCCGTCAAGTCACGAGGTGGGTTTGGGCCTTGCAGTACCCGGCCCGCCTCGACTTATTGCCATGCCTAATCAGGACAAATCTAATGTTTTAGATATGAGAAAATTGTCCAACATATGACCAAAACTTAAGCTTTTTCTCAAAATAGGATCACATTATGTTTGTCCCTAAATAGGGTTAACCTTACCTTTTTTACCCCTAATTCTATTTAATTAATTAATTGATCTAAATAATTACCCTCGTAGTTTCCTTGCACAACCAAGGCAGTCTGTCGGTGGCGGGGCAGTCCGTGGTGGCGGCAGCGGTCGGCGGCGGATTCCAGCGGCGGCGAACTCCGGAAACTAATTAACCCAATTAATTGCCCCGCCCCCCCAGTTCTCTTGCACAACCAAGGCAATCCATTGGTAGCGGGGGCAGTCCGGTGGCGGCGGCAGCTCAGCAGCAGTGGCAGCGGCGGATTCCGACGGCGGCAGCGAACTCCGGCGGAAGCGAACTCCGGCGGCAGCGCTGGCGGGCTGCTGCTCTGGCGGCACAAAATCTGGCAGGCTGTCAGCAAAAAAATCTTGGATTTTCCGGCGGTGCTCTGGCGGCAGTGGACGAAGGTCCGGCGGCAGGTGGCAGATGACAGTCCGGCAATCCTGCGGCAACAGTGGTAAAGGTTGTGAGGGGTGTTTTGGTCCAATCACAAATAAAAACTCTTATTTAAGAATGTTTAAACTAGGTACTCCTATTTTGGGGAAAACTACGCAAATTATACCGTGGGATCGGTCCACCTTCCGTATGGTGTGCCGATCCCACTTTTAAGAAAGTTACGTTGCTTTCTTTTTCCCACTTTCTTTGTCTCCAACTTTGTTATTTCCTTTTCCTTTGCTTTTCTGTTTTTTTCTTTTGTTGAATTCTTTTCTTTTTCCATCAAATTAAAATACTAAAAATTTAATTGCAATCCTACTTTCTTTATCTTCATCTTAAATTATAATTGAATCTATTTTTTATTCTTTATCAATACATAATAATTCATCTAAAAAAATTCTTTATCTTCATGTTCATAATTTTTTTTCTATAATATATTTCTTTATCTCTTTATAAAAAAATATATTGCTTATCTCTTTGATATGTTTTTAGTTTTTGTAAGACATAAACTTTGCTTTTTCGATTTAAATTTCATAAAACATGAATTATATTACGTTTTTCATATGTGTGAGTTATGTTCATAGCCAATTTATGGAATTACATGTGATATTATATGAAGTTACATCTTTTTATACGCGAATTACATTTTGTTGTCCATGAGTTACATCTTCTTATACACGAGTTACATTTAGACTTGCCTCAACAAACTATATTTTGCATACACCTAATTTAGATTTTTTAGCATGAGTTACATGTTTTCATAACACGAGTTACATCAAGAAATAAATCCATCCATTGAAACCAAAAAATAATTTTTTTTGCAAACAAAAATGATTTTTTTTGGAAAAAATGATTTTGCGGCAAAAAAAATTAATATTTGTGGCAAAAAATATTATTTTTCTTTGAAACATTTTTATGGCCATAATACAAAAAACAAAACATACTAACTATTTACGTTAAAAAAATTTAAGCAATTAGACTTCATGTTTTCATTGTTTACATTTGATAGTATATGAAGTTACATCTTCTTATGCGCAGGTTACATCTTTTTATGCGTGAGTTACATCTTCCTTTACACGAGTTACATTTGGACTTACCTTAACAAGTTACATTTTACATTGACCTAAGTTAGATTTTTCATCAACGTGAGTTACATTTTCTATAACATAAGTTACATCGCAACATAAAGCTCTACTATTGAAACAAAAAAATCACTTTTTGCCAAACAAGGCAAAAAATGATTTCTTTAGCAAAAAAGTGATTTAAAAAAAAAATATTTTTTGGCAGAACATATTCACTATTTAAGTAAACACATGCTATTGAAACAAAAAAACGAGTTTTTTGCAAGGGAAACAAATGGCGGAAAAATGATTTTTTTGCAAAAAAATGATTTTTTGGCAAAAAAAGAAATGATTTTAAGGGAAAAAATTATTTATGGTCTTAATATTAAAAACAAAACATATTCATTATTTACGTAAAGTAATTGAGCAATTAGACTCCTTGTTTCAAGGAAATCGATGTTTTATTTCTTATAGTTCGTATTAGACAAGTTACATTTGGACTTGCCTGCAGTTACATTTCTGATCAGCGTGAGTTACATTTCTTTACACGCGAGTTACATTACTCTGCTACTGGACACTGGAAAAACAAAAAAATAAGTTAATGTTCACGCGTGAACAGTAACACGCGTATTTTTGTCTGTGGGAGCAGCATGCTCACGGAAGGCTGCTCCCACGGTATAACAACTGGAAAAACTATGTTTTAGATATCGCTCGAAGATTTTCCATCTTTAGTCAATGAAAACCATTAATTTTGTTTTTCCTTTTTTTTGGCAGCTAGCTAAGGAAAGAATAACTTAATTGATGTATTTGATTTTAAAATATTTAATTATATCTCCCAATTAATAACATCTCATAGGAATAGTAGTATATTGAAATTTTATAACTCTCTTAATTTGATTTGACGGATCCAAATTTCCAAAGTTTTAAGATGAATAATTGAGAAGCGAGAATAGTACTTAGGCACCGGGTGATTTCCCAAAATACGGGAAACGTTAACATGAGATGCCAATTTGCGGGGACAAAACTAGGTTTTCCCAAATTGCGGGAGTCTGAATTCGCCCTTCCGACTAGGAGAAGGCTTTTGCAAGAGTACTATTGATCCACCCTGTCGGAATTCCTTAATCCGACAGCGTTATTTTATTTTTATTTTTTATTAATTCCTCACACCCACCCAGTCGGAATTCCTCTATCAGACCACTTTTGTTTTTTGAGTTTAATCATTTGTTTATTTGTATTGCACCGTTATGTTTATAATTTATTTGTAAGCTTAAGTTTACTTATTTGTATTTTAAGGTTAACTTTATTGTTTTATTATTTATTTGTAGTATAGTTAAGTTTATTATTTATATGTAGTATTACTCAAAATAGGACTAAAACATTTTGAAAATTCCAAAATAGGGCTTTCATGTTTTTATTCCCAAAATAGGACTAATTATTGCCATGTTTTGGCAGTACCAGACTTCAAACATGGCAGTATTTTCTGAACATGGCAGTAATTAGTCATATTTTGGGAATAAAAAACATGACAGTCCTATTTTGGAATTTTGAAACCGTTTTAGTCCTATTTCGGGAACTTTAATTTCCCTTTTTTTAATATCAAAATATTAGTTACTTTATTTTATTTATTAATCCATCCGTCTTGTGAATTAAATTTATAAAATGAAAATCCCCCCACCCACAGACACGATGTACCGGTTTTCATCTTCGTCTTCGTTCAACGGTAGGTTGGGTGCTCGGCCCTGATATGTCCCCGCCGCCAGTGTTCCAAACCCCCGTTGTGTCTTCATGGTAAAATGACAAATTCGTAAATGTGAGAAAATATAACCGTTGTGATTCAACCCCCGTTGTGATTCACAGTTTTTAGACCCGGATCATAAAACCCCAATTCGACCTAGTAAAGATACAATCTTCTGAAATGCAATTAGCCTATATCATGCATACGAGTTGTAAAATTGACAATGATTTACTTAATATATAGATGGATTTTTAATATTCACACTTGTGATTCACATTTTTAGACCCGGTTCATAAAACCCTAATTTGACCCAGTAAGGACATAATCATCCAAAGGTTATGCCATCAGCCTATATCGTGAACACGAGTTGTGAAATTGACCATGAGTTACTTAATATATAGATGGAATTTTAATATTCACAATTGTGATTCACCTTTTTTAGACCCGGATCATAAAAACCCCAATTCGACCCAGTAATGACACAAGCATCTGAAGTTTATGGAATCAACCTATATCATGAACACGAGTTGTGAAATTGACCATGAGTTTCTTAATGTATAGATGGAATTTTAATATTCACACTTGTGATTCACGTTTTTTAGATCCGGATCATAAAAACCTCAATTCGATTCAGTAAGGATACAATCTTCTGAAATGCAATTAGCCTATATCACGAACACGAGTTGTAAAATTGACAATGATTTACTTAATATATAGGTGGATTTTTAATATCCACACTTGTGATTCACATTTTTAGACCCGGATCATAAAACCCCCAATTCGACCCAGTAAAGACACAATCATCCGAAGGTTATGCCATCAGCATATATCGAGAACACGAGTTGTGAAATTGACCACGAGTTACTTAATATATAGATGGAATTTTAATATTCACAATTGTGATTCACCTTTTTTAGACCCGGATCATAAAAACCCCAATTCGACCCAGTAAGGACACAATCATCCGAAATTTATGAATCATTTACCGCCCAAGGGTACTCAACCCCAACCTGGAGTATTTAGGATTATTTACCGTCCAAGGTTTGTCTACATCCCTTGGGGGGTAAAAACTACCTATTTCGGAGGTCATCCCAATATGTCCCAAAGTGTACATTTGACCCCGAAAGTTGTATTTCAATTCTCAGACTGTTTTAATTATATTTTATTTTATCGGGTCAAATAAAATATAACACATGTTCTCAATCATTATTAGACCTTAGAATGAATATACATTTCCCTAATTTAATTTAAAAGTCCTCGAAATTCATTTCGGGCTGCTAACCGATAAATTACCAAAATTGGTAATTGGGCCTCATTTGACCAATCGTTCAATCCTATGCTTTTCTATGGCCCAATTAGATTATCCACCACCATATACATATTATCTAGATCCACCATTAATGGAAGTGAACAAAACAAGTGTACTTTTCAATGTAGTTTATTAATAAATAGATAGTACATACAATAATAAATTTAATACTACATTTAATGTTGCCTGCTCGGCGGTCTATTTGGTCCCGGTACAAGCGCATGCAATTTCTTGGGGACTCCTTATATGACTTGGGGACGATCCACCTACATTTATTGAATACCAATATGAATCAAAAAATGCAACGTCATATAAAGCATTCTCAATTATTAAGATGTAATTGCCAACATACATGCATCCATATGGAAGATGGTCATGTGGAATGACCCGAAGTACTGTGGGACGGACCATCGAAAGCGTTGCCCAAGCCCAAATATGTAAAAGTGCATGCAACCGCCACATTAAGGCAAATTCTAAATTTAACACACTTTTTAACTTTCAAGTATTTTATAGCTAAATTTAACTATAAAATTCCGATTTCACAATCTAAATTAAAAAATTTACAAATTACTAAATTAACTACTTCTACACTCCTAAAACCGAAATTTAAGGCAAATTCTAAATTTAACACATTTTCTAACTTGCAAGTATTTTATAGCTAAATTTAACTCTAAAGTTCCAATTTCACAATTTAAATTAAAAAATTTACAAATTACTGAATTAACTACTTCTACACTCCTAAAACTGAAAATTAAGGCAAATTCTAATTTTAATACACTTTCTAACTTTCAACCTAAAACCAATAAAGTCTATTTTATATATAAAAAAAACTCCAGTCGAATTTGGGAGTTCCGACCGGAGAGTATTTTGTGTTATAAAATTTCTTTAAATAAAACAAAACATAGACATCTTTATGACCGAAAGAGTTTCAAATGGTGATAAAAAATATTAGGTGGTGTCAGACCGAAAGTAAGGTATTTTATAATTTTTTTTATAAAATTTCTAAACCACATCCCCTAGTCGGATTTATTCTTTCCGACAAGAATACATTTATTTTTTTGTTTAATTCATCCGGAATAAAAATCAACCAAGAAATGGAAACAATAAAAAAAATTGAACACCCTAGTCGGATTACACAATTCTGACTAGGTTTTTTTTTTAAATTTGCGACCATTTCCTCCTGTCGGAATTGGAGAATCCGACTCCCGCAAATTGGTAACGTAATGACAAATCCCGTATTTTGGCTTCTCACCCACAAAAGTCCCGCAAATCGGTAATTTCCTCTAGGCACTGCACGTCCTTTCTAGGGTTGCCCCAACTGAAAATCGAAGCTTGAACCTGCGAGGAAGAATTGAACACCAGCCGCACCGCCGCCCGCCCACCTCACCTGTGTCGTCCGCCGTCCGGCTCGTCCCTTCTTCTTATCTGGACTCAGGCAGTCCGCCGCCCTTTGCCTCCCTCCAGGACTCCAGCCGGCCTCCAGGTACTCCATTCTTCAAAGTCCAAATTGGTCCGCACCTGTACTTATCTTTTAGATTTTTAATTTATTAGTTTCAATTAGTTTGATTGACTCTGTCTTTTGGTGTTAAATGTTAGATTGTATTTGTGAATTAATGAATTATGAATGTGTTATGTGTTCTAAGGTTCTACCCTATAAGTCTATAACCGTATTATAATGAAGAGTTTTGTATTAATATATTTTTAGCATTTTTTAGTTTTAGGGTTAGGAAATCATTTTGATTTTTAATAGAATTTTTCAGTACATAATTAAGTACGGAGTAGTGTTTAATTCATTATAATTTTAATGATTAAAGATAGAATTAAGAATTGAGAATACTTATTAGTTTTATGCACAACGATTGTTTTTCCTTATTAGTTAAATAATTTTAAATAAGTATTTTAATTTATACAAATGTTTTTTTAGAATGGATAAGGAACACATTGCCAAGAAAGGAAAGGTGTTCATTTCATCATTCTTTCCAAAAGTGAATCGTCAAAATGGAAGTTCTGAACTTATACCTACAATAGTGCAAGATCCACTCAATGAGGTTCCTCCACATGCTCAAGTCCCTGAAATCCAAACTATCTCAAATTTGGAGTTGCCTCCATCTTTTTCTATTGAGAGAGACCCGGGAAAAAGAAAGCAAATTCATGAATATCATGTCAATGTACGAGATGAAGTGAGACGTGCGTATCTAAATGTTGGGCCTTATCAACCGAGAATGGAAGCTTATCCATTTAAAAAGATTGGAGCTCAAAAACGAAGTTTTCAAAAACACTGGTTTGACAAGTTTAATTGGTTAGAGTATTCACCTGTGACTGATAAAGCTTACTGTTTTTTCTGCTTCCTTTTCTTGAGTGACATTCATATGCATACTACTTCTGCATTAGTTAAGGATGGATTTAAAAGTTGGAAGAGGATAAATCAAGGAAGTCAATGTGCATTTCTTCAGCACGTTGGTACTAAAGAAAAATCACCTCATGTGATGTGTGTTGAAAGAGCTGAAAATTTGAGGCAACCGTCTGGTCATATTAAGAATGTTTTGCACACTCAATCGCAACAAGAAAAGGAGAAAAATCATTTGCGGTTGAGAACTTCTATTATAACTGTTCGATGGTTAGCACTTCAAGGTTGTGCGTTTAGAGGTCATGATGAATCTCTAACATCATCAAATCGGGGAAACTTTATTGAACTAGTAAAAGCTTTTGCGAGTATGAATACCAAAGTTCAAGAAGTTGTGCTTGAGAATGCTCCAAAAAATGCTCAATACGTTGCTCCTGAGATTCAAAAAGAGATCTTGAATATAATGGCGAATAGAGTTCGTCAAATGGTTCGTGAAGAAATTTCAAATAGTTGTTTCTGCATTCTTGTTGATGAAGCACAAGATATATCTAAACAGGAGCAGATGACGATTATTATAAGGTTTGTGAACAGCAGTGGATGTGCTTGGTCATCATGATCTCCATGTCTCAAAAATGAGAGGTCAAGGGTATGACGGTGGGAGTAATATGCGAGGTTCATGGAATGACCTTCAAGCATTGTTTCGTAGAGATTGTCCTTATGCATATTACATTCGATGTTTTGCACATCGCTTACAACTTGCTTTGGTTTCTGCGGCTAAGGATGTTAGCTTGGTTTGGGAATTCTTCTCTCACTTGGATAATATTGTTAATATTATCACTTCTTCACCAAAGCGGGTATCGGAGTTGCTCGTGTCTCAAAGAAGTGAAATTGAGAAGTTATTAGCAAGCGGGGAGCGCGAGTTGGGACGTGGTGCAAATCAAGTTGGTAATTTGCAACGATCAGGATCTACTCGTTGGGGTTCTCATTATAGCTCCGTGAAGAGTTTGATAAACATGTATGCCACAGCTTTCAAAGTGTTTGAACATTTGATTGAGAACTCTCCAAATGGAAGATCTAAAGTGAAGTTCTTGGGACCTATAGAAAAATGGCAAGCTTTGAATTCATGTTTGTCTTACATTTGATGCATAAACTTCTCAGAATAACGGATGCTCTTTGCCAGGTTCTTAAAAAAAACTCTTGATATTTTGAGTGCTATTACATTTGTTGGTACTACTAAAACCATCCTTTCAGAGTTAAGAGCATCTGGTTGGGAAGAATTTCTCAAAGAAGTCAAGAGTTTCTGCTCATCAAATGATATTGATGTTCCAAATTTATGTGATCCATATAAGATTGGGCGTTCTCGTATCCAACCGACAATAGAACATCATTATCATTTTGATGTCTTCAATGAAGCTATTGATTTTACTTTGACTGAGTTAGGAATGCGCTTTAATGATACATCCATGGAACTTCTCCAACTTAGTCTTGCTTTGGATCCCAAGAACTCCTTCAGCTCATTTAACAGTGAGGATATTTGTAAGCTTGCCCAAAAGTTTTATCCTGCAGATTTCACTGATCAAGACATTGTCTCACTTCAGTTTGAGTTGATTCACTACAAGCATGATATTGTTTCAACATCTCAAGTGTTGACACTTGTTGAGTTATGTCAACATTTGACGGAGAGTGGGAAATCAGAAATCTATGTTATGCTGTCGAGATTAATTCGTCTTGTTTTGACCCTACCTGTTTCTACTGCTACTACAGAAAGAGCATTATCAGCAATGAAGCATGTGAAGACGGCACTTCGTAACAAAATGGGAGATGATTTTCTTGAAGATTCATTGATGATCTACATTGATCTACATTGATGATCTAGCTTGGATTCGTCCGTATCGGCCTTTGTCAAGGAGCGGTGCTGGGGTTTTTGGGCCAATTGTTGGAATTAGAGAGTCTTCTCTCTAACGGTCATCAACCTACAAGGTAGAGTTTTGTTTCTTCCTCTTTTTTCACCGACGAAGAGCGGCCGACGATCATTTTCGATCGTCCAAGCAGGCTCAGGACCAGGGATGCAGCACTATGGCGGTCAGGGCTCGACTTCTGCTGTTGTTTCTGGTCGAAGGTCGAGTGCTGACAAAGAAAAGGTTGATAAGCTATGGCGGGGTATGGTTTCGATTTAGCAACAAGGGACGACAAAAGAGGACATCGTCATTCAATACAAAAGCATGACTATAGAGGCGGATGAGCGGTAGACACGTCCCCCTCCTGAGTCGCCACCATGGAGTGCAAGCAAGTCTAGGGTTTGAAAGAAGATGAGAGAACGTTGTTTTAATTCAGTTTTATTCTTTTGTGTTTTTATTTAGAATTGCATGTTGTTTTTGACGTTTTCTTATTTCCTAGGAGAGAGTTTCTTGATTTTAAGTCAGGTGATAAGAAGTCTGGTTTGCTAGTCATTGGCTCAGCTAAGCCCATTACAGGATCAAGGATATTATTGCTTCTACATAGGCCAGGTGATATTATCTAAGATTGGTTCGAGAGCGGACGACATACATAAGGTTTTTTATCGCTTTGTTTACTTCTTTTTCTTTGATTGTATTATCAGCCATGTGATGAACGTTATTTTGAGTTAATATATTAGATGGATTTGATGATAAAAAATGTTTTAAGATGAATGGTCCAAATGAAAAATATAATTTAAATTATATTCCCAACATCTTCAATATGAGATGTTTTTAATTGAAACATCTAAGTTTTTTTTTTCAAAATATTACTAAAATAAAACTTTACATAAATATGACTAATAGTTATTGCAATGTAATGTCATGATAACTTAAGTTTAAAAATTGAACATAAGTTACTTTAATCACTAGTCACATTTTTTATAACCATCTTTCTTTTTGTCATAAATAAGTAATTATATCTTATATCAACATCTAATTATATATATGTAATTATATTTACATCTAATTATATATTATAAATTCAAATAAATCAATTAACTAGTTTATGTACACAAAAAAGAAGGTAAAAATAAGACTAGTGACTTATTGATGGAAGAGGAGAATTGAGTGTACTTGTGTATAACCATAGGTTAGTGTCCGATCACTTTCTTCCATCTCGCATTTATTGAAGTGTATTTAATAAAAGGTATTTTCATATTACTAATATACTACTCCCTTCGTCCCTTTTAGTTAGCCAAACTTAACTTTCCAAGTCAATGATGTCTAACTTTGACCGATTACATGTTTATATAGAAAAAAGTATTAATAATATGAAAATGATATGAAAATGTTCTTTGTTAAAAATACTATCATAAAAATATAAAATTATTAAATTTTGCATAAATATATTAGTTTAAATAATTGGTCAAAGTTTACCACATTTGACTGGAAAAGTCAAAGTTGGCTAAGTAAATTGGGATGAAGTTAGTACGTTTTACCTCCGTCTCACTGAACTTTGACAGGTTGATGTTGGGTGAAAAATTAGAATCATAAAAACTCTGTGCATGATTGAGGTTTGTGTATAGTGGCGGACCCACTAAGGGTCCCACGGGGTCCCGGGACCCCATGGACCTCCAAACAAATACCTATATATATTTGTATATATTTTATATAAAATTAAGTAATCCGTGTATTTATACAATCGAAACTGGTTTAGAACACAAATATGGAGCTAGAGCAATGGTTTGAGGTTGAATCTTATAGTTTTACACGTGTAGAGGTCCAAGGATCAATTCCCCTAGGCATCCACTTTTAATCTAATTTTCTCAATCGATACCCAATTTTTTTCATAAGAAATAATCCACTTTTAATCTAATTTTCTCAATCGATACCCAATTTTTTTCATAAGAAATAATACTACTATAAACCAGTATGTATCCTCAAATTTCAGCTTATCTTTTTTATAATAGAAATTGCCCAATATAGGAGTAAATATAATATAATTGCACAAATAAGAGTAAAACTTAAAACTTCCTTCAATAGGAGTAAACATTAATTTTGTACCTTTAATATCCCTAACCTAGTTAATTCTAAAATATGACTTATTTAATCCTAACCTAGTTAATTTATGAATTATTCGATAATAATAATTTATTTATTTATTTATTTTTCAAAAAATAAAAAAATATTTAATTTTTTTTAAAAAAATAAAAAACTCAAAAATATAAAATAAAATTCACCGCCGCCTCTGCCGCCTCAGCACCACCACCTCCAGTCACCAGGGGAAAAAATGCCAAGTTCATTACGAATGCCATATTTATGACAGAAAACAATGAAAATGTTGGCATTCGCAAAGAGAAATATGCCATGTTTTTTGCATTTTCAGAAAAAAGATAGTTTTTAGGAAAAATTGAAATTTTTTTCACCGCTCGGAGGTGGTGGTGCAGGGAGGTAGTACAAGCGGTGGGAAAGGCATCCATATTTTTTTAATTTTTTTATGGAGTTTTACTATTTTTTATTAATTTTTTTTTAAAAATAAAAAATTTAAAAAAATAGTTTTTTAAAATTTTTTATTTTATTAATATTTTATAAATTTTTTAATTATTGTTCTAAGATTTTTTGAATTTTTTTCGAATTTATTATGAATTAAACATTTAATTAAAAGTTGTTGGGGCTTGGGTAGGGGTATACTTGTCCAAACACTAAAGTTACTCCTATTCAAAACATGGTACTCCTATTTTTGCATTTTGCCTATGTTTTACTCCTATTTGGGAAATTCTCTCTTTTTATAAACTAATTTCGTCATGAAACACGTAATTCTTGAATTCACGCACTGAATTTGTAATACTTAAAATAAGCAAGTTAAAAACATTTTTTGGCAAGATGACTGAAGTTACCGTAGACCATCATCTTAGCCACTTTTTCATATGACTTTTTTCATTCATATCTTATAACATTTAATTTAAATATCATTCTTTCCTAATATAGCAGATTCAGTCGCTTGAGCCATAATCGCATAATTTGGCTTGATGTGGTTTGATCTAAGACTAAAATCAATCCAATAACAAAGTCCTTAAAGTTACACAAATAAATTGGTAATTGTATTAAATTAAAATAGAAAAAAGCTAATGAATATATTTTAAATAAAAATCCAAATAAAATCATGTGAAGTAATTGGATCGAAATTTTCAAATGTGAGCTTTTTTGAATTTGATTTCTCATATGCATGCCCATTTTTTTTAGTTGATAGAGGACATTAACTTTATAAAATTTTAGTGTCCGTTTAGTGACTCTGTTTTTCGGCTTATCAGGCTTATCAACAGACTTTTAACCAAACGTGTAACTTTTGATTTTGCGCGCTGAATTGTGTAATAATAAGAAAAATAAGGTTGAAGTTACTTTTCAGGCTGTAATGACCGAAGTTGTTGTAGATGACCATTTTATCTATTTTTCATATCATTTCTTCTTTATTTTATTAATATAATATATTTTAAATTATTTTTTTCATAATCAGCAGAAACAGCCAATACAGTCACTTCAGTCAGAACTTCATAAATTTAAGTAGAATCAGCCGATTCAGCCGATTTCAGTGTTACCAAACGAGCTCTAGTTGATAGTGGACATTTCTTTAAAATTTTGGAATATCTTTAAAATTGTTGTCTACATTAACTATGAAACGTTATGCTATTTTAATATTTTACTTCTTATTTTTATTAATTTTTTATTAATTCGAGTTACATTACAGTAGGGATCTCGTGATTCTGAGTTTCTGGGTTCGCCAAGTGTAGATGATAGAAAATGAATACAACAGGAGTATATATCATTAATTCGTCAAAGTTAAGAAAAATATATACGGAGTATATGGGACGACGGTAGCTAGTATAAGTGGACAAACAAAGTACTCCGTAACACTTTTGTTCAAATGAGACAAAAGAGGTCATGTTTAACAATAAGTGTATTCAAATAAGACAAGTGGACGAGCTGCATTCATAGTGAATCATCTGTCTATAAATAGGAAAACGGGCTTCCCATTAGCCACACATTTTAGTTAATTACTCCTTCAGAAAGCTTATAGTTATTATTAATTATAACCGGTTTAATTAAGTTAAAGCAGCTAGCTCAGAAATGGGGAAATATTATTATCTTAGTTCATCATCAAAAGCATTACTTGTTTTTGTGTTTTTCATGTGCTTATTGCTCTCTGAGGCGGCACGCATCAACAAGGATCACTTCTTTCAAACTACTC
Source organism: Cuscuta europaea (assembly GCA_945859875.1). Classification (NCBI taxonomy): domain Eukaryota; kingdom Viridiplantae; phylum Streptophyta; class Magnoliopsida; order Solanales; family Convolvulaceae; genus Cuscuta; species Cuscuta europaea. The sequence goes on along the minus strand of CAMAPE010000038.1, from coordinate 2,705,407 downwards.
CTGAGGACGGCCATGATGTTAATCCGGGGGGACTCGAAGTTTCTAAGATCGTTCAAGAATTGTTACGCCACATATTTTTGCATGTACATATTTTTGCACGTAGTAGTCATTGCTTTAGTTTAGGAAAGATTTTTTGTTTTATTTTCTTTCCTTTTCCTTGCATGGAAAGTACGTAGTGTATAGCTTAGTTTCTTTCCTTTTCTCCTGCATGGAAAGTTGGTAACACACGTTGCTTTGTATATATGCTGGCCGAGTCGAGCAGACAAGGTAGACAAGAAAAATAAAGAAATTATTCCAATTTATTCTTTCCAATTATTCGGGACCTACCGAACACTCTCGCACGACGACGACGACGACTCAATGGCCGGAGAAACCAATCACAACGGTGGAGACGGTCATCGTGAACATGTTGAACGAAGGAAAATCAACGATCCTTCTTCCTCCTATTTTCTCTCAAGTTCGGATCACCCCGGGATGGTGATATGTGCGGTTGTTCTTAGAGGGGAAAACAACTACAAGGAATGGGCGACGGCAATGAAGAATGCGTTCCGTGCCAAACGGAAGATGGGTTTTCTTGATGGTACGATTGAACGACCTCTAAATGCACCGAGGGATCTTGAAGATTGGCTAACCGTCAACTCCATGACGGTAGGATGGATTATGACTTCTGTGGATCCGGCGTTGAGGACCAACTTGGCCTACATGGAAAGCGTGCATGAACTTTGGACGGACTTGGAGGCACGATTTTCCGTAGGAGATGCAATGAGAAAATATGAATTGAAGGAACTTCTGCAAAATTGCAAAAAACATGGACAGCCCGTTACTGCCTATTTCGGCCAACTTAAATCTCTTTGGGAGGAATATGATGGAGTGCGCAATTTCCCTCACTGTAAATGCAACGGATGTACGTGTGATCTCAAGAAATCGTTTCTTAAGTATGTGGAATCCGAAAAAATTAATGACTTCTTGATGGGTCTCGACCATGAGACATACGGGAATTTGCGTTCTAATATTTTGAGCGCGGATGAACTGCCCACTTTAACGAAAGTTTATCACATGGTGACGCAAGAAGAAAGACATCGAAACATGACGCGCGGCCGAGAAGACAAACCCGAAGCTGTGGCTTTCGCTGCACGTGCCGGACCACCTGCTGCGAAGGACGATCGAGCCAAGTGCACATTCTGCCACAAGCCAGGCCATGAGTTTGAAAATTGTTTCCGTTGTACAGGTGTGTATCCGAACTGGTGGCACGACAATCCTGGACGCGGTGGCAAGGGGCGGACTGGACAGAACCGAGGAGGGTCCGGGAGAGGAGGTTCCGGGTGAAATGCAGGAAGAAGTGTGGTACAGGCCATGCATGTGGGGGAACACCATCCGGAGGATCAAGTGGGACAAGGAACGAAGGACATCACGCTACACAGACCGGGGTTTACTGATGAACAATGGCAAACGTTCCTCAAGTTGATGGAAAATTGTAAGGCCACATCGTCGGAAGAAAAACTCTCAGGTATGCAATCTCTTGACAGATGGCTCCTTGATTCCGGAGCCTCGTATCACATGACCGGAAACAGCTGCCCAATGACGGAGATGGTGAGAATTCCGCCGGTAGAAGTGATGATGCCGAACGGTGAAATCACCAAGGCAACGCACGTGGGACAAGTGCAAATCTGTGGAAGCTTGAAACTGACCAACGTTTTGCTTGTTCCAGGATTAAAATGCAATTTAATTTCTTTGGGGCAATTAATTGATAATCGAAAATGTGATGTATTTTTTACTAATGATTTATGTGTAATACAGGACCTACTTACGAGGACGCCGATTGGAGTGGGTGAACGGTGAGGTGGAGTTTATTATTTCCGGGGTCTGAACCAAGTGCACGCGAACGCAGTGGGTAGCATGGACTCAGGAACTTTGTGGCACTCCAGGTTGGGACATCCGTCAATAAAAATTTTACGTTCTTTTGATTGGTTGAATAAATCATTGTTGGATTTTGTTGACAATAAGACGTGTGATGCCTGCATGCGAGGCAAACAAACACGAGACAGTTTTATTACTAGCAGGGCTAGAGCCATTGAATCTTTTGAGTTAATTCACTGTGATATTTGGGGAACGTATCGTGTTTTATCTACTTGTGGTGCACATTATTTCTTAACTGTGGTAGATGATTTTACTAGAGCTGTGTGAGTGCATTTAATGAAAGACAAAGGTGAGGTGAAGAATATTCTCAAACAATTTCTTGTCATGGTTAATAGATAATTTAACAAAAATGTGAAAATAGTACAGAGTGACAATGGCAAGGAATTTATGAGCTTGCAAGAATATTTTGTGGAAAATGGAATAATTTTTCAGACATCATGTGTATACACCCCTCAACAGAACGGAAAATTAATCCGAGAAAAAATCTGAGGATAATCTGCCCAGGAGCAATTACCCGGTCGGGTATAGACCTTCACCCGGTCGGGTAAGACTTGAAATCCGCAGGTGCATGGAAATTATACTACCCGGTCGGGTAGGCTACTTGACCCGGTCGGGTGAGAAGTGACCCGGGACAACAAGATGTGCTGAAACACAAGAATGTGGAAGATCGATCCGAAGTTGATCGGTACCCGGTCGGGTAGGCCCTATACCCGGTCGGGTACCCGGTCAAAGGTGTTGAAAAACAACTATAAATAGCACACTTTTTCTTCACTAATATAAATCCTTTCTTCCATATACTTACGCTCAACTTACAGTAGTATTTTCTTTCTATTTTTCTAGCATTGTTTAGTCTCCAAATGAGGAGCTAAACTCTCATTTCTTGGTTTTTCTCTTGAAGCTTGTTGAACGTGAAAGTTGTGATTTATTTTCTTACTTCTTCCCTTGAATATTAATTCTTCCCTTATTCTATCTCTATATTAACGTTACAGAGTGTTGCTAAAATGACAATTAGTTAACATCTTGACATTAATTACTACTAGAAACGATCAATGAACCGATGGTTAATCATTGATGGTTTCAAAAGTAAATAACTTTGGGTTATTAATGCACAGTCGTGGTTAATAATCTTAAGAGGGATTAATTGTGTTGGTTAAATCGAAACCGTTGTGTTAAGGTTATCAATCTCAATTGATTTTATCAAGGAATTAAGAGATTAAAAGCTACTATCAAGTCGGTATATGGCGATGTTCTATCCTTGGCTAATAATAAGGGTTATTAATGAATGGTCGTTAATAACTACCCTCCATGAATAAGTTATAGAACCGGGATACTTCTCGATTGAGTATTCGAGAGGGGATAAGTTATAGATATAACCGGGATCAACAAAAATACCAACAAGTGGAAAGTAGCAAAGTCAAGTCTTTTATCTCATTAATTAAAATCATATAAGTCTTTCATCTAGTGTTTAATTAATTAAAATCAAACAATCCCAAAACCGGCCTTTAATTTACTAGTTACATAAAAGAAAAGTGTTCCTTTCCCTGTGGACACGAACTCTACTACACTATACTATGTATTAGTGCTAGTATTGAATTTATTTCGAGGCACACAACGACTTTTGTCACGCCCCGAACCACATCCAAGCACGTGTACAACCGTCGTGTGATCAAGTGACGTCACTCGCAAGTCAACCTCACTTAATCAAACAAGGCGTTCATGAACATCGTTCATACCATACTCGGTAAGTAAACATATATAACAACATCACATCATAGATTGAATGAATAGCGGAAAATATTCATCGATCAATCATAAGCCACATATGGCAAAACGTAGGCTCGCAGGCCAAAACAAAGTAATATTACAAAAGTATCAATGAACATAGTTTATGATTTAAAATAGTAAAGGAAGCACGAACCACGTCTTCCTCTAGATTCCTTTCACTCGTGCAAAGATGTAGACAACAAGCTCTAGCTTTAACCTGAAATGGTGCCCCCCTCCCCCGAAGGGGTCAGTACAAGTACCGAGCGAGTAGCAAGCTAAATGTAGAGTAACTAACGTTTCAAATATAAGACCCAAACATAGAGTGATACATATACTTATACATCTCTACCCCAAGTTACAAAATACATATCGGTACTTATATACACTTGGAAATACCCGACCCGTAGGTCATTGTTTATTTGGGAAAAGTAATAGTAGTCAACATCCTTGACTTAAAACTCCAGCCCACCCATAGACCTATGAGGACACCGCCCCGTCCTGAATTACTAAACAGTAATCTGTGAGTTTTGAGGATACCTCCCGATCCTTGGGTACTCCACCCTATATAACCGAGTTTTGAGGATACCGCCCGATCCTTGGGTACTCCACCCGACATAACCGAGTTTTGAGGATACCTCCCGATTCTTGGGTACTCCACCCGACATAACCGAGTTTTGAGGATACCTCCCGATCCTTGGGTACTCCACCCGACATAATCGAGTTTTGAGGATACCTCCTGATCCTTGGGTACTCAACCTGACCTATGATCTACCACATATCATACTAGATAGGGTCTATATCATAATTAATAAACAAGAGAAAACCAAGTCTTAAGGCCTAAGCAAATCATCCATGCAATTCATGCATTTAAAATCAACATAAGGACAATATCAAGCCAAATCGGCGCCGGTTCAAATCTGACCGGTGCCGGGTCCTAGTCAAATAATATGAGTTGGGCTAAGCCCGATCAACCGGCGCTGGTTCCATGCATGACCGGCGCCGGTTGCCCTTGGAGAACCGGTCAACTCTTATTTGACCTGCTATTTCAAATCCAAAATGTGTCAAACTTAATCACAACATGTATTAAGTTATAAACAACCATATCATGCACCATTTATCTCTAAACATGTGACATATGTTTTTATAACGTTTTCATATCACGAATCATGCATATCTCAATAGTTCATTTCATACAAGCCTAATCACTTTGGCAAATCACATGTTTAATCTCATTTAAACATATTTATGAACACATATAACCTTTACTTAGGTAATCTCATACTTAACCCAAAAGTTACAAGACATTAAGTCATCCACTCACCTCGAATGAGCTTTAAGAAGTTTCAACTCTCTTTAGTTGAACTCCGGCGAGACTCTGGCGATCTCCGGCGAGACTCCGGTGATCTCCGGCAAAACTCCGGCGAACTCTAGAAAAACTTGAGTCAAACTCCTAATATGGTTTTAACATTACAAAACCCATATCAATACAAATAACCTCTAAAAGGTTATTTTCCGGCGAACCGGTCGTTTCGGTTTCTAAGCCCGTTCTTGGACTTAGAACTACCTTTCAACCCCTCATTCTACATTTCTAAACATGAAGAACAAGCCTAGGGGTTCCTCATATGATGTATAATCCATATGGTAGCTAAAGAGTAGAGAAAAAGTTAATATAAGGTCATTACCTTAATCACCACACTTTTTCCTCATGTTTTCTTCCTTAAGTTTTCCTCCTTGGACTTTGTCTTCTTGAGCTCACTTGGCTATGGAGGAATGGAGTTTTGCAGAGGTTTTTCTCTTCCCTTGAGAGGCCTGGTGGAAAATGAGAGGGATAGGAGAGTAGGAATGGTCCTTTTGTCTCATTGGACAAATGAGTGTGGATGGGAGGTCCACCTCATGTCCTTTAGATGTCATCCCCTTCACCTCAACCTCTCTCACCCCTCTTCCTCACATTCCAGCCGGCCAACCATTGGCTTTTGTGACCAAACAACGTGGGTTGGCCCCCACACACGTGGGAGGTCAACCCTTTAACTCTCGAGGTCAATCGGTCCCGAAAGTTGTATTTTTCGGGTTGTTTTAATTATATTTTATTTTATCAGGTCAAATAAAATATATTATATATTTCCCATCATTATGGAATCCTAGAATGAATATACATTCCTCATCTTTAATTTAGAAGTCTCCGAAATCCATTTCAGGCTGTTATCTGATAAATTACCAATACCGGTAATTGGGCCTCATTTGACCAACGAGTCAACCCTATACCCTTCCTATGGCCCAACTAAAATATCCACCACCATATAAATATTATCTAGACCAAGATGAATATTATATGTGGTCCCGGGATTATCAGGTGGTCCCCGCTCCCGGTGCGGGCCCCGCGTGCAATTCACTATTCACGCAAAAGAAATAAAAAAATCAACCTTGTAAATTCATAGATCATTATTCAAGGTTCATTACATGATTTACTAAAAGTAAATATACTTGGGGACAGTGTTACAACTTTAGTGCCGTCAAATTTGGCGTCGTTGCCGGGGAGAAACAATTATCTAAATGAGGGTGTTACATTTGAATTAAAAACGGGCTTCATTCATCAATTCCCGACCTTCCATGGTCTATGAGGTGAGGACCCGAACAAACATCTTTCGGAGTTTCATATAGTTTGCACTAGTATGAAACCAAATAATGTTACTGAAGAACAAATCAAGCTAAGAGCCTTTCCATTCTCACTGAAGAACTGAACTAAGGATTGGCTATTATATCTCCCATCGGGGAGTATAGATACATGGGCGGCAATGAAGAAGTGTTTCCTAGAAAGGTACTACCCCGCCTTCATCTCATCGTCTTTGAAAAAACAAATAAGCAACATTGATAAAAAAGATGATGAATCATTATATGAATATTGGGAGCGATTCAAAAAGTTGTGTGCTAGTTGCCCATACCAAGGGTACACGGAGCAAGACCTCATACTCTACTTTTAATATAATTAAGACATGAGTTACTCAAAAGGGTTGACCGATATTAATGACGACATAAAGACAAATTTCAATGTCGTCGTAACGGTCGAAACCATCAATAACGGACAAAAGGGGATTAACTACTTCTTTTATAAGTAGGACCATGCTCTATTGTAAGGGGGGCACCTGATTCGAATAGCATTCTATATTTCACTCTATTTTGCTTACTTGACATCTTTCTTGCTGTTCTTGTCATTTTCATTACCGTTTTTGTGCGAGACCCGATCAATATACAATTTCAATTTTAATTAGTTTTAGTTTATCAAAAATTTGTTAAGCTAAGATAAAATAATCACAATCCCCTCAATTATCGTAAAAGGTCCTAAGCACTACTAAGGATTCCCCAAAAAAACAGACATTTCATGAAAATTACATACCTCATTCACCAAGAAATTTATTAAATTTCAGCATACACCTTATAAGGCTCTTTTTTTCGCACAATTTCTCCACAGTCATTCTCCCCACTTTCGGGGTTCCCATTTTATCTATGGGCCCACAACACAAGGTTTCAAATTTCTAAAATGTAACATATATCAAACAAGACAAGTAAAGAAATAAATCACACACTTCTCACCGCGATCCTAGATAGTCAGCTTAGTTTTCCTATTTTTAAGAGAGAAAATGTTTCGTCCCGAAACATTAACTAAAATCAAATGACAAAATTCTTAAGTATGACATTCTACCCTCCTTAAAGAAAGGTTACGCCCTCGTAACTAAAATACTACCTAAGTCAAATGTTATATAACATCTACGCATACTGTCTCGGTCTCCCAAGGGGCTTCTAGTCTCATGAGTTTCTCAGTATTGAGGCATTCATAAGTCTTCTAAGCAATCTTAAGTATGTTAGCCCTTCACTAAGTCCATACCTTAATTCTATCAGATATAGGCATTTCAAAAATGCTATCAAACTTCAATTCATATATTTCTCATAACCAAGTAACTCCATAAATTTTACAACTAAATCATATAGATCAATAACTTGAAAATCTCACATCATATCATCACCGCTTTCCTAACAGGTCTTTTCCTAGTCATTTTCATTTCCTAGTTTTATATCAAAAATGATTTCAATTTTTTTTTAGGGAAATCTCCCTGAAAAATATTTGGACAAACGTTTAAAAAAATCCTCAAGAAAAACCTTAGGCTCTGATACCAAGTTGGTATCACTTAAGGAAAATTAGAAAACATTAGAAAACTTTTGGTACAAAAAAAAATGTTTAAAATACTTTTGAAAAATGTTTGAAAAATCCCCCCTAGAAAAAAAACTTCAGCGCCTCTGCACCTAAGGAAAATTAAGAAACAAACAAAACTTTTGAAGTTAATTTAGAAAATCATTCCGAATTGAAAAACATTTTTGAAAAATCCCCCATGGAAAATGATTTGCTCTGATACCAACTTGTAACACCTCCAAATTTCCCACCCAAAAATACATTTAAATAATGATTTATTGGAAAGTTTTTTTATTTGAAAACATCAGAAAATGTGCAACGGAAAATTTAAAGGGAAATAGGGGTGCTACCGCCACACTCGGTTCTCTCTTAACCGAGTGCACAGGCTAAAACAACTTAAACGTCAAAATCAAAAGCTCAGTGATTAAAGTTATTGAAAAAGAAATTTACAATGATTTACTAATAATGTTTTCTAGTGAAAGCTCTCTCTCGAAATCAACTTCAACATCGATCAACTCAACACCTGTACAAAATCATGTACAAAAAGAAAAATAAAAGAAACAAACATTAGCAATAATGCTAAGTAAGTCCCACCTAACCTTTTAAAATAGGCTAAAGGGTCAAATAGGTACATGAACTAACTTAAAGTGTTCAATTAGCCCCTTATTTAGGAGGTTCTGTCCGGCCTTCGCCAATTGGGGCAGTTCCTGATGGAATTTTTTGATTAATTGTTTTGAACATCTTCTTCATTAAGTCTAGTTTACCCATATCAAATTTCAGCTAGAAATTAAATCGGGAAGGCAGTCAAATGATTTTCCGAAATGTACTGCGCTGTTTAACTTCGCAGTTATCTTCAAAAATTCATTTGACTGCCTTTCAGGTTGAAGTTTTAGCTGAAATTTGGTATGGGTAAACTAAACGTAATGAAGAAGATGCTCAAAAAATTTCATCAAAAAATTCCACCGGGAACCACCCTAATTGGCGACGTCCGAACATAACCTCCTATATAAGGGGCTAATTGAACACTTTAAGTTAGTTCATGTACCTATTTGACCCTTTAGCCTTTAAAATAATAATATATATATATAAATTCGTACAATCGTTAGTATAAAAATATTTTCAAAAAACTTTACAAATCATAAGTAAACGATATCTATACAAAATCCCAATCACAAACTCATGAACCATAATAATTCCAAAATACCTGAAAAACCAAAATTTCTCTTCTATTGAATTTCTCCAAAAATCACTTTGTTACTAACTTCCTAGTAATTTAGAAGGGTAGTGCTCAACACTTTGGTTGAGCCCGGTGGTCCGTTGTTATGTACGGCCACCCCGGGACTATCGCCGGTACCACAACTGCTCAATGGAAACGGACACAACTACTTTAAGTGTGCACACCCCCTAAAGGTATTCCAAGTCCTCCGGGTTAGTAAGTCGATCCGGGTAGCCAGGATGTTTTCTACCAACTACCCCACCTCAAAACATGAATGATTAGGAGCTACTACTACCACTACTACTCAAAAGCCGGGATGTTTTCTACCGACCGTCAATTCACCTCAAACCAAAACCACCAAAAATTGAGTAGTAGTAGACCTAACCATCCTTCACATTTTAAGGGGCGTGGAAAACTAACACCACGGATTTCTCCCGTGATGCTCACCTTTTATGAAAATATTTATTTTTCTCAAAATCAATCGAAGTTTATACTTCGAAAATTCCATTTTCATCAAACTCCCACAAAGATAACAAATTACGTACTATTACAAAATATACCAAAATCGTATACAATAACTCATATCAACAAAAGAATATATCAACTAATATCTCAAATACAACCCTTTCATATAATAATATTCACTTTAATTCAGCAAACATAAATTCAATTCTCAAATATGCACGCAAAATATTTAAAAGAAATCACGAATAAAAAGAACTAATTTCGGTTGACGTGAAACTTACCTTAAGTCCTGATGCTCTTAATTCTCTTCCTCAATTTCGGTCTCTAGATAATCACCTTTTTAATTAAGATGATGTAATGAGTTACTTATTCTATTTGTAATTATTTTACCCGATTTTCCCCTTTTTATTTTATTATAGTTGAGTTATGTTAAATCATCCAATTATTAGTAACCATCCAGGTATCAAATTTCAGATTCAAATTCCAATTTATCAACGGTTCAGTTCAGATTTAACTAATAACATTCATGTTTTGAGGATGGCCCAGATAAGATTCAGCCCAACTTAAAATTCTAGCTCATTAAAATAAAAGGAATTAAAGAAACCAGCGTACTTGAACAATATCTCTGTCGTCCTCGTTGGATCAACGCAGCAACGCATGTGTGCTCAGAGTCGATCGCAAGTGATATCCCTCCAGGTCGTTCTTCCTCCGGTGTTCTCTTCGTCGGGCAACAGCAGGGAAAGCAATGAGTTCCAATCAACGAGGTGTCCTTCACATGTCTGCAGTAGTGCGGCAGACCGGCGAAACAGGGGAAGCGGTTCAGTGACGGCGTTTTCACCCGGTGGTGGAGGCGGTACGGCTACTGTCTCTTTTTCCTCGTCAAAGGCATCATCACGTATTCACGTACAACGGTCTTTCTTCTACAACGTTTGTGAGTTCTGGCAGGCCGGCGTACATGTGGGTCTTCTTCTCCGGTGACTTTATTCTCTTCTCCGGTGACCTGTCTAGGCTGTCTTAGCGCCAGCGCTCCCCGAAGATGGTGCATCCAGCCTCTTCGTAGACTCCCATCCACTCTCTTACGTAGAAGCAGTCAAGTATACCTTCATACTTTGCCGCATATATGTATAATATATGTATTATGTATATATATACACGTGGTGTGATGGATAGTGTACCCGGGGGTAGCTTATCCGAGGGGTTATTACAGGGAGTAATTTAGAGAGAAGTCAGAGCAAGTAAGAGAGAGAGTATATTGAGTTGGGGCGTTAAAGCGTGGTTTACAATGGGGGAAAGGGGTGCTATTTATAGTAGTAATAAATGCCGGACAGGGACACGTGTCAAGCGCTTATTGGCCGAGGGGTCACCTCAACTGGTTGGCGCTGGCAACCGCATGTGGTCGCATTTAATGCGGCTGTTGGATGGGACGTCGTACTTGGTATGGTGACCCAGATGCGCGTGGAGGGAGGATCCTGTCGTGTGAGCTGCCTTCGGCCGCATAATAGTTGTCGAAGGCTCCCCGTTGCCGAGGGCGCGCTAATGCCGAGGGCTACTGTCTTTTTTGCCGTTTTCCTCCCAGTTTCTTAGTTTTACTTGAAAAACCCGTTCTTTGAGAAATTTGAGCCTTCGGCTGGGGGGCCGAAGGCTCCCCAGTGTGCGCTGTGGGCTGCTAAGTGCTTGGGGGGCCGTAATTTGGGCCTGCTGTGCTTCCTGGGCCGGTTGGGCCTTTATTGGTGTCGTAGGAGTCTGTGGGCCAGGGATTCCCGGGCCATATACTCCATCAGGAGTCCCTCACTCCTTTTGCCGAAAGGTACTTGAGGGAAAAGGAGTAATTTGTGCTTGCCCTTTGATGTTGTCCCATTGTAATCTCTGAAGTTGGTGAGGAGTTGTTGTTTGCATGGCCCTGCCGAAGGCAGTCCCTCAGTTACCCACATGTCGGGACTTGAGGGATTGCTTTTGTAATTTTAATGATTTTCCCGAAGGGGTCCTCCAGTCTCCCACTCCTTGAGGCACTTGCGAAGTGGTGAAAAGGAGTGAAGCAGTTGCGTTGTTGTTGTGGGCCGAAGGCTGACGCTTTTCGTTTCATTTTGGGGGGATACCTCGTTAAAAACCTCATTAGGAAAAAACCTTGTGGGAAAAAATCCCAATGAGGGAAAAAGAGTGCACCGAATTCCCCCAACGATGAATCGAAAACGTGAAACCTTGGCTCAAAATGGAGAATAATGGTAATGCCGAAGGCTCTCCTTATTCTGAGGGCTCCGTGTTGTTTTGCCGAAGGCGCGTGATATTCTGGGAGGCGTTGAAGTAGAGTCCCTCAATCCATGGGACTGAGGGCGTGATAAACGTAGATAGTAGCCGTGAAGATCCCGAAGGCTTCACGTCCTTCATTACTTAGTTGATGAGTGGAGCACCCGAAGGGTTCTGTTTCCCGCGTGTCGGGGGCGCGCTTGTTGATGAAGTGATATTCCCCGGGGGCTGCCCGGAAATTAACGTGTTGTAGGGGGGAGGATACCCGAGAGGTCCACTAGTTGTGAGCCCGGGGGTCCCCTTTGTGAGGTGGAGCGAAGGAGGGAAGCCCGGGGACCACCCCTTTATTTGGTGAAGGAGTGTTTACCCGAGGGCGTACCCCCAGGTTCCCAGAATATAGCCGTTGTAATGTGACCGTTGGAGGGGGAGCACACGTGGCGCGTGATGGTTGGCTGCCCGTGGGCGGCATCACGGTTGGGCGAAGACGCGGCGTGTAATGATGGTCTTTTGCCGGGGGCCCGGATTTTTGGTCCCAAGCCCGGATCTGGGCGCCTATAAATACCCCCAGCCAAGGCCATTCGTCTTTGTGCGATCATACCCTTAGCGAAGCTCTGCAAAAATTCCTAGAGAGAGAAACTCCGCCCTTCGGTCAAACCAAGTCTCAGAGGTTAGTTCTCCTTCCGTCCTTAGCTTCATTTGAGTACTTAGCTTTTGGCCTTAGGGTTAGGCTTTAGGACCCTTCAGGAACCCTCCTTTGTACGAGTTTCCCGACCCCTCGCCCTTTAGAAGTAATGTCGTCAGCTAGTGATTCCCAAGACATCTCCGGGGAGGCTTCAGTGAACGTCGAAGTGGCGTCTGACGTGGAATCCTCAAGCGAGCAGCTCTCGATCATCGACGATAGGGCCGTAGCCGAGGCGATACAGGGTGACCTTCGGCTTGAGCTCGAGGCCGAAGACTTCGAGCAAGTGAACGCGGATGAAGAGCTTGCCATCGCCTGTCAGGTGGCCGAGGACGAGGCCCAGAAGGAGGGCCTGAAGGTGACTGTAGCTATCCCTCCCCCTCGGTGTGATACCAAAGCTGGGAGCCTCTAGACGTCGTACCCCTCAGTGCGGCCCCAGGGCAGAAGAGAAAGAAGGCGAGGGCGGCTCCGAAGAAGAAGCAAGTTGCCGTCGACGCTGGCCAGCCAGTGGGACTGCCTGAGGGCTATTCTTTCCTGAATACGGCCGCCTTGGAGGTCAAAAATAAAGCTACCCGAGGGGAGATGATGGCGGTTCAATTTTTGGTTGGGCCTTCGGCGCAGGTGGTAGAGCCAAAGCCGGATGATGTGCTCCTCCGTGCCCCCGAGGGCTGTTTTGCCGTACATCTGCTTTCAGTGGAGCTGGGTCTCAGATTTCCCCTCCATCCCTTCGTGTTGGAATACCTACGCTTCGTCAAGCTAGCCCCCTGCCAGTTGACCCCGAACAGTCACTCATATCTGGCAGGGTTCCTGTCGCTGTGCCTCAGCCGAAAGGTCCCCCCTACTTTGGAGCAATTCTTTCTGTCGTTCAACTTGTGTCGGGGGGGTCATTCGAATGCTGGGGGCTACGGTAATTTGCAGCAGCTCCCGAAGTTCAGGATTTTTGATGAGGCACCTTCGTCTCACAAGGGGTGGAAAGACAAGTTCTGCTATATCCGTCTGGCCGAGAACCCTTTCTCCGCTCCGCTTGGTGATAGGTTTCGGCGGCACCTGAAGGCAGAAGGGTATGCCCTCGAGAAAAATGGGCGGGTGTTGTCCAAGAAGCCGGAGGGGTCCGATAAGCATGTGTCCATCAAAGGCGCAACGCTCTCCAGTGAGTTGTACAAGCTCGGCTTCCGTCGGTACCGGCTGATGGGGGAGAAGGAGGAAGGCTACCCCACGATTGATCGCGTATATGAGAGTGCCGAAGGTTGTTGCAATGCCGAGGGCTTTAATTCTCATACTTAGAATTTTTTTTTTTTTGCTTTGTTGTAGTAGTGAACTAACCCTTGTGTGCCTTCTTGTGTTTCAGGACCAGATATGGACGCCCGGAACCTTGTCAAGCTGAAGAGACAACTTGCCAGGGAAGAGCAGAAGAAGGAGGCCTCCGCACAGCAGAGGGCGGTCGACGAGATATTCCCTAAGGCGGGAGCGGCCGAAGAGGCCAAGGAGGTAGGGCCCGTCGCGGAGGCCGTCGTCGGGGGCTCCCCCGGTCTGGAGCCAAAGAGGAAAAGGCTTGGGAAGGACCCGGCACAACCGGAGGGGAAGAAGAAGAAGAAGGGGGCCCCGGAGTTGAAGGAAGCCCCCGTTGTGGTCGTAGATGAATCTTCTCCCCCCAAGCCTTCGGGTCAAGCCACTGATCTGACATGGCCCCAGGACAAGGTCCAATTCTCCATCACGAAGGGGACTGCTATCATGCACGGGACCCTGAACCCGAAGGAGTTTTTGAGGGGTGCCACCCCTCTGACCGATAAGTCTGTGCTCTCCCGCCAAGCCGACGATGTCCTCTGCTCTAAGGTTCTGATGGCCTCGGTTACGGTAAGGTTCCTCCCTTCTCTTTTGTAGGTAACTTCATTCTTTACGTGTGTAGTGGCTTAACCTTCGGTAATTCATGTCTTCTTTCAGGCAAGCCTTGGCCTTGGCGAGCTGGTCCAGAGGATAGAGCAGTATGACTCGGAGAAGAAGAAAGCCGATGAAGCATTGGCTGAGGCCCGAAGGCAGCTCAAAGAGGCCGAGGACGCTCGCAAAGCTGAGCAAGAGGCTTTTAATGAAATCCTCGAGAGCTCCAAGGCGGTGGCCAGGGCCGAAGGCAAGGCAGAGGCGGAGAAGGTTGCGGCCGATGCTGCCAAGAAAGCCGCGAAGGATGCCGAGGAGGCCCAGATCAAAGCCGTCGCCGAAGCCCGGGAGGATGTTGTTGCCGCTTTTGCTGAGGAGGGATGGAAAGCCGAAGGCCGGCAGGAATGGGTGGCTTCGGTGGTGGAAGCTTTGGTGAACGAATGGGTGAAAGGCCCAGGCGCAATGTGGTTGGCCCGAAAGGGGAAAGAGTATTATGACGGGGGTGAGTACTTTACTCAGGCCGTTGTATATCGAAGGCTGTCCCGGCATTTTGGGGTGGACCCGAAGGCCTTTGATCCGGCATCCTATGGTCTCCCTCCCCTTCAGCCAGACCCCAGGGTTCCCCTCCCTGAAGGTGTTGCGAGGCCTGATTTGGAAGACTCCATGCTGATGGCCGAGGGCAGTGACGAAGAGGAGGAAACCGGGGATGATGCCGCGTCTAAGCCTGCAGTAGAGGACGCCTCCGGGAATGCCGTTGTTGATTTGTAATCTGTACTTAGTAAATATTTGAAACTTCTGTTGTAATGGTCACATTTTATGCTTTCGGCCCCGACCGTCATCGTAACAATCACACTTACTATTTTTTGATGATTGATGAATGTTAGCCCTCGGGCCTTGTGTATTTGACTTGCTCCCTTCAATTTATTTCCTCTCGAATGTGTGCCGTCGTTTTTTTTTCTTGAGGGTATGCCTTCGCCTTCTTGAATGTATGTTTAGGACTTAGAATATTTTCTAAGTGTTTGAATACAGTTGTAGCCTTTGGTAGTTGGGCACCCTTCGCTGGATATAAAATCGAGGGCTCAGCAATAGTTAGTACTTAGAAAATTTTTCTAAGTGTAAACTCACCAAGCCTTTAATCGTGTGACTCCTCGGGTTGCAGGGAGAAGATTCGGGACTTAGAAAATTCTTCTAAGTGTAGCACACCATAGGGCCTTCGGGTGTTTGTAGTTCACTTGTTGTGAAATGATTAGGTTGAGAACCCAATCCTTAGGACTCAGAAAAATTCCAAGTGTAGTTTTTCCCTTGGGAGCCTTCGAGCGATGGCATCCCTTCTTGATGTATGAGTAGTTGACCGAGGGAAAAATATGTAGGACTTAGAAAATTTTCTAAGTGCTGTTGTATCGCATAGCCTTCGGCTATCATATTCCCTTAGCTGTAATATTGATTAGGCCGGGGGCCCAATCTTTAGGACTTAGAATTTTTTTTTAAGTGCTGCTTCCTTGTGTCGCCTTCGGGTGATAGGTGCCCTCTGACTCCGCGTCACTTTTGCGAGATGCTCGGGGGCTACTCATTTAGGACTTAGAATATTTTCTAAGCGTAAATTGATGTTGAGCTTCCGGATGGAGATCCCTCCGGGTATATGAATAGGACCCTTCGGGTGATCGTGAGGCCCTTATGTTGTATGAGTATTTGACCGAGGGCCAAATATGTGGGACTTAGCAAAATTTCAAAGCGTGTCGTAGATGTTGAACCTTCGGTCAGTGAGGAGTCTGTCCGAGGGGCAAATATTTTGGAATAAGCCCCCTCGGTTGGCCTTTTGATGATTTGTAATAGATGCCTTCGGTTGTCGGGTGATATATTAGCCTCCGGTTGTTGTCATTTTCCAAAAGTGTGGACTTAGGAAAAGTGTGGAATCCTGTTGTTGTAAAGAAAGCCAATGAGGAGTATGTGCCCTCGGCATTCACTTGAAAAGTTGTAGAGTTTGACTTAGCCAGTTGTGTCCCTTGTCATGGCGTAAGGGCCCTCGGTATTAGTGCATAACAGATGCCCTCGGTATTTGTTTGAAGTACCGTTTAGTGGACTTTGGATAGTCCAGTCCCTTTGTATTGTTGAAGCCTTCGGTGCTTGTGTGACCGGAGGTGACCAAGCAGTGAACTTAGCCGTTTCTTGATGATATTTGTTTGAGTAGTATCCTTCGGGAAATAGGAGCCTTCAATTACCGAAGGTGTTCCCGTGGGGAGCCCTCGGCATGTTGTGATCTGTTGGAGTGTACTCTTTGATTTCTCGCTGAGTCTACTCCCCTTCACCCCCCCCCCCCCCCCCCCCGTTTTTTGGTTGGTGGTGAAGGGAAGGCATCAAGAAACTTGGTTTCTTGGTAAGGCTGGGCCTATCAGGAGACCATCAGAATACACCAATGGCTCTTCTCCCTCGGGTTAACCTTCCGAGTTCCGAGGGGATCGAGGGTCGTTTCCTGGGCACAAGATATGGTGGTCTGTAACCTGCCTCCCCTTGGGGGATGGCGCGGAAAGCGCTCATTTTTGAAAGTCGTCCCCTCGGCGCTAGACATAGTCCGTGGCCTGCCACACCCTTGGGGTGGTTGCGCGGGGAGCGTTTCGGTTTGGAGGTCGAATCTTGGGCATTTCTCGTGCCTGTCATACCCTTGGGGTGATGACGCGGAAAGCGTTCCGTTTTTGAAAGTCGAATCCTGGGTATTTCTCATGCCTGTCATACCCTGGGGGTAGTGACGCGGAAAGCGTTTAAAGGAAGGGTTTTCATTTGCACACTAGTTGCAAATGGCCGGGGGCACTACGTGTCGCCGGCACCGATGGTGGCACCTTCGGTATATGCGTCCTCGTGGGGTACGGCTTTAGAAACAACACTTGGTGTTAGTTTCGATATGTAGCTCCCCGGTATTTGGTACCGAGGGGTCTCCTGTAGGGAGACTTGGTGTTCTTCTCCTATTTGACGTTGATAGGTGAGTTGTGTACCCCCGATACTTGGTATCGAGGGGTCTTCTGTGGGAACACTTGGTGTTTTTCTCTTTGATGTTGATGGTGGAGATGTGTACCCCCGGCACTGGGTGCCGAAGGGTCTTCTATAGGAACACTTGGTGTTTTGATTGGAGTGTTCACCCTTGGCGTTTGGTGCCGGAGGGCCTTCGAAGGAAACGCTCGGCGTTTCCCAACTGGTGTTTGAAAGTTGACAGGAGGGCATATCCCTGGCACGGGGTGCCGAGGGGTCTTCTTTGAAACATTTGGTGTTTTTCTTCGTTTTGATGTTGATGGTGCAGGTGTACCCTCGGCACTGGGTGCCGAAGGGAAATGAAACACTTGGTGTTTGTTGTCGTCGGTGATGGAAGTTCCCACCTTCGGTACTTGGTACCGAGGGGTCTTGATTGAAAACGCATACTGTTGTCGTAGGTGTTGGTGGTGTCCGCCCTCGGCACTTGGTGCCGGAGGGGGTTCTCCTAGTGGTGAGGTCTTGGGCCTGTAGTTGGTATGAGGGCTTGGCCGCTCATAAGTGTCTTGTGGTTGTTCTTGGTGTCTTCAATGTGTTTTCATTCTTCAAAATTAGAGGCCTTGGGCCATAGGTTAGTACATTCACTAGTCATGAGGGCTTGGCCGCTCTTACATTATTGATAAAATTTAACTAAGTGGTGTACATTCCAGTGCCTAGGGACCTCTTTCCCGTTGGGGCGTTTGAGCTTGTAAGTCCCAGGTTTGATGATGGCTGCTATGACGTAGGGGCCTTCGAACTTTGGTGCCATTTTGCCTCCCTCGGTCGGCTGGCTGGCTTCCCTCCTCCGGAGGACATAGTCCCCCACTTGGAATTCTCGGGTGCGAACCTTGGCGTCGATGTAGCCTTTGACTTGCCTTCGGTAGTTTTCTGTCCGGATGAAGGCTTGCTCCCGGCATTCTGAAAGGAGGTGGAGGTCGAGGGCCATGTTGCTGTCGTTGACCTCGGGGTCATATTGGATCACCCTCCGGGTGGGAAAGGCGACTTCCGTAGGAGCTTTGGCTTCGAAACCGTAGCATAGGGAGAAGGGTGTTTCACCTGTTGCTCGCCGAGGGGTGGTGCGGTAGGCCCAAAGGATGTTGTGGAGTTCTTCCACCCAGCCACCGCCCTCGGCCTCCAGCTTCTTTTTGAGGCCCTCGAGCAAGGTCCGGTTGGCATTTTATACTTGCCCGTTGCCTTGAGGGTAGGCAACGGAGGAGAAGGTGTGTTTGATGCCCCATGCCTCCAGAAGGGCACAGAAGGGGGCTGCCTCAAATTGTGTTCCGTTGTCGGAGATGATCTGCTGGGGGACGCCAAACCTTGTGAGGATGTTCTTGAGGACGAAGTGACGGCACTTCGCCTCTGTGATACTGGCGAGGGGCTCAGCCTCCACCCACTTGGTAAAGTAGTCGATGGCCACAATGATGTATCTGTTGTTGGAGGTACCCCTCGGCAGAGGGCCCACAAGGTATATCCCCCATCGAGAAAAGGGGACGGATGTGCTGATGGGGGCATAGTTGACCGCTGGCCTGCTGGGGGCTTTCTGGAAATGTTGGCATGCGGTGCACCTTCGGGCAAGGTCAGCACAATCTCTGGCCATGGTTGGCCAGAAGTAGCCCTGGAGAATGAACCTTCGGGACATGGAGAAGGGTCCCTGGTGAGCTGAGCAAGTGCCACTGTGCACTTCCTCCATCGCGACCTCGGCTTCATCTTGATGAAGGCACCGAAGTAGCGTTCCGTTGTAAGACCGTTTGTAGAGCCTTCCGTCTTCGATGGTGTAGCTAGGAGCCCTCAGCTTTGTTAGTTTAGCGCGGATCTCGTTCTCGGGTAGCTGCCCCGTGGAGATGAAGGTGATGATATCTGAGATCCAATCCTCTTGGCGTTGTTGTATGTTCATAACTGGGCATGCATAGATACTTGAGAGACTGAGTTCCTCAATTTTAGCAATCTTGGAGATGTGCTCGGGGGAGTCGGCCGAGAGCTTAGATAGTATGTCAGCCTCGGAGTTCTGAGCCCTCGGTATTTGAGTGAGAGAGTGTGCCTCAAATACCTTATGCAACTCCTTGGCCGCTTCCTTGTATTGTTTCATTCTTCACTCCTTGGCCTCATACTCCTCGGAGATTTGGCCAACGACCAACTTGGAGTCGCATTTGATGTGGATCTGCCGAGCCTTCATGTTGGCAGCCAGTCGAAGGCCACATAGGAGGGCCTCATATTCGGCCTCTTTGTTGGAGACTTTGAAGGAGAAGCGGATTGCATAGTAGGCTTTGAAGCCCTCGGGAGTGATGAGGACTACCCCTTCCCCGCATGCTTTGGTCGCGGAGGAGCCGTCGGTGTAGAGGGTCCACCAGTCGTCCGAGATAGCCGAGGGCTCTCCGTCCGTGGCTGCCCTTGCGGTACACTCCGTCACAAAGTCCGCCAGGGCTTGGCCCTTGATGGCAGGCCTTGGAAGGATGTCAATGTTGTACTGGCTCAAGAAGATAGCCCATTTCACCATGCGGGAGGAGCTGGTGGGGCTCCTCATGAGGGCGCCGAGGGGTTGATGAGTGAGGACCTGAACCGGGTGAGCTTGAAAGTAGTGGCCCAGCTTCTTGACGGTCCAAACGATGGCTAGCACCGTTTTTTCCACGGGGGAGTACCTGAGCTCGGCCTCCCTTAGGGTCTTGCTAACGTAGAAGATGGCATGTTGGATGTCGTCTTCCTCCCGGATAAGCACAGAGCTGATGGCTGCCGGGCTGACCCCAAGGTAGAGGTAGAGGGTCTCCCCTACCTTGGGTTAGGAGAGCACAGGAGGTGAAGATAGATATCGTTTGAGCTCGTCGAAAGCCTCCTGGCATTCTGAAGTCCATTGAAAACCAGCCGTCTTCCTCATGATTTGGAAGAAGGGTAAAGACTTCTCCGCTGATTTAGATAGAAAGCGGTTGAGGGCTGCCAGGCGGCCCGTCAACCGTTGAACTTCCTTCACGTTGCGTGGGGGCTCCATGTTGATGATGGCCTGGATCTTCTCGGGATTGGCCTCAATACCCCTTCGGCTCACCATGTAGCCCAAGAATTTTCCCCCTTGGACGCCGAAGGTGCACTTCTTTGGGTTTAGCCGAAGGTTGAACTTTTGCATGATGGTGAAGATTTCTCGGAGGTCGTCGGCATGGATGGAAGATTGTTTGCTCTTGACGATCATGTCGTCAACATAGGCCTCCATGGTGCGCCCTAGGACGGCTTGAAAGACCCGGGCCACCATCCGGGTGTAGGTGGCCCCCGAGTTCTTTAGGCCGAAGGCCATTACTAGGTAGTAGAAGATGCCCTCGGGAGTCATGAAGGCAGTTTTTTCGGCGTCTTCCTCGTGCATGAAAATTTGGTGATACCCTCGGAAGGCATCGAGGAAGGACATGATCTCACACCCTGCGGTCTCATCCACCAGTTGATCAATATTTGGTAGAGGGAATGGATCCATAGGGCATGCCTTGTTGAGATCGGTGTAGACCACGCACATGCGGAAGGTAGGGGGCTTCTGTGCGAGGACTACGTTGGCCAGCCATGAAGGGTATTTCACTTCTCTGATGTGCTTGATAGAAAGGAGCATGGCGACCTCCTTCTTCACAAATTCCCTTCTCTCGGCCAAGAGGGGTCTTCTTCGTTGCTGTATAGTTTTTGCCGAGGGGTCTACCGAGAGGCGGTGAGTGATGACCCTTCGGCTAATTCCCGGCATGTCCTCCGGCCCCCATGCAAAGACAACGGAGTAGGCGCGGAGGGCGTCGGTGATGCCGGCCTTCAAGTCTTCGGGGAGCTGGGCTCCAATCTTCACGACTCTCTCCGGCTTGGCCGGATCGAGCACAAAGTCTTCTACGTCCTCGGCTGGTTCAGCCCTCGGCCTTTTTTCTTCTTTGTCGATGGTTCCGCTGATGGTGTCAACACGGAGTTCCGTCTTACTTACTTTCTTAGTGACTTGAAGATAGCAAGCGCGGGCGATTTTCTGATTCCCCCGGGAGTAGCCAACGCCCCCCTCGGCGGGGAACTTGAGGCAGAGGTGCCTCATTGAGATGACGGCCTCGAGGTCCTCGAGGGCTGGCCGGCCGAGGATGATGTTGTGGGCGCAGTCGATGTTCACGACGACGAACTCCACTTCGAGCTGGGCTCTATGGAACCCGTCGCCAAAGATTACCGGGAGAGTTATTACCCCCTCGGAATCAATAGTATCGCCGGTGAAGCCGACAAGAGGGGTCTTAATGGGCCGAAGGGTCCCCCTCTCCAGATGCAGCTCTCTAAAGGTGCTGAGGTACATTACATTGACGGAGCTGCCCGTGTCAATGTAAGTTCGGTGAATGATGGTGTCGTTTATTTCAGTCCGAATCACCAAGGCATCCATGTGAGGAGAAGAAGTAGGAGGGAGATCTGCGTTGGTGAAGGTGATGGGTTCCTCCCTCATCCGCTTTACCGAGGGCATATGAGTGACTTCCCCCACGTAAAGCGACTGAGCCCACTTTTTCTGCTGGCTGGTGGAGTCGCCCCCTGTATTGCCACCGGTGATCATGAGGATGTGGCGTTTCTTCTCCTGGTAGCGAGGGTACTCTTCCTCTTCCTCCTCCAAGTTTCTGGTCTCCCTCTTCTTGCCTAGGGGGATGGTGTTCGGGTTCACCCAAGTGTTCACCTTCGTGTGGTGCCCTCGGGGAGGTCCCTGATGGGAAGGCCCCTCCTGCCGAGGGCTCTGGATAAATTGGGACAGGTGCCCCGCTTGTATCAATCTCTCGATGGCCGTCTTTAGCTGATGGCAGTCATCGGTTATGTGCCCCTGATGCCGATGGAAACGACAGTAGGGGAATTGAGGGTTGATAGCATGTACCTCCGGGGGTGCGCGAGAATCGCGCTCAACGAGGCCCCTCTCCTCGGCAAAATCAAGGATGACGCTGACGGGGTGCGTCAATGGTGTCCGGGGGCGGTCCAGGAGAATGGGATGTGCCCAAGTCTTAGGGCTGCTCTTATAACCTCCCCCGGTTTGACTTGGCCTTGCCGAGGGCGGTCATCAGAGGGTCCTGAAGCCTTGGGATGATTTGGAGGAGCCCCCGGCCCTCGGTTATTCTTGTTGTCAGCCTTCGGGGGTTGCTGATCTGGATGCTGGTGGTATTTCTCCACCTCCTCGGCCTCCGCGTATCGGTCCCCCCGCTGCAGGGCCCTTATGTAATCGCGGGGGGGGGGGGGGGGGGTTCAATGATGAGGCTCCTTGAAAAGTTGCCGGTGCGGAGGACGGTTTGTAGGAGGGCCAGGAGGGTCCCGTCGTCAGCACCGTTGACTTTGTCGGCTTCCGTTCTCCAGCGCTCCAGGAAGTCCCGAAGGGTCTCATCCCTCTTCTGGCGTATGGTTAGGAGGTGGGAGAAGTGCTTCCTCGTGCGGCGTCTCCCGGCAAATTGCGTCAAGAATCGCTGGGCGAGTTCTTGCCACGAATCAATGCAGCCCTCGGGCAGCCGGTTGAACCATTCGTATGTCGGCCCCTCTAAGGTGGAGAGGAACCAACGACACAAATATTCGTCCGACGCCCCTACCATCATCATGTTGTTCTGATATTTGCTGTAGTGTTCCTGGGGGTCCGTCTTCCCGTTGTAGGGCTGTATGTGTTGCCCTCGGTATTTTTCCGGGATCCGGGCCGCCAGTACCCTTGGGGTAAACGGCGTCCGGGTCCGGAGCTGAATGACGGGTTCCCCGGAGCCCTCGGCTACCTTCTTCTGTAATTCCTCCATTTTGGCCATCATGGCCTCGTATTTGAGATCTGAATGAGGGGTGGAGGTGGTGACGTGAGCTTTGTTGGCCTCCATTTCATCAAGCCGGCGTTGGAGGGCCGCAATAATTTCGTCCCGGGGATCCTTCGGGAGGGTCTCCGCCCCCTGCGAACGAACCCGGACCGAATGGGCCTGGTTTGTTTGGTGGCGAGCATCGTCGGCATGAAGGGGTGCCTTGCCTTTGTCCCGAGGGGGACGCTCCTCGTCTGCCCTCAAGACAGACCCTCCGCTTTCCTGGGGCCTTTGGAGTGCTTTCCCTCCGAGGCGGTCTTGGACCCATCGGCGGTCTTGTCGTCCTCCGAGCCGGTTGAGGGCGGAAGTGCGGGGCCTTTCTCTGTTGGCATTGTGGCGGTCCCGGGACTGAATTTCCTGGGAGGCCGTATCTTGGGCCACTACCCCTTCGTCATTCCTAACCCGAGGGATGGGATTTCCGAAGGGGTGTGGCAGAGGGGGAAGTATGATGTTCTCCCCAACCTGGGGTTGATCCGGAGCCAGGGTACCGAAGGCACCCGGATTCTGAGTCAGTGTCTGGATGAAGGCGGAGAGCGCCGAATGAACGTCGATGGTGAGAACCGGAGGGTTGACTTGGTCATCGCTCCGGTTTTTCTTCTTGGCCTCGATGCCGAGGCGGGCATCGGGGGCATTCTGTTGGATCTGAAGGCGTAGGTCGACAGCCGCCTGTTCCAGCCCAGCGATGACACCGCCCTCGGGAGCCCTGTGAGAGGCTTCGGGGGCGTTGACGTCGCCAACGGCCAGGTTCTTGTCTTCTACGTTTTTGGAGTTGGCACGTGTTGTTCTCACCATTTTGGTAGAGGGCTAGTGTTTGGCGAAGGGGGAGAGTTTCTTACTTGATTGTTCGACCTCTCAACGAGAGCACCAAATGATGGATAGTGTACCCGGGGGTAGCTTATCCGAGGGGTTATTACGAGGAGTAATTGAGAGAGAAGTCAGAGCAAGTAAGAGAGAGAGAGTATATTGAGTTGGGGCGTTAAAGCGTGGTTTACAATGGGGGAAAGGGGTGCTATTTATAGTAGTAATAAATGCCGGACAGGGACACGTGTCAAGCGCTTATTGGCCGAGGGGTCACCTCAACTGGTTGGCGCTGGCAACCGCATGTGGCCGCATTTAATGCGGCTGTTGGATGGGACGTCGTACTTGGTATGGTGACCCAGATGCGCGTGGAGGGAGGATCATGTCGTGTGAGCTGCCTTCGGCCGCATAATAGTTGCCGAAGGCTCCCTGTTGCCGAGGGCGCGCTAATGCCGAGGGCTACTGTCTTTTTTGCCATTTTCCTCCCAGTTTCTTAGTTTTGCTTGAAAAACCCGTTCTGTGAGAGATTTGAGCCTTCGGCTAGGGGGGCGAAGGCTCCCCAGTGTGCGCTGTGGGCTGCTAAGTGCTTGGGGGCCGTAATTTGGGCCTGCTGTGCTTCTTGGGCCGGTTGGGCCTTTATTGGTGTCGTAGGAGTCTGTGGGCCGGGGATTCCCGGGCCATATACTCCATCATGGTGTTTATAGCTTTGCCGCAGTTTCGTTTTTGGCGTGGAGATCTCCTTTTGTATCGCTAGGTATTTATACGCACGTTGGAAAGTTTTAGGGATTCAGTTTCATTCGTCGACGATGATTCTTGTAGCCCAGTCCAAGGGTAGCATAATTCTTTTATACTTATTGCCGCATATGACTATGTACATGTATATGCGTATTTGCAGCCCGCATCTGACTTCTCGTTTTCAGCCGGTTATGGCCTCTTCGTGGGTAATAATTACTCCCTCTGTCCCCTTTTAAATGTCCCATTTTACCATATTGGGATGTCCCTATTTAATTGTCTCATACCTTATTTGGTAAAGTTTGTGTGACTCAAAATCATTCTTACTTTATTCTTACTTTATTCTTACTTTATCTATTAATATCAACCACACAAACCTACTTTTCTTAAAACTCGTGTCACCCTCTTCCGGGACATTTAAAAGGGGACGGAGGGAGTATTTGTTATTAACTTTTGTCCGTTTACAGCTTTTACTCATGCTAATGATTAATGAGTGACCGTTGCAGTACGTTTCATTACTATGTATGGAATGTACATGTATGCATGCCATATTGTCATGTGTAACATGTTATGTATGTATCATGGTGTCTAGCCTTATTATAACATGTGTTACGTATGTGTATATATGTACTAATTTACTTAAGTAAGTTACATGGGAGTATGCATGTGTCTTACTTCATCTTTATTAAGCTATTTAAATTTTGATTATATATATTCGGTTTATTTGTATGAGATAATTTTATATGTTTGATTATTTATTTCTATTAGATAAATTATATCTAGTTTATTTTACATGATAAATTATATCTGATTCATTTTTATTTTTACTTATTTTATTATTATAAATAAAATGTTGGGGTGTCACAGCTCCATAGCCTCTAATTCAAGAAACAATCGAAGGAGCGACGCTATGATCGTGTCTATTAGGCTGGACCTAGGCTTCACCCCGGCTCCAACTGAACCATTCATTCCTCGCTTGGGGACCAAGATGTTTGGGGAACCGGAACCGTCAAATTGATTTGTTACCCTTCCAAATCCTAGACGGAATGTGTTCCACAACCTGTTTGCAGAACCTCAAAGGCGACGAGTTCCAAAACATGTCAACATCTCTATACATGTCGACATCTTTAGACAGAGGCAGCTGGAATTGAACCTGGAGTCATCGTCATCCCATCACTAACGGGACATGAGACGACCCAAGTGGTTACACCACATGTCGCGACCACGAGACAAGCGCAGGCGAATCTGATGGACCCCATGTTCATCATCTTAGAACAGCTGAAGGAGATGCGAGATCAAATCAACAGCATTCCTGGAGTACCACCGCCATTTGATATTGCTTCACAAATGTGTTACGCAGACTCTCCCTTTGGACGACATATCACTGTTGGGTGTGTTTCGGAAAAAACGAAGAAATATTAATTAAATAAAATTAATTAATAAACAAAATAGCTAAAAGAAACCAGAAAATAAGATGGAACAGATTTTAGCCAGAGCTCGTGCTACACACGATGTCCTTAAAACGTATTCGTCGCCTCCCACGGTGCTAGGAGCGTTGCAACGACCGTTTCCCGGGATACGGTGGCTAACGAATGATCGTTCGCTCTAGAAAACGTGAGGAATGTATTGTGTGTTGTCAAACCGTGTGTTTGTTGCAAAGCACCTGCCAGCAATTTATAGGAGGATTTATTGTGTTTTAAATGGGGTGTTAATGGACCTGAACGTTGGACATCAATGACCAGTCCGTTGGGCATTGAATCGTCCATAAACTGTCCATTTAACGCAGCATTAAAAGAGAAGAACGTTGGGCATTAATTGTTGTAACGGAAGAATTGCGCGACAGAAGACCCCAACAGAACACCCCCTTTGGACGGCATTCGTGTCCGCAAGTCGCCCGCGCACACGAGTCGCGGTTTTTCTTCTCCGTTTCGGGATTTGATCGGCACCCCCCCCTGCGCGTAAGAGAGAGCCTTTACCCTTAGGAATCTTAACTCCTTAAAAGAGGCTTCCCTTTATAAGGGGGTGAAAATCCCTTGAGTTTTTCGGTGTGGGATAAAACACACTAGAAACCCATCATTTTCCCAGTTTTTCCATTTCAACGAGTGAACTTCGAGAATCAATTTCTCATTCACCCGTTATCCGTTTTGAGTGTACGACATATCGAATTGTATCCCTTAACAAGGACAATCCGAAACTACTTTGACCCGATCCAAATCGGAAGTGGACCCCACTCAAATAATTGCCCCAAAATGACCATTTAATGCAATTTTTAACACATTTTTCCAACAATCACTAACATTGAGATCCCAATGAAGTTCGTTGCCCCATCAAATAAGTTGTTCGATGGAAGTTCTGATCCCTTGGAACACATTGCACAGTACAAGCAGAAGATGTTGTCCATTTCAATCAGGCCAGAGCAACGGGAAGCTTGCACATGTAGAGCGTTCAGGACGACATTAACGGGACCAACGTTGACGTGGTTCGTCAATTTGCCCAACGAAGGAATCAACTCATTCGCAGAACTCGTCAATTTGTTCAACCAACAATTCGCAAGCAGTCGGGTCCTCAAAAAACAGACCAGTGACCTTTACCGAGTAATCCAACGACGAAATGATTTTTTGAGAGATTATTTACACCGATTCAATAAGGAAAAGGCATCGATCCCAAAATGTGACATCTCTACCATCATTGAAGCATTCAGAAGAGGTTTGTATAAAGATTTGGAGTTGTACCATGAACTGACGAAATATCCTTGTCGGTCCTTCGAAGATGTCTAAGAAAAGACGTTGGCTTTCTATGACGAGAGAGATCAGACGACATGATTGAAATTGTCGGACGGAATGCATGTCGTCCAATGATAGACAGGTTCTGAAAAGATGTGATATGGTACCCTTAAAGTTGTTTCATTTTTAGTTTATTATTTTCTTTTATTGTTGTCACTCACCAGACGACATGATAGAAATCGTCAGACGGGGGGTTTGTCGTCCGATGATAGACCTGACGAGATGATTAAAATCATTGAACAAGATGATTGAAATCGTTTGACTATAGACAAGTTCTGACGATAGATATTTATTTAGTTTCATATATGTATTCTTAATTTATTATTTTCTTTTACCCATAAGTGATCACTAACTTAAGCATCGAAGGGCCGTTGGCTTTTAGCCAACGGACGATGTTAGAAAATTCTTTTTACGCAGGAAAAATCAACAATTGATGATGACAGAATATTAACATACATCAAACAAAACCTTACAAAAACGTCAAAACACAATTGACAGGGGGCTTACATAATATTAGGGGAAGAAGTGAGGTTTTCATGTATGCTAAACATGAGTATAAACACCACCGATTCTCCGCAATGTTTTGGTCAAAACAACAACAGTACACATACAAGTGACATTACCATGTGGAGCAACAACCACATCTAAAACTACAGAAATACACAATAGAAACATGTGCTGCAAGAGCATAACAACAAAAGCTCCAAAACATAGGGAGACCAATACGAACGACATCGACATAAATCACAAACGCTCATGTCGACAATATTGCTAAAAAACAAACGAAACATTATTCAAAGTTTTTGCAGGATATGGACCACGTTCACGCAACCCAATTCTTCATATTCAGTGACGGACGATGTTCCCTTTGTCAGCTGAAGTGCCGACGTTGGCATGAAAGATGTTGCAACTTTCTGTCATCTAGTCGTCAGCACAATTTTGGAGGGAAGAAGATAAAATGTCAGCTATGAGTCATCATTGTTTTAGTGAGTGATGGATTCGATTGGAAGTTATTCGAAAGAAAGATGGAATCATTTTGTCAGACAAGTTGATCAATATGTCACATCAAGTCGCTAACGATCCAATAGATACAATGAACCAAGATGCGAAGTGTAAACTCTTTCAAATTTTCGACAAGTTGTTGCTTAATAGGTCGACGTATGCATGATACACCTCAACTTCTCGAAAGGGGGCAATTGTTGGTGCAGGAATTTGACATCTTATTATACATTTAAGAGGCTTGACCACGATGATAAATGACGCATTTATTAGGTTTAATGCTAGCTAATTATTATAACGGTTTCGCATGTATTATTATAGCTATTAATGTAATTAAGGCATGAGTTACTCAAAAGGGCTGACCGATATTAATGACGACATAAAGACGACTTTGAATGTCATCATAACGGTCGAAACCGTCAATAACGGGAAAAAGGGGATTAACTACCTCTTTTATAAGTAGGACTGAGCTCTATTGTAAGGGCGAGACCTGATCAATATACAATTTCCATTTTAATTAGTTTTATCTTATCAAAATTTTGCTTAACAGCTCCTTCTCCAACAGAGCCAAACCCAAGACAACATGTCAATGCGATCATATTGAGGAGCG
Source organism: Cuscuta europaea (assembly GCA_945859875.1). Taxonomy (NCBI): domain Eukaryota; kingdom Viridiplantae; phylum Streptophyta; class Magnoliopsida; order Solanales; family Convolvulaceae; genus Cuscuta; species Cuscuta europaea. The sequence continues at coordinate 2,676,371 of CAMAPE010000038.1, read as the reverse complement.
GTAAGGAGTTGCAAGCAAGCGAAGTTGAAGAAGAACAGGTTGACAAAGATGAAGTTAACCGCAATGAGGAGGAACCAACAAACACTAAATTCCCTCCACTTTCATCATATGAACCACTCCCTCCATTTCCTAAGGCGCTGAAAGACACAAGGCAATTGAAAATCGATTGGAACATCTACGAGACCTTCGCCAATTGTGAGGTAAATATCCCACTCTTCAAATTAATTAAAAGTGTTCCCCGTTATGCAAAGTTTTTAAAAGAACTATGCACAATAAAAAGGAAACTTCCCAAATTGAAGGGGAAATAAAAGGTAGAGGTTAGTGAACATGTCTCGGTCATTTTTCAAAAGAAACTTCCCAAGTGATGAAACGGTTAGCAACACAAGAGGGGGGTGAATTGTGTGTGTGTGGAACCGTGGCAGTTTTTCGCACAGTTCTAGTGTGGGGTCCAGGGAATTACGAAATAGTAAAGTGCACAAGGATTTAACGAGGAAAAATCCCTTGGCTGAAAGGGATTAAAAAACCTCGACCTCCCTCGGAGGAATTTGAACAACTCCACTAAAAAGCTTTTGAATGATTACAAGGGAAACTCTCCTAGTCTACCCTTGAGCCACCCCAACTCTATCCTCTCTAGGAAGAGTTATGCATCTCTACCTTGCGGGTAGAGAGCCTCTCAGCTTTACAACAAAGCTCTCACAACACACTAACCAACCCGAGGATGCTACACTTAGCCAATCCTCAAAAACCCAATTACAATATGAAGAAGGGAAAAAGAAACTCTGTCTGGAACTCCGTGAGTAGGTTCAGGTGCCTTGGACTTAGTAAATATTCTCGTGTATATTTCTCAATAGAAGCTCGGTCAAGCACACCATTCTTCTATTGATCTTCGGCATATATAGTTGTCTTGGAGTAGTCCGTTGGGCAGCCTTCCATAAATAATTGATCTTAAAACTTGTGGTCTTGCCTTGATACTTTTGAATCACTTTCCTTCTATTTTGAGCACCATAACTCTCGGATATTGTCATCATTAATATCAGTCCATATAAAAGGATGGATCACATATATTATAATCGAGCAATCACCTTTTATTAAAATAGTTTTTGTGGAAGGTAGCAATGATTACTTAGCAAATATAGATATGCATGGGCAACGTGTAATATTTCAAATGTAACTTTCCTTTTACACATATAGCTAATGATCACCTTTTTCAAACCAAAGGAGTACAGATCATGCTACGGTCACAAAGTAATTAAAAGCAAGGATTCCTTTCTATAAAGGTTAACTTATCGATATATACAAGCAAGCTTAATTATTGCCACGTAAATCATGATTCTTTGCTCCACACATATTCATTTGATATTCAAATAAAGAATGACTTTTCAAATTGTAAGGCAATAAAATATTTGTTAATCAATTACAAGCATGCTACGTATATAGCCAATAAAATATGGATCATGCACTCACATTAAGTAAAGATACTTTCCATAAAGTATTTAAACAATATTTAATGAGTGGATGTCTAGTCAACTATGGAAAGATAATAACCACCTAAATAAGTACTCATATAACCAAAATACGTATATATAGAGTGGGCATGCATAGAAAGATACTTTTGCTTAAAATAATATTCTTGACAAATATAAGCACTCATATAAGGAAAGTATATTAATTGAAAATCAAGTAGGTGCAATTAATATTAATTCAAATCATATCACGGAACTAGAAATGGTTCTGCATTAGTTCCACCTGCATGATTAGTCAACAACACACTAATAATACCCATTTGGTCTTGAGGATAGTTCTGTCCTTGTTCCGTAAGGAACTGTGAGCGGTTCTGTCCGCGGTTCCACCTGCATGCTTAGTCATCAACAAAACAACATACTCAACAAATTCCTCCTTTTTGTTGATGACAAACATTAGGTGCCATAATAAAGGTGTCCCTGCAGATTAGGTACAATCAATCATAAATAGTAGAGCATCAACACATAAAGAGGCACCTGATTTTTCCCCCTTTTGTCATCCAACAAAAGGAACCAAAATAATGCCCAAATCAAAACACTGATTTGTTCCCCTTAGAACAGGCCGGTGAGGGAGGAAGTTTCTTTGCGATACGCAGAAGCAAAAAAGATTGAGCAAGTTAATTAGTTTAGGAATTAATTAGACCAAGTTCAAGTCTAATTAGTTCAAACCTTTCTCTTCCCAGAGGCTTGGTAAAAATATCAGCTATTTGTTTCTCGGTGCTGCAATATTCCAGCCTGATTATCCCCTTTTCCACGCAATCTCTCAGAAAGTGATGTCGTATATGAATATGTTTTGTCCGAGAATGCATGAACGGATCCTTTGATATGCTAATTGCACTTGTGTTATCACATAGGATGGACGTGCACTTTAAATTAACCCCGTAATCGCTTACTTGTTGCATGATCCACAATGATTGAGAGCAACAAGATGCGGCTGCTACGTACTCAGCTTCGGCCGTTGAAAGAGCAACTGAATTTTGTTTCTTAGAGCTCCATGAAACTAGACAGGGACCAAGGAAGTGAGCCGTTCCAGACGTGCTTTTTCTATTTAGTAAATCACCTGCAAAATCAGAGTGAATATGCAATAAGGTTAAAATATTCATTACGTGGATACCATAAGCATAGATTCGAAGTTCCTTTGAGATATTTGAGGATCCTTTTAACCGCTTTGAGATGTGACTCCTTAGGATTTGCCTGGAACCGAGCGCATAGACCTACACTGAAAACTATGTCGGGTCTACTGGCAGTTAGGTATAGTAGAGACCCAATCATGCCTCTATACTTCTTTTGGTCCACACTTATTTCATGTTCGTTTGCATCCAATCGTTCATTTGTTCCCATAGGTGTCATCATTGTTTTGCCTTCACTTGCTCCATACTTCTTGAGGAGTCCTTAAGGTACTTTTGTTGAGATATTTGGGTTCCTTTGCTTGTTTGTTTGATTTGTAGACCAAGGAAAAAATTTAGTTCTCCCAGCATACTCATCTCGAACTCGGAACTCATAAGAGAAGAAAATTCATCACATAGTGAATCGTTAGTAGCACCAAAAATAATATCATCTACATAAATTTGAACAACCAATAGAGCTTGATCTTTTATTTTTAGAAAAAGAGTTTTATCTATTTTTCCTCTTTCAAAACCATTTTCCAAAAGAAATTTAGACAATCGCTCATACCAAGCACGAGGTGCTTGTTTGAGACCATAAAGTGCTTTATCTAATTTGAAAACATGATTAGGAAAATCTGGATTTTCAAACCCCGGTGGTTGTTCTACGTACACCTCTTCCTTAAGATAACCATTCAAGAAGGCCGTTTTCACATCCATTTGATGGAGTGTGAATCCCATGTGAGCCGCAAATGCTATGAGCATTCGTATTGCCTCTAGTCTTGCCACTGGTGCAAATGTTTCGTTGAAATCTATCCCTTCTTGTTGGTTATAGCCTTTTACAACAAGCCTCGCCTTGTTTCTTGTGATTTGTCCATGTTCTTCAAGCTTGTTCTTAAATACCCATTTGAGACCTATCAGAGTTTTGTTCTTAGGTCTTGGTTCTAGATGCCACACCTTGTTCCTTTCGAACTGATTTAGTTCTTCCTGCATAGCTAGAACCCAGTCAGCATCAGAGAGAGCCACTTCATGGTTCTCCGGTTCTATAAGAGATAAATAAGCAAAGAAAGCACAAAAATTTCTATGTTTAGATCTAGTAGTTACTCCCTGATTTAGATCTGTTAAGAGGTTATCCAGGGGATGTGATCGATGATGCTTCCACCCTCTTGGAGCATTTGGTTGATCCACCAATTCGTGTAGAATATCTGAAACTGGTTCTTCTGGTTCTACAGGCTGACTGGCTGAAGTCTGTCCAGTTTCTTCTTCAGTTCCAGACTCGTAATTCTCATTGGTCAGTGGTGGTTCTCCAGTTTGGTTGGTGTTATGGTCAGTTCCACTTTCCCTTTGAGTTAGTATCTCCTTGCGTGTCATTCCTATTTCTTCATCATCGATTTGGCTTGGTTTTAAGGCAAGTGCTTCATCAAAGATTACATGGATACTTTCTTCCACACATTGTGTGCGTTTGTTTAGAACTTTGTAAGCTTTGCTATGAGTTGAGTATCCGAGGAAGACTGCTTCATCACTTCTTGCATCGAACTTGCCAATGTTGTCTTTCCTATTGTTATGAACAAAGCATTTGCATCCAAAAGTTCTTAGATGACTAATGTTGGGCTTTCTCCCTTTGAGTAGTTCGTAGGGTGTCTTCCCTAGGAGTGGACGGATCATAGCACAGTTAATTATATAGCATGTCGTGTTTAGTGCTTCTGCCCAAAAGTTTCTTGCTAGACCACTGGAAATCAGCATTGTTCTAGTCATGTCCTCCAGAGTTCTATTCTTCCGTTCTACTACCCCATTTTGTTGAGGAGTTCTAGGGGCAAAGAAGTTGTGGTCTATGTCTCGTTCCTTGCAGAATGCATCAAATAGTGAGTTGTCAAACTCAGTTCCATGATCCGATCTGATCTTGATTAATTGTAGCCCTGTTTGATGTTCAACTTTCCTTACAAAAACAACAAACTCATTAAAAGTATCTTTCTTGCTTGCAAGAAAGATAGTCCAAGTATATCTTGAAAAGTCATCAACAATAACTAAAACATATTCTTTATTTCCTCGGCTACGGACTGACATTGGACCACACAAATCCATGTGAATTAGTTCTATGGGCTTGCTTGTGCTCACCAAATTCTTTGTTTTAAAAGATGATTGTGATTGTTTTCCGATGGCACAAGCAGAGCAAATATGATCAAGTGAATATTTTATATTAGGTAGCCCAATTACCAAATCATTATTTTTGAGTTTATTTATTAATGAAAAACTAGCGTGTCCAAGTCTTTTATGCCATAGCAGGGGATCATTGTCAATAACGCTCAGGCAAGTTAGACTTATATTTGGCAATAAATCAAGATCAACCTTATAAGTATTTTCTAGTCTCTTGCCCTCTAGTATAACTTGTTGTGATTCGTTATTAACAATGCGACATACATTATGATCAAAAACTACACTGTTACCTCGGTCACAAAATTGAGAAATACTTAGCAAATTAAACTTTAAACCCTTGACTAGAAAGACATTGTCAATTGCATGGTTAGGTGACTTTCCAACTTTTCCCACGACAATTATTTCTCCTTTACCGTTGTCTCCAAATGTCACCCTTCCACCGCTAAATGGCCGCAGTGAGAGGAATAATGATTTATCTCCCGTCATGTGCTTAGAACACCCACTGTCAAGGAACCAGTGGTTGTTCCCCCTCACTCGGCGTTGTTCCAGGATTAAGGGTTAGTGCGTGGAACCCACACCTACTTGGGTTCCATTTTGTAATTGTTTGAGGAATAATTACTATAATTAAAGCTCCTTTCTAAGGCCTGTTGCCGAGAGTGACATTGATACCTAAGATGACCGACTTTGCCACAATGCCCGCAAATTCGGCTATCATATGTATCAACGTATTTGGTTTTCCAATTTCCATAAAAATCTTTGTCCCTTTTATAAAACTCTCGGTTAGGTGTTTGTCCATAACCAGTTTTGTGCCTTTGAACCAATTTATCGAACCAGGTTGGTCTAGTTCTAGATTGCCTTTGGTATGGCCTAGAACTGGTTTGTCCTCTAGTTCTGTTACCGTTAAAGGATTGGTTCTGAAAACCAGATTTTTTATTTATTTGAGTTTTCCTTGGAACATATCCGAGACCCACAGTCTCGTATTCCTTTCTTTTGTACCGAGAAGGTTCAGTTCTAGAATAGGGTCTAGACCTGGTTCTTTCTTTAGTACTATACGGCTGGTATTCCGGCTTATTTTTGAAATCCTGTCTCTCAGCCTCAAGGCGATTAAGGTGTTCAATCAGCACACCAATGTTCGGAATTTTCGAAAGAAGTTTCTCACTTTGATCAACTTGTTGGTTCATGCTATCGAGCTTTAAAGAACAGATAATATTGTCTTGTTCTAAAACCACTTCACTATATTTTAGCTTCTCATCTATTAACTCTCCCACTTTAGTTTCAAGCCTTAGCTTTGCTCGTGTGGTTTCCTCGAGTTTAGATTCTAGCTCAGTGATTTGTGATTTTAGATTTTCATTTTCAGAAAGGTTTTGGTTAAGCTCGATAGTTAGCCTTTTAAAAATTTTCCGAACTTTGGTTTTAGGCAAAGAATCAAACTTAGATAGAAAGTTTTCCAGATTTACCTCGAAACTCTCTTGGTCGGATTCCTCGTCGGAATTAGCCATAAGACACAACCCTGCATGATTGGAACTCTTTTCACCTTCTTCCTCATCATCACCGGATGAGTCTCCCCAAGCTGTCATCATTGCCTTCTTGAGGTCTCTGTTGAACCCTTTATCTTCACTGGACCTCCGATGGGAACTGGTCTTGTTCTTGTCGTAGGTTCTATCATTTTTCTTTTGGGGACAATCTTTTGCCCTGTGCTCAAAGGAACCAAAAATGAAACAACCTTGGTTATTAAACGATTGAAAACCCTTTTTACCTTGCTTATTTCGGTTGCCTTTGAATTTTCGGTACATCTTCCCGAATTGCTTGGCGAACATGCTCATTTCGTCTTCCGATTCACTTTCGGATTCTTCTTCTTCTTCTCGAGTCTTGAGAGCTATTCCTCGCTCCTTTCTCACATTTTCGGCATCTTGTTCTTCTTGTAGGCCTAGCTCATATGTCATGAGTGAACCGGTCAAGTCTTCTAGCGTCATGGTAGAGAGATCTTTAGCTTCTTCTATAGACGTAGTTTTAAGCTTCCATGCGGAGGGCAAGCTTCTCATAACTTTTCTCACTTGATCTTCCACAGTAATATCTTTTCCAAGTGCTGAAAGCTCATTTATAATATTAGTAAAGCGTGTAATCATATCCCTAATTGACTCTTTAGGTTTCATCACGAACAATTCGTAATTACGCATAAATATGTCAATTTTAGATCTTTTTACACGCGAGGTACCCTCATGCGTAACCTCGAGTAAATCCCACATTTGTTTTGCGGATTTGCATCCAAGAACCCGGTTGTGCTCAGCCGGACCAAGTCCACAAATCAAATATTTCAATGCTTGAGCATTATGCTCGAGTTTACGATAATCATCAGAAGTATATTCAGATTTGGGTTTAGGGATAACTTACCTTCGGCATCCTCCTTAGTGATGATGTTATCGCCTACCTCAATTACATTCCATACCTGGTAGTTCTCAGCCTTGATGAAGTTCTCCATTCGACTCTTCCAGAATTGGTAAAATTTGTCGTTGAACAACGGTGGTCGTTGAGTCGAGTATCCTTCCTCCAATCTTTCAACCGTATTCATGATGCCGGATCTCTTCCCAAGGTATTAACCTTTATGTGGCGAAGACCGGCTCTGATACCAATTGATGAAACGGTTAGCAACACAAGAGGGGGGGTGAATTGTGTGTGTGTGGAACCGTGGCAGTTTTTCGCACAGTTCTAGTGTGGGGTCCAGGGAATTAAGAAATAGTAAAGTGCACAAGGATTTAACGAGGAAAAATCCCTTAGCTCAAAGGGATTAAAAAACCTCGACCTCCCTCGGAGGAATTTGAACAACTCCACTAAAAAGCCTTTGAATGATTACAAGGGAAACTCTCCTAGTCTACCCTTGAGCCACCCCAACTCTATCCTCTCTAGGAAGAGTTATGCATCTCTACCTTGCGGGTAGAGAGCCTCTCAGCTTTACAACAAAGCTCTCACAATACACTAACCAACCCGAGGATGCTACACTTAGCCAATCCTCAAAAACCCAATTACAATATGAAGAAGGGAAAAAGAAACTCTGTCTGGAACTCCGTGAGCAGGTTCAGGTGCCTTGGACTTAGTAAATATTCTCGTGTATATTTCTCAATAGAAGCTCGGTCAAGCACACCATTCTTCTATTGATCGTCGGCATATATAGCTGTCTTGGAGTAGTCCGTTGGGCAGCCTTCCATAAATAATTGATCTTAAAACTTGTGGTCTTGCCTTGATACTTTTGAATCACTTTCCTTCTATTTTGAGCACCATAACTCTCGGATATTGTCATCATTAATATCAGTCCATATAAAAGGATGGATCACATATATTATAATCGAGCAATCACCTTTTATTAAAATAGTTTTAGTGGAAGGTAGCAATGATTACTTAGCAAATATAGATATGCATGGGCAACGTGTAATATTTCAAATGTAACTTTCCTTTTACACATATAGCTAATGATAACCTTTTTCAAACCAAAGGAGTACAGATCATGCTACGGTCACAAAGTAATTAAAAGCAAGGATTCCTTTCCATAAAGGTTAACTTATCAATATATACAAGCAAGCTTAATTATTGCCACGTAAATCATGATTCTTTGCTCCACAGATATTCATTTGATATTCAAATAAAGAATGACTTTTCAAATTGTAAGGCAATAAAATATTTGTTAATCAATTACAAGCATGCTACGTATATAGCCAATAAAATATGGATCATGCACTCACATTAAGTAAAGATACTTTCCATAAAGTATTTAAACAATATTTAATGAGTGGATGTCTAGCCAACTATGGAAAGATAATAACCACCCAAATAAGTACTCATATAACCAAAATACGTATATATAGAGTGGGCATGCATAGAAAGATACTTTTGCTTAAAATAATATTCTTGACAAATATAAGCACTCATATAAGGAAAGTATATTAATTGAAAATCAAGTAGGTGCAATTAATATTGATTCAAATCATATCACGGAACTAGAAATGGTCCTGCATTAGTTCCACCTGCATGGTTAGTCAACAACACACTAATAATACCCATTTGGTCTTGAGGATAGTTCTGTCCTTGTTCCGTAAGGAACTGTGAGCGGTTCTGTCCGCGGTTCCACCTGCATGCTTAGTCATCAACAAAACAACATACTCAACACCAAGAAATGTAGCGACCCGAGCATGTTCACTATTCCCTGCAAAATAGGGGACACCATATTTTCTAAAGCCTTGTTGGATTTAGGAGCATCAATAAATGTCATTCCTTACTCCTTGTTTAAATCCTTACAACGCGGCCCACTAAACCAAACTAGTGTAGTGATTCAACTAACGGATCGGTTTAATACTTACCCAAAAGGTGTAGCACAAAATGTGCTAGTAGAAGTAGAAATTTTTGTTTTCTCTGCTGACTTTTATGTTCTCTAAATGGCAGATGATAACCAAACAACACTCATCCTTTTGGGAAGATCTTTCTTGAAAACTGCAAAAACAAAAATAGACGTGTCTAATGGTTCATTAACCTTAGAATTTGATAATCAAAAAGTAGAATTCAACATCTGAGCATTCTGCAAGGGCACTTACGTGGTGTGGGACATCCTGGGGCATACCAAGCTTGAAGATCGTCGGATCATCCTCATCATAAGCTTCGTCTCCTGAGTCGTAATCTTCTGCCCGAGGTTCGGTGGCCTCGTTCTAGGCGGCATTCCCTTGGACGGCGTTCTCTTCAACAATGACGCCTCCAGCTTCATCGTGGGGGACGGCGTCTCCATTCACATCATCGGCAGTGACCACTCTGGTTGCGGCCGAGGATCTGGAGCTACCGGAAGAGCTCATCTCTCCGGACAATCGGGATTCCGATTCAGATTCAGAAGATGAACCAGAATCTGTGGCTACCTCCCATGGATTCACCATTGAAGAAGGACAGAGGAAAGAATAAAGAAGAAAATGAGGAAGTTACCTTAAGAGACTTGAGAAGTGTAAGACTGATGGCCGGAAGTTCGAAAGGAAGAGCTGCGAGCACTCAAAAGCAGAAAAGTGAAGATTTGGAAACCCTAAACTGACCAACTGAACTACTATTTACAGGCAGCACCACCACCCGAAGGCCCATTGGGGGAGTGACACATGGCTAGGAGCGTATGTGAGGACACGTGTTGCGCAGAGATAACATTACCCTCGCGTTGGAAGTTGAACCATTCCACCGTAACCGTCATCTAGGGTTCTGGGAACCGCCTAATAACAGTAGCTGCCACGTCAGGGGCGCCAATGGAGCTCGGATCGGAGGAAGCAGTTATATTTCCTTATGTCCCGCACCTGCTCAGAACATCAGAAGTGGGGGATTTGTATTTGGTTAATAGGCCCAACTGTGGATCGGCCCATTACCCCTTAGCAGATAAAACATCAGGGCCCAATCCGGGCACGGTCCATCAAGATGTCCATCAGACGATCGGCGGATCCATCAAAAGGATCGTCCTCAGTGGCCTGGGTCCAACAAGGACCATATGACATTCCAGGGTCTTCGGGTAAGCAACTTGCATAAGCCTTACGAAGCCCGATCCTTATGTACACTAGAACCCAGGGGCTAAGATCAGGGGACGCTTGTTCAGTGCCCCTGGCGGGAAATCAAGATATTGGCGGGAAGCATATTTAATGCAGTAGATTTGGTGGTTGGGAAGCTAGTTACCCACAATCTTCCACATCATCAACATCACCTACCCATTGGTAGTATAAAACTATAAATAGTAATATTTATTTTATTGTAAAGGGTTGACAACTTATTCTCCCTAGAAAATAGCAATTAACTCCAACTCTTCTTATTGAGATAGAAGAACAGCCTCTCAGCTTGTAGTTGAAATGTGTTGTATACGGACCTTTATTATCATTTAATAAGATACAACCCACTTACTACTCTAGTTATTGACCCATCTTTACTTGCAAAAAAGACTCATCTTTATTTGCTTGCATCATATAACTCACTAAACACTCCACTTGAAACCCAGGGGCGGCCTTGGTGGGGGGCAGGGGGGTAGGGTACATAGGCTCAAAAAAGTGAAAAATATTTAGACCCATAATTTTTTCTTTACATTAGGTTTGAGTAGCCTGAGTTTTTAGAGTTATACTAATAGTTTTGTCCGACCCAACAACCCAAATGCCCAAGAATACGGAAGCTCTTTACGACTAATTGAATTAGAATTACATGGAAACTCCTGTTTGTGAAGACTATGGGTTGCTATCCGAACACAACAATTGCTTTTAAGATATTATTGACACGTCTTTACTTGCTTGCATCATATAACTCATTAAACACTCCACTCGAAACTCATTGGAACGTGTTGGGCCTTTGAGTTGAAGCAATAAACCTCAACAATAGCTAAAACGATCTTTTACAATAACTTCAATCAATAGAGCTAGATAAGCAACTCCAACCTTACTTTTTTATTATTACAGAATTCAACGCGTGAAATCAAAAATGACATGTTCGATGAAAAGATTGGCTACTACTAAACTTGATAAACTGGAAAATAAGGTCACCAAATGAGCTCTGAATGTTAAACAACGTTCTAATCTTGTGAAGTTAACATGAGTTTATGAACACAAGTCCTAATAAGCATTGCTTAGTAACCTGTGAACTAAACGTGCCATGAGACTAGAAAGTACCGGATTGTTGATGCTCTTAAACACTCTTTCCATGTCATTTTATTAATATTTTGTCAATATATACTTTATGCGGAGAATGTAAATGTTATTTTATTACTCCGTATTATTTATTGTTATCATAATTATTGGATTCAATGAAAACTAAAAAACTAACTTTTTACACTTGTGTCCCGGCCTGATCTCTTAAGAACACCACAAGTCACTTTAATAAAAGCCCCTTCATAAGCCCTACGGGCTTCAGCGCATAAATGTTGAATAATTGTTTGCTCTGAAGAAGATTAACAACAGGCTACATAACAGCTACACAAATGCACATATTCAGTATATACAGACTCCAATGATTCCAATCCCAAAAACGAAGCACAAGTGATCCGCACATCAACACACAATCTGGAATGCAAGAAATCATAATAATGCATACTTATGATTTCCTCAAATGGGAATTCTGACTGATACTTTTCTTCAGCCAAGCTCCTGATCGTGTTTTCTTGAAACGGTCTGTGAATAATTCATACCTTCAATGAAAATGGAATGTAATCTACAGTTAGAAAGTATACATCAACACTAGCCCACAATCTTCATTTATCTATTTATGCAGTTAGAAAGTATACATCAACCACTGCCAACCGCATTCTCAAGTAGCATTATTTGTTGGTGTAACAAATCACATATGCAACATTTGCAGAGTATATCGTGCATAAATAGATGAATAAACTAGGAGATGTGGATAAAATGACCAATGGACTTGACGCACGATGAAATATACACCGAAGTCAATCCAAGCCTGATTTAAATTGAAAGTTCAAAACAACTGAGGCTTGATTCACGATACTCGTGATCAAGAAAAAAATCAAATATAAATAGAAACCTGGGAGTGGGTGGGTCGTGGCAACAACAAAACGAAAAAATGAAAGAAATTGAGAAATTAAAAAATATATATAAACCTTTCATATTCAAGTTTCTGAGTAACTATCCCATTTAGTAGAAGCTCTGAGCTATAAACTGTTATTCCTGCATTTGCAAAGTGATGGCTGATTATAATTAAATAGTAAATGTTTAAAGGTTACATGTAAGTATGTGAATGTGTTACCCAACCTTTCTCAATGAAAGGTAAACAGAGATCGTAGTCATCTTCACAAGACAAAATTAAGATACCAATGGCCGATGTCAAATCCTTCATAGCAGATCTTCCCCATCTCTCAATGGGCTGAAAAAACATTTTTACACATAGCATTAAAATGAATGGAAAATGACAAGCGTAAAGGGAACTCTCTAGACGCAGGTGCAGTACACCTAACTCAACTCAACTCTGCATCTTATACTCTATAAGTAAATGGATGGGAGAACTACATACCAAACCATGAACTGCCTTCACCAGATTAAATAATATTTCTCTACCAGGCTTAGTATTTGGGGTGATAAAGACTCTACAATCCTGCAAATTACAATGAAAAAATGATCTGATAGTTGCTTTGCCTGAATCATAACACAAATATTGTTTCATCCATAGTTCCATACCTTTAAAAGTGGATGCTGACTGGCTCGTGCCAAAGAAACAGGCATGCTAAAGCCAAACTCTCTTTCCTTCTTGACATCTCTGAGTATATAATTCTTTTCATCTATAAGACAGCTAACTTGTCCACAACTCTCCAGCCACAAGTGTGTCACTACTGGTTTCCCAAGGGCAATAGCTTCCAGAATATTTCTTGTACGCACAAATTCATCTGCTACAAAATGAGTGGCGTCTGACATAGAGGATGCAAGAGAAGCTCCCAAGCGAGTCAATAACTTCAAGAAAAAACATTACATGGGTAATGTCAGTTCAGCACAATATTTCATGTCAGTTCAGCAGTATAAACCGTCAGAAAATAGATCACATAAAGCTTACCTTCTTTTGCTGTCTTGTTATATCTTGATCTAGGTGGCGGCTGAACAAGACTCGAATACTTGTGATATCTCTCCGCCTTCTTGAATCTTTGACATTGGATTCCCCCGGTAGACAAACACTATGCAAGGAATTAAGTTCTCTAATAAGAGATGATCCCAACATACTTCTCCGGCGTGAACATCTATGATACTCATCACCCACACATATAGGTGAAGCCTCAACCCTGGATGTCATACAACTAATCGGAGTAGTAGTTGGAGAAGTTGATGTTCTAGACTGATCTTTTGGTGAGGCATCTACACCACCATTTGCTCTACTCAAATTTGTAGTTCTTCTGCATGGCACATCACTTTTTGTACTGCAGGTTTTAGAATCTTTTCCAATGACTGTATTGTTTGGAACTGGAATGCCACCACCATCAGCTGCATCATTACTGGAGGCCAAACGCCTTTTCTTTCTTGAACTCAAATACCGAGGAGCACTCCCATCAGTAATTGTTTTGCTTGGCCTCATATTATACTGAGCATGATTTTCTTGTGCCAATGACGCCCGTGTTTGATGAGTTTTTATTCCTTTGAGATGGACCATCTGGCCAATCGTACAGACAGATGAATCCATGTTTCCATCACATTGCTTGGCATTTTTAGAAATTTCTTCTGCTCTAGCAATCATCTGTTCTGCTTTCAGGGATTGTCGTGTGGCAGATCGAGTAGAGCGGGCTCCTTTCTTTGAGGAGCTCTGTCTCAGCTGTGCCTCATTATTAGCTCTACTTTTGAGAGAACTGTTTGCAGTGATAGATCCATCTTGGACCAAAGAACTACCATAGCACAATGATTGCACAACTTCAGCTGCCATTTGAGTATCAATACCAACATCTGTCATGTTAGGGTCATTATTGCCAGTTTTATCATCTGCTACATCGTCAAACATATATATCAACTGCTTGTTTAGATCTTTGAGACAATTACCCCTGGTTTTTGGCTTTTCTGATTCAACATTCAATGTAATGCTTTTTGATTTCACATTAGAATCGGAGCAGGTAGGATCTATCTTTTTGCAGGAGTCCGGAAGCTGTACTTCGCCTCCACAGTCACCAACTGCCTTATTATGTTCATTGTGAAGTCGTCTAGGCTTCCGTCGGGAGGAAGATGTTTTTTTATCAGTTAAAAGATCCTTATTCTTTTGGAAAAACTCCCCACCACCTTCATCCTCATAGTTGTTGTCCCAATCAAAGGTAGCACTTAATTTATGTGTGCTTCTAGAGCCTAGCACAGCCAAACTCTTCTTCCCTTTTGCACTTGGCACATACTTTGTTTTTTCAGCCGAAGTCTTTCCTATGCCAATGTCTTCATCATCCACAACTCCATTAAACTTGAGAAACTTGTCAACAATATCAAGAGCTGTAGCCTGTGATGCGTCTCCAGGTTCTTGAGAATCAACATAACTTAGCCCTGCCAATACATTTTCTGAAGGAAAAAACCGATTCAAGTCTGCTACATCATCAGCATAATCATTTCTATCTACTAGATTTTCAATTTCATCTAAAGTATCCTCTGTGAAAAGTTTCCTCACAGCTGAGCTACCAAGCATGCACCCATTTTCATTCCTTAGAACTTCATCAAGTTCGACATTATCCGCCGAAACATGTGTGTTGTTAAAATTCCTCATACCATTTGAAATATCCCCATGCACAGGTCCTGAAACACAATGCATTACGAAACTGATGATGAAACAGTTTCTATTTGAAACAAATTTTGTTTAGTGACAACATATTAAGGATTCCTTATTTACAATGAACCTAGAAAACCAGCTTACCTTAGCTCCCCAAATAATAGAGTACTTTGTTCACAGATTAACTTTTCACTATTTCAGAGTGTTTGAGTTTGCTTCTATTTTTGAGAAATGATTTAAGTTAGAAAAGTGATTGATAGTAAATGTAGGTAGTGTTTAAAAACAAAAGTGATTTTAAAAAAGTGAGAGTTAGAGATTTGGTCAAAAAGAACCTTTTTTGTAATTGAAAACGTGAAAAGCAATTTTAAGCACCCCTCCCCTTGCTTGCATCTTTAGCTCAAAACTGCTTAAATTTATGAAGCAAATGTTTATAATTTTAGCTTTTTTAAATCAAAAAGCTGAAAAGCTCTGAGGAAGATGGGACGGAAGAAAGCAATGGGGCCAGATGGCATACCGATCGAGGCTTGGAGAAGTTTGGGAGAGAGAGGCGTCGAGTGGTTAACAAGTTTCTTCAACATGATTTGGAGAAACAACAAGATGCCAACGAGTTGGAGGAAGAGTACTCTTATCCCCTTATTTAAGAATAAAGACGATGTACAAGAATGTGCCAACTATCGAGGGATTAAGCTTATGAGTCACACCATGAAACTTTGGGAGCGAGTGATTGAGCAAAGACTTCGAAGAACTGTGAAGATTTCAGAGAATCAATTCGGTTTTATGTCTGGTCGCTCAACAATTAAGGTCATTCACCTTCTTCGTCAACTTATGGAGAAGTATAGAGACGCTCATAAGGATCTGCAGTTGGTGTTCATTGACTTAGAAAAGGCATATGATAGGGTACATCGAGAAGTTCTTTGGTGGGCCTTAACTAGGAAAGGCATATCACGCAAGTATATCAGCATCATCATGGATATGTATGAGGATTGTACTACAAGTGTCCGTACTAGTGTAGGGAGGACTGAAGAATTCCCTATTACTATCGGAGTGCACCAAGGATCAACCTTGAACCCTTTCTTATTTGACATAGTCATGGATGAACTTACGAAGTCAATTCAAGACGATATACCGTGGTGCATGATGTTTGCCGACGATATTGTATTGATTGATGAGAAATAATCAGGTCTTAAAGCAAAGTTGGAAGTGTGGCGACAGACATTGGAGAATAAGGGTTTCAAACTAAGTCGGAGCAAGACAGAGTACATGGAGTGCAAGTTTGGTGAAGGTAGAAGCAGTGGTAATAGCGGAATTACTCTGGATGGTAAGGAGATACCAGTCAGCGATATGTTCCGTTACTTGGGCTCCATAATTCAGAAGGACGGTGAGTTAGATGGAGATGTATCCCATAGAATCAGAACAGGTTGGATGAAGTGGAAGAGTGCGTCAGGATTTCTATGTGACCGAGGTATGCCGACTAGACTGAAGGGTAAATTTTATAGGACAGCAATTAGGCCTGCATTACTGTATGGCGTAGAGTGTTGGGCGGTGAAACAATGTCACATTCAAAAGATGAGTGTGGCAGAGATGTGCATGCTACGTTGGATGTGTGGACATACTAGGAAGGACCGCGTGAGGAATGAGACAATCAGACAAAGGGTGGGAGTAGCACCTATTGAAGACAAGATGCGGGAGTCGCACCTTCGTGGGTTTGGTCATGTGAGTAGAAGACTGAGTGATGCACCTGTCAGACGAGTTGAGATGTGTGGAGAAGAGGCGGGGAAGAGAGGGAGAGGAAGACCCAAACATACGTGGGTTAGGGGAGTTCGAAGTGATATGCTTCTTCTGGGGTTGGATGAGGGCATGACTTTGGAGAGAACTAAGTGGATGGCGGGTATTCGCGTGAAGGAGTGATCTCGTATAATCTTTTTCCCTCATCTTTTTTTTCCTTGTTTTTTATCATTATATATATAAGCATTATTTGTAGCCTTTTTATTTTATCATTTTTATGTATATTCATCTCTTTTTATATTATCTTTTTATAATAGCTTATCTTTTTTATCTTTATTTTCTTTCTTTTCCTTTTGGTTGTGATATCATGTATCGATTCATGTTAGCCTACCCCAATATCTTTTGGGACTAAGGCTTGGATGTTGTTGTATGTTGTTGTACACTTCTTATCTGCCATGCAGTAGTCTATTACTATAACAATCAAATATAGGCTATCTTCTGTAGTTGTATTACAACCACCCATATCAAGTAATCCAAATAGAAATGCCAGCTCAGCATAAACAAAAGAACTGAAATGACCCTAGAAAATTTAGTAGCTAAGTAAAAATCAGTAGCACTAGATAGAGCATATTTCACAATTTAGATGAGTTTGTATCAATAACAAACAAACTTTTTTAAAGCGAAAAGCGTCCAAAAGCGATGACCTTGGACTTTGCTTAAAAGCGAAAACGCTAAGCGAAGCGTAGCTTTCTCACAAAAAGCGATGCTTATAAAATATTAAAAAAATAATATATATAATGTATAATTAAGCCAAAAATGCATAAGTAGTGTTTCTCCCCTGAGGATCTTGACTTTTAGATTGTTCTCCAGACATTTTGTCTACAGTTTACATATACATATTTCACAAATATATAATCAAGCAAGTGTAAATGAATTGTACAATTTAATTAATCAATAAACTTAGTGGAATAAACTGAAAATTAATAAATCAATAAACTGAAAGTAGTAGACTTGAATAAACTAAAAATTAATTAATCAATAACATGAAAGGAATAAATTGGAAAAAACTAAAAATTAATTAACCAATAAACTGAAAGGAATAAACTAAAAATTTATTAATCAATAAAATGAAAGGAAAAAACTGGAATAAACTAAAAACTAATTAATCAATAAACTGAAATGAATAAACTAAAATTTAATTTAGTGGAGTAAACTGGGGTTGATAAATTAATTATGTAACTAGCTAAACAGTGAAGAACGATGTTTAAGGCTGAAAGGTGTTTCAAAAAAAAACAGAGCAAAAGGCTTAAGTCTCTGTAGTCTGTAATAAGACTGAAAGTTTTCAGATTAAAAAAAAACAGAGTAAACCTGAAGAGTGAAGACTGAAGAACGATGTTTACGCGAAAGAGATTGTGCGGCTCACAGGCGAGTCGGAGATTTCTAGCCCAAAAGAAGTCTGGGCGAACTCCAAACCTGCGGCTTCATCACCTACGGCTTCTTCACTTGTGACTTCTTCACCTGCGACGTTGTCTGGTGCGTGGAAAGAATCGAACGAACATAACCCTAATTTCTAGCGTGAGGCCGATAACACTTAAAACTTAAAAAAAAATTGACCTTCGCTTTTTGTGAAAAGCTCAGAAAAGCGGTCGCTTAATTGAAAAGCGAGCTCACGAAAAGCGAAGGAAAAGCGGAGATTTCTCACGGCGAGTCGCTTCCCAAAAGCCAGGCGGGGAACCGGCGCTCGCCTGCGCTTTGGCGCTTAAGCGCGCTTTTGAGCGCTTTTAACAAGTTTGATAACAAATCCAAGTCTGTTTATGCAACATATGATGTAACCATTACCGATAGCACATTTAGACAGAAAATGATATAGAATTTGAGTTTCAACAAAGACTAATTAGGAGTTAGGACATGCCAACTTCTAGGGTTACAAAGCCATGCTTATTAGGCCTCGTATAACTAGACTAGTGCTTAGTATCCAGTGCATCACAAATAGTTGTGTTAAGAGTGCGCGGCTGCGCGCGTATTTGACGTTGTCCAAATTCTAGAGCAACATCCAGAAAGGTCTTCCAGAACTATATTCGAACAAAAGAGAGAAAGTAGAGAAGCTTAAGTTGGAATGAATTTGGTGTCCAACCAAGTCAAGACACACTAGAATTAGTTCTCTCAGTAGTAGTTTGCTAAATCGTATGAGGACCCTATATATACCTATTATAGGAGTGCAAAACTAAAAAGGAAACATAGAGTTGTAATACCAGAATGACTTAATTTAAAGGAAGGCATACGAAAGTAGAATTACGAAATATGCAAGATGTAAGGAAAAAAACTTGCTGGACAATTCAGCCACTATTATTAGACTTGTCCACGTGACCCTCTTTACCCATCCCAGCAGAGGAGCCTAACGGCGTCGCTGGTATGTTCGGCCCCGAAACGCAGCTAGACAAAATTTTTTACTTCATAATGGTAATGTGCTTAATAATACAACCATAAATTTCCTGAGCAAGGAACAAATCACATCCGAAGTAGTAAATTGCAATCTTCTCTTGAAGCCAGTTGGTAAATACGTAGTGCATAACTTAAAATGATGGAGGCCAACAACCGTGGCAGCCAGTGATGTAGAAGCGGGTGACTTTGGAGCCTGGTGACCGTGACGGTCAGTGGCAGCCAGCTAGGATGGCAGCCAGACGTGGTGGCTGTCTGCGATGATGGCGATTGATGATCAGTGACCGTGGAGGCGAGGAGGCAGAAATTGGTGGTATTACGGAGGTGGCAACCAGAAATGGTGGTAACCAGTAGCAATGACGGCCAGGATAGTAGTAACCAAGGAAGGCAGCTATGGTGGTGACTGATGAGGTCACACACTAGTGGTTATGGTGGTGGTTGCTAACCCGCAATGGTCACAGCCAGCAATTGTGATGGTCAACAAAGTGGCGGCAACCAGTTATAGTATATGTAATAGCGATCTGTGATGATAGTAGTGATTGACGGCGCATGATGGTGACAGCCTGCAATGGTAGTGACTTGCGGCAGTGGTACCCAAAAGTGGCAAGGGTTAGGAGCGGTGACAATTAGCAGAGATGATTCTCAGTTGCTGGTAGATGTTGTTGGGTTGAGGGTGCATTTGGAAATAAATATTTTGCACGATAATATGAAGGCTGAAATGGTGATTACATTATACGCATGCTTTTACCCATTATATTTACTTCAATTGCATTAGTAACCTATTGGCGTGATTAATAACAAAGGAAACATCCCCTTAATGTTATACTCCCTCTGTCCCGGTGAGTTCTTCCTAAATTGACTTGGCTCGCAAATTTAGATAGTGGGAATAAAGTGGAAATGTATGGTTGTAGTTGTGTAAGAAAAAGGTGAATGAATGTGAACCACATATTTTTTCCAAAAGTGGAAGTTGGAAGAATTAATTGGGACGGTCCAAAAAGGAAAGTTGGAAGAAATGACCGAGACGGAGGGAGTAATACGTAATTTATAAATATTTAGAATGAGAACATACTGTTTGTACAGATTATTATTACCTGCAGGACACGTCTTGTTACTCAGAACATCTGAATCTACCTTCAAGCATATGTCAACACCTTGAGCAAGGCTGGTGTTTCGAAAGTTCAGCTGACTCGAAGAAGTAGCATTATCATCTGATATCTCTTGAGTTTCACCCAAGATCTCAGTTCTATCACTTCCTTCATTACCACTATCACTCTTGGCTTCAGAGTTGCACTCGTCTAACACCTGAGTATGCATGTGCTCTACACTGTAATGGTCGTAAACCACTTGCGTTTCACCTACATCCTCAACTACTTGGGTATCACCAGAAAAATCTAATACTTGGGTATCACCATAAATATCAACTGGTTGAGTCTCAAAACCATCCCCACTTAGAAGCGGGTCATCGACATGCATTGTGTTTTGCATCATTAGCCACTTATCAGCCTCACTTTGGATTTCACCACCTAATCAACCAAGATCAACATATATGAGTATTTCAAGATTCAAATGTTACATAGGGAAAGTTTCTTGATTCCATTGATTTGGCATTTCAAAACACTTAGGCTATGTTTGGTATGATGCAATGCAATGAAATGTAATGAAGTGTGTGATGCAATTAAAAATGTAATGTAATGGAATGAAATCTCTATTCCATTACTATGTTTGTTTACTTAAGTAAAAACAACTATGAAATGTAATCAACATTACATAATTATGTTTGACAAATAATAACCATAGTGAGATGCTTATATAGGAATATAAAATAAACTAAAGATATTATTATAAAAAAATAAAGAAAGCAAATTCATTTTACTAATTTATAATATACTTCGTAGGTAAACAATTAAGGGATGAATAAGAAATAAACTGATACTATGCTTAAGAAGCAAACGAAGAACATAGTGCACAAGGATGGAGGACAACCATCGATGTAGTACATGATGCCGGAAGTAATCTCAAATACACACATTTTCTAATGTAAAGTTGATTACACATATAAAGCTAATGAAATCCAAATATGTAATCCTCATTACATTACGGTTTAAAACAAAATGACATACCAAACATCGTATTTGAATTAACACGTAATGCTCATTACATTACATGGTTGATTACGGCATACCAAACATGGCCTTAAATTATGAAAGTTCAGCAATATATAACTGCTAATTTACTCTACATCTAATGAGAGTGGGGATTCACTGGTGCCTTTTCACCAAATTTCGATATGAGGGGGCTATAGCATAAGGAAATCAGACTTTATGTGCACACATAAAAAATATAGAAAAAAGTAAGTGTTTCCTGCTGTAACTCCATTCCAAGATAATGAAATCATTCATGTTATTGAAAACTATTGAGCCTTTTTCAAGAACATACAAGTCTTTACATAACAATGGCTAATTTATGATGTGAATTGCTCTTCGTGATCTTCATGATAACAGATTTAAAAAAATACATCGATGCACTTAAACAACATTATACCTCAAAATGAAAGATGGTGGCACTACGTAAATTTTCACTTTGAGACAAAAAAATGACATAATATGTTTTAGGTTTCTATTCACATTATAGAATACCCATTACCGGAAAATATGAATTTACTTTGTCCAACTCAGTTTTCACTACAAGATGTCAGGGACCGGGCCTATTAGATACTAAGAATAAAGGACCGGGCCTATTAGAGTATTAATAAGAATAAAGTGTATAAGTTTAGTATAAATAGAAGATAGCAGGGAAGGGTTTAGTAGGCTGTTTTAGACTTTGTCATTTGGGACTTGGGAAGATCGAGAGCTAATCTCTTTCTTTGGGGGGCTTCGGCTCATTGGGGGCTTCGACCAGATTTATTGTTCATCGCTAATAAAGTTTGCTGTAGTTTCTTTGAATTGCTGTTCATCTTTCTGTTAATTTTCTGTATACCTGGGGAAATCTAACATTGGTATCAGAGACCTAGATCGCTGTGGATGCCTGTTACGCGTGCAAAATTGGAAGCCAGATTGAATGAATTGGAACGAAATCAACAACAAGCGTCCGCGACCATGGCTGCGGCATTAGCTGCGATCCAAGCGAGCATCGTGAACCTGGAAGGAAGACTCCAGAGCAGATCGCGTAGCATATCGCATGCGTCACATTCCTCGCATCGCACATCGCATCGCACTTCGAATCAACAGTATACATGACAATCAGCAAGTTCAGAGGGATCGGAAAACAATTTCGACTATTCTCCTTCACGTCGACATCAACACTGCCGTCATCATCATCATACAGGTAGGAAGATCGACTTACCTATTTTTAATGGAGAAGATGCTTCTGGATGGTTGGTTAGAATGAACCGATATTTCCGCTTGAATCAAACTGAAGATGAACAGAAAATTGATGTTGTTGTAGTGGCCATGGAGGACCAAGCTCTCAGCTGGTTTCGATGGTGGGAGAGGCAGGCTACGCATCAAAACTGGGACTCTTTTACTCAAGCTTTGACCAAGCGATTTCAACCTGATCTGGTACAGGATCCACTAGGACCTCTGTTTAGCCTGAAGCAGAAGGAGGCAATTCAGGAGTACCGAGATAAATCTGAAAAGGCTATCGCTTCACAAGGCCACTTAACTGAAGAAGTCTTGAGAGGAGCCTTTCTTAAGGATTGAAAAGAGATGTAAGAGCAGAATTGAAATTACATCGTACTAGAACGTTGGCAGGAGTTATGGATACTGCGTCCGCGATTGAAAACAAGAATTCTGAAACCTTGTTTGTGAAGAATAAGGATGAAGGAAAGAGGAAATGGCAGACTAAACCTATCATCCGGTCTTCAGGCCAGAAATGGGGAGATGAAAGCAGGAAGGAAGGTCCAAGCTGCGTATCTAATGAGACAAGTCCCAGACTCTCCCAAGAAGAACTATTAAACAGAAGCAAGAAAGGACTCTGTTTTAAATGTGGTGAAAATTGGGGAAGAGGACATGTCTGCAAGATGAGGAACTATAAAATGATCCTAGTGGAGAATTCAGAAGGTGAAGCTGATTCTGAAGTTGAATCACTGGAATCTGGCAGGGATAAGACCACACCTCTAGAATTGAAGACCATGCAGTTTTCTTTAAGTGATGAAAAAGACATAAACCCTGTGAAAACCTTTAAGGTGAAAGGTAAACTGGAATGGCATGAAGGTGAAAACACAGTAAATGTACTCATTGATGGAGGTGCTACACACAATTTTATGTCACTAAGCTTGGTGGAAAAGTGGAGGATTCCTTATACTCCTTTTCAGGGGAATAGGGTGCAGTTAGGGAATGGAGAATGTATTCAAATCTGTGGCAGGTGTGCAGGTGTAGATCTGAAGGTGCAAGGAATTGGTATTCATCAAACTTATTACTTATTGGAGCTGGGGAGCACGGATTTAGTCTTGGGAATGGACTGGCTAACAAGCTTGGGAGACACGGAGATTAACATCCAAAGTCAGACCTTCAAATGGGAAGTACAAGGGCAGAAGGTGATTTTACAAGGAGATGACTCATCAAGTGAACAGGATGTTGAAGGAGGAAGTGTTCATACTGTTCAAAAGCATGAAGTAGCTGTCTCCTATGTTGCAGCAGGCTGCACCTTGGTCTTCCCAAAATCTGCAGGAATCAAAGTTTGGGATCAAATTTTCTGGCCTCTGTGGAACTATGCTATGAAATACATAGAGCGGAAGATGGAAGTAGTAAAGCAAAAGGTCCAGCAGACAAATCAGTATTGGAGAGGGAGGGGTGCTAGGATGAAAGAAAAGAATAAGTTGGTGGCTGTGTCCTATCACCCACCTTGAGGGCAAGGTGGATGTTTAGGGGGGGGTATTGTTAGGGACCGGACCTATTAGATACTAAGAATAAAGGACCGGGCCTATTAGATACTAAGAATAAAGGACCGGGCCTATTAGAGTATTAATAAGAATAAAGTGTATAAGTTTAGTATAAATAGAAGATAGCAGGGAAGGGTTTAGTAGGCTGTTTTAGACTTTGTCATTTGGGACTTGGGAAGATCGAGAGCTAATCTCTTTCTTTGGGGGGCTTCGGCTCATTGGGGGCTTCGGCCAGATTTACTGTTCATCGCTAATAAAGTTTGCTGTAGTTTCTTTGAATTGCTGTTCATCTTTCTGTTAACTTTCTGTATACCTGGGGAAGTCTGACACAAGATTAACGTTCTAAGTATCAAGTAATCTTTTTTCACAGCTACCCTATGTAAGAAAAATAGTTTTACTTCAAATATGGGGGGAACTCAATATGAGTTTCATTTCTTAAAGACTATTTTAATCTCCATGTGCAGAATTTCATTACAACAACAACAACAACATCCAAGCCTTAATCCCAAAAGAATTCCCAAAAGAATTTGGGGTCGGCTAAGATGTGCAGAATTTCATTATTAGGAAAAATATTTTACGTTTCTATTCGCAGTACAGATTCCCATTCTTTAAAAATCTGGGTGTATTTTGTAACCAAAATACACTTCTAATTATATTTTTCTTAAGCATCTCAACACTGAAGCATAAATCTAACACCCAAATTGCGACTAACACAATGAAGTTAAATGGCCAGTAAAATCTAAATTAGGGCAAAAAAAACTTACCTTTTGCGAAAGATTGATTATTATCAGGCTGTGTGTTATCATCAGTGGAATCAGCATCCGAAAATTTGGGGTTCGTCTCGTCCTCCTTGTTCTTCTTTCCTCCGGATTGAATCATGTTAACTTCTACAATCCCCATATGAAGTATAACCATCGGAAATTCCCAGGAAAATAAATCCTATGGATTCCCAGTTTCATTATCTTCCACATGGAAGGAAAAGGAAACTAGTACGGCGTTCATTTACTTATCCCGAAATTAATATTATCTGTAAAGATATTGATAAATCAAGACTCACTTACAGTGTATTCAGGACGAACAAATGGAAAGAGTCAGAAAGCGATGCCGGAGAGGTGGCAGAAACGCTGAAAGGCTTGATGAATTGGAGGGAAAGTTGAGAGTATTGCATAAGTTACGACTAAGAAATTGGAGGGAAATTTGTATCACTTTTACGCCGTCATCTTGCTCCCAAGTCTATCATTCACACCCTATGAAGCACGGATACTTCCTTCGGGGTATCGGATACGTTCCCTTATTAGATACTCTAGGATACCCGCACCGTAAGTTCCCGGGTCGTATCTGTAATTTTTAAAAGTTTCCATTTTTTTTGTAATTTTTTGAAAGTTTCCGATACTCGTATCCTGATGGATACCCGTATCAACTTTTTTGAATAAAAAAAACCCAAAATTTACTTAATAAAATTCTAAAAAAAAGAAAATCTAAAACTACATTTTACTTGGTACTTATTTCTTGATGGAGTATTAACTCCTAGAGAGAAGGGAGAGCTAGAGAGATAAAATGATATATATAATGAATTTCCAACCCTTTACATGGCTCCCTTAGGGAGTATTTATAGGAGAAAAGCGGGCTGGGCTTCCAGGCTTGGGCTTGAAAGGCCCATTTACAATAAAAGGCCAGTAAATGGCTAACAAATGGTATTTAATCTATTCTAACGGGTATACATGAATAAAATAGAGTGTACAATGAAATAAATGCTATCTACTGAGCGTATGTGGGCCGCTGTCCGGGTCCAATAGTCGTGAGACCCGGGGGTCCGAGTCTATATACTCTATCATTTCTCATTTTAAATTAATGACTTATCGACTACATGTCTACATTTATATTTCGAGATGCACTAGTGTATATGAGAAATATTATGATGTATATGTAATGAATGGGTATATATAGGATATATATATATATATATATATCCAAAAATATATATATTTTTTTGTATATTTCATAGGATATTATATGTATATATTTCCAAAAAAAATCTTTTTTTAATATTTATAAATACACCCCTGTAACTTTCAATATTTGTAAATACACCCCCATAACTTTTAATATTTATAAATATGGCCCCGTATCCGTATCCTACTTTTTTTGTTTTGCCGTATCCCCGTATCCGTGTCCGCGTTTCCGCGATTCCGCGTACCGGTATTGGTGCTACATAGTTCACACCTTTTCACCGTATCTCCATGCCAAAATCCAAATTACCTGGTACGGCCTGATGTAAGGTAAGCGGTTCGAACCGGAACAGAAATCCAATCTTTTCGTGAGAAACGTGTAGGAGAGGTAAATTTGGAAAGTTACGGTGAGGATCATCTTCATCAATAAATTTAATTTTACACCAGTTTATATCTATTCATTAAGTCAATTCATTTTTTCCTGCAACTCAACACTCATATATATTCACACAGAAAAGTTTTATTTAATTGAATCCTTACTTTTGTTATTATATACTCCCTATGTTCCTAAATAAAGTTCAGTGTTTGACTTCACATAAATTAAGGAAATAAATTTGACTTTACTATAGAGTACACTGTTGTGACATTGTTTGACACTGTTGACACTGTTTTGCACTATTTTGATGTAGATAATTTGCCAAATAAGGAAGGGAGAAGAAGTGCGAACTTTAATTTGGACCGGCCCAAAAAGGAAAGTGTGAACTTTATTTAGGACCGGAGGGAGTATACATCAATTTTTTGTCATTCTTTTTTCATGAATAATTACAATTTAAAATATCAAACATTCCGATGTAAAAATTATTAAATTTAGAGTTCAATTTTTTTATTGCTAATTCTGAACTATAAATAATTGAAAAATGTAAGTAAATACTTTAACCATTGAATCTTAATATTAGGATTTGAATCTCTAAGATGTTGGGGCTAAAATTCTCAAACAAATGAAATTTCATATTTTTCAAAAAATTTATCTAAGGCATATTGATGTCATATGAAATATAATTTAAAATTATGAATTTTGATATATTTTTTTATAAACAGGATTACAATTATAAAAATTATACTACATTTGTCTCGCTAAGAGGGGATAGCACGGTTCTTAAGAAAAGTGAGTTTATGTGGTTAATATTGATTCATAAAGGGGGAA
The DNA here is from genome assembly GCA_945859875.1 of Cuscuta europaea. Taxonomy (NCBI): domain Eukaryota; kingdom Viridiplantae; phylum Streptophyta; class Magnoliopsida; order Solanales; family Convolvulaceae; genus Cuscuta; species Cuscuta europaea. Next base: position 2,649,186 of record CAMAPE010000038.1, on the reverse strand, counting down.
AATCTAATCTTCTCGATAACATGTTCCATCATTCACCTACAAAAAAATTTCAATGGGTTCCTAAATCATAATCTCATTCATATAGCTCTCCCAAAGTTTCAAAAGAGGCTAGTTTAGAAACTAAAATAAAACAAAAATTTCGAAATTTGTTATGTACTAAAAGGGATAGACCATCCTAAAATGGGTATCAAAGGTTTCTTAACCTTTTGAAGGTCCTTCATGTGTGGTAACTGATCTGAGTGCTGCACACATAGTGGGTATGACAAACTGTGAGCAATCAACTAGTGCACACTATCAAGGGGAGTATTATCAATTACAGTGTCAATATATTCTTCGAGCTACCGTGTGGACAACACGTGCAACTAGAGTGGCAATATTCTCCCCATTATTGTGGTGGACAAAAAGATATGAAGAAATTGACCTTAATAGGATTAAAACATTAAGGAAGTTCCAAAATAAGAGTACTTAATGATTTATTTCCTATATAGGAGTTTATTGTTGACCGGCCCGTTCCTTTTTCCAATTATACCCCTCTTTTCAAGTAACCTAAATTAATTATATTTATCAATTGGTTTTCCTTCTGTCAGGCATCTTCCATCTCCATCACATTTTTTTCTCTCTTTTCTTTCCCCTGCCTTCTCCCATCTCCTCTCGTTTCTCCTCTGTCACTCACTCATCCATTTAACCATCTCTGTTGGACTGTCGGTGGATTACAAAGGTTTGGGCGATGAATTTCTCCGTCGAACTCCGGCTATCAGCGTACAGCGGGGCAAACACACGTAAGTTTGATTTCCTCCTCCTCATCCTCCTCCTCCTTCTCATCCTCCTCCTTCTCCTCCTCCTCATCTTCTTCTTCTCCGTTATTTTTTTTCTCCTTTGCGCAGCTGCACCTTTTTGAGCGTAAACCTTTTGCTTTCATTACAACAAAATTTTGATTTGATTTTTAAGTGAATGTTCTTTTCCCTTTCGAGATCTGAATTTCTCAAGCTTCAATCTCCCTTTTTCTTTATTTGGTCTTTCAATTTTTCTCACCTTTTATTCCTTTGACTCTTTATTTTATCTTTCTATTTTTTTTTCATTTCAAAAATGGCAAAATTATTTTAAAAATGCCATGTTTTTCAATATGTTTCGCAAATATTGCCATTTTACATTTATGAAGTGTTTTTCAATATGTTTGGCAAATAATGTCATTTTACATTTATGAAGTCGACATTAATTTTGTAAAGATGGCAATTACACACATATGTTAAGCAAATAATGCCACGTTTTACAAATATTAATTTCATGTATTTTTTTACAAAATGAAATTATGATTTTAAATTTTCAGATCCAAATTCATTAAATTTAAAATTTTAGAGTAAAAAAATTAAAAAAAAAATATCAGATTGTCATTCTACAACATTCTTAATTTTCAGATCTGAGGCTAGAGGATGGAGATGGCGGCGTCGGAATTGTAGATGTCCGGTGGTGACCCTGGAACAAGGTAGCGGCGAAGATGGTGGTGGCGGCGGCGTCAAGCGACAGCGGAGACCGGCGGCGTCTTACGACGGTGAAGACTGGCGGTGTCCAGCGACGGCAGAGATTGGCGGCGTCCGGCGACAGCAACGTTCATCATCTGGCAGCGGCGTCAAGTGGCGGCGTAGGGCGGTGGTTAGGGGCGGCGGTTACTGGTGCAGGTACTGCCCCTAGATGGTGCCAGCGACAACTTGTGGTTGGGGAAGGAAAAATACGTTGTTGACTTGTTGTGTAATGCATTAATTAGTTTATTATTCTATTTTGTATTTTTACTAAATTAGTTTGACTATTCATTAAGGGCATTTCTGTCTCTTACTTATAATTTCCGTATGACAAACTACATTGTTAGATAGGAGTCCTACTTTTGCATATTTGATAAGTTTTATTCCTAAACTGGGAATTTACTCAAAGATATGTCAACCAACGAAGTTTGATTTTTACCTATACCATGTCTTGTATGATAAGAACAAATTCACTGTGAATGGTTTGCAGAACCTGACAAAAGTCCTTGTGCTACATCATATGCTCGGTGCACCAGCTTGGTCTTTTGTCTTGCCAGCATGTTATGGACATCTAGATGTGTTCCGAGTGTTGGCTTTATCCCTCCAAAATCAACGTGTTTACCGTGTTGCTCCTAAGTTTACTCCATTGATCATCTAGCTTTGAGAATTGACCTGCAAAATATTCACTAAAAGTAAACCTCTAAAAGAATATTAATAGCTTGAGACACGTCAGATGTTATCCTAAAGAATTGTTTCCTATGTACGGAAATTTCCCTCAGGATGCAACGAGCCCTTTGATACTAAATCGGTAACAGAACTAACGAGAATAAATTAGTATATGAGCCCACTAATAAAAGATAAAGTACAGTTTTAAAAAGCATGGGTTATCAAACGAAGATAAAGTACTAAACATGAAGTTCATAACCCATTTTCTCTCGGCTATATATGTTTGATGGATAGTGTACCCGGCGGGTAGCTTATCTGATGGGTTATTACGGTGAATAACCTAGAGAGAAGTCAGAGCAATAAGTAAGAGAGAGAGAGAGTGTATTCGAATATGGAATGTTGTGATTTACGATGGAGAATGCGATGAGAGTACACATGTCAACAATCTAACGGTCGAGGGGTCACCTCAATCGGGATGGCACTGGCATACGCATGTGCACCGCATTAAATGCGGTGGGCGGATGTGACGCCGCATTAAATGTGGTTGTTGCTTGTCTCCAAAGGGAATCTTCGATGTTTGTGCTGTAGCCAAAGGCTCCCCTGTGGTCGGGGCCCCTATATATGTAGCCGAAGGCTACCCAAGTGTCGGAGGCGTGAATGAGCTGAAGGCTCCAGATTCCCGTCATTTTCTCCCAGTAGGTTTGTATGCCTAAAATCGGCTGTTTTTTGAGATTTAGGAGCCTTCAGCCATGGGGTCGAAGGGACCTGTATATGCACCGTGGGCTGTCCTTCGGGCCTCTTGTGCTTCTTGGGCCTGTTGGGCTTGTGTTAGAGTAGTAGGAGTCCGTGGGTCGGGGGTCCCTGGTCCATATACTCCATCAGGAGTCCCTCACTCCTTTTGCCGAAAGGTACTTGAGGGGAAAAGAGTAATTTGTGTTTGTCCTCTGGTGCTGGGGTTTGCTTTGTTGTAGTTTGCAAAGTAGTGAGAAGGTTTGCTGCGTGATTTGCCGAGGACAGTCCTGTAACACCGTCCCCAAGTATATTTACTTTAAGTAAATCATGTAATGAACCTTGAATAATGATTTATGAATTTACGAGGTTGTAAAATTTTTGTTATTACTTTTGCGTGAATAGTGAATTGCACGCGGGGCCTGCATCGCGAGCGAGGACCACCCGATAATTCCGGGACCACATATTATACTCATCTTGGTCTAGATAATATGTATATGGTGGTGTATATTTTAGTCGGGCCATGGAAAGGGCATAGGGTAGACCGGTCGGTCAAACAAGGCTCAATTACCGGTATTGGGAGTTTATCGAATAACAGTCCAAAATGAATTTCGGAGACTTCCAAATTAACGATGAGGAATGAATATTCATTCTAAGAGTCCATAATGATGGAAAACACATAATATATTTTATTTGACCCGATAAAATAAAATATAAATAAAACAGTCTGAAAATTACAACTTTCGGAACCGATTGTACATCTCGGGAGTTAAAGGGTTGACCTCCCACATGTGTGGGGGCCAACCCACGTTTTTGGTCACAAAAGCCAATGGTTGGCTGGCTGAAATAAGAGAGGAAGGGTGGGAGGAGATGGTTTGAGTGAAAGAGCATCTAAAGGACATGAGGTGAACCTCCCATCCACACTCATTTGTCCAATGAGACAAAAACTACTCTCACAACTCCCCCCCCCCCTATCAAGCTCGACCAAGGACAGAATAAAGAGAGAAAAGAATCTCTCAAACCCTCCTCCATAGCTGCAAATTTCGAGCTCAAGCATAGAGGTCCAAGGAGGAAGATCGAAGAAGGTAAAAAGTTAGGAAAATTGTGGAATATTAAGGTAATAATCTTATAATGACTTTTCCTCTACTTTTTATTTATCATCTTACTTATATAGCATATGAAGGACCCTTAGGGCTGTTCTACATGTTTAGAAATGTAGAATGAGTGGTTGAAAGGTAGTTCTAAGTCCAAGAACGGGCTTAGAAGCCAAAATGACCGGTTCACCGAAAAATAACCTTTTAGAGGTTATTTGTATTGATATGAGTTTTGTGATGATAACCCCATGTTAGGAGCATAACTAAAGTGTTTCTAGAGTTCGTCGGAGTTTCGTCGGAGTTTCGCCGGAGTCCAATCGAGGAGCGTAGAACGCGCTAAAGCTCATTTAAGGTGAGTGGACGGCTTAATATCTTATAACTTTTGGGTTAATTATGAGATTACCTAAATAAATGTTATATGTATTCATAATGATGTTTAAAAGATATTTAAACATGTGATTAGCCAAAATGATTAGGCATGTATGAAATGAAGTACATGATTATGCATGGAATATGATATGAGAATTTCTATGAAATTGCATGCTATGTTTGAAAGGTAAAGGGGAGCATAGAATGAATATTAGTAACTTAATATATATGATGATTAAGTTGATATGTATAAGGCCTGAAATGACGGTTAACGAAAACTTTGACCGATTGATGATGGTTTAATTAATACCGGTCGGTATTAGTTAATTATAAATTGATATAAATGCATGGCTTGCATGAATTGAGATACAAAAACTTATGAAGTTATTTAGCTATGAATATGATATAGACTCTATCTAGGTTGATAGGAGGTTGATCATATAAATATAAGCTTGGTGGAGGACCCTAGGACTAAAAGTCCTTAACACTCAAATATAAACTTGGTGGAGGACCCTGGGACTAAAAGTCCTTAACACTCAAATATAAACTTGGTGGAGGACCCTAGGACTAAAAGTCCTTAATACTCAAATATAAACTTGGTGGAGGACCCTAGGACTAAAAGTCCTTAACACTCAAATATAAACTTGGTGGAGGACCCTAGGACTAAAAGTCCTTAACACTCAAATATAAACTTGGTGGAGGACCCTAGGACTAAAAGTCCTTAACACTCAAATATAAACTTGGTGGAGGACCCTAGGACAAAAAGTCCTTAACACTCGAATATAAACTTGGTGGAGGACCCTAGGACTTGAAGTCCTTAACACTCGGATTATAAATTGGTGGAGGACCCTAGGACTAAAAGTCCTTAACACTCAAATATAAATTGGTGGAGTACCCAAGGATTATGTTATCCTCAAAACTCATAGATTATGATATTGGAATAAGGATAAGGATGAGTCCTATACACTCATAAGTATATGGGTGGGTTGGGGTTTTAGGTCAAGAAGATTGATTATTACTATTTTCCCCAAATAAAACGGTGATATACGGATCGGGTATTTCCAAGTGTATATATACTATTAAGTATTTCTTAACTTGGGGGAAACGACTATTTACATAAGTATCGCCCTATGTTTGGGTCTTATATTTGAAACACTAGTTATTCTATATTTAGCTTGCTACTCGCTCGGTACTTGTACTGACCCCTTCGGGGGGGCCACCATTTCAGGTTGAAGCTAAGGCTTGTCATCTACACCTTTGCACGGGTGAAGAGAATATAGAGGAAGACGTGGTTCGTGCTTCCTTTACTATTTCAAACGATAAACAATGCTCATGGATACTTTTGTATTGTTACCTTGTTTTTAGCCTGCGAGCTTACGTTTTGGCCATGTGTGCCCACGATCGATTATTGAATATTTCCGCTATTCAATTAATCTAAACTGTGATGTTGTTATGTATGTTTACTACTGAGTATGGATATATTATGTTCATGAACGCCTTGTATGACTAAGACACGTTGACTTGCGAGTGATGTCACTTGGTCATACGGCGGTTGTACACGCACTTAGATGTGGTCTGAGGCGTGACAAGTCCCTCGGTCCCCCATATTTTTGGGACTGAAGGATCATGTTGATAAGCTTTTAATATTTTGTGATTTTCCTGAAGGGGTTCTCCAGTCCCCCACTCCTTGAGACACATGTAATGTGGTGAAAAGGAGTAGAGCAGTGCCTGTTTTCATCATAGGGCTGAGGGCTATCGCTTTTCGTTTCATTTTGGGGGGATGTCTCGTTAAAAACCTCATTAGGAAAAACCTTGTGGGAAAAAATCCTAACGAGGGAAAAAGAGTGCACCGGGTTCCCCCAATGATGAATCGAAAAGGTGGTCCTTCGGTCTGAGTATAATGTTGAGGCCGGGGGTTGTCCGTGATCTGAGGGCTTCCTCGCTGATTAGCTGAAAGCCACTTGTGATGACCCGGGGGGTAATTGCCGGGAACATTCCCCTGAAGATGTTTGTAGTTGATAAGTATGAGTGCATATTCCGGGGATGCCGATGGGATGAATGCCAGTGATTGTTCCTGTGTTGCCGAGGCGGGGTTCTCTGATTCACGTGGCGCGTGCCCGTTGGCTGTCCCGGGCGGGTGTCACCGGTTGGCTGAGGCGACAGTTTGTAATGATGGTTTTTGCAGCTGGAGCCCAATCCTTGGCCCAGGCCCGAAATGGGGAGCCTATAAATACCCCCAAGGCTTGGCCTCGTATCGCTTATGTGAATTTGTTGTAGCAAAGCTCTAACGAAAAATTTCTAGAGAGAGAAAGTTCCTTTCGATCAAACCCCATCCCCTGAGGTCAGTTCCTCTCCCTTCTTCGCTTTTTTAGTAAGTTTTGCTTTGTGGCCTTAGATCTAGTGTTAGCGATCCTTAGGAAAATTTCTTCCTTTCTCGATTCCTTTCTCCAAACACTTCTGAAGGATTTCGTCTGCTACCGACTCCCAAGATATCTCCGGAGAGCCTTCGGTCCAGACCGAGACATGGTCGGAAGAAAGGTCAGCAAGCGGGGAGCCCTCGTCTAACAACGACTCAGCTGTTGCGGTGGAGGTGCAAAAAAATCTGGTGATCGAAGCCGAAGCCGAGGACTTCGAGCAAGTGATAGAGGACGAGGAGCTTGCCCTCGCTGTGCAAACTGCCGAGGAGGAGGAGAAGAAGGAGCGACAGAAGGTCACCATCGTCGTCCTTCCCCCGCGCAACGCTGGTGAAGTCAGCAGCACCCGGCCGCTCAACCCGGAGCCTCTCAGGGTGGCCCTGGGGAAGAAGAACAAGCAAAAGATGGGGCCCTCCAAGAAGAAGGGGAGCGCCACTGCTTCTGGGAAACCCGTCGACATACCTGAAGGCTACTCCTTTTTGAACACTGTTGCCCTGGAGTTGAGGTCGAGGGCTGATAGGGCAGAGTGTTACGTCACGCAGCTGCACGTTGGGCCTTCGGTGACTATGGTGGAGCCGGGTCCTGATGATGTGCTTTCTCGGTCTCCCGAGGGCTGTTTTGCGGTCCATGTTTTGTCTGTCGCGTTGGGCCTCCGGTTTCCGCTGCATCCGTTCCTCCTCGAGTACCTTAGGTACGTTGGCCTAGCCCCCTGCTAACTCACCCCAAACAGCCACTCCTTCATCACCGGTTTCCTGCAGCTCTATCGGTCCCGGGGGCAACTCCCAACCTCGACCTCTTCTTTCAGAGTTTCAACCTTTGCCGGGGGAGGGGGTCATACAAATTCCGAGGGGTTCGCAAACCTGCAGCAAATCGCCCCGTGGAGGCTTTTCGATGATGTGCCCTCATCCCAGAAGGGTTGGAAGGATCGCTTCTGCTACATCAAAATGGCGGATAACCCTTTCCCGAGGGAGCTGAGGAACTATTTCAGGAGGCACCCGAAGGTGGAGAGTGTTGCCCTCGAAAAGGAGGGAAAGAAGATTTCTGCCATCCCGGAGGGCCGGGAGAAGCATGTGACAATCAAGGAGCTGACCCTCGGGGATGATCTGTATGCTCTCAGCTTCCAGCGTTACCATTTTCTGGGGAACGATACGAGAAGTATCCAATCCTTGATAGAGCCTTCGAGGGCACATGAGGTAGTTCTCGGAGGCTCCGAATTCTTGTACTTAGAAATTTTCGTAGTTTAATTTTTGTTCTTGTCTTGACCCCTTGGCCTCATTTTTTATGTTGTCTTGCAGGTGCCAGAATGGACATGAAGAGCTTTGCAGGCTTTAAGAAGAAATCGGCCAAGGATCCGAAGAAGAAATCGACCAAGGAGCATACAGAAGCTCGTCGATGAGTTCTTCTCGAAGGGTGGTGAGCCCTCGACTGTCCCTGCTGATGCTGTAGCTGCCGCTGTGAAGAGGAAAGCAGTCGACAAAGGTGTCGCTTCGTTGGCAAGAAGCCAAAGAAGGCGGAGACCGGAAGAAGACTCCCCTGGTCCTGGTTGTGGATGAGCACTCTTCATTCGAGCTCCCGATCATCCCGACGGCTCCTACCAACCACCCTCCAGCACAGACAGGTGAGGGGGGATTCCCTCGGGAGAATGTGCAATTCTCCCTCGTGAAGGGAACTACCATCATTCATGGCACAGTGGACCCCAGAGAGTATCTGAGGGGTGCCACCCCTGAGCTGCGTAGGGCAGCCCTGAGCTGGCTTGACGATGAGGCCCTGGACTCTAAGGTTCTCCGGTCTTCTCTCACTGTAAGATCTCCTGTCCATTCTTTCTATTTCATTAATCGCTTGGCCTTGGAGTATTTTGCACTATTGTCTAACTCCTTTTCTTGTTTGTTTGCAGGCTTGCGTAGCCCTCGGCGAGCAGATCCGGAGGGTTGAGGAGTCGTGCCTTCAGAAGGCGCAATAGGATGAGTCCCTGAAGAAGCTCGTCCATGATAACACCGTCAGGGAAATGGCGAAGTTGGAGGAAAGCCTTCGGCAGGCGAGGGCTGAAGCTGAGAGTGCCAGGACAGAGGCCAGGACCGAAGCAGAGAAGGCTACCACGAAGGCTGCAGAAGAGGCCGAGGTGGCCAAGGAAGAGGCCGTTGCCGAGGCCCGGGAGGAAGCTGTTGCCACCTTTGCCGCTGAAGGGTGGAAGGCCGAGGACCAGAAGCAATGGCTGGCCTCAGTGGTGGAGGCCTCGGTAGATGATTGGGTACGTGGTCCCGGAGCCGAATGGTTGGCCCGGAAGGGTGAGGATTACTAATACATCGGGGGAGTTCTTTACTCAGGCCCTCATCTATCGGAAGCTAGCCCGGCACCTGGGAGTGGACCCGAAGGCTTTTGACCCGGCAGCCTACGGCCTTCCCCCTCTCCAGCCGGATGTTCGCATGCCCCCCCCCCCCCCCCCCCTCGAACGTTGAAAAACTGGATATTGAGGATTCTGTGTTGATTAAGGAGGCCAATAATGAAGAAGAGGCCGAAGGGGACGCCTCCTCGAAGCCTGCCGAAGGGGGTGCTACTGAAGTTGATCATCCTTGATGCACTTGTATTTTTTTCGAACAATGTTTTGTAATAACATTTTTAACTTCCGGTTGCGGCCTTTATGTAACAAACAATTTTACTCTTCTTTTTTGTGAATGGATGAATGGGTGCCTTCGGGCCTTTTGATGTGTGAATCTGCCCCCGCTTTTGTCTGAATGAATGCCCTCGTTGCCTTTATGTTTTCTTCACAACTTTATGAATGTATGTGTTGTTTTATGCCTTCTTTTATGAATGTATGTCTGTATCGTGAGTTGACCGGGGGCCAAACATTTAGGACTTAGAAAATTCTTCTAAGTATTGTTTACCACTAGGCCCTTGGTTGAAATCTCCTTTTAGCTGTATGAAATAGTTAGCCTTCATCATCTACCCTGGGGGGGCTGATGTTGTGGACTTAGCCAAATTTTTGGGTAATGCCATGAATACGCCCTCGGCTTGTAGTAGTCTTAAGCAAAGTTTCCCTTAGCAAGGGATGATGATGCTGGGGGGCCCTAACTCATGGACTTAGAAAAATTTCCACTGAGTTTACCCTCAATGGCCCTCTGTAGAAATGTGGAGTTATTGAATCTCTGACCCACTTGTTGAATAGGAACCTTCGGTGTTGATTGTAGTGCTGGAGGCTATAAGAGTGTGGTCGTCAAAAATTTGAGCTCATGTTTTGCGAGTAGCCGACCTTCGGTAGTGCCGGAGGATGCAGTAGGCTTAGGCAAACTTAGTCCATGCGTAGCGTAGGAGCCTTCGGTGATGTTGGATTCCCAAGTGTGAAGTTAGGAAATTTTGAGTCCAATATATTACAACAGGCGCACTTGGTCTACGTTGACTTCTCGAAGGCCACATAACAGGAGCCCTAGGGGTAATCTCTCAAAGCGTAGGCTTGGATGATTTCATCCTAATACGTAAGGGCAGCCGCCTTCGGTCCATGCTGGAATGGGGGGTGCTGCATAGCAAGAGCCTTCGGAGATGGCCTCAGAAATGTGAGCCTTCGAATTCAAGCCTTGTATGTAGAGTGGATGCCCTCAGTAGTTGTTGAAACACCGGAAGCTGTAATAGATTGGACTTAACCAAATCCGACCCCACTATAGGACTAGAGCCTTCGGTGTTGAACGATGACGGAGGCTGCCAGAGTGTGGACTTGGCCAATTTTTCATATTATTTCTTGAGTAGTAGCTGGATTTGAAGGCCATATTTTTGTTGGCCGCCGAAGGCTGTTCTATTGTAAAACCTGTTAAAATTTGTACTCATTGATTGCTCATTGAGTCTACTCCCCTTCACCCCATTTTTTTTGGTAGTGAAGGGAAGACTTCGAGAAACTTGGTTTCTTGGTAAGGCTTGGCCTATCGGGAGGCAATGGTATACACCGTTGGATCCCCCTCGGGATTAACCTTTCGGGTTCCGAGGGGATCGAGGGTCGTTTCCTCGGCCCGAGACATAGTCTGTTGCCTGCCTCCCCTTGGGGGATGGCACGGAAAGCACCTCAGTTTTGAAAGTCTTTCCCTCTGCCCGAGACATGGTCTGTTTTCTGCCATCCCCTTGGGGTAATGGCGCGGGAAGCGTTTCGTTTTTGAAAGTTGAATCGTGGGCATATTAGTTGCATATGTTACTTATAGTTACACTTGGTGCCTCCGGGACCGCTAGGTGGTGCCTTTCGATACACTTGCGTCCTCATGGGGAACGACTTCATTTCTAACACTTGGTGTTATATTCTGCCCCTGGTACTTGGTACCGAGGGCTCATTTCAAAAACACTTTGTGTTTTTCTTCCAATTTGTAGTTGATTCGAGGGTCCCCTTCGGCACTTGGTGCTTGAGGGGCCTTGTTTACAAAATCAGCTCGGGATAAGGCCTTGGGACGAGGGCTTGAACGAGGGCTTGACCGCTTATGTGTGCTTTGTACTTGGTACTTTTGGTGTCTTCAATACGTATTTATTCTCCAAAAATAGGAGGCATTGGACTGTTGGATAAGTACATTCGTAAGTTATGAGGGCTTGGCCGCTCATATGTTACTTATAAAATTTGAACAGGTGCTGCACATTCCAATGTCTAGGGACTTCGGTCCCATTGGGGCGTATTAGTTTGTAAGTTCATGGTTTGATGATGACTGTAATGATGTAGGGGCCTTCAAATTTCAGTGCCATTTTGCCGCCCTCGGTTGGTTGGCTAGCTTCCCTCCTTCTGAGGACATAGTCCCCTACCTGAAATTCCCGGGAACGGACCTTGGCGTCAATGTAACCTTTCACTTGTCTTCAGTAGTTTTCTGCCTTTAGGAAGGCTTGCTCTCAGCGCTCCGAGACTAGGTGGAGGTCGAGGGCCATGTTGGTGTCGTTGACCTCGGGATCGTATTGGTCCACCCTCCGGGTTGGTAGAGTCACCTCCATGGGGGCTTTAACTTCGAACCCATAGCACAAGGAGAAGGGTGTTTCGCCAGTTGCCCTCCTAGGAGTGGTGCGGTAGGCCCATAAGATGTTGTGGAGTTCTTCTACCCAGCCTCCTCTTTCGGCCTCGAGCTTCTTCTTCAACCCCTCTAGCAGAGTTCGGTTGGCGTTCTCCACTTGACCGTTTCCTTGGGGGTAGGCAACTGATGAGAAGGTATGTTTGATGCCCCACGCCTCTAGGAGGGTGCAGAAGGGGGTTGCCTCGAACTGAGTTCCATTGTCGGAGATGATTTGTTGGGGAACGCCGAATCTCGTGAGGATGTTCTTGAGGACGAAGTGGCAGCACCTGGCCTCAGTGATGCTGGCGAGGGGCTCAGTCTCTACTCATTTAGTGAAGTAGTCAACATCAACGATGATGTACCTGTTGTTGGAGGTACCCCTCAGCAGTGGGCCTACAAGCTCAATGCCCCACCTAGAGAAGGGTATGGCTGTGCTGATGAGGGCGTAGTTGACCGCTGGTCTGCCGGGGGCCTTCTGAAAGTGTTGGCATGCGGTGCACCTTCGGGCAAGGTTTACACAATCCTGGGCCATTGTGAACCAGAAGTAGCCCTGAACTATGAGCCTTCGGGACATGGAGAAGGGCCCCTGGTGAGCCGAGCAAGTGCCACTGTGTACTTCCTCCATGGCAACTTCGGCTTCATCCTGATGAAGGCATCAAAGTAACGTACCGTTGTAAGATCGTTTTTATAGTCTTCCTTCTTCAAGGGTGTAGCTAGGAGCCCTCAGCTTCGCTAATTTCGCGCGAGCTTCATCCTCGGGTAGCTGCCCCGTGGTGATGAAGTTGACGATATCTGAGATCCAGTCCTCAAGCCTTTATTGCAAGTTCATGACGGGACTGACGCGTATGCTGGAGAGGCTGAGTTCCTCGATCCTTGCAATCTTTGACAGGTGCTTCGGGGACTCAGCCGAGAGCTTTGATAAGATGTCGGCCTCAGAATTTTGAGCCCTCGGTATTTGAGTGATGGAGTGAGCCTCAGATACCTTGAGTAATTCCTTGACCGCCTCCCTGTACTGCTTCATTCTTCCTTCCATTGCCTCATATTCGCCGGAGAGTTGGCCAACCACTAGCTTGGAATCACACTTCACGTGGATCATCCTTTCCTTGAGGTTGACCGCCAGCTGAAGGCCACTGAGGATCGGAGGGCCTCATACTCTGCTTCGTTGTTGGAAACTTTGAAGGAGAAGCGGATGGCATATCAGGAGCGGAAGCCTTCAGATGTGATGAGAACAACACCTCCTCCACATGCTTTTGTTGTCGAGGAGCCGTCTGTGTAGAGGGTCCAACACTCGTCCAGAGGTGTCGGGGGCTCCTCATCCACTGCGGACCTCGCTGTGCATTTCGTTACGAAATCTGCCAGGGCTTGGCCCTTGATGGAAGCCCCTGGTCGGATGTCAATGTTGTATTGGCTAAGGAAGATAGCCCACTTTACCATTCGGGAGGAGCTGGTGGGTCTCCTCATCAAAGCGCCGAGGGGTTGGTGAGTGAGGACCTGGATCGGATGTGCCTGGAAGTAGTGGCTCAGTTTTTTGACAGTCCAAACGATGGCTAGCACCGTCTTCTCCACGGGAGAATACCTGAGTTCTGCTTACTTGAGGGTCTTGCTAACATAGAAGATGGCATGCTGGATGCCATCCTCCTTTCGGATGAGGACTGAGCTGATGGCTGCGGGGCTGACGCCAAGGTAAAGGTACAACGTTTCTCCCACCTTGGGTTTGGAGAGCACAGGGGGTGAAGACAGGTACCTTTTCAACTCTTCAAAGGCTTCTTGACACTCTGTTGTCCATTGGAAGCCAGCTGTCTTTCTCATCACTTGGAAGAAGGGAAGGGCCTTCTCTGTCGATTTGGATAGGAAGCGGTTGAGGGCCGCCAGGCGACCCGTCAACCTTTGGACTTCCTTTACGTTGTGTGGGGGCTCCATGTTGATGATGGCCTGGATTTTCTTGGGATTGGCCTCAATACCCCTTCGGCCAACCATATAGCCCAAGAATTTCCCTCCTTGCACTCCGAAGGTGGGGTTTCTTCGGGTTTAGCCGAAGGTTAAACTTTTGCATGATGGCGAAGATCTCCCGGAGGTCGTCAGCATGGCTTGATGCTCGCTTACTTTTGACGATCATGTCGTCGACATAAGCCTCCATGGTGCGTTCTAGTACGACTTGAAAGACTCTGGCCACCATCCGAGTGTCAGTGGCGCCTGAGTTCTTTAGACCGAAGGCCATAACCAGATAGCAGAAGATGTCTTCGCGTGTCATGAAGGTTGTCTTCTCCGCGTCCTCCTCGTGCATGTGGATCTGGTGATACCCACGGAAAGCATCGAGGAAGGACATGATTTCACAACCCGCTGCTCATCTACCAGTTGATCAATGTTCGGTAGAGGAAAAGGATCCATAGGGCATGCCTTATTCAAATTGGTGTAATCCACACACATGCGGAAAGTGGGTGGCTTTTGCGCAAGGACCACGTTAGCCAGCCATGAAGGGTATTTTACCTCCCGGATGTGCTGGATGGATAGGATCATAACAACCTCCTTCTTTACGAAATCCCTCCTCTCGGCCGAGAGGGGTCTCCTTCTTTGTTGCACAGATTTGGATGAAGGGTCCACCGTCAGGCGGTGAGTGATTACTCTTCGGCTAATTCCCGGCATGTCCTCCGGCCCCCATGCAAAAACAATGGAGTAGGTGCGGAGGGCATCCGTGATGCCGGTCTACAAGACTCTTGGGAGCTTGACTCCGATCTTCACGACTCTCCCCGTCTTGGCCGGATCGAGCACAAAGTCTTCTACTTCCTCAGCTGGTTCTGCCCTCGGCCTCTTCTCTTCTTCCTCCACTGTCCCGGTGATGGTGTCCACACGGAACTCAGCCTTGCTAACCTTCTTCATTATTTGGAGGTAGCAAGCGCGTGTGAGCTTTTGGTTCCCCCTTGAGTACCTGATGCCCCCTTCAGCTGGGAACTTGAGGCATAGGTGTCTCATGGAGATGATTGCCTCCAGGTCCTCGAGGACAGGCCGGCCGAGGATGATGTTGTGGGCGCAGTCGATGTTGACGACGACGAACTCCACTTCGAGCTTGGCCCTATGGAGCCCGTCGCCGAAGAGTACCAGGAGGGATATCACCCCCTCAGAGTCTATGGTGTCTCCGGTGAAGCCAGACAGAGGGGTCCGGATGGGCCGAAGGGACTCCCTCTCCAGAAGTAGCTCTTTGAATGTGCTAAGGTACATTACGTTGACGGAGCTGCCCGTGTCAACGTAAGTTCCGTGGATGATGGTGTTATTGATCTCACTCTGGATCACCAATGCATCCCTGTGGGGAGAGGAGACCGGGGGGAGATCGGCGTTGGTGAATACAATGGGTTCCTCCCTCAACCGCTTTACGGGGGGCATATGAGTGACTTCCTCCACATAAAGGGATTGTGCCCACTTCTTTATTTGGCTTGCGGAGTCTCCCCCGGTGTTGCCACCGGTGATCATGTGGATGTGGCGCTTCTTTTCCTGGCATTGATTGTATCCCTCTTCTTCATCGAGGTTTCCGATCTCCCTCTTCTTGCCATTCGGATCATCGAGGGGAATGGTGTTTGGGTTGATCCAGACATTTGTCCTTGCTGGTGGCCCTCGCGGGGGCTCTTGATGCTGAGGGCCCCTGACAAATTGGGGCAAATGGCCCGCCTGTATTAACCTTTCGATGACTGTCTTCAGCTGATGGCATCCGTCGGTTCTATGCCCTTGGTTGCGATGGAAGCGGCAATATGGCTCATTAGGGTTAACGGCATATACCTCTAGCGGTGCGTGAGAGTCTCGCTCCATGAGGCCCCTTTCCCCGGTGTAGTCTAGGATGACACTTATGGGTTGTGTTAGGGGTGTCCGAGGGTGCTCCAGGAGGATGGGCTGCGCCCAGGCCTTCGGGTTGCTCTTGTATCCTCCCCCAGGCTTAGCTTGGCCATGCCGTGGGCGATCACCGGGGGGGGGGGGGGTGCCTGACCTCTTGATTGATGGAATGGAACTCCCGGCCCTGGTGGTTCTTATCATCTGCCTTAGGACGCTTTTGCTGGGGGTTTTGGTGGCACTTTTCCATCTCCTCAGCCTCTGCGTACCGGTCTCCCCGCAGGAGGGCCCTTATGTAGTCGCGAGGAGGCTCGATGATGAGGCTCCTTGAGAAGTTCCCGGTGTGGAGGACCGTCTGTAGGAGATCCTGAAGAGTTCCGTCATCGGCGCCGTCAACCTTATCTGTCTCCAGCCTCCAACATTCCAAGAAGTCCCGGAGGGTTTCCTCCTTCCGTTGCCTCACCGGTGCCTTTCCGCAAACTGTGTCAAGAAACGTTGAGCGAGTTCCTGACACGAGTCAATGCTGCCTTCGGGGTAACCGGTTGAACCATTCGTACACCGATCCCTCCAAAATGGAAAGGAACCAACGACACAAATACTCATCCGATGCCCCCATCATCATCATCATGCTGTTCTGGTACCTGCTGTAGTGCTCCTGGGGGTCAGTCTTTCCTTCGTAGGGCTTGATGGGTTGCCCTCGGTATTTTCCCGGAATCTGTGCCGCCAATACCCTTGGGGTAAATGGCGTCCTTGTCCGGATTTAGATGACGGGTTCCACGGAGCCCTCGACCATTTTCTTCTGCATCTCCTCCATTTTGGCCAGCATGGCGGCGTATTGGGGGTCTACCTGTGAGGTGGAGGCAGTTGTGTGCGCTTGGCGGGCCTCCATCTCATCAAGGCGGCGTTAGAGGGACTCAATAATCTCGTCCCTGTGATCCTTCGGGAGGGCCTCCGCCCCCTGCAATTGTACACGGGCCGAATGAGCCTGGTTGATCTGGTGTCTGGCGTCATTGACATGGAGTGGTCCCTTGCCCTTGACCTGAGGGGGACGCCTCTCGTCTGCCCTCGATATAGATCCCCCGCTCTCCTGAGGTCTTTGGAACGCCTTACCCCCGAGGCGGTCTTGGACCCCTCGGCGATCTTGCGCTCCTCCGAGCCTCTCGAGGGCGGAAGTTCGGGGCCTGTCTTTGTTCGCACCGCGCTGGTCTTGGGACTGGGCTTCCTGGGAAGCGGTGTCCGGAGCCATAACCCCTTCGTTATTCCCTAACCGAAGGATAGGGTTTATGAAGGGGGTGGAGGTGGGGGAGGAACGACGTTCTCCCTGACCTGTGGCTGAAGTGGCACTAGAGTGCCGAAGGCACGTGGATTCTGTGTGAGTGTCTGGATGAAGGCAGAAAACGCTGACTGTACGTCAATGGTGAGGACCGGAGGGCTCACCTGGTTTTCGCTCTGGTCCTTCCTTCGAGTCTCGATGCCGAGGCAGGCATCAGGAGCATTCTGCTGGAGCTGAAGGCGCAGGTCAACAACAGCCTATTCCAACCCAGCAATGACTCCGCCCTCGAGAGCCTTGTTGGAGGCTTCGGGGGCATCGACTTGCCGAGGGTGTAACACCCCCAATTTTCCCGCCCAAAAATACATTTAAATAATGATTTATTCAAAGGAATTATCAACTTTATTTGAAAAAATCAGAGATACAGCGGAAGTCTTAAACTCTTAATAGGAAAATGGGTGTTACCGCCACATCCGGTCATCTCTTAACCGAATGCACAAGCAAACCAAAACAAAACAATAAAACTAATGTCATAATAAATAAATGTTTATTTCTTGACTAGGTTTGACTAAGGCATCTTCTAAATCGCTCTCAGGTTCAAGCAACCAATCAGTCAACATAAGCTTCCAACTCATCACCTGTTAAAAATTAAGGGAGGAGAAAGGAACAAGAAAAATAACAAAAATTAGCTTTAGAGCTAAGTAAGTACTACCCAACCCCGTAAAATAATCAGGTTTGGCAAAAATAATTTTTCATATAATACTATATAAAAATACTCACACCACCGAAATTCTTTTCTAATCAAAAACATCATTTATCAACTTTATAATCTCAAATGCCCGTATAGTTAAAAATAATACTTATATGCTCCAAACAATTAACATCTCAAATAAGAGTATCACTCTTCAAAATATAACTTTTGTAGCTAAAAATACCACCATTTCAAAAATCAATGTCACTTTTTAAATTCTTTTAAGATGGGCGAAACTCAAGATTTCTCAAGCCCAATGAATCGTTGTTGTGTGCGACTCATCCCGTAATTCCGGCTCCCACCGACCACCAATTGGAAACTGAACTTCACCCTTAAGTGTGCACACCCCCTAAAAGGGATTCCAAGCCCTCCGAGTAGTAAGAAGTCCAAGTAGTTCGGACAATGTCCCCCTACCTCACAATGGGTTAGAAACCCGGGTAATTAGAAACTACTACCGCGGCCACCAAAGAACTTTTAAAGTTCTCAAAAGAAATACCGGGAATCTCCCGCCACCACTATTTACCGGGATTTCTCCTGCCACCAATAATCAACCTAAACTAAACCCGCGGTATATAGCTCTAACCACCCTCCACATTTATCCGGATGTGGAAAAACCGACATCACGGATTTCTCCCGGGTGCTCACCTCTTATAAAATCCTTAATTTTATCTTGAATCAAGATATGCTTCCAAAAATATTTCTCAATCTCTCTAAATAGTCTCAAAGGTATTTAAAAATATTTAATACCCCAAAAAGTACTTTTAATTTGTATTCCTCAAAATCACATACACACAATTCAAAATTCATAAATACTCCAAAATTCTTTTACATAAAAATTCACTCCAAGTCATACTAGGGATTAAATCCCAAAATATATCTCCAATATTTCACAAATTCTTAGTCGTCCAAAATAGTACACATTTAAAATTTACACTTAATCACATAATGCATAATAAGCATATAATACGAGGAAACAATTTTGGATTGACAGAGAAACTTATCTCAAATTCAATGCTCCTAATTCTCTTCCTCTACTCCGGTCTCTAAATAATCACCTTTTTAATTAAGATGGTATAATTAGTCACTTATTCAATAATTTATCCAATTTTCCCTTTTTATTTCCTTATTCAAATTTATTAATTTAATTAATTAATTATCCGAATTAATCACTTTTTATTAATCAAAATACCTTACTAATTAAGCCTTTAATTATAATATCAAATTTCACCTTAATTTATATTAATCAACATTATTAGTAAATCCGAAGATTATAATAATTATTTAAATTAGCTAATCGTCATTAACTTAATATTATTTTATTACTTACCCAAACACTTTATTAATTATGTTAATTTTATTACTCTATTTCAATTAATCCCATAATTAGTGACAATAATATCTAACAAATTTTATTTAGTCTACTCATGTTACTAAGTCCAATTAAGTAATTATTATTTTAATACAATATTCGATTATCAGTTTTTATTAATTAAACCATTAATCCCTTTTTATTATTTACATTATGTAATTATACTAAATAACAATTAACAAATTTATCCAAGCGATTACTATCAATTAATCAAGCCAATTTCATCATTAATATTTCTCATCTCAAACTTATCAATTTTGCAGATTATTATTATTATTATTATTATTATTGTTATTGTTATTATTATTATTATTATTACAAATTTCCGGCCCAAAAGTAAAAAGAATCACGGCCCAGCAATTATGGCCCAGCAGTTTCGGCCCAGCAAGACAGACCCGGCCTTGGCTGGTCGTCTTCTTCACTGCACGGCGGAAATGACGAGAGTAAGTGCATGATACGTTCGTAATTTCCATATTTATGTTTGTATTTTTAATTAGTTTTGCTTGACCTTTACTTTGGAAATTACACACTTTTGGTGTAATAGATTAGTTTGTTAAATTCTTGTAAATAGGTTAGATTAGATTTATTCTGAGCTCAAACAGGTATTGATCACTCGAAGTACAGTTGGTGAACCCAAAAAGTGGAAAGAAGGTGCAAAAGTTCAAAGACAAAAGAAGATCCTGAATTTTGGTCTATACTCGGTCGAGTATTAGCTATACTCGATCGGGTATTAGGTTGGAACTTCAAATCGGATCAGATCCGAAGACAAGGGAACATGCCGGGAAGATTTCGGCCACGATTTTATGTCTATACCCGATCGGGTAGTGCAGGTGTGGCTTACCTCGTCCGGAGCGTGAAACGACGGTGGTAGAGGGTTCCTCCTGCAACGGCGATGGTCGGAGATGGACTGGTGGTGGCGGCAGCTCCTCCTTCTTCTCCGTTTTCCTTCGTGAAAGTTTGCCCGACGAAACTCCGGCAAGCTATTTCTCCCTACTCCGATGTTCGTTTTCCACGATTCTTTCACCGTTGGATTCCTCTCACGAAGGGGAAAGTTTTTAGAGTGATTTCGAAGCTTGGTTTTTAGTATATCTTTGGGTTGTAAATTACGGGTATATATACACTACCTCCGTATACCTATAAACCGATCCTAAAGTTTGGGATGAAAGGAATGGGCCCCAGTGCCGATCCTACCTAAACTCGGGCCTGAGTCGAGCTTCATAAATGGGCCCTAAACACAAAGATTATTTGTCATATAGAATCATTAAAATTCACCGATTAAATATCACAAAACCGCAATTCTTAAAATAAAGTCTTACATTATAGCAAAATGACATTGGATGTATTAAAAAACTAATTAAGTATAACTCGTCGAACATTTTTAGATGCAAATGTATTAATCAAGTCAGAATAATCTATGGTACCAATGAATTCTTTCTCAATTGATAACATAGTTAATCTATTCAACCTTTTTTGGGACATGGTTGAAGATGTACTCTCCGAAGTGACACTTTTATTCGAAATCAAGTACTATGTACTCATTAAAGTTTCGGCCTGACATTGAGTTAATGATTCAGTACGTGATTTTGTTTTCCTCTTTTGAAATCGAGACATAGATTTGAGAGGCATGGTACTAAAAAATAAATACATACATAATTTAGTGGAATCCTTAACAATATATATTAGTAATTTTCACTATAAAATACAAAGCATTTAATTTAATTAATGTGAATTGAGAATTTAATAATTGCAATATTGATAACACTAAACAAAAAACCAGCAAGAATCAACTAGTATTTAAAAATTTACAAATCAGTCTATTTGGCATTCACACATGACAAACTAATTATACATCACATTAGCATTTAACACATCAATATAAAGTTAGAAAATTTCTGAAAGTACAAACAAATAACAAAATAAGCAAATAAAAAAATATAGACTGATAGAATTAATTATAGAACTTGGAGCCTAGAAGCCTAGAAATAGAAATGTAACTGCCCAAAAGGAAAAATAAAAAATAACTAGAAAATACATATGTATAATATTAATATATACATATATACTACCTCCGTTCATAAATAAGTGCAACATGTGAAATTTTACAATATTCACATGTTCTACTTTGACTACATTTTATTTATTGATGTATTAATATATTTTTTTTGAAAAATATATTATTAAATTTGTCTCATTGTAAATTTTCAAAAACTATTTTTTTAAAATTTTTTACTAGTGGAGAATTAAATATATTAATGGTCAAAGTTGTGTCTCGACAAGTGTGAAATGTTGACTGTTGCACTTATTTAAGAACGGAGGAAGTATAAAATTTTGGGCCCCTAATTTTTACAATTTCTTGGGGGCCCTGAGACCCAAGCCTCTCCAGCCTTACATAAGGCACGGCTCTGGGAATGGCAGCTGAGTTTGCTATTTATAGAGGTGGCTGCAGGTTCAAGCTTATGATTTAGATCCTAAAGTTTCGTTCCTATAATTTTGAGCGTTAAGTATGACTCCTCATGCTTCGTAAGTTTTGAGATCTTCCCTTTTTATTCTTATTTACATTCTTTCCTTTGCTGTTTATAAACGGTGCGTAGAGTTTGTGAGCAGTTGGTCGTCCATATTTGTTTTTACTGGTACGATGTTAGGTTTGCTCCAGGTTGTACTCCGGGTAGGCTCGATTTTAACCTGCTAAGTAACATATGTTTTGTATTATTACTACGTATGGTTTAATTTTCCTTCTTTAGATTGTTGAAGTACACATAAGTTAGAGTTGGAGTTTACCTATTAGGAGTTTATTAGTAAAAGTCTAATTTGTATTTTGTGTATCTTATACACAAATTACCTTAAATCAAAATAGTTATCATGTAACCTTTATACTTATGTCGTATAACCGGTACTGGATATAAAACGTCATTTTTATAATTGTTATAAAAACGTTACTTTTATTATCGGATCATTTTTATCTGATTAAGCATGTCACAAATGTTAAATTTTTGTTTGACTCACTTCATAATTAAAATATCAGTTTCGTAACATTTTACCTGACTAGTGAAAGTTGTTAATTTTATTTTATTAAATTTTTGAGGTGTCACAGAGGGCCAGGTTGTTGTCTTCGGGGTTCTTGGACTGGGCACAAGTGGTTCTTCCCATCTTTTGTGTTTGGCGAAAGGGATGATTTCTTACTTGATTGTTCGACCTCTCAACGAGAGCACCAAATGATGGATAGTGTATCCGGGGGTAGCTTATCCGAGGGGTTATTACGGTGAATAACCTAGAGAGAAGTCAGAGCAATAAGTAAGAGAGAGAGAGAGAGAGTGTATTCGAATATGGAATGTTGTCAGTGGCGGACCCAGAGATTTGTCAGAGCAGGGGCACACTATACACTAAACTTACTTTATAATAAAATTTTCAAATGTAATAAAGATGGTAAAAAGTAAGGCAATAGCCACTACAAAAAAACCACGGGATTGGCAGGGATTTTGGCAGAGATTTGGCAGGGATTTTGGGAGGGAAATGCCAAATCCGTACCAAAAACATTTTGACACGAGCTATTTGGCACAAAAAATCGGTAAGTACGTGCCAAATTCCGTGTCAATTCCGTAATTTTTTTATAGTGAGCATAAATTATACGGAGTAGTTAATTACATATTATATAGTTCATTTTTGCAACTTTGGTAATTAATACTACGAGTTTTCATATTCTGAAAATGTTGCATAATAGTTTCATTATCAATACTTTTAAAAACATCTCTCTCGATGTAGCACATCAAGCAATATGTAAGATAATCATCTAAAGAAACTTACAAAATACAAATGAACGGGTGATTGGGCGGTGCGGCGCTGCAGAGGTAGCCCCAGAAAGAGACCAGAGTGTAAACGTTCTTGAGGGTTTATATTTTGGAAGTTTTCCCCCTTTTGCCTTGTAGAGTAATAGTGAGTTATTAGTGGATTTCATTTTTAAACTTTTACTTGTTTTAGATTACTTTAAGATGGCTGCACATTAATTTGGTTACTGTTTACATTTTAACTTTTTGGATTTTCAACCCTTAACTATTTTCTATCAAAAGAAAAAAATCTTAACTATTTTCTTCTCCTTTTTTGAGATCTTTTATTTTAATTCAGCTCAAATTTTAATATCGTGTATTAACTTCTAATTTATATAACCGTAACATTTTAGTATCTTAATTATCTAATATTGATAATTTTTTGTACGGATTGGGGGCACTGATTTTACCCGAACTAGTAGTAGTGAAATTCTTGACCGCAAGCGGGGCATTGATTTTACTCTAAGTACTAGTAGTGAAATTCCTGATCGAAAGCGGGGGCACTTGCCCCCCTAGGCCCCTCCCTAGGTCCTCCACTGAATGTTGTGATTTACAATGGAGAATGGGCTGCTATTTATAGCAGTAATAAATGCGATGAGAGTACACGTTTCAACAATCTAACGGTCGAGTGGTCACCTCAATCAGGATGGCACTGGCATACGCATGTGCACCACATTAAATGCGGTGGGCGGATGTGACGCTGCATTAAATGCGACTGTTGCTTGTCTCCAAAGGAAATCTTCGATGTTTGTGTTGTAGCCGAAGGCTCCTCTGTGGTCGGGGACCCTATGTAGCCGAAAGTGCTGGAGGCGTGAATGAGCCAAAGACTCCTGATTTTCGTCGTTTTCTCTCAGTAGGTTTGTATGCCTAAAATCGGCCGTTCAGTGAGATTTAGGAGCCTTCAGCCATGGGACCGAAGGCACCTGTATGTGCACCGTGGGCTGTCCTTCGGGCCTCTTGTGCTTCTTGGGCCTGTTGGGCATGCATTAGAGTAGTAGGAGTTTGTGGGTCGGGGGTCCCTGATCCATCAATGTTTTTTTTTTGTTTTTTTATCCCAGAAGGCAAACCACCAAAATCAGTGGGGTAGATGACGGGGAACATCAACCGGATTTTATTAAATAAAGAAAGAAGTACATCGGAAAGGGGGACTAGACCAAAACCATTCCAGGAGGCATTCCTCCCAAAAATACAGGAAAGATAACAAGGGAGAAAATAACAGCAATTGGGGAGGCTAGACCTGACCCAATTGAAAAATAAAATAATAAACAAATCAAAATTAAATTCTAATAGAAGGGATTTAAAAAATGTCCATATACAAAGCTCTTCTAGCCCGAATAGTAGGTGCTGATGGACTAACATATCGTTTTGAATGGCCCAAGTGATCCACCACCAAAAAATGGGCTACCTAATTTCCTTCTCGCATAACATGACCGAAGCTTAGACCTTTCCTTTCTGCGATAAGCCTGGTTTCCTGAAGTATATCCGACCAGCATCTAACCTCATCTCCATTCAACATAGCCAAAGCCTTGGTCGAATCAGATTCCACCTGAAATCCAGAAAAACTATCATCCACAGCACAACGAACAGCCTCTGCTAAAGCCTTGACTTCAGCTTCCAATGAAGACGATGCGGCAAGTGGAAAGCTAATCGCCCAGAGCATCTTCCCCTCAGAATTTCGGAGGATACCACCTCCCGAAGCTCCATTAGATGAGTATCTCACATCCATGTTTAATTTCAACCTTCCTTTAGATTTCCTCCAACGGATTATTTGAATACTATTGCCTCTAGCTCTGAAATTAGGCGTGACCAGTTGTTCTTCCTTCATAATACTGCTAACTGTATTGTTCTTAATTTTGGGTAAAGACCAAGCCCAATTACGTGTGTATGCCTTAATTTGAGAGATTAGACTTTGCGAGGTAATTTGGCTGTTGTTATAGTCCTTTCCCCAAACCAAATTTGCATAGGTTTTTCATACATACCAACATATAATACCTGGCATATTATGCTTAAAAACATCAAGCACACTTGTAGCACCACCTTTCAACCACCAATTTTTAAAAATTTGGCAAATATTCTCACTCTGAGGTATAGGAATACCAAAAATCTGCATAAAATAGACCCAAACTAGTTTAACAGTATCACAGTGGTAAAACAGATGTTCCAGATTGTCAGAATGATTTTTGCAAAGCACACACATAGAGGGTTCCAAAACCATATTAAACTTCCTTAGTTTATCTGATGTTGGAATCATTCCTTTAACAATCTTCCACTGAAAGAGTTTCACCTTAAGTTCTTGTTGAGGATGCCAAATATGTTTGTAAGTGAATGTATTGTCTTGTTTAGGCCTTACTTCTTCATATGATGATTTAAAAGTGAACTGACCAGTTACTTCTTCCTCCGAGATCAAGGTGCCAGTATTATCAACAGAACAAAGTGAAGCAGCTTCCTCATGAGCATTACAGATTCTTCTCCAGAATGTGGAATCATACACTTTAGGTAACATAGATCCATCCCTATTGTACATTGCTCTGATAAAATTAGCCCACAGAGAACTGCCTGTCTTCCATTTCCACCAAATTTTAAAGGCAAAAGCTTTTTGAATGGAAGCCAAAGATCTGATACCGAGACCTCCCTCTTTAGTTGGGTAGCAAAGGCTGACGAGCACTTTGTCAAGGTGCGTCAAAATAATTTCAATACTAAACACTTATACATAGTATAGCGTAGTAGAGTTCGTATCCACAGGGAAAGGAATAATTCTCTTTTTATGATACTTAGTAAATAAAAAGGGGGGATTTGGATTGAGTGATTTAATTTAATTAAGAACTAAGATGAACAACCTATATGTGTTTAATTCAAAGATAAAAAGGACTTGGCATTGCTACTTTCCACTTGTTGATATATTTTAGTCGATCATTGTTATATCTATAACTTATTCCCTCTCGAATACTCAATCGGGGAGTATATCCACTTCATCGAGGGTAGTTATTAACAACGACCGTTCATTAATAACCCTTACTATTAATCAAATATAGAACAACACCTTATATCGATTTAATAGTAACATTTAATCTTTCTAACTCCTTGATGAAATCAATTGAGATTGATAACCTCAACACAAGTGATTTCGGTTTAACCAACAAAATTAATCCCTCTTAAGTTTATTAACCACGACCGTGCATTAATAAACCGAAGTTACTTACTTGTGAAACCATCAACGATTAACCATCGGTTCGTTGATTGTTTCTAGTAATAATTAATATATGAAACAAAACTAGTTGATCCTTTAAGTAATGTTCAAAATATTAATATGAAATAAGAGTAGGGATTAATTAATATTCAAGGAAGAATATTATTAAAGAAGATGAATCCTACTATAATTAATATCAAGATGTTAACTAATTGTCATCTTAGCAACACTCCCCAACATTAATATAGAGGAAGAAAATACCATTCTAACTAATGTCGAGATGTTAACTAATTGTCATCTTAGCAACACTCCCCAACATTAATATAGAGATGATATTAAGGAAAGAACTATTAATTAATATTCAAGAAAAGAAGTTAAGAAAATAACTCACAACTTTAATAATCAACAAGCTTCAAGAGCAACACCAAGAATGGAAGTTTAGCTCCTCATTTGGAGACTAAACATAGTTAGAAAAATATAAAGAAATGCTATTCTAAATTGAGCTAAAGAGTATGGAAGAAGGGATGATTTTTTGTGAAGAAAAAGTGTGCTATTTATAGGTGTTTTTCAACACCTTTGGCCGGGTACTCGACCGGGTCAAGTACTCACCCGACCGGGTCCGGTCAAAATCAGATATTTCCCCACGTTCTGGTGATCTTCGGCATGTTAAAGTGTCCGGGTCAAGTCAGACCCGACCGGGTGGGGTAGGGGACCCGACCGGGTGAGTGCAAAAATTGGATATTCTTCACGTTCGGGTGATCTTTGCACACCGGGTTGTCCCCGGTCACTTCTCACCCGACCGGGTGAGGTAGTGGGCCTGACCGGGCCATGCACTTTCTTTGCATTTTCGTTTTTCACTTCTTACCCGACCGGGTCAAGTGTTATACCCGGTCGGGTATTTGCTCCTGGGCAGCCAAATCTTCTTTTTCTTCACTTCAAAGTCTTCCTTTCCAACACCACAAATCCTAACTAAACTTTACAACTGACAAATAAAGACTAAAATACAATTTCAACTAAAATCACACAAATGTTTACAAACCAAATAAAACGTCAAACAATCACCATCAATGAAACATAAAAACATACAATTATGCACTACTAATTAGTGTGCATCAAACACCCCCACACTTAAACCTTTACTCGTCTCGAGTAAATCAAATCAAATCCAAGAAGTCCTAAATGACAAGAATATCAATACAAAACATCCAAGAGTGTTTTTACCACAATACAAAGCATCCCCAATAATAATTAAAGTAAATTGGGGTCTTCAACCTCATCTTTATCTCCATTTCTCTTTTGAACTTATCACCTTTAGGATCCTGCAAAATAAACATTTCTCTCATTCTCTCGTTTTGCCTAGGTGCCCTTTCAGGTTTTCATCCCAGCTTCCCACATTTTTGTTTTTTATATTTCTCACAACCTCACTCTTTATTTTATTGCTTTAATTTTTGCTTGAGGTGCCCTTTGTGGGTTTTCAACTCAACAAGCTCTTTTTTTTGTTTTTTTTTAAGAAAATAAAATAAAACAAGTAGGATTGTGAGCATACCAGAACAATCTCTGCACCCCCACACTTAGGATCTGACACTGTCCCTAGTGTCCGCCTAGACCTCCACCTTGGTGTCCGTCCTCATCCATGTGATCCCCGCCATAACCACCATCGTAGCCTCCACCACTGGAGCTCGATCCTCCAAAGAAACCCCACTGAGAGGGGTCATACCATGATGGTGCAGGAGGTGGAGTGGTCATAGAGGAAAAGGAGCCCTGGTGTGCTACATAGGAGTATATCGGACCAAAGGTTCGCCGTTGATCCTCTTCATATCTCCGCCAGTCTTCCTGCCGTTGTTCTTCCAACCTCTCAAAGCTATGCCTCTGTTCAGTTCTATACTGATCAACTCGCTCTTGAAGCTGGATGTAGTTGTTCTTGATCATGTTCATGTTATTGAGCATCTGTTGCTCGAATGGTGAGTATTGGTAGGCTGGGGCATCAGGTTGTTGTTGTGGTGGGTTAGGTATCAAGGGTGGGTTTTCTTCAGCATGTTCTTGATCCTGTTCATCCTGTGCATAGTGTGCCGGGATTGCCCCGGGGAGACAGTAGTGATGACCATCACCGATTTCATGGCCCACGATATCTAGGGGGATGTCAGGTGACGGGATATGGATAGTTATGTTTTGACGTGGGATGATAAACCAGTTGTAGATTGGTGTCCCGGTAGGTGTCATGTGAGATAGAGCCAAATCTTTGGTCTTTTGCACAAGCCATGACGTGCAAATGAGCTGTTTCGGGGTAATGGGGCCTAGGTCTACAAAACCATATAAAGTGGCTAGATATGTGATTAGGCCCCCGATCACAATTTTTCCGGATGACGTTGCCACATTTTTGAAATGGGTCCATAAGATAGAGGCAACGTCAACTGGTTCTGGTCCAGGTAAAACAGCTTGTGCCAGAACGCACACATCCCACATTCTTGTGTGGTGATTGTTCGGTCTTCCGAGGAAACAATTTGAACATAATTTTAGAAAAATACGGAAGACCGGGTGTTGAACACAGTTCACACTCAACTTAGAGAGGTCCACCACACCTTGTCCTGTCATTCTTTTCCATAACTCGTACCCCACAAGCGTATCATAAGCACGAGCTTCATCAAACAGAGGAAGGCCAAAATGATGTGCAAATTCTCTTTTGGTCAATGAACGATTTTCATTGAGTAAACGAAAGGTGATGGTGTCATTTGCATGATCATCATCATCCTTTGTATACACATATGAACTAAAGAATTCATAAACCAAATGAGGATAAGTCACATATTGCATTTCTAGCAACCTAGTCATTCCAATTCTTGCAAATATATCACGCATGATCACATCAATCCAAAGGAGGGCTAAAGTAGTAATGCACATGAATCGGGATTGTTTTACCTCCCTTTGTGCTTGTCCCTCGAATAGTCGCTTTTGTGCCTCCGTCGCAAATTCCACGCTTTCATAGCCCGCTACCGGTGGGATTGCCCTTGAAGAAGAAGCTTTGGATTTTTTGGAGTCATTGGAATTGATTTTTTTTAACGGGATTTTCGGACTTTGGGGTAGGGTTGGATTTGGATGGCCTTTATGGGTATGGGGTTGAAGAGGATGGTGAGGAGAGTAAGAATATGGTATTGGTTGAGGATTTTTGGGAAGATTTCGGACCTTGAATGTCCAAGAATGGGGATTTTCGAATTTTGGGTAGGGTTTTTGGGTTTGGTGGATTGGGAAGGTTTTGGGAGATTTTATGGGTATAGAGATGGAGAGGGAAGTGAGGAGATGAAGAAAATGGGGGTTTTTAGTGGATTTGGTTAAGGAAATGGGGAGATT
Source organism: Cuscuta europaea (assembly GCA_945859875.1). Taxonomy (NCBI): domain Eukaryota; kingdom Viridiplantae; phylum Streptophyta; class Magnoliopsida; order Solanales; family Convolvulaceae; genus Cuscuta; species Cuscuta europaea. Next base: position 2,619,835 of record CAMAPE010000038.1, on the reverse strand, counting down.
CGAAGGTTTGGGTGTTTGAAAATGGTGGAATTTGGGTGTTTTGGGTGTTGGGAGGAAGAAGAAGTGGGAGGGGAGGGGGTGAGCCCGACCTGGTATAACTGGTTTTCCCGTTCGCCTGGTCGGGTGGGGTAGTTTACCCGGTCGGGTGTACGCTATTTGCCCAGGCAGAATGTTTTGTGTTTGGTAGCCCGGCCGGGTAAAGTGGTCTACCCGGTCGGGTATAACCTGTTCACCCGAGGCAGAATGGTTTAGCTGGGTTTCCCGGTCGGGTGCAAACGTCTACCCGGTCGGGCGCAAAATCAATTTTTTTTTTCTCTCGCCTCGCCCGGGTGGTTGCCCGGGTGTTTAGTTTTTAGAATTACCCGACCGGGTTAAGGTTTATACCCGGCCGGGTCAAATCCCAGTTTATTTATTTATTTATTTATTTAAAACACACACTATTAAAAAAAATGAAGAAATTGGGTTGCCTCCCAAGAAGCGCTTGATTTAATGTCGCGGCACGACGTTATATATATATTTTTTCTTTTATGTGGGATCGTGAACATCCCTTGTTTCATTTTTCCTTTTCGGCCTTCTCCAGTAAGGCCGATATTTCTTTTCTGGTATCACTTCAATCCTAGGTGGGATCCATTCTCTTTTTGAAAATTTGAATAATTCTTCTTTTTCAAAAAGTTTGATTTTCTCATTTTTATTCTCAACAAAAATATTCGGGGTTTGTGGTTCACAAACATTTAGAGCACAAAGAGATTGGTCTTTAATTTTTTTTTCGTAGAATAAAAAATGTTGAATTCTACCTTTTGATCATCAAACTCTAAAGTTAATGAACCATTAGCCACGTTTATTTTTGTTTTTGCGGTTTTCAGAAAAGGCCTACCCAAGAGGATGGGTGTAGTTTGGTTATTATCTCCCATTTCCAGAACATAAAAATCAACAGGGAAAATCAAATTTTCTACTTCTACTAGCACATCTTCTACTACACTCTTCGGGTAAGTATTAGACAAAGGCTGACGAGCACTTTGTCAAGGTGCGTCAAAATAATTTCAATACTAAACACTTATACATAGTATAGCGTAGTAGAGTTCGTATCCACAGGGAAAGGAATAATTCTCTTTTTATGATACTTAGTAAATAAAAAGGGGGGATTTGGATTGAGTGATTTAATTTAATTAAGAACTAAGATGAACAACCTATATGTGTTTAATTCAAAGATAAAAAGGACTTGGCATTGCTACTTTCCACTTGTTGATATATTTTAGTCGATCATTGTTATATCTATAACTTATTCCCTCTCGAATACTCAATCGGGGAGTATATCCACTTCATCGAGGGTAGTTATTAGCAACGACCGTTCATTAATAACCCTTACTATTAATCAAATATAGAACAACGCCTTATACCGATTTAATAGTAGCATTTAATCTTTCTAACTCCTTGATGAAATCAATTGAGATTGATAACCTCAACACAAGCGGTTTCGGTTTAACCAACAAAATTAATCCCTCTTAAGTTTATTAACCACGACCGTGCATTAATAAACCGAAGTTACTTACTTGTGAAACCATCAACGATTAACCATCGGTTCGTTGATTGTTTCTAGTAATAATTAATATATGAAACAAAACTAGTTGATCCTTTAAGTAATGTTCAACATATTAATATGAAATAAGAGTAGGGATTAATTAATATTCAAGGAATAATATTATTAAAGAAGATGAATCCTACTATAATTAATATCAAGATGTTAACTAATTGTCATCTTAGCAACACTCCCCAACATTAATATAGAGGAAGAAAATACCATTCTAACTAATGTCGAGATGTTAACTAATTGTCATCTTAGCAACACTCCCCAACATTAATATAGAGATGATATTAAGGAAAGAACTATTAATTAATATTCAAGGAAAGAAGTTAAGAAAATAACTCACAACTTTAATAATCAACAAGCTTCAAGAGCAACACCAAGAATGGAAGTTTAGCTCCTCATTTGGAGACTAAACATAGTTAGAAAAATATAAAGAAATGCTATTCTAAACTGAGCTAAAGAGTATGGAAGAAGGGATGATTTTTTGTGAAGAAAAAGTGTGCTATTTATAGGTGTTTTTCAACACCTTTGGCCGGGTACCCGACCGGGTCAAGTACTCACCCGACCGGGTCCGGTCAAAATCAGATATTTCCCCACGTTCTGGTGATCTTCGGCATGTTAAAGTGTCCGGGTCAAGTCAGATCCGACCGGGTGGGGTAGGGGACCCGACCGGGTGAGTGCAAAAATTGGATATTCTTCACGTTCGGGTGATCTTTGCACACCGGGTTGTCCCCGGTCACTTCTCACCCGACCGGGTGAGGTAGTGGGCCCGACCAGGCCATGCACTTTCTTTGCATTTTCGTTTTTCACTTCTTACCCGACCGGGTCAAGTGTTATACCCGGTCGAGTATTTGCTCCTGGGCAGCCAAATCTTCTTTTTCTTCACTTCAAAGTCTTCCTTTCCAACACCACAAATCCTAACTAAACTTTACAACTGACAAATAAAGACTAAAATACAATTTCAACTAAAATCACACAAATGTTTACAAACCAAATAAAACGTCAAACAATCACCATCAATGAAACATAAAAACATACAATTATGCACTACTAATTAGTGTGCATCAAAGGCTATCCCATTTAGCCCAGTGGCGCTTCTTCTTGTCATTTTTTGTACCCAAAAAAATGATGCCATTTTACTATTCAGAATTCTGATAACTTTCCTAGGTAAGGTATCCACAACCATAATGTGAAGAGGCATAGTATTAAGCACATATCTAATCAAAACCAATCTCCCTCCTTGAGACAAAAGCTTTTGCTTCCAAGGAGATAATTTCTTCTCAAATTGATTAATTAGTGATTTGCAATACTCAATTCTGTTTATGCCTTTGTGCAGATGAGCCCCCAAATATTTAATGGGGAGAGATGCCTGAGTCATGCCTAGAAGATTTTTTATGCTGCTGAGTCTTCCTGGTAAAGTTTTGCCACAAACAAAGGAGCTCTTGTCTAAATTAATAAACTGACCTGAGGCCTTTTGATAATCTTCTAAAAACTTCTTGAACATCAATAAAGATCTATATTCTCCATTTAAGAAAACAAGTAAATCATCAGCAAATCCTAGATGAGAAATAGGATACCCATGCCTTCCCATCCAGTAGGGTTTAATTTTACCATTTTGATATAGGTTATTAATCCCTCTGGAAAAGGCTTCAGATGCAATAATAAACAAGAAGGGAGAGAGGAGGTCCCCTTGTTTAACTCCCTTGAAAGGCTTAAAAAAACCTTGAGGTGAACCATTCACCAAAATAGAATGATAAGTGGCTTTAAGAGTATTAGTCACCAACTTGACAAACTGCTCACAAAAACCAAACTGCAACATGATATCATTAAGGAAATCCCAAGAAACTCTATCAAAAGCCTTTGTCATATCTAATTTGATATCCATGTTTGAGCCCCTGATCTTCTTATCAATATTATGAACCATTTCTTGTGTCACGCTGTGACACTCCGAAAATTTAAATAAAAGAAAATATTTAATTTGTTAATCAGATAAAAAAAATTATTATTAACATGGAAAAAGAAAATGACATTTTATACACTAATTATACATAATGCATAATTGTGGCTCATGCCTTTACATATGACTTGGGATAAGTGATATCAATTTTTTATTAATCATCTTTTCATTACGTAAATACGTATCTAGACACATGCATTAGTATACGGACATAAAGTAATCTACCAAATCACAATTTACCAAAATACAGAGTAATAAAACACCATATGCGTTTGCTTAGCAAGACGCGGCCGAAACGTAATTAGTTTTAAATTTTTAACGTATGAAAACCCTAGGGCCTAGAATCATTACCGGTGAAGCATATATATACACACATTGTTCATGGCGGCCGCAGAAGAGAAACATTTCCGCAACTATATACGGAGTAGCGCATATATGTACGCACATATATATATACTATACATATCGACTTTGCGCTGCGTGGCTACGTACAAAGGGATAACAAACAGGAATATAATCGTCCATACTATGTCACCGGAAGAGGAGGAAGAGGAAGCGTCGCCGGTGCAAATAAAACTCCGGAGCAGAACACCGCCGTCGCTCACCTGAAACGTCGGAGGAGGAGACTTCTGCTACTACATAAGAACCTCCGGACTACAACTTCATATTCGCTGGAGAAGAAATGAAGCCGCCAAACTGCGCGTTGAAAAGGACATTGCCAGACCATCAATTTACCGACGGGAAACTCCAGAGTGAAGCACACCGGAGGAGAGACCCAACTGTGTCCGGACTACCGGACAACCAGACCCGCCTTCACGCTGGAAGAGGAGAAGCCGGAGTTGCTGCCACTAGAGCAGCCTTCTGCTGCTGAACGACACCGCCGCCGGAGAGGAAGGTGATTGCTAGAGGTGTTTTCGATCTGTACGCCGGTCTATTTCACGTCGGAGTTAAGTCGCTACTACCGGACCGGACTGCTGCTACTGCCAAGGAGTGTCTCCGTCTACGACTTGCCCTGCTGTCACCGAAGGAAACTGCCATCTGCGTCCGCCGACTAGGATCGTCGAGGAAGACGACCAGGGGCGGATCTAGCATCGACGTTCAGCAGGGGCCAAATTTAATTGAAGTGTTAAAATATAGTATTCCTTTAAATAATTACTTATGTTCTTAAATAAATGCAACATGTTGAATTTTACACTATTCATATATTATATTTTGATTACACTTTATTTTTTAATGAATTAATAATTTTTTTTAAAAATATTGTTCAACTTGTTTAATTGTAAATTTTCAAAATCTTTTTTTACTAATAGCGAATAATATATGGAGTATATTACTGGTCAAATTTGTGCATCAATAAATTTGACAAGTTGACAGTTGCATTTACTTAAGAATACATGTAGTGTATATTTAACAAAACTTATTTTCATGTGTAAAATAACATATGTTACAACATAAATCTCTAAGACAAAAATAAATATTATGAGAATAAGATTTTTTTTTGTCAAAATCAATTACATAAACACCTTAAACCCATAATTATTGGACTTATTTTCACCTTCAAACCCAATGAGTTGAAGATATGCTCTCCATTGCAAAATGAAAAATGTTGTCCTTGGGAATTGAACACAAGATCTTCATGATACTACGCCTAGCATAGACATGATCTACCACCATCTCACCATTTTCATTTTTGTTAACCTTTTGACTGTTATTATTTTTATATCATTTCTACACAACATTAAATATATTAAAATACATATATATACATACTAATTTTTTTATTTTTTTTAGCATGGGTCTAGGCCCTCCCTTGCCCATAGCTAGATCCGCCCCTGAAGACGACGGCCACCTGCTGCACATGTACGTATACTCTAATGTTATGTATTGGTTTCTAAACCTTGGGCTGATTTAGTTAATTTACAAATTAACATGAGCATAATAAATTGGAATAATTTGACATATACTTCGTATCTACGAATCACAAGGAAATTAACTAAAATTAGTAATGAGTTGGGCTATTTAATCTTTTGAAAAGTATTTTATTAATTTTAGAACTTTACTATTCTTAGAAGGTGATTTTGGAGAAGATCGAGGTAGGGGTTACGATTAAGATTTATCGCGATTTGAGATAAGTTTCACGTCAACCGGTATTAGTTCTTTTTCTTCGTGATTTCTTTGAATATTTTTGTGTATATGTTTGAGAATTGAATTTATGTGTGCTGAATTTTATTAAATATTAATATATGAAAAGGTTGTATTATTTGAGATATTAGTTGATATATTGGTTTGTTAATATGAATTATTGTATACGATTTTGGGAGATTTTGTAATAGTACGTAATTTGTTATCTTTGTGGGAGTTTGATGAAAAGGAAATTTTTGAAGTATAAACTTCGATTGATTTTGAAAAAACAAAGAAAAATAAATATTTTTATAAAGGGTGAGCATCACGGGAGAAATCCGTGGTGTTGGTTTTCCACGTCCCTTAAAATGTGGGGGTGGTTAGGTATACTACTACTCAATTTTTTTTGTTGGTTTTGGTTTGAGGTGAATTGACGGTCGGTAGAAAACATCCCGACTTTTGAGTGGTAGTGGTAGTAGTAGCTCCTAATCATTCAGTTTTTGAGGTGGGGTAGTTGGTAGAAAACATCCCAGCTACCCGGATCGACTTACTAACCCTGAGGGCTTGGAATACCTCTAGGGGGTGCACACACTTAAAGTAGTTGTTCCGTTTTCAAGGAGCAGTTGTGGTACCGGCGATAGTTCCGGGGTGGCCGTACATAACAACGGATCACCGGGTTCAACCAGAGTGTTGAGCACCGCCCTTCTAAATTACTAGGAAGTTAGTTACAAAGTGATTTTTGAGGAATTCAAGAGAGGAGAATTTTGGTGCTTCATGTATTTTTTTTGGAATTAGTATAGTTTATAAGTATGTGATTGCAATTTTGTATAGATATCGTTTACTTATGATTTATAAAGTGTATTTAAAATATTTTATGAGGTTGTACGAATATATATATATATATATATATATATATATATATTTATATATATATATATATATATATATTATTTTAAAAGGTTAGGTGGGACTTACTTAGCATTATTGCTAATGTTTGTTTCTTTTATTTTTCTTTCTGTACTTGATTTTGTACAGGTGCTGAGTTGGTCCTGTTGAAGTTGATTTCGAAAGCGCATCCGTTAGAACACATAATTAGTAAATCATTGTAAATTTCTTTTCAATAAATTTCAAAGTGAACATTTGATTTTGGAGTTTAAGTTGTTTTAGCCTGTGCACTCGGTTAGGTTAGAACCGAGTGTGGCGGTAGCACCCCTATTTCCTTTTGAATTTTCCGCTGCAAATTTTTTGATGTTTTCAAATAGAGTTAGTAATACTTTCCAATAAATCATTATTTGAATGTATTTTTGGGTGAGAAATTTGGGGGTGTTACACACGCCCCGGACCTATCCAGACACGTCAACAATCCGCCGTACAATATGAATGTCAACCGCAGTCCAACTCATCCATATTATACAAGGCGTCTCGAATATCATTCACACATAAGTCATCCATAAACATACATAATAAGTAATTGAATACGCAGCGGAAATCATAGTTTGGATACAAGTGCCATACGGGGCAAACACGAGCACGCAGGCTCCATAATGAAAAACAATATCCATGAGCATGTTTTAAAATGTTTAAAATCAGAATGGAGGTAGCACGAACCAAGTCTTCCCCTCCGAGATGATCGCCCGATCAACAAGCACAGGTAGCAAGCTCTAGCCTCAACCTGAAATGGTGGTGGGACGCCCTCCGAAAGGGGGTCAGTACTCTATACGGCTATAAAGTACTGGTGTGGATGACATCTAATAGATATACAACAAGTATTTCAAACACAAGACCCTCAAATAGGGTGATAATATAAGTTTAGGTCGTAACCCCAAGTTACCCCTTTTTAAAATATACTTACTTTATATATAAAGTCAAGTAGTCGGCCCATGGCCCAAAGTTCGTTTTCAAAACATAAACCAAACCCCGTGACCCCTAGTCACGACAATACATAGGGTTCAACCCTAACACACATGGTGCATTTCTCGAGTCCAACTCGACTACATCACCATGCATATCAATCACAAGTCAATTACTCCACCAATCTCCAATGTCATGTTCACCCATGCAATTCTAGAGCTCGGCTCAAGTACATCTCCTTACATGGGCTGAACCTAATCCTTATGTCTACCCAATGCAATTCTAGAATATCGGGCTCAAGTACATCTCCTTGCATTGACATAGACCCCAATTCCTAAGCACTCGCTATGCCTAGAATTGTAATATCAATAATCTATTTCGGGACATCCTTACGGACTGCCTTATCATGATCTTAGCATCACATTACAACAATTTACTCACTTGAACCACAATCAAGTATATCACTTACATTCAAATCCTTAGATTCAATTTCTTAACAATTACAAACAAGTATATCAATTTACTAGTATTCCAATACTATTAAGATTATTCCCATCAATGATATGTTTCATTTGTAAATCCCTACATATTTAGAAATATGTAGCAGCAACTTAGTCATCCAATGTAATACACAAATAATCATTTATGTATCTACACAATTCACACATGAGTAAAATGTCTATTTCACATAATAGTTCATTTAACTCCATTTTTATCAATATGATTTCCAAATCATTTGCAATTTCATTACTTATCTAATATATCAATATTTCATCAATAATCAGTCATTATAATCCATGAAAAACATGATTTAGGCATTTAGGTAATCTCATGCTTAACCTACAAGTTGTAAGCAACTAGATGTCGATCTTCACCTCAAATGAGCTTTAAACCTTTCTTTTTTAATCCAATGCTCAAAGCTTCGGCCAAGGAAGTTTGAGAACTGATTCCTTGCTTAGAATTGATGTTTAGACAGCCTCCTCAAGGTGCTAGTTCAACACTTATCCAATGATACAAAAACAGCCCCTAGAATGGGTGTTTTCCGGCGAAAACGTTCCCTAACTTTTCAAGGTTTTGTCTAGGTTAGTATCTAACCTTTCCAACGAATAAAATCACTTCATAACAACATTTTATACACCTCAACCAGTGTACAATAGTTACTCAATCATTTATATGATTTAGACATTAGAAAGGAAGGTTTTGGATTCGAACTTACTTGGAATACCAAAAACGTATTCTGCGAGGTTGCGTTCTGTTCGGATGATTTGGAGGCCTTAAACTGCTCCGTTTTCTTCAAACCGCACGTCTAAGTATTCCTAGTTTCGAGAGCTTTCAGTGGACACCTCCCACGCCTCTCTTGGATGAGTAAAACGCGAGATATGAGTCACACAAGAAGGCCAACGCACTGGAAATTCCCCCTCCGACCAGCTCTCCAATTTCCTCTCTTGGGTTGTGCGGCTCCCCTCTCCTCCTTATCTCTTTTAGTTCGAATGGGGTGAGGGAGAGGTGCTTAGAATCTCTCAAAGTGATCTGAACGAGTGGCTCTAAAAAAAAGAAGGGTAGGGTATTTGATCCCAATCAAATATGGGATGGTCCTCCTCTTTTATTTCTCTTTTGTATTGTTTGAGTTCTCAACTCAATAGGTCCGCCCCATTTATGTGTTCTAACTTATCCTACCTGTTTTACAGGTGCTAGGAAGGTGTGGGGCGTACTCTCATGTCCCCTAATTAATTTGGGAGCAAAGTATCTACCAATACATCCAAGAGTGGAAAGATGAGTCCTATCATTTTTGTCCTTTGTCATAAGATGTACTTTTATACTCTCCCCAATTTATTCAGATCAAGTCAACCTCCTACTTCATATTATTGGTCTCTAATATGTGTAGGATGGTCCCAATAATTTATTTGATGTACAATTACAAAAGAAAACCCGACTCCCATTATTTAGCCTAATAATGCCAAAGATGGGACCATAGGCATTTGTATTCTTCTCCAATCATTCCATCATTCGTTTATGATGTTAATATGTATATAAATATATATATCTGGGCTACCAACCGTGTGGGTCACCCTCCAATGGGTCTAGGATGTCATTCTTGAATAATTACTATTTTTAGCAGGTTAGGCCCAAAATAACATTTGGGCTGCCCGACCGCTCTTACATTGTACCGATGGGTTGTATATCTTTATTTAAGGATGTTGGGCCCCAATATCAATGATATGGCCCAATTAATTATTTAGAAGTCCGTTACCATTGTATAAGTCCAAATAGTAATATGATAAATCATACGTTCCGTAAAACTTTAATCGTTTTACAATTGTTCGAAAATAGGAGAATTTAATACATAAGCTTTGAAATTAAATTTGAATTTCCAGGACGTTCAGGTGTGGTGTCACATCTTGTGCTATTAGAATTTGTTCTGAGATATCTCTTTGTTGCATGAAACCTGCTTGATCACTTGAAATAATTCTGGGAAGAATATTAGTCAATCTGTTTGCCAAAATTTTAGTGCAAATTTTACTAATGAAATTGGATAAACAGATTGGTCTAAATTCTGTAAAGAAACTAGGTCTGTCCTTTTTAGGAATAAGAATAATCAAAGCGCTAGCCATCCCTTTGGGAATAGGATGTCCCATGAAGAACTCCTGGACAGCCATGAGGACATCCTGTTTAACCACCTCCCAGCACCTTCTAAAAAACTTACCATTATAACCATCAGGCCCTGCTCCACTATTTTGATTTAAACCCAAAATGGCCTCTTTAATTTCTTCCAAGTTAGGCAATGCAATCAACATAATATTCTCCTCATGACTAATAAGATTTGGAATATTTTGCAGTAAATCACTAGAGTCACTTACAGGGTTTGTAGAGTACAATTCTGTGAAAAAATCAACCGCAACCTTGCCAATATCTTGTAGATCTGTCAGATTCTGCCCTTGAGAGTTGGTAATAGAGGTAATGCTCTGAATTCTATTTCTGACCTTCACATAAGAGTGAAAAAATTTGGTATTAGAGTCACCCTCTTTGATCCACTTAATGTTGGCATTTTGTTTCCAAAACTTTCTCTCCAATCTGTATTTAGTTAGTAGGAGACCCTTTTTGTAAGCTAACTCTTCTCTAGTGCCCACATTAGGCTGGTCTTCAAACTGTTTTTCAGCTATCAACACATCTTCTTCATACTTTTTGATATCTGTAAAGATGTTTCCAAAAACACTCTTGTTCCACTCTTTCAGATCTTTCTTGAGACATTGAAGTTTGATAACAAGACCCCTCATACCTCCCCCTATAGTATAAGAAGCCCATTTCTGAGTTACAAAGTCCATGAAATCTGAATGAGCAAGCCACATATTCTGAAACATAAAAGATTTAGGTCCATAAATATTCAGGTTTTCAAAATGTAAAAGCAAAGGATTATGATCAGATGGTGTCTTGGACAAGATAGAAATATGAATTTTATTAAATTTATCCAAAAAAGTTGAATTTAATAAAATTCTATCTAAACGTCTCCAAACCCATCCATTAGCTCTCACTCCTGCCCAAGTATATTTGGGTCGAATGTGTGGCAAGTCCACAAGATTACTGGTAGCCATACACTCTGAGAAGTCATTAATGCCTCCAATGATAGGAGTTGAATTGCCTTTATGTTCATCATAATTAGCAATAGCATTAAAGTCACCTCCTACCACCCAAGGTTTCATCATACTAGAAGAAATATCAATCAATCCCTTCCAAAGCTCTCTTCTAGCAATATAAGTATGAACACCATAAATTGCAGTCACCCAACCCTCAAAGATATGTCCTGAAACTTTAAAATGTGTAAACTGAGGATGCCAGGAGATCTGGGAAATATCCAGACATGAATTATTCCAAAAAACCCAAATTTTGTTGACCGGAGAAGCTAAAACATTAGTAAAGCCCAATGTTTTCATATAGTGATCTGCCTTAGTGTCCTGCACAATAGGTTCAATAATAACAATCAACTGTAACTTCCATTGAGAAACTAGGGAATGTTTTATTTTTGTTTTTTTGGGAGTAATATGTATGGAGTAAATTGCATGAGCACACTCTCCGAAGAAGGTAATCTAGTGCTAAGCTCATATATCAATATTCAGCCCATGCACCTTCAACTTTATGTATATAAGAACATGAAGTAAATATATAATTTAGTAACATTAATGCTCCATTCCACAAAGGAACGTTTATAGTAATAATAGTATTAAATAATACGGAGTACTTAATGTTTTGTCAAAATTGTACCGTTTCATTAGTTTAAAAAGTGAACGTGACAATTTAATTGTAGAAAAGTCATTTAAATAGTCGTTTGAGTCATTATAAAGTTTCCCAGTAGAATTTTATTCATTTGAAATACTCTCATTTAATTTTTTCCACCACCGGGCAAGGTATCACATAAAGGGAGAAAAAAGAGTGGCAACCAACACGTACTACTTGCAACTTCTGAGGGGGATCGAGTTTCATTTTTCTCCTTCTGGTAGGAACACAGGCCGGTTGATTAGGGGAGTTTCTACTTTCGTTGCTTGAATATTTTGGTGTTCCTAATCAACCAGTTTGTGTTCCTACCCGTGAATAATTTTGACAGTATTTTGGTGTCAAGGGTGCTAAGGGATTAATTTACTAAGTTTATGGAGTTTTGTAAGAACCAATTTTGGCACTGTTGTTATGCCCCAAATGGGGTAAGAGCAGTCACTTTTTAGAAATTTGTTATTTTCGAGGATTGCGTTGTAGGCATGGATTCACCTGATTAATGAACTTTAATTGCTAAATTTTCCTTTGTCAGATCGAGATTATAATGGGGTAAGTATTTTGCACAATAAAATGACGTTCTCGTGCCAACATGACAAGGAAAAATAAACTGATTAAAATTGGACTTGAATGCTTTTGCAAATTTAGCATTAGTCTTTCGCGTACTTCAAGTATACGTCAAAGCACCAATTTGCAGTGACGGTTTAGCTTAGTCGTCTACTTCTTGCATAGAGATAAGTGACAGTTCATGTTGTGTTAATGGCCCAAGGGGGATTGGCCCATAAACCCTTGGAGGCCCACCCTACGGATGTTCCCAGAGGACGCATGTAGTCAAGGGTAGGTGCCTTGGACCAGGATTAACACACGACATACGTAGCCAAAGGCAACGGGATACCCTTCCCCATCATCCAGAGGACGTACGTAGCCAAAGGTAGGTGCCTTGCTCCAAGTATAGTACAAGACGTATGTAGCCAAAGGCAACGAGATACTCTTCCCCATCATTCAGAGGACGTACGTATTCTAGCATCAACAGGTACCTTGGGACGAATGTCCCCACCCTTGGCGGGTAGCCAAGAACCTAGCAGAAAGCATGAGGCCGGTTCATGGGGACGGACGTCCCCACCCCGTGACAGGAAGCCAAATGGACACTCGTCTGAAGGACCTCGGACCCAGCATAAGGCAAGGGAGCAAGCTCGAGGGGACGAACTTCCCCAACCTTAACGGGTTGCCAAGAACCCAACAGAAAGCATGAGGCCAATTCATGGGGACGGACGTCCCCACCCCGTGGCGGGAAGCCAAATGGACGCTCGTCAGAAGGACCTCGGACCCAGTAGAAAGCAAGGGAGCAAGCTCGAGGGGACGAACGTCCCCACCCTTGGTGGGTAGCCAAGAACCCAGCAGAAAACATGAGGCCGGTTCATGGGGACGGACGTCCCCTCCCCTTGGCGGGAAGCCGAGGGGACGCTCGTCCCGCAGGACTTTGGATCTTGCAGAAAGCAGGGAGCAAGCTTGTGGGAATTAACGTCCCCACCCCATGGCGGAAAGCCAAGATCCTGACAGGATTCTGCATTTAATACAGAAGATTTGGTGGCTGCACATATATTGCAGAAGATTTAGTGGTTGAGACCCCAGCCATCCACAGCTCGCCACGTCAGTTTTATCCAACTACCCATTAGCAGTATAAATAGGAGGCTTTCACTCCATGTTAAAGGTTGGTTTCTTCTTCCCCATTTCCTCCTCCTTCTCTCTAGACTAGCTAAAAGACTCCATTAATGGGAGCTCAAATGTACAATGTAATGGTGAGGATAGCTTAATAAAATGAGAGGGCTTGGACATTAGCCTAAACAGCCCCGTGGTTTTCTCCCTTTCCGGGTTTTCAAGTAAAAATAGCTTGTTTCCTCCTTCTATCTTCTAACTCTTCCACTCGAGACCCTTATGTTACGTGTTGGGCCTATGGGTTGAAGAAATAAACCTCAACAGTTCCTATTTAGTGTCTTGCTGAATTCCTTGCTTCTAAGAATAGCCCCGAAACTCCTGAATACGTTGAGTTGTTGTCAGGTTGTTCTAAACTCTCAAAGAAAGGGACTTTTTACCATTCACCGTCACCTTCACAAGTCCTTTTGATCATTAGCTAGTTCAATTGTGTGTCCTATCATAACTTTAAGGATTTTGTGATTAATTTTGTCGGTAATTTTAGCAAGAGTGCAAAAAGGTAGTTTAGGGAAGAATTTTCTTGATTTAGGTTATGTGTTCTGTGAGTATCCCTTTAACTACCTATGCATGCTGATAGTTTTAATGTCGTGTGGTGATTATTGTAAGCCTCGACGTTCAATTTGTTTGAGGACAAGGAAAGACTTAAGTTTGGAGGAATTTGATAAGTTCATATTTCAACACACATTTGATGCGTGTTGGGATTGATTTTTACCACTTTTCCTATTCTATATGAGCCACAAAGCGTTTAATTAGCTTAGGTTACAGTTTACCGGGTTTGATTTGCGTATGTTGAGAAAATCAGGAATTTGAACCCGACATCGGCGTTAGAGTTTAATTTGAGAAGATTCGAGACGCTTTCGAGCGATGACAAGAAGCATCGGAGGTCCACGAGACTATTAAAGAGCATGATTTGAATAAAAAGAGGTCAAAGAATGAAGATGGAATCGATCGGGACCGAATGAGTCAGAAAAGGGCAAGAGAATGGTTCAAAAGAGTTCCGCGCCCCCCGCGCATCATATTCGCACGCTCCGCGGGTGATTCAGAGAACATGAAGTCCAAAAGTCTGAACCGCATGCCCTGCGGATGAAACCGCACGCCCCGCGGTTCAGAATCAGCTACACGAGTACCCGCACGGTCGGACCGTGCGGGCAGCCGCACACACGCCGTGCGGGCGGAAGAACAAATTTGACGCAGAAATCATCCACGCTGTCGTCCGGATACCGTGCAGACGAACGCACGGATGACCCAGCAGATCGAATTTCACCCACTTTTGTTGATTTCTATAAATTCAGTTCGTTTTTGTCTGTTTTTTATTATGAGCTTAGAGAGATAAACCCTAGAACGATTTTTGAGAGCTTTTCAAGCCTTGGATTGTCAAGATTTTGGGATTCTTTGTAAGTTCAATCTTTTTAATTAATGACAATTATATCTTTCCTTCTCAATTCTATTGTTAATTCAAGGCTAAAAGGTCAAATAGATCCATGTATCCTCCAGATTGCTCAATTTGCTCCCGAACTCGAAAAAACTCCAATTGGCACCCCGAACTCAATAAAAAGATTCAAATTTCATTTTTGTAGGTCACAATCCAGTCACCGCCACGTCATCTGGTACGGTTCCAACCGTGCATGTGACGTGACAACTTAAGTGGTCAAATAAGTCCCTGAACCCGATCAAATCATTCAATTCATCCCCTCAACCCTTAAAAAATGTCAAAATTACAAAAATAGAAATAAAAAAGTGAAAATAGAAAATAAAAATAGAATAAAAAGTAATTCGAAAATATAAATATAAATATGAAATATTTATATTTTTTGGTAAATTCAAAACAAAGAAAGAAAATATAAAATAAAAGAAATTAATTATTATATGTAATACGTAAAAAAGACTTCAATATATTTATAATAAATAATATAAATATGTAGTTACTATTTTTCTATATTAATTATTATATGTGAGTAATTTTTATATTACTAAAGATAGCACTTTACTATTCGGGATATTCAAAGGTAATATGCCAAGAATTATATCCTGGCACATTTGGAAGATATATGCTAAGTTGACTTGGGGAAGTATGGAATCAACTCCATCTATTGATTCCATAATATTTCAAATCAAATTATCTACCTAGAACTGGGTCTACAATTTGAAAAAATTGAAATCCAATTCAGGTTTAGGTGTGTTGATTGATCAACAATTGATTCCAGCAACATTCAGGAAGGGGAAGAAAAAAGTTAAAATCATTAAATGGTAGAGACCCAAGATGCACCTCAAGATGAACGTTGATGCATCGTTTTTACCCGAAAAATCTTCTGGAGGAGCGATGATGAGGAACAAGGAGGAGATCTGATATTCGGTCTGATCTTCCTCCTAGATGTCGATTCAGCTTTGGAAGCAGAAATCCAAGCGGCCAACACTGCTCTTCGATGGGCGATTGAACGTTGATACACTAGTATAAAAAAAACTTTTCACATCAGTCAAAAAAGGCTTTTCACATCGGTCAACCAACCGATGTGGTTCCAGCCCATGTGAAAAGTATTGACTTTTCACATCGGTCAATGAACCGATGTGAAAATTCTTTCTACATCGGTCGTTCAGGGATAGAGTCTTATTCCTCAAGATTGATTTCTTTGTTCAGGGATGCTTCATATGATGGAAGATGGAGTGATGTTATGGAAGATATGCGGTCGATTTGTTCGCAATCTGGGATTGCTATTTCACACACTTTTCGGGAAGCTAACTCGACAACTCATTTCTTTGCTCAAGATATCTTTACTTTGCCGCATAAAAGTATGGTTTCCTATTTTACTCATAATAAGGTCTCTCATATAATTAAAAAATCACTTATTACTGATTCAATGGGATTGCCTTATTTCCGTTATGCTGATAAGTATTAATTTCCTTGTTGTTTTTTATTTTCTGGGTCAGGTACAGCCCCCTAAAATTTCTTCTTTCTTTTACGTTTGTTTTTCGAGAAGGTATGCCTTCTCTAGAGAGGTTTTGGCTCAATACCCCTCTTCTTTTGTATTCCTTCATTTTTCTAAATAAAATCAGGTTAATATTCCCCGACATTTACCCCACTGATTTTAGTGGTTTGTTATCCGGGTTAAAAAAAAGTGTAATTAGTAACTTTGGACAAAAAATAGTTACATAAAAATTGTATTATTTTTTATATATACTTTTAAATAAATTAAAAATATGAAATGAAAAAATGCATATGGATAATTTAAACATAAAGCTTTTTATAAATTATCAAACCAAAAACCTAAATTTTGTGTTATATTGCAAACCATTAGATATAATACATAAAATTAAATAAAAATTTAAATATAATTGGTAAAATTACATTGTTTATTTCTTATATGAAATATACGTAGTAGTTATAAAATATGGAAATAAAGCTAAAAAGTTTCTTTTAGTTTATATATATTTTATTTTTATTTTCAATTTATATAAAATTACATTGTTTATTTCTTATATGAAATATACGTAGTAATAAATATTTGATATTAATATATTTTATATTTTCCACATGTATTTTATTTTTTAATTTTATTTATAAATTTATTTATTATTTATTATTTATTATTTATTATTTTCAAAATTTTGACATTTTTTAGGCTTGAGGGGTCAATTGAATGATTCAGTCGAGTTCAGGGGCTTATTTGACCCCTTATGTGACACCGCACCCGGATGTACTTGAATTTAAAATTGAGTATGTATTTAAATTTTTAGCGAATTATTGCGTGTAAAGGAATGTTGTATTTAATTAATGAATGATAGTAATATTGACTACATGAGTGTTTATTCTTATTGTATGACTCACTTGCCTCATCCCATGCACGTGGTTTTTTTTATTTTAATTCTTATCCCATGAGTGCCCTTTTTATGTTTAATCAATGTACGTGTTTCTTCCTACAAAACCGGCAGTAAAATAATGGATTGCACACTTCATGGCATAACTGGTGATGGAGTATATGGGCCTGGACCCCAGGGCCCACATACTCAGAAGAATGAGAGACACAGCTGACACCCAGTGGGGCCTCCACCGGCCAGATGGCCCTCCATCGGCCAGAAAGATATCAACTCAGAACATGTAGTCCAGAAGCCAGAAGACCCGGGTGACCCCGTTGGTCGGGGCTCTATCGGTCATGGCTCCGTCGGCCACAAAGGGCTCCCAGAACCGGACTTCACACTTAATTATTTCTACATGTTTTGTACTCAGCCCAATAGTGGCCCAATTGTAAATGGGTCTCCCAAGCCCAAGACTTGGGAGCCCAACCTTAATTTCCTCTATAAATACACCACTTGGAGGTAGTTGTAGGGGGTTCACAAATCATTTATTGCAAAGAGTTATTGCACTTCTCTCTCTAGCTCTCACTTCTCTCTAGGAGTTAATACTCCATCATTTGGTGCTTTCATTGAGAGCTACAACAATCAAGTTAGCCTCCTTCGTTGCTACCAAGCACAGCTAACTGATCATGGGAAGAACTAAGTCTAACTGTAACCTCCTCGGCAAGGCCATCCCTGAGGCCCAAGAGAACAGGGAACACGAGGAGGACGCTACGGCCGACAAGGCTGTCGGCCAGGATGTTTTCCGGGAGGCCATCGACCACACGAATGACCTTCGCCACCAGCTCAATGGCGGTGCCCCTGATGCCCGCATCGCCCTGGAGAAGAAGCGCCTGGACAAGGATGACAATGCCTCGGGGCAACCGGCTTCTCCTTCCGTTGACCCCCAGCTCCAAGCCGCGCTCTCGGCCATCATCGCCAGCTTGGGTCAGAACCCCATCATCCTTAGTGCACTCATGCCAACGACGGGGGAGAATACGACGTCGCCTCCTCAACCCCAGCCGTTGGCCATCAAGCTAGGCAACGAGGAAGGGGTGATGCCCCAGGACACGACGTCGTCCCACTCCCACCCTGCTTCCCCGCTTTGAGCTGGACCGACCCCAGCGTGTGGAAAAGCCTCAGCTTTTAGTAGGCTAGGTGACACATGTCGTCGGCCTGCTTCGGAGAGGATGGCGGGACGGATTGGTCTGCGTGAGCCTGGCTCACCCATGGAGAGCTTGGGGTCCGTATCTCGGACAGCCGATCGGCCCACCTGGATAAAGGCAAGGGAAAACTGCATGAGGGTGACACACGCCACCAAATCAACACAGCTCACGCAGCCCGCTTGCAGACACAGGGCGCCACCATGGCCGCCAAGGACCCCTGGGATGAGGTGATCGCCCAGATGGAGGCCAAGCAGCTGGCCGCCACCCCCACGGGCAACTCATCCAGGGATCTCAGCTTCAACGCCCTTCAGCATAAGGCCAACATCCTTGAGAGGGAGTTGGCTGAAGGACGAGGTGACCCCATCATCCTAGTCAGGACGAGGACTCCCTTCACTACCAGAGTACTCTCGGCCCCTATCCCCGAGAAGTACAGGGGAAACGCCATCAAGCCCTATGACGGCCGCTCCGACGACCCTCAGGAGCACTTCAGCCGCTACCAGAACAACATGCTGATGGTGAACGCGTCGGATGAATACCTCTGTCGTTGGTTCCTCTCCACTCTGGACGGACCGGCGTACGAGTAGTTTAACGCGCTCCCCAAAGGAAGCATAGACTCATGGCAGGATCTTGCCCAACGCTTCCTCACCCACTTTGCCGAGAGGAAGCGCGCGAAGAAATATTTCACCCATCTTCTCTCCGTCAAGCAACAACATGACGAATCACTCCGGTCATTCATCGACCGTTGGACGAGGGAGACCGATGAGGTCGAGGGGGGCGATGAGCACACTCTCCTTGTCCTATGTCAGGGCGCCCTCCGCAACACCCCATATGCAAGGAGTCTCATCACCGACCCTCTGCGGTCCTATATGAAGGCGCTCCAGCGGGGGAACTTATACGCTGACGCCGATGAGCTCCACAACCACAAGAAGGATGGAGGGCACCCTTCCAAGAAGATAAATACTGCGCCAACTCCAGGCGCACCCTCGACCGGGGACCGAGGTCAGGGAGGACAAATCCTCCATGGGTCTGGCGGAAAGAGCAAGGACCACATATGGCGGCCAAGGATGGAAAGGCCGAAGACCCCCCTCACTCATTCGGTCAGCTCCATCCTCGATTATGCCGAGGAACATGATCTCATTGAACAGGATCCTCGGTTGGCAAAGGAAATCTACGCTGTCCATCAGGGCGACACCTACTGTCGTTACCACAGGAACACCTCCCACAACACGGACGACTGCGTCACGCTGAAAAGAGCCATCGAGAAGCTGATTCATCAGGGGGGAACTCTCCCAATTTGTTAAAGGTGGCCCATGCAAAAATACGTGGGTAAACACCGGTAAAACTGGGGACAAACCCTCTGCGAAGAAACGTGAGATCGGCAGACTCAGCGATGACGATGAAGACTTTGAGGAGCCCCCTCCGAAGAAGAACCATATCCATCTCATTGTGGGGGGCAACACGGGGGGAGACTCAGCCACCCAGAGGAAGAAATGGGCCATCCCTTTACATCGGGGAGGTGTCCCACGCTCCCCCCAGCCGAAGAAGCAGCGGACGGAGGCAATCACCTTCACCGACAAGGATCTGCCTCCGAGACCTGCATCACACAGGGATGCCCTCATCATCCGGTACGAGATAGGTGACTCCATCATCCACCGCACATACATCGATACGGGGAGTTCCATCAATGTCATGTACCTTGACACGTTCAAGCAGCTGAAGTTGAACAAATCCCTGCTCAAGCCGATACGGACACTGTTGTCCGGCTTCACCCGGGACTCTATCGACGCCGAAGGCACGATAGTCATCCCCGTGGAGGTCGGCGACGGCTCCCATCGTGCCAGGATCGACATGGAGTTCATCGTGGTCAACCTCGAGTGCGACCACAACCTGAATTTGGGTAGGCCAGCACTAGAGGACCTGGAGGCCATCATCTCCATGAAGCACCTATGCCTGAAGTTCCCTACTAGTGGCGGTAGCGGCTACGCCAAGGGGAATCAGAGGATAGCAAGAGCATGCTACCTCAAGCTGACGAAGTCGGCCGCAAGCACCGAGCAAAGGGTAGACACTATCACCGCCACCATCGCCAAGGACGAGGAGAGGCCACACGCTGAGCCAGCCGAAGAGGTCAAGGAGGTCCCCCTGGATACCTCCCGGCCAGAGCAGGTCCTAAAAATTGGGAAGCAACTCCCACAGGACTGATATGTACTAGTTTGTAGTGCATAAATGTATGTTTTTATGTTAATTGGGTGTGGATTTTCCATCGCTTTTAGTTAGTTTGTAAGTACTTGTTTTATTTTGTTTGTAATTGCTTTCTCCTTCTTTTCGTAGTTATAGAATTGTGATAGAGTTTGTAGCAAGGAAAAGGGGAGAAAAACTGAAGACAAAAAGACCCAGGAGCACAAAAACCCGACCGGGTCAGACCTTGAACTCGGTCGGGTCAGTTGAAGAACAGATCTAAGAAGAAAAAAAGTAAGACCCGGTCGGGTCCCTTACCCGACCCGGTCGGGTCAGATATGACCCGGAACACCAGAACATTCTGAAGATCACAAATATTTGGAAAAAAATCTGATTTAGACCAAACCCGGTCGGGTCCCTCACTTAACCCGGTCGGGTCTGACTTGACCCGGGACAAATTAACGTGCTAGAACAATGAAACGTGGGAGATTATCTGATTTTGACCGGTACCCGGTCGGGTATGTACCTATACCCGGTCGGGTACCCGGCCAAAGGTGTTGAAAACACCTATAAATAGCACTCTTTTTCTCCTCTAAAAATCATCCCTTCTTCCATACTCTTAAGCTCAGTTTAGAATATCATTTCTTTATATTTATCTAGCTATGTTTAGTCTCCAAATGAGGAGCTAAACTTCCATTCTTGGTGTTGCTCTTGAAGCTTGTTGATTATTAAAGTTGTGAGTTACTTTCTTAACTTCTTTCCTTGAATATTAATTAATAGTTCTTTCCTTAATACCATCTCTATATTAATGTTGAGGAGTGTTGCTAAGATGACAATTAGTTAACGTCTCGACATTAGTTAGAATGGTATTTTCTTCCTCTATATTAATGTTGGGGAGTGTTGCTAAGATGACAATTAGTTAACATCTTGATATTAATTATAGTAGGATTCATCTTCATTAATAACATTCTTCCTTGAATATTAATTCATCCCTACTCTTATTTCATATTAATATTTTGAACATTACTTAAAGGATCAACTAGTTTTGTTTCATATATTAATTATTACTAGAAACGATCAACGAACCGATGGTTAATCGTTGATGGTTTCACAAGTAAGTAACTTCGGTTTATTAATGCACGGTCGTGGTTAATAAACTTAAGAGGGATTAATTTTGTTGGTTAAACCGAAACCGCTTGTGTTGAGGTTATCAATCTCAATTGATTTCATCAAGGAGTTAGAAAGATTAAATGCTACTATTAAATCGGTATAAGGCGTTGTTCTATATTTGATTAATAGTAAGGGTTATTAATGAACGGTCGTTGTTAATAACTACCCTCGATGAAGTGGATATACTCCCCGATTGAGTATTCGAGAGGGAATAAGTTATAGATATAACAATGATCGACTAAATATATCAACAAGTGGAAAGTAGCAATGCCAAGTCTTTTTTATCTTTGACTTAAATCTCATATAGGTCGTTCATCTTAGTTCTTAATTAAATTAAATCACTCAATCCAAATCCCCCCTTTATTTACTAAGTTTCATAAAAAGAGAATTATTCCTTTCCCTGTGGATACGAACTCTACTACGCTATACTACCTATAAGTGTTAGTATTGAAAATTATTTTGACGCACCGTGACAAAGTGTTCGTCAAATTTGGCGCCGTTGCCGGGGAAAGGCAATTATTTTTCTTTTTATTTTATTTCAAGAAAATTCAAAAAAAAAATATATTTAAAAGATTTCTATTTTGGCTGAGCTTTGTTTGAGTATATGGTTAAACACCGATCTATAAACCAAATCACCTACCAAACAAAACCCGGAACAGAACAAGCTTTCGAGAGGTTCAGGAATCTATTTCCGAATACTTCTTCGGAGGAATCATCAAGTGCTATTTCTCATTCTAGCGAATCCGAAGAGTCCTTCCACATGGCTCTTGAAACAAGAACGTTGAGGGAGCTCACGGCTCCGAATCTAAATCAACAACCCTTATGTATCACTTTTCCAACTCTTGATACGGGGGTCACATTCGAGCTAAAATCTGGGCTCATTCATCTACTTCCCTCTTTCCATGGCATACGAGGGGAAGATCCAAATAAACATTTGTCGGAGTTCCATATTGTGTGCACAAGCATGTGCCCTAATGGCGTGTCCGAGGAGCAAATCAAGCTGAGAGCCTTCCCATTCTCTCTCAAAGACACCGCCAAAGATTGGTTATTTTATCTTCCCTCGGGGAGCATCAATACATGGGCTCAAATGAAAAAGAGCTTCCTTGACAGGTACTATCCCGCACCCATCTCTTCAAGTCTCAAGAAGCAAATCAGCAACATTGAGCAAGCGGATAATGAGACCTTATATGAATATTGGGAGCGTTTTAAAAAATTATGTGCTAGTTGCCCATATCATGGGTATTCAGAACAAGATCTCATCCTCTACTTCTATGATGGACTTGTTGATCAAGATAGACGCATGGTGAATGCGGCATGCGGAGGGGGTATTGTTAACAAAACCCCTTCTCAAGCAAGAGACCTCATTTCGGAGTTGGCTGAAAACTCGAGACATTACAACGGAAGGTCATCATCGAAACGAGTCATGGCAGCAGAATCCAACAATTCGTTGGAAAGTCAAGTAGCCGGCTTGACTTGTTTGGTTAAAGATTTCCTTTTAAATCCAAAAACCCAAGAAGTCAAGGTCTGCGGCATCTGTTCAACGCAAGGGCATCCCACAGATTCTTGCCCGACACTACAAGAAGAGAACTCCGAGCAAGTCAATGCTTTGGGGTTCCAAGGTCAAAGGAGGTACGATCCTCAAGGAAATACTTACAACCCGGGATGGAGGGATCATCCGAATTTAAGGTACGGAAATTCTCAAACAAATCCTCCTCCTCAACAATACAAACCCCAAGGCCAAACATCGAACTCGAGTATGTCCACCGAAGACATGATTCGAGCGCTGGCCGTTAATATGGGAACAATGCAGCAAAGCATGAGGCAATTCCAACAAACAATGATGCAATTCCAACATGAAACCAAGTCGAGCATTCAAAATTTGGAAACTCAAGTTAGCCAAATTTCAAATGCCGTAAGTCGACTTGAAGCAAAAGATTCGGGTAGGCTCCCCTCCCAAACTGAGCAAAACCCGAGACAACATGTCAATGCAATCATGTTGAGAAACGGTAAAGAATTGCAACCACGGGAAGTTGAGGAGGAGAAGCAAGAGGTTGATCTTGAAGAAGGCTTTCAACAGGAAGAGGAGAAGCCAACGAAGACTAAATTCCCTCCACTGTCATCATATGAACCACTCCCTCCATTCCCTGAGGCATTGAAAGACACGAGGAAGCTGAAGAATGATCGAGACATCTACGAAACATTCGTCAATTCTGAGGTAAACATCCCACTCTTCAAACTGATCAAAAGTGTTCCCCGTTATGCAAAGTTCTTAAAGGAACTATGCACAATGAAAACGAAAAATAAACTGGAAGGGAAACAAAAAGTTGAAGTGAGTGAACGTGTCTCGGCCATTTTTAAAAAGAAACTTCCCGAGAAATGTAGTGATCCAGGCATGTTCACTATTCCTTGCAAAATAGGGGATACCTTATTTTCTAAGGCCTTGTTGGATTTAGGAGCGTCAATAAATGTCATTCTTTTGTCCTTATATAAATCCTTACAACTCGGCCCACTACATCAAACTGGTGTAGTGATTCAACTAGCGGATCGGTCTAATACTTACCCGAAGGGTGTAGTAGAAGATGTGCTAGTAGAAGTAGAAAATTTGATTTTCCCTGTTTATTTTTATGTTCTGGAAATGGGAGATGATAACCAAACTACACTCATCCTCTTGGGTAGGCCTTTTCTGAAAACCGCAAAAACAAAAATAGACGTGTCTAATGGTTCATTAACTTTAGAGTTTGATGATCAAAAGGTAGAATTCAACATTTTTGATTCTACGAAAAAACAAATTAAAGACCAATCTCTTTGTGCTCTAAATGTTTGTGAACCAAAAACCCCGAATATTTTTGTTGAGAAAAAAAATGAGAAAATCAAACTTTTTGAAAAAGAAGAATTATTCAAATTTTCAAAAAGAGAATGGATCCCACCTGGGATTGAAGTGATACCAGAAAAGAAATCCCGGCCTTACTGGAGAAGGCCGAAAAGGAAAAATGAAACAAGGGATGTTCACGATTCCACATAAAAATAAAAAATAACGTCGTGCCGCGACATTAAATCAAGCGCTTCTTGGGAGGCAACCCAAATTTTTATTTTTAATTTCATATTTTTTCAGTTCGTGTGTTATAATTTTTTTTTTTCAAAAAAAAAAATGAGCATGGGCTAAAACCCGGCCGGGTATTTCAAACAGCCCGGTCGGGTTTATTAATAAAAAAGGGATACCCGGGCAACACGGCCACCGGGTTGCTAACAAAAACAAAAAAAAAAACATATGCCCGACCGGGGGCTTCCAAAACCCGACCGGGTCTGCACATATTTTTGGCTCTGAACACACTGGAATGCATACCCATTCGGGTATTTATGAAACTCGGGCGGGTACGCATTTAATTTTTGAAAAAATCAGCAAGACCCGACCGGGTACCCTAAAGCACCCGACCGGGTAGTCGTTCCAGTAGCTACTGGATAAGAAATACCGCACAGCCCGACCGGGCGGAAGACTGCACCCGTCCGGGTAAACGGGAAATTCCACTTAACCAGGTCGGGCTCACCCCCTACCCTCCTCCCACTTCTTCTTCCTCCCCACGAAAAAATCCCCAAAACCCTCCATTTTTACACACCAAAACCTTCGATTCTACACCATTTCTCCATCAAATCCACTAAATAACACCATAATCTTCATCTCCTCAACCTTCTCAACACACTCATACCCATAAAATCCCATTTTCTTCCCCATTTGCAAAAATCCGAAACCCTAACACCCCATCCCCCAAAGTTCCGATTTGTATACCCAAAATCCCAAGAAATCCCAATTTCTTCTCCTAATAATCATCCTCTCCACTCTCACAACCCCAAAATACCCAAGACCCACCAAAATTCAAAAGTTCCAAACCCCACCCTACCCAAGTTCGAAAATCACAAAAAAAAATCAAAAAAAAAAGAAGTGGACTTCAATGGCTCCAAGAAAGTCAAAAGCCTCTTTCTCAAGGGGAAATCGAGCTATCCCACCGGTAGCGGGCTATGAGAGCGTGGAGTTTGCTACGGAGGCTCAACGGAACAACTTCATCAACCAAGCAAAACGGGAGGTAAAACAATCCCGTTTTATGTGCTTAACTACTTTAGCACTACTATGGATTGATACTGTGATGCGTGACATATTTGCAAGAATTGGAATATCTAGAATGTTTGAAATGCAATATGTGACATATCCTCATTTGGTGTATGAATTTTTTAGCTCATTTGCGTATACAAAAGATGTGAATGATCATGCAAATGACATAATCACCTTTCGTTTACTAAATGAGGATCATTCATTAACCAAACGAGAATTTGTTCAACATTTTGGTCTCCCATGGTTTGATGAAGCACGTACATATGATTCTCTTGTGGGGTATGAATTGTGGAGAAGAATGACCGGAAAGAATGTGGTTGATCTATCTAAACTGAGTGTGAATCGTGTGCAACATCCGGTCTTCCGACTATTCTTAAAATTTTGCTCAAATTGTTTCCTCGGAAGACCGAATAATCATCACACACGTATCTGGGATGTGTGTGTTCTAGCACAAGCTGTTTTGCCGGGCCCAAATCAAGTTGATGTTGCCACCATCTTATGGACTCATTTCAACAACGTGGCAACATCAACAGGACCAATTGCTATGGGGGGCCTAATCACACATCTAGCCACTTTATATGGTTTTATAGACCCCGGCCCCATCACCTCAAGACACCTTATTTGCACTGAATGGCTTATACAAAAGACGCTAGACTTGGTCCCCTCGCACACAACACCAACTGGGGCACACATCTATAATTGGCGCATTCTCCCACGCACTTCCATCTACCTCCAGATACCCTCGGCCGACGTCCCCCTGGATATCATCAATCACCAAATCGGGGATGGTCATCACTATTGTCTTCCCGGGGCAATCCCGGATCATTATGAAGAACCCATCCAAGATGAAGATGATGAAGAACCCCCAATCATACCCGAACAACCACAACCTCAAGCATTCCACTACACACCTTTCGAGCAACAAATGCTCGATAACATGGTCACGCTCAACCAGAGCATTGTGAGGATGGAGGAGCAGCGGCAAGCAGATTGGCGTAGGTATGAGAAGGACAGGCGGAGATCTGAGGAGGATCAGCGTAGAACCTTTGGTCCGATATACTCATATATAGCACACCAGGGCTCCTTTTCCTCTATGACCACTTCACCTCCTGCACCATCATGGTATGACCCCTCTCAGTGGGGTTTCTTTGGAGGATCGAGCTCCGGTGGTGGAGGCTACGATGGTGGTTATGGCGGGGATCACATGGATGAGGACGGACACCAAGGTGGAGGTCTAGGCGGACACTAGGGACAGTGTCAGATCCTAAGTGTGGGGGTGCAGAGATATTCCCGGTATGTTCACATTCACACTCTTTATTCTTGTTATCTAAAAAAAAAGCTTGTTGAGTTGAAAACCCACAAAGGGCAGCTTAAGCAAAAATAAAGCAAAAATAAGAGTGAGTTTGTGAGATTTGAGAAAAATAAAAAATAAAAAAATAAAAATAAGAGTAAAAAAATGTGGGAAGCTGGGTTGAAAACCTGAAAGGGAACCTAGGCAAAATGAGAGAATGAGAGAAAGTTATTTCTTTTGATTTTGCAGGATCCTGAGGGCGATTACTATAGAGAGTTCGGATTGAAATTGAAGACCCATCTTTACTCTTTTTGTTTTGGAGATACTTTATGTATTTGTTATAAACACTTGTGGATGTTGGTGCTGCTACTCTTGTCAATTAAGGACTTCTTGGACATAATTTGTTTTACTCGAGACGAGTAAAAATTCAAGTGTGGGGGTGTTTGATATGCACTAGTTTGTAGTGCATAAATGTATGTTTTTATGTTGATTGGGTGTGGATTTTCCATCGCTTTTAGTTAGTTTGTAAGTACTTGTTTTATTTTGTTTGTAATTGCTTTCTCCTTATTTTCGTAGTTATAGAATTGTGATAGAGTTTGTAGCAAGGAAAAGGGGAGAAAAACTGAAGACAAAAAGACCCAGGAGCACAAAAACCTGACCGGGTCAGACCTTGAACTCGGTCGGGTCAGTTGAAGAACAGATCTAAGAAGAAAAAAAGTAAGACCCGGTCGGGTCCCTTACCCGACCCGGTCGGGTCAGATATGACCCGGAACACCAGAACATTCTGAAGATCACAAATATTTGGAAAAAAATCTGATTTAGACCAAACCCGGTCGGGTCCCTCACTTAACCCGGTCGGGTCTGACTTGACCCGGGACAAATTAACGTGCTAGAACAATGAAACGTGGGAGATTATCTGATTTTGACCGGTACCCGGTCGGGTATGTACCTATACCCGGTCGGGTACCCGGCCAAAGGTGTTGAAAAACACCTATAAATAGCACTCTTTTTCTCCTCTAAAAATCATCCCTTCTTCCATACTCTTAAGCTCAGTTTAGAATAGCATTTCTTTATATTTCTCTAGCTATGTTTAGTCTCCAAATGAGGAGCTAAACTTCCATTCTTGGTGTTGCTCTTGAAGCTTGTTGATTATTAAAGTTGTGAGTTACTTTCTTAACTTCTTTCCTTGAATATTAATTAATAGTTCTTTCCTTAATACCATCTCTATATTAATGTTGAGGAGTGTTGCTAAGATGACAATTAGTTAACGTCTCGACATTAGTTAGAATGGTATTTTCTTCCTCTATATTAATGTTGGGGAGTGTTGCTAAGATGACAATTAGTTAACATCTTGATATTAATTATAGTAGGATTCATCTTCATTAATAACATTCTTCCTTGAATATTAATTCATCCCTACTCTTATTTCATATTAATATTTTGAACATTACTTAAAGGATCAACTAGTTTTGTTTCATATATTAATTATTACTAGAAACGATCAACGAACCGATGGTTAATCGTTGATGGTTTCACAAGTAAGTAACTTCGGTTTATTAATGCACGGTCGTGGTTAATAAACTTAAGAGGGATTAATTTTGTTGGTTAAACCGAAACCGCTTGTGTTGAGGTTATCAATCTCAATTGATTTCATCAAGGAGTTAGAAAGATTAAATGCTACTATTAAATCGGTATAAGGTGTTGTTCTATATTTGATTAATAGTAAGGGTTATTAATGAACGGTCGTTGTTAATAACTACCCTCGATGAAGTGGATATACTCCCCGATTGAGTATTCGAGAGGGAATAAGTTATAGATATAACAATGATCGACTAAATATATCAACAAGTGGAAAGTAGCAATGCCAAGTCTTTTTTATCTTTGACTTAAATCTCATATAGGTCGTTCATCTTAGTTCTTAATTAAATTAAATCACTCAATCCAAATCCCCCCTTTATTTACTAAGTTTCATAAAAAGAGAATTATTCCTTTCCCTGTGGATACGAACTCTACTACGCTATACTACGTATAAGTGGCGCTACCTTTTGGCCGACAGACGGGACTTCGTCAAGGGGGGGGGGGGGGGGGGTCACTGTGCTCTTCTCAATCAGCCACATCAAAGAGGTGAAGTACCCGACATGGCTGGCCAATGTCGTCCTCGTCCAGAAGCCGCCGACGTTCAGGATGTGTGTTGATTACACTGATCTGAACAAGGCGTGCCCATGGACCCGTTCCCTCTCCCCAATATTGATTAGTTGGTGGACGAGACGGAGGGTTGCGAGTTGATGTCGTTCTTGGATGCCTTCAGAGGATATCACCAGATCTTCATGCACGAAGATGATGCCGAGAAGACGGCCTTCATGACCCCGCAGGGAATTTTCTGCTACCTCGTCATGGCGTTTGGGCTCAAAAACTCAGACGCCACATACACCAGGATGGTAGCCAAAATCTTCAGAGCAGTCCTCGGCCGGACGATGGAGGCATACATCGACGATATGATTGTCAAGAGCAAGCAATCTACTAGCCACACCGACGACCTCTGGGAAATTTTTGAAATCATGAACCCCAAGAAATGCACCTTCGGCGTCCAGGGAGGCAAATTCCTCGGCTACATGGTCAGCCAAAGGGGCATTGAAATAAATCCGGAGAAGATCCAGGCCATTGTTAACATGGAGCCGCCACGGAATTTGAAGGAGGTGCAACGGCTAACGGGACGCCTTGCGGCCCTGAACCGTTTCCTCTAAAAATCGGCTGAAAGGTCTCTCCTTTTCTTCCAGATCATGCGCAAGGCAAACAACTTCAAATGGACGACGGAGTGCCAGCAAGCATTTAAGGAGCTGAAGCAGTACCTATCGTCCCCACCTGTGCTTTCCAAGCCCAAAGACGGTGAAACCCTCTTCTTGTACTTTGGGGTGAGCACGTCGGCCATCAGTTCCGTGCTCATCCGCGGGGATGAAGGGGTGCAGAAGGCAATTTTCTACGTCAGCAAGACGCTACGGGAGGCCGAGCTCAGGTACTCCCCCATTGAGAAGACGGTACTGGCCATTGTCCATATGGTGAAAAAGCTAGGGCACTACTTCCAGACCCATGTCGTCCATGTCTTGACCGAGCAGCCCCTCGGCGCACTCATGAGGAGCCCCACCAGTTCCTCAAGGATGGTGAAGTGGGCGATCTTCCTCAGCCAATTCCAGATTGAAATCAAGCGAAGGCCATCCATCAAGGGGCAAGCGCTGGCCGATTTTGTCACCGAGTGCACGGCAAGGGAGACGGCCGCTACCACACCCGGGCCAGAGCCAGACGAAGCATGGACTCTCTTCACTGACGATTCATCGGCCATCAAAGCATGTGGGGGCAACGTCGTCCTCATCCCCCCTGAAGGATTCAGAGCCTATTATGCCATCTGCTTCAACTTCAGGGTATCCAACAACGAAGCCGAGTATGAGGCCCTCCTCAGCGGCCTCAGACTCGCCGCCAGCCTCAAAGCGAAGCATATCAGAATCAGATGCGACTCCAAGCTAGTAGTGGGCCAAATTGAAGGCTCATATGAGGCCAAGGAAGGGAGGATGAGGCAATATAAGCATGCGGCTGAGGAGTTGCTCAAAGCGTTTCAAACCCATGAGATCGCACAGGTCCCAAGGGCGGAGAATGGTGAGACCGACATCCTCTCCAAGCTCAGCACAGACACTCCAGAGCACATCTCCAAGATAGCCAAGGTCAAGGAGCAGAGCATGTCGAGCATCCATGCCAGCCCGGTCATGTGCATCCAGCCTCAGCCGGAGGACTGGATCACCGACATCACAACCTTCATCACTTCAGGAGAGCTGCCCCAGGACGAGGAGAGGGCCAAGCTGGCCAAACTCAGAGCCCCAAGCTACACCATCGAGGATGGAAAGCTCTTCAAGAGATCTTACAACGACACTCTCCTCCGATGCCTACACCCGGATGAGGCCGAAGTGGCCATGGAGGAAGTCCACTGCGGCGTCTGCTCCTCGCATCAGGGCCCTTTCAGCATGTCCCGACGTCTCGTCGTCTAGGGCTATTTCTGGCCGACGATGGCGTGGGATTGTGCCAATCTTGCAAGGAAGTGTACTGCATGCGAGGTCCTTCAGAAGGCCCCTGGTCGGCCAGCCGTCAACTAGGCCCCGGTGAGCACCGCAATCCCATTCTCAAGATGGGGGATTGACCTGGTCGGCCCCCTGCCCAGGGCCGCCGGTAACATCCGCTACATCATTGTCGTCGTTGATTACTTCACCAAGTGGGTTGAAGCGGAACCTTTGGCCAGGATCACAGGTGCCAGGTGCCAGAGGTTCATCCATAAGAACATCCTTACCCGCTTCAGCGTCCCCCAGGAGATTATATCTGACAACGGCGCCCAATTCGAGGCCACACCTTTCCAAGAGTTCCTCCAGGAATGGGGAATCAAGAACCGTTTCTCTTCCATTGCCTACCCTCAAGGTAACGGGCAAGTCGAGAACGCCAACAGGACCATTCTGGAGGGGCTGAAGAAGAAGCTCCAGGACGCATGAGGCAGTTGGGCCGATGAACTCCCCAACATCATGTGGTGCTACCGTACCACGCCGAGGAGGGCGACGGGTGAAACACCCTTTGCCCTTTGCTATGGTTTTGAGGCAAAGGCACCCATAGAGGTCACCATACCCAGCCGACGGGTGGAGCAATATGAGCCTGAAGCCAACGAAGAAAGCATGAAGATCGACCTCCACCTGATCGAAGAAAGACGATAGCAGGCCTTCATCCAGGCTGAAAACTACCGGCGTCAAGTAAAATCATACTATGACGCCAAGGTACGTTCCCAGGAATTTCAAGTGGGGGACTATGTCCTTCGCCGAAGGGAGATAAGCAAGCCGATGGAAGGTGGCAAGCTGGCACTCAAATACGAAGGCCCATACATCGTCAGCGCCGTGGTCAAGCCCGACACCTACAAACTAAAACACCCAAATGGGTCCAATGTACCACGAATGTGAAATGTACATCACTTGGTGAAGCCGGCAAAGCCCTCACCTTTCCCCGGGTTGTTGATCGAACACCACCCTCGGCCTTGAGCCACTTATCAATAAAAGTTGTATTCTACTTGCTTTTTTATAAAAAGTTTAAAGAAAAGATTTTGTATTTCATCGACCCCTCAAAGCGAGACGCTCAGAAAAGGCCGACAGAGCACATCGTTTCAACCCCTTAGAGCGAGACACTCAGGCAAGGCCGATGATGTCCCTAGGACGATGGGCCCGCAAACAGCCCGCGTCTTGAAAGGGGAAGCTCACCGCGTCGTCCACTCGCGAAATCGAAGGACGACAGGTCTGAAATCATGGCCGAGGTGACAAAAATCCCCAAACTCAGGGATGAGGAACGGCAGCCGTCGATAACCGACCAAAAGCCTTAGCCCGCGTCAAAAATAGGCGACGAGACCTCCATGAGATCATAGAACGATCCAGTAGGACTCCATACCGGCCGAGGGACTATCACCCCCCTCGACCAAAGCCTGAAAGAAGGATACCCACTCCTTGCTCAAAGAAGTAAAGAGGGACGACCGAAGGACCGTGCACTTGCCGGCCTAAAGCGATATCCCCAAAGATAAAAGAGGGACAACCGAAGGTCCGTGCACTTTCCGACCTAAAGCGACATCCCCAAAAATAAAAGAGGGAAGCGATGGGCTGTGCACTCGCCGGCCTCGCAAAATGAAAATAAAACCCCCCCAAAAAATGACTAAGTACATATCAGTTAAACAGTTGCAGTATGGACGTGGCATTCATGCACAAATTTCAATAAAAAAACTTGGACAAAAGTTCCAAGGCAAACTCTTTTGGCCGATGAGGGCACCACATAGCCAGCATGAAATCAAATGGTCCTGGGAAACTCCCTCAGCCGACCAACGGGCGAAACCTTTCATCGGCAAACTCTAAGTTTACCCAACATTTAGAAAAATTTCAAAGTACATGGCAAAATTCCCAAGTGGCATCGAGAGCGGCCGACAAGACTCCCAGGGCGAAGGTGAAACAAACCACCTAATTTCCTTTAGCCGAAAGTGGGAAAAACTCCCAGCGGCCGAACAAGAACCAACAACCCTCGTCGTCTACACCTGGGTAAGCAACTACATACTCTAAGCTAAACACTTAGAAATACTTCCAAAAGAACGAGATAGCCAACAAGCAGTACGAGGACAAGAAGGACATCTTCCCCTCAGCCGAGCAAAGGGAGAGACCTCTCATCGGCCACGATCACAGGAACCAACTACTTGAACTTTTTGTTTGACTCTTAGAAAAATTTGCAAATGAAAACAAAAAGGGAGGGGGAGTAACACAAGACAAAGAAGATATTAAGGTCGGAAGTGGCGGCTAAGCATATTCATTCATAAGTCAACAGTACAAAATGGAGGGCACTACGGCCATTACATATTATGAACAAAAAAAGAGAAGGGGGATCAGGCTTCTTCCTCACCGGCGTTAGGGATAGGCGTGCCGGCACCATCATCGGCCTAGGAGGAAGCGGTATCCACAAAGATGTCGTCATCATCCCAATCTTCCTCGCCAATTTCAGAACTCAAAATGGGGGACTGCCTTTCCTCCGCAGGAAGCTTGGCCTCGGCCTCTGGATCCTTCATCTTCGGCGGCAACTTCATCTTGGTGGCAAACTTCTTCGTTAGCTTTAGTTCTGTGAAGCGCCGATGAAGCCTCCGGAAGATCAGACGCTGCATCCATTGCTGGCCCATGTCGTAGTATACCGACATCTCCCTCTCAAAGTACTCCTGGACGGTAGGAGAGTTCTCCCCCCAATCTTCGAGCCTGGCCGCCACAAGCTCATAGCACCAAGGCAGATGCTCCTCAGCCTTCCAGCCTTCGGCCAGGAACTTATCATTGGAAACATCGGCGGCCCTCTCATCAGCCTTCTCGGCCTCATTTCTGGCCTTCTCGGCCTCCTCAGCACGACATAGGGCTTCTTCACGGCCCTTCAGTGCCTCATCCTTTTCCTTCAGGGCATCATCCTTATCGGCCGCCACTTGACGGTAGGCCACATAGGCCTCCTCGACCCTCTTCTTCATGGCCTCCACCTCGCTCCGTAGCCGATCTAGGCAACTCATTGCTTCCTTGGTCGAGGCAACCTTTTGCTCAACTTCTTTCAGCCGAGCAATCTCTTGTTGCTGCCTCTTGTGGCTCTCCATCAGCATGAAGGCCCCCTGCAAAAATGAAAAGGTTAGGATGATGCAAACACTCATGACGAAAAAAAGTAAAGCACGGAAATAACAGTGCAAGAAACTTACTTGGACGACGAGGTTCATCCCACCGTCGTAAATTCTGACGGGGACAAGCTTCTTAAGATATGCCCGGTCATCGATGGGGACAGCATGTGACAGCACATCATGGCCGTCGACAACATCATTAAAGACGCCTCCCTTGACAGGGTTTTTGACCTCCAGTTTGTAGGTCCCCGTCGCTAGTTCCTTCCTGGCCCTTTTCTTCCGAGAGTCCTGGCCGATAGGGGGAGGCTGAGAGGCAGCAGTGGAAGAAGGTTGGGAAGCCAAATCCACCAAGGCAGCAGCACTGGAGCCCTCAACGTCTCTGGCTGATACAATCATAGCCCCGATGTTAGCATCGGCCGGGGGAGAAGCTTTCTTGGACTTCTTGGCAGGCTGCATGCAGGCCTGAGTCAGCTTCTTTTGGCCATCATCGGCCTGCCGCTTCTTCTTAGGGTGAGGGGGCGGCTTTGACAACTATGCAGTGCTCGGCTGCCCTCCAGTCTCTGCGGCCAGCTGCGCAGCATCTTTCGCGGCCTGTTCGGCCGCCACCTTCGCCTTTGCCCTAACCATGACGGATTGGCGATCCATGACAAAGTCTGCACAGAGGAAAAGCACATTAGAAAAGTAAAGAAACAAAAGGGAATCAAGCACGTTGGGAAGGCCTTACCATCGGCTTCGGCAAGCACACCCAGATCTGGGCCATCGGCCTCCTCGAAGGTGGTAGTCATCTTCAGCCAGATGTCGACATCCTCCTCCTTGTCCCCATACACAAAGTACCTCACAAAGCCGATGGCAGCCATCTTATACTCTGTGATGTAGTGTTTCACGCTCCTCGGCCCTCCTTCCAAGAAAGCCGCCACCTGAGCGTCCAAGATTGAACTCTTCGGCGCGTCATGGAGGTTAAATCTACCACTGTGGTCGACAGAAGGAAACTCGGTTCCATCCTTGCCTAGAGACATGAAGACGAACTTGCTCTTCCATTCATGGATGGACGTCGACAAATCAGAAAAGGACCTCCTGTTCTTCACCTGCTGCAGATTGTCATAGCCGGCACAGTTCTGATGGTTCCCCCGGCCTATCTGGTACAGGTTCATGAAAAGGGCTGTTGTCGGCTTGAAACCCAGCTCGTCGCAACGGATGAGGAAGTCGAAGATCAACGAATAGCTATTTGGGGTCAATAGGGCCGGAGGGAGTTCCACCATGTCCAAGTACTCCGTAATGAATGGATGGAGGGGAAACCTAAGCCCTTTGGAAAAACTCATGGGGTATACTCCAAAGTACCCCGGAGGCGGATTCAGTACGTGGTCCATCGGCTTAGGGGCCCTAACCCTACCAAACGGCCCCACATACATCTGAGCAACCAAGTACTCGGCCGCGCAGCTCTGCGGCCTGATGACACGGACGTTAGCCAGATCTAAGAAGGAGAAAGCAGATCCCTTCTGTGGTCGGCGCCTTCTCTTCAGCGCGGTCCCCTTCACTGCAGACACCGGTTTGGGGCAAGGGATAGTGGCCGACGTAGACGCCCCGTCCACGGCACGAGAGACTCCAACGTCCTCACCTTCAGACGACGAGGTGACCTCCTTGTCCTGTTCTCCTCAACCTCTTGCTCCCCTGACTTGAAGGAGCTCAAATCTTTTATCTCCTCGCATCACTCTTCCACCACCCGGTAGTCAAGGGATTTGACGGAGGCCTCGTCATCATACGGGTAGTATTCATCGTCCAAGGTCTTCATCTTAACGGCTAAAGAAACCCTAGAGGGAACTACTTTGGATCTAAGGTTGATTTTTCACTAACAATAGATCAAGGCCCTAGGGAAGCAAAATATGCAAAAAATCGGAGAAGGGTTTGATGAACTGGCCTTTGAAGTTTTGAAGAAACGAAAGAACACCGGCAAGCACTTTATCTCTCTAGAAATTTGGGCAGCACTTCGCTCTCTGAGAATGCAATAGGGAGCTTCTTCGGATGGAGGGGGTATTTATAGACCTCCCCCCAACGGTCACTACACGTGGCGCTCCCCCATTGGCCGCACGAACGGCCACCACTCCCAAGGCCCATTGGGCTGCCACCGGTTCAGAAAATGGGTCAGGCCCACTTCCATCAGTGCCAGTCCATCGCCAACGTGCCAGTAATCAGCGTCCATAATGGCCAACCATTCAATGGCCATACCAAGAAGAACTATCTGCCTCCACATGCCACTATACATCGGCCTTGGTAGCCAATAATCATTTCAACGGCTGGTCACACCACAAAGTGTGCCCATATCGGTTTAACACATTACCAACATCAGGGCCCTTTCAACGGCCATAACAGCAAAGCAAAAAACAACTCAACGGCCATCGGCCTTGTATAAAACCATGATGATAACTCCTTGAAAGCGACCTGTGTCCAAGGGTTCTCCCATAGGGTTACCTTGGTCAGGAATCGCCAAGGGGTTGGATTTAGGGGAATACAAGGATCCCGCTTCAGCCTAGGGTTACACCTTACTCCTTCACCCCTCGCTCACTCTTCGGCCTGAAGCAGTGGGGGACTGGGGGACTACACCAGCCTCTGGAATGCAAGAGAGGACAAAATCAAAGAAATCCAAAAATATACCAAGTCCACAACTACAACATTAGATCATATATGCACCATGTCGTCCATGACCTGGTGGTTCACCCTCGGCCGCAACAAAACTAGCGAACAAAGAAGTAAATTCCTCCCAAAATTTGACGCGTATCATCCCTTGACGCGCGCCACTCAACGGCTTCAAGATCACACACTCCACCCTCGGCCAAGATGAGAATACAGGAACACAACATCCTCGGGTCATCATCGTCCATAAGATCAAAGTACACGCTCCTTCTGAGCCAGCGCCACTATCATCCTCAAAAGACATGGACACCAAACTACGGACATCACCGCTTCGGCCTGAATCACGAAAGCAAAACATGAGGCCTCCTCGGCCAAGCCACCAAAAGCAACCACCGGTGACCAAAAAGAAAGAACAACACCCGCATCGACTATTCAAATCAAGAGCACATACCAGCCACTGAGCCAGGACACTCATCGTCCTCAAGCAAGCAAACTCACCCCATTGGAAGAACATCAGCCTTCTTCGTCCACAGTGAAGAGCATGCAACGGCCAAACCAAAAAACCAAGACATGAAATGGTCACAGTGGTCAGAAGACATCAAAACTGGAATCTACTTGCCCTCACTTTGTCTACATCTCAGCTCTGAGAGTGGGGGACTCCTGATGGAGTATATGGGCCTGGACCCCAGGACCCACATACTCAGAAGAATGAGAGGCACAGCTGACACCCAGTGGGGCCTCCGTCGGCCAGATGGCCCTCCATCGGCCATAAAAATATCAACTAAGAACATGGTCCAGAAGCCAGAAGACCTAGGTGACCTCGTCGGCCGGGGCTCCATCGGCCATGGCTTCGTCGACCATGGCTCCGTCGGCCACAAAGGGCTCCCAGAACCGGACTTCACACTTAATTATTTCTACATGTTTTGTACTCAGCCCAATAGTGGCCCAATTGTAAATGGGCCTCCCAAGCCCAAGACTCGGGAGCCCAGTCCTAATTTCCTCTATAAATACTCCCCTTGGGGGTAGTTGTAGGGGGTTCGCAAATCATTTATTGCAAAGAGTTATTGCACTTCTCTCTCTAGCTCTCACTTCTCTCTAGGAGTTAATACTCCATCAACCGGCGTATTTCCTCATGCATAATTGATCACATGCGCACTTCATGGGATAACCGTTTAGAGACATTACCATCTAAATAATTGAATTAATTCAACTAAAGGAAACTCTTTCCATCAATTATTATTCACTATATTGGCTCGCTACACGTTCCTTTTCATTGTGCGAAATTGAGTCTTCTTCATCGAGTATATTTTTCAATTCCCAGTACAGGCGCCTGACCTGAAGCATTCATAATGGATTCCGCGGTTGGCGTATGTTACCCGGAGATGTGGATAATGATTAAATATGATGGCCAATGGGTGTCAGATACTTTGTTCTCTAGTATTCATGTTGTCGGCATAACTATTCCATCCAACTGTACGTTTCAATCTCTATATTCTCGTGTTTGCGCTGCTATGGGTGAGAATTATGCCGGGATGAATATTAAGATTTCATACGTTTTTGCTACCTGCCCACCTCCCGTTAATGTATGTGATTACGATAGTCCACACTTGTATCTACAATTGAAGAGTTTTCAAAAGGACCCGATGCAAATGTCGTTGTGTGTTGAATTTTTCTCTTGTGAGGAGGTCGATGCTACGAGTGGAGAGGAACAATGCATCACAGGAGGTGTTGATATTGACAATGAAAGTGTATTTAACCATTCGAGTGATGTGGAAGAGCGTGGTGGTTGTGAGCATGGTGGGTGTGGTGGCGAAGATAATAATTTCACTCACAATGTTGATATGGACTTTGAATTTGAGCATATTTCGAGTGCTGACATTATGAGGTTAAATTCTCGGGTTGATGAAGAGATTCATAATATGCCCTGATGGAGTATATGGGTCTGAGCCCCTGGACCCACATACTCAGAAGAACAGAAAGCACAAGACACTGAGTTGGCACCTTTTCGGCCGACGGGGGTCCCTTGGCCGACGAGGGTGCCACTCAGTGTCTTGTGCTTTCTGTTCTTCTGAGTATGTGGGTCCAGGGGCTCAGACCCATATACTCCATCAGGAGTCCCCCACTCTCTAAGCTGAGACGTAGACGAAGTGAAGGAGAGTAGATTCCCGTGCTTTAGTGCTTTTGGCCGATGCGGGCATTCCCAGGCCGTTAGCTATTGCGGCGTTGGCACTGTTTCCATTTTGGTGATCTTGTTCTGTGCTTTGGCCGTTACCTGCTCCTCGCTGTGGGCGGGGAGGTCGTTGTTTCCTTGATGTGTTCGTTTGGGGACGATGAGCGTCCTGCTTCAATGGTGGCCGTTGAAGGCGCGTTTTCCCTTTCTTGGACGTTGATAGTTGAAGTTTACATTTGGGCCGATGAGGCTGTTGAGGCTGAACCTTGCTTCGAGGACGATAATGTCCTTTCCTTTGGGTGGCCGGTAAGGGTGCTTGCGCACTCCTTTTGGCCGTAGCTGACGGGCTTTCATGTCCCTGGCCGAGGAGCCCATCATGATTAACTGTTGGTGGAGGACGATGAGTGTCCTTGCCTTAGGTGGCCAGTTGGCCGTTGCTGATGACGTTATGAAACTTTGGCCGATGAGGCGCCGTTGTGAAGCATGGACGATGTGGCCATGCTTTGTGGTTACATTCATGTTCTTTGTATTGTTCCTTTTTGTTTTGTTGAGGCCGGTGTAGTCCCCCAGTCCCCCACTGCTTCAGGCCGAAGAGAGTGAGGGGTGAAGGAGTTGCGTGAGTCCCTGGCCGAAGCGGTCTCTCTGTAGTCCCCCTGAATCCAACCCTCATGGCGATTTTCTGGCCAAGGTAACCCTGTGGGAGAACCCTTGTGCGCAGATCGCTTGTAGAGAGTTATCATCAAGGGTCGTTACGGGGAGCCGATGGGCGTTCATGACATTCCTGGCCGTTGTCCTCTCCTTATTGTTGGCATTTGTGAACTTGGCAAGTGAACGGGCCGTTGTGGGCGTTTGCTGGCACTTGTGGAGCCGGCCAGTGTGTAGGCCGTAGAGTCTGATTCGCAATTGGGCTCTTGATATGTAGCTTGGCCCGTTGGTGACGTGGTGGCCTCCCATTGGTGGCCGTTGATGTGGCCATTGGGAGGGTGCCACATGTAGTGACCGTTGGGTGGGGGGTTCTATAAATACCCCTCCCCCTCCGACCAGAAATCTCATTTGCATTCTGAGTTGTCGAAGTGCTGGCCAATTTTCTAGAGAGATAAACTCCCAAGCTTGTTCTTCGTGTTCTTCGTGTTCAAGGTTAGTGTTCATCGCCATCTCCTGTACTTTGCATACTTTGCTTCCTAGGCTAGTGATCTAGTGTTAGGCGTTTGAACACCCTTAGATCCTAAGTTATTCTCCTTAGGCTCGTAGTAGTTGTTATGATGAAGAGCTTGAACGGGGACTACTATCTGTACGACGACCAGCCCTCCACTAGGTCACTCGACTATGAGGTGCTCGAGGAGTTCGAGGAGGAGATACAACACTTAAGTCCTTACAAGTCCGGAGAGCCGGTGGGCGACGAAGTCGAGGACGAGGAGTCTTCCTCGTCTTCAAAAGGTGAGGACGCAGGTGCGTCCCGAGTTGTGGACGGGGCGTCCACTTCCGCTGTCATTCCATGCCCAAGACCGGTGTCTGCCGTGAAGGGAGCAGATAAGCCGAAGAGAGTGAGGAGGCCGAAGAGTGGTCCGGGTATCCCCTACCTGGATCTCACAAACATCTTCCTGATCAAGCCGGAAAGCAGCGCGGCCGACTACTTGGTTGCCCAGATGTACGTGGGGCCGTTCGGGCGGGTTAGGGCACCCAGGCCGACGGACCATGTTCTTCATCCGCCACCAGGATACTTTGGAGTATACCCGATGAGTTTCGCCAAGGGGCTGAGGTTTCCCCTTCACCCCTTCATCACCGAGTACCTTGACATGGTGAGACTCCCTCCGGCCTTGCTGACGCCGAACAGCTACTCTTTGATGGTGGGGTTTTTGCTCCGCTGTGAGGAGCTGGGATACAGGCCGACGACGGTCCTGTTCATGAATCTGTATCAGATAGGCCGAGGAAGCCACAAAAACTGTGCGGCCTATGCTCCCCTTCAACAGCTGCCGAAGAAGAGGAGCTTCACGGACTTGCCTTCGTCCATTCATGGGTGGAAGAGCAAGTTCGTTTTTGTATCCCTTGGTGAGAGTGGCACCGAGTTTCCCTCTCTCGGCCATACCGGGAGGTTCAATCTGCATGAACCGCCGAAGAGTTCTATCTTGGACGCGCAGGTGGAGGCTTTCTTGGAAGGGGGCCGAGGAGCGTGAAGGATTATATCACCGAATACAAGATGACCGCCCTCGGCTTCTTAAGATACCATGTGTATGGCGATAATGCTGAGGCCGAGGATGACTACCACCTTCGAAGAGGCCGACGGCCCGGATTTGGGCATTCCTGCTGAGGCCGATGGTAATTATTTCTTCAGCTTTCTTCCTTTATGATTTGTTTTTTTGCCTTGCTAATCTGTTGTTTTTCCTTTGTGTAGATTTTGTCATGGATCGTCGTTCCATCATGGCTATAGCCAAGGCCAAGGCGGCCGAAGAGTTGGCTGCAAAGGCGGCCGAGGCGGCCAGACGTGCCGCGGCCGAGGGAGGCGGGGCTACTGCTGATGCGGCCCCAAAGCCTGCCCAGTCCAAGAAGAAGAGGCCTTCCACTGACGGCCAGAAGAAGTTGACTGAGGCCGGCCTGAACGTCACCAAGAAGACGAAGAGGGCACCGTCTCCTTCACAGGCTACTGAGGCCGACACTCTTACCGTCCCCAGCGTGGACGATAGTGGTCCTATTGTGGACCTCACTGCTGCTCCTAGCGATGCTGCCCAATCGCTTCCTCTCGTCCAGGAGCCACGGACGAAGAGGGCCGGCAAGGAGATTGCCGGTGCCACCTACCAGAAGATGGTGGAATACCCCGTCGGCGGGGGTGTTTTTGATGACGTCGTCCTCGGCCACAATGTGCTGGCCCAGGCCATGCCGGCCAAAGATAGGGCCTACCTGAAGAGGCTCGGGGACGTGAAGGTGTACGAGGGTGGGATGGACCTCCTCGTCCAAGTAAGTTCCCCTCCTTTTGTTTGTCGTTTTTCTCGTCGTCCGGGTAGAATCATTTGCCTGAGTTTTGTTTCTTTTTTATGCAGGGTGCCTTCATGCTTATGGAGAGCCATAAAAGGCTGTACCGGGAGATAGCTCGTCTGAAAGAGCTTGAGCAGAAAGCTGCCTCGGCCGATGAGGCGGTCGCTTGCTTGGATCGGCTCCAGGAGGATGCCAAGGCCTTGCAACAGAAGGCCGACGAGGCCGCCGCAGCCAGGGACGATGCCCTGGCAAAACTCGAGGAGAGCCAAAGGGCGCTTGAGGCCGAGTTGCGCAAGAACGATGAAGCCGTGAAGGCGAAAGCTGAGGCCGAGGCCGCCGCTGTGAAGGCTGCTGATGAGGCCGTTAAGCAGTTCCTGGCCGAGGGATGGAAGGCCGATGAGCGGCTCTCCTGGTGCTATGAGGTGGTGGCCGTTAAGCTTGAAGATTGGGGGATGAACTCCCCCACCGGCCAGGAGTATTTCAGCAGGGAGATGGCCGTGTACTATAACATGGGCCAGGAGCGGATGCAGAGGCTCCTGTGTCGGCGGCTGTCTCGTGCTCTTAAGGCCATGAACTATACTTCCGGGTGGGCTAGACGGAACTTGAAGCTGCCCAAGCTGATGAAAGATCCCGAAGAGCAGGCCAAGCTTCCTCTGTCGGAGCGGGAGTTCCCCATTGAGAGTTCCGGCCTCGGCGAGCCGGATTACACAGAGTTCGACTTCCTGGACGACGCTACCAGTTCTGCGGCTGCTGCTGGCCAGGAGACTGAGGCCGAGGAGGGAGGCGAAGACGTCGAAGAGCCGGCCGAAGATGGAGGCGCTCAAGAGGCTTGATCGGCTACTCCCCGCTCCCTTGTAATTAGTTTTTCATTTTCGCCGAATTGATGTAATGGCCGAAGCGCCCCCCTTTGTACTGAATTGATTATAAATGAAAATTTTTGCTGTCCTGCTCGGCTTTGAATTCCTTGTATGCTTATTGCCTTTGTCTAAGTGTAAAGGTTGCCCCCCTTTGTCTAAGTGTAAAGGTTACAATTTGGGTCACCTGCGAGTGTCTGCTACGTCCGTGAGGTAGTCCATCCTGTCCGGTGGCCTGGTCGGCCTGGCCGTCGTTTCTTTACTATCATAACACTTAGGATTTATTCAAAAAGTTCCTAAGTGTTTTGGGTCCACGCAGTTGCTTTCTTTCCGGCCTGGTGGCTTGATCGGCCTGTCTGTCCTGGCGTTGTCTCATTCTTCTTTTTTGTTAGAATTTTTCTAAGTGTTTAACTTCAAGTGGATGGGTGTTCTCATCGTTCTGGTATCGGATTTCTCCTCATTATTGACAAATGTCGTTGTCGGCCCACTGTTTTTCGTGGCCGTCGTGTTCCCTTGTTTCTGAGCTGACCATGAAGGTCGGCCTGCATCCTTGTGTTGTGGCCGATAAGGGCACCTTGGACTTGCCTTTTTGAACTTAGAATTTTTTCCAAGTACACATGC
This sequence comes from Cuscuta europaea, assembly GCA_945859875.1. Classification (NCBI taxonomy): domain Eukaryota; kingdom Viridiplantae; phylum Streptophyta; class Magnoliopsida; order Solanales; family Convolvulaceae; genus Cuscuta; species Cuscuta europaea. The sequence goes on along the minus strand of CAMAPE010000038.1, from coordinate 2,576,181 downwards.
AAGGCGTAGGTAGCTAACGGCCTTGGAGTATACAGGTACCCGCTTCGTCTGAAGTTCCTCCCTTTAGGTACTTAGAGATTTTTCAACAAAGTATAAGTGTAGGACATAGTTCCTTCTTTGTGGTACCGCTGTCGGTGAAGGGGTGGCCCTACCCTCATCGACCAAGGTTTGGCTTGTTGCCGATGAGGGTGCCCCTTGCTTTCCCAAGGAGATGGTCCTACCTTCATCGGCTAAGACATAGCTCCTTCTTGAGGAACCTTTTTCCTCAGAATTTTGTCTAAGTGTTTAGTAAACACTTGGACAAATCCCTAAAGAAACCTTCGCCTGACCAACAACCCGGGTTTCAGCGCCTGTGTCGGCTATCCGGGATGCTGTGGTGGGTAGGGATTGTTTCTTGATTGCTTGATTCTTCCGTGGGTGTGATAAATGCCCGCTTCGTCCTGGTCATCCTCAGGATTGTGATTCTTTGTTTTATACCAAGCGTTGGTGCTTCAAGGGACTGTGGCCGATGAAGGTTACCTCTCGCGTGTCACCCAACCGATTCGGTTAGGGTTTTATAGGCGTATGTTTCGGCCTTGACCATTCCCTTGTGGTGTGTGGACGTGTCGTCCATGTTATCTGTCAGTGGTACTACACTTGTGTTCAACTGATATGTACTTGGCCTAGTTGGGCCTGAGTTGTGGGGATTTTATTTTTTCATTGCTCGAGGTCGGCTAGTGTGCACGGTCGTCGGCTTCCCTCTTTTTCCCTTATATATATATATATATATATATATATATATATATATATATATATATATATATTGTTTTCGGGGAGTATCCTTCTTTCAGGCTTCGGCCGAAGGGTGTGCTCGTCCTTCGGTCGGTTCGGACTTCGTTTATAACGTCCGTGATCTCAGGGCGGGTCCCGTCGCCTATTTATGACGCAGGCTAGACTTTTGGTCGGTTTCCAACGGCTGTCGTTGCCCATCCCTGAGTTTTGGGATTTTGTCACCTCGGCCATGATTTCAGGCCTGTCGTCCTGCGATCTGGCGCGTGGACGAGGCGGTGAGCTTCCCGTTTCAAGACGTGGGCCGTTTGCGGGCCCCTCGTCCTGGGGACATCGTCGGCCATACCTGAGCGTTTCACTTCTAGGCTTACGGGGCCAGGACAATGTGCTCTCTCATCTAGGCCTGAGCCCTTCGCTGATACAAAATACAATGGGACGCCTGATCTTGTCAATCGTAGGCTGCAAGTGCAAGGGGCCCCGTCGGCCATGCCTGAGCCTTTTGCTCTGAGGTGGCCGATGAGGGCACCTGCTAACGTTTTTTACTTTAAATTCCAGAGAAAAAATCAGGAACATGATTTTATTCATAAGTGGCTCGAGGCCGAGGGTGGCGTTCAATCAGTAACCCATCAAGGGGTGAGGGCTTCGCCGTCTGCACCTCCTTCGGATTACTGATAAAACTTCACCAGATCGTGTACATTCCACGTTCGTGGTACATTGGACCCATTCGGGCGTTTAAGCTTGTAGGTGCCGGGCTTGACCACGGCACTGACGATGTAGGGCCCTTCGTACTTCAATGCTAGCTTGCCACCCTCTGTCGACTGGCTTGCTTCCCTTCGGCGGAGGACGTAGTCCCCCACCTGAAATTCCCGGGAATGTACCTTAGCGTCATAGTATGATTTTACTTGACGCCGGTAGTTCTCTGCTCGGACGTAAGCTTTCTCGCGCCTCTCATCGACCAGGTGCAGGTCAATCTTCATGTTCTCTTCGTTGGCGTCAGGCTCATATTGTTCCACCCGTCGGCTGGGGATGGCAACTTCCGTGGGCGCCTTTGCCTCGAAGCCGTAGCATAGGGCGAAAGGCGTTTCACCCGTCGCCCTTCTTGGCGTGGTTCTGTAGCACCACAGGATGTTGGGGAGCTCGTCGACCCAACTACCTCCTGCGGCCTGGAGCTTCTTCTTCAGCCCCTCCATGATTGTTCTGTTAGCGTTCTCGACCTGCCCGTTGCCCTGATGGTAGGCAACGGAGGAGAAACGATGCTTCACCCCAAACTCCCGGAGGAGCTCCTGGAAAGGGGCTGCTTCGAATTGGGTGCCGTTGTCTGATATAACCTCCTGGGGGACGCCGAAGCGTGTGATGATGTTCTTGTAAACAAATTTTTGGCATCTGGCCCCCGTGATGCTGGCCAGGGGTTCCGCCTCGACCCACTTGGTGAAGTAGTCGACGACGACGATGATGTAGCGGTTCTTCCCGGCGGCTCTGGGTAGGGGGCCGACCAGGTCAATCCCCCATCTAGAGAATGGAATTGCGGTGCTAACGGGGGCGTAGTTGACGGCTGGCCGACCAGGGGTCTTCTGGAGCACCTGGCACGTGGTACACTTCCTGGCCAGATCCGCGCAGTCTCGCACCATCGTCGGCCAGAAGAAACCCTGGACGACAAGACGTCGGGACATGCTGAAAGGGCCCTGGTGCGAGGAGCAGACGCCGCAATGAACTTCTTCCATGGCCATGTCGGCCTCGTCCTGGTGCAGGCATCGGAGGAGAGTGCCATTATAGGACCGTTTGTAGAGTTTTCCATCTTCGATGGTGTAGCTTGGGGCCCTGAGTTTGGCAAGCTTGGCCCTCTCCTCGTCCGGGGGCAGCTCTCCCGTTGCGATGAAGGTGACGATGTCGGAGATCCAGTCCGCTGGTCGCTGTTGGACGCACAAGACGGGGCTGGCATGGATGCTGGACATGCTCAACTCCTCGATCTTGGCTAGCTGGGAGATGTGCTCCGGGGTGTCCGAGCTGAGTTTGGAGAGGATGTCGGCCTCGGCGTTCTCGGCCCTTTGGATCTGTGTGATCTCGTGGGTTTCGAATGCCTTCAGCAGCTCCTCTGCTGCTTGTCTGTACTGTCGCATCCGTCCCTCCTTTGCTTCGTACGATCCTCCACCTGGCCCACTACCAATTTGGAGTCGCACTTGATTTTGAGGTGCTTGGCCTTGAGGCCGGCGGCGAGTCTGAGACCGCTGAGGAGGGCCTCATACTCGGCTTCGTTGTTGGATACCCTGAAGTTGAAGCGGATGGCATAGTAAGCTCTGAATCCTTCAGGGGATATGAGGACGACGCCACCACCGCATGACTTCGCGGCCGACGAGCCGTCAGTGAATATGATCCATGTATCGTCCGGCTCCGGCCCGGGGTTGGCGACGTCCGTCTCCCTTGTTGTGCATTCAGTGACGAAGTCGGCCAAGGCTTGCCCTTTGATAGACGGCCTTGGCTTGATCTCAATTTGAAACTGGATGAGGAAGATCGCCCATTTCACCATCCTAGAGGAGCTGGTGGGGCTCCTCATGAGTGCGCCGAGAGGCTGCTGGGTTAGCACATGGACGGCATGGGCCTGGAAGTAGTGCCCCAGCTTCTTTACCATATGGACGATGGCCAGCACCGTCTTCTCAATGGGGGAGTACCTGATCTCGGCCTTCCTGAGCGTTTTGCTGATGTAGAAGATGGCCTTCTGCACCCCCTCGTCCTCACGGATGAGCACGGAGCTGATGGCCGATGTGCTCACCCCTAAGTACAGGAAGAGGGTTTCGCCGGCTTTGGGCTTGGAGAGCACGGGTGGGGACGACAGGTACCTTTTCAATTCGTCGAATGCTTCCTGGCACTCTGTCGTCCACTTGAAGCTGTTGGCTTTACGCATGATCTGAAAGAAGGGGAGTGCTCTCTCGGTTGACCTGGAGAGGAACCGGTTCAGGGCCACCAGGCGCCCCGTCAGTCGCTGTACTTCCTTGACGTTGCGGGGCGGCTCCATGTTGATGATAACCTGTGTCTTCTCTGGGTTTATCTCGATGCCTCTTCGGTTGACCATGTAGCCGAGGAACTTGCCGCCCTGGACGCCGAAGGCGCACTTTTTGGGGTTGAGGCGGAGCCTGAACTCTTTCATGATTTCAAAGATTTCCCGGAGGTCGTCGGCGTGGGAGGAGGCCTGCCTGCTCTTGACGATCATGTTGTCAACGTATGCCTCCATCGTCCGGCCAAGGACCGCCCTGAAGATCTTGGGCACCATCCTAGTATAGGTGGCGCCGGAGTTTTTGAGTCCGAAGGCCATGACGAGGTAGCAAAAGATTCCCTCTGGGGTCATGAATGCCGTCTTCTCAGCATCATCTTCATTCATGGAGATCTGGTGGTACCCTCTGAAAGCATCGAGGAACGACATCAACTCGCACCCCGCCATCTCGTCCACCAGCTGATCAATGTTGGGGAGAGGGAACGGGTCCATGGGGCACGCCTTGTTCAGGTCAGTGTAATCAACACACATCCTGAATGTTGGTGGTTTCTGGGCGAGGACGACGTTGGCCAACCACGTCGGGTACTTCACTTCTTTAATGTGTTTGATTGAGAGGAGCATGGCGACCTCCCCTTTGACGAAGTCCCGCCTGTCGGCGGACAAGTAGCGCCGCTTCTGCTTGACGGGCGTGGAGGCCGGATCGACGGTCAGCCGGTGAGTAATCACCTGGCGGCTGATGCCTGGCATGTCGTCCGGGCCCCATGCGAAGACAACAGCGTATGACCGCAGGACGAGGAGGATGGCGTCTCGTTGGTCAGGAGGGAGTTGCTTCCCGACTCTGAGAACCCGCTCCGGCCGGGAGGTATCCAGAGGGATTTCCTCGACCTCCTCGGCCGGGTCCGCACGTGGCCTCTCCTCGTCCTTGGCAACGGCTGCCGTGATGGTGTCTATCCTCTGGCCTTCCCTCTCAGCCGGCCTTGTCAGCTTGAGGTAGCATGCTCTGGCTATCCTCTGGTTTCCTCTGGCGTAGCCGATGCCGTCATTGGTGGGGAACTTCAGACATAAGTGCTTCATGGAGATGATGGCCTCTAAGTCCTCCAGCGCTGGCCGCCCCAAGATCAGGTTGTGGGCGCACTGGAGGTTGACCACCATGAACTCCATGTCAATCTTGGCGTGGTGGGGGCCGTCACCGACCTCCACGGGGAGGACTATCGTGCCCTCGGCGTCGATAGAGTCCCCGGTAAAGCCGGATAACGGTGTCTTGATCGGCTTCAGCAGAGCTTTGTCCAGCTTCAGCTGCCTGAAGGTATCCAGGTACATCACGTTGACGGAGCTCCCCGTATCGATGTAAGTGCGGTGGATGATGGAGTCACCGATCTCACACCAGATGACGAGGGCGTCCCTGTGTGATTCCGTACCCGGAGGCAAATCCTTGTCGGTGAAGGTGATCGCCTCCGTCCGCTGCTTCTTCGGCTAGGGGGGTGAACGTGGGACACCTCCTCTATGTAGAGGGATTGGGCCCATTTCTTTCTCTGAGTGGCGGAGTCCCCCCCAGTGTTTCCACCTACGATGAGGTGAATGTGATTCTTCTTTGGCGGGGGCTCATCGAAGTCCTCGTCATCGCTGAGCCTACCAATCTCCTGCTTCTTCGCAGAGGGTTCACCCCCATGTTTGCTGGTGTTTACCCATGTGTTTTTGCGTGGGCCACCTTTAACAAACTGGGAGAGTTCCCCATGTCGAATAAGCCGCTCGATGGCCTTCTTCAGTGTGATGCAGTCGTCGGTGTTGTGCGACGAGTTCTTGTGGAACCGGCAGTATGTGCCGCCCTGCTGGATGGCAAGGATCTCCTCGGCCGGCCGAGGAGCCTGCTCGATGAGGCCGTGCTTCTCGGCATAATCGAGGATGGTGCCGATCGGGTGAGTGAGGGAGACCCCCGGCCGTTCCAACCTCGGTCGCCAGTGGCGATCTTTCTTACTCTGTCCACCAGAGCCGTGACGGCCCTGGGCACCCTGGCCGGCCGGGGACGGACCCGGGGCCGGCGAAGGATTTGTCTTCTTGGAGGGATGGCCCCCCTCTTTCTTGTAATTATGGAGCTCGTCGGCGTCGGCGTACAAGCCTCCGCGCTGGAGCGCCTTGGCGTACGACCTCGGAGGGTCGGTGATAAGGCTCCTAGCGTACGGGGAGCTGCGGAGGGCTCCCTGGTACAAGGCGAGGAGGGTGCGCTCATCGGCCCCCTCGACCTCCTCGGTTTCCCTCGTCCACCGATCAATGAATGACCGGAGGGACTCCTCGTGCTGCTGCTTGACGAAGAGAAGGTGGGTGAAATACTTCTTCGCACGCTTCCTCCCGGCAAAGTGAGTGAGGAAGCGTTGGGCGAGATCCTGCCACGAGTCGATGCTCCCTTCGGGGAGCGCGTTGAACCACTCGTACGCTGGCCCCTCGAGGGTAGAGAGGAACCAACGGCAGAGGTATTCGTCGGACGCGTTTCACCATCAGCATGTTGTTCTGATAACGGCTGAAGTGTTCCTGGGGGTCTGATCGGCCATCATAGGACTTGATGGCGTTCCCCCTGTACTTCTCCGGGATGGGGGCCGAGAGGACCCTGTTGGTGAAAGGGGTCCTGGTCCTGACCTGGATGATGGGGTCACCTCGCCCCTCGGCCAGCTCCCTCTCCAGGGCGCTAACCTTGTTCATGAGCGCGTTGAGGCCGGGGTCGTTGGAGGCGCCGGCCGTAGGGATGTTGGCCGACTGCTTGGCTTCCATCTGAGCAAGCCTCCTTTCCAGCTGGGCGATGACTTCATCCCGGGGGTCCCTGGCGGCCGCAGCGGTGCCCGGCTGGTTCCTCATGCGCTCGTCGTGAGCCGCATTGATCCGGTGGCGCACGTCGTCTTCGTGCAACTTCCCCTTGCCCTTGTCCGGGCGGGGCTGGTCCGCTGTCCGGGACACAGACCCCAAGCTTTCCCTCGGCGAGCCAGGACGAGGCTCACCAATCCGTCCCGCCATCCTCTCTGAAACCGGACGACGGCGCGTGTCGCCTAGCCTGTTGAAGGCAGAGGCTTTTCCACACGTTGGGGTCTGCCTGGGCCGAAGAGGGGAAGCAGGGTGGGAGTGGGACGACGCCGTGTCCTGGGCCACCACCCCCTCATCGTTGCCTATCTGGACGGCCAACGATTGGGGCTGAGGAGGTTGAGTGACGTTCCCCCGGTCCTTGGCAAGAGTGCGCTGAGGACGGTGGGGTTCTGAGCCAGGCTGGCGATGATGGCCGACAGCGCGGCCTGGACCTGTGGATCCACGGACGGAGAGGCCGCGTCCATAGGCTGGGCCGGGGCGTGATCCGTCTTCTCAGCTCGTTTCTTGTCCAAGCCGAGGCGGGCATCAGGGGCTCCGCTGTTGAGTTGGTTGCGGAGGTCCGTTGTGAGGTTGAAGGCCTCCTGGAAGAGGTCCCCTCCGCCGACCTGGTCGGCCGTGGCGTCCTCATCGTGCTCCCTGGGCTCTTGGTCCTCAACCATTTTGAACTCACGCGCATTGCATTGCATAGTATCTATGGAAGCAAGAAGGAACTTGATTTTCACCTAAAGATGTATGCCATTACCAACTTCTTTCAATATAGAACGAAGACATCTTGCCCGAAGATTTTGCATGTTGTGTGTGTGGACCCCGACTGCAAGTGGGCTGTGCGTGGTGTGCGCATTGACGGAGTCTCATTGATTCAAGTGAAAAGGTATGCATTCATTTCTCCAAGTTACGTGACATGCATTTCTATTACTGCCCTAAGTTGTATTATTTAAAAACAAATATTTGAATTGTCCATGTTATATATAATTAATGGTCTTATGATGTTATTCTATCGGGTCACTGTTTTGTTATTTTTAAAAAATAAAGTTTAAGGAAAATGAAATCAGTATTGTAATTCGGACATATGCTTCAATGCCCTTTGTTCAACTCTTATAATGCCCTGCGCTTTGCAGTAAGTTCTGTGCAAAGGCTATACTGCCCTGGCTTATGCATTAAAATTTTTATTGGATGCTATGACTATTCCTTTAACGACATGTTTAATGCACTATGTGCATTAAAATTTAATAAAATATAATGCTTGAAATTTTATTTAATCACACATCACACACTGCACCATGTGTTATGTTTTTAATGTCCTCTTCGGAGGGCATGTCTCCTTATTGCCCATGTATTAGTTCCTTGCACCATGTGCATGCCTCCTTATTGCCCATGTATTTCTCAAAAATCACATCAACCTCCGCACACAGCAGATGCGTATCCAGCATTCCTATATCTTCAAAGCTCTGAAGATCATTCTGCTCTTCTTTCTTTGTCTCATCATTCATCATATTCTTTTCAATCAATTCGACCTTCTTCACTAGTTGTTGGGTGTTCATTGATCCATCTATTTCCTTGAACATGTCATCTTGTGTCATTTGCACATCATCGTCCACCATCTCATCAACCGTCTCCGCTCTCTCGCAACCTAACTCCTCAACTTCATCATGCTCATTACCTTGCTCACTATCCTCGACCACATGTTCATTAAACTCCATACCCAAGTCAAAGTTTGGCATGTCTTCCTTATCTTTCATTGCTGCTTTCTTAGACACTTTCTTCATCTTTTTAGGCTTCCACATCATGCCTCTACTAGCCAAAACTTGTTCAACACGCTGGATTGTTTCATTTGCAACTCACACAACTTATCCACCTTAGATTCTAGCTTTTCTAGTCTTTTTCCTTGTGATACAATCGCTGCCATGATATTGTGCATCACTTTATCTTCTTTCTCTTCATTTCCGGGTATCTTTTTACTTTTTGCTTTCCCTTTTTGCACAACCAGCCCTTTTTGTCCTACCTTACTGCTTGTCTTTACTGCCTTGGCCATCACTCTACTAGATTCCCGTTCTTCAAAATCATCAGTATCATTTCCCTCCTTCACATCAACTTCATTAAAATTGCTTGTCAATGCTTTAATAACCGAGTCCATCTTTAGCTCTTTTTCAGTGGGTTTCATTTCTTCCCATTCTACCTGCACACATAATTATAAAAACATTATTATATTACCCAATATGACAAATACAACACTTACATTAAATTATTTACTTTTCCCACCCGGTCATTATTAAATATCACATCCTCAACGACTTGCTGTGACAGCCTAGCAGGGGCTGCCCATTGCAGTGTCCTAGGCCACATATTTTTATCTCGCCCTCCTCACACAAACATTAGCTTTTTCAAGGCCCGGGAAAGTCTCATATGCTCAGATCTGCAGAGCAAATACATATCCTGGAAATGTAAATCTTGCAGATGGCTCCTGGTAAAGAACACCCGCACACTTCCTTACTTGTTTATGTAGATCATCCCACACAACATCACCCCATGGATATTTATTGAACTTTTCGATATCATCTACCAAATTAATGTACATCGATGGGAGCTTTGTTGATGATTGATTTCCTAGAATATGACTGCCTAAGACATGCAATAACCCAAGCTTTACCGCGTCCATTGACTCTGCTCCACTCTCTCTTGGTTTCCCTGATTGAAAAACCCTTTTAATGACTCTTCATGCAACTATGTTCATTCCAAAAAAGTATCTTCTCCACAACTCCATTGGAGCTTGAATGCATGTTATTTCCTTCTGTGTACCAAACGGGAACCCGATAATTAAAGACATGTCCTGTTTTGTAAAACATGCAACGTTGTTACCAATAAAAAATTCCAGCTTTGTGTTGCCCTTCCCTGTATTCAAACGCTCAACATGATTGGTGTAGAGTAGGATTAACAACTGCCCATTTACCCAAGGTATGTTTCCCAAGTCAAGTAAATAACCGTACACTGATTTCCTGAATTCTTTGAGCTCATCTTCAGTTAAATAGCTCCTTATACTCTCCATTGCCTTTACTGGATTACAATAAGAATTTATTTTCATAGATTTTTCCAACACAAAGTTATCATACTCAGTTATCTTCACATACTCCTGCAATATATAACAATAATAGTTTCATACAAAATTGCATAGTACGTCCATTTGCAAACATTACATTACAGTACATTATTGTCGTACATTACTGTCCAAATTTAGTACCTGTTCCAAAACTTCTTTCAATCGTAGTGCAATATTATTTCTTATACAAACATGTTATTTCCAACATAACTACCTTTTCCAAAACTACTATTCCCTAATATGGTTGAATTTTCAAAAATTAATTTTTACAAACTGCATTATTTTTCTCTCTTTTCAAACAGATGTCATATTACTGCCATATTCTATTCATGTATCTGGTGTATTCTATTCGTGTATCTGGTGTAGCCTACCCAAACACATGAAACCAATTTCAAGGGCTTCCAAGGCCTAGCTGCCTAGGTTTATTTCACCTGCTCTTTTTAAGTGAGCATAGAAGATGTAAGTATACTGCCCTATTCGATTCATGTAAATGGTGTATTCTATTTTCCATTTAACACCATTACTGTCCTATTTAATTCCTGTAAATGGTGTATTCTCCTTTTCAATTAACCCCATTACTGCCCTACTGTCATAGCCCTATAACAATTCAATACATGCTCCACCTTACCAAACCCCAATTCTACATGTGCCTAATTACCTCAAATTATCTATACAACATACTTCCCTGAATTACTGATATATCACATTCTCTTCTGCTCACGTTTACTCTCGAATCCAATTACCGCTCTAGAGGAAATGCCCCGATCGTCTACTTATTGTTGCCTCAAGCGTAAAAACCCCCGACACATATTTATTTCAGTCAATTACCAACCAATACATACTAAAGTATTTTCTGTCTTAGCAATTACGAGATACCATAAACATCACCCTCTTTTTGACCTTTCAAAATTCATCTTAAATACAGAGAACAAAAGGTAAACGTACCACTCCGTCGACAGTAATAACGTGAGATTCAGTGGTCGCCTGCTTTGTTGAAGCTTGGGTTCGTTTCTCCTGCTTCCCTACTGCTCTGTTTCCACGCTTCGGAGTCGTCTTCCTCATTTTTAAAAGGCCCAATTTTACGACGCGGGTTTGTCGCTTGTTCCTTTTCGGTTTCCTACTGTGTTACTTAATTTGAAGGGCATTTGCGGTATTTTATTGGCATTAATTCAGGCGCCCATGTATGGCATAAAGTATTTAGTCATACGGAAGATAAAAACACAATTGGAGTCATACTTTGGGAAAAAACTCATGTCTTTTAGTATTATTCAGTTTTTTCCCTAAAATATACTTTTACTTCATGTAAAGAATTCATGAATGGATAAAAGTGATATTTTGATATTGAGATTAAATTATATTTGGATTGCAAAATCAATTGGAACAAATTATTTGTCTATGAATTAAGAACTTGGTTGTTCTAAGATTATTCGACTAGTATTGAAATACTAGTCGAGATATCAATACGAAGAATGATGGAATTAATTCTAAGAGATTGCATTGTGAATAGTGATGCCTTAAGTAGTTTTAAGAGATACTTTAAGGTCAAAATGTACGAGCTCTAAGATATGTTAGGAGTAGGTCTTAAAGGCTACTCAAAATGAATTGAGTCTAGGCACAGAGATTGCTTAGAGACTTAGTAACGTGACGAAGAACCAAGCTCTAGCACGTGTAACGGTGACTAAGAGCAAGGCTCTAGCACAATGTTGAGTGACTATGAGCAAGGCTCTAGCACAATGTAGAGTGACTAAGAGTAAAACTCTAGCAAAATGTAGAGTGACTAAGGGCAAATACTACTAATGCAAAATAGAATTGAAATTAAAACTTTCTTCAAAATTCTTCATGACACAGATGTGGTTCTAGAGGAGGCTGAACTCTACCAATGTCTATGCACTCTAGAAGAAGGGGATGTTTGGTAAATGGCATTTCAGCCGAAAAATGGTGGTTTGACCACTTTCAGCGTTTTCAATAAGTGAAAAAGTTGTTTAGTAAATAGCTGTTCGGCACTAGCGTTTTTGGACGAAAAGGCTGAAATGAAAACACTGCTAAAACGAGAGTTTTGGGTCAGCGTTTTGAAAAATGACATTTTCAACTAATTTTATGGTCAAACAGCTAAATTACCAAACATCTTTTGACAACCCGCTAATTTATTTCGCTAGTCAAACCCGTTGACTAAATACGCTATTGACAACCCGTTAACATAACCCGCTATCCGCTAACCGCTAACCGCTGAATGACAAACACGCCCGAGCACCAGTGCCCGGGAAAGAACTGCCCCATAGCACCAGTCTCGGGAAAGAACTGCCATAGAACAAAATCAACACTACCAGAAGATAAGAAAAATCCAATTGGATCATAAATATGATCGGACTTCAGTTAAAATAGGTAAAGGTTGAAGTTTTCTTTCTGATTAATTTGACTATATTCAAGGAAGATGACTATTTTAGCTATTTTCATGTAATTTATTTCATATTTGTTGATAAAACATATTTTAACTGCTTTCATAATTCAGAAGTTTCAACCAATTCAGCCATTTCAGTCACTATCTCACCAATTTAAACTGATTCTACCAATTCAAGTAGAGATGGCATCGGGGCGATTCAGGCGTACAGTTATGCATATAATCATACCCGCTCCGTTGGGTAATTTCACCGTCCGTAACCACCCCATCATTATCCAACAGGTAATCTTTATCCAAATCATAATTGACCGAACGAGGAACGGGTATATGTAACTGCGGGTAATAAGTCATTGATATTTTAATATAAAAATTAATATTTTAAAAGGTGAAAAATCAGATCGCCTAGACGACTCTAGACATGAGTTGCAACTTAAAAATTTCGTGTATCCACAAACGCGAGAGAAGACAACCTAAATTAATTCGAACCTAAAAATACTTAAACGAAAAAATAATAAACCAATAAACAAATGTAATAATAACCAAAAGAGAATATAAAAATCTAGGGTAATTTCTAAAAATACGGGAAAAGGCAACGAGTTAGAATTTTTTCTGGTTTCCTAATAACATTATTCGGAAGGAGAGATTCTGATCCAAATGAATTTTTATACGGAGTCATAATTAATAAATAATTAAAAAATGATTTGGAAGTAGTCTTTCCGAACACATTTTTACCTAAGTTTTTTTTAACAATGATGCTACTTGTACACGCCCGTGTACACACCAAAGGTATTTTATTTAAGCACAGACAATTGATTATCATTTTAGTAAAGAGAAAGTTCTGTGACATAGAAAAAGTGAATTGTTTGTGCACAGACAGTTCGGGATCACACACAATTCTCTTTACTAAAATTAAAACCAATTATCTATGCACAGACAAAATACGCTTAACGTTTACACGCGCGTGTAAGTCGGCGTGTAGAAGTAGCATTTTTGGTTTTTAAAATCTTCTACATAGAGAAGCTAGAGACGTGGAGTAGTTAGAGCCTTATTATTATTATTACTAGTACTTCATCCGTGCGATGCACGGTAGAAATTCATCCTAAATAATACAAACTAAATAATACTCCCTCCGGTTCTTATTAAAGTTCCCACTTTCCTTTTTGGGATGTCCCTTATTTAAGTTCACACTTCCATTTTAGGAAACAAAACAGTGCAAAACAGTGCCACACAAGGGAAAATTATACAAATAGGAGACAAACATAAGAAATTTCCAAAAGTAGGACTCCATTCATGCGTAGGATATAAGTACAATCAATTTGACCATTATGCCCTTACTTTTAAAACTCCTGCGCCACGTGTAAACACCCTGCCGCTAACCACTTCCCGCACCCCAAAAACATTAAAAACTTCCTGCACGGCCAGAACTTCACGCCATAACTTCCCAACGGAAAATTCACTTCACCTTCTTCAACCACAACTTCGACCTTCTCCTTCAAAGCAACGCCGGGCAACGCCGCGTGATTACTACAGGCGACGAAGTCAGTGAAGTCAAACGAATGGCGAAGAGAAAGAAGAAATCAGAGGCTCAACACGTTGAAAAAACTGAAGAAGTTGAACAAGGTCAATCTGACAGTGATTTTGAAACAAGGAGCCCTAACAAATCAAAGGCACAAAACTTTGAAAACGTTGAAATTGTTCTTCCGTCTGGTGAAGTAAGTTGTTCGATTCAATTTTGGGAGATTATGATGAAATATGCAACTGAAATTATCTACTTCTCTTACTGTTTACTTCTCATATGAAATTGTCAATAAATGTGTAAGTTATTGAAAATTATTATATGACTACTTGTATTTGACCAAATTATCTACTTCTCTTACTGTTTACTTCATATTTGACCAAATGTAATCAGTTCGTATTTGTAGTCAGTAATAGATTTGGTCCTATTTGTATAAATTTCCATTGATTGTATGAGTATTTCTCTTAGTGACTACTTGTCTTACATATGTCATATTTTATTATATAAGAAATGAATAAAAAAGGACAGAGAGGTAGATATGTGAGGAATTATATGACTTAACTTAGTAGGCTGTATATAGACCCCCCACTATGTGTGTAGTTGGTAGACAGTATATACATGAGATATTGTTAATCATGTTATAAATACTGAATATGTTTTATACCTTATTTGATTTTGTCCATACATGCTTGCAACAGTTAACATATCATTTATTTCATATGACTTAAGATATGAAGCATTTGATGTTAGATTACACAATATATGAGTTGTGCTATAAGATAGTAAATTCAAATTTATAAATTGAGTATTGTTATCCAATTATGCCTTATGATTATAGTACTTATAGAAATTATTAATACTAAAATGTCAGGCAATTGTTAGATCTTGCACAAACCCTATTCTTATGACGAAGAAGAAGTTAAAGTTAAACTGTTATTCAAATGTACATACTGCCACTGAAACCATAAGGAAGCTATTAAAGGAGGACCAACTTGAAGAATTCAGAAAAAGCACATTTGGTGGATTGCTGGAAATAGGTAACCTAGAGTGGATGAATGGACAACTGCTTGTTCTGCTTGTAGAAAACCATGTCAAAAAGGTTAATAAGAAGACTTGGAAAGACCGAATTTACTTTAATATAGGAAATAGGTTGGTAGCTTTTAGAAAGGAACAACTGGCATTAATAACGGGGTTCAAGATGGGAGGAGAGAAACCAATAATACCCACAAATGTAATAGGTGACATATGGAGAAGGTTTTTCAATGGAAGAAGTAATGTTACAAGGGCTGACATAAGTAGAGCTTTTGAAGAGTTCGATAATATACCTGTAGAGAAGCAGCCCTTAGATAGGGTAAAACTGGCTATTCTTGACCTGATTTCCAATTACATAATTGGAAACCAAAAGACAGTGAAATGCCCAGCAATCTACATCAACATGGTAGATAATCTTGATTTAGTGAACCAGTACCCTTGGGGAGATGAAATCTGGGAAGATTTATTGGAAAAAGTGCCTAAGTGGACAGAAAATATTAAAAGGGCCACAAAAGACAGATTCACATTTCCAGGTTTTGTCTTTGCATTGCAAATATGGGCATTTGAAAGTTTCCCAGCTCTTAGAACGGCACATGTTTGCCAGTTAGAGGAAGAAAGGAAAGATTTGTTTCCTAGATTGCTGAAGTGGTCTGCACCGAAGAAAACTAATGTTGCAACACTAGCAGATGTCATATTTCTGAATGAAGAGGTAAGATTGTTTTTAATGTCTGTGTTATATGTAATTTAAATTCACGCTTTATGATGTGCACTAACTAATTGTATGCATAATTTCTTTTTGTACTGCAGTTTGAATATCAGAAAATGGTACCAACTGAAGACGAGCTTAAGAATCCATTGATAAATGCTTCTTATGCAAACAAGGTCAATAAGCCTGTCAGAACAGGTCGTCTTACTTTGAAATGTGGGCTAGCAAAACAGAAAAGAAATGTTTCTGTGGAAGGGAGTAAAGAAGAAAATGGGCATGTTCATGAAAAGGAGTTTGAAGCAGCACAGATTGATTGCCCTAATGAAGAAGATACTGAATTGAAGGAACAAATTGCCAAGGGTCCAACTGCAATTGGATTAAAGAGGTTAAATAGTTTGATTAAAAGAAAAAAAAATGTTGGCAACCAAAGCAGAGATGCAACAATCATGCGTAACATAATGGCTGCAGTGGTGCTCCAATCAAAGAAGATGCAAAAGTTTGAGAGAAGAATGAAAACAATAGAAGATGGAATACAAGAAGTTCTGAAAGGGCAAAAGCAGCAGGCAAAGATGCTGAAAGCTTTAATGCTTAAAAGCACTGAAAATGCAGAAGGTGAAAAAAGCGAAGAAGAAATCCATGTGCAGATTCATGAAGCATCGGAAGGAGGAATAGATAAATCAATTTTGGTCTCAGATATGCCAAGTTTTGACCTACATCTGGATCTAACACAGAAAGAGAAGGAAAGAACAATAGAAAATAATGAAGCTGCTCTAGGCGGTGAGGATGATGCGGAAGGTCTAGGAAGTGAGGAGGCAGAAGGTCTAGGAAGTGAGGAGGCAGAAGGTCTAGGAAGTGAGGAGGCAGAAGGTGGTATAGGCAGTGAGATGGCTGAAGGTCTAGACATTGAGGATAAGAAAGAACTTCGAAGTGAGGATGCAAATCCCATATGTGCCCAAAAAGAGAATTCAGCAATCTATGAAGATGACATGATACTCACTCCTGCTCAAGCAAGCATAAACACACAAGAGTTGGAAATGCATGTTGACAGTGCCATTCATAATGTCATTAAGGACTTGAAGCAAACAAAGGTAATTGCTATTTGTGTAATAAATTTATTTATGTAATGATTGACTTGACCATTTTTTATTATGTTATTATAGGAACATGAAGCAATGACTGTTGATGCTGGTGATTCAAAAGAAACAACAACTCCTGAACAAGATGGAGAACAGAACATTGAAGCAGACAGTGAATCACATAAATGTGATGAAAGAAATAAAGAGAAAGGACAACAAGAGAACATGGATGCTCACAATTCTAAAGATAAGGTAAGTAGTTACTTTAAATTTCAAAAGTTCAAAATGAAAGTAGAATAGACAACATGATTGATAAAGTGAATTTTTGAACTGATGAGGAAGTTGTAAATGCATAGGCTGGACATAAAGTTCAAATTGCAGAAGAAGATAAGGGCATTAAAAGGTCAAAAAGGGCTGCTAGGAGTCCTGATAGATACACTCCTAACCCCACAACAGAAATGAAGAAAAGGAAAATGGAAAAGGCATTAAAAAAAATAAATGAAACACAAGTTTCTGAGAAGAGTACAGTTGAAGGACCATTCAGTGAGGATCCAAAGCAAATGCCACCGACAGAGGACTTGGATAAGGTAAAAGAATTTGTGATGGAGGGCCTGGTAAAAAACCATTCAAGTAATGTCCCCAAAAAGTACAAAAGAAAACATGAAGAACTAGTTGAATGCAAGTTTGGTATACAATTAGATCATTTCACCATACCAACAAAGACATGGATTTATGACCTCTTCACAAATGAACGTTGGTTGTCTGACATCGTAAGTTTATATCAACATATGTCACATGTAAATTATAATAATATGATGCATACAAATCAATAATTAATTGATTTTGTTACTTTTTTCAGCATATTGCAGTGGCATTTTATTACCTGGCGGTGAAAAGAAAACAATACCAAATCAAGCAAAAATATGCCACAACAGACCCATTATTTATTGGGGTGATGAAGTTGAAGTGTGAAATGGTCACTAATGACAAAATAACAATGACTGAGGCAGCTTCTAATAGAAACATAATGAACACAATGCTTGGATCAAATGGGCTGCCATGGGAAGAAGCTGACTTTGTATACATGCCACTAAACATAGGGATGCACTGGATACTCTTGGTGTTGGACATTAATGGAAAACGTATCAGAGTCTATGACTCCCTAAAGAGAAGAGGAGATTCCTTGGCAACGATGAGGGCATTCCTTCCTTGCTTGGAGACCTTCTTACCAAGAGTAATGGAGAGGTTGGGAGTTTATGATAAAAGACCGAATGCATAAATCGGAAAGGGAAAAATTCGTTTAGATATAGTCCGTAATTGTCCACAACAAGATGATGGGTATGTCATGTTATAATTTAACTATTCTTCACATATATGAATACATCATAAATGTTTAACTTCATATTGAATACTTATGCATTTACAGGGGCAATTGTGGTGTCTTTATTATCAAATTTGCTGAGTTTCTCATGATGGACAAAGATGTGAGTGAAGTTTCAAAGCAAGACATAGAGATGTACCGACAAAAGATGACGACAGAGCTACTGATGTATGCATCACGAAGGCAGTAGTTGGACTAGATGCTTTGTAATAAGTATTTTGTTGGGAACATAAATATTTCTGAAATTTCTTTGTTTTGGTCATTAAGTATTGTTACTAAGTATTCAAGACAGTTGGTTTGACTATGTGTAATCTACATGTTTAGCAACATATGTGATGCTTGTTCGCTTTTAGCCTCTGTTTAATGTGAAGTTGTTTTGCGAAATCTGGTTAAAGTATTTCATAAAGTCCATATTTGGACAGTAATTAGTCATTAATATCTCAGTTCTACACATTAAAAATTCAAGTCATATACGTTACATTTCAATGACATTTATTTTCTGAGAATTTGATTTCTCAAAAATCTTACGCAAGAATATTCTTCATGATGTCTCATAATACCATCCAGCTATGAAGATTGTTGAACATGTGAGGAAGAAGCTTACAATAACACAATAGTGAACTTCCTTGGTGCTATTGTTCAGTTATGTGTGTAACTAATTTTAGTGTCCATGCAAAAGTAAGGTCTCTGATAGTTGAATCATACTAGTAAAGAAGAAAGACAAAACGCAAGATATAATTACAGATGTCACTTTTAAAGATTCACTAACAAAGAGTGTAATTATGGTCTTCGTGTAGACATTACGTACTACATAAGTAGACAATAATGTTCATCACAGCAACAACTTGGTTGCATTTTAACAATCAATAAAGTCAGTATGAATAACAAAAGAACATAAAACTATGAAGCACAGACTGGGATAGGATTTCTGCAAGACTTCTTATTGTGGCCGCCTTTCTTACACCGTGTACACCGCTGCTTGGAACCAAACTCTCCAATTGAAGGAATACGCTTCTTCTTAGGTCTACCCGGTTGGCGTGTGAGGCACGTAGGTGGCTTGCAGATTTCAGATGCCACAGAGGCAGGAACACCCCAATCACAACGAGAACCAAGAGGGTGAACTTCGCCTATATAAGCAGCAACCCACTCACGTGTGAAATAAAACTTTGAGATGTAATCATAGCACGATAAACCTCGACGATGACCTACAACCGCAACTCCATGTACACATATAAAGTGATCAAGTTGAAATTCACAACATGAGCATGTCTTGTCTTTCAAATTAACAACAAAGCTTCTCGATGTTTTGTCCACCACTTCAAATTCATATTGACTAGCAGGATTGACCTAAAACAAGGAAAAAATTGTTAACAGTAGTTACAATTAAAGCATTAGTGTAGAAAGATGATGTGAACAAAAAGATAACAATGCACTAAAAGGCAGAAGGTAAGAACGAAGTTGACAGTTACACTCATAAGAGATGCCTCAGCATGATATGAACGAAGTTGAGATTCAAAATGGGCAGACAGAATTGTTTTACAACTTGATGAAAAATCACGACGTTCACAAAACCATTTTTGCATCCTTCCCTGCAAGAAGTCTATCAGTTTTGCTATAGGATACTCACGAGGCACACGGTCCACTGAATTCACTGACTCGGCGTTGTTAGATGTCATTATAGAATACCTAGAACGAGTAGCAAAACAGCGAGCCCATTTCTCAACACCTATTTCATTCAAATAATCACGGATACGAGGATCTTCTGCATCTAATAAAGCCATATACTCTTCAAATTGAGTAGGAGTGGCAGCCCTAACAGCTTGATTAAACTTCCATGCAAGACCTGTAGTAGAGCCCTTGAACTTTGATCTAATATTTCCTAGGATATGGTATGCACAGTAGCCATGTTCAGCATGCGGAAACACCACTTTTGCTGCATGTATAATACCATCGTGACGATCTGAAACAATATACAAGTCCTCCCTATATGAAAGACACTCCTTCAGTTTCATAAAAAACCAAGTCTATGTTTTCCTTCGCTCAGTATCACACACACCAAAAGCCAAAGGGAAAATCTGGTTGTTAGAATCTTGAGCACATGCAGTCAATAGAGTACCCTTGTAATACGCTTTCATAAATGAGCCATCAATTATAAGAACCGGAACAAAATGCTTCCAGCCTTGAATCCATGCATTCAACGACATGAAGAAAGACTTGAACCGATTATGTGCCCCAACATCTAACAAAATCAATGAACCAGGATGCTTCTTTCTAAGAACATAAGCAATGGAGGGTAACAATTGATATGATTGCTCATCTGAACCCATCAACTTTTCTTGAGCTTTCTTGTTTGCAAGCCAAGCTTTCTTGTAAGGTATAGTCAAACCATAATCTCTATTTAAATCAACAATAATGTCTTTCGGAGCATAAGGTTTTCTAGATGCATCCGCATATCTGTGTTTGATGAGTTCAGCAATAATTTCTGTGGTAGCTTGGTGGTGGGGACCTTGTCTCACATCAAGTGAGCATGTATGCACAGAATCAAATCTGGAAGTTGTATAACATTAAGGAGTCATTAAAAAGACAGTGATTAGACAATAAATTAAAAATAGTACAAAATCAGATTGTAAATGTTCAGTTGAGTAACATAAATGAATAAATTACCTTCTTATTTGAAACATTTGACATCCACTCAACCTCACTGCACGTACAGCCCAATCACAATTCTCATCATCAACACAAACAACATGTAAGACTTTTCTAGTTGATGTCCTTGTTTGATATTGGAAAAGATTTAAAATGGCATATATCTTCAAATGATGGGCTAATGATTTCTTATCCTGATAGATAGCATCTTTAGCAATACGAGTAGGATGAAAGTGACAAATTACATGAATATCTTGAAAATCATGAAAATGGTCTAAATCAAAGTATTCATTAATAGCAAGATCTTCACTGCCTGAAGATGTAGGTGAAGAAACTGCATTGCTAGAACCAGAAATGTGTGTAGGTAATAGATTTGTATCATCACACTGAACTGAATTATCATCATTCGTAGCATACATATCCAAAGACATATCTTCAGTTTGAGGAGAAGAAATATAAAATGTGTGATGATGCATGATAGAAGTGTCTTCAAGATCATCAAATTCACCATTTGCAGCCACATTTAAATCAAATGCAGGAAGTTGTGAAGAGAAGTGGGAAGCAGTAGAAACAGAGAGTGGAAATAACTCAACACACAAAGGATACTTGGTGATGGGGTTATGGGACCAGGCCCAGAGCCTAATCGGCCCAGGCCCCGAACTTGGACCAGTGGGCCCAAGCCCAGCAACCTAGAGCTCGAGTCGGCCCAACCAATCAGGGCAATCAAGGAGCGGAAGCCCAAGAGAGCCTGTCGACCAGCCCAGCGGGGAGCCTGCCTTCCAGCCCAGCGGGGAGCCTGCCTTCCAGCCCAGTGGGGAGCCTGCCTTCCAGCCCAGTGGGGAGCCTGCCTTCCAGCCCAGTGGGGAGCCTGCCTTTCAGCCCAGCTGGGAGCCTGCGGTCCAGCCCAACCGGAAGCCTGCCTTCCAGCCCAACTGGGAGCCTGTGGTCCAGCCTACCCGGGAGCCTGCCTTCCAGTCCAGTGGAGAGCCTGCCTTCCAGCCCAGTGGGGAGCCTGCCTTCCAGTCTAGCCAGGAGCCTGCCGACCACCAGTCCAGCTAGGAGCCTGCGGTCCAGCCCAACTGGGAGCCTGCGGTCCAGCCTACCCGGGAGCCTGCCTCCAGTCCGGTCAGAAGCCTTCCTCCAGCCTAGCGGGAAGCCCACCGTCCAGTCCAGCAGGAGGGAGCTCAAGCGTCCAGCCTGCCAGCCAGACTGACCTGCCAGCCAGGAAGAGTAACGGCCAACAATCAATGCGCGACTTAATTATGTGTTTAATTCTGTATTAACGTTGTAATTAATTTAGTCATTATTATGTTCGGCAGTTACCAATTGTAATCGCCTATAAAAGGCAATTCGAATTTCAAATACAGATATGCTATTTCTGGCTAACTTTCCATATTCGTACTTTCCTAATTCTTGCTTGAGTGTCGTACGTAGCTTTCCTAAAAGCCTACGAGCGTCCTATTTTGGACCAACATTGGTGCTTTCATTGAGAGACAAACGAAAATGATTGGCTGCGTGAAGTGCCCTGATGGTCTTGGTGAGCCCCTGCAAGATAGACAAACGAAAATGTGAGGGGGTTCAGGGATAAACACAATCCACACCAAAACGTGATCAACCTACCTCGATATGTGCCCGGATAGAACCCTCCAAGAGGGGATGAAACTCTTGGGAAGTCGCACAGGTGAGGTCGCCTGGTGGGAGGATTGATGAAGCATAATCCATGACCGGGAAGCCTTCATGCATAATTGAGGCACTCGAAGATGGGAAGGCGTAAGTAACTGTATGCTGGGTGTCATGGCTGCTCCGTTCGGCCATCCTCTCATCTGCACCCTCATATACCTGCTCAGCGGAAGGAAACTTGGGGGCGACCTTGGCCTTCTTCGAGACTCGTTCCCCTCGGCCCGGGGAGGAGGCTCCGCGCTCTTTCCCCGCAACCGTCTTGGGGGCCACATCAGCAACGGCGGGGCAGGGCCCCTCCTCCTCCTCCTCATCGGACCCATCCAATTGGACTAGCAGATCGACGAGTCCGCCCTTGTGCTTCTCCTGCACTGGCGTAGTTGGCCGAGGCCCGAAGGTAACTCTCACCCTTCTTGGAGGGGGGGCTCCGTGCCCTTTCCCCTTTGCAGCCGTTGCTGCCACAGGAACGACGACTTGTTGAGGCTCCTCCTCTTCATCAGATTCCGCCTCAACAACAAGCTTCTCAGGCACAGCTGCGGAAGAAAAATGTGAGGATAAGCAGGATAAAATACAAAGTAGCAAACATAGACCAGACAGATGACAGTCACCTAAATATGAGCTGATGGAGTGGGGACCGCCTGCGGACAATATCTCGATGGAGGACTTGAGACCAGGGGAGAGAGCGACCCGGTCACACTTCCGAACCCGTTCACCCCACCGAGGCAGAGGCGACAGGAGGTTGGGGTCGGATACCCATATCCATCTCTTCTTCCACCCTTTCCCTGAACGGGGGTAACCCGATCGAAACAGTTTGCTCACCGGCCTCTGGGAGAGTAAGGCGAAAAAGCTAGAAGCACGCCACTGGAAGCAGCTGAAAAACAGATCAATCGTGGGTGTGAGGCCCACATCCTCACACCGCGCCACAAAAGCGGCAACGAACATATGAGCCGCCGGAGCCAATTGACCCGGGGCCACACCCAAAAAGTGAAGGAACCGAACCAGGAAGGGGTGCAGTGGCACGACCATCCCTAACTCCAGTGAGCGGATATGGACCCCGAAATAGGGGGCTGGTGGATCGCTCAATACGTCGGTGGCCACCGGAGGTTCCAACAAACAATTATCACCAATCAGACTATATGCTACGGCGAGGTCCCCTTCTGTGACACGAGAAGGGAGATCCGGTATTCCGCTGCTATCAAGGTCCCACCAGAAATCCAAGTCCACCCGAGTATCAGAATCATCGTCAGAGTCTGGTACGTTCACAGGTTGGATGCACGCTCTGTCTGGAACATCGAGGGGTCGTCCATCAGAAGTAGCAACCCGTCTAGCTGGAGCCAACTCGGTGAGAACATCAGCTGGCTGCCCAGTAGTAGCACCTGCATGCATACGGGGCCGAGGGCCGTGGCTGACCCGCATGGGTCTCGCAGCTGCCCCACGCTCTACTTCGATGTCAGCCGATAATCCCAAAGCCACATGACCGTTATTTTCATAAGCAGAGCGCCCATCGCCTTGCATTTTTCACACTGGGAAGAGAAGACCGGATCTGCAAAAAAAAAAAACGTAAGATAAGTTCAATTTCCAAGAATTTTCACCAAGGGATGCGGGATGAAGATCTTGGGAAACAAACTTCGGAGGTCCAATTCCCCCGGAACCCGGTCACCCGCACGTTAGCATGAACAATAGGGTGGCCTCCGGATTCTAGAAACCGCGCCAGCCAAGCATGGGGGACCAGACCTATCGGCCAGACTCGCCGGACTGCAGGGGCGGTGTCGCAGGCGGCGAGTGACGCAGGACAAGCATTGGGCGCGGCAGGGGCCGGCCTGTGGAATCGGTGAACCACACACGGCGTCCAACCAAATTGACAGCTAAGCCGGCAAAAAAGGGGACGGTGCCGCCCAAATTGGACCCGGAGGACCACTTGGCCGCTCGGCTTCCTAGCCAACGACGGCTGGCAGCGCCCAGCCTGAGAGCGCCTGGTCGCCCGCCCGCCTGGCCACCAGCCTCCTGGGACGGTGCCGCCCAAATTGGACCCGGAGGACGACTTGGCCGCTCGGCTTCTTAGCCAACGACGGCTGGCAGCGCCCGGCCTGAGGGCACCTGGTCGCCCGCCCGCCTGGCCACCAGCCTCCGGGGGGGGCCGCTCATCCCTGAAGATTGCGCCGGCCACAACAAGATCCAAGACCCGCCGGCCAATTTCGCTGGACGCCTGGACTGTCGGGGACGTCGGCAACCGGCGGGTGGCGCGAGACAGCCGCTTGGCACAGCAGGGGCCGACCCAAGAGCCGCCACGAGGGAAACAGCGGGCAACCCCGTCGGCCGGTTGACTGCGGCACTGCGCGACGCGAGGGAGACGGACGCGAGGAAGACGGACGCAGGAGAGAGAGGAAAGAGAAGAAAGGAAAGAAAAAAAAGGAAAGAAAAAAGAAAGGAAAGAAAAGAAAAGGAAAGAAAAAAGAAGGAAAGAAAAGAAAAGGAAAGAAAAGAAAAGGAAGGAAAAATGAAATAAAGTCCAAAAATAATTTATGAAGTAATAAGAATGAATTTCAGGGATTTTTTGAAGCTGACCTGGATCCTGAAGTCTGGGAGAAAACTTGCTGCTGGAGTGCTAGAACGCTAAGGGAATTAATTTGGGGCCTTTTAAAGTTGGATGCCTTATTCGAAATTTGGAAATCTCCATAAATTGTGGGATTGATAGAATCCACAATTATGACTCCCTGATATGTGAATATTTTTTAATAGGCAGCTGACCTGAACTACTCCCTCTCAGCCGAGTCTACTACTCGACTGAGGGAGTGGGGGACTCGTGATGGGGTTATGGGACCAGGCCCAGGCCCCGAACTTGGACCAGCGGGCCCAAGCCCAGCAACCTAGAGCTCGAGTCGGCCCAACCAATCAGGGCAATCAAGGAGCGGAAGCCCAAGAGAGCCTGTCGACCAGCCCAGCGGGGAGCCTGCCTTCCAGCCCAGTGGGGAGCCTGCCTTCCAGCCCAGTGGGGAGCCTGCCTTCCAGCCCAGCTGGGAGCCTGCGGTCCAGCCCAACCGGAAGCCTGCCTTCCAGCCCAACTGGGAGCCTGTGGTCCAGCCTACCCGGGAGCCTGCCTTCCAGCCCAGTGGGGAGCCTGCCTTCCAGTCCAGTGGGGAGCCTGCCTTCCAGTCTAGCCAGGAGCCTGCCAACCACCAGTCCAGCTAAGAGCCTGCGGTCCAGCCCAACTGGGAGCCTGCGGTCCAGCCTACCCGGGAGCCTGCCTCCAGTCCGGTCAGAAGCCTTCCTCCAGCCTAGCGGGAAGCCCACCGTCCAGTCCAGCAGGAGGGAGCTCAAGCGTCCAGCCTGCCAGCCAGACTGACCTGCCAGCCAGGAAGAGTAACGGCCAACAATCAATGCGCGAATTAATTATGTGTTTAATTCTGTATTAACGTTGTAATTAATTTAGTCATTATTATGTTCGGCAGTTACCAATTGTAATCGCCTATAAAAGGCAATTCGAATTTCAAATACAGATATGCTATTTCTGGCTAACTTTCCATATTCGTACTTTCCTAATTCTTGCTTGAGTGTCGTACGTAGCTTTCCTAAAAGCCTACGAGCGTCCTATTTTGGACCAACACTTGGCATATTCAGGTTGTGATTTTTTAAGAGCCAAATAAAAGCACAAACTGTAATCATCATTAACAACCACTGGAGGAGGACATTCTTCAACCAAATAAGTAATTTTGATCCGTTCATTCGCAGCAAAAGCATCAATGCATGAATAGACCAAAGCAATAAATCGAATATACAATGTCTCATCCGGAACTATGAGACCACAAGTTCTTTTATTACAGAAAACGTGGGAATCATTCCAACTTCCATCCACCTTTAACATAAGCAACATTTTAATCTGGAAAAATACAGAGAAATAAATTCAAATACAAAGTTCATCACATAATACAGTCATGTGAATATGTAACTGTGTGATTAGAAAATAGATCCATATATAATATATTTATGTCTGAATAAAGAAATGCAAAAACAAATAATAACACAAGCAACAACAAAATAGTAATAAGTTGTAAGTGAAAGGTATAAGAACACAACACAGAACTAAATTAAAGTCAGACTTATAAGAACAAAAACAGTAAACTAATCAACATATTGAAGATCAAAAGGTATTGATGCAGAAGAATGTCGAAGTACAACATACAAAAGTGATGAAACAAAGACAAAAAATTCGAAGTGCTGTTCAGATTTGCACCCATCTTCTTGTCTGCAGCGTTGTGGAGGTCGATGCCCTAAACACCACCTCTGGTATCCCGCTGGTCTCCTTCGCAGCTAGAGGATCGAACTTGGGCCACTCCATAGCCATCTGACTCGGTCGCTCAAGCTTAACCTTGAACATCCACCATTAATGGCAGCCAAAGGCTTCAGGATTAATGGCAGCCAACAGCTTCAGGAGTGACAGAACGCGAACCAGTGCACCCATATGGATACAGAAATCTCACGCAGACCAGAAGCCTCATCGTCACCTAAGCGAGCATCGCCGGTGCTGCCGGAGTCCTGACAACATCGCTTCCGGTCGTTGCACTCTACCGCTGGGTCCGCTTGAGGAATGTACTAGTCTCAGCCGGAGGAAGCCTCCCCGCTGGTACTGCCTGAGACGGCCTCGCCGCCATCTTCCTCGGTAGCTATGGACTCCCTCCTGGATAAACTGTGCTAATTGGGTCTTGGCCGCAGGCAAGGCTGTCCACATGCTAGACATGAAAGGTGGCTGAATCTTGGCAGCAGCTTGCCATCAACTAGGTCAAAATTATTGGGATGCTACTCAATGAGTCAAAAGGTCCAATTCCTAGTTTGTGCACAGGTCCATTACTTTAGCCTAGCTCGATTCAAAAGCTAAGTGTCTAAACTCCTTCCATTTATTAATATTCAGTAATAAATTTCATAAAAAGACGTACAAAAAAATCATAAAATGGAATATTTTAATAATATAGCACCAAACTTCAATCTCGAGGGGCGAGTCAACCGTTAAAAGATCCCCAAAAGCGCGCATCTGACGGATTTGAACTACGAACTTGAGTGACGAGTTGAGCTATATTATTAGTTTATTATCATTATTTTCTCAAATAGTGTGTATTTTTTGACATTGAAAAAATGGACTTATGAATTCCGAGCACTCGCGTACACCGGAAGAGAGCTAAAATCTTGCACCACCGGGTCACGTCAAACGAGTGTGGATAGTAAGCTCCCAATCCAAATGTTATCAAATGCATACTCTAGTTTCTATGTTTTGTATGAGTTATGTGTGCCCTCTAGCTATCGGAAATGAACTGCAATCCCCGACGGTAGGTTCAATCCTTTATGCGCGCCACGCTCCAACTAAGCATAGAAACCTAGCTTGAGCTCCAGCTTGAAAATTTGAGGCCACTCAATGTAGACCCAAATCCAATAGCGAAATTATAAGCTCAAGAAATTATAACAATTTATTTAAATGCATAGGTGCAACTAAATGATGACATCATATCGCCCACTTAGCCGTTTCTCCTGGTCATCTGTATTTGATGGCTTGGACTTCTTATAGGCCTCTCGACCACACGTCTCGGTCACTTTATTTGATGACCCAGACATCATATCATGGACGGTCACTCGACCTATCTCTTAGTCATCTTTATTTGATAACTAGGACTACCTATCATGCTGAGCTACGCACATACGAGGACCGATCTTGGCCATCCCCTTAGCAGATGCCGACTGTTGCAGTCCATGCCCAGGCCGAAGGGTTCACCCCTTTTGCTTCATTTTGGGGGCATCCGGTGTACTCTTTTTCCCTCATTATGATTTTTTCCCACAGAGTTTTTTCCTAATGAGGTTTTTAACGAAGCATCTCCCCAACGTGGACAAAAGGTGTCGACCCTCGGTCCCTATTGAAGACATCACGAGACATGCACCACTCTACTCCTCTTCACCTCACTACATTCACCTTAAGGAGTGGGGGGCTGGAAGAGCGGGGGACTTAGCGCCTCAAATTTTTTCACGAAGTTTACTCACCAGACGACGACAGATCAGCACACAGTTCTACTCCCTTTCGCCTCGAGTACTCTCGACTCAGGGAGTGGGGGACTCCTGATAGAGTATATAGACTCGGACCTCCGGGTCTCATGACTATTGGGCCCTGACAGCGGCCCATTCACGCTTATCGGATGTCATTTATATCATTTGTATGTACTAGATTAGTCTTTTATGTAGTTGGGCCTATCGGGCCTATATTAGCGGTCCGGCCCATTATTTGTCTATTTATACTCCCTTTGGGAGACTTGTAACCCTAGTTCTTAATTCATACTCCATACAAACATTCTATTATTCATCATCTTCTTCCCTCTCTTGAGCTCAAATCTCCCCTAAATTATATAGATTGGATACCCTATAATCCATTAGTAGATATATTTGATTCAGTATAAAAAGATTGTCGATTCCATGCAAATATTATATATACTCATTTCAATATGACATAATGCTCATTTTTGTGCTGATTTGGAAGTAGTAAAAAAATTATATACTTGTATTTAAATCAATTCAAACCAAAGAACTACTATGTATTTATGCAAAATAAATGATACATAGTAAATACTATATTCAAGTGCAGCAAAGATAATTAAATTTCCTTTAAGAAATGAACGAAAATTCTCTTTGGAAATTTTAGGAACCTTTGGTGGCATCACTATTAGTGAAATAAAGAGATGTAGATGTTTCAGTCGGATTTTCATTCCCTTTAATGTTTTAAAAATTCAATTGAGACAATCATTTAAATAAAGAAAAAAATGGAAGAGGCATGTGCACTGTGCAGGTCCCCGTAGCATGAATACTCAACGGGAGCTGAGAGAAAACATGAAAGTTAAATGCATCTATCACAATTAGACTGAAACTTGTAAAGAATCACAAATTTATTCGGTTATACCATGCACAAGGTTTACCATAAAATTTGACCTAGCTAGATTGCACGAAAAACTGATTGCCAAAGCAACTATCAATATATTTATTTGATGATTTTTTGTAAGAATTAGATGACAAATAAAATAATTATAGCAATTTCTATGTTTTAAAGCAAAAATTTGCCAAAAAAAAGAAGAAAAAAAGCAAAAAATCACGTTTGCCCCACCTCTTAGGCTCAATTCCATTCGAATTACTCAATTCCAAATCTATTTTTTTACTCTCACGAGTCTAGCTGGTTCCATCAGAGCTTAGAAATTTCAACGTTATCTATAAATAATGTAGCTGGCTCTCAATTCAATTGCTAATTTGGAACATTCATTCATAGTTATAGTTAGTCTGCAACTTGCTCCACCCAATAATGCTACTAGTAGTCATATAATGTTTGCTGGCCATAATGTTAAGCATTTATTATTATTTGTCGTCTAACAATAACTTGTGAAGAGTGATATGTTTATATGAGGATTTAGAGTGTTATTGCGTAAATATGAGTAAAAATAGCTTCTAAATAAGATTGAAGACTAACAAACTTCAAAAACTCTGATCGTGTCGTATGAAATTAAAGGGAGTAATGAATCTAATAATGGATTGAGCTAGGCATATCTTTTAGGTGATTGTTGAGGTATGTTTGTTATTTGAGTTCACCTAAAAAAGAATTAATATTATGATGATTACGTTGTTTTTGTTCATAGTAAAAATTACAAATATTACCGGCAGTTTATTACTACGTACTTTTTACTTATGCTGCATTACTAGTAGAGAATGTTATTTCGGGGTTAAAGTACCTACTAGTGGATGTGTACTATGGAGTTATTAAATCTTTTTGCTTGATAGTTGATGTCTATTTTAATCCTTTATTTATGTTTTTGTTATGTTTAAACTTAATGTTTGCACTTGGATATTTTTTTGATATTTGAACATTGGGATATCATTATGTATAATGTAATGGCCAGCACCCACTCCAGTGCAGCTGAAGTCCTTGGATCCGCCCCCCTTTCGGCCGGGCCTTTTTCTGGACCCATGTTCATCGGATCACCGGGAGTCTCCTCTACTCTCTCACCTCCTCGGACCACTGTGGGCAGTACAGCCGGTTCCCCCTTGGCAGACCTGGTACACAACATCTCTCATGAGGCTACTAATGTCACCAATATTGTTACCGCAAAGCTCCTCGCATGGAAGACTATACTACTTGGCGTACCCAGTTTGAGTCCTTTCTTGTCTCACAAGGTCTTCTTGGCATGGTTGACGGCTCCATTCAGGTACCTCCTTCTTATTCCATAGATATGCTCAACCGTCAAATTCACAAGCCCGCTTTTTCTATTTGGCTACGAATTGATCAAACAATTCGCTCATGGTTATTTGCCACTCTTTCTCGTGATGTTCTCATTGATGTTCGGGATTTAAAACACCCTTGTGAAATTTGGGAACGGTTAGAGTCTCGGTTTATGTCAGTCAGTTTGGCCAGATCTATGGAATTAAAGCGCTTATTTTCTCAAATTAAAAAGAAACCTGATCAATCTATGAATAATTATTTACGGGAGATTAAAATTTTGGTTGATGATCTTGCTACAATTAATTGCCCTGTCCCTCCTCGTGAAGTGCTCAAAACTACTATTAAGGGGTTGGGACCTGAGTATGAGTCCCTGTTCACCACTGTCTCGCTTTCCCCCCAAAATTTTCCTTTTGAGACCCTACGCAATCATCTTCTTGAGCTAGAGCAGCGGGTTCTCTACCTTCGCTCCCACGAGTAATCATCAATGCACCAGGCCTTCGGTGCTATTGCCACGGGGTTCCAGCCGGTGGGCCAGCAGCCGCAGGGACCTCAATAGCCGGGAACACATCAGCAGCGTCCACACGGCCAGCCACAACGCGGCCGCGGTCGTGGCAGGGGACGCGGTGGTCGTGGACGAGGACAGCAGGGGGTTCAATATGGGCAGCCCATGTATTGGTATCCGCAGCAGGGCCAGCCGGGCTATGCCCCGACAGGGGGTGCTCCTTCGGTTCCAGCCAGGTATTCTTCACATGCAGGGGGTGTGCCGACTACGGGTACTGTTATTTGTAATTCTGCTATGTCACATTTAAATATTAATCCATTGCATGTTGGTGTTACTAATTCCAGTTCTACAGGCTTACCATCAGACGGGGGTATTCTTGAATCTGTTCCTCATCCCGTTATGTGTCAAATTTGCTTTTCTACAGGTCATTCTGCGGTTACTTGTCCCTCTCGCTTCACTCAGCCGTCCAGTCCAGCTCTGTTGACTACTCCTGGAGAGTCTAACCCCGCTTTATGGTATCCTTATTCGGGGGCCTCAGCTCACATGACTGCATCCGAAGGTATTTTACAAAATAAATCTGTTTACATTGGCTATAATTCTGTTAGTGTTGCTAATGGTGCCCATTTATCCAGTTGTCATGTTGGTGATGTTGCATTACCTTCTTCTGGTCGTTCTCTCACCCTAAAATCTGCTTATCATGTGCCTCAGTTAAAATATAATTTAATTTCAATTCAAAGACTTTGCGCAGATAATAACTGTACTCTCATTTTTGATAAAAATTCTTTTTTTATTAAGGACAAAGCCTCGGGGGCAACTCTTCTGCGAGTTTCCAGTAGTGGACCACTCTATCCTCTGCATCTGCCATCATCTCCATCCTTAGTTTTAGCTTCGGTTTTAGCTTCTGGCCCTATGTGGCACCGTAGATTAGGTCACTGTGGAGATAGTATTTTGCAATTTCTTAAACGTCGACAATTCTTATGTAGTCACTCCTAGGGTTGTAAACGAATCGAATAATTTTGATTCGATTCGTGATTCGAATTCGAAAATGCCGATTTGAATTCGAGTAAGTAGAATACGAATACGAATACGAATCTATTTTTTGATTCGAATACTTTACGAATACGAATACAAATACTATGATATTCGATTCGAATAATATTCGAATATATTCGAATTATATATATATATTTATATATTTATATATTCATATATTCATACAATATATACTACTTCTTATGAATACATATAGTTCAATGTAAAAATATTAATAACAAAATATTCATGTAAATATTTTGCATATTTTAATTTAAAAATTCTTACTTTACCAGGTCAAAATAGCTTTTTCTACAATTAAAATTCTCCGTTGATTTATCTATATTGATATTAAATTTGAAGTGACTTCTATAAATGAATTTTGTTTCCTATAAAATATGTAATATGAAAATTTGTTAAAAGGGGCAAACTAACATCATAGTTTTAATTATTTTCACAAATTAACTTTAATTTTTTTGAATTCGAATATTCGAATTCGATTCGAAAAAGATTCGAATATATCAAACGAATCGAATACGAATACAAATTAAGATTCGAATTTTAAACGAATACGAATATGAATATTCGATAATTATACGAATACAAATAATATTATCAAGTATTCGGTTTGATCCGATTCGTTTACAACCCTAACTTACTCCCCTTTTACTCATGATTGTGTTGCTTGCCGATTAGGAAAATCACAACGATTGCCCTTTATGGATGCTAGTCATCATTCTTCTTTTCCATTACAAATTATTCATTCTGATGTGTGACAGTCTCCAATTTATTCTAATTTGGGCTTCAAGTACTATGTTTGCTTCATTGATGATTATTCTCGATTTACTTGGATTTTTATCCCATGTGTCACAAAAGTGAAGTTTTCACACACTTTAAGAATTTTAAAGCTTTGGCTAAAAATCTTTTTAATCATAAACTTAAAATTTTTCAAAGTGATGGGGGAGGCGAATTTGTTAATCATAATATGCAGCAATTTTTCTCAGCTAATGGAATTTATTTTCAAAAATCTTGTCCTGACACACCTGAACAAAATGGGGTGGCTGAGAGAAAACACCGTCATCTTCTTGAATTAACTCGAACTATGCTTCTTGAAGACTCAGTTCCAAGTCACTATTGGGTTGATGCAATTTTTACAGCTGCATATATCATTAACAGACTACCCCCCCCCCCCCCCCCCCCCACATTAAAGGGATTTTCTCCATAACAAAAACTTTTTCACCGTGTTCCTGACTACTCTTTTATGCGTGTGTTTGGGTCAACATGTTATCCGAATTTTTCGGCCACCTCAGCTAATAAACTTTCACCTAGGTCTGTTCAATGTGTTTTTCTTGGCTATGCACCGAGGTACAAGGGCTATCATTGTTTGGATCCTACTACAGGCTGTGTGTATGTTAGTCGTCATGTAAGGTTTCACGAGGATACATATCCCTTTAAAACCATTAGGCAGCCTATTCCATCTCCTTCCCCTAACCGACCATCCCCTATGGCTCTTACCGACACCTCACCCACACCATCTGCTCCAACTTCACTCGTTCCCCAGCCCTCAGCCGCAGGACAACTTCACTCGTTCCCCAGCTCTCCACCGCCCTTCTTGCATTCTACCACCAGCACGCCTTCCCTATCCCACCCATTGTTGTCCTCTTCCCCTTCCCCGTCAACCTGCTCCACCCCGACATCCTTAACCTTGAGTCCAACCCCTTGACAATAGGACAACCACTCCCAATTCCTATTCCCATCCCAACTCTTCCCACACCGAAACCAGCCCTCCTTCATCCGCCTCCATTGCGCCCCCGATGGTCCTCAATCAACATCCAATGCAAACTCGTGCCAAAGCGGGAATTTTCAAACCTAAAACCATTTTTAATCTCAGTACAGTTGTTATTCCTGCGGATCCTACTTGTTTTACTGAGGCTAATAAACATTTAAAATGGCGGGAAGCAATGGTTGATGAATTTAATGCCCTCATTAATAATAATACTTGGGATCTGGTGTCCTTTAACAATACTAAGAATATTGTTGGCTGTAAGTGGATTTATAAAACGAAATATCATTTTGATGGGTCTGTGGAACGTCATAAAGCTCGGTTAGTTGCTCAGGGATTTAATCAACAGTCTGGTATTGATTTTTCTGAAACCTTTAGTCCTGTTATTAAACCCACCACAGTTCGTATTGTACTTACCTTAGCTGTATCTTTTGGTTGGGTTATTCGTCAGCTTGATGTTAAAAATGCCTTTTTATATGGTCATTTGACAGAGGAAGTCTACATGTGTCTGCCCCGTGGGTTTATTCATCATCAATTTCCTAATCATATGTGTCGTTTGTGCAAGGCCATTTATGGCCTTAAGCAAGCCCCACGAGCATGGTTTCATCGGTTTAGTAGCTTTTTACTTCAGCATAATTTTTCCTGTAGTAAATCTGATAATTCGTTATTTATTTATCGCCATAATAATTCTATCATTTATTTATTACTATATGTAGATGATATTGTTAGTACCCAATTTTGATAGATTTTGATGATGCCACAAAACTTTGCACATGTACATTGTGTCTCATATAAAAGCATTTAAATTTATTGACAAAAATAAATGTACAATTTTTGAGACTAAAGAAATATTACCGGAAAAGTAAAAATGCAATAAGGTAATTTTTATTTACCTTAATAGGATATTTAGATCCTACCGGCAAATATTATTTAGCTCAAAGATTAATTATATGTCACATTTTTATTACATACATTGAATATGTATGATTGAAAACAAATGTGACTGGTATTTAATGTCAAATACGTACTGGGTCCGGAGCAGTGTATGATACATAGGACTATCTCCTTAGGTGATTTTTCAGCGGCCGAATTATTCAAGACAAAGAGATCAGCCTCAATAAATGCTCCAGCACAAGAAGACGAATGTACAATTCGTCCTTGCAAGAATTTCAACGTCAGAGATTAATTCATCCTAACCAACGGATGAGATTAATCCAAAGGAGAAGCCTATAAATATAGGCTGAAACGAAAGTTTCTAACCAAGCTTTGAGCATCCAAAGTAGAAAAATTCTTCCATGAGCATTCACGAGCTATCCAGCAAAAGAGAAAGTGCTATTCTAAACTTTACTCTCTGCTTGGACTCATGCTTCACTAAACTTCCAGTTTATAAGCTTTTCATTGTTAAATCATAGAAGTTTAGTTCCTAGTTGGAGGTTAGAACTTTCTTGTAACATTTCACATATTGTTGTAAACACTTAGGAGAACTGTTGTTCGGATCCTAAGGTGTGGATAGATAGATAGAGTACCCTTTAATCCCCACTGGATTAATTGAGAAAAATCTAAGGACTGAGTAACTTTGAGTGATGCTATACTCACTGTGAAAAACCTTCAATCTAGGCCTACATGTTGTAAAGGCTAGATTGGCACTAAGTGTATTGGGCTTAATACTTTAGTGAAATCCATCTGAAAGAGGGTGAGACTGGACGTAGGAGGATTACACCACCTCTGAACCAGGATACAATGTGTGTTGATTTACATTTACTCAACAAAGCACACACTTAGCACTTCTTACAAAAAGATTGAAGTTTGCCAGCAGCATCCTAAGCAGTTGTCTTAACTGACCCAACTGCTTATCCTACTGCTTAATTACTTACTTTCTTTGAGACCATTTTCACACAAGAGACGTGCATCAATATCACTAAAAGTCATGTTCTATCAGTTTCCAGAAATTCATTTTCTAAGTGTAGCAGGTGCCTCAGCAGTAACGTGGTGACCACCCAACTGCTGAGCCCTCTGCTCATATACACTCGTTTTCCTTGAACATCTCAGCATCACCAAAATCTCATAACATCATCAATAAGAAGTTTTGCTTAAACTGATCTCTGAAAATCTTCTTATAACCTAAGCAGATCGGTCAGCTGTTCCCTCATTACCATCCAACTGCCGAAACCACTGCTCCAATAAAACTTTGCTTTACTCCAACCAGAGCATCTCTTCAGACAACCGTCATCATTCTAAACAATATTCTATAATTTCTTTCGTCATAAAACCAATATTTCTCTAGCAGTTGCCTCATCAGTTCCCTGCTACCCAGCCAACTGCTAAGCCAACTGCCAAGTCAACTGCGAGCTATCTAAGTCAAACCTTCTCCAAGTTAGAAAGTAGTTATACACTGATTACATAAAGGGTAAAGACTTCCGTTGTGCATCTATAAATCTCTCAAAAGATTATAGATCAACTCTTTAGAGGGAAAACGCTTTAAAGTTGAAAAAGATTTAAAAGTCTATTCACCCCCGCTCTAGACTTTTACCCTATCCGGGACCATCAGATATTATTATTACTGGCAACTCTGAGTCTACCGTTACCAAGTTTATCTCTATTATTTCTAAACATTTTTCCATGAAGGATATGGGTAATCTCCATTATTTCTTGGGTCTTGAGGCAGTTCGTTCTCCTAAAGGTCTCTTTATCTCTCAACACAAATATGTCTCTGATCTAATAACACGTTTTCATCTCCATACGGCTAAACCCATTCGCACACCATTAGCTTCTCGTACTACTCTGTCTCTTTCTGATGGTGAGTTACTGGCGGACTCTACTGAGTATCGCAGCATGATAGGTGCATTACAATATTTAACTTTGACAAGGTCAGATATTACTTATGCAGTACACTTAGTTTCTCAGTTCATGCATGCCCCCCGTACTACTCATCTACTTGAAGTCAAAAGAATTTTCAGGTACTTGCAGGGGACCCGTGATCATGGGTTGTGGCTACAGCGTTCTACTCGACCCACATGTGTTGTTGCCTATTCTGATGCAGACTGAGCTGGATGTCCTGATAGCTCACGGTCCACTACTGGCTTTGCTATCTTTTTGGGTCCTAATTTAATTTATTGGAAATCCAAGAAGCAGCCCACCGTCTCAAAATCATCCACAGAGGCAGAGTATCGTGCTATTGCATACACCGTTCAGGATACACTCCACATCAGATCTGTTCTCTTTGAGCTCGGCTACCCCATCACGGAAACTGTGGATCTTTTATGTGATAATATTTCAGCTTCCTATCTGACTGCAAATCCTATCCAGCATGCTCGGAGTAAGCATATCCAGATTGATTATCATTTTGTTCACGAACGTGTTGCCCATGGAGATCTGATCATTCAGCATGTTCATACACATCTACAGTTGGCAGTTATTTTTACTAAGAGTCTACCTACTCAGCGCTTTCATTTTTTGAAAGACAATCTGCGCGTTGTTTCCCCACACAGCTTGAGGGGGTGTAATAGAATTATTAGACCATTAGTATTGTACTTTACATTAAACTCTCCTATTATAAATATATCTGTCAGGGCTCCTTAGAGAGCACTCTGTTCCATTATTTCACAATAATTTCATGATTTGAAATTTGAATTTTTTTATGTAACTGAGGTAAAATGTGTTCATTTTAGGAGGATAATAAATTTTTATAAGGAACCGAAAGAAGGTAAGAACCGATTCGAATTTAACTAGAATCAGACCGAATTTAACAACTACTACCTTCGTCCCTTAAAACTTTGCCAAAGTTGACCGGCACGGAGAATAATAAAGTAAAAACTGTGTGGTTTAGGTTTGTGCAGAGGAGAGAGAAATAAAAAAAACCACAAAATAATTGATTAAAAGGGAAAGTGACAAAGTTTTTTGGGACGTCCCAAAAAGAAAAGATGACAAAGTTTTAAGGGACGGGAGGAGTACATTTTAACTAGAACTGAACTGAATTTAACGTCTATAATTTTTAATACGATTCCATCGAATTTTAACCGGAATCGAACCGATCTCTAGTCTAGGGCTCACGGTGAATGTGGTGGACACATCTCCCCCCATAAACAAAACATTGGCTGGATTGGACGTATTTTGGGGTGAAAACCTCCCATTTGGGGATTTCACACCTCCCCGTACATTCTAAATATTTAAGTTTTAATTAATATTTAGAATGTGTCCGGAAGGAAGCAGTTGTATGACTGTATCATCATAATAGGCAAATTATAATGTGGGATCGGTCCACCTTCTTCATGGTGTCCTGGTCTTACTTTAGGCAACTCATTTTTTTTCTTTTTTTTCTTTCCTCGTGGAGCAAGCATCGTTATTCATTTTTCTTTCTTTCTTCTTTTTTTCTTTTCTTCAATTTTTCTACTTTTCCATCAAATTAAAATACTTCCACTTTTGGTCCCGTGACTATTATACCACTTCCACATTTAGTCTCTTACATTCAGATTGTTCACATTTAGTCCGTGACCATTATCCCCTCACCACCCTTCGTCCTTCCGGCCAAAATTCTGGTAAATTTAATGCAGATTTTAGGTATGAAAAACCAAATTTAATGCAAAGACTGATATGAAAACCTCAACCTCATATAAAATTTAATGCAAAGACTGATTCTGAGGCTGATAAGTGGACTGAATTTGCCGGAATTTTGGTCAGAAGGACGAGGGGTGGTGAGGGGATAATGGTCACGGACTAAATGTGGACAATCTGAAAGTAAGAGACTAAATGTAGAAGTGATATTTTTTCAAAATTTAATTGCAAATTTACTTTTCTTCATCTTCAACTTAAATTATAATTGAATCTATGTTTTTCATTTTTTATCATTACATAACAAAAAGTTCATCAATCTAAATAAAATAAGTATATTACATTTCATATTCATACACTATTTTTATTTCTCAATATTGTTTATATTCATAGACTTCTTTTTACCAAATTATTACGAAATTTTATTAATTCGCATAAAATAAGTATATTGTATTTCATAATCATACAATTATTCTAATTTTTTTTATCTTCAACTGAAATTACAACAAAATATATAATTTCTGTAATATTTTTATATTTCATATTCATAATTTTGTTTCTATAATATAAATCTTATCTCTTTGCAAAAAAAATATTTCTTATATCTTTGATATGTTTTTAGTGTTTTTAAGACATTAAAAATGATTATTTCAATTTAAATTTCATAAAACATGGAATTATATTACATATTTCATATGTGTGAGTTATGTTTATAGACAATTTCTGGAATTACATTTGATGGTATATGGAGTTACATCTACTTATGAACGAGTTACATCTTCCTATTCGCGAGTTACATTTGGACTTGTCTCAACAAGTTACATTTTGCATAGACTTAAACAAGACTCTCCATCAACGCGAGTTACATTTTTCGTAACACGAGTTACATCACGAAATAAACTCTAGCTATTGAAACAAAAAAATCAATTTTTGCAAACAACAATGATTTTTTATGTAAAAACAAATTGATTTTTTGGCAAAAAAAATGAATATTGGCAAACAAAAATGATTGTTTAGCAAACAAATATATTTTTCTTTGAAACATGTTTATGGCCTTAAATACTAAAAACAAAACATATTAAGTATTTACGTAATTTAATTTGAGCAATTATACTCCTTGTTTTCATTGTGTACATTTGATAATATATGAAGTTACATCTTCTTATGCGCGAATCACATCGTTTTTATGCGTGAGTTACAGTTTCATATACGCGAACTACATTTACACTTGCCTTAACAAGTTTCATTTTGCGTACACTTAAGTTAGATTTTCCATCAACGCAAGTTACATTTACACTTGCCTTAACATGAGTTACACTATTTATGTAAAGTAATTGACCAATTAGACTCCCTGTTTTCATTGAAATCCGTGTTTTCTTTCTTATAATCCGTATTAGACAAGTTACATTTCCACTTGTCTGGAGTTACATTTCTTATCAACGTGAGTTACATTTC
Source organism: Cuscuta europaea (assembly GCA_945859875.1). Classification (NCBI taxonomy): domain Eukaryota; kingdom Viridiplantae; phylum Streptophyta; class Magnoliopsida; order Solanales; family Convolvulaceae; genus Cuscuta; species Cuscuta europaea. The sequence goes on along the minus strand of CAMAPE010000038.1, from coordinate 2,536,498 downwards.
TTTACACGCGAGTTACATCTTTCTTTTACTGCAGAAGGTAAAAAAAATGTTACTATTCACTCGCGTGAACAGTAACACACGTTTTTTCCTCTGGGAACAGCATGCTCACGGTGGGCTGCTCCCACGTTATACGAACTGTTATAATTTAGTTGCATTGTTATTCAAGAGAACCTTTAGGAAAATGCAACGCAACATAGCTCCAAAAGAATGAATCTTCACTCCCAAGGCTCATAAACCCGGGCCCAACAAACCATATGGTAGATTGAAAATCATCGCAACTGATCAATAACGCTAAATCTTATACTTGTACGCAGCAGAGTCCAACCTAAAACATAGAACCTTCACACGATTGTTGTGAGTTTCGATCCTCGACTATCACCGTACCACTCGATCAACTGAGCTATTCATACGGCCACAATGCATTAATATAATGCATATATTATAAGGGGTGATGTAGTTCCTACATTTATCAAAGGCGTTAGATCGAAACAAGGATTCAATTGAACTTGTCCATTCAGTTAACAATTAAGACTTAGAATTGATACTCGGATTTCAAACGAAATCCTTGGCACTCGGATTTCGTAACATAATTAAGTTCATCATAATTTGGGAGGGAATGGCAATGGTGAGTAAATATCTTTACAGTGTATTAGAAGTGATGAAACGGTTAGCAACACAAGAGGGGGGTGAATTGTGTGTGTGTTGAACCGTGGCAGATTTTCGCACAGTTCTAGTGTGGGGTTCAGGGATATGCGAAATAGTAAAGTGCACAAGGATTTAACGAGGAAAAATCCCTTGGCTCAAAGGGATTAAAAAACCTCGACCTCACTCGGAGGAATTTGAACAACTCCACTAAAAAGCCTTTGAATGATTACAAGGGAAACTCTCCTAGTCTACCCTTGAGCCACCCCAACTCTATCCTCTCTAGGAAGAGTTATGCTTCTCTACCTTGCGGGTAGAGAGCCTATCAGCTTTACAACAAAGCTCTCACAACACACTAACCAACCCGAGGATGCTACACTTAGCCAATCCTCAAAATCCCAATTACAATATGAAGAAGGGAAAAAGAAACTCTGTCTAGAACTCCGTGAGCAGGTTCAGGTGCCTTGGACTTAGTAAATATTCTCTTGTATATTTCTCAATAGAAGCTCGGTCAAGCACACGACATTCGTCTGGTCTTCAGTCCAATATATATAGCATCCGTAGCCTCTCCTTTCCTTGATTGAATATTTGGACTTTCCTTGATGTTATTCAAACACCTTTCCTTTTATTCAAAGATCTTCCGACTCTCCAATATGGTGATCCTCGGTCAACCATATATATATATGGAAGCAAGTGGATACATGCATACTATGAGTAAATCACTCAATAACAAAAAAGATATGGAGTATATTACATATTTAAATATTCAATGACAATTCCACATGAATATATATCATCACATATAAAGGGAAATAATTTATTCTCTTAATATAAGCATGCAACAGACATTATGTAGCAATAAAATATTTATGCAATCAATGATTAGTTCTCTTAACAAATTTGAATATGCAACGATCATATAAGTAAGATATTCAAATAAGGTGCTACAGATCATGCAAGCCAAGATACTTTCCAAAAATATTCATTTAATATTTTAACTAATAATGACTTTTCAACATTAAGTGATAAGGAAATATTTACTTAGTGGATCCAAATATGCTACGGTCAATTGCTGCAGGATATTTATGTAGCATAAGCAATGATTCTTTCCATAAGCTATAAAGCTATATAGGCCAACTCATTAAGGTGAGTGCTTAGTCATGCATGGAAAGATATTTAAATTGTGTCACATATATTAAGAATATGCATGATCAATCTAGGCACGTAGATTGTTACTATCATGCAGGCACATGTCAATTAATTTATTCATTATGCACGACAATCAGTCACATAGAACAGAACTAAGTATAGTTCTAATTTCCGTTCCTGATAGAACTGAGAGCAGTTCTGTCCGCCGTTCCACCTGCATGGTTAGTCATCAACAAAACAACATACTCAACAAATTCCCCCTTTTTGTTGATGACAAACATTAGGTGCCATAATAAAGGTGTCCCTGCAGATTAGTAACAATCAATCATAAATAGTAGAGCATCAACACATAAAGAGGCACCTGATTTTTCCCCCTTTTGTCATCCAACAAAAGGAACCAAAATAATACTGATTTGTTCCCCCTTAGAACAGGCCGGTGAGGGAGGAAGTTTCTTTGCGATACGCAGAAGCAAAAGAGATTGAGCAAGTTAATTAGTTTAGGAATTAATTAGACCAAGTTCAAGTCTAATTAGTTCAAACCTTTCTCTTCCCAGAGGCTTGGTAAAAATATCAGCTATTTGTTTCTCGGTGCTGCAATATTCCTGTCTGATTATCCCCTTTTCCACACAATCTCTCAGAAAGTGATGTCGTATATGAATATGTTTTGTCCGAGAATGCATGACCAGATCCTTTGATATGCTAATTGCACTTGTGTTATCACATAGGATGGGCGTGCACTTTAAATCAACCCCGTAATCGCTTACTTGTTGCATGATCCACAATGATTGAGAGCAACAAGATGCGGCTGCTACGTACTCAGCTTCGGCCGTTGAAAGAGCAACTGAATTTTGTTTCTTAGAGCTCCATGAAACTAGACAGGGACCAAGGAAGTGAGCCGTTCCAGACGTGTTTTTTCTATTTAGTAAATCACCTGCAAAATCAGAGTCTGGATATGCAATAAGGTTAAAATATTCATTACGTGGATACCATAAGCATAGATTCGAAGTTCCTTTGAAATATTTGAGGATCCTTTTAACCGCTTTGAGATGTGACTCCTTAGGATTTGCCTGGAACCGAGCGCATAGACCTACACTGAAAACTATGTCGGGTCTACTGGCAGTTAGGTATAGTAGAGACCCAATCATGCCTCTATACTTCTTTTGGTCCACGCTTATTCTCTGTTCGTCTGCATCCAATCGTTCATTTGTTCCCATAGGTGTCATCATTGTTTTGCCTTCACTTGCTCCATACTTCTTGAGGAGTTCCTTAAGGTACTTTTGTTGAGATATTTGGGTTCCTTTGCTTGTTTGTTTGATTTGTAGACCAAGGAAAAAGTTCAGTTCTCCCATCATACTCATCTCGAACTCGGAACTCATAAGAGAAGAAAATTCATCACACAGTGAATCGTTAGTAGCACCAAAAATAATATCATCTACATAAATTTGAACAACCAATAGAGCTTGATCTTTTATTTTTAGAAAAAGAGTTTTATCTATTTTTCCTCTTTCAAAACCATTTTCCAAAAGAAATTTAGACAATCGCTCATACCAAGCACGAGGTGCTTGTTTGAGACCATAAAGTGCTTTATCTAATTTGAAAACATGATTAGGAAAATCAGGATTTTCAAACCCTGGTGGTTGTTCTACGTACACCTCTTCCTTAAGATAACCATTCAAGAAGGCCATTTTCACATCCATTTGATCGATGGAGTGTGAATCCCATGTGAGCCGCAAATGCTATGAGCATTCGTATTGCCTCTAGTCTTGCCACTGGTGCAAATGTTTCGTTGAAATCTATCCCTTCTTGTTGGTTATAGCCTTTTACAACAAGCCTCGCCTTGTTCCTTGTGATTTGTCCATGTTCATCAAGCTTGTTCTTAAATACCCATTTGAGACCTATCACAGTTTTGTTCTTAGGTCTTGGTTCTAGATGCCACACCTTGTTCCTTTCGAACTGATTTAGTTCTTCCTGCATAGCTATAACCCAGTCAGCATCGGAGAGAGCCACTTCATGGTTCTCCGATTCTATAAGAGATAAATAAGCAAAGAAAGCACAAAAATTTCTAAGTTTAGATCTAGTAGTTACTCCCTGATTTAGATCTGTTAAGAGGTTATCCAGGGGATGTGATCGATGATGCTTCCACCCTCTTGGAGCATTTGATTGATCCACCAATTCGTGTAGAATATCTGAAACTGGTTCTTCTGATAACAGTATCGACAATCTATCAGATAACAGCCCGAAAAGGGATTTCGGAGACTTCTAAATTAAAGTTGAGGGATTCATATTGTTTCTAAGGTCCCTTAAGAATTGGGAACAAGTGTTATATTTTATTTGACCCGATAAAATAAAATATACTTAAAACAGTCCGGAAAAATACAACTTTCGGGGCAAATTGCACACTTTGGGACAAATTGGGATGACCTCCCACATGGGTGGGGGCCACCCCACGAAATTGTCAACCATTGAGGGCTGGATGAGTGCCAAATTGGCTGAACAACAATTGAGAGGATGGGGGAGACACCTTTGATATGTAGTAGGCCCCCTCCCTTCACTCATTTGTCTAAATGAGACAAGAAGGAACCACCCCTACCTCCTTACACTCATCATTTTCGACCCAAATACACCAAGAAGGAGAGAAGATCTCTGCAAACTTCATCTCCATAGCCCAAATCCGAACTCAAGCTAAAGGGAGTCCAAGAAGAAAGTTTAAGAAGGAAAAAAGCTAGGAAAAAGGGTGAAAATTAAGGTAATGACCTTATCATAACTTTTCCTTTGTTTTTCTTCTAACATATAAGATATATATCATATGAAAGACCTTTAGTATTGTTCTACATGATTTAAGTGTGGAATAATGGGTTGGAAAGTGATTCTAAGTCCAAAACGGACTTAGAAGCCAAATCGACCGGTTTGCCGGAAAATAACCTTTTATAGGTTATTTGTGTTGATATGGGTTTTGTGATGATAAAAACTTGTTAGGAACTTGATTTAAAGTATTTTTGAGCTTCGCCGGAGTTTCGTCGGAGTTGGTCAAAGTTCGCCGGAGTTGGTCAAAGTTCGCCGGAGTTGGTCAAAGTCCAACCGAGAAACGTAGAACGCGCTTAAGCTTAATTAAGGTGAGAATGACCGAATATGTTACTTATAATCTTTGGGTTAATTTCATGGGATTTCCTAAGTGAATACAAATGTGATGTGTATGAGTTGTTAATGGTTAATAATGCCTAAATGAAATTACTATTGATTATAAGTATAGTATGCATGATACACAAATTTATGAATAAATTGTGTATGTTGATGCTATGAATATGTGTGTGTGATGGTTGTACCAACCATGAATATCATTTGAGATAGTATACTTTGATGCCATGAGGAGAAGCTATGAGTGTATGAAAGTGATACTTGATATTAAGGCCAATTGGGCAAGAAGAAAGGATTATATTGAAATAAATAAATAACTAGCATTGAAATATTAGTTGGAAATGTTAGTTGAGGAATGGATGAATTAGATCCTAAGAATTTGAGTTATAAAGAATCGGTGATTATGAGCCGGGCTCAAGACCGATGTAGATAACGGTGATTATGAGCTGGGCTCTAGACCGTAGTAGATGACGGTGATTATGAGTTGGGCTCTAGACCGTAGTAGATGACAGTGATTATGAGCTGGGCTCTAGACCGTAGTAGATGACGGTGATTATGAGCTGGGCTCTAGACCGTGGTAGATGACGGTGATTATGAGCGGGGCTCTAGACCGTAGTAGATAACGGTGATTATGAGCCGGGCTCTAGACCGTGGTAAATAATGATGGATTGATATTAAATGAACGGATTAACTATAATGTAATAATGATCTAGTTTGAGGGCCTCGGAGATTTAAACTTTGATTATACTTGGTATAGTTGTCATTGTACTTGTCAAATGCTTCCAAGTACTGACCTCCCCTTCACGGGGGAGGCCACCTCACAGTTTCAGGTAGAACTTGAAGGTTGCTACCGCCAGCCGTTGCTTCAGGGAGTTTCTGAGGAGAAGACTTGGTTCGTGCTTCTCCCGTTCTTGTTTTGACAAAACAATATGAATAATGCTCATGGATAATATTTTCTGAATAATTACTTTGGGGGCTTGCATGCCTAATTTTGCCAAGTGTGGCTTGAACACTTGTATCAATTGTTTCCGCTGCTTTAATAAATGTTTTACATTATGTTTGTTTATGGATGTACTATGTGTGAATGATATTCAAGACGCCTTGTATAGTATGGATGAGTCGGACTGCGGTTGACTATTCGTACTGTATGGCGGGTTGTTGACGTGTCCGGGTAGGTCCGGGGCGTGACAATTTAAATGGTATCAGAGCCTTAGTCCGCAAACATCATAATGAAGCTTCAAAATTTCTTTTTGAAAATGAATTTGAAAAAAACCATGAGCATAAGTTTTGTACTTATAGAACTTTTGGTACTTGAGTTGCAATGCCTCTAATTGTTAAGATGGTACTCTTAACAATTGGTATGGCGGTGATTTGAGCCGAAGGATGTCTTTAAGTACCCGTCCGTCATTTGACATTCGATACGAGTCTAACGACTCATTCTAATTTCTTTCAGAAATGGAACCAATTGGAAGGATCACTAGAAGGAACCCGTTGGGCCGTGCACCGGGTGGGTCCGAGCGCGGTAGCCGGGGGTCCTCTAGGGGATCAAGAGGAAGGGGCCGTGGAGGCCAACGTCAAACCGTGAGCGATGGCCACGTTGATACCGAGAGTGAGACCTATTGGTCCTATGAGGACTCAACTTACCAGCCGGGGACTGAGCCAGTTGAGACCCCTTACGAAGAGAATGATGACGATGTGAGTGATGAGGAGGAAAGTGGCTCCTTGGCCAGAATCGAAGCGCTGCTCCAACAGTATCATCGGGAGCGCGAAGACAGGAGGGCACGCCGAAGGCACCGTGCAGGGCAACCTTCGGGCGGGGCTCCAAGAGGGAGGAGCTTTTGTGATTCGAGAACCCATGTGGAAGCGCATGGGAGTCGGGGCGATGGAGGTCCAGTCATAAGGATCTCCAAATACATCAAGGAGGCGAGGGACTTAGGGTGCAAACCGTTCGCCGGGACGGGAGACATCTCGGTTGCCGCCCAGTGGATCAAGAGGCTGAATGAGGCAGCCCTTGACATGCAGCTCACCCCCGATTTTAAACTGAGAATCGCGGTAAGGTTACTCGAAGGGTTGGCATCCAAATGGTGGGATGGAACCAAGGGTAAGTATGGCGGAACTGTTACATGGAAGGATTTTCGACAAGAATTCTTTGCCCAGTACTACTATGACTTCGAAGTAAACGCCAAAGTGAGGGAATACACTCTCCTAACCCAAGGCGGTAACATGACGGTAAAAGAACTTGAGAACAAGTTCAGAGACCTTGCCGATCACATACCGGAGTATGCTTGTGATGAAAACCGAATGGTGAATCATTTTTGGGAGGCCTTGGACTTGGAGATACGTGACAGGGCACCTCAATTGCCCAATATGACTTTCAGCCAAGTGGTTGCCCAAGGGTTGAAGGGAGAAAAGAAATGGAAGGAGAGGATGAAGAGAGATGCCGAAGAGGCCAAGAAAAGGAAGTGGGAAAGCCATGGCCCCCAAGGTCCCAATAAGAAGGGGAACCACGGGGGAGGTGGATCGTTCAGGGCACCGGCAGCACCATCCCAGGGAAACCCGGCCACGAGCGGGCACTACTCGGGCTCACAAGCCCCAATGACGCCCAGGTGCAGGAATTGCAATAGGAACCACACCGGTAAGTGTCGTGATCCACCACGGTGCTACCAATGTGAGAGTACAGGGCATATTAAGCCAAACTGCCCTCAACATGGTGGGAACCGGGGGTCAGGACCAAGCGGCGCTACCACGGCAAGTAGGAACCGGGCCGGAGCACCTCATGCTAGCGTGGGCTAGGGGGGAGACAGCACGAGCAATGCGCCGTCCGTGAATCCAGGGAGGACTCAAGCTAGAGTTTATGCTATGACGGAGGCGGATGCACGTGCCAACCCGGACTCCGTTGCGGGTAATTCCTTAAACTCACGTATTAATTTTTGTAAACAATAGGAGGATGGAACTTGTAATATTATAACCCCGACGAGTTTAGTCGGGTTTGAAGGGAAAAAGGGAGGAGAATCCTCGCCCTGGGGGAAAACCGCCCGGCTTTGACGAAAGCCGCCCGGCTTTCGTCTTGATTTAATTGGGATAATACTACGGCAACGAATGCCGGACGGCTTCCACTGAGAACCGCCCGGCTTTCGTCCAGATTAAATCAAAGGAAAATTCTCGCAACCAAAAACCGGCCGGCTTTTGGTGAAAACCGGTCGGCTTTCGTAAACACCTCACCTGAAAATTTCTCGCAGCTGAAAGCCGCCCGGCTTTCATGGAAGCTGCCCGGCTTTCGTTAAGCCTGGGATTCCTGCGCTGCTGAAACCCGGCCGGGTTTCGTAGAAACCGGCCGGCTTCGAAACCATACCCTGAATAAAAACTACGGCGACGAAAGCCGCCCAGCTTTCGTAAAAGCCGCCCGGCTTTCGTGATTAAAAACTTAGAATTTTTCTCACGGTCGAAAACCGGCCGGCTTTCGTGAAAAGCGGCCGGTTTTCACCCGGATTGATCCTAAAACGGTCCTAAAGGTTAGAAACCGGGAAAGTTCGGGAGGGTATCGAACGGACCCCACCCGAAACACAACCAACATACTCTACGACTTAAGAAACGAACCTATTTATTAGATGGTGTGTCTTACATTACTTATGAATGTAGGAACACTAAAGATAAACGGGAGAGAAGCAAGGATCCTTATTGATACCGGGGCGCAACGATCATTTGTGAGTGAGGCGTTCACCAGCGGATTCAACGGACCACTTGTACCGATGACTCAAACCCTATTGGTGTCCACGCCTCTAGGGGATGATATCGAGAGAGAAAGCCACTATCCATCGTGTGTGGTGGAGGTGGAGGGACAGAACTTGACGTGTGATTTCGTACCACTGAGTATGATCGAGTTTGATGCAATCCTCAGGATGGATTGGCTTGAGAAACATCATGCTAGGGTCGATTGCTACACGAAGGTTCTTGAACTCGAAGGTGGCGAAGGGTTGACCTTACGCTTCGAGGGAGATAGAGGCAAATCAAACTGTTGTATCATATCCGCCGTGAGAGCAAGGAATATGATGAGAAAGGGGTGTCACGCATACCTAGCGTATGTGGTGGACAAAACCAAAGAAGAGATAGACATCAATGATGTGAGAGTTGTGTGCAAGTATCCGGATGTCTTCCCAAAAGACTTGCCGGGACTTCCACCCGATAGGGAGATTGAGTTCGTGATCGAGGTCGAACCCGGCACCAAACCAATCTCTATACCGCCATACAGAATGGCACCCGCTGAACTTAACGAGTTGAAAACCCAATTGCAAGAGCTATTGGATAACGGTTTCATAAGGCCGAGTCACTCTCCGTGGGGAGCACCAGTCCTTTTCGTGAAAAAGAAAGATGGGACACTTCGAATGTGCATTGACAATCGTCAACTGAACAAGGTCACAATCAAGAATAGGTATCCCTTGCCTAGAATTGATGACTTGTTTGATCAGCTCCGAGGGGCGACGGTGTTTTCGAAGATTGACTTGAGGTCGGGGTACCCCCAACTGAAAATAAAGGAAGATGACATACCGAAGAGTGCATTCCGCACAAGGTATGGTCATTTCGAGTTCCTAGTTATGTCGTTCGGGCTAACCAACGCCCCGGCGGCATTCATGGACATGATGAACCGTGTGTTCAGTGAATACTTAGATCAATTCGTGATAGTAATCATTGACGATATTTTGATATACTCCAAGAGTGAGGGGGAGCATGAAGATCATTTGAGACTTGTACTTGAACGGCTAAGGGAAAAACAACTCTTTGCCAAGTTCTCTAAATGCGAGTTTTGGCTCAAAGAGATCGGGTTCCTCGGGCATGTCGTGTCAGGTTCGGGCATTGCGGTGGATAAAGCCAAGATAGAAGCCATTATGAATTGGGAGAGACCCAAGAACGTGAAAGAAATACGTAGTTTCCTCGGTTTGGCAGGATATTATCGTAAGTTTGTTGAAAAAATTTCTGTATTGGCGTCTCCTTTGACAAAGCTCACAAAGAAAGGGGCCAAGTTCATATGGGACGACAATTGTGAGAAAGGGTTTCTCGAACTAAAGGAACGGCTTACAGAAGCACCAGTCCTCACTCTACCCACACAAGGGATAGGGTACGACATATACAGTGACGCTAGCATCCAAGGGCTTGGATGTGTTCTAATGCAAAACGGTCGGGTGATTGCCTACGCTTCAAGGCAATTGAAGAAACACGAGGCAAACTACCCTACCCATGATCTAGAGTTGGGAGCGGTAGTGTTTGCACTGAAAATTTGGCGGCATTATCTCTATGGGGAGACATGTCACATTTTCACCGATCATAAAAGCTTGAAGTATGTATTCACTCAAAAAGAGTTGAATATGAGACAAAGGAGATGGATGGAGTTGATCAAGGACTATGACTTGATCATCGACTATCATCCCGGGAAGGCCAATGTAGTAGCCGATGCACTGAGCAGAAAGAGTACATCGGGGACGTTACACACGTGTCTACGCTCACTAAGGGCACAAGTGGAGGTGTCCACGAGTGGGGTCCTCATTGCTAGATTCGAGGTTAGGCCTACATTGCTGAGTGAGATCAGTAGATGTCAGGCCATTGATGAAGAATGTCAGAAAATCCGTGGACAGATCCTTGAGGGAACTGTTGAGAACTTTCGGGTACGTGATGACGGTCTTTTATTGTTTAAAGGCCGTGTATGCATACCAAGGAACGAGGAGCTCCAAAAGTCTATACTGGAGGAGGCTCATTCTTCGGCGTATGCCATGCATCCAGGAGGTACTAAAATGTACCGAGACTTGAAGGAAAGTTACTGGTGGTCGGGTATGAAGAGGGACATCGCAGAGTACGTGAGTCGGTGCCTTACTTGCCAACAAGTCAAGGCGGAGCATCAACACCCGGCGGGACTTTTGCAACCACTTACCATTCCAGAATGGAAGTGGGAACACGTGACTATGGACTTCGTGGTGGGGCTGCCACGAACAGTGAACAACTATGATGCAGTATGGGTAGTGGTTGATAGGCTCACCAAGAGTGCACACTTTTTGCCTATCAACATTACTTATCCTCTTGAAAGATTGGCAAAGCTATACACGGAGGAGATTGTGAGACTGCATGGAGTTCCGATATCCATTGTCTCGGATAGGGACCCACGTTTCACATCCCGATTTTGGCCAAAATTTTAAGCATCCTTGGGTACGAAGCTAAAGTTTAGCACAGCCTTTCACCCACAGACGGATGGGCAATCCGAGAGGGTGATACAGATTCTGGAAGATATGCTTAAGGCATGTGCTCTGGAGTTCCAAGGGAGTTGGGACAAGCATTTGGCTCTGGTTGAGTTTGCCTATAACAACAGTTATCAGGCGAGTATTGGCATGCCTCCATACGAGGCATTGTATGGGAAGAAATGTAGAACATCGTTGTGTTGGGACGAGATTGGCGAAGCCAAGCTCGAGGGGATTGAACTTGTCGAAATCACCAAGGCTAAGGTGAAAATCATTCAGGATAGACTCAAGGCTGCCCAAGATCGGCAAAAGAGTTATGCTGACAAACGACGCAGGCCATTGGAGTTTGAGGTCGGTGATAAGGTCTTTCTAAGGATTTCTCCTTGGAAAGGTATCATCAGGTTTATATCGAGGGGAAAACTTAACCCCCGATACATTGGCCCATTTGAAATCCTTGAAAGAATAGGGGCCGTGGCTTATCGTATCAAATTGACACCGGAACTTGAGAAGATACACGACGTGTTTCATGTATCGATGCTCAAGAAATATGTGCGAGATCCGTCTCACATCCTTGAGAAACCATCGGTAGAGATACGTGAATACCTACAATATGCGGTGGAACCGGTGAAGATTGTGGGTCAACAGGTAAAGAAACTAAGGAACAAGGAGATTCCTATGGTAAAAGTCCTTTGGAGGAGTGATCGAGTCGAAGAAGAAACCTGGGAGACTGAGGTTTCAATGAGGGAGCAGTACCCTTTCCTTTTCGATTAGACACGTGGATTTCGGGGACGAAATCCCAAATAAGGGGGGGTGAACTTGTAACACCGTCCCCAAATGTATTTACCTTTAAGCGAATAATTTATTGAGCCTTATGAAGTTTTTAGTGAATTTACGAAGTTGTGAATTTGTATTATATTTTTTCGCGTGAATAGTAAAATGCACGTGGGGCCCACATCGGGAGTGGGGACCGCCCGATATTATCGGGGCCACATATTATATTGATCTTGGACTAGATAATATGTATATGGTGGTGGATATCCTAGTTGAGCCATGACAATGGCATAGGGTTGACCGGTTGGTCAAACGGGACCAAATTATCAATATCGACAATCTATCAGATAACAGCCCGAAAAGGGATTTCGGAGACTTCTAAATTAAAGTTGAGGGATGCATATTGTTTCTAAGGTCCCTTAAGAATTGGGAACAAGTGTTATATTTTATTTGACCCGATAAAATAAAATATACTTAAAACAGTCCGGAAAAATACAACTTTCGGGGCAAATTGCACACTTTGGGACAAATTGGGATGACCTCCAACATGGGTGGGGGCCACCCCACGAAATTGTCAATCCTTGAGGGCTGGATGAGTGCCAAATTGGCTGAACAACAATTGAGAGGATGGGGGAGACACCTTTGACATGTAGTAGGCCCCCTCCCTTCACTCATTTGTCTAAATGAGACAAGAAGGAACCACCCCTACCTCCTTACACTCATCATTTTCGACCCAAATACACCAATAAGGAGATAAGAGCTCTGCAAACTTCATCTCCATAGCCCAAATCCGAACTCAAGCTAAAGGGAGTCCAAGAAGAAAGTTTAAGAAGGAAAAAAGCTAGGAAAAAGGGTGAAAATTAAGGTAATGACCTTATCATAACTTTTCCTTTGTTTTTCTTCTAACATATAAGATATATATCATATGAAAGACCTTTAGTATTGTTCTACATGATTTAAGTGTGGAATAATGGGTTGGAAAGTGATTCTAAGTCCAAAACGGACTTAGAAGCCAAATCGACCGGTTTGCCGGAAAATAACCTTTTATAGGTTATTTGTGTTGATATGGGTTTTGTGATGATAAAACCTTGTTAGGAACTTGATTTAAAGTATTTTTGAGCTTCGCCGGAGTTTCGTCGGAGTTGGTCAAAGTTCGCCGGAGTTGGTCAAAGTTCGCCGGAGTTGGTCAAAGTTCACCGGAGTTGGTCAAAGTCCAACCGAGAAACGTAGAACGCGCTTAAGCTTAATTAAGGTGAGGATGACCGACTATGTTACTTATAATCTTTGGGTTAATTTCATGGGATTTCCTAAGTGAATACAAATGTGATGTGTATGAGTTGTTAATGGTTAATAATGCCTAAATGAAATTACTATTGATTATAAGTATAGTATGCATGATACACAAATTTATGAATAAATTGTGCATGTTGATGCTATGAATATGTGTGTGTGATGGTTGTACCAACCATGAATATCATTTGAGATAGTATACTTTGATGCCATGAGGAGAAGCTATGAGTGTATGAAAGTGATACTTGATATTAAGGCCAATTGGGCAAGAAGAAAGGATTATATTGAAATAAATAAATAACTAGCATTGAAATATTAGTTGGAAATGTTAGTTGAGGAATGGATGAATTAGATCCTAAGAATTTGAGTTATAAAGAATCGGTGATTATGAGTCGGGCTCAAGACTGATGTAGATAACGGTGATTATGAGCTGGGCTCTAGACCGTAGTAGATGACGGTGATTATGAGCTGGGCTCTAGACCGTAGTAGATGACGGTGATTATGAGCTGGGCTCTAGACCGTAGTAGATGACGGTGATTATGAGTTGGGCTCTAGACCGTGGTAGATGACGGTGATTATGAGCGGGGCTCTAGACCGTAGTAGATAACGGTGATTATGAGCTGGGCTCTAGACCGTGGTAAATAATGATGGATTGATATAAAATGAACGGATTAACTATAATGTAATAATGCTCTAGTTTGAGGGCCTCGGAGATTTAAACTTTGATTATACTTGGTATAGTTGTCATTGTACTTGTCAAATGCTTCCAAGTTGTAAGGAACAAATGTATTTAGATTTTGATGATGCTAGGTTAATTAGAATTTGAAAGTACCCCATTAGAAATTATGTATTAGAATTTCTTTTGTAAGTTTTAGCTTAGTCTGCCTGCCAGAGTTTCATCTTGCCTCTACCAGAGTTGCTCCCAGAGTTGCTCACCAGAGAAGCCATCAGAAACTGGTTATCAGAAAGATACCAGAGTTGGCACCAGAGACGGACTTCAGAGACTGGACCAGAGAACCTCTTGAGACTCTGCTAAGTATCATCAGAATCCGGAAGCCCTTCTGATGGTCGTTAAACTAACGGGAAATCCGGAAGAGATATTTAAAGCTGATGATTGACCATGCGAATATCACATACATCAAAGGAAATCCAAATGCAGGCTTATGGTATCCCAAAGGAGGTAACTTTGAACTAATTGGTTATTCTGACTCAGATTTTGCAGGTTGCAGACTAGACAGAAAGAGCACCTCTGGTCACTGCCAATTGCTAGGAGGAAGGCTTGTTTCCTGGTTTAGCAAGAAGCAGAACTCCATCTCAACAAGTACAGCTGAGGCTGAATACATTGCAGCTGGGAGTTGTTGTGCTCAGCTACTCTGGATGAAGCAACAACTGAAAGACTATGGAATTCAAGCAAAAGAGATCAAGCTGTTGTGTGACAACACTAGTGCCATTGCTATCACTCAGAATCCAGTTCTTCACTCCAGGACAAAGCACATTGAGATCAGACATCACTTCATCAGAGATCATGTTGAGAAGAAGCATATCTGTATGGAGCATGTACCTACAGAAGATCAACTTGCAGACATTCTAACCAAGCCTTTACCTGAGGCAAGGTTTAACAAGCTTAGGGAAGAATTGGGAATGATGGATGATCTTCCCAGAGATGCATGAACCAAAGATTCACTGAACCAGAACTGCTTTCTTCTGCACCAGAAACTCGGATCAGAGAACCACTATCTCTGATCATCAGAATCTCACATCAGAGAACCTCCCCTTCTCTGACCAGAGTTCCTCAACCGAAGATAACAGATACGGAAGTGGACTTAACAATATTTCGAGGTACGGGCTAGACCTAATTAATTGAAACGGTCTTTTACCAAAATACCCCTGATCGTTACTCTTCTAACGGAAACGTTTCCGCCCGCATTTCTTTAAATGCTGCCTCGAAACTGCCAATATACCAAACGTCCACTATTCCTAACTCCTTTATATCCACCGTCTTCGACCCAAATCCCTACTGCAATTTCATCTCTCTTAAACTGTTCTAGCATTCAAAGCTTTCAGATCCCAAAAACTTTCCAATACCCAGAAATTTTCTTAACCGTCACTCAAGATGAACTTCCTGAGCATCAACGACCTTTCTAAGGAAGAAGCAAAAACTCTCATCGCCAACGTTGTCTCAGGCATGAAAGTTGACATGTCGTCACTACCCCTCCTGGCAGAAAATCAGAAGAGGATGACGAAGATCATCCAAGGGATGACTGACTCACAACTCTCTAAGGTTGTTGCTCATCCCTATGAGCATTTCAGCATCAAAGATGTGGCTGAGTTCTACCTCAACGCCACCATCTCCAGGACCGGAGTTCACTCATCCGTACAGGATCAACGCATCTTCCTGAATGCAGATGCACTGAATGAATTCTTTGGAGTTCAACTTGACTCCCAAGACCCAGAATCCAGCAATCTCATTGCTCTTGACTCAGTGGAAGTCTCCACTGAAGGTTTTGTCCAGACTTACTGCCGTCCAGAGGCTGCCGGACTGGATAAACTCTACATGAAGAAATTTCTACTCAAGAAGGACTATGAGAAGCTTGTCACCATTCTGCACCGTTGCTTGTGGTGCAAAACTGCCTCAACTGATGAGATGAACACAAGCAATGCCAAGGCAATCTTTGCAGTGCACCATGGCATGAATATCAACTGGGGAGAGGTAACTTTTGGCTCTATAACTGACTTCATCAAGAAGAAAGACTCTGAAACAGGTCTTTTCTCAACCAAGATGGGACATGGCCTTCTTATCTCTGCCATCCTTGCTGCAAAAGGAGTTCAACTCAGGGATCCTATCCCAGTTGACCACACCAAGACCATCTTCCTCACAGCCTCTCCAAAATTCAACATTGCCATCTCTTCTGAACTTAGGAGAGAGGAAAGACTGGAAAAGAAAAGGGAAGAACAGGCTACCAAGGCCAAACCTGCCATGAAAGTTTCCAAAAAGCCCAAACAACCTGAGTAGTCACAGGTTGTAAGGGAGGTTAGACAGAAGAAGAAAAGTGACAATCTGTCACTACCAGAAAAGGAAACAGCAGAAGAGGCTGCACCAGAGATGCCCTCCCCAAAGGCAACCAAGAAATCTGCTGCCAGGAAACTGAAGCAGAAGAGGAGAAGAAAGATGGTTGTGCTAAGTGGTGATTCTGACAACTCTAGCACTAAACCAAAGCAGAAGAAGAGGAAGACTAAAGTAGTCTCACCTGCCAAAGATTCAGCAGTTCAGGGGGAACTTGCACCAGAATCTGGCACTGTACCAGAAACTCACCAAGATTCTGCACCAGAGTTGCCCAACTCTGCTCTCTCACCAGAGCGTGAAGCCTCACCAGAAATGGACCAAGAAACAGACTTCAACATCATTCTGCAAAAGCAGTTTGACAGAGTTCTAGCTTGGAGAAGATGGAGAATGGGTCCTCTTCAACAAATCATCCAATTCTTTGATGCCTATGAAGAAGAAGAAGCTGCTGTTCTTCACTGGGTAGGCACAGATGATGTGTCAAAATGCTTCAACCTTACCTTTCTGATTTCTGTGCTACAAAAGAAGAAAGACATATATCAAGGTAAAGCTCCAACATCTGACCTATCTCCAGAAAGGCATGTCAGAGCCTTAGAAGAAGAAGAAATGGAAACTTTTGATGCTTGGCTGATGGAGAAGAAAAGGAAAGAATCAATGATCAAATTTCGCCATAGTGCTCTTGAGGAAGGAGAGCCATCCACTGCGAATGACATTGCTATTACCATGGAGAGGCTGGTCAAGGAGTGGAGAGAATCTGTGTACTCCGAAATTGTACTTGAGGTAATTCCTACACCTCCTCCTTCCCCTCCCCAATCTCCTATTATTCTACCCTCACCCTCCAAATCTCCATCTAAACCTTCATCCCCACTTCACCAGAAAACCCCTTCACCCCAACAGAAAACCCCCTCACCAGAACAGAAAAACTCACCTTCCACCAGAACACCATCTCACCAGAAACCCAACTCCAGATCATCCTCACCCAAACAAAAAATTGCATCTCCCTGCAGAGCAATTGTCCCTTTCAGAAACCGTTCACCCTCACCTCCACCATCCCCCCCTCAACAGAATGCCTCACTTACTCACTCTCCACCACAGCACCAGAACCCTTCACCAACATCCAAATCTGCCTCACCTCAGAGATCCTCACATCATTCTGCAGCATCTACACCAAAGAAGAAACCTATCTTCAGGGTTCCCTCCTCATCTAGTGACAATGATGGATTCCTCACCTCCTCCATTGCTGCTGATGAAACCTCCAAAAGGAGAAAGACACCCCCCAGAGTTCCTTCCCCACCACCATCCAACAGGGCTCCTCCATTACCAAAAGGCAGAGGATTGGAAACGCCTGATTTTACACCTGAAGAATCTCAAATCCCCTTCACCCAGTTTGTGAAGTCTGCTGAAGCTTTTGGTGGAATACTGGTTCAAGATCTGAGCAAGATTATTGAATTAAATGACAAACAACATGAAGAACTCACCCATACCAATCTGCAAATCACCATAGCTTTTCAACACCTGTCAGATAAAGTTGCTGCTCTCACAGAGAATCTGCACAACTTCATGCATTCCTCTACCTCGAGGATTGATTCTGTCTCCAGAGATGTTAGTGGACTCAACTCTGTTCTCCACTCTCACTCTCAAGCTCTGCTTGCCCAAAATCAGACAATCAACAGGATCTCAGAATCTGTTCACAATCTTCAGAAATCTGCTGATAGTTCCTCCCAGAAACTCAACATCTTACATTCTCTCTGTAAGGAACATCAAGAGCAAGGCCTAGCTCTTCTCAAATCTGACAGAGAAAGGTACCAGAAAATGGTGCTTCTAGAGGTCAGCACCAAGGATCTCCAATCTGCAGTAGACAAGCAACAAAGCCTGATTGAAGGTCTTGCCTCTGTCACTCAGACACTGCCAGAAACCCTGGATGAAATCAGAGATGCTCAAGCCTCTGAGTTTTCCAAGATTGAACTCCTCCTTGGTGATCTTTGTGATGCCAAAAAAGGGGAAGATACCAGAGAAGGAGAAGGCACCAGCACCAGAGCTCTTTCTATCAGAGAACCCTCATCTGTGGATCCTACTCCTTACTTTGATGCTACCAGAAAGAAAAGGCTAGCTGCTTCAGGCACCAGACCCCCACCTCCTCCTCCCAGAAGCTCAAAGAAAAAGCCTTCATCCTTTTCATTCACTGATTGGATGAAGAGTGGTCTGTCAAGGCCAGACAGAGTTCAGTTTGAACAAATGAGAAAATTGATGACCCCTCTTCAAAGAGAGAATCTGTTCATGGACAATGATGGACTTGTCCAGATCAACCATGGTGGTTCGATAGAAGAAGCTGAGATGTGGTACGGCATGAAAATTCTGAATGGCAAGAATTCTGCAGAAGCTGTCAGAAACTATTTGGATTGCAAACTTGAACCTCATTGGGCTGACTATCAGAATCCTAGAGATTTAGCCTCAATCAGAGCGAAGGTGAATGCTGAACTTGAAAGGATTGACAGAGCAGGACCACAGGTAGATGAAGAAGATCTCTAACTCTCTTTATCTAACTCTGTAATGCTTTACTTTCTCTAAACAGTTTAATAAGATACCATCTCTGCCTCTCTGTTTGATTGGCTCTTTTCAATTATCTGTTCTTATTTACTTTCTTGTGTATATTTTGTTATCATACTTGATTATTGCTATCTGAATGTATCGCACTCTTACTATTTTCCTATGCTAAGTTGCCCACCAAGATTCTAATAAAAAGTTTTTTAACTTTATATTTTTATGGTGAAAGGCACTTCTCTGGAAATAGTTAAAGGGTTTTGGCATCATCAAAAAGGGGGAAATTGTAAGGAACAAATGTATTTAGATTTTGATGATGCTAGGTTAATTAGAATTTGAAAGTACCCCATTAGAAATTATGTATTAGAATTTCTTTTGTAAGTTTTAGCTTAGTCTGCCTGCCAGAGTTTCATCTTGCCTCTACCAGAGTTGCTCCCAGAGTTGCTCACCAGAGAAGCCATCAGAAACTGGTTATCAGAAAGATACCAGAGTTGGCACCAGAGACGGACTTCAGAGACTGGACCAGAGAACCTCTTGAGACTCTGCTAAGTATCATCAGAATCCGGAAGCCCTTCTGATGGTCGTTAAACTAACAGGAAATCCCCTAACGATTACGAACCTTTCAACGGAAGCATGGCACTGTACACGCATTAAATGCACATTTAATGCTATACGTACGAAGAGATATTTAAAGCTGATGATTGACCATGCGAATATCTTTACGCCCCCAAAATAGCAAGTCGGAGGACCAAACGGTCAAGTCAACAGTACATGCATTTAATGAAGCTGTCTTCTACACTCCAACGGGAAGACCGCTCTCAGTATATAAGATACACTCTGAAGAACTAAGAAGATAACTTTGCCATAACCTTTGCCAAGATATATTTGCGTGAACAACTTTCTTGAGATCCAAACTCCATTCTAACAAGAAAAGGCCACAGTTGGAAGATAAACATTCCTATCCTTCATCCAACTAGCAAAGGCAAAGTTACTCAGTTCTTCAACACTTCGAGAGCTTCATATACTCATCTTTTGTGAAGAAGCAACGTTGGAGAAAACTGATTCTATATCAAACACTTCTTGAAAAAGAAGGGACGTCTCAAATTAGCTGGAGTAAGTGAAGTGGAGATACTTCAAGAGACTCAGTGAAACGAGACCAGCCATCAGGAAGCAGGACTGCATCCCGGGTGGCAACTAGACTTGAAGAAGACAAGGAGTGCTTCTTAAGTTCTAGGGACTAAGGCGTTGTAAACTGTCGTTTTTGCAAGCTTAGTGGAACAGTGGACTAGAGGAACGAGTTGTTCCTTGAACCACTATAAAAACCCCGGTGTCATTTACTTTCAGCTTTTACTTTCTGCACTTAAGATTCTACTGACTAACTCTTTAGGTTGGAATCTGTGTCCAGCAGATCTTCCTTCAGAGTTATCAGAAAGGCATTTTGCCTTAGCTTTCTTCTAGAGGCTACCCGGACAGAAATTTATCCGCTGCCTGGTCTAGTTCTGCCATCAGAACTTGACCATCTCTGTCACCAGATTTCGACCATCTCTGTTAAGTCAGACTTGACTTGGAAAAAAGTTTAAATTCCTGAACAGTCTATTCACCCCCCCCCCTCTAGACTGTTCCCATTACAAACGGGACCAACAAGTGGTATCAGAGCCTCCTTGTTCTTGTAATCGTTTAGGTTACTTACTAAACAAGAGATCCACTTGTTTTAGCCTCTTTAATCTCATATTATGGATAACACTCTTTCAAAGAATCTTATGTTCTCAGTAACAAAGTTTGATGACTGGAGGATCCGCATGAAAGCTCACCTCTGCGCACTCCATGACGAAATGTGGGAAGTTCTTGATGCAGGACCTTTCACAGAGTTCACCAAGGTCAACCCTGAATACATCACTGGTAGTGGTCAACCCAGATGATCACCAAACTGCGTCATGAATGGTCTAATGAAGAAAGGAGAAAGTACAACCTTGACAACATTGCCAAGGATATCCTCTACAAGGCCATTGATGACAAGTACTTCACCAGGATCAAGAAGTGCAAATCTGCCAAGGAAATCTGGGATACTCTCACCCTGATAGGAGCTGGAGATGAGCAAGAAAAGGACAACAAACTTACTATTGCCATGAAGAAGTTTGAAGATTTCAAACTTCTACCCAAAGAATGCATAGCTGAGATGTATGCACGCTTGCTCACCCTCACTGCTGAGATATCAGAACTTGGGAAGGAGCTTACTCCCAAGGAGATTAATCTGAAGGTTCTCAGAGGTTTACCTTCACCATGGAAGATGAAGGTCACTGCCATGAGAGATAGCAAGGACCTCAGAACCTACAGCACTGAGAAACTCATCTCTGATCTCAAGTCTTATGAGTTTGAGATGAATGAAGAAGAAAAAGAAGAAGTTGAGGACAGAACAACTACTGCCCTCACTGCCAGCACCTCTCAGGTAAATAACTTTGACCCTTCTATTCTTTTAACTGACGAGTATATGGCGGCTTTTGCTAGGAAGTTCAGGAAATTCTTAAAGCCGAAGGATAGCAGAAGTCCACACTCTAGCAGAAAGCCACACCAGAAGTCCAAACCATCAGAAAGTAGTGGAGAGCTTCTCTGCTACAACTGCAGACAACCAGGGCACTTCAAAGTCAACTGTCCACACCCCATAGTCTCCAAAAGGCAAGGCCAGGAAGGAGAAAAGAAGTACGAGCACCGAAGAAGGAAAGCACTCATCACTGAACAACCAGAGAAGGACCCCCTCTCTGAGACAGAGTCCAGCTCGGAATCAGAATCTGATGAAGCATTCTGTTGCCTGGACACAGAAACTGAAGACCTATGTCTTATGGGTCAATCTGATGATGAGGTATCTTCTACTTCCAACTCTAGTTTTTCTTCGGTAGGCAGAGCCTTTGATTCTGATTCAATGTTAGAATTTTGGGAAGAGTTTCAAGTCATACAAACCACTTATTCTTCTGTTAAAGAAGAAAACAGTAAGCTTAAGGCTGAGATCCTTGACTTAAGAAAGGAGGTTGAGATCAAAATCAATCTTCTGATTGAGGAAAGAGATCAGTTGGAAGCTGAAAATGTTTCTCTTCTAAAGAGAATAAGAGAGATAGAGCCTCTTGAGATTAAGTACAAAGCTTACCAGAAGGCCCAGTCTTCAATGGAAAAGATTGTACTTGACCAACAAATTGGCACTGGTTTTGGTCTTGGTTATGGCTCAACAGAATCAGGTGAGCCTTCTGCAATGCCTAGCACCAGAGTTGCTAAGGCAGACAAGGTCATAGTGCCACTGATTTCTAGCCCCATTTGTCAGGCTGGTGTATCTGGCACCAAGGTTATTCATGAGAATGTCAGATCAGAAAAGGAAAAGATAAAGGTTCAACAGAAACCCATTTTAAAAGTTAATGAACCTGGCAGAAGAACTAATAACAGGAAAGATTTTCAGAATACCAAAAATCAAAGACAGAACCATAACAGACAAACTCATGATAATTGTGTCAGAGATGATCACCAGAAAGGCAGATATCAAGAGAAAATTAACTTTAGGCAGAAAAGGTTGGCTGGTCAACTTAAGAAGCCCAAAGTTAATCGCTCCTCTGATCTTGATAGTATATGCGACTTCTACCCAACTAAAAAGGCTATGCAGAAGTATGTAAACCGGAAGCATGATCCTCACAAGCATCTGCCCAAAGTGAATCACACTTTCGTTTACTATGACTACCAGGTGGACAATGGGTACCACCCACCAAGGTTTCACTTGATGAGACCAAAGTGGTACCGGCTGCCAAGACTGCATAACCCCCTAGGACCTAACATTGCTTGGGTACCTAAATCTTCCTTTTAATTTTGTAGGAACTGTGTGCTGGAGGCATCTCTGAGCAAGATTGGTACATTGATAGTGGATGCTCCAGGCACATGACAGGTGACAAGAGTTGCCTAACAGAGTTCCAGAAAGTCAAAGGGCCCAGAGTTACCTTTGGAGGTAATGATAAAGATGACCAGACAAAAGGAAGAGGGAAGCTGATAAAGAACCAGATAATCATTGATGATGTCTCTTATGTCAAGGGATTGAAATTCAACTTACTGAGTGCTAGCCAATTCTGTGACAAAGGCTACACAGTTGAATTCTCCAAGGAAGGATGTTCTGTCAAGCATGAGACAACTAAAGAAGTGGTTCTAACAGCAACAAGAAAGAAAAACATCTATGTGGTTGATTGGTCAACTGCAAAAGATGGAATTTGCCTGATAGCCAAAGGAGATTCAAAACTCAGTTGGGAATGGCACAAGAAACTGAGTCACTTGAATTTCAAAACAATCAACAAACTGGCAAGGGATCACATTGTTGAAGGTCTACCCAACCTTGTATACAAAAAGAAAAATCTATGCAGTGCATGTCAGAAAGGAAAACAAGTGAAGAATTCCTTCAAACCCATTGCTGGAAACCTATCTACTGGTCCCTTGAATCTGATTCACATGGATTTATTTGGACCAGTGGAAACTCCAAGTGCTGGTGGCAAGAGATACACCTTAGTCATGGTGGATGACTACTCCAGATTCACATGGACTATCTTTCTGACCAAGAAAAATGAAACTCTGCAGAAACTGCCATCTCTGCTAAAGCTATTACAGAATGAGCAGAATCAGAAAGTCAAAGCCATCAGATCAGACAGAGGAACAGAGTTCGTCAACAAGGTCATACAGGATTTCTGTGACCAGAATGGTACAATGCATCAACTCTCTGCAGCCAGAACTCCTCAACAGAATGGAGTTGCAGAAAGAAGAAATAGAACATTAAAGGAAGCTGCAAGGACCATGATTGCTGAATCAGGTCTACCTTACAGATACTGGGCTGAAGCAATCAATACTGCATGCTACACCCAGAACAGGAGCATGATTCACAAGACTCATCAGAAAACTCCTTATGAATTATGGAAAGGACGAAAACCCAACATCAGCTACTTTCATGCATTTGGATGCAAATGCTATATACTCAACAATGGGAAGGATCACCTCAAGGTGTTTCAAGAAAAAGCTGATGAAGGAACATTCTTAGGCTACTCTGGCACCAGCAAAGCCTACAGAATACTCAACAAGAGAACTTTACTTGTTGAAGAATCGATTCATGTCAAGTTTGATGATCTCAACTCTATTGAGAGCATAACTGAAAACTTGGAGAAAGCGAATCTCAAAGAATCTCCAGAACTGGATCCACCAGAGACGGATACACCAGAGTTGCTGACTAATTCTGCCATACCAATGAATCATCAGAATCCCATCCTGCAAAGCAAGGATAGTGATGAAGAATCAGAAGAAGAACAAGAGAATCGAAGGCAACCCCTATCAGAACCTGATCTTACTTGGTTAAGAGATCATCCTCCTAATCAAGTAATTGGACAAATCAGAAGTGGAGTCCAAACCAGATCCACATCAAGGAGAGAAGCAATGCTTGCTTGCTACATATCTCAGATGGAACCTATGACAGTTGAAGAAGCTCTAGCAGACTCAGATTGGATCAATGCTATGCAAGAAGAGCTCACTCAGTTTGAGAGGAACAAAGTGTGGGAACTTGTTCCTAGGCCAAAGCACCAGAATGTCATTGGAACCAAATGGGTATTCAAGAACAAAGCAGATGAAGACGGCAACATTGTAAGGAACAAAGCAAGGCTAGTGGCTAAAGGATACTGTCAAGAAGAAGGAATAGATTTTGATGAGACCTTTGCACCAGTTGCCAGACTTGAAGCCATCAGAATCTTTCTAGCCTATGCTGCCTACAACAACATCAAGGTCTACCAGATGGATGTCAAGAGTGCATTTCTGAATGGAGATCTTGAAGAAGAAGTTTATGTGGAACAACCACCAGGTTTTGTCATTCCTACTCAATCTTCCTGTGTCTACAAGCTTAAAAAGGCCCTCTATGGTCTTAAGCAAGCTCCCAGAGCCTGGTATGACACATTGTCCCTTTTCCTAGTGAACCATGGGTTTACTAAAGGAAAGGTTGACAAAACTCTATTTCAAATTTCTGTTGCTAATCATATTCTGTTAGTACAAATATATGTTGATGACATTATATTTGGTAGTACTAATCCAGAACTGTGCAAGAAATTTTCTCAAGTGATGCAGAGTCAATTTGAAATGAGTATGATGGGAGAACTCAGTTACTTCCTAGGACTACAAGTCAAACAAGTTCCAGAAGGGATCTTTATCAATCAAGGGAAGTACACCAGAGATCTAATCAAGAAGTTTGGAGTGGAAGGCAAATCATCAGTGAAGATTCCCATGAACACTTCACAAGGGATTGGTCCAGATGATGAAGGAAAAGATGTAGATGCAACAACATACAGAGGGATCATTGGATCTCTGTTGTATCTAACTGCAAGCAGACCAGATATCTCGTTCTCTGTTGGAATCTGTGCCAGATACCAATCAAAGCCCAAGGAAAGCCATCTAAGTGCTGCAAAGAGAATCATCAGATACATCAAAGGAAATCCAAATGCAGGCTTATGGTATCCCAAAGGAGGTAACTTTGAACTAATTGGTTATTCTGACTCAGATTTTGCAGGTTGCAGACTAGACAGAAAGAGCACCTCTGGTCACTGCCAATTGCTAGGAGGAAGGCTTGTTTCCTGGTTTAGCAAGAAGCAGAACTCCATCTCAACAAGTACAGCTGAGGCTGAATACATTGCAGCTGGGAGTTGTTGTGCTCAGCTACTCTGGATGAAGCAACAACTGAAAGACTATGGAATTCAAGCAAAAGAGATCAAGCTGTTGTGTGACAACACTAGTGCCATTGCTATCACTCAGAATCCAGTTCTTCACTCCAGGACAAAGCACATTGAGATCAGACATCACTTCATCAGAGATCATGTTGAGAAGAAGCATATCTGTATGGAGCATGTACCTACAGAAGATCAACTTGCAGACATTCTAACCAAGCCTTTACCTGAGGCAAGGTTTAACAAGCTTAGGGAAGAATTGGGAATGATGGATGATCTTCCCAGAGATGCATGAACCAAAGATTCACTGAACCAGAACTGCTTTCTTCTGCACCAGAAACTCGGATCAGAGAACCACTATCTCTGATCATCAGAATCTCACATCAGAGAACCTCCCCTTCTCTGACCAGAGTTCCTCAACCGAAGATAACAGATACGGAAGTGGACTTAACAATATTTCGAGGTACGGGCTAGACCTAATTAATTGAAACGGTCTTTTACCAAAATACCCCTGATCGTTACTCTTCTAACGGAAACGTTTCCGCCCGCATTTCTTTAAATGCTGCCTCGAAACTGCCAATATACCAAACGTCCACTATTCCTAACTCCTTTATATCCACCGTCTTCGACCCAAATCCCTACTGCAATTTCATCTCTCTTAAACTGTTCTAGCATTCAAAGCTTTCAGATCCCAAAAACTTTCCAATACCCAGAAATTTTCTTAACCGTCACTCAAGATGAACTTCCTGAGCATCAACGACCTTTCTAAGGAAGAAGCAAAAACTCTCATCGCCAACGTTGTCTCAGGCATGAAAGTTGACATGTCGTCACTACCCCTCCTGGCAGAAAATCAGAAGAGGATGACGAAGATCATCCAAGGGATGACTGACTCACAACTCTCTAAGGTTGTTGCTCATCCCTATGAGCATTTCAGCATCAAAGATGTGGCTGAGTTCTACCTCAACGCCACCATCTCCAGGACCGGAGTTCACTCATCCGTACAGGATCAACGCATCTTCCTGAATGCAGATGCACTGAATGAATTCTTTGGAGTTCAACTTGACTCCCAAGACCCAGAATCCAGCAATCTCATTGCTCTTGACTCAGTGGAAGTCTCCACTGAAGGTTTTGTCCAGACTTACTGCCGTCCAGAGGCTGCCGGACTGGATAAACTCTACATGAAGAAATTTCTACTCAAGAAGGACTATGAGAAGCTTGTCACCATTCTGCACCGTTGCTTGTGGTGCAAAACTGCCTCAACTGATGAGATGAACACAAGCAATGCCAAGGCAATCTTTGCAGTGCACCATGGCATGAATATCAACTGGGGAGAGGTAACTTTTGGCTCTATAACTGACTTCATCAAGAAGAAAGACTCTGAAACAGGTCTTTTCTCAACCAAGATGGGACATGGCCTTCTTATCTCTGCCATCCTTGCTGCAAAAGGAGTTCAACTCAGGGATCCTATCCCAGTTGACCACACCAAGACCATCTTCCTCACAGCCTCTCCAAAATTCAACATTGCCATCTCTTCTGAACTTAGGAGAGAGGAAAGACTGGAAAAGAAAAGGGAAGAACAGGCTACCAAGGCCAAACCTGCCATGAAAGTTTCCAAAAAGCCCAAACAACCTGAGTAGTCACAGGTTGTAAGGGAG
The DNA here is from genome assembly GCA_945859875.1 of Cuscuta europaea. NCBI lineage: Eukaryota > Viridiplantae > Streptophyta > Magnoliopsida > Solanales > Convolvulaceae > Cuscuta > Cuscuta europaea. Next base: position 2,509,323 of record CAMAPE010000038.1, on the reverse strand, counting down.
GTTAGACAGAAGAAGAAAAGTGACAATCTGTCACTACCAGAAAAGGAAACAGCAGAAGAGGCTGCACCAGAGATGCCCTCCCCAAAGGCAACCAAGAAATCTGCTGCCAGGAAACTGAAGCAGAAGAGGAGAAGAAAGATGGTTGTGCTAAGTGGTGATTCTGACAACTCTAGCACTAAACCAAAGCAGAAGAAGAGGAAGACTAAAGTAGTCTCACCTGCCAAAGATTCAGCAGTTCAGGGGGAACTTGCACCAGAATCTGGCACTGTACCAGAAACTCACCAAGATTCTGCACCAGAGTTGCCCAACTCTGCTCTCTCACCAGAGCGTGAAGCCTCACCAGAAATGGACCAAGAAACAGACTTCAACATCATTCTGCAAAAGCAGTTTGACAGAGTTCTAGCTTGGAGAAGATGGAGAATGGGTCCTCTTCAACAAATCATCCAATTCTTTGATGCCTATGAAGAAGAAGAAGCTGCTGTTCTTCACTGGGTAGGCACAGATGATGTGTCAAAATGCTTCAACCTTACCTTTCTGATTTCTGTGCTACAAAAGAAGAAAGACATATATCAAGGTAAAGCTCCAACATCTGACCTATCTCCAGAAAGGCATGTCAGAGCCTTAGAAGAAGAAGAAATGGAAACTTTTGATGCTTGGCTGATGGAGAAGAAAAGGAAAGAATCAATGATCAAATTTCGCCATAGTGCTCTTGAGGAAGGAGAGCCATCCACTGCGAATGACATTGCTATTACCATGGAGAGGCTGGTCAAGGAGTGGAGAGAATCTGTGTACTCCGAAATTGTACTTGAGGTAATTCCTACACCTCCTCCTTCCCCTCCCCAATCTCCTATTATTCTACCCTCACCCTCCAAATCTCCATCTAAACCTTCATCCCCACTTCACCAGAAAACCCCTTCACCCCAACAGAAAACCCCCTCACCAGAACAGAAAAACTCACCTTCCACCAGAACACCATCTCACCAGAAACCCAACTCCAGATCATCCTCACCCAAACAAAAAATTGCATCTCCCTGCAGAGCAATTGTCCCTTTCAGAAACCGTTCACCCTCACCTCCACCATCCCCCCCTCAACAGAATGCCTCACTTACTCACTCTCCACCACAGCACCAGAACCCTTCACCAACATCCAAATCTGCCTCACCTCAGAGATCCTCACATCATTCTGCAGCATCTACACCAAAGAAGAAACCTATCTTCAGGGTTCCCTCCTCATCTAGTGACAATGATGGATTCCTCACCTCCTCCATTGCTGCTGATGAAACCTCCAAAAGGAGAAAGACACCCCCCAGAGTTCCTTCCCCACCACCATCCAACAGGGCTCCTCCATTACCAAAAGGCAGAGGATTGGAAACGCCTGATTTTACACCTGAAGAATCTCAAATCCCCTTCACCCAGTTTGTGAAGTCTGCTGAAGCTTTTGGTGGAATACTGGTTCAAGATCTGAGCAAGATTATTGAATTAAATGACAAACAACATGAAGAACTCACCCATACCAATCTGCAAATCACCATAGCTTTTCAACACCTGTCAGATAAAGTTGCTGCTCTCACAGAGAATCTGCACAACTTCATGCATTCCTCTACCTCGAGGATTGATTCTGTCTCCAGAGATGTTAGTGGACTCAACTCTGTTCTCCACTCTCACTCTCAAGCTCTGCTTGCCCAAAATCAGACAATCAACAGGATCTCAGAATCTGTTCACAATCTTCAGAAATCTGCTGATAGTTCCTCCCAGAAACTCAACATCTTACATTCTCTCTGTAAGGAACATCAAGAGCAAGGCCTAGCTCTTCTCAAATCTGACAGAGAAAGGTACCAGAAAATGGTGCTTCTAGAGGTCAGCACCAAGGATCTCCAATCTGCAGTAGACAAGCAACAAAGCCTGATTGAAGGTCTTGCCTCTGTCACTCAGACACTGCCAGAAACCCTGGATGAAATCAGAGATGCTCAAGCCTCTGAGTTTTCCAAGATTGAACTCCTCCTTGGTGATCTTTGTGATGCCAAAAAAGGGGAAGATACCAGAGAAGGAGAAGGCACCAGCACCAGAGCTCTTTCTATCAGAGAACCCTCATCTGTGGATCCTACTCCTTACTTTGATGCTACCAGAAAGAAAAGGCTAGCTGCTTCAGGCACCAGACCCCCACCTCCTCCTCCCAGAAGCTCAAAGAAAAAGCCTTCATCCTTTTCATTCACTGATTGGATGAAGAGTGGTCTGTCAAGGCCAGACAGAGTTCAGTTTGAACAAATGAGAAAATTGATGACCCCTCTTCAAAGAGAGAATCTGTTCATGGACAATGATGGACTTGTCCAGATCAACCATGGTGGTTCGATAGAAGAAGCTGAGATGTGGTACGGCATGAAAATTCTGAATGGCAAGAATTCTGCAGAAGCTGTCAGAAACTATTTGGATTGCAAACTTGAACCTCATTGGGCTGACTATCAGAATCCTAGAGATTTAGCCTCAATCAGAGCGAAGGTGAATGCTGAACTTGAAAGGATTGACAGAGCAAGACCACAGGTAGATGAAGAAGATCTCTAACTCTCTTTATCTAACTCTGTAATGCTTTACTTTCTCTAAACAGTTTAATAAGATACCATCTCTGCCTCTCTGTTTGATTGGCTCTTTTCAATTATCTGTTCTTATTTACTTTCTTGTGTATATTCTGTTATCATACTTGATTATTGCTATCTGAATGTATCGCACTCTTACTATTTTCCTATGCTAAGTTGCCCACCAAGATTCTAATAAAAAGTTTTTTAACTTTATATTTTTATGGTGAAAGGCACTTCTCTGGAAATAGTTAAAGGGTTTTGGCATCATCAAAAAGGGGGAAATTGTAAGGAACAAATGTATTTAGATTTTGATGATGCTAGGTTAATTAGAATTTGAAAGTACCCCATTAGAAATTATGTATTAGAATTTCTTTTGTAAGTTTTAGCTTAGTCTGCCTGCCAGAGTTTCATCTTGCCTCTACCAGAGTTGCTCCCAGAGTTGCTCACCAGAGAAGCCATCAGAAACTGGTTATCAGAAAGATACCAGAGTTGGCACCAGAGACGGACTTCAGAGACTGGACCAGAGAACCTCTTGAGACTCTGCTAAGTATCATCAGAATCCGGAAGCCCTTCTGATGGTCGTTAAACTAACGGGAAATCCCCTAACGGTTACGAACCTTTCAACGGAAGCATGGCACTGTACACGCATTAAATGCACATTTAATGCTATACGTACGAAGAGATATTTAAAGCTGATGATTGACCATGCGAATATCTTTACGCCCCCAAAATAGCAAGTCGGAGGACCAAACGGTCAAGTCAACAGTACATGCATTTAATGAAGCTGTCTTCTACACTCCAACGGGAAGACCGCTCTCAGTATATAAGATACACTCTGAAGAACTAAGAAGATAACTTTGCCATAACCTTTGCCAAGATATATTTGCGTGAACAACTTTCTTGAGATCCAAACTCCATTCTAACAAGAAAAGGCCACAGTTGGAAGATAAACATTCCTATCCTTCATCCAACTAGCAAAGGCAAAGTTACTCAGTTCTTCAACACTTCGAGAGCTTCATATACTCATCTTTTGTGAAGAAGCAACGTTGGAGAAAACTGATTCTATATCAAACACTTCTTGAAAAAGAAGGGACGTCTCAAATTAGCTGGAGTAAGTGAAGTGGAGATACTTCAAGAGACTCAGTGAAACGAGACCAGCCATCAGGAAGCAGGACTGCATCCCGGGTGGCAACTAGACTTGAAGAAGACAAGGAGTGCTTCTTAAGTTCTAGGGACTAAGGCGTTGTAAACTGTCGTTTTTGCAAGCTTAGTGGAACAGTGGACTAGAGGAACGAGTTGTTCCTTGAACCACTATAAAAACCCCGGTGTCATTTACTTTCAGCTTTTACTTTCTGCACTTAAGATTCTACTGACTAACTCTTTAGGTTGGAATCTGTGTCCAGCAGATCTTCCTTCAGAGTTATCAGAAAGGCATTTTGCCTTAGCTTTCTTCTAGAGGCTACCCGGACAGAAATTTATCCGCTGCCTGGTCTAGTTCTGCCATCAGAACTTGACCATCTCTGTCACCAGATTTTGACCATCTCTGTTAAGTCAGACTTGACTTGGAGAAAAGTTTAAATTCCTGAACAGTCTATTCACCCCCCCCCCCTCTAGACTGTTCCCATTACAAACGGGACCAACACAAGTACTGACCTCCCCTTCACGGGGGAGGCCACCTCACAGTTTCAGGTAGAACTTGAAGGTTGCTACCGCCAGCCGTTGCTTCAGGGAGTTTCTGAGGAGAAGACTTGGTTCGTGCTTCTCCCGTTCTTGTTTTGACAAAACAATATGAATAATGCTCATGGATAATATTTTCTGAATAATTACTTTGGGGGCTTGCATGCCTAATTTTGCCAAGTGTGGCTTGAACACTTGTATCAATTGTTTCCACTGCTTTAATAAATGTTTTACATTATGTTTGTTTATGGATGTACTATGTGTGAATGATATTCAAGACGCCTTGTATAGTATGGATTAGTCGGACTGCGGTTGACTATTCGTACTGTACGGCGGGTTGTTGACGTGCCCGGGTAGGTCCGGGGCGTGACATGCTTGTGCTCACCAAATTCTTTGTTTTAAAAGATGATCGCGATTGTTTTCCGGTGGCACAAGCAGAGAAAATATGATCAAGTGAATATTTTATATTAGGTAGCCCAATTACCAAATCATTATTTTTGAGTTTATTTGTTAATGAAAAACTAGCGTGTCCAAGCCTTTTATGCCATAGCAGGGGATCATTGTCAATAACGCTCAGGCAAGTTAGACTTATATTTGGCAATAAATCAAGATCAACCTTATAAGTATTTTCTAGTCTCTTGCCCTCTAGTATAACTTGCTGTGATTCGTTATTAACAATGCAACATACATTATGATCAAAAACTACATTGTTACCTCGGTCACAAAATTGAGAAATACTTAGCAAATTAAACTTTAAACCCTTGACTAGAAAGACATTGTCAATTGCATGGTTAGGTGACTTTCCAACTTTTCCCACGGCAATTATTTCTCCTTTACCGTTGTCTCCAAATGTCACCCTTCCACCGCTAAATGGCCGCAGTGAGATGAATAATGATTTATCTCCCGTCATGTGCTTAGAACATCCACTGTCAAGGAACCAGTGGTTGTTCCCACTCACTCGGCGCTGTTCCAGGATTAAGGGTTAGTGCGTGGAACCCAGACCTGATTGGGTTCCATTTTGTAATTGTTTGAGGAATAATTACTATAATTAAAGCTCCTTTCTAAGGCATGTTGCCGAGAGTGACATTGATACCTAAGATGACCGACTTTGCCACAATGCCCGCAAATTCGGCTATCATATGTATCAACGTATTTGGTTTTCCAATTTCCATAAAAATCTTTGTCCCTTTTATAAAACTCTCAGTTAGGTGTTTGTCCATAACCAGTTTTGTGCCTTTGAACCAATTTATCGAACCAGGTTGGTCCAGTTCTAGATTGCCTTTGGTATGGCCTGGAACTGGTTTGTCCTCTAGTTCTGCTACCGTTAAAGGATTGGTTCTGAAAACCAGATTTTTGATTTATTTGAGTTTTCCTTGGAACATATCCGAGACCCGCAGTCTCGTTTTCCTTTCTTTTGTACCGAGAAGGTTCAGTTCTAGAATAGGGTCTAGACCTGGTTCTTTCTTTAGTACTATACGGCTGGTATTCCGGCTTATTTTTGAAATCTTGTCTCTTAGCCTCAAGGCGATTAAGGTGTTCAATCAGCACACCAATGTTCGGAATTTTCGAAAGAAGTTTCTCACTTTGATCAACTTGTTGGTTCATGCTATCGAGATTTAAAGAACAGATAATATTGTCTTGTTCTAAAACCACTTCACTGTTTTTTAGCTTCTCATCTATTAACTCTCTCACTTTAGTTTCAAGCCTTAGCTTTGCTCGTGTGGATTCCTCGAGTTTAGATTCTAGCTCAGTGATTTGTGATTTTAGATTTTCATTTTCAGAAAGATTTTGGTTAAGCTCGATAGTTAGCCTTTTAAAAAATTTCCGAACTTTGGTTTTAGGCAAAGAATCAAACTTAGATAGAAAGTTTTCCAAATTTACCTCGAAACTCTCTTGGTCGGATTCCTCGTCGGAATTAGCCATAAGACACAACCCTGCATGGTTGGAACTCTTTTCACCTTCTTCCTCATCATCATCGGATGAGTCTCCCCAAGCTGCCATCATTGCCTTCTTGAGGTCTCTGTTGAACCCTTTATCTTCACTGGACCTCCGATGGGAACTGGTCTTGTTCTTGTCGTAGGTTCTATCATTTTTCTTTTGGGGACAATCTTTTGCCCTGTGCTCAAAGGAACCACAAACGAAACAACCTTGGTTATTAAAAGATTGAAAACCCTTTTTACCTTGCTTATTTCGGTTGCCTTTGAATTTCTGGTACATCTTCCAGAATTGCTTGGCGAACATGCTCATTTCGTCTTCCGATTCACTTTCGGATTCTTGTTCTTCTTCTCGAGCCTTGAGAGCTATTCCTCGCTCCTTTCTCACATTTTCGGCATCTTGTTCTTCTTGTAGGCCTAGCTCATATGTCATGAGTGAACCGGTCAAGTCTTCTAGCGTCATGGTAGAGAGATCTTTAGCTTCTTCTATAGTCGTAGTTTTAGGCTTCCATGCAGAGGGCAAGCTTCTCATAACTTTTCTCACTTGATCTTCCACAGTAATATCTTTTCCAAGTGCTGAAAGCTCATTTATAATATTAGTAAAGCGTGTAATCATATCCCTAATTGACTCTTTAGGTTTCATCACGAACAATTCGTAATTACACATAAATATGTCAATTTTGAATCTTTTTACACGTGAGGTACCCTCATGCGTAACCTCGAGTAATTCCCACATTTGTTTTGCGGATTTGCATCCAAGAACCCGGTTGTGCTCAGCCGGACCAAGTCCACAAATCAAATATTTCAATGCTTGGGCATTATGCTCGAGTTTACGATAATCATCAGAAGTATATTCAGATTTGGGTTTAGGGATAATCTTACCTTCGGCATCCTTCTTAGTGATGATATTATCGCCTACCTCAATTACGTTCCATACCTGGTAGTTCTCAGCCTTGATGAAGTTCTCCATTCGACTCTTCCAGAATTGGTAAAATTTGTCGTTGAAAAACGGTGGTTGTTGAGTCGAGTATCCTTCCTCCAATCGTTCAACCGTATTAATGCTGCCGGATCTCTTCCCAAGGTATTAACCTTTATGTGGCGAAGAACGGCTCTGATACCAATTGATGAAACGGTTAGCAACACAGGAGGGGGGTGAATTGTGTGTGTGTGGAACCGTGGCAGATTTTCGCACAGTTCTAGTGTGGGGTTCAGGGATATGCGAAATAGTAAAGTGCACAAGGATTTAACGAGGAAAAATCCCTTGGCTCAAAGGGATTAAAAAACCTCGACCTCCCTCGGAGGAATTTGAACAACTCCACTAAAAAGCCTTTGAATGATTACAAGGGAAACTCTCCTAGTCTACCCTTGAGCCACCCCAACTCTATCCTCTCTAGGAAGAGTTATGCTTCTCTACCTTGCGGGTAGAGAGCCTCTCAGCTTTACAACAAAGCTCTAACAACACACTAACCAACCCGAGGATGCTACACTTAGCCAATCCTCAAAATCCCAATTACAATATGAAGAAGGGAAAAAGAAACTTTGTCTGGAACTCTGTGAGCAGGTTCAGGTGCCTTGGACTTAGTAAATATTCTCTTGTATATTTCTCAATAGAAGCTCAGTCAAGCACACGCCATTCGTCTGGTCTTCAGTCCAATATATATAGCATCCGTAGCCTCTCCTTTCCTTGATTGAATATTTGGACTTTCCTTGATGCTATTCAAAAACCTTTCCTTTTATTCAAAGATCTTCCGGCTCTCCAATATGGTGATCCTCGGTCAACCATATATATATATGGAAGCAAGCGGATACGTGCATACTATGAGTAAATCACTCAATAACAAAAAAGATATGGAATATATTACATATTTAAATATTCAATGACAATTCCACATGAATATATATCATCACATATAAAGGGAAATAATTTATTCTCTTAATATAAGCATGCAACGGACATTATGTAGCAATAAAATATTTATGCAATCAATGATTAGTTCTCTTAACAAATTTGAATATGCAACGATCATATAAGTAAGATATTCAAATAAGGTACGATCATGCAAGCCAAGATACTTTCCAAAAATATTCATTTAATATTTTAACTAATAATGACTTTTCAACATTAAGTGATAAGGAAATATTTACTTAGTGGATCCAAATATGCTACGGTCAATTGCTGCAGGATATTTATGTAGCATAAGCAATGATTCTTTCCATAAGCTATATAGCCCAACTCATTAAGGTGAGTGCTTAGTCATGCATGGAAAGATATTTAAATTGTGTCACATATATTAAGAATATGCATGATCAAACTAGGCACGTAGATTGTTACTATCATGCAGGCACATGTCAATTAATTTATTCATTATGCACGACAATCAGTCACATAGAACAAAATAAGTATAGTTCTAATATCCGTTCCTGATAGAACTGAGAGCAGTTCTGTCCGCTGTTCCGCCTGCATGGTTAGTCATCAACAAAACAACTTACTCAACAAGAAGCGTTAGAAAAGCAAGTCTTAAATTGGAGAAAAATACTGGCTTTAATTTACTCCGGTACAAATAAAAAACGAACAGCACCCAACTAGAATTGGAAAATGGAAATCCCATCGACACGCCTTAGAAAAGATTGAATTGATAGCTTTAATTTCTTAGAATTGATAAGTTTTGCTAGGATGTGAAAGGTGGCTAGTTGTACACTTGTGCATGAAAGTGAAAGAAATTAAGATTTGGCTTTGGATAACTTTTGAGTATAAATGACACTTCTCTGTGGATAAACATACCATATTTATCCATTATCTATTTTAGTTTTATATATTGATGATTTTTCATCTATGATTACAAAAGCTTTCTCGTAAAATAACAACTACTCTGCTTTAGAATTTTTACCGTAGACACTGAAGTAGGAATTAGGAAAGTAATACGAAAATGGAAAGCTTTAAAGAGAAGTTTAGTTGCTAGAAATAGCTTCTAGAAATTGCTTCCCTTAATTTGAATTACAATATGTCTTTTATAGGCATAAACAAATCGTAACTGCTATCGATAATAATGACTAACTAATTACAACTTTAATTGGAATTAAATACATAATTAAACAACGCATTAATTGCTTGACCGTTACTTTCCCTGACTGGCAAGTCAGTCGGACTGGCAGGCTCCCGATTGGGCTGGTAGGCAGGCTCCAGGTTGTGGATTTGGATCCACGGGTCCAAGTTCGGGGCTTGAGCCGATGATAATCTGGGTCTAGTCCCAAAACTCCATGACTTAATAAGTTAATCTCATCCAAAAAATCAAAGATCAGGTGCAACATTCGTTTAGGTTTAGAGTCCACTCAAAGAAGAATGTCGTTTCTTACTATTGAATTAAATCAAAGGAAGAAATTGAAATAAAGAATAGATAAAGCTTAACTAAAATGGAAAAAATAAAAAATAACTCCCTAAACTCCAGCGAATTAGTGAGTTAAATCCTAAAATAGAAAAAAAGACATATAGTACTATAAAGGAAAAATTACAAAACAAAGCCCATTAAAAAATAGGAAGAACCTGGATGTGTTGATTAAAAAGACATGAACACTTCCACGTTTAGATTTTCAATATCAAAACTTGGGATAGTCGATGTGCTCAAGCGGAGAAGTTTAGATGAAGAAACCGAATAGCCAATGAGGCCGATAATTTGTTTCAGAAATAGTCGTGTGGTTTTAATTATGCTTGAAGGTTACGATTAGAGATGGCAATTTCGACCGACCCGTTGGATACCCGCATCGAACCGATTTGGTCAAATTGGGAAAAACCGGTTTCACCAGGGATCGGGTACGGGGCGGGGAATACCCGGGTTTTTAAATAGACAGTGGTGCAATTATGATTCTATACTAATCCGCCCTGTGATCCGCCCCGAAACCGCCCCGTTCATTAATGGTGCCGGTATCCGCACTGTTACCCGATCCATAACATTATAAATAAATTATAACCTTTTATATATAAGAGTAATTAGTATATATGTTAAATTGTGTACACTAAATCGTATATCTCATAAAATTATATAAAGAATAATACATCAGAGGCCCGCTTAAAAAATCCTAACATCCCTAATTCAGTGTATTACGGATTTATGGCTCAGGGCTGTTCTTCTTAACAGTGAGAAAAGCTCTCTTCGATCCTTCTAGATGGAACGATGCTAGGCCTGCAATTCGACTCTACAGTCGGTGGCTTCTAATCTTTCTCATTATCAAAGATTCGACTCAGTTCCTTCTGTTTTCTTTTTACTACATTTTTATTGTGTTACAAGAGATATTAGGTGCTTGTCATACTAATGAATTTAGGACTAAAACTGCTTGATTGCTTGAACATTTACTTTTGTATGTTTTATGGTGTTTTTAATATACGGACTATAATTTTCTACGAAGGATATTTACATATTAACATTAACAAGCAGGGTTAGAAATTGGTTATTTTGTATAATTTGGGCAAACGGGTACCCGTGAATAAACTGATTCCCCGTTGAGGCGGTTACGATTCAAATACAAATTACCCGAACGGGTAATGGGGCGGTTTTGGAGCAATCATTTATTCAATGGGGCGGTTTCGGTTTTATGTGTACCCATCCCCGATCCGCCACGTTGTCATCCCTAGTTACAATGTTTAAGGGTTAATAGTCAATGTGGGATGGTTGGTCTAGTCCATGATATATAAAGTATATTATGCAAGACAAATATTTCTTCAAGAATTTCCTGACTGGAACACTATCCAGCCACCTTCATTTGAGATGCTTCCGGAAAAAAATATTTTATGAAATTTTGTCAGCATGTTCTACATTAATTGTAGATTACGTCCACCAATACCAATTTAGATTTCAATGGGAAAGTTATTTAAATAAATTATTGAAAAATACCGCATATATATATATATATATATATATATATATATATATATATATATATATATATATATATATTGGCAGAGTGTGTTCCAATGATTTATTTAACCGACTTCTTGATTTAATTTTAAGCTGAAATTTGGTGAATATAATCTACATTTCATGAAGAACGAGATCGCAAAATTCATCAAAAAATCCACCCGAAAGCACCTCAAATGGAGGTGGTCCGGCAGCATTACTCTATCATGTGGAAAATCTATAAGAACTTCGATTCCTGTGAGTTAGAATTCATTGGAACCAGAACCAAACCGGTCAAATATCATAGGAACCAACACCGAAAAAACAATTCGGTTCGGATCGATTCTCCCGACTTTACAGTACGTTCTAAGTCCCACGCCTAGTGAATTTAGTTTCTTCAACCAAAACTTCATCAATTCTAGCGAATTCAAACGATTCAATCAATTTCAATGTTACTAATCAATTTCAATGACACTTTTGTTAGCATCTTATTCATCATGTATAGTTTACTCTGTTGGTGGAAATTGGTCGGATAAACCTGCAGAAAAGCGTTAGAAAATAATATAGCTCGAGTCGCGTAAACGTTGTCCTCAAGAAAGTATTTCCGACTAGCGAAAATCTTTCCCCAAGATAAAACGAGCTCTTCGGCGTAAGCCGGTAACAGAACAACGAGAGCAGAAAATTATTAATCCAGCAGACTGAAAATATTAGAGGATGTTTATCTCCAAAACTAATCTTTTTCTCTTAACCCTCTTAGCATGGCCGAACACATCTATTTATATACACATAATAAGTTGAACGTTATTGCATGCTCGAGTGGAACGTTGAGTACTAAGTACTAACGTTCATATTGTTAAATATAATTAATGTTGAAATCAAAGTTGAAAAAAAACTCCTCCCACTAACTCTTAAAGCCGTTAGGAGTAAGTATTATTATTTAATGATATTAATTCTATATCTTGCTAGCAATAACGTGCATGGCTAAGGAGGAGCAATCCATATGTTTTAAAATAATAAAATTAGTTTTATATATTTATTTTTCATTTGAAATACTTCAAATTTTCCAACAATCCCCCACATATTTCAAATGAATATTTTGAGAATTTTGAAAATTAGTTTAGAAAAACATCTGCTGGATTAAAGGAATGAGACTTTAAGTTTGGTGTCCGTAGACATGAAACCAAATCGAGACGATTAAGTTTCTTGAAACCAACAAGCTACTATTGGTAAATCAGGGACTTAACGGTCGTGTCTCACCCCGCACAATTTCTCGTTATTACGCCGTTGTGCGCCGTAAGGCCATGCGCGTGCTTGGTTTTCATGAGTGCTCTAGAAGTTTTGTCATGCTTCATGGAGGCGGCCCCACCTCACACTCATATAGGTGATATCATCAAGTGTGAACCGCTTTTGCACACCACCCTAAAATTAAGGGCTATGATAATCATTAAGAGCTTTTAGCTCACCCTCTCAAAGAATGCGGATTCTAGCCTATATCTCACATCATGGAAATGGGGAATTTTAGTTAGGCTAGCAGAACTAAACGAAAGACTTGTTATTACCCATTTGAACTTGCTTCATGGGATCTCCAATCACACAAGTTGGGTTCCCATCCCCATTTGTTTCAAAGTGACACAAGTCCCATTTCCTTAGATGTTTCGGTTATCAATTTTCGTCCTAGGGCTTTTGTCAAAGGATCCGCTAAATTTCCTTGTGAGCTCACAAAATTAATGGACACAATTCCATTCTTCAATAACCGTTTAATGACTTTATGTCTTAAACGAATGTGTCTATTCTTCCCATTATAACACATTTTCTTAGCAGTATCTATTGCACTTCTGCAATCACAATGAATAGACACAGATGGTGTTGATTTTGTACCAACCGGAATTTCTGCTAAGAAATTTTTCAACCACTCCGCTTCACTACTAGCCACTTCCAAAGCAATAAGCTCGGACTCCATAGTAGATCTAGAAATTATAGTTTGTTTGGTTGATTTCCATGTAATGGCACCACCTTCAAAGGTGAATATATATCCAGTATTGGATTTTATCTCATCTGAGTCAGAGACCCAGTTAGCATCACTGTATCCCTCTAGTACAGCGGGTAACCCACTATAAAATATACCATAATTAATGGTACCTCTCAAATATCTAAGTAACCGCCTCAACGCGGTCCAATGATCCCCACTTGGATTATGAGTATATCGACTCAATCTTCCGACAGCATAAGCTATGTCGGGCCTCGTATAATTCATCAAGTGTAATAGACTTCCAATAATTTGGGAATACTCATATTGAGCCTCGGGATCACCTCTATGTTTTTTCAATTGTATATGAGAGTCATAAGGGGTGCTCACGGGGCTGACATCGAAATGTCCAAACCTCTTTAGAAGTTTTTCAACATAATGCTCTTGAGACAGTATAATACCATCATCCTTCCTTATGACTTTCATACCCAAAATCACTTTTGCTTCCCCCAAGTCTTTCATAACAAATTTTGAAGCAAGAAAGGATTTTGTCTCATTTATTAGCTCAAGGTTGCTACTAAAAATTAACATATCATCCACATATAAGCAAATAATAATGCACACACCATTTTCACATTTAGTGTATACACACTTATCTACTTCTAGTGAGGTAAAACCATGAGCAAATAATACTTCATCAAATTTTTCATTCCATTGTTTTGGAGCTTGTTTCAAACCATATAAAGATTTGATCAACTTACACACTTTGTGTTCCTGACCAATAACTACATGATCCTCCGGTTGCACCATATAAATTTCGTCCTCTAGCTCACCATTTAAAAACGCAATTTTAACATGCATTTGATGGACAAAAAGTTTGTGAATAGAAGCCAAGGCAATTAAAGTTCGAATGGAAGAAATACGTGTTACCGGTGAAAATGTATCAAAATAATCAACATCTTGTTTTTGAGAAAAACCTTTCGCCACAAGTCTCGCCTTATATTTATCAATTGAACCATCCGGGTTTAATTTCCTTTTAAAAATCCATTTGCATCCGATTGGTTTACAACCTTTTGGTAAATCGGTTAAAACCCAAGTTTTATTTTGTTTGATTGACTCAATTTCGTTTTGTATGGCCTCAAGCCAAAATGGAGCTTCTTTTGAAGAAATAGCTTGTGAATAAGTTAAAGGCTCATCGTTAACAAGATAAGTATAAAAATCATTTCCAAAAGATTTTTCTATCCTTGGCCTCTTACTTCTTCTCAAAAGAGAAGGTTCATCATTAAAAGTATCATTTTCTTTTAATGGATCACAATTACTAGAGGAATCATCATTAAAGGTTTCATTTCCTTGTAATGGATCATACTCACTATATGGTGCAATGGTCTTGTGTTCACGTTTCAAAGGAAACACATTTTCAAAAAATTCAGCATTTTTTGTTTCAACAATTGTATCACATTCAAGCACATCACTTTGCAAAACAAGGAATCTATAGGCAGCACTAGATTCAACATAACCAATAAACATGCAATCAGAAGTCTTAGAACCAATTTTCCTCTTCTTAGGATCAGGCAATAAGACCTTAGCTAAACACCCCCACACTTTCAAATATTTCAAATTAGGTGCAAACCCTTTCCACAATTCATAAGGGGTTTTCTTATTGTGCTTACGAGGAATCCTATTTTGTAAGTGACAAGAAGAAAGAATAGCCTCCCCCCAAAGATTATCAGGTGCACCGGAACTAATTAAAAGAGCATTCATCATCTCTTTTAGTGTCCTATTTTTTCTTTCAGCTATTCCATTAGATTCGGGTGAATATGGCGGAGTGACCTCATGAATTATCCCCTCTTTTTCACAAAATTCATTAAATAAAATATATTCACCCCCTCTATCCGATCTAACTCTCTTAATCTTTTTATTTAATTGATTTTCTACCTCGGATTTATACACCAAAAAATTATCAAAAGCCTCATCTTTATTTTTAAGCAAATAAACTTTAGTGTATCTAGAAAAATCATCTATAAAGGTGACATAATATTTTTTGCCACCTCTAGTGATGGTAGTTTTTAAATCACCTAAATCCGTGTGAATTAAACTAAGCAATTCTGATTCCCTAAATGTGGAGGGACAAGGTTTTTTGGTTAGTTTAGATTGAACACAAACATCACATTTTTCTAGTGTCATTTTATTTTTACTAGAAATCAAACCACAATCATTTAGCATTTTAATATAAGAATTACTTGCATGTCCTAGTCTAGCATGCCACACATTGTAAGAATCAATTAAATAAATTGAAGCATTATCATGCAATATTTCAGAAATACTAAGCACAAAAAGTCCATTCTTACAATAGCCATTTCCCACAAGAACGTCATTTTTTGTCATAACAAAATTGTCACAACCAAAAGAAACTTTAACCCCAACTTTTCCCAAGAGAGAAACGGAAACCAAATTAGTCCGAATCTCGGGCACATGCAGCACATCATTTAGTGATAAAGTTTTCCCTGATGTGAGCTTCAGAAGAACTTTCCCTTTTCCATGCACCTTAACGGTTTTAGAGTCCGCTAGGTACACGAGCTCTTCACCATCTCCTATAATAGTATAAGAGGTAAAAGCATTTTTGTTTTTACAAATATGCTTGGTAGCCCCGGAGTCTACCACCCACTCATTCACATCATTAGTTTCACAACTTTGAGAAACAACCGCAATAATATTGTCATCACTACAAACCAAGTTTAAACTTGATTTGAGTGGGTTGTTGTTTTCCCTAGTTGTCATTTTACCACTAAATAAAAGAATAACAATTTTATTAAAAAATGGTGTTAAAGTATGGGTTATTGTAAGTAGAAAAATAAAGATAGTAAGCATTATACGTAGAGATATGTCCAAATACCACTCTAAATCGCACCACACATGCAAAAATAGCATAGCCGCGATGAGTGCGACAACGACACCTTGTGAGATCATGTGTGCAGGCATATCTGACGCCAAATACTTTCTTGAGATTGTTGGTGGAAATTGGTCGGATAAACCTGCAGAAAATCGTTAGAAAATAATATAGCTCGAGTCGCGTAAACGTTGTCCTCAAGAAAGTATTTCCGACTAGCGAAAATCTTTCCCCAAGATAAAACGAGCTCTTCGGCGTAAGCCGGTAACAGAACAACGAGAGCAGAAAATTATTAATCCAGCAGACTGAAAATATTAGAGGATGTTTAGCTCCAAAACTAATCTTTTTCTCTTAACCCTCTTAGCATGGCCGAACACATCTATTTATATACACATAATAAGTTGAACGTTATTGCATGCTCGAGTGGAACGTTGAGTACTAAGTACTAACGTTCATATTGTTAAATATAATTAATGTTGAAATCAAAGTTGAAAAAAAACTCCTCCCACTAACTCTTAAAGCCGTTAGGAGTAAGTATTATTATTTAATGATATTAATTCTATATCTTGCTAGCAATAACGTGCATGGCTAAGGAGGAGCAATCCATATGTTTTAAAATAATAAAATTAGTTTTATATATTTATTTTTCATTTGAAATACTTCAAATTTTCCAACATACTCATTCCAAATGTCAGCTAAAAAATTCAATCGGAAACACATTAAAATTAATTCGTGAAGATAACTGCGCATTTTTGCGTTCTCGAATTAATTTGAATACGTTCCCAATTGAATTTTTAGCTGAAATTTGGAATGTGTAAACTAGACTTGATGAATAAGATGCTCAAAAAAATTCATCAAAAAATTCCACCGGGGACCGCCCCAAATCGCGACGGCCGGACAGAGTCTCCTATAGAAGGACTTAATTGACTTTTTTATGAAAGTTCGAGG
Organism: Cuscuta europaea; assembly: GCA_945859875.1. NCBI lineage: Eukaryota > Viridiplantae > Streptophyta > Magnoliopsida > Solanales > Convolvulaceae > Cuscuta > Cuscuta europaea. The sequence goes on along the minus strand of CAMAPE010000038.1, from coordinate 2,492,449 downwards.
ACCTATTTGACAGTTTTTCCTTTTTGGTTCAATTTTTTCAAAAAGTATATCAATATTTCTAATTTTTATGATCTTTCATATGATACCAATATTGTATTATTGTATATGTAAAATGAAAAAAATGGCTAAAAAAAATTAAGCAATAAAAAATTACTCCCTCCGTCCCGAAAAGGTTGGCCAAATTTCATTTTTTGGATGTCCCAAAAAGATTTGTCATTTCCATTTAAAGTAAGGAATATGTGCCTAAAATTAATTCTCTCTCCTCCGCAGAAATTTCAACCACACATTTTTAACTTTATTAATCCACGTGAAAGTCAACTTTGATCTGGCATGTAAACCACGAGACACGGGAGGAGTACAATTTTTTATATGCAATAAAAATTCTGGCATGTATGTTTGTTTTATTCTCCCATTATATAAACTCTGGCATGTATGTTTGTTTTCTTCTCCCATTATATTATATTCAAAGCGCGCTATTTTATTTTATTTCTTAACAATCCGTGGATGCTCACTAGCTAGACTTAACGGAGAATGGAGTATGGCGGCGGCGAGAAGAAAGATATAGCGGTGGCTAACCAGCAAAACATAAGGTGGGCAGACTTTTCTGTGAGGGTCTTGGCCTTTGCGAACACCTTTGCGGCGGCGTTAGTTCTGGGAGTAGACAAGCAGACTAAGCTTATAGACATACAGATTGTCTCGACACTGCCGCCGGTGAGTGTTCCGGTCACCGCCAATTGGAAATACATGCCTGCCTTCGTGTAAGTATATATACCACTCCGTATGTAATATGCCTGCCGGCTAGCTTCTTCAATTCTATCATTGAATAGATTTTGTTTTGAGATATATTCATCCTAAAAATTAAAGAGTGGATGATTTATTTTCTAAGAATGAGTGAATTATATTTTAAAACAAATTAAATTGACTACCTCAAGTACTTGTTTCATTACTTGAGAATTGAGATGAAAGAATATACCGATTGCAAATTCCTCCAAACTAGAATGAGTTATTTTGATAAATATAGAAATCGTTTGGTAACATTGTTTTTCGGCTTATCAATCAACTTTTTCACTAAACACGTAACTTTTATTTTTGCGCGCGGAATTGGGTAATAATAAAAAAAAGTAAGGTTGAAGTTACTTTACTGACTGTATTGGCTGAAGCTACCGTAGATAAGCATTTTAGTTATTTTTACATACTACGTACTATTATATTTTTTTAATTATTTTATTAATAAAATATATTTCAAAAATATTTTGTTAAAATCAGCAGAATCAATCAATGCATCCACTTCAACCAGAACTTCATAAATTTCAGCAGAATAAGCTGATTTTCGTGTTACCAAACGGGCTCATAGGAAATGATCGAGCTTGTTTTTACACCCCAAATATGATTCATTGGTCCGAAAGGAGAAGAAAATAAACAATCTCACATATCATCTGTCAATCTTCGAAAAATAATCACACCTAATCTGTCAACATTTTTTATTTTTCATGATCTTTCAAATGAGACCAATATTGCCTATGTAATTTTAACATATTAACATTGGCGTGTAAAATATGTAACTTTACGTGTTAAAATATGTAACTAACGTTCAGTCAGGCCAAATGTAACTCGTGTGTATAAATATGTATCTCTACGTGTGACAATATGTAACTTTACGTAAAAAAACATGTAACTCGCGTTCAGACAGGTCAAATGCAACTCGTGTGTATAAATATGTAACTCACGTGTATAAATATGTAACTTTACGTGTAAAAATTAGGCCTGAGACCGATTCGGTTCTTACTCAAAATTGGTGGAACCGTTACCAAAATTTTAACTAATGAAATCGGTTCAGTTCTTGTGTAAAAAATCAAGAACCGTTATGGAACCGAACCAATACTAAACGGTTCGGTTCTTACTTTTATCGGTTCCTCGAATAATTTTTTCCTCATCTAATAAATGGGCACATTATTTGCTTTCTACCACATTAAAATGTTAAAAAGAAAATCAAACACAAGTATTAAAATTTTATTTAAAGTTCTAATAACTTGAAACATCAAAGCTTAAACTTAATTAAGTGAACACTTAATAGAATAAAAGAAAGTTTCAATTTTCATTTAATAAGTAGAACATAAAAATCTTAGTTAAGATAGGAAGGTTGTTCATCATCACAGTAGTAAGATATGACGTCCACTCCAAGTATTTCAAAAACTTAAAAAATATATTGAGTTTGCATGTATAGTTATAGAATTATCATTGTAGTCTATTTGCTAGTAGTATAATTTACAATAAATATAATAGTTACAAATATCATGAAGATAGTGAAGTAAAATATATGCAATCAACTACAAGTTAATTGAGTTATTTTATATTTATAAAATATATATGATTTAACAAAACTTGATTTTGTAAAAATGAGCTTAACGTATTCAATCTCTTGTGCAATATTGATTACTTTTGTTTTCGTTGGTTAAATTAGAATTGTTGGCTAAATATCATTGATTGTACTATTATTGTTATTGTTGATATTATTGTTATTACTATCACTACTATTTTTATTTTTGTTTTTATTTTTTAATAACGGTTCCTTAACGGTTCTGTGCACATATTTTTTATAGAAACCAGGAACTGAACCGTTAATAACAACTAGGAACCGAACCGTTAACAACTAATACCACATTTGTAGGAACCGAACCGGGTTATAACAGTTCGGTTCCAACAGGTTCTACGGTTCCCGGTTCCAAAATCCCACCCCTAGTAAAAATATGTAACTTTACGTGTAAATATATGTAAGTCGCGTTCAGGCATGTCAAATGCAACTCGTGTGTATATATATGTAACTCGCTTATAAAAAGATGTAACTTTCTTATAAAAAGATGTAACTCGCTTATAAAAAGATGTAACTTGTTTATAAAAAGAGGTAACTCGCTCATAAAAAGATGTAACTCAATGTATTATCAAATGTAACTGAGACCACTGATCCACTCTAAAAAAGATTCGATCTTCTATTTCAAAACCTATCATCTCCCAAACAGATTCGATTTTCCTTATAATCCAATACTCATTAATATAATGGTTCGATAATTTCTTAAAATTACATAAGCAATATTGGTCTCATTTGAAAGATCATGAAAAATAAAAAATGTTGATATAAATTTTATAAAAATCGGATCAAAAATAAAAAAGTTATTATCATTTTTAAACAACAAAAGCAAAAAAAAAAGTGTGTAGTAGAGGTTTGTGAAACATCCAAAAAATGAAAGTTGACAAAGTTTTAAGGGACGGGGAGAGTATTATCTACCATTTCCACATATTTTTGCCTAGAAGTTCCCCTCTTTGTTTTTATCCTCTCGACTTTTTTCCTTTTTTATCTTCTTTTTTTTCCTTTTTATTTATTCCCTTTCCGCCCTATCAATAAAGTTTTTTTGTTGTTGTAGAATTTCCCACTTTTTGCTTCTATAAGGGTACACTAAAATTTGTACGCAATAAGATTATGTTCTATAAGGGAAACTAAAAAGAATTCAAAAAACCTTCTTCACATGGGTCATACCTTTTTTTTTTCACTTAAACAATTAATTCTATATTGAGAAAGTTTAATTTCCTAAACAATACCAAAACTTAACTGATTTTTTTGTAGGAGCACCAATATTTTTCTCAAAATAAAAAATCATTGAATCGATCATAAAAGAAGACTTTTAACTACTTTTATGATTTTATTAGGACTGAAAAAGTATTATTTTTAAAATAAAAAAGAGTAATTTTATTTACGTGTTTTAGTCCTGTTTTACTCTTATTATTTGTAGCACTTTTTTTGTTCTAGCATATCATAAATCTATCTCAATAACGGATACTCCCTCCGTCCCGTTAAGATTGTCTCATTTTACCTTTTCGGGAAACCTACTAAGATTGTTTCATAAAGCACTTTTTACTTTATTCTTACTTTATCAATTTAATATCAACCACACAAACCTACTTTTCTTAATAATAGTATTACCTTCTCTTATCTCAATTTAAAGGGACGGAGATAGTATTTAAGAATATTTCATATAACAACAAAATTCTTGTTGTACAACATGTCAATACTAAATCCAAGTTTATAATAGCTCAACTGTCTTCTATGCATATATGGTTGTACAGTATATCTATTTAATTTCAACTTTCCAGCTACTATTCAACTTGCTTGTCCAGAGTGTCCAACCCTCAAACTCTCGTTCTCTCAACTAATAATTTTAATCATTGTGTCCCATCCTCCGTTCTTTTTCAAATGGAACAAACACCTTTTCCACTATTCACGTGTTCAACAATGACTCTATTTTATTTATTAATATATTATAAATTAAATTTAAAAAAATATTGTTAAATTCTTCTCATTTTAAATTTTCTAAAATCTAATTTTTTTATTTTTTAATAATAAGTAATGAAAGATATTAATGGTCAAACTTGTGGGTTGACAAACATGAAAAGTGGACTGTTGCATTAAAAAAGAATGGAGAAAGTATATATATGCTCTTTCTCACGGTTATTTTATGAAATATTTGAAGTAGTTTTAAATCTTACTCCTTCGTCCATTTTTATTTAGTCAAACACTATTTTTCGTCAAAGTTGTTCAACTTCGACGGATTATATATTTATAAACGATAATATTGATAATATGAAAATTATATGAAAATACTATCGTAAAAATATAAATTTACTATGTTTTACATAAAATATACTCCGTATTAGTTAAAATAATGGATTAAAATTTATCATCTTTGACTGAAAAAGTCAAAGATGACTTAATAAAAAGGGACGGAAGTAGTAATAATTATTTATTTCTGTCATGACTACTTGTTTATGAAATATTGTAAGTTGTTGTCAATTTATCCGATAATATTAAATCTATTATTAATGTGTAACAATATGGTCGTTTTTAATTAATGTAATCGAATGTGATTGTTGAAGGTTTGTCATTTGTGGTGGTGAATAGCAATGCATGTGCATTAGCAACTGTTTCTCTGTTTTTAATTACCGATTCTATGGTACTCATAAGGTATCATACCTTTGTCCACGTGGATCAATAAGAATGTAGCAGTTGAATTATTTAAATCTAAATTAAAAATGATAAAGTAATGAGGTCCAATCAAATGAATGATAGGTATGATACCCCATTTTTTAGAAAGGTACGGGAGTTGTACCTTAATGTAATAGTATGTAATTATTGCTAATCAGTGACCGGTGAAACCTTAATTATACTACGCATCATTTTGTGTTCAAGGTACTTTGTGGTGGCGAATAGCATTGCATGTGCATACGCAGCTGTTTCTCTGGTCCTAATGGTGGTGGCCAGGGGACAAAAGATGACATCATTGTTCCTCATCATATCAGACCTACTAATGATGGTGCTTCTATTTTCCGGCGTCGGAGCCGCTGCCGCAGTTGGCCTTCTGGGTTTCACCGGCAACTCTCATCTGCAGTGGAACAAGGTGTGCAACGTATTCGGAAAATTTTGCGCTCAAGTTGGCGGTGCTATATTTGTTTCCTTTGCCGGCGCCACCTTCTTTCTGTTGCTTGTTCTACTTGCTACCTTAAAGCTTCACAGTAATAATAAGCATCATTAGTGATATTGCGGAGTAATATATACTCCGTGTATGATTAAATGAATTAAATAAGTTGTGATTACATTTACAAAAATGATGTTTGTACACACTCTTATACACACTTTTGTACACATCTATGTCTGTGAAAGCTTTTTTTTGTCTGTGAATATCGATTCACAGACAATGTTTTGCACAAACAAAATATTGTCTGTGAACGGGATTTACAAACAAAAAAAAGCTTCACAAACATGGTGTGTATAAGGTGTGTACAAGAGTGTGTATATCAAGAATTGGTAATGTATCTTGTTGGGTTGATACTACATCCGCTCCATTGAAATTGATGAGACATGATTACGTGGTGTCGCTTTTAAGAAATATATATATGAATTGATCATGACTAAAACTACTTCACTTTCTCAATATAATCTTGTTATTTTTTCTCAAAATAGTAGAGTACGTACTTGATAATATTTAAATAATATACGTAGTATTACCTCCGTCCCTTAAAACTTTGACAAGTTGACCAGCACGGAGAATAATAAAGTAAAAACTGTGTGGTTGAGGTTTGTGCAGGGGACAGAGAAATAACAGAAACCACAAAATAATTGATTAAAAGGGAAAGTGGCAAAGTTTTTTTGGGACGTCCCAAAAAGAAAAGATGACAAAGTTTTAAGGGACGGAGGGAGTATAAAGTAAATAATTTATAAACATCTTCTAATCCTTCTCCTCCCCTCCTTTTCCTCCTTTTTGTATATCATTTTTTTATTATTGACATCCGGTATCTTGGTTACCCGAGACTAATCCGGAACCTTATGATCCTAGCCGGCAAAGGACCACAAGGAGGTAAACCAGCCTAGGTTGCCCATAGCTGACTGGCTCACAGCTTGGGGGAGGTCACAATAATCACTCTCATTGCAGGATTGGAACTTAAGACATAAAGTGCATTTATTTAATTGAACGTAGAATACTGAAGTTATCTAAAAAGAAATAAAAAAGAGCTGTAAATTCCTAATGTGGGTGAGAAAAGAAGTAATGCTAGGACATCTCCAATGGTGAGATAGAATTATGATTCCACCTCCGCAATGTATCTTATGTGGTAAAAGAGCAAGGTCTAGCACAAAGTCAATGAAAGTGGTGGGCCTATGTGTATGGAAAACCGCTCATTTCGTTTACTCCCTAAGCTATTTCTCATTTTTTTTATCTTGCTTTTACATTTATATTGGCCTTGTTCCACACAGGAGATGTATGCAATGCACCTTCCTTTTTGTAATAATGGGCCCACTATTTTAATAGACTTTGTCTATGAATTGGCCATGTCACATGCAATAGACCAAGAGCATCGGAGATGCTCTTAACTAGTGCAATGATTCTAACCTGAAGTACAATAATGTCGTGCAATAATGCTCTCATGAAATGTAATATATCTGATGGATCGAAAGTAGTGCAAAATGCATTTTTTAATCAAGTTATTTTCGTCATTCAACATTTTAATATGATCGTATTTTTGTTTTGTTTTTCATTTGTATGAATGTCTAAAGATAAACATAGTCATATACTCATATTTAGGAAACTCAATATATTTGTATCATATTCTAGAAAATTTCCCTTACAAATATGGAGTAAAAAGTTGTATTCATTTAGGTACATCACAAAGAAAAGATACCATAAGATTGAATCATAATTATCACAATTACTATTTACTACACCTCATTTTCTATAAGAGTTTTTTCCACTTTTAGTCATCCGACTATTATGTCATTGACACTTTTAGTACTCGATTTTGATTTTTTCCATTTTTAGTCCTTAACTATTGCGCTAGAGTCATTTTTGGTACCCGTCTTTGAAAATTTTGATATTTAGTCCTTCAACTTTCATAAAAGTAACACTTTTGGTACTTCAACTATTATAATATTGACATTTTTAGTTGATGGAGTATATGGCCCGGGAACCCCCGGCCCACAGACTCCTACTACTCCAAACAAGGCCCAACAGGCCCAAATCACAGCGCCCAGAGTACCAAGCAGCCCACAATGCGCACCAGGGGCACCTTCGCCCCCCTGGCCGAGGGCTCTAACTCCCACAGGAGGGCCAAAACAGGAAAACAAGATGACTGGGGAAAACGGCGAAAATCACTAGCCCTCGGCACCTGGAGCCCTCGGCACCAAGAGGGTCCCCAGTACTCAGAGCCCTCGGTTAGTCCTCTACAGCCGAGGGCACCTTTCCCGACATGATATCCGCACCACATGCGTACAGATCACCGTACCCTGTACAAACGTCTCATCCAACAGTCGCATTAAATGCGGCCACATGCGGCTGCCAGTGCCAACCAGTTGAGGTGACCTCTCGGCCAATGGGCGCTTGACACGTGTCCCTGTCCGGCATTTATTGCTACTATAAATAGCACCCCATTTCCCCATTTGTAACCACGCTGAAAACGCTCCACACTTTATAGTATACTTTCTCTCTCTATATTTACTTGCTCTGGCTTCTCTCTTATTACTCCCCGTAATAACCCCTCGGATAAGCTACCCCCCGGGTACACTATCCATCATTTGGTGCTCTCGTTGAGAGGTCGAACAATCGAGTAAGAAACCCTCCCCCTTCGCCAAACACTAGCCCTCTACCAAAATGGTGAGAACTACACGTGCCAACTCCAAAAACGTAGAAGACAAGAACCTGGCCCTCGGCGACGTCAACGCCCCCGAAGCCTCTCACAGGGCTCCCGAGGGCGGTGTCATCGCTGGGCTGGAACAGGCGGCTGTCGACCTACGCCTTCAGATCCAGCAGAATGCCCCCGATGCCCGCCTCGGCATCGAGGCCAAGAAGAAGAACCGGAGCGATGACCAAGTCAGCCCTCCGGTTCTCACCATCGACGTTCATTCGGCGCTCTCCGCCTTCATCCAGACGCTCACTCAGAACCCGGGTGCCTTCGGCACCCTGGCTCCGGCTCAACCCCAGGTTGGGGAAAACATCATGCTTCCCCCTCTGCCCCACCCCTTCGGAAACCCCATCCCCCGGATTGAGAATGACGAAGGGGTAGTGGCCCAAGATACGGCCTCCCAGGAAGTTCAGTCCCGGGACCGCCACAATAACAACAGGGAAAGGCCCCGCACTTCCGCCCTCAACCGACTCGGAGGAGGGCAAGATCGCCGAGGGGTCCAAGACCGCCTCGGAGGAAAGGCACTCCAGAGGCCCCAGGAGAGCGGAGGGTCTGTCTCGAGGGCAGACGAGGAGCGTCCTCCTCGGGACAAAGGCAAGGCACCCCTTCATGCCGACGATGCTCGCCACCAAATCAACCAGGCCCACTCGGCCCGGGTTCGTTCGCAGGGGGCGGAGACCCTCCCGAAGGACCCCCGGGACGAAATTATTGCGGCCCTCCAACGCCGACTTGAGGAAATGGAGGCCAACAAAGCTCACGCCACCACCTCCACCCCTCATTCAGACCTCAAATACGAGGCCATGATGGCCAAAATGGAGGAATTGCAGAAGAAGGTAGCCGAGGGCTCCGAGGAACCCATTATCCAGCTCCGGACCCGGACGCCATTCACCCCAAGGGTATTGGCGGCCCGGATCCCGGAAAAATACCGAGGGCAACACATACAGCCCTACAACGGGAAGACGGACCCCAGGAACACTACAGCAAATATCATAACAGCATGATGATGGTAGGGGCGTCGGACGAATATTTGTGTCGTTGGTTCCTCTCCACCTTAGAGGGGCCGGCATACGAATGGTTCAACCGGTTGCCCGAAGGCTGCATTGATTCGTGTCAAGAACTCGCCCAGCGATTCTTGACGCAATTCGCCGGGAGGCGTCGCACAAGGAAGCACTTCTCCCACCTCCTAACCATACGCCAGAGGAGGGATGAGACCTTTTGGGACTTCCTGGAGCGCTGGAGAACGGATGCCGACAAAGTCGACGGTGCTGACGACGGGACCCTCCTGGCCCTCCTACAAACCGTCCTCCGCACCGGCAACTTTTCAAGGAGCCTCATCATTGAACCCCCCGCGACTACATAAGGGCCCTGCAGCGGGGGGACCGATATGCCGAGGCCGAGGAGGTGGAGAAATACCACCAGCATCCGGATCAGCAACCCCCGAAGGCTGACAACAAGAACAACCGGGGGCCAGGGGCTCCTCCAAATCGGCCCAAGGCTTCAGGACCCTCTGATGACCGCCCTCGGCAAGGCCAAGCCAAGCCCGGGGGAGGTTATAAGAACAGCCCTAAGACTTGGGCACAGCCCATTCTCCTGGACCGCCCCCGGACACCACTGACGCACCCCGTCAGCATCATCCTTGATTTTGCCGAGGAGAGGGGCCTCGTTGAGCGCGATTCTCGCGCACCCCCGGAGGTACATGCTATCAACCCTCAGTTCCCCTACTGTCGTTTCCATCGGCATCAGGGGCACAGAACCGATGACTGCCATCAGCTAAAGACGGCCATCGAGAGATTGATACAAGCGGGCCATCTGTCCCAATTTATCCGGAGCCCTCGGCAGGAGGGGCCTTCTCATCAGGGACCTCCCCGAGGGCACCACACGAAGGTGAACGCTTGGGTGAACCCGATTACCATCCCCCTCGGCAAGAAGAGGGAGATCGGAAACTTGGAGGAGGAAGAGGAGGAGTACCCCCACTACCAGGAGAAAAAACACCACATCCTCATGATCATCGGTGGCAATACAGGGGGCGATTCCACCAGCCAGCGGAAAAAGTGGGCTCAATCGCTTTACGTGGGGGAAGTCACCCATATGCCCCCGGTAAAGCGGCTGAGGGAGGAACCCAGATCTCCCTCCTACTTCTTCTCCTCACAGGGATGCCTTGGTGATTCGGACTGAAATAAACAACACCATCATTCACCGAACTTACATTGACACGGGCAGCTCCGTCAATGTAATGTACCTCAGCACCTTTAGAGAGCTGCATCTGGAGAGGGGTCCCTTCGGCCCATTAAGACCCCTCTTGCCGGCTTCACCGGCGATACTATTGATTCCGAGGGGGTAATAACCCTCCCGGTAATCTTCGGCGACGGGCTCCATAAAGCCCAGCTCGAAGTGGAGTTCGTCGTCGTCAACATCGACTGCGCCCACAACATCATCCTCGGCCGGCCAGCCCTCGAGGACCTCGAGGCCGTCATCTCCATGAGGCACCTCTGCCTCAAGTTCCCCGCCGAGGGGGGCATTGGCTGCTCCCGGGGGAATCAGAAAATTGCCCGCGCTTGCTATCTTCAAGTCACGAAGAAAGTAAGTAAGATGGAATTCCGTGTTGACACCATCACTGGAACCATCGACGAGGAAGACAAGAGGCCGAGGGCTGAACCAGCCGAGGACGTAGAAGACTTTGCGCTCGATCCGGCCAAGCCGGAGAGAGTCGTGAAGATTGGAGCCCAGCTCCCTGAAGATCTGAAGACCGGTATCACCGACGCCCTCCGCGCCTACTCCACTGTCTTTGCATGGGGGCCGGAGGACATGCCGGGAATAAGCCGAAGGGTCATCACCCACCGCCTCTCGGTGGACCCCTCGGCAAAAGCAGTACAGCAACGAAGAAGACCCCTCTCCGCCGAAAGGAGGGAATTTGTGAAAAAGGAGGTCGACATGCTCCTCTCTATTAAACATCAAGGAGGTAAAATACCCCTCATGGCTGGCGAACGTAGTCCTCGCACAGAAGCCTCCTACCTTCCGCATGTGCGTGGACTACACGGATCTCAACAAGGTGTGCCCTATGGACCCTTTTCCTTTGCCCAATATCGATCAACTTGCAGATGAGACCGCGGGGTGTGAAATCATGTCATTCCTCGACGCATTCCGCGGGTATCATCAGATCTTCATGCATGAGGAAGACGCCGAAAAGACAGCCTTCATGACTCTCGAGGGCATCTTCTGCTACCTAGTGATGGCCTTCGGCCTAAAGAACTCAGGGGCCACTTACACCCGGATGGTGGCCTGAGTCTTTCAGGCCGTCCTAGGGCGCACCATGGAGGCCTATGTTGACGACATGATCGTCAAAAGCAAACAATCTTCCAGCCACGCCGACGACCTCCGGGAAATCTTCGCCATCATGCAAAAGTTCAACCTTCGGCTAAACCCGAAGAAGTGCACCTTCGGCGTCCAAGGGGGCAAATTGTTAGGCTACATGGTGAGCCGAAGGGGTATTGAGGCCAATCCTGAGAAGATCCAGGCCATCATCAACATGGAGCCCCTACGCAATGTGAAGGAAGTTCAACGGTTGACGGCCGGGCCGCCTGGCAGCCCTCAACCGCTTTCTATCTAAATCAGCGGAGAAGTCTTTACCCTTCTTCCAGATCATGAGGAGGACGGCTGGCTTTCAATGGACTTCAGAATGCCAGGAGGCTTTCGACGAGCTCAAACGATACCTATCTTCACCCCCTGTGCTCTCCAAACCAAAGGTAGGGGAGACCCTCTACCTCTACCTGGGGGTCAGCCCGGCAGCCATCAGCTCCGTGCTCATCCGGGAGGAAGACGGCATCCAACATGTCATCTTCTATGTGAGCAAGACCCTAAGGGAGGCCGAGCTCAGGTACTCTCCTGTGGAAAAAACGGTGTTAGCCATCGTTTGGACCGTCAAGAAGTTGGGCCACTACTTTCAGGCTCACCCGGTTCAGGTCCTCACTCATCAACCCCTCGGCGCCCTCATGAGGAGCCCCACCAGCTCCTCCCGCATGGTGAAATGGGCTATCTTCTTGAGCCAATACAACATTGACATTCGTCTGAGGCCTGCCATCAAGGGCCAAGCCCTGGCGGACTTTGTGACGGAGTGTACCGCAAGGGCAGCCACGGACGGGGAGCCCTCGGCTACCTCGGACGACTAGTGGACCCTCTACACCGACGGCTCCTCCGCAACCAAAGCATGCGGGGGAGGGGTAGTCCTCGTTACTCCTGAGGGCTTCAAGGCCTACTATGCAATCCGCTTCTCCTTCAAAGTCTCCAATAACGAGGCCGAGTATGAGGCCCTCCTGTGTGGCCTTCGGCTGGCTGCCAACATGAAGGCTTGGCAGATTCATATCAAATGCGACTCCAAGTTGGTCGTTGGCCAAATCTTCGAGGAGTATGAGGCCAAGGAGGGAAGAATGAAACAGTACAGGGAGGCGGCCAAGGAGTTGCTTAAGGTATTTGAGGCACACTCTCTCACTCAAATACCGAGGGCTCAGAACTCCGAGGCCGACATACTATCTAAGCTCTCGGCCGACTCCCCCGAGCACATCTCTAAGATTGCTAAAATTGAGGAACCCAGTCTCTCGAGTATCCATGCGAGTCCCGTCATGAACATACAACAACGCCAAGAGGACTGGATCTCAGATATCATCACCTTCATCTCCACAGGGCAGCTACCCAAAAATGAGACCCGCGCAAAACTAGCAAAGTTGAGGGCTACTAGCTACACCATCGAAGACGGAAGGCTCTACAAACGGTCTTACAACGGCACGCTACTTCGGTGCCTTCATCAAGATGAAGCCGAGGTCGCAATGGAGGAGGTGCACAGTGGCACTTGCTCAGCTCACCAGGGACCCTTCTCCATGTCCCGAAGGCTCATTCTCCAGGGCTACTTCTGGCCAACCATGGCCAGGGATTGTGCTGACCTTGCCCGAAGGTGCATCGCATGCCAACATTTCCAGAAAGCCCCCGGCAGGCCAGCGGTCAACTATGCCCCCATCAGCACATCCGTCCCATTTTCTCGATGGGGGATAGACCTTGTGGGCCCTCTGCCGAGGGGTACCTCCAACAACAGGTACATCATTGTGGCTATCGACTACTTTACCAAGTGGGTGGAGGCTGAGCCCCTCGCCAGTATCACAGAGGCGAAATGCCGTCACTTCGTCCTCAAGAACATCCTCACAAGGTTTGGCGTCCCCCAGCAGATCATTTCCGACAACGGAACACAGTTTGAGGAAGCCCCCTTCTGTGCCCTTCTAGAGGCATGGGGCATCAAACACACCTTCTCCTCCGTTGCCTACCCTCAAGGCAACGGGCAAGTAGAGAACGCCAACCGGACCATGCTCGAGGGCCTCAAAAAGAAGCTGGAGGCCGAGGGCGGCGGCTGGGTAGAAGAACTCCACAACATCCTTTGGGCCTACCGCACCACCCCTCGGCGAGCAACAGGTGAAACACCCTTCTCCCTCTGCTACGGGTTTGAAGCCAAAGCTCCTACGGAAGTCACCCTTCCCACCCGGAGGGTGATCCAATATGACCCCGAGGTCAACGACAGCAACATGGCCCTCGACCTCCACCTCCTTTCAGAACGCCGGGAGCAAGCCTTCATCCGGGCAGAGAACTACCGAAGGCAAGTCAAAGGCTACATCAACGCCAAGGTTCGCACCCGAGAATTCCAAGTGGGGGACTATGTCCTCCGGAGGAGGGAAGCCAGCCAACCGACCGAGGGAGGCAAAATGGCACCAAAGTTCGAAGGTCCCTACATCATAGCAGCCATCATCAAACCTGGGACTTACAAGCTCAAACGCCCCAACGGGAAAAAGGTCCCTAGACACTGGAATGTACACCACTTAGTTAAATTTTATCAATAATGTAAGAGCGGCCAAGCCCTCATGACTAGTGAATGTACTATCCTATGGCCCAAGGCCTCCAAATTTGAAGAATGAAGACACATTCAAGACACCAAGAACAATCACAAGACACTTATGAGCGGCCAAGCCCTCATACCAACTACAGGCCCAAGGCCTCACCACCAGAAGAACCCCCTCCGACACCAAGTGCTGAGGGCGGACACCACCAACACCTCCAACAACAGTGAAACACCAAGTGTTTCGAACAAGACCCCTCGGTACCAAGTACCAAAGGTGGGGACTCCCATCACCGGCAACAGGGAACACCAAGTGTTTCATTTCAAGACCCCTCGGCACCCAGTGCCGGGGGTACACATCTCCACCATCAACATCAAATAGAAGAAGAACACTAAGTGTTCCTACAGAAGACCCCTCGGTACCAAGTACCGGGGGCTACATATCGAAACTAACACCAAGTGTTGTTTCTAAAGCCGTACCCCACGAGGACGCATATACCGAAGGCGCCACCATCGGTGCCGGCGGCACGTAGTGCCCACGGCCATTTGCAACTAGTGTGTAAATGAAAACCCTTCCTTGAAACGCTTTCCACGTCACTACCCCTAGGGTATGACAGGCATGAGAAATGCCCAGGATTCGACTTTCAAAAAACGGAACGCTTTCCGCGTCATCACCCCAAGGGTATGACAGGCACGAGAAATGCCCAGGATTCGACTTCCAAACCGAAACGCTCCCCGCGCCACCACCCCAAGGGTGTGGCAGGCCACGGACTATGTCTAGCGCCGAGGGGACGACTTTCAAAACTGAGGCGCTTTCCGCGCCATCCCCCAAGGGGAGGCAGGTTACAGACCACCATATTTTGTGCCCAGGAAACGACCCTCGATCCCCTCGGAACTCGGAAGGTTAACCCGAGGGAGGAGAGCCATTGGTGTATTCTGATGGTCTCCTGATAGGCCCAGCCTTACCAAGAAACCAAGTTTCTTGATGCCTTCCCTTCACCACCAACCAAAAAAAAAGGGGGTGAAGGGGAGTAGACTCATCGAGAAATCAGTGAGTACAACACTCCAACAAATCACAACATACCGAGGGCTCCCTACGGGAACACCTCCGGTAACTGAAGGCTCCTATTTCCCGAAGGTTACTACTCAACAATACAAAGGGATTGGACTGCCTCAAATACACTAAGCGGCCAAGTCCACTTCAAATAAGTGCCGAGGGCACCTACCATTGGTCATCCATTGCCACCGAGGGGTCCTATCCCGTAAGAGGGGATGCAACTGACTAAGGCAACTCAACAACCCTTCAAGTGAATGCCGAGGGCACCTATATCCCACCAGCATTCACTACAACATCAATGTCCTACAAAATTTCCTAGGTCCACACTTTTGGAAAATGACAACAGCCGGAGGCATCTATTACTAACCGAAGGCTACACAAGGAAGCAACACTTAGAAAATTTTCTAAGTCCTGAAGATTGAGCCCCCGGCCTGATCAATATTTCAACTGAGGGACCATGATAGCCGAAGGCTACTTGATGCAACAACATTTAGAAAATTTTCTAACTCCTATATATTGGGCCCTCGGTCCAATATTCACACATCAGGAAGGAGGCTACCAGCCGAGGGCTTCCAATGGGGAACTACACTTAGAAATTTTTTCTAAGTCTTAAGGATTGGGTTCTCAACCTAATCATCTCACATCAATTGAACTACAAACACCCGAAGGCCCTATGGTGTGCTACACTTAGGAAAAAAGGCTAAGTCCTAAATGCTTTGCCCCTTGTGGAGCCACCAGCCAGCCGAGGGCATACCGCAAACACCTCACTGTCACCCGAGGGCTCCAACTTCACACATACTACACTTAGGAAAACTCCCTAAGTCCTACATATTTTGGCCCTCGGTCAACTCTCCATACTACCGGAGGGGCCACACGATTGAAGGCTTGGTGAGACTACACTTAGAAATATTTTCTAAGTCCTAACTATTGTTGGGCCCTCGGTCATATATCCAGCGAGGGGTGCCCAACTACCGAAGGCTAAAAACTGTATTCAAACACTTAGAAAATATTTCTAAGTCCTGAACATTGTCCCCTCGGTGAAAGGTTCAACTGACTAAAGATTTCTAATAGCCGAGGGCTACAAGGGGCACCGCACTTGGAAGAAAATATTCTAAAGTCCTAAACATACATTAAAGAAGGGCGAAGGCATACATTCAAGAGAAAACGACGGCATACATTCGAGAGGAAATAAATTAAAGAAAACAAGTCAAATACGCAAGGCCCGAGGGCTAACATTCATCCATCAAAAAGAAGAGTAAATGTAATTGTTACAGCGATGGCCAGGGCCGGAAGCATACAAATGTGACCATTACAAAGTAAGTCCCAAATATTTACTAAGTACAGATTACAAATCAACAACATCATTCCCGGGGGCCGCCTCCTCCGATGGCTTCAAAGTGACCTCTGCATCGGCCTCAGGTTCGTCACCCTCGGCTTCCTTCCGGAGCTCGGTGTCCTCCAGGTCTGGCCTCTCGACATCGGAGGGGAGAGGGACACAGACGTCTGGCTGCAGGGGGAAGCCCGTATGCCGCCGGGTCGAAGTCCTTCGGCTCAATTTTCAAGTGGCGAGCCATCCTCCGGTAGATGAGGGCTTGGGTGAAAAACTCGCCCCCATCATAATATTGTTTGCCCTTTCGGGCCATCCATTCCTCGCCCGGGCCCTCGCACCACTCATCAACTAAGGCCTCCACAACCGAGGACAGCCACTCCTTGTGTCCCTCGGCCTTCCACCCCCCATCCAGGAACCCGGAGATGGCCTCCTCCCGAGCTGTGACGACAGCCTTCGCTCTGACGGCCTCGGCCTCCTCGGCGGCTTTCTTTGCGGCCTCCGCAGCAGCCTCCTCAGCTTTGGCTTTCTCCTCCCTAAGCCGTCCGGCCTCCGCTCTCGCAAGCTGGAGGTCCTCTTCGAGCTGGGCCATCAGCTTCGTGGCCTTGGAGTCCTTGAGAATGAGCTCCTTCATCTTTGCGTCTTGCCCAGCTTTGTGGAGACGCCATTCCTCCAGCCGTCGGGCCTGCTCTCCGAGGGCAATGCAGGTCTACAAAAATAAAGGAGTTAGCAGGGCCGAACATGATTTCCTAGCTCAAAGTAAAGAAGAGAAAGATAACTATCATAGACTTACAGTGAGGGAAGACCGGAGGATCCTGTCCTCGAGGGCTTGGTCATCATCAGCCCCGAGGGTTGCCCTGTCAATATCGAGGGTTATACCTCTCAGAAGCGCCCTCGGGTCAGTTGTGCCATTCAACACGGCCGTACCAGCCGGGAGGGAGAGCGTAAGGACCTCGGGAGATGACTCCCGGACACCCCCCGACACCTTCGCCACCGGCATCTCCTCGTGCACCCCGGAGGCGGGGCAATCATCCACAATCACCACCGGGTGGTCCTTCTTCGTGGTGTCCCCCTTCTTCGATTTCTTGCTAGCCAGGGGGATTCCTTTGCCGTTGTTTTCCTCTTCGCGGCAGCAGCATCGCCCTCGGGCTTCTTGAAAAACGCACCGACGGGTTTTTGGCCGCCCGCGTCCGACCCCTTCGGATCCTTGGCCGGCTTGTTCTTGAATCGAGCAAGGCCTTTGACGTTCATCATATTCACTGGGATACCTGCAAAAATAGTATGGGGTTAAAATCGAGGGGTTACTAACAGAAGACACAAGAAATAAAAGAACAAACAGATAAACTATGTGCTAAGATGTGAAAATGAGGGTGCCCTCAGCCACTACCTCCGGAGGCTCCCTCAAACACCGGGAACTTCTCATCTGTTTCCCCCAGGAAGCGATACCGCCGGAACCCGAGGGTGTAGAGATCTTCCTCTTTGGTGCACTCCTTAATGGTAATATTTTTGTACCAGCCCTCCGGGATCGTGGCCAAAATCCTGCCGTCTTTCTCGAGGGCGGCGCTCCTCCTCTTCTCGTGCCTCCTGAAACGGTCACGCAACTCCCTCGGGAAGGGGCTCTCGGTCAGCTTCACGTAGCACCACCGGTCCTTCCACCCCTTGTTCGAGGAGGGCGCCTCAGTGAAGAGCTTGAACATTGCCACCTGCTGCAAGTTTGCGAAGCCCTCGACATTCGCATGCCCCCCCCCCCCCCCGGCACAGATTGAAGCTCTGGAAGAAGAGGTCCAGGCTAGGCGTCACCCCCGGGACTTGCAGAGCTGGAGGAAGCCAGTAATGTAGGAATGGCTGTTCGGGGTCAGCTGGCAGGGGACCAGACCCACAAACCGGAGGTACTCGCGAAGGAAAGGGTGCAGGGGGAAGCGGAGCCCCATGGACACCGAGAGAACGTGCACCGCAATACAACCCTCGGGAGCCCGGGAGAGGACGTCATCTGGACCCGGTGTCACTACGAGGGCCGAGGGGCCCACGTGAAGCTGAGTGACGTAGATGTCCGCCGCATCAACCTTCGACCTTATTTCCAAGGCGGCGGTGTTCAGGTAGGAGTACCCCTCGGGCATATCGAGGGGCTTCCCTTGATCTGCAACGCTGCCCTTCTTCTTGGGAGCAGCTACCTTGGCCTTCTTCTTTCCGGGGGCCACCCGGATGGGAACCGCGTTCAGCGGCCGAGAGGTGCTGGCCTCACCGGCACCCCGAGGGGGAAGGACGGCCACGGTCACCCTCGTCCTCTCCTTTGCTTCCTCCTCCTCTGCAACCTGCATGGCGAGGGCCAGCTCTTCGTCTTCCACCTCCTGCTCGAAGCCCTCGGCTTCAACTTCAGCCAACAGCTCCTTCTGCACTTCTACTACCATCGCAACATCCTCCTGGGCCGAGGATTGTACGTTTGAGGACTCCACATTCGAGAGGACTTCATCCTCCATCGAGGGCGCCCCCGAGATGTCTTGAGAATCACTCTGTGAAGACATTGCTATACTATGTCGAGGGTTCGGAGACGCTAAGTACTCTAAGCTACCCACCTAATCTAAGGCCACAAAGACAGCTAGCTAAGAGGTGAAGTGCGAATGGAGAACTGACCTTAGAATCTGATCGAGGGCTGCTGTTTCTCTCTCTAGAAAATTTGGCAGAGCTTCGCTATAAGGATTTCGCACAAGGGGAAGGAAGCCCGGCCATGGGTATTTATAGGCGCCGGAATCCGGGCTTGGGCCTGGAAACCGGGCCTCCGGATGGACTGTCATCATTACACGCCGTGTCTTCGCCCAACCGGTGACGCCGCCCACGGACAGCCAACCATCACGCGCCACGTGTACCCCCCCAACGGCTATATCCTGACGTTACATATTCCAACGGCTATATTTCCAACGGCTATATTCTGGGAGCCCCCGGATTTTCTTACTTCACTCCACTTCATCAAGGAGAGCCTCCGGGTACACTTACCCAGAGACGCCCCCGGGTTGTGCCCCACACAGTACATAACAGTCGCCTTCGGGATCACTCCTTCAGAAGCCCAAGGCTTCATATCAGGCCACCCCTCGGGGATTCCCCCTCAGCATTGTAAGGCCCGGATAGCCCCCGGGGTGTATGCCTCATTGACGGATAGCCTACGGCACACAGGTAATGGGAGCCCTCGGATATCCTCATCACCAACTACTCAACAAGCAGGGGACACCCCGGTAACAATTCAACTGCTGCCCTCATCCATCACGCCCTCGATCCCCAGATTGAGGGGCTCCCCTTCGGCACCTCCCATGACATCAACGACAAGCCTCCGGCTACTCAACACATGAGCCCTCAGAACAAGGAGAGCCTTCGGCATTACCGTTATTCTCCATTTTGGACCAAGGTTTCACATTTTCGATTCATCGTTGGGGGAATTCGGTGCACTCTTTTTCCCTCATTAGGATTTTTTCCCACAGGGTTTTTCCTAATGAGGTTTTTAACGAGGCATCCCCCCAAAATGAAACGAAAAGCGTCAGCCTTCGGCCCGCAACAGCAACGCAACTACTTCACTCCTTTTCACCACTTTGCAAGTGCCTCAAGGAGTGGGGGACTGGAGGACCCCCTCGGGAAAAATCACAAAAATTACAAACATGACCCCTCAAGTCCCGACATGTGGGTAACTGAGGGGCTGCCCTCGGCAGAATAAACAAACAGCAAACTACCCACGAATCTACGAACTACAAACGAAACAACGGCACAGGACAAGCACAATTACTCCTTTTCCCTCAAGTACCTTTCGACAAAAGGAGTGAGGGACTCCTGATGGAGTATATGGCCCGGGAACCCCCGGCCCACAGACTCCTACTACTCCAAACAAGGCCCAACAGGCCCAAATCACAACGCCCAGAGTACCAAGCAGCCCACAATACGCACCAGGGGCGCCTTCGGCCCCCTGGCTGAGGGCTCTAACTCCCACAGGAGGGCCAAAACAGGAAAACAAGATGACTGGGGAAAACGGCGAAAATCACTAGCCCTCGGCACCTGGAGCCCTCGGCACCAAGAGGGTCCCCAGTACTCAGAGCCCTCGGTTAGTCCTCTAC
This sequence comes from Cuscuta europaea, assembly GCA_945859875.1. NCBI lineage: Eukaryota > Viridiplantae > Streptophyta > Magnoliopsida > Solanales > Convolvulaceae > Cuscuta > Cuscuta europaea. The sequence continues at coordinate 2,471,879 of CAMAPE010000038.1, read as the reverse complement.
AGCCGAGGTCACCTTTCCCGACATGATATCCGCACCACATGCGTACAGATCATTGTACCCTGTACAAACGTCCCATCCAACAGCCGCATTAAATGCGGCCACATGCGGCTGCCAGCGCCAACCAGTTGAGGTGACCTCTCGGCCAATGGGCGCTTGACACGTGTCCCTGTCCGGCATTTATTGCTACTATAAATAGCACCCCATTTCCCCATTTGTAACCACGCTGAAAACGCTCCACACTTTATAGTATACTTTCTCTCTCTATATTTACTTGCTCTGGCTTCTCTCTTATTACTCCCCGTAATAACCCCTCGGATGAGCTACCCTTCGGGTACACTATCCATCATTAGTCTTCCACTTATTGTGTCAAAATCATAATGAGAGGACTAAAAGTGTCAACTTGACAATACTCAGGGACTAAATGTGGGAAACCTTGAAGTCGGGAACTAAAAGTGTCTCTAGCACAATAGTCTAAGACTAAAAATGGAAAATTTAGAAGTCGAGTTGATAGAGTATTAACTCCTAGATTCTAGAGAGAAGGGAGAGCTAGAGAGAGAAGTGAATTGTATTAATGAATTTTGTTCACCGTTACAACTACTCCCAAGGGGAGTATTTATAGAGAAAATACGGGCTGGGCTCCCAAGTCTTGGGCTTGGGAGGCCCATCTACAACTGGACCGCTATTGGGCCGAATACAAAGCCACTGGTGGGCTATACAAATGAATAAGTGTAAAATCCGGTTCTGTGAGACTTCTGTGGCCGACGAGGGCATGGCCAATGAGGGCATGGCCGATGAGGGCATGGCCGATGAGGGCATGGCCGACGAGGTCACCCAGTTCTCCGGGCTTCTGGATCATATTCTGAGTAGACCTTTTCATGGCCGATGAGGGCATGGCCGATGAGGGCATGGCCGACGAGGTCACCCAGTTCTCCGGGCTTCTGGATCATATTCTGAGTAGACCTTTTCCTGGCCGATGAGGGCATGGCCGATGAGGGCATGGCCGACGAGGGGATGGCCGATGAGGGCATGGCCGACGAGGTCACCCGATTCTCCTGACTTCTGGATCATATTCTGGGTGGCCTTCTTTCTGGCCGATGAGGGCATGGCCGATGAGAGCATGGCCGACGAGGTCACCCGGTGATCATGGTACCTTCTGTTCTTCTGAGTATGTGGGTCATGGGGCCTAGACCCATATACTCCATCAGGAGTCCCCCACTCTCTAAGCTGAGGTGTAGACGAAGTGAAGGAGAGTAGACTTCTGTGCTTGATGCTCTTGGCCGATGCGGGTCCACGTTGGCCGTTCCCTGTCGTGGTGTTTGGTGGCCCTATTCTGAGTTTGGCCATTACCCGTTCCTTGATGTGGATGAGGAAGGCTGTTACTCCTTTGGTGCGCTTGTTTGCGGACGATGCGTGTTCTGACATGAGTGGCCGACGAAGGTAGTGTCTACCCTTGGTCGTTGATGGTTTGAACTTCCCTTTTGGGCTGATGAAGCCATTGTGGTTATCTCTTGTTTGAAGACGATGAGTGTCCTTTGTTTCGAGGAAGATGAATGTCCTTCATTTTGAGGACGATGAGTGTCCTTCATTTTGAGGCCGATGAACGTCCTTCATTTTGAGGACGATGAATGTCCTTCATCTTGAGGACGATGAGGGTCCTGGACCAGAGGACGTTGTGCGCCCTTGGATCTGTGGACGAAGGATGTCATGCCCTTGTGTTTTTTACTTTAATTGATGGACCTTACGCTTGCGGACATTTGTGGCGCGTTCGTTTTGTTCGTGATATGGATGATGAATGTCATAGTCCCGGAGACGATGCGTGCCATTGGCCTTGAGGACGAGGAGTGTCCTTGGCTTTGAGGGCGACACGTGCCCTGCTTTGCGCTTCGGCCTGGCCGAAGGGTGAACACATGGTTGTTGGACGTTGAGGTGCCATTGTCATGGGCTTGTGTTCATTGGATTTTGAATTTGTTTCTTTACGCTGGAGGCCGATGTAGTCCCCCAGACCTTCTTCTGGCCGATGGAGACATGGCCGACGTAGGTACCACTTGGTAGTCCTTGCTTTTTGTTGCTTTCTGGATGATTTCATGTATGTAGAGGCCGATGTAGTCCCCCAGTCCCCCACTCCTCGAGGCTCATGTAGTGAGGTGAAGAGGAGTAGAGCAATACATGTCTTCAATAGGGGGCCGAGGGTCGACACCTTTTTATCCACAATGGGGCGATGCCTCGTTAAAAACCTCATTAGGAAAAACCCTGTGGGAAAAAATCCTAATGAGGGGAAAAGAGCACACCGGATCCCCCAAAATGAACTCCAAGGTGTGAACCCTTCGGCCTAGGTGTGGAGCTGAAGCGGTGTCCGTCTGATGAGGGGACGCCCGCCTGGAGGTGAGGACGACGACGCTGATGAGCCGGTCCGAATATGAGGACGAGGCGATGGATGCCTGTCTGAATGTGAGGACGACAATGGTAATGATCCATGCGTCATATGAAGGCGACGGTCGCTGTCCAGGAAGGGAAATGCGAGCCCGGTCGCTATAACAGTACCTCGGCGTTGGGAGCCGGTCTCGAGATATGAGGACGACGGCACTGGGGGCCCGGTCCGAAATCCATGCAACGGTCGCCATCCGGTAAAGGAATGGCTAAGACCGATCTTAAGATAGAGCATCACACCATGGCCGAGGGGCTGGTCGTGATGTGAAGACGACGGCGATGAGAAGCCGTTCCTTCAATCCATGCAATGGTCGCCATCCGATAAAGGAATGGCTAAGACCGGTCTTGACATAGATGATCACGCCAAGGCCGAGAGACCAGGCGTGACTTGAGGATGACGGCTATGATGAAGCCGATCCAAGTAAATGATGACGAGGCGTTGGTAAAGCCGTGCATCATGTAGTGGCGATGGTCACCATCCAGGAAGGGGTGGTGAGCCCGATCGCTGGCTCAAAACTCTCGGCGCTGAGGAAGCCGGTCTTGAGATAGATGATCACGCCTTGGCCGAGGGGTCGGGCATGATTTGAGGACGACGGTGCTGATGAAGCCGGTCCAAATAAATGATGACGAAGGCATTTGATGAAGCCGTTCGTCATGTAAACTCAAGGCTCTCGGTGCTGAGGATACCGGCCTTGAGATAGATAATCACGTTGAGGCCGAGGGGCCGTTCATTTTGAGGACGAGGGTCGCCATCCAGGAAGGGAATGGCGAGCCCACTCGCTGGCCCAAGACGTTCGGCGTTGAGGAGGCCGGTGTTGAGACGAAGGATCACGTTGAGACCGGGGGGTCTGCCGTGATCTGAGGACGATGGCGCTGATGAAGCCGCTCCTCGTATGAAGACGAGGGTCGCCATCCAGGAAGGGAATGGCGAGCCCGCTCGCTAGTTCAAGACGCCCGGCGCTGAGGAGGCCGGTCTTGAGATGAAGGATCACGTTGAGACCGGGGGATCTGCCGTGATTTGAGGACGACGGCACCGATGAGGCCGCTCCTCATATGAAGGACCCTCCAGGAAGGGAATGGCGAGCCCGCTCGCTAGCTCAAGATGCTCGGCGCTGAGGAGGCCGGTCTTGAGATGAAGGATCACTTTGAGACCGGTGGGTCTGCCGTGATCTGAGGACGACGGCGCCGATGAAGCCTCTCCTCGTATGAAGGCGAGGGTCGTCATCCAGGAAGGGAATGGCGAGCCTGCTCGCAAGCTCAAGACGCTCGGCGCTGAGGAGGCCGGTCTTGAGATGAAGGATCACGTTGAGACCGGGGGGGGGGGGGGTCTGCCGTGATCTGAGGACGACGGCGCTGATGAAGCCGCTCCTCGTATGAAGGCGAGGGTCTCCATCCAGGAAGGGAATGGCGAGCCCGCTCGCTAGCTCAAGACGCTCGGCGCTGAGGAGGCCGGTCTTGAGATGAAGGATCACGTTGAGACCGAGGGGTCTGCCGTGATTTGAGGACGACGGCGCCGATGAAGCCGCTCCTCATATGAAGGCGAGGGTCGTCATCCAGGAAGAGAATGGCGAGCCCGCTCGCAAGCTCAAGACGCTCGGCGCTGAGGAGGCCGGTCTTGAGATGAAGGATCACGTTGAGACCGGGGGGTCTGCCGTGATCTGAGGACGACGACGCCGATGAAGCCGCTCCTCGTATGAAGGCGAGGGTCATCATCCAGGAAGGGAATGGCGAGCCCGCTCGCAAGCTCAAGACGCTCGGCGCTGAGGAGGCCGGTCTTGAGATGAAGGATCACATTGAGACCGGGGGGTCTGCCGTGATCTGAGGACGACGGCGCTGATGAAGCCGCTCCTCGTATAGAGGCGAGGGTCGCCGTCCAGGAAGGGAACGGCGAGCCCGCTCGCTGGCTCAAGACGCTCGGCGCTGAGGAGGCCGGTCTTGAGATGAAGGATCACGTTGAGACCGGGGGTCTGCCGTGATCTGAGGACGACGGCGCTGATGAGGCCAGTCGTTGGAAGATAAAGAGGACGGCGAAGCCGTACCTATAATGAAGGACGACGTTGAGCGCTCGTCTGATCCGCATATATGGTCTTGCTTCATCCATAATGCATAGTATTTGCCTGATATGTACTTAGCCAAATATGTGGCTTTATTTGTGGGGATTTCATTTTTATTGCTCGAGGCCGGCGAGTGCTCGGTCCTCGGCTTCCCTCTTTTGATTTGTGGGGATTTCGCTCGAGGCCGGCGAATGCGCGGTCCTCGGCTCTCCCTCTTTTAATTTGTGGGGATTTCGCTCGAGGCCGGCGAGTGCACGGTCCTCGGCTGTCCCTCTTTTATTTCTTCCTCTACTGCTATGAGCGAGGAGTGGGGGTCCTTCTTTCAGGCTCGACCGAGGGGGTTGCTATTCCCTCGGCCGATAGGGAGTCCAGGAGGGAAACTGTCCAGCCTCTGGCGCTGGTGCGTCCCTAGACCTTGGGGGGTCCCGTCGTCTATTTATGGCGCGGGCTAGGCTTTTGGTCGGTTACCGACGGCTGCCGTTTCCCAATCCCAAGTGTGGGGATTTTGTCATCTCAGCCATTCTTTCAGGCCTGTCGTAATGCGATTTAGCGCGAGGATGACGCGATGAGCTTCCCATTTCGAGACGTGGGCCGTTTGCGGGCCCCTCGTCCTGGGACGTCGTCGGCCATACCTGAGCGTTTCGCTTGAAGGGACCGGAACGACGTTCTTTGTTGTGTGGCGTCGTCGGCCATACCTGAGCGTTTCGCTCGAAGGGGGCGAAGCGACGTGCTTTGTTGTGTGGCGTCGTCGGCCATACCTGAGCGTTTCGCTCGAAGGGGGTGAAGCGACGTGCTTTGTTGTGTGGCATCCTTTAGTTAAACATTACAAGAAATAAGCAGAACACAATAGGTGCGTTGTTTATGGCAACGGCTTTTATTAGGGTCAGTGGCTCGAGGCCGAGGGGGGTAACCTTCTGAACAACTCGTACAAGAGTTAGCTTCCCAATGATTTTCTGAGCTTGGGGTGGGGTGGGGGCTCTGCCGTCTGCACCCTCTTCGGATTGCTGGTAGAACTTCACCGAGATGTAGGGCCCTTCGTATTTTGAGGGATAAGCCGTCTGCCGTGCGTCCCTTCGAGGAAGGACGCAGTCAGCGGATGTGACGCTTCTTCAGTTGGGGCTCCTCGAAGTCCTCTTCATCGCTGAGCTTCCCAATTTCATGCTTCTTCGTTGAGGTGTCCCCTTCCTGATTGCCGGTGGAGTTCCTTGGGGTAACTTTGACAAATTGGTGGAGTTCACCCTGTTGAATCAAGCGCTCAATGGCTTTCTTCAACGCGACGCAGTCGTCTGTATTGTGGGAGGTGTTCCTGTGGTAACGACAATAAGTGCCACCCTGGTGGACGGCGTAGACTTCCATGGCCGACCGGGGATCTTTAGGGATGAGACCTTGCTCCTCCACATAGTCGAAGATGGTGTCCACCGAGTGCGTGAGCATAGTCCTCGGGACGTCCGTCCTCGGCTGCCATGGGCGCTCCTTCCGGTTTCGGCGGGCATGGCCCCCGGCCGAGGATGCATTTGGAGCCGACGCCTCGTCTGACCTCTTTGATGGTTGGCCTACGTCCTTCTTGCGGGAGTGGAGCTCATCGGCGTCAGCGTACAAGCTCCCTCGTTGGAGTGCCTTGGTGTATGACTTCGGCGGGTCAGTGATGAGGCTCCTTGCATAGGGGCTGCTGCGGAGAATGCCTTGGAAGAGGACGAGGAGGGTGCGCTCATCGGCACCTTCGACCTCGTCTGTCTCCTTCGTCCATCGATCGATGAAAGACCGAAGTGATTCATCGTGTTGCTGCTTTATGGAGAGAAGGTGGGAGAAATGTTTTCTCACGCGCTTCCTTCCGGCGAAGTGGGTGAGGAAGCGTTGGGCAAGATCCTGCCACGAATCTATGCTTCCTTCGGGGAGCGCGTTGAACCACTCGTACGCTGGCCCTTCAAGAGTGGAAAGGAACCAACGACAGAGGTATTCATCTGATGCGTTCACCATTAGCATGATGTTTTGATAGCGACTGAAGTGCTCCTGAGGGTCAGAGCGGCCGTCGTAAGACTTGATGGCGTTCCCCCTGTACTTTTCCGGGATGGGGGCCGAGAGCACCCTGTTGGTGAAAGGGGTCATGGTCCTGACTTGGATGATGGGGTCACCTCGCCCTTCGGCCAACTCCCTCTCCAGGGCGTTGACCTTGTTCATGAGAGCGTTGAGGCCGGGGTCGTTGGAGGCGCCAGCCGTGGGGGTGTTGGCCGACTGCCTGGCCTCCATCTGAGCCAGCCTCCTTTCCAGCTGGGCAATGACCTCGTCCCGGGGGTCCCTGGCGGCCGCAGCGGCGCCCTGCTGGTTCCTCATGCGCTCTTCGTGGGCCGCATTGATCTGGTGACGCACGTCGTCCTCGTGCAGCTTCCCCTTGCCCTTGTCCGGGCGGGGCTGGTCCGTTGTCCGGGACACAGACCCCAAGCTTTCCCTTGGCGAGCCAGGCCGACGCTCACCAATCCTCCCTGCCATCCTCTCCGAGACCGGACGACGGCGCGTGTCACCTAGCCTATTGAAGGCAGAGGCTTTTCCACGCGTTGGGGTCTGCCCAGGCCGAAGAGGGGAAGCGGGGTGGGAGTGGGACGACGCCGTGTCCTGGGCCATGACCCCCTCATCGTTGCCTATATGGACGGCCAACGGTTGGGGCTGAGGAGGTGGAGTGACGTTCCCCCCGATCCCTGGCAAGAGAGCGCTGAGGACGGTGGGGTTCTGGGCCAAGCTGGCGATGATGACCGACAGCGCGGCCTGGACCTGTGGATCCACAGACGGAGAGGCCGCGGCCATAGGCTGGGCCGGGGCGTGGTCTATCTTCTCAGCTCGTTTCTTGTCCAAGCTGATGCGGGCATCAGGGGCTCCGCCGTTGAGTTGGTTGCGGAGGTCCGTCGTGAGGTTGATGGCCTCCTGGAAGACGTCCCCTCCGCCGACTTGGTCGGCCGTAGCATCCTCGTCATGTTCCCTGGTCTCCTGTTCCGCAGGGATGGCCTTGCTGACGAGGTTGCGGTTTGACCTAGTTCTTCCCATGATCAGTGGTTAGCCGTGCTTGGTAGCGACGAAGGGTGCTAACTTGATTGTTCTAGCTCTCAATGAAAGCACCAAATGATAGAGTATTAACTCCTAGATTCTAGAGAGAAGGGAGAGCTAGAGAGAGAAGTGAATTGTATTAATGAATTTTGTTCACCCTTACAACTACTCCCAAGGGGAGTATTTATAGAGAAAATACGGGCTGGGCTCCCAAGTCTTGGGCTTGGGAGGCCCATCTACAACTGGACCGCTATTGGGGCCGAATACAAAGCCACTGGTGGGCTATACAAATGAATAAGTGTAAAATCCGTTTCTGTGAGACTTCCGTGGCCGACGAGGGCATGGCCGATGAGGGCATGGCCGATGAGGGCATGGCCGATGAGGGCATGGCCGACGAGGTCACCCAGTTCTCCGGGCTTCTGGATCATATTCTGAGTAGACCTTTTCATGGCCGATGAGGGCATGGCCGATGAGGGCATGGCCGATGAGGGCATGGCCGACGAGGTCACCCAGTTCTCCGGGCTTCTGGATCATATTCTGAGTAGACCTTTTCCTGGCCGATGAGGGCATGGCCGACGAGGGGATGGCCGATGAGGGCATGGCCGACGAGGTCACCCGATTCTCCTGACTTCTGGATCATATTCTGGGTGGCCTTCTTTCTGGCCGATGAGGGCATGGCCGATGAGAGCATGGCCGACGAGGTCACCCGGTGATCGTGGTACCTTCTGTTCTTCTGAGTATGTGGGTCCTGGGGCCTAGACCCATATACTCCATCACGAGTACTAAAAGTGTCATTGACATAATAGTCGATGGATCAAAAATGACAAATACTCTTTTCTATAAAGATGCATTTTATAAAAGTTTATCACCAATTAGACGACAATATGATGCAGTCCTCAAAAGTATTTATACCAAAAACATACAAGAAATTTGCAGAGTGTACGCACCATGTACACAAGTTGTACATGGTATAAAAGCAAAAACATTCTCATTTCCCCCTCTCTCTTCTCTCTCAGTTCTCTCTCCCTTCTCTCTTCCCCCCTCTCCCTTCTCTCTTTCCTCTTTACCCAATCTCTTCTAAAATTCTCAAAAAAAAAAATAGGATGTTCATCTTATCTTCTTCATCCTCGACTTTCCTTCTTCATCCTTTTTTCTCTACCTTTTTATATCAATTTTTTTTCATTATTTGCACAAAATCAGCTTATTCATCTTATTTCATCTATTTTTATTATTTTTCTAATATTTTTCTGAAAATACATGTAAATTGATTACACATACAACTTCATTTGGATGTATATAGACAATTAATTTTTTTTTCACCCAGACAATTAAAATTGATCACACCGATAACTATTGTCTGTGAGCTGCAACTATTGTCTGTGTGATAAATATTGTATGTGCACACAGACAAATAATTGTATTTGTGATACGAAAATATTGTATGTGCACACAGGCACTGCACATATATAGATTGATTTGCAAGCTGGTGTCAGACAGCTGTCAGTGTACTTTTTACACAAAAGTAAAGTTTGTGAAATACGGACAAAAATTGTTTGTGTTCACAGGCAACTCCGTACCAATTGTCTGTGACCGACATTTTGTGTACAAGTTGTGTACAATTTGTGTACTCCTTGCATTTCTGAACATACAACTACTATCAATTTGATATGACAGTGAAAGCTTTGGCACCAACTACCAAACACGTCTAAAACCAGACAATCTCAACCGGTGTGGTGCTTTTTGTGATTCAGTTTGAGGTCTAAATAATGGGTTAGAGTTTTTGCCACTTTTGGTCCCCTGAGTATTGTGTCAGTGACACTTTTGGTACACGACTTTTAATTTTTCCATTTTTAGTCCTCGACTATTGTTCGTGAGACACTTTTAGTCCTCTACTTTCAAGTTTCCCACATTTAGTCCTTTGAGTATTATCAGATTGACACTTTTAGTCCTTCTATTATGATTTTGACACAATAAGTGGAGGACTAAAAATGTCTCTATAGCAATAGTTGAAGGACCAAAAGTGTCACTTCTACAAAAGTCGAAGGACAAAATACGGAAATTTTCAAAGACGGATACCAAAAGTGTCTCTCGCATAATAGTCGAGGTCTAAAAGTGGAAAAATTAAAAGTCGAGTACCAAAAGTATCACTAACACAATAGTAGAGGGACTAAAAGTGGCAAAAACTCTAATGGGTTACGATCTTGTGGAGCTTTTAAGGAGCAACTGCTCTAAGAACAGACTGCAGAATTTTAAGTTTCGCGTGTTTGTCAGATTTGGTTTTATGCCTAGAAGCTCAACAATTAAGGTCATTCACTTTCTTAGACAAATTGTGGAAAAATATAGAGACGCTAAAAAGGATCTGCATTTGGTGTTCATTGACTTAGAAAAGGCATATGATAGGATACCTCGAGAAGTTCTTTGGTGAGCCTTAACTAGAAAAGGCATATCACGTAAGTATATCAGTATCATCATGGATATGTATGATGCTTGTACTACAAGTGTCCGCACTAGTGTAGGGAGGACCGCAGAGTTCTCTATTACTATCGGAGTGCACCAAGGATCTGCTCTGAGTCCTTTCTTATTTGTTATAGTCATATATGGATGAACTTACGAAGTCAATTCAAGAAGATATACCGTGGTGCATGATGTTTGCCGACGATATTGTATTGATTGATGAGACACAATCCGGTGTTAAAGCAAAGTTGGAAATATGGCGACAAACATTGGAGACAAAGGGTTTCAGACTGAGCCGAAGCAAGACTAAGTATATGGAGTGCAAGTTCGGTTGAGGTAGAAGTAGTAGCAACAGTGGAATTACTCTTGATGGTAAGGAGATACCGGTGTGTGATATGTTCCGTTACTTGGGTTCCATAATTTAGAAGGATGGTGAATTAGATGGAGATGTATGCCATAGAATTAGAGCTGGGTGGATGAAATAGAAGAGTGTTACAGGATTTCTATGCGATCGAGGTATGCCGACTAGACTGAAAGGTAAATTTTATCGTGCAGCAATTAGGACGGCATTAATGTATGGCGTAGAGTGTTGGGCGGTGAAGCAATGCCAAATTCAAAAGATGAGTGTGGCAGAGATGCATATGTTGCGTTGGATGTGTGGACATACCAGAAAATACCGCTTGAGGAATGAGGTAATCAGACAAAAGGTGAGAGTAGCACCTATAGAAGATAAGATGCAGGAGTCTCGTTTGAGGTGGTTTGGGCATGTGCGTAGAAGACTGAGTGATGCACCTGTTAGACGACTTAAGGGGTGGAGAGAAGAGGCAGAGAAGAGACGGAGGGGAAGATCCAAACAGACCTGGATTAGAGGAATCAGAACTGATATGCATCTTCTTGGGTTGAATGAGAGTATGACTTTGGAGAGAGCAAAGTGGGGGGTGACATCCGTGTGGACGATTGATGTCTTTTCTACCTTTCCTCTCTTTTTTCTTTTTTCTTTTATCTTCCTTATCTTTTTATATTCTTATGTTATATTTATCTTCTAGCTTTTTTGTGCTCTTTTATTTTTTATCTTTTATTTTTCTTATATTCTTGTGTTATTGTTATCTTTTATTTATTTATTTTTATTTTATTCATTTTATCTTACTTTTTTTTCTTCCCTTTCTTGTCCATCTTCTCTTTTTGGCATCGATATCATAGATCGATTCATGTTAGCCGACCCCAAATTCTTTTGGGATTAAGGCTTGGATATTGTTGTTGTTTGTTGTGTGTCAGATTTATGACATGACTAAGCCGATTATTAGTAAAAAAAGTTCTTGCCATTGCTAGTTCAGTGATCAAGATCTACAACCTGAAAATTTTACTAGTAGTCTACTACCATGTAGTGTACCTCTAACCTTATAGATAGTATATGTGAAAATGAGGTAACCATGGAAGTGCAACCATGTAGGGTACTTTTTTTATTGTCTTTGTAAATAAAAACGATAATGCACATACATATCTTCACTTAGCTGCCCATCTACCAGATCACTACAATAAAAACGTATTGCGACAGGAGAGAAAATGGAGAATAAAAGAAGGTATGCAAGGATGCATGTACAGAAGAGTACATATATCATGCATCGACTACCTTTCTACCTTCACATACATCACAAGTTACAAATCCAAAACCTTCACAATATGGACACTTTGCTCCTTCGCCCACCCATTCCATAAACTGAGTGAAAAATGATAATATTAAGAATAATATAGAAGTCTTAACTACTACATACTGCTTAGTAGAAGTTCTGAAAACTTTGCATAAAGTGATTTGAATCAATCTGGTACCTGAGGCTCAATATTTGGCTCACCAGTTCCGTAACAGTCTGCACAATGAGAATTTATTCAGTTGAAAAAAGAACAGTGTTTGTTATACGTAGTATATGCTAAAATTGTAAAAATCCATGTCTTGATTACTTGGCATGCCAACTGCCAAGCAGTGCGGAATTGTTTACCCTAATGAAGAACAATTATGTCAAACAACAGCTAATGACATCATTCCTCTCAAGCACACCAAGTGTAAGGTCGCTTTTGCTGCGTCTCTTCACATGATTGAAGTGCTAACGGCCCTTATCAAAGAATGCATAAATATTCACTACTTCAAAGATTGGCAAGACATAATGGAAAATATATTTTACAACAGTGCAATGCAAGTGACAACAGCTGCTGCGTATTTGAAATACTTCAACAACAAATTAACCCCCTTCCCCCGCTCTTACCCTTTCAGACACACACATTTATGATTTACTCATTCATATAAATTTAAAATAAACAAGACATGAAATGGATATTGCTTATAAAAAGATAATGTAATAAGAAAAACAAGAACCAAAATGTACCCATGCATATTAATTGGCCATCGCCGTGGCAAGTGAGACACTTTCTTGTTGTCATGTCACTTGAACTCTTGGTTGAAGCTGATTGTGTGTTTCCCTTAAGCCGGCTGGATGGTTCTTCCCACCGGTTCTCTCCGAGTAGGAACACTCTACGGTGGGTCACATCGGTTTCCATGTCCCCTTTGACGACTTTTTGCTCAAATTCTGATATTCCCATAATAGAAGCAATTGGTGCTCCATTTGCACACACCTGAACAATGAAATGGTGACAATAAATAACCATATCCAAAACTCAGGATCACGCTTTTGATTCATCTTAGGATGGATTTGTGTTGCAACGTGTCTAACACAACTCTTGGGGTAACATTTTTTTTATAAAAGATGGTTTATTAAGTTTGTTTACCTTCAAACTGTGCTATGTGGGTAGACTTGCATTCAAGGAGTGAACTTCTTTCAGCACTATAGAGTAACCTAGGGGGCATGTGAGTAGTAAAAATCTTACGGTCTATTTACAGCCAAACATGGAATTTGCAGTCTAGTACTTGGTGAGTTTGTTCGAGCTACATAGTATTGTATTAGTTGTTCTTAAGATTCTTGAGTTTGAGAAAATAAAAAAGTTAGATTACTAGGAATGCTACTTGAGATTCATTATTTTTTGACTTGAGATTATGATGGAATAAAGCAAAATGGCTCAATAAACTGTCTGCGCTTCTTTGTTATGAAGCAGCGGTCAGTCCATGCAATTTTGGACGGGATTTTCACTATGGGTCATCCGGAAACAGTCTCTCTGTGCTTTAGTACAAGCCTACAGGGGTAAGACTGCGTACATCCGACCCCCCCTTACCCTACCGTAGGTGGGAGCCATTGCGGCACTGGGGTAAATGAAAATGAAATGAAAATGAACTAGGAATGCTACATTTGTATTCTCTGACCTTTGAAGATTCTAGAACATGTTGTTCTGGATTGCTTTTCAATCTCAAGTTAGAGTTCACAAATTTTTGTTGCACGAATAACCTCTCAAGAAGTTCTGAAGTCATAATGCCATCTTCTCGGGCTCCAAATGAAGCCTGAAGCATCAGAAAAGTGAAAACATCAAAATCAACATTGTAGTTACCTTCTATGCTAATAGGAATTCATAAGAATTCTTAATTTCACCATTTGACTAAATTTTATTCCATAAATAAGAAGAAGCAAAGATCTCACCTGCCATGTTTTTACAGCATGCTCTGTTCCAGTAGAAAAAGTAGAGTACTCCATTTCCTCCTCACCGCAATAAAATCCCAGCCTTAGCAGTGCCTCCTACTTCAAAATATTATGACAAAATCAGAAGAGTGATTAGGAGTTTACAATTAACACAAAGATAAAGAAGCTAGAAGCACACTTCTATACAAATAAAAAGTTATGCACGAAAACACCAATAACATTACTCAATTAACTCCCGTGAATACAAACTAATATTGCACCCATATGTGATCATGTGATTATTGTTTTGTCGCAATCAACAAAATGGATTCTCATAAATAATGACATACAAACCATTGTCTTTGGTGAGCAGAAAATACAACACATTAGTTTTCTGATTTTCTCATGTTTTACCTCTCTTCTCATTAATTTGCACCTTATTCTCTCATTACATGATTGTATAAGCACAGCATAGTATGACATTAGCATCCCAATTTGTTAGTTCAACTGGCTTGAACCCAGGAATAAAATCTCTTTCGACATCACCATGAGAGTTCGACTCATGGGAGGAGAACTGGAGGTTTAATGGCTAATAACTTCAGGACCCGGCATGATAATTGGTTGCCGCGTGACAAAGCCCTAAAGTTCACCGGCATGTGAAGTCATAGCAGATGTCGGAAAGTTTGTGATCTTTTCTTACCAGGGGAAAAAAGATGGAATGAGATTATACATTAGGGAGAAATTTTGGCCGGGTGATGCTAATTTAAAACTGAAACTACCGGCAAATGTGTCTACGGATTTCCTAGTGTGGCACTATGATAAACATGGCATGTTTATGGTAAGAAGTGCGTATTTACTTGCAATCTCAGCCCGTTTGCAGACCCAAAATACTGGGGCAAGCAGTAATGCAGGCAATGGATCCCGAGGCATCTGGAAGGTAGTGTGGGAAGCAAAAGTCCCACAGAAAGTGCGTGTTTTTGGGTGGCGCTTGGCTCGTGAAGCTTTATCGACACAGGTAAATCGGAATCTAAGAAATATAACACCATTTGCTACATGCTCCATTTGTGGTCAGGAAAATGAAGACGGAAATCGGGCCCAAAGTGGTTTCTGAATCTGTTGAATGGGGTGGACATTTTAACGCGTGCACGCATTCTGCTTATCTTCTGGCCGGCGTGGCATTTACGGAATGATGTGGTACACAGAAAGGGAGATGCTACAGTTTCTGCCAGTGTTGGATTCCTAAGGAGTTATTGGGAGTCCTTGGTTCAAATACGACAAGATTCTCAAAATGGGAAGGGGAAGCTTAAGGTTCTTTCAGCTCGTTTGGATCCTGCTGCTGTGACTGATACACCTCGATGCGGCCTTCCTCCTCAGGGCTGGGTGAAACTGCACTCAGATGCTAGCTTTGATCCGATGACAGGGAAAACAACAGTGGGTTATATTATTAGGAATTGTAAGGTTAGGTGCTTCTCACTGGTTGGTGCAAACTACCCCAATGTGCTGAAGCTCTGGAAGCCGAGATTCTAGCATGTGCAGAAGCTGTCCGACAAGGCCGAACACGGGTTAACATGCCAGCCATCATTGAATCAGACTGTGCGGCATCATTACAAAGTTGTGCATTTCAGGTAAGGATAGATCCCGTTTTGAATTAATACTCGAGGAGTTGAAGGTGGTGACCTCATGTTTCTGTGATGTGCGCTTTAGTTTGGATAAGGAAATGTAATCGTGTAGCACACCAACTAGTTCAACGTGCAAAGCTAGGGGTGGAGGCTGCTGTCCTATGCTTGGAATCCCCTCCTGAAATTGTTGACCTGCAATGCTTTCATTGTAATTCTGCACTATTTTATCATTAATACATTCCCTTTTCCTTGCAAAAAAAAAAACTTCAGGATCTGCGGGATTATTCAGGCCAACGGTAGTCACCCGTGTAACCACATTATAAAAAAGAAATAGCATAACATTAACATATAGAAGGAACTTAATGCACCAATATAGAAAGCTACAACTAGATTACTTGTAGGAGATAAAGTCATGAAACAATTAACAATGATATTAAAATATTAACTGAAGATACGAAACTGATTGGATAGTAGACCTGCATGAGACAAACATCATCTCCTTCAGATCCCTTCCTCAAAATTTCCCTCTTCACTTCTCTGGCCTCTTCCTCCACATCTTTAACAATTTCCTTTACAACAACTTCCTCTTTTTCCTTTGATGTCTCCATGACCAACGACATTGCTCCTGTGGTATTTAAATTGGTCGCCGACCCCTCGTCATTCACTTCCTACACAAAAATAGATGCGTCACAAAAAAAACTCCCAGTTGGTAGGGCTAATAAGATATGAGAACTTTCAAGAAAAAATCACAGCAAGTATTACATAATCAGAAGAGCAGTAATAGATTCAGACTCGCATAACTTAAATACAGAGGTAATGGCCAGAGTAATAGATCTTCATATGGTCAAAGAGTTCAAAATGGAACTTATATGGATGATAATTTAATTTACTAAGCAAAACAATTAGCATAAACAGTGGAGCACAAAGGCTAATCCCTAACTTCCAACAACTGCACTTCATGAGGTGACACGCTGGAGACGGAAGCTTCCTGCAATGAACTCCAACTTTTGAGCTCCTGAATTTGATGCTGCAGGACCTGAACTTCTCTCAAGAGAGCTTCTCGTTCTGCTTTCCACCGGATCTCTTCTCGAAGCCACCGCTGCTCCTCCCTGAGCCACCGCTGCTCCTCCCGGAGCCACCGTGCCTCCTCTCTCTGCTCGAATCCACCAGTGTCTTCTATTTTAGAGGAAGATAACGCGAAGCAAATGTGAGATTTTGAAAGAGTTTGAAGGGAAGGTATGAAAGGAAAAGAAACTAATGTCGTTGAGTATGAAGAAGATTGGGGGCTCTGGTTTACTGGAGTATTGCAACTGAAGTTCACTGGTATTGAAATCGCCATGGATTCGAATATACTTGAGAGAGAGAACCCGGAATAGATGGAGTTTCAAGATTTCTTTTTCTTTGCGCAGAATTTCTGTTGATGGCGGTTGGAACTTGGAAGTTCAGGATAATGTAGCATTTAGGCATTTCGGGTGTCTCTTCGGCACATATGTGCTTACATAGAATAGTTGAGTTTTTTTGTTCAATTGATCAAAAAAAAGGTGGAATCTCCCACCCCAAGAGCCCCACCCCGATCCGACAGGATGGTGGGGAGGTTAGTCACCGTGACTCAGTCAGCAGAATGACAAGTAGGTTCATACATCCGTGCGCACCAGAGGCCCAACCTTATTTCAGGTTCTGTGACCTCCACCCGGTCGCTGCGAAGATTCGAACCTTGGTGCATTGATCCAAATCTCCCACCACTCGACCAACTGAGCTACCCGTGCGGGTAAGTTTTATGGCATACAAATCAAGTGCCAAAGGTATATGGCAATTTTGTAATTTTGGTGAAAAACACGTATTTTCTTGAATGAGCATTAATGCAATTTTGTTGAACATCAAGTCCGTTCTTTTGTGTATTGGGAGCCTAAGAATGAGCATCAGTGTTCTCTGTTTCATATCTTCTAATTCAAATGAAGTGCCAAAGGTATATGGCAATTTTGTAATTTTGGTGAAAACACGTATTTTCTTGAATGAGCATTAATGCAATTTTGTTGAACATCAAGTCCGTTCTTTTGTGTATTGGGAGCCTAAGAATGAGCATCAGTGTTCTCTGTTTCATATCTTCTAATTCACTTTCTTTTCATTATTTTTTCGTTTACAAAAAGTTCTTAAATTATATCTGTAATCAATTCCAATTAATTTCAATATGTGAATTTAATGTAGTATGATACGTTTCAATTGTGCAACATTTTAAAATGAGCACAAAGATGTACCAAATTAGTATACATTGCTTACAAAATGAGAATTAAAAAATTCAAAAGCTCATTTGTGTATACTCATTCATTTTGGGCTTTATACTCATTTAAGTATAACATATCATAAAACTCGTTTCTAATATGCTCAATATTCATTGGTGTATGTTCATTCTTTTTTTAAGCATATGCTCATTTGAGTTTAAAATTAAAAAATTTATTGTATTCTCTAATTATTTTAGAAATAAATAATATATCTTCAAAGGGGCGAGTAATACACAAGTTAAACTAGTAAATTCCAGGACTTCAATTCTATGTATACTAAATACAATTAAGTGAGAAAATGTAACAAGTGAGCATTGTAGCAATGTAGCCCACTGGTTTTTCTCCTAATACAAATAGGGATGGACCAAATCGGGCCAGGCTGGCCCGGAACCGACCCGGCCCGCTACCGTGCGGGCCCGGCCCGGGTAAGTTATGGGCAGTTCGGCCTTTGAACCAGCCCGAGGGGGTAGGGTGGTTCGGGCACGGTTCAGGAAAAAGGGGCCCGACCCTGCCATCTCGGGCCCGGTCCGGACCTAACGGCTAATTTAAAAAAAAAAACTTTGGAAGCCAAACATACCTTATAGTCGTTGCATTCAAACCCAAACGGCTCTATAGCCGTTGGGAGCCTGCCAGGGGGTCCCATGGTGGGTTGGGGGCGGGGTGGGGTGGGGGTGGGGTACGAAAAATCTATAAATACTCCATTTTTTATACAATTTACTACGCATCTTCTCCAAATATTCGTACTCTCTAATCTCTATTCTCTACTAATCTTCTCCATCTTCATCTTCTCAAATTTATAACTACATATATTATATTTATAAAATTTATTATCTACTTATTATCTACGTATATTAATATCTAATTATTATATTATTGTTATTTACTTATATTTAGATATTACATATACTTAATATATACTTATATATATTAAAGTATTATATATAAGTGTATTACTCATCTTATAGTAATATACTTATATTATATATACTATAAACATAATATTATATATTACTAGTTAATCTACTTATTATCTACTTATAAATATATATATTAAGTATATCTACTTATACACTTACTAGTATTGTACCCATGCGATGCACGGGACAAAAGTGTATTCGTGTTTTTGTTCATAATAATTATTCAACTAAGAATTAAACGTATGTATGATATGTATAAAATAAAACAAATATAAGTTGTTTCACACTTTCACTGAATGCATTTGTAAAACAAACACTTTGAAGACATCAAACATTCTCAAAATAAAAAAAAAAGACATGAAACAACATTCTAAAAACTTATGATAAAAAAACATTCTAAAAAATTTCTGGATATACAACATTTAATGTGGATAAATCCGAGGTACCATCGTCATTGCATATCAATATCTTTAACACTTCACGCTTGGTAACTTGGTTTGCGTATGAAAGTTGCATAAATGGCCTAAAGTTAAACAAAAAAGAAGGAAAGTCACCATCGTGGCCTTGTGGTTGAACATGATCTTATACGCAGTGTTGTTGTCTTGTACTTCAAGTCATTAGGAGCCACAATGAAGTTCCTTAAACTATGCAATTGTCCTTGTACCTGAGAGTCATGGAACACGCATTCCAAAGTATTCGTGATACTCTTGTTACTGAAAGATGGAGTAAACTATGCTCGAATAAGCCTCACTCTTAGTGCCCAGTTTGTCCAGGACTTGTTAATCTCATGTGCTTTGTTGTAAAGCATCTTGCTAACAGTAACCAAAAGAGTTTGTTTATATCGATCTGCAGTAGGCTGCAGTCAAGCGTAATTAAATTCTATGCCGAAGCACGTATTTAAAGGATTAAGAGATCGAGACAGTTATTTGAAACTGGGACTGGACGTGTGCAGTGGGTTACCGAACGTGGTGGAAACTGCCCAAGGACATTCTTGCGGTGCCATCTGTATATTATGTGTGTATGTGTGTGACAGAAGGTTTTATCTGAACATTGAATTGTATTTATAAATTAAATTGTGTCACGTCGAACATCATTAACAGGGTCTAAATAGTAAATAGTAAGACCTTGTAATTCTTACCCCTTTATTTTAGATGGTGGGCCGATGTGAATATCAAATCTGAACATTAAATATATAGTTACCATGACCGTTTTTAGGGGTTCAATAGGTTATTCAGAACAGGCGCCAGATTTATGGAGCCCCAAAATTTTAAAAATTTATTAGTATTATATAATAATAATAATAATAATAATAATAATAGTAATAATAGTAATAATAGTAATAATAGTAATAATAGTAATAATAGTAATAATAGTAATAATAGTAATAATAATAATAATAATAATAATAATAATAGTAATAATAGTAATAATAGTAATAATAGTAATAATAGTAATAATAGTAATAATAATAATAATAATAATAATAATAATAATAAAAATAATAATAACAATAATAATAACAATAATAATAACAATAATAATAACAATAATAATAACAATAATAATAACAATAATAATAATAATAATAATTATTATTATTATTATTATTATTATTATTATAATTATAATAATAATAATAATAATAATAATAATAATAATAATAATGTACTACGTATATTAATTAATATGT
The DNA here is from genome assembly GCA_945859875.1 of Cuscuta europaea. NCBI lineage: Eukaryota > Viridiplantae > Streptophyta > Magnoliopsida > Solanales > Convolvulaceae > Cuscuta > Cuscuta europaea. The sequence goes on along the minus strand of CAMAPE010000038.1, from coordinate 2,451,846 downwards.
AAAATACAGTTAGTAAGAAGAAAAATATAGATCCATCATTTTTTCATTGGTCATTTTAGTTTTCTTTTACTCAAATTGTTTGAATAATGTGTTGAGCTGCTTTAAATCAAGTATTAAGTAAGTTTTAGAATTTTTTATTACATTATTTAATGAGTATTCAATTGATTTAAGTATAAGTATTTGGATTGAGATGTTTTTTTATTTTTCATATTAATGTGGAGCCTCGATTTTACATTTGAAGTCGGGGCTTCCGAATTCATTAGACGGCCCTGATAGTTACATATTATTATAATTATATTATATTAATAACACTTTATAATAATACTTTTAGAGCCCGTTTGGTAACATTAAAATTGACTGTATTGGCTGATTCTGCTGAAATTTATGAAATTCTGGCTGAAGTGGTTGTATTGGCTGATTCCGCTGATTCATGAAAAAATTATATTCAAAATATTTGTTATCAATAAATTAAATAAAAAATTATATTAAAAAATAGTTAAAATGATCCTCTACAGTAACTTCAACCAAAACAGCCAGAAAAATAACTTCAACCTTACTTTTTCTGCTTATTCCAAACTTCAACGCGCGAAATCAAAAATTACGTGTTTGGTGAAAAAACTGGCTGATAAGCCTGATAAGCCTAAAAATGGGTCACCAAACGGGCTCTTAGACGATAATAGGCACCGTAAAAAAAGACAATAATACACTTCATAATTGTGTCACGTGTTAACCATTAACATACAAGTGTTATAAGCAAATACGGAGTATTACTTTTAGAATGCTTGCAACGTAATCTCTCATTTGCGACACATGTCCACTTATTTTGCATGAGACCAACATATAACGTTTGCCACAATGGAATCAGGCGGGAACAGGTTATCCCAGCCGATTCCATTGTTAAATATATAAAGATTATCTACTTATCCAATTGCTTCTACACACTCACACTCCCATTAATTTAGTTTACACACTCATACATTCTTTATTAATATAAAACTAGTTAATTGTTTCACTTGTCATTTTAGTATTAGTTCATTGCTATAAAAGTAGTTAATTGTTAGTTGTTAGTTTATTGGAAATAGTTACATTAAAAATTGTTAGACAATATTTGTTTGTTTAATTGTTAAACTAGTTAATTCGAAATTAATTGTTTAATTGTTAAACTAGTTAATTGTTACATTTATTAATCTGCTATCATAGTAGGTAATTGTTACATTTATTATTCTCATATAAAACTAGTTAATTGTTATATTTCTTATTCTTCTATAAAACTGGTGAATTGTTACATTTATTATTCTCTTATAAAACTAGTTAATTGTTACATTTATTAATCTCATATCATAGTAGTTAATTGTTACATTTATTAGGATGTTTTTACTTGGACTGTAATTTGCTGGTCTGGTCTGGTCTGGTTTGGTCTGGTCTGGTCTGGTCTGGTTTCTTTGTATTTTTATACCTATCCAAGTCTGGTCTGGTCTGGTCTGGGAGGAATTACAGTACAAGTAAAAACATCATTATTCTCCTATAAAACTAGTTAATTGTTACATTTATTATTCTCCTATAAAACTAGTTAATTGTTAAACTTGTTAAATAAAGTTGTTACATTTTAAAACAAATAGTTCGAATTTTTACATTGCATTATTATTTAAGTGTAGTTAAGTTTATTACATTGTAGTTGCATAGTTCGAATTTAATTGTATTTCGAATTGGTAGATTTGTATTTAATTGTACTGCGAATTTAATATTTGTTATATTTTTAAGATGGAACGTGCTAGAGCTTCTGTAGATATGGACAACCTCCGTCGCAACCGAACAAAGGAGATTGCGAGGAATCATCCAAGGTCACGCAAAGCTAAGGTAGGAGGGGGGCGGGTCTTCATCTCAAACCCGAGATAATTTTAATGCGGATTACAACCAAAGATATGAGGATGCGATGTCCGATGAGCAACTAGAACAACCATTGCAACAAAATCAAGGAGGTTTTTTTCATCAACAAGACATCCCGCAAACCATTGACGAAGAAGAGCTCGAGGATGATGATGCGAAGGAGAGGGATCCGCAAACGGTCGAGGACGAGGTTCATGGCACACCGGACGATGAGGAAGAGCAAGCGGAAGTGGCTACTTCTTCCCAAGGCGGTGAGAAATCGAAATCTGTCTTTAAGGCCAATTTTACAAAAGTTAAAGATCTCGAAACCGAGATATGGTATGCCACTTGCAAGCATTGCAACAAAAAGTATAACTTGGGAATTTCTGGAGGGTACAGAAGCGCCACGAGGCATCTTAAGGCCAAGCACCCGGCGGAATATGCAAAATTGGACAAAGGCAAGGGAAAACAAACACAAATTTCAAGGTTTGCAATTGGCCAACCCTTTGGTAATTTCTCCTATGATATGATGATCACAAACATTTGACTGGTATGTCTCATTTAATTGTTGAAGAAAATTTGTCTTTTATTTTTTTTGAAAGTCTTGCTTTAAAAGAATATGCTCAAGGTACTTTAAATCCTCAATTTTGAAACTATAGTCGCAAAACAATTAAAAAAAAGTTATAAGGCGATATGTTTTAGAAAAGCAAAAATTACAAACGTTTTTCGCAAACTTTGATGGACGTGTTAGTATATGTAGTGATATATGGGAGGATACTCATCATCATTTATATTATTTGGGTGTGACTGCACATTATATTGATGATGATTAGTGTATGCATAAACGTGTTCTTGCTTTTCGTGAATTTAATGATCGACACACCGGTGATAATATTTATATTCTCATTGAGCGTAATTTAATTGAGTATAATTTGACTAATAAGGTGTTTGCTATTGGTTTTGATAATGCTACTAATAATACTGCTGCTATTCCTAGATTGCGTGAATTGTGTGGTTCATCTTCTTTGATGGGTAGGTTTTATCATCAGCGTTGTGCATGTCATATTTTAAATTTATGTGTAAAGGATGGGCTAGAGTTGTTGGGAGATGCTATGGAGGTGGTGAAGGGGGGGATTAAACTTATTTGGGCTAGTAATCAACTTAAGATGCAATGGAGAAATTATTTGAAAGAAAGACGTGTCAAATATTGTGCTTTTCCTAAAGATTTGTCTATTCGTTGGAATAGTACTTATAACTTAATTAAGGTGCTTATTAGAATTAAAAACCATTTTCTTGCTTTTTTAAAAGAATATGCTAACTATATTATAAACCCATCCGATATCGACACTTGTGAAAAAATTGTGAATGCTTTGGTGTATTTTAATAATGCAACTCAAACTTTTAGTCATGTTTATAAACCTACCGCAAACCCTCTTGAGACGCTTGTTTGCTTCCACGATTGGTTGAAGGCCAAACATAGAACTCAAGAAATTAGCATTGAACCCACTCTCCACTTTATGGAAGAAAAAACCGAAGATGGCGGAAATTCCGATTGATTCTTATTTAATAAAAAGTGTATTTCATGTTTTAATTTTTGCTCAATTTCAATTGTACTACACATTTCAAATAAATATATTTTAACTTTTTTATGTACAGGTAATCTTAATTTAATATTTTTACAAAAAAAAATTAAATAGCCCGGGCCCGGCCCGACCCAGCCCACTACCCGGCCGGGTAGGCCCGACTCGGACCGGACCCGGTATCATCTCGGGCCGGTTCTGGGCCCATGTTTCCAAAAAAAGCCCGTCCGGGCCTGGGTCCATCCCTAAATACAAAGTTGAAAGGTTATTAGTTCAACTCCCGCTATAGTAGTAGTTTTTATACTACGTAAAATAAATCCAAATTCGATTATATGAAATGACTAGCGAATGATGTGGCATAGGTGACGTACCTTAGTGATGGAGTATATGGGCCTGGACTCCGGGATCCACATACTCAGGAGAATAAGAGACATGTTGTCACCTAGTGGGGCCTCCGTCGGCCAGATGGCCCCCCATCGGCTAGAAAGATATCAACTCAGAACATGGTTCGGAAGCCAAGGAGAACCGGGTGTCCCCGTCGGCCGGGGCTCCGTCGGCCATGGCCGCGTCGGCCTCAAAAGGTTCCCAGAACCCAATTTTGTACTTAATCATTTCTACATGTTTTGTACTCAACCCAATAGTGGCCGAATTGTAAATGGGCCTCCCAAGCTCAAGACTTGGGAGCCCAACCCTAATTTCCTTTATAAATACTCCCCTTGGGAGTAGTTGTAGGGGGTTCACATATCATTAATACAAAACATTTACTGCACTTCTCTCTCTAGCTCTCACTTCTCTCTAGGAGTTAATACTCTATAATTTGGTGCTTTCATTTGGTGCTCTGGTCTAAAACTTCTTTCATTTATTAATTTTCAGCAATAAATTTGATAAGATGATTTACAAAAAAAAAATCATAAATGAAATACTTTAATAATATAGCATCAAACTTCAATCTCGAGGGGCGAGTCATCCGTGAAAAGACCCGTAAATAGCATCTAGCGGATCCCAGCTACGAACTTGAGTGATGAGTTGAACTAGATTATTAATTTATTATCATTATTTTTTAAATAGTGTGTATTTTTTGACATTGAAAAAATGGACTTATGAATTCCGAGCACTCGCGTACACCGGAAGAGAGCTAAAATCTTGCACCACTGGGTCACGTCAAACGAGTGTAGATAGTAAGCTCCCAATCCAAATGTTATCAAATGCATACTCTAGTTTCTATGTTTTGTATGAGTTATGTGTGCCCTCTAGCTATCGGAAATGAACTGCAATCTCCGGCAGTACACCGTATGAGTTATGTGTTCCCTCATTAGGATTTTTTCCCACGGGGTTTTTTCCTAATGAGGTTTTTAACGAGGCATCTCCCCAACGTGGACAAAAAGTGTTGACCCTCGGTCCCTATTGAAGACATCACGAGACATGCACTACTATACTCCTCTTCACCTCACTACATTCACCTCAAGGAGTGGGGGACTGGAAGAGCGGGGGACTTCGCGCCTCAAATATTTTCACGAAGTTTACTCACCAGACGACGAAAGATCAACACACAGTTCTACTCCCTTTCGCCTCGAGTACTCTCGACTCAGGGAGCGGGGGACTCCTGATAGAGTATATAGACTCGGACCCCCGGGTCTCACGACTATTGGGCCTGGACAGCGGCCCACACACGACTATTAGCCTTTTATATAGTTGGGCTTATCGGGCCCATATTAGCGGCCCAACCCATTATTTCTCTATTTATACTCCTCTTGGAGCCACTTGTAACCCTAGTTCTTAATTCATACTCCATACAAATATTCTACTATTCATCATCTTCTTCACTTTCATAGCTCAATCTCTCCGTTTATTATATGTGTTTGGATCCCCATAACCCATCACTTAGTTTGGGGAAAACTCTCGAATAGCCAGATGTAAAATATTCAGAAAATCATACTACTATCGACTAACAAAGTACGAGGCATTGAGGCACTTCAGTCATGACTTACATAAAAATACACTACATTTACGTATTTGACATAGTTTATATTTGGGAAAATGTCAAATAAGGCCTTCTACTATTACAGAATCGTCACATAAGGTCATGTACTAAATAAAGTGTCAGATAAGTACGTCTACTTATAAAAAGCTATCAGATGAGTCATAATGACCCGTTGACAACCTCCTAACCCCAACTTTATTTTACGTGTCATTATTTTTGTCTTGTATTGAAGATGAAGAAGTGCAAAATTATGTTTGGATTCTTAATACTCTGATCGACCAAAAGAAGATAACTCAAGAAAGATCGTGAAGAAAAAAGGAAGACAACCCAAAAACACCACAAGACGCATAAAAAATAAATATGGAAAGAGGCTACTACAAAGATGACCTCATAATGGCACATAATAGACCTACCTTTATAATAGGTAAAAAATAAATATGGAAAGAGGCTACTAAATATGCATAAGATAGGTATATCATGTGCATGCTATATCAATCCCAAGGTGTAATTTGCACAGTTTGAACGTGTATATTCTAATACAAAAAATCAATTGGTATAATTTTCTAGAGTTTTATTTGATATCCTCTATTATGATTTCAAAGTGGTAATTGTATGGTTCACAAACTCTTAATCTAGATGAGATTACATTTTCTTCTATGAATTTGAGATTCTCCTTCTAATGCAATTACACTTGGTGTGAATTTTTCATCCATTCAAACAAAACGAGAATTCTTTTCTAGAAGTAGGGGTGGACTCGGGCTGGGTGGCCCAACCCGGAACCGGCACTGTGCTGAACCGACCCGGCCCAGTGGCCCGGCCGGTGACCGGTCCGGGTAGGCCCGGCCCAGGGGGTTCCCGATGCGGGTTTGGGTCACCCAAAAGCCGAACAAGCCCGGCCGGTTCAGGCCCGATTCCGGGCATTTTAATTATTTTTTTCATTTTTTTTAACTTTTCGGGTTGGGCTGGGTATTTTGGGCTATTAGAGGTGGTTTGGGGGGTTGGAGGTGGGAGGGGGGTTAATTAGGAAAAGGAAAAAAAAATTGACCCAAGGCCCGGCCCGGACCTGGTAGCTACCTGGGCCGGTCCCGGGCCCACCTATTCAGAACCGGCGGCCCGCCCGGACCTAGGCCCAACCCGGACCCGGACCCGCCCGAATCCACCCCTATCTAGAAGTGAATGAATTTTCAAGAAAAACAGCCTTAAATAACTATATGTTATGTTTTATGTTATTTATGAAATTTCCTTGATAAGAATGCATCATTACTCCAATCAAAATAATTTCAATAAAAAATGACGGCTTAAGAGAAATTTAGTGTTACTTTCAATCAGCAGTGTAATTCATGGGAAGATTTATCTCAATAGGACTAAAGCATGGCTTTTTTCTCAAAAATCAATTAGTTTAAACATCCTTAAATAAAACTTTTTATTTATGAATGGACCAAAATACTCACTGCTGCCCTGGACTGCTGCTTGCCGCCAACCACCTGCTGCCACCGGCCGTCAGAAAAATTCCAGAATTTTTTTCTGGCCGTCCGCTAGCATTTTCGCCGCCACCACCGGACTGCCTTGGTTATACAAGAGAACTAGGGGACAATTATTTAGATCAATTATTTAATTAAATAGAATTAGGGGTAAAAAAGGTAAAGTTAGTCTTATTTAGTGAATCTTTGATCCTATGTTGGAGTTGGACAATTTTCTCTAATTCATAATCCTTGTTTGGAGGGCAGAAATGTGAGTAAAACATAGACACGAGATTGTAAATTTGTAATGCATTGACAAGGTAAAAGCATTGATATAAACGTAAGAACAAAGATGCCAGAAAAAACATAGGGCACCAGTTATTGAAATCAGGCATGGCTGCAATAAAGAATATTTAGATCTAGATTACAAGATAATATAAGTCCAGACTCCAGACCATAAGTCATAAGCTACCTAATATGACACAACAAAGATAAAGAAAAGACTGGGCTCTTTATCATCTTACCCTGGATAACCAAACCCAATCATAAGCATTTACCATACCAACTTCCCATTGTATCCAACTTTAATGATATAGGGATTCTGTAAAAATTTACAGAGCGTAACTAACATCCTCAAAACTAGAGCAATCATTTTATTTTGCGCAGAGATAGACATGCCAAAGTAGATATAAGGGTAATAGATGCATCACAGCAACACAATATCTTGTATCAGGCGTCTGATTGCATCATCAAATTTCCCAATGACTAAATGCACTGCTTATGAAAGCTTAGTCGAGCTTGACATTAGAATACAGAAGGGTGTCCCTTGTGACAGACATGTTGAGAAGGGCGTAAATCTGCATAACAAGAGAGATTATAATTACTGACGTGACACAGATTATAATTAATGCACTATTGTTTAGAAATAAACAGAATTAAAATGTCGTATTCTAAATAGGTGAAGATGGCACCATGAATCACCAATCTGTTCATATGATAGTCTGGCAAGCGGCTGTACTTCCAAAACACTACGTAAAAATGAATGCATTTTAAAAATTTATTTATTCATGCGGTAATTCAATCTCCAAATGAAACCAAAAGAAATTCTAAAAAGCTATTAAAAATATGCTTGAACACATTAAGATGTGAAACTAACACTTGGTTACTCAAATTCCTTCTGAAACATTACCGAAAACATAGTTTGAAATGAGGAGAACCTTAGTGCAGAACTGCAGATTGCCAGCTCCCACAAGTCTAGAAGCACTAACTAATCAGAGATCACACTTCGTAACGATTTGACTTGTTCGTTTCATTTTTTGAGGCGGTATATATAAGCTTGCATAGAACTCTAGATTCCACTAGACTATATTTAATTTAGTTGAATAGAAGCGTAGCAAGCAACATGGAATTAAAATTATTTTTAGAGGAAGTTGTTTCAATTGGTTAATTGAATTGTAGCAAATAAACAATTACACATACCTAGCTAAAATATGTTTCAGAATGGTAGGACTGTAGGACTATTTGAACAAGTGAAATACACATAGAAACCTGCTCATGCAAGTTTTTAGATGGAGACCTATGCACAGGCTCCAATGTGGTCATAGATGTTAACATTCATATAAATTAAAATCCTTCAACAATTAAAAGTATCTGAACCTGCAGTTGAAATTTTGTCAAATAACATACATACTACTTTGCATGAGATAAGTACCAACTACACGAAAAATGCATAAATATTTATACCAATAACAGCAACTTTTAATTTAAGCACGTGGTTTAAGCTATAATGACTACTGAAGTATCAAATACTGTCAATACTACTAAAGCATATTGTCAGTCCATTGTAGCAAAGGATTGGGATTTTCCTTCAATGACTTACCCCTAAAAGAGTTGCAATTATAAGCAAAATTCCTGTGCTCCATGCTACCGTTCTTCTAACCAGTAGCTGAGCTTCAATAAGAGTATCATTAATGGGGGTATATATTTCCTCCAGCCACCGCGCCGACGGTCTAGAATCAAGGATCACATTCAGCATTGGCTCAGATGCTGGATTGTAGACAACTACTCCAACAATTTCCCCTGTTTGGTAAAATCACATGGATAAGTAAGGTCAGAAGAAGACCTATTTGCAATCAAGCATATAAAACTCATGTGCGTGCATGTGTAAGCATGATTGTGATGATTGCGGTTTTGAAGGATAAAGGCATAAAGCATCTCTATTCTATATGCAATATGAGTATGTTTTGAGAAGGAATGACATGACTATTATTTATGAAGGTTGGTCGATACGGAAAAGTCAATGCCAAGTATGCAAGAGCAAATATAACCTTTATATGCATTGCATAACAAATCAAATATCTTCGAAATGACATGAACAGATAGTCTCATAGCTTGTGCTACGTTTTCTGTCCCATGCTTGATTTCCATTGCCTGCACAGAAAAAATAGAGTAGGCTGAGGCTCATTAGGAGTGTATAAAAACAGATGCAGACAATGAATATGTGATGTATGTATGAATATAACATAAATATTTGTTTGACATTTTGATAAATACAGAGAGAGTAAGAAATCTTTATTTTTTGTTTTTCCTACCACTAGTGAGTAGTGAGTCAACTCGATAGACCATTAGCATTTGAGTACCGTGAAATGCATTATTTTCTGCTAGTAATTGCCTGGACAAGTTGTAGTTTAATTCAGTGAAGCAAAAAACCTTGAATTATCAAATATGAAATGCGAAGCTAGAATTCACAAATAGTGACGTTTCAAAAGTGGTTTAAGCTATCCTCTTCAATAATTAAAATGAAACATAAATATTGAAGTTTCAAATGAAATAATTACAAGTCTTATGAGCACTGTCTTTAAGAATGGAAAATTGCTAAGGATGGCTGGAAGGAAGGGGTTTGATAAAGCTTACCACGATAAAGAAAAATGATATATTAAACACAGCAGCTTAAACTCATTAAATAATAGCCTAAAGAAACTCCAAAATTTTAGATTGTGCAAGATAAAGAACTATATTTGTAACCTCAATGGCAGCAAATCTTGCAACAACAAGTTCAGCTCTATTTTTTTCACTCTCAGACAAATCATGATGGAGATCCATTGCCTTGTGAATATTGAGGGTCAATGAAATAAGGCTTCTTAAAAATTCTCTTACTTCTTTCTGCATATGAAAAAACACCTTTAGCAACACTATTTGAGATATTACCAGGGGCTAGAAATTACTAAAACCTGCTAAAATTTAAAGATACCTTTGAAAGGTCAAATTTCAACTCAGCTTCATTCTCCAAAGGTATAGTCAGTTCCCCAGAATACTGTTCTTCACTAACAGCTACATACGAGCCATGCAACCATGATGCCTAAACATAAAGTCAATTTTTCAAATAAATAACAAATAAGACATGACAGTGATGGAAATGGAAAGAAAAAATCTAAATAGATAATAGTAACAACTGACAAAATCAATTAGTTCTTTCTCTGAAAATTCAGCTACTGAATCTAAAGGTTCATTCAATGTGAGCAAAGATACAAATTCCTCCCCTGAAAATGTAAATTAAAGCTATTAGTCAATAACCATTACAGATATCATGCAGCACAGGATATCCTCTTTATACAAGAATTTGAGATGGACAGCTACCTGGTAGATGAATGTCAGCTTTATTTGTATTCCCAAGAATGTCTCTCCTGTGAGCTGTACTTACAAATTTCTTTGAACCAACCAAAAAATGTGACCCTACACAAACATGCATACAAATTTACACACACAATAGTTACATTGTTACACACATTACACCATTTATATTTTTAAATAAGCGATTAAACAATAGGATTTCAAGCTCGTATACCTTCAACTCCTGTGACTTCTAGCAAAAGAACAGCACGAGGTCTATCAAATGGATTAGGTGCAAGCACTTCATTTAACTGCCAATTATTAAAGCAAAAAGGAAATAAAACTAAGGAAAAATAAGTTATGAATGAACAAGCAATGAAAAAGATTGAATACATTCCATATGAATTGCATTACTACCTTAGATGAACTCTCATCAGAAAGGGTAGCTGGAGGTGCAAAGCCAAGTAAGACTGATACAGCAGCACCTACTTCTGGAAGTGACATCGAAGAAGTCTGGGATAAAAGACAAAATGTAGACAATTGAATATAAAAAAGATTTGGCCTCAGCATTGTGTAATGAAATTGAAACTAAATTTGAATAAATACAGCAGTGACTACTGACTATTAATTGTTTTGGTGGATCAGTAAAGTTTAACGGTATACACTATCAACGAGACAAGGGATATAGCAGCCACATAGGCCTACTTAATATTCTAAACAACAAAAACATCCAAGCCTTAATCTCAAAAGGGGTTTCACGGTTTCACCTAATACTTCATACAACAACAACATCTACCTAATATTTTATAAAGGGGGCAGCCCGGTGGCCGGTGCACATTGGCATCCGCGCAAGGCGAGGGTCCGGGGAAGGGTCCCACCACAAGGGTGTATAGGGGGCAAACCTTCCCTTGTCATTTTGACAAGAGACCACTCCCAAAACTTGAACCTGTTACCTCTCAGTCACACGGCAACACCGTAACCAGTGCAGCAATGCTCCCCTTCCTACCTAATATTCTATAAAATCTAAATCCAACAGTTATCCACTTGTTCTATCATCAATGATTAAAGATGAAACAACTCCACCACAGGTAAGTTGTCTGACTGGCAAGTCAACAATCCAAAAACTAAAACATTTGCATCAAACGTTTGTTGCAACAAGAGTATAGAGCAATGGATCAAAGTAGTCTATCCCCTTATCTATAAATCTAGTTTGACACTGTCACTTAATCACATCCCTTTGCTCATGGAGTCATGGCCATGTGTGCCATTATAGAAAAATATTGTGCTGCCTTTGGCATCAACGATTTAAAATATAATTATGACCCACAAACCTACTGAATACTTGTTGTTTCAATTCTGTATTCGTTCAGTGACAGAAGCGTGGGAACAAGTGCATAGTATGCTAAGGGAAGTCAATTACTCAGCATAGCACGACAAGTTAACCCGGAAAGTTAATTGTATATACCTATAACCTCTTTAACGTGACTTTCTCAAGAAATCTTTATACGCGAAACATGCTTAGAAGGAATTTCGTCATCCAAATCGGTGATCGCAATGCTTACATCAATCACGAGAACACTGGTTTAAGCTAACAATACTCTAACAGGAAAATCATGAATGTGGTTACGAATCCATTACCTCATCCGGTGAAGAAGGGCGTACATACCGCTGAGCGGAACTGTCGAGGAAGTAAACCCCCGAGGCTCCATCAGAAACCTGGATCATATGGGAAAAAATACACAATCTGGTTAATTAAACTAAAAGAAAAGCTCAACAATTGTATATGTGAAGAGACATACAGGGTAGTGGAGAGACAAAAGAGAGATGATGATGAAGTAGCTCAAAGTAGAGCGAGGCTTCCAATCCATTGCAGGGTAAAACATCATTTGATCGGATCTATGCTTCATTGAGTTCTTTGGGGTTGTTAACTTACGACCAGAATCTACAGCCCAAAACGACATCGTAATTCCGATAGGTGGTTGTAAGGCTCTGACGTCCTTTTTCTTTTTGCCTAAGTGAACAAATTAAATAATTTAGATTGGATTCGTTATTTGAATTCGAAAAATTCAAATACAAATAATAATAGTATATTTGATTCGAATTGTTATTAAATCAAATAAGAACATGAGTGTATTTGATTCGAATGTTAATCGAATATATTCGATTAATAATAGAGATACTATTATTAATAATGATAATAATAATAATAATAGTAATAACATTATAATAATTTTTAAAAGATAATTATACGCTCAAAGTGTAGCCCACATGTACATTTACGTATACAAATTCCAAGCATGTTTGTAATAAATAAGAAGTATCATACGGAGTAAGGTTGTAAACAAAACAAATAATTTTAATTCGATTCGAGAACTGAACTCAAAATTTATGATTTAAATGTGAAAATATAGAATATAAATAGGAGTACAAATCAGATTTTTTGTTCAAATATCTTTCAAATATGAATACATATAATTATGTATTCGATTCGAAGAATAATCAAATATATTTGTTTTTACATATACAAAATCAACTACCTAATATGCATGTGTGTGCATGAACTACCCAATATATCTGTGTGTGTATAGTATAAACTATACTTTGTATATCTATTTGTTTTTTGATTAGCAACTATGCCAATTAATATCAAACATAAATTTAGAGTAATTTGACTTTGATGTATAAAATTATCAATTTATTTCACACATTATAAGTATAATTTCTAATATGTGTGTTAGTGTAAAAGTTTGAAATAGATTTATATTTATTAATCATAAAATTGATTTACTTTAGTATATTGATGTGCACAACCTAAAAATGCATTCATCTATTAAATGTTAAGAAAATGTAATGTTGAAAATTAAATTCTAAAAACACATATTAAGTCATAGCATGCATTTATAGCATAAAAAATATAAGAAAAGTTATTTAAAGTGTAATTTGACTAATACTTAACTTATGCTCAAATCAATTCGATATTCGTACATGGTTCGTTAACTATTCTATTGTTAAACAAATACAAATCGAAATAAATATTCGTTTCATATTCAAATTCGTATTCGTAACAGAATATATTGATCCGCCTTCCATTATGTTCCATTTCAGTTGAATTCGTATTCGGTTCGGTTCGTTTACAACCCTTGATCCGCCTTCCTTTCTGTTCCATTTCAGCTGGATTCTATTTCGTAAATCTCGCCTTCTGAATTCATCTTTGTTGAACAGTTATCGCCTTACGATCATTCAACTCAGCTCAGAACCCGCACTATAACTTAGCTTCTAAGTAAAACAGCTTAGATCCCGCACCCCAACTTGGCTTCTGTGTAACTCAGCTCAGAACCCACACTACAACTTGGCTTCTGAGTAAATCAGCTCAGAACCCGCTCTTCATCTTGGCTTTTGAGTAAATCAGCTCAGAACCCACACTACAATTTGGCTTCTGAGTAAATCAGCTCAGAACCCGCACTACATCAGAAAGGCTTTTGACCACCTCAATTCAGAACTCATACACAAACGCAGGACATATCATACGTCAAGGGGGTGATGAATAAATCTTTTTCTGGGCTTCCATACATGTTCAACAAAAGCTCTCAGTGCCCCTATTCAAGACAAATCATTTTTAAGGGAGCAAGTGTGCACATTATGAAGGAGAGTACTAGCGTGTATACTCCCACTGAGTTGAAAATCAACAAATGCACACATCAACACCAACACACGCGAAGACCAAACAGAAAGTGCATATTCTGAGGGGGAGTGTTTCTTTTTCACTTCTTCTGGTGCCATACAACGAAGAAATCACATTCCAAGGGGGAGCTTCCTATTTTACTCCCCATATGACAAACAACAATACTTTCAAATTATGAGGAGGAACATCTCTATTTCCTCCTGACGCCACACAATGATCGATGCAAGAATCAACTCAAGGATGCACCTTTTGAGGGGGAGTTGTCAAATTTCTCCTCCGACGCCAAACAATGTCAAATGCATCCTATTGAGTGCTCCTATTGAGGGGGAGCAAAGAGATCAATGAGAGATAAGTCTCAATGGCTTAGTAAACCTAACTGAACCTACCCAAAAGATGAAGTTGAGTGTAAGTAAGGGTCCGAGAGTGACTAAGACAAAAAACAAGGCAGGTGAGACTCAGTCCAAGAGAGGTGATGTCTCCTCCTCTAGCACTATTATTGCTTCATCAATCCCACTCACTACAACAATTCAAACTCAACCCATAAGTACAGGTTCTGACGTTTTCAGTTCCCGAGTAGAAGTCGCTACATCGAGTTCAATAGCGCAAAATGAGCCAAGCTTAGACCACTCAACTATCTCCCAACAGATGGTTGTTTCAACCCAACAAAGGGAACCCATCAGTGAACCCATCTGTAGACCCAACAGGCGTAGTAGACCAAAGATCACACCCAACTCCCTCCATAGGAACTCTTCCATCAACTACCACACCCACTACCATCATACCCACATCCACCATATCCACACCATCCACCTCTCACCCTGACCCAACCCAAATGAACATCATTGACCTATCTGAGTACTTCCTTGACAGACTCTTATCCGAACCCAACATTCCTCCCCATCTTAAATAAGTCCGTGAAATCCTAGCCCTAGCCCCACCTTACATCCCATCCACCTCATGTCGTGATCAAGAACGCTTGCCTAAGCATAAGCATGATGACTCGGTGATCAAGAACGCTTGTCGTGATCAAGAACGCTTGTCGTGAAATCATGCCGTGATGACTCGGATCATCATGAGGGGGAGAAAAGGCAACATACTTGTGAGCAAACCACATCACAATCTCTCATTCCAATTTCCACAAGCTCTGAACCTTCTACATCTTCTCAACCTGAACCCTCATCCTCTACCACACCTCATGACTCACTAGCCTTAACCGTTTTTCACCCTTTTGTGCCCCTAAACACTGAGCCAGGACATTGTGTCCTCTCGAGAACTTCTATAGGCTCATCCTTCATGGATGTTGACCAAGGATTGGAAGGAAGTCCTGACAATGCAACATCGCTATCACCATTGTCTTCAGGCTGTCAAAACGAGCTAGTCTCTAGTATGATGAAAACGGTAAGTCTCCGTGACTCCAGTGTTACTTTACCCTCTGTCCCTCTGGTTTCTATTCCACAGGTTCCACAATCCCAATTGGCAACATCTGCTGCATCAACTATTATCCCTTCATCTTCTAAACCCACATCATCAAAGAAAAGAGTTGCAAAGAGAAAAGCACAGCGAGATACATCCGAAAAAGTTAAAGGTCCATCTGCCGCTGACCTGCTATTGCTTGAATGGGTTGAAGAAGATGAGAAGGAGAAACTCCAAGATCTAAACAATGAAGAAGCCCTCACCAAGCTGAATTACATTCGTGAACTGAAAAAGAAAGCTGGTGAAGATCTCATGGAGCTGGAACCTGAAGAGTATGCTCAAGGCGAATTCTATGATGATCCTCTACCTGATTTCAATCATGTGAAACATCTCATCAAAAGACACCCCAAGGAACCCAAGATAGAAGACAAGGTCGAGACACCCTGGGAGAATGTCAAAATCATTGTTCCATATCAAGAGGATCTGAGACCAAGAATTTGGAGAAATGAGAAGAAGATCAAGAAGATAGACGAGCTTGAGCTAAGAGGACTGGAACACTTGAAAGGAACTGATGCCTCCGGACACATATGGATGATACGCAACATGTCAGCTGATCAGAATGACCCGTATGGACATCGAAAAAGATTAGTGAAGCATTCTGATTCTCCGATCATAGGGATTAAAGCTGTAGAGATTTATAATTGTGGTTTCGTGAGATATCCAGTGTATGAGTTTGAAAGACAAAACGCATGATCCAAAGAGTTTCTGAAGTTGATCTGTACCACGTTGTTACAAAAGATATGATACAATTATTCTATGAGTACAGATTCATCACTCTGAGGGATCTACCACAAAAAAGATAGAGATCTAGGCCTGAATGCAATCAAGAGGTTCATGATGAGACAAGTCAAATATTATTCTTTATTTGATCTGCAAATGGCCATTGAAAACAATTTTCCGAAAGTGAATATGACTGCTCCGAGAAATAGAGCTCCATGGATCGAGAATTTTGAAGAAGGCACCATCATTACCCATCCGGAGACAGGACTCGTCTACAGAGATTACAAAGGCATCAAGCGGATCCTGCTCTTGGAAGAAACTCATAAGTATTGTGATGGTACGCTCAAGAAAATAGAAGAACATCTAGAAGAAGCCGCGCTGAACTTGAAGAAATCAGAAAATCCAGATGACCCGATCCAGATCGCTCTCATTGGAGATTTTGCCGAAGCCATAGGATTCAGACTTGAATTCAGAAGGACTCTCAGACATTATGAAGTCATCCTTGGCTATCGGAAGTCATTGTCAAAGACTCAAAGATAATTAGCGCCTCATCGACATTTGAACACAAAGGGGGAGAATGTTAGAATATTATTTATTGTGTTCAATTTATTTGTAAAATATTTAATGAGTCTTTGTATTTAATTAGATTAGCTGAGAGAGAATTAGGCTCAATCTTAATGTTCTCTAATAAGCTCACACGTCTCATAAGCTGCTTCCTAATTGTATTAGGCAGTTCGAACATCTGTCCTATAAATATAGGTTGAGATGGCCGAATCCGCTGTCTAAGTCTCTACACATTCTGTTTTCGCATATTATTCTCTGTAGAGCACGTAGAATAGAAATTCTCTCTCAAGCTTATTCGTTCGAGTAATGTGTAATTGTTCATCATGGATTCATCATTCTATATACACGGTATACGTTATTGGTGAAATTTCTCTTCTACTGTTTTAATTCTTTCTATTATTAGATTATTCGACTATTGAAATCTGGGCTATGTTCTCACATTTCTTTTTAATTAAAACCTTTTTTATTATAAGAAATCAAATTTTTCTGTTTTTTGTGCAAATAATTATGATTTCAAAGTTAAACATTCTGATGTAAAAATAAATAAATATACATTTCATTTTTCTTATTTTTACTTCAAACTATTTTTTTTAAAACGAAAGATAAGTAAAATATCCATTAGATCTTAGTTTCAGCACTTCAATCTACTTTTTTAAAAAAATGAGCCCGAAAACCTTCCACACTTAAAATTTCATATTTGTTTCAACTTTATAAATGTATTATTGGTGTCATATGAAAGATCATAAAAAATTATAATTTTTGATATATCCCTTTTAAAAATTGGAGTACAAATAAAAAAGTTATACAGGTAACATTTTAAAACAATTTTAAAAAAATTACATGGCCCAACTTTTTTCTTTCATTTGCACAAGCCTGCGGCCATGTTTTCCACTCTTTTCCTCTCCTTCCTTCAGCATATGGCAAATGCAACAGGGTGATTGAGGCACTCTGATTCCCACCCATGTCGTAATGTATATATATTGTGACACGGTAGATTATACAATAAGATCGTTAAACAGTGTGAGTGATGTACCGATCGCACTAACACGTATTCTACTCTTTCATTTCCCTCTTTGGAGTAGTGGAGACATGAACTACATCATTTTTCTATTTCTTTAACTTATTCTTCTTTATTTTTCTTTTCTTCTCATTCTCCATCAAAGTACTAAAAATGTATTTGCAATTTTACTTTTCTTTATATTCAAATTAAATTATTAACTCAATCTATATTTGTTATTCTTTATAAATTCATAACAAAAAAATTATAATCTAGATAAAATAAGTACATTGCATTTCATCTTTATACTCTATTGTTATTTATATAATATTTTATATTCATACAGTTTTTGTAATACTTTTTTATATTCATACATTTTTTCTATAACATATTTTTTTTCTATTTTATATGTTTTTAGAGGTTTTCAAGAAATTTAGTTTGTTTATTTTGATTTCCTCGATTTATGTTTAATAATATATGGAGTTACATCTTCTTATGTGCGATTTAAATCTTCATATACGTGAGTTACATCTTCTTATGTACGAGTTACATCCTCTTATATGCAATTTATATCTTCATGTGTGTACTTCTTCTTATATACGAGTTACATTCTCTTTGCACGAGTTACGTCTTATTATGAGTGAATTACATCTTCTTATGCGCGAGTTACATCTTTTTATGCGCGAGTTACAACTTTTGTTGCACAAGTTACATTTGTACTTGTCTCAATAAGTTATATTTTGCATACATGTAAGTTACATTTTTCATTAATGCGGGATACATTTGCAGTATAGCGAGTTACATAACAAAATAAATCCATATTGTTGAAATAAAAAATGATTTTTTAAATTTTTATATAGTCCTGATATTTAAACAAAACATATTCGCTGTTTACGTAAAGAAATTGAGCAATTAGACAAGTTAGATTTTCTTTTGCTTTCAGTTACATATCTCATCATGAGTTATACTCCCTTTGTCCCCCAATTAAGTTCCTACTTTCCATTTTGGGCAATCCCACAATTAAACTCACACTTCCCTACATTTCCTTAACTGACAAATTATCTACATCAAAACAGTGCAAAACAGTGTCAAACAGTGCCAAACAGTGTCCAAACAGTGTCAAAACATTAAAATTTACCCCCAGTAAATTTCTTTTTTTTAATATGTGTGAAATTCATCTAGGATCTTAATTGGGGGATGAAGGGAGTATTTCTTTACACTTGATTTACATCACCATGTTACTCAAATAAAGGTTATTGTTCACGCGTGTTACTATTCATGTGTGTTTTAACTATGAGAGTTATTGCTTCCACGATATAACCACTTCTTTGACACCTCCAAATACATGGATTGGAGGGGGTTTTTTGGGTGAAAAGCTCAAATATAGTTTTTTTCACCAAATGGTTGTGGTTAGCCTTAAAGTCCATTTTAGTTTTGTCAGCTTATCTCCATTCAAATAAAAAAAAGTTTTGTCAGCTTATCTTACCCCTAAAATATAGAGCATGTTTGGTGACCCTGTTTTTCAGCTTATCGATCAACTTTTTCACCGAACACGTAATTTTTTATTACGCGCACTGAATTGTGTAATAATAAGAAAAGGTAAGGTTTGATTTACTTTTTCTGGTTGTATTGGCTGAAGTTAGTGTAGATGACAATTTTAGATATTTTTCATATATTATTTTATTTATTTTATTAATAAAATATATTTTAAATATAATTTTTTCATAAATATTACGAAAGTCTTCTAATAAAGCCACCGTTGTGTGCGATTTTCTTCTTCAGTCGATGAACATCGATCCCATGGCAGTGAATGAGAGCTCGACAGTAGCAAGAGAGTTGTGGCAAGCTGTGGAGACAATGCAGATTCAGTGACATAAGGTATTTTGGAACAGTTAATTGGCCAATATGATAGTTCAGAAATTGGATCTGAGGCGGATGAATTGGTGCTCGATAATGATGATGATGATGATGATGGCATCTCTGGTACAGAGGAAAGCAACATGGAGACATTTCCGGTGGTCAACATATTACTTACGGACAAGGTGGTGAAGTTTCAAATCTTTAGAGACTTAATGGCTCCTATGTGACGCCCAGTCAAGGGAGTTTCAATCAAAGAAATTGGAGAAAGAAGGTATCTTATAAAGTTTTATCATATTGTTCACCTTAATTGTGTTGAGGGCCATAAAACCGGGGGATATCCCTCTTAAGGTCCCCTTGGAGTCAGCTAAGTTCTGGGTGCAAGTGGACTACGTGCCATATTGCTACTCTAACCTAGAAACTCCAAGGCCAATAGGGAATTATCTGATGAAATTTGTTAGATGGGATGATAATAAGTTTGATGACAAATGGGAGGCTTATATGCGGGTTAGAGTTTGTATGGATGTGGAGAAACCTTTAAAAATTGGAACATCTATTAAGAAAGGTAAAGGGGAGGGTTGTTGGGTGGACTTTAAATATGAAAAGCTACCTAGCTTCTGCTTTGTACGTGGAGTTATAGACATGCAAAAAAATTGTCCTCTAATTTTAGAAGACTCCAACCAAACCCTTCGGACCGTGGTTGCGTGTGGGAGGGGGGAAACCTCGCCCCTCTCTCGGCAATAAGTGGTTGGTTCCAGGGGGAGTTCAGGAGCTGGAGCAAGTAAAATGAAGGCTAACAATATGAAGGATCATACCGGGAGCAATGCCCGGGTCATATGGAGGAGGAGTCCTAGGGATGGGTGGTGGCTGTTACTGAAATTGATTCATATCAGATTGATGGTGGGTACAGAGATCAGAAGAGGGGACACACGTCGGAAGAGCATGAGCAAGAGGACCCAGTGGTGGAAGAAATGGCTCTATACTTGCCAAAAAACGGAACAGTAATGAGTTGTTAGGTTCCATGCCTGCCATATCTTTTGAGGATTCGACTACTTATGTTGATTGAAGGACACCTTTATTTAGATTATTCTATTTTTATGTTGTAATTTTATTTCGAACTCCATGTTGTTTTGGTTGTATTTTTATTTCCTGGCAGAAAAATTCTAGAATTTAAGACGGGGGATGAGAAGTTTGGTTTGCCTATCATTGGCTTAGTTAAGCCCATTACAGGATCAACGAATCTTATTGCTTCTACAGAGGTGATAGATTCTAAGTCTGGTTTGAGGATAGACGGTAAATACAAGACTTTTAGTCGTTTTGTATCTTGCTTATGTTTTTTTCTTTTAACATAAACCACCTTCTTCGAAAAAAATATATAATGTTTTCATAAATAAGCATAATCAGTCAATTCAGTCAATTTCAGTATTACCAAATGAGCTCTTAAATTCTTAATGTATCTGATGGGTTAAGGTTGCGTAACTTAATGAAAAGCGATAATCAGATTTAGAGAGATAGAGCGCCATTATAGCTCCTTACCTAGTTGAGAGCACTTTTATATCATTCTCTCATAACCAATATAAGCTTGTTTTCCATATATTGATCGTGTGAGCCCTCATATTCTACAGAGTATAATACTAGTAATATATTCTTTGCAAATGATTTAAAATCGAGCTGAATAAAACTAGAGTAAAACATAATTAAATAAAAAACCAATCAATAAATTCATCATCATTTTTTCATAGGGACCTACACCAAGGTTATGGATTGATTTGGTTCTGATACCATTATATGACTCAGGGCTTCATCCTTAAAGGTCACCCTTATAGAAGCAGTAGTCTGAGATCTTTATTCATCCACACTTTAGCCATTTGAGTTCACATGTGGCGGCAGCCACGGCCTGATACTCAGCTTCAGCTGATGAACGAGCCACAGTGGATTGTTTCTTAGTTTTCCAGGAGACAGGGGATTGACCTAGAAAGACCAACCAACCAGATAAGGAGCACCGTGTGAGAGGGCAAGCCGCCCAGTCAGAATCACACCATCCAGTTAAAGATAAGTCGTTATCAGCCCGCGGGAGAATACCTTGTCCAGGGGAACCCTTAAGATATCGGACCACACAAAGAGCACCATCCCAATGAGCCTGACAAGGAGCATGCATACACTGTGATAAAATGTGAACAGAGTATACCAGGTCAGGGTGAGTAACAGCCAGCTAAATGAGCCGACCAAGTAAGCGACGATACGAATCGGGATCAGGAAGTAAAGGCCCCTCAATTTAAGCAAGGGAATGGTTCTGATCAATGGGAAAGGCTGCCGGCTTGGCCCCTAAAAGACCAGTTTCGGTCAGAATATCCAAAGTGTATTTTCTTTGTGTAAGAAATAGGCCGGAGGGGCTTCATGCTACTTCAATACCAAGAAAATAGTGAAGCGTCCCCAAATCTTTCATATGAAAGCATTTACTGAGGTAGGATTTGAAATAAAGAATGGCATCATGATCATTGCCAGAAATGATGAGATCGTCAACGTAGACTAGAACATTCAGCTCAACAAAACCCTGAGTCCGAGTCAATAAAGAGTAATCCGCATAGGATTGAATAAAACCATAACGACGAAGTGCGCCTACTAACTTTGCAAACCAACATCGTGGGGCTTGTTTTAAGCCATAATGTGATTTATGCAGATGGCATACAAGGGATGAATCAGAAGTAGAATACCCGGGAGGAATCTGCATATAGACTTCCTCGTCTAAGTCCCCATGTAAGAAAGCATTATGAAAATCCACGGTGCCGTCAGAGTGATACTTAATCTTGTAGACCCACCACCACCCTAAAGCCCGTTTCCCATGCGGAAGAGGTTGAAGGGACCAAGTTTGATTTTGTTCAAGAGCACAAATCTCATCACGCATAGCAGTCCGCCAACCAGCATCTTTAACCACCTCAGAAAAGGAGTCAGGTTCCTTATAAACAGGAATAGTTGCCAAAACTGACGATATCGAGAGGGAAAATTATCACAGTTAATGTAATGAGCTATAGGAAACGGAGTACCTGAGGAGGAGTGGGGAGCAGTATGAGCGGGGAATGGACTGTCGTGCACCACCGTATGAGTAGCATAATTCTTCAATTTGATGGAAGGAATATGGACATGTTTGCCATGACCCAGTTCATCCGATGAAGGTGCAGAGACCAGAGGTAGTTCGTTTGTCGATGGCGCAGGAGCAGGTTCTGAACTAGTAATCTCAGTGACAGGAGGGGATAGAGGAGTAGTTGGATATTCCCAAACAACGAGCACTGGTGCAGGTGATGGATCATCTGGAGCGGTATCTGATGCTATAGTGGCAAAGGGAAACTGATCTTCAAAAAATTTGACGTCGCGGGAAACAAAGAATTCCCGAGTTTCAAGATCATAAACTCTCCATCCTTTCTTGCCACAAGGGTATCCAACAAAAAGACATTTCCGGCTACGACTGATAAATTTATCCCAAGCTGAGCGAAGATTATGAGTGAAACACAGGCAACCGAAAACCCGAAGTGCCTCATAATTGGGAAATTTTTGAAACAAAATTTCGTAAGGGCTCTTATGATCAAGAATGGCAGATGGGGTGCAATTAATAAGGTGCGCAGCAGTGAGAACACATTCGCCCCAAAATTGGATCGGAAGCGAGGCCTGAAACCTCAAAGCTCGGGCAACATTAAGTATATGACGATGCTTGCACTCCACACGCCCATTTTGCTGAGGCATGGCAACACAAGAAGTATGGAAAAAATGCCCGAGGCACTGAATTTTTTTTAAGGCAATTAAATTCAGTGTCATTGTCACTACGCACCACTTTAATTTCGGGAGATCAAAACTGTCCATCCACCATAGCACAAAAGGACATAAACATATGAAATACTCCAGTTTTATCTACCAACAAATAAACCCAAACAACACGGGAAAAATCATCGACAATAGTTAAAAAATGTGTGGCACCACAAGACGTTGAGGTATTGTAAGGGCCCCATAAGTCACAATGTATGAGCTCAAATATATGTGTAGATTTATTGCTACTATTAGGAAAAGACTCTCTAGTATGTTTGGCTTGAAAACAAACATCACATGGTTGACTAATAATATGTTTAGAACCACTCACACCAGGCAGCCACTTCATTACTGTCTCAGACGGATGTCCTAGCCGACGATGCCAAATGTCCAAACAACTTTCTTCTTTGTGTACTCCAAAAATGTGTGCTACGACAATATTTCTGAAATAGTAAAGTCCATTCCACCTCTCACCCGCTCCAATCAGCCTCCTCGAGTGTCGGTCCTGTATAGCACAAACATTAAATGTGAATTGAACAAAACAGTCAAGATTGTCAGTCACTTGGGAGACGGAAATAAGGTTACAACTCACTTTAGGAACAAACAACACATTATGTAAACATATATCATCAGATAAACAGATAGATCCCCGTTTAGTGGCTTTGACTTTTTTACCATCAGGAAGTCCCACCGGACACGACTCAATCTCTGTGATATCATGTAAATGAGAAAAATTTCCCGTAACATGATTGGTAGCCTCTGTATCAATAATCCAGGACAGAGTATCAAACGTACCAGATACCCGATCATTATTGGCATTAGTTTTACCAAAGCCAGATAAAAAACCTCCATTGCTCTGGCGTAAAGCCTGGGATAAGTGGGTCGTCCCTTTTATCAAATTGACCGACCCTGTCTTCTCTAAGATCATTTCACACAGAGGAAGAGGCGCCCTCAACTGCTGCTGCATGAGCTCGAGCACCACCACGACCTCGGTCGGCGCTAACACCACCTCGTCCGGCAGAGCCTCTGCCACCATGCCCTCCGTTCTTCGACGCGTATCTTGGTTGGTCCCCCAGCACTCCGGATAACCGATAATCTCAAAGCACCTCGAGATGTCATGTCCCGGAAGATTACAGAGACCACAGGTAATGCCGGATTTGTCTGTCTTCCTAGATCCAGCTTTGTGGCGTCCGTTGGCGCTAACAGCGAAGCCCAGTACCTCTCGATCATCATGCGCCTGGCCCCTTCCCCGGACCCACTCTTCCTAGCAAACCTGTTGATAGGCTCGATTCAAAGACGGCAACGGCGTCTGGGTCAACAATTGAGACCGGATTGTCACAAAAAAATTCGGGGAGAGGCCCATGAGAAACTTGTGAAACCTCTCAGATTCTCTTCTCTTCTCCAGTTGAGTGTTCAATTCACGGGTGCAACCATTACATTTGCAGGCAGGTATGGGTTCAAGTTTGTCCAAATCGTCCCACAAAGTTTTTAATTTCTCGTAGTATGTTCTCACGGACATCCCTTTTGGCTGTTCGAAATGGGCCAAGTCAGTTTTGACTTGGTGAATTTGGGGGCCATGAACCATGGAATACATTTCCTTAAGGCCAGTCCACAATTGATGAGCATTCTCGTAGTTTGTCAAAGTGTGCTTCAAATCGGCAGAAATTTTGTTGAGCAGCCAAGAGACGATCATTGACTAGAGTGTCGTCTAATCATCTTCTATGCAGGGGGGTTTTGGTTTCAACAGGGTGCCATCGACGAAACAGAACTTGCATCTCGCACGAAGGGCCAACCGTATTGAGTTCGACCATTCAACATAGTTGTCACCGTTCAACCTCACCGGGGTAATAAAATCCCCTGGGCGGTCCTGCGGTCCAAGATAGTATGGCGAATTGTGATCAATTTTCGAGGTGGCTGCTGCCTCAGCTTCTTCGTTTGCCATGGGTACTCACCCAGTTGCCGCTGCCTTCCCCTAACAGGGGGTCTCTGATACCATGTTTTAAAAGGCAAAGAGAAAGAAGTGTTTTATTATTTTGCTACTCATGACCTAGCAATACATGGAAAGGAAATATTACAAATAATTGTTATTAAATGATATGACTAAAAATATCCACTATCCTAAAATAGGTAATCTTCATAATACTTTTCCAACCCGCCTTACTCTTAGAATCTGTACATGTGAATGAATACTTGTATGCATTATGATTAGTAAGTCGCTATGCATCCAATCAAATATTTTAGAAGTCTATGCTGATTTTCAATAGTCAATCTTAGACTAAGTCTTAATGCACTTATCAAACATCTCACAAATGACTTCTGTAATACTTGAGATTTAATATAAATGGATTAATAGTACTACTCATACCAACAAGATGCATCTCCTTTTAAGGGAGCTCAT
This sequence comes from Cuscuta europaea, assembly GCA_945859875.1. Taxonomy (NCBI): domain Eukaryota; kingdom Viridiplantae; phylum Streptophyta; class Magnoliopsida; order Solanales; family Convolvulaceae; genus Cuscuta; species Cuscuta europaea. The sequence continues at coordinate 2,425,861 of CAMAPE010000038.1, read as the reverse complement.
CACCAAGAAATCCAAAGTTAAGCATGCTTGTACGGGAGTAGTCTTGGGATGGGTGAGGGAAGTTTCTCAGGGCGCGCACGAGTGAAAACAAAGTGCTCGGAAAAGGCTAGTGGCGGTTTGTGAGGACAGTACTAGAGGTCTGGAGTAACTACCTCGGGGCCTGGGGGCCGGGATGTTATAGGTGGTATCAGAGCAACCTTGCGACAGTGTGCTGACTCTTTGGATATTGGGCGGACACTTAGCGGGGGAGGATTCTGGGATTTGATTGATATTTGAGATTGGTTTATAGGCGCAACGAGGACGTTGCGATCCTAAGTGGAGGTGATTGTAATACTTGAGATTTAATATAAATGGATTAATAGTACTACTCGTACCAACAAGATGCATCTCCTTTTAAGGGAGCTCATCACCAAGAACTCCAAAGTTAAGTGTGCTTGCACGGGAGTAGTCTTGGGATGGGTGACCCCCCGGGAAGTTTCTCAGGGCGCGCACGAGTGAGGACAAAGTGTGCAGAAAAGACTAGTGGCGGTTTGTGAGGACAATAGTAGAGGTCTGGAGTAACTACCTCGGGTCTTGGGGGCCGGGGTGTTACAACTTCAAGCACCAGTGTGGGAAATACTTCAACACTAAAAGATAGTATGATCTTTATTTAGTACTCATTTTCCAATCTATATCAAACAAAATTGAAAATCAATAGATACTGAACCAAAATTGATAAGTACAACCCAAAATTTCATTATGGCTATATTTGGGATACGGTACATCCATTTTGTGATATGTTTATTCGTTTGAACTGAATAAAATTTTCTAAACAGGGGTAAAATAATATGACATTTCATGAAAAGATTTTAGAAAGTAAATTCTTTTAGATCTTTTCAGATACTACTTGAGAATGTATTTTTTTCTAAATCTCCTTGAGAAACAATGATCAGCTTGAACACGGTGTTGCATGATGAGTTAACATGAATGACCTCGGCTAGTTATAGTTGTATATAATTATTTGAGTTTTGGAGGACACCTTAAATGCCAAAAGTTTGATTCGTACTTTGAGGACAGTTTCCTTTATTAATGTTAGTAAATCAGGGATCCTGGTTGCTGTATTGTTTTAGTAATTTGTTCGATTTTGAACAAAGTTTGTTTTTATGTTTTATTGATAAGTCTTATATTTTAGATTTATTTATATACTGCCTCAGTCCCAATTTGTAAGATACATTTCCTATTCACTTGGTCAACATAAATCACTCTTAATCTTTTACTTTATATATCAAAATTTTATGAAATTTGAATAACTTTGTGCAGGCTTTGTAGCGGTTTTAATGTACTTTCTGAATAGGTAAATTTTTATTTTTTAAAACTAATTTGAGTGTTGACAGGGATCAATTTGCTTTATGGTCGGACAAACATCGTAAACCGTAAAGTATCTTACAAATTGGGACGGAGGGAGTAGTAAATTGTTGTTATATTTTATTCTTTTGAATTAGTAAGTCATTGTGACATTTTCCTTTTATTCTGAGAGGGGTGTTATAGCGTCAGCATCATGTGAATTTATGAGCAGTATGTTGTCAAATTTGAAGAGAATGGTAGAGGAGATGGTCAAGAATCATTACAAGAGTGCAAAATCGTGTTGGACATTTTGCATACATTGTGGATTCAATTTGTGTGAGATGCTCTTTATTGGAATGCGTTAAATCAATGTTGGACAATTTATTAGAAGATGATTTGTGAAGCTTTGTTTTAACATTGTGGAATATTTGAAAGGTGAGGAACAATCTGGTTTGGAGGTAGGAGGTATCCGGTGGAGCTACTATATTAAGGGGTGGGCGTGCTGCGGAAGATACAATTAAACCAAAAAGTGATGTGTCATATAGAAGTGGCAATACTTGAAAGAAGTTGGAAGTGGGTTGTGTTAAAGTAAACGTGGACTTTGCGGTGGACACAAGTAGGGGTGAGCTTAAGGAGGGCATTTTATCTAAGGTCAACATATTATCGTGAAAGGGAATGGTCCTCGAAGAAGACAGAGGTTTTGGGGGTTCCTAAAGCAGTAATAAACTGGGCAGAGAGTAGAGGTTGGGGAAGGTGATAGTTGAGAGTTGAGACCGATACTACTCTTGTGGTGGAAGGTATGTTTGAAGAGCCGGGAGCGAAATTCATATTAATAATCCCTACTTTAAGTGTTTCTACAACAATAATCCCTACCGAGGATATTAATAAAAAAAATATGAACCGGTAAATCAGTTCACATAAATAGATGGAAGTAACGGAGCCAAACATTCCGTTGATAGAAATCACAAACCCACCGCCACAACACCACCCCTCTGTGTTCACGTTACCTTCTTGTCCCTAGCTAAGTAGCTAGAAGCACTTTCTCCTCTTTCTTGCAACTTTTTTAGTGTCAAAACTTGGACCCTCTCTTCGATAATCAAACAAGATGAGTGGCTAAGTGAGATTAAACGTGATGACAATATGTTATGAACCTATGACAATAGTAACAATAATAAATAAGAAGGTTACCTGCTCAATACAATATTATTTGGTTGTTCTGTATTTAAATAAAAGATTTTTTTGTCAATGTTTTTGTTGTTCAAACTTGAAAGAGACCACCAGAGTAAGATAGGGGAGATGAGGCTGTGTTGTAGCCTAAGAACAAGAGAAACTGGTGCACTGCGGATGAAGTAAATGAGATTCATGGGAAATGAGAGAAGGGCAATACAAAACGGAACCGCTACCTTTGTCTAATTTAATGTAGTTACGTGAATGACTTTATCAGTTTGGATTATATTTATCAATATTTCTAGTATAGATTAATCTTGTAGAATTGGTTAAAGTATATATGGATTATTAATATGAATTTCTCCAACGTTAATTACATGGTGTGTAATAACACAAATTTAATTATTAGCCTTTGTAAATGATTTAAGAACCACACCACTCATACACTTGCTAGTGTTGTATGGATTATTCTATTGATCCACCGCAAAGTATTGTAAGTCACTTGACTAATGGTTACTTAAGTTAATAAAGGTTGCAAATTTACTATTAAGACATGAGTTTCAATCCTAAGAGCTCAACCTAATAGGAGAAGTAGTTCAAAGTATTATGCAAGAGAATAGAAAGCTAAAGCTAGTGAGTACAAGTTGCCAACCTCTAACAATGAAATAAATGTTACTACCTCCATCCCACTAATATTGGGATGGAAGAGGGTGACACGATTGTTAAGAAATATGGATTTATGTGGTTGATATTAATTGATAAAGTAAGAATGATTTAAAGTCACACAAACTTCATGATTACGGGTCCAAACCAGACAAAGCAGTGGTGCCGCACGGCGTATGTTGTCTGGGCCTGACCAAGCAACACTTGGGCCTTTGTGACTCTCGATCCCTTTTCCATATGGGGTATTGGACCACTTTCGTATTGGGCCAGTTATCCCAACAAGTTGTAATATGAGAACTTTAATATCTCGTGCATCGCATGGATACTTTAATAGTAACAATAATATTACATGTCCTAAGAACAATTAAAAACAAATTATAGACCATATTTCTACAATATTAAACATAAATGAGTTATTTTATGGTTCCATGTTTCCACCGAACTCCAAATACCTAAAATGGTCAACCGGCAATATCACTAAATGTTAATTATAATATTAATTTCATTCAACGGTAGTGAAATGCAATATCCTAAAGAAGTTAATAATCATAATACTTTTACTATATATTACTATTATTATGTGGTAAGATGCACCAAAAGTCTAAAACTCAACATGTCCATCAATAAATGTTTTCCTTTTTTTCAATGAATGCACTGAATAAAACTAAAAGCGCTTTTATTGGCCAACACATATACACACACCAATTATGATCAGATAGAATAGAATTGATGTGATCTTTTTTACACGTTAAAGTGCAATTTCATAATATCATGCATTTACTCGAAATGAAGGGTTTGTTGACCCTCATTATTTGGACCCACTCATGGTTATTGAGCTTGTCCTATATAAATATGCTTGTGTGCTAAGGTTTTGTGTGCATAGTACGTTTTTAAATTTAACAATTTATCTTTTTTATCTTATATTTTCCTTCATTTTTATACATTTGAGTCCAAGTAAAAAATGGGATTTTCTACTCTATATGTTTTCATTTGTGCTTTGTTTATCTCAAATGTGTGTGTGTTAGCATATGCTGAAGGAATTGGTGCTAATTGTGTGAATCAACATTGCTCAGACAATTATCATAAATTGCAACTTTCCGACATGGTATATAAGAAGGGACATGAGAGCACTGACATTAGCTGGGATAATCATCAATCTCAAACTCTCGGTGTTAAGGGTGATGATGGTGTTGAAATGGGTCTACGTGGGACACATGGTAAGAGTTACATAGGTGGCAATAATGGTCACGATCAGTCAAACAATGACAAAGCGAACGTTGAGCATGTAAGAAGTGGTTCTGGAAAAGGTAGATATCTCAAAAGTGCATTTCTTAGTGAAAAAAATGACGAAAAACAACATAATAATGAAGGGAAAAGCGATGCAAATAGAAAACATATTGATGAAACCATTATAAAAAAAGTTAACTTTGGAGGTGACATAGATGGTGGTGTTGGTGGAGGATTTGAAACATCTGCTACTTTTGGTGGGGGTATTGGAGGCAGTATTTATGGTCAGTGGGATCTATGTTATCATGCCAGTGAATTTGTGAGTGATCTTCTTAAAGGTTTTGGTAATAAAGATTTGGGTCTAAGAAATGGACTTGGAGTTGGTTATAGTGGAGGTTATCAAAACGAAGTTTCTAAGGTAAACAAAGATAATGTTGGGAGTGGAGTAGAAGGTATAGATAAAAGATTTGATGTCGATTCAAGCAAAGGAGGAAGTGATTCAACAGGGTTTTTTGGTAGTGGGAATGGAAATGGTGATGAAGGAGGAAGTGCATGTGGTGGAATTAGAGAGAGTGGGGCTATTGATGAAGGTGGTCTTGGAATGGGTGGAGGTTTAGGAGGTGGGTTTGGTGAAAATATTGGTGGTGTAAGTATGGGAGGAGGATTTGGAGGAGGTGGTGGGTTGGGAGGAGATTTACTAGGAGGTGGTTTTGGTGGTGGTTTTGGTGGAGGTTTCGGAGTGAGTACAAATGAAGATATTGGAGATGCTAATGAAAGTGATACTATTTTTGGAAATAGTACATAAGGGAGGGGTGTTAATGTTTCAAATGAGGGTAAGAATTTAATGTAACATGTGTTATGTGGAATCAAAGTCTCGAATCACAGTCCAATTGTTAAGATCTTACAAACACAAGTTTGTGTGCTCGATATGAATGAAACAATAAGTTCCTTTATTAATAGAGTCTTTCATGTCTTGAACAATTACTAAAACATGATTATTTTATTCTGTGTTGAACTGGTTGAAATAGAAAAAGTAAGAATATGAGCATGTTTATGATGGTTTGCTGAAATTATTATGTAAGTTTTGCTAGCTTTTTTATGTTTTGAGTGTAATATTTTCAAAAGTGGGTGATTTATAAAAACATCCAATTGTTATTTCAAATTTAGCTACAATAACCATTATAGTTGTAGCGCACACAAACTTTTAAATCATACAAGTCACTACTTCATCACACCTTTTTATTGGAGATGAAAACTACTTTCAAACGCAAAGGATTCAACCGAAAACGTATATGCAAAACATAACGTTGAATGCAATTCAAGATTTCAATTATTCATTGCTAAATCCTTTTAATAATAACGGTTCGATTCGATTTGGGATGAGTCCTGTCTGTTTATCATCTCATCTAAATGGAACATCGACAGTTTGGGCGTCTAAAAAAAGCAATTAAAAAATCTCATATCTATGAATAAACAACGACTATTGAATAATGACTTACCATTAAGCAGCCTTTAAATGATATTTATATTAAATCAATAATTCTAGAAAGAACAAGAATAACCTAGATATTATTCTATTACATTCCCTCAATCCGTGCAGCAGACATAACACGTAGGTTGGATTTTAAAAACTCAAAACACTGACTAGATAAGTTTTTGTGGATATGTTAGCTATTTGAAACCGTGTGGAAATGTAATTCACAACAAGATCACCATCAGCTACCCTTTCACGAACAAAAATGATGATTAATTTTGATGTGGTGGCTGTGATCATGCTGAATGGGGTTTAGTACTAAGTATGAGGCAGAAACATTGTCACGAAAAGCGGAACACGCTTGGGAATGCAGAATCCCATATGCGCGAGCAAGGGAAAAATGAAGAGAGTGTTCTGAATCGTATAGGTAATGACATGATACTCAACTTCAGTTGGGGATTTAGAGATCAAAAAATAAGATTATCACCTAAAAATGGCACATCTAGTGGTGGAGCGACAGCTGTTAGGATAACCGGCCCAGTCTGCATTAGAAAATGCTATAATTAAGGAAGTATCACCACCTTTGCGCGGCCAGAGTCCCTCAAAAATAGTGCCCTGCAAACATTTGTAAATACGTTTGATAGCTAATAAGTGAGTGCTGTGTGGAGCATGCATAAATTGAGAAACTAAGTGCACAACATAAGGACTATCTGGTCCGGTAATCATCAAGTACTGTAATGCACCAACCATGCCACGAATCATGATATTCAGTACCATCAGTGAGTAGTTCGCCATTAGTTATGGAAAAATTGGTACGAGAAGGAAGAGGGGCACGATCGGGCTTAACATTATGGAGATGAAAACGGCGCAATAGATCTGATATGTATGTTTGTTAGGACAATAATACCTTTTGATGTATTAAAGGTTTCAATGCCCAAAATATAATGAATCTCCCCCAAATCCTTCATAGCAATTGTGAGAGATCATAGAAATAAAAGAAGAAACCATAAATGGAGAATTACGAGTAACAATAATATCATCAACATATAAGAGAATATAGAGTGCACAAGACACACCACGATAGACAAATAGAGATGAGTCAAATTTACTTTGGTAAAAACCATGACTAAGAAGAAAGCCATTAAATATATGAAATCACGCATGAGGAGCTTGTTTAAGCCCATAAAGAGCTTTGTGTAGACGACATATATGATGAGGAAAAGAGGGATGAACAAAACCTCGTTGTTGAAGCATATAGATTTCTTTAGTTAAATAGCCATGTAAAAGGGCATTTTTAACATCGAAGTGTCGAACACCCCAACCAAAAGAAGTAGCAAGGGAATGTAAAAGACGAGCCGTCATGGGTTAAACAACGTGACTAAAAGTTTTGAAAATATCCATTCCATCTTGCTGTTTAAAACCTTGGGTAACCAAACAAGCTTTGTGACGTTCAACAGACCCGACATGATCGAAAATTAAAATTCAATTGTGAATTCGTCAGACGTTGCTAGGACTTTAGGATTATTATTTAAATCATCCCCAATGCATGACTGTCTAGTGCAGATAAATTATGTCACATTATAAAATTAGACATTATGTATTTTTAAGCCCTCTGCAATGCAATGCATGAGTTGGGGAAAAAATAATTGAACATGTGAAGGAGGTTTTTCAGGTGTAGAAAGTCTCGTAAACTTGTTGACTCAACAAAATTTTACTATAAATTGAAATGTAGGAAAGTCATATGGGTAGCAAAAGCCGTCAGAGATCTCTCTGTTACTGCCCACTAACGACACTGAAATCATTATGTGCCTCAAAATAAATGTACTACTAAGGGCTAATATCGTAGTATAACGTAGTAGAGTTTGTATCCACATGGAAATATGTTTTTCGCGTGTCTGGAAGTGTAATAAATAAAAGAAACGGAAAGGGGTTTGGATATTTTGATAATTGAGGAAGCAGAATAAAATACGTACTAAAATGAGTGAAATAAAATATCAAAGGTAATGAACATTGATTTTGCTAATTTCCCCTTAGTGAAGTGCTCGTTGATCATTGTTACTACTTTAATTATCCCCCTTGAATACTTAATTGTGGAGAAATTCCAATTCATTTAAAGTAGCTATTAATAATGAGATGTGTTAATTACTAACATTTACTATTAATTAATCACTATAGAACAAGCGTCATACGTAGATTTTAATTAATAGTAGCATTCGGTCTATTTAATGAAATAAATTAAGAACGATAACTTGTAAGCCGAGGTGTGTATTCTCGGTTGTAACCACGAGAATCTTAGGTCCACCATTCGGTCTATTTAATTCATCCATTTGTCTTCTAATGAAATCAATTAAGATTGATAACCTCAACACAAGCGGTTTCTCGGTTTAATCAATATAATTACTCCCTTTTGGATTATTAACCATGAGACGCATGCATTAGTAATCTAATGTTACTACATGTGAAAGGACCAAGTGAATAACAAATGTATTCATTGACTAATTCTAGTAATAATCAATATGAAAACATCAACTAATTGATCAATTAGTGACAATTAGTGATGCTCAAATATCAATATGAAAAGTGAATAGGGAAGTAATTAATATTCAAGAGAGAAGGATCAAAGAAAACTCACAACTTGCGAATCACAAGCTTCAATATAGCAAAATCAAGCTCAAAAGACTAACTAAATTACAAGAATAAAGTCTATATGAAAGAGGGGATTTCTTTGGTATCTAAAATGGGAAAGAAATTGGGTGTGATACCCGATCGGGTATCTAGGATACCCAACCGGGTATTCTTGGCAGTAGTTACGAAAGTGTTGAAATCTAGTCATATCCGACCGGGTATGTCAAGATACCCAATCGAGTATATGACAAAATCTGATTTTCCCATTTTCTATTGCTTTATTTGATCTCATATGATCTCCGGGTCAAGTCTTACTCGATCGGGTATTGGATATACTCGACCGAGTGTGTGACTAGATCGGATTTTTCACATTTCTTTGTCTCCCATGAAGATTCCCCTTGTCTCCATGCTCCTTTCTTATGCGCCCAAGCTCCTTCCTCTTTCTATTCATCAAGTTTGTTGCTTACATGTCAAAATCTCTTGATATCCTCTAATTCTACTACTACTTCCATCCCGAAAAGGTTCGCCATATAGACTTTTCTTGTCAATGATGGCAAACTTTGGACAATAATTTTAATTATTATATTTTAATATAATTTATAAATTTTATGCTTTTATGAAAATATTATGAATAAGGAATATTTTGATATAATTTTTATATTCTAAATAATTTCGTATTAAAAAATATAATTGGTCAAAGTTGATTGTCATTGACCAAGAAAATTCAATTTGACGAACCTTTTTTTGATGAAGGGAGTATAATTTTATAAGATAAAGATTACATCGTAATTGTACAAAAGCTGAGTAAACACAACGTAAAACCATTCTAAAATGTGTTGTTTATACACTAGTAAATGACACATGTCACCCACCCTCAAAGCGTTCGTCGCTACCTCTATTACTTTTCCGAATCAAATTTCTAACAAAAAAGAAAGATGAGCGTCGATTCACAAATCTTCTGATCAGAAATTGATCAAACCTTAATATAATTCGTCATTATTGTAAAATCATAACCCGGCTGGATCGAAGAATTCTGCTATAAAAAGTTCCGATGAAAATCGCTCACCCCCAATCTCCATATTATATACTCTGTATATATATTCTGTATTATACTCTGTCTTTCTACTCGGACCAGTGAATTTACTAGTCATATTTTCATATTTGGAAAAAATACTCTAAAAGTAGCTATAGAACAATTTAATAAAGTAAATTGTACCAAAACTCTTGTACTTTAACACTATCAAAAGCGTCATACTTTATATATAGGAATTTTATCAATTCAAGACCCAAAAGATAGATGAATTATCAATTCGGGACCTGAAAGATGAGATCTATCGGTATAGGACCCGAATGATGAAAAACTATCGATCTAGGACCTAAAATTTCATAGGTTTTGATTTATTTAATTTTTTATTAATTCCATATCTAATTTTTGATAAACTTTTCTTCATAAAAGTTTATTATTTTCATAAAACTAAATAATATTTAAAAATTTTAAGATAAAAAAAATAATAAAATTTCGGACAACTTAGGTCCTAAATTGATAATTTCCAATCATTCAAGTTCTAAATTGATAGTTTTCCATCTTTCGGGCCCTCTATCGACACATTTCATCTTTCAGGTCCCGGATTGATAATTCATCTCTCTTTCGGGTCCTGAATTGATAAAATTACGTTTGTAAATTATCTAAGTGAATAGTGTGTAATGACAACTAAAATGATACAACGGAAGTATTAATTTAAGAAAATCAAGTTATTGTCCATCATTATGAAACTCCACAAATTATATCTCAAGTTTGCTAGTAAGGATTAAGGAGTAGCGACACATCAAGTGACAAACATTTCGAGGAATAGTTAGAAAAAAGAATGACTAAAATATTAGTTAGGGACTTTGAATGGACAAAAATATGACAATTTTACACATCGACAAAAATGTGACCACCTCTGAAATGAAAAGCCCAGCCCAAACGGAATTGAAATCATCCGCACTCCAATTCAGCCACAGCTCTACGCCTTCTTTCTATCATCGGATCCAGACTTCCTTGGCCTGTTTCACCCTCCTCCAAAAAGACACAGAACCACTGACCTCCTCCGCTGAGCGGCAGGTTGTCGTCGCTACCGCTCCCATGGTCGTCGTCGCCTCTGCTTCCCTGATTGTTTCTGTCACCTTCGTCGTCTTCCTTGCTCTCACGGCGATAACAGAGCACAGTGCAGACACATCGTTGCTGTCGCCCTCATCGTTGTCTTCTTCGTCATCGTCGCCCTAGCACTTGGCTTCGCCCTGCCCACTTCTTTTTCTTCTCTCTCTTTCCAGTGTCGTCCATATCTGCGATAATGCGTCGATGGTGGTTAGTGGTGGTGCAAAGTTTGGGGTTGCAGGGGATGGAGTTAGCTGGGGAGATGCGAATGGGGATAGGGAGATGGGGCGGGGAGTTGGGGAGATGTGACTGGGGCAGTGAGATGGGGAGATGCGGCTGGGGCAGTGACTTGGGGATGGGGATGGGGATGGGGGCGGATGGAGCAGTAGGTGCTGTACGAAGATGTGGTGGTGGCGGTGGGATAGCATTGCAGATTTGGTTGAAATTTATGTTTTGCTGAAAAACGTCGCCGGGAAATTTTCCGGCGATCATAGTGACATATTTCACAGCGTCAGTGACATCAGCGGCGGCGGCAGTGACACCGGGGGTGGCATCAGTGACACTGATGGCGATGACAATGACACAGGCAATGGCGGTAGTGACTTTCAAAAGTGACATAACAATGTGATAGTTAGGCCTGTCAATGGGTCGGGTCTGGGTCGGAACGTAGTGTTCTAGACCCGGACCCGCTAAGTTAGTAATGGACCTAATTTGTGGCCTACTGAGTTCCTTGACCATAAAGAATAGCCCCAAAGTTCCTGATCGCATCAAGTCTTTGTTAGGATGTTCCACACTCTTAAAAAGGGACTGTTTATTACCATTCACCATTCACCACCACATTCACAAGTCCTTCTGATCGGTAGCTAGTTTATTAGAGCTTGCTGTCACTACTTTGAGGATGTTGTGAATAATTTTGTCAAATATTTTAGCTAGAGTACAAAGATGTAGTTTAGGGAAGAATTTTCTTGGTTTAGTTTGTCTGTTCTGTGAATATCCCTTTAACTACATGTGCATGCTAATTGGTTTGATTGCATGTGGTGATTATCGTAAGTCCCGTTGTTCAGTTTGCTTGAGGACAAGCAAAAGCTTAAGTGTGGAGGAATCTGATAAGTCCATATTTAGACATGCATTGGATGCATGTTGGGATCGGGTTTGATGGTTTTCCCTAGCTTTAAGGTGTTACAAGTCTCAAATTTAGCTCAAGTTATGTTTACCGGGCATTGGTTCGAGTTTTGTGTCATTTGGAATCAAAATGAGGATTTTAGAGTTCGGCACCGACGCTTGAGAAGAAATCAGGATGAGTAGAGAAGCATTCGAGAGTGATTTGAGAGCTTTGGAGGTCACCGGGAGGTTCACGATGAAGATTTGAAGGAAAAAGAGCTCTAGGATTGGCTACGGGATCGAAAGAAGATGAATGGAGCTTGAAATCGGCGATCAGGATGACCTTCTGTCAATCGTTCAAGCATATCTCCTTGTAGAAATATTCAATGTACACGATTCAAAGTCCATATGATATCTAACTTCAAGGGATACAATTCATATGAATACACCTTTGCTATAATATGAGAGAAATAAGGTGAACACAGACGATGAAGTCAGATGATCTCTACTGCGATTTCAGAATGATACCTTCCACCGTTTTGATTATATGTCTTGATTGGATGATTTAAATCACTTTCAGCAAATTGGGGTAGATAGAGGACTTCTTTATCTACAACTTTCATGAAGAAAGCATTGCCCAAATCGGAAGTTAAGTAGGCATTATCGTGCCCTCAAATTCAGGCACGATCGTGCATGAAGAGAAAGCATCGCGGAGCTACTGCCAGACAGGCACGATCGTGCCTGGAAGGATGCACGATCGTGCTTGCCCAAAATGCGCGTATTTTCTCCGAAGGCAAGATCATGCCTGGCACCGTGCCTGCCTCCGAAAATCCCAATTCAGCTCAAATTTTACCCAATTTTTCTATTTAAACGGCCTGTAAACCTCCGTTTTCAAGGGGGGAGCTTAGAGAGAGTGCCTAGTACGAATTTTAGAGGGCTTTTCAGCCTTGTTCGTCAATCTTTTGGGATTCTTTGTAAGTTCTACCTTTTTAATTAATGACAATTAATTTTTTTCTTCCCAATTCTATTGATTCTTCAATTATGAATTGTGAGTAATTTTAATTAGGGATTTGGGATTGATGAAGGGGTTGATCATGATGTATGGCTAGATTCTTGATGGTTTAATTGCAAGAATGTCATTTAATTTGTGTTTGAATAATTTTATTGATATCTTTTGTAACATGGAACCGCGGCTAGAATTACAATTGCTTATAAAATAAATTAAGAGAGATCTAGTTTATTCTAGGACACATTCACACACACTTAATCGCTCGCTACGAGATTAGTAGCGATTAAGAGGCCGTAAGCTCGCTCGTCTTGGCAATAATTTAGGATCCTGTCGCATGAGAGATCAGCCTGGTCCCCTAAATTATTGTACTCTACGCCGTGAGAGCGGTAAGAACTTAGTAATCGTTTTATTCGCATTTTAATTTTCCAGCAACCAATCTCGCACGACGCATTTTTATTTATTTCTTTTTAATTGCTGAATTTAGTTAATCTTTGATTCTCTTTTATCCGTCCCTGTGGAGATGATACTCGTACTTACACCACTATATTACAATCTATTTTAAGTGCGAGAAAACTCACATCAGTTTTTGGCGCCGTTGCCGGGGACGGTGTCGATTTTAAGGGTTAATTAATTTCAGCGAGATTTTTTTTAGTTAGTTTTCTTTTTGTTTTCCGTAGGAGTTTTCTGTGCTAACCTGTCAGGTATTTTTCTAAGAGGCATGAGATGAACCCATTCAGCCAAATTCCTGGAGGAACTCCTTACCCTCAAACCTCCATGAAATATTTACCATATACGTCATACTCTCCTTACACTCCTCCTCCTCCTCCTCAATTCTACACACCTCACCAATATTATTCTTCTAGACCACAAAATTTTCCATCTTCCTATTCTTACCCTCTTCCAAATATGCAATACTCCCAATCTCATTCTCCTAATCATTATCCTTATCCACAATATCCTCGGACAAAATCAGGCTCAATGATGGAATTTCTCATTCGAACTAAAAGTCCTGAGGAATTGGTTGATTGCTTTCCTAAAAATAGCATTTGTTCCTTCTGTGGGGGTGGTTACCATTCATGTCTTTGCCCCATTCCTCCAAATGATCATCCTTACTGGGCAACTGCATACCCCACATCTTCCTCCCCACAATTTACAAACACAAATGTTTTAGCCGTTCCTACATCGTTGCCAAGTAATGAGCCACAGAATCAGTGTAACAATACACTTTAAACTTTGCCTGAGTGCCTAAAGTATATGAGGGAAAGCTCTTTAGCCATGGAACAGAGCACTTCAAATATCAAGAACCATATAAATATCATAAGGAGCCATCTGGTAGAAGACCAATCCGAGGAGACCAATAGGGATGATCATGTGAGCGAGTCAGACTATGATGGTGGAAATATGATGGATGATACCCTCCTAGATGCTTTTGAAGATCCACCTATGGTTGAACTTGATCAAAATTATAGTAGTCTCGAGTTGTTTTTCCAAGAATATAGGCAAAAGTTTCAAACGGTACAAGCTGTAACTAACAAAGTCACAGATCACTATGATTTCCATACAAAAACTTCCCAGCCGTTTGATTTACCATTAGTTTCAACCCCTGACGATGGAGGAAAGGGGAAGATGAGTCATGACATTGAAGATGAGTTGGGAAAAGATAATCACGAGCTTCAAGAGAGTGGTAGCAAGGTAGATGATCTCCATGACGAAGAAGTGCCGCTCCACATACAAGATTACTCCTCAAACGTGGTTTCAGATATGGATTTCTTTGATTCACTCCTTGATGATGATATTCCTTTTTGTGTGGAGAGTGACAACATCACCCGAGAATATATTAATGAGAGTAATGACAAAAAGAATTGGGATGCATTCATGGAGAGTGATAGCGAGTCAAGCGGAGGTACTCAGAATTTTCATGGTACATTCGAAAGAGGAAAGGAGGCGTTTGTGATGCACTTTGAACATAAGGATGTGAGGTTCATACTTCACTTTTGTGATGATAAGGTTCATGAAGACTACATAATTCCTACATGGTTTCAAGAGTTTAAGAATTTGCGCCACTTAATGGCATTTGTGGAGCGAAAGTTAGAAGCTTTGAAAATTGGTGCACCATTAGAGTCTTTGCTATTTGAGAGCATATGAGGAAGTTGTGTCGGGCAAACGACGTTAAAAATAGCGCTTTTTGGGAGGCAACCCAAGCTTATTTCTGCATTTTGTTTGTTTGTTTGTTTGTTTGCTTTAAGAAAACCCCCAGAAAAAAAACCGAAAAAAAAATCTGGGGTGTTTTTTGGGTTTGTTTTTGTGTTTGTGTGTTTTGTTTGTGCAGCTCAGGGTCTTACTTTGGGGATGATGTGTCGAGGATTACTTGACTCAGTTTAGTTCTTCACCGACCAACGCCTTAGGGAAGTTTCTGCAACTTTTATAATCGCTTGTTTTGTAAATAATTGACTTGAGCTAAGTTGAGCACGTGTGACCCTTTCATCTTTACCCCTTGTGCATAGTGCATTTTTGGTCATCGATGATGATGCCAAAGTTTAAGTGTGGGGGAGCGAATTGGGCATTCGGACAATAGTTGCTACATGTGATTATTAGAGTTAGCATGTGCAGATGTTAGTTGTATATTCATAGGAAATACATGTCAAAATTTTTGAAAATTTTTCTTTAAACGGTATCTTGGTGAACTGGCTAACGTTTTGACTATGCTTTTAGAACATCTTTAAAGTGTTTAGGCTTAAATTGGTTGCACGGTAATCTAGTTGTTGAAAGGTTGAAGGCATTAGTCACCCATTAAATTAATTCATAAATCTTTCATCCCACATGAAAAAGTCCTTTAGGAGAAGCCATTTTGAGCGTGATCGTTTATTGTTTACCCAATTAATTAAGCTTCATAACCAAATGGCCTGTGTTTCCTTACCTGTGAATTTTTCTGACATAGTCTTCGTGTTTAGGGAATTAAGGGATGAATTTGCTAAGTGTAGGGAATTTTGTGTAGGAACCACTTTTGGCATTGTTCCTATGCCCCAAATGGAGTAAGAGCAGTCACTTTTTAGGAATTTGATACTTTCGAGGATTGCATTGTAGGCATGGATTCACGACTGAATTAATGAACTTTAATCGTTATTTTTCCTTGGTACAAACAAGGAAAAATGCGTTTAAAAAGAAATAAATAAAAAGAACACATGATTCCGACCCTGATGTGAGTTTTCTCGCACTTAAAATAGATTGTAATATAGTGGTGTAAGTACGAGTATCGTCTCCACAGGGACGGACAAAAGGGAATCAAAGATTAACTAAATTCAGCGATTAAAAAGAAATAAATAAAAATGCGTCGTGCGAGATTGGTTGCTGGAAAATAAAAATGCGAATAAAACGATTAAACTAGGGGGTTCTACCTAATTAATGACAAAGGAAACAAGGATTGATTCCGGGGTAACCAGGTTTTTGGTAGATCCAGCCTAATTACATGAAATTAATTAATGAACTTTTGTCCGTCCCTGAAGACTGAATTAATGAACTTTCGAGGATTGCATTGTAGGCATGGATTCACGACTGAATTAATGAACTTTAATTGTTATTTTTCCTTGGTGAGGCCGGATCTTAACATGAAATTAATTAATGAACTTTTGTTCGTCCCTGTGGAGACAATACTCGTACTTACATCACTATATTACAATCTATTTTAATTGCGAGAAAACTCACATTAGGGTCGGAATCATGTGTACCATACCCGACCCGTTTATTTAAAATACTAATGGGTCCGGATCCGGGAACAAGTAAACGGGTCACCTTCCATGTCACCGGCCATCATGCCACATGGGCATCTGAAGTTGAAACTAAAAGCTCAAATAAGCCCTTGAACTCGTCACAGTTGATCAAATCACCCCTTAAACTATTAAAAAGTGTCAAAATTGTAATAAATTCAAAAAAAATAGAAAAAATTAAAAAAAATTACAAAATATATAAATATAAAAAATTAAAAAAAATATAAACATGAAAATTAAGTTTAAATTAGACTTTATGTTCATACTTTATATATATGTTTTTACATCAATATTTTATTTAAGATTTTATGAATATTTTAATGAGTATATTTTTATCATTTCGTAGGTTTTGAATTAAAAATGTATGAAATATAAAACATGAATTTTGTTGGTCCAAAATAGGACGTTCGTAGGCTTTTAGGAAATCTACGTACGACACTCAAGCAGGAATCAAGAAACTAATATGAATAAGGAAAGTTTCAAAGGGATCTAGTTGCCAGAAATAGAATATAGAAGTTGCTTCCTCTGATCTGAATTACAACACGCCTTTTAAAGGCGTATACGAATCGTAACCGCTACCGATACTAATGACTAATTAAGTACAACATTAATACAGAATTAAATACATAATTAATAGCGCATTAATTGCTTGACCGTTACTCTTCCGGGCTGGGAGGTCGGTCGGACTGGCAGGCTCCCCGCTGGGTTGGCAGGCAGGCTCTAGGTTGTGGACTTGGATCCACGGGTCCAAGTTCAAAGCTTGGGCTGATTAGGCTCTGGGCCTAGTCTTATTACTCCATCACGAGTCCCCCACTCCCTTAGTCGAGTAGTATACTCGGCGCGAGTGTGTGTGCTCGACCAGTGTACGAGTGTGTGTTCGTCCGGCGTACTTGAGTGATCAGATTTTATAAGTCTGTTATTCAATGTTAAAATTATACACGCTTAACAAGAGTAAAAGCAATTAAACCACTTAAAATATCTTTTCAAAAATTTCAATTTATGATTTTTTAAAATCATACATTTCCACATATATTAATTGTATGGAGATTGTTTTGGAATACTTAGCTTGTAAACGGGATTAAATTTGAAGTGTGGCTCAAATCCAGCACATGGATAAACTTGCCCCAAATGGACCAGCCTATTGATTTTCACTTCGGCCCAAAACCTTCCTGACCTATCTTTCTCGTAAGGCCAGTTGACTCTCCTAACCTTGGAGATGACCTTGCCATCCAGGTCTTTCATCTGTTGCCGCCGGAAACGGAGGCGAGTGAGAGAGAGGCGACCGTCGGGCAAAAGGAAGATGCACCGCCCACGCTCACAGTCGTTGTTGGATGAGCGAGGGGTGAAGAGTGACATGCTGACCCCGTCCGTCGTCAAGCCCTGCTGGTTCTCGCGCTCGGATGTCGCTTGCTCGGGCTGCTAGGCACTTGGAAACATCATAGGTTTCATCCTTGGGCGTTGTCGGAGAGGGAAAGAAGGTTCGTCGGAACTGCTGCTGCTGCTTGTGTCGCTTCCAGCGGGGCTACAGCTCCGTGACACGGCCCGGTGTTGGTGAAGAGCCCTTTACCCGAACACAAGAATGATTAAGGACAGCTCTCCGGCATAGAGCTGCGAGTTGGGACGAATACGAACGAGTGGCGAACGGCGATGCCGCGACAGAGGTGGTGGCCAGATTGGGATGCCAGATCTCTGGCATCGATTGCATGGCGACGGCGGTGCCAGGCCAGTTACGGGGCGATGTCGCCTCAGACACGGCGGCACGGTGACGGTTGCTCCAGCCATGTCTGGCAAATCTTAGATCTCCCATTCCATGACTCATAATTTTCCTTCTTTGTTGAATTTTCAGATTGTTTTGGATGAATTTTCTCCATGATTGTGAATTGCAAACCTGAAAAATTGCTAAAAAACTTCATTCTTTGTCCTTTTTTCTTGAAATTTCTTGATTGATTCCTGCCCAAGTGATGAGGGGCAATAGAGACTCTCAATGAAAGCACCAATGTTGGTCCAAAATAGGACGCTCGTAGGCTTTTAGGAAAGCTACGTACGACGCTCAAGCAGGAATCAAGAAACTAATATGCATAAGGAAAGTTTCAAAGAGATTTAGTTGCCAAAAATAGAATATAGAAGTTGCTTCCTCTAATCTGAATTACAACACGCCTTTTATAGGCGTATACGAATCGTAACCGCTAACGATAATAATGATTAATTAATTACAACATTAATACAGAATTAAATACATAATTAATAGCGCATTAATTGCTTGACCGTTACTATTCCGGGCTGGGAGGTCGGTCGGACTGGCAGGCTCCCCGCTGGGTTGGCAGGCAGGCTCTAGGTTGTGGACTTGGATCCACGGATCCAAGTTCAGGGCTTGGGCTGATTAGGCTCTGGGCCTAGTCCTATTATTCCATCAAATTTATAATACTTCAAAAAACTTATAGAATAAAAAATGTAAAAGTTCAGTCTGGAAATATTTTGTACTACGTATAAGTTGAAGCATAAATATGATTTTTTTATCTAATACAAAATAAAATAAATAGGAAAATATGTTAAAATCTAGTGAAATATGAAATATAAATGTAAGGACAAATCTAAAACTCTAAAGAAAAAATCCCTAAGTAGGAATATAACAAAGCAAATATTCTCAAATAAGAATGTCGTCGTTATTTTCATATTAGTTAAATATAATAACATAACATAAAAACATTAAAATAAAAATGAATTCTTAAATAAAAAATTGATCAAAAAACATAGATATAAAGTATGAATATAAAGTCTAAAATTAAACTTAAGTTTCATTTCTTTTATATTAAAATTATTTTATTTATTTTTTAATTTTTTCTATTTTATATTTTTAATTTATTAAAATTTTGACACTTTTTAATAGTTTAGGGGGTGATTTGATCAACTGTGACGGGTTCAGAGGTTTATTTGAGCTTTTAGTTTCAACTTCAGATGCACATGTGGCATGATGACCGGTGACATGGCGGGTGACCAGTTGGTTACCTGTAAAAAATGAAATTTGAAATATTTTTTGCCGGTTCGAGGCGTGAATTGAATTAAACTTACATGATCGGTACATGAGCCTATTTGATCCTTTAACCTATGATTTTACTATAATTTAAATCTTATCAGTTCTATTCTAAACACCCATCGATTAAAATCTTGTTTAATTTAATTTGATCAACTTAATTTGATTTAATTTGATGTATGATTGAAAGAGTTTTTATCCACAATAATGCTAAATAAAAAATATATACCAAATTAGGCTTGTGTTAAAACTATTTACCAAAATATATCAAAATTCATAACTTTTTGTTACATTTTATATGACACCAATATTCAATATATAAAATCAAAAAAATTCTGAAGATGCAATGAGTGGAGGTTTTTAGGCTCAAACTTTTTTAAGTAGATCGATGTTTTAAAATTAAGTTTTCATAATTTCTTAGAGCCCGTTTGGTAACACTGAAATTGACTGTATCAGTCGATTCCAGTGAAGTTTATTAAGTTCTGGATAAAGTGCCTGAATTAGCTGATACAATACCGGAAAGGTTGATGCTTACATGTCAAAATCTCTTGCTATTCATCATGTTTGATGCTTACATGTAAAAATCTTTTGATATCCTCTAATTCTAGTACTACTTCCGTCACGAAAAGGTTCGCCATATAGATTTTTCTTGTCAATGATGGCAAACTTTGGACAATAATTTTAATTATTATATTTTAATATAATTTATAAATTTTATACTTTTATGAAAATATTATGAATAAGGAACATTTTGATATAATTTTTTTATTCTAAATAATTTCGTATTAAAAAATATAATTGGTCGAAGTTGATTGTCATTGACCAAAAAATTCAATTTGACGAACCTTTTCTTGATGAAGGGAGTATAATTTTATAAGATAAAGATTACATTGTAATTGTACAAAAGCTGAGTAAACACAACGTAAAATCATTCTAAAATGTGTTGTTTATACACTAGTAAATGACACATGTCACTCACCCTGAAAGCGTTCGTCGCTACCTCTATTACTTTTCCGACTCAAATTTCTACCAAAAAAGAAAGATGGGCGTCGATTCACAAATCTTCTGATCAGAAATTGATCAAACCTTAATATAATTCGTCATTATTGTGAAATTATATCCCGATTGGATCGAAGAGTTCTGCTATAAAAAGCTCCGATGAAAATCGCTCACCCCCCATCTCCATATTATATACTCTGTATATATACTCTGTATTATACTCTGTCTTTCTACTCAGACCGGTTAATTTACTAGTCATATTTTCATATTTGGAAAAAATACTCTAAAAGCAGCTATAGAACAATTTAATAAATTACTCCCTCCGTCCCGGTCATTTCTTCCAATTTTCCTTTTTGGGCCGTCCCAATTAATTCATCCAACTTTCACTTTTGGAAAAATATGTGGTTCACATTAATTCACATTTTTCTTACACAACTACAACCATACATTTTCACTTTATTTCCACTACCTAAATTTGCGATACCGGTCAAAATTGGAAGAAATGATCGGGACTGAGGGAGTATACTGTACCAAAACTCTTGTACTTTAACACTATCAAAAGCGTCATACTTTTTATAAATTATCTAAGTGAATATTGTGTAATGACAATTAAAATGATACAAAGGAAGTATTAATTTAAGAAAATCAAGTTATTGTCCGTCATTATGAAACTCCACAAATTATATCTCAAGTTTGCTTGTAAGGATTAAGGAGTAACGACATATCAAATGACAAACATTTCGAGGAATAGTTAGGAGAAAGAATGACTAAAATATTAGTCAGGGACTTTGAATGGACAAAAATATGACAATTTTATACATGGACAAAAATGTGACCACCTCTGAAGTGAAAAGTCCAGCCCAAACGGAATTGAAATCATCCGCACTCCAATTCAGCCACAGCTCTACGCCTTCTTTCTATCGTCGGATCCAGGCTTCCTTGGCCTGTTTCACCCTCCTCCAAAAAGACACAGAACCACCGACCTCCTCCGCTGAAGTTTATTAAGTTCTGGATAAAGTGCCTGAATTAGCTGATACAGTACCGGAACTTAATAAACTTCACCGGAATCGACCGATTCAGTCAATTTCAATGTTACCAAACAGGCTCTAAGAAATTATGAAACCTTAATTTTAGAACATATATTGATTTACTTAAAAAGTTTGTAGCCTAAAAACCTCCAATCATTGTATCTTCAGATTTTTTTGATAATATATATTTAATATTGATGTCATATTAAATGTAATAAAAAGTTATGAATTTTGATATATTTTTTATGAAAAATCGGATTATAAATAAAAAACTTGCAACAATTTTTAAAAAAGAGGGATTTTTTTAAAGTTTGGGTGCATGAACTATTTCTATTGGTCATCTCTTTTTTAGTTTGTTGTGTTCGTGAGTTACGAATTTAAGCTTAAGTCGCTAACTTTGGTTAACCAGGTTTTATTATAGAGTATTTTTAACTCAACTCTAATTTTGTATATTTTTTTTTGTTTAGCATTATTTTGGGAAAAAACTATGATTGAAATAAGTCTACATAAAAGGTCCTCACAATATTAAAATATCTTTGAAAGTCAGGCTAGTCAGCCAAGACAGCCGGATAACTTTCGGCCACCATCTTTTGATAAGGCAAAAATGGACTAATGTTTTAAGCCAAGATCGAAAAGTTAAAAGCATAAGAATATTGCATAGGGGCTAGCTAGCTACATATAGTCCTCCGTTTATGACCCCGATGGCCGATGTAGTACTCCCAAAAATCCTCTCATATTTTCAAATATGACCTGCACAGGTAGCTCAGTTGATTTAGTGGTGGAAAATGTGGAAGAGTGATCAAGGTTCGAAACCCGCAGCGAGTTACAACTACTGCGTGCTGGGTTGGACCTCTAGTGCGCACGGGTATAAGGTGTATCATCATTGGTCTGACTGAGTCACCGTAACTTACATGCTCCAAAAATCATGTCGAGTCGGGGTGTGGTGGGCTTTTGGGGTTGGGGATTAAACCTTTTTTAGAACGGTGATATTTCTAAATATGAACTACTCCGTATAAGTAATAAATTGAAATAAATTTATTAATTAAAGGTATTAATTTTCAATACATAAAGGTTTTATGTACAAAAAGTTTAGTCACATACTCCGGTATATGTGATTACCCTAAAATCGAATGAGCTTGGGTTTTAGAATGGCCACTTACCATTATGTACAAAAAGTTTCATTCATTGTTCCCTAAAGGTGGAATCTCCTACCCGAGGAGCCCCAACCCTGACCCGACAGGACGGTGGGGAGGTTAGTCACGGTGACTCAGTCAGCAGAATGGCAGTAGGCCCATACACCCGTGCGCACCAGAGGCCCAACCTTATTTCAGGTTCTGTGACCTCTACCCGGTCGCTGCGGGGATTCGAATCCAGCTCCATTGTTCCAAATCTCCCACCACTCGACCAACTGAGCTACCCGTGTGGGTACAAAAAGTTTCATTCATGTTAACGCGTATGTGTACCTATTTTTATACACACAAATACAACATTATTAATCATATTTATGAAAAAACCTTGATAAAATTATAAATTTTATATCTCCAACTAGTCCCGCTTAAGCGTTAAATGGTGGCATAGGGTGACGTCCATGACCATGTTAAAGCAGAGTATTTATGTTTAAGTCATTATCTACATACATGATTATATTAAAGTTGTTCAGCCCTGTGCGACAATGAAACCCGTGTACTCATAAGATTTTACCTACCACATACTACTCCTACTAGGTAAGTCTTTTAGAGCTTCTCCAACGGACCACCGAATCACACACCAAAATGGTGTATTTGTCAAAAACTTGCTTCAATAGCTACACCATTCTTCACACCATCTCACCAAAATGAGGGAGGGAGTTTGGGTTTACGCCATATATGGCGCACACCATCCCCTACGCCATCTTTTTTTTTTTAATTTTTATTTTATTTCAAATGTGACCCAAACTTTTGGTTGTTATACTTTTGACCCATTTTTAGAACAACAAATTAGGATGTTTTTATTTGGACTGTAATTTGCTGGTCTGATATGGTCCGGTATGATTTGGTCTGGTCTGGTCTGAACTGATGTGGTCAGGTCTGATTTCTTTATATTTTTATAACTATTCAAGTTTAGTCGAATCTGGTCTTATCTGATCTGGGACAAATCGTAATCCAAGTAAAAACCTCTGTTTAGAACAAGTAATTAAAATTATTAATTTTATAGAAAATAAAAAAATATAATAAACTTTAAATCACACAATATTATAAATAGAGTTTCAAACCCAAACATCATAATAACAGAATACAAATGATACTTAAGAAAAATACATATTAAAATAGTGTATTTTAGTTTGTATGTGTGGAATAATGTGTGAAATGTCAAAATATTAAATGAGGGGCTAATGTATAAATATATGATAATTACATACTTAAATAGAAGAATGGTAAAAAGTTAGTAAAAAGAATAAAAAAGGAATATTCCTTTTTGGTGTTGAAAATGGTGTAAACTGTTGGAGATAAAATACTGTATGATGTGATGTTTACACCATTTTAGTGTAAAAAATGGTGTAGACTGTTGGAGATGGCCTTAGGAAATAATTATAGATCTTAAGATGGTATGAAAGCGGTGCTTATACCGTGGAACCGGTGCATGGTGAGCACCATGCACCCTTTCTTATTTTTTATTTCTCCTTTTCTTAAAATTGTTAATAATTTTTTTTATTGTTGATCCGATTTTTATAAAATTTATATCAATTTTTTTTATTTTTCATGATCTTTCAAATGAGACCAATATTGTCTATGTAATTTTAATTTTTTACATTCATACATTTTTTGTAATATATTTTTATATGCATACACTTTTTCTATAATATTTTTTTTATCGCTTTTATATATTTTTAGAGGTTTTTAAGATATTGAGTTTGTTAATTTTGCTTCTAGCTTGGAGTTACATTTGATAATATACGAAGTTACATCATCTTATACTCCAGTTACAAGTTATTATGTGTGAGTTACATCTTGTTATGTGTGAGTTACATCTTGTTATACACGAGTTACATACTTTTATGCGTGAGTTACATGTAATTATGTGTGAGTTATATCTAATTATTTGTGATTTTTTACTCATCTTTATCTTGAACTAATTCAATTATAACTGAATTAATATTTTTCTTTGCCAATTTAATACAAAATTTTATTAATCCACATAAAATAAGTATATTGTATTCCATATTCACACACTATTTTTCAAATGATAAAAATGAAAGATGTAGCAGGGGTTTATTTCGCGGTGTAACTCACATACATTAAGATGTAACTCGCGTATGTTAAGATGTAACTCGCGTACAATAAGATGTAACTCGCGCAGAAGAAGATGTAACTTCATGATATATTATCAAATGTAACTTCGAAATAATTTGTTAAAATTACATAAGCAATATTGGTCTCATTTGATAGATCATGAAATATTAAAAAAATTGATATAAAATTTATAAAAATCGGATATCAAATAAAAAAGTTATTACAATTTTTAACAATAAAAAAAATAAAAAATAATGGAATGAAGCCACTGCACCTGCGCCGTTTTGAATGAAGCCAGCGTTGTTTTGCAACCGGGCACACCATCCTCATGGTGCGCCGGTTGCACGGTATAAATTGCCTATTGAAGTCAGATTTTGCTGTTTTTCTATTCTTTGTGTGGCACCCATAATTTAGGTTTGTCCATTTGTGTTTATTTGACCTAGTTACCCACTCTCAATTTGTTTGTGTTAATTTTTTTGTCTCAAGTAAGATATAAAAATATTAAACTAGAATATATGATCATGTAATCATGAATATCCCTACGGTCATTTGACCTTATAGAATGAGACTGGAAAACTTAAGTACAATATCGAAAGAGAGAATAATTAATAACAATAAAACAATGTATACAATTTAATTAAAAATGATATTATTGAATAGAGAGGGTGTCCCAATATGATGCACATTTGAGGGTCCATGGACGAGTCCCACTATAAGGGTGTATAAAGGGCAAGCATTCCCGGCCTTGTCATTTTTAATTTGACAATGTGATCTCTCAGTCACACAACATCTTAACGGGTGTGTCAAGACTCTCCTTCACAACAACTTCAATCACCATGCATATATAAACATTAAAACATGATTTTGTCTTTCAAAAAAAATATAAACATGATTTTGTGTAGGAGTGGAAATTGCTTCTACTACGTAGTAGCTTAACAGGGGTGATAGAATATTCAATCATGATGCAAGAAAAGTTGAAAACGATATACCAATAATATTGATAATGGGATATTACCCCCTCTCCGTCCCTATTAATTTTACCAAGTTTGATTGACATAGAGATTAATAAAGTAAAAACTGTGTGGTTGAGGTTTGTGTAGAGGAGAAAGAATTAACTGAACCCACAAATTCTTTATTTAAAAAGGAAAGTGACAAAGTTAGTGAGACATCCTAAAAAGTAAAGTTGACAAAGTTATAAGGGAAGGACGGAGTATTTATTAAATACGGTTGAAAAGTAGTCATCTAACCGCCGTTAATGCATGAGACAGATGGTTGATATGATAGTGATCTAGAAAGAATCAAATATGTTGACCAACTCCTTACATATGAGATCATGCAAAAATTGCATATTGAAACCAACAATTAATTATATTGATTTTGTTCAAGTTCAATATTCATCTTGCATTGACATAAATAATGAAATAACAAACCAATGTATTAACATAAGACTAGATGAGATGATCAAAACAAGTCATATCAGACAAGACTTAGACAATATAAACTATAGAAAGCTAAGACTAGACAATTATCAGATCAGATCGAACCGGGTCAATGTAGATTAGATCAGACCAAACAAGAAAAAACCGACCATAAAATTGCACTCCAATTCAAAACATCCTATCTAATTCATATACTCTGTAGAATCTTTATTACTTTTAGGTACATAGTTTCATCATCACGTTGTTCCAATCACTTTATATAAGTTATACGGAGTACTACGTAACTAAATAGAATTACTCTATATTTCAAATTTACATGAGGAAAAATTTAAGAACATATTTTAATATATAATTTTTAATAAACTTATAATCAACACAATATGTTTTTTTTTTCATCTACACAATATGTAGAAGAACCCTTATAATAATTGTGAGAATGATATGACAATGATTAATTGATTATGGTAATAAATATGATTTCCATTACAAATAAACCATGACATTAATTGTTCATGATATTGGATCATTGATATACGATGAGCTTAAGTATACAGTAACAATATTGTAACACAGTAACAAATACTCCTTACAAAATTGTAGATATGAGAGACACCGATCATTGGACATGAAATGGTGCAATCAATAGTGGAAAAAATTTGACACACACATATATGATATATGTATCGGATTTAAGTATATAATAATAATAATAATAATTAAAGCTTACAATAATAATAAATTAATGATAATAAGCTGAATTACTTGTTATTAATAGGATTTGCACCGGTGGGAACGCCATGAAATGAAACATTGAAGACCATGCTGCTTGAATGGAGACCTCCAATAGTGATGGTGGAGGAGTATCGTCGGTTTCTTGGAGACTTCATATGGCCGGTTTTTCTTCCCATTGCCGGGATTGTCGCCTCCGGTGGCCGAGAAAGCTCTCCATGGCGGCGGACGAAAACTATGGAAGTAATCAAGAGCGGCCCAAGGATAAGGAGGAGAAGAGCTTGTGATTTTGCCATAACAAAGGTAGTAATAATAATATGAATAATAATTTAATTTCCAAGAAAATATTACTACTAGAAATATTAAACCACCCCCTAATAGCACTCTTTGTAGGGTGATCAATATCCATGAACCAGTTGGAGCTGGCTCCAATTAAGTTGATGACTTGATGATAATAGATGGGGGAAAAGAAAAGGCAAATGCTTTCTTTCTAACTTATTGGAAAGATGCTAGAATTGCTTGTTCAAATGAACAACTAACATCTTGTGATGACTGGTGAATTGTGTAGTAGTGTGGTGATGCTACTTCCTACCATTTTTTTAGTGTGCACAATTCCAACTATATCCCTTGTTTGGTTGTGAACTTTGTGATTGACAATGATACCCTGGCCTCCTTTAAACCAATTTGGACTCATTCGACTATAACTCATTTTCTTGCTCAAATTTTCACTCAAATGCGACATCTTACCTCTTAGCGTCCCTCCAAGAATTTCATAAAGTTGTCCTAGGTGTACATTTT
Source organism: Cuscuta europaea (assembly GCA_945859875.1). Taxonomy (NCBI): domain Eukaryota; kingdom Viridiplantae; phylum Streptophyta; class Magnoliopsida; order Solanales; family Convolvulaceae; genus Cuscuta; species Cuscuta europaea. The sequence continues at coordinate 2,398,078 of CAMAPE010000038.1, read as the reverse complement.
TTGTTGTACACCTTTCGTACACTCGTCTGTCTCACGCATACAGTGTTGTTTGTACACAGACAAGACCTTGCATTGTTGTCTGTGTACAAACAATTCTGTATACGTGAGACAGACGAGTGTACGAAAGAGTGTACGCCAAAGAGGTAAAAACTCTTTAGGATTGGTAACGTACGTGGTTATAAATTTAATTTACTCTATACAATACTACCTCCGTCCCAATTTACTTAGTCATCTTTGACATTTCCAGTCAAATGTGGTAAACTTTGACCAACTATTTAAACTAATATATTTATGCAAAATTTAATAATTTTATACTTTTATGATAGTATTTTTAACAAAGAACATTTTCATATCACTTTCATATTATTAATATTTTTCTACATAAACATATAATCGGTCAAAGTTAGACGTCGTTGACTTGAAAAGTCAAATTTGGCTAAGTAAAATGGGACGGAGGGAGTATAAAGGAGTGTACATACTTATATTAGGGTTGAACAAAAAAAAGATAAATAGAACAAACTGAACCCGATGAAAACTTATCAAACCATCAACGGTTCGGTTCATGAATTGAGGATTAATAATCAAAGTTGGATCAAAACCGCCTTAAACATGGTCGAAAATAAAAGTGTCATGTTAGATTTGCGATTTTACCTTTTTTAAAATTGAACCGCTAAACGCCTATAATCCATATATAGGGTCATGTTCCTTAAGATGGAAATTAAATTAAATCATGTTCCTACTATCTGATTTGTTTCAATATATAATATAATTTGGTTTTAATTGTAATATTAATGATTGAAAATATGCTATATGTTGAGACGTCCAAATATGCGTGTTCTTTAAAGATTAAGGAAACCTTGTATGTGGATGGCCTACACACAAAGATGTTTTAATGAGGAAAGCAATGTGTGTACATGGCAATGAATTGAGGGTCTATTTTTATTTACTTCTTAAGATTTTGCTATACTTTTAAGAAAGCTAAGTGACATTTGTATACATCTATTTACACTTTTATTAACATTGGGTGGGTCACAAGACAATCACTTTCTGTGAAATTATATCACAAAAGGCTTATGCCTTTGTGAAGAAATCTATCCGAAAATTTTATAAATCAGTTACACAAATAAATTGAATAATTATTGTATATGAACAAAGATCAATTAATTTGCTTGGCAGCTGGATTAGCAGGCAGCTATTTAGCTTTTGAGGGTGGAAGGTGAGTGCACACACCAAAATTCTTTTGAGGTGGCATAATTTTGCGAGCCATTTGATCGAAATCACCTTTTTTGGGAAGTTGAGCATATTTATATTTACCGTGAAGGAAACCAATGAGTGCAGAGTTTTTAGTTAAGGTAGGTCATAAATTACCTATTCTTTTTTGGGAAATTGCTCAAAGTAGGAGCAAATGAGATATGGAATTCCAAAATAGGACTAATATGTTTTTCTTCTCGAAATAGGAGTTGTTACTGTCATGTATGTTTTTCCTCCCAGTATTTTTCTTTTAATTTTTCGAAGATTTTTGAAAATCGGAGTTAATTTTTGTAAAAGCATTACAAGTCATGCCTCAACTGTGATAACAGAATTGAAACACATGTCTCACTTTGTTAAAAATGAAACACATGCCATTATCTAAAAACAGCTCAAACTACATGTATCTTTTCTGTACTTTTCCCAATAACAAATTATACAAGATTGTTCGAAATTGGTATTGAAACACCATGAGTTGTTATACCATAGGAGAGGTGCATGGTGAGTATCCTACTCCTAGGGTCAAAATCAAGTAATTTAATTTTAAGTTTTAAATAAAAACGCTGATGTAAATTGTTTTCAAGCACATTTGTTTTGTTTCAATATTTTTCATGATGTAAATAAATCCTTTAAATTGAATTGTACCTTATGTGGTTTGAAATGTAATCTTTATTAGCGCCAAATGTAATTCATACATTGGAGTGTAACTCATACATTGGAGTGTAACTCATTAACTCCTCGCAGTGGTTATTTTCTCACGTTTCATATACGAAGTATAAGATGTAAATCGCGTGAGGTAAAATGTAGCATGTTAGAGTTGACCTCAGCTCGCATATTTTATACGTAGGTCTGTCAATGAGTCGGGTTTGGGTCAAAACGTAGTGTTCCAAACCCGAACCCGCTAGGTTAGTTAATAATATATCCGAACCCGACCCGTTTACCCGGTGGGTCTAAAAATTTGGACCCGGACCCAGACCTAACGGGACTCAGAATCGGGTCGGGTAGACCCGCCAAGTATGATATGTATATGAAATGTACAATGATGTGCACAAAGTTAAAAGAAAAATATCTTTTCACTTTTAAAAAAATCAAGATTTCTCATAAAAAATTAGTAATTTTATCCAATAAAGTATCGATTCTTAGATAGGTGTATAACCATACACTCTATGTTGCTTTCTCTTGCACATAAAACTCGTAGAATAGATTATAAATTACGTCAAAAAATGTCTCTTGGACTACTAAGAGTATAAAAACGTATTGTATATGATATTCATTTAATAATATAATATTAATAATAACAATAAAAAATGGGCTTAGTACGTATACATGATGAAAGTTTGTATTACTTTTAGCTATCTCACTATTGGTAAGTATCACTTATATGTATTAATGATTATATTTTTAATTGAAGAATTCAACTAAAAACTTTATGTATTATTATGTACAGCAGTACAGGTGTGTGTGGATTAGTCCCCCTCTTTCATTTTGTAATTTTCTTATTTTTAATAAAACTTAGTAAATCTTCCCCGACATTTACTCCACTGATTTTGGTGGTTTGCCTACCGGGTAAAAAAAGTGCGTGTGTATTAGTAATTAGTTTGTATTTTTTTATTTGAAGTATTATAACTAATCACTTTAGATATTAGTGTGTGTGTAATATAAAGAAATTTTAAACGGATCCGGGTCCTTAATGAATCGGAATAATACGTACCATATCTGACCCGTTTATGAAAAATGCTAACGGGTCCGAATCCGGGTCTAGATAAACAGAATAAAATATAGACTCGTACTCGTTAAAAACTACCGGATCCGGGTCAGGTCAGGGTCTACGCCTATTATATGGACTATGGAGTACTTCTCTTTACTCTCTGGTTATTTGTTTTCTTTTTATCGGTTTCTCCCCACTTCTTCACTTCTACGGAGTACTTGTATTTCTTAAATTCCATTTACCATTTCCGTTTTTTGACCTTTTTCTTTCTTACTCCGTATATTTCATTATACGTGAATATATTGGCCCGATTAGAAAGTTTTCCTTGCTTCTAGCAATTTTCAGAGTGAGGAGGGGGGCCATAAGCCAATAATAAAGCAACAACCCCATAAGAAGTAAGTCACCTGACCCACTACAAGGGACGGAGGTAGGTGTAGTGTTCAAGCTGGGGAGTTGGGAAACTGTTTTAGAAAATCTGGCGGATTTCTCAGAGTATCGTGTGATCACTTTCTGAATCTAATATTTCGACCCTATGCATGGGTTACACGAAATTTAGATTATGGGGATAATCACTCTAAGAGACAGTCTAAAACTGAGGCACGAATATATAGACCACGAACTAGCAGTTTTAGTAGAACTCGAATTCTTCTGATTACCAAAGAGATAAGGCCAATCAGTTAGAGTTTTACTCTAACAGAAAGTCATTCTATTAAATAATTAATATGGACATGTTTATCCGAAAATAAATTTCCATATTTATTTCTTTAATAAAATAAAATTTTGGTCCCCCGCCAGGGGCGCTGCCCCTTGGACCCCGCCAGGGGCACTGCCCCTTGGACCCCGCAAGGGGGCGCAGCCCCCTTGACCCCCGCCATTTAATCGAACCAAGTTTAAATTTAATTTCGTACAAGTGTGCGCTCCGCACCTCCTAACTTGTCTAAAATTAAACTTGAACTCCATTGGTAATCTGTAAATTCCATTACACTAAAATGAACCTGGTGATACTAAAATCACCAACATGTAGGGGTTAGGGGGCCTTGCCCTCCCCCCAACTTTTTAGTTTTTACTACTACTAGTTTTAAGGCCCTTTTTTATACATATTAATCCCTCATTTCCCTATAATTGTCCCATTTTTCTATTTTTGAATGTCCTTTTATTATTGTCTCATATCATATTTGGTAACATTTGTGTGGCTCTAATTCATTCTTACTTTATTTCCACTTTATCAACTCATTATCAACCACATAATTCTACTTTTCTTAAAAACCACACCACTCCCTTCCGTACCAATATTAGGGGGACCGAGGAAGTACTAAATAAGAGGCTGAAGACAAAAAAGTGACTCGATCCCAAAAATTCCAAAAAATGACTAACGTGTTGGGCACGTGCAGTTAATCAACAAACCTACCATTTCCAGATGAAGTCAACCAACGGTTTTTATCCAAAAAAAATCGGACGCATTAATATCATTGTCAAATGTGTAACTGAAAGTAAAAAATGAGGGCAATTTATGTTAGTAAACATCGTCAGCCATTTCCCGAAAAAAATTTGTGCTAGTTCCAGATTACGTTCTGGCCGATTGAAGAAGAGGGTCGTACTGGAGAGAAGGAACCTGTTGAAGTCACTGATCCCCTAATCTCAGGTGTGAACTGGTAAAGTATGTTATGATTCGTTGTTGTTTTGATCAGTATTGATAGTGACGACCATGAGGTAAAGACTTTGAGCATGTAAACTACTGAATGTTGGGTTGATAAATGTCTATTGTTTAGATGCATGGTGGTAATTTGTGAAGTGTATGGTCGTGCAACAGTATGTGATGAGAACGATTCCCAGAAAGTTGGTCACGACGCGGACTTGCAGCAGTCACTGAGAAGGCGAATGCGCAACTTATCGTACAAGTACGTGCGATCCGTGTTTAGTGACTGCTATGGCATTAGGTGGGTGGTTTAGTGACTTGGAGTTGTTTTGGTTTTAATAGTACAATTGGATTACATGTAGTAACCATTCTTAGTGACTTACGTTTAAATGTCTTCGGGGTAAGTGACTGGATTGACGTGTGTATTTAGGAAGCGATCACGTAGAGGTGGGATGTAGTCACTTTGGTGACTACATCCATCATCAATGCGAGTGAAGTATGTATGTTAGTGATTGCGTTATTATTTGACATAGAATTTGGGCATGGTGGTTAGAGTCGTTAGTGACTGATGGTCTGGTAGTTTGATTTGGTCAGTGACTATTTTGTTGCATATCGGTAGTATGTGGTCACTGTTTGTGGTGCGCGCAATCACGTTGTTTGTTTATGCATATTGAGTGTGAATACGTTGTTATTGATAGTGACTGGTTTGTTAGTAAGTGAGGTGTTGAACATTGTTTTGGGAAGATGCTAATAGTATAGTGTGTTGTGCATTACATTCGGCTAAACTCGTTTTAGAAGTGACAGGTAATATGTCAACACCTACAAATTAGGCTTGGAAATCATAGGTTCTAGTGACATAGACGTGGTGAGTGTCCGTGTTCAGGTCAATATTTGTCGTGGATTCATTATGTGGTGTGTGCATAGTGACATGTGGTACACGTGACGATGACAGTGATAATGTAGACATGTATGGCACATTCACAATTGTTAAACTCTGTTTAGTAGTGAATGGTTCATTGAAACACGATGTTGTTATTTAAAACATTTCGTTGTTCAAACTTTTAAAATCACAGGAATGGAACACATTATAGTGACAATTTTGTGTGATGGTAGATGGACTTCGGATAATAAATTCATGGCAAAGACTTCACACGAAATGCTAGTTGCAATTGATGCATCATACAATGATTTGTTGTGTGAGGTGCGCTCCGTTATAGGGGTTTCTGAGGCCGTGGAAATAACCTGCATAGCGTATCTGATAGACAAAGCATTTCCCCCAACTAAGGTGGAAAGTGACTAGAGTTTGAGGTTTTATTTGAATATAAAGTGTAGAGATAAATTAGATTTTAGTGCATATCCGTTATGTGTCCAAACGAGGAAGGAAAGAAGCGGTGGGGAGACGGTTTTGGATTCCCAAGCGGAAGAAACAAACAGGGAAGTGCTTAGTGAATTTGATTTGAATGCTCAAGGTAAGGAGCTGTATCCTTCAATGGAATTAAAAAATGGAGAAGGAAGATGTATTAGTGATGGAATATATGACGATTCAAATGAAGGCAATAGATCATTGCTTTCATGGATTGCAGATGGTGGTGAAATAAATGTAGATGGAATGGACAGTACGTTAAGATTGAACGGGATTTATCCAACAAAGGAACATTTGAAGGAAACTCTGCAGTTGTATGCACTGTACAACAAGTTTCAGTTTAAAACGAGGACATCTACTCCAGAAGTATTGCATGTTGTATGTGTTGAGGAGTCTTGTAAGTGGGCTGTACGAGGCGTGCGAATATTGGGTAGTCAATGTTTTGAAGTCCGCAGGTATGTTTCTGTTACTATATTTTGCATAAGATTAAGTAGTTAATGTGACTTAGCATTTACAGTTGTTTTAAAACTTAATGACTTCAGGTTTGATTCAGTGCATAGCTGCTCAATTGACTGTCGAATGAGCGGAAACAGGCAAGCTAGCGCGACAATAATAGGGAAATTGATTAAGCACTGGTACATGGATGCTTCGAGAAAGCCATATCCTCCAAAATCAATTATTTCAGACTTGAATAGAGTCTTTGGCTTAAATTTGAGCTATAAGAAAGCATGGAGGGGCAAAGAGAAAGCACTTATATCACTAGCAGGGACCGATAGTGAGTCATATAAGAAGTTGCCAATGCTTTGTTATTTGATGGACAAGACAAATCCAAGATCACTGATTTCGTTAGATACTGACGAAAATGGTCACTTTAAAAGAATGTTCATGTCACTGGGAGCGTGCCGAGAAGGTTGGGCAGCGTGTAGGCCAGTCATTAGTGTGGATGGTGCATACCTAAAAGCTAAATTCCGTGGGACTGTACTGTCTGCTTGTGCAATGGATGCTAATAGGCAAATATTCCCACTTGCATTTGGATTTTGCGATAGTGAAAACAAAGAAGCATGGTTGTGGTTTTTTACGAAATTGAGAGAGGCCATAGGTGAGAGAGAGGATATGTGCATTGTGTCTCATAGAAATGAAGAACTCATAAAAGGTGTGAAGGAAATATATCTAGGTGTAAATCATGGCCATTGTGTTCAACATATACTTGGAAATATTATTTCCAAGTTTGGTGGGGGAAAAGACCGGGTGACTAGGTTCTTTAATGCAGCGGTCAGAGCTGCAACAGACCGTAAGATGGAGTATTTTATGAGATTACTTGATGTTGCAGATCATAGGATACGACATTACCTGGCAGAAATTGGACTTGAAAAGTGGGCACGTTGCAAGATTAAAAGACATAGGTACTCCATAGTGACGTCGAACAATGCAGAGACATTAAATTCAGTGGATGGAACTGCGAGAGAGTACCCCATAGCCATGTTGGTTGAATTTCTGAGAACCAAAATGCAAGTTTGGTTCCATGATAGAAGTAAAGCAGCGCGAGAACACAAGGGAAAGTTGTCTGCAGCTGCGGAAGAAGTTCTTGGAAATTTGTTAAGTGATTCAGCGGGAATGATAGTGAGTGTGTTAATTATTTTTAGTTTTGTCAATAATGAGCACAATTTGTGTTTTTGTTCACTAATTTTTTTACTTGTGCAGGGATTGAACATGTAGAGATAACGTAGATGAGTATGGATGGAAATGTATGTTTCTTGTCACTAATTTGTTGTTTAAATTATTTCAGGTTAGGCCAAGCACAACGTTTACGTTTGAGGTTATTGACAAAAACTGCCGAGCATGTGTGGTAAATCTAGAGACACGGAGTTGTAGTTATAAGGACTTTGAATTGGAAGACTTTGTGTGTGTCCATGCAGTAGCCGCAATTCGATTTAGGGGCGGGATATCTTGTTATGACTTCATTTCAAAATATTACAGCACTAATGCATGGGTGGAAGCATATCGTGGGCAATACATCTGTTGGGTTCAATCTCGCATTACGATGTTCCTGCGGAAATTCGGAACTTCATTGTGAAACCACCAATCTTAGACAAGCGACCTGCTGGTAGGCAAAAAATAAAAGAATCCCTTCGATTGGTGAGTTTTCCAAAAAAACAAAAATATGGGAGATGTAGACAATATGGGCATAACCAGAAGACTTGCAACAATCCGATCCCGAGGCATATGGTATAAGATGTTTAGGACTAGGTGTGTTGGTCATCTTGTAAACTCCAACATTTATATGTAGCAGTAACTATGAGTGTAGTCATTTAGTGACTACTTGATTTTGTTAGAGTTCCCCATCCGGAGGACCGGGTTACCGAGGGGTCGTGGATGAGGGGGAGGCATAATATTCTCTCCGACATGAGGTTGATGGGGAACCAAAGTGCCGAAGGCACCCGGGTTCTGGGTGAGCGTCTGGATGAAGGCGGAGAGCGCCGATTGCACGTCGATTGTGATGACCGGAGGGCTAATTTGATTCTCGCTCCGGTCCTTTTTCTTGGCCTCGATGCCGAGGCGGGCATCGGGGGCATTTTGTTGAATCTGCTGGCGTAGTTCGACAGCCGTCTGGTCCAACCCGGCGACGCCCCCCGCCCCCGGGAGCCCTGTTGGAGGCTTCGGGCACGTCGACTTCGCCGAGGGCCAGGTTCCTGTCCTCTACATTCTTGGAGTTGGCACGAGTTGTTCTCACCATTTTAGCTGGGTGTCTTGTGTTTGGCCGAGGGGGAGGGTTTCTTACTTGATCGTTCGACCTCTCAACGAGAGCATCAAATGATGGATAGTGTACCTGAGGGTAGTTTATCCGAGGGGTTATTGCGGAGAATAACTAGAGAGAAGTCAGAGCAAGTAAGTAGAGAGAGAGAGAGTATATTAGAAAGTATTCAGCGTATTTGCTTCTTGTGTCCTGGTTACAAATATGGAAATGAGGTGCTATTTATAGTAGTAATAAATGCCAGACAGGGACACGTGTCGAGCACCCATTGGCTGAGGGGTCACCTCAACTGGTTGGCGCTGGCAACCGCATGTGACCGCATTTAATGCGGTTGTTGGATGTGACGTCGTACAGGGTACGGTGATCTATACGCATGTGGAGCGGATATTATGTCGGGAAAGGTGCCGTCGGGTGTAGATGACTAGCCGAGGGCTCTGAGTACCGGGGACCCCTTTAGTGCCGAGGGCTACTGATTTTCGCCGTTCTTTCTAGTAACTTTGTTTTCCTGTTTTGACCTTCCTGTGAGAATCAGAGCCTTCGGCCAGGGGGCCGAAGGCATCCCTGGTGCGCATTGTGGGCTGTTTGGTACTCTGGGCGCCGTGATCTGGGCCTATTGTGCTTCCTGGGCCTATTGGGCCTTTATTGGCGTAGTAGGAGTCTGTGGACCGGGGGTTCCCGGGCCATATACTCCATCAGGGGTATTGCTATCTTTGAAAAGTTATTGTAGTGTTATTACTATTATTATTAATCGAATATATTTGATTTGTATTCGAATAGAATAGGCTGATATTCTTATTTGTATTTAATAACAACTTGAATCAAATTTAATATTCTTATTTGTACTTGCATTTGAATTTTCCGAATTCGAATCGTCTTATACGAATTCGAATTGAGTACAAATTATTTGATTCGTTTATAACCCGATTCTACACCCCGTTATACCGTACACAATGTACGCTCAAATATTTTATATTAAAAGAAATGAGTATAGAATTTAAAAGAAATGGGGTATTGGTATTAAATCAACTTATTCATTCAACTAAATTATGAGTGCATTATCATCAAAATATTTATTGTGCTAATATTACAATAATTCAAAATCAATACTCATTTCTTTTAAAAGGTATACTCATTTCTTTTAATATGGAGTATAAAATAACATTGTACTGTGTGCACGCTAGAACCGGATGTGAGGTATATTATATTTTGACATTGTGGTAGTGTCAAGTGTGATGGTGTCAATCGGTAATTTTGGTCGTTAGGATGTGTTTACTTGGATTGAAATTTGTTGGTCTAGTCTGATCTGTTTGAATATGTCTGGTAAATATCTGATTTCTGCGTATTTTATAACCATGGAAGTCTGGTCTGATCGATCTGCTCTGTTTAAGTCTTGATATATCCTTAGACCTTAGAGGTGAGCGGATGGCAATGAACAATGATGAAATGTTGGCCAGGCAACGATAACCTGTTTTTGAAGTAGAAATTTGTCACCAAGACAACCAATAAAGTTAGCAGCAGAGGATGGCGAGGAGGATCAACTATTGTGGCAGTCTGCGGTGGCGGTGGCGGTGGGGCGGTAAATGTTGCCACCGCCAGGTCAATGTATTGATTTATAAATCTGACATTGTGGACTCATGAAATGTGTAAATGTAGTGGATAAGACACTCGGTCACGGCAAATACTTTTTTTCAACGATAAAAAGAAAAGCAAAATAACCCATTTTCCACAACCCCACCCCTGCTTTTCTCTCTGTTTTTCTTTTCTTTTTCCTTAAATAAATTAAAAAAAAGTGCAATCAAACTCCTCCTATCTCTCTCCTCTGCTAAACTCTCTCTCAAGGATCCGCCGTCTTCTCTCTAAAATTTCATCGAACTACTGCAATTCCAGGCCGTGTTTCTTTCTGCAGAAATTCATGAAAAAAAGCTTAGGGAAAGGAGACTGAAGAGCTCAAGAGAAGACAGAAGATGGGGAAGTATATGCGGAAGTCAAAGAACGCGAGCGATGTGGCTCTCCTGGACCTCAGCCACACACAATCCTCTCTCGGTGTCCGTACCCGGGCCAAAACCCTAGCTATCCAGCGCTTGGAGCGGACGACGGAGGCTGTGGCGGGCGGTTCTTCCACCGTCTGTGCTGATTGTGGGTCCTACATGCAGCTCCGAAACCGCCGGCTGCAGAAACCCCCAATTGGCCCCTACTCGCGCACTCATAAGCCTTCTCAGCAAAATTCGTGCCCTAGCTCGAAGCCGGCCCAAAACCAGGACCAGAGTCCGAGAGCTAGCTCCAGGCTAAGGCAGGCCTCGTCTTCGAATACCAGCTCCGTGAATAAGGGGGGTGGATATTTCGACGGGCTGGAAAAGGAGGATATCAATTTGCCGGAAAGTAACGGCGCAGTCGAAGAAAATGATAACAAAGGGGACAATTTTGGCATTGAGGCGTCATTCGGGGAGAATTTGCACGAATTCGAAGGTAGAGAGAGGTGGGATTCTGTCTCTCTCAATTTATCTAGGTTTTCTTGTTTTTGTATTTCTAAAGAATTTGGGACTTTCTCCGCTTTTTTATTTCAAAAGTTTCTTCGCCACTTTATCTGTTCATTTCTGAGCCATAAAATTTCAATCGTATCTTTCTTCTTCTTCCTGGTTTAATGTTGCTGCTCTTTTTATACTTTAGTATTGTGTTTCCCTGAAAAGATGTGAACTTTAGCTGTTTGCCCCCCTTGATTGATCTACCAGTTCTTGTTCCAGAGTGAAATTAGTTTTCTCTCTCCACATTCTTGACTAAATTACTCACAATTAATGATTGGAAAAAAGAACCTGATTGTTTTTAGAGGAATTCTATTAAAAACTCATATATGAGGTGCAAAATTCTAGGTATCTCTGCTGGATCCAGTTGTATGTGTTTGTAGTTGAATTCAGTTAAGAACAACTAGGTTCTTTTTTCCAATAATTGATTGTGAGTTCTATTCTTTAGAGAAAGAGTGGACAGGAAAATAAAACCAAATTCGTTTTACTATATTCCTTCCAACTGTTTCAGGTATAAGTAACATTTGGGTTTCGTGCTTTCTTTCATGGTTATAGAAGTCGCAGCCTTTTTCTTCATTAAATTACTCTTCTTCTCCGATCAGCCTACTGCCTACAGCTCCATCATAAATATGTATATATATACGGAGTATATGCTTAAATATATAAATATATATCTAAAAGTGAACATGTTTGCTCCATGAAGCTCAGTGTCCTGGGGCATGCATATTTGCAAATAACTTGTTTTTTATTTTCTTTTATATGGTACTCTATGGGCTCGTTTGGATTTTGGCATTTCAACCTCCTACCCGCTGCAATTTGCAGCGTTTCAAGTTTTATTTGAGTGGCGGTTTTGGCCGAAACGCCACTAGCCAAACTTACACTATGAGCCCATTTGGTAAAACTGAAATTGATTGAAAAAGTTCTGGCTGAATTGGCTGGATCTTCTATATTAAGAAAAAATGTTATTAAAAATACATTCTAATAATAAAATAAAGAAAAAAAATATATGAAATAGCTGAAATCGTCTTTTGCGGTAACTTCAGTCAATCCAGCTAGAAAAGTAACTCCAAGTCTCCAACCTTACTTATTTTGATTATTACAACATTTCGCGCTTCAAATCGAAAGTTACATGTTTAATGAAAAAGGAAAACGGGGTCACTAAATGCTCTATATTTTCAACATGTGGGACTTGTATGAGGGTATTTTTCCATTGAAAGGAGTGGTTGTTACAGCTTTTGCAATAGAGGTTACTACTGACCAGTCTAAACCTCTAAAGTAGATACATCAATGGGGTTCTTTTATTGTTAGAGTATAGGAGATGATAGCATTTAAGAGCTTTGTGCTTTGAGCCTTTTTTTACTTAATCTGTGAAATAACCTGAAGGCCATACATCATAGTGTTTCCCCATTTTGGGTGGGATGGGGGGTAGTGCTAGTCTTCCACTTTTTGCAGTATAGCTGGTAAGAACCTTCCTCTTTGAGCATTACGAATGTAGTCTTTAGTGTTTACTCTTTAGGCTTATACTTTGTCACAGTATGGAGCTTCAAGCATGGATATGCCAATTTTCATTTTTTTGGATGGCTAACTTGAAAAAATTAAACAATATTTTACCTCCTCATTCTAGAAAATCCATTTTTTCTCCATCAGCATATATTCAATTTTCCATAAAAAGGGTTAAATTTTCAGCAGGTCTACATTCTCTTATTTCTCTCTTTTGGCACCACTCTTTATTTTCTCCAACTTGTTTTATATTCTTATACTTTCTTTTTTTGGTAATATATTGGTCATACCGTCTCTTATATCCAAGCGACTGCTCTCGTTTCTCGGTGCATTATTATTACTATTACTAAATATATTAATACTTATTATTATTTTCTATACAAAGTATGTTAAAGATTAGATTTGTAAGAAACATTCTCACTCTCGTATTATCTAAATATTTGGAATATTTTATATCTTTATTATATGTCAGTAATGTTCTTTCTTTCATACAAAATCTGTTGATTATACAGTGTATGTCAATTTCTCAGTTACAATTACACTTTTTAGATGTTCTGTTTTGTGGTAGGTTGAATGTTGTAGGTAATCAATATGATGATGTGTAACCTATTTGCTTTCTGCACTCGTAGATGTGGAAAGTGTTATAGGCTTTGCTGGTTATTGGTCTGGTGCTTGATACATCATACATGTCGTAGTATGAAATACGGAGTATTTAACTACCTACACCTTTACTCTTTAGAGTACTACTTACCAACCCCAACACCCTAACCTCCACCCCACACAAAATAAGTTTGCCAGACTCTCCGCACAAGTTAAAAGAAGCACAGTATGTGGTCCTTGATGCAGCTGTGATGCACAAAGTTCACTGTTGTTTTCATGCAATGTAAAACAGAAATGGGTATTGCTAATTTGCCATGGCCATGTCTAAATTTATGCATCTGTGTGTGTCTGGGGGGGGGTCAATATGTATGCCTTTGAATGGTCTTGTATTTGAAACACCAATGTTTGTTCAATTCAACCGTCTTTTGTTGCAGGACGACTAGGGAGAGCACACCTTGCAGTTTCATACGGGATCCAGATGCTATCCAAACACCCCCTGGTTCCAGTACAAGGCGGCGGCCTACCGACACGAGCCAAGTCCAAAGCAGAATACAAAATTCACTGCTAAGCCACATCCCACCAACAAATGAAGTGGATGAGTTCTTCTCTGATGCTGAAATCCAGCAACAAAGACAATTCATTGAAAAGTAAGATTTATTAATGTTACTGTTATTATTAATTGCTCTATTATTTTCATGATTTAAGGACAAATATATTACTAAAACGAAAGTTGTAGACATCATTATTGTTAATACTACTATATTACTTTTATTATTAATATAATTGTTATTGATTTAGTAGTAATAATAACAACAGTTGTTAGAAGTAAAAAGTTTTGTTGGCACTGGATACCTTGCAGGTACAACTATGATCCAGTGAATGATAAGCCTCTTCCCGGACGTTATGAATGGGAAACAGTGAATCCTTAGACATGTATCGCAGGGGGTTCCATCAGGACTAATCCTGCATTTTTCTGGCTTGTCTCAGGCTTAGAAGATGGAAAACTGCAGGTGGCTTTGTTTAATTTTATGTAAGAATTCTAGTTGGGTAGCTAGGTAGTTTAGAATGTAGAAGAGTCATGATCTGTAACATAACAGGGCTCAAAACTGACAAAGCAGCAGTTAATACTAGAAGGAACCTTTGTCTAACAGATCATACAGGTAACGAGAGGGGAAAGGGTTAATGGGTAATTGTAGACCTAGTTGTAGAGTTAGCTTTTGCATTTGGGCTCTCTCAGTGCCAATTAGTACAGAAGTTAACTAATCCCTGTTTTTTTCCTTTTTCATGTAATTCCTCCTTTTTTGTTTCTCTTTATACTGTCCATAGTGTGTACTGATGGAACTTCGAAGAATTCAGAATAAATGAAACCCATTTACCCTCATCTCTCTGAGTTAAAGTGAATAGTTAGATTTTAGTAAGTTTCTCTGTATGTGATTGAAATATTGATGGACTCGGGCCCGGTCGGGCCGTTGGTTTGTATGACATGGGCCCGGGACTGGCCTGAGGGTTGGACGGGTCCGGTTCGGGCCGGGCCACCCGCCCGGGTCACGGGTCGGGTCCGGTTCGGGCCGGGCCGGTTAAAGTTTTTTTTATATATAATTTATATTTTATAGTTTATAGTTTTATACGAGTATTAAAAACAAACTTTAAGTGCATTTATTTGAAATGAAATAGGAAATACATTTGAAAATTAAAACAAACTTTAAAAGACAAACATTTTGAAAATTATAATCAATCGGAACTTCCCGCACCTCCCGATCCTTTGGCTTTGTCACATGACTTCATATGCTTGATTGCCATCCCGTATCCGCCTGAAACCCCCATGTTACTTTTTTTCTCGCACCATTTGCAAATTGCGAACCACATCCCGGTCTTCGGGTCCTTCTGCTTATCAAAATTATACCGTATAATGGCATCTTGATTTTCCATCTTAACTTCTTAAGTATAAACTATAAAGTAGATATATAAATAATAAATATAATATATTGGAGAATAAGAGAATTAGAGAGTAGAGAGTTAAGAATAGGATTTAGGAAGAATTGGAGAAGAGATATGAAAAAATGTTTTTTTACCCCCACCCCCACCACCCAACCCTCCGGACCCCCCTGCACCCCACCCAACGGCTATATAGCTGTTTGGGTTGTCCCCAGCCCACCCCCAACGACTAGTACCAATTTATTAATTTTTTTTATTTAAAAAAATTAGACCGTTAGACCCGGACCCGGGCCCGACCCGGCCGGGCCGTGTCAGATTTTTCCGGAACCGTGCCCGCCCCGCCCATTCCCACCGGTTCGGGTCCACACCCGGTCCCGGACCGCCCGACCGGGCCGGTCCCGGGCCCGCACAGTACCGGGCCGGGCCGGGTCACGGGCCGGGTGGCCCGAACTGAATCCAACACTAGATTGAAAGGAGAGATGGCAAATTTTCCTTAGCCCCAATTTGATGATGCTGTTGCGGCCCTGCCCTTATGCTGTTTTGGTGAGAGGGCGTTCTAGAAATATTATGGAGTCCTATATGACCTCCTCTATAGAGTTATATGTTACATAATCATAATCTTTCATTTTCAAAATAAGGTCCACCCACCACTTTAAAC
Organism: Cuscuta europaea; assembly: GCA_945859875.1. NCBI lineage: Eukaryota > Viridiplantae > Streptophyta > Magnoliopsida > Solanales > Convolvulaceae > Cuscuta > Cuscuta europaea. Next base: position 2,382,159 of record CAMAPE010000038.1, on the reverse strand, counting down.
TTCACTATAAAAAGGAATGGCTATTACGATGACATGTTGAAAAAATTGGGTGTACCGGTGGACGTACTCAACCGATAGCGAGGGAGTGTCACAAGGGTTAGGTCTCGAGTTCGAATCCCAGCAACTGCGATGAAAGGTTACTAAAAAATGCATAAGGGCCTATGCAAGTACCGGGGACGGAGTCCCACACTCTATCTGTCATATTGTGATTATAATCTACTACGTAATTTACATCTTCCCAACGTACCATCCGGTCGGTGTTGGGGACCCTCAGGGATGAGGTGTTATCTTTTTTTTTTTTGAAAAAATTAGGTGTATACAAAAAGTGTACAATTTTTAGGTATTCATCTTTACACGAACACATCTTTACGTTTAGAAAAAGTCATCAATTGTTTGTGTTCATAAGTGTGCATATAAAAAAATGTACATTTTTTATACATCAAGAACCGCTCTAACATATTGAACCGCTCTAACATATTTGCCTGTAAGACTGTGTTGCGAGTTTCCTAACATTTTTGTCACATATTCTGTGAAAGAAATGGACCTGTATGGTGGGCCTGCCACGCTTGTTTGGTGGTGGGTATTTGCCGGAAAAATCTTTGGCATTCACTGTGATCTGACTCTGTACCTTGTTTTTTCTGGCAACAATGTTTTGGCTGATTTGATGACATTGAAAACTGCTTGAAACTTTGAGAGTTCGTACAACCACATTTGGGATTTGTTTTTTGCTAATTGCTATGAGTAAAGTTGGTTTTCATTTCACACCATGCCGAATAATATACGGAGTACATTTGTCAAAAAGCTTATTTCAAATGTCAAAAGTTCCTCTAATAAAAAAAGAAAAAAAAAACATTTTTTGTCTCGTGACTATTATACCACTTCCACATTTAATCTCTTACTTTCAAATTGTCCATATTTAATCCGTGATCATTATCCTCTCACCATCCCTCGTCCTTCTGGCCAAAATTCTGGCAAATTTAGTCCACTTATCGGCCTCAGAATCAGTCTTTGCATTGAATTTTTTATAGGGTTGGGTTTTTCATATCAGTCTTTGCATTAAATTTGGTTTTTCATACCTAAAATCTGCATTAAATTTGACGGAATTTTGGCCAGAAGGACGAGAGGTGGTGAGGGGATAATGGTCACGGACTAAATGTGGACAATCTCAAAGTAAAAGACTAAATGTGAAAGTGATATAATAGTCACGGGACCAAAAATGAATTTTTTTCATAAAAAACAGTCAGTAATTGATTTTTGCTAATTGTGCCTGTGTTGATGAATATCTTTCATTATTTTCATCCTGATTTATAAAAGTACATTTTCAATAACAAAAATTAGGAGCCCACTTGGTATTTTTATTAGGCTTATTATTTTTATCAGAAAACTTTTTTACGGAAATTTTGATTTTATGCATTAAGTTATGTAATTCTCAAAATAAATACTTCTGTACTACCTTCGCCCCACTATTTTGGGACAAAGGGGTGTGGCACAACTTTTAAGAAAGTGGAATTCTATGGTTGATATTGAATTGATAAAGTGTGAATAGAGTAAGAATGAATCGTAACCAACCAAATATTACCAAATATAGTATGAGACAAAATTACTGGGTCGAACGAAAATAGTAATACAAGACAAAATTATGAGGATGGAGGGAGTAATTATTTAGTTAGTTCTCTAGTAATTGAAGTTTCGTAATGAAACTAACTTTTTCATGTGACTTGTCTTTAGTTTGTTAATAAATAAATTTTAAATATGATGTTTTTATAATTCTTCAAAGTCAATCGATAGAGTATTAACTCTTAGAGAGAAGGGAGAGTTAGAAAGAAGTGATATACATTAATGAATTTTCAACCCTTTACATGGCGCCCAAGGGAGTATTTATAATGAAAATATGGGTTGGGTTCTCAAGTCTCGGACTTAGAAGGCCCATTACAATATAAAGCCTCTATTGGGCTTAGTACATTCGGATATATAAGTCAAGACTGGAAGTCTAGCTCTGTGTGCTCTCTGTGGCCGACGGAGTTCTGGCCGATGGAGGTCTTGCCGACGGACGTCTGGCAGATGGAGACGCTCGGCCGATGGGGACATGGCCGCTGGAGACACGGCCGATGGGGACGCTCGGCCGCTGGAGACACGGTCGATGGAGACCCGACCGACGGGGCACCCCGGTTTTCTTGGCTTCTGGACCATATTCGGAGTTGATGTCTATCTGGCCGATGAAGGGTCATCTGACTGACGGAGGACCCACTGGGCGACAACTGAGCTTCCTCTTAATCTATTGAGTATGTGAGTCACGGGGTCAAGACCCATATACTTCATCATCAATCATTGGATCTTTTAATCCATAATTTCATGTTCAGTAGATTCAATCGATTAAAACAGTTTCAATCTTACTATAAATTTATGGGCTTCAAATGAGAGACTTAGAACATCTCAGTGTAAGTTCTCGCATGCAGTGTCAGACCTAGAATATTTTTCAAATGGTGAGGGGGGTATTGAATTGACACGGGTCGGATCGGTCAAGGTCAGGTTTTTGGACCGTTTGGACAGTTCTAAACACAACATTAACCTTCGCTTTTTTAGGAAAAACTCAGAATCAAGACAATAGCCCTCGTTTATAGCTTTGTATACAATAATTGTACAAGAATCATATTATTCTTACATAGTTCAAGGACTTGTTTAGTTCAAAGGAGGGGAGGGAAGGGGAGAGTCAAGGAGGGAAAGGAAGAGAAGGGGAAGGAAGGGTTTTAATAAAAAATTGTGTTTGGTTGGAGGAAATAGGAGGAAAGGTTTAATGAAAATATTTTCGTAATTTACTTTTATTTGATAACTTACTTAAAAAAATAGATACATGTCTAACTATTGTAAATATTACTCCTATGGTCATGAGTCGTAATTTTATTTTATTTGATATTTTACTTTTTTAATTTTAAAATTTTTCATTTTTCAGTTTGGAATTTTTAATTTTTTATTTTTATTTTTTAAATATTTTTATTTTGGGAAAACTGTCAAATTGGTCCTTCTACTATACAAAAAAAAAGTCAATTAGGTCCTCGTACTTTAAATTCGGTCAATTGAACCCTCCACCTAATAAAAAGCAGTCAATTGAGCAGTTCAACCGGTAAGGAACAAGTCTTCCGGTTAACCTGCCTACGGAACAAGTCTTCCGGTTAACCAATTTGACAGTTTTTAAAATTTATAATTTATAATTTTTCATTTTTTTAATTTTTAAAATTTTTAGTTTTTTATTTTTTAATTTTTTTAATCTTTAATTTTTTTTTTAAGTTTTCAAAACTTTTTGTTTTTACCTTTTTATATTATAACGTTTTGTTCATTCACGTACGAAATGAATAGTTTGTGGTTATCAACACGTGTCCTCCGAAATACCTCAATTTGGGGGTTTAGAATGGAAGGAAGTGAAGGATTTTGAAAATCTTCCACTTTTCTCCCCTTCCCCCTATTTCATTCTACCAAACACACACAAATCCCCCACTTTCCTCCCATCCCCTCCGAAACCCTCCAACCAAACATGGCCTAATGGATTCCGATTCTAAACTCAATCTGTGCCCTATCATACACGTCGCAAAATTAAATTTATACTCCCTCCGTCCCCCTAAAAGGTTCCCGTGAACGGTTTACGATGCTTGACTGACGATAAAACAACTTAATCCATGTTCACACTATGATTATTTTTAGTAAATAAAATTAACATATTCAGAAACTACATTAAAATCGATACAAAATCTGATAAAAAATGTAAATTTGGTAAAAAATTGATTTATAAAGTAAAAGATTAAAAATGATTTAAGTTGACCATGAGAATAGTGGACGGAGGGAGTACTTGTTTGAAATATAATACTTCAAGCTTGAAAAAAGGAGATGTGAATTATTATTACCACCGTTCCAAAAGAAAGTTCAATCCATGTTTAGTATTTATGTCATCAACACAAGTATATTTTAATATACGATTTTGTATATGGATATTATTACTTCCTCCGTCCGTAAAAGAATTGTCAAGTTTGATTGACACGTAGAATAATAAAGTAAAAACTGTGTGGTAGAGATTAATGCAGAGGGAAAAAGAAATAACATGAACCATAAATTGATCGATTAAAAGGGAAAGTGACAAAGTTTTTGGGACAACAAAAAAAGAAAAGTTGACAAAATTATAAGGAACAAGTATATTATAATACAAAAAACAATAGGTTTTAGGGTCTTTATCATGTATAGGCATAAATTTGGCTGTATATACTATTTTCATGGTAAAACGGGTTCGACGGGCATTTTAAAATGAACACCGTAATAATTTGTGATTTCGTGTAAAGCTATTACATCACGAAAAAAGTTGCATGGCTCTGTGACAAATTCAAGTCGAATTAGTTACTCCCTCTGTCCCATAATTAACTTCGGTTTTGACTGGGCACGAGGATTAAGATAGTGGGATTTGTGTGGTGGAGAGTTGTGCAGAGGAGAGAGAAATGTGTAAGAATGATTGTGAATCACATATTCTTTATCAAAAAGGGAAAGAGGAGATAAATTTGGGAGGGATAGAAAAGGAAAGAATGAAGATAATTTCGGGACGGAGGGAGTATTTTTTTTAATATTGTTAGTATTGGATTTTTCAATTCCATATTACTTTAGTTTAATTTCTAACAGTTAAAGTTCCAATTATTTATAATAGTTTAAATATTACGGAGTGTTATAGAAGAGTTAGCTTGATCATATCTTCAATAACTGAAACGGATATTTCATTTAGGACGAAGAGTGTAAAAAATAGTTTTAGAGTTGTTGATTATGAAGCAATAAAGCGATGATGCTTCTTTTCAACCCAATACTCCAGAAAAAATTGTTCGATTTATTAGAAAATACTTGAGATCAAAATGATGTTGCTTTAAACTAGATGTTAATTAATTAGTAATGCATTTATCATATTATTCAACGGCTTTTGATGTGGTGGCAAGATCTCATCAATCATATAAGTACTACTACAGTTTTTGGAACCCGGGGAGCGGTTACGCCATTCCGATCCCCCTAGGTCCCGGGAGCGGTTACGCCATTCCGATTCCCCTAGGTCCTCCACCACTCTCATGTAATGTTTAATGAAGATATAATTATCGAGTATGTTTTACTCTCTTGAATAAGGTCCCTGATATGATGGGGGAAGTTTATTGTTTTAATATATTTTTTTAATATATATATATATATATATATATATATATAATTAGCTCCTGCAGTTCACATACTTAAGCTCAAAGTTCTTCCCTTTCCTATTTGTGCCCTGCAAGCTCGTCGAGCTGGTTCCGCGATTCCGCCACTGTTAAGAGTTGTAGAGATATGAAAATATAAGCCGTGAGTGTAATTTACTTAAAAGTTGCTTATAAAGGAAATAAAAATCATGTTTGGGTGAATACAAGGAAAGACCCTTTTTCGAGGAGTTAAATTCCAATTCTTGTATTTGCAAGGGAAATGAATGTGGCAAATATATGTCTACAAAAATTATTAATAATAGTACCAATCTACCATGGTTTGGGACAGTTACGTTGTACCAACCTTTGAGCAAATCCTATATGTATTATGTATATAGGCACACCATTTTGTTTGTTTGGTGCACCGCACGTCGGGTAAGAAATACTTGTCAAAAGAAAGGGACTTTTCAAGAACATCGTCCTTGCATGACATTTGGATATGTTTCATGAAAATCACGGGTGGATCAAAAGATTTGTGAGAGCAGGAGCACCGATGTTTACTTTAAATGCTACTAGTGAAATTCCGGACTCGAAACAGAGGCATGTGCCCCCTAACCACCCCTTAAGTCCTCCAATGATGAACATGAATACGAAAATGAAAATATTCTAACATCTCTTTCTAACCATAATTTGATTAAATGACTAATCAAATTTGCCAAATATTAAATGGCAAATATTCTAATCAAATTTAAATGTTTAAATTTGACTAATCAAGTTTGGTCTTCGTATTCTAACGCTCGATGTTTAATATTCTCTTTCATAGTGTTTCCGCTTAATTACTACTTTCTCTTAATTACTACTTTCTCTGATTACTTTCTTAACCTCCATGAAAAATGAGGTGTCAAATACGAGGTATTAAAGAATTGGAGAATTTTGGGCCGCCTGAGTCTGTAAGAGTTGATGCTTCTCATGAGGGCCAACTACTACTTCTTGTTATTTTGGGGAGGCAAGCTCCCTCTACTTGCTATATGTTTTTCTTATCGTTTTATATTTTGGTCAGGATGCTATTTTGGTTGTGTTTCTGTTTTTTTCTTATTGGGAGATATTTGGAAATATAATATGGAAAATGGGCAAATAAGTCCACGTACTAACCAAAAAAGGTCAAATAAGTCCTTATATAGGAGGTTCTATCCGACCGTCTCCATTTGGGGCAGTTTCCGGTGGAATTTTTTGATGAATTTTTTTAAGAATCTTATTCATTAAGTCTAGTTTACTCATACCAAATTTCAGCTAACAATTCAATTGAGAAGGCATTCAAATAAATTCTTGAAGATAACTGCGCTTTTAACTGCGCAGTTATCTTCAAGAATTCATTTGAATGCCTTCCCGATTGAAGTTTTAGCTGAAATTTGGTATGAGTAAACTAGACTTAATGAATAATATTCTCAAAGAATTGCATCAAAAATTTCCACCGGGAACCGCCCCAAATGACGACGGTCGGACATTGCCTCCTATATAAGGGTTTATTTGACCTTTTTGGGTTAGTACGTGGGCTTATTTGCCCCTTTTTCATTTAAATATTTAAGGATAGTTCTTTTTATGGTTAGAATATTTGCCATTTAATATTTGGCCTTGGAATACGGATGATCGATTCTACTAAATCGGCATCCTAATCTCTTTGTATTTAAGCAGGCCGAATGGCTCAAAAATAAACACAAAAGCATTATCATCTTAAAACAGTTCTTCCAAGTTTGCATACCTACGTACGTAATACTAGCTTATCATGGTATCAAAGCTAGGTTAATCGGTTGGGATTTTACCGATCATCCGCAGGGATGCCGACGGAAGAAGATGTGTCTACATCTGCACCAAAAATTGATTATACTTTCCCATTTTTCTTGGGACCTCAAGATCGACCGGGTGATTTCATCACTCCGGTTCGCCTCACGCAAAAAAATATGAGGAATGGTCAAATGCTGTGGGTTTGGCTCTTCGAGCAAGACGAAAATGTGCTTTCGTCGACGGAACAATTACAGGGCCGAAACCTCCTTGCACCGAGGATGATTGGCTTACGCTTCAATCTATGATTGTTTCTTGGCTTTTGAACGTAATCTCATCGTACGTGAAACAAACTCTGTCAAACTATGAGGATCACCGGCTCCTCTTCGGCGTGGATGGTTTGATATGATACTCCTATCCACCACGCGAACCTCTCCTTCATATCCTTCCACAGTCACCAGAGGAGCCTCAACCGCCCATTTTACCTATCGAGTACATCGATCCATTCTCTCTTGAATTTACTGAACCTAGTGTAGTTTCACCGTCAATGCATGAGAACAATGCGTCACAGGCAGTTAGTCCTACTGCTGATTCAATTGTTGACCCCTCATCTTCCAGTACACTGGCGCACACACGACTTGTTCTCCACCAGCAGGCAGAAGTTGGCTTAGGGCGCAGTCAGCGTACACGCACTCCCTCGGTTCACCTCAAAGACTATGTCACGCACACCATCATTAAAAACAGTCCGTTCCCCGCTCTTTCCGGTTCGTCATCCTCTTCAGGTACGCGCCGTTCCCTATCACTCACTATATTACTTGTGATTCTTTTTCTTCGAAACATAAAACGTATTTGGCAGCTCTTAATTCTATTACAGAGCCCCGATCTTTTCATGAAGCTGTTAAACATGATGGATGGCGTGATGCCATGAGGGCCGAGATTCAAGCACTTGAAAATAATTCCACTTGTAGTCTTGTCCATTTGCCTCCCGGCAAACGTGCCTTAGGTTGCCGGTGGGTTTACAAAGTGAAGCACGGGTCTGACGGCACCGTTGAACGTCTCAAAGCTCACCTTGTTATTTTTGGAAATAGGCAGGTTGTTGGCCTTGATTATACAGAAACATTTGCTCCGGTTTCTAAAATGGTGATTGTGCGTGTTTTTCTTGCTATAGCTGCTATTAAACATTGGGAACTCCATCAGATGGATGTTCACAATGCCTTTCTACACGACGACTTACATGAGGAGGTCTATATGACTATACCCCCAGGCTATAAAACTAATGATTCTGGCCTAGTCTGTCGACTTCATAAATCCTTATATGGCCTTAAGCAGGCTCCGCGATGCTGGTTCGCAAAATTACTCAAGGCTCTCAAAAGTTATGGTTTTCTCCAGTCATATGCCGATTATTCCTTATTTACTCTAACTCGAGGGGCTGTCCAACTTAACGTTCTTGTCTATGTGGACGATCTTCTTATCTCTGGCAATGATGGAGCTGCTATTGCTACTTTTAAATCATATCTTAATGATTGTTTTCACATGAAAGATTTGGGTACTCTCAAGTATTTTTTGGGTATCGAGGTTGCTCGTAGCCCGACTGGAATTTTTCTTAACTAGAGAAAATATGCACTGGACATCATTACCGAAACAGGCCTTCTGGGGGCGAAGCCTGCTTCTTTTCCCATCGAGCAGCACCACACACTAGCAACAGCTTCTGGCAAGCCTCTTGATGATCCTGAATATTACCGTTGTCTTGTTGGATGACTTATTTACTTGGCTGTCACTCATCCCGATATCACCTATTCAGTCCACATTCTCTCTCAATTTATGCAACAACCCCTCAGTGATCATTGGCATGCTGCCCTGCGGGTTGTTCTGTAATACTTGAGATTTAATTTAAACGGATTAATAGTACTACTCATACCAACAAAATGCATCTCCTTTTAAAGGAGCTCATTAACCAAGAACTCCAAAGTTAAGCGTGCTTGCACGGGAGTAGTCTTGGGATGGGTGACCCCCTGGGAAATTTCTCAGGGCGCGCACGAGTGAGGACAAAGTGCGCGGAAAAGGCTAGTGGCGGTTTGTGAGGACAGTACTAGAGGTCTGGAGGGTGTGTTAGAGTAATTACCTCGGGTCCTACGGGTCGGGGTGTTACAAATGGTATCAGAGCAACCCTGCGACAGTGTGCTGATCCGTTGGATATTGGGCGGGCACTTAGCAGGGGAAAAGATTCTGTGATATGATTGAGATTGGTTTATGGGCGCAACGAGGACGTTGCGTTCCTAAGTGGGGGTGATTGTAATACTTGAGATTTAATTTAAACGGATTAATAGTACTACTCATACCAACAAGATGCATCTCCTTTTAAGGGAGCTCATTAACCAAGAACTCCAAAGTTAAGCGTGCTTGCACGGGAGTAGTCTTGGGATGAGTGACCCCCTGGGAAGTTTCTCAGGGCGCGTACTAGTGAGGACAAAGTGTGCGGAAAAGGCTAGTGGCGGTTTGTGAGGACAGTACTAGTGGTTCGAAGAGAGTTTGGAGTAACTACCTTGGGTCCTGGAGACCCGGGGTGTTACATGTTCGCTATCTAAAAGGTTCACCTGGCCAAGGGGTCCTTCGTCGTGCTGACAGTAATCTCTCTCTTACTGGTTGGTGCGACTCTGATTGGGCTGCTTGCCCGATTACTCGCAGATCCCTCTCTGGTTGGCTTTTTTTTCTTGGTCATTCACCCATCTCCCGGAAAACCAAGAAACAGTCTACTGTTGCTCGCTCTTCCGCTGAAGCTGAATACCGCTCTATGGCGGCGGTAACTTGTGAATTAAAATGGCTCAAAGCCCTCAGTCTATCCCACTCTATTGTGACATCAATCTGCTCTTCACATAGCTCAAAATCATGTGTTCCATGAGCGTACCAAACATATCGAAGTTGACTGTCATTTTGTCCGTGATGCTGTTCAAGATAAGATCATAGCTCCCAATTATGTCCCTACTACCATTCAACTCGCAGATATATTCACTAAAGCTCTTGGCAAGACACAATTTCAGACTCTCCTACAGAAGTTGGGCATTCGGAATCCCCATGCGCCAACTTGAGGGGGTATTGGGAGATATTTTGAAATATAATATTTAAGGATAGTTCTTTTTATGGTTAGAATATTTACCATTTAGTATTTGACCTTGTAATACGGATGACCGATTCTACTAAATCGGCATCCTAATCTCTTTGTATTTAAGCAGGCCGAATGGCTCAAAAATAAACACAGAAGCATTATCATCTGAAAACACTTCTTCCAAGTTTGCATACCTACTTACGTAATACTAGCTTATCATTTCTAGTCAAACTATTGAGTTTTGGTGGAGTGATGGAAAGTCATATTGCTTTCAAGAAAGTGTTTGACTATGAGTCTGGTTCGAGAGCTGGGGGTTGGGTGTGGACTTTTTGTCTTCTTGATACTTGCCTGAATTCTAATTTTTCAATATTAGCCATTTTCTTTCAAAAAAAGGATAGAGAATTTATTTTAGTTAAACTGTATTTGAGATTCAATTCATAACAAAAACATTTGATTGAATTGGTTGAATTTGCTGATATTAGTGAAACTATAGTTGGATTGATTGAATCTGCTGAATTAAGTAAAATTTATATTTATAACCTACAGAGTGTTATATTAATAAATTGAAGAGAAATGAGAAATTTCCCTAAAAATGTTCTGAAATTCCAAAATAGGACAATCATGTTTTTCCCTAAAAATGTTTCTGAAATTCCCGAAATATGAGTAATTACTGTCATATTTTTGACAATACCAGAGTTTAAACATGACTATATTTTCCAAAATTTGTAGTAATTACTCCTTTTAGGAAACAAAAATATGACAATCCTATTTTGAAATTTCAAAACGTTTTTACTTTTATTTCGGAATTTTTTCCAAGAAAAATATACTCCGTATGGAAAATAGCAAACTCGGGGGGAGACCGATCCCATGCCGAGGAGGCCATAGAGCTCCGAAAGAAGATAACAGAGTTGGGCGAACCTTTGGGCGGCCACCACAGACCTGGATGCGAAGCTTGGTGCCGCCAAGGCTGAAGGCGGGAAGGAGGCTGAGGAGGAGGCAAAGAAGGTTGTTGTTCTTGTTTCCCAGGCCGCCAATAAGGTGAAGGATGATGCCTTTGCTGATGCCCGAAGGACTGTTGTGGATGAGTTCCTTGTCGAGGGCTATAAGGGAGAGGAGCAGAAGGAGTGGTTGCATTGTCGGGGGGCGGATACAATCGATGACTAGGTGAATGGTGTAATACTTGAGATTTAATTTAAATGGATTAATAATACTACTCATACCAACAAGGTGTGTCTCCTTTTAAGGGAGGTCATTAGCCAAGAACTCCAAAGTTAAGCGTGCTTGCATGGGAGTAGTCTTGGGATGGGTGACCCCCTAGGAAGTTTCTCGGGGCGCGCACGAGTGAGGACAAAGTGTGCGGAAAAGGCTAGTGGTGGTTTGTGAGGACAGTACTAGAGGTCTGTCATAACTACCTCGGGGCCTACGGGGCCGAGGTGTTACAAAGGGCCCCGAACGCATGTGGCTAACAAAGAAAGGTGATGCCTGCTAGTCTGGGGTGATCTCTTCACCTAGAATCTCATCTACCGGAGGCTCGTAGATGCCATCACCAACTTCGAGTCGCAAACCTACAGATTGCCTCCACTCCAGCCGAATATCAGAATTACTCTTTTGGAGGGTGTCCCGATGCTGATGCTTGAGGACTATGAGTTGCTGTGGGAATGCGACGATGATAGTGCTGAGGAGGAGGATGTTACCTCCAAGCCCTTTCGTGGTACCAGTAGCCGTATATAGAGAGGAGATCAAACAGAGCTATTAAGTTAGAGAGAGTGAGAGCAATCATATTAATGGATTTCGAACCATTACATCTGCCCAAGGGCGGCTATTTATACTGTCACGCCCCGGACCCACCCGGACACATCAACAATCCACCGTACAGTACGAATAGTCAACCGCAGTTCAACACATCCATACTATACAAGGCGTTCTGAATATCATTCACGCATAGTACATCCATAAACAAACATGATGTAAAATATTCATTAAAGCAGCGCAAACATTAATACAAGTGTTCAAGCCACACTTGGAAAACTTAGACATACAAGCCCTCAAATTATTATTCAAAAAATATATATCCATGAGCATTATTCATATCAGTTTCAAAAAAGGAACGGAAGAAACACGAACCAAGTCTTCTTCCTTTGATCTCCCCGAACCAACGGGCGGTGGTAGCAACCTTCAAGTTCTACCTGAAACTGTGAGGTGGCCTCCCCAGTGAAGGGGAGGTCAGTACTTTGAAACATTTGAAAAAGTACAATGACAACTACATTGTATATAATCAATGTTTCAATTTCTAAGACCCTAAATCTAGGGTGATACTATATCATAGCACGTAACTCCTGGTTACCCAATTTAAAACCCACTTACCTTATATATAAGGTCAAGTAGTCGGCCCGTGGGCCCATGCTTATCCTATCACGTCTTTTCACCATGGTAGAGTCACACTTACCGATATCATTCCGTCGTGCTAGAGGCTGACTCTAGTCACTCCATTTCGTGCTAGAGGCTTCCTCTAGTCACTCTACATTATGCTAGAGGCTTCCTCTAGGCATTTCTCGTTGTGTTAGAGGCTTCCTCTACTCACTCTTCATTATGCTAGAGGCTGACTGTAGTCATCTTACGTTGTGCTAGAGGCTGACTCTAGTCACCTTCTCATATGTTAAAGGCTTCCTCTAAATCATATCATTAAGATTCCTCAGCAACTTCTATGCCTAGGATCACTTTATATTGAGTAGCCTTGGAGGCCTACTCCTAGCTTAACTTAGCATTCACACATTCCTACCTTAACGTATATCATAAGACTACTTAAGGTATATCTTTCACAATCCAAGCAATTAGGATTTATTCTATCATTTTTCATACTAACATTCCAACTAGTATTTCATTACTAGTCAAATAATCCTAGAACAACCAAGTTCTTAATTCATAGTCATGTTGCTCATCTCAATTGATTTTCTATTCCAAATATGATATAACCCCCAATATCAAAATATCACTTTTATCCATTCATGATTTCTTTACATGAAGTAAAAGTATATTTTATCACTATATTTCACAATTTATTTCATTATCATGCTATCATATTCATAATACACAATCATAGACAATTTCTTCTAAATTTGTATATCATGCTTCATTTACTCATGAAAATCACATTTAACACTTTATGTAATCTTATGAAATTAACTCACTAATTATAAGCAATATAGTCAGTCATCATCACCTCGAATGAGCTTTAAGAAGTTATACCCTTCTTGGTTGAACTCCGGTGAAACTCCGGTGAAACTCCGGCGAACTTCGACGATACTCCGACGACAGTTAGGAACACCTTAGTCAAGCTCCTAATAAGGTTTTATCATCACAAAACCCATATCAACACAAATAACCTCTAAAAGGTTATTTTCCGGCGAACCGGTCATTTGACTTCTAAGTCCGTTCTTAGACTTAGAACTACCTTCCAACCCCTTGTTCTACACTTCTAAACTTGGAAAGGAGATATTTTTCTTCTCTTAAATACTAGATGCCTTCAAAAAACCTAATTCTACAATAGTGATTTTGCTTTCCCTAGTTCCCTAGTCTCTATACCTTTTCTTTATTGAGATTGTTGTTGATGAGTTGATGCAGTTTCGCAGGAATATCTCCAAAGGAGATCAAATTGTCATCAGTCGATTTTCTCCTGCAATGAAGGGAATTGTGATGATGAATATCCAAAACCGAATCCCTCTCCAAAGAGCCGCTCCTGCCAGTACGATCTCTGCCTTGATTACCAGACCATTGACATTTTGACCCTCCCCAATGAGAAGCTGAATCCCATCCTTTACCCAGCCAGCAACCAGATTCCGCTGCCAAAGTTTGGCCGCCTAGCCAACGTCCCCTGCATCGTGTATCCCTTCTGATGACATATAGTGATCGCCTATCAATTCCCATGGTCGCCCAATAGCTAGGACGAAAGTGAATCGCACCATCGCTGGCCTTGCCGCATCTATGTGACGGTGGTCTCCATCGCCTCCAAACCTTATTTGGCATCACCATCTCATTTGTTGGCTATATATTAAAAGGTTGTAAGTTGTTAAAGTATTTGTCCCACACCGGAAAGCTATAAAACAATAAAACACTATATAAGGCTTTGGGCTACTTCTCTTATAAGGTTGACCTTTTAGGATGGAACCCTGTGTCTTAACATGGTATCAGAGACAGGTTATTAAGGGTACCAAGACCATCTAGTACCAAAGTTTATATGAACTTTCCTCAACACTTCTGATCACAAATTCACAATCAAACACTTCTTTTCTCATAACCGACATCTTCCTCCCAAACTCCATATAATACACTAACTCATCCCTATCAAACCTCATCAAACCCAAACATGAATTCTTCAATTGTAGCAAGATCATCTAGTAACAATGTTCAAAGGAATGTGTGTAACCCTTACACATGTATTCGGAGCATAGTAAGAAATTTATCTTAGGATGAGCAACTAGCTCATGGTAAGCTGATTTCGTCGCGGTTGAGAGCTCGAGATGACGTGCCTATCTATGGTCCTATAAGTTGTGTTCATCACAACACGTCTCTCTTTATGGAGCTAAGTTCGCGATGGGCTTGGTACTATGATATTGACAAGAAACAATGGGAAAAATGTAAGGCTCATGCAAATGTTGCGAAACTCGCATTCGAGTTTCCACCTAATGACTTCGACATCAATCCTGATATTCTTTTGCATCATATATTGTCTCACAAACGAAATAACTGCTGAACTTACTGGCGCTCGGATTTTCAAGTTTGTGCAAGTTCGTAGATGAATCCCTAGAAATGGTCCACAAGAGGTTGAGTTTGCCAATAAATGGATTGAGCGACAAGCACCCGCTATTGGGTTGTTGCAAATGAGTCCGGTTGTGGTGATAAGTGATGACAATAAATTGGTTAAGGTGAGGGACATTGCCAAGAAAGGAAGATTATATTTGGGCATGCAGTTACGATCTTGGCAACATCATTTATCGAACAAGAGACGGGGATGCACTACGCGGGTTACAAGATATATGATTCATCGAGGCCGATTGAAGCGCCAGACCATGACGGCATTTGCTACGTTTATGTTGTTGACTTAGACCAGATCAGCGGTTTACAACTACTTTAGCCGTGAGCGAGGCTCAAGATGTCTGAGGTCAAGGCGATGGCACTAGATCTATTGGAAGTAAACTGATTCGAAGATGTTCCAAGAATTACACAAAAAGATCAGGTCTATACTCGAATATTCACTTGAGCACACTTGCACAATAAAACCTGGGCATTAGTCTCTTAGATGTACCAATACAGTTCTTAACATGGTATCAGAGCCAATTCCGGTTGTAGTTTGACTGCTTGTTTAGCACCCATGATTACGGGTAGCTTGTTAAGGGTCTGTTTGGCCCATTTATACACCCCGATATTGTCGAGCCCGGTTCGGGCTGAGGGGGCGTGTTAAAGTATTTGTCCCACACCGGAAAGCTATAAAACAATAAAAAACTATATAAGGTTTTGGGCTAGTCCTCCTATAAGGTTGACCTTTTAGGATGGAACCCTGGGTCTTAACATAAGTAAATGAACATGTAGAAAACTTGCAAACTTTTGCATTATCATGTTTTTATGAGTTTCATGGGATCACTAACCATGGAAACACATGATGTATCAATTTTACAAATATATGAAAGTATTTTATTTCCTACCATAATTGTGAACTCGATAAAATGCAAAATGCATGTGTGTTTGTGTGTATATAGAGATGAGGGGACTTAGCGGTACAATTGTATGTACAATTTCAATGCACCTAAAACTATATAGGCAACAAAAGGTAGATTTTCGTTGCACAAAAGTCTCATGTGCAACAAAAATTTACAACACACAAAAATAGTATGGACTACAATTGATAATGTATTGTTGCACAAAGGATATATGTGCCACATAAAATTGTAACACACAAAAGTAATTATGGCTGCAACTAATAAAAATCAGTTGCACAAAGTTCATGTATACGCAACAAAAATCAATGATGCACAAACATTACTATCGGCAACAAATATTTGGTTCATCACATAAAGTATAATGAGCCACGATACTTAGGCAATGACCTTGTGACGGATTTGATTTTGTTGCACAATGAAATGGGCAACAAGTTAGCAACGTTTGGCAATGAAAACTCCCGTTGCACAAAATAATATTTCCTGTAGTGTCTTTGAAAATGTCAAGTTTTTCTCTAGAACTCCTATCAAATTAGCATTAGTGATGCATGTTGTCATTGGTGGTGGTGTCGGGAGGTGCCTTAGGCATCGACAAAGGCCTGCATATATTTTTACTATTATTATTTTAATTTGTTATGTTTGTTATATATATTTTTATATTTTTCTTTTTTATTTTTATTAATTTTATTAACATTCTGATGGATAGTGTACCCGGGGGGTAGCTTATCCGAGGGGTTATTGCGGAGAATAACTAGAGAGAAGTCAGAGCAAACAAGTAAGAGAGAGAGTGTATATTCGATATGTATTAAGCGTGGTTTACAATGGGGGAAAGGGGTGCTATTTATAGTGGTAATAAATGCTAGATAAGGACACATGTCAG
Organism: Cuscuta europaea; assembly: GCA_945859875.1. Lineage (NCBI taxonomy): Eukaryota > Viridiplantae > Streptophyta > Magnoliopsida > Solanales > Convolvulaceae > Cuscuta > Cuscuta europaea. The sequence goes on along the minus strand of CAMAPE010000038.1, from coordinate 2,365,500 downwards.
TTTTCTGGTGGTCGAGGGGTCACCTCGACCGGGGTGGCACTGGCACTCGCATGTGGCCGCATTAAATGCGGTGGTTGGATGTGACATTTGTACTTGGTACGGTGATCAAGGCGCATGTGAAGAGGATATTCTGTCGAGGTGGATACCTTCGGCTGAAGGGTGCTGGGCCGAAGGCTCTTCTAACCGAGGGCTCCTACCTGCCGAGGGTTGCAGGTGCTGAAGGCTTGGTTTTCAAGCCTTGTTCTCCTGTGATGCCTCTTCTAACCGAGGGCTCCTACCTGCCGAGGGCTACAGGTGCCGAAGGCTTGGTTTTCAAGCCTTGTTCTCCGGTGATGCCTCTTCTAACCGAGGGCTCCTACCTGCCGAGGGCTGCAGTTGCCGAAGGCTTGGTTTTCAAGCCTTATTCTCCTGTGATGTTTCTGAGCTCAATTCCGTCACTGGTAGCCTTCGGCCATAGGGCCGAAGGCACCCCTTTGCGTATTGTGGGCTGCTCAGAGCTCCATTTTGTTGGGCTTGGCCCGTTTGGGCCTGTTGGGCATGATTGTAGTAGAGGAAGTATGTGGGTCGGGGGTCCCTGGGCCATATACTCCATCAGGAGTCCCCCACTCCTTTTGCCGAAAGGTACTTGAGGGAAAAGGAGTAGCTGTGGTGATTTCCCCGAAGGCTTCCCTGTCCTGTTGGGTGCCTCATTTTCTCAATTCCCCCATATGTCGAGGGCTGAGAGCTTCCTGAAGGGAGTGTAAGTGTGTTGCTCGTATGTGTTTCTTTGTTGTAGTTTGTACAGTAATGAGAGATCTGCATTTGTGTGCTTTGCCGAGGGCATTTGTTGACTGAAGGCTTTGTGTGGCTGAAGGCATCATGTGGCCGAAGGCATTGTGTGGCCGGAGGCATCATGTGGCCGAAGGCATTCTGTAAGCCGAAAGCATCATGTCGAGGGGAGTAGATTGCCATTGTGATCTTGCCTCAGCCTGCTGTAGCTGAGAAATAGAAAATTTTTAACATTTGCGTGTTTTGCCGAGGGGAGTCCCCCAGTCCCCCACTCCTTTTGCCGAGAGTTTCTCGAGGGAAACAGGAGTAGAGTGATGCATGCCTTCAGCAGGAGCCGCCGAGGGGTGATGCCTTTTGCTCCACAATGGGGAGATGCCTCGTTAAAAACCTCATTAGGAAAAAACCCTGTAGGAAAAAATCCTAATGAGGGAAAAAGAGTACACCGGATGCCCTCAGAATGAAGCAAAAGGAGTGCACCCTTCGGCCTTGATTGTTGAGCGGCGGTTGTGTCCGTCTGCTGAGGGGACATCCAAGATCAGCCTTAGATCCTGCATGAAAAAGCTAAGGAGCTTGTAAGGACCCCCCCCCCCCCCCCCCCCCCCGTTATCAAATAAAGGTGACGGAGGGGTGCAAGGCCAGGTGGGCTTGTGTTAGAGCCCCTGGCATCAAATACAGATGCTAGAGGGATGGAGACCGAGGGGTCTTCATGATGGCCCCCGACATCAAATAAAGATGTCGAAGGGATGAAGGCCGAGGGGCCTGTATGATAACTCCCGACATCAAATAAAGATGGCGGAGGGCTGAAGGCCGATGGCCTGTGTGATGGCCCTCGACATCAAATAAAGATGTCGGAGGGATGAAGGCCGATGGGCCTGTATGATAGCCTCTGGCATCAAATAAAGATGCCGGAGGGATGAAGGCCGAGGGACCTGTGTGATTGCCCCAAACATCAAATAAAGATGCCGGGGGGATGAAGGCCGATGGGCCTGTATGATAGCCCCTGACATCAAATAAAGATGTCGGAGGGATGAAGGCCGAGGGCCGTTGTGATGTGGAATCACGCTGAGGCCGAGGGCCGTTGGTGATATGAGATCACGCTAAGGACAAGACCGTTATGACATAGAGTCATGTTGAGGCCGAGGGCCGTCTGATGTTGAGGCCGAGGGCCGTTGTTGATGTTGAGGCCGAGGGCCGTTCTGATGCTGAGGTCGAGGGACGTTGTTGATGTTGAGGCCGAGGGCCGTCTGATGTTGAGGCCGAGGGCCATTGTGATGTGGAATCATGCTGAGGCCGAGGGTCGTCCTGATGTTGAGGCGGAGGGCCGTTGTGATGTGGGATCACGCTGAGGCCGAGGGCCGTTGGTGATGTGAGATCACGCTAAGGCCAAAACTGTTATGACATAGAGTCATGTTGAGGCCGAGGGCCGTCTGATGTTGAGGCCGAGGGCCATTGTGATGTCCTCACGCTGAGGCCGAGGGCCGTTGTTGATGTTGAGGCCGAGGGCCGTTCTGATGCTGAGGTCGAGGGACGTTATTGATGTTGAGGCCGAGGGCCGTCTGATGTTGAGGCCGAGGGCCATTGTGATGTGGAATCATGCTGAGGTCGAGGGCCGTTGGTGATGTGAGATCACGCTAAGGCCAAAACCGTTATGACATAGAGTCATGTTGAGGCCGAGGGCCGTCTGATGTTGAGGCCGAGGGCCATTGTGATGTGGAATCATGCTGAGGTCGAGGGCCGTTGGTGATGTGAGATCACGCTAAGGCCAAAACCGTTATGACATAGAGTCATGTTGAGGCCGAGGGCCGTCTGATGTTGAGGCCGAGGGCCATTGTGATGTCCTCACGCTGAGGCCGAGGGCCGTTGTTGATGTTGAGGCCGAGGGCCGTTCTGATGCTGAGGTCGAGGGACGTTGTTGATGTTGAGGCCGAGGGCCGTCTGATGTTGAGGCCGAGGGCCATTGTGATGTGGAATCATGCTGAGGTCGAGGGCCGTTGGTGATGTGAGATCACGCTAAGGCCAAAACCGTTATGACATAGAGTCATGTTGAGGCCGAGGGCCGTCTGATGTTGAGGCCGAGGGCCATTGTGATGTCCTCACGCTGAGGCCGAGGGCCGTTGTTGATGTTGAGGCCGAGGGCCGTTCTGATGCTGAGGCCGAGGGCCGTTGTGATGTGGGATCACGCTGAGGCCGAGGGCCGTTGTTGATGTTGAATCACGTTGAGGCCAAGGGCTTTTGGTGATGTTGAGGCCGAGGGCCGTCCTAATGTTGAGGCCGAGGGTCGTTCTGATGTTGAGGCCGAGGGCCGTTGTTGATTTTGCGACCGAGGGTCGTTCTGATGTTGAGGCCGAGGGCCGTTGTTGATGTTGAGGCCGAGGGCCGTTGTTGATGTTGAGGCCGAGGGCCGTCTGATGTTGAGGCCGAAGGCCATTCCTTGATAGTTCCAGGATTCCTCTGGGTGTATGTTCCTTCTTTCAGGCATCGACTGAGGGGTTGATTCCCCGCCTCGGCCGAAAGGAGGTCCAAGTGATCCGTCCGGGGGTTCGTCTGTTAGTCCCCCGGCGCTGGGCCGTCCCTTGATTGTGCCAGGAGGTCGTATGTTAGTCCTCCTGATGTGTGTTCCCTTCTTCTAGGCTTCGGCCGAGGGGTTGATTCCCCGCCTCGGCCGAATGGAGGTCCAAGTGATCCGTTCGGGGGTTCATCTGTTAGTCCCCCGGTGCTGGGCCGTCCCTTGATTGTGCCAGGAGGTCGTATGTTAGTCCTCCTGATGTGTGTTCCTTCTTCTAGGCTTCGGCCGAGGGGGTTGCTTCCCCGCCTCGGCCGGAAGGGGGTCCAAGTGATCCGTCCGGGGGTTCGTCTGTTAGTCCCCCGGCGCTGAACCGTCCCTTGACCTTGGGGGGTCCCGTCGTCTATTTACGGCGCGGTCTAGGCTTGGTCGGTTTCCGACGACTTCCGTTTCACCCCCAAGTTTGGGGATTTCGTCACCTCAGCCATTCTTTCAGGCATGTCGCCGTGCGTTGCGCGTCGGCGACGCGGCGAGCGTCCCGCTCCAAAAACGTGGGCCTTTTTCAGGCCCCTCGTCTTTAGAAACCATCGGCCATACCTGGGCATTTGGCCTCGAAGGGGCCGATAAGATGTCTGGATTGTGTTGTAGTTTACTTAAATTCATAGAAATAAGCGGAATACAAGGGGTGCGTTGTTTGACAACGGCTTTGTTAAGATTCACCGCTCAAGGCCGAGGGCTCTAGGCCGAGGGGATGGTAATGTGCCTCGAAGTCGAGGGCCCAAGGCTGAGACTAACGCCGAAGGTGAGGAACATGATTAGCGGAGGTGGCGCTTCTTCGGCTGGGGCTCCTCGAACTCCTCTCCGTCACTGAGCCTCCCGATTTCATGTTTCTTTGTTGCGATGTCCCCTTCTTCTTTATCGGTGTTCTCCCCGGTGTTTTTACTTGGGGCATTTTTGATGAATTGGTGGAGCTCACCCCGTTGAATTAAGAGTTCAATAGTCTTCTTTAACGAGACACAATCGTCTGTATTGTGGGAGGTGCTTTTGTGGTAACGGCAATAAGTGCCGCCTTGGTGGATGGCGTAGATCTCCCTCGCCGACCGAGGGTCCTTGGGGAAAAGGTCCTGCTCTTCCGCATAGTTGAGGATAGTGCTCACCGGGTGCGTGAGGGGAGTCCTCGGCTTGTCCAGCCGAGGGCGCCATTGGCGTTCGTTACGGCCCTGCTGGGTGTGGCTTCCACTGTCTCGGCCTCCGGCCGAGGGCACATTTGGGACCGGCGTGTTGTTTATCTTCTTCGAGGGCTGGCCCTCGTTCTTCTTGAAGGAGTGGAGGTCGTCGGCTTTGGCGTATAGGCTCCCCCGCTGGAGTGCTCTGAGGTATGATCTTGGGGGGTCGGTGATGAGGCTCCGTGCGTAGGGGCTGCTGCGGAGAACCCCCTGGCAGAGGACGAGGAGGGTACGCTCGTCGGCGCCCTCGACCTCGTCTGTCTCCTTCATCCACCGGTCAATGAAGGACCGAAGTGTTTCGTCAGGTTGTTGCTTGACGGAGAGGAGCTGGGAGAAGTGCTTTCTCGCGCGCTTCCTTCCGGAGAAATGGGTGAGGAAGCGTTGGGCAAGATCTTGCCAAGAGTCAATGCTTCCCTCGGGCAATCGATTGAACCATTCGTATGTTGGTCCCTCCAAGGTGGAAAGGAACCAACGACATAAGTATTCATCTGATGCCCCCATCATCATCATGTTGTTTTGATACCTGTTGTAGTTTTCCTGGGGGTCAGTTTTTCCTTCATAGGGCTTGATGAGTTGCCCTCGGTACTTTTCCGGGATTTGGGCCGCCAATACCCTTGGGGTGAATGGCGTCCGGGTCCGGAGCTGGATGATGGGTTCCCCGGAGCCCTCGGCTACCTTCTTCTGTAATTCCTCCATTTTGGCCATCATGGCCTCGTATTTGAGGTCTGAATGGGGGGTGGAGGTGGTGGCGTGAGCTTTGTCGGCCTCCATTTCATCAAGTTGGCGTTGGAGGGCCGCAATAATTTCGTCCCGGGGGTCCTTCGGGAGGGTCTCCGCCCCCTGCGAACGAACCCGGGCCGAGTGGGCCTGGTTGATCTGGTGGTGAGCATCGTCGGCATGAAGGGGTGCCTTGCCTTTGTCCCGAGGGGGACGCTCCTCGTCTGCCCTCGAGACAGACCCTCTGCTTTCTTGGGGCCCTCGGCGGTCTTGCCCCCCTCCGAGCCGGTTGAGGGCGGAAGTGCGGGGCCTTTCTCTGTTGTCATTGTGGCGGTCCCGAGACTGAACTTCCTGGGAGGCCGTGTCTTGGGCCACTACCCCTTCGTCATTCCTAACCCGAGGGATGGGGTTTCCGAAGGGGTGTGGCAGAGGGGGAAGTACGATGTTCTCCCCAACCTGGGGTTGAGCCGGAGCCAGGGTGCCGAAGGCACCCGGGTTCTGAGTTAGCGTCTGGATGAAGGTGGAGAGTGCCGAATGAACGTCGATGGTGAGGACCAGAGGGCTGACTTGCTCATCGCTCCGGTTTTTCTTCTTGGCCTCGATGCCGAGGCGGGCATCGGGGGCATTCTGCTGGATCTGAAGGCGTAGGTCGACAGCCGCCTGTTCCAGCCCAGCGATGACACCGCCCTCGGGAGCCTTGTGAGAGGCTTCGGGGGCGTTGACGTCGCCGAGGGCCAGGTTCTTGTCTTCTACGTTTTTGGAGTTGACACGTGTTGTTCTAACCATTTTGGTAGAGGGCTAGTGTTTGGCGAAGGGGGAGGGTTTCTTACTTGATCGTTCGACCTCTCAACGAGAGCACCAAATGATGGATAGTGTACCCGGGGGGTAGCTTATCCGAGGGGTTATTGCGGAGAATAACTAGAGAGAAGTCAGAGCAAACAAGTAAGAGAGAGAGTGTATATTCGATATGTATTAAGCGTGGTTTACAATGGGGGAAAGAGGTGCTATTTATAGTGGTAATAAATGCTAGATAAGGACACGTGTCAGTTTTCTGGTGGTCGAGGGGTCACCTCGACCGGGGTGGCACTGGCACTCGCATGTGGCCGCATTAAATGCGGTGGTTGGATGTGACGTTTGTACTTGGTACGATGATCAAGGCGCATGTGAAGAGGATATTCTGTCGAGGTGGATACCTTCGGCTGAAGGGTGCTGGGCCGAAGGCTCTTCTAACCGAGGGCTCCTACCTGCCGAGGGCTGCAGGTGCTGAAGGCTTGGTTTTCAAGCCTTGTTCTCCTGTGATGCCTCTTCTAACCGAGGGCTCCTACCTGCCGAGGGCTAGAGGTGCCGAAGGCTTGGTTTTCAAGCCTTGTTCTCCGGTGATGCCTCTTCTAACCGAGGGCTCCTACCTGCCGAGGGCTGCAGTTGCCGAAGGCTTGGTTTTCAAGCCTTGTTCTCCTGTGATGTTTCTGAGCTCGATTCCGTCACTGGTAGCCTTCGGCCATAGGGCCGAAGGCACCCCTTTGCGTATTGTGGGCTGCTCAGAGCTCCATTTTGCTGGGCTTGGCCCGTTTGGGCCTGTTGGGCATGATTGTAGTAGAGGAAGTATGTGGGTCGGGGGTCCCTGGGCCATATACTCCATCACATTCATTTTAGGTTTTTTTATATTTAACAATTTTATTAAAAGTAGAATTACTTTATGACTTTTATGTTTTAATTATTGATAAAAATTTGATTTGATTTGATTTTAAAACATAGCATGATTGGATAGTTACTCCTTTTGAGAGAATTTAAAAGTTACTCCATATATTTCTATTTGTGCCATTTAAGTTTCATTTGGTCCGTCTCCCTAGCGGCTTTATCGTCGTGTAGGGTTTTCTTCCACCAGTTGTTTGTGCGGATCTTCTTCTCTCTAGGCTTCTAGAGTGCTCTTTAAGTTTAGAATGTTGGTTCTGGTTTCGGGATTTAGGCGACTTTCAGATTATCCATTGGATCTCGAAGCAACGACAAGGTTTCATCTTTGTTTTCTGATCTCTTTGCTCGGTTTGTGTGAGGCAATCTTAAAGGAGGCATGAGTGCGGCTGCAACTTTTGGAAACGAATCTAAAATTCAAAAAATGATAATCATGTCTTATATGGAAGATTTAGAGCAACGTTGTTTCATTCCTGCAATTGAGGAGGATGCCGAAGGGTTAGTTTCGGGAAAATCAACAGGGGTAGAGGGTGGTGATGGTAGTGGAGGCGAACGGGTGACGAGAAGACATGGAGAGGTGAAGGGATGACCAAGGGAGAAGACAGATCGGCGGTCCGCCCACCCTCCTGAACTGCCGCCTTGGAGCAATCGAGGTGATAGGGTTTAGAAGATTTATCTATTTAATTTTATATGATTTTATTTTCCCGTTACGTTTTATGTTACTCTGCTTTTTGTTGATGTCTTTAGTTTTAGGTCTACAGTCATGATTGACAATTCTGCTAGATATTATGTCGTTAGAAGAATCTATATGACTAGTGATTGTTGTGTTACACCCGTTTGGTGGTTAACGATTCGTATTGCTCTTTCAAAGGTGATTATCTCTAAATCTAGCCCCAGTGTTGATAGTGCTAGTTGGTTAGGGATATTGTCAGGGTTGATCCTTTTGAGTTTGTCAGGGTTGGTCCTTTTGAGTTTGTTGTAACGATCCGATTCCTAATGATATTAGTTTAAGCTGTTTGTTTAGATGATAAAAAAAAAAGTTTCATTTGATCTCATTTGGAGAATATCCCTATATATTTTATTGTAAAAGGCCTAGTTATTATTGAGAAAATTACTAGCGCAAGACGACCCTCCTTGGATTGGCCATTTGGGATGGTCTTGTTGTTATGTAAACCTGTTCACGAATACTCATCCTCCGTTCTTTAATTCTTGCAACACTTTGACTTTCATGTTTGCCAAAGCACAACTTTGATTGTAACTATATTTAATTATGTATTAGTAAACATTGTATAAAAAGTTGATATTTTGGAAATTCACATTGATAGGAATTCAATAACATTTTATACGAAATAATTTAATTATGTATATTAGTATAAAATCGTGGTCAAAGTAAGGTATATGAATAGTGCAAAAGTCACAATGTTGCAAGAATTAAAGAACGGAGGAAATATGAAATTAGTGTACATTAACGAACACTTTAGGACTTGTTTGCAATTTCCAAATGTACTTCACTATTAAAGGTCTTTTGAGAATAATAATAATAATAATAATAATAAGTTTTTCCAAAAATACTATTAAAATAAAATTCTTTTTACGAAAATATGGCTAAAAGATTTTAAAATATAGGGTCATGATATAAAACCTGAACATAGGTTATTACACTAAAATTATTATTATATTTACTACACTTTGTGATCTAGTATATGTATATGTGTATATGTTTATGTTAGAATGTTTTTAATTGGTGTGGCTTCGGTCATACACATACCATATCGCATCATTTTTAAACAATCGACTATATAAGACCACATTTAAATAGACCTAGTACCAGTTAGACATTTGTAAAATACACATCGAACAAGCATCCATCAAACCCCTGAGACAAGGTGAGATCATAACAAGTTCAGACCAGAAAATTTTAATTTAACGAAAAAAGGTCCGAGCTTGATATGTTCACGGAACGTTAAGTTTACTAGCTAAATTCCATGGATGTCCAAATTAATGGCAATAAATTAAATGCTTGCACATACTTAAATAGTTATGTTTTCCTTAAATACGCATGCATTAACTTATTTCCTCCGTTTCTTGTGTTCATACAAAGGTCTATTTACGTACCTTGTATGCATTAAATAGACGTCAGTCTGAAAGTCACAAGTATAATCAAAGTTTGGATATAGGGAAAAAATCTTCCATATTTAGACCACCCAGATTCTTGAGTAATATGCATCCATCTTCACAGTTGTATTTTGGAACATTCTTGATTGCTGCTGTTGTTTGTACACGTTTTGTATGCCAAGTAGTAGGTGCTGAATCCCATGAGGATTATCCAACCATCTATGTCGACTCTTCTGGCCAGGGAAATTACCAGACAATCCAAGCAGCAATCGATGCAGTTCCTGCTGACAACAAGGATTGGATATGCATTCATATCAAAGCCGGAACTTATAGGTAATCATCCAATTCCTGAAATAGAAGAAAAAAATGTATGAAAACTCTAAAATATGAGTATTATATTTTTTGTTTTGACATTACTGATTTTAAACGAGGTGGTATACCGTATGAATGACGATACTCCCTCCGTCCCGAAATAAATGTCCTGCTTTCCCAAAATGAATGTCCCAAAATAATTGTCTTTACTTTGAAACTTTCCTTATTTGGAAAACAAATCTATACAAAACAGTGTCAAACAGTGCAAAACAGTGTCAAACAGTGTCGCTGCAGTGCCAAACAGTGTCGCTGCAGTGAAAAACAGTGTCGCTACAATGTGAAATCAACTTCATTTTTTTAATCTATGTGAAGGTCAAAGTAGGACAATTATTTCGAGACGGAGGGAGTATTTTCGAAGCTTCAGTAATTACTCCTCACGAGAACAACAACATCTAATTAAACCAAAACAATAGTAATCACTCCTGTTTAGGAAAAAATGTAACTCTCTTATTTTGAAATTTCTAAACATTTTTACTAATATTTTATTTTGTGCAAATTTTTATAAACTAATTGATTTGTAGAATTGGTGCCTGTTTGAAATGAATCCGTTCACACCCTTGGGTATATACGATCGTTTATTAAAACATAAATTAGGGGAAAAGGGAAAGTGAAAACGGTACAGATTTTAACAGACTATAAGGTAGACACATTTTGTACGCAAATTATATCGTGCAATCGTCGCACCATGAGGATGGTGTACCCGGTTGCAAAACGACGGAGTATTGTGGTCTGGTTTCATTATTTTTTATTCATTTTATTGTTAAAAATTGTAATACCTTTTTTATTTCATATCCGATTTTTATAAATTTTATATTATTTTTTTATTTTTCATGATCTATCAAATGAGACCAATATTGCTTATGTATTTTAACAAATTATGGAACTATTATATCAATGATTATTGGATTATAAGGAAAACCAAACTAAATTTAATATAGAAAAATAATTGTGTAAATCACAATTTATCTTAAAATTGTGTATATAAAAAATTTATTGTATTAGGTATTTATACATGTGAGTTACATATTTTTATATGTGGAAGTTACATATTTTTACACGTAAAGTTACATATTTCTACACGCAAGTTACATATATATATACACATGAGTTGCATGTGATCTGCCTGAATGCGAGTTACATATATTTACACGTAAAGTTACATATTTTTACACGTAAAGTTACATATTTATACACGCGAGTTACATATTTATATACACGAGTTGCATTTGACATGTCTGAACGCGAGTTACATATTTTTTTTACATAAAGGTACATTATTTTACACGTAGAGTTACATATTTATACACACGAGTTGCATTTGACCTGTCTGAACGCGAGTTACATATTTTTTTTTACATAAAGTTACATATTTTTACACGTAGAGTTACATATTTATACACACGAGTTGCATTTGGCCTGACTGAACGTGAATTACATATTTTAACACGTAAAATTACATATTTTTATACGCAAATGTTAATATGTTAAAATTACATAGGCAATATTGATCTCATTTGAAAGATCGTGAAAAATGAAAATTTTGCTATAAATTTTATAAAAATCGGATCAAAAATAAAAAAATTACTAACATTTTTAAGAAAAGGGGAAATAAAAAATAACAAAGTTCACTGAATTTGGGATGCCTAAAAGGCTAAAACCGTATGACGGTATACGATGCTCCTCATCGTATACCGGTCTACGGTATAACAACTGCATTTTGTAAGATGCATTTTTTTGGAGGTTAGAAGTGTAAAACAATCACTTTATCCTTTATTTTCTTAAAACTTGCATCAAATCTAAGTGCATCTTATATTATGGGACGCGGATGTAATAAATTCTTTTAATTTTAATTCCTATCTAACTACTCATCCCACCCGACACCCAATGTCCCATCCCTTGTCCCACCCTGTCCCACTACTTCCTCCACCGGAAAACTTGATGGAATTTTTCTAATTTGTCGTAAGTGAGAGTATGGAAAAAGTACATGTAGTTGGATTCGTTTTCATATAGGTTCATGTGTTTCTTTTTTTATCAAAGTGATTCATGTGTTTGAACTTCATTATCACAAGAGGGTCATGGCGCCTGACGCGGTTAGAAATCACCGAAGGAAGACGATTAACGATAACTCCGGTTTTCAAAAATGCTCGGAAAATTAAAATAAAAATATCGTAAGGTGCGCCTCAACAAGACGACCGCTAGGCAATCTTTCTTTTTTGTTTACACCAACCCTTGTCCCTGCCAAGTTCACTGGAAAGTGATATTAGCGAATTTATTTTTAAAAAACAACCCAAACAGATCCAAAAATTTCAAAGAAGAATGTGGTTTGGAGGTCATCTTGACGAGGTGCACCTTCCATTATTTTTTCTTTTAATTTTCTGGACAATTTTGAAAATTAGAGTTACTGTTCATCGTCTTCCGCAGGCATTTTTAACGGCGTGACCCTTTTGTGATAACGGAATTTAAATACATGAACCACTTTAATAAAAAATGAAACACATGATCATATCTGAAAACGGACCCAACCACAGGAATCTTTTCCGTACTTTTCCCTTTATCTTATTTTCGCTTGAAAAGTTGATGGAAGAATCTTCGCCATCATATGACATATTTCACGGAAGCAATGTCACTACTCATAATAGAATAACATATTTTTCAAAATTATAGGTGTTCATTTGAACACCTTTGAAGTAAAGGGGCTCCTCCACTGTTTAAAATTGAACTAAAAATAATTTTAACTAATCATTAATTTTATGTTAACACACACATTTATCTCATTTGGATCCAGATGTAACTATTTATGCATCAGAAATACATACATATGCACACGTTGATAATAGCTTTCGAGAAGAGATCCTGACTCTCCAGCTATGGGCTAGAAAAAATATTGTGGACCGGTTGGAAACAAAATATATAAATTTTCACATATTTTCTTAAAAAGTATTTCCTGAAATATTATTATTAAAAAAGATAATAATGTGACGATAAATTAATATAGGCAAGTTTTATAGTCACTATCATGTAAAATTTGAACAGAATTGCATTTTTTGTTTACTACTTTTATTATGGTTATGTGTTTGAAATTGTTTTTTTAATGTAAAATAAAGGCTAGAACAGTTTGAAAATTATCACGCATGAGGGGGAAAGTTCCCGAAATAAGACTAAAATAGTTTGAAATTTTTAAAATAGGATTGTCATGTTTTTTATTCTCAAAATAAGACTAATTACTGTCATGTTTAGAAAATACTGCCATGTTTTAAGTCTGGTACTGCCAAAACATGACAGTAATTAGTCCTATTTAGAGAATAAAAACATGACAGTCCTATTTTGGAATTTTCAAACTATTTTAGGCCTATTTCGGGTAATATTCTCTACTTGAGGTGCAATTCGAAAAATAAGGTGGAATTACACTTTAATTTCGTCACACCATCATTTTGTGTCATTCAATTATATTACCTCCGTCCCACTCAACTTTGCCTAATTGATGTTAGGTGGGAAATTAGAATAGTAAAATTTGTGTGACTGAGGTTTGTGCAGAGGAGAGAGAAATGAACAGAGCCACAAAACATTGCTTTAAAAGGAAATGGCTAAGTTTTGGGACAAACAAAAAAGGAAAGTTGGCAAAGTCCAGTAGATCGGACGAAGTAATAGTTTTTTCGCGGTAATAAAAATAAATTTCACTAATTTAAAAGATTTCAACCCTTTTTTGTAAAAAAAAAAAAGATTTGCCTCATCTCCTAAAATTTCATCATCTTTGAACTTTTGGTCATCATTTTAAACTTTGACCAATATGTTTTTATTTATAATATAAAAATTATTTGGAAATGTTCTTCGTTAAAAATACTTTCATAAAAGTATAAAATTTACATCTTTAATAATACTATACTAATAAAAAAAGATTGTTATGTTTTTATTCTTCAATAGAAGTAACTACTATCAAATTTGGAAAATATTATCATTTTTAAAATCTGTTAATGTCAAAACATATTCTCCTATTTAGATATTAAAGACATGACAATTTTCCTTGAAATTGATAAACATTTTTACTCTTATTTAGTGCACTTTCTTTTAAGAATATTTGGGAGTATATATAAGTTCGGAGTACTATTATCATTAAGAATGTTACATATTTTGCAATTTGTTTTTTCCTTATCATTTTGTCACATCTTTTCTAATCAATCGCATTTTGATATTGTTTTTAAGTGTACAGTTTCGGGATTACATAAATTTGATAAATAAATATTTATCATCCATAAGTACAGTCAATGCAAATGCGCGATACCCGCACGGGTAGCTCAGTTGATTCAGTGGTGGGAAATTTGGACCAAGTGACCAAGGTTCGAAACCCGCAGCGGTCGTGTAGAGGTCACAGAACCTGAAATAAGGCTGGGCCTCTGGTGCGCACGGGAAAAAGACCTACCATCATTGGGCCGACTGAGTCACCGTGATTAACATCATCTCAAAAATCCTGTCGGATCGGGGTATGGGGGGCTCGTGGGGTAGGAGATTTGGACCAAGGTAATAGTGTCCTTCGAAAAAGTGAGTGACATACTAAAATGGTCACACATTATGACTTTTTCGATTTTGTTACCCTGTAGTCATATTTTTGTACGGAGCTAGTGTGTGTGTGTATATATATATATATATATATATATATATATATATATATATATATATATATATATATATATATATATATATATATATATATATATATATATATATATATATATGTCTATAAGTAGTAAGCACTTTTTTAGAAATTAACTTCAATATAATTTATTATCAAATTTTTGTAAAAAATATAGAGAGAATTCCCCAAATAGGAGCAATATATAGGCAAAATGCAAAAATAGGAGTACCATGTTTTGAATAGGAGTAACTTTAGTGTTTGGACAAATATACCCCTACCCAAGCCCCAAGCCCCCACAACTTTTAATTAAATGTTTAATTCATAATAAATTCGAAAAAAATTCAAAAAATCGTATAAAATAATTAAAAAATTTAAAAAATATAAATAAAATTAAAAATTTAAAAAAATATTTTAAATTTTAAATTAATAAAAATTTAAAAAATATTAATATTTTAAAATAAATATTAATATTTTAATATTTTTTAAAATTTTTTATTTTTTAAAAAAATTAATAAAAAATAGTAAAACTCCATTAAAAAAAAATGGGTGCCTTTCCCACCGCCTGTACTACCTCCTTGCACCACCACCTCCGGGTGGTGAAAAAAAATTCCATTTTTCCTAAAAATTGCCATTTTTTCTGAAAATACCAAAAACATGGCATATTTCTCTTTGTGAATGGCAACATTTTCATTTTTTTCTGCCATAAGTATGGTATTCGTAATGAACTTGGCATTTCCCCCCGGTGACTAGAGGTGGTGGTGCAGAGGCGGCAGAGACGACGATGAATTTTATCTTATTTTTTTGAGTTTTTAATTTTTCAAAAAAAAATTATATTTTTTTTATTTTTTTAAACATAAATGAATAAATAAATTATTATTATCGAATAAGTCATAAATTAACTAGGTTAGGATTAAATAAGTCATATTTTAGAATTAACTAGGTTAGGGATATTAAGGGAACAAAATTAACGTTTACTCCTATTGAAAGAAGTTTTAAGTTTGACTCCTATTTGTGCAATTATGTTTATGTTTACTCCTATATTGGGCAATTTCTAAAAAATATATCATCACATTTAATAACCCTCCTTTGATGGGTGAATAAAATTGATTCCTCCTAACCTCACCAATTGTAAACGAAAAACTAAAAATATTAAGGGCGCATTTACCTACAAGAAACGCGTTTACCTGTTTTTCTCCAAATTTTGAAAATAGAGATGTTTTTTTATTTTCTTCTTAATTTGGAGAACTTGCTTTTTGGTGTTTTTTCAAAATGGAAATATGTAAGGCTAGTGATTTACTTCCAACTTTCCCTTTTCGTCCGTTCCAAAAAGAACTTTATTCTCCCTTTTTGGCAAAGAATTTGTGGTTCACAGCATTTCTCTCTCATCTGCACAACTCTCCACCATACAATTCCTACTTTCTTAATCACCGTGCCACTTTAATTTGGAAGAACATTTAGGGACGGAGGGAGTATCTGTTTTGGGCTCGAAAATCCAGTCAGGATAACACGAATCGAGTCGAGACATTGCCAAGTTCAAGCTCTTAATATTACGCACTTAACTTTTTATTATTTGGCCTTTAATTAATTTGCAGTTTTCTTTCTTTTGATTCACAATTTTAATCCAACCCTGCCTGTAGAGAACAGGTCAGGATCCCGAGCGAGAAGCCATATTTATATCTAAAGGGAGAATCACAGAGAAGAACGGTCGTAATTTGGGACGAACATGACAGCATTCAGAAAGCCACCTTTTCTTGTGATGCTGAGAATATACTCGTCAAAAGCATCACTTTCATTGTAAGAAATTAAGAGTATTTTGTTTCAACTTTCAATTCCCCATTTTATTTTAAAATTGACTATTGCACCACAGTTTTTTAAAGGGAAAGTTCCGGAAATATGTGTGGAACGGTTTGAAAATTTTAAACTAGGAGTAATTACCGGCAAGTTTAGAAAATACTGTCATGTTTGAAGTCTGATACTGCCAAAACATGGCAGTAACTAGTCCTATTTTGAGAATAAAAATATGGTAGTCCTACTTTGAAATTACAAACTTTTTTAGTCCTATTTCAGGTAATATTCTCTTTTTTTAAACTATTTGAATTCATCCCAAAACCCCGCATGCTAATTCAAATATTTGTTGCAATTATTGGTTGCAAGGTCTACCATAAATTTCTCACATTTTGGGATTCAAGAGTGCAAATTCAAAGAATTTACCAAATTCAAGAATTTTGATGTAACGAATTTTGAGAACTCCAATTTCACAAAAATTGATTCCAATTTGACTTTCAAGAATACCCTTGATTGATATGAAACCAAATATGAGTAAGCTAAATTAGAAATTGCTCTGAATAGGAGCAAAAACGTTTTAAAATTTCAAAATAGGAGTATCATTTTTTTATTCCCTGAATAGGAGTAATCTGCCAAATTTGAAAAACAATGTCATGTTTTAAAGCCTAGTAGTGCCAAACTTGGCAGAAATTTACTCCTATTTAAGGGGAAAAAAACATGATACTCCTATTTTGTAATTTCAAAACTTTTTTACTCCCATTTAGTGAATTCTCTGAGGCTAAATACAGGGATGATAGTAATTTTCACTTATTATGAAAAATGATTCTCTCTAAATTATTGATTGATGGGGAATAGAATTCTTACAACTATCCGCCGGAAAACAACACGAACCCAAGAAGAGTGGCGGTGGCAGCAAAGTTATCCGGCGATAAAATGGCGTTTCACCGGTGCGGGTTCAGGGGAAGGCAGGATACGCTGTGGGACGAGCGTGGGCGTCACTACTTCAAAGGATGCTCCATTAGTGGAGCTGTAGATTTCATTTTTGGTAACGGCCAATCCATCTATGAGGTAATTCAATTCAATTTATTTATTTATTTTTAAATTGTTGTTCATTCGTAAATAATGAAAGGAAATAAATGTTTATAGAAAATGAAAGTGAAACTGGAACCCTTTTTTATTTGCTAATATATGCGGAGTAACTGTTATATCATTAGTACTTAATGATGTTATAATGCACAATTTTTTAGAAAAGGAACTAACTTGAAATCTTTTTTTAACTTAGCTTATATAGGAACTTAAAATCTTAATAATTAATTAGTCCTTATATAGAAGTATTACTTTTTTACTTGTCATTGTAGAGTTGTTCTATATCAGTGGAGAGAGGTGCTGAAGAAGGGATGATTGGGTACATCACAGCACAGGGGAGGCAGGACCCTGGAGAAAGCAGTGGGTTTGTATTTAAGAAATGTACTGTTCATGGATCTGGTGAAGCTTACTTGGGAAGGCCATGGAGAGACTATGCTAGAGTCATCTTTTTCCAAACTTACATGGATAACATGGTTGTCCCTCAGGGATGGACAACCAGTTCTGACACTTCATCCAAGTGAGTTACTCCCTCCGTCCCTGAAATATCTTCAAACTTTCCTTTTTCGTCCCAAAATTATCTCCTCTTTTCCTTTTTGGTAAATAATTTGTGGTTCACAATCATTCTTACACATTTCTCTCTCCTCTGCACAACTCTCCACCACACAAAACCTACTATCTTAATTAGTGTGTCCGGCCGAAATGGGAGAAAAAACAGGGACAGAGGGAGTATAAACCAACTCTGTATAAATGTATACTCTTAGCTTTTAATAATCACTTTCTCCTCCCAATAAAACGCCATAAAAAAGAATTGTCATTTCTATTCAGAGTAATAGATACTATAGTGTGTGATTAAAGTTATTTTTCTTTCTTGTTCACAGATCACCACATATTTTTTACTGTACTATTTCATGTCTAATTTAAACTCAGCAAATTTTGTGGGATGAAGAGAGTATAATATACATGAATTATAATTTATTACGGAGTATTAGAAACTTAATTCAATTCTTGAAATTGATCACAGGAATAAGACTTATACTCCATATGTCTCATTTTGTAAGTGCTATTGATTATTATGGCTTACTCCAGCAGCATCTTCATTTTTACATTATTCTTTAATACTATCAAAGTAATTAACTAATCAACAATCGTGTCCTTCTTTAATACTATCAAAGTAATTAACTATCAAAGAACTTTTAAGCTTAGTTTTATATGTATACACTACTACGGAGTATGTTTTGTTTTCGAATTAAGTTATATATTACAATCTTGAATATTTCTGATAATTATTTAATGGTCGTATGGTCACTTAAAAAAATTCTATTTTTTTTGGCTTGAAATCTAACTAATTGAGAACTCGTATATGCTATTACTGGCATATGTACATTAGGTACTCTAAAATTATGTTTGAAATAGTGGTGGATTGAAAATTCAGGAAATCATAAAGATACAAACTCAAATGTAAATTCTTAGACAATGAGCATGGAAACTTCAACATTGATTTATTCCAATAAGTCACCATGTTTGGAGGCATGTAAGCATGCTAAGACATCTTACATCCATCAAATATAAAATTACAAAGTCACCATTTTAGCTAACTTTTTAAAGCTTGTAAGATGTTAGCATGGGACTCGAACATCCGTCAATTGGTACATACTCCTTCCATCCCAAAAAACTGTCACTTTCTTTTCAAAACAATAAATTTGTGCTTCTGTTCATTTCTCTTTCCTCTACACTACCTCAGCCACACAGTTTTACTATTCTAATTTCACGTCCAACATCAACTTAGCAAAGTTGAGTGGAATGGAGTTAGTACAATATATCATTAGGGAACCAACTAAACTATTTGTGATGGTTTCAAAAAAGGTGAAATCTCTGGCCCATTAATGGATCTACCATAACTCTACTCTGACCTAATAGAATTGTGGAGAGGTAATTTGTTGTGACTGTAGCACCCCTATCAATCTATCATCAAAAGACAAAACCCCTCACACTCCCAAGCCCCCAAAGAATCCCACAATATAATGCATCACTAGGACATGGACTATGTTCATTAGTGCAATCTATCTTCAAGGAACCAACTAAATTGTCCTTGCAGATTCAAAAAAGGCATAAGAACTTTCATTTGGGTTGACCATTTTGTATTACCATTGATCCATCATAAAAGTGAACTTAAATAATTAGCTTATTGTTGTGGTTGACTTCTTTGTCTTATTATTGGGATTGTTGCCATGCATGCAGTTTGGATAAGTTGACATTTGCAGAGCAGGAGTGTAGTGGACCAGGGGCAAAAAGGTCAGGGCGAGTCAAGTGGGTAGCAGAACTGAGCGAGGATGACTTGGAAAAATTTACAAGTCTCTCTTACATTAATGAAGATGGCTGGCTTAGTGGCCTTCCCCAAAATAAGCTGTTTGTTTAAAATTACCAGTATATACCATCATAATCCTCCATGCATGGCAGTACTATATATATCATATAAATGGCAGTAACATAAAAAATTCAAGATTTTATACGACAGAAAATTTCGTGCAAAATTCTTTTCAATATATATTATTAGGGAAATTTGCAATTTTCATCCCGTAATTTTCAGACGTTTTCATTATTGGTCATGTAACTTTAGTTACTTGCAAATTTGGTCCTGTAACTAATTAATATTTGCAATTTAAGGACTTTTCCCCGGAAAAGTACACTTTCCGCGATAGTATACCGGAAAAGATGTCGCATGCGTCGGATTTTTCTGCCGGAAAGTGTACTTTTCGGTGGAAAAGTCCTTGAATAGCAAAGATTTATTAGTTACAGGACCAAATTTGCAAGTGGTTAAAGTTATAGGATTAATAATGATAACAGCGCGCTAAAAGTTACAAGACTAATATTGCAAATATCCCTATATTATTACCATATTTTCACATGGTTTATGTATGTTTTTGGTCTCTGCACATGGCATTTCTAGTTTCACAACTTGTCATGTATGTAAAATATTTTCTTTTTAGTGCCACTATAGTTCTGGGCAATCTTTATTAACGAAAAAATTATTATCTGCTGCGTAACTGAACTCTAGTCAAAACTGTGAACTTCATCAATTTTTTACTTCTTATAAACCAAATTCAATTTAAAACAGTACTCCATCCGTCCCAATTTGATAGTCTCATTTCTTTTAGGCACAAGTTTTAATAAAGTGGTTGAAAAGGTAAAAGTTGTTGTTGAGATTTGAGTATAATAATGTAAAATGATATAGACCACATGTTTCTTTCTAAAAAGGGAAACATGACCATCATTTTGAGACATCCCAAAAAGGAAATACAGGATTATCATTTTGGGACGGAGGGAGTATTAAATTTAAAATTTGATACTAATCATTCATCTTTGTAAAATAATGGGATGGTTTTCACATGGTTTTCGTATGTTTTTATCTCTACAAATATAGCACTTCTCAATTCACAACTTGTTATGTATGTAAAATATTTTCTTTTTAGTCCTTTAAGCGTGGGCCAATCTTTATTAATAAAAAAAGTTATTGTGTGACTGTAATCAAAACTGTCAACTTTCCCTCCGTCCCGAATTGAATTGCAAATTTTGACCGGCACAAGTATTAAGAAACGACAATAAATGATGCTCGTTTTATACACTTTTGTCCATCTTTCTAAAATTAGATGTTTTTAGGTTAATGAGGAAAAAGTAAAAGTAAGGGTAAATTTGTCACTTTATTCTTAATTACATACCTAAAATAGAAAGTGGAAAACTATTTTGGAACAACCGAAAAAGAAAATTTTGCAAATCAAATTGGGACAGAGGGAGTATTAAATAACAAAAGGGGAAAGATGTGAATACACCTCCGAAGAATATGAGCAAATGCATTTATACTCGTGAACTTCTAAAACATATAAAAATATCTCATGTTTCTATAAAGGAGCAAATTACCCTTACTGATTTTAAATAAATAAAATAAATTTTCAAAAAACATTAAAAACAAATTATAAATTTAACATTCGAAACTGAGAAAAAAAATAAAAATTACTTGTATTCAATTCCCACTTTTATTACTTTTACATAATTTTTATATTGTTAGTATAAAAATTGTTTCAAACTTTACTATACAATTTTTTATTCTTTCAGAAAAGTATTAACATATTTGTTCATTGTGTTGTAATGTAAAAAATCATTAGTTTTTTTTTGTATTGTTTGTACTAAAATATTACATACGTAGTATTTTATACTACGTATGATAATAACTAAGCTAGTCTAAGATTATAAAATAGTTAATTTAATTTTATTAAATTTAAATTGAAACAAACGATGCTAATCATATATTCATCTTTACAAAATAAGTTTGAGAGAATTCCAAAAGTTTTGAAATTCCAAAATAGGAGTATCGTGTTTTTTATTCCTTGAATAGGAGTAAATTTCTGCCAAATTTGGCATTACTAGGCTTTAAAACATGACATTTTTTCAAAATTGGCAGCTTACTCCTATTCAGGGAATAAAAAACATGATATTCCTATTTTGGAATTTCAAAACGTTTTTGCTCCTATTTAGAGCAATTTTTAAATAAGTTTTAACTATTTTGGGTTTAGGAATAGTCAGGACTTTTGGTCTCGTTTTTTATAGTAGCAAAATAAAATTTAGTGCACAAAAATTAAGATTTCTTTGACTTTTTCTTCAAAAAATCAATGGACCAAACAAAAAAGTTTTTCTTAAATGTTGTGAATACCTATGTGGCACACATACTTGACTAGGGTACCGTATCAATGTATCTGAAACCTCCTTGTATTGAATACTCTAGGATACACGTATTTTACGTTCTTGGGATGTACGTGCAATTTATTATTCTAGGATAACTCTTTTATTTACAGAAAAATCCAAAACAGAAATCTCCCTCAGTCCCATTTTAAGGTCGTTCCTACCTTCTTTTTTTCGACGTCCTATATAAAGGTTCTCATTTCTATTTTAGAAAATAATTAACACTCTTAAATAATTTTTTCATTAATTATTACAAATAATATATCTATAACATTACAATTATCATCAATGACTTCATTATCTTATATACCCATCAAAATTATCTAACAAACCATACTCGAATACATTATTTAATTATTGTCTGAATAACTGTGCCATTTTGTAAAAGGAATCTTTCACCGGGACGGAGGGAGAAATAGAAGTCCTTAAAATATTTATTAGAACTTTTAATTTTTTTATTAGAGTATTGTTTTCTATTTTCATTGAGAATCTCTTATACAAAAATTACGAGTACGTGAACTTTTAATTTCTAAACTGTGATTATTTGATTTGTTTCTCATTTCAAATTAGTGACTTATTGATTATTATATTTATATTTAGAGATGCATTAGAATATATGAGACAAAGTGTGTATTTATTTCTAACCATTTTGATAATTTGAAATGTTTTAATGTCATGAATAGGCAGAGCGTAATATATGTAAACATTTTTGGAAAAGAATCTTGTAGTTTTTAATATCAATAAATACACCCTCATAACTTTTAATATTTATAAATGTACCCCATATTTGTATCCTTCTTTTTTTTAAGTTTTGTCGTATCTTTGTACATGTTTGTGCGTTTCCACGTTTCCACGTTCCTGTATATGTGTTACATAGGTGGATACTGGATACTATCATTGGGGGTAGGGTTGCGGAAAAATATCGAAATTTACCATATCGAAAAAATTTAGGCATACCGACATTTTCAGTATGATATGGTACCTTACCGAATTACTTCGGTATTGTATCTATATATGTTTTGGAAATAAAAGATATACAAATATATACTGTTGTACCGAAAGTCATATTCAAATATTTTTTAAAATTATAAAAATGATCAAGTACACAACATCATACCAGAGATATATGATTTTATATCCACGTTGTTTTGAATAATTTTAGTTTTTGTTGGAGATTACTATTGATTTAATTATATCCATATTGTTAATGTTATTTTTGGAGAACGTTTTATTTTTTAATATGTGGCATGTTGCACTGCTTAAATATACTAATAATCATTATTTTTCAATATTGAATATGGCAACAATAGAATAGTATTTTTATTTTGTAACATTTTAATAATTGATTAAGTATGTCGTTAGAAACACTAGTTTTGTATATTTTGTTAGTCTATAATAATTTGTTGTATTGAGAGACATGAATGATAATTTACTGATGTTGTCCCATTACTGAACCGAAACTTCAGTAATACCGAAATACGGTATACCAAAATTTTGGTAAGGTAAAGACATATAAATTTTATATATCGAAAGTTTTGGTACAACAAAGATATGAAAGAAAATATTCAGTATACTGTACCTAACCTTCCCTACCCCTAATTGGGGAAGGAATACCGAAATACCCGAATTCAATCTTTACCCGTTGACAGCTCTTTGCCGCATCGGCTCTTTATTTTGTCAGAATTCTTCTCTGTATCGTTCCAATTTTATCGGATGTTTCCGAAGAGACATTTTGTCGGAATTCTTATTACTCCTTTTCTTGTGTATTGAAGTTGTCATCCTTTTCATTTGGTAATTAAACAAAATGAAACGCAAAATGGTCATATTGTTGTAGTTAATTAAGATGCCAAATATATGTGAAGAGTTTCATCCATGATCCCAACAATCGTGGCGGAGCCAGAAAAACGTGAAAAGGAGTTGAAATCTAATTATATTAAGTATTAAAAGGGCGGATCGTTATTAAACAATAATTGAGTTAAATGTATCATTTTTTTTTGTTTTTTGTTTTGAGTTAAATGTTTCATATATAACTAAGATAGCTGGTAGTTTAATGAGACCTTTTCAGTTGATGTATTGATATATACTCTGTATGTAATGTATCATAAAGTTCACACAACGTACTAATGAGTGAATAAATTTTTTTATTTTTAAATTAAAAATATAATCAATACCACGCATCAAATTTTGCTTATTTCAAGTCATAACTTTTTACTCGTAGTGAGTTATAGACTCAAAATATATCAAATAGAAGGTATTTCAAAGTTCTACGTTCTTGAATTTTTTTTGGGGGGGGGGGGGGGTGACCACCCTGACCCCCTGGCTCTGCCCTTGCCCAACAAGTTTTTTTCTTCATATCAACGAAAAGTGAAATGTAGAAAAACATCATACTCTCTGCGTTCCTTAATTTTTTTCTCACTTACTATTTGGGATGTTCGAACAAAATCTTCTCATTTTTCTTTTTGGAAAGATTTGCATTGTGTCATTCGTTTACATTTTTACTAATCAACAACAAGTCGGCAATAATAATGTATTTTCAGTTTATTCTCACTTTTTTAAACTCTGATCCAAATCAAACCGAGAACTCTGTAGGACAAAGGAAGTATGTAATAAGTAAGAACTTATAGGATTGGTGAGTTTTAGATCAATTTAGGAGTACTAAAGTGTATACAATAAATAAAAAATGTATAGGAATAAAGAAGAGAAAATTCCTAAAATAGGAGTAAAGTTGAAACATTTGGAAATACCAAACTAAGAGCATTATATTTTTATTCCTTAAATAGGAGTACATTATTGTCATTATTAAAATGTACTGTCATGTTTTGACATTATCAAACTTTAAATATGCCAATATATATACTATTATAAATGGCAATAATACTTCATATATACTATCATAAGTGACAATAATATATACTGTCATAAGTGACAATATTTTGCATAATTAACAACAATTACTCTTATTTGGAAAATAAAAACATACTACCTCCGTCCCGTTATGATTGTCCCATTTTATCTTATCGGTCCGTCTCACTAAGATTGTTCCATACCAAATTTGGTAAAGTATGTGTGACTCTAAATCATTCTTAATTTTTTCTTATTTTATCAACTTAATATCAATCACATAAACCATTTTTTATTAATTTGTGTGACACTCCATCTTGTCCCATTGTTAACGGGACGGAGGGAGTAATACTCAAATTTTGGAATTCTCACATATATTTTTGCTCATATTAAGAGAAATTTCCTAATACGAAATTGTTAACATATTGAATACCCGAGAGAACAACAAATGTATGTCATTCTTAGAGCATCTCCAATGCTAAAACGTTAACGGTGCATGCGTGACATGAGAAATAACCAATGAAAAAACAATAAATAAAATATCTCTATCCTTATTTGAAGGATCTTATAAAACGATTGTTGCCCACGTACTAACCAAAAAAAAAGGCAAATAAGCCCTTATATAGGAGGCTATGTCCGGACGTCGTCGTTTGGGGCTGTTCCAGGTGGAAATTTTTTATGCAATTTTTTGAGCATATTATTGATTAAGTCTAATTTACTTATACCAAATTTCAGCTAAAACTTCAATCGGAAAGTTATTCAAATGAATTCTTGAAGATAACTGCGCAGCTAAAAGCACAATTATCTTCAAGAATTTATTTGAATGCCTTCCCAATTGAATTGTTAACTGAAATTTGGTATGAATTAGGGGTGGACTCGGGCCGGGCCAACCGGCCCGGAACCGAACCGGCCCACTACTGTGCGGGCCTGGCCCGGCCCGGTGAACCGGTTCGGAGCCCGGTTCGGGCCAACCGGCCCGGTGGGATGGCGGTTCAGGCTCGGGCCTTTCAAAAGGTGAACCGGACCGGCCGGTTCGGGCCCGGGCCGGGCCAATTTTTTTTTTTTTGAATTTTTTTTAAGTTTTTGGGTTTGGTTGAGTATTTTGGACCATTTGAGGTGGTTAGGGTTGGTTTGGGGTGAGGGGGAGGGTTGGGGTTTAACTAGGAAAAGCCAAAAAAAAAATAGAATCGAGGCCCGACCCGGCCCGAACCCGAGGGTTACCCGGGTCGGTTCCGGGCCTCCCCTTTTTGAACCGAGGCCCGGCCGGGCCCAAGCACGAACCGGGCCCAAACCGGTCCATGCCTAGTATGAATAAACTAGACTTAATGAATAAGATTATCAAAAAATTTCATCAAAAAATTCAACCAAGAACTGCCCCAAATGGCAACGGCCGAACAAAGTCTCTTATATAAGGACTTATTTGACCTTTTTGGTTAATACGTGGCTTATTTGCCCATTTTCCCTTCATGCAATATTGCACTTCACCAAGGCCACAATACTTCTTTGAGTTCTTTCTCCACCTCCCTCACCCTCAAAGGCTCAAACTATCAAAGTAGCAAATGTACCAAAACATCTCAAACACAATTACTTTCCAAGAGGCACTAACAGCTTTTTTTGTTGTGAGGCGCACAAAATAGGTCAAACTCATCCTCTCCTCGTAAAAATATTACAACAATAGAGATTAAAGTTTCAGAAAGAAAAAACTACAGAACACGTTGACTATTATATTCTTCAAACCTTTACTTTTTTTTCTTTTTGGATGTTTTTAAGCTTTCATCACCCTGCTGCGGTTTTTTCTCCTTTTCATCTCTCCTGACTCTTTTCTTCTCATTTTTGTCGCTAGATTGAGATGGCACATTATGCTCACTTTCCCTTATAAGAGAACCATTAGTCCCATCCTTGACCTTTTCAGTTCTTTGTTTTTTACTTTTCACTTTCGAAAAATCATCACCCACTGAATACTTGTCCAATCCTCTCTCTCCAGATGATTGCTTCTTGGCTGACTTCGTTTTAACCTTTGAACCCTGATGAGCCAAAAACGGGACACTAGATGTTCGGGAAGAAGCTAAACTAGTCTCGATGTCTTTCTTCATTTCGTTTAACTTTTCAGGCTGTGACTTATGACGAGTGTCAGCAAGAAAACTATCTTTTCTCGTTTTAGTATCAGTGGTTCCAAATTCAGCATAAAATTCCTGTCTGATGGATTGATTTGAGGCTTGTCTTTTTTTCCATAAATCTGGTTGTTTTGCATATCTATGATCACAACAAACACGTGTAAGCAGAGAAAACCAATGAATATGAAATCTAATGCTTACATAGATTGAAATAAAGTTCTTCCATGAATTTGTTCTGAACTCTGCAAAAAAATACTTCGTACATATAGAAATAGATCTGACAGCCTGCACTGTATGTGATCATTTTCAGTCGGTTCCTGATCATCCCTCTCTCTCTCTCTCTGTGTGTGATGAAAAACAAATGCTAGTCCATTTTATTTTTCCTTTACAAGATGTGGCCTAGGGCTGGGATTTTAGAGCCATAGAACCAATTAGAACTGCTCTATGAATTATAAGTTCCTTACGGTTCAGTTCCTAGTCTTTGTTAACGGTTTAATTCCCAATTCCTGCTAAAAGTATGTTAGCGGAACCATTAAGGAAACGCTATTTTATATTTATAATTATATTTACAAAATTACAGTTATAGTTATTACATAATTTTATATTATATGTGTGTACTTAAGCATGTATGCATGTCTTGTAATTAAATACAGCTAGATGTACATCCCAATATATCTTTTGCCAATAATTGTTTACATGACATTCTTTTGCCTGTTATTTTTTTATATGTTAATTTATTGATATTCTTTTTACCAACTACTCCCTCCGTCCCCTTTTAAATGTCCCATTTTACCATATTCGGATGTCCCTATTTAATTGTCCCATACCTTATTTGGTAAAGTTTGTGTGGCTCAAAATCATTCTTACTTTATTCTTACTTTATTCTTACTTTATCTATTAATATCAACCACACAAACCTACTTTTCTTAAAACTCGAGCCACCCTCTTCCGGGACATTTAAAAGGGGACGGAGGGAGTATTTGTTAGCTTCATATTATAAGGAGTACTTTTCTATAATAATGATTAACCGATAACACACAAGAAACAAACCGATATTATATTAACGGTTCTTGAAAAAAATGGTAGAACCAAACCAATATAGAATAACGGTTATTCGAATGGTTCCAAATTCTTTTCAAAGAACCATACTGATCCCACCCTTGGTGTGGCCAATAGAAACTAAAAAGCCGCTTATTTATACAATTTATACTCACACCTTCATGTGAGATTGAATTTTATTTGTATAATAATTGCTAATAATTTACTAGATTCTGAAATTCTGATGAATGGTCAAAATTTGAGGGGAGTGGAACTTACCCATCAATATCAAACCTCCTAAGCAGGAAAGGTCCCTGTTTTGTTCGTGACAACTCAGCTCGCAATGGTAACATCTCTGAAACAATGGTCTCCCTCAGGGATAAGTTGCTTGTATTGA
Organism: Cuscuta europaea; assembly: GCA_945859875.1. Taxonomy (NCBI): domain Eukaryota; kingdom Viridiplantae; phylum Streptophyta; class Magnoliopsida; order Solanales; family Convolvulaceae; genus Cuscuta; species Cuscuta europaea. Next base: position 2,337,485 of record CAMAPE010000038.1, on the reverse strand, counting down.
AGCACTTCTCAATCATAAATGATCCTGATGGATGCACTGAGAGCTCACCAAAATGACCTTGCAGCCTAAAGTGTTAACATAAGTTTCATGGTAAATATGTGGTAAAGAGAATATAATTCAGCCTGAAACAAGTAAATAGCCGAATAAATAAACAAGGGGTAACTCCAAATACGTACTTGATCACTAGCTTCCTCTTCAGTTTTGCAGAAACATTTGAATTTAAAAATGCTTCAATAACGCGTGAACCACTGGGATCTTTAGATACTGCAAGAAGTTGATGTTCTTCCAAGGATGTGATACTAGAAACAAAAGCTTTAACAAATTCCTAGAGGAGACAAAATCTGAATAATTAAGATTATCATATTCAAACTGAAGTGCATTTAGTCACTGAAAGTAAAGCAGCAGGTCACATCTAATAGAAATTTTCATGTTTTACTACCACAACTGTTGAGTCATTGGCATATTTGATTCCTAACCTTTATTTTGGCAACATTTAGTTCCACAAAGTTATTAACATTACCACATTTGATCCTCAAATAATTTATTCGTCCAAAAAAATCTCAACTCATGAGTACATTAAGTGAATTCGGATCCATCCAATGAAGTAAATGAAAGCTTTGAGATTCCATTCGGGCAATATCAAGTCAACAATAGAAGAGTATTTTGCAATTACTGGATTTCTCCTGGGTTAAGGTTTATTAGATGAAAAGAGAAAAAGAAACTATTTATGTCAATACAAGCAAATTCATTAAACAAAAGGTGGTCAGACTAAAAGTTAGGGACTATGCTGCAGCACCCAAATAGTTATGGAACTAAGAGTAACTTAGTCAGAAGTTAATTTTGCATTATAAAACCAAGACTAAAAAGTGACGTTAAAATGCAACAGAGTTATAAAAAGTTGGGCAAGCTAGGAATAAATGAGGTGTTTCAATAAAATAAATAAGCCTGATTTTATTTTTTTTCTTTTCTGTCTTCTCTGAACATGATGTGATCTCATATAGAGGTCAATCATCATCAAATACGTCACAATATGCTGTACTCCGTATATTTTAAGCGTAACAGTAAGGCAATAACCCACCCCTTTCCCCCACTATAGACCAATAAAAACACTGAAACCCATGAAAACCAATAAAAAAAGAGTTAACACATACACTGTGAAACCTAAAAATTGACTGCAGGATCAAAGAACCGACAACATGTATCCTGGAATGGCTTGGCCAACTCCAGTTAAGCCTGTCTTCAGAATTAAAAAAGCTGTCAAGGAACAGTATGCGTGGAATAATGCACTTGAGAGATTCATCCCCTACACAAACAGCAGAAGCAAGTGCCTGACAACACTGCACCAAGAATAAGGGATAAGTTTGAGACACTAAGTCTATTTTTGCTTAAGCTAGTCAGTAGAAGCGAAAACATATTATCACAAATCCAAACCTCTGCTTCACGGTGATGGAGCTTTTGCGTTGCAGCAACAAGAGAAGCAATAACTCCAGACCGGCTCATTTCAAATAGCTCCTTAAATTTAGTTCCAAGCTCACCCCAGATCACGTCAATCTAATTGCATATATGGGAGGAGATTAAAAGGAGTCAGCATGAGCAACCAATTGCGAGATTGATCTTTAAAATCAGTAATAATTTGTGTCCTACTGCACCGTAAAATGAGCCACATGTGTGAGGTCTATGCAACAAAATGTTATAGGAAGTTCAAATATGTAGTGCAGAGAAAGAAGGTGTGGAATCTACATTCTTTTGCAGCGTTGTCCATAAAAAGATAAATGTTTTCAAGGCAAACATAAATCACGAGATTTACATGTTCTGAGCTTTTCGCCTGCGAAGCTAAAGCCTGAACAACAAAGTTCCCACAATGATGCGATGACATCTGAAACAATGAGGTCTTGAAAACTCTCTGTAATAACTCATTGTATACAGTATCAGGAGAAACTTCGAGTATGACCTGTACAATATAAATACAAAATTAAACTCCAACAAACTATACCAATCCAGTGAAACTGATAGTAACCACCCTTAACTGTGTTGTGAAAGTCAAAGACCTCATAATCTCATATAAGTATCGATGCAGTTGCATGTCAAGGTTGTAGAATGAGAAAGATGAGTCCTAAAGATCTCTAGGACCAGAAAAATGAAGAACAGTACAAAATTTGTTCTAAAAACTTATAGACAAATTAAATAACATAGGGCCCACAAGCTTATTATACCTCAATTAAATGACTGTAAGCAGGTTCTTCTATATGCTCTGAAATTTCTTGTAATCTTGAGCTTCCTTTTAATTTCCCATCCATGTCCATGTCGAAACCAAGAATAATTTGAACAACTTTCAACAATAGCTCCGGTTCATTTCCAACCAATAATTTCAAAGCTGTCTACCGTTTGATTGGTAGGATGTGTGAATGTGTCAATAAGTACAATGAGTGCCAAAACACAAAGAAATAATTAATTAACTAATTACTCAAAAGTATCTTGACTCAAATTAAACACCAGGAAAATGTTAAAAGCGTCAATCTAAAACATACCTGCAGGACCAAACTGCAATATTGATCCAAGGAAAGATTAGAGATGTTTTCTCTTGTGGCATTTAACATTTCTAACATGAGGTAGTTGAGCAAATCTGGAAATCTTTGGCTAGAATATGACATGTTATTGTATTCTGATCGAGGAACCTTAAAGTTCATCCGTTCTGCCAGTACAGTTGCAGACTTCGTGATATGGAATTGGTCTAAGGGAACCCCATTCAATAAACAAAGAAGACTCCGAAGCACATGCGATCCATAGCAGTCGCACATTACATCAACAGGGTTGAGTATAATTGCCTAATTAAAAAATGATTGTGAAAATAAGTATTAATATTTTACAATGACTTTTACCAATTGCTAACAAAATAACTGTACCAAAAACTTTCTAGTTCACACCTCACATAATTTTCTCAAGGTCTCATTGATAAAAGACAGCTGCTCACTGTCCTGAAGGTGCACAGCCATAGATTTCAAAGCTGTTTCAACAACATGAGACCCAGATTTGTCTGTTGCAATATAAGAGAACTTCTTTGCGCAGCTCTGAAGAAAATCACAAAGATGATCTACAGAACAGCCCTCCAGAAGAATTTGCAGAGTATGGCTTATTACATAATCAGTTGCAAGTTCTGCTTCTTTTCCTCTTGTTTCTTCTAATGCATTGCCACATATAACAGACCGCTCTTCTAAGTCAATCTCTGTACCTTCTATGACATTTGCAATCTCTGCGAAGTACTTCACAGTTTCTGGATCAATTGGATTCCTAAAGGAAAATTTTAGTAAATCAGTGTGCTAATTTCTGTACAACCAAATCAGTAGAAGTTTTGAATTTGCAAGAAAATAAATAATAAAATCTACGATGCACAGAAACTCTTGTATGCTTGCATTTCGGTAACCCTTCAGAGTTCAGACAATTGTTTTGCTATTAAAAGATAATGTTTCCCATTTCAGTGATTTCACTTTTCCCACCATACGTGTGGCATATGGAGACAGTCATGGAGCCAAAGCATTTGTCCATGGCGATGGCAATGGCGCATTTATGGCTGTCGCCACATGACACAAAAAATATATATTAAATATATGACCTATGGACACTATAAATCTATTATTCAACCACCAAAAGATGAGCAAAAAGGTAGAATACCCACATTCTAATGAAAATATGTGAGCTTTAAAGCACTTTCAAATATAACTTAATGCCCAAAAAGAGTTCCACGTCTTCCAAAATATGTCAACTATTCTGTGTTTAATTATTATGGTAAAATCATCACCAATTATCACACTCATCATCATTTGGATCTAAATTTCATAACAATGAAACATCATCCTTATTAATTTCACACTCAGAAGGATCTTCAATCTCATCCGTCTTATCTTCATGTTGCAGCTGATGTGTTGTTGCTGCCCTTTAGTCATTCTCTTCTTGTGCAGCTTCCTAACTGTCTTTACGTTAGTTGTGCAGTTTTTCTGGGTTTACGTAAGCTGGTGTCATTATGTACTTCTTATTTAGGTTTTTATTAATATTTTGGCTGACTGGTTAGTTACACAAGTATAAGGGCCACAGCCCAAAAGTAACTAAGTAAACCTGTTAAAATCTGTTTAAAAATAGGGTGCACATGGTGTGACGATGGCTATGGCGCCAACGTGGCCCCACTATGTATAGAGTTATCGCTAGAAGGGATTTTTGTGGCAAGGAGGATTTGTATCGCCATATAGTACGTGCCGTATTGCGCCATTGACAACTATGTTTCCCACATTTCCCTTGTTCCCATGCAACATAAATTAGAATCATTAAATGTTGTAGAACCTGATAAATGGTGCACATGAAGTCTCACTCTGGTGCTTAGAGGGTTTTCTTGCTTTAACATTACCATCAGCCACTTTTCCGTCTGATAGACATTTAGCTGAACTTCCAGCAGAAAATCCAGCATGCTTCTTCCCATCCCTTCTAGCCATATTTCTTTTATGTTTGCATTGATTAGAAAATATTCCTTCCTGATACGTCAAGTTTTCCTGAATTAGATTGTGTGCTTTGTTCCTTAACAGCAAAGCTCTCTTACCCACAGAAACCATGTATCTTTAAAACGCACAACCTGAAATTGTGAGGTCAATATTCAGTAACCATAACTCACCAAAGTCTTAAAAATCTTTATATGCAAAAGAACTATTGAAAGGTCTTTTTAAGCAGCAAACCCATAAGAGAGGATTGTAAGAAAAAAGTCATTGCAGGCTTGCAGTATCAAAAGTCAATGAGACATTGAATAACAGTTAACTTCCACATTTCCATAACTCTACAGTTCTCCCAACATTTGAACAGTTCACAGTTCTAAAATCACAGTCCTGAAAGAAGCTAGAAATCCCCCAATCCCTACCGGAGTAACGAATAACAAATTACTACCAATGTCAGAAAATAATACTACGTAAAATGTTTAACAAATAAAACACAATAACACGATCGCTCCAGGACCTCTGTGTTAATCAAGTATTCAAATAGATTAACAATGTTTCACAAAATAATACAATGCTTAACAAAAAATACAATGTTTAATCAAGAGAAAAGGTATACCTGGAGCTGGAGGCAGAGCCGTAGAGGGCAGAATCAGACTCGGTCACTCGGAGAGGGAAGACGGCGGGCGGCGGCGCAGCTGGCGGAGGCAGGTCGGCTGGTGTTCGTGTCTTCGACCTTGGTGCTTCCAAACTCCCGTCGGTTCGCAGGAGGCCGCAGGTTTGCCCGAGTGGAATAGTATGTTACTAGCTTCGGCTTGAATTAATTTTGGTTGGGGTGGACATTTGAGCTATAGCTATACAAATTAAAAGAAATTGGGCTGAGTTGGAGTCCACTCCTGCCCTCGCAATGATCCGCTGGATTCGATAAGCTCGACTCGTTAGGTCTGAAATCGAGCTCGAATTCAAATAGTTCGATAAAACCTCGATTCCTTAACAACCTTGAAAAGTTAGCATACTTACACATATTATATAAATAAAATATTGGGCCTAAATGTTTTTCATTTTTTAGGCTTGTGTCCCAACCCCTCCTGCCCCCTTGCCACCCCTGAACTTAACTTTGAATCATTGCAATGACTTGGAATGGAACTTCACCTTCTTCCATCATAGTGAGATCAAAGCTCAATTTACAGTCTCCCAGATAACGGTCATGTCAATTCTGGGGCTCCCAGGGATGGGGTGTTATTTTTTTAAGGAATTTTATTAATTCGGGACCTGAAAGATAGTCGGGCTATCAATCCGGGACCTGAAAGATGAAATGTATCAGTATAGGACTCGAAAGATGAAGAACTATCAATCTAGGACCTAACATTTCATAGGGTTTGATTTGTTTAATTTTTTATTAAGTCCATCGCTAATATTTGGTGAAATTTTCTTCACAAAAGTTTATTAGTTTAATAAAACTAAATATTATTTAAATTTTTTAAAATAAAAAAAAATAACAAAATTTATGAAAACTTAGGATGTTTTTACTTGGACTGTAATTTGCTGGTCTGATCTGGTCTGAACTGGTTTGGTTTGGTCTGGTCTGGTCTGGTTTCTTTGTATTTTTATAACTATCCAAGTCTGGTCTGAACTGGTCTGATCTGGTCTGGTCTCGGACGAATTAGAGTCCAAGTAAAAACATCCTTAGGTCCTAAATTGATAGTTTTCAATCATTCGGGTCCTAGATTGATATTTTTCCATCATTCGGGTCCTATACTGATGCATTTCATCTTTCAGGTCCCGAATTGATAATCCGTCTATCTTTGAGGTCCCAGATTGATAAAATTCCTTTTTTTAATCATTGCACATAAATTAATTAGTAAACCGATAAAAATTTAAAGTCTTCTTAAATCAAAGTCTTAATAAACCCAACAAGCCAAAGCAACAGATGAGTATAGAAGGGTGAGATAGCACAAAGGCAATGTTTCAAAGGTGGCCTCTAGAGCTATGGACTAGGAATCTTAATGGAGATTTGAATCGACTACAAGTTGAAGAAGGATAGCAGAGAAAAGGCGAGGTCGGTAGAATGTAGACAATACACAAAACACCTCTAATTTCATTTGAAACTTTATGATTAAATAAATAGCAATTGTCCTAAATAGGACAATAAACGGAAAGTGTGTATACATAAAAATCTTGTTTAAAATAAAAAATGTAAATAATGAATGAATATATGTAGTATGAATCTAGGGTCGAGGATAATTAGCGATTATTATAAAATACATTACAACAATAACAGTTCTCTTGTGTCTACTATCTAAGAATTTATGACTCCCTCCACATCATCCATAGGAAGTATTCACCTGATTTTTAGTCGATTATTATTCAATATAATAAGGTTGCTTGTTAATCCAATGATCATTATCGATGAAGTCAATGTTGGTGAAGTAATTAACCACTTCTGGACTCAATTGTGATTCCCATGAGACTCTCTTTGAAGTATCTGACCCTGGCCCATAGCACTTCACCTCTGCAAATGTTAATCGTTTCCTAGATAATCATAATCATGTGGCTTATTAGTCTTGTGTGAGCACAAATATATGAAATTATATTAATATTGAGGAGGCTTTGTGCTTAAAAAAGAAGCCCGTCCAAACAACATGAATGTTAAGCACATATTTTGTCATATGTGTGTTTCAAATATTACCATGCTAATTTTCAAAAAACAAAGCTCAAAAATAATTTTACAAATAACATAGAATAGCTTTACTCTCTATATCCCTAGCTTAACATTGTCATCTTTGATTTTTTTGTCAACCAAATTAAATTTTGACCAATGATGTATCTGTATAGGAAATTATACTAATCAAATTCGTTGCCCAAAGTTCATTACTCATTTACTCGAAAAGTAAAAAAATGACAAAGTTTTAAGGGACAAAGATAGTATGTGTTGATATTGTCAAAGTTTTAGCACTTATGAAGCATGAGACTCACTTTTTAACACTTTCAAAATGCCCTAAGTTTATCATCATGCATGTTTGTGAGTGTGTGAACTGAAGTGAACACTTCTTTTCATGTTATAATATTAGCTTACTCGTAACCTCTGTTGTACCACGCATCCCATCCTTGAGGAACAATGATGTTGGAGAGGGATGAATTAAAGAAAATGGTTCTAGCATAACTTCTCCATGCCCTTCCTAAGTAAGCCATCCCATTCCCAATCACATTGCAGTTCTTGAAAACAAATGCATTGCTATCATAGGCACCCGACCTTCCTTGTGCGGTTATGTAGCCTGTAGTACGTTCCCCAAATGACCCAGCATTCACCACTATTTTACACTCCTAAAAATATCAAATCGAACAAACAACCATAATAACATCCAAGCTTTGTTCATGAAATTTTTAGGAGCGGCATACATAAATTGATATATGTGTGTGTAACGCAACATACAAATATCAACCACACTCATCATATCACCATTTAACATTTTACGACAAACAATAATGAAGATATATTAAACTTTGACAATAAATAAGTAGTGTGTTCTACTGTGTTATAGATGGTCATGCTTAGTTCACTTACAATGTTTTAATAATAATATATAGTAATGGTGTGTCTTAACATGTAATGCCAATGCCATGGATCTTTAGTGTTGCCATGGATTTGTCAAAATGCAATGCCAAGACACATTAGGCTAAAAATATTGTCTCCAATGAGAATATACACACCGCCTGTCGCGCTGAGTTGGAATGGAAAAGAGTGTACACTATGTATCCCTATTTCTAGTTTGAGCAAGTCTAATTGATAGGTTGGCTCAACAAAAGCTCAACAAAAGTCTAATTGACTCATAGTACGTAGTAATTCATTAGCCCAACAAAAGCTCTCCACGGTTGTTGTTGGAGATAAAAAAAAATTATTGGATATGTGTCCACGTGAGCTTCATTGGTTGTGCACATTAATGATGTGTCCATTTTTAATGCGGTGCAATTCACATCCCTATTAAATATGCTTTTAGCACCCCGGTATCGGACGACCTCTCTAATTAACACAAATCATAATTAATGTTTAGAGGTGCTTAACCTTTTATTTTTGTTGTTGTTGGAAGATGTAGTGTGTGCAGTGTAAATTGATCTAACTCCATAAAGAATTGTATCATTCGTAAAAAAAAGGAAAAGTTGAAATCTTTTAATTTATTCTTATTTAGTTGTTTTGTTGTTCTCTTATGCACTCCCTCATTTCATACTATTTATCCGAGTTATGTTTGGTATCACTTCAGTTCATAATTTTTTTTTTAAAATTTTGCATCAATTTTTTGTAAACTCAAATTAAATGTTGTTATTGCGGAAATGATTTATATCTATATGTCTATCTATATCTAGATAAGATGATTTAATCAAGAGAACATGAAAAAAAGAGCCTTGCATAGATCATCATCTACAATAATCATTATGCGGTATATCTATATCTATTATCTATATCTATATCTATATCTATATCTATATCTATATCTATATCTATATCTATATCTATATCTATATCTATATCTATATCTATATATTATACATTTAAGAGTCATATTGGTGGAAGTTTTTGCCACATGTCATTCCTTTAAGCATTTGCCACATGTCACTCTTACAACACTCATTCACTCTTTTGCTCTATCAATTTTACTTCTACTCCACATAAATGGTATAATATCAATTATTGTATAATATTAATTGAATTGGTGGTAAAAAACTTACCATGTAGATTTAAATTGGTTTCAATAAATATTCTAGAAGTCACAACCATTCAACAGTCTGTGATCAATGTTACTTTAGGCTCCATGTAATTGGTAATAAAATAAAGTAACATAAAAAGTAATTAATATAAACTATTATTTGTAATAAAAATTTTAATATGTACATATAGATTAGTTTCTATATTTTAAAAATTACAATTATGTTCATCTCTATTACCATATACTCCAAATAGTCTTTACAATCATGTTCATCTTTACCATCATAATCCACTGTATTTACAACTCTATTCTCATTATATCGCGGAAAAATTGAAAATCTATATCTATCTAGAGTATTATATATTTAAGAGTCATATTGGTGGAAGTTTTTGTCACATGTCATTCTTTTAAGCATTTGTCACATGTCACTATTACAACATTCATTCACTCTCTTGTTCCATCAATTTTACTTCTACTTTACATAAATGGTATAATCAATTATTGTATAATATTAATTGGTAGTAAAAAACTTACTATGTAGATATGAGTTGGTTTCTATAAATATTCTAGAAATCACAACCATTCAACAATCTATGATCAATGTTACTTTAGGTTCCATGTAATTGGTAATAAAATAAAGTAACATAAAAAGTAATAAATATAAACAATTATTTGTACTAAAATTTTTAACATGTACATATAGATTAGTTTTTATATTTTAAAAATTACAATCATTTCCATCTCTATTACCATCTACTCCATATAGTCTTTACAATCATGTTCATCTTTACCATCATAATACACTGTACTTACAACTCTATTCTCATTATAGCGCAGAAAAATTGAAAATAAAATCTCAATTATTGTTAGTCATCTCACAATAATCCAAATTATTGATGAATTTTTTTCAAAAATATTAATCCCTCCATATTTTAAAGTTTGCTAAACTTTCCTTTTTGGGATGTATTTTAAAGTTTGTGACATTTTCCCTTTCTGGTAAATTTTCCTTTAAAAAAAATACTCAATCGCCCATTTTTTTCTACTTTTAAAATTTTATGTTCTCTTTCATATTTTCACAGTTTCTCTCCTATTTTTTTGTACACTATTCACCACCCCTACTATTTTTCTTTTGAAATAATGGGCCAAAGCTAATGTAGAAATCTCTAAAATACGGGAGTACAAAATATGACTAATAGTTATTACAATAGTAATTGAACATAATTTACAATAATCTAAATTATTGATGGGTTTTTTTAAAAGTAATATTACGTACTAAAATAAAATCTATTTACACAAATATGAATAATAGTTACTACAATATAATGTCATTTAATTATTTCACTATTGATTATTTCTATCCAATCTCAAAGTACATGACTTCTCCACCAGTAATGGTCGGGTATAACCTGCTATGCAGGTCACTTTTAAATAGAAATGACTGAGTATAACAAGCTATGTATCAATGTATGTATGTCACTTTTAAATAGAAGTTTTACATATTCTATAAATAATCAGAACTATAGTCGTTATTCTTTTAATAATTTCATTCATCAAGTCATTTGTTTTACAAAACGTAGAAAAGTTTGTTAAAAAGTTCAAAATTAGGATTTTATGATATGTAAATTTAACTAAATCTAAAAATGTACGCATTTTAAAAAACAAAAATATTACGTTTTATTTCATTTTTAAAAATGCAATTTCTATGTTTTGATAAATATTTATTTTGGATTTGTTTTCCTTCAAATTCATGATTTTGTATTGGTTTTGTAACTACTTTTAAAATGATTCGATATTTTAATTAGGATGATTAAATTTTAAATTTTAAAACGTTTAGAAAAAACATTATTTTTTATTTTTTTCAATTTGAATCATTTAAAGTTTTTATATTGACATTTTTACTCTCTTTATTTATATATTTTATATTCCTTATATATTTATAATATCTTACATATTTTAATCTTTTAAATTTGAAATTTATATAATTTTTTCCATATTTTATATTTATATTTTTTTTATTTAATTCCACAAAATGCCCAAAAGGTTAATTATAGTAAAAATAAATATCTAAAATAATTTTTTACCATTTATTTATTTATTTATGAAAATTTTGATATAATTTTTGTGGTCTAATTAATAAAAGTTGACATATCATAGTTTGGATTATTACACTTGGACACTTCTTTTTTAGTTGTCTAAATAGGTAGCCGGTCACGTGAGATCATTATTGGCGGAAGGTCCCTAAAATTGGATTATTCTGAAATAATCAATAGTTGAGATTATTATGAACAAACCGACAATAGTTGAAATTATTATTATCAACTACGTAGTATGCTATTTACCAATTTTAGCATTACAGTTTCGGAAAATCACCTCTTCGAACGTATTGTCCCTACAAATGAACATTTATTTTAATATTGTCATATGTAACGTAACTCACCTTTTCAGATTGAAAATAAAATATATTAACAGAAAAACCATTAACTTAAAATTTTAATTGATAGTAAAAAAACTTACCATGCACGTATATATAGATTAGTTTAATTTCTATATTCTAGAAATCACTACTATATGCTACATATGTGTGACTTTCTACACCATATGATTGGTAATAAGTCTTATAACATAATTTATTTATTAAGTGGTACTAAAAGAAACATACCATGCAGGTAAATATATCGATCACTATATTATCAAAATGATAACCATGCTCTATCCGTATTACTTTATACTCCATGTAATTTGTAATAACATAAATCTACATAAAAATGATTTTGCATAACTTATACTATCGTAGTTTATACTAAAAAACTTAAAATGTACATACATATAAGTTTTTATATGTATCTTTTGTTATTAATAAGTTTCTATATCTTGGAAATTACAATCTTGCTTCATCTATATTATTTATTTATACTACATTTTCTTATTATAGCATTCAATAATTATTATAATAAACACAATATATAATTACCATATAGAGTTATATATATTAGCATTGCTATTTTTGAAAAGTTCAGTTCTCCACATGTATTGTCTCTAAAAATTAGCATGTATTTTAATATTATTGTATGCTACTTACCTTTTTCTATAAAACTCATTATCACTTGTTGGGTTAATGGCCCAATACGAGGGTTGGCCCATACACCATTAAGGTCCACCCTACGAACGTCCTTAGAAGGCCCAAGACAACGGGTTAGCCCCCCATTATCCTGACAAGGTTCATCCCCAACAGGGCCGAGCCCAGGGGACGTATGTATCCTAGTGTAGGCAGGTATCTTGACCCAAGGGCAGTGGCTAATGCACGTCTCGCAGGAAACATGAGATAAGCCAATGGGGACGAACGTCCCCAGAAGGCCCAAGGCAACGGGATACCCTTCCGATTATCCAGGGGATGTACGTATCCTAGCGTAGGCAGCTACCAAGGCCCAGGAACAACACGAGACGCACGTCTCGCAGGAAATAGGAGGTAAGCCAATGGGGACGAACGTCCCCGAAGGCCCAAGACAACGGGATACCATTCCGATTATCCAGAGGATGTACGTAGCCAAAGATAGGTGCTTTTCCCAGGAACAGCACGAGACGTACGTCTCGCAGGACTTCGGGCCCGGCAGGAGACAAGAGACAAGCTCATGGGGGCGAACGTGCCAAGATCCTGGCGGGATTCTGCATTTAATATAGAAGATCTAGTGGGTGCGCATTTAATGCAGAATATTTGGTGGTTGGGTTCAACGCATCTAACTACCCATTGGAAGTATAAATAGTAGCATTTATTTCATTGTAAAGAGAGACAACTTAGCACTCTAGTATTGTAGCATTCTTATTATCTCGTAGCATAGCAGAAGTACGAACGGCCTCACGCCCTGTAAGTACGAACGGCCTCACGCCTTGTAGGTACGAACGACCTCACACCTTGTAACAGTGGAGTCAAACCAAAACTTCTTATTGGACCTCATCTTACTTGTTTGATCTTATCCTCCTAGACTACCCACTCGAAACCCTTAGGTTGTGTGTTGGGCCTACGGGTTGAAGGGAATAAACTTCAACATCACTGAATATATTATTCCTACAATTCAAATGTCATTTAGAGAATTACATCATCGTGAGAGTAATTCACATCACCCTGAGAAATATGATTCTATAAAACTCATTATTACTGAATATGATTCCTATAATTCACATCATCCTCATCCAAATATGATTCAATTTCAAATGTTTCAATTGTGAAAAATAGTTGAAATACAAACTTAAATGGTTATTATCCACACAAAAATATACAACCTTGATATGAAAAAGTTCTTAATATGAAGTTAAAAAAAGATTACTTAGATAATGCTCCATTGCAATTATAAAAAGCTGTAAATGCTTTTTAAATTAAATAGTTTACAAAATAGAGAGATAGTTGGGATTAGATAAAAGTATTTTTGCAAATTTTAAACGGTATACATCCTCAATAAAAACCAATAAAAGCCTAAATAGACGTTGAGCTAGAATGTTTTTAATTGAACTGTTAGGACCGATATCAGTCTCACACTGGATCAGATCACCTTAAGTCGATCAGATTACATATAAATAGATTAAATTCGACAAGGCCATACTAAACATAGACAAATACAATAGTAAAATACATATACATTAAACGTTATCAGGTGTATATCATTAAAACCAAAATATAGATGAGACTTAAAAAGTGTGGACCATGCAAAACTAAAAATTCTCAATCCAATTAAAACATCCTTAATTGAGAGTTTTCATAATAATACATCAAAAAAGTTTTAAAATGCTTTTAAATTATATAATTTACCATTTCACCTTATCGAAATTACTAAGTTAACTACTTCATAGTATCTTGAATAGTTTCCCAATGTAGTTGTTAGTAAATAAATTTTTAATCAATAAACGAGCGAATAAATTAAATGTGAATAACCCTCTCAGCGCGTCTCTCTCCTTCAACATTTGTTTACAGCATCCCAGAGAGCCTTTGCAAGGAGGTGCCATGTTGATCTATCAGGATATTTTGACTAATGACGAACTTCTCTATGATTCATTTCCTTACAAGGAAATTGAGGGAGGACTACTATGGGAAGTTGAGGGAAAGTGAGTTGTTCAAGGAGCCGTTGAGGTAGATATTGGAGCAAACCCATCTGCAGAAGGTGGTGAAGAGGATGAGGGTGTGAATGACACGGCCGCTAAGGTTGTTGACATCGTTGATACATTTAGACTCCAGGAGATAGCCAGCTATGATAAAAAGAACTTTGTAGTATACATGAAGAAATACATTAAAGCAATATTTGGTAAGTTGACCGAACTGAACTAGAGGAGTTCATGAAGAAAATTGAGCCAGCAACAAAGTACCTGCTTGCAAAGCTTAAGGATTTGCAATTTTTTGCTGGCGAGAGTGGTAGAGATGATGGCAGTCTTGTGTTTGCTTACTACAAGGATGGTGCCACTGACCCTACATTCATCTACCTTCCCTATGGTCTCAAGGAGGTTAAGTGCTAAGTGGTCGATTACCTGTGGTGTGTTCAAGGAGAACTACATATAATATACTCCCTCCGTTTCAATTTCTTTGCCACACTTTCCTTTTTTGGTTGTTTCAAAAAGATTGACACGCTTCCTTATTTCCTTATTTGGTAAATAAATCTTTACCAAAACAGTGCAAAACAGTGCCAAAAAGTGCCAAACAGTGCCAAACAGTGTTCAAATAGTGCCAAACAATGTACTCTACAGTAAAATTTACCCATCGGTAACATTTTTTCCTTAATTCTTGACAAGTCAAACTGTGTCAAAGAATCTGAAACGGAGGGAGTATATGTTTTCTTGTAGTGCTAGCTCCTAATATTTGTATTTTTGTGCTTGTGTGAAGGGATTTTCAAAGTTTCTGTTATGTATTCGTATCTTTCATTTTTGAAGAATGATAATTGCTTTTTGCTTCTAAATCACGTAATAAGCACAACTTTGTTAGCTGATTGCAAAATAATTAAATGTGAATAATTTTTTTTAAACTATTGTAATATTTGTCATCGACAATTTTATAAGTCGGAATCATTTTCTTGCATTTAATTTTATATACAGTATTATGTACCGTGCATCGCACGGGTCAGATACTAGTTGTATTTTACAAGCATGTAAACTTTGATTATAAATAGTAACATAAGTTTAAAGAGGCCTTTATATCTGTCATGTTTGTTCAATTTCCAAAAATATCTAGTTCATACTCAAAACTTGCTAAAGAGATCAAACTTCATTTGTTACGAGTAAACTTTTGAATATCCATCACATCACTTTCTAGGGTTCCAAGTGTGCGTATGAAGTGCAAATTAATAGTTCACACGAGTTTTGAACTTGTTCAAGTTATTCGATTCACCTGCTCATCTTTAAAAATATAATTGTCGACATTGAGATTAATTAAATTAAAATAGAAAAATTAAAAGTAAATTAATAATTGTTCAATCATACCCCTCCCCTCCCCCCTCCTTCTCTCTTCCTTCTCCTTCTCCTTACCCTTAAAACTAGAGATGACGGGGTGCCACAAGAATTTTTTTTTGTCTGTGCGAGAAATGATTTTCTTCACAAAAATGTCGGTCAAACTGTCTGTATACAGACAATTTGACCGACGTGTAAAATCATGTGTACAAGTGCCGTGTACAAATAGCATTAGTGAAAAAACTTATCTACTTAGCTGCGAGAGATGGCTTACATACTTAACCCTATATGTGTATTTATTTATATATGTTCAATTAAACATTGACAAAAAATAACATACTCTGTCTCATTTTTTCTCTATTTTTACTTGACAAGACCTTTTGGACAGCAAAAATTATCTAGATTAAATATAGACATGACTAGAAATTAAATTAAATATGATCGATCAATATTAATTGAAGAGATAACTGGGGTATGGGGAAACAAGAAAACAGAAGATAATAAGCGCAAAATATATAATAATTTTGGAGAAGTGAAAACTCAGTTAATTGCATTCATATTGGATTGCGTCAATCACGTTGAACGGTTGAAGTCAACTGGTTACGTTCAAATTTTATTAACATTGTTGTACTACTATTCCCTATAGATAAATCAATTAATAGGTGTGGCTAAAAAACATGCAAGGGAAAGTAAAGGAAGAGAAGCAATGCATCTTTCACATGAACAAAATTGGTACCTCATAAATAGACTGACCAGCACCAAAGATGAAGTCTATGGCTCCTTCAATGATGCAATGCTTGAAGTAATGTCTTCCCTGCGCATCCAACAATGTGTCCTGCACTCCGGCGAAACTGCATTCGTAAAACGCCGTTTTGTCCCCGGTGATCATCGCCGCTACGGCGGGTTTCAGAGGTTTGCCGCCGCCGGCAGACTTCATTGGAGGATAGTTGTAAGAATTCTGTCCCACCCATTGAGATGATTTCAAATTTTATCTTTACCCAAACCACTTACACTTTTTTATGTTTAGGAATAAGTATAGGTTGATAACTAAACTATTCAAATAAAATAGTAGTACAAGCATATTTTCATATAGAAATCAGTTAAAATTGATGACATTAATTAATCATTTCAATGATTTCCTGTACATATGAACTTATATGGACATACATAAAAAAACACAAACAGAACTTAAATTAGGCCGAATGTCATTTGGGGGTACGGCTATGAGGCTATCTACCTATATGTAATTATTGAATGTGAGATTTTTGTTACGATTTAGGTTAAGTAAACGATAAATTAACGAGCAAGAACACAAGAATTTACGTGGTTCACACAATCGGGGTGATTGTGCTAGTCCACGGCGAACGAGAGAGAGTTGTGTATTATTATGTCGACGTCAAGAGGTATTACACGTACAAAGATGTGTTTAAATAGGTTTAAGAAAACCTAAACAAAGGATTAGAGCTGCAGGCCCAAAATTAAGCCCGTAATTAAAAAATCTCCGCAGACCCGGTCGGGTCTCCTATTGTACCCGGTCGGGTGTCTCCTCAAAAGGCATACCCGGGTCGAAACCAGGGCGGGTATCCTAAACAGAGACCAAAACCTTCCACGGACCCGGTCAGGTAAACCTCCTTACCCGGTCGGGTTTCCAAACCAGTGAGTTGCCCGGCCAAGTTCACATCATACCCGGTCGGGTAATTCTCCTTACCCGATCGGGTTTCCAATCCAGAGAGTTGCCCGGCCAAAAACTGCCTCATACCCGATCGGGTGACTGACCCTACCCGGTCGGGTATCTCCTGCTGCTGCAGAAACAAGACTCCATCTTCAACAATCTCCCACTTGGAGGCTTGTTCAACAATCATCTGTCATCCAATAACTTGTATCCTCTGTAAAACCCCTGATCTCTCTCTCTCTCTCTCTCTCTCGTTCACGCCTTCTCATCAAGTATCTGGAAGGCCAGTTGAAGCCATGCAAAGCTTCAACTTCTCCGTTGTCACCGCCTTGGTTAGCATGTCTGCTGGATTCTTCGTACCAAGGATCTTCTGCAAATTTATAGTACCATCTTCAATCAACTCTCGGATGAAATGATACCGCATCTTGATGTGTTTCATTCTACTGTGAAACACCGGATTCTTTGCGAGATGAATAGCACTCTGGTTGTCACAATATAGAGCGCAATCTCCCTGCTTCATGCTCAACTCAGAAAGAAAGTTCTTCAACCAGATCAACTCCTTGGCCGCTTCAGCAATGGCCATATACTCAGCTTCTATGGTTGAAAGAGCCACTCTTCTGTAGTCTGGACATCCAACTTATTGCCGTACCTCCAATAGTGAATACATACCCCGTTGTGCTCTTCCCGTAATCATAACAACCCCCCAAATTAGCATCGGCAAATCCTTCAAGGATCACACCATTCCTTCTGAAACATAGGGCAGTTTCAGAAGAGCCTTTCAAGTAGCGCAACAACCACTTAACTCCTTCCCAATGTTCCTTTCCTGGATTTGACATGAACCTGCTAACAACTCCCACTGCATGAGCAATGTCTGGCCTTATTGACACCATCGCGTACATCAAACTGCCAACGCCTGATGTATAAGGAACTCTAGCCATTTCTTCTTTGTCTTCATTGGTCTTTGGAGACTGGTGCTTGGAGAGTTTCAGTTGACTCCCTAATGGTGTACTCCTTGGTTTAGCATCCGTCATTCTGAACTTCTCAAGGACCTTCTGAATGTACTTTTGCTGTGAAAGTTGTAAAGTACCTTTTATCCTGTTTCTGACTATGCTCATCCCAAGAATCTGTCTCGCTTCCCCTAAATCCTTCATTTCAAATTCTTCTGACAACTTCTTCTTAAGCTTGTTGATCTTGCATATTTGCTCCAGCCACCAACATGTCATCAACATACAAAAGAAGGATGATGTATGATGACTTGAATTTCTTCAAGTAACAGCAATGGTCCATCTTGCATCTAGTGTACCCATTCCGCTGCATAAAACTATCAAACTTCAAGTACCACTGTCTAGGAGCTTGCTTTAGCCCGTATAGACTCTTCTTGAGTTTTCACACCAACTTCTCCTTACCAGTCACTGGGAACCCTACTGGTTGAGCCATGTAAATGTCTTCTTCAAGGTTGTCATGAAGAAAAGCAGTCTTTACATCCAACTGCTCCAATTGCAAATTTTCAGCAACAATAATACCAAGGATCAACCTGATAGTAGTCATCTTCACAACCGGAGAGAAGATTTCATTGTAATCAACCCCCTTCTTCTGTTGGAACCCCTTGACAACTAACCTCGCCTTGTATCTTTTGCTCCCATCTGCTTCATCTTTGATTCTGAACACCCACTTGTTCTCAAAAGCTTTCTTTCCCGGTGGTAACTTGAATAAGGACCAAGTTTGATTCTTGTCAAGTGAATCTAACTCATCCTCCATGGCCTTCTTCCACTGTATGGAATCCTTCACGGTCAGCGCCTCTGTGTAAGATTCTGGCTCTCCATTCTCGGTCAGCAACAGATAATTTGCTGAAGGAGAATATCTGTTAGGAGGTCTTCTGTTTCTAGTGGACTGTCTGATTTGTGGAGTAGCTTCCTCCGAGCTCCCACTATCTTCAGAAATTCCTGTATCTCCTAAGCTCCCACTGCTCCCTGAGCCTCCAGCCATGCCATCACAACCAATAGGTTGTGCTATGTCGTCTTCAGTCATCCCTTCAAACACCACTTGTTGTTTGTTTTCTGGTTGCTTGCCTTTCCTAGTGTCTGCTGCAAGATCATCTTTATACAGGGAATTCTCGTTGAAGGTGACATCTCTACTTCTGATAAACTTCTTGTTGTGGTTGTCCCAGAACCTGTAGCCCCTGTCATCCAGGTCGTACCCAATAAAGATACATTTCTTTGCCTTTGCCTCGAGCTTGTCACTGTCTGCATCTCTAACTTTGACATAAGAAATACAATCAAAAACTTTCAAGTGATTAAGAGATACCTCATGACCTTTCCATTCCTCCTCTGAAATTTTGAACCCTATGGGAAATGAGGGTCCTCTGTTGATCAAGTACGTTGTTGTGTTCATCGCATCGGCCCAGAACATCTTTGGAAGTCCTGCATGTAATCTCATGCTCCTGGCCCTCTCATTCAGTGTTCTGTTCATCATTTCTGCAACACCATTTTGCTGTGGTGTTTCTGGAACCGTCTTCAGCATTCTTATCCCCTGTTCAACACAATACTCTACAAACTCTGTGCTACTGTACTCACCCCCATTATCACTCTTTAAACACTTAATTTTAAGATTAGTTTTGTTCTTAACTGCAACTTTGAACTTCTTAAAAATGTTAAAGACTTCAGATTTATTTTTAAGAAAATAAACCCATACCTTCCGTGTAGAGTCATCAATGAATGTAACATAGTAGCGGGAACCTCCAGTTGAAGAGACCTTTGTAGGTCCGTAGACATCTGAATGAATCAACTCCAGCCGCTCAGTCTTGGGTTGTTGCCCTGTCTTCACAAAGGTTACCCTCTTTTGTTTACCAAGGACACATGGCTCACAAAAGCTCAACTTTGAGTTCTTCAAATCTGGAATTTTACCCTTTGAAGACAGCATCTTCATTCCATTCTCACTTATGTGCCCAAGTCTTTGGTGCCACAAAGTAGAGACCCCTGCATCTTCAACTGCTACGTTTGCTCCATCTGTAGACACTTCTACAATGTACAGCGTACCATGCTTCTGTCCACGAGCAATGACCAGCTTTCCCTTTGTCGCCTTCCATTGCTTGTTGCCAAAACTAACGTTATGGCCTTCCTCATCAAGCTGTCCCACTGAGATCAACATCTTCTTCAGACCTGGAATATACCTGACATTTTTCAGCCTCCAGGTTGTACCCAAATTGGTATTGAGATTAACATCCCCAATACCCGTGATCTCCAGGGATTTGTCATCCGCCAAACGAACTCTTCCGCTGTAGGGCCTGAAATTTTGCATCAAATCCCTGCAATGACAAGCATGAAACGACGCACCTGAATCCATGATCCAGGACTCAATTGAATTCTCAACGCTGCAAATTAGGACATCTTCATAATCCTCTGCCATGTTCACCTCCTTCTTGCCTTTGTCTGCAGAGTCTTTGGGGCACTGATTTCTGAAGTGTCCATTCTCCTTGCAATTCCAACAATTGATGTCCTTCCTGTTCTTGGATTGACCTTTCTTCCTCGACTTTGATCTTCCTTTCTTGTTACCTCCTTTAGTGGATTTTCTGCCCCTATCTTCAGTACTCAACAAACTGTTTGAGCTATCCCCCGAACTCCTCCTCCGGATATCCTCACCAAGGATCAAGTCACGAATACCCTCAAAGGTAAGTTTAGTGGTTCCAGCCGAACTACTAACTGCTATGACTGTACCGGACCAACTATCAGGCAAAGATGATAACAAAAGTAATGCTTGAACTTCATCATCAAATTTAATCTCAACCGAACCTAACCTGGATATGATTGAATTAAACTCGTTGACGTGATCTGTTACGGCTGCACCTTCCTTCATTCTCGTGTTCACCAACTGTCTGATTAAGAAAACCTTGTTGGCCGCTGAGGGTTTCTCGTACATGTTGGATAACGCCTTGAGTAGTCCAAACGTTGCTTTCTCGTTGACGATGTTGTAAGCAACGTTTTTCGCCAACGACAACCTCACCACACCAAGAGCCTGTCGATCCAGCAAGTTCCACTCCGCCTCCGCCATTGATTCTGGTTTGTTCTCAGACAAGGGTAGATGAAGCTTCTTCTGGTAGAGATAATCCTCGATTTGCATCTTCCAGAAAGCAAAATCTTGACCATCAAATTTATCGATCTTAACCTTTCCTTCGTCAGCCATAGCTCTGATACCACTTGTTACGATTTAGGTTAAGTAAACGATAAATTAAAGAGCAAGAACACAAGAATTTACGTGGTTCACACAATCGGGGTGATTGTGCTAGTCCACGGTGAACGAGAGAGAGTTGTGTATTATTATGTCGGCGTCAAGAGGTATTACACGTACAAAGATGTGTTTAAATAGGTTTAAGAAAACCTAAACAAAGGATTAGAGCCGCAGGCCCAAAATTAAGCCCGTAATTAAAAAATCTCCGCAGACCCGGTCGGGTCTCCTATTGTACCCGGTCGAGTGTCTCCTCAAAAGGCATACCCGGGTCGAAACCAGGGCGGGTATCCTAAACAGAGGCCAAAACCTTCCACGGACCCGGTCGGGTAAACCTCCTTACCCGGGCGGGTTTCCAAACCAGTGAGTTGCCCGGCCAAGTTCACATCATACCCGGTCGGGTAATTCTCCTTACCCGATCGGGTTTCCAATCCAGAGAGTTGCCCGGCCAAAAACTGCCTCATACCCGATCGGGTGACTGACCCTACCTGGTCGGGTATCTCCTGCTGCTGCAGAAACAAGACTCCATCTTCAACAATTTTTTCAATCTATACATAACCCAAATTTGTGTTTCTTGGAATCATCTTCCCTAACAAAAAAATACAAACTTGATTTCACAAAGAATACTCCTTCCTCCTCTCAAAATTTTGTCAAGTTTGATCAGCACGGAGAATAATAAAGTAAAAATAGTGCAATTAAGCATGTAAAGAGAGTTTTACTTACCACAAATTGAAGCTTTTCAACTTTGATGTTGTCCGCATAGGATGTGAAAGTTGGACTTGCTACGAGTGATTCACTATTATCCCATACAATAGTTGGCCTTTGTATCCCCACCCCCTTGAGGTAAATGTATTGTTTGTCACCGGGAATTGTTACCTTTTCTCTACACATCATAAATAAGATCATTATTACTAATATAGCAAGCATTCATAGTTCTATTTATGAAAGGTTTTTCATTACTTCTTAAACCTTTTCACAGGAATCATAGCGTTGATAATACACCAGGCATATGGACACTATTAACACTATGCATGTTTTTACTTGACTTGATATAAGTCCTAAATTAGTTCGGAACAAACTAGACCATACTTAAACAGATCATATAAGATCAAATTAATTTTGACAATTGTAAAGTACACAAAGACCAGACATCTACCAGACCATATCGGTTCAGACCAGATTAACTAGACCAAACTAGAAAATTCCAGTTCAATTAAAAAAATCATGTGTTAGACTTCACACTACAAAAGAACACGGGATTTGCAAGGATTTTTGATAGGGATTTTCCAAAATTGACAGGGATTTGGGTGGGAACATGTCAAATCCATGTCAAAAATAGTTTGTCACGAGCAATTTGGCACGAAATCATCGGTAAAATCGTGCCAAATTTGTGTCATTCCCGTAATGTTTTTGTAGTGTGATGAGAGGTTCAAAATTAAAGGACTTGGTCCTCTAAGAGATGGAATTTAAACTTGAGTTACTTGAGAAGAAGAGAAATTACTAGCTAAACAAAACGGGCTTGTGTACATATAACATTCTAAAACAATGTTATCAATGTGTGTTTAATATATATGTTGCCTGCAATTTTGTATCCGGGCATGATATGCAAGATATATAATTCAAGAATAACAAAATGTAAATACCAGGCATATATAACTATGATGATAAAAATATCATATTACGTATAAAAAACCAACATATAATACCTGTAAATACCAGGCATGATAAAAATGCAAATCCAGCGGAGATTGTTGGAGGGAATTGCATCAATGGCTGATTGAATGGTTTTGAAATTGGTAAATCCTGACTGGTCAACATAGATAGTTGGGGAGAACACATGTTCATAATGAAACCATGGATATGGTGGATTCCCTCTTCCATTAACCAATCCCAGGAACAAGAAAAGGAATGGCAGGTTCTTGGACATGTTTAATTTCCACTGCTGCAAATTAAAGAGAAGAGCTGAGGTAGAACAAGGATCTATTTATTCAGAACAAGTTTTAGATAGAGCAAATAGCTAGCAAGCTAGCAAAAGGTATATAGTTCGAAAGTCAAAGTTGATGATGTAAAATGAAGTCCGGAAGTAGGATGTTTTTACTTGGACCGTAATTTGCTGGTCTGGTCTGGTCTGGGCTGGTCTGGTCTTGTTTGGTCTGGTCTGAAATGGTCTGGTCTGGTTTCTTTGTATTTTTATAACTATCCAAGTCTGGTCTGGTCTGGTCTGAACTGGTCTGGTCTGGTCTGGTCTGGTCTGATCTGGTCTGGTCTGGTCTGGTCTGGTCTAGTCTAGTCTGGGACGAATTACAGTCCAAGTAAAAACATCCGTAGTAGTACTACGACCCCGTTTGGTAACACTAAAATTGACTGAATTGGCTGATTCTGCTGTAATTTATGAAGTTATGGCGAAAGTGGCTATATTGGCTGATTCTGCTGATTAATGAAAAAATTTATTTAAAATATTTGTTATTAATAAAAAAAATAAAAAATTATATGATTGAAATAGCTAAAATGATCCTCTACAATAACTTCAGCCAATACAGACAGAAAAGTAACTCTCCAACCTCACTTTTTCTGCTTATTACACAATTCAGAGTGCGAAATCAAAAGTTACGTGTTTAGTGAAAAAATTGACTGATAAGCCTGATCGCGCTCTACATGCCGCTGGTGATGTACGTGCTGATTTAAAGGCGCTCACTTTTCATCATATTTTGACTTCGACCTGAACAATAATGAACAAAATATAATTCGCTTCTATCCTCAAGCAGGCAGTGTTCTATAATCGCGCATTTGCATTGACTGTACTTATGGATGATAAATAATTATTTATCAAATTTATGTAATCCCGAAACTGTACACTTAAAAACAATATCAAAATGCGATTGATTAGAAAAGATGTGACAAAATGATAAGGAAAAAACAAATTGCAAAATATGTAACATTCTTAATGATAACAGTACTCCTAACTTATATATACTCCCAAATATTCTTAAAAGAAGGTGCACTAAATAAGAGTAAAAATGTTTATCAATTTCAAGGAAAATTGTCATGTTTTTAATATCTAAATAGGAGAATATGTTTTGACATTAACAGATTTTAAAAATGATAATATTTTCCAAATTTGATAGTAGTTACTTCTATTGAAGAATAAAAATATAACAATCTTTTTTTGATTAGTATAGTATTATTAAAGATGTAAATTTTATACTTTTATGAAAATATTTTTAATGAAGAACATTTCCAAATAATTTTTATATTATAAATAAAAACATATTGGTCAAAGTTTAAAATGATGACCAAAAGTTCAAAGATGATAAAATTTTAAGGGATGAGGCAAATCTTTTTTTTTTTACAAAAAGGGTTGCAATTTTTTAAATTAGTGAAATTTATTTTTATTACCGCGAAAAAACTATTACTTTCTTCGTTCCACTGGACTTTGCCAACTTTCATTTTTTGTTTGTCCCAAAAACTTAGCCACTTTCCTTTTAAAGCAATGTTTTTGTGGCTCTGTTCATTTCTCTCTTCTCTGCACAAATCTCAGCCACACAAATTTTACTATTCTAATTTCCCACCTAACATCAATTAGGCAAAGTTGAGTGGGACGGAGGTAATATAATTGAATGACACAAAATGATGGTGTGACGAAATTAAAGTGTAATTCAAATTTCTCAAGCTAATCACTTCTTTTTCGAATTGCACCTCAAGTAGAGAATATTACCCGAAATAGGCCTAAAATAGTTTGAAAATTCCAAAATAGGACTGTCATGTTTTTATTCTCTAAATAGGACTAATTACTGTCATGTTTTGGCAGTACCAGACTTAAAACATGGCAGTATTTTCTAAACATGACAGTAATTAGTCTTATTTTGAGAATAAAAAACATGACAATCCTATTTTAAAAATTTCAAACTATTTTAGTCTTATTTCGGGAACTTTCCCCCTCATGCGTGATCATACCTAGGGGGGCACCACGAGCCCTAGCCTACCTCATATGTGATAAAAGCCTTTATTTTACATTAAAAAAACAGTTTCAAACACATAATCATAATTAAAGTAGTAAACAAAAAATGCAATTCTGTTCAAATTTTACATGATAATGACTATAAAACTTACCTATATTAATTTATCGTCACATTATTGTCTTTTTTAATAATAATATTTCAGGAAATACTTTTTAAGAAAATATGTGAAAATTTATACTCCCTCCGTTTCTGAAACAAGTTCCACATTTTACTTCACACATATTAAGAAAATAAATTTGACTTTACCGTGGAGTGCACTGTTTGGCACTGTTTGAACACTGTTTGACATTGTTTGACACTGTTTTAATGTAGATAATTTGCCAAATAAGGAAATGTTTGAGGGTGAAACTTAATTTTGAATCTGCCCAAAAAGGAAATGTGGAACTTGTTTCAGAAACGGAAGTAGTATATTTTGTTTCCAACCGGTCCACAATATTTTTTCTAGCCCATAGCTGGAGAGTCAGGATCTCTTCTCGAAAGCTATTATCAACGTGTGCATATGTATGTATTTCTGATGCATAAATAGTTACATCTGGATCCAAATGAGATAAATGTGTGTTAACATAAAATTAATGATTAGTTAAAATTATTTTTAGTTCAATTTTAAACAGTGGAGGAGCCCCTTTACTTCAAAGGTGTTCAAATGAACACCTATAATTATTTAAATTATTTACTGTCTTTTCAAATTTTAATTATAGAAAAAATTGAACACTCAATCTGGCCTTGGTTCTGACATGATCAGTAATCGGGTTATTCAATCATCCAAGATTGTATATTTTTGGCATGGTTTACGTTTATTTCAGGACTTGAATTTTCCGTCTTAGCTTGTACAAGCACCCATACTCTCATTTACTATTGAAGATTTTTTGCATAAAACCAGGCTTCAATTCGTGATAACATGTGACATCCAAAGAAAACGATGGCCTCAATATATATTCTAAACAGCTCAACAAGTTCTGCCATCAGCAAGATTAGTGGTGTAATTTTTCTACGCCATGAGGTCACCATTGTCCTTTTTTGTTCTTTCCTTGTTTTATTAGAATATCTATGTCATTTCATTTTAAAATTATTATTAAGTTCTTTTTATAGGAAATAAAAATAATAGGGTCGTAACATTTGAGTTCGCATATATATTGTTTGGTTGCAATTAATGTTTAGTGTAAGGGATAATTATAATTAGATTTTGATGATGCTATATTAATTAGGACTTTAGAGTACCCCGCTTTAGAAAATTGTATTAGAAATTTTTTATGTAATGTTTTTTTTTAATAATCTACTAACAGAAGACCTCCTGATAGAAGCTCGTTTGGCACGCTTCTAACAGAAGACCTCCTGGTCCTTTGCCGGACTTCACTAGAACAGAAGCTCTCAGACCCTCAGTTGGCCCCTACCTTGACAGAAGACCTAAGGATCCTCTGGTAGCTTTTATCCCAACAGAAGTGCTCGAGACCCCCTCTGTTTGATTCTCTGTTGCAGGTACCAGAAGGCCTAACACTTAGAGAATTTCATGGAACTATCTAAGCTGGTGATTCAACGGAAGATTCCTTCAACGGCTAGTAGACTTCAACGGAAAAGCTACAGTACGCGCATTAAATGCTCATTTAATGCGCCCCATACGCTGAAAAGTAAAAGCTGATGATTGGCCGACATTTCAGGATATCCTTATCCCAAAATAGCAACTCGCCAACTTTATCGGGTCCTACTGGTCAAATCAACAGTACAAACATTAAATGAAGTTGTCTTCTACACTCCAACGGGAAGACGGCTTCCAGTATATAAGATATACTTCGAAGAACTACAAGGATAACTTTTGCTACAACTTTTGCTCTCACCACAACATTCAAACATTCGAGCTTTCTTGAGACTTCAAATTCATTCACTTCAACAAGAAAAGCTTACGTTGGAAAGATATCATCTTCATATCCTCTCTTCCAACAAAGAGCAAAGATCCTCCAGTTCTTCAACACTTCTAAAGCCTCAACTACATATCTTTTGTGACGAAGCTATGTTGGAGAAAACTGATTTTTAATCAATACACTTCTTGAAAGAGAATGGACGTCTCAAATTAGCTGGTGTAAGTGAAGTGGGGATACTTCAAGAGACTCAGTGAAACGAGACCAGCCATCAGGAAGCAAGGACTGCATCCCGGGTGGCAACTAGGCTTGAAGAAGACGTGGAGTGCTTCTTAAGTGCTAGGGACTAAGGCGTTGTAATTGTTGACTTACAAGCTTGTTGGAACAGTGGACTAGAGGAACACGTTGTTCCTTGAACCACTATAAAAATACTGGTGTCATTTACTTTACGCATTTATTTTCTGCACTTAAGATTCTGACTGCATAACTCCCAAGAACTTGGACTCTGTGTTCAGCAGATCTTGTTCTCAGAGTTACCAGAAAGACATTTGCCTTAGTGTTTTTCCTGAGGCTACCCAGACAGAGCCTAATCCGCTGCCAGGTCCATTTCTGTCATCAGAACTCGACTTTCTCTGTCACCAAAACCAGACCTTCTCTGCTAAGTCAGTGTTGACTTAAACACATATTAGACCTTCTCTGTTGATCATCTTAGAAGAAAGCATTATGACAAATTCAGCCATAACTAACATTTAAACACATATCAGGAACTTTTGAAATGATATCAGTAAATATACCTGTGTAAAATTGAACCTCATTGAAGAGAAAACAATTTATCCCAGTTACAACCACATACAAAACTCGAACTCACAAATATCAAAAGCATAAATAACATTGGCTTATTGATTCATCGTTTGCAAAATATGGATGAAAAATTCATATAATGGTGGAAAAAGAAGAAATTTAGTAAAACACAAATCCTAGACAAAATGAATTGCATACTAAGTGAAAGTTAACAGTTTAAGCAGGCTAACTCCTTAACTATGCTAAAAACTTAAAACATGACTAAAATATAAAGCAATTTCAAAAAGAGTAGAACAATACGGAGTATTATTTATACTTAAGATATAACTTATAGTTCATAGTACGAAATTCTCGTAATTAAAATCCAGCAGCGATGCCTAAAAATAATACGAAGTATATAGAATTGAAAAGATATGCGAGTCGAGCTTGGCTTATTGATTCATAGTTTGCATTTAGAAATTGCAAATGATTATTATCTTTCATAAAAGGAATTGTATCTATTGTGAGAAACATAAGCTAACTTACTAAAACACAAATAAACTGGATAAATAACATGAATTCCGAAAAGTAAAAGAACAAAGTAAACGAAAAGATAATGCTCAAGCATCCAGCTTTTCAATTTTGATTCCCTTGAGTTTCTTATTTGTTGAACTCTACGTAGAAGAGTCAACATGTTGCCCAGCGTTTGAAGGCCTCTTTGATGTTGAAGAAGGGGTGGTTTGTATTATTATGTCGTCTTCAGTTGAGGATGGTGTCTACATGCCAATATTTGTGAATTAGGGATGAAGTCAAAATATTTGGATGGATAAATAAACAGTAAGTACTTACTATATTAGATTCAACCGTGGCTGGAGAAGAAAAAAGTAAATCAAGATCCTCATCAGAGTTATAGTCCTGAACATCCCAAAAAAACCTCATTAAGATCCTCACCGCAGAATAGATATATATAAATTATAAGAGTGTTGAATAGTGCTGCTCCAGAATACATTTATTAAATTATTAAAGAAATAACAATCAGTCTTTCACGCTTCTTTGCTAAGAATATTTATTGAATTTAACATGTGAGTATGACATTTGATACCTATTCAGTAACTGGTTAGATAACTAATTGGGAAAGGTAGAAATTTGTTTTGAAATTTCAAAAGTGTAATTTCAAAAGTTTGATTTAGTTACAGAGAATTGTACCTGTCTCCCAGGCTGATTGGCTCCAACAGACTTAAGCTCCTCAATTTTATCTTGATCGGTTGAGACCATACCAATGGAGTAACTCTTTCCGTTTAAAGTGGAGCCTGGTTGACGGTCAACTTTAAAAACAAACTCACGACCTACCAAATCTTTTATTTCATCTGGGCAGCCTGAAGGTGATAGCCTCTCCTACACATGCAGAGCAAAAGCACATATTCAAGTCATATTTAGTCATATTACTAAATTTAAAATCAAATCAAAGGGATTTGCATTTCTTATGATAAAAAATGGTTCAAATTAAGGATAGTGTGAGGTAGAATTACCATGTCATAATAGTGACTGGGAAAATCTCCAGCAGATTTTCCAATCAAACGACTGCTCACAGCATCCCAGAAAACCAAATTTGCATAATTACTGTTATGGTTAGCCTTGAGTCTTAAATTGTATCTCCAAACACCCTCTCCATCAGCAACTTGAATCACTATATTTTAGGAGATAATAATGAATCACTATATTCCCAATTATAAAAACTGAGCTTATAATGATTTATTACCTTTTAAGAGATTAATGTTCATTTTCATATCACTAAGTTGTACAGATTTCATTTCAAAGTAGAATAACAACGTTGAAAATGTATTTTTGTTTACCTCGACTGCTTTCTCCAATTCAGACAATGGCATTGTGAAGCCAATTTATGTACTGCTACCAACGGTTACAGGACCAGAAGAGGAAGCGTGACTTATTGTTTGAGAAGTGTTACGTGTGGTTTGCAGATACCTATTACCAAAAGAAAGATTTTAGTGCATTTTTAACTCAGCATAATTCTATAATAGACTTGAGACTAATACATGTTGTAAGTGGTAACTAAAACAAAACTATTTTAGATATCGGTTTACCTAAGGCGAAAGTCTTCTATGTCTGGGACATTTGCATCCAAAAAAAGTTTTGTCACATGGTAAGATGTAGCTACACCGTTTGAGGAACATCTGCCTAAAAAGCCATATAATTGCATATGTTTTTATCAACTAAAAACTATACTAATAAAAATAATGTTTGAATTTTAACAAATAGATGCATGTACTTAACCATATTTTGGATTAATACGGCACATCTGTAGCAAGATAACAACTGGATTTGTTCTAGGTTGAGATAAATACGTCTCAAAGTGGTCCACATACACATTCCATAAAGTGCAAAAGAGCCTTTTATTCCTATAAAGAAAGAAGATAAGCGTAAAAATGAGTGAAAGATAAATATAGATAACCTTAATAACATAGAATTGGAAACGGGGACAATTTGATATACTTAACTCGATGTCCCGAATATAAAAGTTAGTGTATGTTGATCCTGACTCAGTGTAATGCTTTATTAATTTGTCGTGGGGATCGTACACACCAATTACATCTAAAAATAAGAAATAGAAACTCATTTAGGTGACCATATATAGATGCAGTTATATGATTTGAGTTTATTATAAAGTTACACATATAAGTATTATTATATTACTAAACTCTTACCAATGAGATTACTCTTTTCATCAGGGCAGTTGTGAATATCATTGAAAGATGTAAAATTATAGATGTCTAGGGGCAAGTCCTTATGGTCTTTTAATTCCTGACGCTTAACCTTAGTTCCTTCATTGAATTGAAACCTGAAAGGGTGTGATGCCGGTCTCCACTTTCCATTATTCGACTTGACAGTGAAATTACACATGGCATACAACCCACCTTCTTCCAACTGACCTTCAAATAGTTGGATTTCTGAACGGGATATTGATGCTTGAATTCGAACTTCCTATAAAAAGATTATAGGGATCATTACGAATAATTATCATTTGGATAAAAATATCTATAAAAGATGTTTAGGATAAGATGATAAGAGATGCATGAAAATGGCTTCTACCAATGACGTGCACTTTGTAACGGTGCGTCAAAATAATTTCAATACTAAACACTTATACGTAGTATAGCGTAGTAGAGTTCGTATCCACAGGGAAAGGTATAATTCTCTTTCTATGAATTTTAGTAAATGAAAGGGGGGGATTTGGATTGAGTGATTTAATTTAATTAAAAACTAAGATGAACAACCTATATGTGTTTAATTCAAAGATAAAAAGGACTTGGCATTGCTACTTTCCATTTGTTGATATATTTTAGTCGATCATTGTCATATCTATAACTTATTCCCTCTCGAATACTCAATCGGGGAGTATATCCACTTCATCGAGGGTAGTTATTAACAACGACCGTTCATTAATAACCCTTACTATTAATCAAATATAGAACAACGCCTTATACCGATTTAATAGTAGCATTTAATCTTTCTAACTCCTTGATGAAATCAATTGAGATTGATAACCTCAACACAAGCGGTTTCGGTTTAACCAACAAAATTAATCCCTCTTAAGTTTATTAACCACGATCGTGCATTAATAAACCGAAGTTACTTACTTGTGAAACCATCAACGATTAACCATCGGTTCGTTGATAGTTTCTAGTAATAATTAATATATGAAACAAAACTAGTTGATCCTTTAAGTAATGTTCAAAATATTAATATGAAATAAGAGTAGGAATTAATAAATACTCAAGGAAGAATATTATTAAAGAAGATGAATCCTACTATAATTAATATCAAGATGTTAACTAATTGTCATCTTAGCAACACTCCCCAACATTAATATAGAGGAAGAAAATACCATTCTAACTAATGTCGAGATGTTAACTAATTGTCATCTTAGCAACACTCCCCAACATTAATATAGAGATGGTATTAAGGAAAAAACTATTAATTAGTATTCAAGGAAAGAAGTTAAGAAAATAACTCACAACTTTAATAATCAACAAACTTCAAGAGCAACACCAAGAATGGAAGTTTAGCTCCTCATTTGGAGACTAAACATAGCTACAAAAATATAAAGAAATGTTATTCTAAACTAAGCTAAAGAGTATGGAAGAAGGGATTATCTTTTGTGAAGAAAAAGTGTGCTATTTATAGGTGTTTTTCAACACCTTTGGCCGGGTACCCGACCGGGTCAAGTACTCACCCGACCGGGTCCGGTCAAAATCAGATATTTCCCCACGTTCTGGTGATCTTTGGCATGTTAAAGTGTCCGGGTCAAGTCAGACCCGACCGGGTCAAGTAAGGGACCCGACCGGGTGAGTGCAAAAATTGGATTTTCTTCACGTTCGGGTGATCTTTGCACACCGGGTTGTCCCCGGTCACTTCTCACCCGACCGGGTGAGGTAGTGGGCCCGACCGGGCCATGCACTTTCTTTGCATTTTCGTTTTTCACTTCTTACCCGACCGGGTCAAGTGTTATACCCGGTCGGGTATTTGCTCCTGGGCAGCCAAATCTTCTTTTTCTTCACTTCAAAGTCTTCCTTTCCAACACCACAAATCCTAACTAAACTTTACAACTTACAAACAAAGACTAAAATACAATTACAACTGAAATCACACAAATGTTTACAAACTAAATAAAACGTCAAACAATTAACATAAATCAAACATAAAAACATGTAATTATGCACTACTAATTAGTGTGCATCAACCAATTTTCATACAGAAAACATATGTTCATTAAAACCATATGTATTCATTACGAATAGCCTCACAGAGAAACCAAAACCATGTATTCAATCCAACGCAGATACTATGAATAAAAGTTAGTAAAACATATTTCAACAATTTTAGACACTTCAATTGTTACCTTCTCATCAACTAAAACCAATTCCATTGATTTATTGCCCCTGTGTGCATCATCATATGGCACCAGCCACTTGCGAACCACACGTAATAAAAAGGCTTCATGACGTTGGAGTTGGAGTGTGACGTGAGATAAAATCTTTTTAACGGGAGGCATTGTTTTGTGAACTAAAGGGGTATGTGAACTAAAGGGGTATGAGAACTTTTTTTGCTTATTACACAATTCAGCGCGCGAAAGCAAAAGTTACGTGTTTGGTGAAAAAGTTGACTGATAGGCCTGATAGCCAAAAACAGTGTTGCCAAACGGCCTCTAAAGGTAATGAACAACGTGCTTTACTCATTTTCAACATGTTCTTTTTTATTTATACAACTTGATTTTATACTAAGCAATTTTGAAGTTAGATTTCATCAATTAGTGTAAGAGAAAAAAATATATATGGATGATTTTTTTCTTCTAATGTTTGATATTCTAATGTTTGATTTTTTAATGTTGATTAAAAAGAAACATGGGCAGTGGCAACAAGAACTCCCAATAGTGCCGTTGTCTGGTTCCGTCACTGTACCCAATTGTCACGTACACAGGCAATGTACACATTTTATGTACATTTTGTGTACACCAAGCATGGCCCATTGCAAATTCATCAAAATTCAGCAGATTCATCAACTATAAGTCTTGTGTAGTTACATGGTTGTTGGTCATTTAAGTCTTTATTTGAAGAGCAGGTTGGTCATATGTACTTATGAGCATGTTTTTGACGGGTCATCCTCCTTTCTATTTTCTTTTCTCAATTTATTCTTTCCATTTTTTTTCACTCTATCTCTCTTCTTAAAAATAATAATTAAACATAATCTTTTCTTTTTCTCTATCACACCATTTCCCCCACCTCTCTCTATCTCGACAACAGGTTTTGGAGGGATTTCTATTGCATATTCATCGAAATTCAGTGGGTTCATCAACAACAAAAGTCTTGAGTAGTGACATGATTGTTGGTCATTTCGGTCTTTAATTTTAAGGGCCCGGCCCCTTGGTTTATAATTTCTAATTTCTATCTTCACTAGAGCTTTTTCTCATTATAGTTTGTATTCTTTCTTTCCTATATTAATATAAAGTTTCTTTCTTTTAAATTTTAATACACAAAAACACAATTTCCTAATTTTCAGTGTAGAGTAAGCTCAACTTTATTTTATCTATAGTTAATTGCTACTGACGATGCTTGACGGTTCCCGTGAACGGTTTACGATGCTTGACTGACGATAAAGCAACTTAATCCCTGTTCACACTCTGATTAGTTTTAGTAAATAAAATTAATATATTTAGAAACTACATTAAAACCACTACAAAGGCTGATAAAAAAATGTAAATTTGATAAAAATTTAATTTATAGAGTAAACGATTAAAAATGATTTAAGTTGACCATGCAAATAGTGGGCTGGAACCTTCTAATGGGACGGAGGTAGTATAAAGTTTAAACTATTTATGGATATTATCGTTAATCAAATACTGATTGCAAAAGCCATGATTCCCATGGAATAGATAAACTCTTATATGCATACGTATAAAATCAACAAAATGATATTTATACACTTCATCATAATATAGCTCCAGTTGATACTCAGGTTTCTTAGTTGTGCTCCAAACAACAGGTTTTATCACTCTACCTCCATCATGAACTATTTAATTTAAGATGAAGCCTTGTGTTTTGTTAATTAAAAAATTCAGAATCTTTTTGGTGATTGTCGAGATCATAAGAAGACTAATGAAATACCTGAACGCAAAAAGGATAGTGATCCATCGGAAGAAGTAATGGCATCGTTTGATCTTGCTATGAACTTGAAGTTTTATTCTCTCCATCCAAATGAATGGTGAGAGTCATTAATTATTTGCACGCAAAAGGTGTGTTTACTTAGAATTACTTCCATAGTTGCAGTTAGGGGTGGATTCGGGTCGGGCCGGGTCGGGCCTAGGCCCGGGCGGACCGGCGGTTCAGGATTGGTGGACCCAGGACCGGCCCGGGTAGCCACCGGGTCCGGTCCGGGTCCGGGCCGGGCCGGGCCAGGCCTCCGGTTTGGTTTTTTGTTTTTGCTTTCCTCACCCCCCTCACCCCACCCTCCCAACCCCCAAACCCCTCCTAACCATCAAGCCCAGCCCGGGTGAAACCCGGGTGAGATCCGAGCCCGGACCCGCCCTACCCCCGGGCCTAGGCTCGACCCGGACCCGAGAATCGGGCCGGTCCACGGGCCGGGTGGCCCGACCCGAGTCCACCACTAGTTGCAGTTAAAAGGGTGACAATTCCATCAGGCTTAAAGTTGGTGATATGCAACGACGAAGAAAATCTCAAAAACTACAAAAGTGTTGCCTACAAGGAAATCTTATATAATTTGTAAAATGAGTGCTTAATTATTAAAATTCTAAAATTTGTTATTAATATCTTCCTTTTACATCTCGTGCAATGCACGAGTAGAATATATACTAGTAGTACCCTTGTATGTACTATCTAAGAATTTATGACTCCCTCCACATCATCCACAAAAAATATTTACATAATCATTAGTCAATTATTATATATTCAATATAATAAGCAGGGCCGGTCTTGTCTACTTTTGGGCTTATGGATGATATATACTACCTTGTGATTAGTACATGTATGGTAGGTATATGTCTTTATTTACCTTCTAACGTTTGTATTATTAAAAAAATCTTTGAAAGCTACTAGTTGTATGTTTGTCATGACAATTATTAAGATTTTTTTTGAAAATAAAAGATCTTTTTTAAGAAGGTAGTATGTGAGAAAAGTCAGTAGCTTTGAGTATTAGTTAGTCACAATAGTTTGTATATGAAACAAAACTAAATCAAACGGACAACTTTTTATTAAACATCTATTGCTTTTTTCTTTTAAAATCTTTCAATTCCATTCACTAAAAGTCAACAAACCAGACCAGACTTAAACAGACCAGCTAGACCAGACTTGACTTTCATAAACATAAAATACTCAGAGACCAGACCAGACCAGCAAATTACAGACCAAGTAAAAACATCCTTACTAAAAAGCTCATAAAAGTATCATTTCAACCTATGTTTAAAAAACCGACCCGGCCAGGTCGACCGGAACCCGGCGACCCGAACAAAAAACCGGTTCGGTTTGTTCAAAACCCGGAAATGGTCAAAAACCGGAAAAATCCGGCCCGGACCCGGACCCAAGAAACCCGAAAAAACCGGGAAACCCCGGTTTTGGGTGCTTTTCCAAAAAAAAGTAATTTCTTTTTAATAATAATGCATTTTTAAACCAATAAAATTGCAATTTCAATACCCAAAAAAGAAAAACTATGTAATATATTTATATATTTATTTAAGAATGAAAATCATGGCAAATTATAATATAAATGTATAATACAAATACTATATATTTTTATAGGATGAAAATTATACTTTGAAATATTATGAGAGTGTATAAGGGTATTAAATGCTTAAATAAGTAGTATTGTTAGTTGATTATTATGATTAATAACTACTTTTATTATAATTTTGTATATAATTATATGTTTATTATTATTATTATATAGACGTATAATCGTTGACCGTTTTTTCGACGTTGACCGGGATGACCCACCGGGTCCGGGTTGATCCGTGACCCAGTCACTTGACCGGATCGCTCATCGGTCCGGTTTTTACAACATAGATTTGAACTAGTTGTGCCAAACATACCCTTATTTCCAAGACAGACAGTAAATTATGCTTACTTAAAATAATAATTATAATAACAACTATCTAATAAAGGTTATAAAAGAAAGATGAAACTCACTTTATTATTATTTGAATTGCATACTTGAGCAAAAGTAACATCACGAGTATCACATAAATACATTATTTAAAAAACATTTCTCATAGAACATTGTGAAGCAAAATCATCAATAAGTGCTTCATAGTCAATATTTTTCAAGATCTCATGTTCAATGTTTAAAACTGCTAATCCGTTAATCTTTTTTAGACATAGTCGATCAGAGATAATTGGAATGAGGTTTTGGAATTGAAAGGCATGCACGGGCCGTTCAAAGACAATAGTATATATTGGTGATATTTTAATTAGAAGGAATAAAAAGCCTTAAAGGCTAAAAATATGTGAAAATGTGTCTTTATTGATTCAACAACATATGTGTTGACCTACAACCAGCTATACTTAAAAATCAAAATTAAATGTATATTCTTTTTAATCTTATCTGAGCGGATCCGATCAAGACTTTTTTTTCGGTCCTAGGGCGAACGCCCCTGCTGCCCTCCCCCTAGGGTACGTTGGCCCGGATAATAAGGTTGCTTGTTAAGCCAACGATCATTATTGATGAAGTCAATATCGATGAAGTGATTAACCATTTTTGGACTCAATTGTGATGCCCATGAGACTCTTTTTGAAGTATCTGACCCTGGCCCATTGCAGTTCACCTCTGCATATGTTAATTGTTTCCTAGATAATGATAGCCACGAAGCTTATTAGTTTTGTGTGCGTACACATAAATTTTGAGGAGGCCTTGTGCT
Organism: Cuscuta europaea; assembly: GCA_945859875.1. Taxonomy (NCBI): domain Eukaryota; kingdom Viridiplantae; phylum Streptophyta; class Magnoliopsida; order Solanales; family Convolvulaceae; genus Cuscuta; species Cuscuta europaea. The sequence continues at coordinate 2,299,900 of CAMAPE010000038.1, read as the reverse complement.
TTAAAAAGAAGCTCGTCCAAACAACGTGAAAGTTCAGCATATCTTTTGAATATATGTATATATGTTCCAAATATTACCATGCTAAATTGTTTTTAAAAAGCTCCAAAGTAGATTTTAGAGAAAAAAAACAGAATAATCCCTCTGTCCCTTAACTTTATCATCTTTGAAAAATTTGTTCAACCAAATTTTGTTTTGACCAATGATATTGTTGTATAGGAAATTAGTAGAATAATTTTTTTACATAGGACTAAACATAAACAAAATGCACATATAGGACTATGATTGTTTTCTCCTTAAAATAGAACTTATTCACTTCTAATAGGTGAAACTTATATTTTTAATAGGATCAAATAAGTCCTATTTCCAGAATAAAATACATGCTATCCTATTTGTGATTTTTGTCTAAGTTTTAGTCATATTTAGAGCAATTTCTAAATATAGAAATCATAGGAAAATGTTATTCATTGAAATTTCCATAATGGTATAAAATTTATAATTTTCATAAAATTATACTAATCAAATTCATGACCCAAAATTTACCATCATCGACTTGAAAAGTAAAAAATGGCATTTAAGGGACATAGGTAATATTTATTTGTGTTAATATTTTCAAATTTTTAGCAGTAATGAAGTGAGACTCACTTTTTAAACACTTCTAAAATGCCCTAATTAAGAGACGGTGATGCATGTTTGTGGGTGTGTGAACCAAAGTGAACACATTTTTTAGTGTTATAATATTAGCAGCAGCTGCTTACTCGGAACCTTTGTAGTTCCACGCATCCCAACCTTCAGGAACAATGATGTCGGAGAAGAATGAATTGATGAAAATGGTTGTAGAATATTTTCTCCATGCCCTTCCTAAGAGAGCCCTCCCTTTCCCGACCACATCGCAATTCTTGAAAACAAATGCATTGCTATCGGTGGCACCCGACCTTCCTTGTGCAGTTACGGACCCTATAGTAGTACCCTCTCCAAGTGACCCAATATTCACCACTATTTTACAATCCTAAAAATATCAAATCGAATAAGCAACCATAATAACATCCAAGCAAGCCTTGTTAATGAAAACTTTTAGGAGCATAGAAATATGAACTGCAATCGTCTTATCACCGTTCAACATTTTACGACATACAAGAATGCAGACATAATTATAAATTTTGACAATAAATAAGTCGTGTGTACTACTGTGATATAAGGTCATGCCGAGTTCACTTACAATGTTTTATAAATAATATACTCCATATAGTAATGATGTGTACTAACATGTACAATGATTGAAAGGCGGCTCCTTACCAAACACAGTAAATAATATGATGGAAATTTCATGGAATCGATGTCGTGAAATTTGACCAATGATTGAAAGACCGGTAGAGACTGGGAATGGATCCCATCTCGATGGAATTACCATGGGCGAGTAGCCTGATAGGTGTTTTCTCGCACTTAAAATGGTTGTAGAAAAGTGGTTAAAAGTACGAGTATCGTCTTCACAGAAACGGACAAAAGGGAATTAAAGATTAACTAAGTTCAGCGATTAAAAAGAAATAAATAAAACAAAATGCAATTGTGTGAGTTTGGTTGGTTGAGTAAAATAAAACGAATGCTAATGAGCGAGTAAAAAGATTGGGTTTTCCTTAATTAACGACGAAGGGAACATGGACTGATTCCGGGGTTAACCAGATTTCTGGCAGATCAAGCCTAGTTACATGAAATTAATTTAATTGAGCCTAGCTAATAATTACTAAGTTCTTACCGCTCTCGCGGTGCAGAGTACAATAATTTAGGGGACCAGGCTGATCTCTCATGCGACAGGATCCTAAATTATTGCCAATACGAGCGAGCTTAAGGGCCCTTAATCGCACTAATCTCTTAGCGAACGATTAAGTGTGTGTGAATGTGTCCTAGAATAAATTAGATCTCTCTTAATTTATTCTACATGCAATTGTAAATCTAGTTGCCATCTAGGTTACAAGAGATATCAGTTAAATTATTCAAACACAAATTAAACAACATTCATGTGATTAAACCGAAAGGAATCTAGCCATACATCATGATCAACCCCTTCATCAAACCCGAATCCCTAATTAAATTACTCACGCCTCATAATTGACGAATCAAAAGAATTGGAATGAATAGAATAACTTGTCATTAATTAAAAGAATTGAACTTACAAAGAATCTCAGGTTCTTGAAGTAAACAACGTAAAAACGCAGATAAAATTCGACCTAGGCCTCTCTCCAAATTCGTCCCCCCCCCCACAAAAAGGGGTATGAGGGCCTTATTTATAGAAAACGGGTGAATTTGAGCTGAATTAGGACAAATCAGGACCAGGCATGACGTCAGACACGATCGTGCCTAGGACCGTGCCTGCGAAGCATGCGCGCATTTCGTATGGAGGCACGATTGTGCCTGGCCCAGACACGATCGTGTCTGGCTGGCAGTAGCCCCTCGTGACTTTCTTCTTCAGGCACGATCGTGCCTAGGCCTAGACACGGTCGTGCCTGGCCTATCCTTGACTGTTTCATGTTGTTTGTTGCTCCAAATCCTCCCGAATGCAAATAAGGTCGATCCAAATGCTCTTTCTTCATCAGAATTTCGTCGTGAATCTCTCAGTGACCTCCAATTCTCTCAAATCTTCCTCGAATGTTTCCAAACTCTTCCCGATTGCCTCTTTAAGCGTCGATGTCGGTCTCTAACTTCTTCAATTCAACTCCAAATGCCACAAAACTCGACCCAACGCCTGATAATTACATCTTGAGCTAAAATTGAGACTTGCAACACCTTAAAGCTAGGAAAACCATCAAAATACGACTCTAACACGCATCAAATGTGTGTTGTAATACGAACTTATCATAGCCCAAGCCCTTTGGGCCGCACAAACATGAATGGTAATGAAGTCTGGAGGTAGGGAAAAACTATTTCTCGTCTCGATCGACCTAGACCGGTCTGGAGATAGGGAATGGATCCAAACTCGGTAGAATTACCATGGGTGAGTAGCCCAAGCCCTTTGGGCCGCGCAAACAGGAATGATAAGGAAGTCCGGAGTTAGGGGGAAAATATTCCTTGTCTCGGTCGGCCAAGACCGATCTGGAGACACAGAATGGATCCCATCTCGACAGAATTACCATGGGTGAGTAGCTTGTGCCTTTTGGGCCATGCGAACACGAATAGTAATAAAGTCTGGAGGTAGGAAAAAACTCTTACCCATCTCGATCGGACTAGACCAGTCTGGAGACAGGGATGGATTTCATCTCGATGGAATTACCATGGGTGCGTAGCACGAGCCCTTTGGACCATGTGGACACGAATGGTAAGGAAGTCTGTAGGTAGGAAAACTCTTCCCCGTCTCGACCGATCTAAGAGACAGGGAGTGGATCCCATCTCGACGAAATTATCAGGGGTTAGTAGCCTGAGCCCTTTGGGTCGCGCAAACACGAACATAAAGGAAGTCTTGAGGTAGGAAAAAATGTTCCCATCTCGACCGATCTACACTAATCTGGAGACAAGGAATAGATCCAATTTTGATGAAAAATCAAGGGTAACAACCCTGAGCCCTTTGGGTCGCGTGAACACGAATGTTAAGGAAGTCTGAAGGTAGAAAAAACTCTTCCCCATCTCGATCGGCCTAGACCAGCCCGGAGATCAGGAATGGATCCCACCTCCACAGAATTACAAGGGGTTAGTAGCCCGAGCCCCTTGGGCCACGCGAACACAAACGCTAAGGAAGATTGGAGGTAGGAAAAACCTCTTCCTTGCATCAATTGGTCTACATTGATTTGGAGGCAAGGAATGGATTTTCATCTCGATCAAAGGATTTAAAGGTGATGGACAAATGGTCACGGTCAGGCTTGCTCATTCATTTCCAGGATGTTGACCATCGCTTTAGTTTGGACAAATGAGCACGGTAGGCCCCTGAGCGTCGTCGCATCTAGTTTGTGTTGCAAGATCGCCCACTCAGCACCATCATGTGAGACTCACGGCCGGGCTCACCCATTCCTTTCCAGGATGGCGACCGATGCCTTATGCAGCATGTTCGGCCCCTCAGCGCCATCATGTCTAATTTACTCTCGGGCTCGCCCATTCCTTTCCAGGATGCATGGTCACCACTGCCTTATACCTCATGTTCGGCCCCTCAGCGCCGCCGTGTCCAGTTTATGCAACATGATCGACCACGCAACGCCATCGTGTGCGACTCATGGTTGTGCTTTCTCATTCCTTTCCAAGATGGTGACGTTACTTCTCCCCCTTACCCCTCCTCTTGTGCATCTATTTATGTTCAATTAAACATTGACAAAATTAAATAACATACTCCGCCTCATTTTTTCTCTTTTTTACTTGACATGATTATTTAGGAAGCGAACATTATCTAGATTAAATGTAGACAAGACAGGAAATTAAATTGAATATTATCGATCAATATTGAAGAGATAATTGAGGTATGGGTGAAGAAGAAAACAGAAGATAATATAGAAATTACTCCAAATAGGACTAAAACTATGGTAAAAACTTAAAATAGGACTTACTATGTTTTTCTTTTCAAAATAGGACCGTATTAGTCCTATTGGAAAGATACCTATTTTTTCATTCCATTCTTACCCTCCTTTAAATATGAGTTAGTTAAATGTTTAATTCATAACAAATTCTAAAAAAATTCAAAAATTCGTAGAAAAATAAATAAAAAAATTATAAAATTTTTATAAAATAAAAAATTAATTTTTTTTTGAAAATTAATAAAAAATAGTAAAACTCCATTTAAAAAATTAAAAAATATGGATGCCTTTCCCACCGCCTCTACTACCTCCCTGCACCACCATCTACGTCTGGTGAAAAAAATATCATTTTCCCTAAAAACTGCCATTTTTCTGAAAACGCCAAAAACATGGCATATTTCTCTTTGAGAATGTCAACATTTTCACTGTTTTCTAGCATAAATATGGCATTCGTAATGAACTTGGAATTTTTTCCCCTGATGACTGTAGGTGGTGGTGCAGAGGCGGCGGTGAATTTTATTTTTATTTTTTGAGTTTTTTATTTTTAATTTATTTTTAATTTTTTTATTTTTTTAAAATAAATAAATAAATAAATAATTATTATCAAAATAATTTTATTAATTTTTTAGTATTTTTTACTAATTTTTAATATTTTTTATTATTTTATTATGAATTAAAACATTTCAATAGCTATAAGGGTATATTTGTCCAAAACACACATAATTAATCCTATAAAAAACATAGTTTACTTTTTGGTCCTATTTGTGCAAAGATGGTGACTTTTAATCGTATTTTGATAATTAAACCAAGATAATAAGCATGCAAGGGAAAGTACGTACATAAAGGCCGTAAGAGAAACAATGCATCTTTTCACATGAACAAAATTGGTACCTTATAAAGAGACTGACCAGCACCAAAGATGAAGTCTATGGCTCCTTCAATGATGCAACTCTTAAAGTAATGTCTTCCCTGCGCGTCCAACAATGTGTCTTGCACTCCGGCGAAACCGCATTTGTAAAACGCCGTATTGTCACCGTTGATCATCGCTGCCACCGCGGGTTTCAGAGGTCTGCGACTGGCCGCGGACTTCAGAGGATAGTTGTAAGAATTCTGTCTCATCCATTGTTTGAGATGAATTTAAATTTTATCTTTGCCCAAGCAAACCACTTACACTTTTTTATATTTAGGAATAACTATAAATAAATTGATAACTACACTATTCAAAAAAAGTACGAGCATATTTTCTTATAAAAGTCAGTTAAAATTGATGATACTAATCATTTAAATGATTAATTTCCTGTGAATATGAACTTATGGTCAGATATAAAAAAAAACACAAACTGAACTTAATTAGGCCGAATATATATATATATATATACCCAATAATAATTTGTGTTGCTTAGAATCATTACTTTCCCTAACAAAGAAATCAAAAACTTGATTTAATAAAGAATAATAAAAAGTACAAACCATGTAAAGAGAGTTTGTACCACAAATTGAAGCTTTTCAACTTTGATGTTGTCCGCATTGGATGTGAAAGTTGGACTTTCTACGAGTGATTCACTATCATCCCAAACTACGATTGTCCTTCGCATCCCCGCTCCCTTGAGGTAAATGTATTGTTTGTCACTTGGAATTGTTACCTTTTCTCTACACATCACAAATAGGATTATTACTAATACAGCAACATTCATAGTTCTATTTATGAAAGTATGTTCATGGTACGTTACTTCCACTTGTGGAAAAACGTCAAAGGGGCACTTCATTTGAGGCGTTTTTACATATGAACGCCTCTCATTGCGTGCGGCGCAACCATTGGAGGTGCATAAAAGCGTCGCGTGGAGCGCTTTTTAAACGCTTCTAATGGCCCATTTTGCACTTGTGTTCTTAGACCTTTTTATACCTTTTTTGTAGTGCACTTCATTCTCAAATATGTAGTTTAATCAATATTCTAAAACTCACTCTAGATGATGTCCAACTAATTCCCGCCTAGACACTAGGCAGTGGTCGAGTGCTCCAATATTAGTCTAGACCTCCCGACTAATTGGTTTGGTGCCTAGGTGAATTAGTCGACTGTCTAGGACGCCTAGTTGCCTGCTCAAAGCGCTCAATAATCAGTCGCCTAGGGTTTCTAGATTTGCTGAACATTTTGTTTTATTTTTATATTTTACTTTCCTATTATTAAATGTTATGATTATCTAATAATATTTATTAAATAATGAAGTTAATTGGGTATGTATATATAATAATAGTATATTATTAAATGTGACAACCCTACCATTCATGCACGTTAATGTGTATGAGTGTGTGTATATTTTTACACACACAAACACAACATAGCACAACATTATTAATCATATTTATGCAAAAACATTAATAAAACTATAATTTATATGTCTCCGACTAGTCTCAATCTAGCCGCTTAGCGCCTTCTAGAACATTGAGTTTAATTAAATCGGACGAGTAATACTCACTGTCAATCTGTCATGGTAAGCGAGACACACACATTTGACACTATCTAATTAGATCGACCTTATGAGAAGTCTAAAAGGACTTAGGTATATAAAGGATTGAATTTAAACTTGAGTCACTTAAGAAAAAGATCAGATATTACTAAAGTCAACGGGCTTTTAATTTGTATTTATAATAACATTCTAAACAATGGGTAACTGTTGGTTTTTGTTGCCACCAATTTTGTATCCATGCAAGATAAATAATACTCCATCCGTCCTGAATTGAATTGCAAACTTTGACCAGCACAAGGATTAAGAAATAACAATAAATGTTGTTTGCTTTTTACACTTTTACCCATCTTTCTAAAAGTAGATGTCTTTAAGTTAATGATGAAAAAATAAAAGTAAGGATAAATTTGTCACTTTATTCTTATTTACATACCTAAAATAGAAAGTGAAAAACCATTTTAGGACAACCAGAAAAGGAAATTTTGCAAATCAAATTGGGACGGAGGGGTATGGTGTAATAAGTATAACTATGATGATATACAAATATCATACTAAAAACCAACATATATACCTGTAGATGCCAGGCATGATCGAAATGCAAATCCAGTGAAGATTGTTGGAGGGAATTGCATCAATGGCTGATTGAATGGTTGTGAAATTTTTAAGCCCTGACTGGTCAACATAGACTATTGGGGTTGGGGAATACACATCTTCATAATGGAACCATGAATATGGTGGATTCCCTCCTCCATTAACTAGTCCCAGGAACAAGAAAAGGAATGGTAGGTTCTTGGACATGTTTTCACAGCTGCATAGAAAAAAAGTAATTAAAAGCTAGCTAGCTAGATCTATATATATATATACTGTATGAAATTTATTTATTTAGCACAAGTTTTAGAGGTAGCTAGCAAAAGGTAGTTCGAAAGTCAAAGTTGATGATGATGTAAAATGAAGTCCGCGATGTACGTGCTGATTTAAAGGCGGAGATTTGATCATAGGTGACTTATCCGGTATCCATTTAAAAAATGGTGTATTGTACTTATCATTCACTTGATTGGTACACATTATTATACTCTGTATCATTTTTAATTTAGATTTAAGTAATTCAATCACATCCTTTTCATTGGTCCATGTGTACAAATGTATGGTACCTTATGGTACCATAGAATCTATCTTGATCATAAATGTTTAAAAAAACGCTTCTCAACTTTTGACTTAAAAAGCTGAAAAAAGTGTCTTCAAGTGACTGTTTCTACTTATATAAAACATTAAAAGGTTAAAAGCTATAATCTGTTTTTTATTTTTTCTATTGCACAAAACGCACATATTTTATCAAATACTACCAAATTTATTTTTCAAATCTCTTTTTTTCTCAAATACTACCAATATTTTTAGTATTACGCACTTTTTCCAAAATCACTAGCTTTTGCAAACACTCCCTAATTTTGAACAAAATTAATTCGGTTCTATCCTAAACCAGGTGTACTATATATAATCGAGCAATTGCATTGGTTGTACTTATGCATTGCTAAATAAATATTAAGGTGACATCATTATATCATTTTTAATTTAGATTTAAATAATTCAATTGCAACATCCTCTTTGGTCCATGTGAACAAAGGTATAGTACCTTATGGGTACCATAGAATCTACCAAATATTAATCTAATTTATGTAAATCTCATTAGAAAGAAGTAACAAAATGATGAGGCAAAAGCAAACACTAGTAAAAATCTGTTAAACTGCGTCACGTCATTTGAGGCGCTTAAAAAACAAGCGCCTTTAACATATACGATGTGCGGCGCTGTTCTTTTTAAGCGCCTCTAATATGTATTTAATTTTTTAATTATTTAATGCTTCGGGTCTTTGCGACGCTTATATATAAAAGCGCCGCCAATATTTAAATTAAATTTTGATATTTAGAAGCGCAAGAGCGAAAAAGTGTAAATGAAGCGCCAAACCGAAATCATCATTTTCATTTTCATTTACCCCAGTGCCGCAAAGGCTCCCACCTACGGTGGGGTAAGGGGGGGTCGGATGTACGCAGTCTTACCCCTGTACTAAAGCACAGAGAGACTGTTTCCAGATGACCCATAGTGAAAATCGCGTCCAAAATTGCATGGACTGACTGCTGCTCCATAACAAAGAAGCGCAGACAGTTTAGTGAGCCATTTTGCTTTATTCCATCATAATCTCAAGCTAAAAAATAATGAATCTTTGGCTCCATTGCAAATGATGGAAAAATTTAAATAAAATTTTAAAATTTATCAACGCTTCTGCGACGCCTAATTAATGAAAAGCGTCGTATTGGAATTTTTTTTTTTAGTTTTTTAGGAGGCGCCTATATGTAAAAAGCGTCGCATATATCTGTTCCAGTTTATTTCGACCTGGTAGTTCGCAGCTTAGCAATCAGTTTGGAACCCTACTGAATCCGCCGACCCTCAATCCGCCGACCGTCGCACCTACTCCGTGGCCCAGTTGTCGCACCTCCGCCGTCGCACCTACTCCAGCCCAACCGATAACGCTCCTCCGCTCACCTTCGTTGCCGTCGAAGCTAGGCATCTCCGCCGCTCACTCCAGCCGCAGCCGTCGAGGGTCGTCCGCGTCAAGTGTGCGTCGAGCTCCGGTCCGCTTGCCGCCGTCGAGCTCCGGTCTGCTTACTTCCAGCCATCGGTCTCCCATTTCACAGCAGGTATGTATATTTTTTTAATAATAAATTTTTTCAATTTTTTTTATTTTAATTAATTTTGAGTAATATAATTTTGGAATAGTTGTAATGAGCAGCAAAACACTTCCAAGAGGTTGTTTTATATTAGCATAACCCTCAATTGCAATCTTACATAAAAAGTGTGCTTAAAAAGAAAAAAAGTATGCAATAATTTATTATTATTTTTTTATTTTTAGATAAAGTTTAGTGTTGTTAATCATGGATCGTAGCTGGATGTATGGTTTGCGAAATACTTCTCAACTTTTCAATGGTGTTCATGAGTTTGTGAAAGTGGTTGTTGCGCATCAGAAGCAACAAGGACAAAAATGAATTTTATGTCCTTGTTCAATGTGCCGTAACATTAAAAGAGAGAATGACGTGAACATAGTTCTTCAGCATTTATTTGAGAAGGGTTTTAGAGAAAACTATATGACATGGACATTCCATTGTGAGAATCGTGTGGATGTCGAAGACCTTTTTCTGGAGCAACTTCTAGTCATCTAAAGTGTAAAGCTACTCATATTACTACTACTTCAAATGATATTGATGATGGTGTTGCGGATGATGATGTCAATGAAGATAGAATTGATGAACTCTTGAATGATGTTCATGATAATTTTGATTATCAACCAAAATCTTGTGAGAATTTGATTGAGGCCACCAATATACCGCTATTCACGGGTTCTGAATTCTCCAAACTATCGGTTGTTCTCAAATTATTTCACTTGAAAGCTAAACATGGGTGGAGTAATGTTAGTTTCACTGAGTTGCTGATATTGCTTCAAGAAATGCTTCCAGAAGGAAATACACTTCCCGATACGAGCTATAAGGCTAGAAAGTTGTTGTGTCCAATGGGAACAGAATGGGAGAAGATTCATGCATGTCCATCCGATTGCATACTGTACCGCAATGAATATGAAAACCTAAATGAATGTCCAGTGTCACGCTTCACGTTATAAGAAGAAGAAGGGTATTAATGTTGGGTTTGATGCTGAATACACCAAAACACCTGCCAAAGTGTTGTGGTATCTTACTATCATTCCTAGATTTAAAAGATTGTTCATGAATGAGAAAGATGCAAAAAACTTAGTGTGGCATGCTCAAGGCGGGAAAAAAGATGAGTACTTGCGACATGTATCTGATGCACCACAGTGGAGGCAAATTGATTTGAAATATCCTGATTTTGGCAAAGAAGACATGAATTTGAGACTTGGATTATGCACTGATGGTACGAATCCATATGGCACATTGAGTAGTCAACATAGTACTTGGCCAGTTTTATTGGTTATTTTTAATTTTCCTTCATGGTTGTGCATGAAGAGGAAGTACATAATGTTGTCTCTGCTTATCTCGGGACCACAACAACCCGGTAATGATATTGATGTGTACCTCGCACCATTAGTTGATGATCTTAAACTTATGTGGAATGAGGGTGTTACAGCATATGACATGCACACAAAAACAATTTTTAATTTGCGTGCTTTGTTGTATTGCACTACTAATGACTTTCAAGCTTATGGAAATCTTTCTGGATATACAGTTAAAGGTGGAAAGGCATGTCCCATTTGTGAAGATGACACTCTTGATTTGCGATTACCCAATTGCAAAAAGAATGTATACATGAGTCATCGAAGTTTTCTTCCACGAAACCATCGTTATCGTGCACTCAAAAAGGCATTTAATGGAAAAGCTGAACACGGTGTTCCTCGACGTGTATTAAGTGGATCAGAAATATATGATAAGGTCAAATATTTGAACACGGTTTTCGGTAAGCCATATAAGCGGAACAAACAGAGTTTGTGGAAGAAGAAGTCTATTTTTTGGGAACTTCCGTATTGGAAGGACTTATCTGTGAGGCATTGTCTTGATCTTATGCACATTGAAAAAAATGTGTGTGACAGCATCATTTCGACCATTATGAATGTTCCCGGAAAGACAAAGGATGGAATTAATATCCGAAAAGACATGATTGAACATTTAAATATTCGAAAAGAATTGGCACCACAACCGCAGGAAAATGGTTTTTATCTTCCACCAGGTTGCTACACACTCTCAAAGGTTGAGAAACGATTTTTTTGTGAAAGCTTATATGGCATCAAAGTGCCTTCAAGGTATTCTTCAAATTTTAAGAATCTCGTATCATTGAAGGATATGAAATTGGTTGGTTTGAAGTCTCATGATTATCATGTTCTGATGCAACATTTGTTGCCTGTTGTTCTACGATGGCTTTTACCTGATCATGTTAGATGTGCGATCATGAGGTTGTGTTTCTTCTTCAATTCCATATGTCAAAAAGTAATTCACCCTGAGAAACTTGATGCGTTGCAAGCTTAAGTGTTGTGTCAGTTTGAAATGTATTTTCCACCTTCACTATTTGACATTATGGTGCATCATGTGGTACATCTGGTTAGAGAAGTCAAGATGTGTGATCCGGTGTTTTTACGATACATGTACGGAATGGAAAGACATATGGGATATTTGAAATCAAAGGTGAAAAATCGATGTCGACCTGAAGGAAGTATAATCAGGGGTGTAATTGATGAAGAAGTCATTGAATTTTGCACACCTTATTTGATGAATGTTGAATCATTAGGTGTTCCAAAGTCTAGACATGATGATAGGAATGAAGGAAAAGGCATACTTGGAAAGAAATTACTAAAGAATGTGGACAATGAGTTAGTGGAAAAGGCCCATCTTCTCGTGTTGCATCATTTAGAAATTATTTCTCCATATGTGCAACAACATATGAATGCTTTGAAGACTCAATTTCCGTTGAAAAGTGAAGTATGGTTGACTAAAGAACACAATCGTACGTTTTCATCTTGGTTTAAAAGCTATAATCTGTTTTTTATTTTTTCTATTGCACAAAACGCACATATTTTATCAAATACTACCAAATTTATTTTTCAAATCTCTTTTTTTCTCAAATACTACCAACATTTTTAGTATTACACACTTTTTCCAAAATCACAAGCTATTGCTAACACTCCCTAATTTTGAACAAAATTAATTCGGTTCTATCCTAAACCAGGTGTACTATATATAATCGAGCAATTGCATTGGTTGTACTTATGCCTTGCTAAATAAATATTAAGATGACAACTCCGGTATCCATTTAAAAAATGGAGTACCGTACCTATCATTCACTTGATTGGTCCACATCATTATATCATTTTTAATTTAGATTTAAATAATTCAACTGCAACATTCTCTTTGGTCCATGTGGACAAAGGTATGGTACCTTATGGGTACCATAGAATCTACCAAATATTAATCTAAATTATGTAAATCTGATAAGAAAGAAGTAACAAAATGATGAGGCAAAAGCAAATAGCACTAGCAAAATACTTAGTACTCCGTATATTAGTAGCTGATCCTGAGCCTCTGCCTTGCTTTAAAGCAAGGCAGGGTGTCTGGCTCTTCCGAACGCTCGATCGGAAATTGGACGGCCGAAGATCTTGGGCTCCACCCCTTTGCCAATCTCGAGATTGTCCTCGTCGTTTCCTTGCCGTCGGATGCTGCAAGACACTCTACCTTATGGCAGAGGATCCTGATCCATATGTAGCAGTCGTACGTACGTAGCATGATGATAACAATACTCCTTAATTAGTTATAATATTCTTAATACTTGTGCTCATAAATATGGATGAAACTTAGATATGTAACCATCGCGACACCAAATAAAAGTAGTAGGCTACAAAAACGTGGTTCTAGTAACTTTAGTGACTATAATTATATTCAGATCAATGGTATATTATATTGTAATAACTATAAAATTTATAATCACATTTTTGTCCATAAATTTTATAAGTATTACTAGTATAATATTTTAGAAAAACCCTCTATTTTCTATAGAAATTACTTCGACCCATGCATAACTCCCTCTCTAGACACGGCTAAAGAAAATGTTTAACGTATTGAAAAAGCAAATCTTAACGTTTTACTTGGCTACATTATATGTTCAACTATTGCACTTTAGGTCACAGAAGGTTCATCTTTTTCAAACACTGGATTCGATAGCATCACTATGACATTCGTAAAGAGAAGGTTGCGCGTTCGAAACTCATCCCAATAAAAAATGTTGACTAATAACTGAACAAATACTACAATATGTAAGGAAGTGCAACAAAAAAGGTTCATCTTTTTAAAAACGAGGTTAAAGTGTAATTCAAATTTCTCATGTTAAACACATACTCTTTTTTTTATTACACCTTATATGTATATATCACACATTTGGTAAAAATCTTTATTTTGTATTTAACAAAAGCAATTCGTGCGGTTATTTTGGTAGTATAAGATTCTGGGTTCATTGGGGTGTTTGACGGTTAACTGGTTAAGTGTAGGAATGGTGCAAGAGAGCTTTTTTCCCAAAATATGACCAATTAGTTTAAACATTCATAAATAGACTTTTTATGTGTGATTGGACCAAAATACCCCACTGCTGCCCCTAGACTGCTGCCCCTGGACCTCTGGCCAGCCGCCTGCCGCCAAACCTCCGGCCACCACTGCCTGCCGCCAGACCTCCGGCCACAGCCGCCGCCACAGCACCGTCGGAAAATTCAAAAAAATATCTGGCAGACTGCCAGATTCTGCCGTCGCCGCCTCCGTCACCGCCGGAGTTCTCCGCCACCGCAATGATGTTTATCAGAATTTATTGTTTATCTATTGTCTACTTATTGTCTATTTATTGTCTATTTAATGTCTGTTATTTTCTTGCCGCCGCCGGAAACCGCCGCCACAGTCGCTACGCTGCCGCCACCACTGCCGCCACCAGTGTCGGACCACCGCCTGCCGCCTGCCGCCGCCACCGGAAAAAATAATAGATTTTTTTCTGGAGGTTTGCCAACATTCTGCCGCCACCTGCCGCCGCCGCCGCCAGAAACCGCCTCTTCCGTTGCCGCCGAGCTGCCGCCACATCCGGACTGCCGCGCTACCAACGGACTGCCTTTGTCTGTAAGAGTTTTTTTGGTCTCTGAATCCCAGTCTACAGACAAAAACTGGCTTGTTTTGTCTGTGAAAAATTCTACAGACAAAACAAGCCTATTTTTATCTGTGGACTGAGATTCATATACATAAAAAAAACTCTCACAGACACGGAATATACTAATGTTTTACGGAGTATATGTTTTTGGAAACATGTGCAAATTTTTTACCCTTTTTGGTCATTGTCTCTCAATCGGGTATGAGATCTGACAGGCCGGATTAGTAATCGGATTCAGTCATCCAAGATTGTATATTTTTGGCATGGTTTACGTACGCTTATGTCAAGACTTGAATTTTAGATCAGTTTTGTACGAGCACATGAACACCCACTCTTAGTCGAGGAGGAATCAGAAATGATAGGTTAATAGGAGGTCGATACTTGAAGAATTTATGTTGTGTGGATTAAAGCTTAAAATTTCTATGTTTTTTTTTGTCATCTATAAATATTTTTAGATATGTATATACATCACAAACTTTTTCTTAAAGGGATCAAGACTCCCTTCGGGCTTCCCATCTCCACCTCTGAACACCCATACTAGCTCTCATTTACTATTGAAGATTATTTTTGCATAAAACCATGCTTCAATTCGTGATAACATGTGACATGCAAAGAAAACGATGTCGTCCTTAGACTAACCGCAACCCAGCTCCGTCAATAAATCAAATTTCTCACCAGTTTATACGTATTCTTTCAGTCAATTTAGTTTTTAGTGCAATCTAGCACCATCAATATATTCACCGAGCAACATTGTTCTTAATTAAAACCTTCCTTTTATTATTATATGTCAGTTTTTTGCCAAATATTTTTTGTTGAATAATTATAATTTTAAAAGTCAAACATTCCGATGTAAAAATAAATAAATTTGAAGTCTAATTTTGTTGTCATTAATTTAGAATTATTTCCGAAAGAAATAACTGGAAGATGTAGAAAAGTATTTTAATCATAAGATCTTAATTTTTACACTTAAATTTATTTAACAAAAATTCTGAACATAAAAATCTCTAGCAGATTAAACTTATTTTATTTAATTTCATTTATATACGTGTCATATGAAAGGTCACAAAATTAATAATTTTGGTATATTTTTTATAAAAAATTGAAGTAAAAATAAAGAACTTACAAGACATTAAAGGAAATTGGGATTTTTAGTATTCTCAGCCCCACACACTTTAATTGTAATGTACTCATAAGGTATTGGTGGGGCTGCATTTCTCTGTGAATAAGCCTCCAAATACCCACCGAAGAGATGCTAGGTACCCATTTTCCAACTCACTTTTTTTTTTGATAATCCAAGTGTCGGGGCTTATGCTCCCATAATCTTGGAGTCTATGAACTATCCTCCAAAACCCTTAGACAGTTAAGTCCGGATCTGATCACAGTCAGCTTCGTCAGTACTGGCTCCAAAGGACGAATCCAGCAGAACTTACATCACCTTTTAAGCTGCTCCTCCCACCACACGAACCCGCTACCTTCATTACCATCCTCTCCCTTCTCAGCCGCTGAGCAACTCCGTGAAGGTAGGAAGAATCATTGGGAGCAAGACCTCCTTCCTCTCCCCTAAATGTGCCTAGCGGGATTCGAACCTGAGACCTCCGCTAGGACACGGTAACTTACACCCGGTGAGCTGGAATGGTTGGTTCCCATTTTCCAACTCACAAATACATGGGTTGTACATGATTTGAGGGTGAAAAAGTTAAATTTGGTTTTTCACCCTCCGGTTTGCAACCAGCCTTAGGGAAGGCTGCTCCAGCCGCACCTTAGAGCATCTCATGCCATTCCAGAAATGTGGAGGCCAAGAAAAATAAAAATCCCAAATTTATTCAACGTATTATAATTTTTTTATTTGTATTCCAACTTTTATAAACAATATATCAACTTCAAATGGGCAAAAGTTGAAATGTGGCTCTTCAAGTTTTTAATTTTCCTGGCCTTCGCAGTCCAGAAATATAAAGTTACTAAAACCTGGCTTTGCATATTAAGTTTTATAAAAAGCTATACAAAGTTTAAACTTTTAAAAAGTTTATTTTCCACTAATAAATCAATGTGGATTCCAGAAGAATAATGTGGACTTCTAGGGCTGAGAAAATTAATGTGAAACTACAAAAATCCGACTTCACTATGTAGGAATATTTTCTGTTAAACAGTAATTTAAAAATTTTAACTCTCCACTAATAAATCAATGTGGATTCCATAAAGATAATGTGGACTTCTAGAGGTGAGAAAATTAATGTGAAGCTACGAAAATCTGACTTGAGTATGTAAAAATATTTTCTATTAAACAGTAATCTAAAAAAATCTGAGAATAGTATTCAAGTGTAATTCAAATTTCTCATGTCAAAGTGTCAAACACATACATTTAGTAATATTTTCTGAGAAAATTACACTTTAATAATATTCTCAAAGAATTCTCATCATAGTTTCATAGTAATTTTCTCATCTGTAGAAGTCCACATTTAAAAAATCTAATCTTCCAGTGAATATCCGACTTTACTATGTAAGAATATTTTCAGACTAAAATAAATAGCCACATTCACATATATCCAGTAATGTGGAGGCCAGGAAAATTAAAAATCTCAATTTAAATTTCTTTAATGTATTATAACTTGAGAAAAGGGTCAAATAAGGCCTTCTACTATTATGAAATAGTCACATAAGGCTATGTACTCAATAAAGTGTCATATAAGTACACCTAATTCTAAAAAGCAATCAAATGAGTCCTAATGACCTATTTAACACCTCTTAATCCCGGTTTCAACGTACTTCTGACCATCTTTTTAGAATACATTATACGATATATGTCGAATATTTAACTAAGATTGGTTGAAATACAAATAAAAAAATCGACATGTAAGCTAAAATCGGGATTAGGAGGTTTTAAATAAGCCGTTAGGACTCATTTGATTGCTTTATACAAGTAGAGGTACTTATATGACACTTTATTGAGTACATGGCCTTATGTGACTATTTCGTAATAGTAGAAGGCCTTATTTGACCCTTTTCTCATTATAACTTTTATATTTGTACTCTGATTCAATTTTTATAGAAAGAATATCAACTTCAAATGGGCAAAAGTTAAAATATGGCTTTTCACAGTAAAACTATGAAAAGCCTGGTTTTAGTAACTTTTTATTTCTATACTACTAGAATTTTCACCCGTGTGTTGCACGGGATGCATTATCTAATTATTAAATGTAAACGCTTACATAAAAGTAATTGTAAAGATTGATGTTCATAGCATTTGGTTGCGACAATTTATATATAGGCAATCATTATAAGTCCTCATATACTCCCCTCGTCCCACTAAGATTGTTTCATCATTCCTTTTCAATTTTTCCCACTAAGATTGTCTCATATCAACTTTGGTAAAATTTGTGTGATTCTAAATTATTATTACGAAGCGTGGTCTTCAAAGTATGATGAACTAAGAACTTCTCCCTTAAAAACCTGATCACTCTATTATTAATCTCATGAACGCAACCGATCAAATAAGCAGCAATGATAAGTACAAAGCTTCTCCATCTCCTCTCCTTAGTGTATTTCTCAAGGCTGTCTTTTATCCTTTTGAACCTATCATCTTTATAACCATCATCATCTTGTATTGAGTCATGGGCGGTGGCCTGCTTTGTGTCTCACTGGCCTTCATCCTGATCTGGTGGTAACCTGCTTTGAGATCTAACTTTGAAAAAATTCTGGCATCACCTAACTCATCCAAAAGCTCCTCAATCACTGGAATAGGAAACTTATCAGGTATAGTAACCTTATTTAAAGCCCTATAGTCTCCACAAAACCTCCAGCCTCCATCTTTCTTTCTAGCTAATAGAATGGGGCTACTATAGGGGCTATTGCTGTGTTTAATGATTCCAGATTTCAACATTTCTGCAATAATCTTCTCAATTTCATTTTTTTGATCAAATGAGTACCTGTATGGTCTGATATTTGGTATATCTGCTCCTTCCTTAATATTAATGGCATGATCACAGTCCCTTGCAGGTGGAAAATTGAGTGTAGAATTAAAGACTTCTGTACATTCAGGTATCAAATCTCCCCACTCATTTTCCATGTCCTCTTTCTCAGTCAGTTTCTCTGATTCTCCTTCACAGTACAACAAGACCCCATCTCCAATCTGATGTAAAATGTGAACCATAGTCTTCAAAGTTACCTCCATCTGATTAACATCTGGGTTACCTCTTATAATGTATGTTTCCCCTTTCTGATTCCACTTAAGGATTTGATGCTTAAAGTTCACCTCCATGTCTCCCAATCCAGTCAGCGATTCCATCCCCAACACTATATCCACTCCTCCCAATTCCAACATGTAATATTCTTGCTGAATTTGTACTCCCTGCACCTCCAATTCAGCCAATGAACATCTGCCCAAATTGGGTATACATTCAACATTTCCAATCTGAACTTTATACCCCTTGATTGGACTATAAGGTATTTTCCCTCTCTCCACTAGAGCTCTGGACAAGAAATTGTGTGTAGCACCACTGTCTATTAAAACAGTGACCTCCATCTCTCCACCCACCCATTTCATCTTCCCTTTCACCTTGAAAGTGGTCATAGAGGATATGCCTTCCTTACTTAAGACTGAGAGTTGCATATTCTTGTTATCCATTTGACTGGTGGTATTCACTAGTTCCTCTATTGTTTCCTCCACTTCAATCTCAGAATTTTCTTCCCCTTCAGAATTCTCAACCAAAACCATCTTGTAGTTTTTCATCTTACACACATGACCTCTGCCCCAAATCTCACCACATTTAAAACACAAATCCTTCTTGCTTCTCTCCAACAATTCCTCTGGAGATAATCTAGACCCTTGTCTTCTTTCAGAAACTTCTTTAACTTCAGGATGGTTTCTGATTTCAGTGGTCCCTTTATTTAATGTACCAGAATTTCTTATAGGTCCCAGATAACTTCTCCACTTACTACCTTCACTCCAATTCTGTCCTGGAGTCTGAAGGATAGTTCTGCCCTATCCCTTCTTCTTGTTCTCCTCCTTATTCTTCATGAAAACTGCTTCCTTATTCTTGTTTTCAATCAGTGATGCCTTATCCATCACATCAGCTAGTGTCCTGGTACGATAGAGCTTCAATTCTGCTCTAATATCTCTTTTCAACCCTTTCAGGAACACACCTTTCAACACCTCCTCAGATAAATGTCCCTGTGATGCAATAGTTGTCTCAAATTGATCTCTATACTCAGATATAGATCCCTTCTGTTTAAGGCTAAATAAAGGCCCCAAAGGATCCTGTACCAAGTCTGGTTGAAATCTCCTGGTCAACGCTCATGTAAATGAGTCCCAATTCAGATGTTGTGTTTGTCCCTCCCACCATTGGAACCAACTGAGAGCTTGGTCTTCCAGTGCGATGACCGCCACATCCAGTTTATCTTCATCTTCCGTTCGATTCAATCTGAAGTATCTGTTCATCCTTAACAACCAACCTGAAACATCCTTTCCGTTGAAAAGGGGCAAGTCAATTTTTCTTCCCGTATTGTTCTGATTTCTATGATTCCGTCTTGGTTCGTGGTCGTGTCTCGAGACGGAATGGTTAACTGCATCATCCGAACTATCTTCCTCGTGCAAATTCCTCTGATGAGTGGTTCGCTGAGAGTTGTTCGATCTGCGCGATTGACTCCGAGATCGATTTGTCATCTGAACATGTAATTCAGCGATACTAGCTTGCATCGCAGTTTGCATCGCTGCAATATTCGCAGCTAGATTCTCCATACTGGCCTGTATTTCACGTTGACCACGCTCAACGTCATTCATTCTCCCTTCCATTTTCTTCCTCGTGCCAACCATTCACCACTACAACCAGTCTCTGATACCAATGATACGACTTCCACAAATCCAGAATCAATCACAACAAAGTTAAGAACAATTGTAAGAAACAGAATCTTATTCACAGAAGGTAAGTCGTATACACTTGTCCCAAGAAGGAGATAGAACTCCAACTCCCAGTCCCAGACAATTAGTCTAAAAACAGCTTGCCATCCTACAGCAGAAATATACTATTTATATCCTTCTACAAACAGAAGGTAGTTATTAGTTACTAACAACTCACAACTAATAACCCGCTAGTCTATCTTAGGCCTTCTAGAATAAACTCGCCCGAACCATCTATTCTGAGTATGTAGACTGGCTGGATCTCTATCACCATGGTCCACCCCAAATTTTAAAAATGACTTAATTTTTAAGGTAAAAAATTTCATGTAAGTTTTTTTAAAAAAATATTCTTTGTACCGGCCCAGTGTCCTGGTTCCGCCCCTATATTGAGTTTTCCCCAATAATGCACCTCCAAGCTAAGGCACCGGGCAAGTACACTGTTGTCTTCCAGAGAAGAGCACCTGCCCTGAGTCCCAACTACTTGGCCACCCTTGAGATAACTTCATCACACCCAATTAAAACCTTTAACACACATAAACACAGACAATAAGGCATTATTTGAGTTTTTATCGTCCAATAGGTCAGTCAATGTTATATTATTGTATATATTTTCACTAATCTGAGATGACATAATATTTACTACATACATAAGCAGCTTTCACTTAGAAAGGAATTTCATTTTTTTGTGCTAGCATCAGTGCTCATCCAATCCAATATAATATACATATTGTCTATTGAACAACTATGAAAAAATTACTTGTGTATATTCAGGTATGTAATACATCAACATGTAAACTTATGTTAATAATGCCAGCAAATATAGGATATTTTAAACTCAACTCACCTAACCATCCATGGTTTTTATGTGGGCTGCAGCTCCTTCAGTTGTTAAATATCTCACAAAAGTAAACCCCATTGAGAACTTAGATACCCAGTCAATCACTTGTTTAGCTACAAAACATCTCGAAAAGGAGTTGGAGTTTTCTCATTAGGATGAATTTCAGAGTTATAGTTGAAACCGTAAGGATATAACTAACTTTGGCTGAAGATGTTAGGGAAAGGTTGAAATAATTGTTTGGGAAAGTTACATTTGTTTAGTCTGATTTTCGGAAAGAAAATTCCTTTTGTACACGCCAAGTTTTACACGCTGTGTTACACGCCTGTCAAATTGTCTGTGTACAAACAATTTGATCGACTACACAAACATATTGAGCGGTGATTTACGAAGAAAACCGATTTTCACACAGACAAAAATATAAAAATGTCTGTATCACAAACACTTTATGAAAATTTCAGGTTTAAAATGTCTGTGATACTGACAACTCTTTATATTTTGTCTGTATGGAAATCGATTTTCTTCATAAAACGCCGGTCAAATTGTCTGTCTAGCCGATCAAATTGTCTGTATACAGATAATTTGTATACAGACAATTTGACCGGCGTGTAACCGACGTGTACACGAAGTGGACTCTAAAATAAAATACTACACAACTACAAAACTAAATTCAAAATCAATCAGTTTTTACACATCAAGTTAAGGACTGAAGAATATGATTTGAAATGGATGAACAGATGCAAAATAAAAGCAAAAACACAAGATCTGGAATTTTCAAAGCGAAATAATACCTTAAGTTACGATCCTTCATGCGTGGACGCAAACAAAGTAGCAAATGATATGAAAATATTGTTTTAAAAAAATACTATCATAATAGTATAAATTTGTTAAGTTTTGCATAAATATATTAGTTAAAGTATTGGATCAAAGTTTATCATCTTTGACCGGAGAAGATCAATAATATGTTGACTATCAAGTCTCAAAGATTTCATGTCTTCGTAGGATTTCCAAAACCATGTTGATTAAATGAATACAGTTAAAAAAAACCACCTATATACAAAAGTAAAACCATACTTGCCAAAACAATGAAAATTTCTCAAGATGACTTTTCTTTGATTATTAACATGAAATAGATAAGAGAGAATTCCTTAAATAGGAGTAAAAAAGTTTTGAAATTCCAAAATAGGAGTATCATGTTTTTTATTCCTTGAATAAGAGTAAATTTCTGCCAAGTTTGGTATTACTAGGCTTTAAAACATGTCATTTTTTACCAAACTTGGCAGAATACTCCTATTCAGAGAACAAAAAACATGTACTCCTTTTTGGAATTTTAAAACGTTTTTGCTCCTATTTAGAGCAACTTATGACATCAACACTCACTGCTCTTTCATCTCTAAACTCATATGTAACTGTTCAACATCCATCACTCACTTCCTCCATGCATATTAGAATACAACGGCACACTAGGTCAGCAAACACCACCATAACTAGAAACTTAATCTTTTGGGAAAAAATAAAATGGATTTTATCCCATCAGATGCATAAAGATGAGAGTTTTATATGAACATGTTATCTTGGAAGGAAAAAAACTAAATCAACCTTTAGAATGTTTCCTTCTTGATTAACATGAGATGCACCATGGCTGTCTAATTGTCTTATGAACGAAAAGTATCACCATCAGGGATGGATTTAAGGGGGCGCCGGGGCGGTCGCCCCCTTGGACTTTCAAATTTTTCTACTATATATATAATATTTTCATAAAATTTTTGTACTTTAATTAGATATATATGTGTCCGCCCCCTTTAACTTTTAGCTTTCAAAATTAATATATAGCCATACATTATGTAAATACTTAATTGGAGAGTTAAAGATGAAACATCTAAAATAATTTACATAACTTACACAAATAAACAATAGAACAGCTCATTGTTTAAGACTTAGGATACCTATTATATAAAAAAACATAGTTTTGAAATGTTTAATTATCTTTAATTAATTAGATAATTAGTACGTACTCAATTTGTAAAATATCAAACAATATTAAATATGAGAGACACTAGTTAAACAGTTTTTAGATCATGTGAAGTGAATTTAAAAATACACAATTCATTTACTTCTTACTTTTTAAAAGTAACTTATTGCACAGATAATAAAGTTTAACTTATTTTAGGCATTAATACAAATTTAATATGCACCCTATGTAAGAATGGGAAAAGGGGCAAATAAGCTTTGGAACTAACTGAAAAAGTGCAAATCACCCCTTTTATAGAAGGCTCTGTCCGACCGTCGCCATTTGGGGCAGTTACCGGTGGAATTCTTTGATGAATTTTTTTGAACAGCTTCTTCATTAAGTCTAGTTTACTCATACCAAATTTCAGTTAAAAATGCAATCGAGAAGGCAGTCAAATAAATGTTTGAAGATAACTATGCAGTTAAACAGCGCAGTATATTTCAAAAAATCATTTGACTGCTTTCCCGATTGAATTTTTAGCTGAAATTTGGTATGAGTAAACTGGACTTAATGAAGAAGATGATCAAACTAAATCATCAAAAAATTCCACCGGGTACCTCCCCAAATGGCAACGGCCGGCTGGACATAGCCTCCTATAAAAGAGGTGATTTGCACTTTTTCGGATAGTTCGAGGGCTTATTTGCAGCTTTTCCCTATAAGAATTAGCAATATAATATTATTCTAAAAATAATAATCTCAAACATAGTATTGTAATATTAGCAAAACTCCTTATAATTCACCAACATCCTTCTTGGTAAACAGAATTTGTAATTCAAAAATCAATTCCTTGTACCGATCGATAAGATTCATGTGATTAAACATGACAAAAGTTATTTAAAAAACATTGGTGGTTGTGCAGCTTTTAAACTCTTTACTTTCAAATAATTTGATAAAATGTTATATATTCTCTTTTATTTTCAAATAATTTATCTTTGATTTGCTATTTCTTACGCTTTAATGTATCAATACTTTTTTCTAAAGCAATTACAATTATAAAATCAAAGTTATTTTTCCATTGTCTAAACTTAGAATGTAATATATTTAAATGCATCATGTATGTACCTATGAATTCTTTTTGAATATAAATTAGCCTCAAAGCCTTACACTCTTGAAAAAAATCGCCCTGCAACACTAGCGAAAAAAGTTTTGCTTTAATACACTAGCGCAAAAAAAATCACCCACTACACTAATGAAAAAAATTCACCCGTCTTGACTCGAAGTCCTGGATCCGTCCTGTGATACTATACGCAGTTTGCAAGCAGAATGAGATTTTTTGCAGATCATTTTTCTACCTCCCGTTTAAAATTCAAGTTGAATCACTACAACGTTATGAAAGAAACTAAAGAACCTGCAAGCAAAGCCAATAGAACCCATATACCATAATCATTTTTATACTTTCAATTCAAAATTCATGTTCATATTTATTAGCCACAATCAATAATGAAAAAATATTGACATCTCATTATCTAGGTGATGGATTATAGGGATCCAAACTTATATAATTAGGAGAGATTTGAGCTATGAATGGAGAAGAAATGAAGTGTATTGGAAGTATAATATTGATTCTAGGGTTACAAGTGGCTCCAAGAGGAGTATAAATAGAGAAATAATGGGTCGGGTCGTTATTATGGGCCCGACAAGTCCAACTACATAAAAGACTAATATAGTACATACAAATGATATATGAACAGTACAATAACACAAATGATATAAATGACGTCCGATAAGCACTAGTGGGTCGTGAGACCCGGGGGTCCGAGTCTATATACTCTATCACTAGGTAAACATTTACAATAAACATTCAATCAAAAAATTATAAAACAATAGCTCTGTTGATCATTGAAAAGGTGCAATCGTTCTGTTAATAGTTTCAGGCAAGAAATGAGAATTTGTGAATCTTAGTCCTTGTGCCAATCCTGATTCTTGATTCTCAACTTTAGATGATTACATTTTATCGGTCCACTAAATTCTACTTGCAATCAAATTAAGACTAATCAAATAAGTTATTTCCTCAAGTGTGAAGCCAAAGAACCGGTGATTGTTTTTCAAGAAAACCAAACTTAGGCTACCTTTGAGTTAAAAATGCTTTCAAATATAGCCAATGCATAACTCTCGTAGTGGGCGTCCCACTTCTGTTATAAGTCTAAGTATAATTTTTTCATGAATAAGTTTAAGGATATTTGGGATTATTAACTTGACCATTCATGACTCTTGTGGGGCAAAATACATCTAGCTCACAACTGAATTCTTGCAATTGAGATTCATAATCACGTCAAATGCAACTTGAGTTTCTACACACTCATATTAGGAGTGGACTCGGGCCGGTTCGGGCCCGGTTCGGGCCTGGGCCCGGCCGGGCCTCGGTTCAAGAAGGGGAGGCCCGGAACCGGCCCGGGTAAACCCCGGGTCCGGGCCGGGCCGGGCCTCGGGTATTTTTTTTTTTGGGGGGCTTTTCCTAGTTAACCCCCACCCCTCCCCCTCACCCCCAAACCAACCCTAACCACCTCAAATGGCCCAAAATAACCAGCCCAACCCAAAAACTCAAAAAAAATTCAAAAAAAAATTAAAATTGGCCCGGCCCGGGCCCGAACCGGCCGGGCCGGTTCACCTTTTGAAGGGCCCGAGCCCGAACCGAGAATCCACCGGGCCGGGTGACCCGAACCGCCCAACGAACCGGTTCCCGGGCCGGTCCGGGCCCGCACAGTGGCGGGCCGGTCCGGTTCCGGGCCGGTTGGCCCGGCCCGAGTCCACCCCTAACTCATATATCATATATGTAAGCAAGTCAAAGTAACCAAACACAATTCAATGTCTACACGTACTTTACAAAATCAAATACTCTCACTGTCCCTTAAAACTTTGTCATCTTTTCTTTTTAGGACGTCCCAAAAAACTTTGTCACTTTCCCTTTTAATCAATTATTTTGTGGTTTCTGTTATTTCTCTCTCCTCTGCACAAACCTCAACCATACAGTTTTTACTTTATTATTTTCCGTGCCGGTCAACTTTTGCAAAGTGTTAAGGGACAGAGGTAGTATGATGACAATTCACTTTTTGTAATCTTCAGTGTGAGAAGTGATTTTATCACATATTAAATATGATTCAAAATGCCACCCAAAGTTCTGATATGATTCAAAACAAAACAAAACAAAAACCTATAAAACATTTATCTTCTCTATTGGATCGGAATCCAAATGTGGAGCTTATCATATGACTCGTTAATGGGCTGATCCTTCACGGGCCAGTCCATCTTGGTTACTTGATTTTGTGATACGAGTCGGAGCCTGTCACGTGCCATTTTTGGATGACTCCTCACCATAAAATTCTCTCTCCTCACCTGCATCCCTCGGGGGTGGGGGTGGGGGGTTTGAATGGTAGCGACACTATTTTATCGATCTGATTAGCCTAATTACTTCCTCTAGAAATCCTAAACTCATACCAAAAAATTATATGCTTGTCACCAGTTTTGACGGGAAAAATAAAAATAAAGTACTGAACGAAAACATAAAAATTGAAACATGAAAGTAATTAAAAGAAACTTCCAAACTCTAGTTGGTCATTTATTTTATGGCAACGGTTCGGGAGGAGGACGAACCAATAGCACTTCACCTTCTCCTCCAAGACTAACCAATAGCACTTCACCAATAGCAATTCATCCTCTTCTTCCATCTCCATTCCCGCATAACCTTGAGCCAACACATCTATCTCCTTTTGCCCTTGGAATGGATGCCCCTCCTCCATCGATGCCATCCTCCTCAACCCGTACAACTGTAGAACCTGCAAATAAAGCTCTCCTCTAATCCGCATAATTGTTGTACTATGTGTTGTTGCTAGCGTACTCAAGGGCAAACATCGTTTCGATACTCGGTCGAGACCATAACAGTACTATCGGACGAAGCGGCAATAGCCACTGCTGTAAAAAAAATAAAACCCTAGAGAAAACCTAGATACTCGTCCACTCTTTGTAGAGAAAGGATTATTCGGCAATTTTTTTATTTGTTAATCAATCTGAGAGTTACCTTGTCCATGTGCATCAATTAGAATATTGCAAATTAAACAATGTAAATATTAACAAATAATGAAATAAAGGTTTGGATCAATTAAATGTATTGTAGATACCGTACCCTTATTTATTTTATGAGGTTTCATAGCACTCAACAGTCAACATTATGGCAAATTAAGATATAAAGACAATTAAATTCTCTTATTCATTCATACATGATTATTTTTTGTACAAAGAAATATTTAAGTTTGGCTCTTCTAAGACAGAAATTTTGACACCAACCAGGCAGTCATATTTTAAATTGGACTTGGCAAACTTCAAAGTGCCCAGCAATTCCAGCATGAGTGTTCAAGACTTTCCAATATATATGTTCCACTTTCACAATTTGGTTTGTTTTAAAATTTTGAAGACTTGGATCATGAGATAGGGACATCCCTGCAGAGATAAAGGTAATCTCGGAGGAAACGGTTTAGTATGGAACAGGAACTCGGATGGTGGCCGGACCTGACTTCATGTCCTCCAAGATGAGATTTCGTAAAGCTTGAGTTACTGGACCTTCTTTACCTACAAGAAGAAAAATAAGATACTGGTTCACATAAAAGAGTTTAAAGTACCCCTTACCTGCCAAATATAAAGATACAAACTCTGATATAAGACCTTGAACTACTATTCTTATCTAACTTTTTAAAATGGCACCTAAAGTTTATAAGAGTGCAAAATGGAAGTGAAAAAACTCAAATGCTTACCATCACCTATGATCTGGTCATCCCACTGCACCACTGGATGGACTATAACACCACTGCCAATTAACATCATCTCCCTTGCACTCTTTCCCTCATCAACAGACACATTACTTAGTCTAATGGAGCGTAATATACCGTCTTTTACCAAAGCTTGAGCATGTACTAAAGCCCGTTTAGCGGTAAGCCCGCTAAGAATGTTCTTAAAGTCAGGCATCAAAAGCTCCTTTTCCTTGGTCACAAAAGCGACATTCATTGTCGGTCCCTCAGCAATAAACCCGTCTCCATCTAACCATATCCCGGTAAATGCACCCTTCTCTTCTCCTTGCATCTTCAAAAGCACATTAGGAAGATAGTTCACACTCTTCATCACAGCAAACTGTGGAGGTTTTATTGGGATGGAT
Source organism: Cuscuta europaea (assembly GCA_945859875.1). Lineage (NCBI taxonomy): Eukaryota > Viridiplantae > Streptophyta > Magnoliopsida > Solanales > Convolvulaceae > Cuscuta > Cuscuta europaea. The sequence continues at coordinate 2,271,382 of CAMAPE010000038.1, read as the reverse complement.
GATGTTATTACTTTAACACCCTCGTGATTTGATGGTGATTGCTTTTGTATTACAATAGCATAAAGAGCTGATTGGTGGCAACCTGATGGTGATACTTGAAAATCGCCCGGTCCTGTAGAAAGCCAATATCTTAGTGAACCTTTTCTGCACTTGGAAGCACTTACTGTCTGGATGAGTATCCTCCTGATGCATTCTTTATCAAAGGGAGGTTTTATTTTGGCCATGGCTGCAGATCTCAGCAACCGCTCAATGTGTTCATCCAGCTCGTAAAGATGCCTAAAATACAAGAATATTTATACGAAAAAAGAATTTGTCAGGGAAATTAAAATAAAACATAAAAAGTATGTTAATGTTTTAAGCTTTGACTCCTACAAATCAAAATTTTCAAATCCCTCCCTAATACATTTCTGTCTCCGCCATGTCATTGGTGTGAGTTTCTGAAATGGATCTAGAAGCAGGAACATAATAAATACAGTGTCTGTCATTCTTCATATGTCATTCTTTAATTACCACTTCTGGGATTTTGTGGGATACTAATATAACCAAACTAAAAAATTGCTACGCATTGGACTAAATATAAGTGATTATCCTTAATAGGACTAAATAGAAACAACATTGCACAAATAGGACTAAAACCTAAATCTTTCACAAATAGGACTAAATATTAATTTTCTACCCTTAATACCCCAAATCTAATTAATTAATTGTCCCCATCCGTTCCCTTGGGCAACCAGGGCAGTTCATTGGTGGGGCGGCAGTCCAGTGGTGGCGCCAGTGAACGGCGGCGGCTGACAGTTTGGGGCCAATAAAAATTCTGAATTTATTTTTTGCCCAGCCGGAGCTCAGGCGGCGGCGGTGGCAACCGGAGGTGACCGGCGGCGGTAGGAATCCGGCGGTGGCAGGGGCAAGGGGCATGTGGTGGCAAGGACATTTTTGTCCAATCACCAATAAGTCCTCCTTTAGTCCTCCTTTAATATGTAATTCACTCCTTTAAATAGGAAGTCTCTTTCAGACACTTAAATGTATTGATATATCGAGTTGAGTAAGCTGACAGGAACACCACAACTACTCCAACCTAATAAAAAATTCGATTTTATAATAAGACAAGAGAACAACTCGTGACACTTACGGGCAGCGATGACATGACATTACTGGACCACATGCAATAAGATCAAAATTTCTGCCTATAACCAAGCATTCCAGCTCGCTGGATGGGAGGTTACCCAGGTCTAGTGGAGGTCTCGAGTTCGAAATCCGCTAGGCACAAATAGCGGAGATGAGGGAGGTCTTGCTCCCAATGACTCCAGGATTACGGGAGTGCAAGCACCGACACCTGAATCATCAAAAAAAAATCTGCCTATGATTATCCAAGGCACAAGGGCCCACACCAGCCTTAGCTTGGAGTGATATTCTTTTTTTGTTAACTAAGTGTCGTCTGTCGGAGCTTGCGCTTTCATAATCGTGGAGTTTATCAACTACCCCTAAAACCCCTAGATAAGTAAGTCTGGGTTTGATCACACTCATCTTTGTTGGTAGTGGCTTTAACGCCCCTTCCCGACCACCCCTCCATCCATACGCTATCTTCATTACCCTCATCTCCATCTTCGCCCCTCCATCCATACGCTATCTTCATTACCCTCATCTCCATCTTCTGCTGCTGAGCTATTCCAGAAACACTTTTAAAAGTTTTATATGACTATATGGTAATAAACAATTAAACATTAAACTATCTTTTGGTCAAACAAAAATGGATGCTCAAAAATGGAAATAAAAAATGCTACTGCGTACAAGTTAGTGAAAGCAAACACATTTTTTTTACTAACCCATCCATAATGGCAGCAGTATCAAAAACACCATGTCCTCTATGCACCATGTGGTCGTCCATGGGAATGACCATGGCAGCTGTATCAGTTACTATTCCTCCGAAAATGCTAGAATACATTGCCAGATATTGCTCCTTCTTTGGGTAACTCTCCCTACTTGCTCTTAGCCTCTCAATGGCCTGTAGAGAAGACCAATATATATCCCAGTCTCCCAGACAAGTGGCATGACTTGTTTGAATTCAAAAGGCAGCTCAACTGGTTATGATATCGGGTGCTTTGCACATGGCAGACGTTTAGTAGCGTGTAAAATAATTACTTTGCATGTGTAGGGATGTAAATTATATAGGACACTTTTAAAACATTGTGCACTCTATCATGTAAAGTAATTTAGGTGTGGGAGGGTGGTAAATATTTTCAATGCTTTTTATAAAGCACTTCAATGACTTTGCATGTGATTTAAAAGAAACTACGCACTCAATCGAACAAAGTGATTGCTTCTTAAGCTTTGCATTCGATCATTTTGCGTGCAAAATTATACTCCGTAATATATAAACGAACAAAGTGATTGCTTCTTAAGCTTTGCATTCGATCATTTTGCGTGCAAAATTATAATATATAAACTACCGAACGAGCTCTAAAGTGCCACAGAAATAACTTTGCATGTAAAATATGAATATGTTATACACTTATACCATAGGTACGTTGTGTAACATTTTTAAGTTAGAGGCAGAGTATTTACATTATTTCATACGGAGTATATATTAATCATGTAAAACGCTCTACCACACTCCCTAGAGTAAACCATTTTAAATGGAATACTGCACAGTTTTTAAAGAGTTTTATTTTGAGTAATTGCAAACTCTTTGTTTCCCTGCATTTTGCTTCAAGATAGATTCGTCTCAAGATGATTTAGGCACCAATGATTATAAAGAAAAAGATCAAGATAGAATGGATTCTTACTTTCTTCAACCATTTATCCATCTCAATTCTCAACATGAAAAAAAGGGTAAGGGCGTTAGGCAGACCTCATAGCAGGACAGAAGTGTGACATCTGCAGATGATTGAGAAGCTTGTGCCTTTGCAATAATTCCTGAAACAAAAATACATTTTAAAATAAATCTTATACCACCTCCTCCTTTAAAACAACTTTTTACTTTAATATTCCTTGATTTTGCCGTCACAAAATAAACTTTCTATTTCCAAAAAAATTGTTTTGTTTGTTTTTTACATAACAAAAATTTAGTCTTACCCCATTCTGATTCTATGTGTGATTTTGCTGCACTGGGTTAATGATAATGAATTATATATACTTTTACACTACAGTGATCAGTGATCACGATGTTACACAGTAACTTTAGTCACATGCTTATCCATTAATTTAATTTCATTAATATTTAGGGAAAATCTCATAAGATATAATTGGAAATTCAAAGAAAAACTGTATTCTTGGTCCAAAAGGTGGAATCTCCCATCCCAGGAGCCCCATACCCCGAGACAGAATTTGTGGGAGGACGTTGATAAAGAAGTTGTTTTGGAAACAGTATCTTAATTAAACAAGTGTAATAAACAGAAATACAGTAGTGTAAAATGCTCCAAATTACTCTTTGAAAAATCTATTCTTTCTACTTTTGAGAAATCATTTCCGGAACACCCATTCTGATTCTATTTTTACTTTTCAAAAGAGCTATTCTACTACTTTTTAACAAAGAACAAACGCAAAATCATTTCCGAATAACAATAGATGTTTAAAATGAGTTACCCGGAGAAGTTTGGATCTGATTTGAATGAAGGGAAGTGGATAATCGAATGAACGTGGATGAGGTAGATGTAGGATTGGCGACTGAAAATCGTGGAAGTGCAAGATTGCTGGGGAACAAAAGGAAAAAAGTGGGATTTTTGGGGGTTCGTGAAATGGGTTTCGAGAGAGAGGAGAAGGAAGCCATTTCTGCCTGCTTTGTATTGCTTCACTTGCATTCACTCCACGCCAGTGAAGAAGTAGTGTGACAGTTGTATTACACGACCGCATACTACACAATTTAGAGGTGGGCATTTCGGTTTTCGGTTCGGTTTTCTTCGGTTTCGGTTCGGTTTCGGTTTAATCGGTTTGATAGAAAATGTACCAAATACAAACCGATTAAGTTTCGGTTTGGTTTCGGTTTGGTACGGTTCGGTTCGGTTTACCAAAGTATTGAGGTTTGGATTGAAAAAAAATTAACTCAAAATAATGAACCAAGAAGCGATAGTAATGAACCAAATATAATGCTAGATATAAATTTGCAAATAGTAACAAAACACATATGAACTAAAAATATATAAGCATGACACATTTGTAAGCAACAACAACAACGTAACGTGAATGAATCAAATTATATATAAAGCCAAAACAAAAATAAAACTGGTGCTTGTAAGTAATGAACCAGATATATAGTAGTAACGGGTAATAAATTATAGTTAAATACTATCTACTTAAATCACTATAATTGTTATAGTTGTGAATGTAACTCTTGTAGTAAACTCTAGACCTGGACATTAAAATTGAAGAATTAAAGCCTCAAAAAGATTAACATCAATCAAATTAATGTGAGAAATCCTATATTTTGTTTGGTTTAGTTTGGTGTAAGTTGATTTTGATTTGTTATTTTAAAAAAATAAGAAATTATTTCATTTTTAGATTAGTTCGGTTTTATTCGGTTTTATTCTGTTTTATGATTTCGGATCGGTTTGGTTCGGTTTAATACGGTTTGGGAGGAATACTACCAAACTCAAACCAAACTACAAATGGTTCGGTTTCGGTTCGGTTTAATTCGGTTCGGTACGGTTCGGTTCGGTCAAACCGAACCGTTATGCCCACCCCTACTACACATCACAGAGGTTATGCAAAAAGGAAGACCCCCCATCTCTGATGGCCCCAACCCGACAGGACAGTACGATATAAGTTGGACTATAATCTTAATTTGACAGATAGAGAGTGAGGCTCTATCCCCGGTACTTGCAGAGACCCTATGCATTTTTAGCATAATAACCCCTCATCGCAGTTGCCGGGATTCGAACCCGGGACCTAACCCTTGTGGCACTCCTTTCCTACCAGTTGAGCTACTCTCACCGGTACAGACACAAAGGTTATGCAGTCTCCACTCTCTGGTAGGGGTGAGCATAGGACGGTACGGCCAAAAATGCCTAGTGTACACGCCGATTTACACGGCCGTGTACACCAAATAAAAAGTCTCACCCCCCTTTCTAACCCACTCTAGTTTTGAATTAATCCTCCCCACTCCCCTTCCATGTGCATATTGTTTCAAAAAAAACGCCAGCCGTTTTTCCGACTCCCCTCCCCACTCCTCTTTCCCCACTCCCCTCCCCACTCCTCTTTCCCGACTCCCCACAAACCAGAGAACCCCAACAATCGAAGCCGCAGAGCCCAGCCCTCCCTCTCCGTTTCTCTTCCTCAATCGAAGCCACACAACCCTCCCTCTCCGTTTCTCCTCCTCAATTGAATTCACACAGCCTTCCCCTTCGGCGTTGTTCTCCGTTCGTTTCAGTGACGAAACCTAACAAACTGAAGGAAATCCAACAGCCCTCCCCTTCGGCGTCGTTCTCCGTTCTCCAGTCGCAAGTCACAACTTCCCCCGTCCAGCCGTCGTCTCCAAAACTCCACTACAATGGTGTGCACTTCGCTGACTCAACTGGCAGCAAGGTAAAGATCTACAAAATGCACTTCATAATGAACTCTTAATACTTATCCACACATAAAATGTGTGTGGGGTTAACGTGTCTGTGTGGCTGTTGTTGAGATGTCTGTATGGTTTGTATATTTTTGCGAAGACCAAACCTGTCTGTATGACTTTTGTTGAGATGTCTATACAGTGTGCAGGTGTATGTCTATTTGAAAAAATGGTTTCACCTTAGGTTATTGATGTACATGAGATGTTTGTGCCTCATTAGTTTTTTCCATGATTAATTGGGTTGTATTGATTGCTTGTTTTGTGCTTTTAAAGATGTTTGTATAGTGTGTTCTTATTCATGGGTTAAGGTGTTTGTGTGGCTGTTGTTGAGATGTCTGTATGGTTTGTTTGTATATTTTTGCAAAGTCCAAACCTGTCTGTATGACTTTTGTTGAGATGTCTGTATAGTGTGCAGGTGTATGTCTATCTGAAATAATGGTTTCACCTTAGGTTATTGATGTACATGAGATGTCTGTGCCTCATTAGTTTTTTCCATGATTAATTGGACTGTATTGGTTGCTTGTTTTGTGCTTTTAAAGATGTCTATATAGTGTGTTCTTATTCGTGGGTTAAGGTGTCTGTGTGGCTGTTGTTGAGATGTCTGTATGGTTTGTTTGTATATTTTTGTAAAGTCCAAACCTGTCTGTATGACTTTTGTTGAGATGTCTGTACAGTGTGCAGGTGCATGTCTATCTGATAAAAATGGTCTCACCTTAGGTTATTGATGTACATGAGATGTCTGTGTCTCATTAGTTTTTTCCATGATTCATTGGGTTGTATTGGTTGCTTGTTTTGTGCTTTTAAAGATGTCTGTATAATGTGTTCTTATTCGTGGGTTAAGGTGTCTGTGCGGCTGTTTTTGAGATGTCTGTATGGTTTGTTTGTATTGATGGATAGTCTACCCGGGGGTATATATCCGAAGGGTTATTGCGGGGAATAACTTAGAGAGAAGCCAGAGCAAGTAAATGTAGAGAGAGAGAGTGTATTATAAATGTGGAGCGTTTTCAGCGTGGTTACAAATGGGGAAATGGGGTGCTATTTATAGTAGCAATAAATGCCGGACAGGGACACGTGTCAAGCGCTCATTGGCCGAGGGGTCACCTCAACTGGTTGGCGCTGGCAGCCGCATGTGGCCGCATTTAATGCGGCTGTTGGATGGGACGTCTGTGCAGGGTACAGTGATCTGTACGCATGTGAGGCGGATATCTTGTCGAGTGAGATGCCTTCGGCTATAGAGCAATAGCCGAGGGCTCCTCCAACCGATGGCACCCTGGTGCCGAGGGCTCACAGTGCCGAGGGCTACTGTTTTCGCCGTTTTCTCCCAGTTTCTTAATTTGCTTGAGAAACCCGTTCTGTGAGAGTTTAGAGCCTTCGGCCAGGGGGTCGAAGGCACCCCTAGCGCGTAGTGCGGGCTGCTTGGTACTCTGGGCGCTGTGATCTGGGCCTGTCGGGCCTTCCGGGCCTGTTGGGCCTTCGCTGGAGTAGTAGGAGTCTGTGGGCCGGGGGTTCCCGGGCCATATACTCCATCAGGAGTCCCTCACTCCTTTTGCCGAAAGGTACTTGAGGGAAAAGGAGTAATTCGTGCTTGCCCTTTGACGTTGTCCTGTCGTAACCTCTGAAGTTGGTGAGGAGTTGTTGCTTTTATGTCCCTGCCGAAAGCAGTCCCTCAGTTACCCACATGTCGGGACTTGAGGGCTTGCTTTGTCGTTTGTTGGAATTTCACTAATTTTGTAATTTAATGATTTTCCCGAGGGGGTCCCTCCAGTCCCCCACTCCTTGAGGCACTTGTAAAGTGGTGAAAAGGAGTAGAGTAGTTACGTTTGCTGTTGTGGGCCGAAGGCTGACGCTTTTCGTTTCATTTTGGGGGGATGCCTCGTTAAAAACCTCATTAGAAAAAACCCTGGGGAAAAAAATCCTAATGAGGGAAAAAGAGTGCACCGAATTCCCCCAATGATGAATCGAAAATGTGAAACCATGGTCAAAAAATGGAGAACAACTGTAATGCCGAAGGCTCTTCCCTTTCTAAGGGCTCATGTGTTGATTAGCCGAAGGCTTGCTGTTGATGTCCTGGGGGCGCCGAAGGGGAGCCCCTCAATCCGGGGATCGAGGGCCTGCCGGATGAGGGCAGCAGTGGAGTTGTTACCGGGGGGTCCACTGTTTGTTGATTAGTTGGTGATGAAGATACCCGAGGGCTCCCATTACTTGTGTGCCATGGGTTATCCGTCAATGAGGCAACTCCCCGAGGGCTACCCGGTTTTGCAGTGCAGAGGGGGAATCCCCGAGGGGTGCCCTGATATGGAGCCTTGGGTTTCTGAAGGAGTGATTCCGAAGGCATCTGCTATGTGCTGTGTGGGGCACAACCCGGGGGCGTCTCTGGGTAAGTGTACCCGGAGGCTCTCCTTGAAGAAGAGGAGTGAAGTAGAAAATCCGGGGGCTTCCAGAATATAGCCGTTGGAAATATAGCCGTTGGAATATGTAACGACAGGATATAGCCGTTGGGGGGGCACACGTGGCGTGTGATGGCTGGCTGTCCGTGGGCGGCATCACTGGTTGGGTGAAGACGCGGTGTGTAATGATGGCGGTCCATCCGGAGGCCCGGAATCCAGGCCCAAGCCCGGATTCCAGCGCCTATAAATACCCCAAGGCCAGAGCCATTTCCTCTTGTGCGATCAGTTGTCTTAGCGAAGCTCTGCCAAAAATTCTAGTGAGAGAAACTCTAGCCTTCGGTCCAAAACTCAGCTTTCAAGGTCAGTGCCCTGCTCTCCTCTCAAAAAATTTTAGTAAGTTCCGCCCCCTGGCCTTAGATTAGGGTTAGAATCCTGTAGAAAACCTTCGAAATCTTAGGCACATTCGTGATAAACAATGTCGTCCGAGAGCGATTCCCAGGACATCTCGAGGACGCCCTCGGTGGAAGACGAAGGTATCTCCGATGTGGAGTCCAGTAGCAGTCAGCCCTCGGGTGGTGGTGATGCAGCTCTCGCCACCGAGATGCAGAAGGATTTGGTGGCCGAGGTCGAGGCGGAGGAGTTCGAGCGAACCGCCGAAGATGAGGAGCTAGCCCTCGTCGTCCAAGTTGCTGAGGAGGAAGAGGAAAAGGAGAGGGCGAAGGTTACCGTCGCTGTCCTCCCCCCCCCCCCCCCCCCCCCCCCCCCGGGGGGGTTCTGGGGAAGCAAGCAGCTCGAGGCCACTGGACCCGACGCCTTTAAGTGTAGCCCCCGGGAAGAAGAGGAGGAAGACGAAGGCTGGCCCCCAGAAGAAAGTAAAGGCCGTCGATCAAGGGGGACCAGTTGATCTACCGGAGGGTTACTCCTTCCTGGACACCGCCGCTCTGGAGATTAAGTCCCAAGCTGACAGGGCGGACATCTACATCACCCAGTTGCACGTAGGGCCCTCGGCCATAGTAGTCGAGCCAGGTCCTGATGACGTGCTGTCCCGGCCTCCCGAGGGATGTATAGCCGTGCACGTGCTCTCGGTTTCAATGGGCCTCTGGTTCCCTCTCCATCCGTTCCTCCGGGAGTACCTGAGGTACACTGGCCTGGTTCCTTGCCAATTGACCCCCAATAGCCATTCATACATAGCTGGGTTTGTGAACCTGTGCAAACTCCGGGGGGTTACACCCAGTTTGGAGTTATTCTTCCAAAGCTTTAACCTATGCCGGGGGGGCCATACTAATGCCGAGGGCTATGCGAACTTACAGCAGATAGCCCAGTTCAAACTGTTCACCGAGGCCCCTTCTTCCAACAAGGGGTGGAGAGAGCGATGGTGCTACATCAGACTGGCCGACAGCCTTTTCCCGAGGGAGTTGCGGAATCGCTTTCGGCGCCATGTGAAGGTCAAGAGTGCCGCCCTCGAGAAGGATGGCCTGAAGATTGCCAAGATTTCGGAGGGTCGGGATAAGAACATAACCATCAAGGAGTGCATCCTCGAGGAAGACCTGTATGCCCTCGGATTCCTGAGGTATCGGTTCATTGGGGAGACCGATGAGAAGTATCCCCTCTATGATAAAGCCTTCGTGGGAGCAGGAGGTAGTGGCCGAGGGCTTTAGATTTTTGTACTTAGAGATTTTTTTTGTCGTGTTTGTCGTTGTGTCTCTGACCCCTCGGTTCTAACATTTTAACTTGTCGTTTCTTTGCAGGTAGCAAGATGAATGCCAACGCCCTGTTCGCAAAGAGGAAGGGCAAGACCCAGTCAAAGGAGAAGGGGCCCTCGGGCCAGAAGCCAGCCGACGCATTTTTTCCGAAGGTAGTAGAGCCTTCCACCGGGGACGTCCATGCTGCCGTGGGGACCGGGGGGCCGAAGCCCGAGGCGGCCGTGAAGAAGAAGAGGAGTGATAAGGGGGTGGAGCCCCCCACCAAGAAGCAGAAAGCCGTCGGGGCGCCGTCGAGGGGGCGGCCCCCCTCATAGTTATTGATGACACGCCCGCCGCTGATCGGCCCCTGGCCTCGGTCACCCCGAAGGCTCTGGTGAATCCATCCCCGGAGGAACTACCTCGGGAGATCCGTCAGCTCTCCTTTGCCCCCGGCGCTTCCCTGATGCACGGCACTGCCGAGCCGAGGGCCTTCCTGCGGGGGATCACCTCGAAGATGGACAGGGAAGTCTTCGAGACCTACGATGATGATGCCCTCGAGAACAGGATCCTCCGGTCCTCTCTCACTGTAAGTATCTGCTTCCTTTTCCCTTATCTTATCAGTTTAGTATTATTTTTTCCTGTGGAACAATCTAACTCCTTTGATCGTTGTTTGCAGGCCTGCATAGCCCTCGGGGAACAGGCCCGGAGGCGCGAGGAAAGGCGCCTTCACGAGGCCGCCCAAGATAAGAAGATGGAGGGGCTGATCCGCAAGAACTCCGAGGCGGTGAAGCATGCTGCACAGCTGGAGGAGGCCCTCCGGGAGGCGAAGGCGGCGACGGAGAAGGCCAAGGCTGACGGCATAGCCGAGGGCAAGGCTGAGGCTGAGAGGGTTGCTGCCGAGGCGGCGAAGAAAGCTGCCGATGAGGCCAAAACCGCCCAGGAGGGAGCTGTGGCCAAGGCCCGAGGGGAGGCAGTTGCTGAGTTTCTTGCTGAGGGCTGGAGGACCGAGGGCCATAAGGAGTGGGTGGCCTCCGTGGTGGTGGCCTCGGTGGATGCTTGGGTAGAAGGCCCCGGGGTTGACTGGCTGACAGATAGGGGCGACGCCTACTATCAGGGGGTGAGTTTTTTACCCAGCATTTGATTTACCGGAGGCGCGCCAGGCACTTCGGCGTATCCCTTGATCAATTCGACCCCTCGGCATACGGCCTCCCCCCATTGCAACCAGACGTGAGAGTTCCCCTCCCCCCGGGCGAAGAGCGGCCGACGATATATGATTCTATGATGATGGGGGGTGATGGGGGCGGAGCCGTCGGAGGTGATGCTGCCGGGGAAGAAGTCTCCTCCAAAGCTGCCGTGGAAGATGCCCCCGGAGATAACGATGCTGAAGCCGCAGAGAAAGTTTGTACTTAGTTAATATTTAAAACTTCTGTTGTAATGGACACCTTTGATCCTTTGGCTTCGGCCTGTCTGTAACGATTACATTGACTCCTTTTTGTTGTAATTGAATGATTGCCTTCGGGCTTTGTATATATGGTTTGTTTTCCTTAATCCATTTGTTCATTGTCGAATATATGCCTTCGCCTTGCTTTGGATGTATGCCTTTGCTCCTTTGAATGTATGTTTTAGGACTTAGAATATTTTCTGACTGTGGCTTGCCCCTGGAAGCCTTCGGTAGTTGGGCACCCTCTGCTGGATATGCAACCGAGGGTTCAGCAGGAATTAGGACTTAGAAAATTTTTCTAAGTGTAGCACGGCATGGGCCTTCGGGTTTTTGTAGTAACCCAATTCCTAGGACTTAGAAAAATTTCTAAGTGTAGATTTTCCCTTGAGAGCCCTCGGGATATGGCATCCCTTTCCTGATGTTTGAATATTGGACCGAGGGTCCAATGTACAGGACTTAGAAAATTTTTGCAAGTGTAGTATGTCACGTAGCCTTCGGCTACTGTGGAGCCCCAACTGAAATATTGATTAGGCCGGGGGCCAATTCTTTAGGACTTAGAATTTTTTCTTCAGTGTTGATTCCTTGTGTACTGTATCCTTCGATTGATAGGTGGCCTTCGGCTATTGGGTCCCTTTATAAGTTGAGGGTGAAATAGGTAGGACTTAGAAAGATTCCTAAGTGCAGTTTTTCCCTTGGGAGCCTTCGGGAGATGGCATCCCTTCTTGATGTATGAGTAGTTGACCGGGGGAAAAACATGTAGGACTTAGAAAATATTCTAAGTGTAGATTTTCCCTTGGGAGCCTTCGGGAGATGGCATCCCTTCTTGATGTATGAGTAGTTGACCGGGGGAAAGACATGTAGGACTTAGAAAATATTCTAAGTGTAGATTTTCCCTTGGGAACCTTCGGGAGATGGCATCCCTTCTTGATGTATGAGTAGTTGACCGGGGGAAAGACATGTAGGACTTCGAAAATATTCTAAGTGTAGATTTTCCCTTGGGAGCCTTCAGGTGATAGGTGCCCTTTGACTCCACATCACTTTGCGAGATGCCCAGGGGCTGCTCATTTAGGACAGAATATTTTTTTTAAGTGTTGTTGTATTGCATGGCCTTCGGCTACCATATTCCCTTGGCTGTAATATTGATTGGGCCGGGGGCCCAATCCTTAGGACTTAGAATTTTTTCAAGTGCTGCTTCCTTGTGTAGCCTTCGGGTGATAGGTGCCCTCTGACTCTACATTACTTTGCGAGATGCCCGGGGGCTGCTCATTCAGGACTTAGAATATTTTCTAAGCATAAATTGATGTTGAATCCCGTTGTTGTGAAGAAAGCCAATGAGGAGTGTGTGCCCTCGGCATATACTTTAAAAGTTGTAGAATTTGACCCTTGTCATGGGGTAAGGGCCCTCGGTTCTAGTGTGTCACGCCCCGGACCGCGTCCGAGCCACGTAGACAACCGCCGTACAACCCGATAAGAACAACAACAGTTCATCCCCATTGAGTTGTACAAGGCGTCCGATTGATTCTATTGCCAAACCGATTAGTAAACACATACAATCAACATCAATATCATAATCAAACAAATGCGGAAAATAATAAAATGTTTGATACTTAGCCACACGTGGCAAACACGGGCACGCAGGCCCCCAACTGTTTTAATGAAAACATTGTTCAAAAATCCATGAGCAGTTTATACATTTGAAATATGAATGGAAGCACGAACCACGTCTTCCCCCTCGAATGATCACCCTAGGCAAAGGTGCAGGTAGTAGGACTCTAGCCTCAACCTGAAAAATGTGAGGGCCCCCGGAGGGGTCAGTACTCCATAGAAGTACTAGTGACAAGCAGGCTATATGAAGAATAACTAATGTTTCAGACACGAGACCCAAAAATAGAGTGATATATACATATAGATGTCCCTCATCCACCCGATGATACATACTGTATATACATACTCGTAAAATACTCAACCCGTAGGTCATTTACCTTAAAGAGTCTTTTAGAGATAAAGTTCTTACCTGACTTTTCTCACTCCTTTCCCGGTTACCTAGCTCACAAGCTATAGTCTACCTTTGATTCATACTACCGAGTGTTTTAGGATCATTTACCGTCCAAGGCACTCAACCCATCCTGGAGTATTTAAGATCATTTACCGTCCAAGGGTACTCGGCCCCACCTGGAGTATTCTGGATCATTTACCGTCCAAGGGTACTCGACCCCACCTGGAGTATTCTAGATCATTTACCGTCCAAGGGTACTCGACCCCACCTGGAGTATTCTGGATCATTTACCGTCCAAGGGTACTCGACCCCACCTGGAGTATTCTGGATCATTTACCGTCCAAGGGTACTCGACCCCACCTGGAGTATTCTGGATCATTTACCGTCCAAGGGTACTCGACCCCACCTGGAGTATTCTGGATCATTTACCGTCCAAGGGTACTCGACCCCACCTGGAGTATTCTGGATCATTTACCGTCCAAGGGCACTCAATCCCCAGTCTATTCTCTACCAAATCCTAACCTGGATATGGCTAACCTTTCATTCCTTTAACTATGGACAATGCCTAGCCCTATAGTCATATAACAATCCTTAGGATCCAACGTGGGCGGGTCCCACCCGAACGGCCCACGTTAACCTACTCAAAACTGCCCATTCTGAGCTTAACCCAAGACCCGGTCGGGTATCCCACCTTACCCGGTCGGGTGGGGTGAGGCAGTAGCCCCTGGAGCCAACTTTACTTGAGACCCGGTCGGGTCTACACCCATACCCGGTCGGGTCTAGTGTGGCAGTGGCTTCTGGAGCCATTTTTAATCAAAACCCGGTCGGGTATTCACCCATACCCGGTCGGGTATCACCTTTGTCCTGGCGGTCAACGCTCGTTTGACCGCCCAAACGAAGTCCGATTAACGTGAAATTTTATACAATCATACTTCTTGACGTCCTTGATCCAAAAATACCAATTTGGATCCCTGGAACATCACACATAAGAAGTTATCACATTTTTGATCACCAAACCTACATAACATGCTTTCCAATTATGTTTTATGTATAATCATGACATAAACACACACTTGGTTATCTTTAATCATTCCACAAAACATATTCCTTATTACTTTAGGTAATCTCATGCCTCACGCAAAAGTTATAAAGCATAAAGCCGTCTTCTCACCTTAATGAAGCTTATGAAGTTCTAGCCTTCCCGATTTAGCTCCGACGAAACTCCGGCGAACTTCAACGAACTCCGGCGACAACTCCGACGACCTTTTCAACTCTGTGAAAGTTCCTTGAATACCTTAGACAAGTTACTAACAAGGTTTTATCATCATAAAACCCATAGTAATACAAATAACCTCAAAAAGGTTATTTTCCGGCGAACCGGTCACTTTGGCTTCTAAGTCCGTTCTTGGACTTAGAACTACCTTCCAACCCCTCTTTCTACACATCCCAACGTGTAGAACATTACTAGGGTGTGAAATATGATTGAATAATCATAAGAGAGTATTGAAGAACAAGAAATGGGATTTATTGAGTCATTACCTTGTTAAACACAAGTTTTCCCACCTAAACTCCTCTTTTCTCTTCTCTTTTTCCTTTCTTCTTCCTCCCTCCACTTGGTGCGTGTATGATGGATGAAAATGGAGTTCTTGAAGAGATTCTCTCCTCCAAAATGATGGTTGGGACGCAGTGTATGGGCTGGGGTGGTTGAGAGTGTCCTTTTTGGATCATTCATCAATGATATGAGGGAGGGACCCCTTTTCTTTCACACTTTGTCCCCCATCCTCCTCACTCTCTATCAGCAGCCAAAAGGTGCGGCTCCCCTTTCCATTATCAAGACTAAAAACGTGGGTTGGCCCCCACTTATGTGGGAGGTCAACCCTTTGTGTACCCGAGTGTACAATCGGTCCCGAAAGTTGTATTTTCTGGACTGTTTTAAATATATTTTATTTTATCGGTTCAAATAAAATATAACACTTGTTCCCAATCCTTATTTGACCTTAGAATCAATATGAATTCCCCAACTTTAATTTAGAAGTCTCCGAAATCCCTTTTTGGGCTGTTGTCTGATAAATTGCCGATACCGATAATTTAGCCCGTTTGACCAACCGGTCAACCTTGTGCCATTGTCATGGCCCAATTAGGATATCCACCACCATATACATATTATCTAGTCCATGATTAATATAATATGTGGTCCCGATAATATTGGGCGGCCCCACATCCGGTGTGGGCCCCACATGGATTTTACTATTCACGTAATATAAATGATAAAAATTTACAATCACGTAAGAATGCTTTTATACATTTCTCAAGGTTAAATACATAATTTGGTACAGTACAAATACTCGGGGGCGGTGTTACATAGTGCGTAACAGATGCCTTCGGTATTTGTTTGAAGGTACCGTTTTAGTGTACTTTGGATAGTCCAATCCCTTTGTATTGTTGAAGCCTTCGGTGTTTGTGTGACCGGAGGTGACCAGGCAGTGGACTTATCCGTTTCTTGATGCTATTTGTTCGAGTAGTATCCTTCGGGAAATAGGAGCCTTCAGTTACCGGAGGTGTTCCCGTGGGGAGCCCTCGGCATGTTGTGATCTGTTGGAGTGTACTCTTTGATTTCTCGCTGAGTCTACTCCCCTTCACCCCCTCTTTTTTTTTGGTTGGTGGTGAAGGGAAGGCATCAAGAAACTTGGTTTCTTGGTAAGGCTGGGCCTATTAGGAGACCATCAGAATACACCAATGGCTCTCCTCCCTCGGGTTAACCTTCCGATTTCCGTGGGGATCGAGGGTCGTTTCCTGGGCACAAGATATGGTGATCTGTAACCTGCCTCCCCTTGGGGGATGGCGCGGAAAGCGCCTCATTTTTGAAAGTCGTCCCCTCGGCGCTAGACATAGTCCGTGGCCTGCCACACCCTTGGGGTGGTGGCGCGGGGAGCGTTTCGGTTTGGAAGTCGAATCCTGGGCATTTCTCGTGCCTGTCATACCCTTGGGGTGATGACGCGGATAGCGTTCCGTTTTTGAAAGTCGAATCCTGGGCATTTCTCATGCCTGTCATACCCTGGGGGTAGTGACGCGGAAAGCGTTTCATGGAAGGGTTTTCATTTGCACACTAGTTGCAAATGGCCGGGGGCACTACGTGCCGCCGGCACCGATGGTGGCGCCTTCGGTATATGCGTCCTCGTGGGGTACGGCTTTTAGAAACAACACTTGGTGTTAGTTTCGATGTGTAGCCCCCGATACTTGGTACCGAGGGGTCTTCTGTAGGAACACTTGGTGCTCTTTTTGTTGTAGTTGATGGAGGTGTCTACCCTCGGTACTTGGTACCGAAGGGTCTTCAAATGAAACACTTGGTGTTTTGATTGGAGTGTTTGGTGCTGGGGGGGCCTCGGAGGAAACACTTGGTGTTTCCCAACAGATGTTTGGAAGTTGATAGGAGAGCATATCCCTGGCACTGGGTGCCGAGGGGTCTTCTGTGAAACATTTGGTGTTTTTCCTCATTTTGATGTTGATGATGGAGGTGTACCCTCGGCACTGGGTGCCGAAGGGTCTTCTGTAGGAACACTTGGTGTTCCTATCTTTGGTGTCGAAGGCGGAGACTGGGTGCCGAGGGGTCTTGACTGAGAGCACATGGGGCCTGTAGTCGGTATGGGGGCTTGGCCGCTCATAAGTGTTTTGTTCTTGGTGCCGTGAATGTATCTTCATTCTTCGAAATTGGAGGCCTTGGGCCATAAGATAGTACATTCACTAGTTATGAGGGCTTGGCCGCTCTTACATTATTGATAAAATTTAACTAAGTGGTGTACATTCTAGTGCCTAGGGACTTCTTTCCCGTTGGGGCGTTTGAGCTTGTAAGTCCCGGGTTTGATGATGGCTGCTATGATGTAGGGGCCTTCGAATTTTGGTGCCATTTTTCCTCCCTTGGTTGGTTGGCTGGCTTCCCTCCTCCGGAGGACATAGTCCCCCACCTGGAATTCTCTGGTGCGAACTTTGGCGTTGATGTAGCTTTTGACTTGCCTTCGGTAATTTTCTGCCCGGATGAAGGCCTGCTCCCGGCGTTCTGAAATGAGGTGGAGGTCGAGGGCCATGTTGCTGTCGTTGACCTCGGGGTCATATTGGATCACCCTTCGGGTAGGAAGGGTGACTTCCGTAGGAGCTTTGGCTTCAAAACCGTAGCAGAGGGAGAAGGGTGTTTCACCTGTTGCTCGCCGAGGGGTGGTGCGGTAGGCCCACAGGATGTTGTGGAGTTCTTCCACCCAGCCACCGCCCTCGGCCTCCAGCTTCTTTTTGAGGCCCTCGAGCAAGGTCCGGTTGGCATTCTCTACTTGCCCGTTGCCTTGAGGGTAGGCAACGGAGGAGAAGGTGTGTTTGATGCCCCATGCCTCCAGAAGGGCACAGAAGGGGGCTGCCTCAAATTGTGTTTCATTGTCGGAGATGATCTGCTGGGGGACGCCAAACCTAGTGAGGATGTTCTTGAGGACGAAGTGACGGCACTTCGCCTCTGTGATGCTGGCGAGGGGTTCAGCCTCCACCCATTTGGTAAAGTAGTCGATGGCCACAATGATGTACCTGTTGTTGGAGGTACCCCTCGGTAGAGGGCCCACAAGGTCTATTCCCCATCGAGAAAAAGGGACAGATGTGCTGATGGGGGCATAGTTGACCGCTGGCCTGCCGGGGGCTTTCTGGAAATGTTGACATGTGGTGCACCTCCGGGCAAGGTCAGCACAATCTCTGGCCATGGTTGGCCAGAAGTAGCCCTGGAGAATGAGCCTTCGGGACATGGAGAAGGGTCCCTGGTGAGCTGAGCAAGTGCCACTGTGCACTTCCTCCATTGCGACCTCGGCCTCATCTTGATGAAGGCATCGAAGTAGCGTGCCATTGTAAGATCGTTTGTAGAGCCTTCCATCCTCGATGGTGTAGCTAGGAGCCCTCAGTTTTGCCAGTTTAGCGCGGGTCTCATTCTCGGGTAGCTGCCCCGTGGAGATGAAGGCGGTGATATCTGAGATCCAATCCTCTTGACGTCGTTGTATGTTCATAACGGGGCTTGCATGGATACTTGAGAGGCTGAGTTCCTCAATTTTGGCAATTTTGGAGATGTGCTCGGGGGAGTCGGCCGAGAGCTTAGATAATATGTCGGCCTCGGAGTTCTGAGCCCTCGGTATTTGAGTGAGAGAGTGTGCCTCAAATACCTTAAGCAACTCCTTGGCCGCTTCCTTGTATTGTTTCATTCTTCCCTCCTTGGCCTCATATTCCTCGGAGATTTGGCCAACGACCAACTTGGAGTCGCATTTGATGTGGATCTGCCGAGCCCTCATGTTGGCAGCCAGCCGAAGGCCACATAGGAGGGCCTCATATTCCTCGGAGATTTGGCCAACGACCAACTTGGAGTCGCATTTGATGTGGATCTGCCGAGCCCTCATGTTGGCAGCCAGCCGAAGGCCACATAGGAGGGCCTCATATTCGGCCTCGTTGTTGGAGACTTTGAAGGAGAAGCGGATTGCATAGTAGGCTCTGAAGCCCTCGGGAGTAATGAGGACTACCCCTCCCCCGCATGCTTTGGTCGCGGAGGAGCCGTCGGTGTAGAGGGTCCACCAGTCGTCCGAGGTAGCCGAGGGCTCCCCGTCCGTGGCTGCCCTTGCGGTACACTCCGTCACAAAGTCCGCCAGGGCTTGGCCCTTGATGGCAGGCCTTGGACGGATGTCAATGTTGTACTGGCTCAAGAAGATAGCCCATTTCACCATGCGGGAGGAGCTGGTGGGGCTCCTCATGAGGGCGCCGAGGTGTTGATGAGTGAGGACCTGAACCGGGTGAGCCTGGAAGTAGTGGCCCAACTTCTTGACGGTCCAAACGATGGCCAACACCGTTTTCTCCACAGGAGAGTACCTGAGTTCGTCCTCCCTTAGAGTTTTGCTAACGTAGAAGATGGCATGTTGGATGCCGTCTTCCTCCCGGATGAGCACAGAGCTGATGGCCGCCGGGCTGACCCCAAGGTAGAGATAGAGGGTTTCCCCTACCTTTGGTTTGGATAGCACAGGGGGTGAAGATAGATATCGTTTGAGCTCGTCGAAAGCCCCCTGGCATTCTGGAGTCCATAGAAAGCCAGCCGTCTTCCTCATGATCTGGAAGAAGGGTAGAGATTTCTCCGCTGATTTAGATAGAAAGCAGTTGAGGGCTGCCAGGCGGCCCATCAATCGTTGGACTTCCTTCACATTGCGTGGGGGCTCCATATTGATGATGGCCTGGATCTTCTCGGGATTGGCCTCAATACCCCTTCGGCTCACCATGTAGCCCAAGAACTTGCCCCCTTGGACGCCGAAGGTGCACTTCTTCGGGTTTAGCCGAAGGTTGAACTTTTGCATGATGGCGAAGATTTCCCGGAGGTCGTCAGCATGGCTGGAAGATTGTTTGCTCTTGACGATCATGTCGTCGACATAGGCCTCCATGGTGCGCCCTAGGACGGCTTGAAAGACCCGGGCCACCATCCGGGTGTAAGTGGCCCCTGAGTTCTTTAGGCCGAAGGCCATTACTAGGTAGCAGAAGATGCCCTCGGGAGTCATGAAGGCAGTTTTTTCGGCGTCTTCCTCGTGCATGAAAATTTGGTGATACCCTCGGAAGGCATCGAGGAAGGACATGATCTCACACTGCGGTCTCATCCACCAGTTGGTCAATATTTGGTAGAGGGAATGGATCCATAGGGCACGCCTTGTTGAGATCGGTGTAGTCCACGCACATGCGGAAGGTAGGAGGCTTCTGTGCGAGGACTACGTTTGCTAGCCATGAGGGGTATTTCACCTCCTTGATGTGCTTAACTGAGAGGAGCATGGCGACCTCCTTCTTCACAAATTCCCTCCTCTCGGCGGAGAGGGGTCTTCTTCGTTGTTGTACTGCTTTTGCCGAGGGGTCCACCGAGAGGCGGTGGGTGATGACCCTTCGGCTGATTCCCGGCATGTCCTCCGGCCCCCATGCAAAGACAGTGGAGTGGGCGCGGAGGGCGTCGGTGATACCGGTCTTGAGATCTTCAGGGAGCTGGGCTCCTATCTTCACGACTCTCTCCGACTGGGCCGGATCGAGCGCAAAGTCTTCTACGTCCTCGGCCGGTTCAGCCCTCGGCCTTTTTTCTTCTTGGTCGATGGTTCCGGTGATGGTGTCAACACGGAATTCCGTCTTACTTACCTTCTTAGTGACTTGAAGATAGCAGGCGCGGGCGATTTTCTGATTCCCCCGGGAGGAGCCAATGCCCCCCTCGGCGGGAAACTTGAGGCAGAGGTGCCTCATGGAGATGATGGCTTCGAGGTCCTCGAGGGCTGGCCGGCCGAGGATGATGTTGTGAGCGCAGTCGATGTTGACGACGACGAACTCCACTCCGAGCTGGGCTCTATGGAGCCCGTCGCCGAAGACCACCGGGAGGGTTATTACCCCCTCGGAATCAATAGTATCGCCGGTGAAGCCGGCAAGAGGGGTCTTAATGGGCCGAAGGGACCCCCTCTCCAGATGCAGCTCTCTGAAGGTGCTGAGGAACATTACATTGACGGAGCTGCCCGTGTCAATGTAAGTTTGGTGAATAATGGTGTCGTTTATTTCGGTCCGAATCACCAAAGCATCCCTGTGAGGAGAAGAAGTAGGAGGGAGATCTGCGTTGGTGAAGGTGATGGGTTCCTCCCTCAGTCGCTTTACCGGGGGCATATGAGTGACTTCCCCCACGTAAAGCGATTGAGCCCACTTCTTTCGCTGGCTGGTGGAATCGCCCCCTGTATTGCCACCGGTGATCATGAGGATGTGGCGTTTTTTCTCCTGGTAGTGGGGGTATTCCTCTTCTTCCTCTTCCAAGTTTCCGATCTCCCTCTTCTTGCCGAGGGGGATGGTATTCGGGTTCACCCAAGCATTTACCTTCGTGTGGTGCCCTCGGGGAGGCCCCTGATGAGAAGGTCCCTCCTGCCGAGGGCTCTGAACAAACTGGGACAGGTGTCCCGCTTGTATTAATCTCTCGATGGCCGTCTTCAGCTGATGGCAATCATCGGTTCTGTGCCCCTGATGCCGATGGAAGCGACAGTATGGGAACTGAGGGTTGATAGCATGTACCTCCGGGGGTGCGCGAGAGTCGCGCTCAACGAGGCCCCTCTCCTCGGAAAAATCAAGGATGATGCTGACGGGGTGCGTCAATGGTGTCCGAGGGCGGTCCAGGAGAATGGGCTGGGCCCAAGTCTTAGGGCTGCTCTTATAACCTCCCCCGGGCTTGGCTTGGCCTTGCCGAGGGCGGTCATCAGAGGGTCCCGAAGCCTTGGGGTGACTTGGAGGAGCCCCCGGCCCTCGGTTATGCTTGTTGTCAGCCCTCGGGGGCTGCTGGTCCGGATGCTGGTGATACTTCTCCACCTCCTCGGCCTCAGCATATCGGTCCCCCCGCTGCAAAGCCCTTATGTAGTCGCGGGGGGGGGGGGGGGGGGGGTCAATGATGAGGCTCCTTGAAAAGTTGCCGGTGCGGAGGACGGTTTGTAGGAGGGCCAGGAGGGTCCCGTCATCAGCACCGTCGACCTTGTCGGCCTCCGTCCTCCAGCGCTCCAAGAAGTCCCGAAGGGTCTCATCCCTCTTTTGGCGTATGGTTAGGAGGTGGGAGAAGTGCTTCCTCGTGCGACGCCTCCCGGCAAATTGTGTCAAGAATCGCTGGGCGAGTTCTTGCCACAAATCAATGCAGCCCTCAGGCAGCCTGTTGAACCATTCGTATGTCGGTCCCTCTAAGGTGGAGAGGAACCATCGACACAAATATTCGTCCGACGCCCCCACCATCATCATGCTGTTCTGGTATTTGCTGTAGTGTTCCTGGGGGTCCGTTTTCCCGTTGTAGGCCTGTATGTGTTGCCCTCGGTATTTTTCCGGGATCCGGGCCGCCAATACCCTTGAGGTAAATGGCGTCCAAGTCCGGAGCTAGATGACGGGTTCCCCGGAGCCCTCGGCCACCGTCTTCTGTAACTCCTCCATTTTGGCCATCATGGCCTCGTATTTGAGATCTGAATGAGGGGTGGAGGTGGTGGCGTGAGCTTTGTTGGACTCCATTTCTTCAAGCCGGCGTTGGAGGGCCGCGATAATCTCATCCCGGGGATCCTTCGGGAGGGTCTCCGCCCCCTGCGAACGAACCCGGGCCGAGTGGGCCTGGTTGATTTGATGGCGAGCATCATTGGCATGAAGGGGTGCCTTGCCCTTGTCCCGAGGGGGACGCTCCTCGTCTGCCCTCGAGACAGACCCTCCACTTTCCTGGGGCCTTTGGAGTGCCTTTCCTCCGAGGCGGTCTTGGACCCCTCGGCGGTCTGGCCCTCCTCCGAGCCGGTTGAGGGCGGAAGTGCGGGGCCTTTCCCTGTCGTCATGGTGGCGGTCCTGGGACTGAACTTCCTGGGAGGACGTATCTTGGGCCGCTACCCCTTCGTCATTCCTAACCCGAGGGAGGGGGTTGCCGAAGGGGTGTGGCAGAGGGGG
Organism: Cuscuta europaea; assembly: GCA_945859875.1. Lineage (NCBI taxonomy): Eukaryota > Viridiplantae > Streptophyta > Magnoliopsida > Solanales > Convolvulaceae > Cuscuta > Cuscuta europaea. Next base: position 2,248,872 of record CAMAPE010000038.1, on the reverse strand, counting down.
AAGTATGATGTTTTCCCCGACCTGGGGGTGAGCCGGAGCCAGGGTGCCGAAGGCACCCGGGTTCTGAGTGAGCGTTTGGATGAAGGCGGAGAGCGCCGATTGCACGTCGATGGTGAGAACCGGAGGGCTGACTTGGTCATCGCTCCGGTTTTTCTTCTTGGCCTCGATGCCGAGGCGGGCATCGGGGGCATTTTGTTGGATCTGAAGGCGTAGGTCGACAGCCGCCTGTTCCAGCCCAACGATGACACCGCCCTCAGGAGCCCTGTGAGAGGCTTCGGGGGCGCTGACGTCGCCGAGGGCCAGGTTCTTGTCTTCTACGTTCTTTGAGTTGGCGCGGGTTGTTCTCACCATTTTGGTAGAGGGCTAGTGTTTGGCGAAGGGGGAGGGTTTCTTACTCGATTGTTCGACCTCTCAATGAGAGCACCAAATGATGGATAGTCTACCAGGGGGTATATATCCGAAGGGTTATTGCGGGGAATAACTTAGAGAGAAGCCAGAGCAAGTAAATGTAGAGAGAGAGAGTGTATTATAAATGTGGAGCGTTTTCAGCGTGGTTACAAATGGGGAAATGGGGTGCTATTTATAGTAGCAATAAATGCCGGACAGGGACACGTGTCAAGCGCTCATTGGCCGAGGGGTCACCTCAACTGGTTGGCGCTGGCAGCCGCATGTGGCCGCATTTAATGCGGCTGTTGGATGGGACGTCTGTGCAGGGTACGGTGATCTGTACGCATGTGAGGCGGATATCTTGTCGAGTGAGATGCCTTCGGCTATAGAGCAGTAGCCGAGGGCTCCTCCAACCGATGGCACCCTGGTGCCGAGGGCTCATAGTGCCGAGGGCTACTGTTTTCGCCGTTTTCTCCCAGTTTCTTAATTTGCTTGAGAAACCCGTTCTGTGAGAGTTTAGAGCCTTCGGCCAGGGGGCCGAAGGCACCCCTGGCGCGTAGTGCGGGCTGCTTGGTACTCTGGGCGCTGTGATCTGGGCCTGTCGGGCCTTCCGGGCCTGTTGGGCCTTCGCTGGAGTAGTAGGAGTCTGTGGGCCGGGGGTTCCCGGGCCATATACTCCATCATGTATATTTTTGTGAACTTCAGACCTGTCTGTATGAATATTTGTGTGTGACCAGTGTCTGTATGAATATTTTCAGGATGGAACTTCAAATTCCTCTAAGAGATTACTTCCCAGCCCAATACTCAGTACGGTCAGCCTTCAATGAGGCTTTGGAGTTGCTGAGTGAATGCCTTACACTCAAGCAGATGTCATTGCTTCTCAAACCCCCTGGGGCCATTTACTTGCTTGTCCGCACTTTCAATTCTCAGGGTAGCCAATTTATTTGTTGTTGTTGCGCCTTGTGCGTGAGCAGCCTAAGGATGAAATGTGGTTTACTATTGAGGGGAAGCTGATGAAGTTCACTTACAATGACTTCAAGAGGATAGTTGGTGTGAAAGATCTAGAAGAATGGCCCACTTATTATCTGGATGAAGCAAGGCAGGGCATTGCGGAGAAGTATTTTGGTGGCTGTGATGATGTCACCTATCACAAGTTGAAGGCGAAAGTTGTTGCCCTAGGTACGAGCCCTCGAGAAGAGAACGAAGATGTTATGGACCGGGTGAAGTTGGCTTCTTTTTTTTTTGGTCCACTCTTGTTTGCTGGCTAAAGATTTGCCTACAAGAATCCATCCGGATTACTTGCGTTTGGTGGATGAGTTTAAGCTTTTCAAGTCTTGCCCCTGGTCCAAAGAGTCATACAATGTGACTGTGTCTGTGATGAGTCTCAAGAAGACCATGCAAGGCCAGCCACTCAAGTTTCAACAAAGCAAGCTGGCAAATCCTAACTATCGCAATGCAAAGTTTAGCTTGTATGGCTTCCCCTATGCTTTACAGGTATTGATGTTATTGTTTGTATATTTGTTTACTTAAGAGTTACATTGTTGTATACATGAATAAATCGTCTGTATGATATCAGTTTTTGAGATTCACTGTCTGTATAAGTTGTCTGTATTACACCCATGAATGTATGTAGGTTTGGGCGTACGAGGAACTGCCTGTCCTTGCGCAAAAATGTGCTAAACGTGTGGCGGGTAAGAAGGATATTCCAATGTTCAAGTGGTCTGCTGATGGTTTTTTTCATGCCCATGTGGAGGATATGCATTGGGTTTTGGTTGAAATAGACCTTCGAGCTAAATTCCTAAGACTGTATGACTCTTTGCAAAGTGGAAGGACAGTATCAAAAGTAAAAGAATTGTGTGAAAGGCTCCCCCACCTACTTCATGTTATAACTTGACAAAGGGACGATTACGTTGAAGACGACATCAAGCCTTGGCAAGATGTTTGCGTTCATGGTGTCCCCCAACAACGAGGAGGGTAAAACATCCATTAATCCCTTGCACATTTAAGATCGTATAACTATTGTCTGTCACACTATAAGATCATATAACTATTGTCTGTGTAATGCGCAGTGGCGAATGTGGCATGATGATGTTAAGTATGGCCGAGCACCTCATGTTGGACCTCCCGTTGATACCGGGGTGCGAGTACCCCAACATGCACAATAAGAGGTGTGATTACGCAAAACGGCTTTGGAAGATGAGAGACAACAAAGAATGATGTCAACTGATGAAGAATGATGTACACTGATGTATATTTTGGTTATATGTAATTACAAAAACTTTGGTGGATACTCATATTTTGCCCACTTAGGTGTAACATTATTTGGTGGTTAGATGTAGTATTTTGTACAATATTGGCGGTGCCATGTTGTACAATATGGCTACAATGTGATTGCCTTTTTATGTGCTTGCCTTTTTTGTCTTGGCAAAGCTATACGTAATACCACTTGTATTATGATTTACAAGAAAACAATGATATATAAGAATCATTTTTTGCAACGAATGGGGTGATTATGATTCAAATACAGATGAATTAATGGACTAAATATCTGTATACAAACATTTAACATGATATAAAAGTCTGTATACAAACATTTAAATGTCTCTATACAGACGGATTGAAGGTTCGATGTAGTTTTATTGTCTTTGTCATCCACACTATATTTTAGAACTATATTATAGGACTACATATAGTTTTACATAAATACAATGTACTAATGTAGACAAAGACATTGAGTTGTCTGCACCACAGACATTTCAGTACGAAGTTTCATTAACAATTCAAAACAGGGAAAGATTCAAATCTAAACCATCTTGGTAATGTAGTGTGGGCACCTCAACAACAACAATGTCCTGCGTGGGCAGCTTTTTTGGCACCATTGCCTGAAATAAAATTGGTAAAATTATGTTTGTACATATGTGTTCATTGTCTGTACAAGTTTAAACATTGTCTGTTGTTTCACAGAAAGTGCAAGGCAGCATACCTTTGCGTTAGTTTTCCCCTTTTCTAGTGGCCCCTTCAAACGATTTTTCCTGGGAGCACCCTTCCGTTTTGAAGACTTAGGATTATGAATTATTTGTGGTTGGTCCTTAGCAACATTTCTTCCGGATTGTGGTAATGGTGTCATGACACCACATATAGAAGAATGAGAAGGATGGTGGTCATGTTGTTCCAATTGCCGTTGAAGCCACATCATTACACTGTTGCACTTTTCTTCATCATCAGCAATGGAATTCGCAAGGGTCTCAAAAGTCTTACACAACTTATCAAACCTTTGTTGTTCCACGATTGTGATCCAACCATCGTAGTTAATTTTCACTCGTGTGTAAGCTCTTTTGATGTCTCTTCGCCATCTTGACATTATGTAACAATCAGGCAACACTTTAACATCATGCCGAATTAGCACCATAAGAAAATGTCTACATGGAATGCCTCGAAACTCAAATAAGTGGCAACTACACAATCCTTTGGATGTTGAATTATCATACTCAACAATCAAGTTTGAACTCTTATCAAACCCATTGATGACATGATTCTCTCTCACTTCAAATGTGCTGCCATTAATGCTAGGTAGGACATAACAATACAATTGATCAAGTAATTGGGTTCGGAACTCCTTGAACTTTGCTAAGGTGTAAACACATTGCACTTGTTTTTCCATTGCAAACGATGTAACACATCGAATCATTTTACTCAAAGAATTTCCATCGGCTTGAAATTCTTTTTCAACCTTATTTCTTAAAGCGCACCCATATTGATCGACAAACTGTTTTAGACTAGTTTTAGAATGAACATACCCGTCAAAGAAGGCGTTCATGCTTTCACTTCGTTGATTGGTTGACATGTCTGCCCAAAAATATGGTTTCAAGTAACAGGGCACCCAACGACGACGTTCGTTGTACATAACCAGCAGCCATTCATCATGCTCTTGTGAAAACCTAACAACACAGACAATAGTTAGACTGACAGAATAGAAATGTCTGTGCAGGGTTCAATTTTGTATAAATCATAGACGATATACTTCCTTTACAGACAATATAAAATAATGTCTATCTATTTTTGTTTAATGTTTGTACAAGGATAAACATTGTCTGCAGTTCACTAAAATAAAAATATTCATTTTGAGAAAACATTACCTTTGGAGCATAACTTCCCAACCAGCCTCAAACTCTGTGGTGTGCTGTGAATCATAAACTAGTTCATGAATCTTGAACATGATGTGATCTTTATCCACATGGCCACCCATTTTTTCGGGTAACTTCTTCATGATATGCCACAAACACCAACGGTGCCTAGTATTCGGGAATACAAGTTGAATTGCATTTTGCATGGCACGGTCTTGATCAGTTATAATACCGCTTGGAGCACAACCCTCCATACAATCAAGCCAAGCCTTAAAGAGCCAAACAAAAGTTTGTGTATCTTTATTTGAGATTAGGCCACATCCAAATAATATAGATTGGCCATGATGATTCACTCCCACAAATGGTGCAAAGGGCATATCATAGCAATTAGTTAGGTAGGTTGTGTCAAAGGTAATGACATTTCCAAAACTTTGTATGCATACCTACTTATATTATTCGTCCAAAATACATTTCTCAAGCGTGACTCATCATCTAAATCAACACTAAAGAAGAAACCGGGACATTGTGTTTGCATGTTAGAAAAAAATGCTTGTATAGCCATTGCATCACCACTTCCTAGCCTAAGCTCCCGAATTTTGTCAATGTGATTCCTACAATCCTTTTCAATAAAAGGTAGGGCATCATACCCCCCCCCCCCCTTGAACAACAACGGAGTTAAAACTCTTGTGAACGGGTATTCCTGCAACTTCATTAATCTCAAGATTTCTCATGGCGTGTGGTGTCAACTTCCTATTGCAACGAAATAGTCTGGATTTTGTGGGACTCGTGGGGTGATTATGATTTAAATACACTTTTGAAATTTCCCATGACCCAACATAAGTAGTGTGTGCTCTAATTCTAGCCGAACAAGATGTTTGCATTGAAGGTTGAGGTTTCAAACAGTTTAATGCCTTGCTACCTCTTCTTCCCGCCCGTGAACACTCTATCACAATTGACACTACCTCGCCCTTCTTTTTATCCTTTGTTGATGTTCTTTTTCTTACCGGAAATCCTAAACTTCTTCCATATGTTTTGTAAAACTCAAACACCGCGTCTGTGGTATCAAATATCATGCCTACTTCCGAAACAACCACATTAACATCTTCCTCTCCGTTATTATGTTCATCTGCATCTGTTATTTAAGAATATGTATATACAGACAATATTATGCACATACAGACAGTATTATGGAAAGGGAAACATTATGGCCAAAGTAGTTTATAAACTTCATACAATGATCATACCACTTTCAAAAAAGACAATATTAAAAACAAATTCAAAACCCACTCTATGAACTTCTAAATTATGGCAACATATTTGCAATTGTCTGTACGTATTATAAAACGTTGGATACCTACAAGTTGTCTGTACGTATTATAAACGTTGTCTGTACGTATTATAAACGTTGTCTGTACGTATTATAAACGTTGTCTGTATGTATTATAAACGTTGTCTGTACGTATTATAAACGTTGTCTGTACGCATTATAAATGTTGTCTGCACGTATTATAAACTAAGATAACATAACAACCATGAAGAAACGACGCTACATAAACACCAACCTAGCTCAGCGTCAACTGCTTTCCCATTCGTCGTGCGTTCATCGCCTAGCGTGGCAGTGGGAGTGTGTTCAACTCCTTCCGTCGCAGACGTGTTCATGTGTTCATGGCCTTGCATGTCTCCCTCTGTCGTATGTTCACCGCCTTCCGTCACAGCTGGCGTGGAGGTTTCACCAGGACTGTGCCCGAAAATTTTCTCCCATGTCCAACGAATTTCGTCGTCGCAGACATACGTATTACTGGCTTCCATGGTGCTCGTCACCTACCACAACCTCGATCACCACTTGAATGAAAATGAAGAAGTGTTGCAGGTTAGAGAGAGGAAGGGTACAAACAAATAAAAAACGTAACATGCATATTGTGTGTGCAAAGGGGAGAAGAAGGGGAGTGGGGAGGATTAATGTGTGTGCAAAGGGTAGAAGAAGGGGAGTGGGGAGGATTAATTCAAAACTAGGGTGGGTTAGAAAGGGGGGTGGGGCTTTTTATTTGGTGTACACGGACGTGTAAACCGGCGTGTACACTACGCATTTTTGCGGTACGAGACGGTTATTTAGAAAAACATGTCCCGTCCCAAAGTACGGTTCTGTCCCGCGTATATGTAGAACCTGTCCCGTTCCGTACCAATTTTTGGTACGGTCCGGTACGGTTAGGTACGGTTCTTAAATAACTAAATAACCCTCATGAAATATAAAAAATTTTAGATTTTAACATTTATAAATAACTCAAAAAAAGTTGAAGAGAAGAACTTGCAAGATTATATTAAACTGATATTGTGTGATCAAATTGAAATATGAAACCAATAGTCAAACTATATTAAATAAAATAGTAAAACTTAAAACCCCCTGCAAGAAAATATGAACAGAAAAAACATCTGATCAGAAGAAATCTTGAGATCATGCAACTAAGAAAATGTTTTGAACCGCTTATTAATCAACAACGACCAGAAGAAGCGATGGCTGCGAGAAATCCATTATGCAAAAACAATTATACGGTCTACCAGGTGAAGTCAGAATTCTCGCTCCCAAAGTGAGTCCATGAGTTGCAGTATGTCCGTACCTTACTATGACACCATTATCAAACACAAAAAGATATTCAAATTAAGCCAAAATAATTATGACTAATGAAAACGAAGTAGTCGATTTTACAATTTAAGATATATGGATATCACTTAACATAGAAACAATTAAAACAAAAAAAAATCACTAGTGTCTAAAATTTAGTGTGGAGAGTTTATGATACTCATGAACTTATAGAAGCATTAGATAATAGATATTTACTAAACACACCATTAGACCGAGACACCATATATAGCTTTTGATAATTAAAATATGTTCATCAAATCAATTGAAAATGAATGGATAAAGATTACCTCCAGATATTATGATACGGAGTATTAGCCTTGTAGGTGAGCCGAATTGAGGAGGAACACCAAAGGCGATTAGTTCTGCCGTTCTTCACTTCTGGACTTTTTGGTCTACTAGAGGATATGTTGCCGAGTGCATGTTGCCGAATGCCGATTAGGTTTAAGAGTTTTTGTTCTATTTCAGTGGCATTAGTATTGCTTTTGTTTTAATAATTGGATTGGGCCCAAAGAAGATGTAAGAGTAATATACGGACAATTATACTCGGTATATAATATATTATACATATTATTATATTATATATAATATATTATTATATTATAACACTAGTTTTCGGGACAATTCGGGATGGTACGAGACCGTCCGGTTCGGTACGGTTCCAGGATGGTTCCGGTACGGTTTTCACTAAGAACCGGTACCGTACCATATTATTAAAAAAGCTCGGTACGGTACGGTACGATATTACATTTTTACGGTTCTATCGGTTCTAGAACGGTTCGGGACGATTCTTCGGTACGGAACGGGAATTCCCAGATCCGTGCTCAGCCCTACTCTCCAGTAATACATCAGTCACAAAACTTGTACTTGGAGATATGCTACATTGGTACTTTGCTACTTGTACATCCTAACACTAAAATTGGTTAAATTGACTTATTTTACTAAAATTTATGAAATTTTGGTTGAAGTAGATGTATTGATTGATTTTACTGATTTATGAAAAAATTATATTTAAAATATTTGTTATTAATAGATACAAAAAATCATGTAAAAATAGCTAAAGTAACTTCAACCAATACTATCAGGAAAGTAACTATAACCTTACTTTTTCTTATTATTACTATCTCCGTCCCTTAAAACTTTGCCAAAGTTGACCGCCACGGAGAATAATAAAGTTAAAACTGTGTGGTTGAGGTTTGTGCAGAGGAGAGAGAAATAACAGAAATCACAAAATAATTGATTAAAAGGGAAAGTGACAAAGTTTTTTGGGACATCCCAAAAAGGAAAGATGACAAAGTTTTAAGGGACGGAGGGAGTACATAATTCAGCGCGCGAAATCAAAAGTTACGTGTTTGATGAAAAATTTGACTGATAAGTCGGGAGAAAGGTCACCAAACGGGCTCATAATTTGTACACATTTGTTGTACACACTGTCTACTTGCATGTGTATATACGAACTTCTGAACGATCTGCATGATTTGTACACATTTGTACACATTTGTTGGATGCAATTTCGGCACATGTCGAGCCGAGTACTTATCGGGAGGCAGTTCAAGATCCCAAATGGCGGGAGCCCATGAAACGCGAAATTGATGCTCTTGAGCAAAATGGTATGCGGACTATTCAAAATTTACCTGTTGGAAAGAAAGTTATCCATTGCAAATGGGTATATAAGATTAAATATAAAAGTGATGGTTCCACCAAGAGGTACAAGGCTCGTCTTGTTGTGTGCGGAAATCGTCAAACTGAGGGGACTGATTATCATGACACGTCCGCACCAGTGACTAAAATAATCACGGTTCGGAAAGTTCTAGCTGTTGCCGCTTCTCGAAAATGGGAATTACATCAGATGGATGTAGATAATACTTTTTTGCATGAGGATGTGCATGAAGAAGTTTATATGTATCCCCCACCTGGTTTTTCGTATTCATCTGGTCAGGTCTATCGGCTACAACACTCCCTCTATGGTCTTCGTCAAGCGCCTCGGTGTTGGTTTTCCATACTTACTTCCACTCTAAAGAAATATGGTTTTCGATAACCATATGCTGATTATTCTCTTTTTACCTTGAAACGTGATGCTTCCCTCATATGTGTTCTCATTTATGTGGATGACATGCTTATTACCGCGAATGGTTCTGTTATGATTTGAGTCTTCAAGATCTTCCCAGGGCATTCATTTCCCGTCAAAGATCTTGGTGGGATGAAGCGCTTTCTGGGGCTTGAAGTTTGATTTGTCAACGTGAAATCACTGTTTCATTTCCTATGGCCCAAAATCACCGTCAACAACTTGATGATGGACCTTTGTGTTCGGATCCTGATCGTTGCCGAAGTTTGATCGGGAAGCTCATTTACCTCACCCTCACACGTCCTGATATTAGCTACTCGGTACATATTATCCCAATTTATGCAGAATCCTCGTCATGCTCATTGGGAAGCAACTATCCGTGTCTTGCGATATTTGAAAGCACATCCTGGCCAAGGCATTCTTTTGCGTGGTGATTCACCTTTTACTTTAACCGGTTATTGCGACTCAGATTGGGCTAGCTGTCCTCTCACTCGTCAATCTGTTTTTGGTTATTGTATCACACTTGGTCATTCACCTATTTCTTGGCGTACAATAAAACAACACACTGTCTCTCGTTCATTGGCAGAAATAGGATACAGATCTATGACTAGCGAGCTCATTTGGCTTCGAAGTCTACTTCGCTCCCTTGATGTACACACCGGCTTGACTAAGATTTTTTGTGACAATCCAGCTGCAGTTCATATAGCTTCTAATCCTATTTTTTCATGAACAGACAAAACATATTGAAATTGATTGTCACATTCTGCACAGTCATGTTCAAGTCGGGACAATTCAATTGTTGTAGAAAACCTCCTTTGAACAACTCGTTGATTTATTCACTAAAGCACTTGGAGCTGATACATTTCTTTACTTACTGTCCAAGATGTGTGTTCGTGACCTTCACGCTCCATCTTGAGGGGGCGGGTGTTAGAACTATCTAGAATTGTCATTAGTGGTTACCATGTTTGTACATGTTACTATGTTAGGGTTAGAACTATCTAGAATTGTCATTACTTTCGATTAGTGTGGTATATCTTAGGAAAGTATATTTCATAATTAAGAAGAGATGTACACATATACTTGTTTATATACGAAGCAAGGCAGAAACCAACACACAAGAGAATAAATTGATTTTTTCTCAATTCCTTTGTTGACCGACTCCAAAATATTTTGTGATTAAGACTTAGATGTTGTTGTTGTGAAACTCATTACAAATAATAAGGTTAGCTTTGTTAACTAATTTGCAGTAGATTTTTTTTTGAATGAATAGATAAATTATTTAAAAAAATACCTTAACGGCTTCTTAACCATTGTACTAGTCAATGACCGTCTTAATATATAGAACTTAACGGCTTCTTAAAAATCAGAACATTAATCGCTTAAAATGTCACGTAAAATTGTGTAATGTTTAAATTCGATATATAGAATTTCACACACAAACTCTAGTAGCTAATTGTTTAAACCTAAAACATAGAAAATAAAAAATCAAATAAAAAAACTTAATAAAGATGTAGAAATAGCAACAAAACTATTTAAATCAATTAAAAATAAAGAACTACAACTCAAAACAAATTATACCTATAGCCAATTCTTTATTCAATTGTAATAAAAATAAACATATGTTCAAGAAATGTGTGAAATCTCACTCCGGGATTTTTTAAAACAAATGGTAGGCACTCATATTTAGGAGACAATTAAAAGTAAAAGAGTAGATCATTAATCATTATTCATGAAATAAAGAGATGAAGATGTTTTTAATCAAACTATTATTCCATATTTTCATAACTCAAATGGATCAATTCAGATTGTATGTAGTAATTGATGTTAGTTGAAAGAAAGAAAAATAAAAATAAAAAGTGGAAAGAAGTGCAGAACACCATTAGAGTCAAAAGGGAGATCTTAATGTATAACAATTAGGTTAAAACTCTGAAAGTTGTAAATAATTACTGCGTAAAATTTTGCTACAAGAACCATACAGATCATACAATTGGTTGTAGCGTTGTTTATTACTCACTTAGTCACTAAAATAATGAATTAAAAATAGTGAATATGTTGTGAAATGTGAATCGTAATTTTTTTGTCAAATAAGGAAAAAGCATTATTTTAAAACGAACAAAAAAGTAAGTTTTGGGTCTGCAATTTTTCCCAGGCGTACAGTTCTAAACTCAACCGAAGAGGTCGGGGCAGGGACGAACCGTAGTAGAGACCCAGGGGGCTACCGCCCTCAATAATTTTTTTAGTGTATATATATACGAAAAATAATTTTTACTATTCCAAAAAGTATTTTGGACCCCCCCAAATCTTTTCGCTCCCAACAATGATTTTCCTGGATCCGCCCCTGAGTGGGGGTGATTTCACAAAACTTCACCTCATAGCTGACCGTCTTGACCGAATACGACATCATTCCCGCGGAATAGAAATTGTTGATTATTAGGTAGGCAGCCAGCTAGCCATCCGAATCCCATCAGGCACCACAAATGACTTTTTCGTAGTACCAGTGGATTGACAAAGAGATACACAAATCACGAAGGAAACCAATTAAATCCCGGATCATGGTAGTTTCAATTCAAGAAAAAATATGGCAGATTCCCTGTAAATCCCAGGCTTCTAAATTCGCTCACTTGAAGATTCTCGATTGGGTTATCCTGGATAGAAGCTCTATCTAGCCCATCACCAAAAAGAAGAAAGGGTACAAGAAAATCGCGGGAATGTTATTATACGATGGTAAAGTTCAGATTTTTAGCCAAAGCTGTGTACTTTTTTCTGGAAACAAACAGGCCCCGTTATTGAATCTCTTGTAAAATTGAATCTTTCTACATTCTGGTCTAAAGAAAATGGGATGCGAGGTAGATTGCATGTGGAGTCTCAGTAGTTTAGTAGGGGCTTTTCTCGACCTAGCTATAGCTTATTTCTTGCTCTGTGCATCATCTGTAGTTTTCTTGGGCACCAAATTTCTAGGCTTATTTGGATTGCACTTACCTTGCCCTTGTAATGGATTATTTGGGACAGCACCAAATAGGGACCTCTGCTTGAAGAGGCTCCTGGTTGATTTCCCCAATGAGAAAGTGTCAAATGTTCATTATTCTGTGGAAGGAAAATTCCCTTTTAATGATCATAGTTGCCGTGTTAATATGAGATTGATTAGGGAAAACGATAACAACAAGTTCAAGACAAGTCACGGGCTTATTCGAATGGAAGGCCAAGAAGCTTCATGTAGTTCAGTGACAGATGCAAGGAAATCAATCAGTGTTCCAAGAATTGAATTTAAGCCTAAGACTGAGACTGAGAGTGTTAGAGAAGGAAGGGCTGATGTGAAGGGGAAAGGGGCATCGCTCTATAAGAACAGAAGTGGGACACATCATCTTAGGAAAAGGGCTTTAGCAATTGAGAATTGGATGTCATCATCAGTTTCATCGTATGATCCTCCGGAGACAGATTTTGAAAGTTGTCCGATTTCTCCTCCTAGTATCAACAAGGAAAGGAAGGATATTAGACTGTTGAGAGAAGACTGCAATGAGCTTTATGGAAATGGAATTGATGCTCGTTGTTCCCGTAAGTTCCCATTGTCCTTGTTAGTTTTAATATGAGTTTTGTTAATCAATTTAAAAGGTGCACATTTGTTTCGTACTCATTTGATAAGTCTTGAGGCTTTATGTTAGTCATTACATTAGAAAAAAGAATACACCCAATCTCTGCACTGTTTAAACATGGTAAATTGGGATTTAATCATACTTTTGTTAATATATTATGAAGTCTACATTTGGTCATCTGGTACAAGGGCATGTTAATCATAATTTCCCCAGCATAGTTTTCATGAATTAAACATGGGGTTATCACTTTCTGCCCACTCCATCTACCACTCATTACTATATTTCATATATGAACGAGCCATTATTCCATTACATATTTCCTTTCTTGTAACCCCATGCTGAAATGAATTGCCGTTGGGCTTCTTTTGTCTCGAGTAATTTCTATTTTAGGAATATTGTACTAATCTTTCAAAAAATATCATGCTAACTCCTCTTAGAGTAAATGCTCGTTTCTTGAAAATGAGCATTGCAAATGAAAAAAGAATTTAATTTTAAAGTTAAATCTTGATAGAAGGGAATTTTATAGGACTCCTTTAAGGTGTGTGTTCAATTTGTTAAAAATGGTGTTTTTTAGGTGGAAGGAGTAGATACACGTAGGTGTGGTTCCTGGGCACATGTATGGATGGAAACCGATTTCTTCATCTTCACGAAGAATAGTTGTACAAGTATACAAAAATCTCCTTAGTGATAGTTGTACATGTTACAATTAAAGACATCCTAAACCCTCCTTAGAGCCATTAACCTCCCATTGGATATACATTGCTCCCTCTGTTTTTATTGTTCCTATTCTTTTTCAAGAAGTTTTATTAATCTCCATTTCTTAGTTTAGCAACGCTCACTATCATTCATCTTCTTCTTTTACCTTTACATATGTATCATTACTTTTTATCTTTTCTTTTTTACTTTCCTATCATTTCTCTTCTACTATTCCCTACCCCTAGTATTTTCATCTTAAGCTCCATCTATTTCCTATTTGAACAAACAATAAAAATCTGTGGGAGTATAATGCTATTGCATCTGTTTTATGAATTTAGAACACAATGGACAAAGAGATGGTTTTGACTGGAATGGATTTCCTGATGGAGATGTGCAGCAAACTGATAAGAATGTCTCATCTTATGAAGAGCTAAAAGCTAATGATGAAAGTTTAAAAGAGGCCACGCAACTACGTGTTGAAGAAGATGATGAAGAAGAAGAAGAAGAAGAAGAAGAAGAAGGAGAAGAAGGTGACGGTGGTCGTGATGCTCTTTACCTAGAGCTCGAAAAGGAGAGAAATGCTGCTGCAATAGCTGCTGACGAGGCTATGGCTATGATTTCGCGCTTACAGGAAGAAAAGGCTTCGATAGAAATGGAAGCAAGGCAGTATCAGAGGATATACGAGGAAAAATCTGTATACGATGCAGAGGAAATGGACATTCTAAAAGAGATCCTGGTTAGGAGGGAGAGGGAGAAGCATTTTCTGGAGAAGGAAGTGGAAGCATATAGAAACATGATGATTTCTGTCAGAAATGACGAACCAGATGGTGCTGGCGGTGATGAGAGGCAGCCTTTTGATTACTCACTATATGAGAGTGAGGATCCTATCTTGATGTTACACCAACTCAGTGCATCTATAGACAAGAAGACCATGACTAAGTGTAAAGGATTGAATGAATCATCAAATTTAGAACACAAGAAAGGTTCTAGTACCCCAAAACAAGGGCGCCTAGCAAGCTATTCTTCCAGCAATCAAGTTTTTCAGGAGAAAGAGATGGTTACTATGGTCAATGATTCTTATGTTTCTGAACGTAAAAAGGAAGAAAACTCACATGATCCATCTCTTGGATTTTGCCCATCAAATTCATCATTGGACAAAGTACTTCATGTTGTACATGATGTTCATGTAATAGATGATGAAGGAGAGTCATTCTCTGCAAATGGTAACCAAAATTCTGCTTCTTCTCAGATGATTGATGTTAACAGAGACGCTCCCAGTACTAGCAGTTCAGATCTTAATAATCAGGGCCTTCCGCCATTAGGCCCCAAGACCATGTCCCTACAGGCTCGTGATGCTCTGCGGAGGCATTCCATGTCTACCTTTGACATTGAGAGGTTAAAACTTGACTTTGAAGTTGAGAGGCTGAGAGAAAGGCTAAAGAGCGTACAAGAAGGAAGAGAGAAACTCAATGTCTCAGTGGAGAATAGAGAGGGAGACAAATTACAGCTGAAACTTTTGGAGGATATTGCACGCCAGCTCAATGAAATTAGGCACCTCACACAACCTGGAAGGGGAATGCGTCAAGCATCTTTACCTCCTCCATCATCAAAGGTACGTGACCTTTTTTTAACTGATTGAGATTTATATGAGAATGTGACATGATTAAATATGGACTGTGTTGGGGTCAATAAACTGGATCATAAAGATTGGCACTTGAGTCAAATCATGATAAAAGATAGAATCCAATTCAATCTTTAGCTAACTGAATCCAAGATCTTATTAGTTTCCTGATGTGGGGTTCTAACATGACACATAAGGTGGTTCTTTTTTTTAGATTTTTTTATCCATACTTTAATATTACTTGTGTGTTGAATATATGTATGCAAAGTTATCTACTTCTAGTTATTGTTGTTGCTGTAAACAATTTTTCATTGTATCTAATCAGTTCGTATACCGTCATCCCACGGTGCAGTTTTGATCCCACCGTCATCCCATGCTCCAGACCCAAAAACGATGCAGTTTTGATCGATTTTTTTTAAAAAAATCATGTGAACACTATACGCGTGTACGGTAACTGTTTTTTTCTTTTTGTCCCAGTAGCTTGAATGATGTAACTCGCGTGTAAAGAAATGTAACTCACGTCAATAAGCAATGTTACTGCAGGCAAGTTGAAATGTAACTTGTCTAAAACAATGGTTTCAATGTAAACAATTAAAAAAGAGTAATTTTTTATTTACTTTACCTAAATAGTGAATGTGTTGTGTTTTTAATATTAAGACCACAAAATGTTTTAAAGAAATCATTTGTTCCCAAAAAAACATTTTTTTTGCAAAAGAAAGTCGATTTAAAAAAAGGTTTTTTATTCAATACAAGGGTTTTATTTTGTAATTATGAAATACAATATACTTATTTTATGTGCATTAATTAAATTTTGTAATAAATTGGTAGTGAAAGAAATTAATTCAATTGTAATTTAATTAGTTAAAGATAAAGATAAGTAAAAAATCACAAATAATTAGATGTAACTCACACATAATTAGATGTAACTCGCGCAAAAAAAGATGTAACTTACGGATAACAAGATGTAACTCGAGCATAAGAAGATGTAACTTCGTATATTATCAAATGTAACTCTAAGAATCAAAATAAACAAATTCAATGTCTTAAAAACCTCTAAAATTATATAAAATTGATAAAAAAATTATAGAAAAGTCTATGCATATAAAAGTTTATTACAAAAAAATGTATGAATATAAAAAAGATATTACAAAAATGGTGTATGAATATAAAAAATATTACAGAAATAAAAATAGTGTATGAAAATGAAATGCAATATACTTGTTTTATTTAGATTAATAAACCTTTTGTTATGTATTGATAAAGAATAAAAAAATAGATTCAATTATAATTCAAGTTGAAGATAAAGAAAAGTAAAATTGAAATTAAATTTTTAATATTGTAATTTGATGGAAAAGGAGAAGAATTGAAAAGCAAAAGAAAAGATAAATAAAGAAGGAAAAGCAAAAGAAAAGGGAATGAAGAAGCTCCAGGGAGAAAGGAAGTAATGTACCTAACTTCCAAAAGTGGGATCGGCACACCATGTGGAAGGTGCGCCGATCCCACAATATAATTTGCGGTATCTAATAGTTAACAATACTACAATAGTCATTGAAGCCTTGTGATTATTCTGGAATTTGACTTGGATAAAATTGGTTTTTCAAACAGTCTCCACCTATCAAAGCATCTTCAATGCAAAAACGTGAATGATGCATACGTGGCACGAGAGATGGCCAATTAAAAAATAATGAATAGAATATCTCTCTCCTTATTTGAACGGTCTTATATGTTTTTGGTAAGTTTTTCTCTACAATGTCAAACACAATATCTTGATGTAGACATTGCGGTTGACATTGTTGAGAAAAACTTACCAAAAACACACAAAACCGTGGAAAGAAAGAGAGAGAAATGTCATAAATTTAATTTTTTGTGTCAATATCTCTCATGCTACATGTGCACCGTGCACATTGTGGCATTGGAGATTCTCTGAAATTAGAAAATGTGTAATTGTGTATAAACCTTTATAATATCTCCGGTTCTTAATGTTCTTAATTGTGTATATATATATATGTATATATATATAGGACAGATCATATCAGACCGGCCTGACGGGAAACGCCGTCAGGCCGAGGCCATTTGAGGCTTTTCCCGATGGAATTTTTTGATAAAATATTTTGAGCATGTTCTTCATCAAGTCTAGTTTATTCATACCAAATTTCAGCTAAAAATTCAATCGGGAAGGCATTCAAATGAATTGTTTGCAAACACTGTGCTTTATATATAGAGAGAGAAAAGATCATGTGAGAAGTCCTCCTTAGGCTGAGAAGCTGCGAAGTCTAACTTATAAGCTAAAAACACGAACTTTTAACCAATAAATCATAACTTATAGACCCCCTCCAAAAAAATTACGAAAATGCCACAACGTCAAAATAATTCCACTGGAAAAATTTTTGCTTTTCGTAATTAATTTTGAGGGGTTCTATAAGTTATGATTTATTGATTAAAAGTTCATGTTTTTAGCTTATAAGTCAGACTTCGCAGCTTCTCAGCCTAAGGGGCACTTCTCACCTGATACGCTCCCTATATATATATATATATATATATATATATATATATATATATATATATATATAGGAGTTTTCATGTGCGGACGGCCAAACCATACCCGCCGTCCGGCCGACGGCACTTGGCCGTCTTCCCGGTGGAATTTTTTGATGAAATTTTTATGGCATGTTCTTCATCAAGTCTAGTTTATCCACAAAAAATTTCAGCAAAAAACTCAATCTGGAAGGTTGTCAAATGATTTTTTGAAGTTCACTGCGCTAAAATATACGCAGCTAACTTCAAAAAATCATTTGACGACCTTCCGGATTGAGTTTTCAGCTGAATTTTTGTGTGGATAAACTAGACTTGATGAAGAACATGCCATAAAAATTTCATCAAAAAATACCACCGGAAAGGCGGCCAAACACCGTCGGATGGACGGCGGATCTTGTGCGGCCGTCCGCATGAGAATACCACTCTCTCTCTCTCTCTCTCTCTCTCTCTATATATATATATATATATATATATATATATAAACAGCGCAGTTTGTTTCAACAATTTATTTGATTGCCTTTCCGGTTGAAGTTTTAGCTGAAATTTGGTATGAATAAATTAGACTTGATTTAAAACATGCTCGAAAACTTTCATCAAAAAAATCCACCGGGTAGGTCCCCAAAAGCCCTCGACCGGATGGCTACTCCTGTCAGGCCGGCCTGACAGGATTGCTAATATATACACACACACTAGAGGGAGGTTCAAATACAAAGTTTTCCTCATATGAAAAATGAGAAGTAATCATAGCCGTTAAAATGAGAAAATGTGTGGACCGGATAAATTTTTAAGGGAAAAATTCAGTATCAAAAGTGTAATTATTAAAAACTTTTTTGAAAAATAACGTGACAAATGTGCATCACTGCGGAGGTAAAGTGCATTAGAATAACAAAAAAATGCATCACTTTTCGGGAAAACATAACAAGTATAAAAATCGTTCCTGATATTTTTTTAGAAGGTGAATGTGCACCATTACATAGTGCATATGCACTTTTATTCTTATGTATTAGAGGAAGCGGTCCAGCCCAGTCGTTGACTCACTCTCCCTTACGGGAGGTCTCGGGTTCAAAACTCAATGGAGTGAGTTTCAACCTAGATTACTCCATTTTTGAATAATCAAGGGCTTAGATCACTTCTCACTTTTCATGGGAAGACCTCTTTGTATTGGAACTCACCCCTATATATATATATATATATATATATATATATATATATATATATATATATATATATATATATATAGGGTTCAACCTAGTTGGTCGCTGACTCACTCTCCCTTACGGGAGGTCTCGGGTTCGAAACTCAATGGAGTGAGTTTCAATCTAGATTACTCCAGGCTCCTCCGGCCCCTAGAGTAAAAAAAACAAAAAAAAATATAAATGTAATAATTTATTAATTTCCTAGTGCTAGTAAATTTCAAAGCCTTATAGGCAGCGGCGGATCTACCTTAAGGCCAGGTAGGGCCCATGCCCCACCTCAAAAAAAAAATATAGTGTGTATATACACACACACACTAATATATAGTGTTGTGCAACAATGGTATAATAGTTAAAAAAGTCGATTGTTTACAAAATGGGAGATGGCGGGATGGAATTACATCCAACGTGCGAGGACGCTGCTATTTGAGCAACCGAAGTTCGAATCCCATTGAGAGCTGGGATGTCTCTAAATTTTGCAATTGAGAGCATTGTGTTCTAAAATTTCAGTTTTTTTCCCCTTAAATCTCTTTATCCCACACCAGAAGAAGAGAAGGATTTTTCCATATCTATTTAAAGTGGATCTCCAAGGATCAATTACTACCAACTTAAACTCATGGAATGGGCTTCATACTAATATAATGGGCATGTTTTGGGCTTTTGAATATTAGCCTAAAGAATTAATTAGTTCAATTATTCAATGTGAAAATTAGTGCAATGTTTTGGGCTTGAGTGTTTTATGTATTTCATTTTGACAAAAATTCTTATTCTCATAATATTTGTTTTTGTCTTTGACATATAAATTCTTTAAACAATTTTGGCCCCACCTGAATGTCAATCCTAGATCCGCCCCTGCTAATAGGTGGAGACTGGAGATACTATAGAGGCTTCTGCTAGCAACTTGAAATTGTGCTAGTGAAGGTTCCTAGCACTAGCACATCTCCAGTTTTTCAGTGCAAATTTCAAAGGCTTTATAATATTAGTCCTTGACAGCAGCTCTGCTCTTCTCTGGCTCTTTTCATGTATATATCATTAGCAAACTCAATTCCCCTACGTTTGTATTTAAGTCACCACTCAACCCCAAAGTTTGATTCTCATTTAACCTGAAACCCTGAATTAGGCCGTTCTTCAAAAACTCTAGTTGACAAGGCATTACCTATCCTCTACCTTATATAAATTGAACTTAGCTGCTCTGAATATTTTAATCTGTAATTTGCTCCTCATGTATCTGATGATTTGCTTCAATACATTTCAGGGAACATCAAAGAAAAAGCGTTCTCGTAGTGTCTCTTCAGGGGTCCAGAATAGCTCTTAAGGGCAGGGTTCATCAAATCATGACTGAAGCCTTAGATGCAGTTTGTTGACGAAATTGCACATATTCCTTGAGTGAGATGTATCCAAAGACCAAAACATATGTGAGACAATTTCACGGGGAAACGTGATCGAAGTGTATTATAATAATACTTTGAGAGTATAAATTAATACTTTTAAAAAAAGCTGTTTTTTAAAAGTATTACTTTTCACTTTTGAAGTAATTACATTTTGGTCACATCTCATTGTGAGTGTGTGTTAAAGGAGACCACCACCCCCTTTCCTGAAATTCTCCATCCTTGCAAGTTTGTGAGGCAGATCAGGATGATAGTGTATGCTAAGTGATTATAGTAGCTAGCACATCCACTATATAGTTTTCCTGTATGTATCGCCTTTATGAGTGAACCTGTCCGTGTTAAGAACATGATTTCTAGTACTAGTCTGCTGCAATTTCTTGTATTCGTGTTTTCTTTTCATCTCCTTAGAGCTTTTGATCAAACTTTTCTGATGAAAATAGATGATGTTGCGGTATTATCCCAATAACATAATACTTGAGAAGTCGAGAGACCGAAAGGCACAAACACCGAGCACTAAGACCGACTGGTAGGTGGTGAAGCCCTTGCTCTGTTGCCAGGACCTTGGCGCTCTGGTTGCATTCCGGACAGGCTGGGAGTGCAACGAGGGGTCTGGACCCGCATCATGGCCTCGAGGGTGTGGATGAATACCTCGGACATCTTTTCATTCGGCAGGAATAGATTGTGGATAATGTACCAAGTACAACATAGATAGATAATACAACAATAGAGAAAGGTTATTCTCCGCATGTTCTAATGTCTCAAAAACTCAAAAGGTTCATCTTTTCTTTTTTCCTCTTATCTCAAAAAATGCTGTTATGTTTTCTCAGGGAAGCAATTTCAAATAATACATAATATCAAATACCACCTATAAATTAATCATAATACATAACTGTGAAAATGTTTTTTAATAGCACTAACCATTTTGAATGTATAACGAAAATGATATGAAATTACTTTTCAACTAGTAATCTAGTCATTTAATGCAAGAAAATCGATATCAAACAACCAAATGAAGGTTATTTTAATGACTTCAATGTTTGGATTTGTAGCGAAATTTAAATCGATATGTGAATAGAAATTACTTTGAGGAGAGATAAATAATAAGTGCATATTATTATTTTCATAAACAAACTAAGGGTTTGTTTAGTAGTTAACACATTAAAGGAAAAGTGTAGCAAATTTTTAAATACATCCCAACAATAAAGTGTAAAAAATTTAAAATACGGAGGGAGTATGAAACGGAACCTATATATGAAACTAAATGTATATGGAGGCAATCATTAAGGCCTTAATTATTGGGGTAACAACTAACAAATAAGGCAGCTATTGGAGTGACAGACTAACGGTACACTTCGTAAGTTACTTAACTTTCATAGACTAATAATTATTATAATAAGCTATATATGAATTGAAATCTATATACTTCGTATTAAACACCTTAGAGCCCATTTGGTAACATTGAAATTGGCTGAATTGGCTGATTATGCTGAAATTTATAAAGGTGTGGCTGAAATGGTTGTATTGGCTAATTCTGATGATTTATGAGAAACATATGTTTAAAATATTTGTTATTAATAAATAAATGAAATAATAATAAGAAAAATAGCTCAAATGATTCTCTATAGTAACTTTAATCAATTCAGCCACCAAAGTAACCCAACCTTACTTTTTCTTATTACGTAGGAGTATTACACAATTCTGCGCGCGAAATAAAAAGTTATTTGTTAGGTAAAAAAACCTATCTGATAAGCCTGATAAACCGGAAAAAATGACACCAAACGGATTCTTAATAATTAAACAGAAATAGTAATAAAGGTAATAAAGTTATTAGACTTTGAAAATGAGAAAAGATTGTGGTGTGACTAATAATAGATAATAGAGTGACGCATGACAATAGTAAATAATAGAGTGACACATGACAATGTTTCCAGATATTTATCCCACTAGTTTTTGTGGTTTGTTTAACGGGTAAAAAACGAACGTCTAATAGTAATGGAAAATTAATAGAGTCCTTAATTAATGTTTAGTGGTAATTGATTCAATGAATGACACGTGACTATGAGTTTATAATAGAGTGACATGTGTCAATATGTACTTTCAATGTGACTCTCAATTGTATAATATATAGATATAGATATATAGATATAGATATAGATATAGATATAGATATAGATATAGATATAGATATAGAGGTTTTGGTTCAAATAAGAACATGATCTTAGGAGAGAAATGAAAATGAATCTGCACCGTTAGATTTGTTTTAAGTGAAATTCAGTGTGCATTAGATGAAAGTGTAGTGTGCATTAGGTGAAATTGAAATGTGCAGAACAAATGATACGATACAGTAACATTATGTGAATCATCTGAATTGTACATTAGGTGAAATTGAAATGTGCAATAGGTGAAACTGAAATGTGCAGAATAAAAGGTACGATGTGATGTTATTTTTGTACCTTTTATTTCGCACATTTCAGTTTCGTTAATGCACACTTGAGTTAAAAAATTGATTCAGCATATTTCAATATCATCTAATGCACATTTCAGTTTCACCATATGCACAATTCATTAGCACTTAATACAATCCAACGATCCAGATTCGTTCTCATTTCTCTCCTGGGAGTCCGTTCTTATCGGAACCGCTCCCTAGATATAGATGTAGATGTAGATGTAGATGTAGATGTAGATGTAGATGTAGATGTAGATGTAGATATAAATATAGATATCCTTAAACTAAGATGAGTTTCGACCACATGACGTCTTCTTTGGTTATGTTACAGTGATGACATTGAACCATAAAGTGTTTGACACCTATTGGAGCTTATACATATTTATAAATATCTTCTAAATTAAATGTTTGAGACACCCTTAAATAGAAAAATGAGTTCATTATTTAGACACCCTTAAATTTTGTATAACTTGAATGATTCTAGTTATTATAGTTATGAGAAAAGTATTTGCTTTTGTCTTTTCAAAAATACCCCTCAATATATCTTGCTTACCCTCCCCCCATTGTAAAAACTATGTCGCATGCAGTGAGGAGAGAGAGGAAGTATGCGGATGTTTTATTCAAAGCCACACAACCACAAAGTGCATTTGGTTCATTTAATTTATAGCCACAAATGAAAAGTTTCAGGTTCCTACCACTATAAAACACCACATTCAATACACCCAACTACCTATATTTTACAAAAAAAAAACTTCTACTTCTACTTTAGAGTCTTCTTCTAGAAATGGACAGTGAAGGGACACCCTCTTCTTAGCACCCGTGTGGTCTTTTGGACCTCAATGTGGAGCCCCTGCTAGAAGAAGACACCATGATCGTTACTATAGTGGTAGACGGTGGATCCACTAGGTGAGGAGTTGGCAGTTCGGATCCACCATCCAAGGACGGCATTTTAGTGGATCCACCGGCCAAACTGTCCATTAGAAGAGACTAGGACCGAATAGAGGAAATAGGAAACACCGACGAACAGAGAGGACACTGGTGAGGAGAAGGAAGGGGAGGCAACAATGAACAGAGAGCACGTCGGTGAGGAGAAGGAAGGGGAGGCAACAACTAACAAAGAGATGACACAGAAGATGGTTCGAGAGGAGGGAAGAAGATAAAGCGTGAATAGAGAGACATTGTGCGTTGGGGAATAACTAGGTATGGGGCGAATGGTTAAAGTGGGTAGGGTACTAAGTTAAGTGGGTAGATAGCGTTAAAAGTGAAGAGCAAATTGGGAAACACAAAACAAAAACTTTCCTAAAATAGAAACATGAACTTTTTTAATATAGATCATCCCAAAAAGAAAAGTGGGAACTTGATTACGGGATGGAGGGGGTGTATTTTATATTTTATGAGAGTAATTATAACATTGAAATATTTTTTTGAAATTAAATTTTGTTTGAACTGATAGAATATATAATAACATTGAAACCTTTATAATCATTTGTTAGATCAACATGATTATTTTGTTTATTATTTTTGTGTATAATTTTTATAGTGCTCTTTTGCCCAAGGTCTCGAGTTCTTTGAGGCCGCCTTGATCTCATCTACACAATTTTAACTTCATAAGTTTCACTTTATTATTTTCCGTAGCAGTCAAATTTAGTAATTTATAATTTAAATTAGAGACAAGTTAATGAGTGTAAGTGTGTAACTAAAAAACATTTGTGTGTGAGAAATGTGGTACAAATATAATTACTCCTTTGAATATTTATACTACCTCCGTCCCAATTTGTAAGATACATCAGTGTTTGACCAATGATAAAGCAAATTGATCTCTGTCAATACTCAAATTAATTTTAGAAAATAAAATTTATATATTCAGAAACTACATTAAAATCGCTACAAAACTTGCAAAAGATAATTCAAATTTCATAAACTTTTGATATATAAAGTAAAATATTAAAAATGTTTTATGTTGACGAGGTGAATTGTACAATTTGGGAGTGAGTCCTACCAATTACTCCAGAACAGCGGCGGACCCGGGGGCGAGCCGGTGCCGGCGCTCCCCCTTCGCCGGAGTAGTCTAGATATATAAACTTTTCCAGCGCCCTGCTCTCCTGCCGCAGTTTTATTACCAGCACGGGGCGGATCTGCCTCCATACTAGTCGGTTGCAATTTTCCGTCGAGGCCTCAAACTGTTGAGCTCTTGGAGAGTTGGAGAGCTGCAAATCTGCCATTACCAGCTCTGTTTGCCGGCTGGAGGACAGGGAAAAAGCAAGCGTACAAAA
Organism: Cuscuta europaea; assembly: GCA_945859875.1. Lineage (NCBI taxonomy): Eukaryota > Viridiplantae > Streptophyta > Magnoliopsida > Solanales > Convolvulaceae > Cuscuta > Cuscuta europaea. The sequence continues at coordinate 2,223,916 of CAMAPE010000038.1, read as the reverse complement.
AAAATTAGACCTTATTAAAAGGTACGACGCCGTTTTTGAAACAGGCTGTGGAAAAAATTAAAGGGCTATCGGGCCAAGGAAGGCCCAATGACCAGCAGCCTGCAGCCCAAATCCAATGGTCTTTTATGTTCCAGTCTTGAGTCTTCGACTCTTCGTCCCTGCGCCTTGCGCAAGCAGTGAAGCAACCAAGCACAGAAACTCAGAAATTAGCATCGCCACACCGGACCGTCATATTCCAGCTCGCCGACCGCCGTTCTTTCGTCTCCCGCCCCTGTGATCGGTAGGTTCTCAGAATCTCAGTTTTTCTATTTTTCCCCTTTTAATTTAAATTAAAATTTTGGTAATTCATTATACATTTTTTAACTAAATTGTCTTATTAATTTAATAGTGAATGTAGTGATCACATACAAATCAATTCTAATTAATATATGAATTTATTGTTGTACAATTTGTTAGTTTAAGAATGTTGAAATTCTTAATACCTGAATGTAAAGTCTTCAAAAAGTCCTTCCGAAGATAACAAAAGGACAAAACTATTACACGTTGAACTAAATCCCGAAGATGTGGTTGCGGATCCAGGTTTACGTAGACCTATTAATGATTTTGATCTTTTGAGTAGAGATCTTGTCCGCCAAGAATACTTAAGTAGGGGTCCTTGTAAACCCTCTTGGTTTGACAAATATCCATGGTTAGAATATAACATATCAAAACATTAAGCTTTAAGACACTTAATTTAGACAATCATATGCATTTTTTTCTAAATTTATTATGATGTATTTATTTGATACATTTATCGGCACCTGCTCGAAAAAAGTTCTGGTTCCGCCACTGCTCCAGAATCACATACATTCCTCCTGAATTCTTTTTGACAGGACTGTTGAGAAACGAAGAAGAGGCTCTGGTCGTTGAATATTTGGGCTATTTTCTGGTTCGTTTCAATCTATGACTGACGCCTCTATAGATCACAACTTGATTGACGCGAGTCTCTTCAGATATGTTCAAATTTAGGTAATTTTGCCGATTAAGCTTTACTTCTGATTCAAAATTCCATCTTTTGTGGTGATTAATTTGTGCATTCTAGCTACGATAGGTTCGAGTGAGTGTCATGGTACTGAGCTTCGATAATCAGGATTCTGCTTTTGGGTTTCTGCAAATGCATTATTGCATTTATGGGATTAAAAATCGAGGAAGTGTAAATTAGGGTACTCTTATTCTTGCTTTTAGGTTTTCATACGAAGTTCTATTAATTAATTTATAACAAACTATAAATTATGCTCGTTTCCAATAGAGAGCTAGAGAAGAGGTCTGCTTGTGCTAATAGAACTAGAGGAGAGGGACCGCTTGTGCCAAAGTTCGTCTTTTTCCAACTTAATTGAAACTCCTCATTCCAAATTACTTCTCAGAGGCTTCAGAGCTGGGTTGCACAGATTTTAAGAAAGGTTTTGTTGGGGAAAGAAAGCTGGAGATTTAATTTTTGCTAGAAGGAGTTTTATTTAATTGGTACATGAAGTTATCATGTAGATCCATATCCAAAAAGGAAGTGAAACAAGTAATATGGAACAGTAGACTAAAGTGTGAAAAATAATTTGGAACAGAGGGAGTATGAAATTGAAATTTGGATTTTGCTCTTTCTTTTTCGCAATGTGAGCAATTTAAACTTTAAAGAATGCATTAACAAATGTTCACATATAAAGGGGATCTCAGGAGCAACAAGGTCCACCACATCCGCAGGAAGCATCTACAGAATCATGGTATCCACCCTCTATGATCAGCTCTACCAGCTCTTCCCGCCCCACAACACCTAGTCCAACCTCCTCTGGCAGCTTTAGTGTATCGAGACCTTCTGATGGACACAGTTCTGCATCACATGTATCTCCAGCAGAAGCTGCTGGCATTATAAATGTGCTAAGAGATAAAAGGTAGTTGCTGGTATATGCATCTCATTTAGCATTAGGCTATGTTTTATTGTGAATCATTTAATGTCTATCTTCATGGAAATTATCTGCTGTTTTCTTCTTAATTCTTGATGCGTGTCCAGCATATTTGTCCAAATCTTCTCAAGCCTCCAAATAACAATCTTGCATATTGTTTATCTTAAACCTCCCCATTTATTTTTTGCCTACTCTCTTTCTGTTTCTTAAAACACTTGAGTTTATAACGTTTTGCATAGTGTTGATGAACTTCAAAAGCTGCTCTCTGACAAGGATGCATACCACAACTTTCTGCTCTCACTTGAGCCTGTCAAAACTCAAAACAATGTGAGTTGCGAATCTTGGACATGAAGAATCCATTTTTACTTGTTGGTATGCTTCTTTGGTTGTTATAAATGTTTTTATTCTAGAATTAAGATCATCTATTTAAACTAGGAGGTGTTGCCTTAATGCATTTTTTGGGATGAGAGGATACTTGAATTTTGTATGGAGATGACGTGACATATGGGGGGCTATCATCCGTGGGCATGATATGTATTCTGTACAGTTTGATTTGTATGAGCAATTGTATTGATCCTTTGAGCTTATAATGTTATTGAAGGCTGATATTGTAGATGCTTTATGCTAGTGTATTATTGTTTTATTATTAGTCTGAGAAACAATTAAATTTTTTCCTTTCCATTTCTTGTTTCATTATAGTCCAAATTAAGAAATTGGGGTCGTGGTTCAGCTTTTGATACATAGGCCACATGTTCTTTGAACCTTAATCTCAGTTTTCCATTGTTTCCCACTTTTCTATGTAATTGGTCCCATAAAAAGTCTCATTGCTAATATGGTTTTAATATTAAGCAGATGAACTTGTTGGACGAAGAGGGTTTACGATTTAGAAATAAGAAAAGTTGAAAGGATTCCACTCTCCATCTTTATTTCTACTCTCCGTTTATTTTGGAATCGTTTATCTGAACAGATTTGTTAGATAACTTTCTGTTTTCTCATATCTTTGAATTTTCCAATAGATAAGGGATGAGCTTCGTAATGAAACTCTGCAGCTTGCTAGTAAGTTGGTTGTTAGTGTGAGCACTTCACTCCTATTTAAAGTGCTTTATAGAGATACATTTTAACTGTATTCATGTACAGGAGAGAATCTGGAAAAAGAACCAAGGATCATGGAGCTCAAAAATCAGGTCTAATGTTGTAGTCAATGTTTTTCAGGCAAATGTTGATTGTAAAGAATGCTTGTTAACCATTTGTGTTTATTGTTTACAGTGTAGGATAATTCGAACTACTGAATTAGCGGCTGCCCAAGAAAAGCTGCATGAACTAGAAAGGAGGAAAGAAGAGCTCCTGAAGTACTGTTCTCCTCAATCTCTTCTCCTTCAACTTCAAGGTAAATAGATACTCTTCACATAGCCCTATATAATAGTTTGAGCTGTGTATGTGTATTTTACTCTCTCTTTCCCTCCTTATCCTTAATCCCTTGTATGGTTGTGAGAATTTGGATGGGATGAAAGGGAGGAGTGGTATACATTATAAAGAAAAACATCATTTAATTTAGCAGACATATTTTCTGTTGTAACACTAGAAAGTATTTACAAGTTAGCAAAACCAATTTCACCTCTTCCCTTAAAAATCTCCAAACCAAACAAGTGAACTGGGAAAATAAAAACAATCAATTTTTAATGAGCCTTTTGTAGCTATTGAAAATAAAAACAATCAATTTAAGTGGGCCTTTGAAATTTATACTGACAAACATGCGTAAATCAGTTCTAAAAAATCAGTAGATCAAAATATTGGCAAGTGACCAAATGAGATTTGGGCACACTTGTTAGTGGTTGTAAAATTTCCTTGCAAATCTTCTCTTTGTTGGGAGGATGTATAAGCATGATTAACATGTGTTTTGCTATTCATGACAGAGGCAATGAATAAAGTGGATGAAGAATCAGAAGCACTACACAAGCAGCTTCTGGATCGAGAAATTGATCTCCCCACATTTGTGCAGAAGTACAAGAAACTGCGCCTCACTTACCACAAACAAGCACTCACTCATCTCGCAGCCAAGACATCCATAACCGGATAACTAACAGTATCTTGAAGGTACTAGTGCATCAAACTGCCTCTTTCTGCTGTCATGCGGAATTCCAGTAGGTGTGTATACTATAAATGCTATGAAACTGTTACTACCAAGCTAGAACCATATCTCTCATCCAAATATATTCAGCACATGGCAGTTAAAGTGCAATTTACTACGAGGGTGTAGTTACATTGTAGTTTAGGGATCCCTTTGGCCCCACAGATGATAATATGAAAATAGTTTGTTACATTTGTTTAGATTGAGATTTGAATTAAATGGTGTTTACATTTTATGTGTTGTTAATGTGCTATTTATCCCCCCCCCCCCCCCCCCCCAATAAGTTCACACATTTTATTATGTAACACCCAATATATAATAGTAACTTGTTCGCTACTGCTAGATGCACTGCACTTTCTTCTCATTTTCCCATTCAACAATCTCCAGATTAAACCCCTTCATCATCATCATCACATTTGTGCATTTTCACAAAGGTTCTCACCTATGGTGGGATAGGGGATCAGAAGTTCATTGAGACAGATAGGATATTCTTGTTGAGGGTAAACTCTTCAACCTTCGCTGGGTTAATGGGCTGCATCACGATAAGATCAAAAACGAAAAGAAATGTGACATAATAAGAGTTGGTAACCCCAACTTCTATGTTTACATTATGAATCGTGTAATAATCAAAATAAGGAAGGTTAAAGTTACTTTTCAAGTTGAATTGAGTGAAGTGACTACAATATCATTTTAGCTATTTTCATATATACTTTGTATATTTTTCTTTAATCAATTACTTCCTCCGTAACATTCATATCTTTTCACTTTCCTTTTTTGTCTGTAACCATTTCTAAATCTTCTCATCATATCTTCAATAATTTTAAAAATAATGCACTATTACAATTACTTTTTTGTATTTATCCTTCATTCTAGCACACTTTTTCATTATTTTCTCATGATACCCTCAATAATTTATATCTCTTTCACTGTTCTTAATCTCACCTACTTTTAAAAGGGAAGATATATATGTTACAGAGGTAGTAATAAAATATATACTCCCTCCGTCTCGTTGGAATGTTCACGCTTTCCCTAAATGAAAAGTTATCCTACATCAAAACAGTGCAAAACAATGCAAAACAATGCCAAACAGTGTCGAAACAGTAAAATTTATCCCCTGGTAAGTTTATTTCCTTAATATGTGTGTAGGTCAAATTAGGAACATTCCAACGGGACGGAGGGAGTATTAAATATGTAGTATACTTTAGCTAGCACTTCATCGGTTAAAACAAATTCATTGGATTCAGTCAATTTTAGTATGATTAAATGAGCTTTAATTTTACAAGGTTATATGCTTAACTAGCAAATTCTTGGAGTGTGAGATCAACTTCGTCTCAAACTCTCACTTTGTTTTTCACAAAAAAGTAGAAATTGTGTTTCGGGATGGTGGGATTCAAAGAATGATAAAGGATGTTTGCATTTGTTTCTTAACATTGTTTCTACTCCTTCAAAGAGTAGAAGCTGATATTGCATTGTTTAGGTGAGAGTGTACAAATAATTCTAAGTGGTCCAAATTGCTTCTAGAAGCAGATTTTGAGAAGTTGAGGGGATCAGTCTTTGAAAAACTAATTCTGATTAAAGTGTGTTTGCAAAAAATAAAAATAAATTGTTATTTTTATTCAGTAAAGTGTTATTTGACATAAGGTATAACTAATAACTCGATTAAGAGTCAGGTCAGCTTAATTTGTGTATAAAATATTAATTATTAAAAGTAATACTCCCTTCATCCCGGAATTAACTTCAACTTGGATTTCAAATATATTAAAGAAATAAATTTGCTAGGTGGTAAATTTTACAGTTTTGCACTGTTTTGCACTGTTTTGTTGTAGATAATTTGCCAAATAAGGAAGTGGTAAGTTAATTTCAGGACGAAGAGAGTTTAATATAAAATAACAACTCATATACAATTTTTTCCATCATGCATTTGAGTTTATATTGATCGTATGTTCCGTTTTGAGGTCAATATTTAAAATATTAGAGCTCGTTTACTAACAAGAATATTTTTTCTGTGTTTTCACAAAACTGGAAAATTGGAGAAAGGAAAACTGAAAAACATGTTTACCTGTTTATTTTCCAAAATTGAAAAACATAGACATGTTTCTTATTTTCTTTCTTTTTAAATTGGTTAACTTTCTTTTTTTATGTTTCCAAAATGAAAATACGCAGTGCTACACTGCTTCTTTTATTTATCTCCTGCTCGGATATCCGATGAGGGCCAACATGTTTTTAAAACCACATATTTTTCGAGATCTATGCAAAGTGTATGTTGAATAATTTTTTTTATCAAATTAAGAAAATCTATTTTAACGTTTTTAGTGTTTTTTTGAATGGAAATAATCTATATTAAAATTAATAAATCAAGCAACAATACAATAGATTCAAGATCATAACAACCTCATGCATAAGCCCAATGATCAGACTTTGACTCTGCCACCCATAAACGAACCGCATAAGTCGCTAACCATGTAATGGATGAACTAAACTTAATATCACCATATAAATCTTCATGTTTCTATCATGATTTAACAAACTTACAACTCTACTAAAATCAAAACGGATAAATAAAAAAGTAATTCGGATTACTGAAATAGACAAAACTATATAAAAAACCGACGTAAGAAAATAATAAAGCAACAAGCCATCGGTTTCCAGTTATGTCGCGTCGTAGCTTGATTCCATTGGACCTGCAGATATGTCTCAATTGTCTGAAAAATAATGACATTTATTCTAATCTTGTACTTAATAGTTTGATAAAAATCCCATACTACGCTTTTCTCCTGTGACGGTGGTTCTGAAGGAGGCAGATCAACGGTGTCGTCATAGATGGGTTGAGAAGCATAAAGGGATTTGAGAAAAACATATCTAAAATTTGATGATAACATATATAGCAATTGAACAATAACATAACACTCTTGAAGGACTTGCATCATTTATATGAGAAGAAATCACCCATAGAATTACTGCCAAAATTGGCAGAAGAAGAACCCTACAAATTCTAGGGAATAAAACACCACTCATACCAGTGCACAGACCACTTTTTAACTTCCTTATAAACTTTGTATTGTAAAGGGTAATTCTCGTCCGACCTTCTTAGTGAGAAAAATAAATCTCTAAAACATTGAAAGCACAGGAAAATGACAAAATGTGATGCTCCTTCTGCCCTTCAAGCTGGTTGAGACGAAAAAGCAAAGGAAAGGGCACAACTAGGTATGGACTCGGGTCCGGGCCGGGTCCGGGTCGGGCCTAGGCCCGGGCGGACCGGCGGGTCAAAAATGGTGGACCCGGGACTGGCCCGGGTAACCATCGGGTCCGGTCCGGGCCGGGCCGGGCCCATTATATTTTTTTTTGTTTTCCTCTTCCTAATTAACCCCCCTCCCACCCCCAACCCCCCAAACCACCCCAAATGGCCCAAAATACCCAGCCCAACCCGAATATTTAAAAACAATTGAAAAAAAATTGTTTTTGGCCCGAACCGGGCCCGGCCGGGTCGGGCCTTGTTTTGGGTGACCCGAGCCCGGACCGGAAAACCCACAGGCCGGGCCTACCCGGACCGGTCACTGACCGGGTCTACCCGGACCGGTCACTGACCGGGCCACCGGGTCGGGCCGGGCCGGAACAGTATCGGTCCCGGGCCGGTTCCGGGTCGGGCCACCCAGCCCGAGTCCATATCTAGGCACAACACCTCCACTTCCTAGCCCTAGAGTTTAATACTCCCTCCGTCCCAAAAACAACTTCACACTTCATTTTCCACACATATAAAGAAAAATGAAGTGTTTGTCACTGTTTGATACTGTTTCAACACTGTTTGACACTATTTTGATGTAGATAATTTGCCAAATAAGAAAGTAGGAAGAAGTGTGAAGTTAATTTTGAGACATTCATTTAAGAAAAGTGGGAAGTTATTTTTGGGATGGAGGGAGTAACTTACTTTTATGTATCTAATTTTTCCTCAAAATAAATAAGTTTATAATACCAACTATGATCCGTAGAACATGAAAAAACATGTGGCTTAAAAGATATTACTAAATTTATTTACTCAAACATGTTATGAAAAAACGCATGACTTTAAAAATAAATTTCTAACACAAACTTTGATCCGTAATTTTCACATCAAAATATTATTGGTGTCGTCTAATTATTTTTCAAAGACAATATAGCTTGTTATTAAAAATGTCACATATTAAGTCTTGTTCGTGGATTATCATTCATGTAAATGTTGTCTTATTTCAAATGTTTCTAATACGAGTACTTTATTTTACATTACATATTAAATTTTATTTACATTACATATTAAATTTTTAACGGTGTCAGATAATATTTGTCATTTTTTATGCCTTCAGTTCTATCATGTTTCAATTCTTAGATGTATATAATTACTTTATGATTTTGAAAAATGAAATGAAAAACAAAGGGAAAACGTGCGTTCAGATTTGGAAAATGAAAATCTGAAACATGAAAACATAAAGCAAAAAAGGAGAAATAAGTAAATGAGTCTTTATACTCTCAATAACAGTCTTTCCTTGATCCATCACTGGACCAAAAATCAACCTGCACAGAACCAATTGCAATATGTACCATCAACAACAAAAAAACAACAAAAACTATTACAGCCTGGAAGTATCTATTACAGCCCTGCAGGGCCAGGACGTGGTCGACTAAATAAACGAAAAGTCATCTATGACAGTCCTGCAGGGCCAGGACGCCTCCTTTAAACACCAATTCATAATTTTCATAGATCAAGGTGAAGATCCTTTTTGCATCCTAGGTAACTCGATTATCTCAAACTGCCTGCAGCTTTTGTCAATGAACGTCCCAGTAAAGTGCCTTCTAATTCAAAGAGGCCATCGTGAACTAAATCATAATCATTCTCATCTAACCGCATTTAAACCATCCTTTTTTTGTTATTTTCATTCAATGAATGACAGGTGGATAAGTTTATGAACAATTTATGAAAACGTAAACGATTTACTACTATCAGCCAAATCAAGTGGATAGATTGACTACAAACATTGGAAATACTAATTGTTATCATGCCTTTCAAATCCTCCTGACCATTATCCGACTACAAGAAAATTAAATAAACTACAATGCCTAAATATGATTTTGTCAACATGTGATTTTTGGACAAGTGTCTATAATAAGACGATAACAAAATTGGGGTACAACAGCAACATGACCTCATTGACGGTTGTTACTTCACGTTTTGGGGAGTGCACTGCTCCCGTTGAATCTCTGGGGTTCTCAGTGCAGTCATGACGAAAGCAACTGAAGATGAATTCACATCAGAAAACCACGATAAAAACTGAAGTTGGGAGAGATTCACTCCACAGCTGTTGTCCTCCTCTCGAGTAATGATTCGAGAAAAGCTGAGCACAGTTTGGGAAGAGGAGGAAGAGCATGAGATGGGCCGCTAAATAATGTCTCCCAAGGCCTTTCTGATGGTAAATATGATGAGTCCAGTGAAGTTTGGTTTGGCTTTAGGTGAAACTCTGCTAATTCCCCATACATAGATGCATACCCAAACCTCCCTGTAGATATAAACATTTCACATCGAAAATTAGTGATTAATCGCAACATGTTTCTGCTTCTATCTTTACAGATGTGGGTGGGGGGTAAGGGAGGTATGTTTATAATTTATTTTTAAAATATGAAAACAATATAAAAGGAGAGCATCACATAAGTGTAAGTGAAGATCACAACTGGACAACCATGCCATAAATTATCACAAGTACAAGTTTGCAAGTCAAAAAGTGATAGGAACACAGAAAATCTGAGGTTGAATTGTTGGAATATGAAACTGAAATTGAAGAAACAGGAAGGTAACGATACAGTTGAGGCAAGTTCGAGAGTGCCTCGTCTCTCCCAGTCCTATTCCCAAATCCAAAATCTGCCCGCCTATTCCTCCCTTTTCCCCCCTTTTATATACTTTCTATTCTTAAGGACCGGCCCAGACTTCCTAATTACAAGGCCCAAAACATTTATTTATACAATAACACTATTTAATAATACTCTATTATTCTTATTATTATTAGCTGTCCCTGTCCTTATCATATCTCCCCCCTTGAACAACCACCTTGTCCTCAAGGTGGGTGATAGGAAACAGCCTTGATCTGCAACTTCATCTTCTTTCTGATGCCTCTTCCTTCCCAATACATCCCGGGTTTCTGGGCCTTTAACTTCAGTACTTGAGGCTGAATCTTATTGTTCTTCCCTTCAAAAGCTAGTAGAAACCAAGTCATGGTGGCAGAGTGCTCCCTTAGGTTGCAAAAGATTGAATCTCCCAGCAACCGTGTCTCTTCCCTATAGATTTCAGCAACACTGTTCGCCAGAGGTAAAGACGAAAACCACGCTGCCTCATTATTTTCCTTCTCTATGAAAACAATGACTGCATCAATGTAGATCTGATTTACAAGCTTGGACAATGACTGTCTGGTCAAGTCTACCAATTCATCTCTGTAAGTGAGCCTTCCCGCGAGCCCGGCTCCTCCATCAATGAATAATTTCAGTGCCTTCAAGTCATCCGGTTTAGGCTTCTCAGGTTTGGTATCAAGTGATGAATCCCAGGCAGGAATTTCTACTCTGAAATCCTGGTTGTGGTCAGTAATTCCGTCTCTGCAATTGTATACTGTGTGATAAAGTATCTCCCCAGCAGCTTCAACTTGACCAACTCCTTGACCATATCTTCTAGTAGCATTAGTGTCTGCGCTGATGATTCCCTGAAGCTTCCTTCCCTCATTTCCTTGTTCTATTTCCTCAGTTTCTTCAATGTGAACAGTCCCTGTAGAGCTCTCCCAAGTGTTTGAACCAGCCGATTTATCAACTACAGATTCATAATCTATGGAGATAGAGGATTGAGTCACCACAGCCGATTTCTCCTCTTTATTGACTAGAGACAGCTCTATCTCTCTTCTGGTTCGGCTGTGTCCTTGATTCCTGAATACCTCATCTTTGTTAGGTATCGTCTGAGAACTGAAAGATTCTCTTCTCGAAGGCTTCGTACTTTGACCCAAACTGAGAGAGTCAGCTCCCGACAAGGCCGGAGAACTGGGGAGAGTTGCTTGTGACTTAGACCAAACTTGTGAATTGAAACCTCCTGCCAATCTCGTTTCACTTGGAGAAGAAGAATTTCGTGAGTGTGATTGCAAAGACTTCAGCGAACGTATGAGGACTTCAGAAGATGGACTGTAAGAATTTCGCGAGTGTGATTCCTGGCGTTCTGTCTTTCGCATGCCTGTAGGTTGGAAACGCCGCGTTATGGCTTCCTTCATAGTCTCCCAACTCTTGTCTCTCATTTGAGTTTCCCACCATTCAAACCAGTGATACGCCCTTTCTTCCATAGCCTCAGCTGCGACATCAACCTTATCTTTTTCTGTAATAGCATAGAGACAGAAATATCTTCCATCCTATCCATCCATCTAAAAGCGTCATCACCATTGAAAGAAGGTAATTCCATCTCCCTCCTTGTTCCATTATAACTTGGATGGCCCCTGTGGTAATTTCGTTCCTGATTTGACCAAAAATTGCCAGAATTGGTTTTATAACTTTCCCCCCAATTCTGAGATTTCACTGTTGCAGGTCCCTTTTCTTTTCCAGACCACTTCTCCTCCTCTTTCCTTTTCCCAGAAATTGTATCACTTTTCTGCTCAATAAGTATTGCTTTATCCATGATCTCAGTTAAAGATCTGGATGAATACAATTTCATTTCCGCTTTTATATCCTCCTTCAATCCTGTAATGAAAATACCTTTTAACAAATCATTGTCAATATTCAGTTGAGGCGCCATTACCTTTTCAAATTCCTCTCTGTATTCCTTTACTGTTGCCTTTTGTTTCAAACTGAGTATCGGTCCATATGGCTTCTGAAGCAACTCTGGTTGAAATCTGCGAACAATAGATCTCTTCAAAGCCTCCCAACTTGTTTCTTCTGTCTGGTTCTCCCACAAATGATACCACTTCAAAGCTATGTCTTCCATCCCAACCCTAGAAGCTTCAACCTTCTCTTCTTCTTCGATATGATTAAGTCGAAAAAATCTCTCCATTCGAAGAATCCAGTTGTATACTCCCTCACCATTGAACAATGGTAAGTCAATTTTCGGGCCCATACGTACAGGTATTCTCGCAAAATCATGGTTACGATGGTGAGCATGAGTACTAGGGTTAGCGGAATTATCTCTGGAATGTACTGGACTGTGCGACGATCGCGATCGTTGACCACTTTTATCGCGATTCACACCAGAACGAGACTGATCAGAATGTCTCGCGTCTACCAGTCGCGAAGTGCGATGCGAAGGAACAGTTCGCGATTCCTGTGAACTGGTTAGCGATTGGCGATGCGAAGAGTGCTGCGAGCTGTGCGTTGTGAACGACGGATTCCTCGGTCGATTTTGGTTACTGTTGCTCTTCGCGATTGTCTCCTGTAGCATCACCAAGTTCATCGCAACTTTTTCCATCGCTAAGTTCATCTGCGCAATCTTAACAGTCTCCAGCGATAGTTGATGCTCTGATACCAATGATAGGAACACAGAAAATCTGAGGTTGAATTGTTGGAATATGAAACTGAAATTGAAGAAACGGGAAGGTAACGATACAGTTGAGGCAAGTTCGAGAGTGCCTCGTCTCTCCCAGTCCTATTCCCAAATCCAAAATCTGCCCGCCTATTCCTCCCTTTTCCCCCCTTTTATATACTTTCTATTCTTAAGGACCGGCCCAGACTTCCTAATCACAAGGCCCAAAACATTTATTTATACAATAACACTATTTAATAATACTCTATTATTCTTATTATTATTAGCTGTCCCTGTCCTTATCAAAAAGGAGGTACGGTAGATGCATTACCAGTTTCTTCTGAGTGAGCAAACCTTTGTCTCTGAGTAATTGTCTGTTCGTGAAATTGCTCACTGTATGGGTCAAAGAGAACATACTCTTTGTCACTTTTTATGTAGCACAATAACTGCAATTGTTTTCTATCTGCAAAATCTTCTGTTTCATCACTTCGAAGAATAAAACCAATCCCTCCACCTTGAGCCTGTAATAATATTATCAAAATACTTTAAAAAATTAACAATATAAAATCAATTTTCAATGGTTACTTGATAGAGATCAATAACGGAAACAAAAAAAAATCCATACAAAAATTCATACCTTCTTTACAAACCAAGTAGCCAAAGGAACAGGACTTTCTGCATTATACAATAAAACTACCCCATCGACACCCTTCAATGATGCTTCATTGGAAGAAGCAATTTTCCTGGCTGAATCAGGAAGAAGTGCAAGTACAGCAAAAGACGAGCCATCCACAGCACATGATACCGCTGTAGATAAATTACAAAGGTAATTCAGATAAGCATGCATAAATATTTTCAAACTATAAAGCTGATTATTTTACACTTGAAATGATGAAGGAATAAGAAAATGAATTGAACCTTCTGCGTGGATCTTGTAAGACCAGGACACAGATAGTGTTGTCATACTCCAAACAGACAACTGTGGATTAGAACCTTTTGATGATGATACTAGATACTCTGACTTCCCAATAAAAGACAGTGATGAAATTGGCTGCAAAAATTTTGAAAAATCAGATGAGATTACTCAAAAAACTGGCATGTAAAAATATGGGTTGTCAACAGAAGAATATATATCAGTGTGTTGAAGCACGGTTATGTAGAAGATTACTGCGTACATGATATGTCTTCTAGTTACTAATGAGTTTTTATTGTCTTAAAGCTCACCAATACTGCTAGAGCATCTATACATCTAAGCGAGTTCTCTGTGAAAGTGTGATGTATCCCATTATATCTTTCAGTTTCTAACCAACTCATGGCCATCTCACAAAATTCTTAGTTGACTATGACAAATCTTATGGGGCAATGGGGATCTTAATAGCTGGAAAAATGGTTCAGAAGACCCTATCAAGGTAGTGATAATATTAATTCAATTCATGTTAAGATAATTTACATCAAAACTCTCTCCAATTGTAGCCACAAGCACATTCCTGTCAGGATCCCACAAAGTAATAACTCTTTCTGCAGCAACAGCAAGAACAGAACCATCAGCAGAAAACGCAGCGGCTGTCATCGGCTTGTTTCTGTAGAAATTTAGTTAAAATTATATGCAAATAAAAACATGAATCGCTTCAATATCAGCCGTCAACTGAAAATCGCTAATCATGTGAATACTTACAACCATGCAACTCAATATTTACGCAATAGTTGATATCTAACTTGTGCGGTATAATAAAAGATATAAATGGAACCCCGCGAAGCAGCCTACAGTAATACATGAAAAGTAAACCAAAAAGGGTTCGTTTGTCATACCTCAACAAACGCTTTAATTTTTCCATCATTTGCAATGGAGACAAAGACTCACTATTTTTTGGCTTGATAATATGATGGATTAAAGCAAAATGGCTCACTAAACTGTCTGTGCTTCTTTGTTATGAAAGAGCAGTCAGTTCATGCAATTTTTGACGCGATTTTCACTGTGGGTCAACCGGAAATGGTCTCTCTGTGCTTTAGTACAGGGGTAAGAGTAGTAAGACTGCGTGCATCCATCCCCCCTTACCCCACCGTAGGTGGGAGCCTTTGCGGCACTGGGGTAATGATGATGATGATGATGATTACAGTTTAATAGCTTTCTACCCACCACAAAACTGTTAAACTAGTGACGTTTCTCTTAGCAGTCATCTAAAATCCTACAAAAAAGGGTGACTATTTTTTATGGCAAAAAAAGCGACTGAGTAACAATTGTACTTGTATGAACCAACAGCATGGCATGTCCATCCACCATTATTCATCTGATCTCCAAGTTGAACACCACTATTGCAAGCCCAGATCTGCCAAACAAAGATATTGAAAATAGTAACCACTATAAATATTATGAACACAGTTACTTTTGAAGTAGACACTATATGAGCAACAGAAGGATGCACACTTTGAAGTCAGCACCATATGATGAGCTTACGGCCATGCTATGCGTAGGACGAAAAGTAATTGCAGAAACTCCAGCATCCCTATAGAAAACATAGCAAGAAGTCTTAAGTGCCATTCTCAAGGAATTAAGATTCTAAAAGAATCTTAAGTGCCATTATATTTAAAAGAAAAGTAAAACCTGTGTGGTTCATATATAACAGTGGACAAGCTGAAGCCTTTGCTTTCAGAGCCACTTGTCCAGAACTTTAGACTTATGAGGCCTCCAATTCCTTCTTCAGGTAGCCTAGTCTCTACAGTACTCATGGTACAGCCATCTGGAGAGAGAGCCACCATATTCACTGTGATCTGTAAAGAAGTTAGCAAACTTCATGAGACGATTCCCAGGTCTGGTCAAAATAACTTTTTTACCATATGCTTCAAAAACATAACTAATTACACCTCAAGTTTCATCAAATTATTAACAAGGTAAAAGAATTTTATCAATTCAGGACCTGAAAGATGAAAATTGTCGATACAAGGGCCGAATGATCGAAAAGCATCAAAGACCAAAAGTATTATAGATTTGATTCATTTCATTTTTTATTTATTTTATTGCAAAGTTTTGATGTTTTTTCTTTACAAAAGTTTATTAGATTAATACAACAACGTTCAAGTCTTATTCCCAAAAGATTTTGGGGTCGGCTAACATGAATCAATCCATGATATAAGAACCAAAACGAAAAGAAAGATAGAAAAATAAAAAGATAAGTTAAGATTAAAAAAAAGATAAGATAAAGATAACGATAAATATAAAGATAAAAGAACATAAGAAAGATTAAAGACAAAAATAACGTAAGAGCATAAGAAAGATAAAGAACATAAAAAAAGTCTATTAGATTAATAAAGTTAAATATTTTTTAAAAAAATTAAAAATAAAAAAGTCTTTGATGGATAGTTTTCAACCATTAGGGCCCTGTATCGACAATTTTCATTTTTCAAGTCCTCAATTGATAGCTAACTTATCTTTCATGTCTTGACTTGATAAAATTCCTAATTATAACTATGCCTCCTAATTAGTTGAATAAAAACACAAGGGGGGAAGTTATTTTACCCAGCCTGAGAGGTAAAAGTAATTAACAAATAAATTCAAGACAGTACATGATTAACATTCTACATCAAAACATATACACACAAAAAACAATGACTGGAACATAACACATCATCAGTGACGAATGCAAAGTAACTGGAAGATATGTACCCTGATTTCATCACCTGGTTGATGATTTCTTTCACAGACTTGAACCTATAAAATGTAAATCGCCAGAAAAACAACTGTTAGGAGCTGGTGAAATACAGGTATATTTATTATATCAAACGTCAACCTGGTCCTATCCACATCATCTCCCATCCCAGCAAGAATGCAAACATGTTGTGACACAACGATTCACTCCACTGTTACATACTTACATGATTATTCTTTAGCAGAATAAATACCATTACAGCATACTAAGTCTTCAGTAGGACTAACATGATATCCCCCATGTAAAAATTGTTCACAATATTAACTTATTTATGATCCCTCAATAATATTTTAATTCGACTCAGTCCTCAAAGAGCCCGTATGGAGACCTCTTTTTTCGGCTTATCAGGCTTATCAGCCAGCTTTTCACCAAACACGTAACTTTTACTTTCGTGTGCTGAATTGTGTAATAAGCAGAAAAAGTAAGGTTGGAGTTACTTTTCTGGCTGTATTGGCTGAAGTTACTGCAGAGGACCATTTTAGCTATTTTTACATGTAATTTTTTCTTTAATTTATTAATAAAATATATTTTTAAAATATTTTTTTCTTGAATCAGCAGAATCAGACAGAACTTCATAAATTTCAGCAGAATCAGCCAAAACAGCCGATTTTCGTGCTACCAAACGGGCTCAAAATGTCACTTTAGTTGCGATTAACCTAGGTCTTGTAACGTTATTACAAAAGTCTCCCTTCATGTCATAGAATCCTAAAATAAAACATGATCTTCTTCAAACTTTAACTTTTACAACTTTAGGGTTATAATTGTTGTTTTAACAATAGGCCGACTAAATAGAGTGAAGGAGCTAGAAGATTGACTAATGAGATTGGTTCATACTCCCTCCGTCTTTATTTACTTGCAATTATAGGGTTTTCACAGAGTTTAGTAGGGTAGTAAATAGTATAGAAAAAAATGTAAAAATTAGTCCAGTAGAAAAAGTATGAAAGAGAAGCTGAAAATGCAAGGGTATTGATATATTGTAAATGAAAACTTACCAAAATAGGAAATTGTTTCAAGTAAAAAAAATCAAAAATGAAATATGTTTCAAGTAAATAAATAGGGAGTCTTTAACAGTGAAATGAAACTCTGTTACTCTTTACAGAGATACCTCTTTTTGTATAAGAGTTATCTCGCAGCAATTTCAACAGCTTTTAGCTGCCACCATCTTCATTGGAAACACAGGCAGATCACCCCTGGTAAACTTAAGCTGCCTCAGTTTTCTTTACTCTCTTATCTTTAAATAGGGGACTCTTCTTTGAGGCAATACCTCATAATGTCTTCAGTCAGTCTCCCTTCTTTTTGTACAGACATGCATGTACTCTTGGAGTCTTGAGCACGGGGATCAAACCCTAATTCTTCAGTTTCCTCAGGTACCCAACAAGTCAAACACTTCAGTGTTTTCCACACTTGAAAAGGATCAAGACTGGATGATTTTGTGCGTAAAGTAAAACTTTCAAGTTTCAACGAATATTTTATGGCACTAGTAGGAATAATATTTGGTTCCCTTGTTCTAGCAATTCGTTGAAATAACTTTGCTGAGTGAACGAAGCTCTGTACTCTCTTTCGCATAAGGCTTCAGAAAGAAATATAGGATGGAGAGGAGATTGATACTTAAAAAGAACAAACAAAAGGGTGGAGGGAATCTGGAATACCAGATCTGGAAATGCAATAGTCTTCAAACGCGTTTTCCACTTTGAGTAATAGATTTTCTGTCCAGAATTAATGGAAACCTAATACTGAATCATCATCTCCACTAAATGCATCATCAAAATGTCAATTAGCGATAAGCTGGATAACTTTATTATTGTGGGGAGTCTACCCTGGGAAAGAGGAGCAAAACTTTCTCAAGCCACTTCAAGGCTATATGCACCTAAGAATTAATCTGTCTTCCACAGAAGCAGTAAAGGTAAAAATCACTTGTTTTATTCGTAGGTTTGACCAGAAGCTTGGGTCATAAAATGCCAAATTGAGCCTTGAACTTTTTTATTTGGCTTATAGAATGATAACTTTAGGCCTAAAATAGGGTCAGAAGAGGCTCCTATTTGACTATAAGATAACCACCACCAGCATGGTATCTGGACTGAGTTTGCAATTAGCATATAATTCTGGGATTAAATATCATATTTTACCTTTCAAAATATATTTCCAATTAGACATAATTAGTTCATGTGTGCTCTATAAATTTATTACTGTTTTAACTTTTTAGTTTACTGTACCGTGCAAGCATGTTGAAAAACAATCAAACTTAACACTAATGAAATAGAAATAAAGAATCAAATGAAAAAAAATCTTTTTATTTTAGACATTGCCTACCAGTGAAATTTCACGGTCATCCAACAGGCTAAAGAATTGGATGCAGCCATTTTCTGTACGAATTGCAACTGTCCCAGCAGTAGAATCAAAGACAGAGTCATGGCACGGACCATTATATATCTCCAACACTGAACTTGGAAGCTGAAAATTTTGTTCAACAGGATAGAGGTAATAAATAGATTGCATTTAAGCATATATAATTTACTCCCTTCATCCCAAATTTTCTTCCCGGTTTAACATGGCACACTTATAAATAAAGTGAAATTGTATGATTGTGGTTAATGTAAAAAGAAGATAAACCACACATATCATTCCATAAAAGGAAATGAGAAGAATTTTTTTTACATAGAGAAAAGAGATGTAGGAACACAGTATTGGGAAAGAGGGAGTATAATTCAATTGAGATTTTATTTTCTTAAAAGCACACGTTTTCAGTGCAAAAATCAGGTCAAATTCAAGCCTTTTACATTTCTTCTCATGTTTCTTTTATTATTGAGAGAGAATAGCATGATACAAACCTTGATCCCTGATATGGACCTCAGTATTTCCATAGACGGTGTTTTAAGCAGATGAAGTGCGTTATCTGCACAAGAAACCTGAACAAAAAACTAAGTACTAGATAATTTAGTAATAACTATAAACTATGTACAGATATTTTCTTACTGAAGATACTGAAGGATCAGGCGAGCTTGTAAAATATGAAAGTGGACTTCCTATTCGTGCGAACTTTTTCTTTCCTGTACCTAGCTGCCAAACAACAATAGCACCTTCTTTCCCACCTGATCAATTAGAAATTCCATTGCATTAAGCAGCAAAACATATTACCAGTCGCAGAGAAACTACTGGCTAAAATCAACTTAGGTATAGGCCATAACATGATACATGCAGATTTGATATATTTCTCTTCATATTTTTCATAAACAATACCCAAAGTTTATTGTTTATACCTGAGTAGAGATAGGCACCGTCCGATGATAAAAACAAGACCTTCACCTCTGCAGAATGCCAATGCCATGTGGTGCACGAATCAGCATCGTCATCCCCTCTTACTCCAGGTCTCTCTTCAACCATCATTGCATCTCCATTTTCCAGTTTTTCAGTAACAGAAAACATTCTTTCACCAAAATGCCTCCATATTAAAATTCTTCCTGTAGCATCTCCTGCAGCTACAATTCTCTCAGTTGGATGAAAAGCTAGAACTTTTAATTCTTTGGTATGATGCAATCTGATTGTTTTGTGTACGGCATGATCAGACTCTTTTGTTGGGACTTTCCAAATGCGGATTTTGCGCTTTTCACAGAAGCCAAAATACTTTCCACTGGGGCTGACAGTGATTAACTGTGGTCTTTCACTCTGAAAACCCCAAGAAATACATAAAGTGAAATTTTAACATAACATAAAGACACGCAGCATTAGGACTCAGAGATTGTGATATAGTACAATTCCAGATTACAATGCAAAAGTATGGTATTTCCATGCACACCTTTGCCAATACCACACCGCCACTCAGACGGAACTTTGTTAAGTTACACTTTTGTATCTGCCAACTAGGAGCTTGCCCATCCTTTTTATTCATGTCCTGACAAGAAATATAAGCAAAAAGATCCATAGATCTTTCAGTGCTCTCTGGAGTTTGACATGCTAGTCCTGGAATCACCTGAGAATATCAATAAAGAAAAAGATACTTATAACAGAAATCAGGGTGGAAGCGTGACTCACAACGTAAATGAAAATCTAGACGTTTAATTAATTGCACAGAAGAATTGTTTTACTTCATTTAATCTCACCAAAAACCCAAAGAATCGCATATTATAAGACTCAATTTTTTATTTACTTGGCAACATCAATAGTCTCAGTTAAGAAGTAAACATTGTTCATATATCACAATACCATGGAATGTATTGGGGCATTAATATTAACAGTCTTCATCAATTCAGGCGCTGAAAAGTCCCAATATCTAATTGTCCCATCAAGTGATGCCGTCCAGCAATAGCACAGTATTTTACTCGCTGGTGTTGTTGCTGGCACAACAATCACCGATGTCACCAAAGCTGTATGACCTTCCAGCTCACCAATCTGCAGAGCAACATGGATGAATAAGACTTCTCTGTAACTCACGGTAAATTTATTAAGGACAAAGTTAAGAGGGACCTGTAAACCAGTGAATGTGCTGAATATAGACACGGTGTTGGCAGTGCATACAAGGAGCTTCTTCCCATCATTTGAGAACGCTGGTGATGAAGAGACTAGATTCCTCCCTCCTCTAATCATACTTAACTGTTTCTTGTCTTTCGAAATATTCTTATGGACAGCTGAAAAAAATATGCAAATCTTGTTAGAGTTAGTTATTATGTGTTTCATACTCCCTCCATCCTTAGAAGCTTTGTCCATTAAAGAAGTTCCTAGGTTGACTTTCACCGGTTTAAGAAATTCCAATCTTTTTTCTTTGACATCCCCAATGCTTTTTTTATTGAAGGAAGTTTTAATACAGACTATATAGTAAATTGATGAGAACTCCTTTACCGAATAAGGAAAGAGTACTTTATTTTGGGGAACCACAATATAGGGATTAGAAACTTTTAGAGGGATGAAGGGAGTATAAATTACAGAGCAAACATGGCAGCCGGGTATTGTAACAATTGGCTTGCATTGTCTATCTAACAATTCAGCCAGTCATCACTCATTCGTATTCAGCCAGTAATCACTCATTCAGTTGTTCAATCTTATGATAAATTAGAAAATATTTAAAAGCTTCTCACAATCATATTAAAAATCAAGGATTTAAAATTAATGAATAACTTTAAACCAGACATATACAACCATAGAGATGAAATCTATATAATATAGTAAAACACAAAAGTCCCAAGGAGGGAGGACAAGGGGTGTTGGGCGGGAAAAAAACGTACATAGAAAATAAGAAAGTTGCACCGTTGCATGGCAGCAGTTTTCACGCCAAACAATTAATCACTTAATTAAGGATTATTGTATTTCAATTGTTCTAGAACTCTTTAATACTATGGATGCACCTACATATAAAATACCGAGTGACATAAAGGAAGAAAGAGAAAATGTTCGGTTGCAATGATGTCTTTCCATTTATCTAGGTCTTGGATGAATAAAAAGACTGCTAGATTTAAATATTGTGTCTTGAGCTTCTCGAAGCATTTAATTGCATTAGCCTTTTGGATTCACCGAGATGTGTACATCTTTTTCCATAGCATTAGTAATTAATTTTTGTATTCTTTGTTATACGGAGTATATAATATGGTATTGTTCTCCCCTAGGTTGTGCTTCTCGAAGTACATGCAGACAGAGTGTAAACAATTTAAACTAAATAATTGTCTTCTCAAGGTTCAAGAATTAATGCAATTACATATGGAGTGAGGCTTGGAGGCCATTTTGAAGTATTCTTCTAGACTCCTAACATGTTCTCAATGTGGAATTCTTCAATTAGAAACTCTTCCAATGTAGCTTTCGATGAATAAATACTGTGGATGCATTTCAATTAAAGGCTACATAATAAACCTTGACTTTTTGAATTTCATAAGAAGCATTATCTAAAAGCTAAAGATGACCAATATAACTCTATAAGCCTCACATATGTCGTTGGTTTTAAAGATGTTCCTGATGAGTGATGAATAATCATCTCTACATTCATTTAAGCTTTACATAATGAATGATTTCTTTAATATTTTCTTTTATACATTCTGTTCAAAATTTAAACAGATTTAAGCCAATTGAGAGTATATTGAGGTTAGTTTCTTAATGAATCTTAAAAATGTGCTTTGGTCAATTGGACATTTAAAAAAAATTACTTCAAAAAATTGTAATTAAAAAAAAACTAATCTTAAATTAATAACTTGGTTTTCTTATATAAAAATTGTAAAACTTATATTACGGATTAAATTTGTAATAAGCCAAAATACGTAGTAGAGAAACTAGGAGAATTTTATACTTTTTTCAGTATCATTTTGTGATCAAATTTGACTACTTCCATATATTTGCCTTCAACCCTACTGCTGGTACTTAAGTTTCATATTACTGGGTACATAAATTGAAGGGTACACAAAGCTTAGATTATGAAAACAAATTCCACATAAATTGGGTTCCTTAACAAAATACGAATCAAAGAATTATAGAAATATGCTCCATTGAATACGCTTTTCATGTTTAATTTTGATCACCAGAAAAACGACATCCAGTTGTTGGGTACAACAATTAAATGATAATGATATAAAGTTATAACGAGTCCAATTATTTTCTAACCAAAATAAAAACCTCTCAAAAAACAAATATACAAAAAACCCACTTTAAGGCTAACCTATTTTTCAAATGATTTTTGACCGGCAGAGTGGCAAGTTTTCTGAAAATAAAAACATTCGTAAATTTCTGCCATTTTGAGATCTTAGGTAAAGATATGTTATCTCATATTTTTTCTGAATGGTTCTGTCGTTCTGGTGACGCGCGTGGGAAAATCAAAATGAGTTTCTCGGTTTTCTTAGGTTTAGACATACAAAGATATTACTAATTTAAGTATTTAACTAAATATTTATAAAAAAAACAATGAACTAAGTTATTATTGAGCTAATCAATAAAAGAGGACTGAAGAAATACCGGGACTACGAATGGTTGGATGTGAAAATTGAGGGAAGCGCCGATTGACTGAGCCGCTGAAGGCTGAGTGGCGGAGAGCAGGCGACTGAGCGACGGGAGTGATGTGAGTAGTTGACGACTGAAGAGGCGTGCTGCGGTTCTGCTGATGTGCTGCTTGTTGGCGTCTGAGGGAGGATGAAACCGCTGAGAGAATCGGCGACTTGGCGGAGCGTTCAACCGTTTGTGGATGATAGATGACGATGGATCCCG
Source organism: Cuscuta europaea (assembly GCA_945859875.1). Taxonomy (NCBI): domain Eukaryota; kingdom Viridiplantae; phylum Streptophyta; class Magnoliopsida; order Solanales; family Convolvulaceae; genus Cuscuta; species Cuscuta europaea. The sequence goes on along the minus strand of CAMAPE010000038.1, from coordinate 2,200,480 downwards.
ACTCCAGAGATGTTTGCTCGGCTTCCTCAAGCCTTTAATTAATATTGGACCTTTGGTTTGTTGGACGAGAATATTGGGCCTAGGTCGGGGAACTTTTAGTTTCTTACTAAAAAATAGTGGAATCGTTATTTAAATTTTAACAAATGAAATCGGTTCGGTTCCTATATAAAAAATCAAGAACCGATATGGAATCGAATCAATACTAAATGGTTAGGTTCTTGCTTATATAGGTTCCTAGAATAATTTTTTTCGTGTAAGAATTTACACATAGTTTGGCTTCTACCACATGAAAACGTTAAAAAGTCAACAAGTCATAAACATTTATTTAGAGTTCTAATCTCTCCAAACATCAAAGCTCAAACTTAAGTGAACACTTAATAGAATAAAAAGAAGATTTTAATTTTCATTTAATACATAAAATATAAAAATCGTTGGTTATGTCGTTAAAATGAAGGTTGCTCATCATTATAGTGACAAGGATATGAGTACACTTTTTGTCTCTCAAAACTTAGAAATACATTTCGTTTGCATGTACAAATATAAAAGCATCACTACATTCTACTCCTATTGATGGAACAAAACCTGACTTGTAAAAATGAGCTTAATGTATACAACCCCATGTGCAAATATTTATTATTTTTGTTTGCATAGATTAGATTAAATTAGAACTATTGGCTAAATATCATTCATTTATTATTATTGTTGTTGTTGTGTTTATTTTTGTTATATTAGTATTACTACGAATAATGCTGCTATTTTTTTTTAATATCGGTTCCTTAACGGTTCCGTGCATATATTTTTTATAGGAACCGGGAACCGAACCGTTAACAACAACTAGGAACCGAACCGTTAACAACTAATACCTCATTTGTAGGAACCGAACCGGGTTATAACGGTTCGGTTCCAACCATTTTAACGGTTCCCGATTCCAAAATCTCACCCCTAATTGGGCCTAATATTTTTTTAATCATTTTTGGGGCTGCATCCCCATATCTACTGTTTCTAAAGACTGCCGGTGGAACTGAGTTCTAGAATCTATTTCTACTTCGCAGTTTGGGGGGAGATCATGAACTGATGAAGAGTCATATCTGTAAAAAAATCAAGATTACGAAATGAGGAAAGAGTCAATTAAGTATACAAATTCGGGATTTTAGTGTTAATTGAGTACATTTGTTGGATTAACATGTTAATACAGTTTAGTTGGCTAACGAATGTCGAGTAAGAAGGGGTAATGGACCGAGGTTATGGTGCCGACCTTCACGAAGTCGACAAAAAAGGAAAATCGACCTTCGGAAGTCAACCTGCGGGGGGGCGTCGGCCAGCAGGGATGCATCGAACAAGGAGAAGTCGACCTGCAGGGGACTAACTTCGACCGAGGGGAAGTCGATCAAGCGACCGGGGGCTAGCGTCGACCTATTAGCATTCTGTTAGCCAACTCAGTCGTATTAATGTGTTAATCTAACGGGTGTACTCAATTAACATTAAAAACTCGAACTTATGTACTTAAAAAGATCAAATGCATTATAGTGTACTCTTTACTCTACCTCATTACGAAATATAAGTCGATTAGTGAAACACGGGAAGGAAGGGCTATATTAATCGGAAATGTTTAGTTGATCGGTGCACGTTTAGAGATAGATGTTGGTTTATTTATGTGATGCAAGAATGTGGAATATGTGTGTTTGGTAAAGAAAGAGGTATTGCGTGGATGAAAAATAAGAATAATCGCGGAGAAAGAAAATGATATATTTGAGTGTTCCTTTTTCTTATTCGAGTTAAAATTGTGTAACACGAATAGTGTATTTCAGATTTTCGACTTGAGTTGAACTAAAATAAGATTTCAAACTATTGGTGTACAATCAATGTTTTATATTGTATGAATGAAACTATAATCTTTATTTTAAATCTTTTTTTAATTTAAAGTGTGGAGTAAAGTTTCATATACTTCTAACTATATTAAAATAAATCAACGAGTTTGAAATAATATGCATTTTTTATGAATGACGTGAGAGCTGTAACAAAGGAAATTATAGTTCTAGCACAAAAGATATACTCCGTATAAAATAGTATCATTAGATTGCCCAATAGTCTAAAAACCCAAACAAACAACATAACCCAACCGTCTTTGTTTTACTAGAGTAGACTGATCACTTTGAAATCCTATAATACCTAAATCAAATCAAATCAAACGAGATCATATTAGATTGGGTCTGACAAGAATTAGACAATACTAAAAACGTGTAGAAAAATATCTATCACACCACATAAAAAGTAAAGAAATTGACGTAGATTTTTTTGTAGGGATTCACCAAAATCCATAGAGGATGTGATAGGGATATGTTAAATCCGAGTTAAAAACAATTTGTCACAAGCAGTTTGGCATGAAATCACCGGTCAATTCGTGTCAATCCCGTAATTTTTGTGTGGTGATCATATAAGACCATATCATTTCAAACCAATTAAAAACATCTATAATAAAATTTTAATAAGAAGTCCATATTTTAATCACATATGCTATAACTTTTCTCAACTAAATAAGAAAGAAATTATTTTTTATGAATGACCAATATAACTTATAATCTCAAATCCAACAAGGTAAATAATTTTGATTTTTGGAACACTAAATATTCAATATCCGAAGGACGTCTTAATTTATGCTTTGTATTTTACTAAAGTCTAAAAAATGATGCACAAGAAAAAATAATAGTAATGAAAAACAGTAGAAGAAAATGTTACGGTTTAATCTGAGGATATTTTTAGCTTATAAATTGAGGTTTACGAAAAGGAGATGAAATTGAAATCGGAATCAAGACGTTTCTCAAATGATATGGTATTATGTGGTCTAATTTCTAGGTAACTTCATCTCTATGAATATATTTTTCAGTGATAGGGTAATGCATTTTTTTATTACATTTATTCAAATTTCAAACCATCTTTTCAAGCTACTCAGGTTTTTAAATGGTTTGCATGGTTCACAAAAGAAAGCCAGAAGTAGAGAATATTTGGATTTTTAAAATCCTCACTTTGATTCATACTTACATCCGGTAATTGTAATTTATACTTTCCCCGTTCTTTTCTAAATGCAACATTGGATTTTTTTCACTATTCACATGTTTTACTTTGACTCTACTTTATTATTTAATTTATTACATATTAAATTTAAAAAATATATTTTGAAATTGCTCTCATTTTAATGTTTCAAAATATATATTTTTTATTTTTTTACTAATAAGGTATAAAAGATATTAATCGTTAAACTTGTGTGTTGGCAAACATGAAAAGTGGACCGTTGCATTTAAAAAAGAACGAAGTACTACATATTTATCAAAATATTGATATACACTTACATTAGGTTGTTTATTTTTTTCATGTTAAGTAATTAATTTTGCATGCTATAATTTAAAATATCATTTTTTTTTAACGATGGTATTTATTAAAACCTAGAGTTCCATCCTAAAAGATCAACTTGATAGGAGGAGTAATTCATGTCTTAATATAGCACTTTGTTGATTCAAACTTTTCCGGTGTGGGATTCTAACACCCTCCTCACGACGAGACACTTCGTTTGGATCGTTTCGTCAGTCATTTTTTCGTCAGTTCGTTATTGTCATTTTTTTAATTGTGTCGTCATTTTTTCATAATGCGGCCCACACCATGGTTATGGATTGGTTTGGCTCTGATACCATATTAATACTTGGGATTCCATCCTAAAAGGTCAACCTGATAGCAGAAGTAGCTCAAAGCCTTATATAGTGGTTTATTGTTTTATAGCTTTTCGGTGTGAGACAAATACTCTAACACGTCCCCTCAACCCAAACCGGTCTGGATAATATCGGGGCGTATAAATGGGCCAAACAGACCCTTAACAAACTACTCGTAATCATGGGTGCTAAACAAGCTATCAAATCACAACCGGAATTGGCTCTGATACCATGTTAAGACCTGAGGTTCCATCCAAAAAGGTCAACTTGATAGGAGGAGTAACTCATGTCTTAATATAGCACTTTGTTGATTCAAACTTTTCCGGTGTGGGATTCTAACAGTATTATTTATTATTTTCTCTTTATTATTTTAAAATATCATTTTTTTAATATATTCATGTGCATCGCATGAGTAAAATTCCCGTGCATCGCACGGGTAATATACTAGTTTTACTTAAAAAAGCGTTTCCCGTCTTTTGGGTGAAAAATGCTTTTTACTTTTTTTATTATACAAAAAACACTTATTTTACCAAACACTACCAACTTTTACTTTTCAAAATCATTTTTAATTTTACAAGTTTTTATGCTTAACTTGCAAATTCTTGGAGGGTATGAGATCAACGTCGCCTCAAACTCTCACTGTGATTTTCACAAAAAAGTAGAAATTGTGTTTCTGGATGATGGGATTCAAAGAATGATAAAGGATGCTTGCAACAAACTAATTTTAGGTTTTCAGTAATTTACAACATACTAAAATAAATATTATCAATTCAACACCTAAAATCAATTCAATAATTATCATCAATTCAACAACTCAAATAAATAAACAAATAACAACAATTCAACAAACTAATTTCAGTTTTTTAGTAATTTGCGAAATGCAATTTAAGAAACTCGGAAATCATACACAAATAGATTCGTGTGCTAACTGCTAGTGACTATTGTGCTTAGTTGCTTGTTGAAAAAATTGGGAGTATTTCAAATGAATAAAATATATAAAATTATTATCTCTATTATCTAATAATTAATCAATTTTATATTTTCATATATTCCATACAAAGTTAATAAATGGTTGATTATTGAGCTCTCAAAGTAATAACGTTACAATAGTTTTGGACTTAAAATTAGTATTATTAAATAATATAAGTACTCCTAACGGTTGTAATAGTTAGTGAGACTTGAAGGAGTTTTCAACATTAACTTATCCTATTTATTTTTTGAACGTTAACACTCTAACGTACGAGCATGCAACAACGTTCATGCTAGTGTTTGTATATATATATATATAAGTTTGCATGGAGCTAAAAAGATGATGAGAAATATACAAGCTAAAAAATCCCTCACACAACATTTCTCTGCTGGATTAATTTCTTTTTTACTCTCGTTGTTCTGTTACCGGCTTACGTCGAAGAGCTCGTTTAATCTTGGGGAAAGGTTTTCGCTAGTCGGAAATACTTTTTGAGGACAGCGTTCACGCGACTCGAGCTATATATTTTCTAACTCTTTTTGCAGGTTTATCCGACCAATACCTCCATCAATCTCAAGAAAGTACTTGGCGTCGGATACTCCTGCACACATGATCTCACAACGTGTCACCGTCGCACTCATCACGACTATGTTATTTTTGCACGTGTGGTACGATTTAGACTGGTATTTGGATATATCTCTACGCATAATGCTTACTATCTTTATTTTCCTACTTACAATAAGTCATACTTTAACACCAATTTTTAAGAAAAATGTTATTCTTTTATTTAGTGGTAAAATGACAACTATGGAAAACAACAACCCACTCAAATCAAGTTTAAACTTGGTTTGTAGTGATGATAATATTATTGCGGTTGTTTCTCAAAGTTGTGAAACTAATAATGTGAATGAGTGGGTGGTAGACTCTGGGGCTACCAAGCATATTTGTAAAAACAAAAATGCTTTTACCTCTTATACTATTATAGGAGATGGTGAAGAGCTCGTGTACCTAGCGGACTCTAAAACCGTTAAGGTGCATGGAAAAGGGAAAGTTCTTCTGAAGCTCACATCAGGGAAAACTTTTGCACTAAATGATGTGCTGCATGTGCCCGAGATTCGGACTAATTTGGTTTCCGTTTCTCTCTTGGGAAAAGTTGGGGTTACAGTTTTTTTTTTGTTGTGACAATTTTGTTATGACAAAAATGACGTTCTTGTAGGAAATGACTATTGTAAGAATGGACTTTTTGTGCTTAGTATTTCTGAAATATTGCATGATAATGCTTCAGTTTATTTAATTGATTTTTACAATGTGTGGCATGCTAGACTAGGACATGCAAGTAATTCTTATATTAAAATGCTAAATGATTGTGGTTTGATTTCTAGCAAAAATAAAATGACACTAGAAAAATGTGATGTTTGTGTTCAATCTAAACTAACCAAAAAACCTTGTCCCTCCACATATAGGGAATCCGAATTGCTTAGTTTAATTCACACGGATTTAGGTGATTTAAAAACTACCATCACTAGAGGTGGCAAAAAATATTATGTCACCTTTATAGATGATTTTTCTAGATATACTAAAGTTTAGCTGCTTAAAAATAAAGATGAGGCTTTTGATACATTTTTAGTGTATAAATCCGAGGTAGAAAATCAATTAAATAAAAAGATTAAGAGAGTTAGATCGGATAGAGGGGGTGAATATATTTTATTTAATGAATTTTGTGAAAAAGAGGGGATAATTAATGAGGTCACTCCGCCATATTCACCCGAATCTAATGGAATAGCTGAAAGAAAAAATAGGACACTAAAAGAGATGATGAATGCTCTTTTAATTAGTTCCGGTGCACCTGATAATCTTTGGGGGGAGGCTATTCTTTCTTCTTGTCATTTACAAAATAGGATTCCTCGTAAGCACAATAAAAAAAACCTTATGAATTGTGGAAAGGTTTTGCACCTAATTTGAAATATTTGAAAGTGTGGGGGTGCTTAGCTAAGGTCTTATTGTCTGATCCTAAGAAGAGGAAAATTGATTCTAAGACTTCTGATTGCATGTTTATTGGTTATGCTCAATCTAGTGCTGCCTATAGATTTCTTGTTTTGCAAAGTGATGTGCTTGAATGTGATACAATTGCTGAAACAAAAAATGTCGATTTTTTTGAAAATGTGTTTCATTTGAAACGTGAACACAAGACCATTGCACCATATAGTGAGTATGATCCATTACAAGGAAATGAAACCTTTAATGATGATTCCTCTGGTGATTGTGATCCATTAAAAGAAAATGATACTTTTAATGATGAACCTTCTCTTTTGAAAAGAAGTAAGAGGCCAATGATAGAAAAATCTTTTAGAAATGATTTTTATACATATCTTGTTAATGATGAGCCTTTAACTTATTCACAAGCTATTTCTTCAAAAGAAGCTCCATTTTGGCTTGAGGCCATACAAAACGAAATTGAGTCAATCAAACAAAATAAAACTTGGGTTTTAACCGATTTACCAAAGGGTTGTAAACCAATCGGATGCAAATGGATTTTTAAAAGGAAATTAAATCCGGATGGTTCAATTGATAAATATAAAGCGAGGCTTGTGGCGAAAGATTTTTCTCAAAAACAAGATGTTGATTATTTTGATACATTTGCACCGGTAACGCGTATTTCTTCCATTCGAACTTTAATTGCCTTGGCTTCTATTCACAAACTTTTTGTCCATCAAATGGATGTTAAAACTGCGTTTTTAAATGGTGAGCTAGAGGAAGAAATTTATATGGTGCAACCGGAGGGTCATGTAATTATTGGTCAGGAACACAAAGTGTGTAAGTTGATCAAATCTTTATATGGTTTGAAACAAGCTCCAAAACAATGGAATGAAAAATTTGATGAAGTATTATTTGCTCATGGTTTTACCTCACTAGAAGTAGATAAGTGTGTATACACTAAATGTAAAAATGGTGCGTGCATTATTATTTGCTTATATGTGGATGATATGTTAATTTTTAGTAGCAACCTTGAGCTAATAAATGAGACAAAATCCTTTCTTGCTTCAAAATTTGTTATGAAAGACTTGGGGGAAGCAAAATTGATTTTGGGTATGAAAGTCATAAGGAAGGATGATGGTATTATACTGTCTCAAGAGCATTATGCTGAAAAACTTCTAAAGAGGTTTGGACATTTCGATGTCAGCCCCGTGAGCACCCCTTATGACTCTCATATACACTTGAAAAAACATAGAGGTGATCCCGAGGCTCAATACGATTATTCCCAAATTGTTGGAAGTCTATTACACTTGATGAATTATACGAGGCCCGACATAGCTTATGTTGTCGGAAGATTGAGTCGATATACTCATAATCCAAGTGGGGATCATTGGACCACGTTGAGGCGGTTACTCAGATATTTGAGAGGTACCATTAATTATGGTAAATTTTATAGTGGGTCACCCGCTGTACTAGAGGGATACAGTGATGCTAATTGGGTCTCTGACTCGGATGAGATAAAATCCAATACTGGATACATATTCACCCTTGGAGGTGGTGCCATTACATGGAAATCAACTATACAAACTATAATTTCTAGATCCACTATGGAGTCCGAGCTTATTGCTTTGGAAGTGGCTAGTAGTGAAGCGGAGTGGTTGAAAAATTTCTTAGCAGAAATTCTAGTTGGTACAAAACCAACACCATCTGTGTCTATTCATTGTGATTGCAGAAGTGCAATAGATACTGCTAAGAAAATGTGTTATAATGGGAAGAATAGACACATTCGTTTAAGACATAAAGTCATTAAACGATTATTGAAGAATGGAATTGTGTCCATTAATTTTGTGAGGTCACAAGGAAATTTAGCGGATCCTTTGACAAAAGCCCTAGGACGAAAATTGATAACCGAAACATCTAAGGAAATGGGGCTTGTGTCACTTTGTAACAAATGGGGATGGGAACCCAACCTGTGTGATTGGAGATCCCATGAAGCAAGTTCAAATGGGTAATAACAAGTCTTCCATTTAGTTTGTCTAGCCTAACTAAAATTGCCCATTTCCATGATGTGAGATATAGGCTAGAAACCGCATTCTTTGAGAGGTTGAGCTTAAAGCTCTTAATGATTATCATAGCCCTTAATTTTAGGGCGGTGTGCAAAAGTGGTACACACTTGATGATATCACCTCTATGAGTGTGAGGTGGGGCCGCCTCCATGAAGCATGACAAAACTTCTAGAGCACTCATGAAAACCAAGCACGCGCATGGCCTTACGGCGCACAACGGCGTAATAACGATAAATTGTGCGGAGTGAGACATGACCGTTAAGACTCTGATTTACCAATAGTAGCTTGTTGGTTTCAAGAAACTATACGTTTCACCAAAAGCTCGGTTTATTAAGACTTAATCATCTCGGTTGGGTTTCAAGTCTACGGACACCAAACTTAAAGTCTCATTCCTTTAATCCAGCAGAAAATTTTCTAAACTATTTTTAACATCTAAAATTATTCATTTGAAATATGTGGGGGATTGTTGAAAAAATTGGGAGTATTTCAAATGAATAAAATATATAAAATTATTATCTCTATTATCTAATAATTAATCAATTTTATATTTTCATATATTCCATACAAAGTTAATAAATGGTTGATTATTGAGCTCTCAAAGTAACAACGTTACAATAGTTTTGGACTTAAAATTAGTATTATTAAATAATATAAGTACTCCTAACGGTTGTAATAGTTAGTGAGACTTGAAGGAGTTTTCAACATTAACTTATCCTATTTATTTTTTGAACGTTAACACTCTAACGTACGAGCATGCAACAACGTTCATGCTAGTGTTTGTATATATATATATAAGTTTGCATGGAGCTAAAAAGATGGTGAGAAATATACAAGCTAAAAATTCCCTAGCACAACATTTCTCTGCTGGATTAATTTCTTATTTACTCTCGTTGTTCTGTTACCGGCTTACGTCGAAGAGCTCGTTTAATCTTGGGGAAAGGTTTTCGCTAGTCGAAAATACTTTCTTGAGGACAGCGTTCACGCGACTCGAGCTATATATTTTTTAACTCTTTTTGCAGGTTTATCCGACCAATACCTCCATCATTGCTTACCAGCGGACGACGGTAGTAGTGCGTAGACGCCGTAGTGCCAAGTTCGGAAATCAGAATAGCAGAGTAGTGCTGACAACGGACGATGGTCTACGGTCAGGGGACGTGCGGTCCTGGAGGCGGGGCGCGGTGGAGCGGCAGCGTCGTGGCGGGCTGGCGCTGGTGGCTTGCAGTTCGCGGGTTCGGTTGAGCGGCGCTTCTTCTTCCTCTTCCCGTCTTCCGTTACTTCTTTCTATTTCTTTAGATGTTTTGGACATAGGCTCTACTACTAGTTTTTTGGGTCTTCCAAGATTATGGGCCTATCTTGGGACGGCCCCATAGTATTTGTTAAAATATCATCTTTTTTTAACGATGATATTTGTTAAAATATGGGGTTCCACCCTAAAAGGTCAACCTGATAAGAGGAGTAACACATGTCTTAATATATCACTTTGTTGATTCAAACTTTTTCGGTGTGGGATTCTAACACCCCTCCTCACGACCAGACACTTCGTCTGGATCGTGCCGTCAATCATTTTTTCGTCGGTTCGTCATTTTTCATAAGGGGGCCCACACCATGGTTATGGATCGGTTTGGCTTTGATACCATGTTAAGACTTGGGATTCCATCCTAAAAGGTCAACCTGATAGGAGGAGTAGCTCAAAGCCTTATATAGTGATTTATTGTTTTATAGCTTTCCGGTGTGGGGCAAATACTCTAACACGCCCGTCAACCCGAACCGGTCTTGATAATATCGGGGTGTATAAATGGGCCAAACAGACCCTTAACAAGCTACCCGTAATCATGGGTGCTAAACAAGCTGTCAAACCACAACCGGAATTGGCTCTGATACCATGTTAAGACTCGGGGTTCCATCCTAAACGGTCAACCTGATAAGAGGAATAACTCATGTCTTAATATATAGCACTTTGTTGATTCAAACTTTTCCGGTGTGGGATTCTAACAGTATTATTTATTATTTTCTCTTTATTATTTTAAAATATCATATTTTTTAATATATTCATGTGCATCGCATGAGTAATATTCCTGTGCATCGCACGGGTAATATACTAGTTTTACTTAAAAAAGCGCTTCTCATCTTTTGGGTGAAAAATGCTTTTTACTTTTTTTATTATACAAAAAACACTTATTTTACCAAACACTACCAACTTTTACTTTTCAAAATCATTTTTAATTTTACAAGGTTTTATGCTTAACTAGCAAATTCTTGGAGTGTATGAGATCAACGTCGTCTCAAACTCTCGCTGTGTTTTTCACAAAAAAGTAGAAATTGCGTTTCTGGATGGTGGGATTCAAAGAATGATAAAGCATGCTTGCAACAAACTAATTTTAGGTTTTCAGTAATTTGCAACATACTAAAGTAAATATTATCAATTCAACACCTGAAATCAATTCAATAATTATTATCAATTCAACAACTGAAATAAATAAACAAATAACAACAATTCAACAAACTAATTTCTGTTTTTTAGTAATTTGCGAATTGCAATTTAAGAAACTCGGAAATCATACACAAATAGATTTGTGTGCTAACTGCTAGTGACTATTGTGCTTAGTTGCTTACCAGCGGACGACGGTAGTAGTGCGTAGACGCCGTAGTGCCGAGTTCAGAAGTCGGAATAGCAGAGTAGTGCTGACAACGGTCGATGGTCTACGGTCAAGGGACGTGCGGTCCTGGAGGCGGGGCACGGTGGAGCGGCAGGGTCGTGGCAGGCCGGCGCTGGTGGCTGGAAGTTCGCGGGTTTGGTCGAGCGGCGCTTCTTCTTCGTCTTCCCGTCTTCCATTACTTCTTTATGTTTCTTTAGATGTTTTGGACATAGGCTCTACTACTAGTTTTTTGGGCCTTCCAAGATTATGGGCCTGTCCTGGGGCGGCCTCGTCGTTCAAGTAAAGAGATAACTTTCGAATGAGATAATTTTTTTTGTAGGGCCTTTGTTCTCCATAGGGCTGCCCCTAGATATAGTATGAATATTTAATAATGTTGAAAAATGAAGTACGGACAATAAAGGGAAAACTATCAAATAGGCCCTCGTATAGTAACGAAAATGACGATGAGGCCCTCGTACTTCAAAAACACCCAGTAGAACTCTCGAACTCTTAAATCGATCAATTTAGCATTTTACCAGGTAAGCTTCAAGTTTCCGGTTGAAGGTCCACATGGCTGCCGATGTGGCGGCCCAGGTGGATTTCTTTTGCTTTTCCTTTTTTCCCTTCCATTTTCTTTTTCTTTTTCCTCTTTTTCTCCTTTCTTTTTCTCTTCTCTTTTCCTCTTTCTTTCTTCTCTCATGTGCAGCTCCCGTAGACTTCTTATCACCAGGACTATTGGCCACCGCCATATTGTGTTGCAAGCCACTGAACTCACTGCCCTGTGCCACCGCCCAACCGGCGTCCACCACACCTGCCCCACTGTCACTGCCAGTATTTGACCCGACCTGTGCACCGTCACCGGCGAAATCCCTTAGTTGACGTAGTCCACTGGCGAAATCCTAGGTTTTTGTGATGAAAATTTTGGGTTGGGAGGAAATGAAGAAATGGCGAATGAAGAAGATGAAGGAAGAAAATTATTTCGGTGGTTGAAAAGGGTAACTGGAAGGATTGATGGGGGATACGACATATAGAGTAATTAAGGTCGTTCAACATCACATGGGTGTTTTACTTTATTAAGTGATGGATAAAGGTGTAATTAAAGAGGCTAAACAATTTCCTAAAATGAAATGATAACCTTTCGATGGGACATCCAAATAAGGAAAGTATGATCCTTCTAGCGGGACAGAGGGAGTAATAAAGAAGAAATAATGTTGGAATAAAGACTTTCCACAAAACTCTTTTTGACGCGCGGAGGTGATTCTGGAAGAGGATGAGCAGCTGTAATATGTGTGAACACTAGATTCTTATTCTTACTTCGGTCTGAAGAGACGCAGAAACATGTGGACACAAAAACACTCTTTATGCCTCTTATACTCTATATTGTCTAAAAGAAGACGTACAAAAACTCATGACAAGGTGAAGAAGCTGGTCGGGACACGAAAGCAACTTCCCACGTCAGCATCAATGTAATGCTCCACGTCACCGTACACGTCACACACAAACGACCATGTCATATGCCACATTATCGTCCACGTAATGCTCCACGTTAAAATCCTTGTCATCATGTTGGCATTTGCCCACACATAGTATTAAATTTTGCCCATACAAGAATGTGTAGGTAAATAACAAATCATTACCCACACATAATGGCATGTGTGAGTAATAAATTTTACCCACAGTCGTATACCCACACATGCTTACACTTAGCATATGTGTAGGTAAATCAAACCTAAACGTATGTTTGTGTTTTTTTTTTTACTTTATACGTAAAGTAATTGAGAATTTAGACTGATTTTTTCATTGTTTACATTGAAATCAATGTTTCATTTCTCAGACTCTGATTAGATAATTTACATACATCTCGATTTTGCTCCAATTACATTTCTCAGCATCGTGAGTTACATTTCGTTAAATGTGACTCTGATCGACTTGCTACTGAGATTTTTTTACTATTCATGCATGTTTTAACCGTGGGAATACAATGCTCACCATTGACTTTTCACGATGGGATAGCTCCATAGGCAGCCACACAAATACTCTTCACATACCTTAATTAAAATTAATTGATGAAATATAAATAGAATGCCTATTACATCCCTTCGTTAAGCCTGCAATCCCACCACACTTGACAGTCGGGTCCAACTGCCACCATGAATTTTTCCTTCAATTCCATTTCAATATTGACAGTCTCTTCCTTGAATAATCCATCATGGGTGGGCTCCAAACCCTCTCCCCCACAAACCCCGAATTCTCCTTTGCTCTCCGCAAAATGTTGAATTCACTCGAAGACCTCCTCATTAACAACCTCTTTTAGAGGGAAGCAGCTAATGTATAAAAGGAAATAGAGAAGACGAGAAATTTGGGATTAAGGGAGCTCATAGAAACGGTCAACTCAAACACTACCATAGCCCCCAATCATGGAAGATATAATCAACGTTAACGAGTTGTTTTAACAATAAAAGCAATATCAGCAAGGGGAGATTTCTAAAGTTAAAGTTAGTAAAAATCGGACTGCATTTAGAATTCCCCTTCACAATATAACAACTGGTTTGATTATACCCTTGTTGATTCGATGTTGAACATTCATCGTCCTTTCAACCCATATTTGATTCAAAATAGGAGAGTGGATGGGAGAGGTTAGAGATAGAAAGAGACGGAAAACTTTTAATAAACATTTGTGTTTGATTTGAGGCAAAAGGAGAACATTTCAATAGAGTGAACTTTCTGATTTACCCCCATTTGATATATTGTTTTGCAAAATTAAATGAATCTAAATATTACTATCTAAGTTCATAAATCATAATATAATTATTTGTTTATTTTTTAAAATTATTAAATTTTAATTTTGAAACATTTTGCTTTCCGTTTTTTTTTCACTTTTCATCACTAAATTTGCACGGTACCATCAAGAAACGATTAAATGAATAAGGGTATGCCCAAATAATCAATTTTAGTATTGACAAAAAAGGTATTAAGGTAACTAAGGAACTATGGATTTTATTTAAGAGTATTGACGAAAAAAGGTATTTAGAGGTACTAAGAAACTATTGATTTTATTTGTCACTTGGTTTTGATCTATTGAGAGAACATTTTAATAGAATGAACTTTCTAATGTTGATAAAATATTATTTTAAATAATTTTGTAGATGGATTGAAAAAGTACTAAGAAACTATAAAAGCAAAAACACTTTCATCTAACCATGTGAGTAATATTTTTAGAAAGTTTAAGCGATTATGTGGAATCGCCAACGTTGAAATTAAAGCTCTAATGACCCATTTGCATGATCTGATAGGTGATAATTTTCCGTGACTATCTTGTTTGTTACTGCGCATTATTACCTGGAGCATCCCCATTGATGAGATGCTAGGTAATGGTTTCAGTGACATAATTGATTTTTTCTGGCAGCATGGTCGAGCGAGAGAGGGACTATTTGGCGAGATTATTTTAAACAACAAATATGAGATCAAAGAATGTATTTAGATTATTTTGAGTTTATTTATGAAATCAGAGTTGATTAGTTAATGCAAGACTCACAAAAGTTCAAAATTTTCCCCACCCAGATGATGGGTAAAGATAATGTAAAGCGTGTGATATTATTTTAAAAAATTACTTGACGATGTCTTGAATGTGAGATGCATGAAATCCGAGGAGGTTATTTTTAATATAAGTACGTGGCAATAATTTAAAAGTAACAAGCATAGAAAATATGATTGTGTGAATAGTATAAATTCGGATATTCTTATTTGTTATGTAGAGATGGATGTGATTGGTTAGTTAGGGGGTGTTTGGATCTGATTCATAAAACTGCTTCTGCTCCTTCAGGGAGCAGAAGCAGAAGCTGAAGTGTTTGGGTGAAAGTGCAGAAGTGATTCGGGTGCTCTAATTTACTCCTAGAATCAGTTTTTTTAGAAGCCGAGGGAGACCAGCTTCCGAAAACTGATTCTGCTTCTGCTTTAAAAAAGAAGCAGAAGTAGAATCAGTTCCAAAACCCCCCTTACAAAGAAAGTTGTGATGTAAAGTTTTTTAAAAAAATGAAAACTCATAGAGAGCAATTGCTATAAAGGGGGATTTGACTTTGAACCCCCTTTTACGAGATATTGAACTTTGCATTCTGGATGGAATATATTGGGGAAATTCTATTTACAAACCCTCAATTACTAAATACAGCCACATACTTTTTTAATTTCCATCACACCCTTATCATGTGACTAAACACAGTCTCGGCACTCCCACAGGGCGATTGCAGCAAAGCTTTACTGATAATGATGGCTGCTCTTGACTCTTCTGATATTGCCGCTTCTAACTATAGTAATATACACACACATGTATAGATATACTCGTATAAATTTACAGCGTGAGTATGAATTCGTTTGTAGTTGGATTCCTTCCATCAATTTCTACTCCCGAAGTTTTCCAATTGGCTAATCACTGTAGAGCGTCCTCTGTCTGGGCTTGGAGTAGGTGTAAACGAAAGACGTCCATATCCTTCCGTCCTGGAGTGCTCCCGATCAGCGGTGCCGGATGAGAGTGGAAAACTTCGATCACCGCTACTGTCCAGGTGGGAGGGGATGAACTCCCGGTGGCCGGTGGGGGGGAGTGTTTAATGTCGTATATGTCGCTCCAATTCATCCAGGTTGGAGCCGAGTTGCAGGCTGAGGCTCCTCTTATTGTCGCATTCGTTGTTCTTGCGTTTCTAACCCATTAATAATTTAATACATAGGATAGTTTAGATATTAGATTTATTTTTATTTATTAATAGTTAATTTAATGGCCGTGATTAGTAATTTAAGGGTTGTGAATAGAATTACCCATATATTGTTAGATACCCTAAAGCCGAGACAAGACGACCCAAGACAGTAACCCAAGTCACTTGCACAACGGCCCAAAACCATACACTTAGACCAATACCACACCATAAGCTCAGGTCTTTGCCGGTGATTCCATCTCACTTGGGGCGAGCCACTTTAGTGAGGATAAGCCTGATATTACCACTTCTAATATGTACTCCTTATCTACCCAAAAAAATATCGAAGGAATGGAATGCTTTTAATGATTTTATATTAAATTGGAGTCTATGCATTAATGATTTTAAACATATGGTGCACAATCAAATACCATCAACTTAAAATCCCCCTTATATAGAGGGTGTGTTTGGCATTTACAGATTATCAGTTAGTGAATAGCAAACGCTAGTACAAAATATGTATTCTATAACTAGGTTTTAATATGGGTTCAATTAGAACCATTATAATATGTAGGAACGAGGTCATATTTATAAATAAATAAAGTTTGAATAAGTTGATGGGGTATCTTTCATAAATAAAAAAATATTATTCATATGGGACATTAAATAACCGACATGAGTCACTATAACAGGGTCGTTTTTATGATTTACGAAAACTTTAATTTCAAAATGGGGTATATTTTATAATTTTAAAAAATACTTTTTAATATCAGTTGTGGTGTAACCCTTATAAAAATACTAAATATAACCCTCCCAAACAAATCAAGCGACCCCGCCCAAAAAAAAAAAACCTTCCCAGACAATCGAATGAAGGAGACGCCCGCTGCTCCCTCCAAGACGTAAGACACCGGCTGCTTCCTCCCGACGATGAAGGAGACAACGCGGCTGAAGGCGACGCGGCTGAAGATGACGCTGCTGCTGATGAGTTTTCTTCATTGCGATTTTGGACTGCGGCGTGAAGCGAAGGGGAGGGCACGAACAACACAACTGCGATTTTGTACTGCGGTTCTTCACTCGTTTTCTTCTTCCCATCAGCAAATCGACTACTCCACAACTCCACTCCAGGTAAGTCCTCCCCTCCAGGTTAATTAGCCTTAGAAATTTGTCACGGTTTTGGTTTTTAGAAAGGATAGGCTCAAATTTTTGGGATTACTAAAAGGGTCCAACATCGTATCGGAAAATAATCTTATCAGTACAGTTATCCAAGGACTTTTCTGGCCAATGTTTTCTTCAATATTGTGCTATGAAATAACAAGTTAACCCTTCGAAGGTGTGCTCTGAAATAATGGCAAACCAGCTAGCTCAGTTTTCCTGTACATATTACATTTAATGGCACAACAAAAAACTCTTATTTAAATAACTTAACCTGTATCATGATCTCTGATGGAGTATATGGCCCAGGGACCCCCGACCCACATACTTCCTCTACTATAATCAGGCCCAACAGGCCCAAACGGGCCAAGCCCAACAAAATGGAGCTGTGAGCAGCCCACAATACGCAAAGGGGTGCCTTCGGCCCTATGGCCGAAGGCTACCAGTGACGGAATCGAGTTCAGAAACATCACAGGAGAACAAGGCTTGAAAACCAAGCCTTCAGCACATGCAACCCTTGGCAGGTAGGAGCCCTCGGTTAGAAGAGCCTTCGGCCAGCACCCTTCAGCCGAAGGCATCCACCTCGACAGAATATCCCCTTCACATGCGCCTGGATCACCGTACCAAGTACAAACGTCACATCCAACCATCGCATTTAATGCGGCCACATGCGAGTGCCAGTGCCACCCCGGTCGAGGTGACCCCTCGACCACCAGAAAACTGACACGTGTCCTTATCTAGCATTTATTACTACTATAAATAGCACCCCTTTCCCCCATTGTAAACCACGCTTAATACATATCGAATATACACTCTCTCTCTTACTTATTTGCTCTGACTTCTCTCTAGTTATTCTCCGCAATAACCCCTCGGATAAGCTACCCCCGGGTACACTATCCATCATTTGGTGCTCTCGTTGAGAGTTTGAACAATCAAATAAGAAACCCTCCCCTTCAGCTAAAAACACCTATCAAAATGGGAAGAAACACCCGTGCCCAATCCAAGACTCATGAGGACAGGAACCTAGCCCTCGGCGACGTCGACGCCCTCGAAGCCTCTAACATGGCTCCCGAGGGCGGCACCCTCGCTGGGTTGGAACAGACGGCTGTCGACCTGCGCCTTCAGCTCCAACACAATGCCCCCGATGCCCGCCTTGGCATCTAGGCCAAAAAGAAGGACCGGAACGAAAACCAAATGAGCCCTCCGATTCTCACCATTGACGTACAATCAGCGTTCTCCGCCTTCATCCAAACTCTCACTCAAAACCCAGGTGCCTTCGGCACGCTGGTACCCCTTCAGCCGCAGGTCGGGGAGAACGCCATTCTCCTCCCTCCTCCGCTCCCCTTCGTGAACCCTATCCTTTGGTTAGGGAACAACGAGAGGGTTGTGGCCCAGGACACCGCCTCTCAGGAAGTCCAATCCCGGGACCGCCACGGCGCAAACAAAGAAAGGCCCCGGACCTCCGCCCTCGAGAGACTCGGAGGGGCGCTAGACCGCCGAGGGGTCCAAGACCGCCTCGGCGGAAAGGTGCTCCAAAGACCTCACGAAAGTGGTGGATCCGTCTCCAGGGCAGATGAGAAGCTTCCCCCTCGGGATAAAGGCAAAGCACCCCTCCATGTCGACGGCACCCGACATCAAATCAACCAGGCCCGCTCGGCCCATGGCCATTCGCAAGGGACGGAGGCCCTCCCGAAGGACACCAGGGACGAACTTATTGCGGCCCTCCAGCACCGGCTTGATGAAATGGAGGCCCGTCAAGCACATACCGCCGTTGCCGCCCCTCATGCAGATTTTAAATGTGAGGCCATGCTGGCCAAAATGGAGGAGATGCAAAGGAAATTTGCCGAAGGCTCCGGGGAACCCGTCATACAACTCCGAACTAGGACGCCATTTACCCCAAGGGTATTGGCGGCCCAAATCCCGGAAAAGTACCGAGGGTAACTCATCAAGCCCTATGAAGGAAAAATTGACCCCCAGGAGCACTACAACAGGTATCAAAACAACATGATGATGATGGGGGCATCAGATGAATACTTATGTCGTTGGTTCCTTTCCACCTTAGAGGGACCTGCATACGAATGGTTCAATCGATTGCCCGAGGGCAGCATTGACTCTTGGCAAGATCTTGCCCAACGCTTCCTCATCCATTTTGCCGGAAGGAAGCGCGCGAGAAAGCACTTCTCCCAGCTCCTCTCCGTCAAGCAACAGCCTGACGAAACACTTCGGTCCTTCATTGACCGGTGGATGAAGGAGACAGACGAGGTCGAGGGCGTCGACGAGCGTACCCTCCTCGTCCTCTTCCAGGGGGTTCTCCGCAGCAGCCCCTACGCACGGAGCCTCATCACCGACCCCCAAGATCATACCTCAGAGCACTCCAGCGGGGGAGCCTATACGCCGACGCCGACGACCTCCACTCCTTCAAGAAGAACGAGGGCCAGCCCTCGAAGAAGACAAACAACATGCCGGCCCCAAATGCGCCCTCGGCCGGTGGCCGAGACCATGGAAGCCACACCCAGCAGGGCCGTAATGAACGCCAATGGCGCCCTCGACTGGACATGCCGAGGACTCCCCTCACGCACCCGGTGAGCACTATCCTCAACTATGCGGAAGAGCAGGACCTTTTCCCCAAGGACCCTCGGTCGGCGTGGGAGATCTACGCCATCCGCCAAGGCGACACTTATTGCCGTTACCACAAAAGCACCTCCCACAATACAGACGATTGTGTCTCGTTAAAGAAGGCTATTGAACTCTTAATTCAACGGGGTGAGCTCCACTAATTCATCAAAAATGCCCCAAGGAAAAAACACCGGGGAGAACACCGATAAAGAAGAAGGGGACATCGCAACAAAGAAACATGAAATCGGGAGGCTCAGCGACGGCGAGGAGTTCGAGGAGCCCCAGCCGAAGAAGCGCCACCTCCGCTAATCATGTTCCTCACCTTCGGCGTTAGTCTCAGCCTTGGGCCCTCGACCTCGAGCCACATTACCATCCCCTCGGCCTAGAGCCCTCGGCCTAGAGCGGTGAATCTTAACAAAGCCGTTGTCAAACAACGCACCCCTTGTATTCCGCTTATTTCTATGAATTTAAGTAAACTACAACACAATCCAGACATCTTATCGGCCCCTTCGAGGCCAAATGACCAGGTATGGCCGATGGTTTCTAAAGACCAGGGGCCTGCAAAAGGCCCGCGTTTTTGGAGCGGGACGCACGCCGCGTCGCCGGCGCGCAACGCACGGCGACAGGCCTGAAAGAATGGCTGAGGTGACGAAATCCCCAAACTTGGGGGTGAAACGGCAGTCGTCGGAAACCGACCAAGCCTAGCCCGCGCCGTAAATAGACGACGGGACCCCCCAAGGTCAAGGGACGGTTCAGCGCCGGGGGACTAACAGACGAACCCCCGGACGGATCACTTGGACCCCCTTCCGGCCGAGGCGGGGAAGCAACCCCCTCGGCCGAAGCCTGGAAGAAGGAACACACATCAGGAGGACTAACATACGACCTCTTGGCACAATCAAGGTACGGCCCAGCGCCGGGGGACTAACAGACGAACCCCCAGACGGATCACTTGGACCTCCTTTCGGCCGAGGCGGGGAATCAACCCCTCGATCGAAGCCTGGATCTAAGGCTGATCTTGGATATCCCCTCAGCAGACGGACACAACCGCCGCTCAACAATCAAAGCCGAAGGGTGCACTCCTTTTGCTTCATTCTGAGGGCATCCGGTGTACACTTTTTCCCTCATTAGGATTTTTTCCCACAGGGTTTTTTCCTAATGAGGATTTTAACGAGGCATCTCCCCATTGTGGAACAAAAGGCGTCACCCCTCAGCGCCTCCTGCAGAAGGCATGCATCACTCTACTCCTGTTTCCCTCGAGAAACTCTCGGCAAAAGGAGTGGAGGACTGGGGGACTCCCCTCGGCAAAACACGCAAATGTTAAAAATTTTCTATTTCTCAGCTACAGCAAGCTCAGGCAAGATCACAACGGCAATCTACTCCCCTCGACATGATGCTTTCGGCTTACAGAATGCCTCCGGCCACACAATGCCTTCGGCCACATGATGCCTCCGGCCACATGATGCCTTCAGCCACACAAAGCCTTCATTCAACAAATGCCCTCGGCAAAGCACACAAATGCAGATCTCTCATTACTTTACAAACTACAACAAAGAAACACATACAAGCAACACACTTACACTCCCTTCAGGAAGCTCTCAGCCCTCGACATATGGGGGAATTGAGAAAGTGAGGCACCCAACAGAACAGGGAAGCCTTCGGGGAAATCACCACAACTACTCCTTTTCTCTCAAGTACCTTTCGGCAAAAGGAGTGGGGGACTCCTGATGGAGTATATGGCCCAGGGACCCCCAACCCATATACTTCCTATACTGCAATCAGGCCCAACAGGCCCAAACGGGCCAAGCCCAGCAAAATGGAGCTCTGAGCAGCCCACAATACGCAAAGGGGTGCCTTCAGCCCTATGGCCGAAGGCTACCAGTGACGGAATCGAGCTCAGAAACATCACAGGAGAACAAGGCTTGAAAACCAAGCCTTCAGCACCTGCAACCCTCGGCAGGTAGGAGCCCTCGGTTAGAAGAGCCTTCGGCCCAGCACCCTTCAACCGAAGGCATCCACCTCGACAGAATATCCTCTTCACATGTGCATGGATCACCGTACCAAGTACAAACGTCACATCCAACCACCGCATTTAATGCGGCCACATGCGAGTGACAGTGCCACCCCGGTCGAGGTGACCCCTCGACCACCAGAAAACTGACACGTGTCCTTATCTAGCATTTATTACTACTATAAATAGCACTCCTTTCCCCCATTGTAAACCACGCTTAATACATATCGAATATACACTCTCTCTTACTTATTTGCTCTGACTTCTCTCTAGTTATTCTCTGCAATAAGCCCTCGGATAAGCTACCCCGGGTACACTATCCATCAATCTCTTCTTCCAAATGCACACTTTTTTAGGAGTGGTTACTAATCTCCTACAGGTTAGTGAAAATAAGGTTAAGAAAGATGAAAATAGTCAAAACCAGTCATCCCGTGTAGAGATAAAAGGGGGTCAAACCAAAAAGGGATTGACTGTAATGTGATTGTGTTTATAACTTACCTATCCTAAGCGGGAACAGTCTTATATGTAAAATAAGTTGAGTCTAAACAAGTTATTGAATTTAAAAATGTATCTTTCATGTGCTTAAATCCAACAATGTAAACGCTATACACACCGCACATAGACATCCAGTGATCCGGTGTTATCAATGGCCAATAACGGATTACGGCATATAGCTTTAAAGCGCTTAATGAATATAGCGGATTAACAGATCTTTTTTAAGAAAAAAACATAGGCATAGGGGATGAGGTCATCGACATATTTCACTTTTTCTCAATCTATATCTTTTTTCAAATGTAGGTTTGGTAACAAGAATGAAAGTTCACGCAATGGTTAGCTGGGGGATAACCAATAACGCCTTTTTATAAGATATGATCTTTCTTAAACAGTGGCATCGAGGAGAAGCTGTGAAGAACTGATTTTTCAAGGCCGAGTTACTGTGAATGGTTCAGCTTGCAAGACTCCACAGGCAAGGTTCATTTGTAGTAGCTAGTAATAGTGAAAGTTGCAATTTTATTCTCTAAGTTATGTTTGAAATGTGGACTGTAGCTCAATCTTTCAAAAGTAGGACTTCTGTTTTAGGAAGCCAACAAGTGTAGGAAAAGGTTGACTGGCCTCCAACAGTCTAAAGTTAGATAT
Organism: Cuscuta europaea; assembly: GCA_945859875.1. NCBI lineage: Eukaryota > Viridiplantae > Streptophyta > Magnoliopsida > Solanales > Convolvulaceae > Cuscuta > Cuscuta europaea. The sequence continues at coordinate 2,177,538 of CAMAPE010000038.1, read as the reverse complement.
TATAGATTATATTTCTGGATATATATATTTGATGTGATTTATGTGTTCTATTCTTTGTCTTGATAGAATAGAAAGCATCCCGGAGAACCCAAACCATGACTATTTACTGTGGAACGCCTTGATGTAGCAACATCCGGTTTGATTATTGTGACAAATGACGGTAATGTAATATAAATATGGCATATGAAGCTATATGTAAATTCTTTTGTTCTTAACAGAACTCATTCAAATCCATTGTCATGGTGTCTATCTTACTGATACTCTTCCAGGGGAGTTCCCTCAGAAAATTTCACATCCTTCATCAAATATGTCAAAGGAGTAAGGTTTTATCTTGGATGTTTACTTTTGATAAATACGCCTAATTCTCAGTACCTTGGGCAGCCCTTTCATATTTTTCTGCTTTTATTAGCACTAAAAATTTAAAAAATAAATGTAGTAATAAAAGGAGGAAATTCTAACTGTAGTCTCTTCACGTTGCATTTTTATGCTTTTGGTCTCTTCGACTATTGGAAATGTAATCTTTTAGTCTTTCTTAGTTCCAAACTTCCAAAGGCTTTAATGTTTTGTAAGATTTGGTCTCTTATTAGGGAAAAAAGTGGCAGCCTTATGAAATTGGTCCGGAATCGAACTAACTGGAACCTCATTAAACATGATGCCCATATATACATTTGAACAAAGTTATTAAGAGTATATCTTAAATAAATATGTTTCTTGAAGTTCTCTTAAAAAAAATTATTGGGGGATCAAGAGGATATGTCAACAGATAATATGGATTTCATTTTCGCAGACCTTTAGATTTAGTTGAAGCCTACAAAATACCTTTGATGTTTAGAGTTATTGAGAAATTAACAATCTTACCATGTTTTTTACAACTGTTGCAAATACATTGCAACAACTGAAGGTGATGTGAATCAGCTACACTTGAATGCCATCTGTGAATGACACTTGAATGTCGTCTGTAAACGACACTCGAATGCCGTCTGTGAACGAACAACCATTGAAGGTAACGTGTGACTAACTTTTACTTTATACTTATACTTTATTAAAGCGATGCAAGCACATCAGATGACAAAAAATAAAAGGAATTCTAAAGCAAAATGGATTCAACTTATGGTAATAATAACCATTTATATTTATTTGTATGTGTTATAAAAATTTATATCCTATGTGTTTATTGTGATGTGAAATATTATAACCACTTAATTTGCTAGTATTGTCTTTCTGGAAAGGTGAATTTTGGTTGTATAATCACTGACTTGTGTGTAATAAAATTTTACTCTTGTTTTTTTGTAGTCCCGAATGCAAAAAGGTGGTTATGAGTGTGACTACTATTTTATGAGACATATGGCTACGATTGTTTCTGGTGGTATTATTGATTTTTGGATGAAGGTGAAGTTTTAGCTTATTTGTTCTCATATACTTGTGATTTTATTGCTACTGTACGTGTTATTTCTTTTACTTCATGATTTTTGTATTTATTCATTTCGTTTCATTATTTAATTTTTAGGCATTCGACGTTCAAGAGTCATTCACTGATCAAGAAATCAACGAGACACGAGAGCGTTGGACGTCATTTTTCTGCGAAGCTACGAATATTTGATAAAATTTTTAGACTCTTAGCTAGTTTTTGATGAGTCTTGTGAACTCATAGTTTTAGTGAACTCAAAGTTAGTTTTTGATGAATGTTGTGAAATCATAACTTGTTTTTGCTGAATATTTTTGGATTAAAACAATGTGAATGTGGAATGTTATTAGTTATGAGCAATGATATGTGTTTACTTGCGATAAATGTTCCTATGATGATGTGTAAATTTCTGATATTTAGAAATAGCTGGGTATGAATTAAATGTTAGGGAGGCATTTCATATGGGTTGATTAATCCTATATTGAAAATCTTTAATAACGGTTAATGTATAACGCTATTGAATGTTTCAATAACGGTTCGATAATAACCCTTATTAAATGTCCCAGACTTTTAACATGTGCGCCTATACCCGTTATTAAAAGCCCAAATGAACCGTTATTAAAAAACTTTCCATAACGGTTCCCGAACCCATATTAAAAGTATCGGACTTTTAATAGGTGCTGCAACAATAACGGTTCTGAACCGTTATTAAAAGTCCATTATAACCGTTATTAAATCCATATTTTCCACTAGTGAAATTATGTTAACGAGTTATCAATAGAGGATTCAGTCACCGGGATTGAGTAGGGGAATAAGTTGGCGGGTTGTTATAAGATGTTTGATAATTTAGCTGTTTGGTAATTTCAAAACGCTAACGAAAAATTCTCCTATTTGCAACGTTGTCATTCCAATGTTTGTGTCCAAAATGTTGTGCCTAACATATACTACTTCGTCCCACTAAGATTGAGATAAGAGAATGTGACACAATTATTAAGAAAAGTGGAATTGCGTGGTTCATATTAAAGTAAAAATAAAGTAAAAATAAAGTAAAAATGATTTAGAACCACACCAACTTTACCAAATTTGGTACGAGACAATCTTGTCGGGATTTCCCGAAAAGATAAAATGAGACAATTTTAGCGGGACGAAGTGAGTATTTATTTAACAATTTTTTTCTTCACTTATTGAAAACGTTAAAAGTGATCAAACCTGTTTTCAACAAACGCCATTTATCAAGCATATCCCGGAATTTAGAGAGAACATTTTCTTATAATAATACTACGAATTAAATTGTTCATTTGATACTTTCTCACTTTCTATGTGTCCCCAATAATGCAATAACCAAAGATTGGGATCTGCTTAAGGTTATCTATATAATTACATACAGGAACCTAATAAGAGGCTACAAAGACTATTAATCCGGTGCGGCGGAGAAATTGCTGAGAGATATTCTGGTCGTGGATGTTTCTTGAATTGGCGTGACCAAAGTTTGCTCCTCTGGGTGGCCATGCGTCCTACAATCGGATTTTTGGCTTACCTTCTCGTCGCCTCCTCCGCGGCGGTTCTATCCGCTTTCTACCTCCATAACCACCACGCCTCTGGCGGCGGTTACGAATCACCCACGGCGCCTCTTTCCTCCTACATTAAACTTGCCTCGGAATCCCCTCTTCGATCCGAAGCCACAGTTTGGCCGGTACGTCACATAAGGGCGCGTTTGGGAGAACGTCTTAAATCACAATCCTCGGGCTTCAATAATTTCGACGTCCTACGGATTACGGAATGCACTCCCAACCGCCGCTGTTCTGTTTTTTAATAATAAAAAAGGGAAGATGAAAAAAGGCCGGGTATTTAACCGGCCTTTTAGCTTCTTAATCTGTTTGGCTTAATCAGGTTTTGGAATTTGATATCGTAGGAGTTAAGGTTTTGCTGGAGGACGGTGTTGGCCACCGTGATAGGGTTCTTGGGGTCGGCGTGCGGCACCGTGGGCGGCGTTGGAGGCGGCGGCATCTTTGTCCCAATGCTCACTTTGATTGTTGGATTCGATACGAAGTCCGCAGCCGCACTTTCCAAATGTACAAAGTTGTTAAAAGAATGTTATTATTGTTAATGAATCTCCATTTCAACATTCAAAAAAGAATGGTGTAGTTTGGTATTTGGCATTTTCAACTTCTAACCCGCTGCTAAGTGCAACGTTTTAGTTGTAAAACGTTGCTAAGTGCAACGTTTTAGTTGTAAAATGTTGACGTTATCAATATTCTGACACGACACGCTCTTCTAAATGCAAGAAAAGTTTACTTAAAAGATCGATGATACTTTGAGATACTTAGTTGTTTTAAGTGCGAGAAAACTCGATGATGATTGCAGGTATGATAATGGGAGCATCTGCATCATCGGTATGGTACAACCTGCGAGTGCCACATCCGTGCAGGGCAGTGCCAATAATAGACTATGATTTGGCTTTTCTGTTCCAACCAATGCTAATGTTGGGCATCACTATTGGTGTCGCTCTAAGTGTCGTCTTCCCCTATTGGCTCATTACCGTCCTCACCATCATTCTCTTCATAGGTACTACATATTCATTGCATGTACCCTTACTATGTTGCTGCCCTTGATTTTTTTTCTTGTTCCACACATTCATTTAATTTGTTTATTGTTTTTGTGTGTGATTCCTTTTCACTACTCTATTTGTTTTCATTAGGGCATCCCCGTCCATAGATTATTTTTGAGATCATTTTGATGATGTGGAGGAACTTTTTTTAGATAATGGATGAGGAGTTGAGATGATTTTATGAGATTGTTTGATAAAATAATCTGATATCAAATTCTAAAGCTGGATTATTTTGAGATTATTCACAACTTTTAGGCTCCTCTTCCCATTTTCTAGGCAACTAATAATAACTAGCTTTGTAAAAAAATCTAGGTAAGTTAAGATCATGGATGGAGAGAAATTGATAGGTTTGGAGATTATTTGAGATTATCTTAGATGGAAGTGACATGACAATAAGAATATATAAAAAACCATAAACTTGATTATCATGAACGGAGATGCTCTTAGGTTTTATTTAAATGCTACCGTATTTCAATTTAATTTATCTTCATTACTCTATTTGCTTTCAGTTCCATTGAACTTTGTTAACTTTCTTTTTTCGTTTTAAAGAAGTTTTCAGTCACATTCTTTTTAAAACAATAAATTTGTGATAATGTACATTTCTTTTGCACAAACCTCGTTTTTTTCATTTTAATTCAACATCCAAAATCAATTTGACAAAATTGAATGGGACTGATTTACTATGAAAAAGTGGCCGCCACTATCGTCACTCACGCCATCAAACTTGTCACCCTGCGCATAGAATTTTTTTTAGTTGACCTTTTCCAAAGAAGTTTCAAAGTAAAAAAAAAACAAAAAAACAGTAAATTTTTTCCAGCGGCCTACGTTTGAAAAATAAGAATCAGTTAAATTTTCATCTTTGGAATGAAAAGTGTCAAGTTTTTTCTTTAAATGCTTTCTCTTTGACGGTTACAAATAAAAATAAGTTTCCTTGTAAATAGGCGCACCAACTAGCATACTATTCTACAAAGATGAAAGATCCTTACATGATTACTTTTAGGTTTAGCATTAAATTGATTTTATTTCGTTTCAAGATACCCAAATATATATGCAATCAAAATAAAGGGAATTCTATATTTGACGAAAAGCGAAACGAAACGAAACAAAATGTTTACCTTTATTGGGAAAACATAAATATAAATAAAATAAAGGGAATTTCCATAGGGGTATCTCTCAACTCCAGAATTTATGACACTGTTTTGTACAGTTTGGTGTAAATTTGTTTGCCAAATAAGGAAGTGTGTATTTGTTGGGGACATCTAAAAAAGGAAAATGAGAACTTAAATAGGGGACGAAGGGATTAATATATTGGTTGTTCTTTCAAGTTTTCCGTACTTGTACGGTAAGATGTAAATGGTTATTGCACACATATAAAAATCATATATACTCCCTCCATCTCCCTAATATTGGGACGGAAGGGAGCGATACTTTTCTTAGAAAAGTAGAATTATGTGGTTGATAATGAGTTAATAAAGTGAGAGTAAGTAGAATGAATTAGAGCCACACAAATGTTACCAAATATGGTATGAGACAATAATAGGGGGACAAAGAGTACTTGGTAATAACTAGTGCGTGACATATATAAGTGGTTGAAATGGTGATTCAAACGATAATATTGGGACAATTTGTTTAGGAAAATTATACAGATTACTAATTAATCAAATAAAAATTGCCCAATACAGGAGTAAACATAAACATAATTGCATAAATAGGAGTGTAATTTAAAACATCCTTCAATAGGAGTAAACATTAATTTTGTACCCTTAATATCCCTAACCTAGTTAATTCTAAAATCTGACTTATTTAATCCTAACCTAGTTAATTTATAACTTATTCGATAATAATAATTTATTTATTTATTTATTTATTTTTTCAAAAAAAAAATTAGTTTAAAAAAATAAAAAAAACTCAAAAAAATAAAATAAAATTCACCGCCGCCTCTGCCGCCTCTGCACCACCACCTCCAGTCACCAGGGGAAAAAATGCCAAGTTCATTACGAATGCCATATTTATGGCAGAAAATAATGAAAATGTTGGCATTCACAAAGAGAAATATGCCATGTTTTTGGCATTTTCAGAAAAAAAAAATGACAGTTTTTAGGAAAAATGGATTTTTTTTCACCGCCCGGAGGTGGTGGTGCAGGAAGGTAGTACATGCGGTGGGAAAGACATCCATATTTTTTTTAATTTTTTTATGGAGTTTTACTATTTTTTATTAATTTTTAAAAAAACTAAAAAATTTTAAAAAAAAAATTAAATTTTTTTTATTTTATTAATATTTTATAAATTTTTTAATTGTTTTTCTACGAATTTTTGATTTTTTTTCGAATTTATTATGAATTAAATATTTAATTAAAAGTTGTTGGGGCTTAGGGCTTGGGTAGGGATATACTTGTCCAAACACTAAAGTTACTCCTATTCAAAACATGATACTCCTATTTTTGCATTTTACCTATGTTTTACTCCTATTTAGGGAATTCTCTCTTAATCAAATCATAAGATTTAGGCCAAATTAATTATTCATCCTAAATAGAAGAACAAACAATGTATAGAAATGGCTAGTTTTGCACCACTTTAGAGAATAATATAGCTGATTTAACTACGGATTGGAGTACATTTTTAGAGTGCAATGTATCACCCCTTCCTTCGCTTTGTATCATGTGGCATTCAATTTCCTATTTCTCTTTAAATTGTTATAACTGTTTTATTTATTTTCCAACTTTATTAAAGTGTTGTACATAAACAATTTGAAAAAGAATTCATTTTTTTCTCAAAATATATTCATAGCTGGGTTTTTTAATTTTTTCATATGCAATATGAACAGGCACATCTTCAAGGTCAGCTTTTAAAGGGATAGAAATGTGGAAGGAAGAAACTAAGTTGAAGGTTAGTTTTTACTTGACTTTAATACGGAGTAATTTTTAGGAAAAGAATCAAAACATTCAAAAGAATTTGCTGCAAATAAAAGTAAATATAGACAAAGTGCACAAATAAGAAATCATTATAAGTAGTATTTTATTCCCAACATAGGACTTGGTTTCTAATAAAAGTATGAATGTTTTTACTTGGACCGTAATTCCTCCCAGATCAGACAAGACCAGAACAATTCAGACCATACCAGACTTGGATAGTTATAAAAATACAAAGAAACCAGAACAGTTCAGACCAGACCAGCAAATTATAGTCCAAGTAAAAACATCCTACGTGCTCCCTACATATAACTTTATTTATCCAAGTTTTTTTGGGACGTTTCAAATTAATTGTCTCATTTACATATTTGGAAAAAATCAATCCAAAAAGTAGCTATAGTACCGTTACAGTACTGCTGCAGTACAGTAGCAAAAACTTCTTTTTTTGTAGCAAAAACTTCTTACTTTTCATAAAATCTACTAGGGCTGGGTCCGAAAAATCGAAAATCGAAAACCGAATCAAATCATACCGAACCGTAGCCAAATAAAACCGAACCGCTAACAAACCGAAACCGAATGTAAAAAAACGAACCGAATCGTAGTTGTTTGGTTCGGTTTTGATTTTTACCCTTCAAAACCGAACCGAACCGAACAAACCGAACTAGTTAAAATATACGGAGTAAAATTTATTTGTCCATTGTTAAGCATTAATCCTAACTAATCCTAATATCATTAATAGTTTTTGGTTTTCTTGTGCTAGAGAAATAATGTTTGTTATGTTTAGTTTAGTTTGTGAATTCATTTACACATTCATTCCACGTAATAATGTAGCTATACTGATAATATGTTTTTACTTGTTATTAGTATTAATTATCTTTTATTTTTATTTAACTTAAAGAATTCGTATTGATGAAACAATAAATATTTATCTCAACTATATCACATATAACGTATATACTCATGAACTTTTTTTGAACTAGTCACAAACAATGTAAATTAATAATATATACTTTTATATCTCTCGCATACTCATATAATTCATGACATATTTATTTATTTTCATTTTTATTTTATTTGTTGTAGTGTGCTTGCATTCTTTATGTAATATATATTTGATCCCTCAAAGTATTATATCAATTTTAAATCAAATGATAATTTTTTGGTAAAAAACCGAAAAAACCGAAATCGAATCGAAACAAACCAAACCAATTAAACCGTGGTTCCAAGTTTTGGAGTGTAGAACCGAACCGAAACCGAATCGAACTTTTTACTTTGATTCTATATTTGGTTTTAGGTCAAAACCGAACCGCAAGAACCGAACCCACCCCTAAAATCTACATTATTTATAGTAAATAAACTACGCGAAAAAGGACAATTAATTAAAGTAACTAAAGTGATACGGAGAGAGTATAAAACTTCTTCATTTAGGAATGAACGAACGAGTCCCATTTTAAGAGAAAAGAATTATCTATTTTTATACTTTTTCTTAATTATTTTATTCCTATTTAGGGAAGAAAATAATGCTGAACAAATATATGATTGCGAATTTCTTGAAAATATTTAAAAAGATTCATGGTATGTCTACGAAGAAATCCTAAAAAATGTTCTTGCAAATGTTCAACAAGTATAGTTGTTATTGTTAATTCAAAAGAATTGCCTTGTCACTTTAATTTTTACACATCCTGCTTTTTGGGAAAATGCAGAACTCGGAAGCTGAACGTCAAACAATCGTCAATTCACACGGGGAACGTAAGTTGTATTAAAATGTAAAATTTTATTGGAAAAATTGACAAGACTAGTTTCACTTTCACTGATCTTTTCATAATAATTCTACCTAAATATAATCTTATATAAATAATCTCACATTTATAAAGATATAATAGAAAAGTGAAAGATAAGATTATTTATATGATTTTCAAAAAAAAGAGTAAAAAACATGGTCAGGGTCCAATGAAAGAAGATGGGGTGCAAAGGTGGGATTATTCTGGGATTACCTAAAGGTGAGATTATTATGAGAAGACCAGTGAAAGGTGGGATTATTTTTGTCATTTTTTCTAATTTTATTAATGTAAAATATGTTAAAATATATTTTAATTATATATTCTCATGGGCTGTTTGCATAATAGAAAAAAACAGTGATTTCTTGTGAATTTTGTTTTGTTTGAATAATAGATAAGTTAAGTCTATATTATATTGATATGATTTGCCTCAGTTGAAATTAATACCGGATATGAGCCACTGGTCCCTCAGGAAGAGAGAACAGGATTGGTAAGCCATTTTAATTTTTATGATGAAGATTTAAAGAATGAAATGTTTGTTATCAAATCTAGCTGTTTGTGTACGTTACAGATGTCGATCACATTTACTCCATAATAATTTTTCAGCAATTAATGATGTACAACATGAATGTGAAGAAAATGCTTGTTCTATTTCTTGTGTGGATTTCCTTTCTGCTCCTCCAAGTGATCAAGGTAAGTTTTTTTGTCTAGTTTTTTTTGCCCCCAAAATAAATGTCTTAATCCATGTCTACCAAGTTAAGTCTAGTTTTTTTTATGCTCTCCCAAAAAGTATTTTGAAACCCCAAAAAATATTTTCGTCCCTCAAAATGACTTCCTTGGGTCCACCCCTGGTCACACAGGACAAGTCTCGGGTTCGAATCTCGACAACTTCAATGAGAGGTTACTATGTTAAAATGCATAGGGCCTCTGTAAGTACCAGTACCAGAGCCCCACACTCTGTATCCGTCAGCTTGCGATTAAAGACCAATTTACATCTTCCCATCTAACTGTCCGATCGATGTTAAGGGACCCTCAGGGATGGAACATGATCCTTTTTATTTTTGTTATCATTATCAATTACTATGTACAATATTCAATTTTTAAACAGTGATTTGAGAACTTGTCTGATTGTACAGAACGGTGTCGTTGCGTGCAGTCAGTTGTATTGGGTATTGAACTTATTGCAGGTACGTCCATTACATATTACCTATAGTACATAATGCTTGTGTTTTGAATGAAATGATATATAAAAATAGAAATAATTACTAATGACTAATGACTAGAGTAGTAATGAAATCATAGTAATTAATGTTCAAGTTTTGAGCTTAAATTATCACAACACCACATTGTAGTAATGAATAGTCATATTTATGTAAATATGTTTTATTTTAGTAATATTCTTATAAAAAACCCATATAAATAATCATAAACCATGCATCATAATTAATACTCCTTTTTAAGTACATTTATAATAATGTGAAAGTTGCCTCACTAATTTAGACACAAAAAATGGTCAAAGTTGAGAAAGTCTTTTCACAAATTTTTTTATGAAGTCCTACGATTACTTTATGAAGGCTTTTCAATAACTATTTATTTTTATTGTGGAGAATCCCACTTTAAAAATGAATAATTATGATGTGTCCACCTGGACACCTGGTCACCAATGCCATATGACTACATAAGAAAGTCATGGAATCATAAAATTTCCCGTTTTTTCACTACTAAAGGATGTTTGGAACCGATTCTTCTTCTACTTCTACTTCTTTTATAAAACAGCAGTAGAATCAGATCAGTTTTCAAAAATTGGTCCTCCAACTTCTAAAAAAACTTCTTCTGGAAGTAAATTAGAGCAAGCACCAGAAGTACTTCTGAACTTTCACACAAACACTCCCTGAATAGGCAAAACCTGTTTTAAGAATTCAGTAACTCCGCGAGATTTGTTGTGTGTCTTTACTACTTCGACCACCATAGCTAGATCATTAGTTCATTACTAACCTTTTGGATCAAACTTTATTACTCTATATAATTAGTGACACTTAGTTAGGATGTTTTTACTGAAATTTTTTGGTCTTGTCTGGTTTGGTCTAAATTGGTCTGGTAAACGTTTGCTTTTTGTGTAATTTATAACTATCAAAGTCTGATCTGATTTGGTTTGGTGTGATTTGGTCTGGGATTGAAAACACTCTAAGAAAACATCCTTATTTAAATTGTTTTGAATCCTTTACTTTGTGGACTTCATTATTTGTGAATTTAATTATGAGACGTACTACGTATGTTTTAATGAAATATTTCGACATGCACAATATCATACTCCTTACTAGGTAGTAGGTACGAAGTATTTAGTTGTACAATTTGTGAAATGAAATATAGTCAAACAGTCAAATGGTCTTTCATAGCTTTCTTCATTTTTGTTCAATATGCTATTTTAGATTAATGGCTTGATTTTGTTATTCACTGTCTCTCTCTTTGGGGCTTAAAGTTTCCGGTTGCATTGGGATTATTTGGATGCGAATGTGTGAAACTTTATACAGAAAGCAAGAGCCGGAAACTCTCAGGGAACCAAGAAATGATATGCGAGGCTGCCATTGACTGGACAGCGATGAACCTTGCTTTGTGTGCCCTTTGCGGCGTCGTAGGCGGAACTGTCGGCGGCTTATTGGGTTCGGGCGGAGGTTTCGTTCTAGGTCCTCTACTGCTCGAGATTGGCGTAATGCCCCAGGTACAACGACGGGCCCATATACTCTTTCAATAATTATACCTGAATGTTTCAACTCGAAATAGCGTTCAAATTTCGTGTGACACTCAAAATTTCATGTGTTAGATCCACCGTGCAATGCTTACAAGTATAAAAGTAATGTAAAATGGATTCAATATGTGGAATTGTGACCGTCATGTAAATTTTTTCGTTCCGAAATTTGGATAATTTTATCGATTCAAAATTTACATATAATTATGGACGTGGAATTGTGCCTATTTCTTTCATTTACCTACAAAGGTAAAAAAAATTACTACGTATATGTATTGAATTGACCTAGATAATATTATTAATAACAACAACAATAATAATATAAGAAAAGACAAAATGAGTAAGAAATAATTACATATTTACGTCGATCAATGACTAGAGTAGTAATGAAATCATAGGAACTTATGTTCAACTTATAAACTTAATTTAACATATTATCACATTATATTGTAGTCACTATTAGTCATATTTTTGTAAATAAGTTTTATTTTGATAATAGTTTTGAAAAAATGAATAATGATAAAATACTCTGTTATAAATTAGCAATCAACTAATGATAAGAATAGTAATTTGAGTCAAGTAATTAAAAGTAAATGGTCGGTAGCAATTTTCTATAAATAAAATCTCTTTTACATAAGTATAACTGTATAAGTAATAACATCAATGCTACTTGCTTACTCAGGTCATGTAACAAAATGTACCGTGCTTAAAAGAATAATTAGTAGCTACCATATAACTCCATATAAGTGGTAATTTGAGATTAATTTCATGAAATATATAGGACGTACACTAAAATCATGCATAAATCTTCTTCCAAAGTTAATTAATAGAGGGTTTTTGAAAAGTATTACGTAGTATTAAAATAAAGTTTATGGGTAGAAATGTGATTAAGATATTGTGATTTTGTTATCATGACATATACAAATTGGACATGATTGTAATCACTAAAACTTATTATGTCATTTTTTATCTATCATAATTATTTTAGGCATATATTAATCATTAATTTCAAGTTAAATATCTTGTTTTGCTAATTTGATTTGGAAACCATTATTAATTGGCTCACGATGGGAATATGTACTTCTACGTAATCTTTTCCCGGAAAGTAAATATTTTTCTTCTTTACTAAAAAGTTTGATATGGTATAAAATTATTTGTAATTGCAAAATCATTTAATTGTGCGCATGAACTCATTAATTGACTGAAATAAAAACATTGATTGATTTGGCACTTTCATTTTGACGAATATTTTTGCACGGCTTACAATCAATTTAAAGCACATGTCGCCAACGTGAAGTTAGAACTGGCAAAATCAAATTAGGATTTCAGCAAATCCATATGTGTTTTCAATCCATATGATGTACTACGTAATTCATTGATATAATTGATGTTTGGTGACATATATTCCCTCTATTTTTAAATCAAAGCCGCATTTCCTTTTTTGGATGTTTCAAAACAAAATCACACTTCCTTATTTGGCAAATAAATGTATATCAAAATAATGCAAAATAATGTCAAAACATTGTACACTACACTAAAATTTACTTTCAGTAATTTTTTCCGTAATAAACATTACAAAATAATGCAAAATAGTGTGGAATCAAAGTGTGACTTTGATTTAGAAACACAGGTAGTATATGTTTTATTATTGGGAAAATAACTTTAAATAATACAAACTATCTTTCGTAAACCAAGAATAATATGTACTTTGAAAATAAGTTTTAATAATACCAACTATTTAAATATAGACAAAAAGTGATATATAGCATTTTTTTACCACAAATTCAACCATTTAACTCATCAAAAACTTGTATCAAAATATCTATTTAGTGAATATATTTCCAAATACCATTTATTTGATGGGTTGTCATTAGCTTTTGATGTCTTAAATGATCGGATATTTTTGTCAAAAAACGACTCTATATTATTTTTGTTTTACATTCAAATAGTTGGTATTATTAAAAGTCATTTTTGAAGTTTCTATTATTATCGGTTCATGGATGATAGGTGGTATTATTTAAAGTTATTTTTCCTTTATTATTGCTTCAATTTCTAATTTGTATGCTAGATTTTTTTTTTGAAATATCTAAACTTAAACTCTTTTAAACCTCATCTCCCTTTCCAATAAACATATTAGTTCATGTTAGATATTCCAGCTACCTATTTACTTCCTTCATCCTATTAAGATTCTCTCATCTTTCCTTTTCGATTTGTCCCACTAAAACTGTTTCATAATAAATTTGGTAAAATTGATTTGGTTTAAATCATTTTTACTTTATTTATGCTTTACCAAATCAATATCAACGATAAACTCAATTTCTCATTACGATCTCCCTATATTCCAATGTTACTAGAAGGAAGGTATGATAGTATAATATTCTAAGTTCTAACTTTATTCAATTCATTCACATGGGTGATTGATTGGGCAATGTTTTTTTGTTTTGTTTTTGTCTCGCAGGTTGCAAGCGCGACAGCAACCTTTGTGATGATGTTCTCTTCGTCCCTATCCGTTGTTGAGTTTTATCTCCTAAAAAGATTCCCTATCCCCTTTGGTACACTCTTGACCTTTCACATTGCCCAATTATTGCCAATTTGACGGAAAGAGTTTGACATCATAATAATTAAGGGGAAAAGTAAGAAACTACGAAAGATAAAAGGTAGGAAAAATGAAAACAAGTGAAAAAATGCAATAAAAATAAACAGAAAATTGAGTATGAAAATTAGGGTAAAATTTTCTAAACAGGAAAATGGGAAAAATAAATTTGAAAACGGGAAGAATTTATGACAACTCAAAATTAATGGATGGAGTAGTTTTTGTACGTTTTCTACTGTATAAATAATTTGTACACTTAAATATTCTTTTAGCCCGTTCATATGAAGTTTTTTCAAAATATTTCTGAAATACAACTTATTTACAAAAATAAGATTAAAAGTTACTCTGTACTATAGTACAATGCCATGGTCACTTATGAGTAAAAAATTAAAATTGAACATAAGTTATATATTATGACTAAAGTTATTGTTGTAGTCGCTACGTAGTGCACTTAAGATGTAACATTTTATAAATGGGAAAATAATTAAAATATCCCAAACTTTGAAGGGGTGTGAGATAAACATCAAAACTTACATATGTAATTTAAATATCTCAAACTTTACATAAAAAGTTATTTTAAAAACATGTACGTGACTGATATATTACGATCTACAATATTGTGCAGCTCTATACCTCACAAGTGTGTCGGTTTTGGCGGGATTCTGGGGCCAATTTTTGGTAAGAAAAATCGTGACAATCCTAAAGAGGGCCTCAATCATCGTTTTCATCCTGTCCGGCGTTATCTTTGCCAGTGCTCTTACAATGGGTAAATTCCGAATTTCCTTTTCAACAAATAATGCATTTTGTTTTTACAATTTTACACACAATATACGCACTAGTTAAATGTGTTTGGCAGCTATGTTGCACGGAAACATTATAAAATTTGCAAAATGAGAAACTAGAAATATCATCTTTTAATAGAAAAAAAATTATTTGAATAGTTTCCGAAGAGTCTTCATAGAGTTTTCGAAACGGAAACATACTTTTTCTCAAGAATTGACCGTGTTTCCTAAGCATGGTGAATGAAGTTAGGTGTGATAAAATTATAATCGATGGGCCAAAAACTAATTGATACCTAAAGTATACTACCTTCGTCAGCTTAAGGTTCCCACTAAAATGTCGCGTTTTTATACAAAAGTTAAATAAAACAATTTCATGAATAATTTGTGTGGGTATATACCAATTGGGTCATTGATTATTAAACTGTCATTTAAAAATGTCGGATAGAATACTTTCTGCCCAAAAAATGAGAAACACTAATTGCCAATAAATCTTATAACTGATACCAAGTTAACACCACATTGAGTACTTGCAACTTAACAGTCACTCGAAGAATGCAAGATTACGTACGGTAGTGTTTGCAACTTCTAAAAGTAGAATAAGAATCAGTTTTTGGAAAGCTGGTCTCTCTCAACTTCTAAAAGACTGATTTAATGAGTAATTTTGAGCCATCAAAAGTGCTTTTGCATTTTCACCCAAACACTCCAATATTTGCTTATGTTCCTTCAGAGAGCAGAAACAGTTTTAAGAAGAAACAGATCCAAACAACCCCTGTGTATCAATGTAGCTTAGATAGACATTACTAACTATTAGTGACTATTTATGATTTAAATTTTTCTATTGAGGAAAATTTCAGACAATTTACATATGAAAAACTTCAATCTTCACATTACTTTTAATATTTAATTATTGAAATGTCATTTAAGAATGCAAATAGAAGACTTTTCTGCAAAAAATGGGAAACATTGTAAGATTTTAGAGATTTAGGTCAAGATGGATTGAATTCCATCTTAGACATTGAGATATATGAGAGAATAAAGTAAATGTTTGCTGAAAAGTTTGGTGCAATATTCCATGCTTGTTGAGATGATCCTTGAATCTTTGACTTGTGTATTCTCCACCATTATCGGACCTAAACACTTTAATCTTAACATTGAATTGATTAATAACATAGTTATGGAAATTCACAAATGCTTCATAGACTCTATCTTTGGATGGAAGCAAAGTAACCCATGCATACTTAGACTTTTCATCTATGAATGTTACAAAATACTTGTGCCTATCTCTAGATATGCATGGTGAAGTCCAAACATCGGAATGTACTAAGTCAAAATAATTCTCGTAGATAGTAGATGACTTTGGGAATACAACTCTACAATGTTTTCCAAGAATACATGCTTCACAAGCAGAATGATCAAGGAAAGCATTAGGTAACATTAAATTTAAAGCACGAGAGTGAGGGTGGCCTAATCTAGCATGCCACAGTACACTTTTATTAGAAGAAGAAAGACAAGATTTAAAAGCTAAGGAATCCAAATGACTTGAAGATGCATGGTTGAGAACATAGAGCTCATCCTCGGTCCCTCCTTTGCCCAAGATTCTGCCATTCTCAATAGCCTGAAACTTAACATCATTAGGACTAAAGACGACGTTGCAATTGAGATCATTAGTTGCTCTTTTCACAGAAACTAAGTTAGATTTGAACTTAGGAATGTAGAAAGCATCACTCTTTTTATCAAACAACTTCAATTTCCCAGTTCCTTCTATAGGAATCCCATTTCCATTGGCTATCTTAACCTTTCCTACAACTAGTTTATTAACACAGTTAGCATTTAAATTTGATGTTAAGTAAGAGATACCAAGTTTGGAGGCATAAGCCTTGATGAGAGCTTCCAATTCACTCTTCTTTACATACTCCATTGAAGCATGTAAGGCCAATTCAGGATCTTTGTGTGAATTCTCGACCTGCTCTCCTTCTTGAGCAAAGTTGGCAGCTTTCATCTCTTTGAATTTTGCCGGTTTCAAGTGAGGATGAAGTATCCAACATTTATCCTTGAAATGGCCTTTCTTGTGACAGTGTTCACACACCATGAGCCGTCGATCCTCTTGCTTGAATACACCCTTATTTGCCGTCACTAACTCCTTCTTCCCATCAAACAATCCGATTGATCCCTCTTCCTTTTGAACTCTTGAGCATACTTCTTCAAAGCTTGGAAGCTTAGATTCTCTTAGAATAGCCTTGATAACACCATTGTAGCTTGAGTTTAAATTGAGAAGTAATCTGAATGTCTTGTCTTGCTCTCTTCTTTCATTTAGTACCTTAGGGTTTATAGAACTTGGCCTTAACGTATCAAGTTCACTCCATAAGGACTGTAACTTCCCAAGATACTTCTTAAAGTCTAATTCATCTTGATTTAGCTCACTGATAGCTTTCTTAATCTCATAGATGCGACTAAGATTGGATACATCACCATAGACTCTTTTAAGAGTGTCCCAAAGGGCCTTAGCCGTTTCAGAATAAGAGTAATAAGAGTAAGCTTCAAGTATAGATGGTTCCAAATTGTTTTGAAGAAATCCGAGCACAAGTTGATCTTCCTGAAACCATTTTGCATCATCCTTCTTAGCCTCTTCATCCCTCTTGTATTTACCTGAATCATCTACACTTCTTTCTTCTAAAATGTGATCCCAAAGCCCTTTTCCACAAATAGAAATTTTGATGGTCCTTGACCAAAGAGTGTAGTTAGATCCCTTGAGGATTATCGAAATAACAGTTGGCTTGATACTCGAACCTCCTTGAATCATGTCTTCCATGATAAAGTCTCAATCTTCAGAAGAAAAAAAAATATGAACTGACCGAGCATAAACCAGATGAAAAGCTCCGATCTTGCAGCGGAAGTATAAGGGAAAAAAGTGTTCTTCGCAGCGGAATAATGAAGAAAGAAG
Organism: Cuscuta europaea; assembly: GCA_945859875.1. Lineage (NCBI taxonomy): Eukaryota > Viridiplantae > Streptophyta > Magnoliopsida > Solanales > Convolvulaceae > Cuscuta > Cuscuta europaea. Next base: position 2,159,776 of record CAMAPE010000038.1, on the reverse strand, counting down.
AGTGAAATAAAAAAAAAAACAGAATCTTTCAAGTTTTGTAACCTGTCTCTGATACCATGTAAGATTTTAGAGATTTAGGTCAAGATGGATTGAATTCCATCTTAGACATTGAGATATATGAGAGAATAAAGTAAATGTTTGCTGAAAAGTATTTCTTATTGATGAGCAAAGCATTGCCTTATAAAGGCATTACAATAGATAAGGTATGAGAAGAGCCAATGAATCTAGACTAATTTTAAATAAAATAAGGGAAGTACAATGATAAGCAAATGATTGACTGAATGGTTGTTGCCACCATCTGTTCCAAACCGTTGGAAAAGAACCCATATGTCGCCAGCTCACCTTGATATTTTATTTGTTTTAATAAACATTACTTAGCAATAATTGTGATAACTAGTACAAAATATCTAGGTGTAATTGAAAACTCATTCCTTTTAACATCACATTAAGTACGTGCAACTTAACAATCATTCGAGAATGTAGGACTATGTGGATGTAGTCTAAATAGTCTTTAGTAACTATTAGTGACTATTTATGATTTGATCTTCGCATCGATAACAGTTTAACACAAAGTACATTTTTGTAGGGGTCATCGGTGTTGAGAAAAGCACGAGTATGATACAGAATCACGAGTTCATGGGATTCTTAGATTTCTGTAGCAGCCAATGAAATCAAAGAATGGGAGGACATTATTATTAGGAGTACTTAATTAATAAACGGAGCAAAAAGTCTCGACATTGGTCAATGAGTTGTTGACCACTTCCAAATTAAATGCACGTAGAGGCTATATATAGATTTATATCCACTTGAGGCCTAGGGTTAGCTAGCGCTAACACAGTGCCATGCAAGTAGAGCATTTCCCTGTCTAAGTTTCTTTGATCCTCTTTTTGGTTTTTAATCTTAAAAAAAGGATGACATCTCATCTCTGAAGTTCCCGGACTTGTTGTGTTTGTTATGTTGTTAGTGGATGTACACTGGAGCAATGGTGGGTTGATCATTAGGGCGATGTAAATTTTCCTAAATTTTTTAGTATCATTTTTCTTATTTTGCCCATCGTAATTTTATCACTCCGTATCATTCTACTGCTACGTATAGTACTCAGGTAATTTTTCATGCCATCCTAATTTGAATTAGTCCTCTAATTTTTTCAATTTGTAACTGACGTTATGTAATTTGGATGCAAGAAATGTTTTTAAGTAACTTTTAATATTTAATTATTGAAATGTCATTTAAGAATGCAAATAGAAGACTTTTCTGCAAAAAATGGGAAACATTACTTGTGATAACAAAATATTTAGGAGTAATTGAAAACTCATTCCTTTTAACATCACATTAAGTACGTGCAACTTAACAATCATTCGAGAATGTAGGACTATGTGGATGTAGTCTAAATAGTCTTTAGTAATTATTAGTGACTATTTATGATTTGATCTTCGCATCGATAAAAGTTTAACGCAAAGTACATTTTTGTAGGGGTCATCGGTGTTGAGAAAAGCATGAGTATGATACAGAATCACGAGTTCATGGGATTCTTAGATTTCTGTAGCAGCCAATGAAATCAAAGAATGGGAGGACATTATTATTAGGAGTACTTAATTAATAAACGGAGCAAAAAGTCTCGACATTGGTCAATGAGTTGTTGACCACTTCCAAATTAAATGCACGTAGAGGCTATATATAGATTTATATCCACTTGAGACCTAGGGTTAGCTAGCGCTAACACAGTGCCATGCAAGTAGAGCATTTCCCTGTCTAAGTTTCTTTGATCCTCTTTTTGGTTTTTAATCTTAAAAAAAGGATGACATCTCATCTCTGAAGTTCCCGAACTTGTTGTGTTTGTTATGTTGTTAGTGGATGTACACTGGAGCAATGGTGGGTTGATCATTAGGGCGATGTAAATTTTCCTAAATTCTTTAGTATCATTTTTCTTATTTTGCCCATCGTAATTTTATTACTCCGTATCATTCTACTGCTACGTATAGTACTCAGGTAATTTTTCATGCCATCCTAATTTGAATTAGTCCTCTAATTTTTTCAATTTGTAACTGACGTTATGTAATTTGGATGCAAGAAATGTTTTTAAGTAACTTTTAATATTTAATTATTGAAATGTCATTTAAGAATGCAAATAGAAGACTTTTCTGCAAAAAATGGGAAACATTACTTGTGATAACAAAATATTTAGGAGTAATTGAAAACTCATTCCTTTTAACATCATTCGAGAATGTAGGACTATGTGGATGTAGTCTAAATAGTTTTTAGTAATTATTAGTGACTATTTATGATTTGATCTTCGCATCGATAAAAGTTTAACGCAAAGTACATTTTTGTAGGGGTCATCGGTGTTGAGAAAAGCATGAGTATGATACAGAATCACGAGTTCATGGGATTCTTAGATTTCTGTAGCAGCCAATGAAATCAAAGAATGGGAGGACATTATTATTAGGAGTACTTAATTAATAAACGGAGCAAAAAGTCTCGACATTGGTCAATGAGTTGTTGACCACTTCCAAATTAAATGCACGTAGAGGCTATATATAGATTTATATCCACTTGAGGCCTAGGGTTAGCTAGCGCTAACACAGTGCCATGCAAGTAGAGCATTTCCCTGTCTAAGTTTCTTTGATCCTCTTTTTGGTTTTTAATCTTAAAAAAAAGGATGACATCTCATCTCTGAAGTTCCCGGACTTGTTGTGTTTGTTATGTTGTTATGTTACATCTCATCATTAGGGCGATGTAAATTTTCCTAAATTTTTTTAGTATCATTTTTCTTATTTTGCCCATCGTAATTTTATTACTCCGTATCATTCTACTCTACGTATAATACTCGGGTAATTTTTCATGCCATCCTAATTTGAACTAGTCCTCTAATTTTTTCAATTTGTAACTGACTTTATGTAATTTGGATGCAAGAAATGTTTTTAAGTAATTACTACAATTTAAAATATTTCTTTTTAAAAATAGAACCAAAAGCTTAATTAATGAGACCCAAGTCTTCACTCAGAATTTTCTCTCTAAAACATTGTTGATACAAACATAAAATTCATTATATACGCCAAGTAATGTTGGTGCTAAATGGTGGTCAGCCAGACTCGATGGCATGGCTCCATAAGTTCAACAGAAGCCTTCAAAATCCGAATTTGCATCCATATATAGACCAAGCATGCTGACTCTTGAGACTTTAATCTTCCAAATAATCGAAATTCACATACATGCATGGAATTGCATTGCCATCAATAGACTAGTTTGATACCATATTTTCCAAACTGAATAATTCGAAACTGAAAATTGGTTATTACGGGAATTAGGAAAAACTAAAAAAACAATGAGGTAAAAATATATAATTATAAAACAATGTTAAAACTATACATAGTCGAAAGTAATACGGAGTAAGAAATAAAACTGTAAGATCTTTCCAACGAGATATTAAACGCTTTCAACTCAACAAAATAGAGCAAGATATGATCCCATCAAATTCTACACGACTTTGAAGTGAAATCAGAAACATTTGTGAATTTATGTTTAATCTGTAACTTTTAATTAATGCATTGTAAATGAAGTTGGAACAATAGCTTTAGAGCTCCAAATTATCTTTCCAACGAGATATAATACGCTCAAAACGAAGAACACGCAGCAAGATATGAGTGTCACAAATACTTAGTCTTATATCTATGATTTAGCGTTTTCAGCGTAAATAGAGCACTTTTAGCGTAAATACAGTGTATTTTAGTAATTAGGCAATCATCCCGTGATATTTTGAAACCAGCGCCTGAAGACAAGTTTTAGAACTTGGTAAAATCTTTCCAACGAGATATTAAACGTTTTCAACTCAACAAAATAGAGTTGTTAACGCTCACTTATTGTCATTTAATTTCTTGTAGTTAACGCTTCAAAGTTATTCCTTTTCTTGCCATATATCTCGTGGTTCGATAACAATACTACTCCCTCCGTCCCAATTTGATTTGCAAAATTTCTTTTTTTGGTTGTCCCAAAATGGTTTTCTACTTTCTATTTTAGGTATGTAAATAAGAATAAAGTGACAAATTTACCCTTAGTTTTACTTTCCCCCCATTAACTTAAAGACATCTACTTTTAGAAAGATGGGTAAAAGTGTAAAAAACAAGCATCATTTATAGTCATTTCTTAATGAGAAAAGGGTCAAATAAGGCATTCCACTATTACGAAATAGTCACATAAGGCCATGTACTCAATAAAGTGGCATATAAGTACCTCTACTTGTATAAAGCAATCCAATGAGTCCTAACGGCTTATTTAACCTCCTAATTCCGATTTTAGTTTACATGTCGATTTTTTTGACTTGTATTTCAACCAATCTTAGTTAAATATTCGACATATGTCGTGTAATGTATTCAAAAAAGATGGTCAGAAGTACGTTGAAATCGGGATTAAGAGGTGTTAAATAGGTCATTATGACTCATTTGATTGCTTTTTAGAAGTAGATGTACTTATATGACACTTTATTGAGTACATGGCCTTATGTGACTATTTCATAATAGTAGAAGACCTTATTTGACCCTTTTCTCTTTCTTAATCCTTGTGCCGGTCAAAGTTTGCAATTCAATTCGGGACGGAGGGAGTATGATACAATCATGGAGCACGTCATATGGTCAAAACTCATGATGATGGCGCATTTAACATAGAAAAAATATTATAATATGTTAGCGAACACAACAACAGAAAATGAGGCCTTTTTTATAGATATTACTAAATAACACGATGAAGACAAAAAAGTGACCGGATCCTCAAAATTCCAAAAAAATGACTAACGTGTTGGGCACGTGCGTTAAATCAGCAAACATACCATTTCCGGATGAAGTCAACCAATGGTTTTATGCAAAAAAATCGGCCGCATTAATACCATTGTCAAATGTGTAACTGAAAGCCAAAAATGAGGGAAATTTACGTTAGTGAACATCATCGGCCATTTCCATAATTCATTTTGATCCAGTTCCACATTACGTTCCAGACGATTGAAGAACAGAGGGGTACTGGCGAGAAGATACACGTTGAAGTCATTGATTCCCTAATCTCAGGTGTGAACTGGTAAAGTATGTTTTGATTCAGTTTTATTTTTAGTATTAATAGTGACGACCATTAGCTGCATTGAAAAATTGTATATTGTTTAGATGCATCGTGGTAATTTGTGTAGTGTATGGACGGGCTACAGTATGGCATGTCAACAAAGCCCAGTACATTTGACATGCATGGTCAATTGAAGTAGTCACTAAGAAGGTGATTGATGAACATGTGTGAAATTTAGTAGTCATTGTGTTGACGTGTGTGTTTGGGAAGAGGTCACTATGATGGTGGTAGTAGTTACTGTGGGGTTTCATGCATGTTCACTTTTACTGAAGTACGTTTGTTAGTGATTGCGTTATTGTTTGACATTGAATTTGGGCATGTTTGTTGTGGTCATTGTGATGTATGGTTGTGTAGTCGTATGGGTCAGTAACCGTTTCCTGTAACTTGGCAATATGTGGTCACTGGCAACAGTATGGCATGTGTCAACAAAGCCCAGTACGTTTGACATGCATGGTCAATTGTAGTAGTCACCGAGTAGGTGACTGACTAACATATGGGATATTGGGTACTCACTGTATTGACGTATGCGTTTGGGAAGAGGTCACTATGAGGTTGGTAGTAGTTACTGTGGGGTTTCATGCATCTTCACTTTGACTGAAGTATGTTTGTTAGTGATTGGGCATGTTTGTTGTAGTCATAGTGATTTATGTTTGTGCAGTCGTATGGGTCAGTAACCGTTTCCTGTAGCTCGGGAATATGTGGTCACTTGATGTCTTGAGCGTAGTCACCTTTTTTGATTTATGCATGATGTGTGTGATTGCGTTGATGTTCCTTAGTGACTGTTGTATTAGTGACTTACGTGTTCAACAATGTTTTGGGGTTGAGTCATTATGTGGTGTGTGCATAGTCAGAATGGTACACGTGACAGTGACAATGTTAATGTATTGATCAATGGCAGAGTCACTACTTTTGAACTCTGTTTGGTAGTGAATGGTTAATTGCAACGCAATGTTTATATTTATAAAAAATTAATTGTTAAAAAATTTTAAAATCACATGAACGGAACACATTATGGTGACAGTTTTGTGTGATGGTAGATGGACTTCAGATAATAAATTCATGGCAAAGGCTTCACACAGAATGGTAGTTGCAAGTGATGCATCATACAATGACTTGTTGTGTGAGGTGCGCTCCTTAATCGGGATTTCTGAGTCCGTGGAAATAATCTGCATAACGTATTAGATTGATAAAGCATTTCCCCCCACTAAAGTGGATAGTGACCAGAGTTTGAGGTTTTATTTGAATATAAAGTGCACAGATAAATTTGATTTGAGTGCATATCCCTTGTTAGTCCAAACGAGGAAGGAAAGACGTGGTGTGGAGACAGTTTTGGATTCCCAAGCGGAAGAAACAAACAGGGAAATGCTTAGTGAATTTGATTTGAATGGTCAAGGTAAGGAGCTATATACTTCAATAGAATTAGAAGTTGGAGAAGGAAGATGTATCAGTGACTGAATACACGTCGATTCAAATGAAGGCAATGGATCATTGCTTTCATGGGTTGCAGATGGTGGTGAAATAAATGTAGATGGAATGGACAATACGTTAAGATCGAACGAGATTTATCCAACAAAGGAACATTTGAAGGAAACTATGCAGTTGTATGCACTGTACAGCAAGTTTCAGCTCCAAACGAGGACATCAACTCAAGGAGTATTGCATGTTGTATGCGTTGACAAGTCATGTAAGTGGGCTGTACGAGGCGTGCGAATATCAGATAGTCAATGTTTTGAAGTGCGCAGGTATGTTCCTGTTACTATGTTTTGCATAAGATTAAGTAGTTATTGTAACTTAGCATTTATAGTTGTTTTAAAACTTAATGACTTCAGGTTTGATTCAGTGCATAGCTGCTCAATTGACTGTCGAATGAGCGGTAACAGGCGAGTTAGCGCGACAATAATAGGGAAGTTGATTAAGCACCAGTACATGGATGCTTCGAGAAAGCCATATCATCCAAAATCAATTATTTCAGACTTAAATAGAGCATTTGGCTTAAATTTGAGCTATAAGAAAGCATGGAGGGGCAAAGAGAAAGCACTTCTATCACTAACATGCACCGATAACGAGTCATATAAGAAGTTGCCTATTCTTTGTTGTTTGATGGACAAGACAAATCCAAGACCACTGATTTATTTAGATACTGATGAAAATGGTCACTTTAAAAGAATGTTCATGTCACTGGGTGCGTGTAAAGAAGGTTGGCCAACGTGTAGGCCAGTAATGAGTGTGGATGGTGCACTCCTAAAAGCTAAATTTCGTGGGACTGTACTGTCTGCTTGTGCAATGGATGCTAATAGGCAAATATTCCCACTTGCATTTGGATTTTGCGATAGTGAAAACAAGGAAACATGGTCATGGTTTTTTACGAAATTGAGAGAGGCCATAGGTGAGAGAGAGGATATGTGCATCGTGTCTGATAGAAATGAAGGACTCATAAAAGGTGAGAAGGAAATATATCCAGGAGTAGATCATGGGCATTGTGTTCAACATATACTTGGAAACATTATTTCCAAGTTTGGTGGGGGAAAAGACCGGGTGACTAGGTTCTTTAATGCAGCGGCCAGAGCTGCAACAGACCGGAAGATGGAGTATTTTATGAGATTACTTGATGGTGAAGATAATAGGATACGACATTACCTGGCAGAAATTGGACTTGAGAAGTGGGCGCATTGCAAGATTAAAAGACGGAGGTACTCCATAGTGACGTCGAAAATGTAGAGACATTAAATTCAGTGGATGGAATTGCGAGAGAGTCCTCCATAGCCATGTTGGTTGAATTTCTTATTACCAAGCTGCAAGTTTGGTTCCATGATAGAAGTAAAGCAGCGCGAGAACACAAGGGAAAGTTGTTTGCAGCGGTGGAAGAAGTGCTAGGAAATTTGTTAAGTGACTCAGCGGGAATGATAGTGAGTGTGTTAATTAGTATTAGTTTTTTAATTCATAAGCATATTTTTTGTGTTTTTGTTTTCTAATTCTTTTTACTTGTTTGGCGACTGACCATGTAGAGATGACGTAGATGAGGATGGATGGAAATGTATGTGGAGATAACTTATTTGTTATTTAAATTATTTCAGGTTAGGCCGAGCACAACGTTTACGTTTGAGGTTATTGACAAAAACTGCCGAGCATATGTGGTAAATCTAGAGACGCGGAGTTGTAGTTGCAAGGACTTTGAATTGGAAGACTTTGTGTGTGTCCATGCAGTAGCCGCAAAATATTACAGCACTAGTGCATGGGTGGAAGCACATAGTGGAGCAATACATCCATTTGGTTCAATCTCGCATTACGATGTTCCAGCGGAAATTCGAAACTTCATTGTGAAGCCACCGATCTCAGACAAGCGACCTGCTGGTAGGCCAAAAAAGAAAAGAATCCCTTCCATTGGTGAGTTTTCCAAAAAACAAAAATGTGGAAGATGTAGACATATGGGCACAACCAGAAGACTTGCAACAATACGATCCCGAGACAAATGGTATAAGATGTTTAGGACCACGTGTGTTGGGTATTTTGTAAAAGCCAACAGTTATTTTTAGCAGTAACTATGTTTGGAGACAATTAGTGAATACTTGTTTTTTTTTAGAATAAAGGCGCTTATATGAAGCGCATGCGAAATGAATTGCAGTGACAATGTAATTTAATAAATGACAAGTTTGGTTGAGGTGAATGTGTGTGGTGAGTAATTGTAACACCCTACCCGAACCGGTTCCGCGGATCCGAGCTGTGTGTCACGTGATAGAACTCAAAGCAGATTTGACCAAAAGACTTTTAATTATGTAAACAAAATTAAGTATTAAATAAAACATATTTATTAAAATGTCAATTTATTATTCAAAACCTGAAAATATCAAGTCGTCATAAATCACTTGATATTATACAACACCAAATATTTTAACATATGCAGAAGCGCTTAAAAACGAAAATGATCAGATAAGATTAAAGTTAAACTTGCTTCATGTTTATTTATTTTCAACAATACACACATGGTATGCACATAAATTCCTACGCCTTCGTCCATCCTAGTATCGTTATCCTAGCTGAGTCCACGTCAACCTACTGGTAGGAAAAACAAACAACTACCCGCTCAGCAATGTGCTGAGTGGTACGGTACAAATAATAATACCAAAAATAATAACATTAATAATAATAATAATAATTACTTATCGAATTAAATCACATAGCAATATAATATAATTAACATGTAGTCAACAGACATATAACATACCTGAGTGAACCAGATAACTGTTATAAGAATCAAGATATTCATATGCAGATTAAAAACATATTCAGATATCATAATTATCAAATCATTCTTATTCGGATGTATATTCTTAATAAATTCATTTCAGCCTTGTACTCAAGAAAGTGGATCTAGACAGAGGAATACTAACGGTAAGGAATACGGTCACAAAGTCCATACCCACATTATCCAGGAAGGATGTGGAAACGTAATCGCCGGAGCTACATGTACCAATCCCTAACAGAAGAGTAATAGTGCTCTAAAAAGATTTTAGGAGTGTACATAGTACACTAAACAGGAGAACACCATTTCCTCTAAACAGAATTTCAAGAGTGTACATAGTACATTAAACAGACATATCAGGAGTATTCATGTCAGAGTGCCTGGATCAATAGCAAGACATTTGAAAAACATTTCTTTTTAGTTTATTTACAAATAAACAATTGAGTTTAATACATCTTAAAATTTAGGGCATTTTCAGGACTTATAAATCAATCATAAACTAGAAAGTTTTCTTGAAATTACTAATTAACCCCTCTTCTATTTTTGTATTTATAAACGATTAAGAATTTTACATTTATTTGATAAAATACTCCGAGTATGACTTAATAAAATATGTCCAACGTAAACACTATTTAAATCACTACTAAACTTATATGTTCATTCAATAAATATTCTTACGTAAGTAGTAACATATAAACAAGGGAGAACTATCAAATAAACCCTTGAACTTTCATAAAAAGTGCAAATAAGCCCTTTTATAGGAGGCTTTGTCCGACCGTCGTCATTTAGGGCGGTTTTCGGTGGAATTTTTTGATGAAATTGTTTGAGCATCTTCTTCATTAAATATAGTTTATCCATACCACATTTCAGCTAAAAATTCAACCAAGAAGGCAGTCAAATGATTTTCTGAAATTTACTACGCTTTCTAATTACACAGTTACCTTCAAAAATTTATTTGACTGCCTTCCCGATTGAATTTTTAGCTGAAATTTGGTATGAGTAAACTAGACTTAATGAAAAAGATGATAAAAAAATTTCATCAAAGAATTGCACCGGAAACCGCCCAAATGGCGACGGCCAGACAAAGCCTCCTATAAAAGGGCTTATTTGCATTTTTTATGAAAGTTCGAGGGCTTATTTGATAGTTCTCCCTATAAACAAAATATACATGATTGAATATTATATTAATTTTGGACTAAAATCCTATGGACACATTTTATGTACTTACGTAATATGTAGAACCTTAGCTAAATTAGTTTGTGTGTGTGAATATAAACATCACACTTGTTAATTAATAAACAACACACGTATGCATACATATATTTAAGAATGTTGATTGCTCATATTCTTTATATAATTACTGAATTCATACGTGATCTAGAATATATATATATATATATATATATATATATATATATATATATATATTAATGAACTACAAACTTATATTACTTATTTTAATATTAATGTAGGTATACTTTCTAAATAATAATTTAAACTAATCATACGTGCACTTATATATACTACCATTAACTAAAGATACAATTTTTTTATTTATTTACTAGCGGAGTACGCACTACGTGCGAATGGTGCCCAACATTTGCATATACTCTCACGAAATTGTTGTGCTAATTTTCATTTGAAATTTTATTCAACTAAGGCTATCTTTGGCATGCTTCATTCAGCATATAATGGGCTCAAATTTCTGAAATTCTGTCAATAATCACATAAGTAGCTTTGTTTGAATAACATGATAAACTGAGCTGAAGTAAAATAAATGGGTTGAATGAGAACGTTTGAGGAACCAACGTTTCAATTCAGCCGCTTGGTAAGGAAGTTTTGATGAAAAAAATCCTTGCAGCAGGCAGCAGCTCCTTGATTCTTCTCCTGCAACTCCTGTGAAGTTTATAAATTTTATGCTTTTATTATTATACTTTCATTAAATAACAATTTTGTATCATTTTCATGATATAATACTTTCGTAGATAAACATATTACAAAAATATGAAATTCAGTGATGTTTACTCTAATCTTCATTACCTGGGCAAAGCAAACTACCATAACAATATTTATTAAAATATAAAATTGAGTATAATATTTTTTTCTTATTAAATACTACTTCCATCCCTAAATAGAAGTCCATGTTTCTTTCTTCAGTCGTCCCTAAATAAAAGTCGCATTTCCTGTTTGACAAACGAAATAATGAAAAACAGTGTCAAAAAATGTCCAAATAGTGCCAAACATTGTCAAATAATCTCACTTTCTTAAATTGTGTAAAATGAATAGGAGCTTTTATATAGGGATGGAGAGAGTAGTTATATGCCCTGCATTGTAACCTTGTGTTTTCCAAACACTCTTCTTTCTGTTTTTACAAAATGGGTCTACTTCATTCAACTATAAGTTCAGATTCAACATTTTAAAGTTCAATTCCATATGATAGCTTCCAATCAGACAATAGTCTTTAAATCAGACATTAAATTTCAACTTGTATTGTCAAACATAGCCTAAATCTACATTGTCTCTATATGGACAGTAACCTTTAAAATGTAACGTAAGTTTTTACTCATTTTGTGATTAATATTAATTAATAGTTCATCATAACAAACCAACTCTTGGAGATGACAACTTGTGATATGATAGTTCCATTCAGAGAACCTAAAAAATTTAACTCCTTTTGCTGAATAGAGGAACTTCACTAAATTCCTAAGCAAATATAAACTTTGGTTTGTGTGTGTGGACTGATCGAAAACCTGAAATGCACTTCCTGAGCCTGCTTAGGTGTGGCCACTTTGCTAGTTCTAATTGCCGATATAGGCTCATACGCAATGACAAGGTAAAGCATATGCACATTGTTATTGGACTTGTTAGTCTATAAGACATGCATCTGCCATGTGTCACCAAACTAATTAATAAGCAACAGAACTTTGAATAAAAAACAAGTCTTAACAATCAAGGCAAGGTTAAGGGGTAAAGATGGTATAGCAAAAATATAAATATATAAGGTGAAAGTGAAATTATGCTCTGTATAAAACAAAGGTCGTGGTTTTGGTTTCGCTTATACTTTTGAGTAGTGGTTTGTTTTAGTGATTATAGAGAAAGTGCTAAATGATAAGTCGACAGTGTTTTGTAAAATAAGTAATTTTTCAAAAGTAGAAGTTAGGGGTTTTGGTAAAAAAAATAGGTATATCACTATATCATATCGATGAAATTTTACAATAAAAATTTAAAAATCCTTCCTTTATATATGCTTTTAGTTCCAAAGTACTTTAGTTATGCAGATGCAGTACTTCAGCAATGGAAAACACTCCTAAGTCTAACCTGCAAAATCCTTCAATTGTTGGAAACAAAATCAAAGGTGTTTCATGCCTTTCCTTCTTCTAGAAGTTCCCCAATGTGTGAGCAGCCTTCTTTCCTATAGGCTATATAGTAATTCATGAGAAAGGATCATAAGATACTCTCAAAGGCATGATAAACATTCATTTTATATTTCTATACGGGTTCATGCTATTTGGGGGGACCAGGAGGTTTTTTTTGTTAGCATATGTGGAGTGAGTGACAATATTAATAAGGGAAATCCCATTTTTGAAACTTCCAACTTCAAAAAATGGATCCAGGAACTCCTTAGGTCCTTAATACAACTTTTTCATCAATTAGTAGTTGTTAAGGACATGATTTATATCATACTTTGACATTTGTTGAGTGTGCATTGGTATATGTAGAACAACGCTTGTTCGAAATGATTCTTAAAGCTTGATAATACTGTTTATCCTCTTTGAATTGACAGATAAAATCACTTTACTTTGTTTCTAAAGCAGCAAAGTATGTTTATAATGTTTTGTTTATTCAAAACTGGAATGCACTGAAGGTTGCAAAGTAAGTTTTTCTTACGAATGATATTTGTGATTTTTTTACATTGAATAAAATATGAGTCGTTTTAATTCATTGTTAAAGCAAGAGTCAAAATTAAATTAAATCCAATATGCCTTTCTTTCTATGTCTGGTGACAAATAATAGCAAGTGTATTGTAAATAATGACCATGTAAAAGAAATATGAGACATATTAGGATTGTAAGTGAATGAATGAGTGTTTTCTTCCTGGGTTAAGTGTGTTTGAAATGCAAAAGTTCATTCTACATGTACAACTGTAGGCTACATTTTAAAAAGTGCTTAGGCATTTTGCCAAACAGGTAATGGACAATCATGAAATGCTTGGTAACGGATTATTTACAATTAGAAGATTTAAATTTAAACTCACCAACAATTTAATCATGAGAAATTCCCTCCTACGATTTATTTACAATTTCAAAAAACTACAACTACAACAACCTACCATGCTACAGTCGTCCAATAATACGACCTAGCCCTTCAACAACATGGGTAAACACTACCACGTTTACAAAATGGGTAAACAAGTGGTCTGGGAAGTAGCCTGCATGATTAATAAGCATGTACACATGGATGCTTCAGTTTGTACAAGCGAATTAGCAATTTCAGAATAACTGAACGGCAAGCCGATTAAAAGATCCAAAAGATTTAGATTGAGTACCTTAACTTGGAGAATCAAAAGGGTAGCCCGACAAAAGAGGAAGAGAGGTACGAATTGCATGTCATAGCCTCTATATACGAACTGCATATAGTGCGTTAACAATTTTGCTGTTGAACAAATGCCGGAGGAAATCAACGCTTTGAAATCATGAAGTTTTTTTGGCACAGTAGACGACACGTTTTGGGGATGGGCGGCAAATATTGGACGGAGTTGGACGGAAAAAAGACTATACTAACGTTAGTTGGCTCTTATTATATAAAGCAGATATACATATCCACGTAATTCATATATTTAGTATTCCTTTTTATATATTTATAAAGATATGCACATGTAAAATATACTGTATATTTATGTTCAATATTTTATAAACATATCTCAACAGCACCTATCATACGACTACATCTTAAAATATATAATTTTATATGCATACGTACATACACCGAACAGAGTTACAATTGTTTTAATCATATTTCTCCGAATATTTTATAATGTTATTACCACTGAATCATATTTCTCTAAACTTTACATTTATATTTATAGCAACGATAATGAGTATCAAATGAGCACTCACAAAATAAAAGTTCTCATACTTTAAATAACACATAATTAAAGCAGATAAATATTGTGATCATGAACACACAATTAAAGCAGATAAAATATTATGATCATATACGAATTTCAACATCCCCATAACGTAATGGGGACGGGTTAATACTAATAAAAATACTTTAAAAAATGGAAACAGAAAGCGTACGGACCTTATCCCAGAAATGTTAATGATATTGGGTCTGAAACTATTTTCTTCAAGTTGTTTCTATCTCTTCTACTTGCTCAAACCTTTCCCAATTGATATATACATATTATGTATTTTTAGAGCTATTTGTGGCTGGCCGCATGGAATTGAAATTTTGGGATTATTGAGAGTTATTTATAGTATGGTGTGAAGTAGTCATATTAATTCACATAGTAGAAAAAAAAAATCTTAGCGGACAGAATTATTGGAGCAACTATTCCTTCTAGATTGATGAGGCTAGGTGCATTGTATTAGGTGTAAAATATCTTATATGAAAAGACCCTCAATTGGGCTGCCCATCCCTAATCAATTTAAGATGTTTGACTCTTATAATTTATAGTAGAGTACACACGTTTGTCCCTATTGCTTATAAGATTAGTTGAAAACTTTATTTAATGTTTGAGACACGTATTACTTGATTATTAATATTCTTTTTAATAAAACTATACTTTATAATTTATTCATATGTATTTTAACTACTAGACCGGATTTTGGGGTGTTACAGTAATATTATTGTATGGACTTAGTGTGGAGGACCAATTCATGATCAGTAACTGTGGCGTACCATTGAAAAGGAAGTTCCGGGTGTACATGTTATTTATCAAAGTTGAAGGTTATGGTTTTTGTTTATGTGTTGTGTAATATTTTTGGGTTTTTATGTGGTGTGATGTAATTGTGATGTGGTTATAATACCAAATGGTGTTGGTAATATTGATAAAGTAGTCAACACAAATATGGCAAAGGTGTGATGTAATAACTTCAAAGAGTAGTAGTGTTGAGTAGATAGTGACTAAGAGATAGTAATACAAATAAAGTTATGGTTTTAGAAGACTTGTATCTGGAATGGATAAAAGTGGAAGTGTTGTCAAAACAAATATTGAATTAATAAAAGAACAAGAAGTAATGAATTATTCTTATTCTTTGCCTTTTCACATAAAACTGAATTCCAAGGTTTATTGTTGGTTTAATAGACGTATGATACTATAGTAGAACTTGCTTAAAAGTTTGTTGTTAACAACATTTACATTGGTATCCTTGCTTTTCAAAGAATTATGTGATGTGTGAAGAGAACTAGCAGTTTATGTAAAAAAGTAGATGTATGACCAAATGTGTGGAGTACATAGCTTATAATAAATAGGGAAAAGGAAAATATTATTGTCAAAATGCAAGGTCGTATCGGAGTAGTTGAACGACATAAGTGAAATGGATAAAACATACATCCAACTGAATGTAAGTGTTTGGAATAGCATGATCTTAAACAAAAATTGTTTGTGAAGTTGCAAGAATAATGACAGTTTCAATGCTTGTGTGCAACACGTTTTGAACCGTAACCATGTAGCTTGTGTGCCCATCTAGCGCGATATTCTGGAACGGTGACTGGAGATATGAATGAGATCCCAAAGCCCATCTGCAAGCTTTCAGCCATCTTGAGCATCAGGAAACCACAATCACCACTGCAATGGAGGGATGAAAAAAGCCCATGATTAGTGACTTAGTGTGTGTGGAATGTAAATGTGAACTAGTGACATGGTGGATGTGTGTGCAGTAAAACATACCCATTAAGTTGTTGTGGGACGTTCTTAACCATAGTGCATGTGTATGGTGTAGTCACTGCAGTGACCTGGGGGTTATTTGTGGCCTGCAACTCACCCAGGAGTAGTGGTAAGTAGTTAATTAGGCCCAACATTTCATCTTTTTTTAGGGGGCATAGATGCATGACGGTTGTTGGTATCATAGACACACAAAATTCTAGCTTGAACATCTAAAACCACTAGAACCCAATGCTTAGAATTCAGATCGAGTGGTATGTAAACGTACCTGGATTCAAGCCATGGCAGCAAGAACTGGGTAGGATCGCCTACAACATTATTCTTGAAAAAAATCATCCAAAGCTGAAACACGCGTGGTGGTATTCCTTTTACAGAATGAAGCATAGAGAGAGTTAAGGTGTTCTGGAAAAAGACTGTCTACAGTGGAGAATGTGTTAGGCCAACCTAGTGACTTTCCTTTCATACGGAGGTAGAAAAAAATGTAGTTGACATGCTGCAAAAGGATTAAGCCAAAAAATAAAATGTAGTCAATCATAGAGATAATGACAAACGAATAATCAGTGAAACGGTAATGATATATTAGACATTGTTTAGCATACCATTGCATCTAGCCACTGCCCAGATTGGTACAGCTTATATAGCCATGACTTAGATTTAATTGTCAAGCCAGGATCCAATTCAAGCAAAAAATCTTTGTCAACCTCAGGCGTGTAATGTGTGTCATTTTTAGCAGACCGCTGGCCTCTGATGATACCCTTCATCATATACTTGTGAAATTCTTGTCGTTTAGTAGAATTGGTGATCAAAGTAAATGGACTTCCAACAAGTGGGTTCACAGTGGAGGGAGAAGTTGTTTGCTTGATTTTTTTAATAGCATGTGACCCTGGTGTGAAGCGGTCGGGTTGGACAGCTTTGCGTTTGGGGCAGTTGTTAACTTGTGGGGGCACATTCAGTGAGACAGAGGTATGAAGTGAGTTTGATTCGACCTAAAACATGAGAGTTTATGTAGATGTTGTGATACTCAATTGTTAAAAAAGGTTAATAATTGAATGTGAACAGCTAGCAATGAAAAATGAACGCAGTTCATACACAGTTGTAGCATTGGCAGGCATATTACCGATTTTACACATTGGTTGAGATGGTGGTGGTATCTGGAAATAGATGGGAAGATTGATTAAACACAAAGTTTGGTTTAAAATATTATTGTGTAGGTGCATAATGTGCAGGATTAAAAGTGAGAGACATGGTGGTGTGTGAATTGAAATAAAAAATTGAAATGAGGTGAACATGAAGACAGATACATATGTTACTAAGTGGCATGCTTTTTCGCTCACAGCATCTTTAGCACATGCCTTGGAGTCAGGGTTGGAATCGATCACCTGTTTGGCACAACAGTGTTTATGCCTTAGTAGTGAATTATACTTGAAGTGCATAGTATGTAGTTTGTGTGTACGAAATGCCTTAGATGTGACTCAAGTAGTGTGAATGAGTCACTGGCGATTTCAAAAATACTTCGATGACGAGTAATTAAAGTACGTAAATAATTGATTTTTTGAAAACTTTGTTGTAGTGGAAAAGTTCATGGTATAGAAAATATATACCTCTGTATTATTGTGAATGAGTGCAGTAGTGCCGTTTGAGCAAATCCTATCACTTGAGCCTGTTTGAATCTTATCCTTTTTGGAACCCTCAACAAAAGCAAATCAAGGAAGTAAGTGGTCATAAAAAAACAAATGTGGGTATGTAGTGTAAAGTAAAAGTTCAAATGGTATGAATTTTTTGATGGACAGTGAACTTGCTGAGTGTGCTGTTGTATCCTGTAAAGCTTGTGGGGTGCATTGATGGGGCTGCGGTAAGCAAGTGGTGGCCTGCAGGAAAACAAAGTTACTATAAATACGAGTTTATAGTAACTGAATATCGAGGTGTTTCGTACGTTTTCTGATAAGAACGAGGAGGCATTGTTGAGGGGAGTTATAACTTCAGTGACGTAGAGGTATTTACAATTGACATGGTGTGTGTCGCTTTAAGGACATAAAACATGGTAAGGGGGTGTGATAAACATTTAACATCATAATATGAAAGACTTACATTTCCCTCGAGCATCTCATATGCAATGTCAATGACTTGAGTCCACCCCAAATCATCAGTCACTGGATTAGTTTCACAGGGGACAGTAGGTGTGAGTGAGATATGAAAAGATGGAGCGTCTGAAGGCACATGTATTGTGGTCTCTTGTGAACCAGAGTGGTGTGGTGTTGAAGCATTCTGTGGGGCATTTGGTGGGACGGTGTTATTTGTTGAAGATGTGGTAGCCTCCATCTTCTGCAAATCAGCACGCAACTTCGTAATGGCAGCCTCTTGAAGGTCAAACTTCTGCTGATGTAAAAGGATGTCCTTGTTAACTGTGATGAGTTGTTGTTCTAGTGTATGCACTCGTTCTTTCAGCTCATCATGGGAAGTCGCATCAGCGCAAGAAGGTGAACCTGGATGGCCATTAGGTGACTGGGTAGTCATAATTTGGTTTTCTTTGGACACATTGGTCTTCGACCTGGTACACACAGGTGAGGTTGAGATGGGTGCAACATAAAGAGGTTGGGGGATGTTTTTGGTAGGCTGAGTGCGAGAGGATAAACTGGGAGTAAGGTTAAGAAGTGTGTTACAGGTATTTGGGGGGTGTCAGGGTGAGGAAGATGATTTTTTGGCAGTAGCAGTTGACAGGGGCAACTTTTTCATCTTTTTTAGAACGAGAACATTCACCCATGACTGCATTCTGGATTTGGATCGGAACATATGCAAACTGTAGGAAAAAAAGGTAAATGAAATTATGGATTAGGATGATGACTTGTAATGTAAGCAATAATTCTATAAACAAAATAATTAACAGTACACTTACATGCTTCCTACAGAAAATGGTGTTCTTCAAAACTTCTGCATTCGTTTTGGTTGTGGAAGTCCATTTCAAGCAAAGCGGACAGGCAGTTGGGTCAACACATTGAGCTAGTTCAATGTCTGTCAGTGTTGGAAAACTCTCGAAAGCCCAAATTTGAAGAGCAAGGACACAACCGTATATATTGTAGTGCTCAGGATTGGACTTCACGCTAGCAACAGATGCTCTAAAATAGGTATTCATGTAGGAGAGACAGCTTAACTAAATAGTTATCTACCAGATTAAGGTACTTACCTTTGACAGTAACTTGACCTTCAGCCGCTAAAAATGATTGAGATAAGACATGTAGGAGAGACAACTTAACTATATCGTTATCCGACACACTACCCCTTTTTATAGATTGTAAGACTTGCTTAATAGCATTTCTCTTGGTAGATTTAGAGGAAGCGGGGAAGTATTTCTCCCAAATACGACCCCTATCAGTGACTTCATTCTCTACATGAGGAATGTTATCAACGACATTGAATCCAAAAATCTCAGCCAAGTGAGATATAGAGAACACTAGTCTCCTACCCTCAATTTCAAAAACAAAATCCCTAGGACACTCCTTGTTGCCTCCTTCAACGTCAAGCCCGGAACATAACATTTCCTTGGCATCTAGGAATTTCCCAAAACCTGTTTTCCTAAACAGTTCTACCTGATTAGGAAGTAATTTAGACCTCACTAGATTGATTGCATCATACAACCTACAAAACGTATTGACTTTCCTTTTTATATTCAAATTCGCAATGGCTTTGTCCAAATATCTTTTGCCTGCCTGAAAACAATATTAACACAAGCACATAGTCATAACGCATACATATTGTGAAAATGTGGTATATTAATTGTGTATATGATGGCATATAGAAAAAGAATATAGGATGAAGAAACTTATTACTTCCTCTTTATGCACGCCGTTAGAAGCTGAAAGTGGAAGGGGATGTGTGGATACGAAGTCACTGTCACCCATCTCTACAGAAATGATGAAATAAAAAATATACAAATACGTGTGATGTGTGATAACGAGGAAGTAAGCATTTGCAGCATTATATGTCTCGTATTAATGTAAAAATGAGGTGTGAAGTATGTACTTGTCACTGTGAAGGTGTAAATGAGATACTAACTAGCAGTGACTAGTACTTATGTAGACTTCCAAGTTGAAATGGAAACTACTTACTAACACATTGAATTCTTTTTGTTTATATATATATATATATATGTGTGTGTGTGTGTGTGTGTGTGTGTGAGAGAGAGAGAGAGAGAGAGAGAGAGAGAGAGAGAGAGATATGTGACTGATAAGTGACTTATGTAGTCCACCGAATGCTTTCCAAATATAGTAAAGAGCTCAATACCGAAAGGTTGATTATAAATACAATAATTTGAATTGAAGTCCAAAATGAGGAAAAAGTGTCCCGAAAAAAATCAACAGTCACCTATGAAACACAAATTTGGTCTTTGCAAAAATTGAACAACACATTTAAGCTAATTAAAATGCAGAAGAACAATATGAAAGTTATTACTAACTAGTAATACTAAGCTTATAACACTCCCTGATGGTGTTAAGTAAGGAAGGAGCAAGAACAAGTTAATTGGCTGATTGGACTAACAAATTCAAATGGTTCCTACTTCAAGTAACACAGTGAAAACAAAAAACTTATATCTTTGTCTGAATATAGAGAATTTTTGAATGCTAAGTGACAACTGTACATGCATCACTGAGCAAATTGTATTTGTTACTTTGAGCGCAACGTTCATTTCACAAAAACAACCACCATAGGCTTTCCAATCGAAGTCCAAAACAGAATCATGAAACATTGGCAAATATTAACTACATTCAATCCGAGCCCAAAAAGGGTAAAAAGAATCCCATACCAAAGCAACAACAAGTCATTCAGCAAAAAGTCATGGCAACAGATGAATAACACTTTTAATCTAATTTGAATGCAAAAAAACAACATACAAGGACCATGACACAGAAGCCAAAGACATATTCAAAAATAAAGTAATGTTTAATTTTTATGCATTGAACTGCCCATATTCGACTTCTAGATTAGGGGTTGGGAGTGAGAAAGACATGGAACTCGAAAATAAGAGTAGAAACTAAAGAAATCGTATAATACACATGATATTGGCATAAAACCAGAACTTTAACTATTTTCCTGCGAGTGCCAAACGAGAATTTTGGTCTGCAACGAAGACGAGAGAGATGTAGCGACGACGAGAGAAGGAGAGCTGATACCGCCGAAGATAAAAAATAGTAAGAAAAGAGATGAAGGTGGTAGAAAATGAGCAGGGGTCTCCCAGAAGGAATGTCGTTAATGGAAGAGAGAAAAAAGGCGGAAATAAAACCAAGACAGGTGCGTTGAAATTGGATGAGGCGTACGAAATTAATGACATGCGGTCACTTTTTTGGAAAACTAAAAAGGAATCATGTTTTTGGAATTCCAAAGGGTAATAGTAATATAGGGGCCAT
The DNA here is from genome assembly GCA_945859875.1 of Cuscuta europaea. Lineage (NCBI taxonomy): Eukaryota > Viridiplantae > Streptophyta > Magnoliopsida > Solanales > Convolvulaceae > Cuscuta > Cuscuta europaea. Next base: position 2,138,145 of record CAMAPE010000038.1, on the reverse strand, counting down.
TCTTTCAGAAAATTATTACTTTCTTATGATTCTTAGGCTTATAATTATGTTGTTTGTCATCATGTTTATTGTTTAAGCTTATAATTAAGAAAAAAATTATAATATGTTTATTGTCAAAATTAATTAAGTTCATAAGTAAATTAATGCATAAGTGGGAGGAAAATTAATTCTTGGGATTTGGGAGAGGATTCTCCATTTATGTATATAGGATCACAAATTAATTAAATCATTAAAAAATTATTCTTCAAGTATATTGAAACACGATAACTAAACGGAGTAACTCATCAAAGGTATTTTTTTTGTTAAATAAAAACCATCAAGATTTAAGTATTTAAATGTTACTCGTATTATATATTATATATAAAAGCTCACAGATTGAAAAATATCTATCATAATCCATATACTTTACACTCCCTGAATGGAGGGTCAAGTACCAGGTTTTGAATAATGTTTAAATTTTAGATTATTTTTGAAATAAAAAATTTAAATAATAAAAAGTGAAGTGTTTTTAGAAAAAATATCGTCGAATAACTTTTTTTTGCATTTTTCAATACTTTAATATAATTCTTTGTACCATAAAAATGAAATGCAATAGAAAAATGTGAATTTTTCATGAAACAATTATGGATTTACATAATTGTCCAATAACATTTGCGCATGTGGGCGACTGATTTGCCGAATCTATGTCCATCAGTAAATCCAGTAAACCCGTGGGCTTTGTTCACGATGTACATAAAAAATAGCCTAATTTATTTATTTACATAAAAAATGCAGTAAATCCATTATTTTGTTCTATAGGAAAATTACAATTAGGGTTCCTCTTTCGCAGCTGCTCTCGAACCGAACTTTCAGCAGCCATGGTTCTCAAGTAAACATCCTTCTCCTTCTTCATTTCCCTCTGATGGTTGTACCTTTAGGGTTGTTTTGTTCGGCTGTGTATTAGGCCTTTAGCGCTGGCTTACTATATATGTTTCTGATTTGCAGCCCTTGCCGAGTAGTTTTCTCTTACGAATTCTTATGACTGTTGTCTGTTTATGTGATTGCTCTTGCTTGAAATGCGTGATGAAGCAAGTTGATTTGCTAAAACATGTAGCATTATTCTTAAATAAGTCCTATTTGGAGAATAAAACATACTTGGTCATATTTTTAAACTGTGTGTATGTTTTGGTCTTATATTGAGCATTTTTCTGTTTTTCTAAACTTTTCATACTACATTTCTGGATGTGTTATGTTTTCTTCAAAAAGCAATTAAAGACTTCATTGTTTTCTATGGTCAATCTTTCCAAAGTTGCCCATTTTTTCCTTAGATATGTGTTGATGAAAACAAACTCTGATTCTAGATGTTGCCTGCCTACATCTAACCCTTTCTTAACTTTACTATCGAGTGGACTTACTTGGTTTGGTCATTTGACTGCAACATGCTTTGTGCTTTTGTGGCTATTATTTGTTGCCTAAACAAAAAACTGTATATATAGAAGAGATTGTGGCTAGTCTATTGCATTACAAGAAGGTCCAAATCGTGATTTTTAGTAGTCTGAAACACCCGTTTCCAATACAAGACTTAATATTCTATACTAACAGAAACCTTCTGCATATGTAAAATGGTTAAGTGATTCAACATTTAATATGCGGGGTTCCAATTATGTTTTCAATCATCTCCAATTATAGTCATTTAAACTTATCCTGATTGTTTATATTATTGCTAGAATATGCTAAACTATAAAAGACTAACATTTAGACGTTCTTTAGTGAGTTGTGCCCCAAGTATATATATACTACTACAACAACATTATCCCTGTGCCGCAAAGACTCCCACTAACGGTGGGGTTATATACTAAAATCTAATCTGCCAAAATCTCAACAATTTGCACTTCTATATCAATTATCACTATAACCATTGGTCCGGTGGTCCCTCAATGATTTTAGACCGCACATTCCCTTAAAGCTGCCTGATGTATACCTGAATACATTTGAAAGCACGTGGAGAGGAAAGAGTCCTGTTAGTGCTTCCAAATGATCAATAATCAAAGAATGTTTATGGGGTGGACAAGTTTGCCCCAAATGATGGTTTCATTGAATATCATTTATCATCAAATTAGAATGTGCAGAAATAAAATCTGCATAGTTCCAGACACTACCCATAATATGCTCCAGGAAATCTCACCTTCCTCCATAATTATATATGGCTTGCTGTGGCACCCTGTTTACGGGATGAATTCTTTCCAAATTTCCTTTTCTGGTTGAGAAGTGTTCAATATCAAGTCTAGTTGTATATTTTTCAAGCAACCAGTGTGGTCCATATAGGTTGTTTTCATCCTTCATTAAATAAACTGTTGAATATTATATAGGTGTAGCATTAATTTGAACTTGTGATTGCAGGACTGAACTTTGCCGCTTTAGTGGTGCCAAGATTTATCCTGGGAAAGGAATCAGATTTGTGCGTGCAGATTCTCAGGTTTGTCCCGAGAAAGAAACCGAAGCAATGTCTTATTTTCTCTTTTTTGTGGTTACTTTTATGAATAAGTGATTGTGTTTCGGTTGCATTCTTAATTCATATTCATTGTTTTAGGTTTTCTTGTTTGCGCAATCAAAATGCAAGAGGTACTTTCATAACCGTTTGAAGCCTGCCAAGCTCACGTGGACTGCTGTGTACAGAAAACAGCACAAGAAGGTGAGGAACGGGACATTCTTGTACAGGCTAGATTGTTTGATCAGTTTCTTCTGACTAAAGTCAGAACAGTGGAATAATTTAATCACCTGCCTCTAGTTTTGTCCCCTAAAAAACCCTTCAATAAAAGTTAATAGATCTTTTTACAATATGTGTTCTGCACCTTGAGTTTTTAAAGCAAATGTCTTATCCTGTTGTTATCTGACTTATATCTAGATACTCCCTCCGTATTTTAAAGATCACTACATTGGCTTTGACACATTATTTAAGGAGGAAAGTAATAAGAATAATGAAGTGTTTAAAAAGTAGGAGAGAGAGTGTAAAAGTATGAAAGAGGATAATAGTAGAAAAAATAAGGATAGTTGTGTATTTTAAACAAGGATAGTTGTGTATTTTTGAAGGGTAAACTTACCGGAGGAGGAAAGTGTAGTAAACTTTTAAATACATCCCAAAAAGGAAAGTTTAGCAATCTCTAAAATACAGATGGAGTATGTTTTTGCTTCATGAGGTCTTATTTTGGTGGCACTTTTAGGATCATGCTCAAGAGGCTGTGAAGAGGAAGAGACGCACCACAAAGAAGCCTTATTCTAGATCTATTGTGGGTGCAACCATGGAGGTAATCCAAAAGAAAAGAGCCGAAAAGCCAGAAGTCCGTGATGCAGCAAGGGAGGCTGCTCTCCGGTGCGTATATCCTAGTTCTCCCACTTCATTTGGATGTAGCGGTTGGGAGTGAAATCTTTGATTGGCTTAGTTTATATCTTCAATTAAGCCCTCAGAAGACATCTCTTCCGTCCAAACAGATCTTATGTGACAATCCTATGATTTAAAGCCAGGGCTGCAAAATTTATCAGTCCTGGTGTTATTTTGGTGTTGTGCTTGTGTACTTAACAGATGTCTTGTTTATTCAGTGAAATTAAGGAAAGGATAAAAAAGACAAAAGATGAAAAGAAGGCGAAGAAGGCAGAGGTGATGGCCAAGTCACAGAAGGCAGGGAAGGGCCCCAGAGTTGCTGCACAGGCCAAGGGTCCTAAAATTGGAGGAGGAGGTGGAAAACGCTGAGCTATGTGTTCTTTTTAATTTGCTTACTGAAATACGGAGAATTACCAAGGGTTATTTTATGTTCATTTTATCACTTCAAAATTTTGATCTTGGTCATAAACTCGTCACAGGTTGTTAGTCCTTTTGGTTGCCACATTAAGCTATTTGTCTTTCTTCCGCTCTGCATTGAACATGATATTCTTTATTCAACGGAAAAAAGAGATATAATCTGTATAGTGGCCATTTATCAAAGATGCCTTAACCCTGTTATTTCTATTTACGTCCAAACATAGTTCAGTTCACCTTGCAGCAACTGAGGTAGAGACGTAGAGTTATTCTGTTTATATCTTTCCTTGATCTTGGTTGATTGTGTACCAGCTTATTCGTCTAGTCAAACAAAAAATAAGCTCCATTTGATGATCCTTGGGTTAATTAGCTTGATTATATAAATACAAAAAAAGTTGGGTTGAAGGAAATTGAATTTGTTGGAAATGCGGTTGTTTTTACTTGGACTGATTTTTTTAATGAGAGAAGTTAAGCTATTGAATGCAAGATTGTTAACCTTTTACAATGAAATAAATTTGAATATTTATATACTTAAATTTGAATGCAAGAATAAAAACATTCTTAGTGTTTTTCATGTATTTTTTTATTAATAAATAAACATTATGCCTTTAAGTTTTTCATAATTTAATAAATTTGATCGTTTCAGTCACCATTTTAACAATTTGATCACATTTTAGTCCATTTTAACTTATCAAAGAGACTTTGAATGCAATTTAACTGTTCCTGTCCATTTTGTAGAAACCATACACTGAACTAAATGTATGGATCACTCCTTATACTTACATTTGCAATTCTTTATACTTGAAAAAATTCAAACTGAATAACCGGTTGATTATTACATAGTATTGGTTTATTTCTTTCTCTTCGCGTATCTTAAAAAATTAATAGGGAAAATGAAAATTAATAATCCAACCTTTTAGCGGTCTTCTTACGATAGTCCCACATTTTCTGAATAATCCAACCTTTGCACCCCATCTTCATTCACTATTTCACTGGTCCCTGATCGATTTATGACCTGTTATTCGAAGTTATTTTCTTATCTTTGCAAAACATTATGTGATCGTAAGGTGAGAATTATGGTATAATGTTTTCAGTCACCATTTAGTTATTCCAAGTTATTTTCTTATCTTTGCAAAACATTATTTTCTTATCTTTGCAAAACATTATGTGATTGTAAAACATTATACCATAATTCTCACCTTACGGTCACATAATATTTTACAAAGATAAGAAAATAATTTGGAATAACAGGTCATAAATCGGTCATGGACCAGTCAATGAAGATGAGATGCAAAGATTGGATTATTCATGAATAATGAAAAGGTGAGACTATTGTAAGAAGACCGCTAAAAGGTTGAATTATTAGTTTCCATTTTTCCAAATTAATACTCCATCCCGAATTGAATTGCACACTTTGATCGGCACAAGTATTAAAAAATGACAATAAATGATGTTTGCTTTTTACACTTTTATCCATCTTTCTAAAGGTCGATGTCTTTAAGTTAATGGGGAAAAAATAAAAGTAGGGATAAATTTGTCACTTTATTCTTATTTACATACTTAAAATAGAAAGTGGAAAACCATTTTGGGACAACCAAAAAAAGGAAATTTTGCAACTCAAATTGGGACGGAGGGAGTAGGAATAAAATACTGTTTTCGTTTAGACATTCAATGATTGAAGTATAGTCATGTCTCCAATGCCACCTCTCACGTCTTGACATAATTTATGCTCCGTAAAAAAGTGGTTGAAATTACTAAATTAGTTGAATTTGATTAAAATATTATTTAAAATATATTTTATTAATAATATCAAGGACAATAATATGAAAAAATTTAAAATAGTTTTCTTCAACAAAATAAGTCAGCGTATAAAATTGAAAGTTCAATGTTTAATACTCCCTCCGTCCCTAATCTTTCTCCCTTTTCGACTGGGCACATTTATTAAGATAGTGGGATTTGTGTGGTGGAGAGTTGTGCAGAGGAGAGAAAAATGTGTAAGAATGTGTAAGAATGGTTGTGAACCACAAATTTTTTGCTAAAAGGGGGAAGAGAAGATAATTTTGGGACGGATGAAAAAGGAAAGTTTGAAGATAATTTAGGGACGGAGGGAGTAACAATTAAAAATAAAGCATCAAGACTGATAAGATGAAAATAAAGGTTATAAAGGACTAAAGGAGCCAATTTTATATTCATTGTTTAATTTATACTACCTTCATCCGTAAAACTTGGCCAACTTTCCTTTTTTTACCGTCCCAAAAAACTTTGTCATTTTCATTTAAAGTAACAAATACTCCGGATGTGTCTAAAGATATTTCTCTATCCTCTGCACAAATATCAACCACGTCAACATTGGCCAAGTTTTATGGGACGGAGGGAGTATGACATTTGGCAAAAAGCCACATGGAGTCGGATGACATACTCATTAGTACTAACGATTGCAGTTTATATAGAAAAGAGGGAATAATATAAATACCGTAAAAATGAAATGGTTGATTATACTGAGTGTGAAGATTATATTGGAAAAGAGGGACCAGGGAGTATCACTTGCACAATTTGTAAACCTCCATCAACATACAAAACCATAAGATATACGAAGTACCATATTATGTGGCGCTTTCGACTTTCAAGCTCCATGAGTGGCGGCTTGATGCTGATAAGTGTTGGGGGATTGGATTTCATCACTTCCATGTAATTGAATAGTTACAATTATGCGTGTAACAAAAAGAGAACATATGGAGTGGCGCTTGAACATTTATTTGATTTGGTATGACTGCATTATTATTATTATTATCTACACGAGCATATGGACATCAAAACGGGGTTGCATGATTGCATCAATAGGTTTTTCCCATTACAATTTCACATTATACGTAAGATGGTAGTAGTATTAAATAGAAAACCTCGGATGATATTGCTTCAGTAGAGTGCGCGCGCATATTGGCAGCTCGCTGTCTCAGTCCTCAAGTTCAATAATCTTGACCACTGATGCATCTCCTACTTTTTGGCATACCACTATCCGGTCGTGTGACTTCACAACCCCCGAGGCTTTCCCATGATCAAGTGCAACTTTTAGTACTGAGTCGTTTGTCGCATTTGTTGATTCGGCCTGCAAAACCAAACAAGCAAAAATGAATCACAGACAAAAAACGGGGATGGAAATGAGTGTGGCATGTATCAAGCTTTGCAAGAAACATTACGGCAAGTCTGTCCAACAGTAGACTTTTTTCACTTTTAGTTCTCTCACTATTGAGACAATTGACTTTTTTAGTAACCTTTATATTTTTCACTTTTAAAATTTTAATTTGGTGACTATTGTGACGGCGCTTGCAGTTCTCAAACAATTGTACCAAAATTCGAAGACACGTGGTAAGAGTGACACTATCACAATGGTCGGAAAAAAACAAATCAGTGGCAAGTGCCGTCTGTAAGTGCAATTAGCACAATACTTGAACGACTAAAAAGGAAAAAAGGACGTACCCTCAGAAAACAGGCCAAATTTCCAAATTGGTAAAAGAAGAGGATGGTTTACAAAATTGGTAAAAACAAAGCCTCCGGCAACACATTGATAAAAAAAATAAGCTCCGGCGACAAATTGGTAAAAAACAAAGCAACGGCGACAAATTGGTCAATTTTTTGTGAGTGAAACACTTTTGGTTATCAATATTAGAATTCCCGACATTTAGACCCCAAAGTATTGTGAAGTTGACATTTTCAGTTCTTCTAATTTGATTTAGTAATTTGGTAATTGGCCTAAGAAAACAGCCGAAAGACTGAAAGTGGAAACACTCTTCTACATAATATTGCTCGATTTTTTGGGTACACAGAAAGATATTGCCTAATGAGTACGATTCAAATTTTGAAGGAAAAGGGGATGACAGTGTGAAAAGCAAACTTACAGGATGTCGAGGATCAGCAAGCATGGGGAAAAGGCCACGAACAATCAGAGATTGCCTTGCCTAGAAACATGAGTAATGATAATAGTTACAGTATGAGTAAACTCGACTATTGGGATTAAGGTAAGTATAGTTGATTAGTACACAAACAATATCTAATATATATTTAGAAGCTACTTGAAAATAACAAGAGGGGTTAAACACATAGCCGAAATACAAAATAATTTGATTTTTAATTAAGCATGAAAATAGTTGGTCTCACTAATGAATAGTAATCATGAGAGTATACATAAGGGCATCATAGGATAATGATTTGTTGTTTGGGGAAAGGAGAAAATAAGTGGCAGTTGTGCATCATTTTTTACCCATAAGAGTAGCATCAAAACAAATGTTTTAGAAAATATTAATGAACCAGATTTTTTCACATGCAGTCCTCCAACTGGTACTCAGTCCTCTGATTTGGTTCTCTTATTCTTACAACAAAAACACTTTTGGTACTTAAAATTTTTTCAGTTTCAACCCTGTAACTATAGTGAATTGACCGTTTTGGTCTTGCTATTTTGGCAATGCACTTTTGATCTTTCGACTATTGTTACACAACTTAAAGACAACTATCAAAAGTGTCATGGTCACTACAAAACCAAAAGTGGAAACATTCAAAGGCGGGGTACCAAAGGTATAATCGCCAAAATAGTCAAAGGACCAAAAGTAAAAAAAATCAAATGAATTATTCAATGAAAATAGATTAGCTGATCAAGGCTGATCAGCAATGAAACGCTAACACAACACACCAATTACAATGCCATAATGTAGAACACAAACAGAGGCATGACATCATAATTGGGTGTAAATTCCTAACATTGTGGTCATGGGTATCAAAGGATTTAACCTCAAATGCACCGCTAAAACTCCACTTGAGTTGATTTGTCTTGAGGCGAGGAATGACAACTGATATCACTGGCATTGTTGGGCGATATTTTGCTATTAACCTGCATTTTAATAAGCACAAAATATATCATATAGAACAATAAGTACTTTAAAAAATATGCAGATCATCAGGTACCTTGCAGCCCTTCCAGATGAAGTGAAGCAAATAATCACAGAAGCTTTCACTTTGATGGCGGCACGTACCTACAAGATAAGTCAACTCAACTTTCTTATCATCTTTTGGAAGATATGAACTGGTTGGGTCATAACTTTTAAATCTATTTATTTGGTCAAATTGGGTCAAATCTGTTCTACAAATCTGATCAACCCAATTAGCGCTCTTCATACTCATCATAATACATAATAAGGACAATTGAACCATGAACTTCATATATAATCTGATCTTAGTGTAAATCTGTATTGACTTCTGCATGTTTTAAATTTATCCATTGGTCAAATGGAGTCAAATAGTCATGGATGGCTTACGAATTCAATTCAAGAAGATATACTATAGTACATGATGTTTGCTGATGATATTGTATCGGGTGTTAAAGCAAAGTTGGAAGTTTGGAAGTATGACGACAGACATTGGAGACCAGGGGGTTCAGACTGAGCCGAAGCAAGATTGAGTATATGGAGTGCAAGTTTGGTGGAGGTAGTAATAATAACAGTGAGATTACCCATGATGGCAAGGAGATATCGATGTGTGATATGTTCCGTTACTTGGGTCCCATAGAATCAGAACAAGGTGGATGAAATGGAAGAGTGCATCGGGATTTTTATGTGATCGAGGTATGATCGATGTAAATTTTATCGGACAACAATTAGGTCTGAATTGATGTATGGCGCGGAGTGTTGGTGAAACAATATCACATTCAAAAGATGAGTGTGACTGAGATGCGTATGTTGCGTTGGATGTGTGGACATACCAGAAAAGACTGCTTGAGAAATGAGGTAATCAGACAACAGGTGGGAGAAACACCTATTGAAGATAAGATTCAGGAGTCTCGATTGCATTGATTTGGTCATGTGCGCAGTAGGCAGAGTGATACACCTGTTAAACGGCTTGAGAGGTGGGGAGAAGAGGCAGAGAGGGAGAGGAAGACCCAAACAGACTTTTATTAGAGGAAACAGAACTCATATGCTTCTTCTTGGGTTGGATGAGAATATGGCTTTGGAGAGAGCAAAATGTATGGCGCATATTTGGGTGAACGAGTGATCTTTTTTCTCTTTTTCCTCTCTCCTTTTATTTATCTTTTATCTTCTTTATCTTTTTATGTTCTTATGTTATTTTTATATTTCTTGTGCTCTTTTATGGCCGACCCCAATATCTTTTGGGACTAAGGCTTGGATGTTGTTGTTGTGCTCTTTTATCTTTCTAATGTTCCTATGTTACTTTTATCTTATATTTGTCTTTATTTTAACCATTTTATCTAAGTTTACCTTTTTATTATTCTTATCTTTCTTGTCTTTTTGGCTCTGATATCATGGATCGATTCATGTTAGCCGATTGCCAACCCCAAAGTCTTTTGAGAATAAGGCTTGGATGCTATTTTCTTGTGTCAAATAGAATCAAATCTGTCCTAATAGTCTTATCCAAACCTCTCATTTCCATTTTCTTCGGGGGGGGGGGGGGGGGGGGGGGTAGGGATCAACACAATAAAAATACAAATTAAATATATTACCGCAGTGGAGGCAATTGATTCCAAGTGCGTCATAGGCTCCCCAACAAATTTGACAGTCTTCTTGAAGTACATATCTTGATTAAAAACCTTCTCTGACTGCAGAGAGAGCAGGAGTTAATCAATCAGGACACAAACAAAAAAATGACGGAGATAGAGAATGAAACAATATGTTTATAATTAATTCACAGTGCTAAAACTTCAAAAATCACATGCCTAGCATCTCTACTTATAACTTCTTAATTTACATACAACATTACCTCAGCACAAATTTTGCCCACAATGGAAATACACTCAACAGGGTATAGCCCACGCAAAGTCTCAGCACCAAGAAGAATTGCATCAGTTCCTATAAGGTGTAAAGTGTCAAATATTGATTAGTTCATAACGATGTGAAAAACAAGGAAATGTGCATCTGCTTATTTATTTACACCTGAACTGTTATATAAATACATAATTACACTCAACAGGAAATGAGAATGCACCTCAAAAGTGTTCTTGGTCCACAAATAAGCTATTTCATATGAAAACATGAACTTTATTTAATCTGTTGACAGAATCAAGTTCTAGAACTTACCATCCAACACAGCATTAGCAACATCCGTTGCCTCAGCACGTGTAGGTCTAAGGTTGTCTGTCATACTATCTACAACACGTGTTACAACAGCTGGTTTTCCAGCCATATTACACTTATGCAAGGCAGCCTTCTGAAACAAGAAGACCTGCAAATCCCATTGAATGTATTTAATGAGAAAAATGACATATCAAGAAATCATTGACAATGACACAAATTTGACAAAAACAGTAAAAACTCTAGAATAATTAAATGTCATTTCCCCTGTATGAAGAAATGGATTAAAATTTACTAATATACTAATTTTCCATAAGTTTTTACAACATAACTAAGAAAATAAAAAATACAATTGAACTATTTAGGTTCAAAAGTTGTGTAAAACAGTGTTGTTAAATTGATCTAATAATCAAGGAAATCTTGACTGCTAAAAATTAACTTTGCTTTGGTATAAAGAATGTAAGGGAAAATAAGAAGCTCAACCTCATTCGTTAAAGCTCATTATGAATGAAAAAAAATATTTGAAAACCTACCTCGACCTAAACTCCTCTAGCATATACTTCCCCGGTCCATCTTATAAGGTACATGAGGGCGGTCCAAAATTTAAGTCACTTTTATATTACTTATGCACATTTAATAATTTCCCACAATTGTCTCTAAATGACCCACAAGAATGTTTAACAGAATCCTAAAAAGTATATAATATTTTAAATGCTTTGAATCATTTCAGTGTTTGTGCTAAAGCAAAAAGCATGCCTTATAATAAGCGCTGGAGGGAGTAACTATATTATTTTGACTATATTATTTTGAGTATGTAAAACAATAATAGAGTATGAACAGGAAGCCACTAGTAAGCACTAGTAAGCAGATGTCGGATTGCACTGAAATATAAGTCACTTTATAAATTTCTTTCTTTTACAAATATAAATGAAGGAAACGGGTATCAATGTTTTTACAAATACATGGTTCTATGGTACTATTTAAAATAAAGGATGAAAAAAACTTCATATTCATGAAGTAGCTCATAGCCAAAAAAGGTGATATGTTGTTCAACATGAGATAAACCAACCTTCTCAGGTGGGAGATCTATGCCAAGGTTTCCACGAGAAAGAATGATACCATCAGCCTCTTGAAGGATCTCATCAAAATGAGTTAAACCCTATTGAGATTGTTTTAGAATAAAAAAGTAAACTATCAATCGATATTAATAACAAATTTAGCGGAAGTAGAGTGAATCAGTAAGATATCAACATTACATTATTAAAACACAACTTACCTCTACATTTTCAATTTTAGCAAAGATATGAGTCTGACTTAGGTCTCCCAGCTTAGAAAGAAATTCACGAGCCTGAATTTAAGCATAAACAGCCATTCCCCATCAGCTTAAGTGAAATTGACAGATGCGAAGGTCAGAAAATTTACTGAAAAACTCAAAATGCATAACCATCGTGCGCAAAAAAGGAATATGCTGAACACTTAGCCCACCTCACGAACATCCGCAGCATGTCTTGTATAAGACAGTGAAAGGAAATCAATCTTGTTTTCTACACCCCATGTGCTTATAACCTAAAACAAAGTTAATGATAAATTAGAATAAGAAATAACTATATATAGCTCAAAAAGGAAATAGTGACAAAAATTATGACTAAAATGAAAGTAATTGACAAAAATGTGAATTCTAATATTTTATGACACAGTGACTGATTGAAGTAACTGCAATGACCATGGTGATGTTCCATTTTACTATGAAGTGACTGTGATGGCCGTGACAATAATGACTATGCAGTTATGTTTAGTCCTTAAACTATTATTTTAGGAAATACAGCTACAAAAAGATGAACACAAACGATGTACAAGAAGAAGAAGAAGAAACAAGAAGTAGTTTATGATAACTTCCTGCTTGAATGTAAATTAAAACCGACTAAGTGCTAATAGCATTAGTTTTTAATGACTAAGCAAGCTTAAGGATATCAGCAAAGAGAATGAAAAGGGAATGGATGGCCTGTAACAACAATGTGGCCGCATGAAACACAGAGTAAAAAATGCATCTACATCACAACATCAAATTTCCCCCAAAAGAGTCATGATTCAAACTTCTATTTTCTATTCGCTCTGTTCAAAAAATATTGCCTAAATTGATTTTTTTATCAATGATAATAAACTTTGAACAATGATTTAGTTTTCATATTTGTGTTAAATTTATAACTTCTATACATGTATGAAAGTATTTATAATAAAGAACATTTTCATGTAATTTTCATACTTTAAATGATTTCTTTTTAAAAAATTATCATTGGCCAAACTTGACCATCATTGACCACGAAAAATCAATATGGCCAAGTTTTGTGGGATAGAGGGAGTATATAAAAAACCATGGTTGATCAAACAAGCCAAAATTTGATGCAAGTTTTGGAAAAATAGTCACCAGCAAATTTCATACTTACACACAGTTGTACCTTGACTGAACATGACTACAAGAGTAGACCATCTATTTTTTTGGTAACATACAGCATCTCACATCTAACCATACAATTCTAAAAACATACTCCCTCCGTCCCAATTTGTAAGATACTTTACGGTTTACGATGTTTGACCGACGATAAAGCAAATTGATCCCTGTCAACACTCAAATTAGTTTTAGAAAATAAAATTTACATATTCAGAAACTACATTAAAACCGCTACAAAACCTGCAAAAAATAATTCAAATTTAATAAACTTTTGCTATATAAAGTAAAAGATTAAGAGTGATTTATGTTGACCAAGTGAATAGTAAATGTATCTTACAATTTGGGACTGAGGGAGTACTATTTTAAACTGCCTAACATCTCTGATGAAATTTACACAAAGTTGCCGTGTGTTGCTCCGAAATTATGGTAATTACCTCTTTATCCTGGTCAGATAGAGTAGGCAGGTCAATATGAATTTGAGAAGCATGCAGAGTGAACAATGAGCCAGCCAGAGTTGCAGAGTTCTTAATCACACAAAGCACGTCCACGTCCTTCACTTCATCGACCTGCACAAGCCATTCAGAGCATTAACTCATAAAGAAAAAAATAACCAGCCTTTTGCACTGGAAGATAAAATCATAAAATTCTAAAAATCTTTGCTATCCAGTTCAGCCAACCCAAACAGAAATGTTTAATTCTCACAGGAGGACATGAGAACCCACTGGATGACATACAAGTGACACAACTATTATAAATCCAACTCCATAAAAGTAACGATAACTCCAAAAAGGGAGCTAGAGAGCAAAAACACGACACTGATTCCGTACCTCTAGCCAAACAGAAGTAGTCTCACTTCCTGTAAAGAGATAATGACCAATGAAAATGGTGTCTCCCTTTTTCACAACCTGAAAAGCAAACAAATAATGTTGAGTCCATTTTAGATGTACCACAACTTTTAATTGGTTTTCGTTTTTTATCTTTTCCATCACATTTAATTTCTCATATATAATTATAATGATCCAAGATATTAAAAAATAAAAGCATATTATATGTTATATGTTTTGTCTTAGAAGTTATGTTTTTATTTCATTTTCAAATTTTATTTCAAGGTTAAATTGGCAAAGAGGAAATGCAAAATAGATGTACCTTAGACAAGCCTGCAAAATTGATGGGCAACACTTGAGAAGATGCTTCTTGGCCCTGATCAGGTGTGAGAGTAACAATTCCATCTGCCTCAAGTGAAATTGCCTTCTCACTTTTGTTAACCACCTGCAACTCCGGGCCCACTGTATCTAACATAACCTGAAAGGCACAAGTAGAACACAGTTGAGTTTCATCTGTCAAATATATCAAAGATATAATTTTCCTAAAAAATTATCAAGATATAGTCACTTTCTCCAAGCATGAGTGCATGACCATCACGACTTTACTCTTTGAATCATATATATTTAGTTAAAAATAGAGAACATCATTAATTGAATAAAGAATATCACTAAATAAAAAATGCCATTAAAGGAAGGTTATAAATAAAGAAAGATCAGATTATCTTACTCAGGGAAACCCTATGCTAGTCATATTTAGGTATTTTACACTGTATAAAATGGTGGATGTCTCCATTGAAGCTTATTATATCAGACACATCAAACTACAGCAAAACTAAGAGGACCAACCAAACAAGAACAGAGGTCTTTTCATTAACTTTAAAAACCTATGGAGAAAATAACTAGGAAGATGTTTTATATATATCAAGAATTGCGCTAAACAGGAGGAAAAGTGTGAAACATACTACCTCCGTCCCACTAACATTGGGACATGAGGAGGTGATGCAGTTATTAAGAAAAGTAGGTTTATGTGGTTGATATTGAATTGATAAAGTAAAAATAAAGTAAGAATTATTTTGAACCACACAAGTTTTAGTACGAGACAATCTTAGTAGGATGGACCGAAAAGGAAAGATGAGACCATCTTAGCGGGACGGGGGAGTATGTGTTTTCCCTAGATAATAGTACTATGTTTCTTTACATAAATAGGAATATATATTTTCATTCTGAAAACATACTATAATACTCCCTGCGTAATCTGTATTCTTTTGTTTGCAACATTAGGTTTTGGCACAATGTTTAAGGGAAATAGTAGGGCAGTGTAAAGTGATAAATTAGGAAAGAGATGGTGAAGTGATAAAGTAGGTGACCGGTGAGAGAAGGTAATTAAGGGTAAAAGGTAAGGGTATTTAGGTATTTTGATAGATAAGTCTTTTCATAAAAAGGAAGTCTTGTAAGGATTAAAATACGGCCCAAGAAGGAAAGTGTTGCAAATAAAAGACTATAAAGGGAGTACCGGAGTACTGTGTAGTATGTATGATGTCAGTATTTCACTATAGTGTCAAGATGTCAGTACTTTACTCATACGGAGTATTTAGGAAAACATATAGCACTTCATTTTATGTTTTATTCCTATGTAGGATATTCCCTATAACATCACGTCTAACTTGTTAAGTAATACACCCTCCATCCAAAAAGGTGTTCGAGAAACACTTTTTTGTACCAAAAAAAAAAGAATCCAGCAAGAAAACTTATCATGTAATTTGCCACAGAAAGAGTGTAAAATTAGTTATACAGACTAAATATATGAAAATTTCCTAAAATAGGAGCAAAAACAACGTAGTTTTCCTAAATAGTAGTAAAGTAATGCCAGCTTGAAATCACTCACATGTTATGGTATTATCAAGCATTAAAATATGAACAATTGAACACTATATAACATAATGGTTTCAAGATGGCGAGGCTAACTCCAATTTATGTAAAACATACTCTTATATAGGGCAATTTCTTATACATTTAAGGAGTACAAGTAGGATTAAGGATTTATTGCAATTTTAGCTTAAAATATTAGAAAGTTGCGTCAAACAGGACTCTTTTCCTGAGATTCTGAGACAGGTAGTACTAAACATGACACAATCTAACCTAAGATTGTATTTTGTTTGACATCCCTTATAGCGCCTGTTAAGAAACTTAAAAAATAACTAAGAAAAAAAACACGACATTGATCCATGATTTGTTTTATATACATACAGCACAGAGCTTCTTGGTTTTCTTAATAGCAGTCCTCAAATTCTCCAAAGTCTCTTGGTGATAATCAGCATCTCCCCATGAGAAATCAAATCTTGCAACTGCAAGTCAATACCCAAAACGCTAAACCTTTTTTGAAGACAACAAATACGTGGTATGACCAAAATAAGTTGGTATCTGTATAATACCAGACATCCCAGCGTTGAGACACCCAGAGATAACATCTACAGAACGAGAGTTGGGACCCAGTGTCCCGACGATCTTCGTCATTGCCGGGAAGAAATTCTGAAACAATGATCAAACCATTACTTAAGGAAAACAGCGGAACCTAAGAAAACAAATTCATGGATCTGCAGTTAAAATCACCCTAATAGTTTGTTTACACGTTAAAACAAGCATTAGAGACTCACGGTTTTGGATGGCTCCAAGATGGAGACCATCCTGATGGGTTCTTCGAGCAACAAGTGATTGGAATGCATTCTTGGAGACCAAAGAGAGAAAAATTGCTGAGACTGAGGAAAGAAATTAAGGTTTGGTAGCGTTAATCTGCTGAGATAGTAGCGTAGCTGTCTGTGGTCGGCTGACGGAATTGAATATGCTTTATGCCCCTGGTTTGCGACTCACCGTTGTGATCAACTGCATACTTTTAAAAAAATATGGAAATTTGACTTTTCAAGAATGTGTTGCGAAATTTTAATTCAATAATAATACTACTAGTAGTACTTTCTAATTTCTTTGTACACCTTTCCTATATCACATTTAAACAGTTTGGTTCAAACATTTCGTTTTTCACCTAAAATTAAATGATGAATCAAAGTAAAAATTTAGTTTGTTTTTTTGTTTGTTTATAAAATCGAAATAATGATGTGTTCGGTCTAATTTGTTTCAGTTGGATTTTGGCCAAAATATTTTTGTTGATCAACAAGTAATAACTGAAAAAGATAAACAAAAATAAAATAAAATATATCAGTATAGTTAATAGCAATAAAATGCAAAAACGTAATTAATAAAAAGATAAGAAATATTGTACTCCCATGCAATAAATTAATATCAATTTAAATTTTTTTTGGTTAATTAAATGCATAAGTTTATATATGCAAATTATATATAATGTATCTGCAAGTTAAAATTTTGTTTTTAAATTAAATGTTTTCTCCACTAATTCATTTTTTACTAATATATTTTTATCAATAGTAATAACTAAATACCTTAGTCTACTTTCTTTTTATATAAAGGTAGGTATACATGCTCCAAAGTTTTATGTTTTGTGATACGTTGTTTAACCTATAGTTTATATTAATACACATATTTTGTAATAAAAAGTTATGTGATAACAAACACAAGTATCTAATAGTATAACAAAAAATATCATTGTCATGCAGCAACAAGCAAAATGTAAATTATGACTTAAAATATCAACATATTCGTATTATAGCAACACACTAAAGTGTATGTACAAGTGATTCATTTAATTAAAAAATAAATATCAAATATCAATATCTTGCAAATCGTAAAAAGTATAGTATCAAACATTAACTTTCTAGAATTAAGAATTACGAACTGCATAAAATATTATACTTCATGATTAATAAATAAAATAGCATGTTTTAAAAAGTTCGGTTTGTTTGGTTCGATTTTCAAAGGTGAAAACCAAAACCGAAACCAAACAACTAAGGTTTAGTTCATGTTTTTTAAATTCAGTTTCGGTTTTCACGCAATTCGGCTTGTTTTTGTTTGCGATTCGGGTTTTGTCAATTCAGCTTTCGATTTCACCGACTCATCCCCATTAAAACCTTTCATACATTATTCCTTTTTTATTTACAAAAATATGACTAATATTACTATAGTGTTGTTTCATGATCACTTCAATGTAAAAAACTAAAAGTAAAACATAAGATACTTTGACTAAGTTATTACTATGGTCACTAAGCTTAGGAGCTTACATTTTTTAAACAACATTTGCTTTAGTCATATATATGTAATTATTTCTCTTTTTTTCTTCTTTCTTTATCTTCACCATCCGTATGCAACATAACATTAGCCATTTTATCATCTTCACCATCTCCATCATCTTTTATCTTCACCATAACATTCCGTCTTCTCCACTCATTATTATCTAACAAGATTAGAAAAACAATCAGAGATAGAGAGTTACCGAAAATAAATTGGAGATGAATAGTCGTCAGAATTATTGTCAGTGTGGTCTTAAACAATTGTATGCTATCATCCAATAAATACTAAATAATTTTTCTGAACATGTAAAACTGAACAATTAGGGAATATATGTAATGTTATGACATATATATCGATTTGTCTGCCTTTTTTATAGAGATGTCAGTGCCTATGGCACATAAACTAATGTTTGTGAGCAGATATTAGGCATCGGTGGCAGAAAAAATGCTTGACACCTACAAAGTATATACAAATAGAAACATTTTTGTGTGTCACATACAACTAATGTATGTACAATGAATCAATGACATCAATTTCTGTGTCACACACACTTGCGTATTTACAAAAAGCATTCGGGCCAATTTTTGTGCAGTGGCATTTTTATCTATGCACTAATGTTAACTACATTCACTAGTTTTTAAGTTTTGTTTCTCATACAGACAAACTTTGATGACATTGGCAATTTTTGTAGATGACACATATAATAACTTTGACTGTTGTTCATTTTCGATTTGATTTTCCATTGACTTTCTATATCTAGTGAATCTTGGAAATGGGAAGATGAAGTAAGAAAAATGAAAGATGATGAAGACGGTGAAGATGAAATATGATAAATATGGAAGATATGATTATGGTGATGATGATGTAAGAGGAAACAAGATGATGAAGATGGAATACAGTGGATGTGAACAGGGACGGATCCAGGATTTTGAGTCAAGGGGGGCGAAAATTTTCGTTAGTGTAGGAGATATAAAAATTCACTAGTGTAGCGGGGCGATTTTTTTTGCTAGTGCAGCTGGGAGAAATTTTTCACTAGTGTAAGGCTCTGTGGCTATTTTAATTCATAAAATTCATTAATACATGCATGACGATATTTAAATCTATATATTACATTCTAATTTTAGCAAATCAAAGGAAAATGATATAAAAATAAAAAAGGATATATAACATTTTATTTAAATATAAAGAGTTTATAAGGTTCAAATTCACCAATACTTTTAAAATAACTTCAACATTGTTTAACTACACGAGTCTTATAGAAATAAAGAATTGATTTTTGAATTACAATTTTTGTCTACCGTGGAAGGTGTATGATATTATTATTTTTAGAATAATATTATATTGCTAATTCATATATATATATATATATATATATATATTGCATAATATATTTGTATTAATGCTAAAATAATTAAAGTTTATTATCTATTGGAATAAAGCCTTTTTAGAACGTATGAAGTAAATGAATTGTGTAATTTAATGTCAATAAACATTTATAATTTGGATTCACTTCACATGATCTAAAAACTTTGTAGCTAGAGTGTCTGGTATTTAATATCGTTTGATATAGATTTTTCAAAATTGTTTACTAGTTATCTAATAAAGATAATTAACAAAACTAATAATGTTTATATAATAAGTATCCTAAATCTTAAATAATGAGTTTTTCTATTGTTTATTTAAGTTATGTAAATGATTTTAGATGTTCCTTCTTTTAAATCTTCAATTAAGCATTACATTATGTAAGACTATATATTAATTTTAAAAACTAAAAGTTAAGGGGGGCAATGTTCAAAAGAAGTTAAGGGGGGCGAATCTAATTATAGTATCAAAATTTTACAAAAACATTACATATATAGTAGAAAAACTTGAAAGTCCAAGGGGGGCGATCGCACCCCCGCGCCCCCCTTAAATCCATCCCTGGATGTGAAGATTATGAATATGGAAGAAAAAAGAAAGAAGAAGAGAGAGTGAGGGGAGAAAAACGTAAGGAGAGAGAGGGACAAATACATAGAAGCGGGTGAGGGTGATGAGAGAATGAGGTAAAACGTAAAATTAGAACAATAAAAATATAAGTTATGTAAAGTGAGTACCAAGTGTATACAAAAAAAGTCTATCAATAACATTTTTCTTTTTAATTTGTGTTGGGTTCATACTATTTTATAATGATTGGGCCATGTATATTATATACCAAGAAATATACTGTGGAAAAGAAGAAAAAGAATATTAGCATTTTAAACTAATTAATGACTTAAACAAGCCTACTTCATTCATTTACCATTTTTGTTACATCAATTTCTATCTAGATCTTGATAATAGTCTCAAAATCAAAAAACAAACTTCACTTGATGATAGCTCACCAATAAACCGCTAGTGACATTGTAGAGAGAGAAGGGAGAGCTAAGAGTCGGAGAGAGAAAGATATCTAGAATTAATGATTTCAGTGTCGTTTACATCTACCCCAAGGGAGTATTACAAAACCGTACACGTGTAAACTAATCTATGGGTGAGGGTTCTGTTGTGATGCAGAGAGAGACGTGTGTCATTCGCTAACTAAGTGCTGAGTAGTTATGTGACTTATACTTATGTCATGTGAGACGAGGTGTTGTGAGACGAGGTGCGAGTGGGCCTCAGCTCATCATTGTTGTTTCATTTTCTTGAGTGAAATTTTGTCCGGGGCACATGCCCTATGCCGAACAAGGTGTCACAAGCCCGAGGTGACTAGTACGAACAGTGGTGTTGAGCCAATATTTCGTGTAGCCTTGTTCCGTCTTGGTTTCTTCTTCCCATTAGTGCCCTCATCTGGCCGAGGGGCCCAAATGAGGGGTGTAGTTGGATGGATCTGGACCGCTTGTGTATCCTAGAGTATGTGGGCCCATATACTCTATCATTTGGTGTTATATATTTTGTACATCTGGTGTCACAATTTATGAATGATCCTCGCATTTCATATTTTTTTGTTGTTAAGCGCATTTTTCAGTATGTTTAAAGGACATTGACTCATGGTTTGTGTTGCAACTGTTTGCTGCCTCCCATGATATTATTGCTTATTCAGATACTGATTGGGCTGATTGTCTTGATAGTAGATGTTTAACTTATAAGCGTGTCATCTTTCTAGTTCTGATGTAAGTTTTCTCGCACTTAAAATACGTAGTATAATAGGGTGCAAGTACGAGTATCGTCTACACAGGGACGGACAAAAGAGAATTAAGTATTAACTAAATTCAGCGATTAAAACTAAATAAAATAAATGCAATGTGCGAAATTTGATTTGATTGGAAAATTAAAATGCATTTAAATGAAAATAAAGTTTGGGACATTCTAATTAAGGACAGATGGGAATAAGGATTGACTCTGGGGTAATCATATTTCTGGCTGATCAAGCTCAATCACATGAAAATTATTTAATTGAGCAACGCAAATCAATACTAAGTTATAATCGCTCTCCCGGCGTATAATACAATAATTTAGGGAACCATGCTGATCTCTCATGCGACATGTATCTAATTATTGTCAAAGTGAGCGAGCGTACGAGCCCTTAATCGTTACTAATCTCTTAGCAAACGATTAAGTGTGTATGTGAAGGTGTCCCATAATAAATTAGATCTCTCTTAATTTACTCTATATGCAATTATAACCCCAGTGGTCATTTTATGTTACAAGAAATGTCAATCGAATCATTCAAACACAAATCAAGTAAAGATTCATGCAATCAAACCATCAAGAACTAGTCATACATCATGATCAACCCCTTAATAAATCCCAAATCCCTAATTAAGACTACTCACAACTCACAATTGAATCAACAATAGAATTGGAATGAAAGAATTAATTGTCATTAACTAAAAAGTTGGAACTTACAAATAATCCCAATGAATTGAAGAACAATGCGAAAAAACAAGTGTAAACACGTCCCTAGGGCTCTCTCTAAGCTCCCCCTTCATCAACGGGGGTTTGGGGGCTTTAAATAAACAAAACGGATGAATTCGGGCCGAATTAGGACACATGGGGCGGAAAAATGTCGGGGCACAGCGTGCCTACCCGGCAGTAGCTCTCAGGACGATCCTTCTCACGGGCACGACATGCCTGTCTTCGGGCGCACATCGTGCGCCTTTCCCATCCGAATTTTGATAAACCCATTATTTAACAATATAATCTAACAATCATAACATGGAAAGAAGAAGTAGATAGAAAGATATCGATATTATACACGAATCTGGTATACCGTATGAAACCCCGCTGCTCTCCGGGAAGGAGAGCAGCGGAAAACCTATCTCTCTTTCTCGCCTCTATACTCTGTCGAAGCCTTTTTCGATCGTTCGGGTTCCCGTAAGTTAGCCTCGTTTTATAGGAGGGAATGGCTAACTTACGGATTACAAAGAAGCTAATGGGCCGATACACATTTATGGCCCATATTACACATCTAAATAATAACTACACAATTACACACAAATACAAAGATATTTAATCTAGATTGGACACCATAAAATATTCCTAACAATCGCCCCCTTGATGTTCAATCTTGTTTACTCAGCATTGCAGTGCAGATATCTTTGTTTGTGAACTTCAGTGTAGCTCAACTTCTTTGTCTTTGAACTCGACTTCTTGGAAAGGCGCTCTGAAGAAATCCTAGCAATCTCATCTCCCCTTTGATGTTTGGCAATTTGATCTTTGATGTCGGGGGTTGAGGAATCTTTAATATCTTCCATGTAGTCCATGGCTTCCAGAAGTTGCTCTTGATCAACTTGAATGAAGTCCGGTGGCGCCTCTAGAATGAATGTTCTTATTATTTTCAGACGCGCACGGGATTCATCTTCAGTACGCGAGTATCTGACCTTTGTCTCCTCCACAATGTAGTCTTTTTGACTATTTGGAATGAATGCATTTGAGGAGAACTTGTCGGTGGCACAACAGAACATAATGATTGTAGATTTGTGAGCATAGCTGACCATTTGATTTGAAGCTTTTGATAGAGATAAGAGAGAAGGTGTTGGAGGAGAGAAATGTCCCAGAATGATTTGTTCAGTGTTAACAGCATGTGGACCACTTTCCCCCTCATGACGATCCGATCAATCAGGACGTCATGTCTTTATTCTTTTATTCGACGAGAATCAACAGAAAAACAAACAGAAAGTGATGGATAGTGTACCCGGGGGGAGCTTATCCGAGGGGTTATTACGAGGAATAACTAGAGAGAAGTCAGAGCAAGTAAGTAGAGAGAGAGAGTATATTAGAAAACGTATTCAGCGTTTTTAGCGTCTTGTGTCTTGGTTACAAATGGGGAAATGGGGTGCTATTTATAGTAGTAATAAATGCCAGACAGGGACACGTGTCAAGCATCCATTGGCCGAGCGGTCACCTCAGCTGGTTGGCGCTGGCAATCGCATGTGGCCACATTTAATGCGGCTGTTGGATGTGACATCGTACTGGGTACGGTGATCCATACGCATGTGGAACGGATATCATGTCGGGCTACTGGTTTTTGCCGTTTTTCCAGTAACTTTGTTTTCTTGATTTGACCCTCCTGTGAGGATCAGGGCCTTCGGCCAGGGGGCCGAAGGCACCCCTGGTGCGCACTGTGGGCCGTTTGGTACTCTGGGCGCTGTGATTTGGGCCTGTTGTGCTTTCTGGGCCTGTTGGACCTTCATTGGAGTAGTAGGAGTCTGTGGACCGGGGGTTCCCGGGCCATATACTCCATCAGGAGTCCCTCACTCCTTTTGCCGAAAGGTACTTGAGGGAAAAGGAGCAATTATGTTTGTCCTTTGCTGCTGTTCCGTTGTAGTTTGTAGTGTTGTGGGTAGTCTGCTGTTTGTTTATTCTGCCGAGGGCAGTCCCTCAGTTACCCACATGTCGGGACTTGAGGGGGCATGTTTGTGATTTTTGTGATTTTTCCGAGGGGGTCCTCCAGTCCCCCACTCCTTGAGGCACTTGCAAAGTGGTGAAAAGGAGTAGAGCAATCATGTTGCTGTATTGGGCCGAAGGCTGACGCTTTTCGTTTCATTTTGGGGGGATGCCTCGTTAAAAACCTCATTAGGAAAAACCATGTGGGAAAAAATCCTAATGAGGGAAAAAGAGTGCACCGAATTCCCCCAACGATTAATCGAAAACGTGAAGCCCTGGTTTTAAATGGAGTACAATGCTGGAGCCGAAGGCTTTCTGTTGATATCCTTGGGGGTGCCGAAGGGGAGTCCCTCAATCTGGGGATCGAGGGTGTGATGAATGTGAGTAGTAGTTGAAGTGTTACCGGGGTGTCCCCTGTTTGTTGATTAGTTTGTGTGGAGGGTATCCGAGGGCATCCGTTACCTGTGTGCCGTAGGCTATCTGTCAATGAGGCGTACTCCCCGGGGGCTACCCGGCCCTCAGAGTGTTGAGGGGGGATCCCCGAGGGGGGTGTCCATTATGAAGCTGTGGGCTTCTGAGGGGGTGAGCCCGAAGGCATTTGTTATGTAGTGTGTGGGGCACAAATCGGGAGCCTCTCTGGGTAAGTGTACCCGAGGGCTCTTCTTGATGAGGCGGCGTGAAGTAAAAAGCCCGGGGGCTAGCTCCTTGGTTGATGAAGGGGTGGGCTGCTAAATATAGCCGGGGGGTCCCAGAATATAGCCGTTGTGAATATAGCCATTGTGAATATAGCCGTTGGAATACCTAACGTCAAAATATAGCCATTGGGGGGGGGGGGGCTTCCACGTGGTGCGTGCTCGTTGGCTGCCCGTGGGCGGCTGTCACCGATTGGGCGAAACCACGGTTTGTAATGATGGCTTGGTGACCGGAGGCCCGGTTTTCAGGCCCAAGCCCGGATCCAGGCTCCTATAAATACCCCATGGCCAGGCCGCTTTACTCTGTGCGAAATTATTGTAGCGAAGCTCTGCCCAAATTCCTAGAGAGAGAAACAGCTGCCTTCGATCTAACTCCCGTTTCAAGGTCAGTTCCTCACTTGTCCTCCACCCTTTTTACCTAGCTGTGCTTAGCGGACTTAGGACTTATACTTAGGAATTTTATCTTAGAGCACTTAGTATATCCGAGCCCTCGAGCTAGCACAGACGATGTCTTCACAAAGCGACTCTCAAGATATCTCGGGGGCGCCCTCGATGGAGGAGGAAATCATCTCGGACGTGGAGTCCACAAGCGAACAGCCCTCAGTGGGACAAGATGCCGTTGTAGCGATGGAGCTGCAGAAAGCCCTCATCACCGAGGCGGAAGCCGAGGGCTTCGAACAAGAATGCGAAGACGACGAGCTGGCCCTCGCCTGGCAAGTAGCTGAGGAAGAGGCGCAGAAAGAGGGCGCGAGGGTCACCGTCGCTGTCCTCCCCCCTCGGGGCACTGGTGAGGCTAGCACCTCTCGGCCGTTGAACGCGGTTCCCATCCGGGTGGCCCCCGGGAAAAAGATGGCGAAGGTTGCTGCTTCCAAGAAGAAAGGCAGCGTCGCAGACCAAGGGAAGCCCCTCGATATGCCCGAGGGGTATTCCTACTTGAATACCGCCGCCTTAGAGATAAGGTCGAAAGCTGATGAGGCGGATCTCTATGTCACCCAGTTACATGTGGGTCCCTCGGCCGTTGTGGTGGCACCGGGTCCCGATGACGTCCTCTCCCGGGCTCCCGTGGGCTGCATTGCAGTGCATGTCCTGTCCGTATCGATGGGGCTCCGGTGCATTAGTGCTGGTATGATCGCATGTGGCCGCATTTAATGCGGGTGTTGGATGTGACATCGTACTGGGTACGGTGATCCATACGCATGTGGAGCGGATATCATGTCGGAAAAGGTGCCCTCGGCTGTAGATGATTAGCCGAGGGCTCTGAGTACCGGGGACCTCCTTAGTGCCGAGGGCTCTAGGTGCCGAGGGCTACTGATTTTTGCCGTTTTTCCAGTAACTTTGTTTTCCTGATTTGACCCTCCTGTGAGGATCAGAGCCTTCGGCCAGGGGGCCGAAGGCACCCCTGGTGCGCACTGTGGGCCGTTTGGTACTCTGGGCGCTGTGATTTGGGCCTGTTGGGCCTTCATCGGAGTAATAGGAGTCTATGGACCGGGGGTTCCCGGGCCATATACTCCATCAGAAAGATTAAATGATAAAAGCCTCCCGGGGTCGTGTAGGCGTCCGTTTTCATCACTATAGAGATAAACTCTAAAGCAATGACCTGAAAATGTTGGTGATTCTTATGTTGCAACAGCAGGACTTCCTTCTAATCGTTGGTCTACATATGTAATAGATGAGCACTATGGAAGTTCTCGTGTGTCATGAAGACCTGCAACTGACTCTAAAAGTGTGTCTGTGTCCTAGAAAATTCAAAACATTTGGGAGTGAGGTTACTAGACACGACGTGATCAATGAAAGTTCAGTGGCATGGGGCTGAGGCCACTGTAGTCAGTATCACTTGCCTCGGAAGGAGACATTAATGAGAGATGAGGTTCCCTGTGAAATATGATTAAACATCTGTCTGTTGGGAGACAGATGAGTGGTCTTGAGTAGGGTTAAGCATGCACTGTTGGACAAGATGCAGTGACTTCTACCCGGGATCTGATTAAATCAGTCCTGAACCTATGGGGATAGTCCATAGTATTTGAGTTGCTAGGAGTAAATGTTCAATGGATAGTAGGCAGTTGAGGTAGCAGACTTATCATTGATTATTGTTTTCTTGCTCAATTGAGCCTTCTACTTCCTAACGCTCATAATGTTCACTCACTCACTCGATCGCCCACTTACTCTCGGCTTTGTCCCTTGGGTAGGCTTGGTTGAGTTTACTAAGCCATAGGGACATGTTCTCTCAATACTTTTTGCTTCTTGTTTTTCTCTCTTTACTCCCCCTCAACTGGAGCACTCGGTATGCTTTGTCATTGTTAGGCATCGGTGAGGTGATCATCGAAAACTCCCCCTAAAATGTTGCACCCTTTGATAGATTCCTTGCTTGGTCGGTGTATGGCGCCAGGAGGAGAAAACTGAAACTCCCCCTCATAATGTGCAAGGTTTGATTGCTCACAGCTTTTCATCCCCGCCATGTGTGTGGAGCAATCTGAACAAGGTACCACACATGACGGTTTTCCCTTAGCTCATCATGTAGAATTTCAGCATATTGAGGATCACATAATGTAGATGAGTTAGGGGAGGCTTCAGTAGTTGATTGTTGATTGTTGTAAGATGGCCGTTGACGCGAGGTTGATTGAATTATCTACGATTTTCGGTTCTTTACAGTGTAGCTTAGACCCTATTTGACCTTTGGTTTGACTTTGGAAGAATTTGATCAGATTTGCCTAAAATGACCTTTTGACATCGGTGATTTACAAAGTTTGTCGGAAAACTAACGTTTTGACCCTCAAAGACTGCGAGTGAGGGCGCGTGAGAATGGTTTCTGGGGCAAAGCCGAAGAATAAATGTAGATCTTTTCGTTAGCTTTCCAACAAAAAAAGTTCGCTTAAATCGGATCACCGAGTCAAAAGTTATGGCCAAAACAGTGCGAAGGTGCTTAAAATCTCGAAATTTTGAGTTTTTGAGGAATTTCTTCGAAGTTGAGGTTCTCAATCTTGAATATCGAGATCAGGTGGACTTTAAAGAAAATTCTAAGGTAAAACCTCGAAATCCTAATCTCGAGGTTTAAACTTCGAGATTACAATCTCGAGGTTTAAATCTCGAGATTACAATCTCGAGGTTTAAATCTCGAGATTACAATCTCGAGGTTTAAATCTCGAGATTACAATCTCGAGGTTTAAATCTCGAGATTACAATCTCGAGGTTTAAATCTCGATGTTTAAATCTCGAGATTACAATCTCGAGGTTTAAATCTCGATATTAATATCTCGAGATTAACCCTTAGAAGAACGTCGAAATCCACCTGCAAAAACAACACCTCAAGACCTCGAAATCTTTAGAGTTTCAGATTTTTTTTTGGAACCTCGAAAACATTTGGAAAAACTAAAAACTAAGAATATCGAAAACTTTGTCTTTGAAAAACATCAGAACATCGAAATCTTTTAAAACTTTGATAAACAGAGATTAAAAATCCTATCATTTAAAGCTTCGATGAACTGCGAAGAATGTCAAGCTTCGAAAATATCTGAGATTTGAGAAACTCCAAACTTTGAAAGATTCTAAACATAAAAAACTCCAAAAATCTCGAAATCCTCCCTGTCACTGAAAAGCCAGAATCACGAGATCTTTTAAAACATCAAAATCTTTACAAATTTCAAAATCTTTCAAAATGAAAATTTCGAGTTTTGAAATTTTGAAAACAGTTATGAAAAGCCCTTGATCTCGAGATTCCTCCTGTACCAAATTCGATGCGAAAACGTTTCTGCAGCAGTGAGAAACAAGAATCTCGAGATCTCAATGTAGAGATCTTCGAAACTAAAAAATTGCAGAAATCAAAAAATGAAATATGTTGTAGAATCGTTAAGAAGAGGCGATTCCAACAATATAATTTTTACAAAGTTTCGACCAAAAACAAGATCACAAAGGCAAATATCGAGATTATGAAAAACTTGAGAAAAACAGAGTCTGTCAAATAGCAGAAACTAAAAATTGCAGATGATTCAACCTTTTTCATGCCTCAGCTCTGATACCAATTGAGAAATCCATTATTTAACAATCTAACAATCATAACATGGAAAGAAGAAGCAGATAGAAAGATATCGATATTATACACGAATCTGGTATACCGTATGAAACCTCGCCGCTGCTCTCCGGGAAGGAGAGCAGCGGGAAACCTATCTCTCTATCTCACCTCTATACTCTGTCGAAGCCTTTTTTGATCGTTCGGGTTCCCGTAAGTTAGCCTTGTTTTATAGGAGGGAATGGCTAACTTACGGATTACAAAGAAGCTAATGGGCTGATACACATTTATGACCCATATTACACATCTAAATAATAACTACACAATTACACACAAATGCAAAGATATTTAATCTAGATTGGACACCATAAAATATTCCTAACAAATTTGATTATGCTTTCTTCACCAAAGGTGTAGCTGATGAAGTCTTCTATCCTTCACAACTTGCAAAACTCCATTTAGATCATCCAATCAAAGGATATGAATAAACTGGTGGAAGGTCGCATCCTGAAATCTCAACAGCGATTATCTGCCTTCCTCGTCTATTTTCACCTTGAACCTCTCATATTCTCTTCATGATGTCTTCATATGATTTATTTCCCTTGAACTTAACTTTCATATGAAACGTGAATCGTGCACTTTGGATGTTTTTACAAAAAGATATCCTTGAATGATTGACAGAATGGCATCCTGACCGCCGTTTTCAAGCTCTTTTGATCCTGTAGCCAATCCTAGAGCCATTTTGTCTTCAAATCTTCATCTTTAACACCTCATTGAACTCCAATGCTCCTAATCAAATCTCAAATGCATTTCAACTCTCTCGATTAATTCTCAAATGCCGGTTTTGGGCTTAAATCCCTAATTTTTGACTTTAAAAATAGAAAACATGAACCATCGCCTGATATAATATGACTTGAGCTAAAAATGAGACTTATGACACCTTTAAGCTATGAAAAACATCAAAAGTAGATCTCAACACGCATCAAATGCATGTCAAAATACGGATTTATCAAGTTCCGAATTTGGTGTCTTGGAAATTAAAGAAACAATTCATTGTCTCTTGATCGAACCTGTACAAAAGTTGAATATAGAACCTTTATTTACATAGTTTGAGACACTCATCATATTTTCTCAACTCTTTATAATTGAGTATCTATATTCGTACTTCAGTTTAATTATTGTGTCATAATGTTGTTGCATCATGTTTGTCTATCAATCTTATTCAGCATGCTTGCAGTAAACATATCAATGTTTACTATCATTTTGTGTGTGAAAGGGTGTCTGGTGGATATGTTATTGTTGGCTATGTTTCTACTTAACTTCAGGTCTCATTTCTTAAACAAAATTTTTATATCCAAAATAGTTCATTTTCCTTTGTGACAATAGGCGTGTATTTTCCTTTGCACGAATTGAAGGGAGCACTCATATGATTAATACTTCAAATAGTGTTTACATATTTAGTAGGAACTCTAATCTATTTACTAGACTTACTAGGGTTATCAGTCTAGTAAGTCTGATCAATATTTCACAATTTGTAGTATGAGTCCATGAGACTGTAACTTGACAACTAGAACATGATCTATTAAATTCATTAGATGGCCTTGACTTTATTGTTCTTTGACACAATTTTGTTTAAAACATTTTGAGGACAAAATTTAGTTTTTTAATAAAGATATTTCCCTAAATGGGAGTAAAACAATGTGAAAGTTCCCAAATAAGAGTGCTTATTGATTTATTCCTCAAATAGGAGTTATCAATTTACTCACTCGTTACTTCTTCCTATTATACCCCTCTATTATTTCCTGCAGCCCCATCCCTCTCTTACGAATCTACTGCATTAAGTTCTCTCTCCCCCGTGTCATGATAAGCTCAACATCACTCTATCCTATCTTCCGATTATATATCCTCTCAACATCACTTGAGATTTAATTGATCCACTCTTTACGGCGGTGATGGATAGTGTACCCGAGGGGTAGCTTATCCGAAGGGTTATTACGGAAAATAACTTAGTGAGAGGTCAGAGCAAGTAAGAGAGAGAGTGAGTATGTATTCGATATGGAAATTGTGTGTCGATTACAATGGAAAACGACCACTATTTATAGTAGCCATAAATGCTAGGCAGGGACACGTGTCAAACATCTGACAACCGAGGGTCACCTCAATTGGGGTGGCACCGGCATTTGCATGTGCACCGCATTAAATGCGGTGGTTGGACGCGATGCCGCATTAAATGCGGTGGTTTCCTGTCTCTAAAAGGAATCTTCGTCGAGTCTGCTATATACCGAAGGCCTACGTGTGGTCGAAGGCATCATATAGCTGAAGGCATCATATAGCCAAAGGCATCATATAGCCGAAGGCTATATACAGTTGAGGACATGGGATAGCCGAAGGCTAACATTTTAGCCATAAATTCCTAGAAGCTACACAGGTCCATATCAAGTTGTATCCTAGAATTTGGAGCCCTCGGCCACAGGGCTGAAGGCACCCACATGTGCATCGTGGGCTTATTCATGCTTGGGCCGCTATGTGTGCTCATCGGGCTTGATGGGCTTTGTGTTCTCATTGGGCTTGATAGGCTTGTGTAGGAGAGGTAGGAATCTTTGGGCCGGGGGTCCCTGGGCTATATACTTCATCAGGAGATCCTCACTCCTTTTGCCGAAAGGTAATTCAGGGAAAATGAGTAATTGTGGTTGTTCTGTCGAAGGCATCCTTGTTGCGGGAGTTTCCTTCCACTAGTTGTTTTCTCTCTGGTGCTGTCAGGGGGAGTCCCTCAGTCCCCAACACATGTCGAGGTTTGAGGGCTTCTCTAGGAGAATAGTTCATAAGGGTGCATCTTCTGCTTTGTCAGTATTTGTACATTGGCTGATGGTTTGGAGGTCAATCTTTATTTTCTGCGTGTTTCCCGAAGGGCACATTGATTATGTAACCCGAGGGTGTGTGTTCTTTGTTTGACCGGAGGCTACATTTTTGTTTATAACGATTCCCGAGGGGTGCACCCTTGGAGTCCCTCACTCCTTTTGTCGAAAGGCACTTGAGGGAAAAGGGGTAATTGCGTGTTGCATAGACCCGAGGGCATGTGTTGGTGAAGGGTGTAGCAGTAGGCTTTATGTTCAACTGATATGTGATTGCCGGAGGGCCACTCAAAGGAATGCGCACCGAGCCGAAGGTATGTCATACTGTTGTAATGCGGCCGTTGAAATATAGTCGTTGGTGGTGGGGTCCACGTGGCATGCATTTGTTGGTTGAGAGCGGGCGGGTGCCAATCACTGGCCAAAACAGCGGTTCGTAATGACGGGCTTTTAACCGGAGGCCCATGCCTCGAGGCTAACCAAGGTTGGGGGTCTATAAATACTCCAAGGCCGGATCCCATTTCTTCTTACGCGTCTTGTTGTTAACGAAGCTCTAGCCAAAATTTTCTAGAGAGAGAAAGCACCTATTCGATCAAAACCAAACTTTCGAGGTCAGTTCTTCACCTGTTCTTGAGTTTCCCTGCATATTTTGCTTTCTCCCTTTAGATCTAGTTTTTAGAGGTCTTATGAAATCTTCTTTCTTCATATCTCCCCCACCGTAGATCCGAAGGATGTCCTCAACAAGTGATTCTCAAAATATTTACGGGGAGGTCCCGGACCAGTCAGAGAGCTACTCAGACGTTGAGTCTTCGAGCGAGCAGCTTTCGGCGCGTGAGGACTCTGTCGTGGCTAAGGAGGTTCAAGACCATCTTTGGACCGAAGCGGAGGCTGATGAATTTGAACAAGTGATAGGGGACGAAGAGATGGCCTTAGCCCTCCAAGTCGCCGAGGAGGAGGAGGAGGAGGAGGAGAAGCAGAAGGTTACCATCGTCGTCCTTCCCCCGCGCAATGCCGGTGAGTCCAGCAGCTCCCGACCTCTCTACCCGGAACCTCTTAGGGTGGCCCCGGGTAAGAAAAAGAAGAAGGTGAGGGCTGCACCGAGGAAGAAGCCAGCTATTGTAGACGCCAGGCAACTGGTGGGTATCCTCGAAGGCCACTCATATCTGAATACCGCGGCCCTGCAGGTGAAGACGAGGGCAACATGTGCCGAGTACCAAGCTACGCAGTTCTTCGCAGGCCCTTCGGCATCCGAGGGTTGATTTTCCGTCCACATCTTGTCAGTGGAATTGGGGCTCCGGTTTTCGCTCCACCCATTCGTGTTGGAGTATCTGAGGTTCGTGGGGCTGGCCCCCTGTCAGTTGACGCCCAACAGCCACTCTTACGTGGCTGGCTTCCTTTCTCTGTGCCAGAGCCGTGGGTCAAACCTAGTTTAGACTAGTTCTTTCTTTCGTTTAATCTCTGTCGGGGTGGACATTCAAACGCCGGAGGCTTCACAATTTTGTAGCAAGTCCTGGAGTTCAGGCTATTCTCCGATGTTCCTTTGTCCCACAAAGGATGGAAGGACAAGTTTTGTTACATCCGCATGGTGGAGAACCCCTTCCCTGCCCCTCTTCGTGATAACTTCCGGAGGCACCCGAAGGTAGAGAGCGCGGCCCTCGAAAAGAATGGGAGGAAGCTTGCTAAGAAGCCGGAGGGGTCCGTCAAGTTGGTGACGATTAAAGATGCCACCTGTAATACTTGAGATTTAATTCAAATGGATTAATAGTACTACTCATACCAACAAGATGCATCTCCTTTTAAGGGAGCTTATCATCTAAGAACTTCAAAGTTAAGCGTGCTTGCACGGGAGTAGTCTTGGGATGGGTGACCCCCTGGGAAGTTTCTCAGGGTGCGCACAAGTAAGCATAAAGTGCGCGTGGAAGGCTTCTGGTGGTTTGTGAGGATAGTACTAGATGTCTGGAGGGTGTGTAGGAGTAACTATCTCAGGTCCTGCTGGCCCGGCCCGGGTCCATCCATACTTGTGCTCCGTAAAAAAGTAGTATGAACCATAATTCTCACCTTATGATCACATAATGTTTTGCAAAGATAAGAAAATAACTTGGAATACAACAACAACAATAACAACAACAACAACATACAACAAGTCTTAGTCCCAAAAGATATTAGCGTCGGCTAACATGAATCGATACATGATATCACCACCAAAAGGAAAGGAAAGAAAATAAAGATAAAAAAGATAATCTATTATAAAAAGGTAATATAAAAACAGATGAATATACATAAAAATGATAAAATAAAAAAATACAAATAATGCTTATATATATATATATATATATATATATATATATATTGATGGAGTATATGGGTCTGAGCCCCCGGACCCACATACTCAGAAGAACAGAAAGCACAAAACACTGAGTTGTGCCCTCGTCGGCCAAGGGACCCCCCGTCGGCCGAAAAGGTGCCAACTCAAAATATGGTCCTGAGTCCAAGGAACCCGGGTGCCCTCATCGGCCGCGCCCTCGTCCGCCGTGCCCTCGTCGGCCACGAAGACCTCACAGAACCGGATTTTACACTTACTCATTTGTACAACCCATTAGTGGCTTTGTATTCGGCCCAGTAGCGGTCCAGTTGTAAATGGGCCTCCCAAGCCCAAGGCTTGGGAGCCCAGCCCGTATTTTCTCTATAAATACTCCCCTTGGGAGTAGTTATAGGGGTGACAAAATCATTCTATTGAAGCATATTATTGCACTTCTCTCTCTAGCTCTCACTTCTCTCTAGATATACTCTATCATTTGGTGCTTTCATTGAGAGCTAGAACAATCAAGTTAGCACCCTTCGTCGCTACCAAGCACAGCTAACCACTGATCATGGGAAGAACTAAATCAAACCGCAACCTCGTCAGCAAGGCCATCCCTGAGGACCAGGAGACCAGGGAGCACGAGGAGGATGCTACGACCGACCAGGTCGGCAGAGGGGACGTCTTCCAGGAAGCCTTCAACCTCACGGCGGACCTCCGCAACCAACTCAACGGCGGAGCCCCTGACGCCCGCATCGGCTTGGACAAGAAACGAGCTGAGAAGACGGACCACGCCCCGGCCCAGCCTATGGCCGCGGCCTCTCCGTCCGTGGATCCACAGGTCCAGGCCGCGCTGTCGGTCATCATCGCCAGCCTGGCTCAGAACCCCACCGTCCTCAGCGCACTCTTGCCAAGGATCGGGGGGAACGTCACTCCACCTCCTCAGCCCCAACCGTTGGCCGTCCAGATAGGCAACGATGAGGGGGTGATGGCCCAGGACACGGCGTCTCCCCACTCCCACCCTGCTTCCCCTCTTCGGCCTGGGCAGACCCCAGCGCGTGGAAAAGCCTCTGCCTTCAACAGGCTAGGTGACACGCGCCGTCGTCCGGTTTCGGAGAGGATGGCAGGACGGATTGGTGAGCGTCGGCCTGGCTCGCCGAGGGAAAGCTTGGGGTCTGTGTCCCGGACAGTGGACCAGCCCCGCCCGGACAAGGGCAAGGGGAAGTTGCACGAGGACGACGTGCGCCACCATATCAATGCGGCTCACGACGAGCGCATGAGGAACCAGCCGGGCGCCGCTGCGGCCGCCAGGGACCCCCGAGACGAGGTCATTGCCCAGCTGGAAAGGAGGCTGGCTCAGATGGAGGCCAAGCAGTCGGCCAACATCCCTACGGCCGACGCCTCCAACGACCCCGGCCTCAACGCGCTCATGAACAAAGTTAGTGCCCTGGAGAGGGAGCTGGCCGAGGGGCGAGGTGACCCCATCATCCAGGTCAGGACCAGGACCCCTTTCACCAACAGGGTCCTCTCGGCCCCCATTTCGGAGAAGTACAGGGGAAACATCATCAAGTCCTACGACGGCCGATCAGACCCCCAGGAACACTTCAGCCGTTATCAGAACAACATGCTGATGGTGAACGCGTCAGACGAATACCTCTGCCGTTGGTTCCTCTCTACTCTCGAGGGGCCAGCGTACGAGTGGTTCAACGCGCTCCCCGAAGGGAGCATCGACTCATGGCAGGATCTTGCCCAACGCTTCCTCACCCACTTTGCCGGGAGGAAGCGTGCGAAGAAATATTTCACCCACCTCCTCTCCGTCAAGCAGCAGCATGATGAGTCCCTCTGGTCATTCATTGATCGGTGGACGAGGGAGACCGAAGAAGTCGAGGGGGCCGACGAGCGCACCCTCCTCGCCTTGTATCAGGGAGCCCTCTGCAGCTCCCCGTACGCTAGGAGCCTCATCACCGACCCTCCGAGGTCGTACGCCAAGGCGCTCCAGCGCGGAGGCTTGTACGCCGACGCCGACGAGCTCCACAATCACAAGAAAGAGGGGGGCCATCCTTCCAAGAAGACAAATCCTTCGCCAACCCCGGGTCCGTCCACAGCCGGCCAGGGTGCCCAGGGCCGTCACGGCTCTGGTGGACAGAGTAAGAAAGATCGCCACTGGCGGCCGAGGTTGGAACGGCCGGGGGTTGCCCTCACTCACCCGGTCGGCATCATCCTCGACTATGTCGAGAAGCATGGCCTCATCGAGCAGGCTCCTCGGCCGGCCGAGGAGGTCTTTGCCATCCAGCAGGGCGGCACATACTGCCGGTTCCACAAGAACTCGTCGCACAACACCGACGATTGCATCACGCTGAAGAAGGCCATCGAGCGTCTTATCCGTCAGGGGGAAGTCTCCCAGTTTGTTAAAGGTGGCCCACGCAAAAACACATGGGTAAACACCGGCAAACAAGGGGGCGAACCCTCTACGAAGAAGCGGGAGATTGGTAGGCTCAGCGACGACGAGGACTTCGAAGAGCCCCCGCCAAAGAAGAATCACATTCACCTCATTGTGGGTGGGAATACTGGGGGGGACTCCGCTACCCAGAGAAAGAAATGGGCCCAATCCCTCTACATTGGGGAGGTGTCCCACGTTCCCCCCCAGCCGAAGAAGCAGCGAACGGAGGCGATCACCTTCACTGACAAGGATTTGCCTCCGGGTACGGAATCACACCGGGACGCCTTCGTCATCCGGTGTGAGATCGGTGACTCCATCATCCACCGCACTTACATCGATACGGGGAGCTCCGTCAACGTGATGTACCTGGCTACCTTCAGGCAGCTGAAGCTGGACAAAGCTCTGCTGAAGCCGATCAAGACACCGTTATCCGGCTTCACCGGGGACTCTATCGACGCTGAGGGCACGATAGTCCTCCCCGTGGAGGTCGGTGACGGCCCCCACCGCGCCAGGATTGACATGGAGTTCATGGTGGTCAACCTCCAGTGCGCCCACAACCTGATCTTGGGGCGGCCAGCGCTGGAGGACTTGGAGGCCATCATCTCCATGAAGCACTTGTGTCTGAAGTTCCCCACCAATGACGGTGTCGGCTACGCCAGAGGAAACCAGAGGATAGCCAGAGCATGCTACCTCAAACTGACGAGGCCGGCCGAGAGGGAAGGTCAGAGGATAGACACCATCACGGCAGCCGTTGCCAAGGACGAAGAGAGGCCGCATGCTGAGCCAGCCGAGGAAGTCGAGGAAGTCCCTCTGGATACCTCCCGGCCGGAGCGGGTTCTCAGAGTCGGGAAGCAACTCCCGCAGGACCAGCGGGACCCCATCCTCCTCGTCCTACGGTCGTACGCCGTTGTCTTCGCGTGGGGCCCGGACGATATGCCAGGCATCAGCCGCCAGGTGATCACTCACCGGCTGACCGTCGATCCGGCCTCCGCGCCTGTCAAACAGAAGCGACGCTACTTGTCCGCCGACATGCGGGACTTCGTCAAAGGGGAGGTCGCCATGCTCCTCTCAATCAAACACATTAAAGAGGTGAAGTACCCGACGTGGTTGGCCAACGTCGTCCTCGCCCAGAAACCGCCAACATTCAGAATGTGTGTTGATTACACTGACCTGAACAAGGTGTGCCCCATGGACCCGTTCCCTCTCCCCAACATTGATCAGCTGGTGGACGAAACGGCGGGGTGCGAGTTGATGTCGTTCCTTGACGCTTTCAGAGGGTACCACCAAATCTCCATGCATGAAGATGACGCTGAGAAGACGGCATTCATGACCCCAGAGGGAATCTTTTGCTACCTCGTCATGGCCTTCGGACTCAAAAACTCCGGCGCCACCTATACTAGGATGGTGGCCAAGATCTTCAGGGCGGTCCTTGGCCGGACGATGGAGGCATACGTCGACGATATGATCGTCAAGAGCAGGCAGGCCTCCTCCCACGCCGACGACCTCCGGGAAATCTTTGAAATCATGAAGGAGTTCAGGCTCCGCCTCAACCCCAAGAAGTGCGCCTTCGGCGTCCAGGGCGGCAAGTTCCTCGGCTACATGGTCAGCCGGAGAGGCATCAAGATAAACCCGGAGAAGACACAGGCTATCATCAACATGGAGCCGCCCCGCAACGTCAAGGAAGTAAAGCGACTGACGGGGCGCCTGGCGGCCCTGAACCGTTTCCTCTCCAGGTCAGCCGAGAGAGCACTCCCTTTCTTTCAGATCATGCGTAAAGCTAATAGCTTCAAGTGGATGACGGAGTGCCAGGAAGCGTTCGAAGAGTTGAAGAGGTACCTATCGTCCCCGCCCGTGCTCTCCAAGCCCAAAGCCGGCGAAACCCTCTTCCTGTACTTAGGGGTGAGCACGTCGGCCATCAGCTCCGTGCTCCTCCGTGAGGACGAAGGGGTGCAGAAGGCCATCTTCTACATCAGCAAGACACTCAGGGAGGCCGAGCTCAGGTACTCCCCCATTGAGAAGACGGTGCTGGCCATCGTCCATACGGTAAAGAAGCTGGGACACTACTTCCAAGCCCATGCCGTCCATGTGCTGACCCAGCAGCCTCTCGGGGCACTCATGAGGAGCCCCACCAGCTCCTCTAGGATGGTGAAATGGGCGATCTTCCTCAGCCAATTTCAAATTGAGATCAAGCCAAGGCCATCTATCAAAGGGCAAGCCTTGGCCGACTTCGTCACTGAATGCACAGCAAGGGAGACGGCCGTTGCCAACCCTGGGCCGGAGCCGAATGATACATGGATCCTATTCACTGACGGCTCGTCAGCCGCGAAATCATGCGATGGCGGCGTCGTCCTCATATTCCCTGAAGGATTCAGAGCTTACTATGCCATCCGCTTCAACTTCAGGGTATCCAACAACGAAGCCGAGTATGAGGCCCTCCTCAGCGGCCTCAGACTCGCCGCCGGCCTCAGAGCCCGACACATCAAAGTCCGGTGCGACTCCAAACTGGTAGTGGGCCAGGTGGAGGGTACGTACGAAGCAAAGGAAGGCAGGATGAAGCAATACAAACAAGCAGCGGAGGAGCTGCTGAAGGCGTACGAAACCCACGAGATCACACAGATCCCAAGGGCCGAGAACGCCGAGGCCGACATCCTCTCCAAACTCAGCTCGGACACCCCGGAGCACATCTCCCAGCTAGCCAAGATCGAGGAGTTGAGGACTGGATCTCCGACATCATCACCTTCATCACGACGGGGGAGCTGCCCCCGGACGAGGAGAGGGCCAAACTTGCCAAACTCAGGGCCCCAAGCTACACCATTGAAGATGGCAAACTCTACAAACGATCCTATAATGGCACTCTCCTCCGATGCCTGCACCAAGATGAGGCCGACATGGCCATGGAAGAAGTTCATTGTGGCGTCTGCTCCTCGCACCAGGACCCTTTCAGCATGTCCCGACGTCTCGTCGTCCAGGGCTTCTTCTGGCCGACGATGGCGCGAGACTGTGCGGACCTGGCCAGGAAGTGTACCACGTGCCAGGTGCTCCAGAAGGCCCCTGGTCGGCCAGCCGTCAACTACGCCCCCGTCAGCACCGCAATTCCATTCTCTAGATGGGGGATTGACCTGGTCGGCCCCCTGCCCAGAGCCGCCGGGAACAACCGCTACATCATCGTCGTCGTCGACTACTTCACCAAATGGGTCGAGGCGGAACCCCTGGCCAGCATCACGGGGGCCAGATGCCAAAAATTTGTTTACAAGAACATCATCACTCGCTTCGGTGTCCCCCAGGAGATTATATCAGACAACGGCACCCAATTCGAGGCAGCCCCTTTTCAGGAGCTCCTCCGGGAGTTTGGGGTGAAGCATCGTTTCTCCTCCGTTGCCTACCCTCAGGTCAACGGGCAGGTCGAGAACGCCAACAGGACAATCATGGAGGAGCTGAAGAAGAAACTCCAGGCCGCAGGGGGTAGTTGGGTCGACGAGCTCCCCAACATCCTGTGGTGCTACAGAACCACGCCGAGGAGGGCGACAGGTGAAACGCCTTTCGCCCTGTGTTACGGCTTTGAGGCAAAGGCACCCACGGAAGTTGCCATCCCCAGCTGGCGGGTGGAACAATACGAGCCTGACGCCAACGAAGAGAACATGAAGATTGACATGCATCTGGTCGACGAGAGGCGTGAGCAAGCTTACGTCTGAGCAGAGAACTACCGGCGTCAAGTAAAGTCATACTATGACGCCAAGGTACGTTCCCAGGAATTTCAAGTGGGGGACTACGTCCTCCGTCAAAGGGAAGCAAGCCAGCCGACAGAGGGTGGCAAGCTAGCATTGAAGTACGAAGGGC
Source organism: Cuscuta europaea (assembly GCA_945859875.1). NCBI lineage: Eukaryota > Viridiplantae > Streptophyta > Magnoliopsida > Solanales > Convolvulaceae > Cuscuta > Cuscuta europaea. Next base: position 2,097,869 of record CAMAPE010000038.1, on the reverse strand, counting down.
CCTACATCGTCGGTGCCGTGGTCAAACCCGGCACCTACAAGCTTAAACGCCCGAATGGGTCCAATGTACCACGAACGTGGAATGTACACCATCTGGTGAAGTTTTATCAGTAATCCGAAGGAGGTGCAGACGGCGAAGCCCTCACCCCTTAACGGGTTACTGATTGAACACCACCCTCGGCCTCGAGCCATTTATGAATAAAATCATGTTCCTCTTGATTTTTTCTCTGGAATTTAAAGTTAAAAATTAGCAGGTGCCCTCATCGGCCACCTCAGAGCGAAAGACTCAGGTATGGCCGATATGGCACCTTGCATTTGCAACCTGCGAAGCAACAAGCCCAGGTACTCCATTGTATTTTGTATCAGCGAAGGGCTCAGGCCTAGCTGAGAGAGCACATCGTCCTGGCCCCGTAAACCTAGAGTGAAACGCTCAGGTATGGCCGACGATGTCCCCAGGACGAGGGGCCCGCAAACGGCCCACGTCTTGAAACGGGAAGCTCACCGCGTCGTCCACGTGCCAGATCGCAGGACGACAGGCCTGAAATCATGGCCGAGGTGACAAAATCCCAAAACTCAGGGATGGGCAACGACAGCCGTTGGAAACCGACCAAAAGTCTAGCCCGCGTCATAAATAGGCGACGGGACCCGCCCTGAGATCACGGACGTTATAAACGAAGTCCGAACCGACCGAAGGACGAGCACACCCTTCGGCCGAAGCCTGAAAGAATGATACTCCCCTAAAATAGGGAACAAAAAAAAGGAGAAAAAAAGAGGGAAGCCGAGGACCACGCGCACTTGCCGGCCTCGAGCAATAAAAAAAATCCCCACAACTCAGGCCAAACTTGGCCAAGTACATATCAGTTGAACACAAGTGTAGTACCACTAACAGGTGACATGGACGATATGGCCGCATGACCATCACAGACGAGGGAATCGTCAAGGACGAAGCATATGCCTACAAAACCCTAACCAGTGGTAACCTTCATCGGCCACAGCTCTTTGAAGCACCAACACTTGGTATGAAATAAAGAATTACAATCTTGAGGATGACCAGGACGAAGCGGGCAGTATCACACCCGCGGAAGAATCAAGCATTCAAGGAACAATCCATACTGGCCACAGCATCCCGCATGGCCGATACAGGCATTGAAACCCAGGCTGTTGGTCAAGCGAAAGTTCTTTGGGGATTTGTCCAAGTGTTTACCAGACACTTGGAGAAAATTCTAGGGAAAAGGTTCCTTAAGAGAATTCCGACACTTAGAGAAACTCTTGGGGAAAGCAAAAGGCAGCCTCATCGGCCACAAAGCCAGGCCTTGGCCGATGAAGGCAGGGCCACCTTGTAATACCCGAGATTAATTTAAGAGGATTAATAGTAATACTCATACAAACAGAGGTGCATCTCCTTTTAAGGGAGCTCATCATCCAAGAACTCCAAAGTTAAGTGTGCTTGCACGGGAGTAGTCTTGGGATGGGTGACCCCCTGGGAAGTTTCTCAGGGCGCGCATGAGTGAGGACAAAGTGCGCGGTAAAGGCTCGTGGTGGTTTGTGGGGACAGTACTAGAGGTCTAGAGTAACTACCTCGGGTCCGTGTGGGGCCCCGGGGTGTTACAGGTGGTATTAGAGCAACCCTGCGACAGTGTGCTGACCCGTTAGATATCGGGCGGGCACTTAGCGGGGCAAGATTCTGGGGTTTTATTGAGATTGGTTTAAGGGCGCAACGAGGACGTTGCGATCCTAAGTGGGGGTGATTGTAATACCCGAGATTAATTTAAGAGGATTAATAGTACTACTCATACAAACAGAGGTGCATCTCCTTTTAAGGGAGCTCATCACCCAAGAACTCCAAAGGTAAGTGTGCTTGCACGGGAGTAGTCTTGGGATGGGTGACCCCCTGGGAAGTTTCTCAGGGCGCGCATGAGTGAGGACAAAGTGCGCGGTAAAGGCTCGTGGTGGTTTGTGGGGACAGTACTAGAGGTCTAGAGTAACTACCTCGGGTCCGTGTGGGGCCCCGGGGTGTTACACACCTCTTAGCTGACAACGGTACCACAAAGAAGAAACTGTCTGGCATTTATACTTAGAAAAATTTCTAAGTATTCGTATGAAGAAACTCTAGACGAGGCGGGCACCTGTATACTCGTAGGCCGTTAACTACCTGTGGCTTGCATGTGTACTTAGAAAAAATTTCATGTTAAAAAAAACTAAGTTCAAGGTACCCTTATCGGCCACAACAGAAGGATCCAGGCCGACCTTCCTGATCAGATCAGGAACAAGGGAACACGACGGCCACGAAAAACACTGGGCCGAAAACAACGACATTGGTTCAACACATAGGAAATTTCCCAAATCATTTGTCAACACTGAGGAGAGATTCAATACCAGGACGATGAGAACACTCATCTACTTGAAGTTAGACACTTAGGAAAATTCTAACAAAAAAAAAGAATGGGACACTACCTAGACGCAGCGGACACCTCAGCTTGCCCGCCTCAGTCAGGACGGAAAGAAAGACACTAAGACAAATCCTATCTAAGTGGATCTAAAACACTTAGAAAATTTTTGAATAAATCCCAAGTGTTACAACAGCGAAGAAACACCGGACAGGCCGACCAGGCCACCAGACTGAATGGGCTACCTCACGGACGTAGCAAACACTCGCGGGTGACCTAAGTTGTAACTTTTACACTTAGACAAATTTCAAAATTGAAATAGCAAAAGGGAATAAACATACAAGACATTCAAAAGCCGAGCAGGACAGCAAAAGGTTCATTCATAAACAATCATGTACATTGGTGGGCGCTTCGGCCATTACATCAGATGGGCAAAAATAGAAGATAATTAATTACAAGATAGGGAGCGGGGAGTAGCCGATCAAGACTCTTGGGTGCCTCCATGCCCAGCCTGGGTTTGCTCTTCGGCATCTTCGGTTCCCTCTTCGGCCTCAGTCTCCTGGTCGACAGCAGCTGCAGAACTGGTGGCATCATCCAGGAAGTCAAACTCGTCATAATCCGGCTCGCCGAGGCCGGAACTCTCGATTGGGGGCTCCCGCTCCGAAAGAGGAAGCTTGGCCTGCTCCTCCGGATCCTTCATCAGCTTGGGAAGCTTCAGGTTCCGCCTCGCCCACCCGGAGGTATAGTTCATGGCATTGAGGGCACGCGATAGCCGCCGACACAGGAGCCTCTGCATCCGCTCTTGGCCCATGTTGTAGTACACGGCCATCTCCCTGCTAAAGTACTCTTGGCCGGCGGGGGAGTTCATTCCCCAATCTTCAAGCTTGGCAGCCACCACTTCATAACACCAGGGGAGCCGCTCGTCGGCCTTCCACCCCTCGGCCAAGAACTGCTGAACGGCCTCATCAGCGGCCTTCACAGCGGCAGCCTCGACTTCAGTTTTTGCCTTCACGGCTTCATCATTTTTGCGCCGTTCAGCCTCAAGCGCCCTCTGGCTCTCCTCAAGTTTGGCCAGGGCATCGTCCCTGGCTGCAGCTGCCTCATCGGCCCTCTTTTGCAAGGCCTTGGCATCCTCCCGGAGCCGATCCAAGCAGGCTACCGCCTCATCGGCCGAGGCAGCCTTCTGCTCAAGCTCCTTCAGACGAGCAATCTCCCGATGCTGCCTCTTGTGGCTCTCCATGAGCATGAAGGCACCCTGCACAAAAAAGGCAAACAAAGACTCAGGCAAATGATTCCACCCGGACGACGAGAAAAAACGACAAATAAAAAGGAAGGGAACTTACTTGGACGATGAGGTCCATCCCGCCTTCGTACACCTTGACGTCCCCGAGCCTCTTGAGGTAGGCCCGATCTTTGGCCGGCATGGCCTGGGCCAGCACATCATGGCCGAGGACGCCATCGTCAAAGACACCCCCGCCGACGGGGTATTCCACCATTTTCTGGTAGGTGGCAGCGGCAATCTCCTCGCCGGCCCTCTTCGTTCGTGGCTCCTGGACAAGAGGGAGCGATTGGGCAGCATCGCTTGGAGCAGCGGTAAGATCCACAACGGGACCACTATCGTCCACATTTGGGACGGTCAGAGTGCCGGCCTCATCGGCATGGGAAGGAGACGGTGCCCTCTTCGTCTTCTTAGTGACATTCAGGCCAGCCTCGGTCAATTTCTTCTGGCCGTCAGTGGGAGGCCTCTTCTTCTTGGACTGGGCAGGCTTCGGGGCCGCACTAGCAGTAGCCCCGCCCCCCTCGGCTGCGGCACGTCTGGCCGCCTCGGCCGCCTTTGCAGCCAACTCCTCGGCCGCCTTGGCCTTGGCTATGGCCATGATTGAACGGCGATCCATAACAAAATCTACACAAAGGAAAACGAACAGATTAGCAAGGCAAAAGAACAAATAACAAAGGAAGAAAGCCGAAGAAAGTATTACCATCGGCCTCAGCAGGAATGCCCAAATCCGGGCCGTCGGCCTCTTCGAAGGTAGTGGTCATCCTCGGCCAAAGTTGGACATCGTCCTCCTTGTCACCATACACATAGTATCTTAAGAAGCCGAGGGCGGTCATCTTATATTCGGTGATGTAGTCTTTCACGCTCCTCGGCCCCCCTTCCAAGAACGCCTCCACCTAAGCGTCCAAGATCGAACTCCTCGGTGGGTCGTGCAGGTTGAACCTCCCGGTGTGGCCGAGAGAGGGAAACTCAGTGCCGTTCTCACCAAGGGATACAAAAACGAACTTGCTCTTCCATCCATGGATGGACGAAGGCAAATCCGTGAAGCTCCTCTTCTTCGGCAGCTGTTGGAGACTGGGGGACTGGGGGACTACATCGGCCTGAAGCAGTGGGGGACTGGGGGACTACATCGGCCTCAACAAAACAAAAGGAAAAATGCAAACACAAATGTAACCACAAAGCATGGCCACATCGTCCATGTATCACACTGCGCCTCGTCGGCCAAAGGCACATAACGTCATCAACAACGGCCAACTGGCCACCTAAGGCAAGGACATTCATCGTCCCCCGCCAACAGTTAACCATAATGGGCTCTTCGGCCAGGGACACGAAAGCCAGTCAGCGACGGCCAAAAGGAGTGCGCAAGCACCCTTACCGGCCACCCAAAGGAAAGGACACCATCGTCCTCGAAGCAAGGTTCAACCTCAACAGCCTCATCGGCCCAAATGTAAATCTCAACCACCAACGTCCAAGAAAGGGAAAACGCGCCTTCAACGGCCACCATCGAAGCAGGACACTCATCGTCCCCAAACGAACACACCAAGAAAACAACGGCCTCCCCGTCCACAGCGAGGAGCAGGTGACGGCCAAGCACAGAACAAGGTCACCAAAAGGGAAACAGCGCCAACGCCGCAACAGCTGACGGCTTGGGGTGCCCGCATCGGCCAAAAGCACCAAAGCACGGGAATCTACTCTCCTTCACTTCGTCTACGTCTCAGCTTAGAGAGTGGGGGACTCCTGATGGAGTATATGGGTCTGAGCCCCCGGACCCACATACTCAGAAGAACAGAAAGCACAAGACACTGAGTGGTGCCCTCGTCGGCCAAGGGACCCCCCGTCGGCCGAAAAGGTGCCAACTCAGAATATGGTCCTGAGTCCAAGGAACCCGGGTGCCCTCGTCGGCCGCGCCCTCGTCGGCCGTGCCCTCGTCGGCCACACCCTCGTCAGCCACGAAGACCTCACAGAACCAGATTTTACACTTACTCATTTGTACAGCCCATTAGTGGCTTTGTATTCGGCCCAGTAGCGGTCCAATTGTAAATGAGCCTCCCAAACCCAAGGCTTGGGAGCCCAGCCCGTATTTTCTCTATAAATACTCCCCTTGGGAGTAGTTATAGGGGTGACAAAATCATTCTATTGAAGCATATTATTGCACTTCTCTCTCTAGCTCTCACTTCTCTCTAGATATACTCTATCATATATATATATATATATATATATATATATATATATACTAGCGATGTTCGCACTACCGAATGGTGCCCAATGTAGTCATATAAGTGTTATTAAAAAACAGCTATAGTTAAAATTGGAATAATTGAAATGATATATGAATCTAAGTTTTTAATAAGGATCTGTATAATGATTTGTTTAATGAAAATATAGTTGATAATTTAGTAACATGAGAATGAAATGAAAGCATATATTTCTCATCCACTTTGGTGCTAAGGACAAGTTAAGTATTTGCAGGAAAGGAAAAAAACCAAGTAATTGACTTGCAATTGGTATAATATTTTTAAACTAAATGTAGGAGTCAACAACTAATAAATACATCACTCACATACTTTATCAGTAACCTGAGTATTAATTTGTTGTGCGTATAAAAAATGATATGATTTTATCTTTGGTTATATGTATTCTTTCTAGGTGACCATTTGACGTATATAATGTATATTCAGTTCATTATATCTTATTTATAACCTGTATTATGAATAGTTTGAAGTGAAATGCAAAATATAGAAGTTTAATAAAAAGGCACACTAATACATATTTATAATCTATTTAGCAAAATCTACCGGCATTTGAGAATAGGGAATTAACTACTTTACTACATATTGCAAGACTTCGATGTATTTATGTTATTACAACCGATTACATATAAGTCTATTAGATAAACTATAATGTAAATAATTTACCTATACATTGCATTGTACTGAACATGTATTTAGTTAACACTTGTGTCTTTTCCTTTTGTTTTTATTAGTTAGCAGCTTCAAACTTCATGTTTAGCCTTCACTTTGCTCTTGATGTTGAAAGCTCCACATTGTTATTACCAACATCCTTATTTGGTTGTTTTGTTGGGGAAGAAAGTGAAAGCACACAAATGTTTTTCTTTGTTTTTACCTGAAATCATTTAAATATAGTCTTCACAGCAACAGTGAAAGTGAGGTCTTTAACTTTTTCATTCAAGTCAGCATAATCGACAGAATCAGGATGAGAGTCAAAGTTGATCAAACTCAACAACTTATGAACTTCGTTGGTAGATAGAGTGGTTACAAGCATGCCAGTCTTATCAGAGATCTCTATTACCAACCGAAACCTAATAGATCAGTATATCTCAGAATTAAATTTAAATGTAATGATATAACTCAATGGAGTGAAGGGATGAAAATAAAGTTAAACAAACCTTTTTATAGTAATGTTGTCTTTATAACCACACTCCATACATTGAAAACCAAGTCCCTCAGTTGAGTTAACTTTTTTGTTACATCTATTGCATCCAATGAAATAGGGTATGAACCCATGCTCCACAATATTAAATTTGTTGTCAATATAAAGGATTGTTGCCTACAACATAGTAAATTTTCATTTACCCAAGTGCCACAAAGGCTCCCACCTACGGTGAGGTAAGTGGGAGTCAAATGTACGCAGTCTTACCCCTGTGCTAAAGAACAGAGAGACGGTTTCCGGATGACCTATAGTGAAAATCGCGTCCAAAATTGCATGGACTGACCGCTGCTTCATTAATAACCCTTTCAATGAAATTTGCATAGGAACTTCTCATGTTAAACATACATAGAACCATTAATAAAAACACACTTGGTAAAAATTATAGCAATATTTTCACCTTTGTAGTTATTTTGTGCTAAAATAGGGAAATTAAGTATTATCTAAACTACAATAAAATAAGTTGTCCGATATATTTCTGTGAAATTGCTAAACCATGACTAATCACCACATACTTCATATGTATTATTACTATAACAACCTGCACTTAAACTTAAAAAAAATCAAAGACATTACAATTATGACCTAATGACCCAGTCAAAATTCTTACTACTTGAAGCAGAGATTATTTGGTGTGTAAAAAAACAAGTGTGCACACCTAAAACCAGTGAAGATATAAAGCAGAATGTACTTATGTGTTGTTATATGCATAGTCATCTGTAAACTTAGTCACATATATTTGTATTTGAAAATATGTTGTGTAACTTGAGTAGAAAAGAACTGGGGAACACTTCCTCTTGCTACTTGCTTTTATAATTCTATTTTGGATAAAAAGCAAGGAATGTAGGGAATGTTCATGAGTGCATACATTCAGATATTCTACCAATGATAACGCTTCAATAGAAAGATGGGAACTTGGATACTTTTCAATCTTTCATAAAGTTTAGCCTCAACAAGAATATTTGACTGTCTTGAAATGAATGATTTTACGTCCGACAAACACCGTCAAATTTTAATCTAAATATAATCTAAAGAAAGAAGTAGCACTTTGATGTTTAGTAATGTTTTGTATCTACATAATTACCCACTAATAAATGATATCTCAAAAATAAAATATTCTCTTGTAATTCTAAAACCTGAAATGTTTGTCTACTATGAAGGAATATAAAAATGGAGTTCAACCTGTCCAATACATAACTCATATCAAGGTTTGGAGTTTAAAATGTAAATAACAATGTGATTATACTCAAATGTATGTGCCTGAAACAATATGTATGGCGTAGGATTCAGGCCACATAATTGCATATCAAGATTTTTGCATTTCAAGATTTGCAGTTTGAAATGCAAATAACATTGTGATTAAGAAAATGTAAATATGCCTAAAGCAATACATTTGACATAGGATTTAGACCTGCATATAAAAATTGATGTTTAAAATGCAAATAACCTTGTACTCCTAGGTCTCACTTTGTTTTACTTCAGTTACGAGTTTTTTTATTTTAATGTGAAATAAAACACCATATAAGAGTTGAGACCATTTTGATTGTGGAGGGTTTAACAATTCATCACAACAGGACAATAAAACAGTTCAACATATCAGTTAATTTCAGTACACTAACCCAAGAATCCACTCAAGTGTGTAGCAAACTCAATTAGCTTTATCTTCTATTCTGGTTTTTGCAGCAATTAATCACATAATCTTATTTCACCAATAAGGTAGACTTCCTGACCAACCTTTTATGATTTTTTATGATTTTTTTATGATTCTTAATGATTTTTTATTCTGGTTCTTGCAACAGTTAATCACATAATCTTATTTTTTACGATTTCACCAATAAGGTAGACTTCCTGGTCAACCGGCCATTTTTGTTTTTTACGAATTTTTATTGGGTTTGTTATCCCCAACAGCATTTTTAGTCTTTTTTAGAGAAACACTCAACTTTATTCTTTCATAATAAAAACCATTAATTTATTATTTCCTTTGTTTTTTTAAGTCAATGAACTATTCAAATAATACCCTTCCGTTTTTGTGTAAGCTTCTTACAGGGTTATTAATTATAATCTTTTAGTCACCTAATTTAATTGTATTCTCATAATTTGGAATTGTTCATTTTTTATATCTGGCAACAGTCACACTGACTGTCAATACAAAGTAAGGATGTGAGATATGTTAATAGTTTAATTTGGCAGGAAATTCTGTGAGGTTCTTTAGCAAACACTTTGTAGGCATTAAGGAAGTTTTGTATTTTAAATAACAACAAACCCACGTTAGTTGAAGTTCTAAAACTGTTGATGAATGGTATTACATTGGAGTAACACTCAAAGAAACTAAATAGCAGTGAATCTCGAGCAAAGAAACCTGTTAGCTTGTTGGCACAGATTGTTTTCATATGAACTGTAAGGATGTTTTCCGTTGGAGTGAAATTTGTTGGTCTGTTTTGATCTGAATTGGTGTGGTAAATGTTTGGTGGTTCTGTTTATTTTATAACTACGGAAGTCTGATCTGGTCTGATCTTGGACTGAAAACAGTCCAAAAGAAAACATCTATTATTTTGTTTGAAGCTTCCACTAAAAGTAGAGCATTCTCTGTTTTAAAAGTAGAGCATTCTCTGTTAAAATCTTCGATGAAATTTAAAGCAAAGAGAGTAGATAACCCCGACCGGACAGTACGTTGGGAGGATGTAAGTTGGACTATAATCTCAATCTGACAGATAGAGAGTGGGACTCTGTCCCCGGTACTTGCAGAGGCCCTATGCATTTTCACTTATGCAATATCAAATATAGAAGTTTAGGTGTGACAATACCTCTTAGTTTTGCAGAATAAGATGAAGGGGAAGAAAGGGACTCTCTTAAATTTGGAAGTGAATCTCGAAATCTTGATGGACGGTTGGCACCGGTTGATTTTGGGTTGATACCATAAAAAAAATTGAACAACCGTGTCACATGTAAAAGGCCGTGAAATTTTAGCCGCACGGGTAACTCGATCGAGTGGTGGGAGATTTGGAACAATGGACCAAGGTTCGAATCCCCACAACGACCGGGTGGAGGTCACAGAACCTGAAATAAGGCTGGGTCTCTTGTGCGCACGAGTGTATGGGCCTATTGCCATTCTGTTGACTGAGTCACCGTGACTAACCTCTCAACCATCCTGTCGGGTCGGGGTGAGGGGCTCCTAGGTGGGAGATTCCACATTTTGGAACAATGTAAAAGGCCGTGAAACAAACACGTTCATTCTGAATGTAGTCGTCCTTAAATTTGACGGTAAAAGGACCAAGCTAATCAAGAATGGCTTTTATTATTTGAACAGAGATATAAGGATAAAAAACAAGGAAAAAAAAGTGAAGGGAAAAGATGATACAAGATCCCTCTTCCACACGAATATCCGCCCTCCACTTAGCTCTCTCCAAAGTAATGCCCTCATCCAACCCCAGAAGAAGCATATCACTTCGAACTCCCCTAACCCACGTCTGTTTGGGTCTTCCTCTTCCTCTCTTCCTTGCCTCTTCTCCACACATCTCAACTCGTCTGACAGGTGCATCACTCGGTCTTCTACGCACATGACCAAACCACCGTAGGCGCGACTCTCACATCTTGTCTTCAATAGGTACTACTCCCACCATTTGTCTGATTGTTTCATTCCTCACGCGGTCTTTCCTAGTATGCCCACACATCCAACGCAACATGCGCATCTCTGCCACACTCATCTTTTGAATGTGACAATGTTTCACCGCCCAACACTCTACGCCATATAGTAATGCAGGACTAATTGTTGTCTTATAAAATTACCCTTCAGTATAGTCGGCATATCTCGATCGCATAGAAATCCTGACGCACCCTTCCACTTCATCCACCTTGTTCTGATTCTACGGGATACATCTCCATCTAACTCACCGTCCTTCTGGATTATGGAGCCCAAGTAACGGAACATATCACTAACCGGTATCTCCTTACCATCCAGAGTAATTCCGCTATTACCACTGCTTCTACCTCCACCAAACTTGCACTCCATGTACTCTGTCTTGCCCCGACTTAGTTTGAAACCCTTATTCTCCGATGTTTGTCGCCATACTTCCAACTTTGCTTTAAGACTTGATTGCGTCTCATCAATCAATACAATATCGTCGGCAAACATCATGCACAACGGTATATCGTCTTGAATTGACTTCGTAAGTTCATCCATGACTATGACAAATAAGAAAGGGCTCAGAGCCGATCCTTGGTGCACTCCGATAGTAATAGGGAACTCTTCAGTCTTCCCTACACTAGTACGGACACTTGTAGTACAATCCTCATACATATCCATGATGATGTTGATATACTTGCGTGATATGCCTTTTCTAGTTAAGGCCGACCAAAGAACTTCTCGAGGTACCCTATCATATGCCTTTTCTATGTCAATGAACACCAAATGCAGATCCTTATGAGCATCTATGTACTTCTCCATAAGTTGCCGAAGAAGGTGAATGGTCTCACTTGTTGAGCGACCAGGCATAAAACCAAATGTTATTGTAAGAAGACCACTAAAAGGTTGAATTATTAGTTTCTATTTTCCCTTTCCATTGGAAACAATTAACAATGTTAAGTGACAAATTAATCATTAAATATTAAAAATAATACATTTATAATATCACATATGTCAATACTAACTACATTATAATATATATCTATTAAAATTATTTCTTAAAATATACTCGAAATACTTTATTTAATTATTTTCTAAATAATCATGCCGTTTTGCTATTAATGCTATGAGAACCTTACAACAGGACGAATGTAGTATCTAAATGATAATTGGATAAAATTTAAAATATATTTTGTTAATAATATTAAGGACAGTAATATGAAAAAATTTGAAATAGTTTTCTTCAACAAAATAACTCAGCTAATAATTCCAAACTTATTTATTCATACTATTTCATAAGTCAACGCAAAAAATTGAAAGTACAATGTTTAATAACAATTAAAAGTAAAGCATTAAGACTAATAAGATGAAAATAAAGGCTATAAAGCTATGTTTTAAGACCCGAACAAGACCAGGCGTCTCGACCCGGAACCCGATCACCCGGAGCCCAATCCGGTCCGGTAGCCCATCAGCCCGTTAATGTGCCCAAACCCGCATTACCCGCTTCACGGAAATTGTTTAAAAACCAGAATAAACTTCAAAATTAGTCACCGGGTTGACCCGCCGGGTCTGGGTTGACCCGCGACCCAGTCATTCGGAAGGGTCGCTTCCCGGTCCGGTTTTTACAACATAGCTATAAAGGAGCCAATATTACATTCATTGTTTAATTTATATGACATTTGGCAAAAAGCCATATGGAGTCAGATGACAGCTCATTAGTACTAATGATTGCAGTTCATATAGAAATTAGAGAATAATATAAATACCGTATAAATGAATGGAGGGACCAGGGAGTATCACTAGCACAATTTGTAAACCTCCATCAACATAAAAAATTATACAAAACCATAACATATACCATATAGACAACTAAGATATGGCTTATTTGACAATCAACTGTTAACTGATTATACTTAGCTGATTGAAATAGCGAATTTGACTAGAGTATTGAGGCATTGACCAATGAATTGCGAAATGATGTTTGATTAGGGATGGACCCAACCGGGACGAACCGGCCCGGAACCAGACCGGTCCGCTACTATGCGGGCCCGAACCAGACCGGGCCAGGATGGCTAGTTTCGGGGTTTAGCCCGGTTTGGGCGGTTCTGGCGGGCCGGGCTCGAGCCATGATTTTCACGAACCAGCTCGGGCGGTTCAGGCCGGGCCCAGTTCAATTTTTTTGTTTTTTCAATTTTTTTTCTTTTCCTTGGGTAGGGCTGGGTGTTTGGGGAGGGGGGTTGGGGTTAGGGGTGAGGGAGGGGGCTTAATTAGAAAGCCAAAAAAATTACATAGAACCGGGCCCGGGCCGGTTTGGCCCGGACCTGGTATCAACCCGGGCCAGTTCCGGGTCCAACATCCTGAAAAAAAAAGCATGTTATGACCCGGCCCAGCCCGAGTCCATCCTTATGTTTGATAATTTAAGTCTTTGATCATGACTTTAGTAGGTTAGAGTAACATATGTGGGCATTATGTGGCGCTTTCGACTTTCAAGCTCCATAAAAGTATAAACTACTAGCACATCTAATCTTAGTTAATTAATACTGGAGATTCTGGTTGTTGTCTAAAATTAATCTGATCTTTGGTACTGTAATAGTGAAGTTCATGTATCTAGTCCACATTGATTTCAACCTCATCCTTATGCTCAAAAGCTACTTACCTGAGATGATGATCGAATACTTTGAGAACAGGTAATTGGACAATGCAGCCGCTAGCACAGAGATTTGAGTTGCACTTAAAGGCCAAAAATACATGTTCCACATTCACTTGCCCAACACTCTATTAGACGGCTAAACTCCTACTCATTGCAAGAGAAGTGGAATGACACTCTCATGTAGTTGTTGTATGAACTAAAACAAGCCTTATATGAACACAATCAACCCCTTATAGATATACTCTTCCACATTGATAACAAGAGATCTGGGGAAACTTTATCTTTTGATCTCTTTCATCTCCCTAATTGAAGGGCAAACAGAGCCCACAAATGCCTTTGGCTCCAACAAATTCTCATCAATCCACAAGAAGCTTTTTTTACACAAAAGCTCCATCTTCTCTTTCTTTTTCTCTTCAAACTTTTTTTCTCTCAACTTCCAATATTCAAGCTTCTCTTGTCTTTCTTTTAGCTGCAAACATCATGAAACAAATTCACACGCAATCCTCCTCAAAAACAAAGAAGTCCCATAAATTAAGAAAACCAAACCTTTTCATTCTACATATATCAGGAACCATGTTCCTTGCAAGATATATTAAAAGCAGTGAGGAGAATAGGAGTTGGAACCTCTACATTATCGGGGAATAATTTTCCAGTTTTTTTTAACTTTTCAACTACACAACACATGCGCTTACAAAATATACAGTAGATGAACAGCTTCCAGGAATTCACAGTGCTTATTTATTTCTTTAGTATTGCTAATGTCTTGTGAGTTCTCAATATCCTACCTGATGATGAGATTACCAATCAAAATCTATAAGCTAGAGTTTGATCAAGCTTTCTAACTCCTTCCACTGTCTCTAAGCCTTAGACATGAATGGAGATTTATTGTACTATCAATTCGAGCATTTTTACACACAAATTCTTGGGCATACAACACCATATAGGACTAATTGAAGTCTTCAAATGCTTCAAGGAGGCTTGCTCCTCTTTACCTCCTAAGATTGCCCTTCCTGTATTGTTTCTTACCACTTTGTACACCTTTGAGTTGAGTTATTATAAACTAAGATACCACACTCGTGTAGTAACAATGTATAGGTTTTCCCTTCTACTGGGAATCAGAAAATCAAATTCTACAACAATTTGTAAGAATTTTACTCCCACTATGATTGGGTAGTTCATATTCAGCAAATCTATGGCAGTAAATTCACTTACGAGGATTTGGCGGAATTGTTCTTCAAAAATCGCTCTCTCTTCAGCCTTCACCTTCTTCTCAGCCGCTTTAGCAACCTTCCGCTCCTCATTGGCGATCCGTAGAGCTTCCTTCTTGGCCTCAGCTTTTCTCAGCTTTTCGAGCCGCATGACCTCCACCTACTTGATGTACTCTTTACGAACTTCCTTGACCTTCTTGGCATAGTCGCGGCGAAGAAGGGCGAGCTTGGATTCTGCCTCCTTGGGATCCTTCGGGGGCTTCCACGAGTTCAGGTACTCGTTTGGCGGCAGGAAGCTGTGGTTCTGTGGGTGTTGGTTCTTATGGAACGCCGTCGGGTGAGCGGCAGTGGTGGAAAATGATCGGAGATGGTGGATCTCCAATATTGGGGTGGTAAGGGGTTTTCGGGAAAGATACCGGGAGAGTGACATTTCAACGCCGCTGTGTTACAGAGGATCAAGAAAACCCTAGTGAAGTAAAAATGGAGAAATGCTTTATGACAGAGGAGAGGAGAAGTAAAAAAATATTTTCTGTTTATCTCTTTGGAAAAAGTAAAATTTTTATATTAGAGTACCAAATAAGAACCATCAATCAAAAGTACTGCTTATAACTTGTACATATGTACAAACTTGAGTAAAATGCATAAACGGAAGTTTAGTTATTGATATTATTTCAATTTGATATCTTAATTAACTCTTTAAAAAATTGAACAAATCAATATCATAAGTTATAATAACGCGTAAATGTTTCTACTGGCATGTTATTTAAATTTACGATCAAAAGATCTTACATGGCGATCGGAATTTCAAGCATAGAGTTCACTACATGTAATAGCAATTAAGGCTGGTTCAGAATGACATACCAAAATTTCTACGCCATATCGCATACCGTACCCAAACGTCGGTATATGTAAATGTCATATCATTACCGTACCAAAATTATTGGTATACCAAATTTCGGTATACCAAATTTCCGGTAAGGTGTAAACGCATACCGGTTTATATCGAAATTTTGGTATACCGTGATTAAATTTGGTATACCCAATTGCATGCACATTTCAGAATAAATATCAACACCCCAGACATTCGATATACCAATTCCAATATTCCAAAAGTTGTATACAACATCTTGTATATATTATTATACCGAATACCAAAATCATTACCAAATACTGATGGAGTATATGGGTCTGAGCCCCCGGACCCACATACTCGGAAGAACAGAAAGCTCAAGACAACAGAGTGGCGCCCTCGTCGGCCGGGATGCCCCCGTCGGCCGAAAAGGGGCCAACTCGGATTATGGTCCTGAGCCCAAGGAACCCGGGTGCCCGCGTCGGCCGTGCCCTCGTCGGCCGCGCCCTCGTCGGCCAAGAAGACCTCCTAGAATCAGATTTTATACTTACTCATTTGTACAGCCCATTAGTGGCTTTGTATCCGGCCCAGTAGCGGTCCAGTTGTAAATGGGTCTCCCAAGCCCAAGGCTTGGGAGCCCAACCCTAATTTTCTCTATAAATACTCCCTTTGGGAGTAGTTATAGGGGTTACGAAATCATTCTATTGAAGCATATTACTGCACTTCTCTCTCTAGCTCTCACTTCTCTCTAGATATACTCTATCAAATACAAATACTTAAAATATCAAAGAGAACATATTAAATTCAAGTCTCAAACGTTCAATAGCTCAGCACAATCCACTTAACAATAAAACAATTATACAAAAACTAAAAATTTGACGGTTTTTCTAATTAGCGATCCTTAAACAATGGTTGTAATTCCAAAAGTTTCGAAGACTAAGCTTGAATTATGCATTCTTGTATGGCTGCAGGCTGCACATTTGTACATATAATTAAACAACTAGAGAAATGGTGTAAATTAGAGAGAGGATGTTTGAAAATCCATAAACCTGCTGCTTTGAAACAGAATGATTGAAGTTGACTGGATCACTAAAACTGCCCATGACGAAGAATGGAAACCATACAGAGTAAATAAGGCTTTAGACAAATTAATTAGGGTTTAAAAATAGTTGGTCAAACATGTGTGAAGAAGCAAGACATGTATTGACGCTATTTTATATCATATGAAAGCCGCCCATTCTAGGTATGTTGTATGTATCCTACTTCTTTTTAAAATTGCAGCCAAGTACAAAAACTGGCGAGAAAGAAAGATCATCGATAAACCGTATAGTGGAGCAGTGAATGTATAAATCTATAAATCTTACTTACAGACCAGTGAATGTATCAACTTATATGCAGAGTAGCCTATAAAGAAATAAAGAAAGGAACACAGGAAAAACATTCCATACAAACAGGAAAAATTAAAGGTCTAATCGAAATAAGAAGGCAGTCCTGAAAAATCTCAACCTAAAATACGAAGCCGGCCAAAACAGGAGATGAAGTCTGACAATCAGATCAACGAGGAGATGAAGTTCGATGTTTCGCGAGGAGATGAAGCCGGCTTGTCGATTGCTTAACAGAAGAACGGGCACAACGCTTATCACAACTCGCACAGTCGCACATGTGTTTTGCTTCGTCTGGTTTAAGTGGCTTGAGTGTGACCTAATCTACGGAAGATGGAGTGCTGGACTAGCCAGAGCGGACTGAGTCACTGGGTTTACTTGTTGTGGAAATTACCTGCACAGACCTCTTTTATACGCCGTATATCATTTATGTCCTTACCATTTTCTCTTTTCATTTTTCACTTTTTTGTTTTCATTTTGGAATTTTTATTTCAATTTTAGACCTCCTCCTTCAACCTTTCTCTATACATACGTACATTTAAACCTCTTTCATCATCTCCGACTCCCTTACTTCAATATCTCTTCTAATCTCACCATAAAGCTCTGCATCTTATAATTAGTATCTGAGGTCACGAGAGTTATCATCCAGATCACGTTGGATAGAGTTCTCACCACACTGATATTCCAAATCGTTATCGCTGGAACGAATGATGCAAAATATGGAGAAAGGGGGATCACATCTCAGCTTCCACATATTGCGATTGAAGCTTTGAGTTCACAGGTCGCCACACAGTTTCTAGGATCGATCGATCCCTTACCGCAACTATAATACGAAACTAAATCAGAGGGCTGATTTACTTGATTTGAATTGTCTATAGTAGGTAATCTCTCTCAAGATGGCCCTGTATATACGAATTTAAGATTGCTTAGAATCAATTTTGGTTCCCTCAATTGAAATATTTTTCTTTTTTGGATTGAATTTTTATCTGCGTCTTCATTTGAAAAAACATTACATACGTAGTATTAGGTTTCTCAAGTTTTTTGCTTCCTGCTTTATGATATTTTCAGCATTAGTTATTCAATAATAATTCAATTGCTTAGGATGTACCTAGTGTCTTCATTTTGCGATGGTTATTAACTCTACAATAAATGATGTTCTAGATTACTTTAGACCAGAATAATTTGTTGTGTATTTGCATTATTTTTGGATCTTAGAATGCAATTGAGAGGTAAAGTGGTATCAATGAATTGAAGTCGCTTTTATCATATTTTGTTTAACTTCATAAACTGAAATTAATTTTTGACTCTATCTTTATTTTAGAGGTAAAAATCATACTTATTTGAGACCCTCTTGTTTGAGAACGTCAATTGGGTAGCCATATAGTTTTAAATGTAATTTTCAATATTTGAGTCCTAATTGATTTAGAAGAGGTAGAAAACAAGGAAGAGTCCAAGGCCAATCCCTATCCTTATAAGGAAGGGTGGGAATGGTATTCCACAGATGTAGGGTATTTGTTTATGGAGCACCTTTGACGTAATTGGCAGATATTAATTTGCAGGGCAATCCTTGAACACACAGCAACTTCAAGTTTATGGCATAATTGAGATCAAGTTCTTGATAATTTTTACTCATTTTTAACTCTATGCACTTGAAACTTCTTTACCGTGAAGTCTTACCCCTTTCATGCTCATTACCCAGTACCATTGCTCAAACTAATGGCATTTTTAAATTCATTTTACTTTGCCATGTGACATGTGAAATGGCTTCTTGTTTGGAACAAACTATTGAGAACCCTTTGTGTGCCACAAATTAGACCTTGTTATAGTTGTATCACAATTCTCTTAATTTGTATGGCACCATCCAGTGATGTAATGCAAGTGCCTAGTGATTATACTTGTTATCTCTTGAGATAATCTGCTATTTTCCATTTTGCCAAGTGAATAGGCAGTTGACATTGATGTTGTTTTTGAATAAAAGCTAGATAGGAAGTTTCACTTGTTATAGATATAGGTACATTAGATGCCATTGGATTGCATCCTAACGGGCCTATCAAAAAGTGATACAGCCATATAAGATGTGTGCACATTTGTTTTTTAACTTTTGTTTCAGTTTGAAAACTATAGTGCACCTTATCATTTTCTTTTTCAGGATCATGTAATTGGAATCAGTCATAAGACTTGTAACTACTGGTATGTTATTGGTAAGCTCTTTTTCTTTTCATAAGCCTTCTCCATAACAGTTGTCTATTCTTCAATTGTTCACTTACATGAAATCTCACATGGGAGCATTTCTATCACAATATAATCTGGATGTGTGTGCTGGTTGGGTTTTGTTCCTTATGGTGTCATTCTATGTCATTCATCACTGGAAGTGGTCTCTATGATGTTAACCATTTTACCAAGGATAACTCATCATCTACTGCCAAAGTGAATTAGTCTACTTTCTGGCAATGCTTCTCTTAACGTATCTGCTGCGCAACAAAGAATTTTTTGTCTGCTTATTGTGTACAAAACTTATTTTAAATCATGCTTTGTTGTCGTTCCGTTTTCACCACTTGATGATGTAATTATTGCAGGTAATCATATCATGCAACATTATGAAAGACAAATCGGTAGAAGAGATGTTTGCACTGAATCAAAGAAGAAACATTGACAGTCAAGAATTGGAGAAGAATCAAGAGCAGCAGGAAGCCCCCAGAGACACCCCTCCATTTCATTATCTTGATCATGTTTGACCCTGTGATAGATTTCACCGAGGAAAGCCAAATTACTAAACAGATATATGTAACACATTGAAATACTATATTGAATTACATAATTGTTGTGAACTTTAATACATTATGTTGTTTTTTGTTGCATCATGTTACTTAATCTTGTTTTATTGTTAATCTTGATTTTTGTTGTTTGTTTAGGTTTTTATTTATCTTTGCTACTTGTTTGAAGTAAAAAAACATATATAGATTTATATTAAATCCTATATTTGTATTTATAAATATAAACCAAGCATTGGAAACATAAAGAAACAACAAAAAACCAAAATTTCATAGTTATCAACAAAAGGAAACAAAAATAAACAATAGGCAACAAAAACAAACTACAAAATAATATACTAAAGTATTTTAATTTTTTTAACTATTAAAAAATTGAATTATAAGATTCATATTTTTAAATTTTTTCAATTGTTTCAAAGTTTGATTTTTTCGTTTTACACATTTTTTATTGTAGGGTTTTATATTTTCGTGCCTTTTAGTTTAATTAGAATTTCTGATTTTATATTTTTATAAAAAATATTCTCTATTAACATTTAAATTTATAGAATTTAATTTGAATTTTTTAACCTTTTCCAAGTTTATGTGTTTAGAGTTTTATGTGCTTTTTACATAAAGTATATTAACACTTTTTATAAGTTTTGTTTACTTTTTCCTAATTTAGTTTTAAAGTGTAGATTTTTTTCTTCTTCTTTATTGTTAAAATTTATTTACATTTTTTCAATTTTGAGATTTTTTATTAACTCCGCCATGATATCATTTTTTTGGTATCATGCCTGTTCCAAGTCAGGATAAAGGAGGAGGGTGCTGTGGTAGGCGTGTGACGGCCAACAGTATCACCTAGTCACATCACATGACATGAATCGAAATATGAATATCGTTAATGCTAGGTCGTCACCCGTAAGTGACGCGTCATCCCTCCGTCTGGGGGTGGTGTCAAATATGCAAGGGCGCGCTACACTTGATAGACCTGGGTGTGGTGATAAGAATGCTAAGGTTGCTAGGTCGTCGCCCAGAAGCGGCGCGTCATCCCATTGCCCGGGGATGATGTCAAATAGGCAAGGGCATGGTGGGGTCCGAGATGGGGCTAAGAACAGAAGGTGGAATGCTAGATTGCGTTTTGGGACATGGAATGTTGGGTCTCTTACAGGCAAATCTTCCGAGGTAGTCGAGGTTATGAGCAGAAGGAATATCAGCATTATGTGTGTGCAAGAAACTAAATGGGTTGGTGAGAAAGCACGCGAGATTAATCCCGGAGGTTTTAAGTTGTGGTATTCGGGGAGAGATAAGACTAGAAATGGGGTAGGCATTATTGTGGCGCGTGACTATGTTGAGGATGTGGTAGAAGTCTTCAGGAAGAACGATCGCATCATGAGCATTAAATTGGTGATAAGAGGTGAGATTGTGTCTGTGGTAAGTGCCTATGCACCACAAGTGGGATTGGATGCATCTACAACTCAACAGTTCTGGGAAGATCTTGAGGACGTGGTGCGACGAGTGCCAAGGGGAGAGAAGTTGATCATAGGAGGTGACCTCAACGGGCATGTGGGCTCGAGTCGTGATGGCTTTGAGAATATTCATGGCGGACATGGTTTTGGCACTAGGAATGAGGCGGGAAAGAACATTTTGGATTTTGCCTTGACGTATGAGTTGGCTATAATGAACACTTGGTTTAAGAAAAGAGACTCTCACCTTGTAACCTATAAAAGTGGAGCTAATAGTACCCAAATTGACTACTTCTTAGTACGGACCACTTGGAGAACTAGCTACACTGATTGTAAGGTTATTCCAGGTGAGAGTGTTGTCACTCAGCATAGGATGCTTGTGCTTGACTTTCGAGGTAAGAACCATAGAAGACAAGTTAAACAACAAGTGGAGCCAAAGATAAAGTGGTGGAGGCTTGAGGGAGATCTTCAACAAAGCTTTACACACAAAATGGTCGGTGAAGATGTATGGCGTATTGATAATGAAACACATGTGGATGATGTGTGGTTATCAATGGAGTTGACCATTAACAAAGTGGCAAAGGAGGTACTTGGAGAATCTAAAGGATGTCGGCCACCTAAAAAGGACACATCTTGGTGGAATGATGAGGTGAAACAATCCATAAGGAACAAAAGAGATTGCTACAAAAAGTTGGGGACAAATTGGAGTGATGAGAACATAGAAGCATACAGGGAGGCTAAAAGACAAGCAAAGAAAGCCGTAAGGGAAGCACGAGGGAAAGTGAACAAGGAGTTGTATGAAAAGTTGGACTCTAAGGAAGGAGAACTAGATATTTATAGACTTGCTCGTCTTCGTGATCGCAGAACTCAAGATATTGCAAAAGTTAAGTGTGTGAAGGATGTTGATCAGAGGATATTAATGGACGACGGAGAGATAAAAGAAAGGTGGAGGTCATACTTTGATACACTATTTAACGGGAACAAAACGCAAGATATCGGCGATTTGTTCATACCAGATTGTATGGTAAACCGTGATTTTGTGAGAAGGATCCAAACAACGGAAGTTAAAGAAGCTCTGAGGAAGATGGGACGGAAAAGAGCAATGGGGCCAGATGGCATACCGATCGAGGCTTGGAGAAGTTTGGGAGAGAGAGGCGTCGAGTGGTTAACAAGTTTCTTCAACATGATTTGGAGAAACAACAAGATGCCAACGAGTTGGAGGAAGAGTACTCTTATCCCCTTATTTAAGAATAAAGGTGATGTACAAGAATGTGCCAACTATCGAGGGATTAAGCTTATGAGTCACACCATGAAACTTTGGGAGCGAGTGATTGAGCAAAGACTTCGAAGGACTGTGAAGATTTCAGAAAATCAATTCGGTTTTATGCCTGGTCGATCAACAACTGAGGCCATTCACCTTCTTCGACAACTTATGGAGAAGTATAGAGATGCTCATAAGGATCTGCATTTGGTGTTCATTGACTTAGAAAAGGCATATGATAGGGTACCTCGAGAAGTTCTTTGGTGGACCTTAACTAGGAAAGGCATATCACGCAAGTATATCAGCATCATCATGGATATGTATGAGGATTGTACTACAAGTGTTCGTACTAGTGTAGGGAGGACTGAAGAGTTCCCTATTACTATCAGAGTGCACCAAGGATCGGCCTTGAGTCCTTTCTTATTTGCCATAGTCATGGATGAACTTACGAAGTCAATTCAAGACGATATACCGTGGTGCATGATGTTTGCCGACGATATTGTATTGATTGATGAGACGCAATCAGGTCTTAAAGCAAAGTTGGAAGTATGGCGACAAACATTGGAGAATAAGGATTTCAAACTAAGTCGGAGCAAGACAGAGAACATGGAGTGCAAGTTTGGTGGAGGTAGAAGTAGTGGTAATAGCGGAATTACTCTGGATGGTAAGGAGATACCGGTCAGCGATATGTTCCGTTACTTGGGCTCCATAATTCAGAAGGACGGTGAGTTAGATGGAGATGTATTCCATAGAATCAGAACAGGGTGGATGAAGTGGAAGAGTGCGTCAGGATTTCTATGCGACCGAGGTATGCCGACTAGACTGAAGGGTAAATTTTATAGGACAGCAATTAGGCCTGCATTACTGTATGGCGTAGAGTGTTGGGCGGTGAAACAATGTCACATTCATAAGATGAGTGTGACAGAGATGCGCATGCTGCGTTGGATGTGTGGGCATACTAGGAAGGACCGCGTGAGGATTGAGACAATCAGACAAAGGGTGGGAGTAGCACCTATTGAAGACAAGATGCGGGAGTCGCGTCTACGGTGGTTTGGTCATGTGCGTAGAAGACCGAGTGATGCACCTGTTAGGCGAGTTGAGATGTGTGGACAAGAGGCAGGGAAGAGAGGGAGAGGAAGACCCAAACAGACGTGGGTTAGGGGAGTTCGAAGTGATATGCTTTTTCTGGGGTTGGATGAGGGCATGACTTTGGAGAGAACTAAGTGGAGGGCGGATATTCACGTGAAGGAGTGATCTTGATAATTTTTTTCCCTCATCTTTTTTTTCGTAGTTTTTTTTTATCCTTATATATATATATTTATAAGCATTATTTGCAACCTTTTTATTTTATCATTTATATATATATATTCATCTTTTTTATATTATCTTTTCATAATAGCTTATCTTTTTATCTTTATTCCTTCTTTTCCTTTTGGTTGTGATATCATGTATCGATTCATGTTAGCCGACCCCAATATCTTTTGGGACTATGGCTTGGATGTTGTTGTTGTTGTTTGAGATTTTTTATTCTTTAATTTGATTTTTTTGATTTGTTTGTCTTTTATTACGTAGTACTTCTTTTTCTATTAGTTTCACCATTTTTATTTTTTCATTACTCTTTTTAAATTTTTGGTAGTTTTGGTTTAAAAATCAAAATAAAATATGAGTAGTGTTGCACTTTTACTAATTTGTCTATGAAGGATCACTGGGGTGACTTTCACTATGCTAACTCACGTAGACACGTACACTTAAAAGCAGCGGAGATCAAACGTGTGCTTAATGTTTTATACATAAGGTCCATTTATGAAAACAAAAGTTTCACTAGGCTGTTTTTGAAAAACAAATTAAAAAGTGAAAAAAGTGATATTATCTTAACTTTTAGGTGTATTTGCTAAAATTTCCCTTATTTGTTTACTTATTTTGGGCTTCGCATACATTGGGCTTATCGGTATTAGATGGTATACCCAAATGTACCATTTTCTCACGGTATTTCAGTATATACTGATATACCGATATTTTATAAATTGTATACTGATACCGTACAGAAATGTTTCGGTATGGTATCATACCGTACCGAAAATAACATTATACCGAAAATTTCGGTAAATTCGGTTTTTCTCAGTATGATACTTACGGTATACCGAAATTTCGGTATTTTCCTCCATCCCTAATAGCGGTTGCTATACCGTGGGAGCAGCCCACTGTGAGCATGATGCTATCACAGACAAAAAAATGTGTGTTACTGTTCACGCGTGAACATTAACTTCTTTTTTGTTTTTATCAGTGTCCAGTAGCAGAGTAATGTAACTTGCGTGTAAAGAAATGTAACTCACATCGATAAGAAATGTAATTGCAGGCAAGTTGAAATGTAGCTTGTCTAATATGGATTATAAGAAACAAAACATTGATTTCCTTAAAAACAAGGAGTCTAATTGCTCAATTACTTTACGTAAATAGTGAATATGTTTTGTTTTTAATTTTAAGGCCATAAATATTGTTTTTTCCTTAAAATCTTTTTTTTGCCAAAAAATCATTTTTTTCGCTAAAAATCTCTTTTGTTTCTTGCCAAAAAATCATTTTTTTCACTAAAAAACTTTTTTTGTTTCTTGCAAAAAACTCATTTTTTTGCAAGAAAATTGTGTTTACTCATTCCTCCCATTCTTATCATTGTACAGGAGTATGGAAATACTTTAACAATTTTCACTTGTAAGACTTGTCAGGGTTGAGAATGTTTATCTCTGCACATGGTTAATGCATGAGCCTTTTATCAAGTACTAGTAGAATTTATTGGGCCGTATTTAAGTTATACAACCACAGTAAAAAGAAACAAGCAAAGAAAATTTCACCTCAAAAAATGCCTTGTCTTGTAAAAAAACCAAGCCTCAATACCTAATCTAAGTGCCTCACATTAAGGCATGCCTCAAAACCTGCATGGTCACCTCTTAACTTCCCTTTTTACCATGACCAGTGCATATATTATTTCAGCCTTGAGACAATCAGTGTTCTTTTATGTACGATTGTACGTAATAATATGGTTATTACAACTTGCATGGGCAAAGGCATAGTCGCATAGACATAATTATTCACTATGCTCTATATCCTTAACTTTGTTTCATATGCATGTTTTCGGGAGTAGTTATTGAAAATTAAATTTCATACAGAGATTTTCATTCAGGTACATATTCTTAACAATGAAAGACAAAATATCAAGTTTTAGTGGCCCCTTTGTCAACTACGCAATAATAAAATTTCATACTGTGCTTTTAATAAAATAACTTTTGTATTCTGTTTTAGAGGAGACTAATACTCTCGATCTTAATAAAGCTTACTAAAACAGCATATTTATTTATTTTTAAGGAAAATTGTTGTACAACAACATCAACATCCAAACTTTTATCCCAAAATAGTTTTGGGTCGGCTAACATGAATTGACATATAAATGGGAAATTTTTTGTGGTTCATATTACATCTCCCACCACAAAATTCATTTTTTAATAAGCGTTCCTAGTCAAACCATTACCTTATTTTGACATGGAGGGAGCAGCTCTTTAACAGCATTAAGGACCACTTTACAAAACAAGAACTCCAAAAATTTTGAAAATGAATATTCTTTTATGTACATAATAATATGGCTTTATAATTTCCCTGGTCCAAGGCATAGCCATAAGTATTCACTATGGTTTTTATCCTTAACTTTGTTTCTTATGCAAGTTTTGGGAAATAGTTGCTGAAGATTAATTATGTACATACTTTCATTCAGGTACATATTTCTGAACAATGACAGACAATATATCAAGTTTTTGGGGCCCAGTGACTTGTAAAGAATGGTGTGAACCAAACTATGTCTACTCGTCTTATATTACAGAGTTTTTCAATACTTTCTCAAACACCCCATGCATTGTTTTGGCTCTCTTTAGTCTTGTGAATGGCGTACGTTAGCGATTTGAAAAAAGGTTTAGCATCCTCCACATATCAAACATGATTCTTTCCATAGGAAGCATGCTATATCATGCATCGTTGCAACGAATGTAAGAGCTTCTCCATTTTCGTGTCTTACATCGACTTTCTGATGGCATTTTGGACTTTGGTGAATGTTCTGGTTATCAATTATCATTAATCTTATTGCATATTCTAACTTCATAATGACAATATCTTTCAAACATGATGCGAAATCTTATTGCATTTTTCATGGGAACTTTGCATAACCTGTGATATTGATTTTATAAGTTTTTTCCTTGGAATATTATAACTTAATGCTGATAATATCTTGCATAAATGGGAATTAAACGATTGTAGGGTTTCATTGTTTATTTCCTGATACAAGAAACATGCGATGCGTTTAGACATGACAATTGACAAGATGCCACTTTAACTGATTACAGAACAAGAATGGTTGCTAAAGAGATATTTTTTGTAGTTGAAGATCTTCATGTTTGACAGGCAACAACAAGGTGATGAGACACCAATGGTGTGGGAAATGCTTCTTTATGTGTACATTCTCTATTCACGAGATTGGCATTACAGGAGCACTATGCCTACCTTTTTGTTCCTATATGGTGCAACATTTGCCATTGTACATTCACAGGTTCGCTTTGCGATTGTCTTCAAGGTGCACTATGCATTACTTTGCCTTCTGTGCATTCCTCGGACATACAAAGATTACATTCACACAAAAGACACGTCAGCTAAGCGTCTCGCCAAACTGTATGTGGCCACTTTACTGGTTGGGACTGCATGCTTTTTATTAGATGGCATGTTTCGCAAGGGTATCTTGACATGGCCCTTCAATCCACAGGGTCATGCGATGTGGCACGTGATGATGGGGTTCAATTCATATTTTGCCAACACATTTCTGATGTATTGCCGTGCTCAGCAACAGGGATGGGATCCAATCGTCAAATACTTGATGGGTTTAATCCCGTATGTGAAGATTCAAAAGCCAAAGGATCAATAGTTCAATTTCCATCAAGAGCACAAACTTAGAATGATAAATAATTATATAGCCATAGTTGTTTTTGACATCAGTCTGATGTAAATGAAATGAAATTCAGAAAATAACAGTTTTGGTGGGTGAAAGGCATCTCGCAGTCTTAATTTGGCTGTGGATTTTTGAGCTAAATCCATAAATGTTATAGCCATCAACATTTTTTGACATCAGAAAATGCTTTTTTGTCTCATAACTTAAAATCTTGTCTAGTTTTCATCTCGTAATTATCAGTTATTTCAGTTTATTTTGGCTTAAAACATTCATCTGATCTTTTTTCATCTAGACTTTTATGAAATACTCAGAATTTGATCAAAGTAAACTTAAACAATTTGGATTTTTGAATGAATGTTTTTGTATGTTAGTTTATGTAACAACAGTTTGATATTAGTATATTACTTGCTATTTTAAATATCCTTGAGAAGATCTAAATATTAGTAACACATAGTTTCTGATTTTTTATAATATTAAATATAGGGAATTTATCATTGACCTCCCTTGAGGTTTGATGCATTATCAATCACACCCCCACACTATAAAAAATATACTCTTACCTCCTCCATATCCTTTAATGATGATTAAATAACTTTAATCTACATTTAGAGAAAGTTATAGATACAATTTAATAATTTTTCTTTGTGTCCGCTTTTATTACTGTTATTTTACTCATTCCTAAATCTGGTCGGGTAATTAATAAATTTGTCCAAACTAAAAACCTTTCTATCGGAAGTCGAACCAGATAAAAAAATGATCAAAACTGACCTCAATCTAGATAGTTCATTTTATGCCTTTGAATTTGTAAAGTGAGTAAATTTACTCAAATGAAAATGACCAAAATATGCTAAATTTGACAAAATTTGAAACAAATCAATTTAAATGAACCAAACCAACTCAAAAGTGAAGTTTATTATTCGATTTTACCATTAAAAATTGAATTCAAGAAAATTCCCAATTTTTCACTTTAGACGCTCTTTGTTATCACTGAAAATGAGATCATTATAGGTATAATAATAACTTGTAAATTAATATTTTATCAAATATGAACATGTTTACATGTAAAATACTGATAAAGTCATTTCAGTTTAGGACGGGCTCCACATTCAAACTAGTTAGTGCTAAATAATTAGGGAATCCAATGACCTTATCTTCGGTTCCAATCCCCTAATTGGTCTAGGTTCACTCTCGATAATTTAAATATTTCTGACTACCTATTTTTCAACTTTTAAATGAACTATAACCTTTTAAAATGTTCTTAATGGTTTTAATGATAAAAATATGAAGGGGGTCAAAACATGGGCTCCAATCTCGGTCTCAAAAATTGGGACCTGAGGTCACTTTTTCACCGGACTGGTCTCAGTCCCGATCTAAAATCTTAATTCAAAAATCGGTCATTCCTGAGATCGGGCCTTGTCCTCTCCTAATATAAACCACAAAAGTAAGCATTTCCCATACAAAAAAGGATGACACCCCATCCCTGAGGGCCCCCAACCCCGACCGGACGGTATGTTGGGAGGGTGTAAGTTGGACTATAATCCCAATCTGACAGATAGAGAGTAGGGCTCTGTCCGCGGTACTTGCAAAGGCCCTATGCATTTTTTAGCAGAATAAACTCTCATCGCAGTTGACGGGATTCGAACCCAGGACCGAACCCTTGTGGCACTCGCTACCAGTTGAGCTACGCCCACCGGTAAGCATTTTCAATACAAATTTACAATATGTAACAATAGTCTCCTAAAAGTTCTTCATCGGAAAGTAGGTGTTCCCGCAAAAAAAAGTACTTTATGGTGGAAAGATTCTTAATACATGTAAATTTATTAATTATTAGATTGAATCTACAAGTGAGTAAATTTATAAAACTAAATTTATACTTTTCCTAAACGTAATTAGGAGCTATTAAACATTCATTAAAGGACTGAGAGGGGGGTAAGCGTGTATTTTTAATAGTGCAGGAGTCTAAGTGATAATACGTGAAACCTCGAGGGAGGTCAACGATAATTTCCCTTAAATATACTCGAATCTTATTTTTGCTGAAAGCAGGTAAATTTGGGAAGATCTGATAACTTCAGTTGGATTCTAGCTTGTTAATGGAGTTCTGTAGATAAACTGCTTAACTTGACATATTTTCATATCATGAGAAGAAATGCATTGATGTTTACGGTAAAAAAAATTAAAAAGTGGACAAAACTTGTGGTGTGAATATGAAAAACATTTAGTTCTATATTTCATATAGAGTATAATACCACATTCTATCACTCGTTATCCACCACCACAGAAGATAACACTGATAAAGTTGAAATGTACTTAGAGTGATGGTGGTGTAGACATATTCTGTATCCATTCTGTATACATTCCTAGTTGTTTGTTCAAGAAGTAATTTCTGAATGAATTGGTTGTATAGACGGATAACTAGGGGTGTACACAAAATGCATACAAAATATGTGTACCACTAACTTTTTTCTAAGACAAAAAATGTTTATCTGCTACCAACCTACTCCCTTCATCTTCATAAAGATTTCGCTTTGAATTAGAGGTTCTAATGAGCGTAATCTGAATCCCACAAAATTGAGTAGGAAAAATATTGTGCAAACATGCAACTTATGCACTCTCACAAGTCATAACAGGACCACTTGTCCAAATGGAAGCAACCAAGTAATAACTACTTGTTTATAATTTACTAGCATTTATTTAACATATTTTTGTTCTTTATTTTTTATTTGCATTTAGGTACCACCGCCAGGGAAAACACCAAGAACTAGGCCCGCATATAGTTCTACCAAACTTGCATCTGCTATGCCTGAATCTGTATCCGTAATTTCAGCTCTATGGAGTCATCATGTGATCTCTTCTGCACATGCAAGTGAATCTTTGAACATACCTAGTTCTTACACACCATTGGAACCAATGGGATATGGTTGTTTTGTGGATGAAAACACTGGCAGAACAACGCTCAATGTATTTTACTATCATAATTATTGGACTTGGGATTTTTTGAACCTTTTGTGTGCTATACCTAAATATTCTATTTATTGATTTCATTTATTTTGCAGCTTGGAATGGAAACCGAGATCATTATTGCAGATGGTTCGTCACAGATGGAGATCAATCCTGATGTTCAGACCAAAATGGGGATACCGTGTGAAAGAACATTATGAAAAAAACTCCCCTTTAAAAGAGCAAATGAAATCACAAGGAGTATTCAATTGTATGGAGATGGATATGACGTTAGGGAACCATCATCACTTCCTTTTCAAAGTTCCTGATTGAATTGGGAAGGAAATCCCGCGATTACCTCAAGACAACTTGAAGCAAAACGAGATAAAATTACCAACGAGCATGTTGGATGGGAAGACATTTTCCACATATAAAGTAGTTTTAAAGGCTGGATTATTTACTCAGTATTTTGCACCAACTGAGCACATTGTTTCTATGGTTTAGACTTTAGAACATAGCTATAATACTCCTTTTGATTATGTTGGTATTTGGTTTTTGGGGCCAAATACTTTCCTCGAAAATATATTTCCTAACGTGATTTAATTGGGGTTAAGTGAATATTGTACTACTTTCCCCCATCCAACTTCAAATCACCTCATCCTTCTTTCTAGGGAAAGATTTTCAGCTTATAATTATTCACCCTTCTAACAAATCTCAGCCGCACGAATTCACTTCATTAAAACCATGAAGACAAGAGTTTTAACAAGGTTATTTGTATCTAGAGCATTAGTTTACTATAGAGGATCACTTGAAAAAAAATGCTTTATAAACAATTTTAAACATGTCATTGGGGAGTTGGAGTTGATTGTACACACTTGCACCTGATTCTATCTGAAGCTTCATTGCATTCTGTTCACTTCCAAACCATTGGTGTATTACTACATGAACACAATCAACCCCTTATAAATATACTCTTCCACATTGATCACAAGAGATCTGGTCAAAAAACTTTATCTTTCGGTCTCTGTCATATTCCTAATTGAAGGGCAAACAGAGCCTACAAATGCCTTCGGCTCCAACAACTTCTCGTCAATCCACAAGGAGCTTTTTTGACGCAAAAGCTCCATCTTCTCTTTCTTTTTTTTTTCTCTTCAAACTTTTTTTCTCTCATCTTCCGATATTCAAGCTTCTCTTGTCTTTCTTTTAGCCGCAAACAGCATGAAACAAATTCACATGTAATCCTCCTCCTCAAAAACAAAGAAGTCCCATAAATTAAGAAAACCAAAGCATTTCATTCTGCATATATCAAGAACCATGTTCCCTACAAGATATATTAAAAGCAGTGAGGAGAATAGGAGTTGGAACAATGGAACCTCTTCATGATCGGGAATATTTTTCCAGTTTTTTAAAAACTTTTCAACTACACAACATTGTGATTACAAAATATACAATAGATGAACAACACCCATGAATTCACAATGCTTATTTATTTCTTTACTATTTCTAATGTCTTGAGAGTTCTCAATTTCCTAGCTGATGATGAGGTTACCAATCAAAATCTATAAGCTAGAGTTCGATCAAGCTTTCTAACTCCTTCCATTGTCTCCTAAGCCTTACACATGAATGGAGATTTACGCGTTAGAAATTTCTCATATGATCCCTATATTTCTACACCACATCATTGTTAGTATATATGTCCTAGCGACAATCACTTTTTAGAGATATATGTACTTGATCACATTCAGTTTTATATATTTGATATATACGGTATTACACATTGATGATTAAGTATTTCGATTGTCAATATCTTATTCATAATTGTGTTCCCTTGGACTTATGTTGTCAATAAGTAAGTGGGAGCTTATATGATATAACATAAAGTCCGAAAATAGCCCCAATCAATGATCATCAAAAATGGAATATTGATGATATGCGATAAGATTGGTATGTGGACTGCATCATACTTTTAGAAAGTATAGTTGATCTCACAACTATGAGTTCATGTAATTCATGATGGTCACATAGATATTTTAGAGAATATTGGCATACCCACCGAGAAACCATTTGATAAGTTCTATTCATGTGTCTATGGGATTATCATCGTATTGAGTAGTGTAATAGTCCTCTAACTTGAGGTCAATACGTACTACATGTGCGGAGTGATGTACTTTGACCATGACCAACGCTTGCACTCCAATCGGGGTAGATACGACATGTGTTGGGTGCATCACGAAGCACATGGAGTAGTAGTTGAGCCAAGAAAGGATTCATTCCTCGTAATAGATTAAGAGAGAACATTCTACTTCTCATATCTAGATGAATCATAAAGTCATTGGCCAATGCAAAGATATATTCATTTTGGATAACGAATATGATCGTTATGGATCATCTAGAAAGATTGAGAGATAGAAACTAAGTTATTAGAATAGACACAATATCATGTTCTAGACTTAGTTGAATGTTCGTTGAATGAAAGGACCGTATCACTATGAGCTCTATATTACAGTGAGTTTGAATAGTCCTCGCAAACGTCCTTATATATTAAGTTTGTCTGGTAAATCGTCTAGGGATTCTACTAAGACCTTAATTTAATTAATGCTTATTATATAAAGCCCTATGGGTCACACAACAAGTGATTATACCTTCCGATTGAATTGTTAGAATGAATTAAATATTATTAATTGGATTAAATAATATTTAATTAGTAATACTGAAAATGGATTAAATATTGATTAGATTAAACATATTTAATTCATGAAGTTGAAGGAGAGTTCTATTTGATAGAATTAATTAAGTGGAATAAATTAAATTTATTGTACTTAATTAAGATGTAGTTATTATTAAATAAAGTTGCTATTTACTTGTATGATTTGGAACTAAAAGGAAAAGAAAAGAAAATAAATAATAATATAGATATAACAAATAGAGAGTGGCGTGCAACCACTTCTCTATTGTTATTATTATTATTAATTATGTTGTTTTATTCAACTATTTAATTAATAATGAGGTTTGGTCCTAATAGGATTAAAATTCATTAATGAAGAACACTTTCATTGTGATTGAGAAACTAGTTTAGAACTAGTATAAATACATCCTTCCCCTTCATAATTGATTGACCAGTTTTCAGATTCAGTATTACCAGTTTATTTCCCTCCGAAGAGATTTCCTAGTCTTTCTCTTAGGGAGATCAAACCGTTCTTTCGGAAAGAAGAAATCACGTGGATACCAAAGGTCAAAGATTATCACCGCTAGGCTGGACGACCCGTAAGTTCTAACTCAGATCTGTTATTATTATCATATTCGTTATTTTGTCATAATCAGGGAAGATCTATTTGAGAAAAATTTAAACTTCCGCTGCTGTACTTTCGAGGTACGTTACATCAATTTCCTAACGGTGGTATCAGAGCCAAACTGATTCTAATGACATTATACGAATTTTATATGATATTTTCGTGGGAAGAATTACGTATGTTGTTTCAGAAATTCTTTGTGCATATGATTTATGATCTTCGTAGTACTTTACGAAATTGAAATCTAGATCTACGACCATTTAGTTTACGATTTGAACGATCAATTATGGCAACCGGTCATCAATCGATGATTTCAGCGTTTTTCTTTCTTCCTCTTCGAACTGGAAGATCTATCTACGATCTAAGGGAGCTTCACCGTCGATTGAGGAAGAAGTAAAGATTTAGTTTATCTCCACCGGCTATCTGCACGAGATGTTACAGTTGTTACTCCAGAGATGCAAAATGAAGTGATGAATTCTACGAGAAATAGAACACCATTGTTGGCGGATGTTTTCATGACATCGTCGAAATCTGGATGAGCTCTGCAGCGGAGCGATCTAGGGAGCTGACGAATGCCCAGGCGAATTGCAGCACTTGTGCCCGACGATCTGTTGGGATACTCTCCGGCAAAGATGGTTGGTTCCCTGGCTGAAGTCTCTGCTAGGAGGGATCATTCGTTGCTGCCGAAAATGGGAAGTTGAAGCCTTGGATCTGAAATCAAGAACTAGATTAAACTAAGGAGCTCTTGTAATTTGTAGAAATTGAAAGGAAATCGTTTGAGGCTTAGCTTTACACGGAATATTAATACGGAGTAGTTGAGACTAACAAGGAGTATGTTTTGAATTTGATTCATGTTAGTCTTTAACCCATTTTAGAATTATCTTCACCGTATAGCAATTGATAAAGATCTCTCAACTGATTTAGGACTGTTGGGTAGTCGGTCTTAAATTGACAGATTTAAATAGTACTCCGTAATTAAACATAAAATCTAACTCTTTTTAATTAGATTAATTATCTTCGAGATTTAGAATGATTAATTTTAACCGATAATTGTATTGTTTTTAAGCATGTTTTTACCTTAATTGTTGATTATTGTATCTATTTATAAATTAGATTTATATTACATGCTATAATTTATCTGTCTGAGTTAGATCTCATCAACATATTATTTGATAATATGTTTTAGCATCTTGATTAAGTAATTTAATACCCCGCTAAACGTTCCCCATAAATTAAAATTTAAGTCTTATCCGGGATAACGACATCACCCATCATAATTAAATTAGTAGAAATATTTTTTCGTTGAAGAATATTTCACCCAAGTGTTTATTCCATTCGACAAAATATATAACTAATTTATAGATACATATGTTTGTGATCGTGTGATGGTTTTGACTTATCTAAATTAGCTCGAGTCGCCCAAGCGACAGTGTTAATTTAGGGATGTCGATCAATTAAAAATTGATCAACCAAGAATTGCTTGGACGCAATTGGTCCAGGGACCTACCCATTATATTATTGCAGTGATCAACCCAAGCTGGGACTGTAATAGTATGAGTGTGGATCTTGGCCACTATGATTGTGAAAACAATCCATGTTCCTTTTATTGGGGTCAAAGAGCATGCAAAATAGTGGGAGCTAAATAATTAAAAGTCCATATTTTTTAGTTAACTAGATGTGATCATAGGAATTAATATATGATTTTAATTCCATTCTATTTGAACTTCTTTAGGCTTTTAGGAATGTCGAATTTATCATTGAGAAGTATCTTGGATACATGCAAGCTTACTGGACCAAACTTTCTGGACTGGGAAAGAAATGTGCGTTTAATTCTTAGACAAGAAAATATGGAGTATGTGTTAGACACACCGGTACCCAAGATTCCTGATGCCAACTCTCCTGAGTTTGCCACGTTTGACCTGACTGCTCGAGAGAAACACGTCACTGATGCTAAAACTGTGCAATGTGTTATGTTGGCTGCAATGTCTATGGAGTTGCAAAGGCAACACGATAGGATGAGCACCTTCGAGATGCTTGAACACTTGAAAAGTCTGTATGATTCACAAAGTCAGACTCTAGAGTATGAACTTCTGACAAACATTTTCAAGTGTAGGCTTCAAGAGGGTGGCAACGTGTCTGAGCACGTCCTCAAAATGATTGGCTTAATTGAAAGAGTTGCTACCACCGGATTAAGTTTGAGGATCGTGTCTGAGCTGCTATCATCCTATATTCGCTTCCGAGTTCATTTACTAACTTCATTGTGAATTATAATTTGTATAAAATGAAAGCGACCGTGCCTGAACTCCATAGCATGCTCAAGTCTTATGAAGCCTCAACCTCTAAAGGAAAGTCTGTTCTTATGGTAAGTTCTAATGCTAAGTCTCGTTCTAAGAACAAGAATAAGCAAAAGAAGAAAGGTAAGGTTGGACCTACACCTACAGCTCTGAAGCCTAAAGGTGGAGGTAATATGAAGCCAAAGGTTGCAAAGGATGTTTGCCTCTACTGCAAAGAGAAGGGGCATTGGAAGAGAGATTGTGAGCTGTATAAGGCTAATCTAGCCAAAGCACCGGGTGCTTCAAGCTCAGGTATTTTTATCATTAAATAAATATGTCTATAACTAACTCTCATTGTTAAAGTATTATATACAACTTATGGCTTACACATTTGTAAAAATGTGCAGAAGCCTGAGAAGCAGTGTAGCAGTTGGACTGGGTAAAATTGACCTACGCGTGAAGGCTGGAGCAAAAGTTGCTGCTGAACGTGATAGGATCTTATAGTTTAGATTTGCCCAGTGATTTTAGATTAGAATTAAATAATTGTTATTTTATTCCTTCTACTACCAAGAAGATTATTTCCATTCAAATGTTAGACATTAAAAGATTTTTGTTTCCATTTTG
Organism: Cuscuta europaea; assembly: GCA_945859875.1. Lineage (NCBI taxonomy): Eukaryota > Viridiplantae > Streptophyta > Magnoliopsida > Solanales > Convolvulaceae > Cuscuta > Cuscuta europaea. Next base: position 2,061,472 of record CAMAPE010000038.1, on the reverse strand, counting down.
ATAATAATTGATGGGGTTATGGGACTAGGCCCAGAGCCTAATCGGCCCAGGCCTCGAACATGGACCAGCAGGCCCAAGCCCAGCAACCCAGAGCTCGAGTCGGCCCAACCAATCAGGGCAATCAAGGAGCGGAAGCCCAAGAGGGCCTGTCGACCAGCCCAGCGGGGAGCCTGCCTTCCAGCCCAGTGGGGAGCCTGCCTTCCAGCCTAGCCAGGAGCTTGCTGACCAGCCCAGCTGGGAGCCTGCGGTCTAGCCCAGGTGGGAGCCTGCCTTCTGGCCCGGACAACAGCCTGCCTCCAGCCCAACGGGGAGCCTACCTCCAGCCCGGTCAGAAACCTTCCTCCAGCCTAGCAGGAAGCCCACCGTCCAGTCCAGCAGGAGGGAGCTCAAGCGTCCAGCCTGCCAGCCAGGAAGAGTAACGGCCAACAATCAATGCGCTATTAATTATGTGTTTAATTCTGTATTAATGTTGTAGTTAATTAGCCATTAGTATCTTTGACAGTTACTATTTGTAATCGTCTATAAAAGGCAAGTCCGAATTTCAAATGAGATATGCTATTTCTGGCTACCAAATCCCCTTTGCAACTTTCCTTATTCATATTACTTTCTTGATTCCCGTTTGAGTGTCGTACGTAGCTTTCCTAAAAGCCTACGAGCGTCCTATTTTGGACCAACACCTATAACATCATAGTTATTATCAATGACCTCATTATGTTATATACCCATAAATATTACTTCTAAAAATATACTCGAATTACCTTATTTAATTATTGTCTAAATAACCGTGCTATTTTTCAATGAGAAGCTTAAGCCAGGACGGAGGTAGTATTAATTACTTTAAGGTATGCCGTGGCAGTTGTATACCAACAAAATAATACATATTATAAATTATACAGAGTACCTGACAATGCCTACAAAGAGTTGTCACTCGGAATTTAAACTGAACATAGTATGCTACTTACCTCCATGAACACTACAGAAGTCATCATCATCTGAGTAATGATCCAAAATGCTGACTATATCGAACCATGCTTCTTCTTGAGAAAATACTACAAGCATGTCAATCTATATTTAGTTTCAATTCTCGAGTTTTAAAGTTGTATGGGATTAACAAAAGGAGCTTAATAACTAATAAGGATACTCTCTTTTGCCTTATTGATTAAGGATTTCATTCAACTGAATTGTCTGAAGCCCAGGGGACAAGAAACTGTGATTATGTTTAACAACCTTCTTCATTGGTCAATATGAACTAGAGCACTGTCATGGGATTGTATTCAGTTAATTCCCGATTTAGTCCCTCGACTATACATTCATCTTAATTGTCTGAAGCCCGGGGGCAAGAAACTGTGAATTACATTTAACAAGGATACTTTCTTTTTCCTTACTGATTAAGGATTTCATTCAACTTAATTGTTCGAAGCCCAGATGACAAGAAATTGTGAATATGTTTAATAAATAATAATCTTCATTGGTCAATACGAGCTAGAGCACTGTCATGGCATTGTATTCAGTTAATTCCCGATTTAGTCCCTCAACTATACATTATTACAATTTGGTCCTCAACTAGGCAAATGAGACCCAAGTTAGTTGAAATGTAGTCAAAATTGCATGTTCAAGGATCAAACAGAGCAAACAAAGCCTGTTCAATGGATATTTGAGGAAAGCAATAAAAATATTAACACCAAAAAAACTGATTAAAGAGATTGTTTAGTAAGGTTGGCGGAGTGATCAAAGTATTAAACATATTTTGTTCTTTGCTTTTTAGGTAATATAGGAAGTGTAGTAATAGCTCTATAACTTGTTAGAACCCTATGTTGATGAAGACATCCTGCCTATAAAACTACTCAACACTTCAAGGATGCAACCCCAATAATTTCACTCATAAAGATCAATTAAGAGATAATTAAAAATCACCTACTAATCCTAGAAATATCCTTACAAATAGATAAAACAAGCTCAATTGATCATATGTATGAACCTTAAGAGTCTTGAATGTCAAACATCGGATGTTAGTAAGCATGATGCTGATATATAAGTTGAGGGCACGATGCTGATATATAAGTTGAGGTCAACCATACCTCCTCAACATCCTTTGGAGGTGAGTTAAGCAGCATTTAATATGGTATCATAGTCTGATTTTTATGGTTTGTTGTTTGTTTAGGACTCGTAATTTAGGGTAATCTCTTTAGGATAAACCTTATTTCTAGGATCCTTCGATCAACAAGTAATTAAAGCTGAAAATACCATTAGTATCAATGTGACTGCTACGGTGCAATTGCGACACATCAGACAGTTTGCTTCTTAGAGTTGCGTGAACAAACTCACTCGCACCAATATCTTGCACTCTGCTACCCCCTCCTCCATCTCCATTCTTTTTCCTTTTTCCTTCTGTAAGAGCACTTGATACCTTTCCACGGTGTCTCATGTGGCGGCCGCGGTGGCGGAGGTTTTTCTTCCTCACCTGGATTATCTGACGGGATGCTTTCGAACCACATGCACCCATTATTCCTCCTACTCAGCTTACAAACAGATGTTGTCCTCATGCGAGTTCCAACTCTTCACCCGTGCCACTAGAAGTTTTACATCCCGCCCTGGCGCCCTCAGCATGGAAAGGAAATCAAAGAACGGAAATAAATAAATAAATCATTTTTAATGGGGAAAACTGTCAAATAGGTCCTCGAACTTTCATAAAAAAGTCAATTAAGTTCTTCTATAGGAGACTTTGTCCGGTCGTCACGATTTGGGGCGATTCCCGGTGGAATTTTTTTTGGAAATTTTTTGAGCCTCTTATTCATCAAATCTAGTTTACTCATACCAAATTTAAGCTAAAAATTTAATCGGGAGCGCATTCAAATTAATTCGAGAACGCAAAAATGAGCAGTTATCTTCAAGAATTAATTTGAATGAGTTTCCGATTGAATTTTTAGCTGCAATTTGGTATGAGTAAACTAGACTTGGTGAATAAGATGCTAAAAAAAATTCATAAAAAATGTCCACCGGAAACTTCCCCAAATCGCAAAGGCCGGGAAGAACCTCCTATAGAAGGACTTGATTGACCTTTTTATGAAAGTTCGAGTACCTATTTGACAGTTTTCCCCTTCTAATGAGAAATAAGATGAAGTGAGGGATAAATGATCATGTTTCTGAGTTCAATGCCTTTCTGAAAAAATTAAAATATGGAGATCTAGTTAGAGATACCATAACACAACACATGCATCTCTATGTATGATTAACATGCCAGGTTGGGGGAATGTACCAATTTTTTTGTCTTGTTTTTATTATTAATGTTAGTTTGTTTAGGTAAGAAAAAACAGTATTCCTTATCATGACCTACCAGGCTTGAAGATTAGAAATGTAAAACGTGAAAACATCAATATCAACCGTTCTGGAATCAAACCAAAATCATATCGTCAAGAAATGGCTTAAAATGGGTTCCTAGAAGCTGATTAGCATACAATTGGGAAAGAATAAGCTGTTTGGTATGAGGATTAGTGAGGACTGAGGACATATGATGTAACATCAAGCTAGCACACAAATCATCTAACTAACAGAAGCATGCGTACATTGTTGTGTGTTGACATTAAGGTTGAGGTCATGTAGCATTTGCGTAAGGACTAAGGAGTAATTTAAATGAAAGTGAAAGAACATCTCAAATAATGAGTTCAACTACTTAGCAACTAGCAAGTAAATATAAAGCCTGGAAATCATGAGTGACAAAGGCATTCAACACAATAAGAAAGGGATTAACTTTGACAGCAGAAATCAAGAGAGCATCAATATAATTCTACCCAAACACAAAGACATCAACATTGTTCAGCTCAAAACAACATTAAACTCTGAAATCCTAAAAAAGAAATAGACTTTAGCAGAAAACTGGACAAGAAAAATGTTCCAAATTCCAATGCAAAAGGCAATAGTCCAGAGTATAGCATTATATAAATCGAGCATACAGACAGTCAATTCTTTTTTCCAATTGTATGTGGATAACAGAGGCGGCTGGTCTCCCTCTCTCTGGAGATCGCAAGATAACCAGCAGGAGGGAGAAAAAACGGGTAAATGGGTCTGATGATGCTCTGGATCCAATCCTTTTCTTTCCAGCCAATCATGTCTGTAAATATATTTATACCCGGTAGAAGGTAGAGAATGAGAGGAGGACAATGGATGGGAAATCCTTAGGATCTGTTTTTTATTGCTCTAGTGGAAAAATCTCATTCAAGTAGAAAGCAATCTTAAGTAAAAGACTTGGAAAAGGTGGATTTCATATGAGCAAGACATAATGACATACTACGTACAAGTAATACGTACACTTTTTCATTTCACACTAAAAGAAAAATCGGTTTAATACTTTTTTGGAAATTTGTTGATCCAAATTCCAAACCTTGAAACTAGGGATGGACGGGTCGGGGCCAGGCCAGGCAGTACAGGTTCTTGATAATTGGAGCTCGGTAGTCGGTACTGGCCCATTATGCTCCGATACTATGGGTGGACTCAGGCCGGGCCGAGCTTTTATTTGAAAATGTGTGAACCGGAACCGGCCCGGGTGGCCGACGGGTCCGGGTCGAGTCGGGCCGGGCCTCAGGCCACTTCCTATAAATTTTTTTTATTTTCTAATTAATCCCCTAATGCCCCCCCCCCTCACCCCCACCCCTTCCCAAACCACCCCAAATGGCCCAAAACACCCAGCCCAACCCAGAAAAATAAAAAAAAGGCCCAGAACCGGGCCCGGTCGGGCCGGGTCGGTTCATCATTTGGAAGACCCGAGCCCGCACCGTAAAACCACCGGGCCGGGCCTACCCGGACCGGTCCCTGGCCGGGCCACCGGTTCGGGCCGGGCCGGAACAGTACCGGTCTCAGGCCAGCTCCGGGTCGGGCCACCCGACCTGAGTCCACCTCTATCCGATACCGACTCCGATTCAGGCCCAAACAGTACTGGGCCCAGGTTGGTACCCACCCATTTAATTAAAAGAAAACTTAAAAGCCATTGGGCCTGGTCCAGGCATAAAAAATCAAGCCCAAAGCCCACCCCTTATAACCACCGGGCCGGTACCGGTCCTAGAAAACCGGGCCCGGGCTGGTACCAACAGTACCGGTCCCGGGTCGGTCCCGGGCTGGGCCGCCCAGGCCTGGTCCATCACTACTTGAAACACATGTTATGTTTACGTTTGACAAATATCAATGTAGAAAAAAAATTCAACTACACTGAACACAACTGTTCCTCATTGCTTCAAAAAATATAGGGAGTGATAGTAATACCATTACTCCGTAATAAATAAATAAAAATTAAAAAAGAAACGATTGATAAACCTTACAAATTCTGCAGTACATTCTTCTCGGCTAACCCCTAGGCCCCTATTTTCAATGACTAATTGCTTATATAATACACGTTGTTCCTATGTAATTACAACAAGCTGAACAACAAATATAGACCAATCAGAACACTCCTTACCCTAACGGCTTGGCTCAAATGCATCAACTATAGTTACCATACCATACAATATAGCAACACTGATCAGCTACTCCTCTTTCTTTTAAAAGCAGGATGGATAACTGGACGTTGAGACCCTAATTTATCAATCCTTCCCATAAATTCCATCACTTCCTTCAACCTCTTTAACACATTTGATGCTAAATCTGCATTGCTCAAATACTTCTGTTTCAGGAGCTGTGTTTGCTCATCAGCCTCATCTTGCTCTTCTCCCGTTGAAGGACCCTCGTTTGAATCAACAGCTACTAAATCTGTGCACCATGAAGATTATGATAAATGCTTATACAGTATTTTAGAGGCTCCTGGTGAAAGCCAAATTATGTACTTTTTCCGCCCAGGAAACAAAGCAAAAAGAGTTTTTGTTAGCATTCCATAAATGCTTTTATTAGGATGGTGTAGCAAATTAAGTAAACATATAGATCATAGATGCCAGAGAAAAATACAAAATGTTCAATTCAAGATTAAGGCTCTGCTTGGTAGCCAGCTCAGTGGCTTATTCTCGTCATCACTATAATAAGAAGAATAAGTATCTTTTTACTTGATTATTTGGCTGAAGTGGGTTACACCAAACATTCTCTGTTCAAGAAAACCCAACAGGTTTAGCATCATTGCAGCCAAACAACCCTTACCATCCAAACAGGCCCTAAAATTCCAATTTTTATCAACAACTACTGCTATATTTCGATGGAACTCCTCGGCCAGATACTTTAGTACTCTACAAGCCCAAGAGCTGCCCTATGAAGTGCAAATTACCACAAGAATTGTGAAGTTTTCCTACTTTCTATTTAACTGTAGCAAAAAATATTCCAATTCCGAGAAACAAAACATGCAATTACTCAATAAAGTCTGAGTTTCTTCGCACCAGATCAATACAGCAGTGCAATTCAATTACTAGCTAAGAGTATTTATATATGCAAACAACACCAAAAGTGCGTGTCTATAGGCTGTATCCAATTTGCGAACAAATGCATAGAATCTGAAAGTTTAAAAACCCTGGGGGAGGCGTACCAGAGCCAGGTAGGCGTGAGGGTCCGGGTAGATGTTGGGGTCCGAAATCGAAATGTATATTTTGAACGGGTTGGTTAGCAGCAAGAAGAGAAGCTCGAGTTGCCTTGAGCTGATCCAGCACCGTGGCCCGGAGGTCTGCAAGTTTGGCGGCCATTTGTTTAACCTCTTCTTCCAGCTCGTGGTTTGGAGAACCCGGTACTTTGACTATCGACATATGCACCTCCTCTCGCCGCCGCGTCGGTGTGCCGTGATACAGAGTGGAGCAGGCAAGCGGGGAGGAGGTAAAAGAGGAGGGGGACGAAAATTTTGAAATGAATGGTAGAACTTAACGGACTATTTCTAGTCGTAGCTCCAAAAGTTTGAAGGGGATTGCATTTTGGGATGGTTTGGTACTTTGGTTTAGGGAAGATCACATTATCATGTAATGTCACATTATCAAGTGTGTTAGATCGATGGGAATGTATCCAATTTACCCATTTATGTTTGGTTAAGATTAAAGAAATGTGATATTAATTTATTTGGTTGAAAGATATCTTATATTGCAGATATGGTGAATTACTCCAATGCCCTTTCAATATTTTATCTTAACACAATAAATCTATTACAACTACGTTTAATTGTAAAAAGTTGTAGATCCAATTCAAAAGTGAAAAAACTTTGTTCAAACAATAATCTAGATATATTTATTATTATGGATCCCTCAATATTACTAAACTAAAGCTAATTTCCAAAAAAATGACCACATTTACATTTGGACAAAAATGTGACTACTTATTCATGTCACTGCACCACTTCCATTTTTTTTTATAATCCAGGTGTCGGGGCTTACGCTCCCATAATCCTGGAGTCTATGAACTACCCTCCAAAGCCCCTAGACAGTTAAATCCGGATCTGATCACAGTCAGCCTCGTCACTACTGGCTCCAAAGGACGAATCGAGCAGGACTTACATCACCTTTCAGGTTGCTCCTCCCACCACATAAACCCGCTACCTTCATTACTATCCTCTCCCTTCTCAGCCGCTGAGCAACTCTGTGAATGTAGGAAGACTCATTGAGAGCAAGACCTCCCTCATCTCCCCTTGGTGGGAATTGAACCCAAGACCTCCCACAATGGAGAGACTTGGGGTGGATGGTCATCCATTGGACTACACCCACCTTCCCACTGCACCACTTCCATGTAATTGCCAGACGTCACTGTCGCCGCCATCGTCCGTGTCACTGCCGCCACCATCGCCTATGTCACTGCTGCCGCCATTGCTCGAGTCACTGCTGCCACCGTCGGTCACAGTGACAACTCCGCACCGACAACTCTGCCCCAAATTCTGGCCACAGTGACACCTACACATTGTCATCCACTCATCCACCACTAACTCCGACCGATGACTGCCGCCAGCCACATTGATGTCGCCACAATGACATATTTGTCCCAACTTCTGGTCACAGTGACATCTCTGCCGCCGTCCACTGTTGCCAGCCACAATGACACACAATTATTTCAGCCACCACCACTCAACACCGCCACTACGCCTCCGCACTTTCAGTGTACCTCACCATCCCAATGCCCGAGCCCCAGAAAAATCCCACCCCCAGCCCATGCCCCTGCCCCTTCCCCCTGTACAGTGTAGCCCCGCCCTAGCCCCGAAAAAATCCCACCCCCAGCCCATGCCCCTACCCCCTGTAGCCGCGCCCCCTGACCTCCCCCAACCACCTCCCAAGTTCAACTCCGACCAGCCCCTGCTCTAACCAACTCATATCTGAAATGTTGAAGACAATAATGAAGCTTCCCCCACAATCGAATAGAATAAGAAGAAATAGAAGCAAGAGGCATGACGATGACAATGGAAATTATGGCGTACATGGACGATGGCGATACCAACGTGAAGGGACGATGGCAGCACCAGCGTGAAGGGACGATGGTGACATCGGCGTGAAGGAACGATGGTGACACCGGGGTGAATGGACGACGGAGAACGTGGAGGTCTTCGCTCGCTTTCCGCCGTTTGCTTCAATGCGGAGGTCTTTGCTCGTTGATCTGTTTGAATCGACGAAGGGAGATCGACGACCACCTGCACTCCAGATCCATAACCGCCTGCTTCCTGATCGATGGCCGGGCTCTCCAGGTTGAAGGTTCGTAGAGGCGCGCGAGGTAGAGATGCGCAGAATGGACTTCGGTCACTTTTTTGGCAAATAAGAATTTGGTCATATTTTTGTCCACTAAAAGTTGAGGAGTAATATCTGTGACATTCTTTTTTTCATGAATCAAAGGTTATTTTCTCGTGTTTATTTTTATATACGGTACTATATACCGTGCATCGCCTAGGTCAGATACTAGTTAGTTGAAAATCAAAAGTTTACACCATATTATACGAGGAAAGCTTTGAGATGTGGTGAACTAATTTTGGATTCCGTAAATAAAATTTGTAGTTGCTCCAATGCTCTGTAACGGTTAAGCAAATGCATCAAACGGCGGCAAGATGGTTGTTCCCGGCATTGCCCCGATGCAACACTCCAGTAATCTTATCTTCCACTCGAGCTTTAGGAGCGATCCAGCTGGCGCGTTTTTTCAATTCCGTTGTTTCTGAGAACATTCCGAACCAAAGCCCTAGCCACCCCAACATTGCATTTTCGTCTTCATCGACATCTAATGCGCCGTCTTCCGGGGAAGAGGAGATGGGAGCTCCAGTCCACGGAAAGAATGACAAATCGAGCTCCAGAACGAAAGCACCGTATCCTAAAGCTCACTATCAAGGCAAACAGTCTCGCGTTCTCAGCGCCTCTCTCCCTTATGTGGTCCGAATCTCTCATTCTCTCATGGCGTTTAATATTCTGGTTTAGTTGAAAAGAGTTGTTCGGATTTCGCATTTAAAGATGTAATTTTGTTAAATAATAACATCTGATCTAATGGCGGGTTATATGCTTTATTTCATTTAGCTAATTGTAGAACCGGGTGCCTTGTTGATAAAAAAATCATGGTGATGACTGACAAAATTATTGCTTGAGGAACGCCTATTGTGGTGAAAATTGGGGTGGTAAAGTTGTATTATACTATTATGTATTGACACACCATGTAGTAAGAAAAAATCATTCATGGATATGGACAAAATATGATTTGTTAATTGAAATACAGAATTCAGGTTTCTGTTTATGTCAAAATTACTTTTTTCTGTTCATGCTCCTATTCAGCTATTCTGCCATTAACTCACAGATATACCCAACAAATATAAGTATCCGCTTCTACCTAATTGAAGATTTTGTAAATCAAGTGTTGGAATTATTGTTTCCATCTTTTTCTTCTTTGGTTTAAATTGTTTAAATGTTAATTCATATTCCAAAGTAATCTTTTTCTAATTTCACCTTAGATAGTTGGCTTTATTATTCTTCCAATGCAGATTAGGTTGGGCTGGACTGAAGCTGCCATGATTGCAGGTGCAAGGGAGGTCAGAGTCTCTCCTTCAATAGTTTGATCTTTTCCTTCCAAAGAAGCTGCTCTAGTTGAGGTTAAGCCTCCTATCATATACTTCCTTTGTCCTTTATAACATTGTTAAGTTTTTCTGGCATATGAAATAATAAAGTAAAAACTGTGTAATTGAGGTTCACGCGGATGCGTAGAAATAATAAGAACCACAAATTAATAACTTGAAAGAGAGTGTCAAAGTGTTCGAGACAACCAAAAAAGGAAATTTGTCAAAGCTATAAGGGTCCAAGGTAGTATTGTTTTTGCACTATTCCCCGTCATACAATCTTCATCCCATCTTTCGTTCTCGTTTATCCCACTCTGTTTCTCCCATACCATACTATTCAAATTCAACACCAACAACATAATTTTACTTTCTTTTAATAATTGTGCTACTTCCTAATGTAGTCATATCTCAATCTAAATGAGATGGAGGTAGTGTCACATTATGTTTGGACAATTTCATGCATTTATATACCATTTTCATAAAGTTTATTATGATTTTAGTTGCATAACTAGCTGTTGTAGTTACTCATTGTAACGTGTTTAAATTTTCCTTATAGTTTTTCATGGATGATTGTTTGGAAAGGCTCCTTGGTATTATTGACACAAGGGAAGATTTAAAAACCATAATACCTAGCGAGAGAGTTGCAACACTGATCAGATCTCGCTTAGAATTAAAATGCAGGTTCCTTACTTGTCAAAATGGTCTCAAGCACTCGGTATACATGTCTCTTTGCCTTACATGCATATCATATTGCATTTCTTTGTTATATGAGTGACCCAGCCCCCGGTGTTTGTTGCTGAAAGGAATAAAATATGGATTGGTCAATGTTGTATTAATAACATCCTTGTGGGAACTACATATTGTAGGCACAACCGTGAACATTCCAACAAGCTTTAGGCAGCGGGCAGTGTTGGTTGATGAGATATGTCATGTTGTTGGTGATGAAGATTCTAATAATATTGATTGGTATGTGAAGTGCACCGTGCTTGGTGGAATATTCTCCACAACTGAGCTATATATGCTGACTGATAAACCACCTGGTTATTTACTTTTTTTCCCCAGAATATATTTGATAAAATCCTTCCTTCACACTAAAACAAAACCTAGTCCCACCCTTTTGTTCTTCCCTTTTTATGTGATATAGTTGAGGATTTCTTTATGTTAAATGTGTTTCTTGAGTGATCTCGCCACCAATAATATTCAATGCACATTACCCCATTTTTTTGATTTTTTTTTTGCATTGGATATGATGTTCTTCTATATTTTTAAATAGGTGCTTGCTATGGTACCCAACAAAAATAGGAGGGTACCATACTTAGGATGCATTTCATTGGTCCAACTCAAAGTTTTGCATTTTATTTGCATTTAAATTATTCAATTGAAATTTTTTGATTGGTCCATACCATCAAGGTATCATACCTTCAAGGTACCATAGAAATTGCCTTTTAAATATGCTTCAACCGACCTATTTATCTAAAGAATAACTTTTATTCCTACATGCTCTGTGAGTGGTGAGCATGTAATGCAGTTGAAGCACGACCTAAAGTACAAAATCAAAATTAGCTGCCTTGTTGGCAACTTACATTCTTTATTATATTTGTCCCCACATTAAGTTTACACTTTTTTTGGTAACACTTGGTTTGTAAAAGACTCAATTACCCTATGAACATTACTACATTACTTATTGCTCACTTTCTCTATCATACCTTTAATTGAGGATATATTTGTAAAATCAATACAAAAGTTGTCTTACATAAAATCCATGATGTTCGTACTCCCTAGGAAGTAGGACCATAAATGGGGGACATGGGGTATTATATTTTGTTCATGTTTTCAGATCTTGTCGATACATGGAAGTTCATGGATGCCCGAATTAGAGAAGCTTTTGACCTGCGGAAGTCTGCTTACGAGGTGAATATATTAGCCTTTATCTTTAGGCTGCTTTCCAAAAAACAAATCATATTTGCAAGGTTCAGAGAGATTTTATTTATGCGATTTTTCACATTGAAAGTTTGACCCTGAAAAGAGAGTGCAATTTTTGTAGGCAAAAAATTTGGCCGAAGCTAGGGATAGCAACGGGGCAGTTCGGGGTCGGGTATACCATACCCGTACCCGCCCCGTTTGATAATATTTTTCCCCGAAACTGCCCCGTTACCCGTCGGGTATTTTTTATCCGCGGGTAACGGTTTTCCCCGCGGGTAATTGTTTTATTAAAAGATAATTTTTTTCTTCAAACTTAGTATAAATCCTAAAATGATGATTAACTACTTATAAAGTTATAATTGACCACCTAAATTAAAAAAATCAAAATTAAATAGCACCACAGATAAAGTTTTTTAAAACATCACAAAAAATTACAATCGTTTGAACCTAATATCCACAAATTATATATATCTAGATTCAAAATTATGAATCTCTTACCACATCAACATCAAAAAATTAAGTCTTGTCTCGATAGTAAAATCTAAATATGAATCACAAAAATATTTAACTTCAAAAATTCAATGATCATACCCCACCAGCATTCAACATCTAAATTTAAGAACAGTGTTGTATACAAGTAACATAATGAAAATGAGATTTTTTCCCTAAAATATTACTAATAAAAAATATATGGACATAAATGTGACTATAAGTTACCATGGGTAAGTTGTATAGTCACTACAATACAACATTTTACATTTCTTTTAAACCCCACCCGGACTTTCCTTATTCGTAGTTGAATAAAAGGCACTCATCAAAAGTGAAAAGTGATAACTGGATCAAGGCTGGGTACATATATAATGCCTCTGATATCAAATTTTATCAATTCAATTTCTTCTACTTTGTAAAATGATTATACATTTCCTCCTGACTTGAGGAAAAGAATATAATAGATAGACAACACTACATCCTTGGAAAGAACTTCTAAGGATTATGATGCACTTCTTTAAAGTTTTGATGTTTCGATTGTATCACATGCTTTCTTTATTATTAAAGGTAAATTAAGTAAGCAATTTGAAGCATGTGATGGAGTATATAGTTTGATAGCACTATGTATTAAGGGCAGCCCTTTTCACATTGGCGCCTCTGCAAGGCGATAGTCTAGAAAAGGCTTCCATCACAAGGTGTATATGGAGCATGCCTTATCTTATCATTTTGACAAGGGGCTGCTCCAACACTTAAATTTGTGATCTCTCAGTTGCATATATGCGCAAGTAAAGTAATACCAATAATACATATGCTTAAATTTATTATGTTTTCACTTGCATTAAATTAGAAGTAATAGAATGTTATAATTGATTTCACTAAAAGTATTGTGATTACTAATGACCCAAATATTTCAACCAACTTACTTGGTGGGTTGGTTAGCCGTTTGCTTCTTATCCTAAGGTGTATACGGAGCATGCCTCATCTTGTCATTTTGACAAGAGGCTGCTCCAACACTTAAATTTGTCATCTCTCGGTTGCATATATATGCATAAGTAAAGTAATACCAATAACACATATAATTGATTTTCACTTGCATTAAATTAGAAGTAATAGAATGTTATAATTGATTTCATTAAAGGTATTGTTACTACTAATGACCAAAATATTCCAACCAGCGTACTTGGTGGGTTAGTTAGCGCTTTGCTTCTTATCCTAGTTTACGTGAGTTCGAATCCTACACGCAACAAATTTTTTAGATTTGGCTTTTAGTATTACGATTATATTCCGGATTTTCCGCGTCCGACCTGAGTCGAAACGGGCTATTGGGTTTTAGCGGTTATGTGATATTGATGGATCAGTGTGTAACTGGACCGGATTAGATGCCTGGTCTCCCTTAAACTATAAACAATTATGGGCAAAATCTAAAAATTATCAATTCTAATGATTGGACTCAATTCCAATTTAAGTGGAAATCAATTTCAATTGATATAACTAGGGATAGAGTCGGGCCGGGTCAACCGGTTTGTAACCGGTCCGGCCCAGTACTATTTCGGCCCGGCCCTGATCAGCCTGGTACCCGGGCCCGGTCCTGTACACCCGAATCACCAATTTTCGGGACAGGCTCCGGATCTCCAGAAAGTGAACCGGTCCGGCCGGCCTGGGCCATTTTTTTTTCACAATCTTTGGAAGGTAAATGGGTTGGGCTAGGTGTTTAGGAGGGGTTTGGGGTGTGGGGGTATGAAGTAATTAGAAAATAAATAAAATCGGGTCAACTGGCCCGACCCGGCACAGGCCAGACCCGTACCGCCGTACCGGTAGCTATCTGGGCCGTTTCCGGGCCTCAAGAAACCATTCAAAGCCCGGTCAGACCCATCCCAAGGCCCGAGTCCTTGCCTAGATATAACTCTACTTTATTAGTACTAAAGTAGATATTATATCTTTCACTTATTGTACTCCAGGGTTTTTCCCATGTACGAAGTATTTACTACGTAGTAATAAAGTTGCTACTAGATGGAAACCTGCACACATATGATAGTTTTGAGCAATGAAGAATCAAATTCCTGTTTACGTTAAAAAAAATTCATTAATTACTTAAGTGTTTATAGTCAAGAAATTTTTTGTAATCGTATAATAATAATACTAATGTACTAATGTGATTGTTGAATTTGAATTTACTATTATGTTTTATTCATATATGCATATGTAAAGACTAAAGAGACCCTAAAAAAATGTCAAGAGACCCTCATAGTGTTGTTTAGTGTGTGGATTTCGAAATAGAAATCGATCAAATAGGAGTAAAATATAGTAAGAATTCTAAAATAGGATTACATGTTTTTCTTTTCAAAACAAGACTTCCTTGATCCTATTAAAACAATATAAGAGAATAAATATCTCTCTAAATTGGAGTGATTGAATTTTATTTTGGGATGAAAAAAGGTGAAATTTTATAATAAGAATGGTGATGATGTGAAGACCAGTAAAATTTCATAATGTTTTTGATCATAATGTGATTGATCAAGACCAGTAAAGACCTCAAGGTAAAAATTTATAACTTAGTTTGCATATGTTTCAATTCGGTGACTGTTTTTGGACAAATTAGATAAGAAATGTTTTCTCTTTCATGTAATTAATGACTGTTGTGTGCTCTCTTGTTGACATTTTGATAGTACATTTGAGAAACTAATAAGAATGGTTTTGCTCACAAAATTCTGCAGTTATTTCTAGAAAACTTGCATTGTCTGCGAAACAAGCTGCGTATTTTTTTAGTAAATTGTTTTTAGCTTTGCTGATTTGATTTTTTTAAATAATAATCTTATTTTATAGTGCTATTACATGAACAGTTGAAACTAAAAACTGCTTCATTCACTTTGTGATCAAGTTATTCAATTCTTTTAGTGTAATTAGTCATCCACAAGGCCACAACTAGTAGGAATGTATTGAAAGGAAAAGAAAACATCATGAGAAGAAGAAAACTTATACTGTCAGAAAAAGGAAGACTAGTAGGATACATTGAGAAGCTTTTCATTTCACTCATCATCACCATAAAGCATAAACGTGCATACTTAAACGTGCACACGTAAATTAATATTAGTAATTTAACAACTAATCAACTTTCCGAACAGAGTTTTCAGGCTTGCATTTCAATAAGTATGAAATGATTAAAAAATCAGATCAGACATTTTCCACATTGTTTTACAAATCTTCTACGTGATTCAATATATGCTTCCCAAGTTTGGTACGAGAAAGAGCTGACCGTTGCACCTTAAGAACAGAGACAAGAGATTCATAATGCTTGTTATTACTTGCCTGCATGGAGAAAAAGAAAAATGCATAAAAAGATTAGTAGCCATAGATATATAGTGCATTAAGTAGGCTATTTTAGATTATTTATAAGATAAAATGAGTTTTATTTACCTTTGCGGTCTGAAGAGCTGTTTGGATAACATAATTTCCGAATCGATCACGAGCAAGTAGCACTAAGCTCTTTTCACTGCTGAGAAGGCTCTCAACTACCGAATCCAGTGCATACTCTGAAGCTTGTATGCATTTTTCTACAACACGACTTCCACTTCTTTTAAAAGCCAAACGTAGGTAATCTCTCTTGAGGCAGTCACATATTTTTTGTGTGAGCTCATCATTTCTAAGCATTAGAACTTCTTGGACAACATAATTCCTATTTCAAGAGAGATAAAAGCAAGTTTAATTAGTTGAAGAGTGAGAAAGTTGTGATAACATATTTAGATTCGTAGTTTGAAGAGTGAAAAAGTACATACCCATAAGGATCATTAGCTAAGAAATCAGATTTTTCTGCAATACTTTTGAGCAATTGTTGTCTTTGGGCACCAGTAATGCAATTCAAGCATACATTCAAGGATGAACATCCATATTGTGTTGTTGCCACCTCATTCAAGTAAGAGATTGCACAAGTGAATAAAACCTGCAGTGTCATTAAGTTGAGAAATTGTAGTGAGTTCAATTATTTTAGTGTAATGTAATGTTATTGCCACCTCTTTCAAGCTATAATGTTTAAATTATTTTAATTTGTGTTTTTCTAGTAAATATACTCTAACTCTTGAAAATAGTATGATTATGGAGGGTGAGGTCATCTTTCATTCTAAATGTATTCTATCTGGTACGTGTTCCAATGACTATATTATACGAAGTACTACTTATTAAAGTGATCACACTTGACTTTATCAGAAAAGAGTACTTGCATTAAGGGAGGCATATCTGTGAATGGCCGGGAACCCTCACAAGCACTCTTGCGTGAAAGCTAAAAAGGTCGGAATAGGTATCTAAGTGGACTTATTTTAATAATGTTTGAATTGATTCACTAAAAGAGTGAGGGGAAGTTGGTATTTTACAAAATTTGTAACAAAATACACTTTAATTTCTTTTATGAAATACGAAGTAATACCTAAACATATGATCAAAATAATAAAGATATTTAGTGGACAAAATAAAAATATCCTTTGTATTGTATTTAGGAATATAATATTAGTACACACATGCACATATGTACGTAGTATAACATAAGAATAACATTGACGATATCAAGACCAACTTTGATTTTAAATAAGGTGCCTAGTACGGTGCCCAGTCAAAATAGAAGCGTACCATAGCTAGCATACATTTCATTGGTCCACCTCAAAGTTTCATATTTTATTTACATTTAAATTATTGATTTGAAAATTTTTTATTGGTCCATACCTTCAATATCTACGGTACCTTGAAAGTACGGTAGATATTGACTTTAAATAAATGTGCAACGGTACGTAAAAGTCCAAATAAAAGTGGACCCCAGAATCCCGTAATTAGGAAAGTGAAATGTGAAGGGATTGATGAAATTTATAGCCTTCCACTTTTTCCATATTAACTTTTCTTGATGTTAAATTTTGGACAATGATTTTGGTTATTACATTTTGACTTAATTTATGTATTTTATACTTCTATAAAATTATTTTGAATAAGTAACATTTTGATATAATATTTTCATTCAAAATATTTTCACATTAAAAAATATCGTTGATCAAAATTGATTGTCATTGAACAAGAAAGTCAATTTGGTGAACCTTTGTGTGTAAGAGGGAGTATATATGAGGTACTGATAAAAAAAACAAAGACGTTGAAAATACACATGAATCTATCATGATTTTTGTCTATTATTTTCAAATAGTATCATTGTTATAGACTTATAGCACATCACCACTCTTTAATTTAAATGTATAAAGTATATATGACACTAGTTAAATAAGATGTAAGTTTAGTAAAAAACCTCATTTTCTTTAGGCTCGAAGGTGTAAAAGCACTCTTGAACTACAAATCTACCGTGCTTGCTAGTCATCAAATCAACAAATCTCATGGAAAGGATGATTGCAATGAATTGTCCCAACCCAGTGTTCTTAAGTCTTTTGATAAATCTTTGAACTGCACTTGACCTGTTATAGCATTGATGCATGTGATATGAACTTATTAGTAATATATCGATTGTGACAAAATAGTAAAACATGGAAAAATCATTATCAAGACAACTATGCATGAATATAATAATTCTTTTTACCCGTATTGCACAAGAGATGTGTTGATAAGCAACTCCTTGCATGATATCAGGTTTACAAAGATGGTGTCCATCTGTCTAGAATCACAAAACTCAAGTATTCTTCGGAAGAGATGGTGGCCATGTGGATCTATCATCACCTCAAATATGCATCTAATAATCCCATCAAGAACTTCTTGCCTATTTCTCGGATTCCCATTCTTTATCAGATTTTGAAGTTCAAGTGACCCCTCATGCGTTTTAGACATGCGTACAAAGACGTCCTTTGGACGATTCGGTGTAGAGAAGCACTGATATTCGTAGTTGCAGTTTCTTGCAATATTATTACAATTATAACATGAATGGAAACTATATGATCCTCCACCAAACTGATTCCGTTCGACGTTGTAGTTTTCTGGAACTAAATAAACAAGATAAATGAGTAAATGAAATAAAAAATGTATTAGAGTCTATGGATTCAAAATCAATCAATTGACGGTGATTTTGGAAACATTGCACCAAAAAGAATCATGGCTCACCTATAGTCCCACTAGTGTTTACACATAAAGGTTTTGGATAGATCTGATAGGCCAGGGATCTATAGCATTATCCATTGCTTTATTGAAATCCATTTTTTCCAGTAGCCCAGACTATGAATTAACTATGACACTCTATGCATCTTTATAATTAAACTCTCTGCATTTCAAGTTCTCTTCAGATATCAAGTAATCTCAGGTTTGTGTGTAGTGATAAGGTTGTCAATTTTACTTGTTTCCTATTTCAAATATAAAATTCTGATTGATAGGTTTAATTGTTTGATTGGATAGGTTGTATTCTTGATGTCATGAATCCAGCCTAGTTAATTGCGTGGTTCATTGAAGATATTTTGAATTACAGGGATGGGATCATTTTGGCTGACTTAATATACCCATTTTTGTAGTAAATGGATACTTTTGAAGACAGAAATAAAAGGTGGTTCCATTCATATTTTAGAAGACCCGGGCTGCGAGACTGAAGAACAAATTAAAGGCGGTGAACTTTATTTTTCAAATCTACAAAATCCTTTTTTGTAAATATAAAAGAATTAGTGGCAGACTATAGTGACTGAAATTCTGTCACAAAACATAGTTTTTCCGCTACTAAACATTGTCTATATTTTAGTGTTCAAATTTTAGTAACGGACAGTCCGCCAGAGATATCCGCCACTAAGCCATGTTGTGGCAGAAATAGTGACGGATTCCGCCACTAAATTTCGTGATTTCTTTTTGTGACTGTACTATATATAAGAATTCAAGAAAATTGAAAAAAAAGACGACACTACTTACTTTTAGCAGTGTTATCGGCAAAATTGTGAAATAGCAAAGTATGTTCCGGAGAGTAAGGGTCATGTAATGTCTTCCTCCATTCGTCCAGCTCCTTCTCCAAAGAACTGATCAACTCATAGTAGTTCACGTTCATAGCCATATCTGTGTGTGTTTTCGTAAGAAGGAATGAAAGAAGCTAATTATTTTTTAGATGATTATTATGAGATCGAATTGAAGGAAGGCGGGAGGGAGGGACGGACGCCGCTTTATATATAAGTTAAAACTTTCCTAATCCTATGATGTTATGATCCTATTGGGTTTCTTAATTATTTGTACAAAAATAGGAAGCAACGAGTAATCATATATCTGCCGCCATAATGTACTAATCCTACCAGAAATTTTTAGGAAACACAAAGTAATTATCAGGGTTAATTATCAAAATAGGACTAAAAGTCACTCACTTTGCACAAATAGGACCAAAAACTAAACTATATTTTCATAGAACTATATATATGTGTCTTGGACAAATATACCCTTCTCGCTATTGAAATGCTTTAATTCATAATAAAATAATAAAAAATATTAAAAATTCGTAAAAATACCAAAAAGCTAATAAAAATATTTCGATAATAATAATTAATTTATTTATTTTTTTTCAAAAAAAATAAAAATAAAAAAAAATTAAAAAAATAAAAAACTCAAAAAAATAAAAAAAAATCACCGCCGCCTCTGCCGCCTCTGCACCACCACCTCCAGTCACCGGAAAAAAAATGCCAAGTTCATTACGAATGCCATATTTATGGCAGAAAATAATGAAAATGTTGGCATTCTCAAGGAGAAATATGCCATGTTTTTGGCATTTTCAGGAAAAATGGCAGTTTTTAAGAAAAATGGAATTTTTTTCACCACCCGGAGATGGTGGTGCAGGGAGGTAGTTCAGACGGTGGGAAAGGCATCCATATATTTTTTTATTTTTTTATGGAGTTTTACTATTTTTTATTAATTTTTTAAAAAAATAAAAAAATCTATTTTTTTTAATTTTTTATTTTATAAATATTTTATAAATTTTTTAATTATTTTTCTACGATTTTTTGAATTTTTTTCGAATTTATTATGAATTAAACATTTAATTAACTCATATTTAAAGGAAGGGTAAGAATGGAAGGAAAAAATAGGTATGTTTCCAATAGGACTAATTTGGTCCTATTTTGAAAAGAAATACATAGTAAGTCCTATTTTGAGTTTTTGCCATAGTTTTAGTCCCATTTGGAGTAATTTCTATAATTATTAAACTTATGTGGGTGGAATTTTAACTTACGGATTAATTAATTTGTTAGTGGAATGTAAAATTTTAGGGAAAGTTCCCGAAATAGGACAAAAACAGTTTGAAAATTCTAAAATATGATTGTCATGTTTTATGTTTCATAAAATAGGACTAACTACTGTCATGTTTCAAGTCAATGGTGTCTAATTTTGACCAATTATATATTTATATACATAAGTATTGATAATATGGAAATAATATATATGAAAACGTTCTTTGTCAGAAATATGAAAAATTATGCTCCATATTTGAAATTTATATGATTAATAAATTAAAGATCGAAGATTTGTACTACAAAATCACCATTTCCAGCATATTCGGTTATCAAACAAATTTCATTCTTACTTGTTTTGATTAATATATATACTCCCCCAGTTCCATTTTGTATAATACTTTTCCTATTCACTTGGTCAACACAAATCACTCTTAATCTCTTATTTTACATATCAAATTTTTATCGAATTTGATTTTGGTTTTTGTGACTTTGTAAATCTTTTAATATAGTTTCTGAATATGTATTTTTTTTCTAAAAATTATTTGAGTGCGGACAGAGATCAGTTTGCTTTATCATCGGTCAAACTTTGTAAACCGCAAAGTGCCTTACAATTCGGGACGGAAGGAGTATGATTTACTGTGAATAAAAAAATTAGTATTCCATGAAAAAGACAAACAGGGTATATGGGCAAAAACACGTTATCAAATTAAATGAGCACTTTAAATATCTTGTTACATACTTAAAGTTGACATGGAGATATAAAAAAAATGTAATTGCTTGATTATAAAAGTTAGTTTGATTCATCATCATTCTTTATAAACAATGATCATATAGTTTAGAATTGTTTAGTTTCATAATGACGAGAAAGTATCATATAGCGTGGTTGAGCTCGAACTCGGATTTGATCTTAACTTAATGATCTGGGAATCGAATATAGTGTTCGAGCCGACCTCAGTGGGTCGAGGTCGGCCTCGGCGGATTATTGACTTACTGTTCGGGAGACTTTCTTGTATGTGAATGCTGGTACCCCTGAGATATATAAGAATATACTTCACCAATACGACTATAAAATTTTCTTTTCAAAATAACTCGTATTTGCTCCTATTAAAATAATACTCTGGTGTAAACATTGATCTAAAAATTGTCGTTCTAGGCGCTCGACTAGTCCTGCCTAGACGCTAGGGGGTGGCTAAGCTCCCTGATTTTTGTCTAGACACCTCAACTAATTAATTGGTTTACCGCCTAGGTGAATTAGTCGGTCGCCTATGACGCCTAGTTGCTTGGCCAGAGCGCCTAATCGGCTGTCTTGGGCGTCTAGATTCGCAAACATTACTTTCATTTTTAATTTTATTTTTCTAAGGAATATATGTACCTTTAACTTTAATCACGAATATAAAGAAATGTATAGTTGTAAATAAAGATAAAAACTATATATGTATACTTAAATTTTATTATTATTTAATACTTATCGCATAATGAAGTTAAGTAATTAGTTATCAAATAGGCTATCCATCCAGCCCAATTGATGATTTGGGATGACGAAAATTTACTGCCCAATATATTTCATTTGCTTTTGGATTATTGTATTTCGGGAAGGTATGTCTTCTCTGAAAGGGTATTGATCTAGTCCCCCTTCTTTGTACGCTCTGTATTTTTAATAAAATTTGGCAAATCTTTTCCGGCATTTGCCCCACCGATTTAATTTCCTATTTAATTTGTTTTTTGGAAGAGGAATGCCTCTTTGGGAGAAGTTTAGGTGTGGTCTCGCTCTTCTTTGTAGTAATCTTTTTTCATTAATAAAATATGGCAAATGTTCAACAGCATTTGCCCCACTGATTTTGGTGATTTGTCTTCCGGGTTAAAAAAAGGGAGTGGGAACTTCTCATAGAGTATATAGACTTGGATCCCGGATCTCACGACTATTGGGCCTGGAACGCGGTCCACATACGCTTACCGGGTGTCAATTGTATTATTGTACAGTTCATATATCATCTGTATCTATTAGATTAGACTTTTATATAGTTGGACCTATCCGGCTCATATTAGTGTCACGACCCGCTCTCTCTATATATACTCCCTATGGAGACATTGTAACCCTAATTCCTAATTCAATACAACACAATACACTATTTATCATCTTCTTATTATTATTAGCAAGGTCGTGCTTACACTGAACTGAGGCCACTAAAGCATGGGCCTCAGGGCCCTAAAAATGTCAAAAATTTAGGGGCTCAATAGTTTAGCTATTTTCCTTTAATATGTATTACATGTTTTTTTAAATATAAAAGACACGCCTTTGTTTAATTCTATCGTTGTTGCGTTTGAAACTCAAATAGCCGACAAATTGACCAATGAAGTTAGAAGATGAACACCGAACTAGATTACTAGAGCCGCCAGGCGGTGCGCCGATAAAAGATATGCCTGTCGATTTTTCAGTTTTTTGTGAATAGCTTTTGCGTTTGCAAGTTCTGACTTTTGAGAATTGAGATTGTAAAGTAAGAGAGTTTAAAAGCCCATTTTGAATTTGTTTTGGACACAATGAAAAATTGTTCGAGGGTTGATTTGAGATCATACTTCTGGACTCATACATTTAGAAAATTAAGTTTGAACTTAATTTTGACTATTCAAACGAGCTGAGATGCATAATTAAGCAATTTCAGTTTTTTAATATTTAAAATTTACATTTTAAGTAGGTTATGTTCTCTAATTTACTAACAAGAATGCATTATTTAGACCATTTGTTTAACTAATATTAGGATGTGTAAGCAAAAAAACTAGTATTATCATATTTATGATTTCAATAAATTATGTTTTATTTATCTTGAGTTTGGCCCGATAGAGCACTTACGTCTTATTAAGGATCATGAGACTTATGTTACATATCTTGGAGGAAGGATTCAAAATGAATTCATACAAATGTTGGCAAATGAGGTTAGGAAAAGGATACAAAAACATACATCACATATATAATCTTGTTGACAATACCTGTTACAGTAGACAGTGCAGAAAGAAAGTTCTCAAAACTTAAGTTGCTAAAGACATTTTTGAGATCAACCATGTCTCGAGAAAGGTTGAATGGATTAGCTATGTTATTAATTGAAGGGAAAATGGGCAAATAAGCCCTCGAACTAATCGCAAAAGTGCAAATCACCCCTTTTATTGGAGGCTCTGTCTCACCATCGTTATTTGGGGCGGTTACTGGTGGAATTTTTTAATGAATATTTTTAATCATCTTCTTCATTAAGTCTAGTTTATCCATACCAAATTTCAGCTAAATATGCAATCGCGAAGGCAGTCAAATAAATGTTTGAAGATAACTGCGCAGTTAAACAGCGCAGTATATTTCAAAAAATCATTTGACTATCTTCTCGGTTGAACTTTTAGCTGAAATTTGGTATGGGTAAACTAAACTTAATGAAGAAGATGCTCAAAAAAATTCATCAAAAAATTCTACGTGGAACCGCCCTAAATGGCGATGGTTGGACAGAGCTTTCTATAAAATGGGTGATTTGCACTTTTTCGATTAGTTCGAGGGCTTATTTGCACCTTTTCTCTTAATTGAGAAGGAATTTGCTGAACACCTCGATTATGCCGACTTGATTAATACCTTTGCTGCTAAAACTATCTGACAAGTTGTACTTAATTAGTTACTTTTAATACATTGGGTATTTTTATATTATACTCCGTGTAATGTAAGAATTTTATTGAGGCATTTTTATAAAGTTTGACTCAGGCTCGAGTTTAGGTAGAATCGACACTACTTATTAGTTCAACCTCTCAAAATATTATATATTTGGATACCTATTATCCATGAACATCATTTGTACACCCCTATTTGTGTGGTCTACATAAATTATTAGAGGTACAAACGGTCTACATCAAAATGGGATACATACGGAAGCGTATATGGTACAGCTGGGTGTACGGTGTCGATCGTACAGCCTGTGGCAAACTTGTAATTTTGGTGAAAATCATGATTTCTCTTAAATGAGCATTGATGCAATTTTCATGAGCATCGAGTATGTTCTTTTGAGTATTGGGAGCCTAATAATGAGCATCGGTGATCTCTGCTTCATATCTTCTAATTCAGTTTCTTTTTATTATTTTTTCGTTTATAAAAAAACATCAAATGATGTTTATAATCAATTTCAATATATGAATTTAATGTAGTATGATATGTTTGATATGTGCAACATTTTAAAATGAGCATAAAGTAGTACCAAATGAGCATACATAATTTACAAAATGAGTATCAAAAAATTCAAAAGGTCATTTGTGTATGCTCATTGATTTCAGGCGTTATACTCATTTCAGTTTAAAATAAAACTCATTTTTAATGTGTTTAATATTCAGTTGTGTATGTTCATTTCTTTTATGCTTATACTCATTTGAATTTAATATAAAACTCATTTTTAACGTGTTTGGTATTCAGTTGTGTATGTTCATTTTTTTTATGTGTATACTTGATAGAGTATATCTCCTAGATTCTAGAGAGAAGCGAGAGCTAGAGAGAGAAGTGCTATAATATGCTTCAATAGAATGAAATCGTAACCCCCATAACTACTCCCAAGGGGAGTATTTATAGAGAAAATTAGGGTTGGGCTCCCAAGCCTTGGGCTTGGGAGGCCCATTTACCACTGGACCGCTACTGGGCCGAATACAAAGCCTCTAATGGGCTGTACAAATGAGTAAGTATAGAATCCGTTTCTGGGAGGTCTTCGTGGCCGACGAGGGCGTGGCCGACGAGGGCACGGCCGACGAGGGCACCCGAGTCCCTTAAACTCAGGACCGTAATCTGAGTTGGCTTCTTCTCGGCCGACGGGGGCGTCTTGGCCGACGAGGGCGCCACTCTGTTGTCTTGTGCTTTCTGTTCTTCCGAGTATGTGGGTCCTGGGGCTCAGACCCATATACTCCATCAGGAGTCCCCCACTCTCTAAGCTGAGACGTAGACGAAGTGAAGGAGAGTAGATTTCTGTGCTTTGTTGCTTTTGGCCGACGCGGGCATTTCCAGGCTGTTAGCCGTTGCGGCGTTGGCGTTGTTTCCTCTTTGGTGATCCTGTTCTGTGCTTTGGTCGTTACCTGTTCCTCGCTGTGGGCGGGGAGGCCGTTGTTTCCTTAACTTGTTTTGGGACGATGAGTGTCCTTCTTTCAATGGTGGCCGTTGGAGGCGCGCTTTCCCTTTCCTGGACGTTGGTGGTTGAAATTTATGTTTAGGCCGGTGAAGCCGTTTGAGGTTGTTCCTTGTTTTGAGGACGGTGGCCTCATTTCCTTTGTGTGGCCGATGAGGGTGTTTGCGCACTCCTTTTGGCCGTTGCTGGTTGGCCTTCGTGTTTTTGGCCGAAGGGCCCGTCAAAATTAATTGTTGGCGGAGGACGATGAGTGTCCTTGCCTCTAGTGGCTTGTTGGCCGTCGCTAATGACGTTTTGGGCCTTTGGCCGATGAGGTTCCGTTGTGCTGTGTGGATGATGTGGTCATGTTTTGTGGTTACCTTGTTTATACTCTTTGTTTCGTTGAGGCCGGTGTAGTCCCCCAGTCCCCCACTGCTTCAGGCCGAAGAGTGTGAGGGGTGAAGGAGTTGCTTGAGTCCCTGGCCGAAGCGGTCTCGCCGTAGTCCCCCTGAATCCAACTCTCATGGCGATTTTCTGGCCAAGGTAACCCTGTGGGAGAACCCTTGTGCACAGATCGCTTGTAGAGAGTTATCATCAAGGGTTATTACGAGGAGCCGAAGGCTGTGGGCTATTTGTCCCCTTTGTTCTGTGGCCGTTACGTTCCTGGCCGTTGCCATCCTCTTATTGTTTGGCATTTGTGATATTGGTGAGCAAGTGGGACGTTGTGGGCGCTTGCTGGCAGTTGTAAAGCCGTTGAGCGTGTGTAGGCCGTAGAGTCTGATTTGCCGGTGGGCCGTTGATATGGGTTAGTCCTGGCCCGTTGGTGACGTGGTGGCCTCCCAGTGGTGGCCGTTGATGTGGCCATTGGGAGAGTGCCACGTGTAGTGACCGTTGGCGGGGGGGTCTATAAATACCCCTTCCCCTCCGACGAGGAATCACATTTGCATTCTGAATTTGTCGAAGTGCTGGCCGATTTTCTAGAGAGATAAACTCCCAAGCCTGTTCTTCGTGTTCTTCGTTGTTCGAGGTTAGTGTTCATCACGATCTTCCTCGCTTTTCATACTTTGCTTCCTAGGTAGTTGATCTAGTGTTAGGCGTTTAAACACCTTTAGATCTTAAGTTGCTCTCCTCAAGCCCGTAGTAGTAGTAATGAAGAGCTTGAACGAGGACTACTACCCCTACGACGACCAGCCCTCCACGAGGTCGCTTGACTACGAGATGCTCGAGGAGTTTGAAGAGGAGATAGAGCGTTTGAGCCCCTACAAATCCGGAGAGCTGATGGACGAGGAAGGCAAGGACGAGGAGTCCGCCTCCTCTTCAGAGGGTGAGGACGTAGGCGCGTCCCGAGCGGTGGACGGGACGTCCACTTCTGCTGCCGTTCCGTGCCCGAGGCCGGTATCTGCCGTGAAGGGCGCAGCTAAGCCGAAGAGGGTGAGGAGGCCAAAGAATGGGCCGGGCCTCTCCTACTTGGACCTCACCAACATATTCCTGATCAAGCCGGAGAGCAGTGCGGCCGACTATCTCGTCGCCCAGATGTACGTGGGGCCGTTCGGGCGGGTTAGGGCACCCAGGCCGACGGACCATGTTCTACTTCCGCCACCGGGATACTTCGGAGTATACCCGATGAGTTTTGCTAAGGGGTTGAGGTTCCCCCTTCACCCTTTCGTCACTGAGTATCTGGACATGGTGGGGCTTCCTCCGGCCTTGCTGACGCCGAACAGTTATTCCTTGATAGTGGGCTTCTTGCTTCGGTGTGAGGAGTTGGGCTACAGGCCGACCACGGCCTTATTCATGAACTTGTACCAGATCGGCCGAGGAAGCCACAAGAACTGTGCGGCCTATGCTACTCTTCAACAGCTGCCGAGGAAGAGGAGCTTCACGGATTTGCCTACGTCCATTCATGGGTGGAAGAGCAAGTTCGTGTTTGTGTCCATTGGTGAGAGTGGCACCGAGTTCCCCTCCCTCGGCCATACCGGGAGGTTCAATCTTCATGACCCGCCGAAGAGCTCTATTTTGGACGCTCAGGTGGAGGCTTTCCTGGAAGGGGGGCCGAGGAGCGTGAAAGATTACGTCACTGAATACAAGATGACGGCCCTCGGCTTCTTCAGATATCACTTGTATGGAGATAAGGAGGATGACCTCCAACTCTGGCCGAGGATGACCACCACCTTTGAGGAGGCCGATGGCCCGGATTTGGGCATTCCTGCTGAGGCCGATGGTAATTTTTCTTCGGCTTTCTGTCTTTACGTTTTGTCCTTTGCCTTACTAATCTGTTTGTTTTTTCTTTGTAGACTTTGTCATGGACCGACGCTCCATAATGGTCGTTGCCAAGGCCAAGGTGGCCGAGGAGCTGGCTGCTAAGGCGGCCGAGGCGGCCCGACGTGCCGCTGTTGGTGGGAGCGGGGCTACTGCTGACGCGGCCCCAAAGCCTGCCCCGTCCAAGAAAAAGAGACCGGCCACTGACGGCCAGAAAAAGTTGACCGAGGCCGGCGTGAGCGTCTCTAAGAAGACGAAGAGGGCTCCTTCCCCTTCTCCGGCTAGTGAGGCCTGTACGCTTACTGTCCCCAGCGTGGGCGATGGTGGCCCCGTCGTGGACCTTACTGTTGCTGATGATGCCGCCCCAGTGCTTCCTCTCGTCCAGGAACCACGGACGTAGAGGGCCGGCAAGGAGATTGTCAGTGCCACCTATCAGAAAGTGATAGAGTACCCCGTCGGCGGGGGCGTGTTTAATGAGCTCGTCCCCGGCCACGTCGTCCTGGCCAAGGCCATGCCGGCCAAAGATCGGGCTCATTTGAAGAAGCTCGAGGACCCGAAGATTTATGAGGGCGGCATGGATCTCCTCGTCCAAGTAAGTGATTGTCCTTATATTTTTGTCTCTCTTCGTCTATGTAGAGTTTTTTTTTTTTTGCCTGACCTTTGTTTTTCTTCTGCAGAGTGCCTTCATGCTTATGGAAAGCCACAAGAGGCAGTACTGGGAGATAGCCCGCCTGCAAGCGCTGGAGCAGAAGGCTGCCTCGGCCGACGAGGCGGTAGCTTGCCTTGACCGGCTCCGGGAGGATGCCAAGGCGCTGCAGGCCAAAGCTGATGAAGCCGTCGCGGCCAAGGACGATGCCCTGGTCAAACTCGAAGAGAGTAAAAGGGAGCTCGCGGAGTCCCACATGGCGCTTGAGGCCGAGAAGCGCCGGAGCGAGGAGGCCGCCAAGGCGAAGGCTGAGGCCGAGGCCGCCGTCGTGAAGGCTGCCGATGAGGCCGTCGAGAAGTTCTTGGCCGAGGGGTGGAAGGCCGATGAGAGGCTCCCCTGGTGCTACGAAGTGGTGGCCGCCAGGCTTGAGAATTGGGGGATGAACTCCCCTGCCGGCCGGGAGTATTTCAGCCGGGAGATGTCCGTTTATTACAACCTGGGCCAGGAGCGCATGCAAAGGCTCCTGTGTCGGCGGCTATCCCGGGCGTTGAAGGCTATGAATTACACGTCTGGATGGGCTAGACGGAACCTGAAGCTGCCAAAGCTGATGAAGGATCCCGAAGAGCAGGCCAAGCTTCCGCTGTCAGAGCGGGAGTCCCCCATAGAAAGCTCCGGCCTCGGCGAGCCGGACTACACTGAATTTGACTTCTTAGATGATGCCACCAGCGCCGCTGCCGGCCAAGAAGCTGAGGACGAAGAGGGAGCTGATGAGGCTGATGAGACAGCCGCAGATGGTGATGCCCCCGAAGCTTGATAGACTATTCATTTGTAATTAGCGTTTCAATATTTTGCCAAGTGGTGTAACGGCCGTAGTGCCCCCCAATTGTAATGAAGTTTATCAATTGAAGAAATTTTTGTTGTCCTTTTCGGCCTTGAATCCCTTGTGTGCTTGTTTGCTTTGTCATAACACTTAGGATTTTGTATCAAAAATTTCCCAAGTGTTTTTGGTTCCATGTAGCTGCTGTCTTTACGGCCTAGTGGCTTGATCGGCTTGGACGTAGTTTCATCATACTTAGGAATTTCTTCAAAAAAAATTCTAAGTGTTTTGGGATCCACTTAGGTGCTTTCCTTTCGGCCTGGTGGCCTTGTCGGCTTGACCGGTGTTCCTTTGCCATCATAACACTTAGGATTTTTTCAAAAAATTTCCTAAGTGTTTTGGATTCCTTTTAGGTGCTTCCCTTTTTAGCCTTGACCGTAGTGTCCGTTCCGTCCAAGCGTTGGCGTCCTTATCGTCCTGGCCTTGGATACATCTGGCCATGGCCGTTGTCGGCTTGTATCCCTGTGTTCTGGCCGATAAGGGCACCTTCACCATAGTCTCGTGGACTTTGAATTTTTCACAAGTACACATGTGAAGGTGTAGGTAGCTAACGACTTTGTAGTATACTGGTACCCGCTTCGGCTAGAATTCCTCCATTTGAGTACTTAGATAATTTCCTAAGTATAAATGTTAGGCATTTACTTCTTCGCGGTGCCACTGCCGGCCAAGGTCTGGCTTGTGGCCGATGAGGGTGCTGGATAAGGAATAGCTTGTCCAAGGAGATGGTCCTGTATTCGTCGGCTAGCTATGGTTCCAGTGCCTGCGTCGGCCATCCGAGGTGTTGTGGCAAGTAGAGGTTGTTTCTTGATTACTTGATAAGTGCCCGCTTCGTCCTGGTCATCCTCAGGATTGCGATGCTTTGTTTCATACCAAACGTTGGTGCCTCAAAGGACTATGGCCGATGAAGGTCACCTCTCGCGTGTCACCCAACCGATGTGGTTAGGGTTTTAAAGGCGTGTGTATCGGCCTTGATTGTTCCGTTGTAGTGTGTGGACGTGTCGTCCATGTTGCCTGTCAGTGGTACTACACTTGTGTTTAACTGATATGTACTTGGCCAAAATGGGCCTGAATTTGTGGGGATTTTATTTTTTCTTTGCTCGAGGCCGGCAAGTGTGCGCGGCCGTCGGCTTCCCTCTTTTTCCCTCATACATATATATATATATATATATATATATATATATATATATATATATATATATATATATATATATTGTTTCGGGGGGTATCCTTCTTTCAGGCTTCGGCCGAAAGGTGTGCTCGTCCTTCGGCCGGTTCGGACTTCGTTTATAACGTCCGTGGTCTCAGGGCGGGTCCCGTCGCCTATTTATGACGCGGGCTAGACTTTTGGTTGGTTTCCAACGGCTGTCGTTGCCCATCCCTGAGTTTTGGGATTTTGTCACCTCGGACATGATTTCAGGCCTGTCGTCCTGCGATCTGGCGTGTGGAAGACGCGGTGAGCTTCCCGTTTCAAGACGTGGGCCGTTTGCAGGCCCCTCGTCCTGGGGACATCGTCGGCCATACCTGAGCGTTTCACTTCTAGACTTACGGGGCCAGGACGATGTGCTCTCTCAGCTAGGCCTGAGCCCTTCGCTGATACAAAATACAATGGAGTGCCTGAGCTTGTCGCTCGTAGGCTGCAAATGCAAGGGGCCATGTCGGCCAGACCTGAGCCTTTCGCCAAGGTGGCCGACGAGGGCACCTGCTAATGTTTTACTTTAAATTCCAGAGAAAAAATCAGAACATGATTTTATTCATAAGTGGCTCGAGGCCGAGGGTGGCGTTCAATCAGTAACCCGTTAAGGGGTGAGGGCTTCGCCGTCTACACCTCCTTCGGATTACTGATAAAATTTCACCAGATGATGTACATTCCATGTTCGTGGTACATTGGACCCATTCGGGCGTTTAAGCTTGTAGGTGTCGGGTTTGACCACGACACTGACGATGTAGGGCCCTTCGTACTTCAATACTAGCTTGCCGCCCTCTGTCGGCTGGCTTGCTTCCCTTCGGCGGAGGACGTAGTCCCCCACCTGAAATTCCCGGGAACGTACCTTGGCGTCATAGTATGATTTTACTTGACGCCGGTAGTTCTCTGCGCGGACGTAAGCTTGCTCACGCCTCTCATCAACCAGGTGTAGGTCAATCTTCATATTCTCTTCGTTGGTGTCAGGCTCATATTGTTCCACCCGCCGGCTGGGGATGGCAACTTCCGTGGGCGCCTTTGCTTCAAAGCCGTAGCACAGGGCGAAAGGCGTTTCACCTGTCGCTCTCCTCGGCGTGGTCCTGTAGCACCACAGGATGTTGGGGAGCTCGTCGACCCAACTACCTCCTGCGGCCTGGAGGTTATTTTTCAACCCTTCCATGATTGTTCTGTTGGCGTTCTCGACCTGCCCGTTGCCCTGAGGGTAGGCGACGGAGGAGAAACGATGCTTTACTTCAAACTCCCGGAGGAGCTCTTGGAAAGGGGCTGCCTCGAACTGGGTGCCGTTGTCTGATATGATCTCCTGGGGGACGCCAAAGTGTGTGATGATGTTTTTGTAAACAAACCTTTGGCATCTGGCCCCCGTGACGCTGGCCAAGGGTTCCGCCTCGACCCATTTGGTGAAGTAGTCGACGGCGACGATTGATGTAGCGGTTATTCCCGGCGGCTCTGGGCAGGGGGCCGACCAGGTCAATCCCCCATCTGGAGAATGGAATTGCGGTGCTGACAGGGGCATAGTTGACAGCTGGCCGACCAGGGGCCTTCTGGAGTACCTGGCATGTGGTGCACTTCCTGGCCAGGTCAGCGCAGTCCCGTGCCATCGTCGGCCAGAAGAAGCCCTGGACGACGAGACGCCGGGACATGCTGAAAGGACCCTGGTGCGAGGAGCAGACGCCACAGTGAACTTCTTCCATGGCGGTATCGGCCTCATCCTGGTGCAGGCATCGGAGGAGAGTGCCATTGTAGGACCGTTTGTAGAGTTTGCCATCTTCGATGGTGTAGCTTGGGGCCCTGAGTTTGGCGAGTTTGGCCCTCTCCTCGTCCGGGGGCAACTCCCCCGTCGTGATGAAGGTGGCGATGTCGGAGATCCAGTCCTCTGGTCGCTGTTGGACGCACAAGACGGGGCTGGCATGGATGCTGGACATGCTCAACTCCTCGATCTTGGCCAACTGGGAGATGTGCTCCGGGGTGTCCGAGTTGAGCTTGGAGAGGATGTCGGCTTCGGCGTTCTCGGCCCTTGGGATCTGAGTGATCTCGTGGGTTTCAAACGCTTTCAGCAATTCCTCCGCCGCTTGTTTGTACTGCTTCATCCGGCCTTCCTTTGCTTCGTACGATCCCTCCACCTGGCCCACTACCAGTTTGGAATCGCACTTGATTCTGAGGTGCTTGGCCTTGAGACCGGCGGCGAGTCTGAGACCGCTGAGGAGGGCCTCATACTCGGCTTCGTTGTTGGATACCCTGAAGTTGAAGCGGATGGCATAGTAGGCTCTGAATCCTTCAGGGGATATGAGGACGACGACGCCGCCGCATGATTTCGCGGCCGACGAGCCGTCAGTGAACAGGGTCCACGTGTCGTCCGGCTCCGGCCCGGGGTTGGCGACGGCCGTCTCCCTTGCTGTGCATTCGATGACGAAGTCGGCCAAGGCTTGCCCTTTGATAGATGGCCTTGGCTTGATCTCAATCTGAAACTGGCTGAGGAAGATCGCCCATTTCACCATCCTTGAGGAGCTAGTGGGGCTCCTCATGAGCGCGCCAAGAGGCTGCTGGGTCAGCACATGGACGGTGTGGGCTTGGAAATAGTGCCCCAGCTTCTTCACGGTGTGGACGATGGCCAGCACCGTCTTCTCAATGGGGGAGTACCTGAGCTCGGCCTCCCTGAGTGTCTTGCTGATGTAGAAGATGGCCTTCTGCACCCCTTCGTCCTCACGGATGAGCACGGAGCTGATGGCCGACGTGCTCACCCCTAAGTACAAGAAGAGGGTTTCGCCGGCTTTGGGCTTGGAGAGTACGGGTGGGGACGACAGGTACCTTTTCAATTCGTCGAATTCTTCCTGGCACTCCGTCGTCCACTTGAAGCTGTTTGCCTTGCGCATGCTCTGGAAGAAGGGAAGTGCCCTCTCAGCTGACCTGGAGAGGAACCGGTTCAAGGCCGCCAGGCGCCCCGTCAGTCGTTGTACCTCCTTGACGTTTCGGGGCGGCTCCATGTTGATGATAGCCTGCGTCTTCTCCGGGTTTATCTCGATGCCTCTCCGGCTGACCATGTAGCCAAGGAACTTGCCGCCCTGGACGCCGAAGGCGCACTTCTTGGGGTTAAGGCGGAGCCTGAACTCCTTCATGATTTCAAAGATTTCCCGGAGGTCGTCGGCGTGGGAGGTGGCCTGCCTGCTCTTGACGATCATGTCGTCGACGTACGCCTCCATCGTCCGGCCAAGGACCGCTCTGAAGATTTTGGCCACCATCCTAGTATAGGTGGCGCCGGAGTTTTTGAGTCTGAAGGCCATGACGAGGTAGCAAAATATTCCCTCTGGGGTCATGAATGTCGTCTTCTCGGCGTCATCTTCGTGCATGGAGATCTGGTGGTACCCTCTGAAAGCGTCGAGGAACGACATCAACTCGCACCCCGCCGTCTCGTCCACCAACTGATCAATGTTGGGGAGAGGGAACGGGTCCATGGGGCACGCCTTGTTCAGGTCAGTGTAGTCAACACACATTCTGAACGTCGGCGGTTTCTGTGCGAGGACGACGTTGGCCAACCATGTTGGGTACTTCACCTCTTTGATATGTTTGATCGATAGGAGCATGGCGACCTCCCCTTTGACGAAGTCCCGCCTGTCAGCGGACAAGTAGCGCCGCTTCTGTTTGACGGGCGCGGAGGCCGGATCAACGGTCAGCCGGTGAGTGATCACCTGGCGGCTGATGCCGGGCATATCGTCCGGGCCCCACGCGAAGACAACGGCGTATGACCGTAGGACGAGGAGGATGGCGTCTCGCTGGTCCTGGGGGAGTTGCTTTCCGACCCTGAGAACCCGCTCCGGCCGGGAGGTATCCTGAGGGATTTCCTCGACCTCCTCGGCCGGCTCCGCATGTGGCCTCTCCTCGTCCTTGGCGACGGCGGCCGTGATGGTGTCTATCCGCTGTCCTTCCCTTTCGGCCGGCCTCGTCAGCTTGAGGTAACAAGCTCTGGTTATCCTCTGGTTTCCTCTGGCGTAGCCGATGCCGTCATTGGTGGGAAACTTCAAGCATAGGTGCTTCATGGAGATGATGGCCTCCAAGTCCTCCAGCGCTGGCCGGCCCAAGATCAGGTTGTGGGCGCACTGGAGGTTGACCACCATGAACTCCATGTCAATTTTGGCATGGTGGGGGCCGTCACCGACTTCCACGGGGAGGACTATCGTGCCCTCAGCGTCGATAGAGTCCCCGGTGAAGCCGGATAACGGGGTCTTGATCGGCTTCAGCAGAGCTCTGTCCAGCTTCAGCTGCTTGAAGGTGTCTAGGTACATCACGTTGACGGAGCTCCCCGTATCGATGTAAGTGCGGTGGATGATGGAGTCACCGATCTCACATCGGATGACGAGGCATCCCTGTGTGACTCTGTACCCGGAGGCAGATCCTTGTCGGTGAAGGTGATCGCCTCCGTTCGCTGCTTCTTCGGCTGGGGGGGGAACGTGGGACACCTCTCCAATGTAAAGGGATTGGGCCCATTTCTTCCTCTGAGTGGCGGAGTCCCCCCCAGTGTTCCCGCCTACGATGAGGTGGATGTGATTCTTCTTCGGCGGAGGCTCCTCGAAGTCCTCGTCGTCACTGAGCCTACCAATCTCGCGCTTCTTCGCAGAGGGTTCGCCCCCACGTTTGCCGGTGTTTACCCAAGTGTTTTTACGTGGGCCACCTTTGACAAACTGGGAGAGTTCCCCCTGGCGAATAAGACGCTCGATGGCCTTCTTCAATGTGATGCAATCGTCGGTGTTGTGCGACGAGTTCTTGTGGAACCGGCAGTACGTGCCGCCCTGCTGGATGGCCAGGATCTCCTCGGCCGGCCGAGGAGCCTGCTCGATGAGGCCGTGCTTCTCGGCATAATCGAGGATGGTGCCGACCGGGTGGGTGAGCGCTACCCCCGGCCGTTCCAGCCTCGGACGCCAGTGGCGGTCTTTCTTACTTTGTCCACCAGAGCCGTGGCGGCCCTGAGCACCCTTGTCGGCCGGGGACGGACCCTAGGCCGGCGAAGGATTTGTCTTCTTGGGGGGATGGCCCCCTCTCTCTTGTGATTGTGGAGCTCGTCGGCGTCGGCATACAAGCCTCCGCGTTGGAGCGCCTTAGCGTACGACCTCGGGGGGTCAGTGATGAGGCTCCTGGCGTACGGGGAGCTGCGGAGGGCTCCCTGGTACAAGGCGAGGAGGGTGCGCTCATCGGCCCCCTCGACCTCCTCGGTCTCCCTCGTCCATCGGTCGATGAATGACCGGAGGGACTCCTCGTGCTGCTGTTTGACGGAGAGGAGGTGGGTGAAATACTTCTTGGCGCGTTTCCTCTCGGCAAAGTGAGTGAGGAAGCGCTGGGCGAGATCCTGCCACGAGTCAATGCTTCCCTCTGGCAGTCCGTTGAACCACTCGTACGCCGGCCCCTCGAGAGTAGAGAGGAACCAACGGCAGAGGTATTCGTCGGACGCGTTCACCATCATCATGTTGTTTTGATAGCGGCTGAAGTGCTCCTGGGGGTCTGATCGGCCATCGTAGGACTTGATGGCGTTCCCCCTGTACTTCTCAGGGATGGGGGCCGAGAGGACCCTGTTGGTGAAAGGGGTCCTCGTCCTGACCTGGATGATGGGGTCACCTCGCCCTTCGGCCAGCTCCCTCTCCAGGGCGCTGACTTTGTTCATGAGCGCGTTGAGGCCGGGGTCGTTGGAAGCGCCGGCCGTAGGGATGTTGGCCGACTGCTTGGCCTCCATCTGAGCCAACCTCCTTTCCAGCTGGGCAATGACCTCGTCCCGGGGGTCTCTGTCGGCCGCGGTGACACCCGGCTGGTTCCTCAGGCGCTCGTTGTGAGCCGCGTTGATCTGGTGGCGCACGTCATCCTCGTGCAACTTCCCCTTGCCTTTGTCCGGGCGGGGCTGGTCCGCTGTCTGGGAAACAGACCCCAAGCTTTCTCTTGGCGAGCCAGGACGAGGATCACCAATCCGTCCCGCCATCCTCTCCGAAACCGGACGACGACGCGTGTCACCTAGCCTATTGAAGGCAGAGGCTTTTCCACGCGCTGGGGTCTGCCCGGGCCGAAGAGGGGAAGCAGGGTGGGAATGGGACGACGCCGTGTCCTGGGCCACAACCCCCTCATTGTTGCCTATCTGGACGGCCAACGGTTGGGGATGAGGAGGTGGGGTGACGTTTCCCCCGGTCCTTGGCAAGAGTGCGCTGAGGACGGTGGGATTCTGAGCCAAGCTGGCGATGATAGCCGATAGTGCGGCCTAGACCTGAGGATCTACGGACGGAGAGGCCGCGGCCATAGGCTGGGCCGGGGCGTGGTCCGCTTTCTCAGCTCGTTTCTTTTCCAGGCCGAGGCGGGCGTCGGGGACTCCGCCGTTGAGTTGGTTGCGGAGGTCCATCGTGAGGTTGAAGGCCTCCTGGAAGAGGTCCCCTCCGCCGACCTGGTCGGCTGTGGCGTCCTCATCGTGCTCCCTGGGCTCTTGGTCCTCAGGGATGACTTTGCTGACGAGGTTGCGGTTTGACTTAGTTCTCCCCATGATCAGTGGTTAGCTGTGCTTGGTAGCGACGAAGGGTGCTAACTTGATTGTTCTAGCTCTCAATGAGAGCACCAAATGATAGAGTATATCTCCTAGATTCTAGAGAGAAGCGAGAGCTAGAGAGAGAAGTGTTATAATATGCTTCAATAGAATGAAATCGTAACCCCCTTAACTACTCCCAAGGGGAGTATTTATAGAGAAAATTAGGGTTGGGCTCCCAAGCCTTGGGCTTGGGAGGCCCATTTACAACTGGACCGCTACTGGGCCGAATACAAAGCCTCTAATGGGCTGTACAAATGAGTAAGTATAGAATCCGTTTCTGGGAGGTCTTCGTGGCCGACGAGGGCACGGCCGACGAGGGCACCCGAGTCCCTTAAACTCAGGACCGTAATCTGAGTTGGCTTCTTCTCGGCCGACGGGGGCGTCTTGGCCGACGAGGGCGCCACTCTGTTGTCTTGTGCTTTCTGTTCTTCCGAGTATGTGGGTCCTGGGGCTCAGACCCATATACTCCATCAATACTCATTTGAGTTTGATATAAAACTCATTTGAGATCAATACCAGTAAGGATTCCTTTGTCTGCATTTGGCTCTCTTTGTCTTCCAAATCACAATCTCAAACAGCAAAATTAAATAAGAAAAAGAGAAAAAACGAAAAATAGTGAAAAGAAAGACAGAGGGAGGAGAAGTAATTGCGCAGACGGATCTGCTGCTTCTGTGCTAGAGGAGAAGGGGATGAGCCGTGAGCGGCGGCGACGAGCAAAAGAACCCAGTGGTGCGTTGACGACAGTCAGCCAGTGGCAAAGCCAGATCGAAGAACCAAGCTAGATCGGAGAAACTGGTGCAAAGGTTGATGCGAAGTCGGATCTTCTTCTGGTGCGGAATGAAGAAGCGCAAAGCCCAAAACAAGACCGGCTGTACCGTGCACGGTACAGCCGGCCGTGTATTTTACGGGATACATACCCTTGTTTTTTTCGGGAAAAGGGGCAAATAAGGCCACGTACTAACACAAAAAGTTCAAATAAGGCCTTATTTATGAGGCTCTGTCCGGCCTTCGCCATTTGGGTTGGTTCTCGCTGGAATTTTTTGATGAATTTTTTTGAGCATCTTATTCAGTAAGTCTAGTTTACTCATACCAAATTTAAGCAAAAACTTCAATCGGGAAGCCATTCAAATGAATTCTTGAAGATAATTGCGCAGTTAAAAGTGCAGTTATCTTCAAGAATTCATTTGAATGCCTTCTAGATTAAATTTTTATCTGAAATTCGGTATGAGTAAACTAGACTTAATGAATAAGATGGTAAAAAAAAATTCATCAAAAAATTCCACCGAAAACCACCCCAAATGGCGATGGCCGGACAGAGCCTCATAAATAAGGCCTTATTTGATCTTTTTTTGTTAGTACATGGCCTTATTTACTCCTTTTCCCTTTTTTTTCTGCATGTAAATTACTAATTTCCCAACCAGTGACCTTATTAATGACCAAACCCCACACTTGTTGTAGCGGGAACAGTAATTCATTTAATCTACGGAAAATTTTAAGAAAACAAAACCAAACAACACTTTGTTCTGTCCTATAAAGAGGCTCTCTGTCTCTCTCTTCCTCACCCCCTGGCCTCCATCTCTAGTCTCCATCCTCCATTTCCTAATTCCTTCCCTCGGAATATCTTCACTAGCAGACAAAAAAAAAGCACAGCTAGCTTGCCGGAATGTCGGTGGAAGCATTTCCCGACGCGTTTTCCGGCGACCGGGAGGATGGGGTTGAGCGATTGAGCATAATGTGGGGTCAAGTGAAAGCGCCGGTGATAGTTCCGATGCTCAGAGTAGCTGTTTTTGTGTGCCTATTAATGTCGGTGATGCTGTTCATCGAGAGAGTGTACATAGGAGTTGTGATAGCTCTGGTGAAAGTGATCGGAAGGAAGCCAGAAAAACGGTACAAATTTGAGCCGTTGAAGGATGATGACGTGGAGCTGGGGGATTCAGCTTATCCCACCGTTCTTGTTCAAATCCCCATGTACAATGAGAAAGAGGTCCGATTCCCCTCCGTGTTTTATGAGAAAGTGGTCGTTTTACACTTCGATTGAATTGTCTGAACACAGATAATCCTTTTTTATTTTGTGAGGAAGATTGATTTTTTCGCACCGATAAAAAATTGTATGCATCACATACAAAAAAAATCGGTGCGAACAATGATTCTCATGACAAAACGAAAAAAATCTATGCACTGACAATTTGATGGGCTTGTACAACTACGGTGTACATGAAGCATGTATGACATTTTGTTCAATCATGCTGTGTGTATATGTTTTTATACACATCATTTTACACACCGATCAAACTGTATGTGAATCGACATTTTTTTGTTTTAATTTGTGACAAGAATCATTTTTCACACCCATACTTATTTGTCTGTGACAAGAAAAAAAATGTCAATGTGAAAAGCAAATTTCTTGAAAAAACAAAAAATAACTGTTTGCGCACAGATAATTCGACTAACGTATAAAATGGCAGTGTACAAAAACCATTTTCCTTTTTTATTTGTGGAAAATTTGTTTTGTACACCTCATTTTTAAATATTTGATATAAGTTAATCTAAAAATGTAAAATTAATATGTTAATTATGCCAACATTTTATAATGTACTCCCTCCGTTCCCAAAAATACTTCCAACTTTCCTTTTTGTGATGTTCCCAAAAATACTTCCCACTTTCTCATTTTGGACAATTTGTGTGGCTCACATTCATTTTACCTTTTTCTTACACAACCACAATCATACATTTCCACTTTATTCCACTTTCTTAATAAGCGTGCCAAGTCAAACTGGGAAGAATTTTTAGGAACGGAGGAAGTAATATATGACATGGTGGACTTACCATGTTCACTCATCTTTAGATTAATCCCTCATTTCCAAAAAAAAAGGAAGAAAGAGTGAAATACTTGATTGCAAATACGAGTCAACTTTTTCAAAACAAGGTTTGTTCAGATTTTGCTTTGACTTGAAGAACAGCTATAAGATTTTCTCGATCTTCAATTTTCTGAATCAGAACAAATAGTCCAAAGTCGTAACAAAAAGAAAAGGCAATTCAATCAAAGCAGACATGTTTTAGGTGTCTATACCTTGCCCGAAGAAGCTAATTGAAGCCAAAACTAAAAGTGCGTTTTAATACATGCATGTTGTTAATACATGTTGTAATGTAAAACAGTTTTAGACTATTTAAAACAGTTGTTAATACATGTTGTAATGTAAAAGTCAAAGAAAGATTGAGAGCACGTTTGATAATATGGAAATCGGCCGATTCGATCGATTATGCTGAAATTTATAAAGTTCTGGTTAAAGTGGTTGCATTGGCTGATTCTGCTGATTTAAGAAAAATTATTTTTAAAATATAGTTTATCAATAAAATAAAGAAAAAATTATATGTAAAATTAGTTAAAATGGTCATCTACATTAATTTCAGTCGATACAGCCAGAAAAGTAACTTTAACCTTACTTTTTCTTATTATTACACAATTCAACGCGCGAAAACAAAAATTACTTGACCGGTGAAAAAATTGATTGATAAGTCGAAAAAGAGCGTTACCATTACCAAACGGCTGGCCTCTAATACATTATCCGGTGGCATGCCTGCTGCCTGCAGGTGTATCAGCTGTCAATAGGAGCTGCATGTGGGCTTTCATGGCCGTCAGATCGAATCATAGTCCAAGTTCTTGATGACTCCACCGACCCTTTCATCAAGGTAGGTGGTCCTAAATGTGGTGGCTGCAAATTAATTAATGTTTTTTATTTATTTATTGAATTAATGGTGGCATTCCAATGATTGTTACCATCGACCTAACGCCTGAATTGCCCAAATTGTGCTTTCCTCCAATAATAACGTCTAACTTCTTTATTTTTTGTAATCTCAACTTAAAACAGTTAAAAAGTAGTTGAATAAAATAATGCATTTTGTCCGGCCTGTTAATAACATGAGAAAATTGCCTATATAAGATTAAAACAATGCAAAATTGAAAACTGGAGTAATTTAGGCTGAAACTCACTTCATTGAGTTTTAAATGTAGTAATTATCTTTGGCAAACTTTATAGAGTTTTGTTCCAGTTTCAAATATCCATATCCAAGTTCTGGTGTCATATATAACGTACAAAAGCAGCATATAAAGTAATCTTAATTTTGACAAATCATAGCACGAGTAAAATGCATACAATAATTAAAGCAAGGAAGTATTTTGATAAAAAAAGGATGACACCCCATCATGAAAGCAAACTATACGGCAAATACTTGAACATACGGAGTAGTATAAAGTACTAGTACGTGCTAAAATCTTATTTGTTCACAAGATTGACCTTTTACCCATCCCGAAATTCAAGCTCGTCTCATAAATTAAAACACACAATAAATAATTATATATTAATGACTAAGTAGTAAGTTGTAGTAATCATTAATTATATTTTTGTAATATTTTTGGGGAAAAACAACAATGAGTACTAAGTACATAAAGTAATAGATTACTCCGTACAATACTTACTTTAATTCAGCATGTGTGCATATAATTAATGTATATATATTTATTTAATTTGTCTTATCTTACTTGAATTGGAGTCATATATTAAGTGTGATTTCCCTTAGATAATATTTCTCATTTCTACATCTTTCCATCATACATTTAATAATTTTGAAAATAATACACTATTACAACTACTTTTTTGGATTTTTCCATCATTCCACCACACTAATACCTCATCTTCTCATCATATCCTCAATAATTTATATCCTCTTTCACTATTCTTAATCTCACCTACTTTCATATGAGAAGATATCAATCTTACGGAGGTAGTAAGAGATTTAGCAACCCTAATGATTGATTTGGAGGACTAAATTACTTCTAAGTTTAGAGCATTTACTTACTTTTGAAGGTGGCATTCATTTCCCTTTTGTTTGGCAAAACTAATTTGTCAAAGGAGCTACTACACAGGGAAAAAATTACTCCCTCCGTCCCTATTTAATGTTCTCACTTTCATTTTTTGGACATCTCTTAAAAAAGTCTCATTTCCTTATTTGTTAAACAAAACGTGCAAAACAATGTCAAATAATGTCAAACAATGTCATTTTCTTATCTTAATACGTGTGTAATTTGAAGTGAAGACATTAAATAGGGACGGAGGAAGTACTATTTGTTTCTTAATATTAAATGAAGAAGAAGTTGTAGCCACTAATTTAACTTGAAGAAGTTGTAGGCTAGTAGCTAATCATTTTAATATAATATAGTATAGTTTAAAAAAATGCCACTTTTGATCCCATGACTATTATACTACTTTCACATTTAGTCTCTTACTTTCAGATTGTCCACATTTAGTCCGTGACCATTATCCCTTCACCACCTCTCGTCCTTCCGGCCAAAATTCAAGCAAATTTAATACAACTTTTAGGTATGAAAAACCAAATTTAATGCAAAGATTGATATGAAAAACACAACCTGATACAAAATTTAATGCAAAGACTGATTCTGAGAGTGGGAAGTGAACTAAATTTGCCGGAATTTTGGCCGGAAGGACGAGGAGTGGTGAGAGGATAATGGTCACGGACTAAATGTGGACAA
The DNA here is from genome assembly GCA_945859875.1 of Cuscuta europaea. NCBI lineage: Eukaryota > Viridiplantae > Streptophyta > Magnoliopsida > Solanales > Convolvulaceae > Cuscuta > Cuscuta europaea. The sequence continues at coordinate 2,018,763 of CAMAPE010000038.1, read as the reverse complement.
TCTGAAAGTAAGAGACTAAATGTGGAAGTGGTATAATAGTCATGAGACCAAAAGTGGAATTTTTTCTTATGAAAAAGGGTCTTGAGTAAAACCATAGCACGAATAGTTAACAGTAGGAGATGCTCTTAGCTGGAGATGCTCTTACATAGTTACATGAATATTATTTGGAACAGAATATGGTGGAAAAGGAGTGTCAAAGATGGGCAGGCAAAGGGGTAAACATAAAGTATGAGATTAGAGACAACAGAAATGGGTATAAGGCAGGGGCATTAAAGGAAGGGTTGAAGCATCCTTATGTGAAGCAATGTGATTATGTAGCCATCTTTGATGCTGATTTTCAACCTGAACCTGATTTCCTCTGGCAAACCATCCCTTACCTCGTCCATAATCCCCGTCTTGCCCTCGTTCAAGCTCGCTGGAAATTCGGTGATTATTTTTATGCTTTCTTCTATAAGTCTATCTTTCTCTTCACTTTCTAATATTCACAAACGTATCCTTCCTTTCTATACAACAAGAAAGATTGATGATACCCAAAAAAAGATTCTAGAATGAGAATAAATTATTGAAAACCATTTGAGAATGGTTTTCAAGTACAAGTACATACTAATAATACTATTGATATATTGATTGTATACCATTCAAGAGAACAATAAATTATAATTGAGGAAAATAATAAAAATACCCCAAACTTAGAATGGGTGTGAGGTAAACACCCAAACTTGTATATGTAATTTAAACACCCCAAACTTTATATAAAATGTTATTTTCGTACCATTTCACGTATTATTTCTTTCAAAAATGTAAATTTATAGTGTTAATTGCATAATTTAAAATATTTTAGAACTCATGAAGACACAATTAACATTCTAAACTTCTATTGTGAAATAAATAATGTTACCCCTAATCTATATAATTGCAATACTTATAATTTGCTATTGAAATTATGCAACTAACCACATAAATTTAAATTTTTGAAAGAAATAATACATGAAAATGGTGCAAAAATAACATCTTATATAAAGTTTGGGTTATTTAAATTACATGCAAGTTTAGGATGTTTAACTCACATATGTATTTTTATTATTTTTCCCATTACAGTTTGACAAAGATGTATAAAAATGTATAAAAACGAAATTTCCTTCATCATAGTATAGTATAGTGATGTGACACAGAAACTATTTTCCCATAAAGCTTTAAAGCATATGTTATCATAGTGAAGAAGAGAGTTGGAACTGTCGGTGAGAATGTCGTTTTCCTATTTATTTAACTAATTAATTAATATGTCAATTAGTGCGCAAAAGAGTCATGAATTGATCATTGCTGATAAGAAAAGTTTGTAGTATAAAAAGCTAGTCTAGGCTGTCAAATATTCTTCATAGAAGATGTGAAAGCAATGCACAAGCATTATCGGTGGTCCAAATCGAAACTTGGGTGTGTTTGGGAGTTTGAGTGTGAGGAAAGGGGAAGGTTTTGAAGGGGAGTAGAGGGAAGGAAAGGGGAGGGAGATGGGAAGGGATTACCCAGGTTTTGGAGGGTTTAGAAGGATTTTGTAACACCCCCAAAACTTTTCCCTCATATTATTTAAACTCCCAAACACAAATAGGAGGGTTTATTTCCCTCACATGTCTTCCCCTCTCCTCCAAAAACCAACTCCCAAAAACACCCTAACCGAGGATAAATGAGTTTTGACCCGAATCCCAAACTAGGCCTAGCCTTTACATATTAAGGCTTATAAGCATTTTAAAATAAATATAAATCTGCTTAAAAATAACTAAAAATTGGACCCGGACTAGATCCAGACCGGGAGAGGGAGTGGACGGATGCATAATCAGTTCACCTGGCGCCGGTGTTGGGATTGGTTTTAAAATGTCTTCTCACTTTTCTTTCTCGCGTAACGAAAAGATCTCCGTATTCCTAAATCTTCTCATCATATCCTCAATAATTTTGAAAATAATACATTATTACAATTACTTTTTTAGACTTATTCTTCATTTCATTACATTATTTCAATATCTTCGCATATGTACAATCTTGCTGAAAGCCTTTAGAGGTAAGCAACATATAGAGAATTGGAGTCCACTTTTGTCCTTTAACTTGGTCCAAGCTAAGGGTACAAATGTCCATTGCCCTATTCCAAAAAAAGCACGAAGGTTCATTGACCACGTGCCTTTGCCATATGAGTGGTGCATGTCAACGGCGGCCCGGCCTCAACCGACACTAATTCTTGTCTTTCTATCAATAATTACTCCCTCCGTCCCGGAATTATCTTCATTATTTCCTTTTTGGTCCGTTCCAAATTTATCTCTTTTTTCTCTTTTAGGTAAAGAATATGTGGTTCACAGCCATTCTTACACATTTCTCTCTCCTCTGCATAACTTTCCACCACACAAATATCACTATCTTAAAACGCGTGGCCGGTCAAAACCGGAGTTAAATATGGGACGGAGGGAGTATTAATTACACAGCTAATTACGCTTTTAACAGCTAGCTGAAAGACTGACAAATACAAGTACTATACAACCTGTTTCTCCCACCCTTTTCTATTTCTATAATAATGTGGTCTCATGCATGTGTTTATTTGTGTTAGATCCCCTATAACATGGCTTGTTCAGATCTACATTAATCTATTTAACTTTATCTACCTATAATATACTTTCACCTAACTTTATCTGTGTTCTAAAATAGGATCAAATATATTTTCTCCATAAAACATGACTTGTATAGTCCTATACTCCTATCAAAAGAAAAAAAAAGAATTTAAATTTGTCTAAATAGAAGTGCACGAGTCCTATTTTGAGAAGAAAATAACGTAACTCGTATACTAGAAATTTTACAATATTTACTTCTCAGGGAATATCCTCATTCTATAATCATTTCATCAAATTACTACTTTTTCTGTTTAATTTTTCGAAGTTTTATACTTCATTCGTTCTTTAATTCTTGCAACATTGTGATTTTTGCACTATTCACACATCTCAACCACGATTTTCTACTAATATACATAATCAAATTATTACGTATAAAATGTTATTGAATTCCTATCAATGTGAATTTCCAAAATATCAAGCTTTTATAATGTTTACTAATACGTAATTAAATATAATTACAATCAAAGTTGTTCGTTCCCAAATGTAAAAGTCAAACTGTTGCAAGAATTAAAGAACGGAGGATAGTATATTTTTGTTCTAGTTTTATACCACCCCTAATAATAATGAATGAATCGGTGGTTGATTTTGCAGTAAATGCGGATGAATGCTTGATGACAAGAATGCAAGAAATGTCATTAGATTATCATTTCACGGTGGAGCAAGAAGTGGGGTCATCTACCTATGCATTTTTCGGCTTTAATGGTAAAAAAGCCCTTAAATCTACTTCTTACTCTTATAATGTTTTTATGAACGACAACACTCAAATTGATTAAATTATTGAAATTGGTGAAATTGGGGTTGAAGTGGTTGAATCTACTAAATTGTGTGAAAATTATATCCAAAAGATATTTTATTAATATAATAAACTAAAATAAAAATATGAAAGAATAGCTAAAAGAATCCTCTACACTAACTTTAACCAAACCACCCATAAAGTAAATCCTATTTTACTTATTTTGATTATAAGACAAGTGAGCGCGCAAAGTGGAAAGTTAAGTGTTTGGTAAAAAAATTAACTGATAAGCTTGAAAAGGTAAAAATAAGAGTTAACAAACAGCATTAAATGTGACATTTTATTATTTTGATCTGAAATATATAAATATATGAGCAAAAGGCTTTTTTTACCATTAATACTAGCCCGTTTGATTAGATTGAAATTAACTGAATATGCTAAAATTGATCAAATTCGAATTGAAACGTTTTAAATTGGTTGGAATCTGCAGAATAATAAAAAGAAGAATTTAAAACATACTTCGTATTTATTAATACTTCAGTTCATGATTATTTGATACTCATATTATTATTATATAATAAAAAAACAGGGACGGCTGGTGTGTGGAGGCTGGCTGCAATTGAGGAGGCAGGTGGGTGGAAGGACCGGACCACAGTTGAGGACATGGACTTGGCTGTCCGTGCCAGCCTCAAAGGCTGGAAATTCCTGTACCTTGGCTCCCTCAAGGTAAACCAAAAAAAACAGAGATAATAAGTACTTCATCCGTCTTTTTTTAGTTGCAACAGTCAACATTTCACGTTTGTCAACGCACAACTTTGATCGTCATTTTATTTAATTCTGTATTAGTAAAAATAAAATAAAAATCAGATTATAAAACTTAGTAATGAGACGAATTTAACAACATGTTTCAAAAAAAATAATTCACATACATTAATAAATAAAATATAGTTAAAGTAAAGTACATGAATAATGTATATATTCCAATGTTGCAATTAATGAGATACGGAGGATAGTATATGATGATTCAAATGAACAATAATTTTACTTTGAATCATAATAGTAACCCGCTAAAACGGAACCGGCTAAAATTGAAATCGTTAAGAAGACGGAACTAACCAAGACACGTTAAAATTGATCGAAACAGACCGAACTTAAACTAAGTGCCACTTTGGTTGGAGGATTTTGAAGGTAAAGGGAGAGAAGGATTGATTTTTTATTTTAGGCTACAAATAATTATATGATTAGTTAGATCATGTATTTGTGTATACTATTTTACCTTCACTTTATTTTAATTTTTTCTAAATGTAAACATGATTTTAAATCTATATATGACTCCTCCCTTTTATCCATCATTTGCAATGGAGCCAAAGATTCGTTATTTTTTGGCTTGAGATTATGATGGAATAAAGCAAAATGACTCACTAAACTGTCTGCGCTTCTTTGTTATGAAGCGGCCGACAGTCCATACAATTTTGGACGGGATTTTCACTATGGGTCATCCGGAAACAGTCTCTATGTGCTTTAGTACAGGGGTAAGACTGCGTACATCCGACGCCCCTTTACCCCATCATAGGTGGGAGCCTTTGCGGCACTGGGGTAAATGAAAATGATATGACTCCTCCCTTTCCCTCTCCTCTGAAATCTCCCAAACCAACTGGCCCTAAAGCTACTCGGTGCCATTTTCTGTTTTCCTTTCTCAAAAACGAACCAACCAACCGAATGGTCGAACACCCTACCCTACACTCTCTACCTAATGTGCATTAGGTGCATATAGAATTTATAGACAAATAATGTGTTTAGAATGCTGATTGGCTTCATTTAAACTAATTAACAAACATATATGGATGCAATGCAGGTAAAGAATGAACTACCAAGCACATTCAAGGCATATCGCTACCAACAGCACAGATGGTCCTGTGGTCCAGCAAATCTTTTCAGGAAAATGCTGATGGAGATCGTGAGAAACAAGGTCTGCTCATTACTACCATCCAATATATCGTTGACCAGTTATGGATAAAAAAATTGTTCAAAATAGGACTAAAAGTCGATAAAACTTCAAATAGGATTGAGTACGTTTTATTTCCAAACTATGACTTATTTAGTCCTATTAAAAGAATAAAAACTCCTTGATAGAGTATTAACTCCTAGATTCTAGAGAGAAGTGAGAGCTAGAGAGAGAAGTGCAATAATATGCTTTAATAGAATGATTTTGTAACCCCTATAACTACTCCCAAGGGGAGTATTTATAGAGAAAATTAGGGTTGGGCTCCCAAGCCTCGGGCTTGGGAGGCCCATTTACAACTGGACCGCTACTGGGCCGAATACAAAGCCTCTAATGGGCTGTACAAATGAGTAAGTATAGGACTTGATTCTGGGAGGTCTTCGAGGCCGACGAGGGCGTGGCCGACGAGGGCGTGGCCGACGAGGGCACGGCCGACGAGGGCGCGGCCGACGAGGGCACCCGAGTCCCTTAGACTCAGGACCGTAATCCGAGTTGGCACATCTTCGGCCGACGGGGGCGTCATGGCCGACGAGGGCGCCATTCTGTTGTCTTGTGCTCCGTTCTTCCGAGTATGTGGGTCCTGGGGCTCAGACCCATATACTCCATCACTCCTCAAAACAGGAGTGAATGCCTGTGTTTGGGTAATAGTGGCTTCGCTTCAATCCGCCGTTTCCCCCAAATGAAAACGCTGCATTTTGTAGCGGTTAGGTCCGAATCTGCCAAAAAACAAACATGGCTAATGAATGAGTCATATTCTGGCGAGAAAACAATCATACTCCTATTTCAGAAAATGTGTTATGTTCTACTCATATTTGTAGACTTGTTGCATGTGTTTGCCCACAATCCTGCCCCTTATTGTTCTTGATTATTTTTTTGTCCCATCTGCATGCAGAAAGTAAACTTGTGGAAGAAGATTCATGTGATCTACAGCTTCTTCTTTGTCAGAAAGATCATAGCCCATATTGTCACTTTTGTTTTCTACTGTCTAGTATTGCCTGCAACTGTTCTCATCCCTGAGGTTCAAGTTCCTACATGGGCATGTGTCTATATTCCCACAATCATCACTCTTCTAAATGCCGTTGGAACTCCAAGGTCAGTTTTGACTTTATATGTGAGCTAACCTGACACTAAGAGTAGTCCAAATCTTATATGTGAGTTTATATTTTTTTATACTAGACCACTGCGGGACGATTTACAGCGACTTAAGGTCACTACCATTTAGGCAATATATGTTCGATTCTTGAAAGCAGTAAAGATAAAGTAGCACTCATGTGGGGCTCTATTGCATGCAAAATTGTACTCTACAAAACAAAGCCCAAGGAATAGTTATTATTACATTAATTAATAATCATATTTCGTCCCTTAAACTTTGTCAAGTTTGACCAGTATGAGGAATAATAAAGTAAAAACTGTGTAGTTCAAATTTGTGCAGAGGAATGAAACAACAGAATCACAAATTAATTGATTAAAAAGGAAAATGACAAAGTTTTTGAGACAAGGGTAATTAGGCAATCATCCCTTGATATTTTGAAACCAGCGCCTGAAGACAAGTTTTAGAACTCGATAAGATGTTTCCAACGAGACATTAAACGCTTTCAATGGAACAAAATAGAGCAAGATATGATCGGATCAAATTCTGCACGAGTTCGGAGTGAAATCAGAAACATTTGTGAATTTATGGTTAATCTGTAACTTTTAATTAATGCATTGTAAATGAAGTTGGAACAATAGCTTTAGAACTCCAAATTATCTTTCCAACAAGATATAATACGCTCTAAACGGAATATTAAGGCGCTGGTTTCAAAATATCAAGGATGATTGCCTAATTAGCCAATAAATGAAAGATAGTATATTTGAATGATGTGTGACTAATGGTCAAAGAACGACCGTGATCTACGTGTAGAAGTTGTATTCATAATGAACAACTATGCTTTAATGATAAACGAAATAATATGTGCTTATGTAAGACATGGGTTCATACACTAGGAAAGAAAGTCACAGCGTGATTAGGGAAAGTAATTAAGTAATTGATTGATAGCTTCTTATACGATTATTAAATATTGCATATATGCAGGTCATTGCATTTGCTAGTGTTCTGGATACTTTTCGAGAATGTGATGTCCCTCCACCGGACCAAGGCTACCTTCATCGGACTGTTGGAAGCAGGCAGAGTGAATGAATGGATTGTAACTGAGAAACTGGGAGATGCAACTGCTTTCAAGCTAAAACCAGCAGCAACACTAAAATCATCATCATTTAAAAAACCTCTGTTAAGGATTGCAGAAAGGTGATTGGAAAATTTTCTCATTCATGAATTGCCACTTGTAACTTTCATTGACTTTGATGATGATAACTAAATCATCATGCTTCCATGTCGAGTATTAATCGTATATTCACATTACTTGAACAGGATTCATGTGCTAGAGCTTGCAACGGGTGCTTATCTCTTCTACTGCGGATGCTACGATGTCGCATTCGGGAAGAACAATTATTTCCTTTACCTCTTCATCCAATCAATAGCCTTCTTCATAGCTGGATTCGGATATGTTGGCACATTTGTTCATAGTTCTTAACACAACATTTGGTGTCACTCCTTGGCTGATAATGCATATGAATCTTTTTGTGCTTGTCTTCAGATCACCAGATCAGAAGGACGGCATCTTTCACCTGGCTGTATTTTTTATTCTTTTTTCTTTTCCATATATTCTCAATTCTTTCCTTGTAAAATAGAAGAAAACTGGTTATTTGGATTAGGTTGTAAGTCATAAGAATTCAAGTTGTGGACCAAATAATGGATGTATTATCCTTGTGTATATTTCAACATTCAAAGGCAATGTAGATACAGAAAAGATCTCAAAAGATGCACTGTCACTCTCAGAAAGGAAAACTCAGCACGAGAATATAGTCAAAACAAAGAAGCAATGAGCCCCTTCTTTTAGATTGAAATTCTTGTGATTTTGTTAATTTAAGCCGGATCTAGTCTCTCTAAATTGATATTGTTTGGTTTTGGATTAATACACGTTATGTAAATTTTATTTTTGTGAATATACGTAGTATCAATTCAATAATATTGTGAGATATTATTCATACAAGCTTCCCACACTTGGCTTAAGTTATCATTAGTTAAAACTTAAAATGCTAAGTGCTAACCATAACAATAATATTCTCAAAAAAAAAACAGAACAATAATACATTTAATAATGATAGTCTTATATATATATATATTTCCATCATTTGCAATGGAGCCAAAGATTCATTATTTTTTGGTTTGAGATTATGATGGAATAAAGCAAAATGGCTCACTAAACTGTTTGCGCTTCTTTGTTATGGAGCAGCAGTCAGTCCATGCAATTTTGGACGCGATTTTCACTATGGGTCATCCGGAAACAGTCTCTCTGTGCTTTAGTACAGGGGTAAGACTGTGTACATCCGACCACCCCTTACCCCACCATAGGTGGGAGCCTTTGCGGCACTGGGGTAAATGAAAATGAAAATGAAAGTCTTTTATTTATATATATATATATATATATATATATATATATATATATATATATATATATATATATATATATATATAATAGAAGCTTTCTAAACAGTACCTGAACATGACACATTCCCTGTATATTCTATGTCTTCCCCAAATACAACTCATACACTCCCAGAAGAAGAAATCTTAAAGGCTTAGATTATTTTAGTAGAATGGACTAAGTCCTACTTCAGTAACACCTTATAATCAGCCTTATTTATAAATTTGGTACATGTTTGGTTTGTATTATAGGCAGTTAGTTTTCAGTGATTTTTCAATAACTATATAAGTAATACTGTATATAACATAGTTAGTAATGAATATATTCATAACTATAAACATATAAATATCACATCATTTTGAAATTCCAAAATGTGCAAACATGAAGAGGGCAAAATAAGTGTAGAAGGTAAAGTCTTAGGAGGGTTGGACCCCTAAGTAATCATCATTCCAATCTTTCCTCGACCAAAAGAACAAAAACTACCTTTGTACATACGGAGTATGAAACATACGATTAAGTTGTTGATCACAGTTAGGGTTTGCCTAGCGACAGGTCAATTTCTTCATTACTCTTCTTAATTCTTATTAATCTTGCTAAGGGGTTAGTGTTATCTAAAGTTAGTCTTCAATTCTTCACGTGTTTGTTGTTTATGGCGGGAAATCAGTCTGTGTGATGGTAAATGACTTTCAATAACTATAATTATTAGCATATTATTATTGTTATTGTTATTAGTATTAGTATTATCATTATGATTATTATTATTAGTATTATCATTATTATTGTTAATATTATTGTTATTACTAAGATTATTATTATTAATAATATTATTATTATTTAAGGGTTATCATGTGTTTATTATTGTTATTACTAGAACTATTAATAGTTATTATTCAAATATATTTAAATAACTTTCAAAGTGAATATATAAATATTCATAGTTTTATATGGTAAATGTGTGAAGTAGGGATGGATTCGGTTCGGGCCACCCGGCCCGTGACCCGGCCCGGCCCGGTACTGTGCGGGCCCGGGACCGGCCCGGTCGGGCGGTCCGGGACCGGGTCTGGGCCCGAACCGGGGGGAAGGGGCGGGGCGGGCTCGGTTCAGCATTTTTGTGACCCGGCCCGGTCGGGTCGGGCCCGGGCCCGGGTCCGGTTCGATCAATTTTTTAAAAAAAAAGTTTTTTTGGGTTGGGCTCCTACTAGCCGTTGGGGGTGGGGCTGGGGACAACCCAAACGGCTATATAGCCGTTGGGTGGGTTATAGGGGGGGTCCGGGGGGGTTGGGTGGTGGGTGGTGGGGGGTAAAAAAACCAATAAATACTCCTAATCTTAAACATTTTTTCATATCTCTTCTCCAATTCTTCCTAAATCCTATTCTTAACTCTCTACTCTCTAATTCTCTTATTCTCCATTCTCCAATATATTATATTTATTATTTATAGTTTATATTAATTATCTACTTATATAAATTATAAATAGATATAAATAGTATTATATTACTTATATTTGTTATCTAATTATATATTACTTATATATTTATTATATCTATAAATATAGTTGAATTATATCTAATTAATTTGAAGTCATTCTATTACTCCCATCCGAAAGACCGAAAGTCCGAAAGAGGTACGAAATTATTCTATTATTTACACTTGTTTAATTACTAGTTAATTAGTATAGTTGGAATTACGATTTTTTATTAATATAGTTGGAATTACGATTTTTTTATTAAAAAATATGTTGTAAACGAAACTAGTTAATTCACTACTTAATTTGCTATAACTCGAATTAATAGTTAGATAAATAGTTAATTAGTTTTTTACAATTTTTTATTAATTGCTACATATGACTCTAGTTTATAAAATATGTTGTACACAAAACTAGTTAATTCACTACTTAATTTGCTATAACTCGAATTAATAGTTAGATAAATACTTAATTAGTTTTTTACAATTTTTTATTAATTGCTACATTTGACTCTAGTTTAAAAATAATGTTGTACACAAAACTAGTTAATTCACTACTTAATTTGCTATAACTCGAATTAATAGTTAGATAAATACTTAATTAGTTTTTTACAATTTTTTATTAATTGCTACATTTTTTAGATGGATCGTCCTAGATATTCGGTTGATATGGGTAACCTCGAGCGCAACCGAACGAACGAGCTTGCGAGGAAGAGATCCCGCAAAGGTAAATCACATCTCGGCTCTTCATCTCAAAGTCAAGATGATTTTGATACGGGTTACGTAAGGAGGGATGGGGATGCGATGACCGACGAACAACTAGAACAAGAATTGCACCGACATAATTCCCGCTTTTTTCAAGACCAACCGAGGACCATTGACGAAGAAGAGCTCGAGGACGAGGACGACGATGTGGAGGAAGCAATTCCGGAGAGCCACGACGACGAGGAGGAGGGTGGCGGCAGCCATGACGCCGACCAAGCAGCCTCATCCCAAACAGGTACAAAAAAAAGTAAATCTGAATTAATGGCTAATAATTTTTCTAAGTGGAAGGACCCGAACACCGGGAATTGGACCGCAACTTGCAATTGGTGCAAGAAAAACTATAGCTTGGGGATTTCCGGCGGATACGGATCCGCCACAAGACACCTTAAGTCCAAACACCCGGTGGAGTATGCAAAATTAGGCGGCGGAACGGGAAAACAAACGCAAATATCGAGGTTTGCAAATAACCAACAAGTTTTTGGTAATTTCTCATACAATGATGCACAAAATTTGACAGGTATGGCTAACTTACTTGTTGAAGAAAATTTGCCTTATTTGTTTTCTGAAAGTCTTGCTTTTCGTGATTATGCACAAACTTGTTTAAATCCGCAATATAGAGGTTATATTCGCAAAACGGTTAAGAAAGAAATTTCAAGGCTTTATGGTGCGGAAAAGGTAAGGTTACAAAATTATTTTGCAAACTTTGATGGACGTGTTACTGTATGTTCTGACATATGGGAGGATACTTATCATAATTTACATTATTTGGGTCTGACTGTACATTATATTGATAATGATTGGCATATGCATAAACGTGTTCTTGCTTTCCGTGAATTTAATGATCGTCACACCGCTGAACATATTTATATTTTGATTGAACGTATTTTAATTGAGTATAATTTAATTGATAAGGTGTTTGCTATTGGTTTTGATAATGCTACTAATAATACTGCTGTTATTCCTAGATTGCGTGAATTGTGTGGTTCTACTTCTTTGATGGGTAGATTTTTTCATCAACGATGTGCATGTCATGTTCTAAATTTATGTGTGCAAGATGGTCTAAAAGCGTTGGGAGCATCGTTGGAGGTAGTCAAGGGGGGATTAGACGTATTTGGGGTAATGGACACCTTAGGAAAAAATGGCATGATTATTTGATAGAAAGAGGTGAGAGATATGTGGCTTTTCCAAAAGATTTGTCTATTCGTTGGAATAGTACCTATAAGTTAATTGGAGTTCTTCTTAGATATAAACAACATTTTCCTGCTTTTATGAAACAATATGATAACTATATTATAAACTCGGCTGAGATCGACACCTGTGAAAAAATTTGTAATGCTTTGATATATTTTAATAATGCAACTGAAACTTTTAGTCATGTTTATAAACCTACCTCGATCCTCGTTTTAGACTTGGTTCTTTAGAAGAATGTTTGAATTATTATTATGCTGCTTTTTTTGGTCCATTGCCAATGTATGAGGACAACCCAATTGATCCGAAAAAAGAATACAACGAGGTTAGTGATATATTTTATGCATTATTCAATGAGTTTCATGCACAATATAGCAATGCGCCCCCTCCCCCGACACAAACATCATCTAAAGGAAAATCAATTTTCAAATCTACGTTTGCCAATCTTATTAAAAAAACAAAATCAACTCCAGCTACACAACAAAGCACAATTAATGAGATTTCTTTGTATTTAACTTATGATGTTGATTTTGAAGAAGATGATGATTTTGACGTACTAAACTGGTGGAAGGGAAAAGAAAGAATGTTCCCGGTTTTAGCAAAGATGGCTAAGCAAATGCTATCAATGCCGATTTCAACAGTTGTCGTGGAACAAGAATTTAGTTCGGCCGGCAATATTCTAACACAAACTAGAACGAGGTTGAACGCTGAATCTCTTGAGATGCTTATATGCTACCACGATTGGTTGAAAGCAGCACGTAGAGCTCAAGAAATTGACATCACTCAATCCCAACACTTTATGGATGAATCTACAGAGGGTGGCTCTACTTATGCCGGAGATTCCGATTATAAACAATTATAATTCCTATTTAATTTTCAAATGTAGTTCCTATTTCATTTCAAATAAATGCACTTGAAGTTTGTTTTTTAATACTTGTATAAAACTATAAAGTATAAAATATAAATTTAAAAAAAAATTACACGGCCCGACCCGGCCTGGCCCGGCCCGGCCCGGCGGGTGGCCCGATCCGTGACCCGGGCGGGTGGCCCGGCCCGGCATGAACCGGACCCGTCCAACCCTCGGCCGGTCCCGGGCCCACTATTCTAGAACCGGCGGCCCGACCGGGCCTAGGCCCGGGCCGAGCCCGACCCGTCCCGGATCCACCCCTAGTACTGTGAAGCAAAATTACAATTCATATTTGTAGTATTATTCAAGTTATTTGAATTCAAACGCAAAATATTTGAATTATTACAACCCTACTTGTACCTATAAGGTCCTATACACTACCTCATCCCAAAAAGTATTACTCCGTAGGAAAGTAGGAATTAAGTGAAAATGTTAGAAAAAAGATACATGAATGTGAGCCACACAATTTTCCAAAGTCGAATAGAAATTTTTTTTTGAGACATCCAAAAATGGTAAATGAGAAGAAGTTTTTGTGACAGGGAGTAATAAGCAAATAAAGAGCAACATTTTGTGTTGCAAACTTGAGTGACCAAACTTTGACTAAGAAAGCTGCCAGATGAGCTTTGCAGAAAATATCAATAAATGGATGATGGATCTGCCAAAAACCGAACATTAAAATTATAGAAATAAGAGAGACCTGACCAGGTTTGGAATTCAAAAACTGAAATATTGGCTAGTATACAACCGAAGAGAACTGTTGCAAATCAACAGTTGAAACCTCAGAACAAAACTTCGATTCTACTTAAAAGTTTTTATTCGTATTATTAAATAAGTGGGTCGCCACCCATACTCTTCAATGTGATAGGCAGCATTACATCTCAAGCAGCAGACCATGGTGTGCGGAAGCTGGCTCCTGCATAAACAGCTGCTGAACCGAGCTCCTCCTCAATTCTCAACAGCTACACATTAACAAATGAATTACAAACATAAATGGGGTACGGTTTTTATTGTGAATTGTAGACATATACCGCGGTAGATGATTTGTTAGTCAAATACCTGGTTATACTTAGCCAGACGCTCTGACCGGCAGGGAGCTCCGGTCTTAATTTGACCCTAAAAGATTTGTGCAATTTGTATTCAGTATATAACAAAAAATAAGTTCCGAGAAAATCATACTTTTGTTTATTATTAAAGAAATATGTCATGAATTTACCGTTGACAAACCCACAGCAAGATCAGCAATAAACGTATCCTCTGTCTCTCCACTGCACAAAGCATGCATACAATTCATTGAGTGCAGCTTTATAGAATATTCTATTCTAAAAATGGATTGGTTAAATTATTCCACTTCATATAAACTACTACTTGAAAGTGTATCATATCCATACCTGCGGTGACTTGTCATGGCACCCCAACCCGCTCTCTTAGACATTTTTACAGCTTCAATACTCTCAGTCACAGTTCCAATTTGGTTAACCTAGTTTTGGAAAAAAATGTCATTTTATCATTCATCATTTTCATTTACCCAGTGCCGCAAAGGCTCCCACCTACAGTGGGATAAGGGGGGGTCGGATGTACGCAGTCTTACCCCTATACTAAAGCACCTTTGTACTAAAGCACAGAGAGAGACTGACTGAGACTGACTGCTGCTTCATAACAAAGAAGCAGAGACAGTTTAGTGAGCCATTTTGCTTTATTCCATCATAATCTCAAGCCAAAAAATAATGAATCTTTGGCTCCATTGCAAATGATTGGAAAAAAATGTAAGTGTTTTTTATTCATAGTTATCTTTACAACACCAATGGTAATCAGTATCACTCCACTTGTAAGGGTCATAGAAAACTACCTTAAGAAGAAGGGCATTGCATGATTTGCCTTCAATTGCCTTGGCAACCCTCTACAGACATAATAGAAACCAAAATCAGTTCAAAATAGCAAAAAGATATCAAGGAGAGGGAAAAACCAAGATACAACAGTGGAATAGAAAATGACCTTAGGGTTGGTGACAAGGAGATCATCTCCTACAATCTGCACTTTCTCCCCTATCTCCGCAGTCATTTTAGCATAGTGTTCCCAGTCATCTTGGTCGAATGGATCTTCAATGGAAACAATAGGGTACTCAGCCACAAATGACTTGTAAAGATCCTTAAGCTGGTCACCTGAGATCTTCTTTGAGCCATCATTTTTCTGCAAAAGTTGAGGAATTAGCTATCGACCGACACATCAGTAGTATGCATGGTTTTGGTTAAGGGGTGGGGGTAATACATGCTCAGGCATGTGGCTTAATTTTCTAGCATACATCCTAACTAAAATAACAAGGGTTGTGAAGACAGAAATATGTCCTCGTTTAATTCATTTTTTAAATACCCTAAAAGTGAAGTGCAAATAATTAGTTATCGCTTTCTAAGCTCTAGTCAAACCACTTTTGGCAGTGGCAGTGTGTTTACCCACAGTCAACCCTCCACCTTCTGTCTAAATCAATTAGCCACTATGTGATAATAAGAGGAATGAAAAATACAATGAGCTGAAAAAACATAAGTATACCTCCTCTTTGAAGTTCAAATCATATAATTTGTCTTGCCCATAGAACTCTGAGGCAGCAACATCCATTCCAATAACAACCTGCATGGAAAAGCAATTATTAGCAGCAATAAATAAATATAATTGAACCACCCTTATAAAGACTGAAAAATGAAAGCCAATTAACTCACTTTCCCAGTATATCCTGCCTTCTCTATAGCAGTCTTTAGCAAATCAAGGCCTTCCTTGTTCTCCTGAATATATTAGGGAGCAAAGACGATGTGAGCCCATAAATTAAAGGGGGTAAACAAAAACATGGTATTAAGTCTGAATGAATAAACAAATTAGACCTGGATGTTGGGAGCAAAACCTCCCTCATCCCCAACATTGGTGGCATCCTGTCCATATTTCTTCTTGATTACAGACTGCAGTTATTACATGTTAAAATTTGTTAGATGGACACAGAAGTACACATAAATGATGGCAGGCAAACATAATGAATAATCACTCAAGTAGACCTTGTTACAGCTACTACTGAAGAAGTAAGAAAGTAGAGCACTAGGAGAGGGCACTAATACAACAATGGACCAGGCCGGAACAGAAATGGCCAGAAGCCCGGAACAGAATGTAGAAAAATGGCAATCATAAACCCGACCAGAATCTTTCCAGATTCTGTTAGGAACAGAACAGGCCAGTTCAAAACCTGAACTAGCTCGGTTAAAGTGGTTTTAAAAAACAGCTATGACCTTTTTCTTTATATACCAACATAAAATCATTTTAATGGAAATATAAATCATTGGGAGTTGGGGAGATGGAAATAATTTAGAATTCAGAAACATAAATTATCTATCGCATAGCATACATTACAGGTAAATAAAGCATAAGCATTACAAAACACATAGTTTTCAAACCCTAATAAAGCCGGTTGGCTACTGTCAGATCAATATAATCCAGTTTATAGACACAGTCAGACAGATAGGAATCTAGAATTTAATGCACCAAAACTTAAAACTGACCCACATCTTATCTCTTTTTCTAGTCCGGTTTACCTCTTTTGTCCCATTTCAGCACACCCAAGATATCTTAATAGGTCTGCATAGGGTTATGGTAGTATGGAAGTATAGTAGACCTTGTTACAGCTACCACAGAAGGGAAAGCTTAATTGGTGTGGATAGGGTTACTGTAGTATTCTAGCGGCAAAATCGGCATGTTGCCTCAGCAGCATTAAATATCACAAGGGAAATTGTAGCTCGTAATAATTCTGATCATGAATCAAATTACCTTCAAGTGGTGGTATACTTCACAACCCATCTTCATGGCCTCTTTGAAACTGGAAGCTCCAACAGGGAGAATCATAAACTCCTAAAAACAAAACCATCAGCAAGCAAACCTTCAATGAGCATTGTATGTCACACCAAGTGCATGTAGATTGTAGAATGTCAGAGACAGACCTGCATGGCAAGTTTGTTTCCAGCATGGGATCCACCATTGATGACATTAAAAGCTGGAACTGGCAAGACCAACTTCTTGTTGCCAGCAAGGTTTGCAATATGCTGTTGGAGAAAAACAAGTCAGAGTATAATTACCGCTTATAATAATAAAATGGATTACACGTTAAACTGAAATGTGCTAAACAACACTTGAAAAGACAACTAGGCTCAGCCAGCCAAAATATACCTGGTAGAGAGGAATATTTTTTACTGCAGCACCTGCTTTGCACACAGCAAGAGATACTGCTAGTATAGCATTTGCACCTAGCTGGAAAAAGATGTTAAACGAATTGGATCAGCAACAGCAACAAAAAATTCACAAGTACAACGTAAAAACAAAAACAGCAAAAATTAGCAGGTATAATTTAGTTACCTTTTGCTTGCACCAACCCCACTCATTCTGAGTGCCATCAAGTTGATGAACCATGAAATTATCAATAGCGGTCTGATCAGAAGGATTCTGCGGATGCATTATAATTAAATAAGAGGGTTTCCAAAAATATTACTACAATTAAACTTTTGGATAGAAAAATGATTAAAGTGACTATGAGCATACTTTTACATTTAAAGTCACTGCAACATAGAATGTAAACAAAATTATTCACTAAAAGTTAATAAGACACATTTTGTCGATTAACCTTATTTTAGTCATATATTAGGTATTATATCATAAAATAAACTTCTAAACAGCAAAACAAACTAAACAAATTGGCGCGCATGTCCAGGTAAATATTCGAAAACAAACCTTGCCAACAAGTGCAGGGGCAATAATTGAGTTGACATTATTAACAGCCTTTGAAACACCTTTTCCGAGGTATTCTGATCCTCCATCCCTCAATTCGAGGGCTTCGTAGATTCCTGTATGATGAAAAAAATGAGAAACACTCCTTGGATGGAAAAATAACAAATAGAATTTCAAATTACAAACTACGTAATACCAAACAAACAGAATTAGCACTCATCAAACTGTACATCCATAAAGCCATACAAAAACATAATAGTATCCTACCGAATTCCATAGAATCAGAGCAAAAGCATAAAAAATCGAGGTGATGATATGTTCTAAGAAAATGTTATGAGAAGCAATGTTATTGACTATGATATTGAGATAGCTAATTCCAAATGCAATAAAAGCAATGTCTTTCACGAAAGTGGTAGCTATTGTAATTGTACCAGTGACTTTTGTGTTTTGAGTATGATGTTCAAGTAATTTACACTGTAAATAGTATGTAAATCTGTTCATGGCGTGGCTTGTAGAGCTATAAGTTATGAGTTGACTTTCATTGTTCGTTTTCTTTAATTGTTAATACATGATATGTTCTAAAATCACATACCCGTTTGATTTTATTCAATCTTTAAACTTTTGGCTTATTCAAATCCACTAATGAACTTAACATCACATTGATTGCTATATAAGTTATTCCAGGTAATAACCTATATAACATCACTATTATGTAATTAATGTAAAGTTTTCATGACCATTAATCCTATTAGATCACAACAAAACAGACTCTATTGACAAAAAACATCCTAGTCCTAGTACTCATAAAGTGATAAGAGGGAGAGAAGTTTACCGGTTGAGGCACCGCTGGGAACAGCAGCCCGGGACCAGGTGCCATCAGACAAATGCACATCAACCTGCAAATAATCATAAAATTGATATTAGCGAACAAACACCTTATTATCCGATTAAACAGATCCAAGTTTGAAAATGAGATGATCGAAGATTCGGAAGGGGAGATTATATGACGGACCTCAACTGTGGGATTGCCACGGCTGTCAAAGATCTGACGGGCCTTGAGGCACTTGATGGTAGCCATGGAAGTGGAGTTTTGGATCGGTGAAGACAGAGCAGTTTCGGAGAAAACGAGATGGTGCGGCACGACAACAAAGAGCGGGGTAGGTGCGACGTATATGTAGGAAGGGTAAGGTGATTACAGCCGTTGGATTAGTGGGTGGATTAGTTTAGTGTAGATTGGGCAGCAAGATATTCCCTTCAAGATGCCTATTTTGTGATTTCGGTGCATTAGAAAATTTTGACTTTTAATTAACTTAGTTTTTCGGTTTATCAGCTAACTTTTTAATTAAATATGTAACATTTTTATTTACGCACTGAATTGTATAATAATAAGAAAAAATAATATTGAAGGTATTTTTCTGGCTGTTTTGGCTGAAGTTACTATAGATGACCATTTTAGGTATTCTTCATATGATTTTTTCTTTATTTAATCCATAACATATATTTTAAATACAATTTTTTCATAAATGAGCAGGATCAGCCAATACAGCAACTTCAGCCAGAACTTCATAAATTTTAGCAGAATCAGCTCATTCAACCGATTCCAATGTTACGAAACGGCTCTACATTTTACCGTTTTGGGACAATACATCACTTTTTCAAAACAACTGTGTAAAAGTGTGTATACAAAAAAGTGCGTATGAAGAGTATTTTTGAAACAATAATATGCACACTTCAATTACAAAATCAATGTTTATATAAGAGAGGATTACTCATGTTCGGCCGGTCCGATCAGGAGCCCCAGTCAGCCTCCGCCATTTGGCGCGATTCTTGGTGGTATTTTTTGCTGATTTTTTTGTATGTTCTTCATTTAATTTAGTTTATCCACATCAATTTTCAGTTAAAAGTAGACATGTACAAAAACGGGTTCGGGCCGAGTTCGGGCAGAGCTTTTTATAATTTTTTTGCCCATCATGTGTGGGCGGGCCTGGCCCGGCCCGCAAAACGGGTCTAACCTCATGTTCATGCCCGCCCATAAGAGCGGGCCGGGTAGTCCACCGGGGCGCCCGGCCCGGGAAAACTTTGATTTTTTCAAAATTACTCCCTCCGTCCCTTATAACTTTGCCAACTTTCCTTTTTTGGTTGTCCCAAAAATTTTGTCACTTTCCCTTTTAATCAATCAATTTGTGGCTCCTGTTATTTATCTCTCCTCTGCACAAATATCTGTCACAAATTTTTTACTTTATTATTCTACGTGCCGGTCAAACATGGCAAACCTTTAAGGGACGGAGGGAGTATATGATTTTTTTAATACTTTAAAAAGAATATTACAACATTTAAAAAATTGTTAATACGCTTATAATGTTTATAGGTCTTTCACCACATACAAAAAAATACTTACACAAAAATAATTATGAGAAACTATATCTAAAATTTTAAATTTAAGCACAAAGTATTATCTTTAAGTACAAAAATAGATATTATATTGGTTGGGCTAGTTGTTACGAACTTAAAATTTAAATTTAAACATAATAAACTATAAATATGTATAAAGAAAAATTAATAAATATAAATATACATGTGTATGTAAATAAATAAATAAATTAGTATATATATAAATACATATATTCATATATACTAAATGTAGCAGGTCGGGCTTATCGGCCCGAACGGGCCTACACCCTAACCCAACCCAACCCATATCTTATTGCGGGCCGGGGCCGGGCCGGGCCAGGCCGATGGGTAAATATATATGCCCAAGTCCGTCTATTTGTGCGGGCGGGCTGGGCGGGCCGGCCCGGTTTTGTACAGGCCTAGTTAAAAGTACAATTGGGAAGGGAGTCAAATGATTTTTACATGATAACTGCATTTTATATGTATATATATAAAGGGCGCAGTTATCTTCCAAAAATCATTTGACTGTCTTCACCGATTGAATTTTTAGCTGAAATTTGGTGTGGATAAACTAGATTTGATGAAGAACATGAAAAAAATCAGCAAAAAATGTCATCGGGGACCGTCCCGAAATGCAGAGGCCGAACGACACTTCGGTGAGGAGATTCCGGATAGGAACAACACTCGTAAATAAGATACAAAAAATCCCTCTTAAATTATTATGCTCTTATCTTACAATAAAACTTAGCAAAATAGTTTTGTAAAAAACACAAATTTACATAATTTATAGGAGTATATGAAAACAATAGTGAAGAATAGTATGAACCATAAATACATGAAAAATTCCACTACTACTAGTACTCATAAAGTGGTGGATAAAAATGTGACTCAAACGGGTGGATAATAGGGCATCCAATCTATATAATTTAGAGAGATTGAGCTATGAAGGAGAAGAGATGAATGCGTAGATTGAATGTGTGTAACGTTCATTCTAGGTTTACAAGACCTCCCATATGGGGTATTTTTAGAGAAATAACAGGTTGGGTCGCTAATATGGGCCTCATACGCCTAACTATATAAAATGGCTAATCTAGTAGGTACAAACGATCTCTGATTTGTACAACAATATAAATGATATCCTTAAAGCGTTTGTGGGTTGTTGTTCAGACCCAATAGTCGTGATAGTCGGGGGCTGAGACTATACTCTATCAGTAACTATTAGTAACTATACTTGTATTCAAAGTTTACAACATAGTGAGTAAACTTAATAGCATTTCAACCAAAAATGGCAGTTTGACTCCTTTTAGCGTTGTTTGATAAATAGTTGTTCGGCCCTATCATATTTTGACGGAACCACTGAAATGGAAATGTTGCAAATAGGAGAGTTATGAGTTAGTGTTTCGAAATATGACGTTTTCTACTAATTGTTATGACCAAATAACTAAATTGTCAAACATCTTATGACATTCCGGCAACTTATTCCGTTACTCAAACCCGTTAACTGAATCCATTATTGACAACCCACTAACATAATATGCTAACCGCTAAATGCTAACTGAAGTAAAACTTTTAACACAATTATAGTTAATTATTTATAAATAGTTACGTAGTACTAAGTTACATTTTTCATGACTCTATTATTAGTAATATTTAAATTATTAATAATATTTAAGAAAAAACTTTTAGTTGTATTCCTGTAAAACAAACATAAAAAACTAGACCATCAAATAAATGCTGTTGCTAAATTTAGTAAGAGGAAATGGCGACTCATCTTAATTTAGCGAGATGTTTAAGAAAATAAAGATAGTGTGGTTTATACTTCTTAGTTATTTAAGAGAAAGAGAAAAATATTAGTTGCAGTTATTAAGGATATTTTTATTCGGACTGTTTTCAATCTTAGATCAAACCAGATCAGTTCAGATCATATTAAGTCAGAATTGGATAGTTATAAATTATACAGAGATCAGACATTTATCAGTCCAGGTCAGCAAATTTTTGTCCAAGTAAAAATATCCTAAATATAATAGAAATAAAATTCAAATCCCTAATTTCAAAATTAAATTACAAGAGCAAAAAGTTCTTTAGGCATAACTAGTGAAGAGATAATTCGGCTTGTCACACAATTTTTAGCATAAAATTAATTTTTTTTATTATGGACGGTGAGTTATGTAACAATTAAAATAATTATTTCTATTTTTAAAGAGGGTGATTTTAGCTTTTGTCCAAATATTATTTTCATAATTTTATTTGTATGAAATATTTTAAATAGGTTTAAATATGTTTTAGTCCCTGTAAATACAATAAATTTTGTTTCACATTTGTGTAAATTGCTTTTATTTTTCTTCCTTGAAATTTATGTTTATTTTCTTTTTAAAAAACCAACATAAATTTATTCAAAAAGATTTAATTCTACTTTTTAGAAGGTTATGTTTTAGTACATATTTAGAAAATGTGAATAATTCGCTTTACATTGTCTTAACTCTTAACTATCATATTAGAATCAGAAAGTTATAAAAAAAGTTCCTAGTAGATTAATACAATTGACAATAACGTATTTTCTATGTAGAGTGTTTTCAGAGTTGGAGAGGACTCTGATACAAATAGGAAAAGTTTACTTGGATACAAATGGAAGCTAAATGTGTATTGCGCTAATATACGATGACAACTAATAATAGCAATAATTGAACAATAGTAGTAATCACGTCTCGATCTCCTTTCTTAACGTTATGTCACCACTATAGAGAGCAAACTTGCACAGTACTAATAGGTAATTTTATACTCGGTACTTAATTGTGAGTTACCTACCATATGTCAATATGGCATGCTATCTATGTTAGTTTACCTTATATGTGGTACATAATTTTATTCGCAAAAGTCCACACATGTTACAATGGTGATATTAATGTGGGTGTTAGTGCTTGTCTAATGGAAAATCATACTTTTCAATAATGTGAATCATATATTGACATTTTCATTTTTCAAATCTTTACTCTTTAGTTGATACAGTATCTCATTGAGATCCTATTTATGAAGAAATTCCTTTTCTTTGTATTGAAGCACAGCTTCAATTACCAAGTACTACGTATATTTTAGGGGTGTTTGACGGTTAAGTGTAGGAATGGTGCAAACCATTCGGAAGAGTGTAAAACAGTAATAGCTTAGAACATCCCCATTCGAACCACTCCACCTAGCACCCTTTACGTAGGTAAATGCTTAGAACATCCCCAATGGGGTGATGTCCGTCGTTTTTATTTCGTATGTGGTTGCAATCCTCAATTTCTACTTTAATATTTCCTCTTGTCCCTTAGAAGTTTGACCGGCACGGGGATTAATAAAGTAAAAACTGTGTGATTGAGGTTGGTGCAGAGGAGCGAGAATTAACTGGAATCACAAATTCTTTACTAAAAAGAGAAAGTGGCAAAATGTTAATGGGACATCCAAAAAAGGAAAGTTAGCAAAACTTTAAGGGACGGAGGGAGTAATTTACAGGCCGTTTGGCAACACTTTTTTCTGGCTTATCAGGCTTATCAACCAACTTTTTCACCAAACACGTAGTTTTTGCTTTCGCGCGTTGAATTATGTATTAAGCATAAAAAGTAAGATTGGAGTTACTTTTCTGGCTGTATTGGTTGAAGTTACTGGAAGTATAAATTTTTATTTATTTTATTAATAAAATATATTTTGATTTTTTTTCTTAAATCAGCAGAATCAGCCAATGCAGCCACTTCAGTCAGAATTTCATAAATTTCAGCAGAATCATCCAAATTAGCCGAGTTAAATTGAAGTGGTTGACATTACTATACAAGATCATTTTAGTTACTTTTATTCAGAGTATAATTTATCTCTTACTCTCAATACACTTCAACCAGAATTTCATAAATTTCAGCAGAATTAGTCAATTTCAGTGTTACCAAACGGGCTCTTAATCTCTTACTCTATATATCTAATTTTAATCAAATTTGATTCTATTTTTTTTTTGCGAATTTGTAAAGCTTTTATTGTAGTTCATAAATTTCAGCAGAATCAGCCGTTTTATATATACTGTAATTTTTTTTCATGTTTCAGACTTGCGATATTTTAATTGGATTGAAATTTTCTGTTCTTGTTTAATTTGGTCTGATCTTGACTTTTTAAGTCTGGTCAGAACGGATTTCATCTCATCTTAACTTTTTAAGTCAAGTCATATTTGAAAAGATCTAGTACGATGTATGTTTATTTTATAAGCGTCGAAGTCTGATCCGATATGTTTAAATTTATTTTGGTATGAGATTGAAATAAGTATAAATAAAAATTATCGTTAAATATAATAAGTACAAAATACCAAGAGACGAGAAAAACATTATTTAGAGTCTGTTTGGTAACAACCAATTCGATGCTAATTTTGCTGATTTATTAAAAAATTATACGGAGTACTTCGTATGAAAAAACATCTAAAAAGTTGGCCGATAAAATAACTCCAGTCTCATTTTTACTTATTATTACACAATTCAACATGCGAAATCATAAGTTACGTGTTCTGTAACAAGTTGGCCGATAAGCCAGATAAATCGAAAAAAAATCAACCACATTTTAATTTAATTTGAGAAATGCATGCGGTCAAATGAAAGCAAAGTTCAAATTGTTATTTGGAATTAAATAATGAGGAGTCAGCCACTATTAGGAGGAGAGAAGCTGTGAATTACTGTTTTACATGTTTTAGAAACACCTGCAAATTTTTTACCCTGTTTTACATGTCAATATGGTGATATTAATGTTTGTTTAATGTCAAAAGTCCACACTCTGTTACACTATTGGGAGGAGAGAAGCTATCTATGTTTGTTTAGCTTATATGTGGTATATTGGGAGGAGAGAAGCTATCTATGTTTGTTTAGCTTATATGTGCTACATAATTTTATTCGCAAAAGCTCACACTGTGTTACATCAGTGATATTAATGTGGGTGTTAGTGCTTATCTCATGGAAAATCATATTTTCAATCATGTGAATCGTATATTGACATTTTCATTTTTCAAATCTTTACTCTTTTGATATGATATCCTATTTATGAAGAAATTCCTTTTCTTTGTATTGAAGCACAACTTCAATTACCAAGTACTCCGTATATTTTAGTGTCACTCCGAGGTTCATTCAAATGCTAAAAGCCAGCAATTGCACCTAAAATTAAAAATATTTTTATCCATTTCCAACTTTACAAAAAACTTATAAACCTTTTCAAATGTACTTCCTCAGTGAAGTACATTTCTAATGAGATCTTGTTCCAACAAACCTTTTCAATCGTAATTTCAAATTCGGCATAAGCCCTTGGAAGTTAGTACATAGCTTTCTTTATATAACAAATACACTGACACAGTATGTATTAAAGTAATTTGTTGCATTCAAACTTCAAAGGGAAAGTTTGTGGTTGCTTTTACTTTAAAAGTGGTTTTGCAGAAAATATTTAACAAGAAAAATTGACAACATTTGAGGAAAAAAGATACTAGTAGTACTTTCAGTTTTAAGTTTTAACTTTAAAATGTTTAACTTAACCAGTTAACAACAATTGTCACTTGAAAATCGACTGATTTGGCTGATTCTGTTGAAATTTATGAAGTCCTGGCTGAAGTGGCTGCATTGGTTGATTCTGGTGATTTAAGAAAAAAATATTTTTAAAATATTTTTTATTTATAAAGTATAGAACAAATTATATGTAAAAATAGCTAAAATGGTCATCTACAGTAACTTCAGCTAGGGGTGGACTCGGATCCAGGTCGGGCCTAGGCTCGAGCGGGCCGGCGGTTCAGGAGTGGTGGACCCGGGACCGGCCCGGGTAACTACCGGGTCCGGTCCGGGTCCGGGCCGAGCCAGACCCATTATCATTTTTTTCCCCTCTTCCTAATTAACCCCCCTCCTACCCCCAACCCCCCAAACCACTCCAAATGGCCCAAAATACCCAGTCCAACCCGAAAATTAAAAAAAAAAACACACAATTTTGGCCCGAACCGAGCTCGAGCCCGGCCAGGTCGGGCCTTGTTTTGGGTGACCCGAGCCCGGACCGAAAAACCCACGGGTCAGGCCTACCCGGACCGGTCACTGACCGGGCCATCGGGTCAGGCCAGGCCGGAACAGTACCGGTATCGAGCCGGTTCCGTGTCGGGCCACCCGACCCGAGTCCATCCATAACTTCAGCCAATACAGCCAGAAAAGTAACTCCAACCTTACTTTTTCTGCTTATTACACAATTCAACGCGCGAAAGCAAAAGTTACGTGTTTGGTGAAAAAATTGGCTGATAAGCCTGATAAGTTGAAAAACAGTGCTACCAAACACCCTGTAAATTAAAAGCTAAAAAACACTTATTTAATCTTTTACAAACACTCCCTCAATTTCTGCTTGTTGGAAGTTTAAAAATGGACATGCATTATTATGCTCTTAGTTTTTGCAACGATCTACTCTAAAATTGCACAATAATTGATAAAAAATTAAAAGGCGTAGGTTTGATTTGCTAATTTTGAAATACAAAAAACGAAAAAATAAGAATAAGAAGAACCCCCTTTAATTTGGTATTAACTCAGTACATAGAGAGGAAAATGTAAGAGTTGATGACAGAAAACCAAAAAACAAGAACATTCGTCCTGCTAAGATTCATCCTATCAGAAAAATACGGGTGAAGTTTGTAATTATCCTTTATATTGCCATTCCCTGCGGCACATAGGACAATGAGCTTGTGAAGTCTGTGAATTCACCCATTTCAATATGCAATGAAGATGGAATGCATGGTTGCAAGCTCCCCAAACTGCACAAAAACATTTATATGAACATACCAGTCATTTTTTGCAGTTTACTAGTTAAAACCAATGACATATCTATTTTCCCCACTTTCTTACAAGCGTTTCTGAAATCTTTTTGGTTTTTAACTTTATGCTTTGGCATTTCCACTTTCATCCACATGCAAACATCAACTACATGTGATAAAGTAAGAAATAGCTCACTAATGGGCTTAACGGCCGATTTCAGTGGAACATCGACGGAAAAAGAGCAACCTCCGTCTTAAGGCCCAAATGAAAAGGATTCCTAACGAGCCAAACCTTCACCCATCCCATCCCCTAGAAGTTCTTGAACCAAACAAGCCCTTAGACACAGCCATCACACCATCATAAAGCCCTACAGTCAACCTCTCCACCTCTCTCAGGAAAAACAAGAAGGCATGAGAAAAATAGTACTGCCATTCTAGTACTCTACTACTTTCCATGCATATTCTGCTCATATATGACAGCGTGATCCATGAGTAAAAATTGAAGACAAGCACAGAGAGGTTCAATGGGAGCAGGAAGCTCCATGGCTTACTTAAAGGGCAATCATCCCCGGGGATTTTGCAATCAGGGCAGCAACCATCAAAGGCCATTCTGCATATCCCACAAGTTTCATCCTGTGCATCCCATGTCCAAGAAGCAACAGCATGCCATCTGTAGATCATATGGCATAAACCCCCCATAAAATAAAAACTAGTGCCTATGAGTAAGCATGATATAATCAGAAACATCAAGACAGGTCTTTCAAACATGAACAAAGAAATATCAAGGTAGCGAAAGGGCATACTCTTTTCATGGTGGCCAATAGCACATGGCGCAGCTGTTGGTCAAGGGAAAACTAGTTCCATATGAACAATTAATTAAGTTTCAGTCACAAAATGATATGCACTTGTGAATCTGAAGAAGTTTGTGTCAATATGTCATGGCGTAGAGGAGAACAACTCTAAACTATTAAACAACAAAAAAATTAATGTAATAATCATAGTTTAGCAAGTACTCCGTCTGCTTTTTTATCTCCTCTGTTATATTTTCCTAAAAAAGAAAGTGAAGATAAGTTGAGGGTGGACTAAAGAGAGAAAATGAAGATAAAAAGAGGACAGAGATAGTACAAAGCAAAAGATGGCACAGTAGGGACTAGGGACACTATTTCAACCATAGGTATATACCAATCACAAAATTAGGCCTTTCCTGGAAGTAAGAATATACTCTTTTCAAGAATAGATGGCAAAAGAATTAATCCATATTTTGAAAGCGGGAATTAAAGAAACTTTCCACAAATAAATTAGACAGATGATCAACTACACATTATCTAATTACACGCCAAACAAATCTCAATTTAAAAAATCTTTTCATGAAATCTAGACTTATCTCAATTAATTAAGTTTTCAGTCACAAAATCTTTTCATGAAATCTCTCCTCTGCACAAACATCAATGACACAGTTTTTAATTTATTAACCCCCGTGCCAGTCAAACTTGGCCAAGTTTTAAGGGACAGAGGGAGTATGAAACACATGCACAGTTTTTATCACATTCTGATGACACATATTGCAAATAAACCATATAGAATTAATGGATACGCAAAATCTTTACTTTCATTGTGCCTCCTTCACTGAAACATCAAAACAAAATATAAAAGGTTAGTATTCAAATAAAATTACAAAGAATATAGCTGAGCCAAGAAGCAGGTCAATGGAAAGCGCAAAATGAAAAAACAGATGCAAACACTCAAAAATGCCTTTCGTTCTCGAAAAAATGTAAGGTAATGATATTCTGAAACACTGGGTCACAACCTTGAAAATTTTAAGATTGGAGTCTTATGAAGATTAAACGATTTACAGATGAGTATGTTTAAATTTACTTTTATATAAAAAACATCTAAACAAATATAAATCTTACAGGTTTAGTTTCAATAATAAATAAGATCCACATCTGTGAACATGCTATAGAATGTATGCTTTTCTTACAAATTCCACCATTATACTCTGCAAACTTCGCAACCGTGGCGTATACAACATTTTTTTCTGGGGCGAGATTATACGACTATATGTTTAAGACTTTAAGATTATGACATGATAATAGGCTCTCATCAATTATGGTAAAGTTGTGTGCAATAGGCGGTTGCACGAGATAAATATTGCACAGGGGGATGCACATGAACACTTTTGATCGGGTCAGATTGCATAGTTGTTTGGAAGTGATAACTTTAAATCCGGGAAGCAGGGGCCAATGTTAGAAAATGCAAATCAGAGCACGGACTAAATAATTCTAACTCAAAAGCTGTGAAAACGTGTAGTGTACCTCCACGCTACAGCTTAGAAGAATATTTATCAAAAACATAAGTAATACTACTACTTGAGTATATTCTTTTGCTCCATCTCTACAAGTTTAACTAAAAATGTTCACTTTTTAACACCACCACACCACCATTTAAGCATCTCTATATAAAACAATTGTCCTGAGAAAGTGAGAAACAAAAGTAATGTAATAGATCATATTAACATTAAAAGCAAAAAAAATGTGATACCTGCTCCTAATATATAAAAACTGAAAATACACAGACTGCATGTGTGTGTGTATTTTATACACACACATAACTGATAATATTAAAAACTATGACAAAGAAAATACGTATCTGAAACGTGCAAATCAGATTCTTGAGTGGTGTGTCAGATATGAAATTTCATCCTTAGATCTAAAAATTCATTACTTATAGAAAATTTAATTATTGAGTTTGATATCTGGATGATTGAACACTACTTATTTTTTGTTTGAGAGTATTTCATATAATTGGAGGTTGAAGTAGCAAGCACTGAAGATGGGGCGTATCAGATTAAATACCTGGATATCTTTGCAATTTAAAACAAAAGCAAAAAAAAACTACCCAGCATCCGCAGAAACCAAAATGCCAGATTCTAGAACTAGCCTTGGGAATCCATAAGCAACCACGAGAGTGAGAGTTAGATAGTGAGAAAGATAGGGGCCATATGCAGGGGCGGACCTAGCATTTCATTTGGGGGTGTAAGTTTGAATTCCGGTTGTGCAGTGTAATAGAACTTCTAGTGTAGTTTATTAATGTGTATGTATTACTCTGTATATCACGGAGTATTAATTATTATTACTAATTTTAATATTAGCAGAACAGTATTAGTTTTATCATCAGTCAAACACTGGGAAGAAGACTATTAGACTAAGGTAGTATTTTAGGAAATATCAAGCTGCTCTTGACATAATAATCAACTAATAACTGCATGCAGTGTAGTCAAATTCCAATTCCAAATAAATGGTAGTGAAATTAATTACAGAATCAGTAAGCATATAATGAATTTCTGTACCAACTGAACTTGAGAAATTTTGCTTTAGAAGTAAAGAACTCATATATATCTAGCACTGTCTTACTACTTAAAGACTGTAGAGATGTTCAGCAAGCCATTACAGATTTCTGATGCTATACTCCAGAAAGCATAAATTTAAATCTATATATTATCATGCTTAAGCTAAAAAGATATGTTCACCAAAAGAATACAAGGGAGTAAAAATACACTGATGGAGAATGGACAATGTAGGAGTTTTGAGGTAGATCTTGATGAAATTCCTTGGTTTTGGCTTGATGAATTGGCAAAAACTGTGGCAGTTGCAATACTATTCAAGAAATATATTATTGAGAGTTTATAATGATTATGAGGTTATACATATGACTGAAATAGTGTTGAAGTCTAGGAACCTTGATATGTATGTGGTGGATGGGCTTGACCAACCAGAACTGTTGGTAATGTTATCATCAAACATAAATAAAGAAACTCCTGCAGCAACCCCAAATGAGACTAAAACTGATGGTGGTGCTTCAAGGGCTACTGATGATGTTGTAGTAGATTATGATGTTGAGACAAACATTGATGATGATGGTGAAAAAGTTACTTAATAAAATAATAATCACAGTTTCTACTGACAATTGCGATTGGATTGAGACTTGTGAGTTGTGAAGTACTTTTTTAACCTGGCGTCTAGATGAGTTGGAAGTCGGCGTGCGGCGGTGCAATTGATGGACGTAGGGGTAGGACGGTGAGCGCGTAGGCGGTAGCAGCGGTGGCCGGTGAGTGATGGCCTCATCGGCTACTAGCGTGATGGCCTTGTCTCAGTTGGCGGAAGAAAATGCTATGAGGCGCAGCAGAATTTTTTAGGCCTGGGATCGGTTCGGTTCTAGTTAAAAAATCATGGAACCGTTTATAAAAATATAATTTCTAAATTCGGTTCGGTTCTACTAAAAAAATAAAGAACCGTTTTGGAACCGAATAAAATGTAAACGGTTCGGTTCTTGTGTTTTTCAGTTCCTAAAAAAATCTTCTAATCTTTGTAAAGTGAACTCGATCTTTCTTTAAATTCTGATACATAAAACAAAACGATTCAAACATATGGCATATGTTACTGCAACAAAAACATACAAGATACATATATGACATAATTAAAGTATGAAAGTTCCAACATATCAAAAACATAAAAGTTCAAACATAATAAACTCGAATCTAAGGAAACAAGACATTAAGTTCAGTTCGCAAAAGGGATAAAGACTGCATGTTATTCTACATAAATCATTCTTAATGAACTTAGAAATAATTGAGTTATTAAAAAGATACCAAATTTTGTGACTTA
This sequence comes from Cuscuta europaea, assembly GCA_945859875.1. Classification (NCBI taxonomy): domain Eukaryota; kingdom Viridiplantae; phylum Streptophyta; class Magnoliopsida; order Solanales; family Convolvulaceae; genus Cuscuta; species Cuscuta europaea. The sequence goes on along the minus strand of CAMAPE010000038.1, from coordinate 1,986,953 downwards.
AAGGAACAACATAATGAACTGATTAACTTGAAAAGGTACAAAAATGAAAAATATTAGAGTAATCATTAATTGATTTAATAAATTAGTGACTAAATGACATTCAACTAATAAACTGGTTTATGTATCTACACACTATGTGTATATCATACGATTAAAAGCATGGGTAAGGAAAATACATACCCTCCAACTATAAGTCACACAACATGTATATCATTCATCTTTTGTTGGGCTAAAAATCTGTCAAAATAAAATTAAGTCTATATATAACCCTCTGTTGATTTCCAAATCCTAACTTCATCGTTTTTAAAATGCTGGTACGATGGATACATATATCAGTAAAAAGTCCGGTATGACACAATTTTTACTACTACAATCATTCACCAACATATATACTGGAAAGTAAAAAGTCCCCTAAATTACTTATGAGAGAGAAATTTAATAATCAGTAGGAGAATGAGGTCAAGTATATGGTCTAGTAAGGCATTTCGAGTAAGAACAATATGATCCATTAATTGTGGAGAGCTGGAGAAAGAAGAAACCTAGCAAATAGCTATGGAAGGCGGAAGCAAGGGTGTCTCTATTTCCAGGGCGGATCCAGGATTGAGATGTGGGGTGGGCTAAGCAGTAAAAAAACTGTTACTCTAAATACAAGGTTTAGCTCAGGGCTGATATCAAATCGAGCTTTTTCGAATTATATACTCGAGTTCAAGCTTGATTTTGCCTCTAATTTAATGACCCAAGCTTACAAGCTTCAAAGTTCAAACTCGAACACAGACTAGGTTTTGAGTTTGAATATGTTCATTATCAATTCCAAAATTGATGTCTGATTTGATTCGGACTTGAGCCTATCGTTCACTTACAAATTATAGGAATAAATTATATACAGAGTATATCTTAAAATTTCAACGTTTTCAGTGCAATTTAATAAATGTATTAAAGATTATTAAAGATTCGAGTATATATTGAATAATTCGAACATGAACCTATTAACGAGTATAGTCTAAACTTCTACATTTGAGCATGTTTATTGTGTGTTAAAATCGAACACCGAAAATCTGTCGAACCAAACTCAAGCTCAATATCGCACTAAGTAAATATTCATTTCATTTTCCTTTCTTGGCAATATGTTCATTATGAATTCTAAAAAACACTTTCAATATTGGTATGAATTATAATACTTCTATAAATTATAAAAATAATAAGAAAAAACAATGGTTGTACATAAAAACTAATCATTATAAATAATCATCCCGATTTCAAAATTCAATTGAAAATTTCAATTCTTTCTTACGCGTCCACACAATAAATAAACCATTCTTTAATTTTCATTCTATCAAACACTATTTAATTTATGTATAATAAATAAATTATACTCTAATCTTTAATTCTATCTCTAATCATTAAAATTTATAATGAATTAAACACTATTTTATTATGTACTGAAAAATTCAATTAGTTATCAAATTGTTCCCTAACCCTAAAAGGATAAAAAATAATAATACACAATAACACAAAGTAATAGATTAAAAATCTAAAAGAAAATTAGAGTTAGAGTATACCTGGACTCCTGGAGGCTGGAGCAGTGGAGGCGTGGAACTGGCTGCTGGAGGCAGGGCCGCAGGAAGACTGGCAGAGCCGGAATCGGAGAGCTGAGAGCCGGAGTCCGGAGAGGAAGGACGGCCGACGCAGGGCCCTGGACGCGTGGACGGCGGCAGGCGGCGCGGCTGGTGGCTTAGTGTTCGCGTCTTCGTCGCAGGCTCGCAGCTCACAGCTTATTCTTCGCAGGCTCGCAGCTCACATATTCACAGATTCTTCGTCGCAAGCTCCATCTTCACTCTTCGTTCTTCGACCTTCGTTCATCCGTCTTCGCACTTCCGCCAGTTCGCAAAGGAGGCGCAGACAAGTTGAGTTGTTGGGCTGGGTTGTGGGCCGGGCTGGGAATTAATTTTGGGGAGCGCTGAGAATAATTTTGCGGTGGTCTGGGCTTGAGCCCATCCTGTCCTCACAGTGATATGCCTCTTTCTATTTCGTTAAAGGGCTGTTTAAAGATTTTAGAGCATCTCTAATGTTTGACTTTCGACATTGAAAAAATTGCTACACGTGTCAATAAATCTATAGAATGTCTATCCACATGGGATGAATGTCAAAATCCAAATAATGAAATCGTCAAAAACTTCTCCAATGCGTTTATGATGACGTCCAAACTTTTTGTCCAATTTATTAAATTAAAATTTAATTAACCATACCTATCTTCTGTAACTGATTCCAGGAGAAACTCTTATCCAATTTTCCTCTTCCGTAAGCTAATTACATTCATTCCTTCTCTATTTTTTTAAAAAAAATCATTAATTGAATGATAAAATTTTCAACATATCTTTAATTGTGCACGTCATCTCCTGGCATCAATTGTTTCATCCCACCAAAAAAGTCGAGTATGATAAATAATGGTTTTTTTGCTTGAGGAAGGAGGAGATGTGCGAGTAACAACAAGTGGATGTAGAAGAGTATATAGTTGAGGCGCTAGAGTTTTAGCAGACGTACACCATTTTTTTCAAAGTTCTGAACTTTTATGCCCACGATGAGGTTTTTTGGATGAGTCAGCATGTTTAACAGGCTGTTTAGATGAGACCGTGATCTTCACACTGTCATCATTTATTTCTGACACTTCAGCATCACACCACCGAAGAAAGAAAGCGTTGGAGTAGAAAAATAAGAACGACTTTCTTATTGTGTGACGTGGCCATTTTTCTTAATGTCAACACCAAGACATTGGAGATGCTGTAATGGTCCGTTTGGACGAGTGTTGGCAGGGTCGCGGGGCTAGGGAGCCACGATATGTTTTCACTAAAGGGGTGTATTGTATTAGAAATCAGTGGCCAAATTTTAAAGGTAGATTCTATGGTACCCATAAGGTACCATACCTTTGTCCACATGGACCAATGAAAATGTAGCAGTTGAATTATTTAAATCTAAATTAAAAATGATAAAGTAATGTGGTCCAATCAAATGAATGATGGATACGGTATCCCGTTTTTTAGAAAGGTACCGGAGTTGTCACCAATTTTAAAAGTTTAGGTGTATTCGATGTGGACTTTTAAAAGTCTACAAAAGTCTAGATGTATTTAATGTAGATTTTTAAAAGTCTATAAAAGTCTAGGCATATTCAAAGTTTCGTTCATTCTTATGGATTTCTAAAATCATGGATTCTCGTGGACTTTTAACTCATTTTCAGTACATTAATTTTCTTTGATTGTCTCTTCTCCTCACTAAAGATTTCTGTAGACTTTTCTATATATCGGTTCTTCATCCCGTCCCCCACCCCACCCCCCCAACTCTCTCCCCTTTTTTTAGCCAAGTCACCTCTTCCCCTTCGATCTTTCTTCTTCTTCTTCAGCCCAACTCGCCCCACCCCTCTCCTTCCGTTCTTTTTCTTCTTCAACTTGCCCCACCCCCTCATTTCTAGAAGAACTGGTATAAGAATCGATAATATTACATCAGTGCAATTCTGGTACGTCGTCACTTAACCATTAAGAAAATAAATATTTTAACTATTACTTTCTTTCGTCGTTAAATCGCTAACATATAAAAATATAATTTCAAATTAATAAATATATAAACGTAAATAAGTACACAAAATTTTACAAAATAGAAATGAAAAGAAAACAATTATTAAGAAGAAAAACTCGATTGCAACTATGTTTGTACCACATGTAGCAATGAGTGTAATGGTTGTGTAACGAATAATGTTCCTACTCATTAATAAAATGACCAAAATTCTTGAGCATTCTTGAAACATTGAGTTTTTTTAATAAAAAAAAATTGGATTCTTATGCTTCATTTATTCTTGTAGAAATTTGTGTTGCTATATGAATTACATTTGTTTCATTTATTTATTTATTTATTTGTTTGTTTGTTAGCTTGTTTCTTATCATACTTTGTATTATACATAGGAAATTACTCAAGGTAAGACTAAAACATACAAAGTAGCATTCTTCTTAAAGTATAATCATATGTTTGATTTTCCTTGAATAGGACTAAATATTACATATTAAACTCTAATTTAATTAATTAATTAATATAAGTAATTGTTCCTAATTACCTTGCATAACCAAATCGACTTTGTTGGGAGCGGATCAGTCCGATGACGACAGCGAGGAACTCAAGTGACGGAGGCGGACGGGCAGATCGATAGCGACATGAAAGTTTCGACGATCAGCAGTGGTGGTTCGCATTTAAAAGTCTATGGACTTTTTGAAAGTCAATAAACTTATGCATGGATTTAAAAGTCCATAGAATTCATTCATAAAAAAGTCTATGGATTTAGAAGTCCATTGACTTTTTTAAAAGTCCACGGATTAAAAAAAGTCAACCACAATACATATTCAATACATCCCCCTAAGAGTGTTGGCAGGGTAGCATGACCGAATAGATCAGATTGATCAGAACAGACCAGATTAGATTAGATCAGGCTAGACCAAATTAGATTAGACCAAATTAGACTTCCATAGTTATAAAATACACAGAGTAGGGCTGGTAATATCACCTGCACCCGCGGTGTGACACCGCACCCGAACGTCCTAGAAATTCAAATTTAACTTCAAAGCTTATGTATTGAATTTCTCTATTTTCAAACAATTGTAAAACGATTAAAGTTTTACGGAACGTATGATTAATCATATTACTATTTGGACTCATACAATGGTAACAAGCTTCTAAATAATTAATTGGTCCATATCATTGATATCGGGGCCCAACATCCTTAAATAAAGATATACAACCCATCGGTACAATGTAAGAGCGGTCGGGCAGCCTAAATGTTATTTTGGGCCTAACCTGCTAAAAATAGTAATTATTCAAGAATGGCATCCTAGACCCATTGGAGGGTGACCCACACGGTTGGTAGCCCATATATATATATATATATATATATATATATATATATATATATATATATATATATATATATATATATATTAACATCATAAATGAATGACGGAATGATTTGAGAAGAATACCAATGTCTATGGTTCCATCTTTGGCATTATTAGGCTAAATAATGGGAGTAGGGTTTTCTTTTGTAATTGTACATAAAATAAATTATTGAGACCACCCTACACATATTAGAGACCAATAATATGATGTAGGAGGTTGACTTGATCTGAACAAATTGGGGAGAGTACAAAAGTACATCTTAGGACAAAAGACAAAAATGATAGGACCCATCTTTCCACTTTTGGATGTATTGTTAGATATTTTGCTCCCAAATTAATTAGGGGACATGAGAGTACGCCTCACGCCTTCCTAGAACCTGCAAAACAAGTAGAATAAGTTAGAACTCATAAATGGGGCGGACCTATTGAGTTAAGAGCTCAAACAATACAAAAGAGAAATAAAAGAGGAGGACCATCTCATGTTTGATTGAGATCAAATACCCTACCCTTCCTTTTTTTTAGAGCCACTCGTTCAGATCACATTGAGAGCTTCTAAGCACCTCTCCCTCAACCCCATTCTAACTAAAAGAGATAAGGAAGAGAGGGGAGCCGCACAACCCAAGAAGAGAGGAAATTGGAGAGCTGATCGCAGGGGGAATTTCTAGTGCGTTGGCCTTCTTGTACGATTCATATCTCGCGTTATACTCATCCAAGAGAGGCGTGGGAGGTGTCCACTGAAAGATCTCAAAAAGTGGAATACTGAGACGTGCGGTTTGAAGAAAACGAAGCAGTTTAAGGCCTCCAAATTATCCGAACAGAACACAACCTCGCAAAATACGTTTTTGGTATTCAAAGTAAGTTCGAATCCAAAACCTTCCTTTCTATTGTCTAAATCATATAAATGATTGAGGAACTATTCTACACTGGTTGAGGTGTATAAAATGTTGTTATGAAGTGATTTTATTTGTTGGAAAGGTTAGATACTAACATAGACAAAACCTTGAAAGGTTAGGGAACAAATTCGCCGGAAAACACCCGTTCTAAGGGCTGTTTTGTGTGTTCGGTTAGGAGTTGAGAAAGCACCTTGAGGAGGCTATTTAACACCTATTTATAAGCAAGGAATCAATTCTCAAACCCCCTTGGCCGAAACTTGAGCATTGGGTTGAGAAGGAACAATTTAAAGCTCATTTGAGGTGAGGATCGACATCTAGTTGCTTACAACTTGTAGGTTAAACATGAGATTACCTAAATGCCTAAATCATGTTTTTCATGGATTATAATGACTGATTATTGATGAAATATTTATATATTAGATAAGTAATGAAATTGCAAATGATTTGGAAATCATATTGATAAAAATGGAGTTAAATGAACTATTGTGTGAAATAGGCATTTTTACTCATGTGTGAATTGTGTAGATATATAAATGATTATTTATGTATTACATTGGATGACTAAGTTGCTGCTACATATTTCTAAATATGTAGGGATTTACAAATGAAATATATGATTGATGGGAATAATCTTATAGTATTGGAATACTAGTTAATGATTGTTTGTAATTGTTAATAAATTGAATCTAAGGATTTGATTGTAAGTGATATACTTGATTGTGGTTCAAGTGAGTAAATTGTTGTAATGTGATGCTAAGATCATGATGAGGCAGTCCGTAAGGATGTCCCGAAATAGATTATTGATATTACAATTCTAGGCATAGCGAGTGCTTAGGAATTGGGGTCTATGCCAATGCAAGGAGATGTACTTGAGCCCGATGCTCTAGAATTGAATTGGGTAGACATAAGGGTTTGGTTCAGCCCATGTAAGGAGATGTACTTGAGCCCGATGCTCTAGAATTGCATGGGTGAAGATGACGTCGGAGATTGGTGGAGTAATTGAATTGTGATTGATGTGCATGGTGATGTAGTCGAGTTGGACTCGAGAAATGCAAACATGTGTGTTAGGGTTGAACCCTATGTATTGTCGTGACTAGGGGTCACGAGGTTTGGGATATGTTTTGTAAACGAACTTTGGGCCATGGGCCGACTACTTGACTTTATATATAAAGTAAGTATATTTTAAAAAGGGGTAACTTGGGGTTACGGCCTAGAATTATATTATCACCCTATTTGAGGGTCTTGTGTTTGAAATACTTGTTGTATATCTATAGATGTCATCCACACCAGTACTTTATAGCCGTATAGAGTACTGACCCCCTTTCGGGGGCGTCCCACCACCATTTCAAGTTGAGGCTAGAGCGTGCTACCTGTGCTTGTTGATCGGACGCTTATCTCGGAGGAAAGACTTGGTTCGTGCTTCCTCCATTCTGTTTTTAAACAATTTAAACATGCTCATGGATATTGTTTTTCATTATGGATGACTTATGCGTGAATGATATTCGAGACGCCTTATATAATATGGATGAGTTAGACTGCGGTTGACTATTCATATTGTACAACGGATTGTTGACGTGTCCGGATAGGTCCGGGGCGTGACATGCGGATACCCGGTCAACCCGAACCGAAAAAATGGACGAAAACCCGAAGAAATATGGATGACCTTTATAATTTATTTATTTTTGTCAGGATTTATCTTTATAATTTATTTATTTTGTCTTTCAAGTTTGACCTTTACATTCACCCGTTACTCACCCGATCCACCCGAAAACCCGTTCATGATGGATGGGTTGGATGTGGATGTAGATTTTAATGGATGATGGACGGGTGGGTGGATTATGAAAAATTAAAGGGTGGACGACGGTTGAGCCTTCACCCGGTATAAACTCGACCCGCTGCCACCCCTAACACAGAGATCAGATATTTACCAGACCAGACCAACAAATTTCAATCCAAAAGGAAAACATATAAATACCAATAATTACATGTTTTTAATGGTATATAAGCTACTTAACATTTACTATAAAACACATGATGCTATTAATAATTGAATGTGTGGTCTCAATCAATCAAGTTGTAGGTGTTGCAACACATTTACATATTTGAGTCATTTTATACAGGCTAAAAGGTCAAATATGTACATGAACTAACTTAAAGTGTTCAATTTGCCCTTATATAGGAGGTTCTGTCCGATCGTCGTCAATTGAGGCAGTTCCCGGTAAAAAAATTGATGAATTTTTTGAGCATCTTCTTCAATAAGTCTAGTTTACCCATATAAAATTTCAGCTAAAAATTAAATCGGGAAGGCAATCAAATGATTTTCCGAAATGTACTGCGCTGTTTAACTGCACAGTTATCTTCAAAAAATCATTTGACTGCCTTCCGGGTTGATATTTTAGCTGAAATTTGGTATGAGTAAACTAGACTTGATGAAGAAGATGCTCAAAAAATTTCATCAAAAAATTTCACCGGAAACTGCCCCAATTGGCGACGGCCGGGCAGAACCTCCTATATAAAGGGCTAATTAAACACTTTAAGTTAGTTCATATACATATTTGACCCTTTTATACAAATCATTTACTTCAGTTTTTCTAACGGTCATCCTTAATAAATAAAAATAATAATAAAAGGGGTTATGTATAAAATATTACTACAAAAAAAGACGTTGACCAAAAGTGACTTTTTCTGTGTTCCAAAAATGTGACTAGAAAATTGTAAAGGGACTCTTACACTCTTACTAAGCCCAAACTCAAATGACCTGCCATAGTAACCCGTTACAGTGACAAAAGCTGTAGTGACCAATTTCAACTTTTGACACAGTGATCAGTGACGTGTATACCCAGTGACAGCGATCAATATTTTACTTTTTTGGGTATGTCCAAAATAAAATTCACACTTCTTCTCTCTTCCTTATTTGGCAAATTATCTACATCAAAACAATGCAAAACAGTGTCACAACAATGTCACAACAGTGTACTCTACAGTAAAGTCAAATTTATTTCTTTAAGGCTAAAGGGTCAAATAGGTCCTTGTACCCTTTCGGATTGTTCAATTTGCCCCCTCAACCCAAAAAAGCTCCCAATGGGCACCCTGTACTCGATAAAAATATTCAAATTTCATTTTTTGCAGATTTCAATCCGGTCACCGCCACATCACCCGGTAGGGTGCCAACTGTGCATGTGACATGACAACTTAGGGGGTCAAATAAGCCCGTGAACCCAACTGAAATGTTCAATTTATCCCCTCAACCCTTAAAAAAAATTAAGGGTTGAGGGGGGTAAATTGTTTTTTTAAGGGTTGAGAGGGTAAATTGAACATTTCAATCGGGTTCAGTGGCTTATTTGACCCCCTAAGTTGTCATGTCACATGCACAGTTGGCACCCTACTAGATGATGTGGGGGTGACCGGCTTGTGACCTGCAAAAAGTAAAATTTGAATCTTTTTATGGCGTTCAGGGTGTCAATTGAAGCTTTTTTGAGTTCGGGGGCAAATTGAACAATCCGGAAAGGTACATGAGTCTATTTGACTCTTTAGTCTTTCCTTAATTTGTGTGAAGTCAAAATGTAAGTTTATTTAAGACCGGAGGGAGTACTCGGTAGTGACTAACATTACAATTACATTAATAAAATTATATTAGTCACAATTACTTTTTTGGACGGTGACCTATTCGTTCGCTAGTGACAGTTGAGTTATGTTAGAGGTACAAAAACTTTTACAAAAAGTCTTACAAAAAGAGTATGTGGTATCATCACATTATTTAACACATCACATCACATTTACAACACTTCTACATCAATGATAATTAGAATAGCCACATCACTTGTTTGTAAGTTTTTTTGTAAGTGTGTTTGTACTTCTAGCATTTTTCGTAACAGTTACGTATAACCGCGCAGCCGGTGACCCTCGTTGTCGCTAGTGATTCCTGTGAACCCCCCACTGCCCAAATAATCACTGTCGTCGATAGCTATTCCGGTGAACACCACTAGCCAACATTGACCACCACAACCCAATATTGACCGCTGCCACCCGCTCATCCGCCACCCGGCACACGCAGAGCCCTGCCCCACCACCATCACCGCAGCCTTGCCCCCATCACCCAAGCCCTACCCCACCCCTATCAGCCTAGCTACATCCCACGCCCATAACCCATGCCCCATCCCCATCAGCCTGGTCCCACTTTGACCAGACTAGCCCCAACCCTAGCCCCCAACCGCCATCCACAACCACCACCAATAACCCTAGCCGCCAGCCCATTGTCATCGCCCTGGCACCGAAATCTGACGCAGTAGAAACCCTAGCCCACCAGATAGGTGAAGATCGTCGTCCCAACAGCCTATTAGAAGCAAATGTAGAGCTCGTGAGAAGAGAAGAGGATGATTTGTAGCGATGGTGGTTCGGATCTGGCTTGCGACGATGGAGGTGCGGCTCTGATTTGCAACGATGGAGGCACGGCGATGGAGGTGCAGCTCTGGAGGCACGACGATGCAGGCGCGACGATGGAGATGCAGCTCTGGAGGTGCGGCTCTGACTTTAGGTGTGAGAATTTTTGAGTAATTAGTTATTCAAATCACACTTATAATATTATGGTCAAAGTGAGAGTACTAAACATTACTTAAAAGATAAAAAACATCCAACAAATATGTTGAAATCATCACATTGTAAATATGCATTTAAAGTAAACCTAAACATTGTTGAACACTTCTTTGAATACAACATTCTGATTCTTGTCTTTTTGTCAATGATTCCTTCATCTTCATCACTGATGGAGTATATGGGTCTGAGCCCCAGGACTCACATACTCAGAAGAACAGAAAGCACAAGACACTGAGTGGTGCCCTCGTCGGCCAAAGGACCCCCGTCGGCCGGAAAGGTACCAACTCAGAATATGATCCTGAAGCCAAGGAACCCGGATGCCCTCGTCGGCCGTGCCCTCGTCGTCCACGCCCTCGTCGGCCACGAAGACCTCACAGAACAAGATTTCATACTTAATCATTCTTATCACTTTGTATCTCGGCCCAGTAGCGGTCCAGTTGTAAATGGGCCTCCCAAGCCCAAGGCTTGGAAGCCCAGCCCGTATTTTCTCTATAAATACTCCCCTTGGGAGTAGTTGTACGGGTTACAAAATCATTCTATTGAAGCATATTATTGCACTTCTCTCTCTAGCTCTCACTTCTCTCTAGACAATTACTCTATCATTTGGTGCTCTCGTTGAGAGCTAGAACAATCAAGTTAGCACCCTTCATCGCTATCAAGCACGGCTAACCACTGATCATGGGAAGAACTAAGTCAAACCGCAATCTCGTCAGCAAGGCCATCCCTGAGGACCAGGAGACCAGGGAGCACGAGGAGGATGCTACGGCCGACCAGGTCGGCGGAGGGGACGTCTTCCAGGAGGCCATCAACCTCACGACGGACCTCCGCAACCAACTCAACGGCGGAGCCCCTGATGCCCGCATCGGCTTGGACAAGAAACGAGCAGAGAAGACGGACCACGCCTCGACCCAGCCTATGGCCGCGGCCTCTCCGTCTGTGGATCCACAGGTCCAGGCTGCGCTGTCGGTCATCATCGCCAGCCTGGCCCAGAACCCCACCGTCCTCAGCGCACTCTTGCCAAGGCCCAGGACACGGCGTCGTCCCACTCCCACCCCGCTTCCCCTCTTCGGCCTGGGCAGACCCCAGCGCGTGGAAAAGCCTCTGCCTTCAATAGGCTGGGTGACACGCGCCGTCGTCCGGTTTCGGAGAGGATGGCAGGGCGGATTGGTGAGCGTCGGCCTGGCTCGCCAAGGGAAAGCTTGGGGTCTGTGTCCCGGACAGCGGACCAGCCCCGCCCGGACAAGGGCAAGGGGAAGCTGCACGAGGACGACGTGCGTCACCAGATCAATGTGGCCCACGACGAGCGCATGAGGAACCAGCAGGGCGCCGCTGCGGCCGCCAGGGACCCCCAGGACGAGGTCATTGCCCAGCTGGAAAGGAGGCTGACTCAGATGGAGGCCAGGCAGTCGGCGAACACCCCCACGGCTGGCACCTCCAACGACCCGGCCTCAACGCTCTCATGAACAAGGTCAGCGCCCCGGAGAGGGAGTTGGCCGAAGGGCGAGGTGACCCCATCATCCAGGTCAGGACCAGGACCCCTTTCACCAACAGGGTGCTCTCGGCCCCCATCCCGGAAAAGTACAGGGGGAACGCCATCAAGTCTTACGATGGCCGATCAGACCCCCAGGAGCACTTCAGCCGCTATCAGAACAACATGCTAATGGTGAACGCGTCGGATGAATATCTCTGTCGTTGGTTCCTCTCTACTCTTGAGGGGCCAGCGTATGAGTGGTTCAACGCGCTTCCCGAAGGGAGTATTGACTCATGGCAGGACCTTGCTCAACGCTTCCTCACCCACTTTGACGGGAGGAAGCGCGCGAAGAAGTATTTCACCCACCTCCTCTCTGTCAAGCAGCAACATGATGAGTCCCTCCGGTCGTTCATTGATCGGTGGACGAGGGAGACCGAAGAAGTCGAGGGGGCCGATGAGCGCACCTTCCTCATCTTGTACCAGGGAGCCCTCCGCAGCTCCCCATACGCCAGGAGCCTCATCACCGACCCTCCAAGGTCGTACGCCAAGGCGCTCCAGCGCGGAAGCTTGTACGCCGACGCCGACGAGCTCCACAACCACAAGAAGGAGGGAGGCCATCCCTCCAAAAAGACAAATCCTTCGCCGGCCCCGGGTCTATCCCCGGCCGGCCAGGGTGCCCAGGGCCGTCACGGCTCTGGTGGACAAAGTAAGAAAGATCGCCACTGGCGGCCGAGGTTGGAACGGCTGGGGGTCGCCCTCACTCACCCGGTCGGCACCATCCTCGACTATGCCGAGAAGCACGGCCTCATCGAGCAGGCTCCTCGGCCGGCCGAGGAGGTCCTTGCCATCCAGCAGGGCGGCACATACTGCCGGTTCCACAAGAACTCCTCACACAACACCGACGACTGCATTACGCTGAAGAAGGCCATCGAGCGCCTTATTCGTCAGGGGGAACTCTCCCAGTTTGTTAAAGGTGGCCCACGCAAAAATACATGGGTAAACACCGGCAAACCAGGGGGCGAACCCTCTACGAAGAAGCGGGAGATTGGCAGGCTCAGCGACGAAGAGGACTTCGAAGAGCCCCCGCCAAAGAAGAATCACATTCACCTCATTGTGGGTGGGAATACTGGGGGGGGGGGGGGACTCTGTCACCAAGAGAAAGGAATGGGCCCAATCCCTTTACATTGGGGAGGTGTCCCACGTTCCCCCCCAGCCGAAGAAGCAGCGAATGGAGGCGATCACCTTCACCGACAAGGATTTGCCTCCGGGTATGGAATCACATAGGGATGCCCTCGTCATCCGGTGTGAGATCGGTGACACCATCATCCACCGTACTTACATCGATACGGGGAGCTCCGTCAACGTGATGTACCTGGATACCTTCAGGAAGCTGAAGCTAGACAGAACACTGCTGAAGCCGATCAAGACACCGTTGTCCGGCTTCACCGGGGACTCTATCGACGCCGAGGGCACGATAGTCCTCCCCGTGGAGGTCGGTGACGGCCCCCACCGCGCCAAAATTGACATGGAGTTCATGGTAGTCCACCTCCAGTGCGCCCACAACCTGATCTTAGGGCGGCCGGCACTGGAGGACTTGGAGGCCATCATCTCCATGAAGCACTTGTGTCTGAAGTTCCCCACCAATGACGGCATCGGCTACACCAGAGGAAACCAGAGGATAGCCAGAGCATGCTACCTCAAGCTAACGAGGCCGGCCGAAAGGGAAGGACAGAGGATAGACACCATCACGGCAGCCGTTGCCAAGGACGAGGAGAGGCCGCATGCTGAACCGGCCGAGGAGGTCGAGGAAGTCCCTCTGGATACCTCCCGGCCGGAGCGGGTCCTCAGAATCGGGAAGCAGCTCCCACAGGACCAGCGGGACGCCATTCTCCTCGTCCTACGGTCATACGCCGTTGTCTTCGCATGGGGCCCGGACGACATGCCAGGCATCAGCCGCCAGGTGATTACTCACCGGCTGACCGTCGATCCAGCCTCCGCGCCCGTCAAGCAGAAGCGGCGCTACCTATCCGCCGACAGGCGGGACTTCGTCAAAGGGGAGGTCGCCATGCTCCTCTCGATCAGCCACATAAAAGAGGTGAAGTACCCGACGTGGCTAGCCAACGTCGTCCTCGCCCAAAAACCGCCGACATTCAGAATGCATGTTGATTACACTGACCTGAAAAAGGCGTGCCCCATGGACCCGTTCCCTCTCCCCAACATTGATCAGCTGGTGGACGAGACGGCGGGATGCGAGTTGATGTCGTTCCTTGACGCTTTCAGAGGGTACCACCAAATCTCCATGCATGAAGATGACACTGAGAAGACGGCGTTCATGACCCCAGAGGGGATCTTTTGCTACCTCGTCATGGCCTTCGGACTCAAAAACTCCGGCGCCACCTATACTAGGATGGTGGCCAAGATCTTCAGAGCAGTCCTCGGCCGGACGATTGAGGCATACGTCGACGACATGATCGTCAAGAGCAGGCAGGCCTCCACCCATGCCGATTACCTCCGGGAAATCTTTGAAATCATGAAGGAGTTCAGGCTCCGCCTCAACCCCAAGAAGTGCGCCTTCGGCGTCCAGGGTGGCAAATTCCTCGGCTACATGGTCAGCCGAAGAGGCATCGAGATAAACTCGGAGAAGACACAGGCCATCATCAACATGGAGCCGCCCCGCAACGTCAAGGAAGTACAACGACTGACGGGGCGCCTGGCGGCCCTGAACCGTTTCCTCTCTAGGTCAGCCGAAAGGGCACTCCCCTTCTTCCAGATCATGCGTAAAGCCAATAGCTTCAAGTGGACGACGGAGTGCCAGGAGGCGTTCGAAGAGCTGAAGAGGTACCTATCGTCCCCGCCCGTGCTCTCTAAGCCCAAAGCCGGCGAAACCCTCTTCTTGTATTTAGGGGTGAGCACGTCGGCCATCAGCTCCGTGCTCATCCGTGAGGACGAAGGGGTGCAGAAGGCCATCTTCTACATCAGCAAGACACTCAGGGAGGCAGAACTCAGGTACTCCCCCGTTGAGAAGACGGTGCTTGCCATCGTCCATACAGTGAAGAAGCTGGGGCACTACTTCCAGGCCCATGCCGTCCATGTGCTGACCCAGCAGCCCCTCGGCGCGCTCATGAGGAGCCCCATTAGCTCCTCAAGGATGGTGAAATGGGCGATCTTCCTCAGTCAATTTCAGATTGAAATCAAGCCAAGGCCAAGGCCAAAGGGAAAGCTTTGGCCGTCTTCGTCACCGAATGCACGGCAAGGGAGACAGCCGCTACCACCCCCGGGCCAGAGCTCGATGACACATGGATCCTCTTCACTGACGGTTCGTCGGCCGCGAAATCATGCGGTGGCGTCGTCGTCCTCATATCCCCTGAAGGATTTAGAGCTTACTATGCCATCCGCTTCAACTTTAGGGTATCCAACAATGAAGCCGAGTATGAGGCCCTCCTCAGCGGCCTCAGACTCGTCGGCGGCCTCAGAGCCCGACACATCAAAATCAGGTGCGACTCCAAGCTGGTAGTGGGCCAGGTTGAGGGTACGTACGAAGCAAAGGAAGGCCGGATGAAGCAGTACAAACAAGCAGCGGAGGTGCGGCTGAAGGCGTTTGAAACCCACGAGATCACACAGATCCCAAGGGCCGAGAACGCCGAGGCCGACCTCCTCTCCAAACTCAGCTCGGACACCCCGGAGCACATCTCCCAGCTAGCCAAGATCGAGGAGTTGAGCATGTCCAGCATCCATGTCAGCCCCGTCTTGTGCGTCCAACAGCGACCGGAGGACTGGATCTCCGACATCATCACCTTCATCACGACGGGGGAGCTGCCCCCAGACGAGGAGAGGGCCAAACTCGCCAAACTCAGGGCCCCAAGCTACACCATTGAAGATGGCAAACTCTACAAACGATCCTATAATGGCACTCTCCTCCGATGCCTGCACCAGGATGAGGCCGACGTGGCCATGGAAGAAGTTCATTGTGGTGTTTGCTCCTCGCACTAGGGCCCTTTCAGCATGTCCCGGCGTCTCGTCGTCCAGGGCTTCTTCTGGCCGACGATGGCGTGAGACTGTGCGGACCTAGCCAGGAAGTGTACCACGTGCCAGGTACTCCAGAAGGCCCCTGGTCGGCCAGCCGTCAACTACGCCCCCGTCAGCACTGCTATTCCGTTCTCAAGATGGGGGATCGACCTGGTCGGCCCTCTGCCCAGAGCTGCCGGCAACAACCGCTACATCATCGTCGCAGTCGACTACTTCACTAAGTGGGTCGAAGCGGAACCCTTGGCCAGCATCACGGGGGCCAGGTGTCAGAAGTTCGTTCACAAGAACATTCTCACCCGCTTTGGTGTCCCCCAAGAGATCATATCCGACAACGGCACCCGGTTTGAAGCGACGCCCTTCCGAGAGCTCCTTCGAGAATGGGGGATAAAACAACGTTTCTCCTCCGTTGCCTACCCTCAAGGCAACGGGCAAGTTGAGAACGCCAATAGAACCATCATGGAAGGGCTGAAGAAGAACCTACAGGACGCAGGAGGGAGTTGGGTCAACGAGCTCCCCAACATCCTGTGGTGCTATCGTACCACGCCAAGGAGGGCGACGGGTGAAACACCTTTTTCCCTGTGCTATGGCTTTGAAGCTAAGGCACCCACAGAGGTCACCATTCCCAGCCGACGAGTGGAGCAGTATGACCCAGGGGTTAATGAGGAAAACATGAAGATCGACCTCCACCTGGTCGAAGAAAGACGCGAGCAAGCATTCATCCGAGCAGAGAACTACCGGCGTCAAGTAAAATCATACTATGACGCCAAGGTAAGCTCGAGGGAATTTCAGGTGGGGGACTACGTCCTCCGCCGAAGGGAAGCAAGCCAGCCGACGGAGGCTGGCAAGCTAGCATTGAAGTACGAAGGGCCCTACATCGTCAGTGTCGTGGTCAAACCCGGCACCTACAAGCTTAAACGGCCGAATGGGTCCAATGTACCACGAACGTGGAATGTACACCATCTGGTGAAGTTTTATCAGTAATCCGAAGGAGGTGCAGACGGCGAAGCCCTCACCCCTTAACGGGTTACTGATTGAACGCCACCCTCGGCCTCGAGCCACTTATGAATAAAATCATGTTCCTCTTGATTTTTTCTTTGGAATTTAAAGTAAAATATTAGCAGGTGCCCTCATCAGCCACCTTAGAGCGAAAGACTCAGGCATGGCCGACGTGGCACCTTGCATTTGCAGCCTACGAGCGAAAAGCTCAGGCATACTCCATTGTATTTTGTATCAGCGAAGGGCTCAGGCCTAGCTGAGAGAGCACATCGTCCTGGCCCCGTAAGCCTAGAGTGAAACACTCAGGTATGGCCGACGATGTCCCCAGGACGAGGGACCGATGAAGGCCCACGTCTTAAAATGGGAAGTTCACCGCGTCGTCCACGCGCCAGATCGCAGGACGACAGGCCTGAAATCATGGCCGAGGTGGCAGAACCCCCCCACTCAGGGTTGGGCAACGGCAGCCGTTGGAAACCAACCAAAAGTCTAGCCCGCGTCATAAATAGGCGACGGGACCCCCTTGAGATCACAGACGTTATAAACGAAGTCCGAACCGGCCGAAGGACGAGCACACCCTTCGGCCGAAGTCTGAAAGAAGGATACTCCCCGAAATAGGGAACGGAAACGGAAATAAAAAAAGAGGAAAGGAAAAAGGGAAAATAAAAGAGGGAAGCCGAGGACCGCGCGCACTTGCCGCCCTCGAGCAATGAAAAAATAAAATCCCCACAACTCATGCCAAACTTGGCTAAGTACATATCAGTTGAACATATGTGTAGTACCACTAACAGGTGACATGGACGATACGGCCACACGTCCATCACAGACGAGGAAAGCGTCACAGACGAAACACGTACGTCCAAAATCCTAACCCAATGGGTTGGGTGAAGCAAAAACGGAAAACGTCCGAAAGAAAATGCACCAAACAGATGAAGGCACGAAGGCAGGCAAACGGGGAAGTCTCCCCCTAACACTTAGCATCAGGATGAAACGTCAGGATGAGGAAGGCACTACGTGGGCAGGAACGAGGCCTACATGTTCACATGAAGCGTGGACGAGGCGGCCACCCGCGTCGTCCACAGTTGTGGAGCCCTACAGCACAGACGGTGGGCGTCACGTATCGGCCACACCATTCCTGTTGGCCGCGGAAGACACCACACTAAAAGGGGCTACTTGAAGTTGGACACTTAGAAAAATTCTAAGACCAAACAACAAAAGGAATGAGACAATGCCAAGACGCAGCGGACACCCCAGCATGCCCGCTTCGGTCATGACGGAAAGGAAGCACCTAAGTGGATCTCAAACACTTAGAAAATTTTTGAAGAAATCCCAAGTGTTGCAACAACGAAGAAATGGCGGACAGACCGATAAGGCCACCAGACTAAATTGACTACCTTACGGACGTAGCAAACACTCGCGGGTGACCTAAGTTGTTAACTTAACACTTAGACAAATTTCAAAATCGAAAAGGCAAAGGAAACAAGCATAGACATCAACAGCCGAAGAGGCCGGCAGAGCATTCATTCATCAAAATGTTAATTACAAAGGGGGGCGTTACGGCCATTACATTCAGTTGGGCAAAAATTGGGATGCTACTAATTACAAATAAAAGATAAGGGAATGGCCGATCAAGCCTCCTGGGCGCCTTCATCTGCAACATGCTCAGCATGGGTCTGCTCATCGGCATCCTCGGTTTCCTCCTCGGCCTCAGTGTCCTGACCGACAGCGACTGCAGAGCTCGTAGCATCGTCCAAGAAATCAAACTCATCGTAGACCGGCTCGCCGAGGCCGGAACTATCGATCGGGGCCTCCCTTTCCGAAGGGGGGAGCTTGGCCTGCTCCTCGGGATCCTTCATCAGCCTGGGAAGCCTCAGGTTCCGCCTCGCCCACCCAGAGGTGTAGTTCATCGCCTTAAGGGCATGCCCCAGCTGCCGGCATAGGAGCCTCTGCATCCGTTGTTGGCCCATGTTGTAGTAAACGGACATCTCCCTTTGAAAGTACTCCTGGCCGACGGGGGAGTTCATTCCCCAATCCTCGAGCTTGGCGGCCACAACTTCATAGCACCAGGGGAGCCGCTCGTCGGCCTTACAGCCCTCGGTCAAGAATTTTTGGACGGCCTCATCAGCGGCCTTCACAGCAGCAGTCTCGGCCTCAATCTTAGCCTTCACGGCCTCATCAGTCCTGCGCCGCTCAACCTCAAGTGCCCTCTGGCTCTCCGCAAGCTTGGCTAGGGCATCGTCCTTGGCTGCAGCAGCCTCATCGGCTCTCTTCTGCAGAGCTTTGGCATCCTCTCGAAGCCGATCCAAGCAGGTCATCGCCTCATCGGCCGAGGCAGCCTTTTGTTCGAACTCCTTCAGGCGAGCAATCTCCCGTTGCTGCCTTTTGTTGCTCTCCATGAGCATAAAGGCACCCTGCAAAGCAAAGGCAAACCAAAACTCAGGCAATGACTTCACACAGACGACAAGGAAAACAACAAATCAAAGGGAAAGGAACTTACTTGGACGATGAGGTCCATCCCACCATCATAGATCTTGACATCCCCGAGCTTGTCGAGGTAGACCCGATCCTTGGTCGGCATGGCCTGGGCAAGCACATCATGGCTGTCAACACCATCATCGAAGACACCCCCGCCAACGGGGTACTCCACCACTTTCTGGTAAGTGGCGGTGGCAATGGCAATCTCCTTGCCAGCCCATTTCGTCCGAGTCTCCTGGATGAGAGGGAGCGGTTGAGCAACGTCGCTGGAAGGAGCAGCGGTAAGATCCACAATGGCGACAGCAGCGCCAGAACCACCATCGTCCACATTTGGGACGGTCAGAACGCCGACCTCATCGGCAAGGGAAGGAGACGGCGCCCTCTTCGTCTTCTTGGCGGGCTTCAGACCAGCCTCGATCAGCTTTTTCTGGCCGTGAGTGGGAGGCCGTTTCTTCTTTGGCTGGGCAGGCTTCGGGACCACACCAGCAGCAGCCTCGCCTCCCTCGGCCGCGGCACGCCTCGCCGCCTCGGTCACCTTCGTAGCCAGCTCCTCGGCCGCCTTGGCCTTGGCCATTATCGAACGACGATCCATCACAAAGTCTACACAAAGGAAAATAAACAGGTTAGCAAGGTAAAGGAACAAAAACAAAGGAAGAAAGCCGAAGGAAGTATTACCATCGGCTTCAGCAGGAATGCCCAAATCCGGGCCGTCGGCCTCCTCAAAGGTAGCGGTCATCCTCGGCCACAGTTGGGCATCGTCCTCCTTGTCACCATACACATAATACCTGAAGAAGCCGAGGGCGGTCATCTTATACTCGGTAATGTAATCTTTCACGCTCCTCGGCCCCCCGTCCAGGAACGCCTCCACCTGAGCGTCCAAGATCGAACTCTTCGGCGGGTCGTGCAGATTGAACCTCCCAGTATGGCCGAGAGAGGGAAATTCAGTGCCGTTCTCATCAAGGGACACGAAAACAAACTTACTCTTCCAACCATGGATGGACGAAGGAAAGTGCGTGAAGCTCCTCTTCTTCGGCAATTGTTGGAGGGTAGCGTAGGCCGCACAGTTCTTGTGGCTTCCTCGGCCAATCTGATAGAGGTTCATGAAGAGAGCTGTCGTCGGCTTGTAACCCAACTCTTCACAGCGGAGCAAGAATCCCACCATCAACGAGTAGCTGTTCGGGGTCAGCAAGGTCGGAGGAAGTCCTACCATGTCCAAGTATTCCGTGACGAAGGGATGAAGGGGAAATCTCAGCCCCTTGGCGAAGCTCATCGGGTACACTCTGAAGTATCCCGGCGGCGGATTAAGTACATGGTCCGTCGGCCTGGGTGCCCTAACTCTCCCGAACGGCCCCACATACATCTGCGCGACTAAGTAATCGGCCGCGTTGCTCTCCGGCTTGATAAGGTAGATATTCGTGAGATCCAGGTAGGAGTACCCTGGCCCACTCTTCGGCCTCCTTATCCTCTTCGGCCTCTCTGCTCCCTTCACGGCGGACATCGGCTTCGGGCACGGAATAGCAGTGGAAGGGGACGCCCCGTCCACCACTCGGGACGCACCTGCGTCCTCGCCTTTCGAAGACGAGGCAGACTCCTCGTCCTTACCCTCGTCGTCCTCCGGCTCTCCGGACTTATAGGGGCTCAGATGCTCTATTTCCTCCTCAAACTCCTCAAGCACCTCGTAGTCAAGGGACCTAGTGGAGGGCTGGTCGTCGTAGGGGTAGTACTCCTCGTCCAAACTCTTCATCTTACAACTATTAACGCCCTAAAGGTCTCTACTTTGGATCTAAGTGTGAATCCCCTATTAACACTAGATCAAAGGCCCAGGAAGCAAAGTATACGAAATATGAAAGGAACAGGTGAAGAACTGACCTTCGAATATTTGAAGAAACGGAAGAACACTTGAACAAACACCTTAGAGACTCTCTCTCTAGAAATTTCAGCAGCACTTCGTGGGCACAGATTGCAAATGAGGTTACCGCGTCGGAAGGGGAGGGGTATTTATAGACCTCCTCTCCGACGGTCACTACACGTGGCACCATATCAGTGGCCACCTCAGCGGTCACCTTCCCAGCAGCCAATGAGGTGCCACCCCTTCGGAAATGGGCCGGGCTCGTGAACTAACCTACCGGCGGAGTAAAACCCTACGGATCACACGGACAACGAACGCCCACAACGGCCTATACGCTTGCCGGCTTCACAATGCCAGCAAAGCGCCCGCAACGGCCAAGGCACCCAATGCCTCCACAGCGATAAGGAGATGACAACGGCTAGGAACGTCATGAACGCCCGTAACGGCCACAGAACCAAAGGAACAAAGAACCCGCAGCCATCGGCCTTCGTAACGACCCCTGATGATAACTCTTTACAAGCGAGCTGCGCACAAGGGTTCTCCCACAGGGTTACCTTGGCCAGAAAATCGCCATAAGGGTTGGATTCAGGGGCACTACGGAGAGGCCGCTTCGGCCAGGGACTCAAGCAACTCCTTCACCCCTCACACTCTTCGGCCTGAAGCAGTGGGGGCTGGGGGACTACATCGGCCTCAACAATACAGACAAAGGAAAAATGCAAAGAACACAAATGTAACCACAAAGAATGCCCACATCGTCCATGTATCACAACGGCGCCAAGGTTTTCGTGACTCCATCTCCGGCCAGGTACTTTGGACAACACGGCGCCTCGTCGGCCAAAGGCACATAACACCATCAGCAACGGCCAACAGGCCACCTAAGGCAAGGACATTCATCGTCCTCCGCCAACAGTTAATCATAATGGGCTCTTCGGCCAAGAACACGAAAGCCAATCAG
Organism: Cuscuta europaea; assembly: GCA_945859875.1. Taxonomy (NCBI): domain Eukaryota; kingdom Viridiplantae; phylum Streptophyta; class Magnoliopsida; order Solanales; family Convolvulaceae; genus Cuscuta; species Cuscuta europaea. Next base: position 1,964,767 of record CAMAPE010000038.1, on the reverse strand, counting down.
CGACAGCCAAAAGGAGTGCGCAAGCACCCTCATCGGCCACCCAAAGGAAAGGACACCCATCGTCCTCGAAGCAAGGTTCAACCTCAACGGCCTCATCGGCCCAAATGTAAATCTCAACCATCAACGTCCAAGAAAGGGGAAACGCGCCTTCAACGGCCACCATCGAAGCAGGACACTCATCGTCCCCAAACGAACACACCAAGGAAACAACGGCCTCCCCGTCCACAGCGAGGAGCAGGTAACGGCCAAGCACAGAACAAGATCACCAAAATGGAAACAGCGCCAACGCCGCAACAGCTAACGGCCTGGGAGTGCCCGCACCGGCCAAAAGCACCAAAGCACGGGAATCTACTCTCCTTCACTTCGTCTACGTCTCAGCTTAGAGAGTGGGGGGCTCTTGATGGAGTATATGGGTCTGAGCCCCAGGACCCACATACTCAGAAGAACAGAAAGCACAAGACACTGAGTGGTGCCCTCGTCGGCCAAGGGACCCCCGTCGGCCGGAAAGGTACCAACTCAGAATATGGTCCTGAAGCCAAGGAACCCGGGTGCCCTCGTCGGCCACGCCCTCTTCGGCCACGAAGACCTCACAGAACCAGATTTCATACTTAATCATTCTTATCACTTTGTATCTCGGCCCAGTAGCGGTCCAGTTGTAAATGGGCCTCCCAAGCCCAAGGCTTGGAAGCCCAGCCCGTATTTTCTCTATAAATACTCCCCTTGGGAGTAGTTGTAGGGGTTACAAAATCATTCTATTGAAGCATATTATTGCACTTCTCTCTCTAGCTCTCACTTCTCTCTAGACAATTACTCTATCAACCACCAATTAGAATTTTTAAATTTACACGAATTTTTTAGATGAATTGTCTCTCTAAATAGGCAAAATAAGGGAGTAAAATATGTGAAAGTGTGTTATGTCATTCTTGAATTATACTTGAATCTAAATTTGTGGGAAAATGTTCAAATAGGTGCTTCTACTATTTCTAATATCCAAGTATGGTCTGGTCTGGTTTGTTTAAGTTTGGTTTGGTTTGAGACTAAAATAAGTCTAAGTATAAACATCTCAAGTAATATGGTGACTATGCATTTATACGAATTGCATTTTTACACGAATTGCCCGGATAAATTGGCAAATCGGGGGGTGTGCAAATATGTGAAAGTGTGTTATGGCATTATTTAAACAATACTCATATATGATAATTCTTCAATCGGGCCTTAACCGGCTCTATTCGATCCTAGACAGAACTCGTGCGATGCACGGTTCGGCCCGATTATATTGGGCATCTGGGCCAATCGGGCCTTAACTGACTCTATTCGATCCTAGTAGAGCACTCTTGCGATGCACGGTTTGAAAATTTTCACGATGCAATTAATTTTAATCAATTTTAAAGTTAAGAAACTTCTAATTTTACTTGAATCATTTACAATTGTTGTCTGTACAATTATAAAGTTTGAAGTAAAAATGAAACATATTCAGTATGATCTATCAATGATTACTCAGTAGTTCACACATTTTATAGACCCGCAATACTCTCTGTTTCAATTTTTGTTCCACGGTCATTGTATGCAATGTGATTGTTTAACGCTCGATGGATTGATTGCTCCTGAAACAACCACGTAAAATTGACAATAACTACTAATAAGTGTTTTCAACAACAAACCATGCAACACGGGACACCAACTATTTTTTATTTTATTTATATTCATGACACAATAAGTCATGTTTAGGTATTCTAGTATCCGGAATTGCAGTGGCTAACGTCTTAAGGTGTTAAGAAATGCTTCGAAATTAACACCTTTTGTCCCGCACTAACTCGTGTTAAAATTAAAATTCTTCCTTCTAGTAAATTCACCCTCACAATGCACAAATGATTTAGCAAATATATTTTTCATTTTCTAAATGATTGCCCAGGTAAACATGCAAAATAGGGGGTGTGCAATGATGTAAAAGTGTGTTATTTTATTTTTAAACTATACTTGAATATAAATTTGTGGGAAGTGTTTAAAGAGATCCTTATATTATTTCACACATGTGTGTAGACCATATACGAAAAAAGTAATGGTGTCATTAAATACATTTACTTTTAAAACACATTCAATCAAGGCATTTTGAGCCACTGTGATGGTTCGTTTTCTAAATAACTTCACATAATTGATTTTTTTTTTATAAAAGCACATATGCTTTTTCAAAATATATAAATAAAAGTATAAAAAATGCTAAAAATAATGTCAAAATTGATAAATACTAAATCCGTTTTCAAATAAATAAAATACATGAAAATTTACATCATATAGAATTACAATGCAAAATTCTTAAAAAGTAGAATATACGAATCTATATCTATATATATATATATATATATTAATTGAGTTAAGTGAACTTCCCGCCTAAGTTCTAGGGTATTTTTGTAAATTCCTGCTAATTTACTTATCCCTCAGCTCCTCCGCTCGATTAATGTGTTTTCTCTCTAATGTTTAGGAGGTTCCGCCTCTCTTAAAGCCTCCTCCTACACGCCTCTATCAACAGAGTTTTATATCTTTATTTGGAAAAAGCCCAACGCATCATCTGAGTCTCAACCTCAACCTCAAGCTCAAGAAGTCGCACTAGATCAAGAAACGGTTACCCGACTTCTGCGAGCGTATTCCCGTTGAATCCAAGATCAGTGGCAATGCTTTCAAGTGGCTCATTAACTACTCTGGAGGAAAGGAAGAAAATAAGAATAAATAACAAGAGATATTGCTTCAACACTCAAGCAACAACAACTCTCCATATTCTTTGTAATTACTTCGTTATGTTTATCACACACGCCTCTCTAACATTTCACATGCCTACCGGAAAGCTCTGGGGGATGGTCAGAGAACGGCCAGCGCATTGATGGGCTTTGGGCAGAGCTGGATTCGTTATGGCTGTGGTCGTGATTTTGAATAGAAAGCATCCCGCCCCAACCACAACAACCCTCCCTAATTCTTCGTAAGTTCTGAATTTAAATATAGTAAAAATAATTTACTTCGTCCAAACATTTTAAAGAAAAATGTTGGCCTGTTTTAGGACCTAAATCTTCCTTGATTTCGTCCAAATATGCCAGCGTTCAAAGAAACTAAAAGTTAAAAACGATCAGTTCTATCATTTGTACAAAAAAGTGATATTAATTCTCAGTTTTGTGAATTTGCACCCTTTTTAATCAACCTTCAAACTTTTATTTATTTTTTCTTTCATTGTTATTTTACTCGGGCATGATGTAATGACTCTCTGACTAAGGAGCAATCTTTGAACCTTTCTTTATGTATCTAATTTGCTTAATCTATTAGCGCATTTGTGCATAGTTGAGGATTAATATTCTTACTGTTGCTTTCTTATTTAAGTGTGTTTGAAAAAAATAGTATCAAGTAATTATAAAGCAATGACCATTTTATTGATGTCAGGCAGATCTAGCTCCCTATTTTTAAAAAGTATTCTGTGGGGATTTGGGGTTAAGTGTAGTCAAATGTGGGGCACATGTGGAACATAGATGTGTTGTAAATTTGGAACAAACATAAGCATAAGCAGGGTGCCATAAACAGTATAGGATATATTAGATATGATTTAAGGAGCATTTAGATTACATTTAGCAGCACAAGTATAGACATTGTAGAGTAGAGTGGTTTAAAGAAATTGATCAAAGTAGAGATACTAGACTGAGTTCTGGTAATACGAAGCTTAGCACCTGGTGCATTTAAACATCATGTTTTAGTTTTCTATGAAATTAGGTTATCAACCAAGTGCAAATAGTTAACATTGTGCACATATTCTGAGTTTTAAATGTTCCCACCATATTTAGAGTGCAGTCATCAAGATTTGTAGGGCATAAATGTACAAAGAAAATACATAAAATAAAAGCCTTACAATTTTAATGCCAATTTTTGTAAAACAGAAGCTATTGTATACTTTTATGTGTAGTTATATTTTGTAAATTTGGTTCCAAAGAAAATACATAAAATAAAAGCCTTACAATTTTAATGCCAATTTTTGTATGAAATTTTAAAACCCTAAAGCCTAATGAGATTTGTGCCGCTAATTATCAATTGTAGATTTTGCTCCAAAGGTTGTTCACTGCAAGTCTATATGAGAAGAAGTGTCTTATTTTGAGACGGTGAAGAGATGCATCAACCGTAAATAAATAATGGAATGATGAGGTCTGCATCAATGATATGAGGGATTATTATGTGTCATACATGTTTAATGAGAGTTCCTTCCTCATCGCTTTCTTAGGATTTCAGATATTAATACAAAATTATATAGAATATGAAAATTAATTGAGCACATTATTTATTAAAAAATCTTTCATAAAAGTATAAAATTTATAAATCACCAACAAATATTTTCCAAAAAAATCACCTTCAAATATAATATCTAAAGTCATTGTCTAAAAACCAGTTTGACCCATCTTTTTAGGACAGACATAGTAATTGATATTTTTAATTAGTAATAATTGATTATTAGTTACTTCTTGATATCTAACTATTTACGTTTAAGGTTGATAGCCTCCTCCTGTTTTCTTCATCTACAAACTCCATGGCTTTTATAGATCCTGCATTGGTAAAGTCGGTTGGCTGAACTACTCGAATTACAGAGGTTAAACTATTTGAATTTCATTTGACTCATTTTTCAATTCCTCTTTTATACTTCGTTTTATACATATATCATTTGCCAACATAATTTAGAGTTTTTGGTGTTGGATTTTTAATAAAATCGCAACTATTTTCAATTGAAGAACTTGGTCCTGTCAAGATTGTGTAAAAATATCTTGCTCTGAAAAGGAATCTAATTACAGGGACAAGTACAAGTGTACGAAAAGCAATGAAGTGTCAACGAGGGAATACATCAGTATAAGATTACTCTTAACGTGAAGGTTTCTTCAGGCTCCGTTTAGTTGTGATCACGAGTGTCATCGGTTTTTACACAAAACTGCTGGACAACTCAGAGAACAATTGGAACTGGTATATCTAAGAGTAATTGCTTTAAGTAATTCTCTAAAAATATGCTAAATATGTATTGTTATACTACGTGTATTTTTTGGTCTTTTAGAGTGGCATTCATGAGACAACTAGGTCAAAAGAAATTGATGATTTAGTGGGTCTACATCTTTTGTTTAGGATTGATGTAAACGAGGAAGACTTTAAAAAAGTGACAAAGTATTCTCGGTAAGGTGTCTCACACAAAATCATGATGTCATGACCACAACAAGTGGTATGTAAATAAACAAACTTCATATTGAAATTATTGTTGTAGTATCCTTTTCATTTTTAAAGTCTAACAATTGCTTAGAATTGTAATCTCTAGGAACTGGACCCTAATGATGATTTGGATTTTTTTCGATCAGCCAAGAGTGACTTCATCAAATGTGAGTATTGCTTAAAAACTTGAATAATCATAGCTTGAGTTTAATAATTGTATCTATTTCATTTTGACATTTGTAAACATATCTTTGTTTTGTCATTTCAAATTGATATGTAATTCCTAAAATTTAAATTGGCACTCTGGATTAGTAACAACCATATTTAGATATTTTTAACTAAAATTTTTAGCTAATTTTTATGTTACCATTGAACTTCATACTATTGATGATGCTACGACTACTACCCCAATTTTGAAGCAGTGTGTGTCAGATCACGCAGAAGAAAATGGAGGGTCTTCTACCCAGAACTCCTCTAACAAATTGCAGAAAATTATCAAGGTTGAAAAATCATAAGGTTTTGGAGATGAGTGTTTGAGGTGGAAATTGAAGACAAATAGACAATACGTTCATTCTTTAATTTCATGTCTTTTTTAGTAGGTGAATAATTATTGCAGAGATGTTATTTTTGTCAAGAGATAATGTTCTTGATTTACTATGGTTTTTATTGCTTAATGTTGAATACATTGTTGTAGACTTGCAATTGAATTAGTTCATGCATACCTTGGATTATATTCAATAACTCCAACCAAAAAAGCTCCTCTAATATGTATCACTTTTGAGTAATCCAATTAAGTTTTTTTTTACTTTCCAGACAATTACAGTAATATTTATAGAGAAGGTTATTTGTGATCCACAAATTTGTAATATTGATCTACAAATTTTGTTGATCATTTGTTCCACTAATTAACATATAAATTTTTCTTTTCTCTTACATCCCTTGCAGCTTCGAGAGAAGATGAGATTACCACTATAATCAATCAATTTTTCGAGGAGTTGTGTGATGAGATTTTCCCAAATCTCACTTTCATATTCGCCGTAATATATTTATGTTGGATGTAAATTATTACAATAATTTATTTTTGTTATTTTTGCATTAACATTTGTATTAAGTTCTTTACTGATGTCTTTATATATGTTGATTTTTTGTAGGCTTGCTATATTGTTAAATAGTTAAATGTAATACACAAATTAGTTGATATCGCATGTACTTACACAAAGTCATGAATGTTGATTTGAATTTAATAAAATTGTCTAGGAAAATTTAACCAATTCATAAATTATTTTCTAATTGGTTATTCCGTGCAACGCACGGGTGAAAGACTAGTAATTAGAAAAGAGCGAATGAAATATAGATTTTATATTCATATTTTTTCTATTTTGTATAAAAAAATACATCCCAAATAGGAAAGTGTAGCAAGCTTTAAAATACGGAGGGAGTACTCCTTCATACGTATTAACTTAAATGTCCAAATTTGGGCATTCATCTAAACTGAAGAAACCTTAATAAGCTATTTGTATGGGCCGATCCAAAGCAGTCTATGTATTTTCTGTGTTCAGCAACTAAACGGGCCGCAGAAGTAGCCCAATAATCCATGTAAACCCCTCCCGATGTAAGTGCGTTTATAACGACTCTGAAAACGATCCATCCCACAAACCCTCCCCTTTCTTCACCGACACCTAGCCAGATCGACCTTCCCTCTCTCTAAACTTCGACCATGACGCTCAACCGCAGTTTATCCAATCGACTGGAAAAACGAAGTGGTCGCCGAACATCATCGCCATGTTCTCATCCCTTATCCCACCGTGAAGCCACAATCGAACGAACATCGGCACAATACGGCGTCAATCTGCGCATTTAGTCAGACTGCACGGTAAGTTCATTTTCCTTCTTCTACATGCAAGCCTTCGTCGATTTCATGTTTTCCAAGAATAACCAAACTAAAACTTTTTTTTATAACTACAACACACAAACTTCTTTTGCTTTTATATAAGAATAGATAAGGTTTAAGTATTTGACCATTCCCACCACCCATCAACCAATAGAAAATTAGTATTTTAGTCAAAATAAAGTATCCAATAAAAATTAAAATATAACTTGATGTTGACATTTCTTGGAGGGAACACTATTCCTCAAACTTCTTTTACTTTTATATTAGAATAGATTTGAGAACATGTCTTATTTTTGTCGAGTGTATTATCTTGGTCATTATTCCATAATAAGGAAAAAATATGAAATTACAAAATGAGCATCAAATGTTAACTTATCTAACTAAAAAAATTGGAAACAAATAACAAATTAGAGGAGATAAACTATACTGGAGTAAGGCATCAGGAAGTCGGAAATATTTGTGAATATAAAAAACAAAAATGCTAAAGGCACACTATGGCGTACACCCTATTTATTTGTCACTCCCTCTCTCCTACCTTCTTCTATTCATCTCCTCTCCTTCTCCCACCATTCATATGATTGTCTCTTCACTTTTTCTCTTTTTCTTTCTTCCATATTCATCATCTCACCCTCATCATCTCCATATCCAACACCATTCATTTCCATCTTATTCAACTTCTTTCTTCATTAACTTTCATCTTTATCATGTCATATCATGTCATCTTTTATCTCACCTACTATCATTATCATTCGATATATGATACACTCAAAACGGATAAATGGTGAATGAGAAATCGTTATTCGAAGTTTACCCGTTGAAATGGAGAAAACTAGGAAAATGTTGGTTTTAGTGTGAGTTTTTCTCACATCTAAAATCATAAGGGAATTTGAACTCTTTATAAAGGGACCCCCCCCCCCCCCCCCCCCTAAGGAGTTAAGCTTCCTAAAGGGAAAGGCTCTCTCACGCGCGCAGGGAGTGCGAATCAAATCCCGAAACCGAAGAACAAAAAGCACGACTTGCGTGTGCGGGCGACCTGCACACACGAATGCCGTCCGAAAATCTATCTTCTAAAGATAACGTTAATTTTTGTTCTTCCGGTACATTCCTATTTTATTTTTGCTCCATGCTGAACTGAAACGTTGCAGCATAAATGCCCAACATCATTAATGCAACGAGCTTGGACAGCTTGCTTGGAGAATCAATGCCAGCATGCTACCATTGAAGTCTCAACGTTCATATGAACGTTTTGGGCTGTTTATTGGCTGGAATAAATGCCCAACGTTTAGGACATTGATGTTCAACGTTCACAAGCCTTAAACAGCCATTAACACACCATAATTCACCCCTATAAAAGGTTAGCAGATGCTTTGCAAACGAGACACGTTCATACACTTCGTACACATATTTTCACAGCTAAAACCACCTCTACCATTCCATAAAAACTCTTCTGTATTCTGACATTTGTTCACGTTCGTTGGAACTTTAGTTTGAGTGCTAAACTATTGTTCGAAGTCATCGTATCCTGGAAAACGATCGTTGCAACGCTCCTAGCACCCCCGACAGGCAACGAATACGTTTTAAGGAAATCGTGCGTAGCACGAGCTTTGGCTTATTCTGCTTCATCTCATTTCTATTTTTTTTAAGTCATTTTATTTAATTAATTTTTATTGATTAATTTTCTTTGTTTTTCGAAACACACCCAACAGTTATGTATGTAAATTTTATATTGATGTAATGCTCATTTTGAAATGTCACGTCCATGCATATTGGTGTAATGCTCATATTAAAATTTTATATGCTCATTTCATAGCTTATGAATTTTTAAATGCTCATTTGGTATGTATGAATGTTCAATTGATATTGGTGTAATGCTCGTTTTAAAATGTCATATCCATGCATATGGGTGTAATTCTCACTTTAAATTTTTTTAATGTTCATTTCATAAGTTTTTAATGTTCACTTAAAATAACTAATACAGGACAAAAAAATTACTGGCATTTTGGTAATTTAAGCGAAAATCATGGGTTCCGCTAAATGAGCAATAGTGTACTTTTAATGAACATCTGACCTATTTTATAGAGTATTTAAGAGGCTAACAATGAGTATCACGATCCCTGCTTCATATCTTCTAATTCTTTTTTCTTTTTCCTCTTTTTTCTTTTATAAAAACTTATTAAATTATATCTAGGGAAAATCGCATATATGATCCCTCAGTTATCCACGAAATTAAAATCTCAGACCTGTATTTCTGAGATTGTAAATGTCATCCCTCAATTGTCCAAATTGTTGTAAATGTGGTCCTTTAAGTGGTGAAATGTACTCTCGCCCACATTGTATATTTCATCCCTCAAAAGGACCACATTTACCGTATTTTGAACAATTGAAAGGTGACATTTACAATCTCAGAAATATAGGTCTGAGATTTTTTAATTTCGTGGATAACTGAGTATTAATGAATTTTTAATGAGCATCTAACCTATTCTGTTGAGTATTAAGAGTCTAATATTTAGCATCGTGGTTTCTGCTTCATAACTTCTGATTCACTTTCTTTTTCTTATTTTTTCTTTTATAAAAATTTGTTAAATTATATCTATAATCAACTCCTATAGATTCCAATATATGAATCTAATTTAATATTAAACTTTTGAAACATGCATTCAAATGAAAATCGTAAGCTTTGCTCATTGAGCATAAAAACATTTTCATTGATCATAAAGTCTCCTCTATTGAACATTGGAGCTCTGCAATTGAGCATAAAAATTTCAATACATATTAAGCTTCAAAACATCTACATTGAATAGTGAGCCATAATAGTGTTTATCTCAAAGCGTTATATTAATGTACATTCCGTGTAAATATTGTGCTCATTTTATAATCTTTCACTCATGAACATTTATTATAATTAAGCACTATATTCATTTTAGTTTAACCAAAATCAATTAATGTAACTAACTTCATGTACTCAATATATATTGCTTGCTTTAACAATCGGAAACATAACAATTTTAACAAGAAAAGTAATTCAAAATTCCATAATTAAGCCCTATCAATTTATTGTGTTTGTTTTATAAAATTACATCAATGCACATTTAATTTAAATAATGTACTCATAATTATTTAAAAGACTCGAGCTTGTAATAGAAGAATGAAAGAAATAGAGATTTTTTTAAATTTCTAATATATGAATTTTTTGAAATAATTGCATATAAATCGAGAAGAAACTAATGGAATACATACATGATAATAAAAAAGACATATGAGCTCAAAACTATAGGTAGAGAAGAAGAAAGATACAGAGTATATAAAATATAAAAAGAAAATTAAAAAAGAAGCACATACATGCGGTAGAAATGAAACGGATAAAACACACACACTCTAAATTACTTGCAAATATTTACAAAAAAATGGATGTACCATGTGAATGGTACATCCGGGAAGCGTATATGGTACAGCCAGTTATACGACTGACACCGTATAGCCGGTGACAATTTTGTAATTTTGGTGAAATTCATGATTTCTCTTAACTGGGCATTTATGCAATTCTGATGAGCACCGAGACTGTTCTTTTGAGCATTAAGAGTCTAACAATGAGTACCAGTGATATCTGCTTCATATCTTCTAATTCAATTTCTTTTTAGGGAAATCGCACATTTCGTCCCTGAAATAGTTGTCATATTGAAATGTCAGACCCGTATTTCGGAGGTTGTAATTGTCACCCCTCATAGTGTACATTTCACCCTCAAAGGACCACATTTACAGCAAATTGGACAATTGAGGGGTGATATTTACAAACTCGAGAATACGGGTCTGACATTTCAATATGGTGACTATTTCAGGGACTAAGAGTGCGATTTTCCCTTCTTTTTATTATTTTTCCGTTTATAAAAAATTCTTAAATTATGTTTATAATCAATTTCAATTTATTTCAATATGAATCTAATGTAGTACGATACGTTTGAACTATGAAACATTTTAAATGAGCATAAAGCAATACCAAATGAGTATACGTAACTTACAAATTAAATGAGTATACAAAAATTCAAAATCTCATTTGTGTATCCTCATTCATTTTTGGTCATTTTTGGCATTATACTCGTTTGACTTTACATAAATGAGCATACATGAATTACGAAATGAGCATACAAGAATGAGTTTACTCTTATATCAAATGAGCATACATGAATTACGAAATGAGCATCACACAATTCAAAAAACCTCATTTAAATCTCTACTATGTTCAACTTTTGGTTTGTGTATACTCATCGGTAAAACTACGTGTATACTCCGTAAGAAAAACAAGAAAAGGAGAAAGATGAGCCAAATCTAGGGTTGAGATGTCCTTTCTTCCCCGTCAATCGTGAAATCCACCATAGAACTCGTTTGATAGCTCCATTTTCAGATCCAAGAGGTGAGCGAAGCAATCCCGGTGGCGAGGAAGCGATGAACCAAGTGACCTGCGGAGAACTGGAGATCCAGATAATGCGAACGAAGCCTTTGAGGACGGAGAAGAGATCCAGACGGTGCGAGGGAAGCCTCTCGGGGACGACGACATGTGCTGCGCGGAGAATAAAAAGTTCGGCTGTACCCTGCTCACGGTACAGCCGGCCGTAGGATGTATTTTACCGTACATCCGGATCTACCATATAATTTGCCATTTGGATCCGTTTTCCAATTCTGGGATTCTTAGTCGTTGCTTAGGGCATCCACATCCATAGATTATTTTTTGATCTTTTTGATGACGTGGAGGATTTTTTTTTTGGGATCATGGATGGGGAGTTGAGATTGTTTTATGAGATTATTTGATAAAATAATCTGGTATCAAATTCTAAAGCTGAATTATTTTGAGATTATTCATAACTTTTAGGCTCCTCTTCCCATTTTCTATGCAACTAATAATAACTAGCTTTGTAAAAAAATTTGGGTAAGTTAAGATCATGGGTGGGGAGAAATTGATAGGTTTGGAAATTATTTGAGATTATCTTATGTGGAAGTGATATGGCAACAAGAAGTCATAAAAAACCGTAAACTTAAGTATCATGAATGGGGATGTTCTTAGAAGACTGAACTGATGATGGTTTGGGCCGACATAAAATATTCCTTTATTAAATTTGAACCTCTAAACGGCCTGTGCGGGCAAGTATGATTTTTTTAGGGTGGCCCTCATTTTAATACCTACATACGGAGTGCTAAAAATTAAAAGTAATTCTATTGTGATTCTCCAATTTAATTATTCATAAATATTTTCTCTATTTCAATATGATAATTACATAATTTTTTTTGGGAAAATCGCACATTTGACCCCCCAATTATCCACCATATTGAAATCATAAACCCGTGTTTCAGATTTTCTAAATTTCACTCTCGAGTTGTCCGAATAATTATAAATGTCACACATGTTGTTATAAATATTGTAAACTCCGTTTGTTTTTCATTTTTTCAGGGTTAAAATTGTCATTTCCCCATCCCAACCCTGACTACCCCTCCGCTGTCAATTTCCTCACCGCCTTCGCCGGCTCCATCCCCAGCCTCTGATCCCAGCTTCTGTATTTCACTTCCCAAGCCCCAAACAAACCCCTACTTCTACTCACCTGGCCCGGCTCCAACCCTTCGCTTCCCTTCATCCTCTTCAATTCGCATCTTGACTCCGTCCCTGTCGAGCCCACCAAGTTCTCCCACCCGCCCTCCGCTCCTCTGATGGAAAAATCTTCGCTAGCGGAGCCCAGGACGAGCAGGGCTTCGAATTAGGGCTTTAAACGAAAAGGATTGGGAAATGACAATTATAACCCTGGAAAAAATCAAAAACAGACGGAGTTTACAATATTTATAACGGCAGGGTGACATTTATAATTATTCGGACAACTCGGGGGTGAAATTTAGAAGACCTGAAATACGGGTTTGAGACTTCAATATGGTGGATAATTGGGGGGTCAAATGTGCGATTTTCCCTTTTTTTTACTCTTCTAAAATAAAAGTTATGTCTCCTTTTTAGCAGATATTCTTATATATCATTCATATTTTACTTTTCCTTTTATTCAAATACACAACTTCACCATGATAATTTTACTTACCTTTTTACTACTATAATGAAAGTAAATACGGGTAATAGTTTTGTGGTTAATACAATTTTCTTAAACTATGAGCACAAAGTATAACCATTAATTTAAGATGGTGAAAGTATCTATCATGTAAAAAAAATTGAAGTTCAATACCGACATAATCATAGATCAATCATAGATCGATACTTTAGGGGCAAATACCTAAATATTGCTAAAAATGTTCAATTTTCTAGAATATGACTGGACATGTTTTTTTAACATTCGTGTTACTATAAAACGATTAATGATTTGAATTCGGGAAAAAATAGAGCATCGAAAGAAGAAAAACGTCTTAAAATGTGCATAAAACAAAACTATTCACTGTTGCAAAAGAGTGATTTTCTTGGCAAGTGTTACTGCTCTGCGTTATTGCAATTTTTATCAGAATCACTAGACTTCTTCACAATGTTGCTTCTCTTTTCATATACGCTATTGCCCTTTGTCGACGCCATAGTCAGCCACGAGCATGTTATGGTTACTAATCAATGTCATTAAATAAGAAAGAGAAGAAAAATGAATTAAAGAAGCACATTGTCACACTATGCATTGCAGAGAAAGAGAGAGAGAGGGGCATGAGCGGTGCATTCGTGCAGAGAATTTGTGAGAGTGGTCGGTAGTGCAATCATGTACAAGAATTCATGTGAGAGGAAGCCCAATGCCGTCCTCTGGACACTCCTCGCTCGTCACGAGGGGGTGAGAGAAGCTTTACACTATTTAGATGTGCACAAGAGTTATGTTCATGAAAAAACTACGCACAAGAGTATTAGATTTATTGTATTATACGCACAATAGTTTTTTAAGAGGTGCACAAAAGTTATCTACAATGTAGATTCTACATTAATGATTAGTGTTCATGATTAGTGTATTATACGCACAATAGTTTTTTCATGATTAGTTTTTCATGATTAGTGTATATTTTGTACATTCATGATTAGTGTATTAGTGTATAAACTAGAATATATTGTTAATGTTAGAAGAATATGTTGAGTTTATACGCACAATATTAGTGTATGAAAAAATAGTAATCAATGTATAAACTAGAGTACATTAACACTATATTTATGATTAGTGTATTATACGCACAATAGTTTTTTCATGATTAGTTAATACATTAGTTTTTCAGATGTGCACAACAGTTATCTACATTAACACTAATACACTATTTAGATGTGCACAAGAGTTATGTTCATGAAAAAACTACACATTCAGTTATATTCCGTATATTCTGAAACTTATGATGAAAAAACTTGATTCAAAATATTTTATATATAATATATTTGGAATATACTTAGTATATTCTAAACTGTGATATCCCATCTTCAATACTTATTACGATGTATATTAATAATGGTAATAATTATAATAAATATAATAACATTTTATTATTATTATTATCCTATTATTAGGATGTTTTTACTTGGATTTAATTTTAGTGATATAATCTATTTAAGTCTAATATAGTCTAATCTGAACCGATAAAGTCTAGACATTATAACCCGTATTAATTTTTTTATGTATACATGTAATTTTAAAATAGAAATTTTATTTTTACTTGGAATTTTGGAGCTTGAGTTCAAATTAATATTATTTTATGTTTAGGCTTGAGCTCAAACATATTAAAAATACTTAGCAAAACTTGACCCATGCTCGAACTCAAATTATTTAGTAAAAACATTTAATTCTTGCCAAATCCAAACTTACACATATTTAAGCTCCGCTAACTCATTTGCAACCCTACTTACGTAGTAGCACAAGAATTGCTTTTTTCTGTTTATATTGTCTACGTATACTGATATGCATTGCCAGTCTGTAAAATAAATTGTAGATTACGTAAAAGCAAGGACGAAAAAGTTTTGGAATAAATAGCCATTCACTTGATTGATCACATCCCATCATAACAGAACAAAACAATATAAAAGTTTGAATACCCCACTCCAATAGCAAAATTAGAACTAACAAAGAGAGTTGCTGGAACCAAAACATACTAAATCGCCTCCCTCCATTAATATTATAACCGCGGGAACAAAGAAAAGTCTCGAACTGCCTATAAATACTCCTGTCTCTGGGTGGAGGTCAAATTTACTTTCCAGCACTATGCTTGGCTTGTGAGTGGGAACCCAGAGCACTTTCAGAGCCAAAAGACCTGAAGCAAAATGCAATTAGAGAATTGGCAGTGGGGAACTGAATAGAACTCTGAATTTAGGGAAACCATTTAAGTTTTTACCTATTGCATTCTTTGCATTGATGAGAACCTCCTGATTTTGGAGTCTTCTGAGCAACAGGAGTCTTGTCAGCTTTCTTTGAAGGATGTGGTGTAGCTACATGTGTATTACCCTTCTTCCCATCTGGGACATGCATCATTTTTAAAGAAAAGCCACATTTGTTGATGTATAAGACATCCCCATAGTTGCAATAGAAAAGTGATGTATTGGAGATTCAAATAAAAACACGCCACACCATAGATTAAATGCAACAGAGGAGATGAGCAGCACACTAACCAGTTTTCTGCTGGGGAGTAGTCAATTTGACTTTTTTGGCAGGAGCTGGTGTTTTCTTTGCAGAAGATTCAGCCTGTCTTTTCTTGCCACTTTCAACCTTCAACCATATAAGACCAATCAAATAGCAGATATTGAGTGAAGTCAAAATCGTAGTAAAGTAGGAAAAGGTCATTATCATTACTATAATACCTTTTTAGGTGTTTCCTCTTTCTCCTCTTCTTCTGAATCCTCTTCTTCAGAATCACTTTCATCCTAGAGGAAAGGAAAACTTAATTAGCAAAAGAGGAAAAAATAACACTACTTTCATACCAAATTTATACCAATTCCAAATACGTAATGATATGATTATGTTAATGTACACCATCATCACTTGAAATCAAGACTGCAAACATGCATTGCCAAATCACACACCATAAACACAAAAAACAAAGTGAAATCCCTTAAAAGCCTGGGTATCCCCCATAGCAGATATGAGAAAGTCTCGAACAGAACTCCAATAACAAGCACATAAAAATTTCAGAGTACAACAGAAGGCCTCTGTAATTGACAGTTGCAGTACAAAGACTGATGCCCCAGACAAATTATTAATAGTAATATTAACAATAAAAAATAGTGGATGAGGTCAACAATAAAAAATAGTAATGCAGTTTACAAATACGTAATGATATGATTATGTTAATGTACACCATCATCACTTGAAATCAAGACTGCAAACATGCATTGCCAAATCACACACCATAAACACAAAAAACAAAGTGAAATCCCTTAAAAGCCTGGGTATCCCCCATAGCAGATATGAGAAAGTCTCGAACAGAACTCCAATAACAAGCACATAAAAATTTCAGAGTACAACAGAAGGCCTATGTAATTGACAGTTAAATACAAAGACTGATGCCCCAGACAAATTATTAATAGTAATATTAACAATAAAAAATAGTGGATGAGGTCAACAATAAAAAATAGTAATGCAGTTTAT
The DNA here is from genome assembly GCA_945859875.1 of Cuscuta europaea. NCBI lineage: Eukaryota > Viridiplantae > Streptophyta > Magnoliopsida > Solanales > Convolvulaceae > Cuscuta > Cuscuta europaea. The sequence goes on along the minus strand of CAMAPE010000038.1, from coordinate 1,948,093 downwards.
AAACCATGGATTAAATATATGCATTACCTCAATTGATGCTCCTGAGTCAGAATCTTCATCATCATCTTCCATTTCATCTTCTTCCTCGCTGCTTTCATCTTCTTTGTCATCCTCCACTCCTTTCTTGGGTTCCGAAATTTTCACCTTCTTACCTGCAGCAGAAACCTTGGCAGCACCTTCCTTTTGGACAACAGAAACGTTGGGTTTGCCTGAAAACAAAACACAAAATCTAAGTTTAGTAAATAACACAGAATTATGGTCAGTAATGCAGTCAATTCAGTCTTTTGCACCATTAGCTGCTTTGGTTTCCATTTGGAGAGGTTCTTCAATATCTGTATCTGTATACAAGGAAATGCTGAGTTAGTGCCATGCCATCAAGGATTGATTACAGTAAGGATGTGATATGCAGAGTAGAGCTGAACTGAATGCTGCACTGACCATCTTCATCATCGCTAATTTCATCTGAACCCACGTATCCATGAAAGTAGACACTTCCATTTTTCCAGTTGTGTGATATTGTAATGTCTCTCTCAAAATACAAGTCAAATTGTTGCTGTGGCAGCTTCTCAGTGTTGAGTGTAGCAAGAACATATTTTTTATCATCAACAGTGACGTACAAACAAATAGATTCATGACCTTTCTCTTTCTTAACCTCACCAATATTGGCCTGAAGATCAATAATAACATGAATATTGATCAGAATCCATCTTAAAGCACCAGATATGTTGGTTTATAGCTAGTTTACCTGAGAAAGATGCAAAATCCTGTCCATGCCCAGCTCCACAGCTAGAGGCTGTCCACTTTTGACCTCAGCGCCTGAAAAATGATAATGTTACTATGAAGAGACAAGAATGAAATTTCTAGTTGCGGTTGTAGAATAGAATGATAGAAGAGATAAAGTGTAAACACACTCGCACAAGAACAATTTGTACGCAGATTTTTACCCTAACCAAAACTTCTATTACCATAGAAACAGCTAACAACTACAGAGTACTACACTTGAATATGGTTATATTGAGACTCAATGCAAGCAAAATAAATTGAGATATGTATTGTCTTACTTTGTCATTAAATGTAAGAACATATGTTGTTATATAAACATAAAAAGTAGCCATGTACACAATAACTGGTTGATATTCACTAGCAGGACTACTTAAACCATTGACAACATGAAAACACACGCACAACACCCTAAGGACATACAACCCCAAACAATATTGCAGGAACGCTTTTATGTCTCATTACATACAGTGATAAAAAATGCCCCACGCTGCTTCGATGCTTTATATTTAATTTAAAACAGCAAAAAATCCATATGTTTATCATTCAGTGAGGAACACAGCGGAATATTTGAGGCCACAAATGGTACCCAATGGAGTTTAAATTCCAAGGGCATCAGCAGCAATCCCTTCAAAGAATTGACTTAAAACTAATATGACCTGGACACCAAATCAACCCTCAGTATCAGAGTGGAGAGCAGCAAACATGCAAGGGGCGAGAGATATGGACACATTCCAACATTGATGTTTTATGCATCAAACTACAGAACACATACGTACAGATGCACCTGAAACAGAGTAGAATGAAGAAAAACACAATCGACTGGATTCAAGTAACAGAGACTGCTGAACAAATATTAAATTGCTACAAATTGGAAATGTAAGCAAAGCGAGGGGAATTAACACAGAGACACACACTCTAACCGGTAGATTAGTAACATAAAAGAAAAGAAAACAAGGTTGAAGAAGCGTTACCCCAGAACTCCATTTAGTGAAGGAAAAAAGAAAAGCGACTGAGATAGATAGGGTTTTACGACGATGACAGCGAACGAGTACAGATAATTTTAGGGTTCTAAAGCATACAGAAAAATACGAGTATATATAAAAGGTAGACAGAAGGAGGGGGACACCAGGGTAAGCCAACCAATGATTTGAATAGGGCTTTAGCAATTTTCGGCAACCATTTGAGCTGGGCTTTACCAAATTTGGGCATGTATGAAAATCCAGCCAACACACCGAATCCACTTCATGTGTCTCGACTAGGGTTGTACACTGATCCAAACACCTAACGGGCCATCGGTCAAGACATGTTTTTGTGGAAATTACATGTACGGTTCACTTTTTTCTCTTATATATCATTTATGTCTCAACTGTTTCTTCTTTTCAATTTTAATCTTTTCTATTTTCAATTAAGTTTTTTATTTCAAAAATAACCTAATTTCTAAATCAAAACCCAACCCCCTGGCATCGCTGAAGTTGAAGTGCGATTGTTCTACTCCTCCGATGTTTCTCCTCCATCAGCTTTGGCTCCGCTCAACGTACCGTTTCATCGCTGATGAGAAGCTCAACGCATCGTTTCGATGCCGATGAGAAGCTCAACGCATCGTTTCGATGCCGGTGAGAAGCTCATCGCACGTAGGCATGGCAATGGGTCGGGGCAGGTCGGGTACTGCAAGACTCTGACCTGCCCCGTGACTTGACGGGGCAGGTACTGCAAGACTCTGACCCGCCCCGTGACTTGACGAGGCAGGTCCGCCCCGCCGCGTGACTTGACGGGACAGGTTCGCCCCGCCCCATGACTTGACGGGGCAGGTCCGCCCCACCCCGTGACCTGCACGGGTCCAAACTTGTTGACCCGTGACCCGCCCCATGCGGGGCGGGTTCGCCCCACCCCATGCGGGCCGGTTCGCCCCGCCCCGCTCGTCGTAACCTAATTAGCTAGTATGTATTTTTATTTATGAGAAGTTGTTACCAATTGAATCTACATAAAGTTTATATTTAAATAATCATTAAAAATTAATATATTAAATCAAATTCACGATACGCTAGAAATTTCAAAAGTTAAGGAAAAATCACTTAGACTTGAATAGTTAATCTATTTAATTATATTAATACTTGAGTATATGTAATAAAATGCTATATATAAAGAAGACATTGATAATCCGTCATTCATCTCAATCTAATATATATTGATATATTATAAGATCAAAGAATTTATGATTTATTGTACACACACATATGTATGTTGAAGTATATTTGTAGTATTATTTAAGAAAAAGTATGTATATACTTATATATTGAACGGGTCGGGCGGGGCGGGGCGGGGCGGGTCAATACTAATGCCTGGACCCGCCCCATTTGTATTTTGTCAGATGGGGCGGGCCAGACCCGCCCCAAATGTCTCGGGCCAGGGCGGGATTTCAATCGCTTCATTGGTCCAAGCATCTCAAATCCGAGTCATTCGGTCATAAGCTCATTAAGTCATGAGTCTGTTCTTCTTCTGGTAACATGTAGTAATTTAGTTTTATTATTGAATTACTCCTAAGTGTGTTTGCTATAACTTCTAATTTAAAATTTTGATTGGTGCGATTGATTTCTTAAATTTACTTATAGTTTTGGCTATATCGAAGATATTTAAAATTTCTTAAATAACAAATACTTATAATTCAATCTTAAATTTACTTGTTGATGTTTTGGCTATGATATGTTTATCTGTGAATTTAAGATTATCAATGAAGCAGAAATATGGCTGAATTTATAAGTATGAGCCGTAATGTGTTTTATATCAATGTTTATTTATTTATGATTCGCAGTGATGATAAAACATCATTTCCGCTTCTAATTATCAGTGATTAGTAGAGATGTTTTTATTGATCGAGCATATTTGTTATTTATATATGCATATATATTAATCTATTTTATCTTTAATTAGTGTTTTTGTTTTAACTATACTCTTCCTCTGCACTTAAATTGGTCAAGGGTCCAATAATAAACTCAAAATATTAAGTACTTTCTAATATAAATTATTGTTTATCAACTTCTTCCCTCCATTGTGAGTGAGATTGGAGTCAAATTATAGCCCATGATGTCACAGTATTTGTATGACATTAAGATATCATAATATTTATTGATAAGAATATGACTTTTTTAGAGTATTGTCATTGATGATTTAATTTGTTTAACATGAGATGTCTTTGAACCAATACTGTTATGGTGGGGAACACACTACATTTCATAAGCGGATTTAAGTGACTTAAGCTAGTCATGGATTTTTTTTGTCCTTTAGGAATTGCAGGTCTAGCAATATGTGATGCTACCTCTAAGTGATTTGAGTTGTATTGAAGACCTCAAAGAAAATAGCAGTATACTATTAATGAGGTATGTATGACTGTATCATGATAAATTCACGTACTCCGTAAGAAAAACAAATTAATTAATGAATAGAAAATTTCTGGTTTTATTGAAATATAGAAGAGGGATTTGTTCTTTGCATAATAGCTTTAGACCACATTTCCCCTGGTAAAGTAAACTCTCACGCTCGTGTTTTTTATTCGTGTTATGCAATTGATTTGTCATCTTCTTTCTTTGTTAACCGACGTCAAACTTTTTTGGGATTAAGGTTGGATATTGTTAACCAATGTGGATATTGCTTAGAAGATCATGGAGCTCACTTTTTGAAACGTTGAGTTGTCGAGATGAGCAGCATCCATAACATATACTATAGCAGATGTTGCACAACAATATATCTCCCACATGCTACGGAATCGTTGTTGTCCTCCAAGGTCCCACAACTTTATGATAACATTGCCCTTAGTAACCTTCCTCATATTAAATCCCACTTTTAGTATCATTACTAATTCTTGTGTGTTTCTAATGATCAATTTATACTGACAGTTTTAGAAGGGGGATATTTGGAGAGTTTAATCTATACATCTTAATAAATGGGATGTCTTTAAGAGCCACCTCTTCTCATGATAGACATTTTGTTCTCTGTGTAGATTACAGTTTTTGTTTAATTATGTCTATGAAAAGCTTGATCACTTCGACTTTTTCATGAGAAAGTGAATACTATAAATAGTCCTTTTGTACTTATTTTGTTATCTTGTTTGGATTATAGTGATTGTATTGTTATTGCAGACGCACAAAAAATAAGTGCATTGTGATGCTAATAAGATTGAGATCGAGGATCAACAAGGAAAATCAAGATAAAAGAGTAGATTATGAATAAATGTGCGTTGAGATGCATAAAAAGAAGAACCAAGGATAAGAACCTAAGTCAAAATATTATTCTAAATGTACTGAATTGAAACAATAGATACAATTATATATCTATTGTGATACATCTATGTGTTGTTGTGTTGTTTCACATGCATTTTGTTGTATGGTATGTGTTGCTTTTTGTTGTAGTGTGTTGCTTTTTTGTTGCAACATGTTGTTTTTTGTTGAGATATGTTACTTAATATTATTTATAGTTGACCAACTTTCCCTTTTTCTTTATTTGCAAGTGAGACTGCTTCATATGTATCTTTTTAGAAGAGTTGAAGACTTTTTAACAACTCAAAAAAAATGTTATTTTTTGTTGTAGTGTATTTGTTGCAACATGTTGCTTTTTTTTGTTTCATCGTGTTTCATATTGTTGTTTATTGTTGAATTGGATTTTTGTTGTTTGTTTAGGTTTTTACTTCTCTTTGCTACTGCTTTGGAATAAAAAAACTCATATTTAGATTTATGCAATCATCTATAATAAGAACTTTGACTTTATGAATATCAACAACATAAAGAAACAAAAAGAAACATAAAATTCAAAGCTATCAACAAAATGAAACAATAGGCAACAATAAGAAACAATACAATGGTACTTAAAATAATAATAATAATAATAATAATAATAATAACAATAATAGTTAGATTTTGTAACTATTTTAAGAATATCGTGTTATAAAATTCAGATTTTTTGTTTTTCAAATTTTCAACTGTTTTTTGACATTTTTTCATATTTTATATTTTACATGTTTATTTTATTAATTTAAATTTCTGATTTTTTTTAAAAAACTTATTAGTATTTTTATTTTATTTTACAAAATGTATGATTTTATTTTTGTATTTATATTTTAATTTATAGATTTTTTTTTTGAAACTTTTCAAAGTATAGGTGTTTATTTGAATTAATAGTTTTTTCTCTTTGCACACACACACACACATATATAAACTTGTTTATTTAAACATATATATATCACAAATTGTCTTAAACTTGTTTTACAACTTTCCCGCATTTTTAACAAATATAAACTTGTTTATATTTCTAGTTTTGTAATTTTTAGATTTTCTATTCCTCAATTCTACTTTTTTCAGATTTACTTGTCACAATTTAAATTTTGTTATTTTATTTTAAATTTGATTTGCAAGTTTTCAATTTTTCATTTTTGTTATGCATTTTTTGAATTTTATTTTCAAATTTGATTTTTCTATACTTTGAATTAAATTTATTATTATTATTATTTGTTTTATTTTTTTCTAATGGTTTTCGTATTTTTCAATTTCAATGAATATAACATTTTTATATAAACAAATTTTTTAGTAATTTCTACCGTTAAGAACGAAACCTTATTAAGATTCAGTATTGCACTAGTAGATACATGAACAGTAGAGTTTCCAGTAGATCAGTTTGGCACTAGTAGTCCATTTTTGAAAACAAAAGTTTAGTGAGTCTATTTTTGAAATAGTTTTTAAAAACTGAAAAACCTGATATTATTTTCACTTTTAGGTTTACTTGTGAAAAAATACCCCATGTTTTTTGCTAGTTTGACCCTAGCCGGATCGAAACCCGTAATCCTAAAATTCTTATGATCAAAACCATGAACTGTTTTATAAAGGGCCGGTCCATTCCGATCCGGTTCAAGTCTAAAATATGGTTTGACCCGTTTAATGCACACCCCTAGTATCAACCTTTGCAAGTTGCAACCTTTGTTTTTTCCATTGTTAATCATAGTTCCTAGGTCCATTATCCTATACTAAGGGTGCTTGGAATTCATTTTGTTTGTTTTTCTTTTTTAAAAGCAGGAGTAAAATCATAACCAATCTTTCATAAGTTAATCTTTTCTTGTTTCTCAACAACTGCCTCAATAAGTAATTTTGAGCACTTAGAACTACTTTTGTATTTTCACTTGAATACTCCGACAATCATTAGAAGCTAATTCAAACATTCACTAAGAACATCTTCAATACTACAATGTGCACGGTTAACATGTGGCACGAGAGGTAGCCACATAAATATTAGCAAATAAATTATTTCTCTCCTTATTTGAATGATTCTATACAATTTTGATATGTTTTATGAGGTAAAATGCAATAAAATACAATTTTATACAAAATATGTTTTTCGAGGTAAAATGCAATAAAACACAATTTTACAAATTATACAATTTTATACAATTTTGGTATGTGTTTGGCGGTAAAATTATTATTATTATTATTATTATTATTATTATTAAAGCATCTTCAATGCTACAATGTGCACGGTTCACACGTGGCATGAGAAATAGCCACATAAATATTAGTAAATAAATTATATCTCCTTATTTGAATGAATTTATACAATTTAGGTATGTTTTTCTGCAATGTCAACCACAAAGTCAACATCTAGACGGTTGTCCTGACATTGTGGAGAAAAACTTATCAAATTTGTATAAAATCATTCAAATAAGGAGAGGTCATTTATTTGCTAATATTTATGTGGTCTATTTCTCATGTCACATGTGATCCGTGCACATTGTAGCACTAAAGATGCTTTAATAATAATAATAATAATAATACTAATAATAATAATAATAATTATTATTATTATTATTATTATTATTATTATTATAATGATGATGATGATGATGATGATGATAATGATAATCATGATAATAATGATAATAATGATAATAATGATAATAATAATGATAATAATAATAATAATACTAATCCTGTAATTTTCAACAAATTTTCAAATTTCTAATGATTGTTTGACTATTTGATGAATCGTATAAATGTGATGTTAAATGTGAATGACGTTCATTCACGACTTGGTACATTATTATGAAAATGGTGATCTGCTATTCTCTTAACAACATTAAATTATAAATTCATAACCTATTCTATTTAAGAAAGTAGAGAACTACACATTATTTAGTGATACTAGTACACATTGTGATGAAAATTGAATCTTACCAAGCATTTCTATTGTTAGCATTACATATATTATACTTTTTTATATTATAATATAAGTGGAGTATAGTACATGGATTGTGGTGGATTTCTTTATTTGTGAACTACTAAGAAATTTATAGACATTTAAATTTATAGATTTCTTATGAATAATTTCCGTTGATTTGTAGAAATCTATGACTTCTTCTACACAATTGCACTACTTTCTATCATTTTGTTTTCCCGCTCATATAACTCTTTGATAAGTCCGTATTTAGACACGCATTTGATGCGTGTTGAGATTGACTTTTGATGGTTTTCCTAGCTTTAAGGTGTTACAAGTCTCAATTTTAGCTCAAGTTATGTTTAACAGGCGTTGGTTCGAGTTTTGTGTCATTTGGAGTCAGAATTGTGATTCTTCCCCTCTTTTCTATAAATAAGGCCTCCCTGACCCTTTTTAGGGGGACTAACATTACGGAGAGGCCTAGGGACGAATTTAACACCGTTTTTACGCTATTTTCTTCCAAGACCCTGGGATTGTTTGTAAGTTCATCTTTTTAATTAATGACAATTTATTCTATTCTTCCCAATTCTGTTGATTCTTCAATTATGAATTGTGAGTAGTTTAGTTAGGGTTTTGGGATTGATGAAGGGGTTAATCATGATTGATGACTAGATTCTTTTCGATTTAATTGCATGAATGCCGTTTAATTTGTGTTTGAATAATTTAACTGATATCTTTTGTAACCTGGAACCGCGGCTAGAATTACAATTGCACATAGAATAAATTAAGAGAGATCTAGTTTATTCTAGGACACATTCACACACACTTAATCGTTGGCTAAGAGATTAGTAGCGATTAAGGGACCGTAAGCTCGCTCGTTTTGGCAATAATTTAGAATCTTGTCGCATGAGAGATCTGTCTGGTCCCTAAATTATTGTACTCTACGCCGCGAGAGCGGTAAGAACTTAGTATTGATTAGCTAGACTCAATTAAATTAATTTCATGTAATTAGACCTGATCTGCCAGAAATATGATTACCCCGGAATCAATCCCTGCTCCCTTCGTCGTTAATTAGAGAGAACCCAAACTTTTATTTTAATCGTTCATTCGCATTAGTTTAATTTTAATTCAACCAACCAATCTCGCACGACACATTTATTTTATTTTATTCCTTTTTAATCGTTGAATTTAATTAATCCTTGATTCCCTTTTGTCCGTCCCTGTGGAGACGATACTCGTACTTTCACCGCTATTCTACAATCTTTTAAAGTGCGAGAAAACTCACATTAGTTTTTGGCGCCGTTGCCGGGGACGGTGTCGGTCTTAAGGGTTAATTTTACTTAGCGATTCGTTTTTAGTTTTTCGTAGGATTTTTGTATGCTAACCTTGCAGGTCAAATCTGTTTATGCATACACGCTCCAAGAGGGGAGAACCATTAATCCCTCTTAATCTAGAGATTGAAAAGCTCGCCAGACAGAACCGCAAGGCTCGCAAAGAGAAATTTACCATGGACCATCAATCTTCATCTGGAAACATAGGGTCATCTAGTAACCCCAACCCTACTTCTCAGCCAAATTTCTATCATAACACATCACCCCAATCTTCACCACCAATTTCACCTAGAAACCATCCAGGTTTTCAAAATTACCGCACTCCGATTTTTTCCCAAAATCAGCCTTCACCACAATTTAATCTCCCCCCATTATTTCACCTTTTTCAAAACTGCTCCTGAAACCAATTTTCAAAACCAAGTTTATGGGATGCAAGGAGCAGGGCAGGGTATTCCCATTTTTCAACCGAGACAGAACTCACTTCCAATCAATCAACCTACATTCCAAAATCAGCCCCAGTACCAAAACCCATACCCCAATCAGTTTCAAAACCACACTCAAGTCCCACCTACTCAGCCACAACCAGCCCCTCAGCCTAGACATCAGGAGCCTCCACCCAATCCATATATACCGCACAACAATCCACTCTATCAGCGCCAGACCATTGCAGAGTTCCTTACACCAAACGTTTCAAGTACCGGGAATTACTGCCAACTGTTACGAAATCAAGCCGGCGGTGATAAGAATGGTATCCCATAATCAATTTGGAGGAGGCCCTAGTGAAGACCCAGTGGCACATATTACCCGCTTCCTGAGGATGTGCCAGACTTTCAAGATACCTGGGTTAACTGGTGATCAGGTGAGAATGATGCTTTTCCTGTTCTCACTGAGGGATGATGTACAAAGGTGGTTGGACAGCAATCCTCACCACCACCTCCAGACTTGGGACCAGCTGCATAGTGCCTTTATTAAATAATACTTCCCTACATCAAAATCCCTGAAATTGAAGAAGCAACTACAAGAGTTCAAACAAGGATCTCTGGAGACTTTAGCTGAAGCATGGAAGAGATTCAAGGTACTGAGGAGAGCTTGCCCTCAGGGCAATTTGACTGATTGTGAGGTTCTTTTTTACTTCTATAGCGGACTCGACAATGAAGGGAAGATGATGCTTGATGCTTCAGGTGGTGGAGCCTTTCCTAATCTACCATCCGAGGTGGGGGAAGAACTAGTGGAGAAGATTGTTTCAAATAATGCATCTTGGTACAACGACGGGAGTGCTCCTCAACAAAAGGCTCCGGGCTTATACGAGATCAGTGATAATTCTGCTCTCTCTGCACTAGTAGATACTTTAGCAAGCATGATGCAGAAGCTCACAACCAGTGTGTCTGATATGGGGAAAAAGATGGATCTTGCTCTCTCGGTGCCCAGTGTTAATATGGTAGCCCCCGACCCTTTTAGTCCCTCTTGTACTATGTGTGGGGGACTCCATTCGCCACATGAATGTACTATGATGGCACACTCGACAGCCCCTAGAGTAGAGCAAGTGGATGCAATGTATTATCAGCGACAGGGCCACTACAATCAGCCCTACAGACAACAGCAACAAGGAAATTACGGACAAGGAAATCAGCAGCAGCAGTCTAGAAACTATAATCAACCCCAAGCACATCAAGGCCAACAACAAGCTTCTCAACCAGTGCAAGGGAGCTTCAGGAGAGAGACTGAACAAAGATTTTCTAGCACACAAGAAACACTCAAGAAATTATTGCAATTTCAGCACCAACAAATGCAAAGTCAACAGCAAGCAGACACAAGGATGCAAACCATGGAAAATACAATTGGACAGCTCGCAAAAGACATGTCTGAAAGACCTCAGGGATCCCTCCCTAGTAATACCGAGCCAAACCCAAGAGAACATGTTCAGGCAATCACCTTGAGGAGTGGAAAAGAGCTAGAACTTGCTGCCACAAAAAAGAAGCCCGATGAAGTTGAAAGTGAACCGACTGTCCGTGAAGAAGAAACAGAGAAAGATGAGGGAAAAGAGGTGGCTGCACCAAAACAGCCCGTTCCAGTCAAGAATTACACCCCACCTCTTCCCTATCCGGCGTGATTGACTAGAAAGAATGACAGTGACCAGTTTGGTAAGTTTTCGCATCTCATGAAACAAGTGCAAATTAACTTACCATTCGTGGATGCACTGGCACAAATGCCCAAGTACGTGAAGTTCATGAAGGATCTATTGACGAACAAGAGGAGGCTGGAAGAAGCGTCAACTGTGACGCTTAATGAGGAGTGCTCAGCTGTGATACGAACAGATCTGCCGAAGAAGCGTAAGGTTCCAGGTTCGTTTATTATTCCTTGTTTTATAGGAGATCTTACTTTTGATAGGGCCCTGACTCATTTGGGTGCAAGCATTAATTTGATGCCTCTTACTTTGTATGAAAAGCTTGCACTTGGTCCACTTAAACCTACACGTATGTACATTCAGTTGGCTGATCGATCCGTAAAATATCCCCAAAGGATTATTGAAGACGTGTTGGTTAAAGTGGACAAATTTATTTTTCCGGTAGACTTTGTTATTTTGGACATGGATCAGGATCGGGAGGTACCATTGATATTGGGCAGACCATTTTTGGCAACTGCCCGAGCACTTATTGATGTTGGAGACGGTAAGCTTGTCCTCCGCGTTGGGGATGAGTCTGCCACCTTTGACATGTCCAAAATAATGAAGAGGCCCTGTCAGGATAGCGGAGAGTGTTTTTACATGGATGCGATGGATTCTTTGGTGGAGGACTGCATTCCTAACATGCTCTCTCATGAAGCCTTCTTTGATCTTCTTTTGGATGATAGTTTGTCAGCAGAGGATCTTGAGCTCCTCCCTAGTTTTGATTATCTTATGATAGGTGGGTAGGAGGGCTCAAGTGATGCTAGTGAAGTGAAGGGGAAGGAAGATGATTTAGATAAAGTGGGGAAGGAAGACTATCAGACTGATTCTTCCATTGTTACCCCTTCTCCATTTAATCTAAAGCCTCTTCCCTCCCACATTGAGTACGCTTTTATAAATAATAGTCATGACCTCCCTGTCATCCTTGCATCTGGGCTTGAGCCATCCCAAAATTCTGCATGTCTTGACCTACTTAGTGAACAACGGGAAGCTCTAGCCCGGAAACTTTCTGACATGAAAGGAATCAGTCCTGCTTTCTGCACTCATAAAATTTTGATGGAAGATAATGCCAAACCGGTAGTGCAGTCTCAAAGAAGACTGAATCCTAATATGCAGGAAGTGGTTAGGGAGGAAGTCATCCGTCTGTTAGATGTAGGCATTATTTTTTCAATTTCAGACAACCCTTGGGTCAGCCCGACCCAAGTGGTTCCCAAGAAAGGGGGGGTGATTGTGGTTAAGAATGAGAAAGATGACTTGATACCGACACGTACGGTCACCGGATGGCGGGTCTGCATTGATTACCGAAAGTTAAAAGCCGCCACCCGGAAGGACCACTTCCCCCTCCCCTTCATTGATCAAATTTTAGAAAGGTTAGCAGGGCATAAGTTCTATTGTTTCCTTGACGGGATGTTGGGATACTTCCAGATCCCCATAGCCCCAGAGGACCAGGATAAGACCACGTTCACATGTCCATTCGGTACCTTCGCATATCGAAGGATGGCGTTTGGATTATGTAATGCCCCTGCTACCTTTATGAGATGCATGCTAGCTATTTTTGGGGATTTTATTGGGAAGTTTATGGAGGTTTTTATGGATGACTTTTCTGTGTACGGTGATCCTTTTGATGAGTGCTTAGAAAATTTGAAAAAAGTCCTGGTTAGGTGTCGTTAGGTGAATTTGGTGCTTAACTAGGAGAAGTGCCACTTCATGGTTAGTGAGGGAGTGGTCCTAAGGCATAAGATATCGAGTAGGGGGATTGAGGTTGATCCGGCTAAGGTTGATGTTATTTCTAAATTACCTCCCCTTAACTCAGTCTGTGCCATTAGGAGTTTTTTAGGACATGCAGGTTTCTTCCGTAGGTTCATCCATGACTTTTCTAAGATAGCCCGACCCATGACTAAACTCCTTGAGAAGGACGCACCGTTTGACTTCTCAAAGGAGTGTTTAGAGGCTTTTGAGTGTTTGAAGGAGAAACTGGTCAAGGCACCGGTGGTAGTAGCTCCTGACCGGTCTTTGCCTTTTGAGATCATGTGTGATGCTAGTGATTTTGCAGTAGGAGCCGTTCTTGGGCAGCGTCGAGAGAAACATTTTCAGCCTATTTCTTATGCTTCTAAGACTCTCGATAGTGCCCAGGAAAATTACACTACCACCGAGAAAGAATTGTTTGCTGTTGTGTTTGCTCTTGACAAGTTTCGTTCTTATTTGATTTTGTCTAAGGTAGTGATATTCACTGATCATTCTGTTCTTAAATATTTATTGCAAAAAGTGGATGCTAAACCTAGATTGATTCGGTGGATATTACTACTCCAGGAGTTTGATATTGAGATAAAGGACAAGAAAGGGGCTGAGAATTTAGCAGCTGATCACTTGAGTAGGTTAGAGATCCCCTTTCTTGATCCTTTGAGTGACAGAGATATTAAGGGTACTTTTCCTGATGAGAGACTTTTGCGTATCGTTGATGAGGTGCCTTGGTGCTCTGACATCGCCAACTATCTTGTTGGGGGTGTTGTTCCTTCTGATTATACACCTCATCAATGAAGGAAATTTTTTGCTGATCTGAAGTATTATTTCTGGGAGGAAATTTTGACTTCATGGGACCGTTTCCGGGTTCTAAAGGTAATAAATTCATTCTTGTTGCTGTGGATTATGTTTCTAAGTGGGTTGATTAGTGACAGGGGCACCCACTTTATGAATGATCCCATGACACGCCTTCTGACAAAGTACGGGAGCACTCATAAAGGGGGGCATCCCATATCACCATCAAACTAGTGGCCAAGTTGAGAATTCGAATAGGGACATTAAGACCATCCTCGAGAAGACCGTTGAGACCCATAGGAAGGATTGGTCCGATAAGTTAGATGATGCGTTGTGGGCATTGCGTACAGCGTATAAGACACTCATTGGCACTACTCCGTTTCACTTGGTGTAACACCCCGCCCTCGCAGGGCCAGAGGTAGTTACTTCTGACCTCTAGTACTGTCCTCACAAACCGGCACTAGCCTTTTCCGCGCACTTTGTCCTCACTCGTGCGCGCCCTGAGAAACTTCCCAGTGGGTCACCCATCCCAAGACTACTCCCGTGCAAGCACGCTTAACTTTGGAGTTCTTGGCTAATGAGCTCCCTTAAAAGGAGATGCACCTCGTTGGTATGAGTAGTACTATTAATCCATTTAAATTAAATATCAGGTGTTACAATCACCCCCACTTAGGATCGCAACATCCTCGTTGCGTCCATAAGCAAATTCAATCTCAATCTCTATCATACCCCAAAATCTTCCCCTGCTAAGTGCCCGCCCGATATCCAACGGATCAGCACACTGTCGCAGGGTTGCTCTGATACCAATTAAATTGTCACGCCCCGGACCTACCCGGACACGTCAACAACCCGCCGTACAGTACGAATAGTCAACCGCAGTCCAACTCATCCATACTGTACAAGGCGTCTTGAATACCATTCACACATAGTACATCCATAAACAAACGTAATGTAAAACATTCATTTAAAACAGCGGAAGCATTTAGTAAAAGTGTCTTAGCCACACTTTGGCAAACATGGGCATACAAGCCCCCAAATAGTTATTCAAAAAGAATATCCATGAGCGTTGATATAATTGTTTTCAAACAGAAACAGAGGAAGCACGAACCACGTCTTCTCCCCTGAATATCCCCGAAGCAACGGGCGCCGGTAGCAACCTTCAAGTTCTACCTGAAACTGTGAGGTGGCCTCCCCCGTGAAGGGGAGGTCAGTACTTGGAAGTATTTGACAAGTACAATGACAATTATACTAAGTATAATCAACGTCTTAATTTCCAAGACCCTCAAAATAGGGTGATATCATAATATAAATAATAATTTATATTTCCCACTTATTATCCTTATAATAAGTAAATTTCATTTATTTGTCGGCACACGGTCCTTCTTATATATTTCTTTTCATTTATCATTTTCACAACCCAACCCTTGGGTCTTATTATTTCTACGGGACTTGCTACTGCTGTCCGAGACCTCATGAGGCTCTCGGTTCGGACTCCAACATCCCGCCCCTGGACTCATACCCATCATCCCGTAGGAAGGTAAGGCCCTTCGGGGTCCTATCTTATGTGTTACCGCTACCGGAACCTAGTTAGGTCTCCGATTCGGATTCCACCTTAACCCGTGATCACGATGCAAGTCCATGCTATCCAACCCCGCTCTCTAGAGTCGGGAAGGGCCATGGTGCTTACTTATTCCCATAATTCAACCGGCTATCCTCAAGGACTACCGAACACGCCCGTAGGCCAATCCTATACCTAGGATCAATTTATTATTATTCAATTTATCTTGGGTATCCCTTAAGGCCTACCCCTAGTGTAACTTAAAGTTCATACTTTCCTACCTTAAAGCATCTCTTAAGACTACTTAAGGCATAATACTTCACAAACCAACCTTAGGATCAATTTAAACAAGATTTCATTTTAATGTCCAACTAGTATATCAATATTAGTCCAATTAATTCCAACAAAACCAAGTCCTCTATTCATGGTCATTTATAGAATGCCCCACTGATTTTCCATTGAAAATATCATCATTATATCAATACACAAAATATCACTTTTAATCATTCATATATTCTTATATGAAGTAAAAAGTATATTTCAACATGCATTTCATAGTTAATTCCATTATCAAATCAACATACTCATAACACATGATCATACATAATTTATTCTTAAATTTGTATATCATGCTCCTTTTCTCATAGACAATAATCTTCTCATATTTAGGCATTATTAATCATTAATAATCCATAAAAACACATTTAATTACCTTAGGTAATCTCATGAAATTAACTCACTAATTATAAGCAACATAGTCAGTCATCCTCACCTTATAGAGTGCTTGATTAGTTGCCTTTGCAAAGCCCTTCGACCCGTCCTCGTTCTAGGCCGTTCGAAAGTGAAAAACTGGGCTGCTGGGCAAAAGCCGGACGGCTTTCACGAAATCCGGGCGACTTTCATAGTCTGCAACTACAAACAGCTCCTTTAGAGTGGCGGTTTCCGACGATTTCGACTCCTATCGATTGGCCGACCCTCCTAAGTTAATTACCACCACTTTCTATCAATATTCTACACTTTTAAACGTGTAGAACTCATGGTTTAATCCATCATATGATTTCTTATAAATCATATGCCATAAACTAGTAAAAAAAATAGTAACGTTCTTACCTTTTCTTCTAGCTCTTTCCCTTTGAGTTTTCCTTCCTCCTAGTTTCCCCAAGTTCTTGTTTGTGAGAGCTGTTCCCTGGACCTTATCCCTCTATTCTTTCCTACGTATGGTGTAAAATGAGGGAAGAGGCCATCTACTCTCAATCACTTGGAGAGTAATGCGTGAATGAGACAAAGAGGAGTGTGGCTTTGTCTCCAGTTACCCCCTCCTTCAATAGTCCGCACATGCCATTTAGGCTTGTCCCTTCCAGCTCTCCTCTTGTCAATTGGAATGCATAAAAACGTGGGGTGGCCCCCACTCATGTGGGAGGTCATCCCATTATGCTCTGGTGTGTGTAATCGGCCCTGAAAGTTGTATCTCTCGGACTGTTTAAGTTATATTTTATTTTATCGGGCCAAATAAAATATATCGCGCGTTCCTAATAGTTATGGGCTTTTAGCATAGATGTACATTCCCCAACATTAATTTAGGAGTCTCCGAAATTCATTTCGGGCTATTATCCGTTAAGTTACCAATACCGGTAATTGGGCCTCGTTTGGCCAACCGGTCAACTCCGTGCACTTTCCATGGCCCAACAAAAATATCCACCACCATATACATATTATCTTTATCAAGATGAATAAAATATGTGGTTCTGGAATTATCGGGCGGTCCCCGTTCCCGCTGTGAGCCCCACATGCAATTTACTATTCACATAAAAGAAATAATAAAAATTAACAATTACGCAAATTCATAAATCATCCTTCAAGGTTTATTACATAATTTACTAAAAGTAAACATGCTTGGGGACGGTGTCACACTTGGTTTATGGGAAGGCGTGCCACCTTCCGGTAGAGATTGAACATAAGGCCTACTGGGCCTTAAAAACGTTGAATAAGGATCTTTCTTTGGCGGGTCGTGAGCGGCTTTGGAAGCTCAACAAATTGGATGAGTGGAGGCTTATGGCTTATGAGAACTCTAAGATTAGTAAGGAGCGTACTAAAGCCTATCACGACCGGCATATCAAACAGGGCAAAGAGTTTCGTAAGGGGGATCAAGTTCTGTTGTTCAATCCCCGAATGAAAATTTTTAAGGGAAAATTGAAGTCTAGGTGGTCCGGTCCTTTTGTAGTGAGCGAAGTTTTTCCGTACGGTACAGTTGAGATAGACCATCATGAGAAAGGCCGTTTTAAAGTTAACGGCCACCACCCGAAGAAGTACTACGGAGGACCGCTAGGCCGTGAACGTGAGGTGGCCGTTATCACAGATTTTGAGAGATGAGTGTGAGGTATCGTCGGGCAAACGACGTTAAAAATAGCGCTTATTGGGAGGCAACCCAAGCTTATTTCTGCTCTTTTGTTTTTGCGTGTTTCTTTGTTTTTGTGTGTTTTTGTGTGTTTTGTTTTTGCAGCTCAGGGTCTTGCTTTGGGATGATGTGCCGAGGATCGCTTAGACTCAGTTTAGTTCTGCACCGACCAGCACCCTAGGGAAGTTTCTGCGACTCTTTTAATCGCCTATTTGTAATGTTGACTTGAGTTAAGATTGAGCACGCGTGACCCTTTCCTCTTTACCCCCTTGTGCATAGTGCATATTTGGTCATCGAGGGCGATGCCAAAATTTAAGTGTGCGGGAACGAATTGGGCATTCGGGCAGTAGTTGTTACATGTGATTTTTAGAGTTAGCATGTGCAGGTGTTAGTTGTTTATTCACAGGAAATTCATGTTAAATTTTTGAAATTTTTTCTTTAAACTGTGTCTTTGTGAGCTGGCTAACGATTGACTGTGCTTTTAGGACACCCTTGAAGTGTTTAGGCTTAAATTGCTTGCACTATAATCTAGTTGTTGAGAGGATGAAGGCACTAGTCACCCATTGAATTAATTCATAAATATTCCATCCCACCTGAAAAAGTCCTTTAGGAGAAGCCATTTTGAGCCTGATCGTTTATTGTTTACCCAATTAATAGAGCTCCATAACCAAATGGCCTGAGTTCCTTACCCGTGAATATTTCTGACTTAGCCTTGGCATTTAGGGAACTAGGGGATTAATTTGTTAAGTTTAGGGAATTTGTGTAGGAGCCATTTTTGGCAATGTTCCTATGCCCCAAAGTGGGGTAAGAGCAGTCACTTTTTAGGAATTTGATACTTTCGAGGATTGCATTGTAGGCATGGATTCACATTAATAAATGAACTTTAATTGCTATTTTTCCTTGATCAGGCCGAGATTAGAATGAGGTAATGTCTAGTAAGAATCCGAAATGTGAAAAATTAATATAGCTAGACCTCTTACCTTGCGAAAAAGAGAATGGGAGCCCCGGTCAAAAAGCGTAAGTGTTTTAACCAATAAGATGAGACTTGGGTATCTTTCAAAAGAAATGGCGTTCTCGTGCCATCATGACAAGGAAAACTACACTTAATTAATGAACTTGGAGGCTTTAGCAAAATTAGCTTTAGTCCTCCGCGTACTTCAAGTATACGTCAAAGCACCAATGTGCCGCGACAGTTTAGCTTAGTTGTACACCATGCTTGCTCTTTGCATAGGTTTAGATGATTATTCCTAAAATTGTATCCTTCTGAGTCCCTTGATCCTAAGAATAGCCCTGAAGTTCCTGAATGCATCGAGTCTTTGTTAGAATATTCCAATCTATCAAAAGAAAGGGATTGTCTTTTACCATTCACCATCACTTTCACAAGTCCTTTTGATCAATAATTACTTTATTTGTGTTATGCTGTCATTACTTCGAGGATGTTGTGAGTACTTCATCAAATAGTTTAGATTGAGTACAAAGATGTAGTTTAGGGAAGATTTTTCTTGGTTTAGTTTGTCTGTTCTTTGAATATCCCTTTAACTACATGTGCATGCTAATTGTTTTGATTCCGTGTGGTAATTATCGTAAGTCCCGTTGTTCAGTTTGCTTGAGGACAAACAAAGGCTTAAGTGTTGGGGAATCTGATAAGTCCGTATTTAGACACGCATTTGATGCGTGTTGAGATTGGCTTTTGATGGTTTTCCTAGCTTTAAGGTGTTACAAGTCTCAATTTTAGCTCAAGTTATGTTTAACAGACGTTGGTTCGAGTTTTGTGTCATTTGGAGTAAAAATGAGAATTTTGGAGTTCGGCACCAGCGCTTGAGAAGAAATCAGGATGAGTTGAGAAGCATTCCAGAGTGAATTGAGAGATTTGGAGGTCACCGGGAGGTTCACGATGAAGTTTTGACGACAAGAGAGCTCTAGGAATGGCTACGAGATCAAAATAAGATGAATGGAGCTTGAAATCGGCGATCAGGATGACCTTCTGTCAATCGCTCAAGCATATCTCTTTGTAGAAACAACTAATGGACATGATTCAAGTTGTATATGAAATACAACTTCAAGGGTTACAAATCATATGAAGACACCATTACAAGAATAAAAGAGCAAGAAGGTGAAAACAGATGACGAAGTTTGATGATCTCTGCTGCAATTTCAGAATGACACCTTCCACCGTTTCGATCATATCTCTTGATTGGATGATTCAAATCATATTCGGCAAGTTGGGGTGGATAGAGTACTTCATTATCTAAAACTTTCATGAAGGAAGTTTTGTAAAATTCGGAGTAGAGAAAAGGCTGAAGAACACGGACGCACGACCATGCGTCAGGGACGCACGCTCGTGCATAAGAGCCAAAACCGTGGAGGAGCTACTGCCTGCTACGCACGATCGTGCGTAGCCAGGGACGCACGATCGTGCGTAGCCCCGAGTTACACACGGAAATTTGTCACATCGACCAGAATTGTGATTTTCCCTTCTTTTCTATAAATAAGGCCTCCCTGACCCTTTTGAGGGGGACTAACATTACGGAGAGGCCTAGGGATGAATTTAACACCGTTTTTACTCTATTTTCTTCCAAGGCCCTGAGATTATTTGTAAATTCATCTTTTTAATTAATGACAATTTATTCTATTCTTCTCAATTCTGTTGATTCTTCAATTATGAATTGTGGGTAGTTTAATTAGGGATTTGGGATTGATGAAGGGGTTAATCATGATTGATGTCTAGATTCTTTTCGATTTAATTGCATGAATGCCGTTTAATTTGTGTTTGAATAATTTAACTGATATCTTTTGTAACCTCGAACCGCGGTTAGAATTACAATTGCACATAGAATAAATTAAGAGAGATCTAGTTTATTCTAGGACACGTTCACACACACTTAATCGTTGGCTAAGAGATTAGTAGCGATTAAGGGGCCGTAAGCTCGCTCGTTTTGGCAATAATTTAGAATCTTGTCGCATGAGAGATCTGCCTGATCCCCTAAATTATTGTACTCTACGCCGCGAGAACGGTAAGAACTTAGTATTGATTAGCTAGACTCAATTAAATTAATTTCATGTAATTAGGCCTGATCTGCCTGAAATCTGATTACCCCGGAATCAATCTCGGCTCCCTTCGTCGTTAATTAGAGAGAACCCAATCTTTTATTTTAATCGTTCATTCGCATTAGTTTAATTTTAATTCAACCAACCAATCTCGCACGACGCATTTATTTTATTTTATTCCTTTTTAATCGCTGAATTTAATTAATCTTTGATTCCCTTTTGTCCGTCCATGTGGAGACGATACTCGTACTTTCACCACTATTCTACAATCTTTTAAAGTGCGAGAAAACTCACATCACTCTTCACCGTATCCCTTCATTTTTATTAAATCTCAGCAATTAGTTTTCATATTATGTTGGCTATATCATCACATGCATCACATTCCTATTTGCTTTAATTTGCAGATCTGGGCATGTGAGACATTTCTAGGGCTTGATAAGCAAATTTTTGAGTGAGGAGGGCGAGATCAAATTTGTGGCCCAGGACAATGCATTGGTCAGCCCCCGCTAGGCCTTCACAGGCTCACAGCAACTCAGCAAGTCATTGATGATGTCATATTTAATAATGACCATGTATAAAAAGTAAAAGCTTCAATGTATGAATTATATTTTTAAAATGTGTAATATAGTAATTCTTTAAATTATGTTTGGAGGTGTAATGCGAAGAAAGGAAACCCACTGAAAAAAGAGATGAAGACGGAGTTGGTGAGTAAAGCATGCACGAGTATTTTAAATGAAGTGGATGCTAGAGAGGGAAGTGAAAGTGACAATTTTGAAGAACGAGGATCCAATAGAGTGTCACCCAGAACATTAAAGATTAGCAGTAATGTTGAAGAGAATAAGGTGACTGCTCAGAGAGGGAAAGGAAAAATAAAATGGACACTGACATTGATGGGAAGGACGATAGAATATGCACAATATAATGGAAACAATTGCATTATAGTATAATGAAAGGGATTAAAAGGTTATAATTGAAGATGGATAAGGTGTGTGAGTTGCAAATGAAACAATTTAGCATGTTGAAGAAAGTTTTGATGAGTAGAGGCAGGATGTGGAAGAATAAGAGGATGAAGAAAGTGTCGAAGAAAACAGAGAAGAGAGATAGTGAAGACATGCCGGGTTTTGACTTGGGTATGAGTTTTAATGAAGAAGTGATAGAGGACAATGAGCAAGGTAATGAGCATGATGAAGTTGATGGAGAGTTGGGTTGTGAGAGAGCAGAGGTGGTTGATGCAATAATGGAAGACGATGTAGAAATGACACAGAAGGACATATTCAAGGACATTGATGGAACAATGAACACCCAACAACTGGTAATCGATGTGGATTTGCTTGAAAGAAATATAAGTTGTGATATGGTAGAGCAAAAAGAGCATCATGATATTCAAAGCTTTGAAGATATTGGAATGTTGGATACACAACAACTATGTACTTGGGATGTGAGAAATTCATGGGAAATAAGCAGAGTCCACAAGGCGGTGAAAAAGAGAGTTAAAATGTAAGTGATTTTTAGAATTATTGTATCGATCACTAAGTTGTTGTATTCGAGTAATTTATAATGGATTTGATGCATGCATTGTGGTGTTTTTTTATGGTAAAATGAGACTGCAAAATGCATACGTGTGTACAATTATAGCGTTTGTCAGGGTCAAACAACCATCCACCTTCACCAATATCTCCCGAGCATGCAAATGTTTTCACGTAGACTTATGGATAAGTTAGGAGTGTACAATGAGCGAAGTGAGGCCCCCCTATGAGGGGGGACTTATTACATATACATATGGTCAAAGAATGTCCACAACAAAATGACAGGTATGTCATTAAAGTAAATGTGCAACGTTGGTATCATTACAAATGTTTAGTAATTCATGAAGTGATAATTTTGTTTATTGTTGAATAGTGACGGTTGTGACATGTTTGTGCTAAAGATAGTTGAGTATTTATCTTTAGAATTCTTCTCCGTTTCGGGATTTGATCGGCACCCCCCCGCGTGTAAGAGAGAGCCTTTACCTTTAGGAATCTTAACTCCTTAAAAGAGGCTTCCCTTTACAAGGGGGTGAAAATCCCTTGAATTTTCCGGTGTGGTATAAAACACACTAGAAACCCATCATTTTCCCAGTTTTTCCATTTCAACGAGTGAACTTCGAGAATCAATTTCTCATGCACCCGTTATCCGTTTTGAGCGTACCATATATCGAATTGTAGCCCTTAACAAGGACAATATGAAACCACTTTGACCCGACCCAAACCGGAAGTGGACCCCACTCAAATAATTGCCCCAAAATGGCCATTTAATGCAATTTTTAACACATTTTCCAACACCAAATAATAACAATGCATAAAACCAATGAATTCAAACTTAATTCCTACGACACTCGTTCCAAATTTCTTGTGCTAAATTATCTCTAAATGCAGTCCACGCACTGGTGGATTCAATATTCTGTATGTTTGAGACATTTAACAACGTATCAGGATCAACATAATCCTCGGGCACCGTATCCTCAAGTGGGTCCCTTCGCATCTCCCTTCTTATATGATTGTGCAGTAAAGCACAAGCCGTTATCACTCTACAATGTGTCTTGATAGGATACCAAGATCTTTCACGAAGAATCACCCATCTCATTTTAAGTAACCCGAATGATCTCTCAATGACGTTACATGCGCTAGAATGTTTGTAGTTAAACCTTTCCTCTTTTGTTCTAGGTTGATTGTTTTGACTCCATTCTTTTAAGTGGTAGCGCTGGCCTCTATACGGAGCCAATAAACCATCCGCATTACTGTATCCAGCATCACAAAGATAGTAGTAACCTAGAGTAATATCTTATGGTTAGAAATTATCTTGATTTGAAAATATAACTAAGAGACAGCAAGTATTATTTACTTCTCACTATTAATACCTTGAGGAACTAGAAAACCATTGGATCTGGAAATTGCACTTCTTAAAACCCTTGCATCAGCAGCGGACCCTTCCCAACCAGGTAGTATGTAAATAAAATCTAAATCTTGAGAGCAAACTCCCAATACATTTGTGGCCAAATCACCTTTTCTTGTTCTATATTTGGGTTTGTCGTGCTCTGCAACATTTAACTTAATATATGTTCCATCCAGTGCACCTAAATAGTTCTATATTTTTACAGTTAAACAAACATTTTGTTAGTAATTAACTTATAACTTGTATTCATATTTGAGTTAGTTTTAAGGAAATTATTTTGAGTTTATTACCTTAAACCACTTTCATGGGTGTGCTCTGCAATTTTGAGGTACTGGTTCTGCCTTCTTAAGCAAAACTTCGTGTAATCTCAAGATAGCAAGTAAGACACTATTAAAGTGTCTGCTAATTGTTTCTCCGCTGCACACAAATTCTCTCATGGCTACTCTATTTTTAGTATGGTGAGCCAAAATATAGAGAAATGAAGCAAGCATTTCTTCAATAGACGTGTTCTTTGTTGACCGCAGCAAACCAATGCTTTCAACCATATTACAGAGCTTGTAAAATGCTCTCCTATCCATCCTAATGCTATCCACACATTCTATATCATCATCCCAAATCATACTTCTAATATTTAGACATCTAATTGTGCATCTCTCGTAAGCATTTCCCTTTTGACTTCTCTTCCTCTTTCTTAGAACAAAGTTGGGTGCATAGTACTCCAACATTGCAACTAACAGAACTAGTATGTTTTTTAAAATGTAACATGACAGAATAAATCGCCATGTACATTGTTAATTCCTCCTGCGTAGGGCTGTCCATTTTCCACACTAACCAGAGAAAGTAAATCGGACTACTACTTTAATGATATAAGTGCCAATATTCACAATTAAACTATATATATCATGTAAGTAAACCCATTATGGTTAGTTTTCATGGATCTCAAATGCTTTGAATTGAATTGTATACTAATGCAAGTGTTTTTGTAAAAATAAATTAGCAATGGTGCTAGTAACATCAGTCTGATTGAAGGAATAAAAAATAGAAGAATAGAAATATTACAATTAATTTATCAAAAGCCATCATAAAAGGAGAACAAAAGTCTACCAAAAACCCAAGCCGGCAAAATTTTTCCTAAAAAACAAATTATATAGAATCATAACTATACCCAAATGATTAATCGAAAAAATGACTAATTTATATAGATGAAAATATTCTAATATCAAAACTGACTTTAGAACCCCGTGTCTTCAAATTTACGGTAGTTCCAAACATACGAGAGAAAGTGCATGTCAAGTTGAAAGCAGCTCTAGATGCAAGGAATTACAATCAATCGTGTGCCAATTAAATCATTAGGTCAATAAAATTTTGATTCCAAAAAAACACGATAAAAAGAATAAGAAGACTAAGAGCCTGTTTACTAACAGAGATATTTTCGAGTTTTCAATTTCTGTGTTTCGTTCTCCAATTTTCTGTTTTCATTTTCCAGTTTTTCTATCTCCAATTTTGTTTTTTCATTTTTTAGGTTTCCATTTTCAAATATGAAAACATGTTCATATAATTATTCACCCGGTTCTCTAACCGACCAAAAGACCGAAAGTATGAACCCAGTTCGGAACCGAACCTAGTACAACCCAAGTAGGGTACTGGGTCCCACATATAGGAAAGTTGGGACCGAAATCGACTGGTCCAACATATCCGAACAAGTACCGTCTGGGTGTGGATCGGATATGACAGGGACCGTCGGGTCATCGACCGGACAAGGACTGTCGGGTTGTGGACCGAAATGGACAGGGACCGCCAGATCGTGGGACCGGACTGGATAGGGACCGTCGGGTCGTGGACCGGACAGGGACCGTCGGTTCGTCGACCGGGCCGGTACCGTCGGGTCATCGATCGGACTAGACCGGGTTTGCTCAGCCGTCGACCGGACTGGATATGAACCGCCGGGTCAATGACCGGACCGGACCGCCGGGTTGTTGGCCGGACCAGATAGGGACCGTTGGGTCATTGACCGGATCAGGTTGGAACAAACACTGGAGCTGGACCGGATCCAACACTATGTGTAAGTATGCAAATTCATTGCAACGACCCTGCAACATCCGCATTTTCCAAATTTGGAAAACTAGTAAAAGTCACTTCTAACAGAGACATATCTCATTTTTTGGTTTTGGAAAACGATTTGGTAAACGCAGCTTTCTGTTTTCGTTTCTCCAGTTTTCCAGATTTTTTTTGGTAAACACGTTTTCTGTTTTATGTATTCCATTTTTCCAGTTTTCTGAAAAACTAGAAAATATCTCTATTAGTAAACAAACCCTAAATTTTTTACCTGGCTTGAGAGGAGATCTGCTTATGCTTGTTTCGGAAAGATGGGATTTGTGAGAGCAGATCTCTTCTACTTATACCTGCTGCGGAAGATGGAATTACCGCCATCTTTTTTTATTTTTGCCGTCAAAGAGAGTAGGATTAGAAACGTAAACAACAGACGAACGTTTTTTATAATACGGGTGTAAACCATTTTAGCACCCTCCCCACGTAAAATAGTTTACATGGTACGGTGTAAAATGTTTTAAAAAAGTACCCTATAGATTACATTAAAAAATTAAACCAAACGGTGTAAAAAATTAAAAAAGTACCCTATAGATTACATGCAAAGTTTACTCCCCTAAACTTTGCATGCAAAGTTGTTTAATTTACAGTTTAACAAACGCCCCCGGAGAGTTATCCGTATTCCGTGCATTCTACAAGTCGCAAAACAAAAGGCGGACCGGGTTCATGCTTGACTTTGAGCTAAAATCCCAGCGAACCGAGCTCACACCAGCACTATACAATTCCTATGTTGATCTCAACGTGTGATCTGTAGGACACGTATAAATACAGTGGGCTGCTTTCGATATTGTCATTCTTTTCCGATGAAGGAAAACCCTAGCGCTACACCCCAATCAAGCTCCTGTACCCCATCGATAAAGGATTCGGCTATCAGATCTCACGTTTTGCATCGTGTAATTTGAATTTTTCTTTATAAAGATTTTAGGCCTTATATGTAGCATGTATAGATCAGATTTAGATTCGTAGTCTTTCATGATTGTAATTCTCATTCACAGAATCGTGAATGAGCTATATGTTTTTTAGGTTGTCTTTTTCACTTTCTTATTTCGAATTTCACGCGAATTCTTTTTATATAGCGTTGTAATTGATGTATCGTAGTCAGGATTAAGGTTTTGTTTGGGCGTTGAGAGTAATCGATGGAGATGCAAAATTCTCGTAGGCCATTTGACAGATCCAGAGTCGAGCCAGGGCTGAAGAAGCCGAGGTTAGCTGAAGATCCTTCTACGGATCGTGCCTCGAATGGAGGGAGCACGATACAGCCACGGTTGTTAGCTTCCGGCTCAGTAGCTTCAAGATTTCGAGCTGGTGAGAGAGGAGGGGATTCCGAGAGTAATGATTCTGTTCGTGGAGCGTATCCACAACTACAACAGCAGCTTAATCATCAGGAGCTGGTCAGTCAGTATAAGACAGCTTTGGCCGAGCTTACAATCAATTCAAAACCAATAATTACCAATTTAACTATCATAGCTGGAGAGAGTATGGCAGCTGCAAAGGCTATTGCAGCCACCATCTGTGCCAACATTCTTGAGGTGATATTCCAGATTTATACACATCTGTTGAATTTAGTGTTAATTTTTCATTATTGTACAGGAAAAATAATCCTACAGAAAGTGAAGCTCTTAGATATTAGATGAGATATGTGTAACTGTGTAAGTTGTGGGGTTTAGGTATGTGAAATGGTAAACTAATTGTAAAAATGTGTTGCTCAGTAAATGAATATCTC
Source organism: Cuscuta europaea (assembly GCA_945859875.1). Taxonomy (NCBI): domain Eukaryota; kingdom Viridiplantae; phylum Streptophyta; class Magnoliopsida; order Solanales; family Convolvulaceae; genus Cuscuta; species Cuscuta europaea. The sequence goes on along the minus strand of CAMAPE010000038.1, from coordinate 1,920,331 downwards.
GCCTTCAAAGCATTCTGGTTTATTTTATCAAGTTCAACTGTTATTGCAAGAATATTGTGATTGCCATTCTGGTTTGCTAGCAAAAGTTGTGGTTTTTATTGTAAATTGGCCCAAAGCTATGTGATTCTGAAGTGTTAACGACAATATATAATCTGTAGTTCTGTATGTTGATGCGGTCTTTTTTAATTCTGGAATGAAGGGAGAGACATTTCAATAATTTTCAGCAATACCTTTACTTGGTTCAAATCTGGAAGTAATCTCATTCTATGGCTAAGGTCATCCACATTGCCAGCTCTGCAGAATTATTCGCAGAAAGTTATCTATTGTTATATGTAGAGAATACTGGGAGATCTGAACTTATCTATTGTCAAATTCCATCTTTTATATTTTGAAAATGAAAACTGGCAGTGTCTTAGATGCCACAGCAGTATGATGTATAGATAATTGATGTTCCGTGAGACCTGGTTTTGGATAATAGACACTTTACTTGCGAAAGCAGCATTAATTAGCTTACAAACCTCACCTCTACATTGTGCACGAGAATAATTAAATTGTTAAATATTGAAGACTGCTGATCCTTGAAGATGGCTGAATCTCCAAAACTTATGGGTAAATGAAGAAAAGTAATGTACATTGATTTGCATTTCTTTGAAGTTTGAACACTGAGGGTGTATCCTCTGAGATTAATCAGTTCGCACTCTGGGTTATGCTGTTATACTGGTGTCACTAATCACTAATTAAGTGAACATGATATTGCCATGTCAATGACACCAAGCTGGAGATGTCATTTCCATGTCAGTGCCAGCATTATGGTTGTGAATATTCTGAATGGTTAATGTCTCTCAATCTCAAGTATCATCTGATATTGCAGAAGAGTGTATATAAACACTTCCTTTCTATCCTGAAGGGAATTACTTCATGTCTTCATTCCATGTTGTGAAGATTTCTACTTATTTTAATGACAATGTTTAAACTATTACATTTCCTACTGTGTTTGCAGTCATGCAGAAACATAATTTGATTTACATATGCAAACAAACAAAACATTTTATCTGTTTTTGGTTAATCCACAACTCCTGAGTTTCTCATTAGTCATTACACTTTAGCATTGATGATTATTCTTATATGCTCTTGGTGGTGCTTACGGTTTTTTGCTAGAATGACCTATATAGCAATGTAAATGCTTGACATCAGTTATTGTTATGGAATATTAATTAATTCACCATATCATGTAGTATTTTTGGAATTAACATGGTTACCTTGCTCTGTTTCAGTTGTCATTTTGACGATTAGTGGACTTCTATTAATCTGCATCTGGAAATTATTTTACAGGTTCCGAGCGATCAAAAGCTCCCATCTCTCTATCTTTTGGACAGTATTGTGAAGAATATTGGGAGGGATTATATTAAGTATTTTGCTATCAGGCTACCTGAGGTTAGATTGTTATTACGTTTATTGCCCTGTTTCTCTTCCCAGCATTGAATTTGTTATGTTTTCCACTTGCATTACAAATACCATTAAAGAAGTGGTGGTATTTTGAGTAAAGTTCTGCCAGTGCCAATTGGCGATATTCTCTGCTGTAAATGTGTTCTACTTCTGACTTACCACTTTTTTTTTCTTTATTTTAGGTTTTCTGCAAGGTGTACAGACAGGTGGATCCATCAATACATTCTAGCATGCGGCATCTTTTTGGAACTTGGAAGGGTGTATTCCCTCCACTAACACTTCAATTGATAGAGAAAGAGCTTGGATTTACAGTGGCCAATGGTTCATCTTCTGGGACAACTAGAAATGAGTCGCAGAATTCTCGTCCTGGACGTAGTATTCATGTTAATCCCAAGTATTTGGAGGCTAGGCAGAGCCTGCAGCAGCCACCCCGGGTAAGAAATTGAATTTCTAAGATTCTAGGTCTTGCTTGTTGAAATGAAATGACTCCGAATATATGTAGTTTATTGCAGCTCTAACTGCTACAGCATCGTTATATTTTGATGTCTATTCTTTTATTTTTCCACTATTGTTTCATGATGTTTCCTTGAAGTTATGGAGATTGTAACTATAGATCTTACATTCCTACGAAGAAGTAGCAACATATTAATTTCCTTTTTTAGGAATTAAGAGTTTGAAGCAAGATAATCATTGCTTACGTTGCATTTTATATCCATGCTAAGTCTATGCCTGTTAGGGGTGGTGGACATTGTTGGTCATAAAAAATGTCTCAATTTATATCATATTTTGCAAGGGAATGTGTGGAGTTCTTATCAAGGTCTGGGCAGACATGGTTACACGCTTTTATTACTATTACTATTACTATTATTATTAATATTATTCCCTATCTTTTTAATGCTTTGATTTGCTTTGCTTTGCATTCATATCCTTTATTGTGACGTAAAGGCTAAAGGAACTGCGGGTGGCATCAGTTCAAGTTATGTAAGCTCACCTGAGGACGTTGATAGACTGGAGAGAAGAAGCAGTGTTAGTTCTGGTCCTGGAAAATCATGGGTGGATCCTCCTATTAAGGTTCTGTTAGATGTGAAAGTTAGAATTTATTCATCTATAGTAAATTAATGTTGATTTAGTACCAGTATATGATTTTTAAATATTGTGGTGTGCAGAATATTAACCATCTTCAGAAAAGTCAGTTCAATGAACCTGTCACTGAGAAAGCCTTAAATGCAGAGAAAACTGTGAATGTATCATATGCAGATTCTACATATGGTTCTGAGATGTCAAGGCGGCCTATATTACTTGCAGAAAGAACTAGTGAAAAATACAAGAAACAAGGATTTGACAAACCTTGGTATGATTCTGACAGCAGTGCCGCAGGCTTAATCTCGGGTGAAAGGAATGGTTATGATCTCAAGCATGGTTTTCAAAACTATCCCACCCACAAATCTGCAAGTGCTGAAGTATATCCACAAGATTCTACCAATAGAGTTAGCCCTGGGTTGAATGGGAGCTGGAAAAATTCTGATGAGGAAGAATATGCATGGGATGATATGCATTCGAGATTGCCCAATCATGCTATTGCGAAAAACACTGTTAAAGATCATTGGGCAAATGATGATGTTGAAAGAGCGGTAAGTTTGTCGGATTTGAAATTTGTTAGTGTTTAACTATGTGAGCCTATTCAGATGGTGGTATTAATTAGAGAGATACTATCCACTCTTCTCGCTCTAATTCTGCAATGTGCATGTTAGTTGTTTTTCAATATCAATCATGTAATGGATATTGCCAGTAGCAAAAATCTCAACTCATGAACGTCTCATGTTACAATTCAAGGTGATTAATCTCATTAGTCATTATTATTGAGGTTGCAACAGGATTACAATTAATCAGCATTATTAATATAATGCCATACCCCAAATAGTTGGGAGCTTGGGATTAAGGTGTTGATGATGATCTGCTATCTATATTCTTTTGCCTGAATTGATCTCATCATCTTCACACTTGTGTTTCAAATTTTAAATAAACTTTTAGTGCTCCGTAGTCATATTGTATGTTGTACAATGGGAGATGTCTGTGAGTGTAGTCTATGCTATTCATAAGATATAATTACTTTTTGAGGTTTGTGGCTCATACTGTGGCCTATGCAGGATTTGCAAACCCAGCTACGGAGATTTCAAAGCAAAAGGGATGCTGGTGTGTCTGGCTTCCATCCTGATGCTTCAACTGTTTCATCAATTGGGGGAGAGGGATCACCACTGTGGCCAAGAGAGGTGCAAACATCAGATACTGTTACTGCTTCAGAACTGGCTTCTAGAGGCTTTTTGAGGCACTCTGAGGGCTATGATAATTCTCTCAGTGGTAGGTTTCCAAATGCTGTGAATCCGATTTCCCAAACGAGATTTGGACTATCATCATCAAATGCTCTGCCTCTTTTGGAAAAGGAGTCTAGGGGTGCTGCATCTCCCTCTGCACAGTCACCTATGGACCAGCTTCCACCATCACCGCCTAATGATCAAGCGTCGTTCAACATAACTGAGCAAGACCATGCAGACACTAGAACCTCTCATATTTCAAGGAGGTCAAGCTTAGACCCCCGTCAGAGATTATATCAGGATAATAGTACTACTCAGCAAACACTCCCTAACAATGTCCATTTTGTTGGTAATTCACAGAGAACAAATTCTTCCTCCGGTTTATCATATCCTTCTCCTTCAATGACATCCTCTCAAGGGAGGAGTTTTGCTCCCTTCCCTAAGCAGCCAGAACTGAAAGCCAAGGTGGCTGAGTATCTTGATCAAGGCCGGGAACTACCAATTTCTCAAATTCCAGGTGTTACAGAGCTATCATCACTTCATGCAAGTTCGTCACCTGGCCTTTCGAGTGTCCGTAGTGCTGAATCCCCCTTGCAAGCAACTACTAGCAGTTTGCTAGCTGCTGTCATGAGTAGTGGCATTTTGGGTACTACAAATCCTCCTGTAATAACTGACAACTTGCCAAGGTTGAATTCTGGAGATGCAGCAGGACCTTTGTCATCTCAATCAGACTCCCACCCTCTTCTACCAGCTCTTAATCCTGTTTCTACTAAGAGCAACCAGCCATTAGAGGGGAGTGTATCAGTTCGAACTACAGGCTCCCAGGGAGGACACATGGAAAGGCCATCTTTGCCACCTGGCCGAATTCCTTCTGCCTCAAGTCCAGTCTCAAGCCTTTTGAGTACATTGGTGGAGAAGGGGTTGATAACTGCATCAAAAGAGAAGTCTCCAACATCTAAAGCTCTCATCCAGAGTCCAACTGTGAATATTACTTCCGGACCTGCTCCAGCATTTTCACTTTCTAAAGGAAATTCGTCATTGTCGAAGAAGTATGACCAGGTTCTTGCAAAACCTGCTGCTAAAACATCTGATGCCTTACTGCAGCCTATTGCAAGAGATAAAAAAAGCCTGATTGGGTTGATGTTTAAGCCAGATGTTATTCGGCAGCCACATCCCACCGTGATTGATGATCTATTAGATGATCTTCCTCATCAATGTCATGTATGCGGTCTTAAACTTAAGCTTGAAGAACAACTTGATAAGCATTTGAATTGGCACGAAGCAAGAAGCCCAGATGTGAAAATGTTGAATAAGGCTTCTAGGAAGTGGTTTGTAAACTCAACAGAATGGGATGTTGGAAATACGAGCAGTTTAATCGGATGTCCTGCCAAAAATTTAGAATGTAATGAAATGGATATGGTCCCTGCGGATGAAAGCCAGTGTTTGTGCATCTTGTGCGGTCAGCTTTTCGAGGATGTTTTCTGCGAGGAGAAGGATCAGTGGATGTTCAAAGGTGCTGTTTATGCGATTAGTCAATATTTGGGTAACCAGATGTCAAGAAATGAACCTAGCCCTGCTCCTCAAGGTCCCATCGTCCACAAAAACTGCATTACTGAGACTTCTCTTCATGATTTGGGGCTGGCTGAGGACATTAAGGAGGTAAATATTTAGTCGATGTGAATTCTTCATAAACCAGATTTCGAATTCTCTATAATAATTTTACAATTTCAGAATTTGTTAGTGAAGGCATTTTATCAGAATACAATGATTGCTTGTATTTGTCTTGGGTGGTGGTCATGATAAGTCTCCTATGTTTGCACATTTGTTACAGATCTGCTTATGAAAACTCTTCTTATTTCATTCATTGCTAATTGAATAATAATTGCCCATTGTCAATCCCAGGAAGATTGATGCCTGTCCAAACTCCAAATGCATAATTCTGGAGACTGGATGGTAACAGCATATACACTTCAAGGTATTTACTCTATGACCTGCTTGGTCGTGAAAAATCCGTGGCTCTTTTGGTAATTACCGGCTTTAGTCCAGATGATGAAAAATATTGAATGAGCATATGGCAATAGTCTCTCTTTGTCATCACTGTTCTTTTATGTCTTTGTCTCCCTGCATAGCCTGAGATGGTGCCCTCCCTCCGAAGGGGAGAATTTTGGTCATTGATGGGTAAAGTCTCGTTAGTATGCTGGTGTGGCCTTTTTATTTCTGGTGATATGCATCTTATATTCACCTTCGTTGCCCTTGATGCTAGAATGCCAAGGGTTTTCAGGAAAATGTTGGTGTACTGCATCAAATTGTTGTAAATGAACAATGAAAAACAGATTTGAGAGAAATGGTTCAATGTCTTGATTTCACCTTTTCATTAAAAGAAACTCTAAGGAATGATTTTTTTACATCAGATGCCACAACCCCTTATTCTGAAGTCCCTGTTTGGGCATTTTACTACTACAATAAGTGTGGGACTGGGTAACACACACATTTGTCATGATTGTGGTGGCGCTACGTCACAGATTGGCTATTACCTTTACAATTTTGTTGCCTTTTGAGCGTTAAGGCACGGTTTGAATTTTTGTGGATTTTTAATTGATGGAAACATGGAGGCTGGGTTGTAACAAAGCCGCACGGGACATACTTTTAGTTTTTATTTTATTGATGTGAAGTTGGTATGTCAGTCTCAGGTTCGACTCCAGGGCGTACATTATTCATTATTGTATACCCAGTATACTCAGATCAGTAATCTGTAAAAGGAAATTGGGCAACTACCATATGTAAAGGAATAAAAGAAAACGATAACAATAAAAGAACAGAAAAATCTACTGTTTGTGCTACCATTATTATTAATTATTAAAACTATAATATAAAACTATAATGATGAAACTACATTATACTGCTATTGTTTGATAATAGTGAAGCTACTACCCAATGCACATGCACTTGTGTTTAAACCGTCCGTAAAAACTGACGCACAAATTCTTAGTTTGTAAAATGAATATGTTACATTATATTATTGATTTAAGGATGTTTGTAATTTGAATGCAACTTTTTGGCTTGGATTAGTTTGTTATGTACGGAGTAACTTTTATGTGTATTACTCTAAAATTGTCAAAGTTTGATTTGATGTGATCTAGTAAAGTCTAATCTAATGTGATATGAGATTGAAATCAGTTCAATTAAAAACCTCTCGGAGTGGAAAGAAATAGGAAAACAAAACGAGTCGTAGATGTGTATCGGATTCGGTCGGTGGTCCCGGACTGGAAGTCTGGAACCGGGTTAGGTACTGGATCGGAATTGGGTCCAATATTGTGTCAGACTAGAACGGGTAAAAAGCGTTCCCGTTCTTGAACCGGTTTTTCTTTTTTCTTTTTGCCTTGCAGAGTTGCAGATGAACTAATTAATAGAATCGGATCGGCACTGGCCCGATTAAAATACACAATACAAACTTGCCTTTTCTAATACTAATATACTCGTAATACGTATTTAACTAAAACCATTCAAACATGCGTACACTTTATGAATAAGAAGTTGATAAAAAAAACCTACTAAACCTACGAATACGGCTTCGCTTAACACGTCAAATTTTGTCTCCATTAATAATAACTTAGAAGGACAATAATTGTGTAGAGTTTCTATTAGTCCTACACTCTATTTAAAACAAAACAATAATAAGAGTACGTAGCTAGGACTAGACTGTCTGTTGGATTGGCAACGGTCCAGAATCAGAATTGATCAGTTCTTGATCGGAGTCCACCCATAGACGTGTATCTAACTATCTATCATAGTGTTAAAGTAAAAGTGTTTCCTCGTGTTAAAAGTGCAATTGTACATTACTACAAGCATAATTATTTACGGTGAAATTTGTGCTATGGCTATTATTCATCTGAACTGTTGTTATATATAGGGATGGAGTCGGGCCGGTCCGGGCCTGGCAGGGCTTTTTTTGGTTTGTTGAGGTCGGGAATCGGTCCAGGTAGCTATCGGGTCCGGATCGGGTTGGTTCAGCCTGGGTACCTATTTTTTTCTAATTACTTCCTATCTCCACCCCCACACCCAAACCCGTCCAGAACACCCAACACAACCCATTTTTACCTCCCAAAGATTTTGAAAAACAAAAAAATTGGCTCGGAACCCCGACCTCGGTTCGGGCCGGTGCATCACACTACTGGCCAGACCAATTTCGGTTCAGTTGACCCGGTCCGAGTTCATCCCTAGTTATATATGTGCGTTTATACACACAAACATGCACCAATGCTGTTAAAATTGTAATTTGAATTAAAATCGATGGAGGTTACTAACAGTTGTATCTTAAATTATAAAGTTTTTTTTTGACAGGAAACTACCATATTATATTAAATCAAAACTTGCAGTACAACCAGGAGAAATCCAAACAATAAAGTAATCCTCCGACACTAACCTCCCTCTGTACAAACATAACCATAAGCCCACCGCCCCCCTCACTTTTTTATGAGATATAATAGTTCACCCCAAAAGGAGTGAGATTAATCGCTGAAAATGTGAGAGCTTTGAGGCTATTAGCGGCTGAGTCAACCTGATTGCCTCTCAACAGAAATCTAGCAACTAAGATAAACCATTCTAATAATCTACCACCATTATTATTTGACCTATTAAAAACAAAAATAAAGATTAGCAAAAAGAATATAGCCAAAATAATCAAACTTCAGCTGGTGGAATCGCGTAATCCATTCTTCAAGCGTTGTCTTCCAGCCCCTAGTCACACAATTTCTCTGTGGCGGCGATTCAGGAGGAGGACGAATCATCCACATACCATCTTCTTCCTCCACCACCTCAGACGACCAAACCAACTACGCCGATCCCCCAACAGCCGAATGGAGCCCAAAATCGCCCTCTTTAACTGGGACCCATACCGTCAGAGTTTCACCCAGATCAAATATAGCTGGTGCAGCTCCCATCTCAGTCATCATCAGAGCCAAAATAGCCAAGCCAAGCATCAGAAAATCGGGTCTCGCAACCCTAGCCCACCCATAAGGGCTTCTTCGCTTCCTTGCTTTGGTACTGTTGAATTCCATCTCTTCTGTTTAGTGCCTTGGTGCGTGAATATGTGCCTAGCGTTGAAGGCTCCATCCCTGTGATTGGTGTTGAAATTCAGATGTGGCGCTAACCCTAACCCTGAAGGCTCTACCGCTGCTTCGTGCTCTTGTGGACGAACCACACTTTAATTTAAGGAACCCCTGATCACTGCTCGTACAAGAGGATGAAGAAAGTCCCTGTTTTCAGTCCGCCTCCAACCCCGGTAATAGAGCCACTGTTGCCGATCCACTCCTGCTTTCCTTGACAAAACTCAATTGATTGTCGCTGATAAGGAGCCTTCCCCGCCTGATATGCCTCACGCCGAATTCTCTAGTCAAAATTACACCGGAGAAGATCTACGCACACCAAACTTAACCCTAGACCTACTAGGCTCTTCCGCTTATCTTGGTAGTCGACTTTGCCTCCCTGGTCTTCCTACGAGAGTTATACTAACTTTTTTTTATCTTAAATTATAAAGTTATTACCCTGAACATGACTAAAACATTAAAAAAGTTCAAAAAAAAAAGAGTTAACTTACTTTCTGTTTAAAACATTAAAATGTTTCGAAAGTTCGAAACATTAAAAAACATTCTTCTCCTTCTTCTCCCCCTCCTCCTCCTCCTCCTCCTCCTCCTCCTTCTCCTTCTTCTTCTACTTATCCTACTCCTCCTCCTGTCTCCTCCTCCTCCCTCCTCCTGCCTCCCCCTCCTCCCTCCTCCCTCCTCTGCCCCCCTCCCTCCTGCCTCCTGCCTATGCTCCTCCTCCTCCTTCCCTCCCTCCCTCCTCCCTCCTCCTCATGTCAATCAATTTTTTAATTCTACAAATTAAGTTTATGATTTGAATTCCAAATACATTGCTAATAATGCCATGTTTTTTACGTGAAAATATTATTTTGACACTTAGTGTAATTTTTATGGGATTAACTCCTTCTGTATGACAAAAACAATACGATTAATCTCATGTTTTTCATATATATAAAAATGTTGTTTATGCACATAGTGCCATTTTTATGGCACTAACTTTTTAAAGATGACAATAGTATTTTCTTGCAAGCCTAATATTTATAATGCATTAATGACATGAAAACACCAAAATGGCAAAAATTCTTATCCTCTTTTTTTCATTCTTATTCTCTATTTTTATATAAATCTCATCAAAAATGGTATTCTCTGCTCTTTTCAGTTGCAACACTTTCATTTTCTCGTTTGCCAACATATAACTTTAAACATTTTCTTAGTTGTAAGAATTTAAAAAATATCACATTCTGAAAATTTTAAAGTTAGAAGAATTCAAAAATACTTTTCTAAAAAGAAAATTATGTTATGCCATGAAACCAGGAATGGATTCTTGCTTTACACGGAAATAAAAAAGCACAAAAATGAATTTCGCAAGTTATTGGTTTCATTTGGCTTTCAAAGTGATCGACAGAAAAAAAAATGACGGCCAAGTTATTGGGGCTCAAACTTTTTTTATTGTTTGTAGATACAAAATGAAGGAATAAATACAAAATAAAGGAATAGTGAAAAACTGGTCTCGATAGTTTCTTTTTGCCGACAGACGCACTCTTTATGTTGGAGGTTAAAATTGGAAAAACATGTCATCTTCGGTCCTATTAAACAATACTGTGGTATCAAGTCCTATTTGTGTGCATGGCATGACATTTAGTCCAGAGAATTTTCTCTAAATTATACTATCAAGATTTTACAAAACAAACTTCGTTTAATTTATTAATAGTTTAGTACACAAATACTAAAATAAACCTACACGATAAAAAAGGGTTATAGATGTTTAGGTTGTTGATAACATGTGAAAGTATTTTTCGAATTTAATGTCACTAGTAGCCCTAGCACTTTCCCGTTCTTAAATAATTGCAACACTTTCTTTTTTTGGCAGTTTAAAAATAGTTGCAACACTTCCTTTTTGGGTAATAACAAATAACCAAAATGACAATCATAACCTTAAACTCGGTACGTCCGTCTACTACACCCTTATTCCCCACTGCCAAACCTTTCCACCCCTCCGTCCCACCCGACCACCCTTCATCTCTGTCCACTTCTCACCAAGCTTTTTCTAGGCCTTCCCATCTAGGCATGGACTCGGGCGGTTCGAACTGGCCCGAACCGATACTATGTGGTACCGTCCCAGCCCGGCGGACTGGGACCGGGCCTTGGGGCCCGAACTAGGGGGTTTTTGGGGCGGGCTACGAGATGGTTATTTGGTGGACTGGCCCGGCCGGTCCAAGACCGATCCGTGCCCATTTTTTTTTTGATTTTTTCGAATGGATTGGGTGCTAGGCGGGTGGGGCTGGGTGGTTTGGGGGGTTTGGGGGGTGGGGGTAGGAATAAATAAGAAAACCCAAATCTTTTTTTTTAAACCTAGAGCCGACCCGACCCGGGCTCGGGCCCGGAACCAAATCGACCCGGCACCGGGCCTTCAATTCCCAAACCCAGTCCCGCCCAAATCTCGGCTTGGGGCCCGGACCGACCCGGGCCCTGTCCAACCCTATTCCCATCAAGCTTTTTTCTCAGGCGTTTCTTTCCCCCCTCTTTCACCACCTTCTAGTTTTATCTCTCTTGTTTAATTTAATTTGGAGTTCAAACTAGAAATCCTAATTTGGAATTCAAATATGGTGCTCTGAACTAGAAATCCTAATTTGGAATTCAAATATGGTGCTATGTAGTCCGTACTAAGACAATTTGACAGGCGTATAACCCGACGTGTACACGAAACGGGACTCTGCATTTAAAATCGAACATGGAAATATATTATATGGAGTAATAAAAAGCTAGTTAAGTTACTCTCTCCATTATATGAACGTGAGCCACACAAATTGTCCAAAAATGATAAGTAAGAAGAATTTTATGGGATCGAGGGAGTATATAGTAATCCCAGATAAATATAAAATACATTACTTATTTATAAACTATTTTTAGCCTAAATGAAATGAATAATAAACATTAAACACATAGTACGGAGGTACTCAGGTACCCATTATTTCATGATTTCATCATATGTATTATTGATCTTATCACTATAAAAATGTCATATTAATAATTTCGAACCACTTTCACCGCAAAATGGTCATTACAACTTTATAAAGTTTTTGTTATGATTTTATATCACTCTGCAGGGGCGGACTCAGGAAAGTTATTTTGGGGGGCGAAAATATTTTTGGGGGGTTCAAAATACTTTTTGCAAGAGCAAAAATTATTTTTCGTATATATATACACTAAAAAAAATTTGTTGGGGGGGGGGGGGGGGGGGGGGGGCGGTAGCCCCCCTGGGTCTCTACTATGGTCCGCCCCTGTCACTCTGTATGATTTTAAGATTTTACTACTTGAGAATTCAAATGGAGAATGTAGAATTCTAAAATCGTAAACAAAATTGATTTTCACATGTGATAAATTACGTTAATTTTGTTATCGTTTATCGGCCAATCCTAACATTAAATTAAAGCATATATAAAGTTATAACATGAGTTCCTAACGTTTATTCTCGAAGAATTCCAAGAAATATATTTTAAATTAATATTCGACAATAACGAACTAAAAAACTTGAACTAGTGAAGAGAGAGTTCCTAATATTTGTAATTTCTATTAAGAAGGCCACCTATCTTATGTTCATTTGCTTATCATATTTGTGAAGAATATATTGAGAAAGATGGTTAATTTTTTAGAGAAGGATTAAATTGGTTAAATTTAACTCCAATAAAAAATTGAGGGCAAGTTTATTGGGATTTAAATTCAAGATAATTTTTTCTTTCACTGAGAAATTTCGTTGAACTTCTCCCTACTTGTATCAATTTTCTAACTATACTCACATTTCTTTAATTAATGACATGTTCTTCACAATTGAAGTGACTGAAAGTATCTATTCAAATTTTCGTGTACTCGAGCATATTCTCAAAAAAACAAAAACAATAATTTGCTTCTAAAATCATAAAAGCAAGGAGTGGAACAACGTTGAGATGGCCGAGTTGGTCTAAGGCGCCAGATTAAGGTTCTGGTCCGAAAGGGCGTGGGTTCAAATCCCACTCTCAACATTCATTTTTGTATTTCTTTCATTTGCCAAATTTCTCGATTTTTTTGACAAGAAAAATCTGGATTAATAATCACAAATCATTTTTATAAAGTTTACAAATCAAAATTCTGGAGTAGTAAGGTCGAGCGTTTTTTTTGGAAAAAATAGGCTTAAATTGATATATCAACATTTAGATAATGGGTAATCTGACAAAAAGAATCCTGATAAACGACGTTCCGCGAACCAGACTCATAGTTAATCACCTCACTAGAAGTAAAATAACTCACAGATCCATTAATGGGCACACAAAAGCCAGAGACGATTATCCCAATTCTCTCATCCCCCATATCCAAATCAATCGTCTTACAGCAAAGAATCCGAACAACAAAACAAAACACAAGATAAAAAACTAAATCAGGAAAGATAAAAATAAAACTAATAAACTTGAGCTGGTGATCGAGCATGATGAACTGCACAATCACCCATATCTTATTCTTCTGAATCCACTTAGGCGGACTTACTGGTCGAAGTCCGCCTCCTCCCTGTTTTTTGTTTCGTCCAGAGCCATGTTATCTTTTCCATCATGCCCTTCCCCCTGTTTCTCCCACAGCCCCCGTCTCTTCTGTTCCCCCGCTGTTTCCTCCTTGCCCTCATCCCCAATTCCTTTTGTTATACTCTTCTCAGAATCTGCAGCTGAATCTCTTCTTCCACCTCCCACCTTGTCCTCAGACCTAGTACCCTCTCCATACCTCTGATCTCTGCCAGAGCTCGATGAACCCTCCAGTAACCATTGATTTTCCCCTGTAGGACTCATCTTCCCCCCACTACCAGCTTTAAGCTGGACTCCGTATTTCTTCTCCAGAACCAGACCTTCTTCATAGATTAAGTGGCCGAATTTATCTGAATGTCCAATTAACCAGCAGATAAAGCAGAAATTGGGTAACTTTTCATATCTGAAATCTACCCAATAACTCTTCCCATCTTTCTTCAGGTTGGTACCTTTTTTCAGTGTCTTTTCCACATTCATACAAACTCTAATTCTCATATAGGCCTCCCACTTGTCATTATTTTGATTATCATCATATTTTATGAATTTTCCTATAAAATTTCCGACCTTTCTGGCAGTACCCAAATTAACAAGACTATAAGGAACATTGTGGATTTGAACTCAAAAATCTGCCTCATTCAACACAATTTTATGTGGGATATCATCAGGTCTAACTTCTTTTAATAACAACAGATTTCGTTCAAATTACCAAGGTCCTCCCTCAAGAACACGAATCATATCCACTCGATGATAGAAAGTGAACAAATACTTTTTTTCCCGACTTCTTTGACCGATAGACCTTTGCCGGCCCTCCATAGCGAAGCCATAAGCTCTTTGATAGCTGGAAATCTGACTTTGCGATCTGTCAGCATGACTCCTATCACCGAAAAGCCCGACCTCTGTACTTCTACCGGCGGCTCCTCAAACTCCGTATCATCCAGATCCAAATCCTCCTCCTCTTCCTCAAGCGCCATTTTTCTATACTTGTCAACAACACCCTCCATGCACCGTCCTTCCGCCTAAGCTTCCTCTCGGGATTTCGCTGGTCGCTCTCCCCCCTAACTGGTTTGTGAAAAGCTCGTCGGAGATCTGTGGAGATCCGTGGCTTCGTATCTTCTCCGTCAAGAGCTCCAGAGAAAATCATCAGACGCGGACACAAACGAAGCTTCACAGTAACTCGTAGATAAAAGTCCCGCTCTCCAACCGGCTTACCAGCAGCGGCTGATAGCACCGGCGGCGGACGTCGAAACGCTAGGTGTTACCGTGCGGTAACCCTAGAGAGAGAAAAAACTACATTAAGGTCGGAACGTTGAAAAACATTTTTTTAATTTCTTTCTAAACATTCCCTAAATGTCTTATTGGTACGGATCTTTTGTTATGGATTCTAGAATGTACTTCCTAGTTCTAGTTTTTAGACATTTTGTCCGCTACGTGTATTTTTATTTTTGAACTTTACATCTCACGAGAAAGTATACGTCATCAAACACGAGAAAACCGCCTCAGGACGGGTTTCTTGCAAGAGGGGTCGAAAATTTTCGATGAAACCAAGACTACCATCTCTGACGTCTCTCTTTATAAACCCTATACCCATGCCTTTCTCTGCATCATTCACTAATTCTACACTTCGATTTTCTTCTGCCATTTCCAAAAACTCTTTCTTTATCGCTCGTCTTCTTTAACAACCCGCCAGCCATGTCCTGCTACATCGGGAAATATGCCGGTACACCCCCACTCCAGTTTCATTGCTCTCTTTGATTTGATCAATTTCAAATCTCTGGTCAATGGTTTTGGGTTGTGTCTGTTTTCCAAGTTCTCTAAATTTGATTCTTGAAAATCAACCATTTTTATTACTATGGTCAGGTGTTGTTTTGTTTTTGTAACTTGTAATTGAGCTCTGGTTTCTTCTACATTATCTCTGTTATTAGCCCTGATGTTGCAAAGACTACTCCAAAAGAAATAAATATCAAATTATCAATAGAAGTTCTTATCTTGCTGGAATATAAACCTTTGATTTGTGTTAGTTGCTGTTTAGGTACAAGGTCTGATCTTGTCCAATTTAAAATAAACAGATCAGACTACTTTTACTGAATCTGTTCAGTACTTCCCCACTTCCCCCCTCATACAAAGATTCATACAAAGTATTATATATCAAACGGTTAAATTTATCTGAATCACATGTCAAAATATCAATTTTTTACTTATTTTTCTGATTGGGAATTAACATATTAAGATAAAAATGTACTCCGTAAAATAACTTGGAAGTTAAATGGGTGCCATTACAGGAGAACAGATGAAGTATGTGTTTACGTGTTTAGACCAGAAATCATTTAGATACTGATTTCTTGTTTGTACCAAACGCCCTTAGCACATTGCAATTAGAAATTGTAATTCTTAAAATGAGATCAGAGATGAGCGTGCCCTTAGCATAATTAATTATCTTCTTGGAATTAATGCTTTAAAGTTAATTAAAGAAGTGCATTTTCACATCATATCATTGGTTTTGAAAAGTTTCTCGACTGTTAATGTTTTAAATACTACTTATAACTTTTGCAGAAGAACTCACAGCTAACGCTGCATATATTGGTACCCCCGGAAAGGGCATCCTTGCTGCAGATGAGTCCACCGGCACGATAGGCAAGCGTCTTGCAAGCATCAATGTTGAGAATGTTGAGGAAAACAGGAGGGCTCTTCGCGAGTTGCTTTTCACAACTCCAGGTGCTCTTCAGTACCTGAGTGGGGTTATCTTGTATGAGGAAACCCTTTACCAGAAGACCTCATCTGGTATGTGTTTGGCACTAAATGCCATAATTTGTATTCCCATCCGAATGTGGTATTATATACTATCTATTTACTCGTTCTTTCATTCATTCATTTATTCACTTTTTTTGAACAAATTTATTTATTCACTTATTATTTATTTTATTTATTTATTTATTTACTTATCATACTTTCTTTTCTTTTTTTCCATCATTTGCAATGGAGCCAAAGATTCATTATTTTTTGGCCTGAGATTATGATGGAATAAAGCAAAATGGCTCACTAAACTGTCTGCGCTTCTTTGTTATGGAACAGTAGTCAGTCCATGCAATTTTGGACGCGATTTTCACTATGGGTCATCCGGAAACAGTCTCTCTGTGCTTTAGTACAGAGGTAAGACTGCGTACATCCGACCCCCCCTTACCCCACCGTAGGTGGGAACCTTTGCGGCACTGGGGTAAATGAAAATGAAAATGAAAATGACTTTCTTTTCTTTTAATGACATTTTCTCGTTTTACCTTTTTATAAAGCACGTTTTCTTAAGATTTATTAATCACTGCTTATTATATTTTGAGATTTTCCAATAATGTTATTAGAATAAAATGCATGTACAAAGTATCACCACCAAGACAGTCAATACTAATCACAGCTGTGTGGCTGACATTATTTCATTTCTCAGGTAAGCCCTTTGTTGAGCTGCTGAAGGAGGGTGGAGTCCTTCCAGGGATCAAGGTTGACAAGGGTACAATTGAGCTTGCCGGAACCAATGGGGAGACCACTACACAGGGTCTTGATGGGTTGGCGGAACGGTGCAAGAAGTATTATGAGGCTGGTGCTAGGTTCTCTAAATGGAGAGCAGTCCTAAAGATCGGCCCCAATGAGCCATCTCAACTTGCTATAAATGAGAATGCCAACGGGCTTGCCCGTTACGCAATCATCTGCCAGCAGAATGGGCTTGTACCCATTGTTGAGCCTGAGATCCTTGTCGATGGGCCTCATGACATCAAGAAATGTGCTGACGTGACGGAACGCGTCCTAGCTGCTTGCTACAAGGCCCTGAATGACCACCATGTCCTGCTTGAAGGCACCTTGTTGAAGCCAAACATGGTCACGCCTGGATCGGATTCTGCAAAGGTAGCACCAGTGGTGGTTGCTGAGTACACCGTCCGTGCCTTGCTGCGAACCATGCCGGCTGCAGTCCCTGCAGTGGTGTTCTTGTCTGGTGGCCAGAGCGAGGAGGAGGCTACTGTCAACCTTAATGCCATGAACAAGCTGAAGAAGACCAAGAAGCCATGGAGCCTTTCCTTCTCGTTCGGGCGTGCTCTTCAGCAAAGCACACTCAAGGCTTGGGCAGGAAAGGAGGAGAATGTCAAAAAGGCTCAGGAAGCTTTCCTTGCAAGGTGCAAAGCCAATTCCGAGGCAACCCTGGGAATGTATTCCGGCTCGGCAAACCTTGGCGACGGTGCCTCCGAGAGCCTCCATGTTAAGGATTACAAGTACTAAGGATATTTTGGTTTGTGTGTGGCTTGTGTTTTGGCCGTTTTGGTTCTTTTTGCAGTGTTCTTATGTTGACTTTTGATATTCTCTTTCGGTAATAAGAGTTAAAAAAATCCTGTTTCGAGATCTGTCCATATCTGATTAAATCCCGAACACAGAAGTTGCACGAAAAAATAGTCTGCAAACAAATTGTGACAATTGATTAACACCGCAAAAGATCATCTTTCTTGATTTATATAACGATCAATACGATAGCGGATGGATTGATGGCTCAAATCTTATACATATCTTTGAACTTTGTTCTTTTTATCTTATGCTTCTTTTCCTTCGGATCGTCATACTTATTTTTTAGCCTTTTCTTCAAGTCACTTCTCCATTCCTCATACATGTTTTAATTCAATCCATATTTTAAGATCTGTGAGATATAATTTTGGATGTATAGTGCATATGTGAAGATGCAGCCGAAAGAAAAAGAAAGACGAACTTAACTATAATAACAATGTGTTAAAATGAAGCTGAGTGCTATGGTACATGACAAATAAATGAGTATCATACCTACAATATATTTGGTTAGTTATATTTAATACTATCTCCGTCCTAATTTGATAATCCCAGTTTCTATTCATTTGGTCAACATAAACCACTTTTAATCTTTTACTACTCTTAAAAAAATACATGAAAAGTAGACAAATAATTAAGAACTTCCTATATTTCTTGTCTCCATACTGAGTTAGGTGACATTGTGACAAGTTGTCACAAACTACTTTTCTTGTCTCTTTGATAGATTTAGTGCTTGTGTTTCATACGTATGCATGCAAAATAATTGTTGCAGCGACATTCTTTTTTAACAAATTGATATAACAGTCTATACTCTACACACTCAAAAGAATGAAAAGATATTCAGTTGTCTTTTTTGCTATACGCACAAATGAACCTTCTTCAACACAACTGAAACGAGTCATGCAAATTAGATAACCGAGGTACAACTTTCTCCGGCTCGTGTAGCCTATTGTTCTTGAATGCTACAATCTTTCCTTGACAACAACTGTAGTGAGTTCCTTGCTGTTCCACACCAGCACCAGTGTTTCTAAATGCACCGGGTTCATTCGACCTTTGTAGTTCATGAGGTCTAGACCACACTTTTTCCGCTTGCATCTTGCGATTTTCACAGTACTTAACGGATACCTGTCAGTGAACTGTACATGGATGTCAGCAGAATTCATGAAGAAGTACACTGCCATAATCGCTTTTACCAATTATAGATAAATTGCTAGCTTTTACGAGGACAGTATAGTATATATAGCATAGATGCAAGCACGAATCCATACTTGTAGTAGTACCTATAAAAAGATGTGGGACAGTGGGAGAACCAAGGCTGTCTTTTAGACAAAATGAGGGCCCCAGGCGGCCTTCAGTTCAGTCCTTTAAATATTGTCATTACTATGGTTGGGGTGAGGGAAATCAAGTGCCTCAGTTCAGATTGAATTGATCTCTTTTGTTTAATAAAAATAATCTTTTTCTTATTTACTTTGTTCTATCCTATCTGAATTCACACACTCTACTAGACACCATTTTTATCAAGCACTATAAAGGGGTAGGTAGGGAAGCTCAAATTTGCCTAAGTTATTGTTAGAACCCCACATCACAAAATTAAAGAGAATATTCGAGCTTATAGTGCTGTTTGGCCCAAGTTCTAATAGGCCAGTTCAGTGACCCCCAATCCAATTATAAATGCTATCACATAGTTACATGTCATTTTAGCAGAGGATGGGAATGGTTGCATAACACGTTCAGGCGATAATGCTCCAAGTGATGCAAGAATGGTAAAACAGAACAATGTTGCATCCTCTTACATTTGGGATGTCAAAGTCATGATCCACGGCATCACAAACATCAAGTGATATCCTTCGAAGCAGTGGCATCTGATCCAAAATAATATTTAGTGCTTAACATACTATAGATCTAAGCTCTCGTAGTAGGCGGGTCAGAATATGGTCAAAGCATCAAACCATTGAAATAATTTGTTACCTTTGACGCAACTTGAGAAATAAAATCCCTCTGCATTCCAGTACCCTGCAATTAGGAAGTCAGGATATTTAGCATGCAATAGAATGGGATTAAAAAATTAACCATAAACGTAAATAAATGTCATTCTATCTGTCACATTTTACGGTTTTACCTATCTTATTTATGCCTCCATCCTTATTCAAATAGTCACTTTAATAGAGGTTTCACTGGTTTTAGGATTCAACTGTAGCAGTATTGAATAGTTTTGAAATAGTTAAAACACATGAAAGGGGAGATGAAAAGGTAGATAAGTAGGAGGGAGAAGATAAAAAGCAAGGGAAAATGTGTCATTTGATAAGATCATATTTTTCAGAAAGAAAAATTATCAGATGAAGTCGTACAAAAAACAAAATGAAAGAAGAACAAGGATTAGAAGACTTACATTATGCCGTAAGAAGAGATCTTCAAGGGCATGACATTCCAAAAGTGATGTGACACCACAAATTGTCACTTCACCACACTCCTTAAATAATCCATAAGATTGAACATCAATGGAGATGATCCAAATATTTCACATAGAAGTTTAAAGATAACTGAAATTGCCAGTCACCGGAAATAGCCTATGTATGATAAATCAATTATAGAACTGGCACCAATGCAACTTTTTGAGGAGCAACAATCATTTATCGACCAGACTACTAAAAAAACTAACTTCTAACACATGACTCAAGTTCAATATAAACCCCCAAGCTTCAGTGCAAGTTCAATAGTATGCAGAGATCATATATTACAAACGCCAGAGAGAAAATATTCATAGTTCAAATTTTCAATCAGACAACTGTTGAGTTACATTTCAATTTTCAAAGATAAAGGCTTTTCTTTGTAGTCCTCTATTTTTTTTTGTAAATTTCCTAATAGCGTAATAGTGAAGGTTACTGGATTACTACACCTAAATCCTAGTTGAAAGCCCTTTATGTTCACTGTGGGATGCTATAGCATTAAAATCCCCACAAACCAACCATGGATCAGAATTAGAAGCAGCCCAACTAGCAATAAAAGACCAAAGCATCCTTCTTTCAGTATAAGTGTGAGCCCCATAAATAGAAGTAAACTAGAAACAAAAATTCTCAACTATAATCTTCATGTGAATAAATTGACTCCCAAATGAGAAATAAGAAATCCCTATTGACATAGAATCCCAGAACAGCCAGATATTATTAATATGGCAATAGAAATAACTGTCCAGACCAAGGTCCGTAGAGAAGGTTGAATTTTTTAGGCGATTCTCCCTCAAATGGCCAGTATATCCTGTAAGGACTAAGGAGATCCTATCACCTATGACATTATTGTTGACATGTTGAGGCAAGTTAACCATTTAGCCCTCTTTTTAGCATTTGCATCTAGTTAAATTGAGTAGACCAAGGGTTTTCATCTGTCCACATGAATGCAATCATGCAGATGTACTCATTTGTTTTCATCTAGTTAAATGACAAACCTCTAGATGGACTGCTCTCAATCCAGGCCAACCAAGTGAAATAATATTTTGGGACTCTGCAAAGAAAATAAGAGTAAATGTTAAAATATGCATATGTACTTTTGTATTGATCAGCACTTTTGTCAGTATTATATATTGGACAAGGTACGAGTAAGTAAATTATTCACTCTAATAGCTGGAATTATCTAAGATGATTATATGAGAAAACATTGCAAGCAGCATTTCTTCATGAGTCCAACCAACTCAATTTTTTTAAAGGTAACAATCACAAACCTGAATTAAGAAGTGAGCAACCCACCAAGGAAAGTTCAATCAAATTTATACAATTCTCAGTGAGAATGAGCAGATCTTCATTGGTCATCCTGGGAGTAACTCTTTCCAGTTTCAATTTTCTCAAATTTGGCATGCTGAATTTAAAGCTTGAAGATGAAATCTCACCAATGCAATAGCAAAGAGCCAAAACTTGCAAGTTTTCCAAAGACTTTGCAATATTTAGTATGACAGAGTTAGATATTACCTGTTAGAATCAGTAACAATGAAACATACTTCAAAGCTGAAGTTAAAGCATACAAGCATAAACAGATGTATCTAGCTGCCACATAACTTCTTCTAAGCACGACTGGCTATTTACAGTAAGCGCATATTACTTATACATGCCATGTAATCATTGCCTACAAAGCCACAAAGATCAAGATCATAATAATACAACAACATCCAAGCCTTAGTCCCAAAAGATTTTGGGGTGGGTTAACATGAAATATACATGATATCGGAATCAAAAGGAAATATAAGATAAGAAAAGAAAATAAGCTATGATTTAAAATAAAAAAGAGAGAGAAAAGAGTAGAGAGACAGAAAGAAGAGAGAGAAGACAGTGAGAAAGAGAATATAAAAAGAGATAAGATATACATAAAAATGATAGAATAAAAAGGATACAAAGAATACATATATATAAAGATAAGAATAAATATTATTGTTGTGGTACATTTGATGGGGGTGGGGTGATAGGATTCTACTACCTAGAAAGGGGGTATGTAATGTGTAATTTATGACAGAGCTACACCTCGTCCTAAACAAAAGGACAGCTGAAATTAAACACCAACCTACTTCCATATCCTTTAACTCTTTAAGTTATCATTTGAAAGGGTGTCTAGATAAGAAATATAGTAAGGAATATCATGTAAGGGGGGGGGGGGGGGGGGGGGGTATATGTGTAATTTATGACAGAGCTAAACCTCTCCCTAAACAAAAGGATAGGCTTGACAGCTGAAATTAAACACCAACCTACTTCCACAGCCTGCAGCTCTTTACGTTATCATTTGAAAGAGTGTCTTGATAAGAAATACAGTAAGGACTGTCATCTAAGCATTTTTTACAAATTAAAACTATTTAGAAGTCAGGAAGGTCATACTGGAAATTAATCCACTAAGATGAGAATGAAAAGTAAGAAAGAGAAGAAAAGAAAAATAGAGGAGGTGGAAAGGAATCCAATGGAGGTTTTCAGCATATCTAGCTGTCCTATTGCCTTTTCATTTATGGTTCAATAACAGTCACAAAAGTTACATTACGTATATGTGACTAGCAAAGATGGCCGGGATACTCAACCCTTCAGCACTAATTTTGATAATAAAATAATTTGAATTTTATTTTTATATTTGAATACATGAGAAGAGTTTTCAACCTCCACATAATGTTTAGTTTCCAGACATCTTAAATTTTAACAAACTATTACCAATTTGGATATTGGTACTCTGGGACTTGAAAATTTTGAAACACCCCTACTTTAAAATATTTGGGTTACAATCATTGTTTACCTGGAAATGAAGTATCAAAGTCTCGAGCTGGGGACAGAGAGTGGGTAACATCTTCAGTCCATCTTTGCCTATAGCTCCACCTAAACCTATATTTATTGTCCTTAACGTTCTAACTGCAGGCCTCAAAACCTCAAAAGAAAGCAATGAAAATCCCCATCCAACACCAATTTCCTCCAATTGGCATGACTTTCCAAGTTCGTAGTACAACTCACTGTAATGACACGAGAAAGCATTGCACTTGTCTGCCTCATTCTTGCCTTCCTCTTGCACAAATTGTCTGCAATCTCTGGCTATGAAACACTTAAGACCCGGATTTGTACGGACTACATGAGCTACAGAACGGGCAGAAACCTGAAAATTTAAAACGCATCATTCATGTGTAAGACCTAGGTTACTTCCAGCCATAAGGTGGCTGCATTCCATCACCTTATAAGCTTCCTAAATTCCGAAGTTAATGACAAAGTCTCTATAACTGTTAAGAAAAACAGACTCGTGTCAAGTTAAATAAATATGCATCTTTTATAAAAGCACACACATCCCTACACCAAGACTTTTTCTCCACTAGCCTCTAAGATAGAGCCTCAATATCTGTTCAGCATTTAACCTTTAAACTGGTTCTTCTAAGGGGTAATTTGAGTTTGCACCCCATTTTAATAAACTTTGTTTTTGCACCCCAACCCCATATGAAAAGACAAAAATGCCCCTCAATCAGGAATATGTTGAAGGCCAACAGAATTGTTAATGGAAGGGCATTTTTGTCTTTTCATACGGGTTTGGGGGGTG
Organism: Cuscuta europaea; assembly: GCA_945859875.1. Lineage (NCBI taxonomy): Eukaryota > Viridiplantae > Streptophyta > Magnoliopsida > Solanales > Convolvulaceae > Cuscuta > Cuscuta europaea. Next base: position 1,896,595 of record CAMAPE010000038.1, on the reverse strand, counting down.
CAAAAACAAAGTTTTAAAAAAACAGGGTACAAAGTCCAATTTGAACAATAAAATGGGGGTGCAAACTCAAGTTATCCCTTCTTCTAAACATAATCTGACATGTTTACCAAACAATTTGGAAATATGAAAACTTGCAACATATAGAAACCTTGGTGTTAGACACATCAAGCATCTCCAAGCAAGATCCTGAAAAGCTATATAGTGCATGGTCTCCGAGTTCAGTCCCACTTAAGCAAAGACTCTTCAACATAGTTGTTTGAGATATAAGCTCAGAGATACATGTCCCAGTAACACCTATAGGAAATAGATAATAGGTGTTAACACTTGAGAATAGTGTTAATATTGAGGCATAACTGCACAAGAAAATGTAATGAAGGGAAAGTCCCCTAGAAGTGTTCAGCTCCACTTAGAGGAGTAACTTGTCAGTCTGTCACTATATCATTGTATGTATATATTATCTTTTTCAAGGCATCGTCAACTAGAATATATAACTCAGGCAATGCAGATTATGCAGAAACAATGATAGGAACCGGGCAGATTAGTGCTAATAATAAAAATAATAATAAATTGTGCGGGTAGTATAAATATAAGGGAAGGGAGGAATAAGGGTTAGGCAGAAATTCGGTGGGAATTTGGGCTGGGAGAGCGGGACCTCTCGAGGAGTCCCAACCTTGTTTTCTTCTCTTTCCTTTCTTTCCTTTCTGCTTGTATGTGAGTTTACCGAAATCTGCCATTGTAGCTTGAGGATTCAGAGATCTTATCTGAATTCCTGCTCAATATACCTAAAATTCTCCTATTACTTCTCTGGATTTCCGTGTCCCTATCAAACAACCCAATAACTAAGCCTGAATATTAAAAGTTTAAGCACTTAAATCCCTAAGCCTTTACCGTCACCAAACAAAAGAGAAAATATCCAAACAGCAATACTAAGCCTGCCATTGGCAAACTTAACCACCAATTCATACCAATGATGTTAGAGAACCAAGTAGGAAATGATTCAATTAATTGGATTAACTTGACTTTGAGTTTGAAAGGACTTAATCACAAAACAGGAACTACTAAGCATGTGAGCTAACATGAATAGGGATCCTAACAAAAATTCATATTGTAATTTAAAGGATGTTAAAGAATCTACTGTATTGAAAAGGAACTAAAGTTTTACATCCCAAACAAATAATGAGCAGTGATAAATCTAAGGGGAGCTAAAAGATAACCTACATTTGCAGCCACCCATATGCAAGATTTGAAGTTTAGAGGCAACCGAATGAGAGAGGTCTTTAAATTTTACTTCTGGAGAGCCGTCAAATTCGGAAGCACCATAGCAAAGAGCCAAAACGGAATTCCTTCCAAAGTAAGTATCACAAACGAAGATTGAGTGCAGATTTATGCATTTAAGCAATAATATAGATATTCCATCATCAGTCAAAGATATACACCCTCGGAGGTTCACGTGACACAGTGACGGACAGAATTCCGTGAAAAATAAGAGATGACGATCTGAGGTAGAATGAAAAAAAGTTTGTAAACAAGTTGAAGACAGTTTCATGTATATATGTGTGGATACAGAAATGCAGGCAAATAGACAATATCATAAATACAAAGAGATAAATGAGATTGTTGCTAGGCCAATGAAAGGAGAGTTTGAAACATCCATTCTCATGACCAAATACATATATTAGTAATATTACCTGATATATCTGTTCGACCCTCCAATGTGAGGTTAGTTATATTTGACAGCTGCAGTCCAAGGTCATATGAGAATGAAATAGCATCCTTAGGAGTGATATTTCTATATCTTTGTGGTGTTACATCTGGGTGTGAGGATATTATATTAACTTTGGTTGGTATAATTGGGCTAATATCCACACTGAGGTCTACATCAGAGAGTAGACGACACCTTTGCACCAATTGATACAGCATTCCAGTAGGGAGTTTTAAATAATTAGTTGCCTTAAGTATCTTTAGTGATGGGAACGATCTGGAAAAGCATTCAATAACAGGTTTAAGAAGTGGCATTTGACAATTTGAGATATCAACCTCTTGCACTCCTTCAAAAGTCAAAATTGGAAATATTTGCCAGGAAACCTCGGTGTTGTCCCCAATATGATGTTTAAATGTAAGAAAATGCTGCTTAATTTTTTCCTTCACAATAGGATCCATGCTATTTGAAGGATGAAGCACAGACAAGAGGAGAATGGCAGGACTGATCTGAGGACAACCTGAAAGGTCCACTTTCTGCAGTATTTCAAGAATGATGAAGGTTACAAGAATTAGGAAATACTGTTGCGATATCAGAAAGGAAAATTTTCATTGCAATCCTATACTGAACTTTACAACCTGTGGCCGACCGAACATGGAGGCTAATGGGGGCTGCCGCCCCCAATTTTTTTTTTCCTAGGTATATTTACCCCGAAATTTTAATATATATGTTTTTAAAAAAGTGAAGTGAATAAAATATATAAACAATTTAATAAGAATGAAGCTTTACATCTGCCATCCAATTTATCGTAAATGTGGAAACTTAAAATTAAAACACCTCCATGTTACATCTGTAGATGTCAAAATTGGCAAAGATAATCTAGCATAATCTCTTTGAAGAACAGCCTTTTTGGACCAATTGCAGAAAGAAAGATCTCACAGCATTAGAGAATGGTCTTTTAGCAGGAAACCTCAGCAGTTGGATACTACGTATCTACGAACTTATCTTAAGGTGAAACCAATTTGCAAAAAATGGCATGGTATATGGAGTAACAAATTCATCCAGTTATTGAAGACCTTAGACATCTTTTTTAACTTCTTTTATAAAATTGTTCACAAGACATATACCTAACTTCTCACATACTAAAGTGTTTTCTGATAGCATATACACAAAAAAAAGACAGTTAAATAAGACCCTATAGAAGCTATGCATATGAATCAAAACCTGGAGGATATCAAACAGTCTCAACGAGTGTAATGGCACCTTGTCCCTCCAATACAACAATTTTAAATATAATAAAAGGCCATCAGATAACTTTAGGGATTATTTAGAAATGGATAACCTTAGTATATTTAGTCAATCGGATTCTATGATGACTAATGTCTTCATCGTCAAGATTGTTTGTTGAACTTGTGGATGGATATCTTGCTAAAGTAAGAATGCTGTTGATACCTCTATCAGCAAACATTGAAAAGAAGTTGCATCTTCTTTTCACTGAAACAAGTACCAAAGTATATTGAACCACAGAACATATGAATTTGTACTTGGTTTCTATAAGTAAAGCAACAGAATATAGTCATACCGGCAACAAATGATAAAGGCAATAGCCTGAAACGAATCTGTTACAAATCACAAAATGAGAATCACATTCCAAACATAGGTACAGTAATCTAGAGATGATCAACTCAAAGACACTCAATGACCCTTCACCCTCACCTTGCGGGGATGCCAACACGCACCAGACTGCCCTTTTTTATAGTCTGTTCAATTACAGTATTACACTAATGACTAATATTACGAGACCGAGAAACAGCATTCACCACTTCAGTACAATGAGTCCAAAAAGAAACATATATAAATAAACATCTAGACTGCCTTTTTTCATATTATGAACATTTCATTTCTAAAAAATCACTTATGCTGCACAAAGAGAGGAAAATATATATTGTAAATTTAAAAACAATTATGACGTCATGCCAGGCTACTAGGAGGAGAAGCCTAGAATATCACAGATAATTGTCAATGAAAAATGCATAGTTTCACCACAAGGCCAAATATAACTTTACTCACATTGACTTGTTTATTGTTATTATAATATATCTTCCTAGACCCGATTTAATCTCTGTTACTAGACCTAGTTTTTCTCCCTGGCTACTCCCGAATCCTGATTAAACCAAGCTTACTAGACCTAGTTTTTCACCCGCCTAGCGCCATTTACAGTGTTGATTATTTATAGCATGAAATTTTGATTTTATTAGAAATAACTCCTTATCATTTGTCAGAACATTTTGAATCAAGCTCCTCCTCTAGAAAAATGGAATGTCTTATGTGCAAGGTTCACTCTAATCTTGTGTGTGTGACAAGGCAGTGAGACACCCAAAAGTATTTGAGCACTGCAGGACGACATCCCTACCTCTTCCAAAATGTCAGTGTTATCAGTTATTGTAGTGCTTGAAGGCCCAAGCTCTCTGGTATTAGCAGCAATCCAAGCTAGAATAGCTCCACAAAGATGTTTTTCACTATGAAAAAGAGTGAGCAGTTATGGAAGACATGAGATATGATAGTGTCCATTACGGTCCATATTAATGCCGTATGCATGTGAAGTTCAACTGAACATTTATGGTTGACATTAATAAGATAATGTTTGTATGCATGTGCATTTGAAGACCAACTGAAAAAGAACTTCACAAACCTGTCTACTGTCAAATTAGGATTCTTTATGCATGAATATAACATTTCATAAGGAACATCGTGAAAAGAATCACAAGACATTGCCCACATCTGCAGAAAAGGGCATCACAACTAACATGGGGATTACAAGTTGACAAAAAGGACTCCATGATAAAATGTAGTTTACGAAAAGTATGAACTCACTTCTAATGGATGAGTACGATTTTAAGCACTTACAAAGTTGATTGAGAGATAGGCTGTACATATTTGTGATACAGAATCAATTGCTGCATGATATTGCACTTTAATCTATAAGTCACAAGCCGTAATGTGAACAGAAAAGAAGCATTATCGCCACCATGCTGTGCTCAATGCTTATCACTTTTAGTCTCTAGGAATCAAATACACATACCATTCTCTATGCCATATTTCCAAATGCTTATCACATTACTTAATTGAACTTGAGGTAGCAAAGTCCCCCGGTATGATGTCACATTCTGTAACCAATTTTGACACTCAGAGAGGAGATAATCCACTCCAAAAAACAGTGCAGCCTGATGTCACAGATGAAAAGAGTTAAAGTTTAGTGGAAAACTACTACCAAGTACCAATAAGTGTAACTCTTGAGAAAAACAATCTTCTACACCAGATAGAGCCCATCATAATATATGGTATTAGGTTGGGAAGGAGTTCATATGTTTAGATTATTTTCTCTACATGTCATCAAAGGTACTTTTGTGTATCTTTTCCATAAAAACGAACTCAATGCATGAGTAAGTGGTCACATTGATTCAAATATAGAACAAAAGTTGTACTCTCTTTATCAAGTTGAAACTTTCACATGTGGTCATGTGGAGAACATTTTTGAATATGGGTGGAAAGGTCCAATTGCTTAGCAACTACTCCTATTTCTTTAGGTGGTCAGGAAAATTTTCTGTCACCCACATTTTTAGATTGAAGAAACAAAACTGTTAAAATACAAAAGTGGGGCTAAACTTGCCTCATATAAAGGAATAAAACTTTCTGAAGTAATATCCACAGAACATCCACACACAGACCGTAATATATTCAATAACGGTTCTATGTTCCAATTAATGGATATACTATCGGAGCATGATTCACTGCAACAGAAATAATTGACGTCATTGACAGATTTTGCATTGACATGGTGCACATGTTTTGCAGATCAGGTTTTGATATTTTTAAGTGAAAAAGTCCAATTTAACATGTTCGGAAAATAACATTAAAAGAATAAAAGTGTGGACTATATAACACTTTGTGCTTATTTAACAACTGAATGGTTAAAGCACCAAGTTTCAATCCATAGTCACAATATCAAATCACAGCTTGACCAGAGGCAAGGTGGTTTTGGCCTTTTGTAATGTGAAAATGGAATGGCCTAAAAGTTTTTAAGGTCATCTTGTTTGAGGGTGAGCTTCATAAGGTGCTTAATTTTAGGTTTCACTCCTATCTGAACCCTTTTTTATTTGGTACATCAAACGCCTGACTTAAGAGCCTAGTTCCTCAACTCACCACCATCACCATCAGTGCCTTAATCCCAACTATGTAAGGTCAGTGACACAGAAACTCAGAAAGTATAGTCGCTATCAATTGATTTCATAAAACTAGTTAACACTCAAAATTCATGAGGAAAATCTTAGGGAACAAGTTTTATGCTGAATGTCCTTACCACAATCAGTTTTGTCCTACTTGAATGGATAATATCATAACATGGTGAACAGTGGAGAAGGTTGCTATAGCCATGTCTTGTTACAAGATCAGTCAATATGGACATCATGGACCATGACTGCAACCTAGTTCACCAACTACCTAGCCTAATGTTATGATTCCCTCTTTTTATATGCTTCTTCGGCTCCGTTACCATTATAATACGGAGTACATCCCAAAAAATTAGCTATCTTGAAATTGCAAATAATGTTTTTATTTTATAACCTATATATATAGGTTTTGGTTCAAATAAGAACACGATCTTAGGAAAGAAATGAGAATGAATCTGGACCGTTAGATTTGTTTTAAGTGAAATTCAATGTGCATTAGATGAAACTGTAATGTGCATTAGCTGAAATTGAAATGTGCAGCACAAAGGGTACGATACAATGACATTATGTGAACCTGAATTGTGCATTAGGTGAAATTGAAATGTGCACTATGTGAAACTGAAATGTGCACAACAAAAGGTACAATGTGCTGTTATTTTTGTACCTTTTATTCCGCACATTTCAGTTTCAACTAATGCATACTTGAGTTTAAATTTTTATTTTGCACATTTCAGTATTACCTAATGCACATTTCAGTTTCATCAAATGCACAATTCAGTTCCACATAATACAATCCAACGGTCCAGCTTCATTCTCATTTCTCTCCTGGGAGTCCGTTCTTACCGGAACCGCTCACTATATATATATATGTGTGTGTGTGTGTGTGTGTGTGTGTTTTGGTTCAAATAAGAACATGATCTTACGAGAGAAATGAGAATGAATCTGGACCGTTAGATTTGCTACTGTAATGTGCATTAAGTGAAATTGAAATGTGCAGCACAAAGGGACGATACAGTGACATTAATGCATTATGTGAATTTGAAATGTGCGTTAGATGAAATTGAATGTGCATTAGGTGAAACTGAAATGTGCAGAATAAAAGGTACGATGTGATGCTGTTTTTGTACCTTTTCTGCACATTTCAGTTTCACCTAATGCACAATTGAGTTTAAATTTTTATTCCGCACATTTCAATATAATCTAATACACATTTCAGTTTCACCAAATGCACAATTCAGTTCCACATGATATAATCCAACGGTCCAGATTCATTCTCATTTCTCTCCTAGGAGTCCGTTCTTACCGGAACCGCTCCCTATATATATAGGCCTCTCTCTCTCTCTCTCTATATATATATATATATATATATAGGGGAGTTCAAATAAAAAGGAGTATTAACGTGTAAAATGAGAATTAATCTGAGTCGTCCAAATTTACGATATGATGCACAATTGTCCTTATATAAGCTTTATTTTATTAATTAGTTTCTAATTTGATGGTATGAATCATCATAAACGAACCGGCTGAGCCAATATATATTAAGTATGATGTAATGCATTCTAAAATCTGAAGAGTTTTCAGAAGCCATTGGGGACTTGATACAAAACATGATACCTGAAGTTACCGCTAAATAGACTTCGAAAATATGAAGAGTTTTCAGTGAGCCTGAACATACATAAAAGAGAATATATCACCATTATATTGGGGCCATAGTTTGTTTTCAGAATGGAACCAAAATTTACAGAGTTAACGCCATGACAAAAAAGATGTGGAAAAAGAAAATGCCTTTGACGGTTTGCTTTTATTTTGACATTTTGGTGCCTGAGAATAGAAGTCATGTCCCAATCGATGATTGCATCCATCGATATGAATATCTCTTGGCCACCTCCCTCCGGATTTATCCCTCCCGGACCGGTGCAGCTGAGAAGTACGAACTCGCCGTCGGCGCATTCGACGTCCGGCGTCATGAAGGAAACGAATTCGGTTAACTCTGTGCCGGAAATGGTGACATCACAGTGAAAGGTGAAAGAAGAAAGAGGAAAGCTGAAGCTCTGTTAGTTTGTGAAGATGACAAACTTCCAGCGGCGGTTGGGTTCAAATTCCTTCTTCCCCACTAAAGGGAAGGGAAGTCCGTTTATTTAGGAGGGCGTGTTCTGATACGGGTCAAGATTCGGACATGTCATTAACTATGTTCCTATTTCTTTTTTATTGACTTTTCTTAATGACTTTTTAAAAATGTTTCACTTTTCCTTGAGAAAACGAATAAAGTCTTTTTTTTACTGAAAAAAACGAATAAAGTTTTTTTTTTGAAAGGAAAAAAACGAATAAAGTTTTTTTTTTGAAAGGAAAAAAACGAATAAAGTTATTCATCTCTTTTCCACGAAAATATTCTTACAATTTTCATTGCTTTCATATTTATGCCAGTCACTTCTTTGGGAAGGACAAGTCACTTGAGTACTTAACATGTATTTCTAGCTATCAAAAGATTTAATGTAAAAAAAATGAAAAATGGTCAAATAGACCCCTGAACTAACTTAAAAAGTGTAAATCACTCAATATATAGGAGTGTCTGTCCGTCCTTCGTCATTTGGAGCGGTTCCTGGTGGAATTTTTTGATGAATTTTTTTAGCATCTTCTTCATTAAGTCTAGTTTACCCATACCAAATTTTAGATAAAAATTCAACCTAGAAGACAGACAAATGATTTTCAGAAATGTATTGCGTTGTTTAACTACGCAGTTATCTTCAAAAATTCATTTGACTACCTTCTCGATTGGATTTTTAGCTGAAATTTGGTATGCGTAAACTAGACTTAATGAAAAAGATGCTAAAAAAATTTCATCAAAAAATTCCACCGAGAACCACCCCAAATGACGACAGACGACAAAGTCTCCTATATTAAGTTAGTTCGAGAGCGTATTTGATCCTTTTCCTGATGCATCATTTTTTGCATATTTTATCAGTTTAAATGTTTTTAATTCCTGCAATTATAATATTTTTTGTTTAAGTCTTTACAAAAATTATACTTTTGCTATTCATCTCTATAATTTATGTTAATTTTCATTTCAGTTTCTCATGGTTACATCAAAATAAAAATGATCAATAGACGTCCTTTCATTCTTTCTCATATCATTTTAAAAATACGTAATTTTACAGTTTAGAGTGTTCTTAATTCTTATAATAGACCTAAATAGGATTTAAACAAGAGCTTGGAAGATAAATAAGACTTGAATCTTTTTAAACCCTAAATAGGACTCAGAATCAATGTGACGAGATTGCCCCTTAGTAACCTTACGGACAGCCCTGCTTTAACTTTGCGGAGCAATTTTGCTGCCAATACAGGCAGCCATGTTTTAACTTCGCCGGCAGCCATTAAATCCGGGAGACGGTTGGCGATCGGGCTTCTCAAGAGACCAATTTTTGTGCCGGCATCAGATTATCGTCAGAGTGGTCTTCGGCACGAGTAGTCTGCGGCGAGAATCATCTTCTTCCTCTTCTTCTTCCCCGTTCTCTTCTTCTTCTTCCTCCTGTTTTACTTCTTCTTCCCCGTTTCCTCCCTTTGTCGAGTATGTGCGGCGATGAATGTTCGTTGCTTTGTTCCTGCTACTTTTTGTTTTTGTTTTACGTTTTGTTTTTGTTTAACTTTTCCTTTGACTTCTCAATTTATTACTTACGAAGTAATATTTTTTCTTTTCTAAATCAAAATTGATATTATCTTTAATTTAGCATTCTCATAATTATTTTATAACACCAAAAATTTTAATCTACGGTGAGTTAATACTAGGACAATATTGCCACATTGTGTAATATAATTGTGACATTGTATCATTGTGTTTGTTGATAATATTATAGTATTGCAACATTGTAGCAATTCAATGTCAATATTGACGTCAAAACATGTTAAAATGGTGAAATAATGACACTATGTATGTCACTATACTTTAAATATTATCAAAATAAAGTGAAAATCATCAGAATGTCTTAACAATGTCAATGTCTTAACAATGTCAATGTTGTAACAATGTCAATAAAAAACAATGTCAATGATAATGTCATAAGAATGTCAATGACAATGTCATAAGAATGACAATAAAAAACAATGTCAATTACAATGTCATAAGAATGTTAATGACAATGTCATAAGAATGCCAATGACAATTGATGGAGTATATGGCCCGAGAACCCCCGGCCCACAGACTTCCACTACTCCAATAAAGGCCCAATAGGCCCAGGGAGCACAACAGGCCCAAATCACGGCGCCCAAGGTACCAAGCAGCCCACTACGCGCACCGGGGGGAGCCTTCGGTCCCCTGGCCGAAGGTTCTAACTCCCAAAGAAGGGCCAAGACAGGAAAACAAAGTTACTGGAAAGAACGGCGAAAATCAGTAGCCCTCGGCAACTGGAGCCCTCGGCACTAGGGGGGTTCCCTGTACTCAGAGCCCTCGGCTAGTCATCTACAGCCGAGGGTGCCTTTTCCGACATAATATCCGCCCCACATGCGTATGGATCACCGTACCAAGTACGACGTCCCATCCAACAGCCGCATTAAATGCGGCCACCTGCGGTTGCCAGCGCCAACCAGTTGAGGTGACCTCTCGGCCAATGGGCGCTTGACACGTGTCCCTGTCCGGCATTTATTGCTACTATAAATAGCACCCCATTTCCCCGTTGTAAACCATGCTAAAAACGCTGAACACTTTCTAATATACTTCTCTCTCTATACTCATTTGCTCTGACTTCTCTCTTGTTATTCCCCGCAATAACCCCTAGGATAGACTACCCCCCGAGTACACTATCCATCATTTGGTGCTCTCGTTGAGAGGTCGAACAATCAAGTAAGAAACACTCCCCCTCGGCCAAACACAAAACACCCATCTAAAATGGTGAGAACAACTCGTGCCAACTCCAAGAATGTAGAGGACAGGAACCTGGTCCTCGGCGAGGTCGACGTCCCCGAAGCCTCCAACAGGGCTCCCGGGGGCGGCGTCATCGCCGGGTTGGACCAGACGGCTGTCGACCTACGCCAGCAGATTTAACAAAACGCCCCCGATGCCCGCCTCGGCATCAGGGACAAGAAAAAGGACCGGAGCGAGAATCAAATTAGCCCTCCGGTCATCACAATCGACGTGCAATCGACGCTCTCCGCCTTCATCCAGACGCTCACCCAGAACCCGGGTGCCTTCGGCACTTTGGTTCCCCATCAACCTCAGGTCGGGGAGAATATTATGCCTCCCTCTCATCCACGACCCCTCGGTAACCCGGTCCTCCGGATGGGGAACTCCGAAGGGGTCGTGGCCCAAGATACGGCCTCCCAGGAAGTCCAGTCCCGGGAATGCCACAACGTGAACAAAGAACTGCCCCGGACCTCCGCCCTCGAGAGGCTCGGAAGGGCGCAAGACCGCCGAGGGGTCCAAGACTGCCTCGGGGGGAAGGCGTTCCAGAGGCCTCAGGAAAGTGGTGGGTCCGTGTCCAGGGCCAATGAAAGGCGTCCCCCCTCAGGACAAAGGCAAGGCACCTCTCCATGCCGACGACGCACGCCACCAAATCAGCCAGGCCTACTCGGCCCGGGTCCATTCGCAGGGGGCGAAGGCCCTCCCGAAGGACCCCCGGGACGAAATCATTGCGGCCCTCCAGCGCCGGCTTGACGAGATGGAGGCCACCAAAGCCCACGCCACCACTTCTGCCCCTCATACGGACCTCAAGTATGAGGCGATGATGGCCAAGATGGAAGAAATGCAGAAGAAGATAGCCGAGGGCTCCGGGGAACCCACCATACAGCTCCGGACTCGGACGCCATTTACCCCAAGGGTGTTGGCGGCCCGAATCCCGAAAAAATACTGAGGGCAGCTCATCAAGCCCTACGACGGAAAGACTGATCCCCAAAAACACTACAGCAGGTATCAAAATAGCATGATGATGGTGGGGGCATCGGATGAATATTTGTGTCGCTGGTTCCTCTCCACCTTAGAGGGGCCAGCTTACGAATGGTTCAATCGATTGCCCGAGGGCTGCATTGACTCATGGCAAGAACTCGCCCAGCGATTCTTGACGCAATTTGCGGGAAGGCGCCGCACAAGAAAACACTTCTCCCACTTGCTAACGGTGAGACAGAGGAAGGAGGAGACCCTTCGGGACTTCCTGGAGCGCTGGAGAATGGAGGCTGATAAAGTTGATGGCGCTGACGACAGGAATACCCCATGGCCGGCTTCACTTTCCTTATGCGATATCATTGTAGCGAAGCTCTACCCAAATTCCTAGAGAGAGAAACAACCGCCTTCGATCTAACTCCCGTTACAAGGTCAGTTCCTCACTTGTCCTCCACCCTTGTCACCTAGCTGTACTTAGCGGCCTTAGGACTTACACTTAGGAATCTTAGCTTAGAGCACTTAGCATACTTGAGCCCTCGAACTAGCACAGATGATGTCTTTGCAAAGTGATTCTCAAGACATCTCGGGGGCGCCCTCGATGGAGGAGGAAATCATCTCGGACGTGGAGTCCACAAGCGAACAGCCCTCATCGGGACAAGATGCTGTCGTCGCGATGGAGTTGCAGAAAGCCCTCGTTGCTGAGGCGGAAGCCGAGGGCTTCGAACAAGAGTGTGAAGACGAAGAGCTGGCCCTCGCCTGGCAAGTAGCTGAGGAAGAGGCGCAGAAAGAGGGCGCGAGGGTCACCGTTGCTGTTCTCCCCCCTCGGAGCACTGGTGAGGCCAGCTCCTCTCAGCCATTGAACGCGGTTCCCATCCGGGTGGCCCCCGGGAAAAAGAAGGCGAAGGTTGCTGCTCCCAAGAAGAAGGGCAGCGTCGCAGACCAAGGGAAGCCCCTCGATATGCCTGAGGGGTATTCCTACTTGAATACCGCCGCCCTAGAGATAAAGTCGAAAGCTGACAGGGAAGATCTCTATGTCACCCAACTACATGTGGGCCCCTCGGCCGTTGTGGTGGCACCGGGTCCTGATGACGTCCTCTTCGGGCTCCCGAGGGCTGTATTATGGTGCACGTCTTGTCCGTCTCGATGGGGCTCCGGTTCCCACTACACCCCTTCCTTCGGGAATACCTCCAGTTCGTAGGTTTGGTCCCCTGCCAACTGACCCCGAACAGCCACTCCTACATCGCGGGCTTCCTCCATCTCTGCAAATCCGGGGGGTAACGCCTAGCCTGGACCTGTTCTTTCAAAGCTTCAACTTGTGCCGGGGGGGGGGGGGGGGGGCATGCGAATGCCGAGGGCTTCGCGAATTTGCAGCAGGTGGCTTTGTTCAAGCTGTTTACTGAGGCGCCCTCCTCGAACAAGGGGTGGAAGGACTGGTGGTGCTTCATAAAGTTAGCCGAGAGCCCCTTCCTGAGGGAGCTGCGTGACCGGTTCAGGCACCATGAAAAGAGGAGGAGCGTCGCCCTCGAGAAAGATGGCAGGATCCTGGCAAAGATCCCGGAGGGCAGAGATAAGAACATAGCCATCAAGGAATGCATTCGAGAGGAGGACCTCTACGCCCTTGGTTTCCGACGGTATCGCTTCCTGGGGGAAACGGATGAAAAGTTCCCAGCACTTGAGGGAGCCTCCGGAGGTAGCAGCTGAGAGCCTCCAGTCCTTAGACTTATGTATATTTAGGCGTAGATGTATTTTTTGTATCCTTTCTCCTCCGGCTTTAACCGTCCTTATCTTTTTCAGGTATCAGCATGGATCTCAACGCCTTCGCCGCCCTCAAAAAACAGAAGGCCAAGGCCCCGGGCCAGAAGGATCCCACCAAGCAGAAGCCCCTTGGGGAGTTCTTGAAGAAGGGCAGCGAGCCCTCAGAGGAGGCCGGGAAGAGGAAAGCCGCCGGCAAGGCCCCAATCCTCGAGGGGAAGAGGCAGAAGAAGGGGGATGCAGGGAAGAAGGCTCCCCCGGTGGTGGTGGTGGATGAGCACTCCGTTTCCGAGCCCAGTGCTCAAATGGCAACAACTGCTCCCCGCCTGCCCTCGGGTCAAGGGGGTGAGGCAGGCTTGCCCCGGGAGGACATACGGTTCTCCCTGCCGAAGGGGGCAACCATCACCCATGGCACCGTAGACCCCCGGGAGTTTTTGGGCGGGGCTACCCCCGCACTGGATAGGAGGGCCCTCGGAAAGCTCGACGATGAAGCCCTCGAATAAAAAATCCTCCGGTCCTCCCTTACCGTAAGTTTCTTCTCCTTCTTTTCTTCTTCTCTTTTTTTTTGCATAGTGGCTTATGATTCTATCTGTTGCGTGATCGTAGCTTACCCCCTTACTTTGTTGTTTGTTTTAACAGGCCTGCATAGCCCTCGGCGAACACGCCAGGAGGTTCGATGAGTGGCGCCTCCAGAAGGCGCAACAGGATGAGTCCTTCAAAAAGCTTATTCATGATAATGCCGAAGCTGTGAGGCAGATGGCTCAGCTAGAGAGGGACCTCCAGCAGGCGAGGGAGGAAGCTGAGAAGGCGGCCAAAGAGAAGGCGGAGGTGGAGAAGGTTGCTGTCGAGGCTGCAAAAAAGGCCTTCGAAGACGCAGAGGCCGCCAAAGCAGAGGCCGCCGCCGGTGCAGTTGCTGCCTTCATGGCCGAGGGTTGGAAGGCAGAAGGCCATAAGGACTGGGTGGCCTCGGTCATGGAGGGATCCGCAGACGGGTGGGTGAAGGGCACCGGGGCGATGTGGCTAGCCCGAAAGGGTGAAGATTATTATGCCGGGGGGGAATTCTTCACCCAGGCCTTGATCTACAGAAGGCTTGCACGGCACTTGAAGATCGAGCCGGCGGCCTTCGATCCGGCGGCATATGGCCTCCCCCCCCCCTCCAGCCTGATATCAGAGTCCCCCTTCCCGAGGCCGTTGAAAGGCCAGAATTGGAGGATTCTGAGCTCCTGAAAGAGGCCGAGGGAGATGAAGCAGAGGTCGGCATGGAGGTCATCTCAAAGCCCGCGGAAGAGGCTGCCCCCGGAGCTGAAAATATCTGACCTGTATTTAGTAGCGTTTTGAAAGTTTTTTTTGTGTAATGGATATCTGTGTACTCTCGGCCTCGGCCATATTGTAATATATACTTTAACTCTTCCATTCTTCTTATGAATGAATACCGGCCTTCGGGCTTTTGTGTATAATTCGTTTCCTCCGATTGTTTTTTTTTGAATGTATGCCCTCGGTTTTTTTTGAATGTATGCCTTCGCCTTTTCTGAATGTATGCCTTCGCCCTTCTTTGAATGTATGCCTTCGCTTTTCTGAATGTATGCCTTCGCCCTTCTTTGAATGTATGCCTTCGTTTTCTGAATGTATGTTTTCGCTTTTCTGAATGTATGTTTAGGACTTAGAATATATTCTTCCAAGTGTAGTGCTTCTCGTAGCCCTCGGCCACTAAGCATATTCAGTCAGTTGAACCTTTCACCGAGGGCACAATGTTCAGGACTTAGAAATATTTCTAAGTGTTTGTTCATCTGTTGGCCCCGGCCAGTTCCTTCCCTCTGGTTCTATGTAGCCTTCATGAGATGACCGGAGGCGAGGTGTTTAGGACTTAGAAAATATCTCTAAGTGTTTGGATATTGTGTAGCCTTCAGTACGTGGATACCCTTCGCTGATTGGATACATGACCGAGGGCCCGGAAATAATTAGGACTTAGAAAATATTTCTAAGTGTAGTTTTACCAAATCTTCAACCGTGTGACCCCTCGGGCTGCACGGAGATTTGACCGAGGGTCAAAAATATGTAGGACTTAGGAAATTTTTGTAAGTGTGTTTTCATCAAGCCTTTGACTGTGCGGCCCCTCTGGCTGCATGGAGATTTAACCGAGGGTAAAAACTTTCGGGACTTAGAGAAATTTTTCTAAGTGTAGCATGTATGAAATAGGAGCCCTCGGGTGAATGTGAGGGCCTTGTCTCAGATTATTTTAGGACTTCGGTTGACTGGTGGCTCCACAAGGGGCAAAGCATTTAGGACTTAGATTATTTTCTCTAAGTATTTCCTGCTGCTGGCCTTCGGGGGGACCCTTCGGCTGTATATGTTGTAGGTTTAGGATGGTTTCCTTTGCCTTGTAATGTTGGCTCGTGACAACAAAGAGCCTTTGGTTGCTTGTTATGTCCCCCCAATGTTGATATAGGAGAGTTTGTAATCCAAGTCTAGCATAAAAGGGGCAGACTCCCTCGGGAATTGTCTGGATGCATCCCCTCGGCATGTAGTGAGGTGTCGAAGGTGATTCTTGGTCTGGTTTAGCCACATCTGATAGCTTCGTCATATAGTACCCTTCGGGGATGTTTTGAGTTGTCGTTGGTGTAGCTGGAGGCAATCATTGAGTGGGCTTAGTCATTTGTTGATGATGTCTGTCGTGAATGGTATCCTTCGTGCTCATGAGCTTCCAGGTACCGAAGGCGTTCCCATGGGGAGCCCTCGATATGTTTTCGTGAATTGTAGAAGTGATACTCCCCTTCACCACCCATTTTTTTTTGGTGGTGAAGGGAAGGCTTCAAGAAACTTGGTTTCTTGGTAAGGCTTGGCCTATCGGGAGGTAACAGAATACACCATTAACTCCTCCCTCGGGTTAACCTTCCGAGTTCCGAGGGGATCGAGGGTCGTTTCCTGGGTACAAGATATGGTGGTCTGTAGCCTGCCTCCCCTTGGGGGATGGCGCGGAAAGCGCTTCAGTTTTGAAAGTCGTCCCCTCGGCGCTAGACATAGTCTGTGGCCTGCCACACCCTTGGGGTGGTGGCACGGGGAGCGTTTCGGTTTGGAAGTCGAATCCTGGGCATTTCTCGTGCCTGTCATACCCTTAGGGTGATGACGCGGAAAGCGTTCCATTTTTGAAAGTCGAATCCTGGATATTTCTCGTGCCTGCCATACCCTTGGGGTGATGGCGCGGAAAGCGTTTCAGGGAAGGGTTTTCATTTGCACACTGGTTGCAAATGGCCGGGGGCACTACGTGCTGCCGGCACGGAGAGGTGGCGCCTTCGGTATAGGCGTCCTCGAGGGGTACGGCTTAGGAACAACACTTGGTGTTTGTTCCGATGTACGGCCCCCGGTACTCAGTACCGAGGGGTCTTCTGTGAAAACACTTGGTGTTTTTCCTTCATTCATCGTAGGGGATAGTGGTGTCTACCCTCGGTACTTGGTACCGAGGGGTCTTCTTGTGGAAACACTTGGTGTTTCACCCCATTTGTTGAAAGCTGATAGTGGTGTGTCCCCCCGGCACCAGGTGCCGAGGGGTCTCCATTTGAGGACAGTTGGTGATTTCTTTTTGTTGTAGGTGATAGTATTGTCTACCCTCGGCACTTGGTGCCGAGGGTTCTTCCTTGGGGTAAGGCCTTGGGCCAGGGGGTGATATGAGGGTTTGGCCCTTCGTAAGAATCCTGTTCCGTGTTCTTGGTGTCTTCAAAATGCCGTCATTCTTCAGAATTTTTAGGCCTTGGGCCGTAAAATAATACATTCACTAGTTATGAGGGCTTGGCCGCTCTGGAGTTTATTGATAAAATTTAACTAAGTGATGTACATTCCAGTGCCTAGGGACTTCAGTCCCATTAGGGCGTTTTAGTCTGTAAGTTCCTGGCTTGATGATGGCTGCCACGATGTAGGGGCCTTCGAACTTTGGTGCCATCTTTCCGCCCTCGGTTGGTTGGCTAGCTTCCCTTCTTCGGAGGACATAGTCCCCCACTTGGAATTCTCGGGAGCGGACCTTGGCGTCAATGTAACTCTTCACTTGCCTTCAGTAGTTTTCCGCGCGTATGAATGCTTGCTCTCGGCGTTCTGAAATCAGGTGGAGGTCGAGGGCCATATTGGCGTCGTTGGCCTCTGGATCATACTGTGTGACTCTTCGGGTTGGAAGAGTTACCTCAGTGGGGGCCTTAGCTTCAAATCCGTAGCAAAGGGAGAAGGGTGTCTCGCCAGTTGCCCGCCGAGGGGTGGTACGGTAGGCCCATAAGATATTGTTGGCGTTCTCCACCTGACCGTTGCCATGAGGGTAGGCCACGGATGAGAAGATGTGTTTGATGCCCCATGCCTCTAAGAGGGCACAGAAGGGGGCTGCCTCGAACTGAGTCCCGTTGTCGGAGATGATTTGCTGAGGGACGCCAAACCTGGTGAGGATGTTTTTGAGAACAAAATGTCGGCATCTGGCCTCAGTGATGCTGGCGAGGGGCTCAGCTTCCACCCATTTGGTGAAATAATCGATGGCAACGATGATGTACCTGTTGTTGGAGGTACCCCTCGGCAGAGGGCCCACAAGGTCTATGCCCCATCGAGCGAAGGGTATGGATGTGCTGATGGGGGCATAGTTGACCGCTGGCCTGCCGGGGGCTTTCTGGAAGTGTTGGCATGCGGGACACCTCCGGGCAAGATCTGCACAATCCCGGGCCATCGTAGGCCAGAAGTAGCCCTGGATTATTAGCCTTCGGGACATGGAGAAGGGTCCCATGTGAGCTAAGCAGGTGTCGCTGTGCACTTCCTCCATCGCTACTTCGGCTTCATCTTGGTGAAGGCACCGAAGCAACGTCCCGTTGTAGGACCTCTTGTAAAGCCTTCCGTCCTCGATAGTGTAGCTGGGAGCCCTCAACTTTGCCAGCTTGGCGCGGGCCTCATCCTCGGGCAGTTGCCCTGTGGTGATGAAGGTGACAATGTCTGAGATCCAGTCACCTTGCCTTTGTTGTATGTGCATGATGGGGCTAGCGTGTATGCTAGAGAGGCTGAGTTCTTCCACTTTGGCGATCTTTGAGATGTGCTCTGGGGATTCGGCCGAGAGCTTGGATAAAATGTCGGCCTCGGAGTTTTGAGCCCTCGATATTTGAGTAAGAGAGTGTGCCTCAAATACCTTGAGCAACTCCTTGGCCGCCTCCTTGTATTGCTTCATTCTCCCTTCCTTGGCTTCGTATTCCCCGGATATTTGGCCAACGACCAACTTGGAGTCGCACTTGACGTGGATCTGTCGGGCCTTCATGTTAGCTGCCAGCCGAAGGCCACAGAGGAGTGCCTCGTATTCGGCTTCGTTGTTAGAGACTTTGAAGGAGAAACGGACTGCGTAATAGGCCCGGAAGCCCTCGGGTGAGATGAGAACCACCCCTCCTCCACATGCCTTGACGGCAGAGGAGCCGTCGGTGTAGAGGGTCCACCAATCATCCGAGGGGGTCGAGGGCTCCTCGTCCGTGGCTGCCCTTGCCGTACACTCCATCACGAAGTCCGCTAGGGCTTGGCCCTTGATGGTGGGCCTAGGACGGATGTCGATGTTGTATTGGCTCAAGAAGACATCCCATTTTACCATTCGGGAGGAGCTAGTGGGGCTCCTCATCAAGGCGCCGAGGGGTTGGTGAGTGAGGACCTGAACCGGGTGAGCTTGGAAGTAATGGCCCAATTTCTTGACGGTCCATACGATAGCCAACACCGTTTTTTCTACGGGGGAGTACCGGAGTTCCGTCTCCCTGAGGGTCTTGCTAACATAGAAAATGGAATGCTGGATGCCATCCTCTTCCCGGATGAGTACTGAGCTGATGGCAGCCGGGCTAACACCCAAGTAGAGGTACATGATCTCCCCTATCTTGGGTTTAGAGAGCACAGGGGGTGAGGATAAGTACCGTTTCAGCTCCTCGAACGCCCCCTGACACTCTGAAGTCCACTGGAAACCGGCAGTTTTCCTCATGATCTGGAAGAAGGGTAAGGACTTCTCCGCCGATTTTGATAAGAAGCGATTGAGGGCTGCCAGACGGCCCGTCAACTGTTGGACCTCCTTCACGTTGCGTGGGGGCTCCATGTTGATGATGGCCTGGATCTTCTCGGGGTTGGCCTCGATACCCCTTCGGCTCACCATGTAGCCCAAGAATTTGCCCCCCTGAACGCCGAAGGTACACTTCTTTGGGTTCAGCCGAAGGCTAAACTTCTGCATGATGGCGAAGATCTGCCTCAGGTCATCAGCATGGCTTGCTGATTGCTTGCTCTTGACGATCATGTCGTCAACATACGCCTCCATGGTGCGCCCTAGGACAACTTGGAATACCCTGGCCACCATCCGAGTGTAGGTGGCACCTGAGTTCTTTAGGCCGAAGGCCATGACAAGGTAGCTGAAGATGCCCTCGGGAGTCATGAAGGCTATTTTTTCAGCGTCTTCCTCATGCATGTATATTTGATAATATCCGCGGAATGCATCGAGGAATGACATAATCTCACACCCCGCGGTTTCATCCACAAGTTGATCAATATTTGGCAGAGGGAAGGGGTCTATGGGACACGCCTTGTTGAGATCCGTGTAGTCCACGCACATGCGGAATGAGGGCAGTTTTTGTGCGAGGACTACGTTTGTCAGCCATGAGGGGTACTTCACCTCCTTGATGTGCTTGATAGAGAGGAGCATGGTGACCTCCTTCTTCACAAATTCCCTCCTCTCGGCCGAGAGGGGTCTCCTTCGCTGCTGTACTGGTTTGGCCGAAGGGTCCACCGAGAGGCGGTGGGTGATGACCCTTCGGCTGATCCCCGGCATGTCCTCCGGCCCCCATGCAAAAACAATGGAGTAGGCGCGGAGGGCGTTGATGATGCCGGTCTTCAAATCTTCGGGGAGCTTGGCTCCAATCTTCACGACTCTCTCCGGCTTGGCCGGATCGAGCGCGAAGTCTTCTACCTCCTCGGTTGGTTCAGCCATCGGCCTTCGTTCCTCTGCTTCCACGGTTCCGGTGATGGTGTCAACGCGGAACTCCGTCTTGCTAACCTTCTTTGTCACTTGAAGGTAACAAGCGCGAGCAAGTTTTTGGTTCCCCCTTGAGTAACCGATTCCCCCCTCGGCTGGGAACTTGAGGCAGAGGTGCCTCATGAAGATGATGACTTCGAGATCCTCGAGGGCTGGTCGGCCGAGGATGATGTTGTGGGCGCAATCGATGTTGACGACGATGAACTCCACTTCGAGCTTGGCCCTATGGAGGCCGTCGCCGAAGATTACCGGGAGGGTTATGACCCCCTCGGAATCAATGGTGTCGCCAGTGAAGCCGGCAAGAGGGGTCTTGATGGGCCGAAGGGACCCCCTCTCCAGCTGCAGCTCTCTGAAGGTACTGAGGTACATTACATTGACGGAGCTGCCCGTGTCAACGTAGGTTCGGTGGATAATAGTGTCATTGATCTCTGTGCGGATGACGAGGGCGTCCCTGTGTGGGGAGGACACCGGGGGGAGATCAGCGTTGGTGAAGATAATGGCCAGGGTATTCCAAGTTGTCCTAGGGCGCACCATGGAGGCGTATGTTGACGACATGATCGTCAAGAGCAAGCAATCAGCAAGCCATGCTGATGACCTGAGGCAGATCTTCGCCATCATGCAGAAGTTTAGCCTTCGGCTGAACCCAAAGAAGTGTACCTTCGGCGTTCAGGGGGGCAAATTCTTGGGCTACATGGTGAGCCGAAGGGGTATCGAGGCCAACCCCGAGAAGATCCAGGCCATCATCAACATGGAGCCCCCACGCAACGTGAAGGAGGTCCAACAGTTGACGGGCCGTCTGGCAGCCCTCAATCGCTTCTTATCAAAATCGGCGGAGAAGTCCTTACCCTTCTTCCAGATCATGAGGAAAACTGCCGGTTTCCAGTGGACTTCAGAGTGTCAGGGGGCGTTCGAGGAGCTGAAACGGTACTTATCCTCACCCCCTGTGCTCTCTAAACCCAAGATAGGGGAGATCATGTACCTCTACTTGGGTGTTAGCCCGGCTGCCATCAGCTCAGTACTCATCCGGGAAGAGGATGGCATCCAGCATTCCATTTTCTATGTTAGCAAGACCCTCAGGGAGACGGAACTCCGGTACTCCCCCGTAGAAAAAACGGTGTTGGCTATCGTATGGACCGTCAAGAAATTGGGCCATTACTTCCAAGCTCACCCGGTTCAGGTCCTCACTCACCAACCCCTCGGCGCCTTGATGAGGAGCCCCACTAGCTCCTCCCGAATGGTAAAATGGGATGTCTTCTTGAGCCAATACAACATCGACATCCGTCCTAGGCCCACCATCAAGGGCCAAGCCCTAGCGGACTTCGTGATGGAGTGTACGGCAAGGGCAGCCACGGACGAGGAGCCCTCGACCCCCTCGGATGATTGGTGGACCCTCTACACCGACGGCTCCTCTGCCGTCAAGGCATGTGGAGGAGGGGTGGTTCTCATCTCACCCGAGGGCTTCCGGGCCTATTACGCAGTCCGTTTCTCCTTCAAAGTCTCTAACAACGAAGCCGAATACGAGGCACTCCTCTGTGGCCTTCGGCTGGCAGCTAACATGAAGGCCCGACAGATCCACGTCAAGTGCGACTCCAAGTTGGTCGTTGGCCAAATATCCGGGGAATACGAAGCCAAGGAAGGGAGAATGAAGCAATACAAGGAGGCGGCCAAGGAGTTGCTCAAGGTATTTGAGGCACACTCTCTTACTCAAATATCGAGGGCTCAAAACTCCGAGGCCGACATTTTATCCAAGCTCTCGGCCGAATCCCCAGAGCACATCTCAAAGATCGCCAAAGTGGAAGAACTCAGCCTCTCTAGCATACACGCTAGCCCCATCATGCACATACAACAAAGGCAAGGTGACTGGATCTCAGACATTGTCACCTTCATCACCACAGGGCAACTGCCCGAGGATGAGGCCCGCGCCAAGCTGGCAAAGTTGAGGGCTCCCAGCTACACTATCGAGGACGGAAGGCTTTACAAGAGGTCCTACAACGGGACGTTGCTTCGGTGCCTTCACCAAGATGAAGCCGAAGTAGCGATGGAGGAAGTGCACAGCGACACCTGCTTAGCTCACATGGGACCCTTCTCCATGTCCCGAAGGCTAATAATCCAGGGCTACTTCTGGCCTACGATGGCCCGGGATTGTGCAGATCTTGCCCGGAGGTGTCCCGCATGCCAACACTTCCAGAAAGCCCCCGGCAGGCCAGCGGTCAACTATGCCCCCATCAGCACATCCATACCCTTCGCTCGATGGGGCATAGACCTTGTGGGCCCTCTGCCGAGGGGTACCTCCAACAACAGGTACATCATCGTTGCCATCGATTATTTCACCAAATGGGTGGAAGCTGAGCCCCTCGCCAGCATCACTGAGGCCAGATGCCGACATTTTGTTCTCAAAAACATCCTCACCAGGTTTGGCGTCCCTCAGCAAATCATCTCCGACAACGGGACTCAGTTCGAGGCAGCCCCCTTCTGTGCCCTCCTAGAGGCATGGGGCATCAAACACATCTTCTCATCCGTGGCCTACCCTCATGGCAACGGTCAGGTGGAGAACGCCAACAATATCTTATGGGCCTACCGTACCACCCCTCGGCGGGCAACTAGCGAGACACCCTTCTCCCTTTGCTACGGATTTGAAGCTAAGGCCCCCACTGAGGTAACTCTTCCAACTCGAAGAGTCACACAGTATGATCCAGAGGCCAACGACGCCAATATGGCCCTCGACCTCCACCTGATTTCAGAACGCCGAGAGCAAGCATTCATACGCGCGGAAAACTACTGAAGGCAAGTGAAGAGTTACATTGACGCCAAGGTCCGCTCCCGAGAATTCCAAGTGGGGGACTATGTCCTCCGAAGAAGGGAAGCTAGCCAACCAACCGAGGGCGGAAAGATGGCACCAAAGTTCGAAGGCCCCTACATCGTGGCAGCCATCATCAAGCCAGGAACTTACAGACTAAAACGCCCTAATGGGACTGAAGTCCCTAGGCACTGGAATGTACATCACTTAGTTAAATTTTATCAATAAACTCCAGAGCGGCCAAGCCCTCATAACTAGTGAATGTATTATTTTACGGCCCAAGGCCTAAAAATTCTGAAGAATGACGGCATTTTGAAGACACCAAGAACACGGAACAGGATTCTTACGAAGGGCCAAACCCTCATATCACCCCCTGGCCCAAGGCCTTACCCCAAGGAAGAACCCTCGGCACCAAGTGCCGAGGGTAGACAATACTATCACCTACAACAAAAAGAAATCACCAACTGTCCTCAAATGGAGACCCCTCGGCACCTGGTGCCGGGGGGACACACCACTATCAGCTTTCAACAAATGGGGTGAAACACCAAGTGTTTCCACAAGAAGACCCCTCGGTACCAAGTACCGAGGGTAGACACCACTATCCCCTACGATGAATGAAGGAAAAACACCAAGTGTTTTCACAGAAGACCCCTCGGTACTGAGTACCGGGGGCCGTACATCGGAACAAACACCAAGTGTTGTTCCTAAGCCGTACCCCTCGAGGACGCCTATACCGAAGGCGCCACCTCTCCGTGCCGGCAGCACGTAGTGCCCCCGGCCATTTGCAACCAGTGTGCAAATGAAAACCCTTCCCTGAAACGCTTTCCGCGCCATCACCCCAAGGGTATGGCAGGCACGAGAAATATCCAGGATTCGACTTTCAAAAATGGAACGCTTTCCGCGTCATCACCCTAAGGGTATGACAGGCACGAGAAATGCCCAGGATTCGACTTCCAAACCGAAACGCTCCCCGTGCCACCACCCCAAGGGTGTGGCAGGCCACAGACTATGTCTAGCGCCGAGGGGACGACTTTCAAAACTGAAGCGCTTTCCGCGCCATCCCCCAAGGGGAGGCAGGCTACAGACCACCATATCTTGTACCCAGGAAACGACCCTCGATCCCCTCGGAACTCGGAAGGTTAACCCGAGGGAGGAGTTAATGGTGTATTCTGTTACCTCCCGATAGGCCAAGCCTTACCAAGAAACCAAGTTTCTTGAAGCCTTCCCTTCACCACCAAAAAAAAATGGGTGGTGAAGGGGAGTATCACTTCTACAATTCACGAAAACATATCGAGGGCTCCCCATGGGAACGCCTTCGGTACCTGGAAGCTCATGAGCACGAAGGATACCATTCACGACAGACATCATCAACAAATGACTAAGCCCACTCAATGATTGCCTCCAGCTACACCAACGACAACTCAAAACATCCCCGAAGGGTACTATATGACGAAGCTATCAGATGTGGCTAAACCAGACCAAGAATCACCTTCGACACCTCACTACATGCCGAGGGGATGCATCCAGACAATTCCCGAGGGAGTCTGCCCCTTTTATGCTAGACTTGGATTACAAACTCTCCTATATCAACATTGGGGGGACATAACAAGCAACCAAAGGCTCTTTGTTGTCACGAGCCAACATTACAAAGCAAAGGAAACCATCCTAAACCTACAACATATACAGCCGAAGGGTCCCCCCGAAGGCCAGCAGCAGGAAATACTTAGAGAAAATAATCTAAGTCCTAAATGCTTTGCCCCTTGTGGAGCCACCAGTCAACCGAAGTCCTAAAATAATCTGAGACAAGGCCCTCACATTCACCCGAGGGCTCCTATTTCATACATGCTACACTTAGAAAAATTTCTCTAAGTCCCGAAAGTTTTTACCCTCGGTTAAATCTCCATGCAGCCAGAGGGGCCGCACAGTCAAAGGCTTGATGAAAACACACTTACAAAAATTTCCTAAGTCCTACATATTTTTGACCCTCGGTCAAATCTCCGTGCAGCCCGAGGGGTCACACGGTTGAAGATTTGGTAAAACTACACTTAGAAATATTTTCTAAGTCCTAATTATTTCCGGGCCCTCGGTCATGTATCCAATCAGCGAAGGGTATCCACGTACTGAAGGCTACACAATATCCAAACACTTAGAGATATTTTCTAAGTCCTAAACACCTCGCCTCCGGTCATCTCATGAAGGCTACATAGAACCAGAGGGAAGGAACTGGCCGGGGCCAACAGATGAACAAACACTTAGAAATATTTCTAAGTCCTGAACATTGTGCCCTCGGTGAAAGGTTCAACTGACTGAATATGCTTAGTGGCCGAGGGCTACGAGAAGCACTACACTTGGAAGAATATATTCTAAGTCCTAAACATACATTCAGAAAAGCGAAAACATACATTCAGAAAACGAAGGCATACATTCAAAGAAGGGCGAAGGCATACATTCAGAAAAGCGAAGGCATACATTCAAAGAAGGGCGAAGGCATACATTCAGAAAAGGCGAAGGCATACATTCAAAAAAAACCGAGGGCATACATTCAAAAAAAAACAATCGGAGGAAACGAATTATACACAAAAGCCCGAAGGCCGGTATTCATTCATAAGAAGAATGGAAGAGTTAAAGTATATATTACAATATGGCCGAGGCCGAGAGTACACAGATATCCATTACACAAAAAAAACTTTCAAAACGCTACTAAATACAGGTCAGATATTTTCAGCTCCGGGGGCAGCCTCTTCCGCGGGCTTTGAGATGACCTCCATGCCGACCTCTGCTTCATCTCCCTCGGCCTCTTTCAGGAGCTCAGAATCCTCCAATTCTGGCCTTTCAACGGCCTCGGGAAGGGGGACTCTGATATCAGGCTGGAGGGGGGGGGAGGCCATATGCCGCCGGATCGAAGGCCGCCGGCTCGATCTTCAAGTGCCGTGCAAGCCTTCTGTAGATCAAGGCCTGGGTGAAGAATTCCCCCCCGGCATAATAATCTTCACCCTTTCGGGCTAGCCACATCGCCCCGGTGCCCTTCACCCACCCGTCTGCGGATCCCTCCATGACCGAGGCCACCCAGTCCTTATGGCCTTCTGCCTTCCAACCCTCGGCCATGAAGGCAGCAACTGCACCGGCGGCGGCCTCTGCTTTGGCGGCCTCTGCGTCTTCGAAGGCCTTTTTTGCAGCCTCGACAGCAACCTTCTCCACCTCCGCCTTCTCTTTGGCCGCCTTCTCAGCTTCCTCCCTCGCCTGCTGGAGGTCCCTCTCTAGCTGAGCCATCTGCCTCACAGCTTCGGCATTATCATGAATAAGCTTTTTGAAGGACTCATCCTGTTGCGCCTTCTGGAGGCGCCACTCATCGAACCTCCTGGCGTGTTCGCCGAGGGCTATGCAGGCCTGTTAAAACAAACAACAAAGTAAGGGGGTAAGCTACGATCACGCAACAGATAGAATCATAAGCCACTATGCAAAAAAAAAGAGAAGAAGAAAAGAAGGAGAAGAAACTTACGGTAAGGGAGGACCGGAGGATTTTTTATTCGAGGGCTTCATCGTCGAGCTTTCCGAGGGCCCTCCTATCCAGTGCGGGGGTAGCCCCGCCCAAAAACTCCCGGGGGTCTACGGTGCCATGGGTGATGGTTGCCCCCTTCGGCAGGGAGAACCGTATGTCCTCCCGGGGCAAGCCTGCCTCACCCCCTTGACCCGAGGGCAGGCGGGGAGCAGTTGTTGCCATTTGAGCACTGGGCTCGGAAACGGAGTGCTCATCCACCACCACCACCGGGGGAGCCTTCTTCCCTGCATCCCCCTTCTTCTGCCTCTTCCCCTCGAGGATTGGGGCCTTGCCGGCGGCTTTCCTCTTCCCGGCCTCCTCTGAGGGCTCGCTGCCCTTCTTCAAGAACTCCCCAAGGGGCTTCTGCTTGGTGGGATCCTTCTGGCCCGGGGCCTTGGCCTTCTGTTTTTTGAGGGCGGCGAAGGCGTTGAGATCCATGCTGATACCTGAAAAAGATAAGGACGGTTAAAGCCGGAGGAGAAAGGATACAAAAAATACATCTACGCCTAAATATACATAAGTCTAAGGACTGGAGGCTCTCAGCTGCTACCTCCGGAGGCTCCCTCAAGTGCTGGGAACTTTTCATCCGTTTCCCCCAGGAAGCGATACCGTCGGAAACCAAGGGCGTAGAGGTCCTCCTCTCGAATGCATTCCTTGATGGCTATGTTCTTATCTCTGCCCTCCGGGATCTTTGCCAGGATCCTGCCATCTTTCTCGAGGGCGACGCTCCTCCTCTTTTCATGGTGCCTGAACCGGTCACGCAGCTCCCTCAGGAAGGGGCTCTCGGCTAACTTTATGAAGCACCACCAGTCCTTCCACCCCTTGTTCGAGGAGGGCGCCTCAGTAAACAGCTTGAACAAAGCCACCTGCTGCAAATTCGCGAAGCCCTCGGCATTCGCATGCCCCCCCCCCCCCCCCCGGCACAAGTTGAAGCTTTGAAAGAACAGGTCCAGGCTAGGCGTTACCCCCCGGATTTGCAGAGATGGAGGAAGCCCGCGATGTAGGAGTGGCTGTTCGGGGTCAGTTGGCAGGGGACCAAACCTACGAACTGGAGGTATTCCCGAAGGAAGGGGTGTAGTGGGAACCGGAGCCCCATCGAGACGGACAAGACGTGCACCATAATACAGCCCTCGGGAGCCCGAAGAGGACGTCATCAGGACCCGGTGCCACCACAACGGCCGAGGGGCCCACATGTAGTTGGGTGACATAGAGATCTTCCCTGTCAGCTTTCGACTTTATCTCTAGGGCGGCGGTATTCAAGTAGGAATACCCCTCAGGCATATCGAGGGGCTTCCCTTGGTCTGCGACGCTGCCCTTCTTCTTGGGAGCAGCAACCTTCGCCTTCTTTTTCCCGGGGGCCACCCGGATGGGAACCGCGTTCAATGGCTGAGAGGAGCTGGCCTCACCAGTGCTCCGAGGGGGGAGAACAGCAACGGTGACCCTCGCGCCCTCTTTCTGCGCCTCTTCCTCAGCTACTTGCCAGGCGAGGGCCAGCTCTTCGTCTTCACACTCTTGTTCGAAGCCCTCGGCTTCCGCCTCAGCAACGAGGGCTTTCTGCAACTCCATCGCGACGACAGCATCTTGTCCCGATGAGGGCTGTTCGCTTGTGGACTCCACGTCCGAGATGATTTCCTCCTCCATCGAGGGCGCCCCCGAGATGTCTTGAGAATCACTTTGCAAAGACATCATCTGTGCTAGTTCGAGGGCTCAAGTATGCTAAGTGCTCTAAGCTAAGATTCCTAAGTGTAAGTCCTAAGGCCGCTAAGTACAGCTAGGTGACAAGGGTGGAGGACAAGTGAGGAACTGACCTTGTAACGGGAGTTAGATCGAAGGCGGTTGTTTCTCTCTCTAGGAATTTGGGTAGAGCTTCGCTACAATGATATCGCATAAGGAAAGTGAAGCCGGCCATGGGGTATTTATAGGCGCCTGAATCCGGGCTTGGGTCTGGAAACCGGGCCTCCGGCTGGACTGCCATCATTACGAACCGTGGTTTCACCCAATCGGTGACACCCGCCCACGGGCAGCCAACGAGCACGCACCACGTGGAAGCCTCTCCCCAACGGCTATATTCTGACGTTAGATATTCCAATGGCTATATTTCCAACGGCTATATTCTGGGAGCTCCCGGCTACACTTGACAGATCACTCCTTCATCCACAAAGAAACTAGCCCCCGGGCTTTTTACTTCACTCCACTTCATCAAGAAGAGCCCCCGGGTACACTTACCCAGAGACGCTCCCGGTTTGTGCCCCACACACTACATAACGAATGCCTTCGGGCTCACTCCTTCATAAGCCGACGGCTTCATAACTGGCCCACCCCTCGGGGATCCCCCTCAGCATTTTGAGGGCCGGGTAGCCCCCGGGGAGTACGCCTCATTGACGGACAGCCTACGGCACACAGGTAACGGGACCCCTCGGATACCCTCCTCACCAACTAATCGTCAAACAGGGGACATCCCGGTAACGCTCCAACTACTACTCGCATTCATTACGCCCTCGATCCCCAGATTGAGGGACTCCCTTCGGCACCTTCCAGGACATCAACAACACACCTCCGACTAATCAACACATGAGCCCTCAGGACAAGGATAGCTATCAGCTTCAGCATTGTACTCCATTTCAAACCAGGGCTTCACATTTTCGATTCATCATTGGGGGAATTCGGTGCACTCTTTTTCCCTCATTAGGATTTTTTTCCCAAAGGGTTTTTCCTAATGAGGTTTTTAACGAGGCATCCCCCCAAAATGAAACGAAAAGCGTCAGCCTTCGGCCCAAAACAAGCAACATGATTACCCTACTCCTTTTCACCACTTTGCAAGTGCCTCGAGGAGTGGGGGACTGGGGAACCCCCTCGGGAAAAATCACAAAAATCACAAGCCTGACCCCTCAAGTCCCGACATGTGGGTAACTGAGGGACTGCCCCTGGCAGAATAAACAAACAGCAAACTACCCAATACTCTACAAACTACAACGGAACAACGGCAGAGGACAAACACAATTACTCCTTTTCCCTCAAGTACCTTTCGGCAAAAGGAGTGAGGGACTCCTGATGGGGTATATGGCCCGGGAATCCCCGGCCCACAGACTTCCACTACTCCAATAAAGGCTCAATAGGCCCAGGGAGCACAACAGGCCCAAATCACGGCGCCCAAGGTACCAAGCAGCCCACTACGCGCACCGGGGGGAACCTTCGGTCCCCTGGCCGAAGGCTCTAACTCCCACAGAAGGGCCAAGACAGGAAAACAAAGTTACTGGAAAGAACGGTGAAAATCAGTAGCCCTCGGCAACTGGAGCCCTCGGCACTAGGGGGTCCCATGTACTCAGAGCCCTCGGCTAGTCATCTACAGCCGAGGGCGCCTTTTCCGACATAATATCCGCTCCACATGCGTATGGATCACCGTACCAAGTACGACGTCCCATCCAACAGTCGCATTAAATGCGGCCACATGCGGTTGCCAGCGCCAACCAGTTGAGGTGACTTTTCGGCCAATGGGCGCTTGACACGTGTCCCTGTCCGGCATTTATTGCTACTATAAATAGCACCTCATTTCCCCGTTGTAAACCATGCTAAAAACGCTGAACACTTTCTAATATACTTCTCTCTCTATACTCATTTGCTCTGACTTCTCTCTTGTTATTCCCCGCAATAACCCCTAGGATAGACTACCCCCGGGTACACTATCCATCAACAATGTCATAAGAATGTCAATAAAAAACAA
The DNA here is from genome assembly GCA_945859875.1 of Cuscuta europaea. NCBI lineage: Eukaryota > Viridiplantae > Streptophyta > Magnoliopsida > Solanales > Convolvulaceae > Cuscuta > Cuscuta europaea. The sequence goes on along the minus strand of CAMAPE010000038.1, from coordinate 1,865,990 downwards.
TGTCAATGACAATGTCATAAGAATGTTAATGACAATGTCATAAGAATGTCATACGAATGTCAATGACAATAAAATACATTCCTTATTTCTTTGCTTTCAGTTTGTTCGTATGTACAGAGCACTATGATAATGTTGTGACAATGTCAAAGGCACAAAAATTGACACCTTTAATGGAAAAACATTGTTGCGAATTGATTACTATGTCATTATATAACAATGTAATATACAATGTCATTATATGACAATATAATGAGATCATTTTTTGAAAATTAATGTCGTTGTGTGAATGAAAAATTAAACTTAAATATGTGATAATGTTAACACAATTTATGAGCACTAATTGTTAAAAATATGAGATTGCCTATTGCGATAACATTGACAAATTGTCATTGTTTAAAGTATGACAATGTGATCACCATTTAAAGTATGACCGTGTCTTTGTTTAATGTCGTAGTGCAAGATATATATACTTTACCAAAATTATTTTAGTAAAAAAGATTGTATTTCATTAGAATCCAATTAGTCTTTTCCCAAAAAAAGAAAAAAAAAATCCAATTAACCCAGTTCATTACTGATATGCAGCGCTCAGCTTTTTCGGCCGAACAGTACCCTTCGTCACCGCGGTTCATCTGCCGTTAAGAACGATGAGCTAGACGGTATTTCGGCGGGAGAAACGCTAGACTTCGAGACCTACTCCACCGGAGCCACATGGACGACAAGGAGAGATCTGTCTTTCTGGCTCTTTCTTTCAAGAAAGGGGATGATAAAAACAAAGGAGATAAACAGGTGGTGCGGTAACAGAGAGTTCCTGACACGCCGGAAAGCCGATTCCTTCCACGGCCGGAGGTCCGAATTGCATAAAACCGAGGAAATAAACGGCGCTCTGATTTGTCGTACCAACCGGCCTGTTTTGGTGCTAACGAGAAAGATTGAACCTTCTAAATGGGGTGGAAAATATTACGGAAGAAAAACTGAGGAAGTCCAGAGGTGCGATGGTTGGCCATCGTTCCTGTTTCGGCCGTCATCACTGGTGTCCTGATCCGCGCGAGAACAAAGATGCCGGAGCGGAGATGAGAAGCTTGTTAGATGAGAATGCAAGAGATTGGAATTTTGGAAAAACACAGGCAGCACACATCTCAAACATAACGCCTACAATTAAATCAAGGGCAGTTTTGGTATTGAGTAAAAAATAAGTCCTATTTCGATATAAAAAAGTGAGTGATCCTATCCTGTGTATTTAAGTAAAGTTACGGTCTTATTTAGGACCATTTCTCTTTTAAAAATGTGAATGATTAGCCTTCAATAATAGCATCCAAAAATATCAAAATGATGACATTAGAAGTTCTTATTACACTTATACAACTCAAATTATTGGAGATAGGTCTCAGAGTTAGAAGGGGTTAAAATGAAAATATGACATACTACAGAGATTTATTCAAAAGAAAAAACAAATTTAAACTGATGATAAACCGTCAACAATGTGTGTTTAAACTATATTCAACAAGGCAATAATATACATCACCAATCCCAATTCCCAACATACGTAGAGTAGAAACTCAATATTTTGTTCATTTGTATTTAGGTTTGTAAATTCTTTCATGGAGACAGCTTGTCCAAACATTGTTGTGCATTCAGTTAATAGAAAATTGGGCGTTAAGGAACTGTTTGGAAATCATCTACTCCGTATTAAACATTTAAACGTTGTTTACATGTTTGGCACAATCTGGCTGAACTGCCTCAAAAATTATCTTATTTCCTTTTCAAAAGTCAGATGTGTTAAAAACCCATTTCAATAAAGTGTATCTAGTTTAAATTACTACGTAGAAAACAATTATTGATTAAAAATATATAATATATCCATGTGTATAGCAGCACACCCGTTATTTCGGTGGAAATGCTCTAAAAGGGAAGATTTGTCAATTGTCACGTGTTAGATCCTTTTTGGATGGTTTGACCAAGTTAACGTGACTAGTCTAATGACTCTAATCAACCTGTTGGGTCAAAAGCAAAGAGCTTGGCCTGATAAAAAAGTCAATTAAACTAAAAAATTAAAAAGGCTCCTATTAAATAGTTTCAGACTCGATAAGATTAGAAAGTGTCATATTAGATCAGAAAAATTCAGATGACATAAGATTAATAACATACAAATCAAGTCAAAATATTACATCATAAAAATTCAGATCAAATAAGATCTTAAAAAACTCAAATCATATTCAAATCGACAAACAAAACAACTTCTAAGGTTTTCTTTTGGCTTTCCATGCGTGTCATTGATGCATTTATTCTTTGTTTTTTCTTTTCTTGTCTGTAATTATTTCTCACAAATCTTGCTTGCTTGAATTCCATCCCGTGATTTTGATTAACTAATGTTATCCCCTGGCTTATTAAATATATCCCAATACAATTGGCTCCTAAATAATGCCCATTGACATGGTCATAAATCATAATATAGTTGGTTTTCATCAAACCTATCACAGATTTATCCGCAATCAACAACAAAAATACTTTGTTTGAAACACCATAAACGGCTTATGACTAGTTATTAACTTTGATAGACTCTGGCTTGGTTATATAAAAAATTCAAATTTATCTAAAAAAGTTTATTGCGATACTCCATGATTTTTTTAGCTTTTGTTTTTAAGCTATTTAGATAAACTATTTAGCTCATACGCCTTTTTGTTTTAAATTACTTGTCATAGACATTATTCACGTAAACTGAGCTGTGTTTCAATTTCATATCTTAAGTATTAATTTCCATTTCAACATACACACTCAAATATATCAGTATGACAAGGCTATTAAAGCAAAGAAGCAAAGAGAAAAAGATCGATCACCCTACATAACTTTGGATGTGAAAATAACCAAAATTTGTACACCTTTGCCGCAAAAGCGCCAAGTGCCGCAAACCCTACATGTTTGGGGGTTCAGCATGCATGCAAAACACCCAAGTTGTGGTCACCTCCTCAAAGCACCGTAGTTCCGTGTTACCTACAAAATAAGGCTTATTGGTAACATCTTCACACACAAATTTGGCACCCAAAAACTGGTTTAATTAAAAACACACATCATATCATCATCATCACCCCTAAGTACTCCATGTGAAATAGTTGCGAAATACCAAATCAATAAAGTGGGTGACTAAGAAAAGTCTTTACTTCTTTGTTAGTTAAGATCTAGGATAAGGAAATACGAATAGGCGGATATTAGAAAGAAAGAAAAAAGTAGTCCACGAGTTTCTTTTATTAGCTGAAATTGAAGAAAACAACACTTTTACGGTTTTACCCCAATTCTCATATTTTCTTTTATATTTCAAACAATATTGCAATTTTTTGTATCTTGAGTTCTTGACCTTGACGGAACATGCTCTAGGTGATATCACTAGAGCTTACTAATTTCTTTACCTTAAAACAGAAATTCAACGCAGTAAAAGTTGTCTGTGATATCACTTACTCGAGGTTGTGATTTGTTTAGCTTATTTTGCCTTTCTTCCTCATCCTCTTCATCATCATCATCTACCCTCATAAGCAGCTTTTGAAGTGACGATGAAGCATTCGCTGACTTCTTTCCTCTCTTAGCTGCAGACGTAGCACCTCTGCCTGTTCCCTTTGGGGCAGCCCTTTTGCGCCCTTTTCCTCGGAGAGTTTCAAGACCATCCTTGACCAAACAACACAATAAGTAACGAGTACCATATATTAACACATTTTTAAAGCTGTAGCAAACTACTGCAGGCAATCTTTAGAATTTTAAGTAGAGAATCTAGGGATACATCATTCTACCCCCCCCCCCCCCCCCCCCCCCCCAATATGGCATCGTTCCTTTTACAGTAATCTTGAACAAAAGGGTACACCTGCAAAGGGATCACGTGAATTTAAATTCACTGGTAGAATGAGATAAGGTTTAAGGTGGCACTATTGAAAAGAGGAATCGGCTCAAAGCCCTTAATCGACACATGAACAGCATACGCAACAACAACAACAACATCCAAGCCTTAATTTTAAAAGACTTTGGGGTCGGCTAACATGATATTGGAGCCAAAAGGAAAAGAAAGGCAAGAAAGATAAAAAGATACGATGAAAATGGTAAAAAAAGATAAGATAAAGATAAATACTCCCTCCCACAATTAAATTCCTAGTTTGACTTTTACGGTCTTCTATGTAGAAGTCTGACTCCAAATAATAATATACTTATAAAACCTAATAAATGAACATTTGAATAATATACATTGGAATGAAATATATGAAATTGATTTTGTGTGATAAAGTAATGTAAATTTTGAACAATTAATAGTCAATGTTTATGATAAAGTAATGTAAATTTTGAACAATTAATAGTCGATGTTTATGATAAAGTAATGTAAATTTTGAACAAGATTACAAAGCTTTAGTCAAACCAAACTCAACCTGCAGATATTATCTTATATTACTGGTCTTATGCTTTATAAGAAACTTGTTAGCGATTCCATAGAGGAGAAAAACTCACCGAGCTATCATTCACATCATTTGTTGTGTTCTTAGCTTCTTCATCGCTTGAAGCAGATTCCACATTCTCCTCATCATCCGCGACACTACGAACTGATGCAGGTCTGCAGCAGCTTGGTTGAAAATTTATTAGAAACCATGAGGAAGCTACAATAACAAATTTGACATCCTAGGGACTACCATTCGTGCATTAAACAATGAATATTGGCCATTACGTCATACCTCAGTGACTGACGAAATCCAATCGATGCATCAAGTGTTGTCTGCTTTAAATTGGCAGAAGCCCTGCCCCTGCCCCGGCCTCTTCCTCTCGATGAAGTCTTGTTGGCCACTTCAGAAGCATCACGAGAGGACCTAAAATTTTGTGAAGACTCCTTCCTTCCCTTATTAGCAGCAGTAGACCTTGAGGTAGAAAAACGTTTTGTCTCCTCATCATCGCTAAAAGAAACTTCGCTTCCAAAACCTCCACCACTCCTGTTTCTGGTCTGAAAATGATGATAAAGCCCTCACATGTATAACCTCATATAAAGTCTATCCTTGGAAAACCAATCCTAAGTTACATTTGAAAACACCAAGGACAAAGATAAGAGCAATACCTCTGAGGATTGCCCACTAAATGTGAATGCTTGGTCATCTTTATTCAGTGCAGCTCTTTCTTTAACACGTTCCTGCAATCAACATCCTGTTACTTCATCAACTCGAAACTCTATACAATGAATAAAGACACTTGTTCCTCACAAGCCTGTACATAGCATGATTTGTTGTCACATCTTTAGTATGTGGTATTCTATACTAGGATAAGATTATGTACATAAAACATTACAACATACTATGCAATTTGGTCACAATTCACAAAGTTGATACCCTCAGAGAGAAGGGGTGGCATTAAGAGATCTTTTGAAAGTCATAAACTGATTAAGAGAAGCCTGCTTGAACTCGGCAATTATTAACTTTTAGGTGATATTCACGTGTTGAAGACATCGTATACAATTCAGTTTTCATGGACTTCGTTCCGGGATTCTGTCTGCAACTATTCTAGGCTTTCTATGCTAACTGCTCATCCACCTTGACCGATATAAGTATAGTTATCAAGTACCAGCTGGTAGAAAAAGAAAACTGAAGCTTCATGACACACCCTACAGCCCTAGCCATGGGAATTCAAATAGATAAACAAAACAAAAAAAGCCAACGACGAGGGTCAGAGGGCTGATGGGAGGTAACGTAGGGAAGATCACACAACCACAACGTACTGTGCAAGGACTATTGTACTGTGCAAGTAGAAAAGGAGACCATGTAAACACATCAAACCCTCCATTAAATAGGTTGGAGCAGCTCATTCATTTATCAGTTCTCAAGTTTTAAGTTGAAAAAGATTGGGACATGAAGGAATAACAAAGAGCATAGTTTTACCTCTAAGGACTCCCCAACTTTGAGAATTAAATCCTCCTCTTCACATTTCAATGGGTCTGTATCCCTGGCAATTTTATTCTGTCGAGTGTCATAGTCTTTAGTTTGTTAGCGCAAGATGCGCATATATTGCTACGTCAAGGATACGGGACAATGAGTGATGGAAAAATAAATAGACTATCATGAGTCCATTATGGTACATTACTACATTACTTACACGAGTTTCCTTGAGGTTGTATTCCACACATGAGTGGAAAGCCATTCTATCATCCTTGTTCACAAAACTGTGCAGTGCAACATCCAAATCATTGACCGGAAGTATCTCCATTTTCTGTTAACAAGTTAAGATTATATACACACTTACCTCTTCTTGGATATAATTACATTTACCTTGTATTAAATACATGGACGAATGTGAATTCAAAATGTGAAACTCTATACCGGCCTTCAAAGTTTAGAAAGAAAGAGATAATCTAAAGTTTATCTTATACCAGATTACTCTCAGCTACTAAAGCTTCTATATTCTGCTGATTCAACTCTTCTGGACGAAGCCTTTCCGCATCTTCGAATTTGACTACATATGGTTAGGACCAAATAATAATCAGCATAAAACAGCGAAAAGGATAAGTAGACATGTTAAAGAGGAAAGATCAACAGTTTAAAACAGATCCCAGATTCCTAGCCTACAGTAATTAATGAACAACAAGATCTCAAGATTGTATCAAAAGATTCAAAACCTAGTAAAAAAATACCATCGCCCCTCATATATGCTCAACTAACTAGTCCAACCTTGCGTTTTCAAAAGTCAATTAGCTACCACTTTAGATTTGTCTCCATTAAAAACTACTCATATGGTACATTTCGACCTAATTTTATCATTTGATTTCCTTTTTTATTAGAAACTCAAAGATACCCCTTGTCCCATATGTAAGATTTGTAACTGACCAACTGTTGTATCCATGACTTTAAATGGTGAAATCATTTAGACCAGCAACATTACATTATAACCCACTCGTAAGTTACCGACTTCTTTTCCTATGAATTAATTACGATACACCGAATAATCAATGTTATTATTCTGTCCATTATGAATCTGGTGTGATGATCGGCGGTCTATGACAGACATGGCCCTTATGTCCTTTGTGGTTTGTGCCAATCAGTTTCTATAAACCACATATTCTGGTTATTCTACGCAATGATCTCTCAGGTCAGGCCCAAGGAAGCCTTGTCCTTGAAAGTTAGTATAAGAGTAGCATCTCCCAAGACTGAAACTCATGGCAACCTAATGTTGAGTTAAATAGAAGAGCAGCAAAAGATGAACAGGATTGCACTCTTTCTCTCTTAGTGACAATGTTTAAAGTAGATTAGGTTTATCTGTACTAACAAACCTCTACAAGAACGAACTAGATTGTATAAATGATGAGAAAGATTCCACACATCAAAGCTCACAACATTTTTTGGCAAAAGCGCAAAACCATACCAACAGAAATTTTATGGCTTGCATTTAGGGAGAGTCAGACCTAGAATATAGGACAATGAAGGTTATTTTGTTATTTTTAACTAAATATTAATCTAAAAAAGAACAATACAATGAGGCAAACGAGCTTGAAATGTGACAGAGGGTTAATAATTGTGAAGTAAAAGGTAAAGGGTATCTAATTAAAGACTATTTAAGGCAAGGTTGAACTAGCTAATTTGAAATAACATTGGGGTTGGTAGTAGCTTTCCTAAAGTCCAAGACTTTGATATTAAGGCAGTTGAAGCAGTGAAAGAATAGACTTCTCAAACAATCAACTTTCACAAGAATGGGAAATCCACGAAGAAACAAAATGAGGAGAGGGAATTATCTTAGCTCAATGACAAGCCATCAAGAACCTAATCCAGAAAGATTAAAGATAAATTACATTCAAAATGAAAAGTCAGCCTAAGCTATTATTAGCCACCAACACGTGATTTCTAATAGAGAAAGAATTTAAATTAGGCAAAAAACAAAGTGTGGATTTCAAAGCATGTAGAGAATGATCTAGAGAAAAGGTGATGTTTATTTGTGATAATACCATAATAAGCCATTGCCTCCGAAACAAATCAAATTCATTATATTGTCAACTACTGAGAAAAAATAATATTACCTTCGTTATGACCTCTTTTTGTAGATTTAGAGAATATAAGAATATCCTGAGGATTTGCTACCTAGAACTTTGCAAATGTTATATTCCATACAAACCTTTGGCACAAAGAAGAGAGGAAAGAAGTAAGAAATATTTTCAATGTTGAGATAAATAAGTAGAAATTACCTTCCCCACATATTTTTGTCCAAACCGTTGAGGATTTATTGTCATAAATCCGGAGTAATCTACCTGAAACCCCATCCATAAACAGAACATGAAACTTGACGGATATATAGAGAAAAATAGAGAACAATGGCGTGAAAAATGAAAGATATATAGGAAAAGAAAATTGGCAGGATGCAAACAGTAAACTCATGAGTCATGACGACATATTTTAAAATATAACCTTTACTCGAACTAAGGGAAGCTTGCTCTCTGATTCATTTACATCAATACTGCTAGATCGCTCTATCAACTTTCTAACCTGCAACATTTTGAAGGAGCCAAGATGCATCCGCAAAAAAAAGATGGCGAAAGAATGATAGTAACAAGATAGCCGTATAATAACATAATAAAAAACAGGGAAGATTATGAACTGAATAACTCCACATACCACTTTGTCCAAATGTTCAAGAATCGAGGTTTGATCATTCGGATCAATGTCTGGCTCATCTTTTAGCATGATCTGATGCAATCAAACTAAGTAGTTTAGCGAAAAAACCTTTATTTACTGATTCAGTAGAAGGAAATAAAACAACCTCAGTGTACTCAAAAGGCCGCACTGACTTGAGAGGTATCTTAGTCGGGCGATACTGATTACCCTGCGATAAATTGAAAGCATCAGTAAAAAATGATGTTTTAGAATTTCACAATATGCAGTATATGAACAAGACAAAGGTAACATAAAAATAAAACTTTAACTTCAGTATGCACTACACCCATTGATAGCGTACAACCTTAATCTCCAAAAGGAGCACATGTTTTGGTTTTGATTCACCATCGATCAATGATGTTGCAACAGAAGAGCCCGGCTGAGTAATGTGGAAACCCATACCCGAAACTTCCTGTTACGAAAATGAGTTTTAACCAGCACCACTCAAAAAGGGAAATTTTATTAGAAATTGGGAGGGCATAAATAAGTAAGCACCTGAGGATCAATGAGACATTCATGTTCGTGGCCCCATACAATAAAATCCAGAAATCGAGGCAGGAAGTGCTCATTAATTGCATTCTTAGGATTTGACTTTACTCTAGAAACAGAGAACAAACACTTATTAGTTTCACCCAGAATGGTTAAACAATAAAATGAATGACTATGCCAAATCACCTAAAAATAATAGGTTTGTCCAATACTATCCTACAGAACGGAGGCTTAATATGTCTAAATTAACCTGTTTTGATGAAGAACCAGAATATTGAACCAGTCTATTACTTGACATCCATCTTGGGCATCAGGTCGCATCCATTGAACAGCATGAGGTGTCTAAAGAATAAAGGAGAATATACTATTTAGCTTCTGTATCACCACGTTGGAATTTTAGAAGGAAAAAAGAAGAACTCTACGTATAGCACAATACCTGAAACATTCTATTCAAGCGTTCATCTCTAATATTACCGAGGCCATAGAGGGCTACAGATGTCGAACCCTACAATTGACAGCTTAAAGCCTTTTTAAAATATTTTTTTTATTTATTCAGATGATATCAAAGACGTGAGTCCAACCTTTCTAATGAGAATGGGGTAGAGAGAAATCTGTCCAACGCCAGAACCTCCAAGGTCCATTTTTCCAAAATAATTCACCAGATTGCATGCTGAAAGTATATCAACAGCAGAAAGGTTGTCCTGACACAATTGTAAAGACAGATACAGTATGTAATCTCTCGTCATCCGGTACTTAGTGGATAAATTAGGTTGTGTTTGATTTTGATTCTGCTCCTTCAAAAAGTACTTAAAATAACTCAGAATCACTTCTTTGGATGTGAGAAACAACTTCAGAAAAGCATGGGGCATGCTTCTCAAAAATTTGTTCTGATTCTAGTATTTTTGTTTCCAAAATGTTACTTATCAAATAAAATGTTCAAACAAGTTTCAAAAAAAAAATGTTCAAACACATCCTTCAAAACACAATGAATTCAAACACACACGCACAGATATTATTTTTAACATTATGAGATTAATTGGCATTTTATTTTCATTTTATACACAAGTCTGTTTAAATTGAGCAGCAACCCAAACAAAAGAAACATGGTATGAGCCTATTGGGCTCTTTACGCTCATTTTATGCAAGATTTTATTAAAAGTATAGTATATTCAATATAAGAAAACTAATGCCAAAAGCCCAAAAACTTAAAAAAGAACCACTTTCTCACACAGCATAACTTCTAATTCTGATTCTCAAACAAACTTCTAGCTCTGATTCTAAAACATTAGAATCAGAATCAGAGTCAAAATTTCTACTCCTCAAATATATTGGCAGTTCCCATTTAACCCACCAGGTTTTAAAACAACTGAAATTGGACATAGGCTAAAGGAACAACCAAACAATGAGCACCATACCTTCTATATATACATCATGGAACCAAACTTTAAATGAAACAGCTTAAAGAAAGGTTCTAAGCACTAAATGCCTCAAACAAGCTAAACATTGATAAAAAAAAGCCAAGTGAAATATAATAAGAAAAACATGTGGATCAGCCAGCAGGGAGACAGGAGGTCTTGTTAGGGTATGATTCAATTCTGGAAACCGCAAACTCTTTACGCATTGGTAAAGTTTCATAAAGGCCTCTTTTTCAGATGATGCATGATGAGAAAGTCTCTCATGTTAGGTTCAAGCTTAAATTGATATATTAAAACTTCATCGACATTGAATTAATACACTTCAGGCATGTTAAGCATTAACACAGGAATTTTTATCTTGTCGATAACAACAACAACAGACATCAACAACATCCAAACCTTATTTACAAAAGATCTTTTTGGCTAACGTGAATAGATCCATCATATCGGAGCCAAAAAGAAAAGAAAGATAAGAAAAACAAAAGGATCAAGTAAGATAAAAAGGGTAAGATAAAGATGAAGACAAAGATGAGATAAAAGAACATAAGAAAGATAAAAGATAAAAATAGCATAAGAACATAAAAAGACAAAGAAGATGAAAAGATAAAAGAGAAAGAGAGAGAGAGAGAGAGAGAGAGAGAGATCATCCACTGACAAGAATCAGGAAATAGGGTTGTAGATGCTATCCAAGTCAACTGACAAGATAAGTTACTCAGTGGTCGCTTTGCATGTCTACTTGATGTTTACAGGAAAAACTTTGTGTAGACTAAGAGTGTAAACTATTCTTTTTTCTGGAAAGTCAGACACTCTCCAACTCAATAACATAAAGAGAAGAAGTCCCTTCCATTTTCAAAATGATCAACTTTGAGTATAATAACCATTTACATCTTCACTAAAGAGAGGGGATAAGCTATTTTCCATACGGGTAGGTTGTTGGGAGTCATCGGTTACAAACCACTCTCTTCAGACCAGAATAAGCAGGGTCAATCGTAGAATTAAGAAGCCAAACACACTTCCATATTAAGATTATTTCGAAAGAAACCATACTACTCTATGGACATTGGACTGAGAATTCCTTATAGAGAATAACTTTATGCTCAAAATGTATCCAATAAAATGCACAAACTTTTTACCATAAGCCCATAGAACACCAGCAGGATATAACTTAAACCTCAAAATGTACACAACAAAATGCATGAACATTTCACCATAAGACCCATACCACACCAGCAGGATCATCATGATTCCCATGAATACTGAAAACAGGCAATCCAACATTGAAGTGAGGATCTTCATAGTTTACATGACCAAATCTGAAATTCCATCACACACCAAAGTTACAAAACAAAAATCAAGTGCAATACATAAATATTTTTTCAACTGCTTACGATTGAGGGACTAAGCAATTGTTTTACAATTTATATTAAAAAACAAAAAAGAGCAGCCACATGCCATGAGGAGAAAATTGGATAGTCCCGATTGAAAGGCATGAGTCCAAAGCAAGACTGATTTGAGTACAATGACAGTTGTTTGGAAAATGGTCAATCCCTATGAACAAGGATCAATTATATTGGTCTATGAATTCAATGCAGTTAAATATTAATAGTAAGATCTCCCAGTACTTATTCGCAAAGTTCACTGTTTGATCGCTGACAACTTCAAACTGCACCGGTCGATCATTGAGACAATACCGACGCAGAATCTCAATGGCCTTAACTAATGTGGTCCTAGATGGTTTGTTCTCGTGAAAAAGATCGCCACCAAGAAGCAAAAAATCCACCTGATATCCAGTAACTATTAATGTCAGTGTATGACACAACTTATAACATAAATAAAGTTATTCAAAGTGAGAAAATTTACATTGCTTGAGCATTGACCTATTAGAAACCGAGGTGGCAAGGTGCATACCAGGGAAATTAAACTCACCCACCAACTATATAATTTTAATACGTAGCAACATAGTGAAGAATTGAAACATCTTGCCTGGTTTTTCTCTGCAATTGAACATATCTCATCGAATGACTTAAATGAATCGTGCCTGCGTATTTCATCCTTCTCCAAATAACCCAAGTGACAATCCGTAGCTACAAGTATCTTAAGAGTATCTTTCTCCTCTTCCCTGCATGTTAAAAAAGGACCGTCCTTGAATTTACCTTTCTGATATACATTATCTATTTCACAGAACTAAAGTTCCTTCATAGGCAAAGTATCGAACAGAATCAATGCATGCAGGTAATTTGTTTGTTTTAGATTTTCCCATTCATATATGTACCTGGATGAAACACCCATTTGAATCAAAACTGAACTGCGTCCTACACATGTTAAAATAAATAAATTAAGAATTACTACGTAACACTTGGACAACTTTCGCAGGGTTTTAAAAGAAACCTTATGCAAGTAATCATCGAGTTTGAAAATGTTACCTCTACTCTACTTCTTACGAAAGCAAGAGCAGGTACTTTCAGGCGGTGAAATTCAATGAGGGAGCGTAGCGCTACTTAGTACTCCGTACCAGTGTACGGGCTCTACAGCATACATTGATCTGTACATGTAAATTTGTAATTTTTGTGAAAATTGCGGATTCTTTTAAATGAGTATTTATGCAATTTTGATGAGCATAAAATCTGTTCTTTTGAGTACTAGTAGTCTAATGATGAGAATCAGTGATCTCTGCTTCATACCTTATATATTACTTTCTGTTTATTATTTTTTCGTTTATTAAAAAGTTTAAGTTACGGCTATAATCAATTTCAATTAATTTCAAAATGTGAATTTAATGTAGTACGATATGTTTGAAATGTGCAAACTTTTAAAATGAGCATTAAGCAGTACCAAATGAGCACACATAACTTACAAAATGAGTATCAAAAAATCAAAAACGCATTTGTATGTGCTCATTCATTTTGAACGTTATACTCATTTGAATTTAACATAAAACTCATTTATAATGTAATATGATATGTTTGAAATGTGCAACCTTTTAAAATGAGCATAAAACGATTCCAAATGAACATACATAACTTACAGAATGAGTATCAAAAAATTCAAAAACTCATCAATGTATGCTCATTATTCATTCATGTATGTGATCAAATCCATCAATCTTGTCTCCAACAACTCTCCAATATAAATGCAAACTTGAATGAGTAGAGCTCCTAATTTATAGAAGTGGAGATATATCATATCTAGATTCAATTATTTGGAGATAATTTCATAGAAGTGGAAAATTTGATGGTGACCTTCATGATTGTGTTTTTATTGTTTGAGATTTTTGTTTACCTGAGAGGCTCAGAAAGAACGGGAAGAAGAAGCAAGAATCTTAGGAAATAAGAGGGACCTGGAAGCATATTAGCCGGAACAGTGAGCAATCGGGAAGTGACGGACTTGGCTGTCACTCTTCGTTGGTGAGTTGCAGCAACCTAGATTTAATTACAAAAATGACCGGTTGTACGGTGCTCACCGTACAGCCGGCTGTACGATGGAATTTACACTATGTACTGTGTATTACCTCCATAAAGTACGATTTAATTTCATCCAAAAATTATATTAGGGGCCATTTGATAATCTTGTTTTTTTATTTGGTTATTAGTTAACATTTTTATTAAACACCTAACTTTGGATATCACTCGCTGAATTGTGTAAGCTCCTTACGTCGCTTAAAACTTTGTCAACTTTCTTTTTTTGGTTATCCTAATAACTTTGCCCTCTGCACAAATCTCAATCACACAATTTTTACTTTATTAATCCCCGTGCCGGTCAAACATGGAAAAGTTTTATGGGACAGAGGGAGTAATAAGTAACAAAAAGTAATGTTGGGTTTACTTTCTGGATGTATTAGGTGAAGTTACTGTACATGACCATTTTAACTATTTTTTACATATATGTTTTTCTTTATTTTATTAATAATATATACTTTAAATATATATATTTTTATAAATCAGCAGACTCAACCAATACAGTCACTTCAGCCAGAATTTCATAAATTTGAACAAAATCAATCGATTCAACTGATTTTGATATTATCAAACGGGCTCTAGGATTATTTTACTTTGACTGAAATTGTGTGATCTGATTTGATCTAGTCTTATCTGAACTGATTTAGTCTAGCCAATGTCTAGTGCCGGTGTATTTTATGACTACCGAAGTCTGGTATGATCTGGTCTGATCCGAGATTGAAATAAATTTAAGTAAAAACATCATTCGTGTCCCTTCCGTAATCCTTTCAACTTATTAGTTGCCAACTTTTTATCACATACGTGGTATGTACTATGTAGTACGGAGTTTTAAATTTTTGAATGCTTGCGTGAAATTTGCGAAAATCAAAATAAATAAAATTAGAGTTGATTAAAAGACCCTTTTAAAAGGCCCTTTAAGCTATTTTCAAGTAATAATTTCTTTGTTTTATTAATAAAATATATTTTGAATATAACTTTTGCATAATTTATCAAATTCAACTGAAATTTCATCAATTTTAGTTGATTTAGTTGATTTTGGTACTAATTTAAAATCAAACTAAATTAGTTGAAATTACTATAAAAGGCCCTTTTAGCTATTTTCAAGTAATATTTCTTTGTTTTATTAATAAAATATATTTTGAATATAATTTTTACATAATTTATCAAATTCAACCGAAATTTCATCAATTTTAGCTAATTTAGCCAATCTTGGGGCTACCATACAAGCTCTTAGGATATTTTACTTGAACTAAAATTTTCTTGTCTTTTCTGGTTTGAAGTGGTCTTGCCTGATCAAGTAGATAACTGGTTTGTGTGTATTTTACAGTTGTCGAATTTTGGTTTGGTGTAGTATTTATAACTCTGACCTAGTCTTGCGTTATTTAAATCTAATCTGATTTGGTTTTGGACTGAAAGCACTCCAAGTAAAAACATTCCAATGAAATGGGAGTCTGCTATGGATAGACTGTTTTTTCATTGCATAAAAGGTTTGTTTTCATTGCTTAAGATTTCTTTTTTCATTGCTTTAGAAGACTATTTTTCAAGCGTTCTTTTTTTGGGTTGCTCTATTGTGGCCATCTTTGTTGGTTAAGTTGAGATGCAGTTTAGTTGTGTGCCAGCCCTACATACAAAAATAGTGTAATCCTGGCCTGCCTTATTGGGAGGATAGATTGAGCGGCAAGGGCGAACCCAGGAAAGTCATCTTGAGGGTTAAAATATTTTGGGGGTTTCAATAAATTTTTTGGGAGAGCAAAAATTATTTTTCGTATATATATATACAAAAAAAAAATTACCGCCCCTGGGTCTCTACTACTGTCCGTCCGCCCCTGCTGAGCGGGCAGCAGGTCTTCTGGCTTCCTTGATTTCTTTTAGTATTATCACTGCAGCGAATACATTTGCCATTTTTGGCGGGAAGATTTTTGGTAGGACCCCACTTTCGATTATTAGCCCAAAGAAGACTTGGGAGGGAGATCTAGCAGGTCTTGGTGGTTCCATAATTACTACTGCACGCAGTATTGTCAAAGTTACTATGATGGCCCGTATCTATGCTGAGTGCATTGGCTTTTGAGGTTGTGAACTTTTTTGGATAAGGTCATATGCTCGATCTTGCAAATGTACTTGCAATATGGGATGATTATAATGTATGAGATGTCAAAGTACGATTGTTGTTCTGATTAACATAATGTCAATTGTTTAACTTTCAGTGTTGGGGAAAATTTATGTTAATTTTTCGTGTTATTATTTCTAATGTTTGTAAGTGTGCATTTCTTTTCCAAATATTAAATCAACGTTTTCTGGAAAAAAATGAAATTAAAAATTGAAAAACTCTGGTAAACATGTGTTGAGATATATTATCTCGGCCTACCACTGTTGAGGAGCCCAAGACATTACCCAGTACGGAGCCCGATCAGTGAGACCCGTTTCAACCCATTTTCGGCCATCCGGCCCACCTTGGCCCAACAGGCCCATCTTGGCCCGTTTGGCCCATTAGGGTGGAAATTCACAGAACGACAGGTTAACTGGTCGATATTGGGAACTCCGGACCTAGACACATGGTCGATGAACCACTCGGCATATACCAGCATCTGCCGCCCGGAAGGCACTCTCCCAATCAGAACGGAAAGCCACTGACTCCACCCCCACGTATCAGCTCCTTGCCGCTCATGGGACAACTCCAGTTCATAAGCCGCACGGCCAGTACAGTTCATATGTCGTTCAGAGCAGTTAAACGAAATCGGAAGGAGGGATTTAGTCTATCCATCTCTACCGGGCAGGAGAAGCCCCTGGGACAATTCCGCTCACCCCAAATGCTCAAGCCGCCCCGGCCTATTAAGGCGCCGCCCTCCTTGCCTTGGTTGAGGACATGGTATCCCAAGATTTCTCCTTTTGTTGTCAAGGGCTCATTGGATTAACTTGCTTAGTGTTCACAATTCGTTCCATTTTATCCAAAGGTGTTAGTATTTCTTGATAGCAGTAAGGTACTAACTTGATTGTTCTAGCTCTCATTGAGAGCACCAAATGATAACTATTCTGATGATCTTTTAGTGATATCCTAGAATTCGGGACCAGACCGGGCTCGATTGGGGACCAGAACCGACAAGGAACTGGAAATAGAGGTCCCCATCCTGGGCCTCCATATAGTTTTTCAAAGACTGGGATGGGGTCCATGCCTAGTTAAATTTAATGATACAAAGTATGACTAAATTTTAATACGATTCTAGTTAAAATCAGAAACAATGCACGTATTATACGATTCTAGTTGGTTTATGCATAGTGTGTGCTAGATAATTCTAGTTCTATTTCTAGTCTTTTAAAAGTTAAATATTTCTATTGAAATCCTCCAAAAGAACTATATACTAGACCTAAAACCGGCACTAATTAACCATATTGCGGTTAAAAATCTTAAATATAAACATTTAAACTAATAGGAGTAGTGCGGTTAAAAATCTTTAATATAAACATTTAACCTAAGAGCATCTCCATTCATGATCTCTAATAATCAATTTTTTATATGATTCTTACCATTTAAATATTGTTATGTAATTAATTATAAAATAATCTCAAAATTCGTTTATGTCTCTCAATCATCATCTTCAAATAATCTGTTTTTTCTCTGTCCCGCATTTATCTCTATTACATATACTTTTCAAATAATCTTAAAATAATCCTGATGGATCGTGTACCCGGGGGGTAGCTTATCCGAGGGGTTATTGCGGAGAATAACTAGAGAGAAGTCAGAGCAAACAAGTAAGAGAGAGAGTGTATATTCGATATGTATTAAGCGTGGTTTACAATGGGGGAAAGGGGTGCTATTTATAGCAGTAATAAATGCTAGATAAGGACATGTGTCAGTTTTCTGGTGGTCGATGGGTCACCTCGACCGGGGTGGCACTGGCACTCGCATGTGGCCGCATTAAATGCGGTGGTTGGATGTGACGTTTGTACTTGGTACGGTGATCCAGGCGCATGTGAAGAGGATATTCTGTCGAGGTGGATGCCTTCGGCTGAAGGGTGCTGGGCCGAAGGCTCTTCTAACCGAGGGCTCCTACCCGCCGAGGGCTGCAGGTGCCGAAGGCTTGGTTTTCAAGCCTTGTTCTCCTGTGATGCCTCTTCTAACCGAGGGCTCCTACTTGCCGAGGGCCGCAGTTGCGGAAGGCTTGGTTTTCAAGCCTTGTTCTCCTGTGATGTTTCTAAGCTCGATTCCGTCACTGGTAGCCTTCGGCCATAGGGCCGAAGGCACCCCTTTGCGTATTGTGGGCTGCTTAGAGCTCCATTTTGCTGGGCTTGGCCCGTTTGGGCCTATTGGGCCTGATTGTAGTAGAGGAAGTATGTGGGCCGGGGGTCCCTGGGCCATATACTCCATCAGGAGTCCCCCACTCCTTTTGCCGAAAGGTACTTGAGGGAAAAGGAGTAGCTGTGGTGATTTCCCCGAAGGCTTCCCTGTTTTGTTGGGTGCCTCATTTTCTCAATTCCCCCATATGTCGAGGGTTGAGAGCTTCCTGAAGGGAGTGTAAGTGTGTTGCTCGTATGTGTTTCTTTGTTGTAATTTGTAAAGTAATGAGAGATCTGCATTTGTGTGCTTTGCCGAGGGCATTTGTTGACTGAAGGCTTTGTGTGGCCGAAGGCATCATGTGACCGGAGGCATCATGTGGCCGAAGGCATCATGTGGCCGAAGGCATCATGTGGCCGAAGGCATCATGTGGCCGAAGGCATCATGTGGCCGAAGGCATTGTGTGGTCGGAGGCATCATGTGGCCGAAGGCATTGTGTGGCCGAAGGCATCATGTGGCCGAAGGCATTGTGTGGTCGGAGGCATCATGTGGCCGAAGGCATTGTGTGGCCGAAGGCATCATGTGGCTGAAGGCATTGTGTGGTCGGAGGCATCATGTGGCCGAAGGCATTGTGTGGCCGAAGGCATCATGTGGCCGAAGGCATTGTGTGGCCGGAGGCATTCTGTAAGCCGAAAGCATCATGTCGAGGGGAGTAGATTGCCGTTGTGATCTTGCCTCAGTTTGCTGTAGCTGAGAAATAGAAATTTTTTAACATTTGCGTGTTTTGCCGAGAGGAGTCCCCCAGTCCCCCACTCCTTTTGCCGAGAGTTTCTCGAGGGAAACAGGAGTAGAGTGATGCATGCCTTTAGCAGGAGCCGCCGAGGGGCGACGCCTTTTGTTCCACAATGGGGAGATGCCTCGTTAAAAACCTCATTAGGAAAAAACCCTGTGGGAAAAAAATCCTAATGAGGGAAAAAGAGTACACCGGATGCCCCCAGAATGAAGCAAAAGGAGTGCACCCTTCGGCCTTGATTGTTGAGCGGCGGTTGTGTCCGTCTGCTGAGGAGATATCCAAGATCAGCCTTAGATCCCTGCATGAAAAAGCTAAGGAGCTTGTAAGGACCCCCCCTCCCCCCCGTTATCAAATAAAGGTGACGGAGGGGTGCAAGGCCAGGTGGGTTTGTGTGAGAGCCCCTGGCATCAAATACAGAGGCCAGAGGGATGGAGACCGAGGGGTCTTCGTGATGGCCCCCGACATCAAATAAAGATATCGGAGAAATGAAGGCCGAGGGGCCTGTATGATAGCTCCTGGTATCAAATAAAGATGCCGGAGGGCTGAAGGCCAATGGCATGTGTGATGGCCCTCGACATCAAATAAAGATGTCGGAGGGATGAAGGCCGATGGGCCTGTATGATAGCCCCTGGCATCGAATAAAGATGCCGGAGGGATGAAGGCCGAGGGACCTGTGTGATTCCCCCGACATCAAATAAAGATGTCGGGGGGATGAAGGCCGATGGGCCTGTATGATAGCACTCAGCATCAAATAAAGATGCCGGAGGGATGAAGGCCGAGGGACCTGTGTGATTCCCCCGACATCAAATAAAGATGTCGAGGGGATGAAGGCCGATGGGCCTGTATGATAGCCCTCGACATCAAATAAAGATGTCGAAGGGATGAAGGCCGAGTGGCCTGTGTGATGGCTCCCGGCATCAAATAAAGATGTCGGAGGGCTGAAGGCCGATGGCCTGTGTGATGGTCCCCGACATCAAATAAAGATGCCGGAGGGATGAAGGCCGATGAGCCTGTATGATAGCCCCTGACATCAAATAAAATGACGGAGGGATGAAGGCCGAGGGTTGCTGTGATGTGGAATCACGCTGAGGCCGAGGGCCATTGTGATGTTGAGGCCGAGGGCCGTTCTGATGTTGAGGCCGAGGGCCGTTGTGATGTGGAATCACGCTGAAGCAGAGAGCCGTTGTTGATGTAGAATCACGTTGAGGCCGAGGGCCTTTGGTGATGTGAAATCATGTAAGGCAAAAACCGTTATGACATAGAGTCATGTTGAGGCCGATGGCCATTTGATGTTGAGGCCGAGGGCCATTGTGATGTCATCACGCTGAGGCCGAAGGCCGTTGTTGATGTTGAGGCCGAGGGCCGTTGTTGATGTTGAGGCCGAGGGCCGTTGTGATGTTGAGGCCGAGGGCCGTCTGATGTTGAGGCCGAGGGCCATTGTGATGTGGAATCATGCTGAGGTCGAGGGCCGTTGGTGATGTGAGATCACGCTAAGGCCAAAACCGTTATGACATAGAGTCATGTTGAGGTCGAGGGCCGTCTGATGTTGAGGCCGAGGGCCATTGTGATGTCCTCACGCTGAGGCCGAGGGCCGTTGTTGATGTTGAGGCCGAGGGCCATTCTGATGCTGAGGCCGAGGGCCGTTGTGATGTGGGATCACGTTGAGGCCGAGGGATTTTGGTGATGTTGAGGCCGAGGGCCGTCCTAATGTTGAGGCCGAGGGCCGTTGTTGATTTTACGACCGAGGGCCGTTCTGATGTTGAGACCGAGGGCCGTTGTTGATGTGGGATCACGTTGAGGCCGAGGGATTTTGGTGATGTTGAGGCCGAGGGCCGTCCTAATGTTGAGGCCGAGGGCCGTTGTTGATGTTGAGGCCGAGGGCCATTGTGATGTGGAATCATGCTGAGGTCGAGGGCCATTGTGATGTGGAATCATGCTGAGGTCGAGGGCCATTGTGATGTGGAATCATGCTGAGGTCGAGGGCCGTCCTGATGTTGAGGCCGAGGGCCGTTGTTGATTTTGCGACCGAGGGCCGTTCTGATGTTGAGACCGAGGGCCGTTGTTGATGTTGAGGCCGAGGGCCATTGTGATGTGGGATCACGCTGAGGCCGAGGGCCGTTGGTGACGTGGAATCATGCCAAGGCCGAGGGCCATTGGTGACGTGGAATCGAATTGAGGCCGAGGGCCTTTCCTTGATAGTTCCAAGAGTCCTCTGGGTGTATGTTCCTTCTTTCAGGCATCGACCGAGGGGTTGATTCCCCGCCTCGGCCGAAAGGAGGTCCAAGTGATCCGTCCGGGGGTTCGTCTGTTAGTCCCCCGGTGCTGGGCCGTCCCTTGATTGTGCCAGGAGGTCGTATGTTAGTCCTCCTGATGTGTGTTCCTTCTTCTAGGCTTCGGCCGAGGGGTTGATTCCCCGCCTCGGCCGAAAGGAGGTCCAAGTGATCCATCCGGGGGTTCGTCTGTTAGTCCCCCAGCGCTGGGCCGTCCCTTGATTGTGCCGGGAGGTCGTATGTTAGTCCTCCTGATGTGTGTTCCTTCTTCTAGGCTTCGGCCGAGGGGGTTGCTTCCCCGCCTCGTCCGGAAGGGGGTCCAAGTGATCCGTCCAGGGGTTCGTCTGTTAGTCCCCCGGCGCTGAACCGTCCCTTGACCTTGTGGGGTCCCGTCGTCTATTTACGGCGCGGGCTAGGCTTGGGCGGTCTCCGATGACTGCCGTTTCACCCCCAAGTTTGGGGATTTCGTCACCTCAGCCATTCTTTCAGGCCTGTCGCCGTGCGTTGCGCGCCGGCGACGCGGCGAGCGTCCCGCTCCAAAAACGCGGGCCTTTTGCAGGCCCCTCGTCTCTAAAAACCATCGGCCATACCTGGGCATTTGGCCTCAAAGGGGCCGATAAGATGTCTGGATTGTGTTGTAGTTTACTTAAATTCATAGAAATAAGCGGAATACAAGGGGTGCGTTGTTTGACAATGGCTTTGTTAAGATTCACCGCTCTAGGCCGAGGGCTCTAGGCCGAGGGGATGGTAATGTGCCTCGAGGTCGAGGGCCCAAGGCTGAGACTAACGCTGAAGGTGAGGAACATGATTAGCGAAGGTGGCGCTTCTTCGGCTGGGGCTCCTCGAACTCCTCTCCGTCACTGAGCCTCCCGATTTCATGTTTCTTTGTTGCGATGTCCCCTTCTTCTTTATCGGTGTTCTCCCTGGTGTTTTTCCTTGGGGCATTTTTGATGAATTGGTGGAGCTCACCCCGTTGAATTAAGAGTTCAATAGCCTTCTTTAACGAGACACAATCGTCTGTATTGTGGGAGGTGCTTTTGTGGTAACGGCAATAAGTGCCGCCTTGGTGGATGGCGTAGATCTCCCTCGCCGACCGAGGGTCCTTGGGGAAAAGGTCCTGCTCTTCCGCATAGTTGAGGATAGTGCTCACCGGGTGCGTGAGGGGAGTCCTCGGCATGTCCAGCCGAGGGCGCCATTGACGTTCGTTACGGCCCTGCTGGGTGTGGCTTCCATGGTCTCGGCCTCCGGCCGAGGGCACATTTGGGGCCGGCGTGTTGTTTATCTTCTTCGAGGGCTGGCCCTCGTTCTTCTTGAAGGAGTGGAGGTCGTCGGCGTCAGCGTATAGGCTCCCCCGCTGGAGTGCTCTGAGGTATGATCTTGGGGGGTCGGTGATGAGGCTCCGTGCGTAGGGGCTGCTGCGGAGAACCCCCTGGAAGAGGACGAGGAGGGTACGCTCGTCGGCGCCCTCGACCTCGTCTGTCTCCTTCATCCACCGGTCAATGAAGGACCGAAGTGTTTCGTCAGGCTGTTGCTTGACGGAGAGGAGCTGGGAGAAGTGTTTTCTCGCGCGCTTCCTTCCGGCAAAATGGGTGAGGAAGCGTTGGGCAAGATCTTGCCAAGAGTCAATGCTGCCCTCAGGCAATCGATTGAACCATTCATATGCTGGTCCCTCCAAGGTGGAAAGGAACCAACGACATAAGTATTCATCTGATGCCCCCATCATCATCATGCTGTTTTGATACCTGTTGTAGTGCTCATGGGGGTCAGTTTTTCCTTCATAGGGCTTGATGAGTTGCCCTCGGTACTTTTCCGGGATTTGGGCCGCCAATACCCTTGGGGTGAATGGCGTCCGGGTCCGGAGCTGGATGATGGGTTCCCCGGAGCCCTCGGCTACCTTCTTCTGTAATTCCTCCATTTTGGCCATCATGGCCTCGTATTTGAGGTCTGAATGAGGGGTGGAGGTGGTGGCGTGAGCTTTGTCGGCCTCCATTTCATCAAGTCGGCGTTGGAGGGCCGCAATAATTTCGTCCCGGGGGTCCTTCGGGAAGGCCTCCGCCCCCTGCGAACGGACACGGGCCGAGTGGGCCTGGTTGATTTGGTGACGGGCGTCATCGGCATGGAGAGGTGTCTTGCCTTTGTCCTGAAGGGGACGTCTTTCATTAGCCCTGGAGACGGATCCGCCACTTTCCTGAGGCCTCAGGAGCACCTCCCCCCCGAGGCGGTCTTGGACCCCTCGGCGGTCTTGCGCCCCTCCGAGTCTCTCGAGGGCGGAGGTCCGGGGCGGTTCCTTGTTCATGTTGTGGCGGTCCCGAGATTGGACTTTGTGGGAGGTCGTATCTTGGGCCACGACCCCCTCGACGTTCCCCATCCGGAGGACAGGGTTCCCGAGGGGGTGTGGATGAGGGAGAGGCATGATATTCTCCCCGACCAGAGGTTGGAGGGGAACCAAAGTGCCGAAGGCACCCGGGTTCTGAGTTAGCGTCTGGATGAAGGCGGAGAGTGCCGAATGAACGTCGATGGTGAGGACCGGAGGGCTGACTTGGTCATCGCTCCGGTTTTTCTTCTTGGCCTCGATGCCGAGGCGGGCATCGGGGGCATTCTGCTGGATCTGAAGGCGTAGGTCGACAGCCGCCTGTTCCAGCCCAGCGATGACACCGCCCTCAGGAGCCTTGTGAGAGGCTTCGGGGGCGTTGACGTCGCTGAGGGCCAAGTTCTTGTCTTCTACGTTTTTTGAGTTGGCACGTGTTGTTCTCACCATTTTGGTAGAGGGCTAGTGTTTGATGAAGGGGGAGGGTTTCTTACTCGATTGTTCGACCTCTCAACGAGAGCACCAAATGATGGATCGTGTACCCGGAGGGGGTAGCTTATCCGAGGGGTTATTGCGGAGAATAACTAGAGAGAAGTCAGAGCAAACAAGTAAGAGAGAGAGTGTATATTCGATATGTATTAAGCGTGGTTTACAATGGGGGAAAGGGGTGCTATTTATAGCAGTAATAAATGCTAGATAAGGACACGTGTCAGTTTTCTGGTGGTCGATGGGTCACCTCGACCGGGGTGGCACTGGCACTCGCATGTGGCCGCATTAAATGCGGTGGTTGGATGTGACGTTTGTACTTGGTACGGTGATCCAGTCGCATGTGAAGAGGATATTCTGTCGAGGTGGATGCCTTCGGCTGAAGGGTGCTGGGCCGAAGGCTCTTCTAACCGAGGGCTCCTACCCGCCGAGGGCTGCAGGTGTCGAAGGCTTGGTTTTCAAGCCTTGTTCTCCTGTGATGCCTCTTCTAACCGAGGGCTCCTACCTGCCGAGGGCCGCAGTTGCCGAAGGCTTGGTTTTCAAGCCTTGTTCTCCTGTGATGTTTCTAAGCTCGATTCCGTCACTGCTAGCCTTCGGCCATAGGGCCGAAGGCACCCCTTTGCGTATTGTGGGCTGCTTAGAGCTCCATTTTGCTGGGCTTGGCCCGTTTGGGCCTATTGGGCCTGATTGTAGTAGAGGAAGTATGTGGACCGGGGGTCCCTGGGCCATATACTCCATCAAATCCGGATTCATATTTTGATCTCAGATTATTGTAGCAAATAATCCTATTAAATAATCTATGTCACTCATTGATAATTCTCTAAAAAAACTGCCATGTCACCAATTTAATCTTGTAATAATCCTCCCAATGAGGATGCCCTAATAGGACTAGAGTCAGACCACACTCAATCCAAATTCATGTGTGCCCTATTTCAGTATTTTGGGTCCATCACTGGTGAGTAGGGATGGATTCGGTTCGGGCCACCCGGCCCGTGACCCTGCCCGGCCCGGTACTGTGCGGGCCCGGCACGGTTCGGGCGGTCCGGGACCGGGTATGGGCCCGAACCGGTGGGAAGGGCGGGGCGGGCTCGGTTCAGCATTTCTGTGACCCGGCCCGGTCGGGTCGGGCCCGGGCCCGGGTCCGGTCCAATTTTTTTTAAAAAAAATTTTTTTTTGTTTGGGCTCCTACTAGCCGTTGGGGGTGGGGCTGGGGACAACCCAAACGGCTATATAGCCGTTGGGTGGGGTAAAGGGGGGGTCCGGGGGGGTTGGGTGGTGGGGGGGGGGGGGGTTGGTGGGGGGGGGGGGGTAAAAAAAAACCTATAAATACTCCTAATCTTAAACATTTTTTCACATCTCTTCTCCAATTCTTCCTATTCTTATCTCTCTACTCTCTTATTCTCCAATATATTATATATCTAGTTATCTACTCTCATATTCTCTTCTCCAAGAAGTTAAGATGGAAAATCAAAATGCCATTATACGGTATAATTTTGATAAGCAGAAGGACCCGAAGACCGGGATGTGGTACGCAATTTGCAAATGGTGCGAAAAAAAATGTATAATGGGGGCTTCAGGCGGATTCGGGATGGCAATCAAGCATATGAAGTCATGTGACAAAGCCAAAGGATCGGGAGGTGCAGGAAGTTCCGATTGATTACAATTTTCAAAATGTTTATCTGTTATATGTAGTTCCCATTTCATTTCAAATAAATGCAATTGAAGTTTGTTTTTAATACTCGTATAAAACTATAAACTATAAATATAAATTATATAAAAAAAAAATAACCGGCCCGGCCCGAACCGGACCCGACCCGTGACCCGGGCGGGTGGCCCGGCCCGAACCGGACCCGTCCAACCCGCGGGCCGGTCCCGGGCCCACTTTTCTTGAACCGACGGCCCGACCGGGCCTAGGCCCGGCCCGGGCCCGACCCGGCCCGAATCCATCACTACTGGTGAGGCCCTCCACCGCATATGTAAATCAGTAAATGTATGTTAAAAATGGGAAGCTATAATAAAGCTACCTACATTAAACACGTTTCTACTTGGAGTGAAATTTTCTGGTCTAGTCTGAACTGATATGCTTTGGTAAAAGTTTTATCTCTGTGTATTTTATAGCTATTCAAGTCTGGTATGGTCATATCTGATCTTATCTGGTTTGAGACTGAAAACAATTCAACTAAAAACATCCTAAGATAACTAGGAAAAAGGAAAGAGTTATCTTAATTCTTATACACATTTCAAACCGCCTCCAATAAGCTTTTTTTTTCAGTTGCGATCATACATCAACATAGTAGGTCATTCTTTGAGAAAATACTTAGAGTATTGTTTGGGAGTTTGGAGGGAAGGGGAGGGGAAGGCTTTGGAGGTATGTTGTTGGAGGGGAAAGGGAGGGGAAGGTGAGGAAGTCCTTCATTGTATTTGAGAGTAATAAAATTGGAAGGAGAAGGTTTTTGAAGGAATTATAATTAAAATCACTTTGAGATATGATGAATTCAAATCATTGAGCTGATATTCATTTCTAATTTAGCTTAAATTACTATCTTGTTAATTATCCTCCAAAACACTCCAAATTGGAGGAACTTAAAAATTAAGCATTTGGAGGGTTTTGAAGGGTTACAAAAGCCCTCCAAAACCACTCCCTCCAATTTTTTAAACTCCCAAACATGAAAAGGAGGGTCATAAACACCAATTAACACATCTCCCAAACACATCCTTAAGCACGGAGTATCACCTACTCCAGGACTCAATCAAGAGAACATCCATATCCATATATAATTCGGGACTGTTTACTTTTTTTTTCTATTAAATCCTATTTGGATTAAGATGTTTGACTAGGTTAAAGTGTATGTCTAGATTAAGGCTATGTTTGGTACGCATAAGTCTATGCCTTCTAGCTTTACTAGCTAAAAGTCCTTAGAATCTTCTAGTTGTATGTTTGGCATGCCAACTTTTAAGAGCTTTTACAAAAATAAAAGATCTTTTTTCAGATGCTAAAGTGAGTAACATCTCGAATAAGTCTGTAGCTTCTACCATTAATTAGTCCTAACAGCTTGTATACCAAACAGAGCTAAATCAAACAGTTGACTTTTTATCAAACTGCTACCTTTTTCTTTTAAGATCGTTTCAGTCACTAAAAGCTAACAGTTACTAAAAAGCTTATAAAAATATCTTTTCAGCTAGTTGATCAAACATACCCTAAGTGATATTTGCATAAGAGGCAATTTATTTTGTTTGCTGAATAAACAGTCTGAATTGAATTGAGTAAGACAATCAATTTAGTATTATTCTTGCATTAAAATATCAATGAGAAACTTCAAATCAACTCCACAATTGATTAAATAGAATTTGACTTTTTAATAGACGTTTTAATGGGAACACGTACTACTTTCCAGCTTAATGATCAAGTTGACTTTTTCCTAGGTACAAAGCATTTGACGACTACTGACGAGCTGCTGTATTTCTAAAAGAGGTAGACTGATCAACTAAATAATGAGTAGATCGTAAAAAAGACAGTAAAATAAGATACAGGCGGGGAGTATTAGGTTATTCCTTGATTAATTAGACAAAAATACTTGACAGCTTTTGGCGCCCCACAACTGTCTTTCCACTGCGCACCTTTTTTGCTGCTTTGTAGAACAGCACTATGCTGCTCTTGGCACTTGGGAAGAGAATTACGATATAGGAGGATGGAGCTCAAACTGCTGGCTGCTCTGCTTGGATCATTATCAGATAATTCGAGCAGAATCACCAGCATCGCATATTAAGACTGCATTTTCCCGTTTGAGGTGTGTCACCAAATCCATTTGGAGCTTGGGGTACTCGTTCCTGACAAAGGCCGCTGCTTCTTCTGCTCTTTCGGATTCCACCAAGGCAACACAGCACCCTCGGAACCCTGCACCGCTGAACCTTGCTCCGTATACACCGGGAGCCTTTAGCAGGACGTGGTAAAGTTGTATAAGTGGTTCACAACCTGGAACACCCCAACACAAGTACATGTGGAAAGCTTACACGCATGCATGTTTCCATTTTATTGGATGCTAAGGCTCCGTCTGTTTAAGACACTATTTTCATCAACCATGTTTGGCAGTCTTGTATTAAGATTCTTTAGGACTTTTGTAGAAAGGGATTTCCTGTTTGTCGTTTTCATGTTTTCTATTTGAAGGGCTCAAGCATCATAAATAATAATACATTGCAGTCTCTTTTTAAGAAAACCATTATAATGCATAAATGTATTTTATACACATACATATTGTTCAATACCTTCTTCATCATCATCGCTCAAATTGATAAAAACACATTGAGAAAAGGAGACATACCACACTCATAGTTCTGGATAGAACTTAAACCAGATTCTGTAATAAGCTTCCCAAACTCCTCAATGTTTCCGGAAGCCCATGCCTCAACTCCTTTAGTTCCACCAAAGTATCATATTCCTATTCACACACACATATATATAGGGTGTGGATCAAGTAAAAATGAGTCTCAAAGTGTAAAATGCGAAATATTCACTTTTGCAACGCTGAAGTGCACTTTGTGTTCAAGTAGTGCACTTTTTCATGTTTGTAAAAAGTTTGCTTATTTACAAAAATGTCATCATGTATTTAAAAAATACTACCTCCGTCCCAATGGACTTTGCACTCTTTGAATTATGTGACAAATAAAAATAGTAAAAATTGTGTGGTTGAAGTTTGTGCAGAGAGAAATGAGCAGAATCACAAAATAGTACTTTTAACGGGAAAGCGTCAAAGTTTTTTGGGACAGTCAAAAAGGGAAAGTTGTCAAAGTTCAATGGGACGGAGGGAGTACATTTTTTACAACTTAGCTTACCATACAACTATACAAGTGCAGGTGAGGTGATTATAAGTGCATTTCACACTTCTAGCACATTAATAACGATTTTTTATTTGATCCACACTCTATATATATATAGTTTAAAAAGAAGTCATATTGGAGTATGTACCTTTGACAACTCGGTTATTTTCTGAGAAGTAATGCTCTGCTCTTCTGGCCAAGTTCGTTTCTAATTTATTCTGGAGAAATACGTCAAACTAATTATTTTCTTTTCTCAAAGAGATAAAGATGTACAGGTACATAGTAATAGTTACCATAAAAGATTAAATAAATATAAATCTAACATGGTATTACATAAATTCATATACCTTGTGAGCTTCATAATCTTTTTGTGAGACTGCACAGGATGTTAAAATGTTACAAAATTGAGATAAACATAATTATGTCCTGTCTGATAAGCAGGGTCAGTATGCTAACCATCGGAGAGGATAGGTTCAGCTATTTCACTTCCTGACGCCCTATGTGAATCGAAAAATAATAAATATTTAAACCAAACTCATAGTTTAGATTAAGGTGATGCCGTGACAGATGAATATATTATAATTGAAAACCTCAAAACACATTGAAAGGCTAAAGCTTGCAATGTGTTTAAAGCAAATACTCAGTGCTCTACCCGGTCAGGTGTTCGCATAAAATAGCAAACACGACTCTCGAAAACCCATCTGGGTATAGCAAATACTCAGTTGGGTATCTCAAGAATTTTTTATAGAAAACCTGATCAGGTGTACGTGCAAAATCAACATTCGAGCTCTCTGTCTCATAACTTGAGAGCGTATATGCCTATACCCGACTGGGTGTACACAACGATTACACAGCTAAAATACTCAGACCGACGTCACTCTTTTTTTTTTGCATTCTTCATGCCTCAAACTCTAAAATAGTAAAATCCCCAAACAACCTCCATAGCTACGCATATTCTTCTTCAAAACCACCCTTCCATTCATTCATAGTCATCCTAAAACCCCCAAAAAATCATCTCCTCACTCCTCTCTAATCCCAAAATCCTCCAAAATTTCTTGAAAAACCTAATCCCGTCCCTACATCCCCAACCCTCTCCAAAAAAAACCTACGGGCAATGGCGATGGTAAGCACTAGAGAGTGCACGAGTTAGCTAGGGGGAGAAGACACCTCATTGTACACATGGAATTTCTTCTACAATGTATTTATATATATATATATATATATATATATATATATATGGAGGGGATCAGGTGAGAAGTACCCCCCTTAGGTTGAGAACTGCGAAGTTTAACTTATAGACTAAAAACATGAACTTTTAACTAATAAATCATAACTTATAAACCCCCTCGAAAATAATTACGAAAATGACACCGCAAAAAATAACTCCAGAAACCTTCAAATTTCTTTTGACGCGGTGGCATTTCCGTAATTGTGATGGAGAGCTTTATAAGTTATGATTTATTGGTTATAAGTTCTTATATTCAGTTTATAAGTTTACTGCGTTGTAAGATTAGATGCAAATCCAAGGGTTGAGATTACTTCTCGCTTCTCATTTTAAGGGGGACTTCTCACCTGATTTTTTCTATAACAACAACATCCAAGCCTTAGTTCCAAAAGATATCGGGGTCGGCTAACATGAATCGATACATGATATCACCACCAAAAGGAAAAGAAAGAAAATAAAGATAAAAAGATAAGCTATTATAAAAAGATAATATAAAAAGAGATGAATATACATAGAAATGATAAAATACCTGATCTTTTCTATATATATATATATATATATATATATATATACATATATAAAGAAAACAAAAGCAAAATAAATAATAAAACGAATAAATGTCAGTTAGGTTAAAAACCCGAATGGGCAACCTAAGAAACTATGACAATAAAAATGAGTGAATCGGGGAAAAGAAATGAGGTGCTAGGATCCAACAACATCCAAGCCTTAGTCCCAAAAAATTTTGGGATCGGCTAACATGAATTGATACTCCCTCCATCCCTTAAAACTTTGCCAACTTTCCTTTTTTGGATGTCCCACTAACTTTGTCACTTTCCATTTTAAATAAAGAATTTGTGGTTCCAGTCAATTCTCTCTCCTCTGCACAAACCTCCACCACACAGTTTTTACTTTATTAATCTCCGTGCCGGTCAAACTTGGCAATGTTTTAAGAGACGGAGGTAGTATATGATATCGTAACCAAAAGAAAAAGAAAGATAAAAAGATAAAAAAAAAAGCTATGATAAAAAAGAATATAAAAAAGAGATGGAAATACATAAAAAAGATAGAATAAAAAGGATAAAAAGAATATATATATATATATATATATAGGTGTGGGCAATTCGACTTGAGGTTCGGTTTTCTTCGGTTTCGGTTCGATTTCGGTTTGATCGGTTTGAGAGAATTTGTACCAAACTAAAACCATTTGTGTTTCAGTTCGGTTTTGGTTCGGTTCGGTTTACCAAAGTAAAAATTACTAGGTTCAATTTAGTTCGGTTTGATTCGATTTCTTATTTTTTTATTTTATTTTATCAAGTTCTATATTTTAGAATTAGAATAAAACTCTGGTAAATGACACCCGGCATTTACCCCACTGATTTTGGTGGTTTACCTTCCGGGTTAAAAAAAAAGAATTGAAAATGAAAGTAGTAGTTCACCTCATCTTCTTTTATTTATTATTTAAATGAAAAATAAAAGGAAATAAAAGATAGAAGAAATAATAATAATATATGAAAGAATTGAAAAATTATTACTTCTAGGGTTTGGATTGACAAAAATAAAACTAATTTAAAGGTGGACAAAAAAGTGACTTTACCAAACTCATCCCCTCTCTCGGACATTTCATCTCTGCGCTTCGTTCCATCTTCCTCTTCTTGTAGCAATTTTTCGTTCCATCTTCTCTGCCTTTGCTTTTCTTCCGGCCGCCGCCGCTGCCGTTCCAACGCCGCCTCCGCTGCTGTTCCAACGCCGCCGCCGCCCTACCACAACTCTTCTCCTTCCCATTTCTGAATAACCGTGTCGTTTTGCTATGGAACCTTCCAACGGGACGGAGGGAGTAATATTTATAATTTTATTCAAATGAATCATGTAAAAAATATAAATGCAATTTGCTATTTTTACGGCCAAATATCTTTTTATACAAGTAGAGTAAAAAATATAACAAGGCCTTTTTATATGAATATTACTAAGTTATATACAAAAGACAAAAAATGTGATTTGTTTTTAACTTTACCAAAAATGTGACTAACCATATCATTTAGCCATTATTTATTATTACATTTATTATTTTGGTTTTTCCATTTTTATAATTAATTATTAATCAATGCCTTATAGCCATCCAATAACCGTCACCGCCAAGTCGCCAACATCTCCACCGCCACCGCCGTCCCGCCACCACAAGCACTGCCACAGTGATTTCATTGCTCTACTTTCTCCAGTGACTTCGTTTCCCATTGTCCTTCCGTGACTCGTCGCGATAGTGACTTCATTGCATCTCTACCTTAATTCTGCGGTGACTCCGTTTCCTAGCGTTATGCAGTGACTCACGTGCAGTGATAGTGTGACACCATGTAGTGACTCCAATCTTTTTTACTTTTGATCATGGTGACTATAGTCATTGCTAAACCCAATGAAGATGAACGATTTAAGGCTCCGAATTTGGATCTAGTGGCATCAGCGTTTACTCACACACACACATGATGTTAAAGTAATCAGATTGTAAGTCACTCTCTATGTTGCATACTTGTATATGGCATATGAGAGGCTATGAGGGGGACAATCATTGTCATCATTTCCCTTGCAAACTCTCACAATTCAAATAAAATCTGAAATCAATGATTAACACGACTGCAAAACATAAAACAAAATATATAAAAAGCAACAAAAAAGAAAGCAGGTGGCAGTCTAACTTTGTCATAATGAATGTATGAAATGTGAAAATTAAATCATTTCATATAACAAATACAGATATGTCGTATTAGCTAACTTTGACATAATGAATGTATGACATATTTTTGACACGATTTTCACCATGAGTCATCCGGAAACAGTGTTTCTGTGGGAGCCTTTGCGGCACTGGGGTAATGATGATGATGATTGTAATTTGATAGTTTTAGAGGATCCTAAGTTTGGATCAATTTATTTGCAACAAAGGAACATGTAAGGGATCTTACAGATCAAAGGAAGGTGCAACGGAGCAAAATTTCAAGCAAGAAATCTGATTTGGCATCATACTCGGTCATGTATAAGTCTTCTATGATTCGACCGGGAATCATATTGATAAGTACCAGCTAATTTTGAAGTTAATTCAAGAAAAGAAAGATGGAAGAAAGAGTGAATTGTATCAAGAAGGTCGATTAACAGAGAAGAGAGAGAAATACAAAGGCAATTAAAGAGTGTCAGCTCTCCAAGTCCTAAACCCAAAAGATAATTTCAGCCTCCTTAACTAAACATCACACCTCCTATTTATAATATCTCACTCGGCTCCCCTATACAAACAAGCTAAATATTTATTAGTCCCCTTTCCCTTTCTAGTATATACTTTCTTATAGTAGGTAATGCCATCCTTGATCTCTATCACATATGAGATCAAACAAAGAGAACGTGAGAAGGTCATATATGATCATATACTTGGTGGGGTATATTGACATACGCGGTCAGGTATGATTTGATTTCAGCACTTTGTAGTTACTGCTGAGGATACCAGATCAAGTATCAGACCCAGCAAGTTCAAACCCATATAAAAGCACCCCTTTCCTTACAACTTTTCATATTCATGACCCCTCATCATTAAGCTCAGTTTAGATTAGTATAATTCTTATATTTTCTCATGTGTTTAGACTCAAATGACGAGCTAAACTTCTTCATCTTGAAGCTTGTTAAATGTTAAAGTTGTGAGATATTTTCTTAAAATTCTCTTCCAGTAGTAATTCTTCCCTAATCATATCCCTATATTAATGTTGGGGTGTTGTTAAGCAATGATTAGTTAACACTTTAACGATAATTACTACCAAAAACAATCAATGAACCAATATTTCACAAGTAACAATCTTAGATTATTAATGCACGCGTCTCGTTGTTAATAATCTAATAGGGGATAAGTATATTGAGTAAACCCAAAAACCACTTGTGATGAATTGTCAATCTCAATTGATTTCATCTAAAAGTTATATATTGTTACTATCGAATCAATACAAGGCATTTGTTTTATATTGACTATGTAGTAAGAGTTACTGAAGAACGCGTCTCGTTAATCGTTATTAATACTATTCTTGATGAATTGAATATACTCCACAACTGAGTATTCAAGAGCGAATAGTTAAAAAAATAATTGTGATCAATAAACATTTCAACAAGTGAAAGGTAGTAAAACTAAGTTTTTATCACATGGATCACATAATTCATTCATCTTCGTGTTTAAAACAATTTTCAAGTCTTAAAACTAAAACCCCCCTTTATTTACATTTATGAAACGTTACACACATTAAAGATTGTTCATTTCCCTATGGATACAGATTCTAGTACGTTATAGATGCGTAACTCCAAAATCTGTAACTCCAAATCGATGCGCGTGAGTCACGTGTGTCACTAGAAATGCCTGCATCTGCCGCACGCCCTGACGTGTGTGATAGAAGGTAACAATTCACGAGCACAAGTTTAACAGATCAATGAAAACTGTAATGAAGAAGATCAACGATGTTTATTGAATGGGAAGGGAATATAGGTCGTATACAAGCCTTGGGACTGTTCGAGAAGCCCACTCTCCAAGCCAAAAGCCAACTGAGTAACAACCTACCTTATTTAGCTACTCCCACATCTATTTATAGTTAATACTCCCGTAAGGATAAACTACTAATATATCCCATAACCCTTTCCCTGCTATTAATATTTCAGGCCCACTTATTATTATCTATGATAATAGGCCCACTTATTATCTATTCCTAACAACACTCCCCTCCTAAACAACCACCTTGTCCTCGAGGTGGGTGATAGGGAATAGCCATGATCTTCAACTTCCACCTCATCCTGGCACCTCTCCCCTCCCAATACGTCACTGATTTCTGGGCTCTTAGCTTCTGTGCTTGGATCTTCACCATTGCTTCCTTCACCTTTGGCTTTTCACTCCATCCAAGTGATTCCTGAATATTGTTTTGTCATTACTTTGGAGGATTATTCCTTCAGTCTGCTCTAACACTTCTAAAGCCTCAGAGTTGGTAAACGAATCTGCCCTGAAAGTAGCTCGTAGTCTTTCAAAAATCCTATTCACAATGTGGTGGATGATTGATGAATTTAAGTGCTGCATGTGTGGCCAAACAACTCCAGAGTCTGTATCAATTAAAAACTGTGATAATGATAGACAAGCATTTAATTTTTCTGGAGGAAACACATCCATGCTGATTACCTTAGCTGCCGCATCCACAAATTGCTCATCAACCCCTGTTGCAATGTCTTCTACAAGAATTTTCTCTAATTCTTCTCCTGCTTTCATCTCGATTGCTCTTCCTTCATAAAACCCAAAATAACCATCACCAGTGTCCTGCAGGATCTGAATCATGGTTTTCAGTGATATCTTACTGGAATTCAAGTGTGGATCCCCTTGAATCTGCTCAACTACTCCCTGAACCTTCCATTTTATACTTTGTTTCTGAAAGTTTATTTCCACATCACCCAAAGTAGTCAGCCACTCCATCCCAAGCACCAAGTCTGCATCTCCCAGATCCAAAACATAAAAGTGCTGATTTATTTTGGTACCTTGTAAACCTAGTGTTAGATCCTCACATCTGCCATTTTTGATAATCTTCTCTCCATTACCAATTTGAACTCTGTATCCAGTAATGGTGTGTATGCTTAGTCCCAATTAGAACAATTTTCTCTAATTCTTCTCCTGCTTTTATCTCGATTGCTCTTCCTTCATAAAACCCAAAATAACCATCACCAGTGTCTTACTGGAATTCAAGTGCGGATCCCCTTGAATCTGCTCAACTACTCCCTGAACCTTCCACTTTATACTTTGTTTCTGAAAGTTTATTTCCACATCACCCAAAGTAGTCAGCCACTCCATCCCAAGCACCAAGTCTGCATCTCCCAGATCCAAAACATAAAAGTGTTGATTTATTTTGGTACCTTGTAAACCTAGTGTTAGATCCTCACATCTACCATTTTTGATAATCTTCTCTCCATTACCAATTTGAACTCTGTATCCAGTAATGGTGTGTATGCTTAGTCCCAATTGATCCACCAACCTCTGTGATATAAAATTGTGGGTAGCCCCACTATCAATGAGTACTTCAACCTCTGTCCTCCCTGCAGCCCATTCTAAACTCCCTTTTACCTTGAAAGTCCTTATAGAAGGTATCCCTTCCTTACTCATAAGAGACAGCTGCATTGACTTAAATTCCACGGTGGTTGCTTCTTTAGCTGCCATTTCCGCTTCTGCACCTTGTACTTCTTCCTCACTATCAAAATCTTCCACCAGTATTAGTTTGTAATTCTTTAATTTGCAGGTATGTTCTTTGTTCCATTTTCCCCACACTTAAAGCAAAGTCCCTTCGTGCTCCTGTCCTGATATTCTTCCTGTGACAGTTGTGGCCCCACCCTTCTAATATCTGAGGGAGTTATTTCTGTCTCCTTCTTCCCATTTTAGGTTTAAATCCTTCAGTCCATGCTTGTGATTTAACAGCAGCAGTTCCCTTATCCTTCCGAGGTAACCTGTCTTCTTCTTTGCTCTTCGGATATATTGCTTCATTCCTACTCTCAATTAGTAGAGCTATGTCCATAATTTCAGTCAAGGATGTTGAATTATGTAGTTTAAGTTCAGCTTTTATCTCCTCCTTCAAACCATTAAGGAAAATTCCCTTAAGGATCTCCATATCCACATTGATTTGAGGAGCAATCACCATTTCAAACTCATCTCTACACTTCTGAACAGTTCCAGTTTGCTTCAAGCTAAGCATGGATCCATAAGGATTCTGAATCAAGTCTGACTGAAACCTACGTATAACAGAAGCCTTCAGATTCTCCCAATTTTTCCTTTCCGCCCGATGTTCCCACCAAATGAACCAATTCACAGCCCTACCTTCCATCGCAACTAATGCAGCTTCCACCTGTTCTTCTTCATTAATTTGATTCAAACGAAAGTATCTCTCCATCCTTACAATCCAATTATACGCACCTTCCCCATTAAATACAGGTAAATCAATTTTCCTCCGTGTATATACTGGAAATGCTTCCATCATTTGCAATGAGGCCAAAGATTCATTATTTTTTGGCTTGAGATTATGATGGAATAAAGCAAAATGGCTCACTAAACTGTCTGCGCTTCTTTGTTATGAAAGCAGCAGTCAGTCCATGCAATTTTGGACGGGATTTTCACTATGGGTCATCCGGAAACAGTCTCTCTGTGCTTTAGTACAGGGGTAAGACTGCGTACATCCGACCCTCCCCCACCGTAGGTGGGAGCCTTTTCGGCACTGGGGTAAATGAAAATGAAAATGATATATATATACTGGAAATCTATGACTATCCTCGGTCTTTCTGTGATTTTGGATGTAAGAGTGGATTGGATTACCTCCTGAAGTAATCGAACTATTAGATCTTCGTATGTGTGGTCGTCTTTGCGATCGCGATCTCCCTTGATCGCAGTTGTTCATTCATGGCTGCCATCGATGCCGCCATATTCGTCATCAAATTTTCCAGAGCAATACGCTGATTCTCCACCACTAAGCGTAATCCTTCTTGTACCTCCAACAAAGTCCCTCGCATCTCCGCCTTATTCCTTTCCACCGTATCTATGCGAAGCTCCATGTTCGCTCTGGTCCTTACCATCCACCGCTGAACATAAGTATTGCTGAGGTCGCCGAACACTTCCGATCACCAAGATCGAGTGCTCTGATACCAATGATAGAAGGTAACAATTCACGAGCACAAGTTTAACAGATCAATGAAAACTGTAATGAAGAAGATCAACGATGTTTATTGAATGGGAAGGGAATACAGGTCGTATACAAGCCTTGGGACTGTTCGAGAAGCCCACTCCAAGCCAAAAGCTAACTGATAACAACCTACCTTATTTAGCTACTCCCACATCTATTTATAGTTAATACTCCCGTAAGGATAAACTACTAATATAGCCCATAACCCTTTCCCTACTATTAATATTTCAGGCCCACTTATTATTATCTATGATAATAGACCCACTTATTATCTATTCCTAACAGTGTGACACTTCTTTTCTAACCGGAGCCTTGATCAGAAACCATTGACAGACTCACCTCACCTGAGTGCCTTCTGCCATCTTTGCTAGCTATTTTGAGGTATCGATATTGAAAGTCTCACTCGTTCTTTCTCTAGCAAGGCACGGATTCCAAAATGTGTTAAAGAAGCATTGTCTCACCTTGAATGGCGTAATATCAACATAGAGGAAATGAATGTTTTTGAATCTTAATGGCACTTGGAATTTGGTGGTCTTGCATACAGGGAAGAAGTCTATTTGATGTAAGTGGGTCTTTATTATTAAGATTAATCCAGACAGATCCATTGCTCGGTTAAAAGATTGACTAACCGCTAAGGGTTATGCTCAAACCTATGGTGTTGAATATTCTCACACTTTTCTCTTATTGCTAAATTGACATATGTTGGGTTACTTATTTCACTTGTCCTGGCTCATCATTGGCACTTACACCAATTTGACACCAAAAATTCATTTCTGCACAGTGATCGTTACGAGGAAGTGTATATTGAGAAACCTCCAGGATTCATTGCTCACGGGGAGTGTGGGAGAGTTTGCTAACTTTGCAAGTCTCTTTATGACTTCAAACAAAGTCCGTGTGCACGGTTTGGAAACTTCAGTCAATCAATTGAGCAATACGGAATGGTGAAAGGTCAATCGGATCACTTTGTCTCGACAATCGAAAGCATGTATTACCTTAGTTGTGGTGTATGTGGATGATATTGTGATCACAAGGAATGATGAGGCTGACATTTCAGCCAATAAGACATGATTTCATAGCCAATTACACATAAAAGATCTCGGCTCATTGAAATACTTACTGAGTATTGAGGTTACACGAAGAAAGAAAGACATTTTTCTATCTCAACGTAAATATGTATTTGACTTACTAGCTGATACAAGGATATTGTCATATTAGGGGAAAACTGAGCAATACATCATGGTTCCCAATGTGCAAGTCACTGATGAAGGTATATGTCATTCAAAGATCCAGAAAGATATATAAGATTGGTTGGAAAGTTTAATTATCTAGAAGTTACCTGTTTACACATTGCTTACTCGGTGAGTGTAGTGAGTTAATATATGTCATCATCGACAGTTTATCATGGGATAACTTTAGAGAATATATTATGTTAAATGAAAGAAATGTCAGGACAAGATATTGTTTATCAAAACCATGATCACATGAGAATATAATGCTTTGCAGATGTTGATTGAGCGGATATAAAGATGATATAAGATATACATGCGGTTGTTCTGTCTTTGTCGGTGGTGACCTAGCCTCCTGGAAAAGTAAGTAGTAGAATGTGCTTTCCCGTTCTAGTGTTGAATCAGAAAATCGAGCTATGGCGCAATCGGCATGTGAGATAACATGGATAAACTATTTATAAAGTGAGATCAGATTGAAGACACCAATATCTGCTAACTTGTGGTGCGATAATAAGGTTGCTATACACATTGCCAATAACCCAGCATTTCAAGAGATGACAAAACATAGTAAGATCGAATGTCATTGTTTCGAGAGAAGATACAAAAAGGATTGATCCCTACAGGATATGTGATGACCGGAGATTTATACGCTAAACCACTGAATGAAATTCGAGTTGGTTAGTTATCTAACAAGACTAACAAGTTGGGCAAGATAAAATTTATTTTCCAACTTGAGGGGAAGTGTGAAAGATATTTGAATACACTTGATGTAGTACATTGTTATACACCCCACGGGTATCAACATCACGTAGAGGAACCTCCGCAATCGACTAAGGCAAGTCTAGTCAAGACCAATCCCAAAACCGGTCATCAAATTATCGAGATAAGCTCAAAAGCGTAGTCGAGGTCAGAGTCAATTCAGGTACAATGGCCGAGCCCAAGGTGGAATCCAACGTCGGATTCCCAAAGTTTACAGTGCAACGCCCGGTTACCACTCAGGCCGAGCCCAGTAAACCCGAGTTGGACCTCGTCATTTCTGGACTTAGCATCACATTAGCTGAGCTCCATCACATGGGTCGGGCTTCCCAACCTCTGAGCTTAGCATTTATATCTGAGGTAGGCATCTCAACATCTTGGCCGAGCCGAGCTCAGGACCTCGGACAAACATTGTGGGCTTTGTCATTTCAGCAGTTACATTCAACTAAAGGCAAGCATCAACAAAGGAAAAATCAACTCTAGCGCTAATGTCACCCATTATGTTACAGCAGCCAGCTGTCAGGCTCACATATGTGACTTATCCAGCCATTCTGTTACATAAAGGACAATAATTTGTACTGCCCATACCAATCAATCATATATTCTCTCACCAATTAACCTTACACTAGACTAGTTATTTTACTTGTTCCCCAAGTATTTCATATTACACTACAAATATTACATTCCATCTTGTGGAAAGGGATATAAAAAACTCTCCCTTTTTGCATAACGTTACTCTACCGGTTTTACTACTCAGTTCATACTTGGCATATTTTCTGTCTCACGCTCGGATTCTGCTATCCCCGGTCTTCTAAGACTATCAATACTATCTTCGTTCTTTTTAAGTTGCAACATGTGTGAATTTTACACTATCAAATGCTCTACTTTCGGGCTGTATCATTAGTGGTTTTTGTAGTTCATGGATAAAACCGCAACGTAACCACATACAGGCCGCAACAGACTGCACCAGGACCACAACACTATTTTTTTATTTTTTATTTCGTGAAAATGTAAAATTATTTCACGCCGCATTGACCTCAATACATATCGCAGTGGCCGCAATAGCCGCAACCGTGATCACAACACCAATTTAAAACAATGAGTCCGCATGACATGGCAGAGTTAAGGGTTTAAATTGCAACCAAATGTTACTGTAAAAGAAAATGTACGAAAAATAGAGCAGAATCTTACTTCAATAGGATTCTTGCGGCTTCCCGACACTCAGAGACTCGTCGATTATATCCTGGATTAGCTGTTAACGCCTGTTTGAGGCCAGAGAATGCCAACATTATCTTGTATGCACTTTGAAACTTTGTTTTCGGATGATCGTGTGATGTTGGGGGTTGTATTTGTTTGTACTCTCTGGTCTGCACATCCCGTCTAAGACTCTCAGACAGTGAAAAGTGAAAAATAGTATGCAGGTCCTTGAAGTTTGAAAATTCAACCCAGACCTCCAAAAGTAGTTTCATCGAACAGTGATCACAACATTTAGCAATTCAAGAAATCTGGTTTTTAGAATATAATCGTATTTCAATTCAACAATATGATTGATCCATTTAAAGCTTTTAACTTTTGAGCTCTTGAAAACCAAGTAGTTTCTCCTGAAATTACGTTTTGCTTGCAGCAAAATTTCTTTATAAATGATCCAAAATGGAGAACAAAAAATTCTGTGGCAAACAATATTTGGAGTATTCTCGCTCTCACACACGCGCGCACACACATCACCTTGCAATTTATACAAGTTAAACAGCCACGGCTTGAAAGCAAGATGGCTGATTGATCCAATATGCCATTTTCCAGACCAAAATATTCATTTTCAATTATTCTGCAAGTATGACAATCACATCAAAAGGTTAAAACTGCCTGAAATAGAGAACTTGCTAGCACGAACAGGCATAAAAGTGAGGACAAACTGATTTTAGAAAGTTACTTATGGAAAGAAACCAAGTTAATCTCAGGGCAACAAGCAATCACAGTTATTTCTAACTAGCAGAATAATTGAAATTGAATATTTTATCCTTATAAATTTATGTAGATACTTGACTATGTCTATGAATTCTTTTGATAGGGACAGGAACCATTTTATTATTAATCCCCACAGGAATTTTTTAAAGTGTATACCAGGCGGGGAAAGAATCCTAAATAAATAAAAAGGAAAAGGGGGTAACAGATTGCTGAGCTGGCTAAGGTAGTGGAGTGAAAAGAATAAATAGATGGGAGAATGTGAGAGTTAGGCAGGCTGGTATTCAGTTAGAACTTGGAGAGCAAGGCACTTTCGAATTGCCTAACCTTGTATTCCTTTTCTCTGATTCCTATTCACTGCCAGATCTTCTTTTCTATTATTCTGTGTTTAATTGTTCCATTAATCCCTTGTTTCTGTAATTTTGGGAGATCATTGGGAACCCACATTTGCTCCTGGACTCTTAAAAATGTTCTTGATTTGAACATAAAATGCACTTAACTGTGTGCCATGGAGGACAAATATTAACACAATGTCAATGGTCAGTGGAGCAAATCTGGTGTCATTTGAACTCAACGACCAAAATGGAGGGGCGAAACTGTAACTAATTATAGTGTTACAATTAACTTCATTTTATATGGAAATAACTGCCACAGTTACAATTAAAGCTTGAATGCCCTATGCAAATTTTATAGAATTATAGGCAACTTCATTTTATGAATTCGAAAGGGCATAAAAAGTGCTTGAAAGAGCTCCAAGTCCAGAATGCATCAAATCTGGATATGACATGAAATTTAATCATGTTATGACTTTTGGTAAGTAGACAATATGCCTATGGAACATAATGTACCTATCATACTCAATATTTTCTGTAGCAGACACGGAGAGATTATTTGCACTTTCTAGAGCCAACAAATATGCTACACCGACCTGTTGGGCAATTCACACATCACAAAAATTAATACTCTGTTTAGGACAATATCCTAACAGTTGGAAAGAGAGTAATAACTTCACTTCAATGCTCATGAGATTCCCAAAAGCACTATACCGGTTAAATAAGAACATAGAGGGTTTTGACTAATTCAAACACACAACTCTCTTGAATACATTATGGAGAGTGAATAAAATGACTGAAATAGACTTACTGCTGCTGAAGAGCTCAGACCTGAACTGTCAAGACCTCCAGAACCACATATAAAACCGGTGATACCCTGCAAAAAGTTACCATGATGATGATTGATGAAACAAAAGAAAATGAATGGAAAGAGAACTCTTTGTTGCATGCTACTATATAATATTATGGATAGATAAAAGGGAAATTAAGTAGAAGGATGAAGAGTTATTGCTGATTTATTTGCTTGGCTGATTTTATTCTTATTTGATTTTGATGCCTTCGTTAGTATATCTATTTTAGGAGTTATTTGCTAAGATTTCCTTTCCCTAGTTTTAGTCGTTCATATGCATGTAAGCACTATTATAAAAGGGAACTTTGATGTGCTAATAAAGTATCCAAGAAAGAATTAAGGAAGAAACTCAAGGAGAAAGAAAACTCCACAAATTCCAATGGAGAAGGAAAACTCCCTAAAATTCTATGACTCTCCCAGTTATCCTTTTAATCTACTCCCGTAATGCAAAGAAACCCGGCATATAACATTCTGGTTCCATTGACGGGGAACAAACCCGGGTCACAGGTGACAGGTGGAAATACTTGCCACTATTAATATAATTATGGAAAGACAATATATTGATGCATCTACAATATAATATTATGGAAAGATTAAAGGGAAACCAAGTTGAAGAATGAGGAATTGTTGCTGATATATATGTGTGTGTGTGTGTGTGTATTTGACTGATTTTATCCTGATTTGATTATTAAAGGGAGCTTTGTTGTGCTAATAAAATATCCGAGAAAGACTTCAGAAGAAAATCAAGAAGAGAAACTCCAAAAATTCCATGACCCTCCCGTTTATCCTTTTAATTCACCCCCGTGACATAAAGAAACTCGGCACATAACAATCTTGGTTCAGAATAATTATAGAAGCATGACATTAACATTTGACACTCTTACTCAGAAGCTAATTCAAATAATTAAACTACAGCTTAAAGGTGATATACGTAGAGTGGAAATATAAAAGGGTGGGTTTGGATCCTGGAAATTGCTAGGGAAGGCTGAAAGTGAAAGAAATGCTAAGTATGGTATGTTCTTATACTCCGTATTTTGTTTTACTTTGGGAAGTCCAAAGCAAAACACAATGTAATTAGTTTTAGCAAACTTTATACATATATTTATATTTCTTAGTCTGTATATAATAGGCATCATAAATAACATGAGAATTAAAATATCTATAGTTAGGATGTAGAGTTTTAGATATTGTTTGTCTCCCTCTTTCTTTATCTAATGCTTTTAACTCCGGTGTCATATGCCGATTCATGTTAGATGACCCCAAACTCTTTTGGGAATAAGACTTGAATGTTGTGGTTGTTGTATGGTTTGGAGTTTTCGTCATTCTTTTTATTCTCCCTCATATTTTCTTTCGTTCAAGTTTTCATATGTAGTCTATAATTTCCTTTCTACTAGTATTATCTTTCTCTGGCATTTTCAGATTAAATGGATCCAAAAATGTTGTTTTCATCTGTGATCATCTTTGATGTTTCAACGCTTTCCACACTGGAAGACCAATCGATTTATCTTAACCTGAATTAACTTGACTAAAAGTGAACATTTACAAAAACATCGCAATGAATCAAGCACTAATACCCTTCATATTTAAAAGTAAAGCTGTGTACTCAATCTTGATTATTTTGTAGCACTTTTTCACATTACCCAAAATACTATGAAATTTTTATTGCATACTATGAATTTCTAGATGAAGTCCTAAAGAAACTAAACACCGAACA
The DNA here is from genome assembly GCA_945859875.1 of Cuscuta europaea. Classification (NCBI taxonomy): domain Eukaryota; kingdom Viridiplantae; phylum Streptophyta; class Magnoliopsida; order Solanales; family Convolvulaceae; genus Cuscuta; species Cuscuta europaea. Next base: position 1,821,270 of record CAMAPE010000038.1, on the reverse strand, counting down.
GGATTAGTTTGTGACTGCTGATTTGTGAAGAGTTAAAACCCTGCAAATAACAATAATAGTATAATACATGAAAAAGATGCTTATAAATTTAAGCTTTAATAACCCTTCTTTTTCAATCATTTAGAGTTGGGTGTGGGAACATGGACGGAAAGGGAGTTCATTTTAGAGCATATTTCATAAACTTGATAACTTCTCATAATAAAAGATATAAAAGGATACTCTTCAAGTTAGTACAAACTCAATGACCTGTTCATTTATATATTACTAGGAATGCTAAAAAACATTGGTTTTATTAAAAAACAAAATCAAATGCGAAAAGCCATTACTACCTCCATCCCATTTTATGTGTCCTACTTTGGATTCACACAACTATTAATAGTGGTTGAAAAAGTAAAAGTTGTGGTTGAAAAAGTAAAAGTTGTGGTTGAAATTTGAGTATAATAAAGTAAAATGCTTTAGGCTACATATTTCTTTTCAAAAAGGGAAATGTGACACTTATTTTGGGACAAAAAGGAAAGTAGGACAGATAAAATGGGACGGGGGGTATAAAGATAGTTCAGGAATCAAGAAAACTTTTGCTTTTTGAGAATTGTGCTTGTTCAATAAAACTTTTCTTTTATATACACTTTAAAGTTTACACAGCACTTTCAGCCTTAATGTCAAACACTTCTGAATTTCAAAAGCACATTCCCACCACAATTCTCAAAATTACTTTCCAAAAAAGCTTTTTCAATGTGGAGCTTTATCCTACTGCATCCTTAATCCAGAATTAGGCCTAAGTCAAACAAAAAATGTACTCACACCTTTGTTAGATGGTTTCCGCTCTTTTGTAATGCATACAAAGCACCTCTGACGTAGTCTCCCCACTTGGCTTCTTCAATCTGTGGTTCATACAAATCCTTTGCAACACACAAACCCCTTGACTTAGCTATGTGAATGGGAAGCACAACCTCATCAACTCTGAAATTTTCAGATTCCACCAGCTTATGTCAAAATTGAAATTATACAGAAAATACTCTGTACTACTAAATCATTTTTGTCGTTGTTGTGAAATATAAGTAATTCTATATAGCTTTGCTGCCATTTAATTTGCACTAATTGATGAGTGCCACGCTTGGAAAATTTTCACGTGCGGGTCCCAACTATTTGTGCAAAACACATGGTGTCGCAGTGCCACCTACTCACCTAGGATTGTGTGGAAAACGCTTCTGAGCACATACATTGTAACATGTGAAAGTACTTCAAATGATACAGATTGATTTGTACTGCCACATATTACGGAGCAAATGTAGGATATGCAAAAAACCTATTATATCGGTTTGACCCTTTAGGCCATGTGAAACCCTGGCCACCCAAAGAAACTGTTACTCCGTACTAAAATAGGTACTAAAGTTTGTCAACGAGATACTAAGCATATAGGTCCACAGTATGTTACATCGGTTATTTTCTTGTTACTCTTGGCTATTCCTGTTCAGCAACTAACTTTTTACCAAAACACATTCAGACTTCAAAAATTAAAAACCTCAAACTTCCATACAATTGCATTGCCAAAAGATTGATTTGCATACACTTTAATATGAGGCGTGTGTTCTATATAAATTTACTCAAGAAGTAAAGCACCTGCATATGGCCCAATGTCTTACGGTTAGGGATAGACAAGCTAGACAAAAAATTAGCGAAACAGTATTTCCGATGCATGGATCAGGAACTTGTATATCATTTCAGTGGGTGGGAGACATGGTTATGGCCACAGTGAAGAAGGGGAAACCTAATCTCAGGAAGAAGGTCATGCCTTCTTTCGTCGTTCGCCAGCACAAACCTTTTCGCCAAAAGGACGGTGTATTGATGTATTTCGAAGATAGTGCTGGAGTCATTGTGAATCCAAAACGAGAAGTGAAAGGGAGTACCATTACAGCACCTATTGGAAAGGAATGTGCTGATCTTTGGCCTAGAATTGCCAGTGCTGCTAATGCTATCGTTTAGAGTAATTGTTTTGACGTGCTTTGAGCTTTTATTGTGTTTATTAAGATATTATGATTTTGAATGTTGCAGCTTTGCTTAAGCAATGTTCACTTTGCTATGATGTCAGAATTTTTGCAAAAATTTGAATTTGTGTTTACAGTCCTTGTTTTACCTTCTTTAGAAAAAATCTAACAATGCATGGTACCTGACTCTAACTTCACCTTTAAACTGTCCAGACTGTAGATAAACCTGAAAATGACAGTATTAGTTTACCATCAGATATGAAAAAACAGTATGAGGAATCGATTAACTGCAAAATGCTAGCTGAAAATTATATTTAATAGCAGGCATTCTGGAAAGAGAAAAATGTAAGATGAATAGCCTGTTAATATGTAAAATTTGTTGAAATGCATGTAGAACCTTTTAATATGTTGTTTCAATTAATAAAAAGTATAAAACTCATACCTGAGCATCGCTAGAGGGGACAAATCCAAGTAATATACCATGGTTGATTGTCATAGCTGTAACAGTTCCACCCTGAAACACATTACTCAACAAGAATCACTCTTTAGTTTCTCTTAATACAAGGACTCTGCAATCGTGATGACATTTTCTTAAATCAATTGGAAATAATCACAATGTGACAAGAAACATCAAAGAAATATACAATTCATTGTTACATGCAATGTAAGTAACTAAATCCATTTCATATGACTTCTAACGGACTATGTGATCCACCACTAGTTTGAACAAATTATTATAATCAAGAGAAGGATAACTGCATGTTCAAAACTAATTCACAGACCTGATGGTCGATGTGAGCTCCCAGTGGACAAATCCTATAAGGCGATACGGCAAACCTTACTTCCTCTCTATCTCTGCCCGACATTTCTACAACCTTTTGTCTTACTTTGTCCAACTGTCACATTACACAATGAGCGCAAATTTTAGAATATCACACATCATTTACATTGGTGTAGCGGGGGATAGTGGGGTGCAATCTGGGTCGTGGTGCACCCTAACTCAGTCAAAAACTTTCTTTTACATGTAAGCTTGTTTTTTGTATACATAGGAATGAAACACGTAAGCTTTGTTAATATAAGACTTATATGAATGGAATCTTTTTTCCCGTACCACCCCAAATTTAAATTTTGGGGAGCTTGGGCTTCACCAATGCTCTTTTTATCAGGTGTTGAGATAAGATAGAAACAAATCTTCACATTTCTGAAAGTTTGGTGAAGCAAATAAGGTATAGATTATGGGATGCATGAGTTGCTATGATAATACACTTCCAATATCCAAAATGATAAGTCTTAATCACAATGCATAGCACTCTGACGTTTAAAAAGCATAATTACATGCAGTCATGCAGAATCAGCACACTGTTCTACATCAAATCACTTTACCTCAAGTACATGGCTCATCCTCATCAAATACTACTTGGAGACTTGGGGTTGGAGAAATAAAATTCATAGCGTAAATGATATTGCTAAAAATGGAAAATATCATAAAACGGCTGTGAGTTATATAGTAGACTCCTAACACGAACTCCTTCCAAGAACACACATTTTAGCAAGAACACACATATTACTAACATTTTGAGTTCTCACCCAAAATTACCCATTTATGAAATTCAAAGTCTGCAAGATACAAGCACATGGTGCAGATATGCACTTGGAAACCCGATACTGAGTGGCATGCACAAAATGTAATGATGGCCCTTTTAAAAGGAATGAATGAATGAATAATCAGGATTCAGGGAGTGTGAGTATGTGGATCAAGAGAAATTACCATGGATTGAGAAGGCCAACGCCCATTGGATCCAACCATGATTGGGGAAATTTGCAGATATGGGTTTGAATCAATGAGGATAAAGAATGGATTGGAGAGGTTGAGGGAGGAGTGCGGTTATGAGGTAAATAGGTGGTGGTGGTCGGTAAGGTGTTGTGTTTCACGTCACTTGCTAAGAGTGGTTATTACTTATTACATGGCCATGCTCAGTGGCTGGCGACAATCTTTGTCGGGCCAGGTGACTATCGCCAGGCGAGGGTGTGACATACAACTCATATAAGGGGTGTTTGGAACAGACGTTACATTTGCTTGAAGCAAGGGAATCACAATAACATCACAATCACTTCTACACTTTTATCCAAACACTCTAATTTAAAACTGGTTTTTTGAAAATTTTAAAATTGATCATGTTTTCATCGATGTTTTTGGAAACACGCTAGGCACACAAGAGTTTGAAATTCAATGGAATGAGTTTCAGCCTCCTAATAATTCCAGACCCCCAACCCCCTCCCCCATACCCCTTGGAGTAAAAAAATTGCTATCTACACCTCTTTATAATACCCCCAATATTACCTTTGAGCTTTCATTTTTCATTTGTCCAAAAAATATTTTTCTTTCCTTTTTTGGCAAATAATTTATGATTCATAACATTTCTTACACATTATTACACATGTGTCTCACCTCCATGCAACTTTGTATCACACAATACGCATTATCTTAATTCACGTGCCACTTGTACTTCAGGAGATAAATTAGACCATTTGTAGTGGTTTGGGATTAGGGGTCAAAAGATTAAATGGAGAGTTTAGACTCTTATTTGTGTGTCGTGAGAGATTAAAAAGTGGAAAGGGAGTGGAGAAGTGTAAAAATAGAGTTTAGATTAAATGGAGAGTTTAGACTCTTATTTGTGTGTCGTAAGAGTTTAGACTCTTATTTGTGTGTCGTGAGAGTAAAAGTGGAAAGGGAGTGGAGAAGTGTAAAAATAGAGGGAGGGGTTGACAGCAAAAAATAAATGAAAAAGGAAAGAAAAATGGGATGAGTTGGTTCGTACGCTGGATGGTGCAGCCAAACCATGTGTTCGCTGAGATCATGGTGACATCATTTTTACACCAAATTGTTTTAAACTCTTGTAACTACTCCATATTTTATTTGTTCTCCAAATTTTTCAAAATATATATCAAAATTCATAAAATTTTATGATCTTTCATATGACACCAAAATTTTATGATCTTTTATAAAATACTATGATCTTTCATAGTATATAAAATGAAACAAAAATTCTTTAGTTTTAACTGTTGAAGTTTTCTTCTGTCTACAAAACGATGAAACACAAATTTTCAATTCATGGAATCTTCACAAATAACTGAATATTTCATAATCGAACTTTACTTGAACTAAGTTCATTTTTATTAACCGAAAACATTAAAAAATTAATGAAATTTATTTATTTTTACATCGAAATGTGTATTTTTTATTTTACAAATATTTAGGGAAAATATTAAATGGAAAAAATTACTTATAATAAATTAATTAATGTTTTACTAAATTGATATGTAAAAAAATATGTTGAGAGTATTTTATTAACAGTGCACGAATACAGGGAAAACAGTATTGACGGAGTCGAAACACTGTTTTTCATATGATTGGAGTCCAAATTTAACAATTTGGACTCCCAACCACTACAAATGATCTTAGGGACCGTTTGTTACTTCGTGTTAAGTCACAAAAATTACAAAACACTCCCTAAATTTTCACATACCTAAAAAAAGGATTCTATATAGGGATGACAATGGGGTGGGGTTGGGGCGAGAGTTTACCCCCCACCCCACGCCCTGTGTCTAAAAAATTGCCCCCACCCTCGCCCCAACCTCCGCCTCGACCCGCTAAACCCACGGGTACCCCAGCAGGGGAAATCGTCATAAAAAATTAACACTATTTAAGACTTGGACAGTTTTTCAAAAATCAAACAAGACTTCTAGCATGTAGCTAAAAATCCTTTTAGTTTTTAGGTGTCGATGAAATCTTACATCCAATTTCAAATCTAGAACACATTATACACATCTCGATTTAGTCATTTTATCAAACACTTTATTAGCATTGATTAGCTCTATATTATTTTCTTAAGCCCTTCATTGAATCAACCATGGTCATTTGACAACGCCTAGGACGACCTATGGACATCAGATTTTTAAGAGCTTTAACTACAATCATAAATATGACATTCATAAGGAAATAATTAATGCACTATAATAGTAAAAGAAGAAAACATTCACGTTGTGCTTTATGAATTTAAGCTAATATCACTAGTTTAGATAGGAAACAACTAAACTCATCGGACCATCATGCAATTTTAATTACTTCGTATTAACAATTACATATTTATGAATAAAATGAAGATTGTTTACAAAAATGACTAGAGTAGTAATAAAATTATAACAACTTATGTTCAATTTTTAAACTTAGATTACTATGCCACTACATTGTAGTAACTAATAGTCCTATTTGTGTAAAATATTTTTTATTTCAGTAATATTTTTATAAAAAAATCCTTATTATTAGTAGTATTACTATTAATGTGATTATTATTAATAATTATTAATGTATATATATACAGGGGACAGAGCGAGGACGATGTGGGGGTGATGAAATAATTTCCGATCCCTGTATCCGCCCCACCCCACAACCCGCCCCAATTCCTCCCCAAGGGGCGGTTCCCCACGGCCCCGCCCCATTGCCATACTTAATTCTATACCACACGTTTCCTATTGGGAGAACAACATAGATCCTATGATCTTATCGTTTGGAGGACCTAATTGATTTTTATTTTTGTTACATCCAAATTTCTGTTTGGCAATACATCAAGATGATCAACGGCTCAATGTCGACACTTTAGAAAAGTCAACAATATTGACGGCAGGTAACTCGCCACGTCTGTGTGTATATACTGATGATTTGAGTGATTGACGTTCCTGCTTCCTACTTTCCGGATTACATTTCCGGTCAACCAATCACCTGCCGCAGAGGTAGAGCGATCTTCTACAAAAACCCGTCCACATTCATCAGAAGCATTTCCCATTCAGCCATTCTACAATCCTATTTGTTTCGTCTTCCTTGAGCGAGGAGAAGGTGCTGTTTTCTTTCTTTTTTGTCCTCAGTCAATCATAACCGGATCCATGGCGGCGAAATCGTTCAAGTACGTGATCGTCGGTGGCGGGGTTGCTGCTGTAAGTATCTCTCGGCTCTCACAGTTTTATGAATAGATTGTTTGATCCACTGTATTGCTTTTTGTCATCAGATCTGTTTTTCTTTTAATTTCTGAAGTTGGCTTTGTTCGAATGTAGCTTAGTTTTTGGGTGCGACTGAGATGAAGTTCAATTCTGTATGATAGTATCAGATCCTAAAGTTGACGTGTTTGATTGTTTCTTCTCTAACTACGTGTTTTTACTGATCCAAGTAGCAGCAACATATTGTGCGCCTCATAATTACGCCATTGCGGAGTATATTTTTCTTGTCTTTGAGTAGGAAGCTCTCTTATACGCAGTCGGCAGTACCATTGATAAAAGATGAATCACAAACTCACAGCATTTTGAATCATATTAACGGGAAAACGTTTCTATTTCTTAAATATATCAACTTATTTCAGTTATTTGCTCCACGATTCCATCGTAATCCTTTTGCTGCTCGAGTTAAAAACTTTCAATCTGTCTTTCTTTTAAAACAAATACCTAATTTATTATTAAATGATAGCAAGGAACACATGAATGAATAGCCTAAGTCTACAAATCCCACGAATCCCACGAATCCTTCTAGATTAATGTAGTTTAGTGTAACAATCTTATTGTTCATGTTGCTACTCCAAAGAAAAACTAAAAAGTTACAAATAAAAAATCCAATTTCACTGGCCACCGGAAAGAGAGAATTGATTTAAATGGTAAGCAACAAATTAAATTGGACCAAATAGAAATTGACTGAACCATTGGTTTGACTAGTCACCGAAAGAGAATTCTAGATGAGCACTAACTTCCTCTCAGAGTGAAGCGTTGGTTGAAAAAGAGGGTGTGTAGTTGAAGCTTCAGAAGAACTAGGTTGAACCCGTCTTGCCAACCATGAAAAATGAAAATTTACCACTCGATTGATTACACTGATGTGGAACACACAACCTCTAGACGTTGTTAGGAGAAGATCAAATTTCATGCTCACTTGAAGCGGAAGTAACTCTCTGTCAAAGAATAAGTCAGACCAAATCCAGAACCCTAGAAGGTAGAAATAAAAAAAGAGCGGCAACATAGAAAAATCTGATATGGAAAGAAGAAGCTCATTATTACTATCATTATTCATTATTATTAATATTATTAGTTTCGTAAAGTAAGTTTCCTAAAGTATTGGGTGTTAGTTTCTAAATGTTATTATTACTTTCCTAAAGTAAGTTTCCTAAAGTATCAAGTGCTTGTTTCCTAAGGTTATTATTAGTCGCAGTATCCTATTAGTAGAGATATTCTATTTTAGTTGATTTTCTAATAAAAGCTAAAGGGTCAAATAGGCCCCTGTACCGGCCGTGTAAGCTCAATTCAGTCCCTGAACTAAAAAAAGGTTCAATTCACACCTCGAACCGACAAAAAATGGTTCAAATTTCAATTTTTACTGGTAAACAACCGGTCACTTTTTAATTTTTTAATTGTTTCTGTTTTTTATATTCGATTTATTGCAATTTTGACACTTTTTAATAGTTTAGGAGTGCGAATTGGACTTTTTTTACCGGTTGTTTAACCTTTAAAAATGAAATTTGAACCCTTTTTACTGGTTCAGGGTTTGAATTGAACATTTTTTTAGTTCAGGGACTGAATTGAGCTTATAGGACCGGTACAGGGACCTATTTAACCCTTTAGAATCAGGGTTACTCTAATACTAGACCACCAAGACTCTTGGGACTAGTGTAAGGGAGTGTTTGGATCAACACCTCGAACCGACAAAAAATGGTTCAAATTTCAATTTTTACTGGTAAACAACCGGTCACTTTTTAATTTTTTAATTGTTTCTGTTTTTTATATTCGATTTATTGCAATTTTGACACTTTTTAATAGTTTAGGAGTGCGAATTGGACCTTTTTTACCGGTTGTTTAACCTTTAAAAATGAAATTTGAACCCTTTTTACTGGTTCAGGGTTTGAATTGAACATTTTTTTAGTTCAGGGACTGAATTGAGCTTATAGGACCGGTACAGGGACCTATTTAACCCTTTAGAATCAGGGTTACTCTAATACTAGACCACCAAGACTCTTGGGACTAGTGTAAGGGAGTGTTTGGATCTGATTCTCAAAACTGCTTCTGCTCCTTTAAGGAGCAGAAACAGAAGTTGGAGTATTTGTGTGAAAGTGCAGAAGTACTTCCGGTACATTAATTTACTCCTAGAATCAGTTTTTTTAGAACCTGGGGAGACTAGCTTCTGAAAAACTGATTTTGATTCTGCTTTAAAAAAGAAGCAGAAGCAGATTCGGTTCCAAACACCCCCTAAATAGAGGTGCCAGGTTAATGAATAAAATAATCAATCTTCTGGAGAATAATTCTTCTTGTGCGCTCGGTGGAACCGACAGACACTTCCTTGGCTAGGGCGGGAAGTTGAGTTGTTTTTTATCTCCCAACCACGCCCGTAACAATTTGGTATTAGCATTCAGGATGATGAGGAACGATCACGTCACCACAAAGACACTCAAAACCTTCATGGTAGATATTAACCAGCGACAAGGATTGCTTGAAGCAAAAATTACAGATTTCGTGACATCTTTTACCACACAGCTTGCTGCACTGACTAATAAATCTGCAGGTCCACACACCGACTCCAACAACAACCTCTCTGAACCCAAGGGTGAGAAGAAGGAGTTTGAGGAACACCATCATCGAAACCGTAGTGCGAATAGCATTGTGCCTCGTTATTCCAAACTCAATTTTCATAGTTGTTCTATGAGGATATGTTACGAGGTTTCGTCACCAGAATATGAATTATCCCAACTTCAACAAATAGGTATTCTAGATGAGTATATCGATTGACACTGGTAAATTCAACTCACCACACAGCAGTTCAAGAGGAAAATTCACAAGAACAAGGTAAGAGAGTTTATTGAATAACGAAAGAGAACAGATCGTATACAAGCATTGGACGATTCGAGATGTCCAGCTTCCAAGCCTAGCCAAATTCAACTGAATATTTGCCTACCTCATTTGCCTAGCCTTCCTTTCTATTTATAGTACAAGCCCCTTATTATTATCTAATTAACAGGCCCACTTATTATATCTAATACTAGGCCCATTCCTATCACTACCCCCCCTAAACAATCACCTTGTCCTCAAGGTGGGTGATAGGAATTAGCCATGATCTTCCACTTCCACTTCATTCTGGCACCTCTCCCTTCCAATACATCCCAGATTGCTTGGTCATGACCTTCATTACTTGACCTTTCAACGTCACTTCATTACTTGACCTTTCAACGTCACTTCTTTCACAGCAAACAGGAGCAGAAACTGGAGATGAAAACTCCCTGGAATTATATTGTCAAAGATAATACTTCTTTCACCCCTTTCTGCAGTGTTCCTATCCCCCTCACCACTTTGACCAAGCTTCTGACATGAAATTGAATGAGGTCCTACATGTTTTACATGATAACCAAACCGTGAAGCCTCTTCATTGTAATCACTATCATCATATAAAGGTTCTGCCAGATAAAATCCAGCTGCCATTGTAATAACTTCAGCTGCGGATTTATGACAATTCAGCTCATGCACTCCTGGAGATTCCACATATAGCCATATAGGTGTTGAGATTCCTCTTTTATTTCAAATTTCACAAGATACCCATCTGTTGCTGTTTCCATCATTTGCAATGGAGCCAAAGATTCATTATTTTTTGGCTTGAGATTATGATGGAATAAAGCAAAATGGCTCACTAAACTGTCTGCGCTTCTTTGTTATGAAGCATCAGTCAGTCCATGCAATTTTGGACGGGATTTTCACTATGGGTCATCCGGAAACAGTCTCTGTGCTTTAGTACAGGGGTAAGACTGCGTACATCCGACCCCCCTTACCCCACCGTAGGTGGGAGCCTTTGCGGCACTGGGGTAAATGAAAATGATGACCCATCTGTTGCTGCAAGTACAATATCCACTTTATGATTATATATAAACTATTTTATCCCTGTACCCTTTTTGCACAATTGGTAATCCTGTAAGATAGTTGGTCCCAACATTGATATTGGCAAATTTTTTATCCCAGTCCCATCTATCCTCCTCAAAAAGTATTCCTAAAGAATTTCTGACTACATCCTTTTCTTTTCCAGGAATGACTTTTGTAAACACGAATTCACTGCTCTCATTTGTCAAATGATTTATTTTCCTATTATCCTTGTGTTCTCCTTCTATTAGTACGAGAGTCAGAGGAGCAAAAGAACTTGGAACCTTTCCTACCAGTCCAACAAGCACAGGAATAGAAACCTGAACAATAGATGATTGTTCCTCACGTTCGTCGTCCTGGTTTAGTTTCTTGATTACAGATTCCGCTCCATTGGCCACTGAAATTTGCTCCTCTAGTTCTTCTTCCGGATTTGTTTCCTTGATTACAAATTCTGCTTGCTTCAACTTGGAAGAGAAGACGTGTGCAGGGTTAGAAATTTCTTGTGACAAAAATGGCGAACAAGAAAATTCTTCTCTGGATAGCATGACATTCTGACGCGAGTGAAGAGCAGACGGGAACGCCTGTGAACTGAGATGAGCTGTTGCAGATGACTCCAAACTGAAAGAAGTTCTTGGCGAAGATTCATGGCTTTTTGTCTTCCGCCTACTTGTCGGTTGGAAACGCCGCGTTATGGCTTCCTTCATAGCCTCCCAACTCTTCTCTCTCGTTTGAGTCTCCCACCATTGAAACCACTCAAACGCCCTATCTTCCATAGCTTCTGCTGCGACTTTTACCTTACCTTTTTCTGTAGTAGTATTGAGAGTGAAATATCTTTCCATCCTATCCATCCATCCATAAGCATCACCACCATTGAAAAAAGGTAATTCCATCTGTCCATAAGCGTCAAAGCATCCCAATACATCTCCTTTCTGTCTGCGATGTAGAGTGCTATGTGAATTGTGCGAAGAATCTAGTGCGCTTAGCGATGATCGTTGCGAACTAATAGAAGCCTTTAACGATTTCAAAGCAGAAGAAACAGTCCGCGACTCTTTCTGCGAACTGGTGAGCGATTTGTGATGCGATGCGTAAGAGGCCTGCGATCTACTTCGCGAACTACTCCAGATTTCTCTCTCTCGATTTGCGATGCTCGCTTGCATCGCCCCCATGGTCGTAGCTACTTCTTTCATCAAGGTATGGTTCCGTTTTTCCATTCCGTTCTCCATTTTTGGTTCTCGTCCAGACCTTCCACAACTGAAACGAAAAATTTTCTGGTATTGCGCCTAGGGTTCCGATCACCAGAAAGGATGCTCTGATACCATTGATAGACACTGGTAAATTCAACTCACCACACAACATTTCAAGAGGAATATTCACAAGAACAAGGTAAGAGAGTTTATTGTATAACAGAAGAGAACATATCGTATACAAGCCTTGGATGATTCGAGATGTCCAGTCTCCAAGCCTAGCCAAATTCAACTGAATATTTGCCTACCTCATTTGCCTAGCCTCCCTTTCTATTTATAGTACAAGCCCCTTATTATTATCTAATTAATAGGCCCACTTATTATCTCTAATACTAGGCCCATTCCTATCGTATATTAGCCATCTTCAGTGTTTATTGGCACGCACAGAGGGCTTACCTTCACAAACTCAAGTGGACTTCTTTGTAACAAGATTTCAAGATGACATTCGTCTAGCATTGGTATGTCAATATCCCGACATCGTGGATGTGGCAATCAGTTTGGCAAAAGCTATTGAGCGAAGGTAACACTCACAATATGATTCTCTATCTCCGCCAACAACAGCCCCGGTGGCGACATTGTTGGAAGCTCCTCCACCAAAAGGTCAATTTTTTCTTGTATGGTTGTCAGCATCTTCACTGTTTCCACAACCGTTGTTGGATAAGCAATCTTTGCTATCCACCCCACCGCCTATTTTGTCACTGCCAACACAACAAGTTTTTTCGCAACAAGCCAATCTAACATTGTCAACAACACTTTTGTTGTCACTTGTGGAGCTGAAACGACCAGTGTTGGCACCTTCATCCTTCCCTTCTGCAAATTTGCTGGCCACAACCAAGATGCAAGAAATAATATGGACTTTCCTAGCAAGAGGAAATTTTGATGAATCTGGCCAAATATTGGGACATTGGGCCATTACTAAGAGTCATGCGGCTACAACCAACTTGGTGATGATGGATCATATAATAATGCCGTTTGATCGTGGAAAGACGGCTTGTCATGAGTTATTAGCTTCTGATGTTCAAGAGGGGAGTAATGATATGGAAAGAAGTAGCTCATTATTACTATCATTATTCATTATTATTATTATTAGCTTCCTAACTTAAGTTTCATAAAGTATTGGGTGTTAGTTTCTTCGAGGTTATTATTAGATTCCTAAAGTAAGTTTCCTAAAGTGTTAGGTGTTAGTTTCCTAAGGTTATTATTAGTTGCAATTTTCTATTAGTAAAGATATACTACTACAACATCAACAACAACATTCAAGTCTTAATCCCAAAAGAATTTGGGGTTGGCTATGATATCGATGTCAAAAAGAGAAGACAAACAAGAAAAGGAAGAAAAAAAAGTAAGATAAAATGAATAAAATAAAAATAAGTAAATATAAGATAACAATAACACAAGAATATAAGAAAACTAAAAGAAAAAATAAAAGAGCATAAAAAAGCTAGAAAATAAAAATAACATCAGAATATAAAAAGATAAGGAAGATAAACGATAATAGAAAAAAGAGGGGAAAGGTAGAAAAGACATCAATCGTCCACACGGATGTGCGCCCTCCACTTTGCTCTCCCCACAGCCATACTCTCATCCAATCCAAGAAGACGCATATCAGTTCTGATTCCTCTAATCCAAGTCTGTTTGGGTCTTCCACTCCCTCTCTTCTCTGCCTCTTCTCCCCACTCCTCAAGTCATCTAACAGGTGCATCACACGATCTTCTACGCACATGCCCAAACCACCGCAAACGAGACTCCTGCATCTTATCTTCTATAGGTGCTATTCTCACCTTTTGTCTTATTACCTCATTCCTCAAGCGGTCTTTTCTGGTATGTCCACACATCAAACGCAACATACACATCTCTTCCACACTCATCTTTTGAATGTGGCATTGCTTCACCGCCCAAAACTCTACGCCATACATTAATGCCGGCCTAATTGCTGTACGATAAAATTTACCTTTCAGTCTAGTCGGCATACCTCGATCGCATAGAAATCCTGAAGCACTCTTCCATTTCATCCATCCAGCTCTGATTCGATGGCATACATCTCCATCTAAATCACCATCCTTCTGAATTATGGAACCCAAGTAACGGAACATATCACACACCGGTATCCCCTTACCATCAAGAGTAATCATCCCACTGTTGTTACTACTTCTACCTCCACCGAACTTGTAGTCCATATACTCAGTCTTGCTTCGGCTCAGTCTGAAACCCTTTGTCTCCAATGTTTGTCGCCATATTTCCAACTTTGCTTTAACACCGGATCGTGTCTCATCAATCAATACAATATCGTCGGCAAACATCATGCACCATGTGGTATATCTTCTTGAATTGACTTTGTAAGTTCATCCATGACTATAACAAATAAGAAAGGACTCAGAGCAGATCTTTGGTGCACTCCGATAGTAATAGGGAACTCTGCGGTCCTCCATACATTAGTGCGGACACTGTAGTACAAGCATCATACATATTCATGATGATACTGATATACTTACGTGATATGCCTTTTCTAGTTAAGGCCCACTAAAGAACTTTTCGAGGTACCCTATCATATGCCTTTTCTAAGTCAATGAACACCAAATGCAGATCCTTTTTAGTGTCTCAATACTTCTCCATAATTTATCTAAGAAGGTGAATGGCCTCAGTTGTTGAGCGTCCATGCATAAAACCAAATTGATTCTCCGAAATTTTCACACTTTTACGAAGTCTTTGCTCAACCACTCACTCCCAAACTTTCATGGTGTGACTCATAAGCTTAATCCCTCGATAGTTAGCACATTCTTGTACATTACTCTTATTTTTATATAAGGGAATGATAGTACTCTTCCGCCAACTCACTGACATTTTGTTGTTTCTCCAAATCATGTTGAAGAAACGTGTTAACCACTCTCCTAAACTTCTCCAAGCCTTGATCGGTATGCCATCTGGGCTCATTGCTTTCTTCCGCCCCATTTTTCTCATAGCCTCTTTAACTTCTGTTGTTTGAATCCTTCTCACGAAGTCCCGATTTACCATACATTCTGGTATAGTAAGATCATCAGTACCTTGCACTTTATTCTCGTTAAAAAAAAAAGAAAAAAATGTATGACCTCCACCTCTCTTTTATTTCTACATCGTCCATTAGTATCCTTTGATCGACATCCTTCACACACTTAACTTTTTCGATATCTTGAGTCCTACGGTCACGAAGGCAAGCAAGTTTGTAGATATCTTTTCTCCTTCCTTAGAGTCCAACTTTACATACAATTCCTTGTTCACTTTTCCTCTGGCTTCCTTCACAGCTTTCTTGAATCTTCTTCTAGCCTCTTTGTATTCCTCTATGTTCTCGTCGCTCCAACTTTTGCCCTATTTCTTATAGCATTCCTTTTTGGTCCTTATTGATTGTTTCACCTTATCATTCCACAAAGACGTGTCCTTTTTTGGTGGTAGACATCTTTTAGATTCTCCGAGTATCTCCTTCGCCGCTTTGTTAATGGTGGGCTCCATTGATAACCACACATCATCCACATGCGTGTCATTATCAATAGACCATACATCTTCCTCCAACATTTTGTGTGCAAAGCTTTGTTGGAGATTCCCCTCGAGCTTCCACCATTTTATCTTTGGCTCCCCTTGTACCTTAACTCGTCTTCACTTTTTACCTCGAAAACCAAGCACAAACATCCTATGATGAGTGACAACACTCTCACCTGGGATAACCTTACAATCAGTGTAGCTAGTTCTCCAAGTTATCCGTACTAAAAAGTATTCAATTTGGGTACTATTAACTCCACTTCTATAGGTGACAAGGTGAGAGTCTTTTTTTTTGAACCAAGTGTTCATCACAGCCAACTCATATGTCTAGGTTTCCCTAGGACTGACTAACTTCCTTTCGTGGGTAAAATTTTCAACTATACATATATACGGAGAAGTATCTTACTCCGTATTATATATATATAGAGAACTTTTCTCATACATCCGGACAGGCCAGAAGTGTCGCGAGTTACCTCCATTTGAGGTGTTTCTGAGTGGATTTTTTTGATGAAATTTTGTGAACATCTTTTTCATGAAGTGTAGATTATGTTCACAAAATTTAAGCTTAGAATTCAATAAGGAAGCCAGTTAAATAAATTAGTGAAAGATACTCTGTCAAAATATATATAAAAAACGCAGTGTTTCACAATAAATTATTTAGTTGACTTTCCGGTTGAATTCTAAACTGAAATTTATGGACATAATCTACACTTCATAAAACATGCTAACAAATTTCATAAAAACTGCACTGAAAGCACCTCAAGTCTTCAAATGGAGACGGTCGCACGACACTTCCGGTAGATCTGGATGTATGAGAAAAGTTCTATCTATATATATAGGGTAGGTTGAACTTAAGGATACGAACTACATACATACTCCATTGGCCTCACAAAATTTGACCAAGCTCAACTTGCATTCACCTTCCGAAGCAACTTGTTGAAATACACACACACACATACACAATTAAATACCTGCATTTGATGTTCATTGGTTTAGAAAAGTCATTCAATTTAGTATATCAATATTATCATGGTTATTTAAATGGATTGTATCATTGTACTACAAATGTTCGTAGTAATGTAGTGAGGACTGTGGAGTCTCCGATTATTATTGAAGTGCACCAAGGATCAATTATGAGTCATTTCTTATTTGTCATAATCATGGATGATTTTATGAAGTCAATTCAAGAAGATATACTATGGTCATATGGTGCACTGTGTTTATCGATGATAGTGTGCTGATCAATGAGACATGATTGTTGATCAAGTGCCAAAGTGAAGATATAATTATGATGACAAACCTCCAAGAGCAAGAGTTTCAGGCTGAAATGAAGTAAAATTGAGTATATAGAATGCAAGTTTAGTGCGGGTAGAAACAATGATAACTATGAAATTATCTTGGACAGTAAAAGTATCCCAATTAATGATGGATTTCGTTATCTGGGTTCCATAATAATGAAAGATGATGAATTAGATAAAGATTGTATCTCATAGAATCAAATTGGGTGGATGAAATGAAGTAGGACATCATGATTTCTATGCGTTCGAGATATGTCGACATGTAAATGTTATCGAACATCATGAATCTGCATTATTGCATGACATAAAGTGTCGGACGATAAAACCATGTCACATTTAAAAGATGAGTGTAGTTGTGAATCTTGTGATGTGCATGCGAGAAAAGATCGTTTCGCTTGATGATTGAGAATTGAGATAATCTCGTTTGTCGTGATTTGATCATATGCGTAGAAGATTGAGTGATACACCTATTCTTAGATGAATTATGAATTATGATAGACAGTTGATATTAATGAGTAAAAATGTGAATCGTTAAAGTTAGCTGATGAGTGATGAGTTGATGACTGAAGACGACCTATCTACATAAATCTATATATATGTATATATAATATAAACACAATAAATATAAACACACATAAATGGTTTCAATAGGTATAACCTATTGAGTTTTATTTATTTTCTATCTAAAAACTGAAAAGCGTTCAAAATTTATTCCAAAGAAAGTTAATAAGATACTCCCCCCCCAAGTTATACCTTTTTCAATAGGTATAACACTATAACCTATTGATTTTTACTGATTTTTTTCAGCTGAAAACTAAAAAGCTTTTAAATTTTTATTCCAAAGTTAACTAGGCACCGAAGTTTCATTTCGGATTCTATATTATATTACCATTAACTATGAAACACGGAGTGACAACATTCTACACCACTAACTTTTAGTTTAGTTTCTATATTACTCGTTTAAAGCTGTGTTATTTAACATTTAAACTCTACCAACTGAATTTATATTTGTACAAGTCATATCAAGAAAAATTGATACCATAATTTCACTGGTTTTATGAAATAAAATATAAGATGATAAAATTCCGAATCAACATGATATAGTGAAGTATCAAGAACATTTACAAAATCTGGAAAGGAATATCATTTAAGTTTAAATTCTCCAATTGTTCGTATTTAGTTGCAACAATTTGACTTTTATATGTTCAACATAGGATTTTGATTATTAATTTATATAATAATATTCTTTAATAAATATACATTAATAAATTCAATGTTTTGTGAATTGCGGTCTTGTGGAAAGACAAAACATTGCAACTATTTAAAGAAGGAGGTAGTATGATTTATTAGCTCTTTGGATGAATTTAATTCAATGTTTTGATATATCTTCAATGATGTAATGTAATATGATTTAATAAAAAGTAATGAACATTTTCTTCATGCTCTAGGTATGATTTTGATGCCTATTTATTTTATTATTATTAACATATAAATACGAATTGACAATTACGTAGTATAATATGTAAAAAGAAGCTAGTTAGAGAACGAACTGGTGTATCATGTTGCACGTTATAATATGTTGCACGTGAGCCAACGGTAGTCTTATTTTCAATTGACAAAATATTTATATCTTTCAGGGCTATGCTGCTAGGGAGTTTGCCAAGCAGGGAGTTAAGCCTAGAGAGCTAGCAGTTATTTCCAAAGAGTTGGTATGCCTTTTTATACTTACCCTCCTCCTTACTAATGCTCTACTACACACGATTTTTCATTTTAAATTCCTATCAAACTGATGATTGTTGGGTATGGTTCCAGTGTAACACGTATATAAACTAAACTGAAAGTTTATTTTCAGACATTTGTTTTTTTTGTATGAATGTGTTCCTTTTCAGGTGGCTCCATATGAGCGCCCAGCCCTTAGCAAAGCTTACCTCTTTCCTGAAGGTAGTTCTTTTTTCTTACAAAAAGTGACCATTCCTTTTTCTCATTGTAATGTAACTTTTCCCTACTTACTCATTTCAATTACTCATATTTTTTCTCATGTTTATATTATACTCATTTTGATCTTCACCAGGTGCTGCTAGACTCCCAGGCTTTCATACATGCGTTGGAAGTGGAGGGGAAAGATTGCTCCCCGAGTGGTACGCAGAGAAAGGTAGTACTTGCTTAGTTTTTCTTCCTATATACTACGTATAATTTTAACTCCATTTAATAGCGCAATTAATTCTGATTTATTTAAAGGATACATTCAATCTAATAAAAGGACATGACTATAACAACTATCTTTTGTCTTGGAAATATGATGGAATAAAGCAAAAACCTCACTAAACTGTCTGCGTTTCTTTGTTATGAAACAATAGTCAGTTCATGCAATTTTCGATGTGATTTTCATCATTGGTCATCTAGAAACAGTCTCTGTGTTTTAGTACAGGGGTAAGGCTGCGTACATCCTATCCCCTTTACCCCACCGTAGGTGAGAGCCTTTGCGGCACTGGGGTAATGATGATGACTATAACAACTATTTAAGCTTATCCCTAATCTTATACTCTCTCCGTCCCGGAATTAACTTCCCACTTGGATTTCACACGCAATAAGAAAATAAATTTACTAGGGGGTAAATTTACTGTTTTGACATTGTTTCGACATTGTTTTGCATTGTTTTGCACTGTTTTGATGTAGATAACATGCCAAATAAGGAAGTGGGAAGTTAATTTCACGACTGTCCGAAAAGTAAAACAAGAAGTTAATTTCGGGACAGAGGGAGTAATATCTTCGTTACACGTGGGGAAAACTTATAATGGGACATGATCACATGGCTAAGATAACTATCTTGGCTTATATAGTCATATCTAATGATACTCCCAATGCAGGTAGATAAACATATGATGATGACCAGTTTAGAATTTATGCAATTGTAATGTTTCGTACTGAGATGTGAATAGGAAGGATCATCCATTGAAACTTTCGTACTGTATGCATGAATAATGATATTAACTAAATTTAGACAATAAATTGATATCCTATATGAAGTGGAGCCCATGTGCACCGTTACAATGTGTTGTGTGAATGAGAAATCACGAGTTCAAGTCTTGGGATGACCTTATCAAAATGACAAGGGAAGGCTCGCTCATACACCCTTGTGGCGGGACCCTTCCCGCATCCTCACCTTGTGAGGACATCAATGTGCACCAAGCTGCCCCTTTTGAAATTCATATCCTATATTTATGCCATTGATTCTCAATGTTTTTGGGATTAAGGCAAAGATGATCTATGATGCTAATGAAACAGGGGATCTCACACTTCCAACAACGTATCCTCTTATGAGACATACATAGAAACTCTCTCAAGATAATTAAACTCGTCTTTATGGTCACAGGTATTTCGTTGATCCTGGGTACTGAAATAGTGAAAGCAGATCTCGCTTCAAAGACGCTTGTTAGTGCAGCTGGGGAATCGTTTAAATATGGAGTACTGCTTATTGCAACTGGTTCAACAGTGAGTATTACATGAAAGGATCCGTTACTTTTTCTGTTCACTTTTTCCCATACATGAACTTTATTTTCTTTGAATTTACAGGTTATAAGGTTGTCAGATTTTGGTGTGCAAGGTGCTGATGCCAAAAACATCTTGTACTTGAGAGACATTGATGATGCTGATAAGCTTGTGGAAGCAATAAATTCAAAGAAAAACGGAAAGGCTGTTATTGTTGGTGGAGGGTACATTGGACTTGAGCTTAGTGCTGTACTAAGAATGAACAACATCGATGTCACTATGGTATACCCAGAACCATGGTGCAGTAAGTAAACAGCTTAAATGTTTTTTTATCTAGATAATGTTTACTTAGAAAAGTTAGCAACTATGATTCCGAATTTGTTAACAATCTTTTCATGTTTTCTCCCCTTGGTAGTGCCCAGGCTCTTCACAGCTGAGATTGCTGCTTTCTACGAAGAGTATTATAAGAACAAAGGAGTCAAAATCATCAAGGGTACTGTCGCATCTGGATTTGTTTCCCATACTAATGGGGAGGTATGCAGTTTGCACATCTGATTTTTTTTTTTCGGTTCATGAAAGCCGTTGCTGTAAGCTTGGTTAATAGTGCTTTATGTTCCTTTTGATCAGGTGAAGGAAGTTATACTGAAGGATGGCCGAGTATTGGAAGCTGACATCGTCGTTGTTGGTGTTGGAGGAAGGCCTCTTACTACACTGTTCAAGGGGCAGATTGAGGAGGAGAAAGGTGGAATTAAGGTATGTCATACTTTGTTTAATTTTAGAATTGAATTTGAACATGATTAAAAGATGCGATACTTTGGATTATAATTGTATTTGAGCATGAATAATAGTGTGGTACTTTAGATACTCAAGAGTGAAGTATAATCACATTGTTCCCGTCAAACCAAGTGTAGTTCAAATGACCGCCGGGGGTTTGTTATTTGCTTCATAACTTCTAATTCACTCTCTTTTTGTTATTTTTTCTTTTATAAAAACGTACTACCTTCGTCCCGAAAAGGTTTGTCAAATTGACTTTTTCTTGGTCAATGATGTCAAACTTTGAGTAATGATTTTAGTTATTATATTTGTATATAATTTATAAATTTTATACTTTTATGAAAATATTTTCAATAAGGAATATTTTAGTTATTATATTTGTATATAATTTATACTCCGTATCTTTTATACTTTTATGAAAATATTTCGTATTAAAATATATCATTGGTCAACGTTGATTGCCATTGATCAAGAAAAGTCAATTTGACAAACATTTTTGGGACATAGGGAGTATGAAATTATATCTATAATCAAGTCTTATGAATTTGAATACGCGAATCTAATGTAATGTATATGACATTTTAAAATAAGCAAAAACCAGTACCGAATGAGTATACACAATTTACAAAACGAGCATAAAAAAATTTATAAGCTCATTTCAAATCTCCAATGTGCTCAAATATTCATTAATGTTGCATCGATGCACATTTACTTTAAATGATATACTCTTTGTCATATAACACAAAATTCATTTTAATAGCCTCCATGAGTACTCATTTTAAAACATTATATCAATACACATTCCCTTTAAACATTATACTCATTTGAGTATAAGATAAAAACTTATTCAAAAGTATATTATTTGCAAATAGCCTTAATTATTTTACTCAATTACGAGTATTTTTTATAATGTGAAATATTAAAAAAATTATATATAATAAGTAGTTTTTATACAAATGCATCAAACAATAAAATAATTCATCAATATAAGAATGAACATTCACTTTAGAATTTTTTCAAACACTTGATGGACATTAATTTAAAAAATCTGGAGTATTACTAATGAAAGAGGGATAGATATTTTAATCAAAGTATCATCCCATTTATACTTAATAAGGAAGGACATTCACTAGAAGTAAATTAAAAATTGTTATAAACTAAAAAAGAAGAAATAAAAGAAGGAAAGGAGAAGAAATAAAAATGAAGGAAAGAAAGCAGCGGACCCCCCACACAAGCAGAAATAACAAATTAAGCAACCAGTAGCATCAAACTAGATAACCTTTGATGATAGACTTGGAGTATTATATTACAAAAACATTGGGTATTTGGGTGTATCATGTATATTGCGTCCAAGTCCCATCGGAAGGTCTTGAGTTCAAATTATCAAGGTAAATTCGAAAATCCTCTAATTCTAGTGCTAGCAGGAGTGATCGTAGATTTTTTTGTGCGCGGTGGGGTATAGATGGTTGTAATGTGGGTTGTTCAAGGGATTTGGATTTACATATCTGGAGGATTTGGAGTGGGTTTCAAAAATCACATATAAACAAGACAAATAGTGCAAATGTAGACCGTTTGGAGAACCCGGAGACTATCACGTTAAGTAACTAAGAATCATACTTCCTACCATTTATTGACCGTTTGGAGCCTCCTTTGGCAGTCGCCACGATTGAATTTTGCCCACTTGATAAGGCGCCAGAACCCTATTACTCCTCTCTTGGAGTCTTGGACCATAGCAGCGCACAAGAACCTCTCCTATCCCCCATAACAACAACAACAACATCCAAGCCTTAATCACAAAAGAATTTTGGATCGGCTAACATGAATGAATCGATCAATGATATCGATGCCAAACAGAGAAGATGGACAAGAAAGGGGAAAAAAAGTAAGATAAAACGAATAAAATAAATATAAGATAACAATAACACAAGAATATAAGAAAGATTAAAGATAAAAAAAGAGCATAAAAAACTATAATATAAAAATAACATAAGAATATACAAAGATAAAGAAGATAAACGACAAAAGAAAAAAGAGAGGAGAGGTAGAAAAGAAATCAATCGTCCACACGGATGTGTGACTTCCACTTTGTTTTCTTCAAAGTCATACTGTCATCAAATCCAAGAAGACCGCATATCAGTTCTGGTTCCTCTAATTCAAATGCGTTTGGATCTTCCTCGCCCTCTCTTCTCTTCTGTGCCTCTTCTCCTCACCCTCTCAAGTCATCTAACCGGACATGACACAAGCCATGTCCTCGCCCAGGAAAATAATTATTGAGGCGGATTTTCCCTGCAATAACCACTTCCTGACACTATTTTGATTGCCATAATAGACCGCCCTCATTGTCCACTTCCTTATGCCCCGCTCGGTTTTTTTACCTACGGTGATTCAGCTTTTTCCCTGACCGTCCCTCTGCCTTCCTGCTCTCCTCCACTGTTGCTTTGCCCTTCTTAGCTGTTGAAGTGGCCACCCAGCACCTGCTCTCCTTTAAACCCTTATGTCCTTGACCCCCAAGCCACTCTGCTCCCTTCCCTGCACTCCCTTCTTTGACCATTAGCTCGCGGCCACAGTCAGAACAGTTTCCCCTCCTCCTTCGATGTTCCAGCCTTTAATAGTGTTGGGAAGAACCTGTCCGAATGCCCAATAACCCCGTAGCCACTCTGCTCCCTTCCCTGCATTCCCTCCTCTAGGAGCCTGGGACCAATCAGCCGTTACCATTCTCCAGCCTTTAATAGTGTTAGGCAGAACTTGTCTGCATGACCAATTACCTCAAAGATGAAGCAAAAACATGGTAACTTCTCATACCTGGAATTTCATCCAGAACCAGTCACTTCCCTCCTGCCGCTGTTTCATTATCGGTTTCAAGGGATTCTCCACCCTCGGCAATAACTTTGTTCACATATATGTCTTCCATGAAACTTGCTTGCCTTCCGGATAAAAAACACCAAGGAAATCACCAACAGCCCATGCCACCCACTCAAACTTGAATACAACTATGAGACTGTGAACTCGAGCCCAGAAATTTGCCTAAGTGGAACCTTCAGTAGGACATCTTATGCCATCAGCAGCGTATCACAATCAGGGTGTGGTTAAAAGCCTAGGGAATCTGCCATCACACCACTCACATGTATATAAAAGTTATTAATTCTTGCTACACTAAAATATATGATGTAGAGCTTGTCATATACTAGAATATATCACTATACAATACATTATATTAGTAATAAAACATATACTTTATCTCTATGTGCGATACAAAAAATCATTTATGAAAAACTAGTTACCGTACATTAACAAAAATGTTACTATATTTGTCTTCTAAGCTATATATATAATACTATGTATTAATGATATAATCTTCATTTCATCATTGTAACTTTTTGTTGTTAATGTATTGAACTTGGAGGTTGATGTTCTTACATTTGGGTGCAGACTGATGGGTTTTTCAAGACAAATGTTCCTGATGTATATGCTGTTGGTGATGTTGCCACCTTCCCTCTGAAGTTGTACAATGAACTCAGAAGAGTTGAACATGTTGATCATGCTCGCAAATCTGCAGAACAAGCTGTAAAGGTATCCAATCTATCTACTAACTTGGAGAGTTTGAGTGCACTAATGTTTAAACTAATATGTAAAACAGTATCAATCATTTAAGAGGATAGTTAAATCTAGCCAGTAGCCATGTGAGATGAAACCGGGAATGATTTCTATTTTCTTAGAATGTTGTCACATTTCACGATTTCAGAGATGGTAAAACTTCTGAAAAATTCTCCACTTTTTTGTGTGGCCGTTTGTCCCTCGTACTTCCTCACATCCTTTTGGAAAGTGTTCCTTCAGCAATGTTATTGAAGTAATCGTTTTCATTTTTCCAAGATTTCTTTTTCGTTTCGTGACAGTGCTCCTTTATAATAAGGAAGCTTTGACTCAAGTACTTAGATTCACATTCAACTATTCAAGTGGCTATGGGTTTTTATGTTTTATTAAAACTCGTAAAAGGGTTCAAAATTGTGAAAAACTGGGCTGTTCAAAATTGTGAAGAACTGGGCAGCTGGGCTATTATGCATGTATTAAAAGCGTGGGCAAAATACTCACAATAACCGTTACTTGGTGCAGGCAATATATGCAAGCCAACAAGGGACCAGCATAGATGCATATGACTACCTTCCCTACTTTTATTCCCGCGCGTTTGATTTGTCGTGGCAGTTCTATGGTGACAATGTGGGTGAAACAGTACTATTCGGGGACAATGACCCAAAATCTACAAGCCACAAGTTTGGACAGTATTGGATCCAAAACGGGAAAGTTGTGGGTGCATTCTTGGAGAGTGGGACTCCTGAAGAGAATAAGGCTGTTTCCAAAGTGGCAAGGGATCAGCCTTCTGTTCTAAGCTTGGAAGAATTAGCAAGGGAAGGCCTAAACTTTGCTGCTAAGATCTGAACTTTCCTTTACACTTATCACATGATTACTATTTTTGTTGAAAGATTTCTATATGCTTATCACATGATTACTGACATTGTAAGTTTGATAATGTAATTTGAAGTCCACATAAGGTTTGCGCCACTCTTTAATTTCTATTTTAACCTCTTGTGAGTTGTGAGTTTTATTGTTTCCTTCTGCGTTTCAGCGCAGTAGTTTTTGTTTGTTTTGCAACTACCCAAGGACCTGAGCAAGTAACCAAAACAATCTCACGTCTTAGTGCAAGGCCCGCAAACTACAATCTTGTTTTTAAAGAAGTCCCTAATTCAAATAATATATTGGTCATTAAGGTTACGAATTTTCATAAATACCCTTTTTGTTGAGATAATAGTGTTTTGGAACTCCTATTACTATAGAGCTAATACTACCTCCTTTCTTGAGATGGAGGGGTTGTCACGGTTATTAAGAAAAGTGGTTTTATGTGGTTGATATTAATTGATAAAGTAAGGATAAAGTAAAAACAAAGTAAGATTGATTTAGAGGCACATAAACTTTACCGAATTTGGTATATGCCAATTTTAATGGGATTTTCGGAGAAGGTAAACTGAGACAATATTAACGGGACGGAGGAAGTATTATTCTAGAGATTGTATTTAAATAGTATTCAAGTCTCTAAATAGTATTGAAGTCTAATTCCACAGAAGTGTTTAAAACTAGGCTTAGACACGGGTCGGGTCCGGCCGGGCCAACTAACCCCAGCCTAAACCAAAAAAATAAAAAAAAATAAAAAAAAAGGCCCGAACTGGGCCCGGCCCAGCCGGGCTGGTTCCCCTTTTCCCTTACTTGTGCCCGGAACCGGTAGACCCCCCGGGCCTAGGCCTGAACCGGAACCGGACCTGGTTTCATGGGCCGGGTTGGGCCCACACAGTAGCGGGCCGGGTCGGTTCCCGGGCTGGGTGGCCCGCACCGAGTCCAAGCCTATTTAAAATATGAGTTAGAAAACTATGAACGTCTCTTACTACCTTTGTCCCATTTTATGTATCTTACTTTATTTGGCACAATTATTAATAGAATGGTTGTAAAAATAAAAGTTTTGGTTGAGATTTGAGTATAATAAATGGAATGTTGTACATCACATATTTATTTTCAAAAAAAGAAACGTGACACATATTTTGGGACACCCAAAAAGGAAAGTAACACATGTAAAATGGGATAGAACGGGTATATCAATCATAGTTCCTTTTACTATCAAATAGTTTTAAAGTCTAATTCAACAAAAGTGACTAAAACATGAATTAGTAAACCAGTTTATTATATCATTGTTAGTTTATTATAGCAAAAACAATAAAAAAAATGTTTGGTACTATTGGAAAAAAGTCAATTCTACTCTTATTTCTAAGTTGAGTGTTAGAAATAAGTGAATCAAGTGATGCTGTTTTTTTTTTATCATCGTGATGCTGGTTAAAAATACTCAATTGTGCTATTTAGTCGGTTAGATATAACTATATAAGTATTGCCGGTTATGGTGTGCTTGGACGCCATTGTAACAAAAATTCTTTTCCTTTCTTTACTTCCCTGCTATCCTCTGGTTTGCATCCACCAACTTCATTCCTTTCTTTCTTTCTTTCTCTCTCTCTCTCTCTCTCTCTCTCTCTCTCTCTCTCTCTCTCTCTCTCTCTCTCTCTCTCTCTCTCTCTCTCTCTCTCTCTCTCTCTCTCATTCTTTCTTTCATTCTTTCTTTCTTTCTTTCTTCACTAAATTTAAATGTGTTTAAAACTCGATTTACATTCTTCGAGATAACTTTCCGTCGATTCTGGGAGTCCTCAGGGATGGGATGCAATGTTGATCCATTTTTTAGAAGCTATTATGAGATATTATCTCCTCGAGAGTTTTTTTTGAAGGGACCTTCTCGAGAGTTATTCAAGTCTCCGTTTCTGACTAGTATAAAGAACCCCAATTAACACAACAAAACACAAACAAGCGAGTGTAAAAAAGTAGGCATGTTTAATTTCCGTTGTAGTAATGTGAACATGTATTGAAAGAAGTGGAAATTTGGATGAAACACAATAGCGAGTTCCTGGATGATTGAAAGATAAAAAGGGCGGATTGGAGTACGTACAATAAATACATAAGAATATTCAGGGACGGATCCAAGATTTTGAGTCAAGGGGGGCGAAAATTTTCGTTAGTGTAGGAGATATAAAAATTCACTAATGTAGCAGGGTGATTTTTTTTGCTAGTGTAGCTGGGCGAATTTTTTCACTAGTGTAAGGCTCTGCGGCTATTTTAATTCAAAAAATTCATTAATACATGCATGACGATATTTAAATCTATATATTACATTCTAATTTTAGCAAATCAAAGGAAAATGATATAAAAATAAAAAAGGATATATAACATTTTATTTAAATATAAAGAGTTTATAAGGTACACATTCACGGATTCACATTCACCAATATATACTTTTAAAATAACTTCAACATCGTTTAACTACACGAGTCTTATAGAAATAAAGAATGTATTTTTGAATTACAATTTTTGTCTACCATGGAGTGTGTATGATTTTATTATTTTTAGAATAATATTATATTGCTAATTCATATATATATTGCATATCATATATGTATTAATACTAAAATAATTAATGTTTATTATCTATGGAATAAAGCCTTTTTAGAATGTAAGAAGTAAATGAATTGTGTAATTTAATGTCAATAAACATTTATAAATTGGATTCACTTCACATGATCTAAAAACTTTGTATCTAGAATGTCTGGTATTTAATATCGTTTGATATAGATTTTTTAAAATTGTTTACTAGTTATCTAATAAAGATAATTAACAAAACTAATAATTTTTATATAATAAGTATCCTAAATTTTAAATAATGAGTTGTTCTATTGTTTATTTAAGTTATGTAAATGATTTTAGATGTTACTTCTTTTAAATCTTCAATTAAGTATTACATTATGTAAGACTATATATTAATTTTAAAAACTAAAAATTAAAGGGGGCAATGTTCAAAAGAAGTTAAGGGGGCGAATCTAATTATTGTATCAAAATTTTACAAAAACATTACATATACAGTAGAAAATTTTGAAAGTCAAATTTTGAAAGTCCAAAGGGGACGGTATGAAAATCTATTTATAGGTATGAAAATCTGGAAATACGCTTGTGATGGGAAACATATTTTATGACTGTGGTCCACTCCTCTTAATTTGGCAACTACCGACCTACGGAATAGTACTTTAACTACATATACACGATTTTAATGCCTCAATTCCCAAATCTGCCGTGATTGGACTAACTCCACCTCTCCCATCACTCTTCCCTGTCAAATTTGATAAAATTTACTGAATATATAGTTATCAATACATAAATCAAATTTTCTTAAAAACTGTATCACATTTTCATATCTCAATTTTAGTTGGATGATGGAAGGAGCCAGTGCATTGAACCGAACTAGGCCGGTACAAACGATGTTTTTGGGGAAAAAATTACATGGAATTTTTATCCTAAAATTTTAGGCAATTTTTAAATTTGGGGTGAGTCAGGGCCTAGGAAGCCCCCATCTAACTTTGCCCCTGGTAGGATGGAATGTGTAACACTCAAATTGATTGAATCAGCTAACTCCTCTGAAATAAGTAAAATTACGACCGAAGCGACTGAATTAGTTAAATCTGTTGAGTTATGAAATACAGAGTAATTATATTTAAAATATATTTTAATAATAAAATGAAGAAAGAATATATGAAAATGACAAAAATGATCCTCTATAGTAACTTGAGTCAATTCAATCATAAAAGTAACTCTAATCATATTTATTTTGATTATTACACAATTCAACGCGTGAGATCAAAAGCTAATATTTGGTAAAAATGTTGAGTGACAGGAGAGATTAGTTGAAAATAAAGGTTACCAAACAAGTTCTTAATATTATTAAAATACTTCCTCCGTCCCATAAAATTCTTCCCACTTTCCTTTTTGAGTCATCCCAAAAAATTCTTCCCACTTACCATTTTTGGACAATATATGTGGTTCACATTCATTTCACTTTTTTCTTACACAACCACAACCACACATTTCCACTTTATTCCACTTTCTTAATATCTGTGACAAGTCAAAGTGAGAAAAATTTTGTGGAACGTAGTAGTAATTAATAGAAATGTACCCTCTTCAATTCATATGCTCCTCTTTATAGTGTTTGTCTCGGCTGTTATTCTTGATGAATCAATTTCATTCCCTTATTTTTTTAATTTACTAAACTTTTGGAGTTTTAAAAATAAGTTTCCCAATTCAGTAAAAGTTTCAGTTTATTTTACAGGTATGAAATCTTTTTATTATTATTATATAAATATGAAATCTTACTTATCTTAGTTACTAGCTAGTGATAATTTATGTACGTGTTAACATGATCGACATATTGATTTTTGTGTCCGTCAAACATCGTAAGCTATTATGCACAGTTAATAGGGAACTAAAGAAGTACTGTATG
Organism: Cuscuta europaea; assembly: GCA_945859875.1. Lineage (NCBI taxonomy): Eukaryota > Viridiplantae > Streptophyta > Magnoliopsida > Solanales > Convolvulaceae > Cuscuta > Cuscuta europaea. Next base: position 1,791,134 of record CAMAPE010000038.1, on the reverse strand, counting down.
TAGTTTAATTATTAGTATTCTATAATTTGTGAGTATTTATAGAATTATTGTTGGTATTCTATATTGGATGTAGACATGCAGCAGCTATATATGGTTTGTACGTACTAGTGAGTATAGATAAGTCAGCTTCGGTGTTTAGGAAACCCTTGATTTCCTTAAATGGATATGGACGGTGACTCAGATTTGAAATGAGTTGGTTCATTTTGGGGTTTCACTTCTTCTTGCTTAACTATTTGCAAGTAAGCATATTTTCCACCAAAACAAGACATTTATATAACGAAAACGTATTTTTTAATGAATCATCACCAATGTCACTTATCAAGTATCACAAATACATCATACACCCAATACAACAAAATATTTGTCTTAGAATACAATCTTTATGTTTAATATAAAGTTTACAATAAGCTATCACAAATATAGATGGCCCATGCATCCCGAACTTCATCGATTTCATCTTTTTACATTGTCTCATCTCTTATTGTGCTCTTGTAAACCTATAAAAATAAGCAATTACATTATTAATATTTGAGGTGAAATAGACAAATAACAAATCATGAATAAAACTGTTGTTGGGCCACGAAATAAGCCAGGAAATTAATTTGGAGTCCAACCCAAGAGAAAATATATAGTCAGGTGACCCAATCCAACATTACGCCTAAATGGATAAGGACGTGGATGTTTGAATCGAATAGTGGTATAAGATGATAGAATTGCATAACAAACTCCCTAATTCGGTGGCATAGGAGAGGGAAGTGCCTGGAAGTTAGGCATGGTGGCCTCATGATAGCAATTGCAAGTATAAATGGAGAGCATTATTTCATTTGTAGAGGAGGACGAACCATACATTAACTCTTCCAAAACAATTGTATTGAGCTCATTATTATAAAATCCATTATATTTTGTATTCCTAATTCTTATATATTCCCATCATAAATCCTCAAAGTATTATTTAGCTAAAATAATAATCATCTTCTTTTTTCTTCCCGCCTTGATTCTTGTACGTAGCCCATTATCTTCCATTTATTCAATTGATTATTTGAATTAGCACAAAAATTGCTAAAACAATTTGGCGCCCACCGTGGGGCCTCGTGCAAGAGAAAGATCGATCATGGCTGGAACAAATCAATGGTTGATTGAATTTCATAAACAGCTAGAAACGGCAAAAGAGGAAATCCGACGTGAGATGGCGGAACAAACGGCCCACATTCAACGGGAGAATGACGTTCTTCTTTCACAAGTGCAGTCAGTGGTGTCGATAGCTTCAAACTCCATGATTAACCGGAGGAGAGACACCAAGACTATCGCCACGAAACTGGATCTTGGTTTCACCCCGGCGGTGACGGATCCACCTGCAACGATGACGGATCACATCTCCCTCACACTAGGCCTATCGCCAACCGGAGAACTTCAATCAACGGTCATCTCACAGCTCATCCCCTATACACCTCTCGTTCCTGAGACAACTCCCGCTCCCAGCATACCAACTTGTTTCTTTCCGGAGTCCCTTCCTCCCGAATCAAGAACGACAGACTTACACTCAACCACTCAAAGCATACAGATGGTTTCCGCCATGTCAGCCCCGACGGAGCCCTCAGTACCTCACTACATAAGCAGAAATCATGGAGAGCCCGGTCCGTCCAGTTTCGTGCAGAACCGCAGACGGAATATTTCTGACGACCTGCTACCTGAGGTTCAGACACAACGACCGCGTACACCAGTCACTTTGACGGATCAAAATTGTGGGGGGCGATGTCTAGAAATCATATTCATTCCTTCACCAACCTGTCCCGAAGCGACTCAGATGGCAGGACCAACGGTTCCAATAGGAGGACTACTTCAACCAGGTATGGCGGACACAGTCTATGATGATGGACCAGCTACGACAAATGCAGGAGAGAATTAATGCAATTCCTGGAGTTCCCCCTCCACTTGACATAGCGTCTCAAACGTGTTATGAAGACTCACCTTTTGACGGTTCGATCATTCGTGTCGAACTGCCAAATAAATTTGACGTACCAACCATGGAGCCATTTGATGGAACCACGGATCCGGGAGAACATGTTGCACGATATAAGTAAGTGATATCGACAGTCTCTGTTAGAACTGAACAGAAAGAGGCATGTAAGTGTCGTGGATTCAGCATGACATTGACCGGTCCAACTTTGACATGGTTCGTCAATCTTCCGAATGGGAGCGGCGGTTCTGATGGACAGTGTACCCGGGGGTAGCTTATCTGAGGGGTTATTGCGGAGAATAACTAGAGAGAAGTCAGAGCAAGTAAGTAAGAGAGAGAGTGTATATCAGATATGTACTGAGCGTATTTTTCTTCTTGGTTACAAATGGGGAAATGAGGTGTTATTTATAGTAGTAATAAATGCCAGATAAGGACACATGTCAAACATCCATTGGCCGAGGGGTCACATCAACCGATTGGCGCTGACAATCGCATGTGGCCGCATTTAATGCGGCTGTTGGATGTGACGTCGTACTTGGTACGGTGATTCAGGCGCATGTGGAGTGGATATTATGTCGAGAAAGGTGCCCTCAGCTGCAGGTGATTAGCTGAGGGCTCTGAGTACCGGGGTCCCTGTTGTTATCCTGAGAGATGCCGAAGGGGGAGCCCCCAAATTATGAGAATGAGGGCGTGATGAATGTGGGTGATGTTTCCGGTGTTGCCGAGGGGTCCTTTGTTCGTTGGTGAGTGGAGGGCGCCTTTTGATGAAGGCGTGCTCCCCCGGGGGCTTCGTGGTCCTCAATGTGTTTGAGGCCCGATGGTTCCCGAGGAGTGTGCCCGTTATGAAGCCGTGGGCTTCTGAAGGAGTAAGCCCGAGGGCCTTTGTGATGTAGTATGAGGGGCGTAAACCGGGAGCATCTCTGGGTAAGTGTGCCCGAGGGCTCCTCTTGATGAAGTGGAGTGAAGTAGAAAGCCCGGGGGCTAGTTTCCTGGTTGATGAAAAGGAGTGGTCTACCGAACATAGTCGGGAGCTCCCAGAATATGGCCGTTGTAAATAGAGCCATTAGAATTCCTAATGTCAGAAATATAGCCGTTGGGGGAGGGCTTCCACGTGGTGCGTGTTCGTTGGCTGCCTGTGGGCGGATGTCACCGATTGGGCAATTCGACAGTCCGTAATGATGGCTTTCCAACCGGAGGCCCGGTTTCCGGCCCAAGCCCGGATCTGTGGCGCCTATAAATACCCAAGGCCAGAGGACTTACCCCTTGTGCGATCATTGTTGTTAGCAGAGCTCTGCCAAATTTTCTAGAGAGAGAAACTCCAGCCCTCGATTCCAAGGTCAGTTCCCCACTCGTCCTTCACCCTTCTTAGCTAGATGTGCTTAGTGGCCTTAGATTTAGGAGTTGTAACTTAGGGCACTTAGCATCTCCGAACCCTCGACCTAGCGTAACAATGTCTTCGCAAAGCACTCTCAAGACATATCGAGGGAGCCCTCGATGGAAGAGGAGAGCTTCTCCGATGTGGGGTCCTCGAGCGAGCAACCCTCGGCCCAGGAGGATGCCGCGATGGCCATGGAGGTGCAGAAGGACCTCGTGGCTGAAGTCAAAGCTGAGGACTTCGAACAGGTCATTGAAGACGAGGAGATGGCCCTGGCCGTTCAAGTTGCGGAGGAGGAGGAGCACATGGAGAGGATGAAGGTCACCATTGCTGTGCCCCCCCCCCCCTCGTGGTGCTGGTGGGGCAGGGAGCTCTCGGCCCCTTAACCTGACACCTCTAAGGGTGGCCCCCGGGAAAAAACAGGAGAAGAAGAAAGCTGCCCCCAAGAAGAAAGGCATCACTGTTGATCAGGGAAAGCCCATTGATATGCCCGAGGGGTATTCTTGGTTGAATACCGCTGCCCTCGATATAGGGTCGAAGGCTGATCGGGAAGATCTTTACGTCACTCAGCTACATGTGGGGCCTTCAGCCGTGGTGGTGGCGCCGGGTCCTGATGATGTGCTCTCCCGGGCTCCCGAGGGTTGCATCGCCGTGCACATCCTGTCTGTATCGATGGGGCTCCGGTTCCCCCTGCACCCATTTCTTCGGGAATACCTCAGGTACGTGGGTTTGGTCCCCTGCCAATTGACGCCCAATAGCCACTCCTATGAGGCGGGCTTTCTGAATCTCTGCCGGTCCCGAGGGGTGACCCCCAGCCTGGACCTGTTCTTCCAGAGCTTCAACCTCTGCCGGGGGGGGGGGGGGGGGGGGGGGTCACGCGAATGCCGAGGGCTTCGCCAACCTGCAGCAGATAGCTAGGTGGAAGCTATTTACAGAGGCGCCTTCGTCCAATAAAGGCTGGAAGGAGCGGTGGTGTTACGTCAGAGCTGACGAGAGCCCATTCCCGAGGGAACTTCGGGATCGCTTCCGTCGACATCTGAAGGTTGGAAATGCCGCTCTTGAGAGGATGGCCTGATAATATCCAAGATTCCGGAGGGTCGCACGAAGCAAGTGTCCATTAAAGATTACACTCTTGACAAGGAACTTTTCGCCCTCGGCTTCCGGAGATATCGCTTCCTCGGTGAGACAGACGAGAAGTATCATGTGTTGGACAAAGCCTTCGAGGGAGCAGGAGGTAGTAGCCGAGGGCTCCCTACTTTGTACTTAGGATTATTTCCTTGTTTATTTTTTTCGCGCTTTCTTACCCTTCGGTCTAACTATTTTTTGTCGCTTGCAGGTGCGAAGCTGGACGCCGGGAAGCTCTTTGCATTGAAGAAGAAGAAGAAGGGCAAGGCCCAAGCCCAAAAGAAGGGCCCCTCGGTCCAACAGCCTGTTGAGGCTTTCTTCCAGAAGGAGACTCCGGAGCCCTCTGTTGCGGAGGTAGTTACCGGTTTGGCCGAGGGGGCCACAAAAAAGAAGAAGGGCAGCAAGGCAGTTGAGCCCCCTGCCAAGAAGTAGAGGGGTACCGGGGATACTGCTGGCCAGGATTCCCCCTTGGTGATCATAGAGGATCGCCCCTCCCCCGATCCCCCGGTTGGTGCTGCGTCGACGGCTCGGACCGTTCTTCCCCCGGGAAGCTTCCCCCGGTTGATTCTGCAACTCTCCTTGGCCCCGGGGGCTTCTGTGATGCATGGCTTAGCAGAGCCAAAGGCCTTCCTGAGGGGGATCACCTCGGCGATGGACAAGGTGGCCCTCTCCACTTACGACGATGAGGCCCTCGAGAGCAAGATCTTTCGCTCTTCGCTAGCTGTAAGTTTTCTCCTTTGCTTTTGTGTTAACCTTTGATGCATTTTCAATACTTATCTAACCCCTTCGCCTTTTGTTTATCAGACTTACATAGCCCTCGGGGAGCATGCACAGAGGCTCGAGCAATGGCGCCTCTAGAAAGCGGAGCGGGATCGGGAGATGAAGGAGCTTGTCTTGAAGAACTCTGATGTCGTGAAGCAGATGGCCTTGCTGGAGGAAGATCTTCGGAAGGTTACTGAAGGTGCTGAGCTGAAGGTCAAGGCTGTCGTGGAGGAGGCCAGGCTCGAAGCCGAGAGGGCTGCCAAGGAAGCTGCCGAGGAGGCAGAGTCCGCCAAGGCCGAGGCCATCGCAAAAGCCCGAGAAGATGCTGTTGCAGCATTCATGGCCGACGGCTGGAAAACCGAGGACAGGCAGCAATGGGTGGCCTCGGTCGTGGAGTCTTCGGTGGATGACTGGGTAAAGGGCCCCGGGGCCGACTGGATGGCAGAGAGGGGGGATAGTTACTATCAGGGGGGTGAGTTCTTCACCCAGCATCTGGTGTACCGGAGGCTCGCCAGGCATTTCAAAGTCTCCCTCGAGGAGTTCGACCCCTCGGCGTATGGCCTTCCTCCTCTGAAGCCAGATGTAAGAAACCCCCTCCCCCCGGGAGAAGAGAGGCCGGTGATCCACGATTCCATGATGATGGGGGGATCCGGCGATGGTGATGCCGAGGCTGCCGTCGGGGAAGAGGTCACCTCGAAGCCTGCTGAGGAGGCAAAGGCTGAATGATAATTTGTACTTAGTAATTTTTGAACATTTTTTGTAATGAATATCTGTACGCTTTCGGCCTCGGCCATTCTGTAATACACATTTCAACTATTCCCTCCTGTTTGATGAATGAATGTCTGCTTTCGGGCTTTTGCACCTAATTCGCTTTCCCTTTGATTGTTTTTCTTTGAATGTATGCCTTCGTTTTTTTTTATGTATGCCTCCGTTTTTCTTTGTGGATGAATGCATGTTTGTGCGGTACTCTGGCCGGGGGGCAAAATTTTAGGACTTAGAAAATATTTCTCCAAGTATAGTACATCCCGTAGCCCTCGGTTACTAGGCCCATTTAGTCATCTGAATGTCTCACCGAGGGCCACACGTTCAGGACTTAGAAATCTTTTCTAAGTGTTGTTCATCTGTTGGCCCTCGGCTAATTTCTTTCCTCTGGTTCTGTGCAGCCTTCATGAGATAACCGGAGGCAAGGCGCTTGGGACTTAGAAAATTTCTTCTAAGTGTTTGAATACCGTCTGGCCTTCGGTACGTGGGCACCCCTCGCTGCATGGATATATATCTGAGGGCCCAAAATATCTAGGACTTAGAAAATATTTCTAAGTGTAGTTTCACCAAGCCTTCAACCGTGTAGCCCCTCTGGCTGCATGGAGATTTGACCGAGGGTCAAAAATGTTTAGGACTTAGAAGATAATTCTAAGTGTAGTTGTATGGGGTAGGAGCCTTCGGGGTGAAATGTGAGAGCCTTTCGTAGGAGTGCCTTCGGTTGACCGGTGGCTCGACAGTGGGCAAAGCATTCAGGACTTAGGAAAATTTTCTCTAAGTGTTGTTTAGTGTCACGCCTTCGATCACTTGCCCCTCCTGGGCGTGGGAATACATGGCCGAAGGCCAAATATGTAGAACTCGGCAAAAACAATTTTTCTAAGTGTCGTTTTACTGAGCCTTCGGCTGCGCAGCCCCTCCGGCTGTCTGAGGATTTGACCGAAGGCCAGGAGGATATTTAGGACTTAGAAAATTCTTCCAAGTTTTGCTTGTCATCTGTCCTTCGGCCTACGCCTTCGCTTGGTTTGCATTGAATAGGCCTTCATTGCATGATGGGTTGGCTGAGGGCCAACCATCTAGAGCTTGGGACATTTTCCATATTCCATGGTAAATAGGCCCTTCGGTTTGTAGTATCCTGAGTAAGAGATCCCTCGGTGAATAGAAGTTGTCTTCGATCTTTGTTGATCAGAGGAGCCTTTGGCATTATTTGAAATGTTGTTGAGTGAACCTATCAAGTTCTGTATGATTCGAACCTTCGGTGTTTGATGTATCTGGAGGCAATCGAAACGTTCCCATGGGGAACCCTCGGTATGTTTCCGTGAATTGTTGGAGTGATGTACTCATTGATTTCTCGTTGAGTCTACTCCCCTTCACCACCCCATTTTTTTTTTATTTTCTGGTAGTGAAGGGAAGGCTTCAAGAAACTTGGTTTCTTGGTAAGGCTTGGCCTATCGGGAGGTAACAGAATACACCATTAGCTCCCCCCTCGGGCTAACCTTCCGAGTTCCGAGGGGATCGAGGGTCGTTTCCTGGGCACAAGACATGGTTTGTAGCCTGCCTCCCCTTGGGAGATGGCATGAAAAGCGCCTCAGTTTTGAAAGTCGTCCCCTCGGCGCCAGACATTGTCTGTGGCCTGCCACACCCTTGGGGTAGTGGCACGGGGAGCGTTTCGATTTGGAAGTCGAATCCTGGGCATATTAGATGCCTGCCAATCCCTTGGAGAAATGGCGCGGAAAGCGTTATGTTTTTGAAAGTCGAATCCTGGGCATATTACCTGCCTGTCACACCCTTGGGGTAGTGACGCGGAAAGCGTTTGAGGGAAGGGTTTTCATTTGCACAGTGGTTGCAAATGGCCGGGGGCACTACGTGCCTCCGACACTGATAGGTGACGCCTTCGGTATATGCGTCCTCGAGGGGTACGACTTTAGAAACAACACTTGGTGTTTGTTCCGGTATACGGCCCCCGACACTTGGTACCGAGGGGTCTTCTGTAAAAAACATTTGGTGTTTTTACTCATTTGTCATAGGTGATTGAGGTGTATACCCTCGGTACTTGGTACCGAGGGGTCTTCTGTGAAAACACTTGATGTTTTCTTCCGTTTGTTGAAAGTTGACAGTGGTGTATCCCCCCCGGCATTGGGTGCCGAGGGGTCTTCATTGAAGACAGTTGGTACTTTCTTCCTTGTTGCAGGTGATAGTATTGTCTACCCTCGACACTTGGTAAAATAGGTCAGATGCTCACTACATGTACACTATTGCTCATTTAGCGGAAACCGTGATTTTTCACATAAATTACTGATAACCGCTTTCGCGGCGTTGTAGTAAAACGGAGTCTAACCTTTCGGTTTTTCCCCGAGTATCATGTCTCTTGAGGAATGGCGGAGGAGTTTCTTGATTTTAAGCTCAGTCACAGGTTATCGCAAATTATTGGAAGCTTTCCAAATTTAAACTTTTGATTGATTTTCTAAACCAGTTTTTGAAAAATAAAGTAATTAAATTATGCAAATACTAATGATGGCTCAAAATTAAACTAAATGAAAAATATTAAACTCTAAATGGATTGATCAAAGAAGGGCAATGAATTGAATAATTAGAAATGGATATATTCTTGGACCTAGTAATTAGGGGAATTAAAACAACAATTGGACTAATAATTTCTTTTCTCATAGACAAGAATAGAAATTACTTTCATTAATTTATCATATTTTTAGGTTTCATTAATGTATTCAAAAATGGTTGGCTTGAATTAAATTCTAATCTTATAGACAAGGCAGAAATAATTCTCCAAAATTTTAATTAATAAAATTAGCCAAATTCATTAACTAATTAAATTCATTATTTAAGCAATTTGAATTTATTTCTCATAGACAAGATGTAAATCCATTTCATTAAAATTATCCTATTTCTAGGCCTTATTGATGTGCTTGAATAAAGTTGGCTCAAATTACTTTCTAATCTCATAGACAAGTTAGAAATAATTTTCCAAAATTTAATTAATGAAATTGGCTAATAATTATTAATTACTAATTCATCAAATTGAATAACTAGCTCAATTAATTAATTTTAATCCCTAATTGTCGGCTAACAAGTCAATCCATATTCCTTTACTCAATTCATGCCCAAAACAAATTTAGCTACTAAACATTATTTTTGCATTCAACAATACGGTAAATAAATTAAACATTAACAAGGAATTAAACATGTATAATAGCAAAAATTAAAAAAAATAAGATATTGTCAAAATAAACTTTTTCGAACTACAATATGACTTTTTGGAATTTGTCACGAATTTTTAAACCTAAAATCCAATTTTAACCCTAATTGATAATTTTCCCACTTTTAACTATAAAATACAAAAGGCAATTAAAAATAGGCTAAATTCGTTCTAAATTTTTTGTTGACTACTAGGGGTTATATTACAGTGAAATAAACTGGAATTAGGGCTGAGACTAGTTTTTTTCTATTTTTGTGTAATTAATTTAATTTATGCAATAAAAACACCTAATTACCGAAATTAATTAAAAATTACTTGCACTTCGTGAAAATTAACTTTCTTCATATAAATAACAACCTTGAGGCTAGTGAACAACTATATAATTAATTGGAATGAATTCAACATCAACAACTATTTTATTTAAATTTTGGAAGAAAATGCGAAATACTTGATAAATATTCTGAAAAAATTCGAAGAACAGATCGAGAAAACAAAGCACAGATTCAAATTCTACTCGTTGAGAAGATGAAAATACATACTATCCTCCGTTCCATAAAAGTTGCAACAGTTTGACTTTCACGTTTGTCAACGCGCAATTTTGACTGTAATTATATTAATTTACGTATTAGTAAACATTAAAAAAAGTTAATATATTGGAAATTTACATTAATACAAATTTATTAATATTTTATACATAATATTTTTATTATATATATTATTAGAAAATCGTAGTCAAAGTAAGATGTGTGAATAGTGCAGAAATTCCAATGTTGCAACTTTTATGGAACGGAGGAAGTATAAAGAACTTACAAATTGGAGCTAAAATGAAAAAGATATGAAAGATTGAAGTTGAAGGTGCAACAATGGTGGAAATCCGAGCTTTGAAGAGGAAGAAGAAGACCTTTTTGAACTAGTTTCGGGCTAAGAATGGTGTATTTGAGTTCAGCAAAAATCGGGCTATTTATAGCACCAAAAATCTCGCAGGCCTCCAAACAGGCGACCGCCTGCCGCCTTGCTCCGGCCGCCTGCCGTCACATCGCACCGACCGGTTGTTCGTTTCGTCGTCTTGTGCCGCAAGCGGTCATCGAAGGCGGCCGCCTTCCGTCCAGTGTCGGCCGCCTTCCGTTTTTCTCCGGTTTGGTCAAATTTCCAAAAAAATTGATTTTTCAAAAAAAAACGGCAGACGGCCGCGCAGGCCTCCATTTTTTGGCCACCTGCCAGGCCGCCTATGAGTTTATTTGACCATCTTGTTCTGTATTTTGTGCTCTTCAACTTTCCCTTTTTGACCACTTTGAAATTCTGCTTGCTTCTTTCGGTATGATATCATTTTTCACTCAAATTGACGCATTTTGTGCTTAATTGACCTGAAATTTCGTCAAACATATCATGGACGTGAGTTTTACCTAAATTTAATGAAAGTTGAACCAAAATATATAAAACATGCCTTGTTTTTCTATTTTCCAATCCAAAATCGCTTAAAATTGATAAGAAAAATAAGTACAAAAATGGACTTATCAATTACAAAAATGCAACCGATATTTTTTTTGGCTTGTATTCATTGTTGGAATGTCTTCTGGACCTGATATACATACACCCTAATCACCATATACGAACCGGTAAAAATGGGGCCTTTGCTAAGCTACGTACCCCTGCCTAGGACATTTGGTGTACACCTAGGAGCGTGGGCTTTCTTGGGAGTTGCGACTTGATAAAAATGACATCTAGGATTGTGATCTTAGACTCACAAACAAAATTATGAGACTAATTTTGGTCACCCTCATTTGCTAACCCCTTTTGACATGTCAGCCAGTGTCTCCCAAACACTAAATTTTAGCAGTTCGTATACGGTGCAAACCGGCCCACCTTGAATATCATGTTCCACTCAAAAAACGGCATAGTTTTAAACAATTTTAAAAGAAAAATCGTGTGAACAGTACACGCGTGAACAGTACACATGTGTACAGTAACTATTTTTTCCTTCTTTTTGGCCCAGTAACATGAATGATGTAACTCACGTGTAAAGATATGTAACTCGCGTTATTGATAAATGTAACTCAAGTCCGTTCGAAATGTAACTTGTCAAATACATATATAGTATAAGAAATAAAATATTGATTTCAATGTAAACAATGAAAAGTAAGACTCTAATTACACAATTGCTTTAGGTAAAATGGGAATATATTTTGTTTTTAATATCATGGCCATAATTTTTTTTAGAAAAGATCATTTTTTTTTGTTTCAATAGCAGGGTTGATTTCTTAATGTAACTCGTGTTATTACAAATGTAACTCGCGTTGATGTCAAATGTAACTTATGTGTATACAGAATGTAATTTGCTGGAAAATTGAACAATGATTTTTTTGTGTGTTTGAGATATTATAAACATTGATTTCAATGTAAACAATGAAAAATTGATCCTAATAGCTTAATTACTTTTTTTATAAATAGTGAATATGTTTTATTTTTAATATTAGGGCAATAAAAATGATATATCAAAAGTTTATTCCGTGGTGTAACTCACATACATTAAGATGTAACTCGCGTATATAAAGATGTAACTCACATACATTAAGATGTAACTTGGACAGAAGAAGATGTCATTTCATGATATATTATCAAATGTAACTTCAAGAATCAAAATAAACAAACTCAATGTCTTAAAAACCTCTCAAAAATTATAAATTCGGTAGTAATTTCAATTGGAGGAAAAGGTAAAAAAAGTAGTCTATGATTATTTATTTATTTTTTGGTAAAAGTAGTGTATGATTATTAATGCATTGTACTTATTTTATGTGGATTAATAAAATGTTGTAATATTTTTTTTAAAAGAAGTTAATTGATCAGTTATAAGTAAATTAGTTAAAAATAAAGATAAGTAAAATGACAATTTAATTTTTTAGAATTTTGATGGAGGTGTGAAAAGAATTGAAGAAAATAAAAGAAAAGCAAAGTGAAAGAAATAACATTCCTGGAGCATTGTGGATGACTTGAGAGAAAAGAAAGTGAGTGGATTTGAGGGAATTTGGGAAAAGAACAAAAAAACATACGTAGTGCTCTTAACAGAAAGAAATACGGTGTCGTATGTGGTACAAGCATATCACTACTAAAAAACCTCGGTATAGGCACGGATTTTGGCTCGGATAACCCTTTAAAATTCTAAGACTATCGCTCTTGGCTCGGTTTTGGCTCGGATATATTTTTCGTGCCACTTGGGTCGATCCAAACGTGTTGGCACGGATTATAGGATCCGTGTCAACACTTGGCACGGCGTTTGTCTAGAATTTTGCGTCTAGAAATTAGCATACAAATCCCTCAAAAATTGGCAAAAGACATGTATCAATCGGTTCTCCTTGAGAAATCCAATTGTAATAGTTATCAATAAAACCGTGTGTATATAAATCACACTCCACGGTATCAGGATCAAGAAACTTGACATTTTTACACTTTGTACACGGACATCTTATTTTATTTCCATCCGTGTATTGTGTTTGCCTTGGTGCAAAACTAATAAATTCAGCAACTCCATCAGTAAACTCTTTAGTCAATCCTCTACCATTTTCTTTATGTCGCCTATACATCCAACTTCTACTTTCTCTATTCATTGGTCTTGAATATGTAAAATAAATTAATAAATATTTATTTATTCTTATTAAAAGTACATGCTAGTAAGTAAAATTTTAAAACTCATCACACCAATTTTATTGGTACAACTGTACAAGGCAAATAATGACAATAATTATAATTCAAGACATGAAATATATATATTGATCTATTGAAATTGATTAATAAAATGAATAAAATTACATACCTTATATCCGGAACATAATTCTTTTAAGAAATCCAAATATAAATATTCCACGTAGCTAACACATAATGAGACCACATTCCTTTGTTTCCAAAACTCACCACTAAGAATAGCTCATGTGTAGATGTATACATAAAAGAAGATGTATTTTTTGCTTAGCAATGTGCAAGGGTTTATGGTGTAATTTGGCTTGGATTTTGGTACGGAAAATATAATTGGATACAAAACGGATCTATTTTGGCACGGATTTTGGCACGGAAAAATCTGTCGATCGAACCGTTTGAAAATCTTCACCGGAATACACAACGGTTACCTTTTCGCTCGGAATTTGACACGGATATATCGTAACGGTTATCTTTTGGCACGGACAACCCGTTTGAGCCAAAAGCAAAAAAAATAGAATTGTATTGAAAACTTTGGCACGGATTTTTGTACAACTCTTTTGCCTCGGATATTGACACGGATCTTCATCAATGCAGCATGTTCATGTTGGCACGGAAATGGTCGTCCCAGTTGGCACGAAGTTAGGTTGGGATAGTTTTGGCTCGGATATATTTGAGTCAAACAGTGAAAGTACAAAACGATGTTGGATCAGATTCGTATCCGTGCCAATTTGGAACGACATTTGGATCAAATTGTCGAGAAGCCAAAATTTCTGTTTTTTTACGGTTTTGGATCATGTTTTGGATCCGATGTTCCGTGCCAAACTGTTGGCACAGATACATCCATTCCAAACTGGATACGGTTTATATGTACTTCCTCCGTCCCGTTGGAAGATTCCCATAGCAAAATGGCACGGTTATTTAGACAATAATTAAATAAAGTACTTCGAGTATATTTTGAAAAATAATTTTAATATGTATATAATATAATGTAGTTAGTATTGATAACTGTAATGTTATAAATGTATTATTTTTAATATTCAATGATTAATTTGTCACTTAAGATTGTTAATTGTTTCCTAAAATGGAAATGAGAACCTTCTAACGGGACGTCCAAAAAAGGAAAGTGGGAACCTTCTAGCGGGACGGAGGGAGTATTAGTTATCCGAGCCAAATGTCAAGCCAAATTTGGCAGGGTATTTATCCGAGCCAAATGTCAAGCCAAATTTGGCAGGGTATTTATCCGAGCCAAAATCCCTGCCGATACCGATTTTTTTTTTAGTAGTGTACCATGCCCATGGTATGCCAGTACCTCGGTATAATTTGCCAAATTTTAGATTTCACATAGTAGTCAAAATAAATAATCATGTCAAATTAATTCTACTTTTAGTCTCACAAGTTTTATGTCAATTCCTAATTTAGTCAACATCTTTTACTTTATCCATTTTTGATACTTAACTATTGTTTTATTGACCATTTTTTATCCATCTCCTGGCATTTTAACTACTAGAAAAGGACTATATATAGGTGAAAACAATAGTCATGTAGCAGAAGTAGTTAAAGTCAAAGACATGGATTAATTGTGGAATTGGTGCAATACTCGTAGGATCAAAAGTAGAATTTATTCTTAATCTTGTCTTTATTTTTCCCTTTGAATTGATTGAAGATTATCATTTTAATTTTTTCATATAGCTTTTCATTCAGTTTAATTTGTATTCATCATGTAGTCATTTACTCCTATATTTAAAATATATTTCTAAGTAAAACAACCCCAAATATATACTTATTGTTTAATCCAATAGATTAAGTCATATATACGGAGTATAATACAATTCAGTCATTTCAACCACAACATCAATAATATCAACACAAATAAGAGATGTTATCAATTTTTTTTAAAAAAGTGCAATCTGGTTCCCTCATGACGTAGGGTTTTAGGGTTTCCATTTTAAGACGTGCGGATTATCGCATTCCCCCTCGCAACATATCAGTATGGCAGTAGCCATCTGTGCTTGAGTGTTAGTTGGTGTTCGATTTTGTAACTTTCCGTTTTATTTTGATTTGTTCACTGTCATCGAAGGTTTGAGTTGGGATGGCGCTGCTTTGCGGTTTGCCTTAGTTCGGAGTATTTGATTGTTTTCGTTCGCTGCATTCCTTTTGCGTTTCGTTGAATAGCTTTGACAATGGGTTTTCGGTCGGTAATTCTCTGTTTTAGATGCTATGGATGCCCAAAAAGGTTTGGCCGATCGGTATGGAAGATTGCAATTGGAGGAGAAGGATGGAGATGAGGTAGACATGCTATTGCCTGATTTCAACGAGAATGAAGACTGGGAAGGAGGGATGTCAGAGTGGTCCTTGGTGGGGATGGTTCTATCCGATAAGGCAATCAAATTCTTGTTGTTCAGAGACACAATGGCCTCAATTTGGAGTCCTAGCAGGGGTATTTCGAGCAAGGATATTAGTGATAAGATGTATTTGTTTTCTTTTTATCATGAGATTGATATGAGACGTGTTTTAGAGTATGGTCTGTGGCTTTACGATCAAAATCTTATTGTGATTCATGAATTAACGCCTAATGATCTGCCTTTACAAGTTACTTTATATTTTTCGGAGTTTTAGATTCAAGTGCATAACTTACGAGTTGGGTATTTGACTTTAAGGGTTGCTCAAATGGTTGGTAATAAACTTGGAAGTTCTTTAAGCTTTATGATCACAAGTTTCAGAGGAAATGGAGGGCTTATTTGAGGAGCAGGGTTTGTCTTTATGTAAGGCAACAACTTCGGAAATACTTGAATGTTCAAAAGTCAAATGGGGATTGATCATGTGTAAACTTGAAATATGAAAAAATCCCCAACAAAACACTTGTGGGCTTATTGGTCATGGTGATAAGTTTTGTCCTCAGGTTTTGGGTATTCCAAGTTCACCACAATTGAAGGAATATGGTCCAGGGTTGCAGGCATGTAGCGGGTTCAACAATAATAGTGGAGGAAATATATGGCTGGTGGTGGCGAATCCAAAGTAACAGGGAACTGATATCAATGGGGGTGTTGAGGGATTTACTCGAGAAAATGAGATCGTGTCCATGAGCTAGGGAACTGATGTTTTTGCAGGTGAGGCGTTAGATCGAGTACATCATGAGAAAAAAGTGCAAGTAGCTGAGCAGAAGCGACACTGTTGGAGCGGTCAAGAGAGGCATATACAATGATGGAGGTTGAAAACAGTGGCGAAAAACATGGAGTGGGGGTGAGATCTGGACAACGGGCTCGCCCGACAAGTTGAAGAGGGATGGATCAAGCTCTCAGGCTTAGTTTTCTGCTTTAAGTTCGATTTTCAAACTAGTAATTTTGCTTTGGGTTTTGTTGGTTTTTGACTTTTCAGTTAGGACTCTAGGTCATTTTTCATTTGGACTTTTAGCTGAAGCATCCGTTGTGTGGGTCTTCTGTGGGGAAATCTTTCTGCTTTGGTCACAATAGGCTTCAAGTTGCCCACTAAGTGGTTAGCGAATTGTTGTGTTTGTAACACAAACAGTTCTATGTCTAATCCTATGGCAGGTGACCGAAATGGGAGGGCTTATCTTCTTGCTACTCTGCGAGTTTCTAATATTCTAATTAAGCCTTCTTTGTTAAAAATATCAACACAAATAAGAGATCTAGTACGTATATTTTACAATTATCAACTTCTACAAATGTAAGGACTTTTTAGTAGTTCAAAAAATAATAATAATATTACTTTTGTCTCTCAAAATTTTGTCAACTTTATTTTTAATTTTTTGAGAAGTTTGTCACTTTCTTTCTAAAGTAGCCAATTTATCATTCTTATTATTATTCGCTCATCTACACGAATATCAATAACATAGTCTTTATATTACTATTTTACGTGTCGATTAAACTATACAGGATTATACTACATATAAAGTTATATAAGAAATATTTATTTTGAATAAGTTATTACACTTATTTCATATTTAAATACTTATTTTCCATATGTGTTATTGGAAGACATTAAAATGTTCACTCAAAATAGTTCAATAATTTTATATAGTCAAGAGCTCATGCATGTAACCTTCATTTCCACCTCTTTGATTGCTTCCTCCAAAGCACATCATCACCTTTCTTGGATAAAAGATACACCACAGGAGGAAACATTACAGAGAGAACAATATTTATTATTTATTTTTTCTTTTATATACAGAGTAATAGATAATAAATAAATTTCGCAAGAATTTGACTTTGCACCCCATTTTTGGGTAATATTGGACTTTGCACCCCATCCCACATAAAAAACTGTTGACTTTGCACTCCATTCAAAAACATTCTTCAAAAAATGTTATGTGTTGGAGTGCAAAATCAAAGTTTTTTTTCAAAATTGGATGCAAAGTCCAATATCACACAAATAGTGGGGTGCAAAGTCAAACCCCCCTTAAATATAATATATTAATCATACTTTAAAGAAGAATGATTTGTGTATTTTTTAAATTGGAATGGAGAAAGGCGAAAATGCCATGTTCTATCAAACAAGAGTCTTTCACTCATGGAAGTCCAGCCCTTCCATAGACAGTACGTACTTCTTAGTTCGAATATGCAAGGCGAACTGATGTACTAAAAACCGAGACCTCTTAGTTCGATACCATACACTATCGACCTTTGGTATGGCCCAGCGATTGTAGATGAGTATTTCTTCCTCTTTTTTTGCAAGAAGTGGACCCTTTTGAAGACAGAATCTAAATTTCAATGGTCCAATAAATCCATAAGAATGTATCGACAATGTGTTGTGAGATAGACATGACTAGGCAAGGATCTGGTATGCTTTCGATCTCGTATCGTTGGTCCTGGGGGTGGGTGTGTGGATCTGAGACCAGCATCAGGTATACCGAT
This sequence comes from Cuscuta europaea, assembly GCA_945859875.1. Lineage (NCBI taxonomy): Eukaryota > Viridiplantae > Streptophyta > Magnoliopsida > Solanales > Convolvulaceae > Cuscuta > Cuscuta europaea. The sequence goes on along the minus strand of CAMAPE010000038.1, from coordinate 1,773,384 downwards.
TTTGGGCCACCTTCCATCCCCAAGCTGGTCCCGGTCCAATCCCGGTTGCGGTCCCCAAAAACACTAACTAAAACGGGTGCCGATTGTCGACCCAAATCAGGAATAACGGGTCTCGTTCGGTTCCGAGAACTGGACGATTATGTTCTCGATCGGTCAGGTACTATGGACCAGGTCCACTTTTATATGGGCCGATCTAGGGCCACAATTTTGTGCGCCTTCTGAAGAGCGGTCTAGAATGGCGACTATGACTGCTCTCGTAGGATGGTTCGGTGATTATTTCTCTGCTGCCAAGTTTACTGTTTCTTCGTCTTTTGCTTCGATCGTTTGTGTTCTTGCTCCGACCGTGTGTATCGCATTTCGTTCCGGCTTTCGTTTGGCCAAAGCTTTGTGTTATTGTTTCTATTCCTGACCAACGGTTGGGGCAGTGTTTTCTCGCCGCTGGCTGCACTGGTTTGAAGTTGGGTTTTGATTTTTTCAATTTCGTTGTGCTCTGGGTGTAACAGTTCGAGTCGGGTCCCTGGTTTTGTGTTTGTTGTTTTTGGGTTTTACCTATTATGGAGATTGCCTATCGGCTGCATGTGGCAAGAGTGGTTTCGGGCAAACTCATTCGTGCAGTTTCTCTCCTCCAAACAATGGCCATGGTCTCATAACCAATTAAGAGAGTTTCACTTGATGAGATTAAGAATTCTAAATTCCTACTACAATTCTATCATGAAGGTGATCTGAGCAGAGTCATTGACGAAGGGCCTTGGTCCGATCCTTTGAACAAAATCTTGTGGTCATTAAGCGTGTGAGGCGTACTGATAAACCCCTTGAAATTCCGCTGTACCATGCGGATTTTTGGGTTGAAGTACACAACTTACAGTCAAGCTACATGACGGTAAAGGCAGCTCGTGGAATAGTCAACAAAATTGAATCATTTGTGCAAGTGGATGAGGGCTCTCTTGGAAGAAAGCAAATGTTGAATCTGCGTATTAGAGTCACTATCAATATTACTATGACTTTGACTAGGCGCTTGCAGGTCGATCCGACATGAGGGTGATAGCTAGATATAGGGGTGGACCCGGAACCGACCAAGGTTGATACCGGGTTCAGGCCAAACCGGGCCGGGCCGATCCGATGTTTATTTTTTTTTTTACTTTCTAATTAACCCCCGACCCCCCACCCCAACCCCTCAAACCTCCCCAAAACACCTAGCCCTACCCTAGGAAAAGAAAAAAAAATGAAAAAAAGAAGACTCGGGCCCGGCCTGGACCGCCCGGGCCGGTTCAAGAAAAACAAGGCCCGAGCCCGGCCCGCCAGGCCTGGGCAACCGGGGATAAATCCCGGAACCGGACATCCGGTCCCGGTCCGGTCTAGGCCCGCACATTAGCGAGCCAGCCCAGGTCACGGGCCGATTCGGTCCGGCCCATTCCACCCCTAGCTCGATATGGACAGACTTCCGTTATGTGAGACTCCCAAGTTTTTGTTTCCTGTGTGAGGTTCTTGGTCATGCTGACTGTTTCTATCTATAATCCACACAACGGCTCATGGATTAGTGAGAAGCCTTACAGGTCATGGTCACGGGCTGATATGAGGCGGGTGGCTCGCACCCGGGCAATGGGTGGTTGATTCTTAGCAATAACAGGCCAGGGGACAAAAGGGATGAGGGAGTAGTCTCCGACAAAACGATAAGTGAGAAGGAAAGCTATGTGGTGGAAAGGCTACTATCAAAGGGTAAGGAAGTGGCTACTACCCAGAAAGAACCAAGGAAGCGCAAGGTCATTGAGCTGGTGATGGGGCACAAGAAAATATGGATGTGGATGAAGCAAATCCAAAAAACTTGCAAGTGACGGTGCTGTCAAGGAAGCACCACCAGTAACCTGGGACTTTGGGGATATGCAGGAGAAACTTTTGGTGGGGGCTGGTCAAACCGCTGTTTCCTTGCCAGTGGTTGGAAAAACATGACTATGTTCTTTTTATGCTTACTTATCGTCTCAAGACTCTTTTATGTTTCTTTCATTTCCTTTTAGTAGCAGGTACAATGTTGTTGTGAATGGAGTCTACGAAATTGCAGGGTTAGCAAGTTGGCCCGCTATTAATCCTGTTTCCAGCTTTTAGTCTCATCTCAGTGTAGCCTTTATTATCACTACTAGAAAACTGGTCTGTAGTGACATTAAATAAGTGTCACAGAAAATTTTACTGACACTAGAAAAGTGTCATAGAAGTTCGAGAATTGTGAAACTCAACTTAGCGTCATCGGTAAAGTGTCACTTATTTATGACACTGATGTATCATAAAAGTTTATGATAAAATAATATCACTTTACATTTTGACATGTTAGTATCAATTAAATTTAGAGAGATTTACCTAAATAGGACTAAAATTTATGAAAAATTCCATTATAGGACTACTAGTTTTATCTGAAGTAGCGTAGGACTAAAATAACAGCGAAATGCCAAATTTGCCCTGCGCCTCTCTTCTTCCGGTTCGTCACTTGCGAGCCCTGCTGCGATTTCAAGCCCTGGTGCAGTTTTCCCAGGTAAGTTCTTGATCTCAAGCTTCTTCTTCTTCTTCTTCTTCTTCTTCTTCTTCTTCTTCTTCTTCTTCTTCTTCTTCTTCTTCTTCTTCTTCTTCTTCTTCTTCTTCTTCTTCTTCTTCTTCTTCTTCTTCTTCTTCTTCTTCTTCTTCTTCTTCTTCTTCTTCTTCTTCTTCTTCTTCTTCTTCTTCTTCTTCTTCTTCTTCTTCTTCTTCTTCTTCTCTTCTTTTCTCCTCTTCTCTTCTTTTCTCCTCTATTTTCTGAACACTCGTACTCTGCTTCATTTTTATTTTGATTTTTCAATTTTCGGTCCACTTTCTTACTTTTGGGATTCTATGCTAACATATTCTTATTTCTTACTATATATATAAAAGCTCTAAGCGAGTTAGTTGGCCTATTTCCGTTTCTACAGTCCCGAAATATTAAGCGCAGTTTACCCCCTCCGTTTTCTCAACCTGGATATACAGAGGCCTTTCGTTTTTTCTCCTCAATGACCTCACACCTCAGCTGCTCTCAATCGTCTGCTTTACTCATCTAAAATCAGAACATATGGTTTACTCAAACATCAAAGAAGTCATCGTCTTGCTGCGGAACCGTCCAGCATCTGGTCTAGCCCATCCAGGTTAAGAACATCTCCCCTTTTCTTTTTCTTCATCATATCTATAGAAGGTGAGAATATTTACCCTATCTCTGATTACAGCGAAGTTCATCTGTAAAATTTGTCTTTCCTCATTTTTTGTTGCTTTGTTTATAATTATTCATATTGGTTCCTGATGTGTGAAGCTAGAGGAACATGTTCGATACCCACTAGCTTCAGTCGCTTTTGTTTGCTCTCATCAATTCCCAATCAAGTCTTTCATCCGTCATTGCCCCAGTCATCGCGTAAGGGATAAAATTACACTATTGGAGAGAAACGCTTCTACCATGACCAGCTTGGTTTTTTTCATGGCAAAGGACACGGTTGACTATTTCAATACCATTGTAAAGCCAGCAGATTATCTGTCAATGTTCTATTTCTTCAACAATCCAAGATCCACAATTCAGGATAACTATCTGGTCCTGCTTTGTCTTGTGTATGCTGCCACTGGAATAGCCTATGTGCTCGCCATCTGTTTTGAACCTGGACAAGCTCAGCTGGTGAGCATTCAAACAATCTATCTATGAACTAAATGATGGTATTCAACTCAAACTTTGTTCACATATAACTATCTTGTTTACTGCAGTGGTCATTTTTGCTTCCAATTGTTTTGACTCTTGTGGCAAACCAGAGAAGTGACTCATATCTGAGACAAAAAGGAGATTTTTGCTATACTAAGTGGACATTGGAAGCTTTTTGTATTGCAAATGCTAGAGGTTAGATTTCCATCAAGACCATATTTTCATTTCATGTTTGAATTCTCTAAAGTGTTCTGGGAATCAAAAGTTGTTAGCTTTATTTTCTTAATTTCGGACATTCTTCCTAGAAGTTTTGAATAACTTTGAGTTATAATTCGCATTTTGAAAGCTTTGGGTTTCTTTTCCAAACTGCTTTTAGTTTATCAAACTGACTAAAAGAACTCTATGACTGTAAATATTTACTGAAGGTTATTTAAAAGAAAAACATATGGGGGACTTGACAAATACTTACCCTTGTAGACAAATGAAGCAAAGAAGCAGCCATAACGTTTTGTGTGGGCAGTTCTGATTGCTAATTTGGCACGAATAGGATATGAGGAGAAAATCATGTATATGGCTGCATATGATTGGAGACTCTCATATCAGAACGCAGGTATATCTCTGTGATTGGCAATCATGTCCAATCCAACTTTAAAATAAAGTACTTTCAATGCTACTTCCTCCATTCTTAAAAGCTGTCCATCAACTCAATACATTTTGTTACTAACTATTACATTTGCCAAACAATAAAAGAAAGTGAAGTAAAATGGTTTGGTGCCTGTCATATTTATTTCTACTTTGTTTCTTACTTTTAATATCTAGAAATGAATAAGGCACGCTTTTCAATTTATGATAACTGATTATCATATTTAAAAACCAACTTTTCCTTATTAGACAGTTATTTGAGAACTTAAGGTGTGGATTTTTGTTTTGTTTCCAGGTCCATGTACTAAGCATGGAACCATTGAGTTAAGTTTATGATTAAAATTACATAGTTCTTTTATTTTCATTGGATTGTGCTTCAGTTTTCTCTAATAGTATCATTCACGTTACTACATTTTCTTGTGGGGTTGTTGAGGTGGTCAGAGAGCCCGCTTCCTTTCATTTTTACCTGTTTGCTATGCACTTGTTTAGCAATGTACTAGAACTGTTTAATGCTGCAATTTGCAACTATAATAACGGTTTGATACTTTGGTAAGATGCATATTCGTATCTTTGTAATTGCTTTTGAAGTGCTCTCAGCTATTACTCTAATGATATCAGGAACTGGGGTACGAGATGATCGTTTTTACCTATATACAGAAAGTAAACATCGGGAGTTCAGATTCCATGTTATTTCTTCTTATTCTTATTTGCTAGAAAGAGTAGAAACTGAATTTTTGTTTTGAAATTAAAATGTATGTTCAGTTCTCAGTGTTCACAAATTCGATAGTCGTATCTTTTATTCGATTTTCTACTTTTAGCTTTAAGCTGTAACGAACTGATTTCATGTATTTTATGAATACTAATTTGTTGCACGTGCTTCACTGATAGTCAGAGACTGAATCTGCAAGGAGACAGATCATATGTAGTTAACCAGTTTAATTGGTGATTGAGTATTTGTAGGTGCATATTCTTGATTGATTATGACCTTTATTATTTTCATCTGGGAAGTTTGTTCTACAAGAAGCTAGACGATATTGATTTTGAGGCGTATTTTTCCCCTTTACATAGATATGTAATTTCAATGTATTTTACTCAATTTCTTTTTTAGGAATCAAGGTATATGGTTGAAAGGCAACATTTTCAGTAACCTTATGTCGAATATAAAGCCTATTGGAGGTGATTTTTAGCACTCTTGCAATGCATTTAGTTTACCGCAGGGATAAACCAGTTTAAGAAATTGCTACTTTCACTGATTGATTTTGTTATATTTGTGCTTCCAATTTTCTCCACTCCACTGGGCATGACCCACGCGCATAGACACTTGCATTGGGTTTGTTTCAAAAATATTCACCATCATTGGACAAGACCCCGCGCAAGGCACGGGCCACGGCTAGTATATATACACACACACATACACACACACACACACACACACACACACACACATATATATATATATATATATATATATATATACATACATGAAATATAAGATTATTACTTGAAAAATAAAAATGACAATGTATGCAAAATCAAAAGGCGCTTCTTATTGAAAAAAAAGAATTATCATTTACAATTCAAGTATCATACACATTTCAACACAAACTCAACTAAATCTATAATTAACTAATTTGAGATCCTCCCCTCTCATTGCTTTAAGCTCCACCGATGACTGAATCAATTGATCTTCAACATGACCATAGTGCTTCCTACTTGTTGGTGGCTTTTCAATATCTGAAAGAAATAAAATCAAGATACATAAGATAGCTACAATGAATAATGTTTATGTGAGAACGCCAAAATATTGTTTCTAAAAAATAACCTCTAATGGTAGATGAACTTCAAATAACATTGATATAGATTTCTGTTTATGCTAGTACTAAGTACATGTAGAATATAGATGTCTATTTTGGTTGTTTGCCTTCCGGGGTAAAAAAAAGAATATAGATGTCTATTTCTCATTTGCTTGCGAGATAAAATATTTAACTTGTTCAAATGAACGTTCTCAATATTCTCACCGCAAAGAGGAGTAGTTTTGTACATGAAGAACATATCTTTGAAATGGAATCATACAAATCATATCATTCATTAAATACAACTTTACTTATTCAATACTTTGTACTCCAAGCGCGAAGAGGACTGGAAGAATGTATCAATTACCTTCGACGAATCTGATAGAGTGGACCCTGCTGACGTCCACCACGATGCTCTGGTTGTCTCACTCCGAGTGGCAAACTGCGAGGTACGTCGAGTCCTTATCAACAACGGATGTACTGCCAACATCACCACGATGAAGATGTTAGGACAGATGGGCTACAAAGAAGAGGACGTGACGAGTTCTGGATCAACCTTGATCAGCTTCAATGGAGAGCCAAGCCGCACTCTAGGTTGATGTGGTCTCAATTTGTTGGTCAAGTTTGATGTGGTCCAAGAACTACCCGCCTACAACATGATACTTGGAACCCCATGGTTGCATCAAATGGGGGCAATTTCGTCCACTTATCATTAAGTCGTCAAATTTCCAACACCATGGGGGGTACAGTCAATTCAAGGAGACCGAACAATGGCAAAGTCCTGTTACCAAACAACAATGAAGTCCACTGCAATGCCAGCCACCTCAGCATAGCAATTAAAGGGCGACGCCATTCTAGATGAAGATGATGACAGAACAGAAGATGTCATCATTGATCCTGATCATCCGGAACGGGTCGTCCGCATTGGGAGAAACGTGCCAGAGCACCTTAAAGGCGAGCTCATCGACTTTCTTAAGGAGCATAAAAATGTTTTTGCATGGAGCCAGGACGATATGACGGGAGTTGACCCAAAAATCATCACTCACAGGCTGAACGTCAACACATCACACAAACCCGTCAGGCAGAAAAGAAGACGATTCGCCAGAGAAAGGAATGAAATTGTCAACCAAGAGATTGAGATATTGATACGCACCGGTAAAGCCAGAGAGGTCAAATATCCTGACTGGCTGGCCAATGTCATCGTCGTACAAAAAAGGAAAGGAAAAAAGAAAGGCAAGAAAGCAAAGTGGCGGGTGTGCGTCGATTTTAAAGATTTGAACAAAGCCTACCCGAAAGACTCTTTTCCTTTGCCACACATCGACGTGTTAGCAGATGCGACAGCAGGGCATGAAATGTTGTCATTTATGGATGCTTTCAGCAGATACCATCAAATCCAACTGCATCCAGATGACCAGGAGAAAACTGCCTTCATCACTGAAACATGTACGTTTTTTTTTGGAAAATTGAATTTTATTGAAAATAATAAACGATACAGGTTGAAAAGGAAATAATAGAAACAAAGAAAAAACGTACAGAGAAAATAAAACCTAAAATTACACCCAAGGAAATTCTCTAGACTGGGATCTAGTCTTCATACTATGGCGCCTCTTGTTCTTTTGAGGTTTCCTGTAAATTTTGATTTGAGTGTTCAAGTTGTCACTGAAACAAGTACGTATTGTTATATCGTTATGCCTTTCGGTTTGAAAAATGCAGGTGCCACTTTCCAAAGGCTTGTGATGATGATGTTCATAAAAGACCAACTCGGAAAAACCATGGAAGTCTACATTGACGACATGATGGTTAAATCAAAGAAAGTAGAGGACCATGTCGACCACCTCAAAGAATCCTTAAAAAATTGAGGGAATACAATTTGTAGCTCAATCCAGCCAAATGCACATTCGGGGTGACGTCAGGAGAATTTCTGGGTTATGTCATCAGCGAATGAGGAATTGAGGCGAGTCCACAACAAATGAGAGCTATCCTTGACATCGAATCACCAAAATCCGTCAAATATGTCCAGAGGCTTACCGGACGAGTTGCAGCGCTCAATAGGTTCATATCAAAGTCGTCAGATAAATGTCGTTTGTTTTACGATGTCCTTCGCAAAAATAAAAAAAATTGAGTAGACGGAGCAACACGAGCGCGCGTTACAGCAGCTCAAGGAATATATGACAACACCACCACTGTTAACCAAGCCGGAAGATGACGAAGAACTGCAACTGTACCTAGCCGTATCCGAACATGCAGTCAGCGCTGTCTTGACCAGGGAAGAAGGCGGACAACAGACCCCAGCCTACTACATCAGTAAGTCATTAAACGGACTGGAATCCAGGTACACACTTTTAGAAAAATTAGTGCTTGCATTAATAATAACGTCTGTTAAGTTATGCCCTTATTTTGAATCACATACCATCTGCGTCTGGACTAATTATCCCATGAAGTCTATCATGAGGAAACCAGAACTAACAGGTTGAATGGCGAAATGGTCAATTCAGCTGGGGCATATGACATCAGATACGAGCTAAGGACAGCTTTGAAGTCACAATGTCTGGCTGATTTTGTGGCAGGCTTCAGTCCCAAATTACAGGTGGACGCTGAAAGAGAGACGTGTCTACTCATAGAGGGACATAGTCGACAGAAATGGAAGTTACAAACCGACGGAGCCTCCAACATGCAAGGCGCGTGATTGGGAGTAGTCCTGAAGTCACCACAAGGGAGCACCATACTACAAGCCGTCCGATGTGAATTTGACGCAACGAACAACAAAGCGGAGTACGAAGCACTAATCTTCGGACTGAACCTAGCACAAGACCTAGGCATCAAGATACTTGAGGTAAAATGCGATTCCCTCCTGATTGTTAATCAAACTAACGGAATTTATGCAGCTAAAGATCCAAAACTGACGGCTTATCTACAAGCCGTCACGGAATTAGCGACCTCCTTTGACGAGATCACTTTTGAACAAGTCCCAAGAGAAGAAAATACCTAGGCAGACGCTTTAGAAGCAGTGGGATCATGTCTAGAGGCTGAATGCAACGACAACATACCATTTATTCACCTGATGAGGCCGGCCATTGACAAATCTAAATCTGTCAACATTGTTGAGTCAGATGCAAACAATGACTGGATGAAACCATTTATTGACTACCTAAAGTACAACATGCTTCCAGCAGACAAACAAGAAGCAAGAGCACTCCTATCTAAGGTAAAAAAAATTACTAATTGACGGCGTGTTGTTTAAGCGTTCAATGGCAGGTCCATACCAAAGATGCTTAACATCACACGAGGCAAACAATGTTCTCAAAAGTCTCCATGAAGGGGACTGTGGTAACCATGCTGCTGGCAGGAGTTTGTCCAACAAGGCAATGAGATTTGACTATTGATCGGCTGAAACTTGCAAGTGTACACGTGCCAATGTAGTAATAAATTCCGGTAAAAATACCAGGTCGAACACAAGGAAACGTTATTTATATGATTCAAAAGTGAAAGCGGTTTAGTGAAAGAATTAAGGAAAGAGTAAAACTTTTTGATTTTTTTAAGAGATAATAAAAGCAACCAAGGGTTCGGGATTACTCCTAAACGACTCCTAGTGATGAATATATGTTCTTTCGCCAATTCTTATGAGTGGAATGTCACTAAAGTATTCTAACTCCTGTTACGGCAGCGAGATTAATTCTACGTGTGAATCCCGTCACGGTTCACATTCATCTAAAATTAACCCCATTGAAGATTAGGACATTATAAAAACCACTATACTCAATTGAGGTATATTTCTATCCACAATTAGAATATGTCTAACCTTTAAGTGCACGGTTTATAACTCAACGTTAATTGCTCAAATAAACCCAACGATATAATCATACGTTGTACACCGTAGTCATACACATTAAAATATAAAGGAAAGATCATAATAATTTGGTTGAGAACATACATCAAACACCTAGAGTGCGTAAAGTTTCATCCCTAACCTTGGCTATAGAAAATTAGCTAGAACAATTCATAATAAAATTACAAGTATTGAAATGATAAAATACAATGGAATACATAAGAAAATGATACCACAACTCCAAAGCTATGGTGGATAAAGCTTTCCCCAAGTGTAGAACTTCTCCCAAGACCAAGGGGTTGCTCTTGGGATGCCAAAGTAGAAGTAAAGTGTGTAGAATATGGAATAATCTCTTGAGAGGGCTTCAATCCTCTTAAATATTGAGTTCTCAACGGCCATTTTCGGACAAGGAAGCAAGCTCCTTAATGGGATTTGGTGTTTTGCCCGAATGATTGTGATGACCGTTGCTTGTTTTAATCAGCTCCAGGCGAAAGGCGGGCGACTTTCGAAAAAGCCGGGCGACTTTTGCGAGTTTAAAACGGTCTTCTCCGCTCCAGGGACCGAAAGCCGGGCGGCTTTCGCCAAAAGCCGGGCGGCTTTTGGTTCGGTTTGCTGAATATTTTCCACGGCGCCCAAAGCTGGGCGCCTTTCATGAAAGCCGGGCGGCTTTCGTCTGTTTTTGCTCCGGGTGCTTTTCCTTCATCTTCGGACGGCAACGGGATGGCTGGTTGGTGAAAACCGGCCGGTTTTGGTGAAAGCCGGGCGGCTTTCACCCCTTTGGTGTATTTTCTCCTTTTTTCTTTTGTTCTCGGGATGCGTTTGGTTGACCTTTACTTGTCGGGATTCTTCGCGTGACTTTTCATCCTCGTATTTGATCCAATTGTCGGTTATAGTATTTCTTGCAAAACGAGACATATGTGTGAGAGTTTTATTCTTTTAAGTATAAAAGCGTTTATAAATTGTTGTATAAATTACGTTAATAAAACGCTTATCAAATACCCCCACACTTGAGCTTTGCTTGTCCTCAAGCAAATTTTAAAACTTTTTGTTTTAATAGAATTATTAGGTTAAAACCTTAAGAGAAAATCTTTTGAAAAAAAGTTTTGGAGGACAAGGGTTTTGCTAAAATATTTTTTGAAAAAAATATGGACCAAAAGTAAACAAATTAAGGAGAAAAAATCTTGCAATTTAGAAGTTAAAGGAGCACCCCCCCACACTTGTTCCACAATGTCTCAATGTGGATCACAAAGAGCAATCAAAGCAAGATTAAACACACATAGCACAAGGACAACATTAGAGTCAAAATAACAATAAACAAGAGTTTGAGCAAGACTAGATAAGAGTTGTTTTAGTACACTTCCCTTTTTTTTTTCTTTTTCAACTTTACTCAGCGTTCTCATCTCCCTCTTCTCGGGGAGGGAAAAAGAAGTTTGGATCGTAGGGCGGCGGCGGTGGTATGTTGAATTGTCTCCCCAGCTCTTGACAGTAGTAGTTCATGCTCCACAAATGGCTCCCCATTCCCTGGATAGCGTGGCGTTGATCTCTCAAGTCTCATCTATGCACCGCAAGCTCCGTGCGGATTTGACCAAATTGCTCGGTCAAGTAGTCCATATCGTAAGGAGCTCCGGCTTGGGGGATGTGAGCTGCCTCTTCATGGTGCTCCTCATGGCCTCCCGCGGGTTCCCCACCTTCCATCATCTCCTCTTCATCCTCCTCCGGTACAACTCGATGGAACTTCGCCACACACCTCCATGGTCCTCCGTGCGGCGGTTGGAAATAGCGGAGGTGGGTCATGACGCTATCATCAAGCACGGCATGCATCTCCCTTTCTTCTTCTCCTCTAAAACTAACCCCAAAATGTTGAAAAATTTTAGAGAGCAAAATAGGGAAAATGAAGGCCTTATCTTGATTGTTGCTTAAGACCGCGCTCCACAATTGCTTGATGATGATGCCCGAGAGAGGAATCCCCTCATGACGATCAAGCCCGGTGTGCATCCTATATGCAAAGTAGAGGTCGGCACTTCGGATTTTGTTGTAGCCGCTCGCTCTCGGCATGACGTTGAACGAGTAGAGGTACATCAAAAGCCGGGTCCGGATGTGAGGTTGGCCGAGGTTCTTCGTCATTAGATCCAGTCCTTGCAACCCAAAATATTGCATAGCTTCCATGGGGTTGTAGTTCCCATCACTATTCATTGTTCCGGCTTGGGAAGGAGCGAAAGGGGTGCCGAACTTGGTGATATGAAATTGAGAGCTCAAGAGGTCATTGGTGATAGTAATGTTGACCCCTTTGACTCGGCTCTCAATCATCTTCTGGGCATAATTCCCTTCAACATTAGCGAAGAACTCCTTTACGAGTTCCGGATAGAAGGTGCCTTGGAGATGTAGCACCGGTTCCCAATTGATGTTGGCGAAGGCGGTGGTGAGCTGGAATTCGTGATCAATAGGGGCTGAGATTGTCTTTTCAATCACAAAGTCGTTGTCTCGGGACTCGAGATAACGCTCGTAGCATTGAGTGTTCACAAACCGACTAGCCGGCAAGATAGTGGAGGAGGCCGCGGGTGCCTTATTGTTCCTAGCCCGCTTGGGGTTGCTCGGGCCAGCCTCATTTCTTACAGATTTGCCCTTTGAAGCCATTTCAACCTACAAACTCAATAGATTATAGTCAATTTCTCAAAAAAATTGACATGGATTCCCCTAAAAATTGACTATAATCACAATTTAGGATAACAAGGGACAACATACTCACAATCTCATTCATCAACAATTAATCACAATAATTCAATTGAAAATCCCCAAATTTAAACAAGAATTTCGAACCCTAAGCCCCAATTTTAATCAAGTAGCAAAAATTTCAAAATTTTTGAAAATAACAACTTGAAAAGAGGTTATAATGGTTCATACAAGCAATATAGGCAACAATAACAAGATATCATGCAATGAATTTGGCCTAATAGCTATCAATTTGCAAGAACCCTAAATTTCGAAATTGGGAAGAACAATCAAAACTATCGATTAAATGATGTAAAAGCTGTGAAATAAGGATTAAGAAGTGAAAATGAGTGGATATTACCTGATTTGAGCTTGAAATTGGAGAAGAAATGGGAGAAAATGGATGCTACGGCAGCTGGAGCTCGAAAGTCGGCCGGCGTTTGGAAGGTGTGCGTGTGTTTGTGTTTAAAGGGAAGGGGTTTTAATAATTCCGCACCCCGAAAGCCGGGCGGCTTTGGCGAAAGCCGGGCGGCTTTCGCTTGGCAGCAGCAGGCATGTGCACGTAAGCCGGGCGACTTACACGAAACCCGGGCGGGTTTCGATTTAATTAAATGTGAATTAAGCTACGGCGCCCAAAGCCGGGCGGCTTTGGCGAAAGCCGAGCGCCTTTCGCTTGCGTGAAAAAATACCTGGAGAAGCATGGAAGCCGGGCGGCTTTGGGGAGAGGCCGGGCGGCGTTCGTCGTTTTCACCTATTTCGTCTGTTTTTGTCAAATGTTCGCTTAACACTTCGAACTTCTTGCCTTTTTCTCTCCCCCTAAACTTGAATTGCATTGTCCGCAAGCAATAGGAGTATAACAACAAAATAAAAGTAAAACATGTAAGTAAAAAGGATATGAAATTGGGTTGCCTCCCAATAAGCGCCTTCTTTAACGTCGTTGGCCGGACGTTCTTCGTGATCAATCCTCCAAGTTGCAAGAGATGGTGGCTGAGGTGTTGTGGTGTTCCATGTAGAGCTTCAAACGATGTCCATTCACAGCAAAGGGTTCATTAGTACCTTGTTGGATCATCATTGTTCCATATGGCCGGACCTCGGTGATGACGAACGGTCCCGACCAACGGGACTTCAATTTTCCGGGAAACAACCGGAGTCTTGAGTTGAATAGGAGCACTTTCTGTCCAACTTGGAATTCCCTCCGACAAATGTTCTTGTCATGCCACACTTTTGCTTTCTCCTTGTATATGCAGGAGTTTTCATAGGCTTCCCTCCAGAGTTCTTCTAACTCATCAAGATGTAGGAGTCTTCTTTCCTTTGCAAGTGTTGGATCAAAGTTGAGTTGGGATATAGCCCAACGTGATTTGTATTCAAGCTCCACAGGAAGATGACATGGTTTCCCAAATACAAGCCTATAAGGAGACATACCAAGAGGCGTTTTGAAAGCCGTTCGATATGCCCATAAGGCATCATCAAGCTTCAAAGACCAATCCTTCCTAGAAGAGTTGACCGTCTTCTCAAGTATAGACTTGATTTCCCTGTTAGAAACCTCTACTTGACCATTTGTTTGAGGATGGTAAGTAGCTCCACTTTTGAAGAGGCACCCACATTTCTTTAGGAGGCCGATGAAGTGAGCATTTTTGAAATGGGTGCCATTGTCACTAATGATAGTTCTTGGAACCCCAAACCTTGAAAATATATTTTTCTTGACAAAATCTACCACCGATTTGGCGGTATTATTTGGCAAGGCTATAGCTTCCACCCACTTTGAGACGTAGTCGACTGCTACAAGAATGTACTCCTTCCCATGAGAGTTTGGAAATGGACCCATAAAATCAATCCCCCAAACATCAAAGATTTCTACCACAAGAATCATGTTTTGTGGCATTTCATTTTTTCGGCTCAAATTACCGGTTCGTTGACAACGATCACAAGCTTGAACATAGCTTCTAGCATCTTTGAATAAAGTAGGCCATAAAAAACCACATTGAAGTACCTTGGCGGCTGTCCGGTCGGGGCCATGATGCCCTCCACAAGGAAGATTGTGACAATGCTCAAGAATAGGTAGCATTTCTTCGTTTGGAACACACCTTCGGATGATACCATCGACACAATGCTTGAAAAGGTAAGGTTCATCCCAATAATAATGCTTGACATCATTTAGGAATTTCTTCCTTTGGTGGAAAGTGAACTCTTGAGGGAGAATTTCCTTTGCAAGATAATTCACGAAATCCGTGAACCAAGGCAATGACCCTCCATTAATCGCCATGATTTGTTCATAAGGGAAATCATCATGAATGACTTCCTTGTTGGTTGTGGCATTAGCTTCAAGACGGGAAAGGTGATCCGCAACAAGATTCTCACTCCCTTTTTTATCTCTAATTTCAAGATCAAATTCTTGGAGTAACAACACCCAACGAATTAATCTTGGTTTTGCATCCTTCTTGCTCATAAGATACCGGATGGCGGAGTGATCGGTGTAGACGATTACCTTTTGTCCAATGAGGTATGACCGAAATTTATCAAAGGCATAAATAACGGCTAAGAATTCTTTCTCGGTAGTGGCATAATTTAACTCCGCATCATGGAGTAGTCTAGAGGCATAATAGATGGCATGAAGCTTTTTGTCCTTCCTTTGTCCAAGGACAACCCCAATTGCATGATCACTAGCATCACACATTAGTTCAAAGGGTAGACACCAATCCGGTGAGATAATAATAGGAGCCGTAGTAAGAGCCTTTTTGAGAGTGTTGAAGGCTTGGAGACATTGTGGAGTGAGATCAAAATGAGCATCTTTGGCTAGTAAATCACAAAGTGGCTTTGCAATTTTTGAAAAATCCTTGATAAATCGCCGGTAGAAACCGGCATGTCCCAAGAAACTCCGGATGGCCTTCACCGAGTGAGGTGGGGGCAATTTCTCAATAACTTCCACTTTGGCTTGATCAACTTGAATGCCTTGAGGGGAAATTTTGTGCCCCAAGACTATTCCTTCGGTCACCATAAAATGACACTTCTCCCAATTGAGAGCCAAGTGTGTTTCCTTGCATCTTATCAAAACCTTCTCAAGATGGTGAAGGCAAGCATCAAAAGAATCTCCAAAAACAGAAAAGTCATCCATAAAGACTTCCATAAAATCCCCTACCATGTCGGAAAAAATGGCCATAACACATCTTTGAAAGGTCCCCGGAGCATTGCAAAGACCAAATGGCATTCTTCTATAAGTAAAAGTGCCAAAGGGACAAGTAAATGTGGTCTTCTCTTGGTCTTCGGGTGATATAGCTATTTGAAAATAGCCGGAAAATCCATCCAAGAAGCAATAGAATTCATGACCCGCAACACGTTCAAGCATCTCATCCATGAATGGAAGAGGAAAATGGTCCTTCCTTGTGCCGATGTTCAACTTCCGGTAATCAATGCACATCCTCCATCCGGTGACCATTCTAGTAGGAATTAATTCATTCTTACTATTAGCCACAACGGTAATACCTCCTTTCTTAGGAACCACTTGAACGGGACTCACAAAGTTGCTATCCGAAATAGGATAAATAATACCATAATCAAGGAGTTTGAGAACCTCCTCCTTGACTACCTCCTTCATGTTGGGATTCAATCTTCTTTGATGTTCAATGGTGGGTTTATGATTTTCCTCCATGAGGATTCGGTGCATGCAAAGAGAAGGGCTAATGCCCTTGATGTCCGCCAAGGACCAAGCAATAGAAGACTTGTGAGCTCTTAAAATTCTCAATAATTTTTCTTCTTGCAAAGAGGTGAGTGTAGAAGAAATTACCACCGGATAAGTAGAATCATCTCCAAGAAATGCATATTTGAGATGGGCCGGAAGAGGTTTGAGAGTAGGCTTTGGAGCAACTTCACATGAGGATTTTTGGCTAGGCTTCCTAGCACCAAGCTCTTCAAATTTAGGCTGGAATTTGGTGTAGGAACCCCCGGCTTGAAGGTACATTATTTCCTCAAAAAGTGCAGGAATTTCTTCATTTTCGGTGCATCCTAGCAAAATGCATGCCTCAAGAGGGTCTTCATGTATCTCCCTCTCAAAAACTTCTTGTGTCAAAGTATCAAAAATATTGATACTAAAACATGTAGAATCATCATGGTGCTTCTTCAAGGAATCCCAAACATGGAATTCTTGCTCTTCTTCTCCAACACGGAATTTCACAACGCCATTCTTAACATCAATAAGGGCAGCCGCCGTGGCCAAGAAAGACCTTCCAAGAATCACCGGAATTTCCATCTCCTCCATTTCTAGCACAAGAAAGTCCACCGGAAAATAAAATTTTCCGACCTTTACAAGAACATCCTCCATTACTCCAATAGGATAACGAATGGTTCTATCCGCCAATTGTAGAGCTATAGTTGTGGGTTGAAGCTCCCCCACACCTAGTTTCTTGAATAGAGAATGTGGCATAAGATTAATGCTAGCTCCAAGATCACATAGGGATTTTACCTCTCCTAGACTTCCAATAGAACAAGGAACGGTGAAGCTCCCGGGGTCCTTCAATTTTGGAGGTAATTTATTTTGGAGAATAGCACTACACTCCTCCGTGAGTGCTACGGTTGCAAAATCCGCCAACTTCTTCTTGTTATTGAGGATATTTTTTAGAAATTTTGCATAAGAAGGAATTTCCGCAATAGCCTCAATAAAGGGAATATTTATGCTCAACTTGGTGAAGATGTCTAGGAACTTTTTGTATTGCTTGCTATCATCTTTCTTCTTCAACCTTTGTGGGTAAGGAATTGGTGGAACATAAGCCGCCATGGATGGTGGTGGTGAGACATGCTCCACTAGCTCTTCATCTCCTTGTTTCTCCATGGGCTCTTTTTGAATCATTGGCCCCTCCATTTGTTTACCACTTCGTAAAGTGATAGCCATAACATTCTCCCTTGGGTTGATTTCCGTTGTAGTAGGAAATATACCATGCTCCCTAGTAGTTCTTTCTTGAGCTAGTTGACCAATTTGAACTTCCAAGTTATGAATAGAGGACTTGGTATATTGCTCAATGGTATCCATGCGTTGATTTAGCTTCCGGTTTTGATCTTCAAACCGCATGTCAAGTTTGGTGAATTGATTGTGGAGATTCCCAATGGATGCCTCCATTCTACTATGATTTTCTTCATTTTGGGTTTTGATGCTAGCCACATTTTTGGTGAGAAGCTTCATCATCTCCTCCATAGTAGATTCTTGTGATTGCCCAAATTTGGGAGCTCCGGGTTGAGGGTTTGAAGAACTCCCTTGTGGCTTCCAATTGTTTCCTTAGTTGTACCGTTGTTGATTGTTGTTGGAAAAATTATTTCCTCCTTGATTTGCCCGGTTACCATAGGAATTCATGTAACTAACATCCTCAAGATGTTGAGAGGAGTTACCTTCCACATTGGGGATGCTCTCCACATTGGCCACTTGTTTGACCCCTCCAATAACGGCTTGTAAAGCCGTATGAATTGATGCTTGTAGATTTTGCTGAATTTTGGTTTGAAATTCTTCAAACCTCTTATCAAGTTCATGAGTGATAGAAATTTCATTCACTCCCGCCACCTTGATGTCTCCTCCTTGAAGTTGAGGATTTGAAGCAATGGACTCAAGAATTCTCAAAGCTTCCGTCTCGGTTTTGTTGTCAATGTATCCCTCCGCTCGGTTGTCCACAATAGCTTGACAAGATGAGTTCAAGCCATTGTAAAAAGTGTCAATTTGGAGGTCAAGAGGGATGCGGTGATGGGGATATTCCTTCAACAAAGACTTGAAACGCCTCCATGCGTCTTGAAAAAGTTCTCCAACTTGTTGTTTGAAGTTGAAGATTCGTTGTCGTAGCTCTTGCGTCATTGTTGGTGTGTAGTACTTGGAGATGAATACATTGTATATTTCATCCCAAGTAGTATAGGATGCCGGTTCTTGTTCTAGAAACCACCCTCTTGCCGCTCCCTTCAAGGTGTAAGGGAAGCATTTGAGCCTAAGATCACCTTCATTTAGGCCATTCCTTGGAACACCTTGAATGAACCCATAAAATTCAGTGATGAAATTTAATGGATTCTCCCCTGGTTGTCCATAAAAGTGCGGCATAGCATTGAAGTAGCTATTCCGCAACTCATAGTCTCGTGCCGCCTCGCTAAGCACGATGCAAGAAGGAGTTGTTGCAATGACGGGCCTCTTCCTTTCATTGAGTGTAGGAAGCATTGTTGGTGCTTTTGCTTCCTTCTTTCGATTCCTTCTACAAGCTCTCTCGATTTCAAGGTTGATAGGTTCAAGGTTTGTAGAGCCTTGACTTCTCAATAGCATGCACTAAGAGCTTGTCTACACAACAAAATTTAAAACAATACCAAGTGAAATGCAATGGGAAAATTCAGGAATTTTTGTTGAATCGTATAAAACAAAACCGTTTCCCCGGCAACGGCGCCAAAAACTTGATCGGCTGAAACTTGCAAGTGTACAAGTGCCAATGTAGTAATAAATTCCGGTAAAAATACCGGGTCGAACACAAGGAAACGTTGTTTATATGATTCAAAAGTGAAAGCGGTTTAGTGAAAGAATTAAGGAAAGAGTAAAGCTTTTTGATTTTTTTAAGAGATAATAAAAGCAACCAAGGGTTCAGGATTACTCCTAAACGACTCCTAGTGATGAATATATGTTCTTTCGCCAATTCTTATGAGTGGAATGTCACTAAAGTATTCTAACTCCTGTTACGGCAGCGAGATTGTGATTAATTCTACGTGTGAATCCCGTCACGGTTCACATTCATCTAAAATTAACCCCATTGAAGATTAGGACATTATAAAAACCACCATACTCAATTGAGGTATATTTCTATCCACAATTAGAATATGTCTAACCTTTAAGTGCACGGTTTATAACTCAACGTTAATTGCTCAAATAAACCCAACGATATAATCATACGTTGTACACCGTAGTCATACACATTAAAATATAAAGGAAAGATCATAATAATTTGGTTGAGAACATACATCAAACACCTAGAGTGCGTAAAGTTTCATCCCTAACCTTGGCTATAGAAAATTAGCTAGAACAATTCATAATAAAATTACAAGTATTGAAATGATAAAATACAATGGAATACATAAGAAAATGATACCACAACTCCAAAGCTATGGTGGATAAAGCTTTCCCCAAGTGTAGAACTTCTCCCAAGACCAAGGGGTTGCTCTTGGGATGCCAAAGTAGAAGTAAAGTGTGTAGAATATGGAATAATCTCTTGAGAGGGCATCAATCCTCTTAAATATTGAGTTCTCAACGGCCATTTTCGGACAAGGAAGCAAGCTCCTTAATGGGATTTGGTGTTTTGCCCGAATGATTGTGATGACCGTTGCTTGTTTTAATCAGCTCCAGGCGAAAGGCGGGCGACTTTCGAAAAAGCCGGGCGACTTTTGCGAGTTTAAAACGGTCTTCTCCGCTCCAGGGACCGAAAGCCGGGCGGCTTTCGCCAAAAGCCGGGCGGCTTTTGGTTCGGTTTGCTGAATATTTTCCACGGCGCCCAAAGCCGGGCGCCTTTCATGAAAGCCGGGCGGCTTTCGTCTGTTTTTGCTCCGGGTGCTTTTCCTTCATCTTCGGACGGCAACGGGATGGCTGGTTGGTGAAAACCGGCCGGTTTTGGTGAAAGCCGGGCGGCTTTCACCCCTTTGGTGTATTTTCTCCTTTTTTCTTTTGTTCTCGGGATGCGTTTGGTTGACCTTTACTTGTCGGGATTCTTCACGTGACTTTTCATCCTCGTATTTGATCCAATTGTCGGTTATAGTATTTCTTGCAAAACGAGACATATGTGTGAGAGTTTTATTCTTTTAAGTATAAAAGCGTTTATAAATTGTTGTATAAATTACGTTAATAAAACGCTTATCAACTATTATTGGCCAACTATGAGACAAGACGCTATCATCTATACTCGAACGTGTCTACCTTGTCAAAGACACGCACCCATTCATCACCAGCATCCAGAGGCGCTTCATCCAATATTGTCACCATGGCCGTTCATGAAATGGGGAATGTATATCGTCCGAAAATTGCCCGAAGTACCCGGACAAAAGGTTTACATGTTAGCAATGATCGACTATTTCTCAAAGTGGATTGAAGCGGAGCCCTTCCGGAAAATACAGGACGCCCATATCATATCCTTCATCAAAAGGAACATCCTGAGCCGATTTGGCATCCCATCAGAGATCGTCTGTGATAATGGGTCACAGTTCATCAGTTCAAGAACAAGATGATTCTGTGAATCGTATAACATCAAACTTGTGATGTCGACACCGAGGTATCCACAATCAAACGGACATGCTGAATCAAACAATAAGATCATAGTGGCGAATCTGAAGAAGAGGCTTGAAAAGGCACAACGAAAGTGGGCCGATGAGTTACCCCCGATTCTATGGGCAGACAGGATGACACCAACGAATGTAACCGGGCAGACACCTTTCTCCCTGGTATACGGCTGTGAAGCAGTCATCCCAATTGAAGTAGAAGTTCCATCATCAAGGATATGATCTTTAGACCATCGACGAATTAAGGGATAAGGCGAGAATATAGATGGCCGCATATCAACAACGGGTGGCGAAAAGATACAACAAACATGACTGATCCAGGGTATTCAAGAAAGGCGATTGGGTGCTCAGAAAGTCGTTCGGCAACGAGGCGAGTGGTAAATTCAGTCCCAATTGGGAAGGTCCCTACCAGATCGTCGACGTAGTCAGACGGGGGGCATATCGTCTCGTGTCCGCCAACGGTAAGCAAGTTCCAAGGAGCTGGAATGCGGTACACCTAAAACCTTTTCATTTCTAACTAAGTTTTACACAATTACAATCATTTTTTATTCCTTTACTAACTTGACCGTCGGAGGGCCGTTGGCAAGCCAACGGCCGAATTAGTTTTAAAACAGATGTAGACAACTAAAAGGAATGAGGAAAGTAGACAAGGTATTACAGGTAATATTTGTTTGTCCCGGTTGTACTGGGTACAGACTAGAGGGGGGGCGTGAATAGACTGTACTGATTTTTAATTTTTCACGCTAAGTACCAGATTTAACAGAATAGCCTGTTCTTTTGGCAGAACGGACTGGCAGCGGATGGTCTTCTGGTGAGGGTTCTGTCCGGTTAGCCTCTAAGAGATGCAAAGACAGTAGGCCTTCTGTTAACTCACAGGAGGGGTTCTGCTGAGCACAGAGACCTAAGTTCTGGAGTTAATCAGTTAAGGATAAATAAAAGAATTAAAAGCAGTAAGTAAATGACACCAGGGATTTTTATAGTGGTTCAAGGAACAACTCATTCCTCTAATCCATTGTTCCACTAAGCTTTTAAAAAAAATCAATTACTCAGCCTTAGTCCTAGCACTTAAGAAGCTCTCCACGTCTTCTTCAAGTGTAGATGTCTCCTGGGATGCACTTCTTTGCTTCCTTTAAGACTGGTCCTTTCACTGAGCTTCCCGGAAGTATCACCACTTCCCTACTCCAGTTACTTGGACGTCCTTTTCGTTGGAGAAGAGTTCTTGAGAGAACAGAGGTTTTCCAACTAGCTTCGTTACAAGGGATTTGTTGTTGAAGAGCTTGAAGAGTTGAAGAACGGTTGGAACTTTGCTTTTGTTGGGATATGAAGATAGACAAATATTATTTTCCCAACGTATGCCTTTCTTGTTGATGAAGATGGAGATTTTGATCTCAAGAAGGCTTGTGCGTTTGAATGTTTGAATATTTTGGTTGAGCACTAGTTTTTTTTCAAAGTTTCAGCAAAGTCCTAGTTGATGTTCTTCAAGTAGTATCTTTTATACTGGGGTTGTCTTCCCGTTGGAGGAGGAGGACAACTCCATTAAATGCGCGAATAGTTGACTTGACCAGTAGGACCCGGTAATGTTGGCGGGTTACTATTTTGGGATAAAGTTATTACGAAGTATCCTGGAATGTCAGTCAATCATCAGCTTTTACTCTTCAGAGTACGGGGTGCATTAAATGTGCATTTAATGCGCGTACTGTAGTTTTTCCGTTGAAGTCTTCTAGTCGTTGAAGGAATCTTCAGATGGTTTCACCGGCTGTAGTAGTTCCATGAAAATTCTCTAAGTGTCAAGCCTTCTGGTGTCTTCAGCAGAGGAGTCTGCCAGAGAAGGTCTTGAGCACTTCTGTTGGAATAAGCTATCAGAGGGTCCTCAGGTCTTCTGTCAGGGAATGAACTAACAGAGAGTCTTGACGGTTTCTGCTCTAGTGAAACATGACAGAGAGGCAGGAGGACTTCTGTTGGAGAACTGTCACCAGAGGGTCTAACGGCATTCTGTCTAGAAGTCTTCTATCAGTCGATTATACAAAAACACATACAACGAGAATTCTAATACAATTTTCTAAGGAGTACTCTAAAGTCCTATAGCATCATCAAAATCTAATTACAAATATTCCTTACAATATTCATATTAATAATTCATCATCGGTGATTTACGAAATCCAGGTACCTACTTGTTCACATGATGATTGATTATCGTCCAAATTGCCGTCATTTCTTTAAAGTTCGATTAATATTACATTTTTGGTCAAACTTGCTAACTTAAACATCGGAGGGCCGTTGGCCAAAAGCCAACGGCCGGACTCTGACAACATGATTTTGTTCAGGATGTTGATGTAATAAACACAGCAAGGAACATTGTGACAAACACTGAAGCGTGCCTACTGAAAGCACCTATGTTCGTCCCCTGACAACATAATAAAGGGATAGCGAGGTTCGTCTGGGTCATTCATATAATAAATATGAAAAACAAAGCCATACTCCTTGCGCATTTTGGCCAAAACAACAGATATACATACGAAAGGAACGTCATCCAAAACAACAGACAGACGACATGTATCATCCTCCACCACCGTTGGGGGAGGTATTTGACTATTTTCCGTGTAGGGGTAATCAAATGAGAAATGTTATTCATAATTTCGTACTATTAGTGATGGAGATCGAAAGGAAGGTTTAGAAACGGCATTTGACTCCGCAAGAAAAAAAATTAATGTTTCACACATATTTAGAGTTCATTTGATAATACTTAAATCGACTGTATTGTCTGATGCTGCTGAAACTTAAGAAGTTCTCGATGAAGTGACTAGGTTGACTTATTCTGCTGATTTATAAAAGAAAATATTTAAAATATATTTTATTAATAAAATAAAGAAAATATTATATGAAAAACAGCTAAAATGATCATCTACAATAACTTCAGTCAATACATTCAGAAAATAACTCCAAGCTTACCTTTTCCTCTTATTATTACATAATTCAGTGCGTAAAATCAAAAGTTACGTGTTTGGTGAAAAAATTGACTGATAAACTTGATAAGCAGAAAAACATGATCATCAAACGTCTCTTAATTTATTCAGTAATACCGGAATATAAAATTTTGAAGCTTCGACCATTAAAATACATTTTTTACTCCGCCACTAATTCGTGCTAATACAAATTTTACGAAGGCAGTAGTAATGTGTTGAGAAAAATGTAATGGGAGCAGACATCCATAATATTTTTATAAATTTTTTATTTAAATAAAGATAAGACCGGTGTATGTATAAAGATATATATTACGACTCTAAAATGTACTCCATCCGTCCCATAAAATAATTCCCACTAGGATTTGGATCGAAGTTTAAAAAAGTGAGAATAAAGTAGAAATGTATGATTATGGTTGTGTAAGGAAAAGGTAAAAAATGATAATCACTCATAATTTTCCAAAAAGAGAAATGAGAACTATTTTTTGAAACGGCCAAAAAAGTAAAGTAGGAACTATTTTATGGGACAAAGGTAGTATATGTACAAAGGTGAAAAGCCTTTGGTAAAACCAAAGGTTTAATGATCCAAACTTTTATTGATTTAACTCATACAAAAAGAACTAAATTAAAGCACCACCTATAATTAAGCTTCCAATTCGAGTATGAAATATTAGATCTTCTTATAAAACAAAACAGATACAATTTGGAGGTGCTCAAAAGTATCTAAGACGAAAAAAGTTATATGATTATTCCATTCTATCATCATCTTAAAATTCTAATGAAGACGGAATAGAAGGATATTTATAGTCAGCATTTATGTAGTGGAACAATGGAAAGGTTTTTTATACTTGCTACTTATTCCCCGGCCTATTTATACTTAGTCAATCTCTTACTATTCATAAGGTCAAACTTTGAAAATTCTGAATATCTTCATCCATTTTTATATAATATACTTCGTATTTATTATACATGAGGAAATCAATTCCATCAGTGAGATCGTGTAAATTTCGCCTCCAAATTTATTTTCCAAATATCAATTTTTCATAGTTTTTAATAATATGTTTTAGATGTAGTAATAATCAAATATTTGGATGAGAGGACGAGGTGTTTGGCAATAGGTTGTTAGCTGTTGGGTGATTGTGCAAGATGCATGTTAAATAAGGATGTAACCAGAACTTCCAGCCTAGCTGGTTGTGAGGTTACCCCTGAATAGGAGAGGTCTCGTGTTCGAGTCCCACTAGCACCAGTGGAACTATGTTCCCCCCCAAAACCCTTCAAGTGGTAGGGCCAAGCGGTGTATACTAACCCGTTGGGCCAAGCCAAAGTCAGGTTTCTGGGGTAAGGGGCTGAGAAAGCGGTGGAGCTAGTCACTATAAAAAGTTTACCCATACCTTAGTTTTAAACATAACTTCCAGCCTAGCTGGTTGTGAGGTTACCCCTGCATAGGAGATGTCTCGTGTTCGAGTCCCTCTAGCACCAGTGGAACTATGCTCCCCCCAAAAAAACTTCAAGTGGTAGGGTCAAGCGGTGTATACTAACCCGTAGGGCCAAGTCAAAGTCAGGTTTCTGGGGTAAGGGGCCATGAAAGTGGCGGAGCTAGTCACTATAAAAAGTTTACCCATACCTTAGTTT
This sequence comes from Cuscuta europaea, assembly GCA_945859875.1. Lineage (NCBI taxonomy): Eukaryota > Viridiplantae > Streptophyta > Magnoliopsida > Solanales > Convolvulaceae > Cuscuta > Cuscuta europaea. The sequence continues at coordinate 1,747,878 of CAMAPE010000038.1, read as the reverse complement.
AAACCAACCATTCCAGCTCACTGGGTGGAAGGTTACCGTGTCTTAGCGGAGGTCTCGGGTTCGAATCCCGCTAGGCACATTTAGGGGAGAGGAAGGAGGTCTTGCTCCCATTGATTCTTCCTACCTTCACAGAGTTGCTCAGCGGCTGAGAAGGGAGAGGATGGTAATGAAGGAAGCGGGTTCGTGTGGTGGGAGGAACAACCTGAAAGGTGATGTAAGTCCTGTTGGATTCGTCCTTTGGAGCCAGTACTGACGAGGTTGACTGTGATCAGATCCGGATTAATTGTCTAGGGGCTTTGGAGGGTAGTTCATAGACTCCAGGATTATGGGAGCGTAACCCCCTACACCTGGATTATAAAAAAAAGATGTAATGAATTGATACGTAAGTGTGACCCATTTGATGTCACATTTTTGTGTTATCAAAAAAAGGATGTAATGAATTGCTTTGGTTCAAAGAAAAAGTGACCCATGAAAAATAAGAATAATCTCTCATTTGATGTCACATTTTTGTGTTATCAGCATCATCAATCAAACATGCAAGGTTTGATTTGACGCATTTAATTGTTAATAATTAAAATAATTGCTAGTATTGGAGTAATGAATGTATCAAGTGTGCCATGATATTGTTTAATGCTTATTATTGCCAATATAAATGCGGTCTCTCCATAAAGTTTGGTTTTAGCTAGGTCTTCTGCGAGCCTCAAGTGGCTGGTGCGACAGTAGTTTGATCGTGCCGATTCAATGCAAAGTGCAGTGCAAGGTTTAAGAGCAGTGTTTATCCGTTGATCAACATGGAGAATATGATTAATCAATACAACAATCTAGATATTGGTGGAGAGGAGAATGAGCTGGTTTTTTAGGAGGGTGAAGTTGACACACAAGAGGACTTCGTCAGAGAGATTTTTCCAGTAGTGGACACAATTATCACCGATAAAATGGTGAAATTCCAGATTTTCAAACCTCTAATGGCTTCAATATGGTGTCCGAGTAGAGGAGTCTTGATCGAGGAAATCGAGGATAAGAGGTATCTCTTCACTTTTTATCATATAGTTGTTATGAATCGTGTTTTGGAGAATGACCCATGAGTGTTTGAACAAAATCTAGTGGTTTTAAAAGCGATAGAACCATGGTATATTCCTATGAAGGTCTCTTTGAATACAACGGAATTTTAATTTGGGTTCAGGTGCATAATGTGTTATATGGCTATATGACTTTAGAGGTAGCAAAAAGAATTGGTAATCTTGTGGGGAGTTTTATTAAACTGGATGAAGGTCAATTTGACGGGAAAGTGGGAAGCATGTATGCGTATAAGAGTCTGATTGGATGTGGGAAAATCTTTAAAGATTGGAACTACATCCAAAAAGGTAAGTGGAATGGATATTGGTGGATTTTAAATATGCAAAATTGCCTAGTTTACGCTTTGTGTGTGGAGTCATTGATCAACTTATGTCCATTGGCATATGAGAAAGGGGATTTGACTCTAGAGAATGTTTTTGGGTCATGGCCTACAGCTGGAGGAAGGAAACCTCGTCTCACAGCTTCAAACAAATGGCTTGTTGAAGAGGGGTCTTTATCGACTGGAATGGGCTACAAGCATGCTGAGCATAGGCAAGACATGGCGGACTAGCAGGCTTGACAGACGGTGGAAGGGAATCAGGGTTGGCCAATCACAGTACTAGAAAATGAGGAAGGAAAGGCCAGAGAAGTTGGAACATCTAGCACGTGACTAGACCATAAAAGGAGAAGGATGTGAGAGGAAAGACAGGAGAAATCGATTATAATGAAGACGGAATGGCTCTTGATGAGCCAAAGATGGGAAAGGGGCGGGTGCTGACTATCGGACCCATATGAGTCTTTGAGAGTTGTTGCTTCTCGTGAAGACTAGCTACTACTCCTCGTGATTTTAGGGAGGCAGGCTCCCTCTACTTGTTATGTTTTTCTTATTGTTTTTTATTTTAGTGAGGATGCTTTTTGGTTTTGTTTCAGATTTTTTCTGGTCACACTATTGACTTTAGATTGAGTGATGGAAAGTCTGTTTTGACCGCCTTTGATTCAATTATGCTCATTATAAGATCAACGAGTCATATTTTTTTCAGAATGAGAATTGACTCTGAGTCTGGTTCGAGGGCTGACGATTGGGTATGATCTTTTTGTCTTCTTGTTACTTGCCTAGATTATGATATTTCAATATAAGTAACTTTCTTCCACACACAAAAAAGTTTGCCATATTATCATGTATACATTTGTTAGTTATTTTTTCGTACATATATACATATACACAAGGGCGGAGTCAGAGCACTGGACCGGACTGGGCCGGTACAAAGAATATATTTGAAAAAAAAATTACACAAAATTTTTTACACTAAAAATATGAACATTTTTTAAATTTAGGTTGGGACAGGGCCAAGATTGGCCCTCCCCTGACTCCGCCCCTGCATATACATTTTGTAATTATTATAAGTTTAATTGTGACTCATGATCTTATCACTCCATAGCTGTAGTTAGCTTACGAGCTAGTTCTATCCCTTTGTGTCCAACATGTATACATATGATCTTTGCTCATTATTGAGTTACAAGGAATGATAATTCCTCAAATAGTTAGGAGTAAAATATGGAAGGAGTGCAAAAGGAGGAGTAGATTTCCAAACTTTTCAAAATAGGAATATTTCTTTAAGCTTGGACAAGAATACCCATGGGGGAGTCGCTGCCGAAGTTGCCGCCGGTCACCTCCGCCGTCGCAATTGCCTGATCTACCGCAAGCCGCCAGTTTCCGCCGTAAATTTCTAGAATGCCGCAGCCGCAGTTCAACCAATCTGACGCCGCAGTTCACCTCAACCGTCGTCACTATCACCGAACTGTCCGCGACCAACAGATAGACTTAGTTATGCGAGGGCGAACTAGGAGACAATTAATTGTATTAATTAATTTGACTAGATATATTACATTAAGAGTACAAATTTAATGTTTAGTCTTATTTAAGAAAGAGTTAGAACGTACTCCTATTTAGTGAAAAGGAATACTATGTTTTACTCATATTATGGACTATTACTTTATCATCCTCTTGACTTTGATGTTATTCTATGGAATTTGGTAAGGGTGGGCATTTCGGTTTTCGGTTCGGTTTTCTTTGGTTTCGTTTTGGTTTCGGTTTAATCAGTTTGATAGAAAATGTACCAAATACAAACCGATTAAGTTTCGGTTTGGTTTCGGTTTGGTATGGTTCGGTTCGGTTTGGAGTTCGGTTTACCAAAGTATTAAGGTTTGGATTGCAAAAAAAAACTCAAAATAATGAACCAAGAAGCGATAGTTATGAACCAAATATAATGTTAGATATAAATTTGCAAACAGTAACAAAAAACATATGAACCAAAAATATATAAGCACGACACATTTGTAAGCAACAACAACGAGAATGAATCAAATTATATATAAAGCCGAAACAAAAACAAAACTGGTGCTTGTAAGCAATGAACCAAATATATAGTAGTAGTAGATAATAAATTATAATTAAATACTACTACCTCCGTCCCGCTATAATTGTCCCATTTTACCTTATCGGTCCGTCCCATTAAGATTGTCACATACCAAATTTGGTAAAGTTTGTGTGACTTTAAATCATTCTTACTTTATTCTTACTTTATCAATTCAACATCAACCACATAAACAACTTTTTATTAATTTGCGTGTCACTCCCTCTTGTCTCATTGTTAGCGGGACAGAGGGAGTATCTACTTAAACCACTCTAATTGTTATAATTGTAAATGTAACTTTTGTAGTAAACTCTTCTCATGGACACTAAAATTAAAGAATTAAAGCTTCAAAAAGATTAACATCAATCAAATTAATGAGAGAAATCTTATATTTTGGTTTGGTTTGGTTTGGTGTAAGTTGGTTTTGATTTGTTATTTTAAAAAAATAAGAAATTATTTCATTTTTAGATTAGTTCGGTTTTATTCGGTTTTTTGATTTCGATTCGGTTTGGTTCGGTTTAATACGGGTTGGGAGGAATATTACCAAACTCAAACCAAATTACAAATGGTTCGATTTCGGTTCAGTTTAATTCGGTTTGGTACGGTTCGGTTCGGTCAAACCGAACCGTTATGCCCACCCCTAGAATTTGGGATGTTTTTAATTACTTCAATTTATTTCAATCTTATATCAGACCAGATCAAATCAGATCATACTTAAACAGATCATATCAGATAGAGTATCAGACCACGCCGGACCAAACCGGATTATTATAAAATTTCAGTTCAAGTAAAAACATACTTGATATCTAATCAAGCTCTTGGATTAGCTAATTAATTACATTTAGGGTGGACCTCTCTAGCTTCCCGTAATGAATAAGCCATTAGTTGCTGACTGTCATACATAATCAAAATATAAAGCAGGTCTCATGTACATGTTTAGAGTTTGCAACAGCCACTTACCACAGTTGGTTTTCGAGGGCCATCCATTGTCACCTATAATATGTATAGTTAATTAGCGGTGTGTTGTGTTGGTGTTAGCTAGTACCTTGTTGTCTTTTATTCTTAATCCGACTGATCTGCTTACTTGCTTGTGTGGGTAGAGAATTGATCATGTCCAGCACTTCTTCTTCCGAACATCGTTGTTTGGGGTCGTTTCCCTTGGAATTTTTTGATTAAACTTTTTGAGCATATTACTTATCAATTTTAGTTTATCCACAAAAAATTTCAACTTAAAAATCGATCGGGAAGGCAGTCAAATCATTTTTTGAAGTTGACTGCGCCAAAATATACATATAAAAACGCAGTCAACTTCAAAAAATGATTTGATTGCCTTCCCGATCGAATTTTGAGCTGAACTTTTTTGTGATAAACTAAACTTGATAAGTAACATGCTCAAAAACTTTCACCAAAAAATTCCACTAGTAACCGCCCCAAACGGCGGTGTTCGGACGGTGTTTGGACGGGGAATGGTGAACATGATCATTTCCAGTTTTCCACATGTGATGCACTATAACGTTTCTGTGTTGCACTTTTTCAAATTGAAAGAAAACTTTGACTTATTTACAAAATTCCTCCGCATTTTTTTTCTTTAGCATGGTTCGACTGAAGTTCAAATAGTGCAACACATCACCCTTAAAGTGTATCACATTCGGATAAAAGTGAACGGTTTTCAGTTTTCACGTGAAGAGAAGTTTTTATTTTATCCTAAACTATATATATATATATATATATATATATATATATATATAATTTAATTATACGAGTATATTAACCTACAGTTTTGTTCTTTGATGCTCTCTTATACATTGTACATTCTTCTTTTTATTTCTTTTAATAAATATAGTTAACAATGGGTGTGTTGTGTCGGTGTTATTTTTTTTTAATCATGTGTCGGTGTTAGTTAGTAATCCCTTCGCCTAAAATTTTATCTACTTTTATTTTTCTTCCTTCTCAAAATAAATTTCATTTGCAACGAATTTGTTATTTTTAATATTCGTTTCTTATCTACAAGTCTTAATAATCGTATAAGGTTGTTTTTACTTGGACGGTAATTCGTCCCAAACCAGACCAGACCAGACCAAAACAGACCAGACCAGACCAAAACAGACCAGACCAGACTAAAACAGACCAGACCAGACCAGACCAAACCAGATCAGATCAGACCATATTTTATTATTATTATTATTATTATTATTATTATTATTATTATTATTATTAGGGGTGTGCACCGGTTCAAAACCGGACCGGACCGGACCGAACCGGACCGAATATCATTCTGGTTCGATCCGGTTCCGGTTTTTCTGGTCCGCTTCGGTCCGGTTTTCCAGTTTAAACCGGATAGTGCACACCTCTAATTGTTATTATTATTATTATTATTATTATTATTATTATTATTATTATTATTATTAGGGGTGTGCACCGGTTCAAAACCGGACCGGACCGGATATCATTCCGGTTTGATCCGATTTCGATTTTTCTAGTCCGGTTCGGTCCACTTTTCCGGTTTAAACCGGCTAGCGCACACTCCTTATTATTATTATTATTATTATTAGGGGTGTGCACCGGTTCAAAACCGGATCAGATATCATTCCGGTTCGATCCGGTTCCAGTTTTTCCGGTCTGGTTCGGTCCGATTTTGTGGTTTAAACCGGATAGTGCACACCCCTAATTATTATTATTATTATTATTATTATTATTATTATTATTATCATCATCATCATTATTGTTGTTGTTATTGTTATCGTTATTATTATTTGTAATTATGAATGAATAAAATATAATTATTTATGGATTATAATATATATAAAAAATAAAATCTTTATGCAAAAAATATAAAAATAAAATTTCATATCAGACCAGACCAGACCAAAACAGACTAGACTAGACCAGACCAGACCAGACCAGACCAGCAAATTACCGTCCAAGTAAAAACATCCTAACTAATTTACATTATTTTGTGAGAAAATATATAGGGGGGAAATAGAAATTAATAATTCAACTTTTTAGCGGTCTTCATTCGTTGGTCCCTCTTTATCGTTATTCATGAATAATCCAACCTTTGCACTTCATCTTTATTCGTTGATCCCTGACCGGTTGATGACCTGCTATTCCAGGTTTTTTCATTTTCTTTCCAAGTCATTCAACCATAAATCCCGCCTTTTATAAATCTTCATCAAGCGGTCCCACATGTCATTTTTCTTTTTTCTTCCTATAACTTTTCCTTTTTTATTTTTATTGTCTTGACTCTTTTATTCCCCCTTTTTGTCTTCGTATTTTTATTTTTATTACTTTTTATTTTTTTTATTTTTTTTCAATGTTTATGTATTCCATTTTTCCTTCTTTTTCTTCTTCCCGTTTATTATTTCATTTTCATTTATATATATATATATATATATATATATATATATATATATATATATATATATATATGTGCGGATTACTTTCCTTATAAAAGATCTTTTTCTCACCGTACTAACTATTTACTTTATTTTCTTTTTACTTACACTTATTTATTTCCTTTTTCCTTTTCTTACCTTTATTCTACCACTAGTATATATTTGAGAAAATAGCCACAAAATAGGACTAAATTAATCCCCAAATGCACAAATAGGACTATGTTATTTATCTTTACTAAAGTACCGTCTATCTTCTTATTCTAAATTTCTACCCTTACCATAACTTAATAGGATAATCATATTTTATATTATAATAAAATACCGTCTATCTTCTTATTTTATATTTCTACCCTTATCATACCTTGCTTTTTATTTTTTCACTATATTTTAATAAATTGAAATACCTTTTGTTATTTATCTTTTTTATTATAATGTAAAATATGATTATTCTATTAAGTTATGGTAAGGGTAGGAATTTAGAATAAGAGGGTAGACGGTATTTTATTCCTATTTTGGGAAGATAAATAACATAGTCTTATTTGTGCGTTTAGGAATTAGTTTAGTCCTATTTTGGGGCTTTTGTCTCAAAAATATATTAGTTGTAGAATAAAGGTAAGAATGGGAAAAAGGAATATAAGTGTAAGTAAAAAGAAACTAAAGTAAAAAGTTAGTACGGTGAGAAAAAGATCTTTTATAAGGAAACTAATCCGAAAAAATATATAAAAATTAAAATGAAATAATAAATGGGAAGAAGAAAAAAAGGAAAATGGAATACATAAACATTGAAAAAAATAAAATAATTTGAAAAGTAGTAAAAATAATAATAAGAAGACAAAAAAGGAGAATAAAAGAGTCAAGACGATAAAAATAAAAAGGGAAAAGTTTTAGGAAAAAAAGAAAAATGATATGTGGAACCGTTTGGAGAAGATTTGTGAAATGTCGGATTTATGGTTGAATGATTTGTAAAGAAAATGAAAAAACCGGGAATAGCAGGTCATCAACCGGTCAGGGACCAACGAATGGAAGATGAGGTGCAAAGGTTGGATTATTCATGAATAACGATAAAGTGAGACCAACGAATGAAGACCGCTAAAAGCTAAAGTTGGATTATTAATTTTCATTTTCCCAAATATATAAAGTACGTGAATGGTCAAGATTTTCTATTTTTAGACGAATGAATCTTGACCATTCATCATGGCAACACATCATTATGTTGGTGTGCTCAATATATTTTCTTATTTGCGCATGTAATTACCTAGTACTTTGATTCTTGCTTAAACATGTATGTACATTGTTTTTTTAAGAACTTGCTTTAAGCAAATCCTTTTCCTACACGGTCTTTAATTTATGGAAGAAGTTTCTCAACTAATATAATTTCTCCGTTCTTAAAATTTTGTCATGTTTCCTTTGTGTGATGTCTCAAAAACTTTGTCATTTTCTCTTTTAATCAACTAATGTGTGGTTCATGTTATTTCTCTCCTCTTTGCACAAACCTCAATCACACAATTTTGACTTTATTATTGTCTGTGTCGGTCAAATTTGGCAAAGATATACATCATACGTATAAGGGAAGGAGGGAGTAAGTTATTAGAGGTATAGTATAATAATATCTCTGCACCATTACGCAAAAATAATGTGATAACTAGCTATTGGGAAATTATCCAAAATAGGAGCAAATGACATTTGGAATTCCAAAAATATGACTAGTACGTTTTTCTTCCTGAAATAGGAGTTATTACTGTCATGTATAAAAAATATTGTCATTAATTATAATAAATACTGTCATGTTAAATGCACTGTACTGCAACTATTTGGCAGTCACGGCTATAAGATGATAGTAAATATTGTCATGTTAGTCCCATTTCGAGAATAAAAACAAAGTAGTCATATTTTGGAATTTCAAACTTCATTTACTCCTATTTTGGGAAATCTCCCCTACCTATTTGTGCCAATTTTATACGAAAAGTTACATATCATCTTTCTCGTACTCTAACTTCGAGTAGTCTTTACTAATAAATTTATTTCAAATTGGTTGTACTTCAAATCTACTACTCCCGTTTTAAGTTTTTTTTGAAAGAACTCCCGTTTTAATCAAGTTAGTTACGATGTCATGAAAAAATTCCATTAATATTAGTCTGTAAAATAGGGTGGATAAAAATATTACTCCTTACATAGTAGTTATATTAGTGATTATATTTGTGTTCAAAGTATACATCGTAGTAACTTGCATGTAATTACTATGATTAAATTTTAATACAATTATATTCAATAATAATTACTAAGTAATATTTTTGTCTGTGACTTTGTATTAGTAAAACTTCAGGAAAAACCTCGTTTTCATATACGGAGTATGATTAATATCCTATGGTTAATTAACATGGCTCCTTTTAACTAATATTTTTTTAGTGAAAATAGGCAAATAAGCCCTCGAACTATTTACGATTATGCAATCAGGTCCATGATGAACCAGAAGACTTGCAGATACACCCCTCAACTCGTTGAAAATTAAGCAATCAATCTCTTTTTACCCGCTGGTGCCGGTAATTTCTCATCTTCTTACATGCACCAGCAAGTAAAAAAGGATCATTGCATAATTTTCAATGAGTTGAGGGTGTATCTATAAATCTTTCGGTTCAGGACCTGAACGTAGAATCGCAAACAGGTCAAGGGCTTAAATTTGATCATATTTAGATTTGACTTTTGGAATTCAATATAAAGCGTTGGGGTAGAGGTTTTAAATATGTAAATCTTAATTGACAACACTAAAATACGTGTTGCTATGTGATAATTAATTTTATATTCATCATAACCTAAGTGATACAAATAATGTGGGATGGATGAGGTAGGCATCATACATTTATACAATAGTATGTCGATCACAAGGTAGAATAACAACGTAACATTTTTATTATTATGATGCAATACTAATGCATTATTTTGCTGAATATGATCTATCCTGATAAGGGTACCGTATACTTCCTCCGTTCTTTTTTAATTGCAACGATCCACTTTTCACGTTTGTCACGCACAAGTTTCATCATCAATATATTTCATTCCTTATTAGTAAAAAATTAAAATTTCAGATTTTGAAAATTTAAAATGTGAGGAATTTAAAAATATTTTTTTAAAATTTAATTTATAATACATCAATAAATAAAATATAGTCAAAGTAAAATATGTGAACAATGCAAAAAGTTCAATGTTGCTATTAAAAGAGAACGGATCTAGTATATTTTAAATGACGTACTATTAATTGTAGCTAGAAATAGACCATGGCATAATAATGGCAGATATACACAATATTTTATTACATTATGTATCTTTATGACTTTATGATGATGTTTAAATTGTTAGTTTTAACATTAAAACCTTTTATCATGAATTTATGATAACGTGTTTAATACGAGTAAATCAATGGTACGGTGCCAAAGGTCCAAGCACCAATTAATTAATTACGGAATATGAAGATAAATTGTACGTATATATTTGTAGATTTTATATACGGATCAGAGTAGATTTTGCATTTGTACAATTTGACATCCATTTACGAGATACGCTTGCCTAGCGTAGATCCAATATACTCCCTCCGGTCCTAAATAAACTTCACACTTTGATTTCACATAAACTTCGTTCACACAATTTGACACTGTAAGACACTGTTTTGATGTAGATAATTTGTCAAATGATGAAGAGAGAAGAAGTGTGGAGTTTATTTTGGAACTAGCCAAAATGGAAAGTGTGAAGTTTATTTAGGACCGGAGAGAGTATATAATGTACAAAATCTTTGCTTCCCCAACAAACGAAATATTTAGGTAAAAGGTTTATATCTGTGTTTAATTCGGTGGTGCAGTTATTAGTTGTATGTCAAAACCAAACCAAAACGAAATATTTAGGGTTAGTCTTTTCATTCTTTGATGGGACAAAGCTAAGTTACATGATATCATAACGATTCAATTCTAGTCGATCTAGTCATGATGTATACTCGTTCGCATTCATTAGAGGCTGGTATGTAGCATCACGCTATCAACGCGTTACCCATGGTTTTAGTTGCATCTTACTCGGGATCAATTAAATTACATATATAGATTTTCTTGAATACACTTTTCCTATTGAAATGCATGCCTACAACATTACTTTTTTGCAACATTGTAATAGTAGCTAGGGAGGTGAATAATATAGAGAAAGTTCAAATGGCAAATTTAAGACATGTATTTGCCTTAAATAGGACTAAATTATTAACAAAGTTCCAAAATAAGAGTTACCTTTCATTTATTCCCTAAATAGGATTAATTTAATCACTCCACCTATTGTACACATCTCTCTTAATTATTGTCTCGATCGTCACTTTCTCTTATCTCCTTTCTTCCTTACGATTTATCTCCCATCTAGCTCTCTCATCTCCCTCACACATCTATGATAAATCCATCCTAAGAGCTCAATTTTTTTCTCTTCCCTTCTATAATAATTTCAATTCTATTAGTTTGATATCAATTCCTCTCATTTTATCCGATTTAGAGGTATAAACTATGAGATTATTCTCCATTTCCAGCCACCAATAACCAGGGGCGGCGAGTGGCGGTAACTTGAGCAGGGGCGGCGGACTGGCGGTAACCAGGTATGTATTCTTCTTCTTCTTCTTCTTCTTCTTCTTCTTCTTCTCCTGCTCCTCCTTCTGCTCCTCCTTCTGGTTCTCCTTCTCCTTCTCCTTCTCCTCCTCCTCCTCCTCCTCCTCCTCCCCCTCCCCCTCCCCCTCCCCCTCTTCTCTTTTCCTTCACTCAATGGCAGATTTTTTGCATCTTTAAGTTGCAGATTTTTTATTCTCCTCTGTTTCAATCAGTTCATTTTCTTGCTTTTTCTAGCCCTTTTCAGATTTAATTTACTTTGATGTTTATTGTTTTATTTTTTTCTTAAATTTTTAAAATTATATAAGTGTTACTCCAAATTATTTTCCCTATTAAATACAATCTTTTGGAAAATTAAATTTAAAACTATGTACGATAGTATTTTTTATGGGATTATCTTTGCAATATATGTTTACTTTGAATCCGATAAAAGTCACTTCAAGAATGAATGCCATTTCTTGGCATTAACATTGCGAAGATGGCAATACTACTCATTTTGAAAAACATTAATGACATGTTTTTTAATTCGAAAATGCCATCTAATTTCTATCGAGATGGCAATAATGTCATTAAGATGGCATTACAACTGCAAGATGACAATAATGTCATTAAGATGACATTACAACTGCGAGATGACATTACAACTGCGAGATGGCATTTAAATGATAGTCATACCAGATTTGAGTTCATATCTGAAATCTATCGTGGTTGGCCTAGTGGATGCGGTGGACGCGCCGGAGTTCCAGCAGGTGAGGCACACTGATGTTGGATGAGGCGGCCATATCGTCGAACGTGGCAGCGATGACGTCGGAGATGGCGGTGGCAGGCGGCGGCCGGTGGCAAGGGTAGATGAGGTCAGAGATTGGGAGGGTTGCGACTCCAGTGGTGGTGGTGGTGGTGGTGGTGGTGGTGGTGGTGCCGGCGGCGGCGTTGGAGGTGGCACCGAAGATGTTAGTAGTGTTGTGCCAGAGGACTGTAATAGGCTTATTGTATGTTCTTTTATTATTTTATGTTGTATTATTAATAAGTATATTAATTTGTTCATTAAGGGTATTGTTGTCAAGTTATCTCTTTTAAGTCCTATAGATGTAACGGAAACATTGAAGTCACGTTATTGCACTTTTAATAACTTTTAGTCCTGATTAGAGAATTATCTCATTTAAGACTCCCACCTTTTAATTAGATAGAAGTACTATACTCAAGTACGACCATTTTACCGGACAAATAAATTAAGAGACTGAAGTAATTTCTAAAATAGCCCTAACCCTTTTAACTTCTAGTCGCTTCTTCTTCGCATCTCGCTATTTGGGAAGTCTCTCGTCCCTTCCTCTTCACAACGATTTGGGAGCTGAAAACATGGAACCCGATTTGTGACGGTGTGCTACGGACAACGTGCGACAGGCTAGCCTTTGCAAGGCACGATAACAGTCCCGTGACAACGGCGAAGCTTCGACAACGATGACAAGATTGACGACAATTGCAGAGAGGGCTGTGGAGCTAGTTGGCGAGGGAAGGTGGCACTCACAACCGAGCATTCGAGCACGACAACGATCAATGTTGGGTGCGGTGACTATCACTGCCGCGCGGCGGCCCATGTAGGGGCGGTGACACTAACTGATGCTTTAGTCATTTGAGATTGGGATGACCTATGAAAAAGCAAATTTGGCAAATTTTAGGTGGTGGGATAGATCCAAGAATACCTCATCTGATTAGAAGCCTCAAATCCATGGACCATCATGGTTAATATTGAAAGTGACAGCGATGGCATAACCTGTAATAACACCCCAACCTTGTAAAGCCCGATGTCATTATTCCTAAATGCCCAAACCAACACATCTTTTTCCTCGTATTTTACCCTCACTCATGTGTGCCATGAGAAAAATCTCAAGAGGTCACCCATCCTAATATTACTCCTATGCGAGCATGCTTTTAACTTGGAATTATTGGCTGATGAGCTTCCTTAAAAGGAGATGCACTTTGTTAGTATGAGTAGTATTATTAATCATTTTAAACTAATTTCAAGTACTTCTTCTGTCCCCCAATTAAGTTCCTAGTTTGACTTCACACATATTATAGAAATAAATATACTGAGGGGTAAATTTTATTGTGGAGTACACTGTTGTGACACTGTTTGACACCATTTTGACACTGTTTATCACTGTTTCGGTGTAAATTTGTTTGCCAAATAAGAAAGTGTGAACTTGTTTGGGACATCCCGAAAAGGAAAGTGGGAATTTAATTTGGGGACGGAGGGAGTATTACATAACCAATGTAGTACATGTAGCACCAGATTTAAGCATAGCTCCAACTAGTATTTGGTGCCAAATCATAGCACGTTCCATGTGGAAGATAAATGTCTTGTTGTCCATAGGAGTACGCGGCCATATGTTCTATCACGGTAGCAGCTTCCCCATCCGTTAATAGAATATTATTAGGATACTTGTTTCTTAGTCTGTTTTAAACTCTTATATTATAAATATACAGTTCAGGACTCCTATTGGAGAACCTTTTCCCAAAATCTCACATGGTATCAAGAGCCCGGGGCAAAACAAATTTTCTTTTTTACGGCTGCATCTTTTCCTTCTCTCCACCGCAGCCAATTATGGAGTCCACCTCCTCAACCGCTGAGTCCTCCGTCTTCCCAGCGTCATCCACCACGGAGCCGCCGCCTATGTCTTAGCCTTCTCTCTCAGTTGTGTTGTCCGCCATGATGTCTGCAGCGCTGCCGCCTCCAGCTACTTCTGGCGCCATTCTTCATCAAACGCCGCAGCCGGCCTACGCAGTCATGGATCTCAGTCCATCCTCTTCACTATGGACGCCGCCTGCTCATCCGTACCCTCTCTTCACCCGTCTGCCACAACAACTTCCGTGGCTCTCGGCGATTCCTCAAGCAATTTCACAGCCAACACCGCCGCCATCAACTCCCTTTTATGGGCCCTCTTTTGCTAGCTCACCAGGTGTTGCACGGCCACCCCACGAAAATATTTTCAGTGGGTCTCCTATGGCCTTATTGGCACAATCTATTTCTCATTGCATCGTCAATGTCAGCCAAATTGTCACCATAAAGCTAAAAGCTGTTGAAGATTACCTCACCTGACACACTCAATTTGAATCCTTTCTGGTGTCTCAGAGACTTTTTAGCATCGTTGATGGATCCATTCAGGTACCTCCCTTGTACACAGTGAATTTTAATAATCAGCAAATCATTAATACAGACTATTATCATTGGTTAGGGTAGATCAAACAATCCGTGCTTGGTTGTTTGCTGCTCTTACTCGGAATGTATTAACTGATGTGCATGATATTAAACATTCAACTGGTATATGGAATCGTTTGCAAACACGTTTTATGTCTGCTAGTTTACCTAGAGCCATGGAACTTAAGCGTACCTTGAATTCCATTAAAAAGAAGGACACTCAGTCTATGGAACAATACTTGTTTGATTTTAAAAATTTAGCTGATGCCTTAGCTGCAATAAACTCTCCTGTGAGTCTATGACTAATAAAGAATTACTGCAAAGTACTTTGTATGGATTGGGCCCTGAGTATGAGTCCGTTATGGGTACTATATCCCTATTCCCGGATGAATTTCCGCTTGACATTCTTCACAATAGACTACTTGAAGCGGAACAACACGTCCTTCATCAGCGTCATCAGGAATCCTCGAATTTGCAGCAAGCCTTTGGTGCGCAAGCTGGTCTCGGCCAGCAACACGCTTACCGTGGCAGAGGAGGCCGCGGCAGAGGGGGCCGTGGCAGGGGGCGATTTCAGCAGCAACAATTTTTCCAACAGCCTCCCGGAGTTGGTTAGCAACCATATCAGCCGCCGGGTCTCCCAGCCGTACCACATGCTTCGGCCGCATGGGGTGGTTCTCAACAGAGACCACAAAATGCTTCAGCGGGTAATTCTGTCATGTCCGTTTTAAATATTAATGCTAAATCTACTTCTGGTACTCACTTTCATTATGTAGGTTTTTCGTCAGCAGAGGGTATTCTAGGTTCCGTTCCTCCCCCAGTTGTGTGTCAAATTTGTTTCTCTGCAGGTCACTCTTTGTTTCACTATCCGTCTCGCTTTTCTCAGGCTTCTGCACCTGCTTTGGTTGCTCCAACTGGCGAATCAAACGATGCTTTGTGGTATCCGATCCGGACTCCGGTGCGTCTGCTCACATGACATCGTTTGAAGGTATTTTATCAAATAAATCACCTTACTATGGCTCCATGACTGTTAGTGTTGCGAATGGTACTACTCTTCCCATTGCTATATAGGAAATATTAAATTAAATACTCTTAGTCACCCGCTGTCAATAAATTCGGTTTTTCATGTTCCTAAAATTAAATTAAATTTAATATCTATTCAAAAATTGTGTGCTGATAACAACTGTGTTGCTATGTTTGACAAAAAATATTTTTTTTGTTAAGGACAATTTCGGGGGCAGTTCTTCTTCAGGCGTGTCATAATGAACATTAGCTTTAGCTTCTAACACTTCTCCTGGCCCTGTGTGGCACCGTAGACTAGGTCATTGTGGCGAAACTGTTTTACGCCTGTTGCGTAGTAGAAAACTTATTTCTAGTTCTTCCAATTTTGAACATGATTGTATTTCTTGTCGTTTGGGTAAATCTCAACGGTTACCTTTTTTGCATGCTAGTCATACGTCTTCTGCACCATTAGAATTAATTCATTCTGATGTTGGCAATCACCTGTTTCATCTAATTTAGGATTTAAATACTATGTCTGTTTTATTGATGATTTCTCTCGTGTCACCTGGGTATATCCCTTGCGTACTAAAAATGAAGTTTTTCACCAGTTTCGTATTTTTAAAGCTTTAGTTGAAAATTTATTTCATTCAAAAATTAAAATTTTTCAAAGTGATGGAGGGGGTGAATTTGTTAATTCTCATATGCAACAATTTTTTTCTAAAAATGGCATCTACTTTCAAAAATCGTGCCCTAATACTCCTCAACAAAACGATGTTGCTGAACGCAAACATCGTCATGTTTTAGAATTTGCTAGGACTATGCTCCTCACAGCCTCTATTCCTAGCACCTTTTGGGTTGATGCTATTTTTACAGCTGCATATATTATTAACAGGTTTCTACTCCTAATCTTTTTGGTGTTTCTCGTTAGGACATTCTTTTTCAAAAACCTCATGACTATAGTTTCTTACGTGTTTTTGGGTGTGCTTGTTATCCCAATTTTTCTGCCTCCTCTTCAAATAAACTTTCTCCTCGTTCTGTCCAATGTGTTTTTATTCGCTATGCATCCGATTATAAATGTTATCCTTGCTTGGAACCCAAGTCTGGTAAAGTTTTTATTAGTAGACATGTTCGTTTTCATGAAAATATATTTCTATATGCCACATTGTCATCTTCTACGGGTCATACTTCCACTTCATCTACTCCTTTTGGTGCTGATTTTATTCTCACCAAAACCACCTCATCTTCCCACAGACACACTGCTAATACCCTCCTACAAAATTCTGCCACGGTTGCACAGCCACCGCCCAATCCGGTCGTCTCCTCTTCCATACCGTCAGTCCACCAACATTCTCCTATACCTCCTTCCACGGCACACACCCCATTACACACTCCCGTACTTCAACCTCCCATCACCCCCCAACCGTGACCACTTCCCCTGAACCTCCTGCACCCCCCGAAATTTCCCCTTCGCCAGATCCACCCACGGCCAGTATACCTCCATTCCATGTGAGTCCCGCCCCATTAACCAACAATCATCCCATGAAGACCAGGGCAAAGTCGGGAATTTTTAAACCCAAAACTATTTTTAATTTAAACACAGTTGTTTTATCAACTGATCCTACTTGTTTTTCAGAGGCTTATAAACAGTTAAAATGGCGTGAGGCGATGGCTGAGGAATTTAATGCTTTTGTTTCTAATTATACTTGGGATTTAATGCCATTTGATAATACTAAAAATGTCCTGGGTTCTAAGTGGATTTATAAGACTAAATATCATTCTAATGGTTCCATTGAGCGCCACAAAGCTCGTCTGGTTGCTCAAGGTTTTAATCGACAAGCAGGTGGAGATTTTTCTGAAACTTTTAATCCAGTCATCAAACTCACTACTGTTTGTATTGTCATTACATTAGCTATTTCTT
The DNA here is from genome assembly GCA_945859875.1 of Cuscuta europaea. Taxonomy (NCBI): domain Eukaryota; kingdom Viridiplantae; phylum Streptophyta; class Magnoliopsida; order Solanales; family Convolvulaceae; genus Cuscuta; species Cuscuta europaea. Next base: position 1,730,278 of record CAMAPE010000038.1, on the reverse strand, counting down.
TTGGGTGGATTATTCATCAATTAGATGTCAAGAATGCCTTTTTGCATGGTCACCTTACCGAGGAAGTTTATATGCGTCAACCGCGGGGTTTTATTCATCCTTTGTTTCCTAATCATTTATGTAGATAGCAAAAAGCCATTTATGGTCTTAAGCAAGCCCCGCGGGCATGGTTTCACCGGTTTAGTAGCTTTCTGTTGTCTCATTATTTTACTTGCAGCAAGTCTGATAATTCATTATTCATTTATCGCCAGAATAATAATGTCATTTATTTATTATTATATGTGGATGACATAATTATTACTGGTAATTCTTCCGTTGCTATTAGCTCCTTTATTCAGCTTGTTGCTAAGCATTTTTCTATGAAAGATTTGGGTGATCTTCATTATTTTTTAGGAGTACAGGTTGTGCGTTCCGCTAAAGGTTTATTTCTTTCTCAGCATAAATATGTGTCTGGTCTTCTCTCTCGTTTCCATCTCCACACTATTAAATCTGTTCGTACTACGTTTGCTACTCGCACCTCTCTATCCCTCACTGATGGGGAGCTTCTTGCTGATGCAGCTGAATATCGAAGTATGGTTGGTGCATTACAATATTTAACTTTGACACGACGTGATATTACCTATGTTGTGCATTTAGTGTCTCAGTTTATGCATGCCCCTCGTGCTACTCATTTATTTGCAGCCAAGCGTATTTTAAGATACTTGCAGGAGACACTTGATCATGGATTGTGACTTCAGCCAAATACTCAGGCCACCTTTGTGGTTGCTTACTCATATGCAGATTGGGCAGACTGTCCAGATACGTCTTGTTCCACAACTGGTTTTGCAGTGTTTTTGGATCCCAATCTTGTCTCATGGAAGTCCAAAAAGCAACATACTATCTCCAAGTCCTCTACAGAAGCAGAATATCGAGTTGTTGCATATAATGTACAAGATACATTGCATATATGTTCGGTCCTTTTTTAGCTTGGTTATCCAGTTACAGTTCCAGTTAAGCTATTCTGTGATAACACTTATGCTTCCTATTTGACTGTTAATCCTGTTCAGCATGCTCGTAGCAAGCACATCCAGATTGATTACCATTTTGTCAGAGAACATGTGGCTCATGAAGATTTGATGGTGAAATACATCCCTACACACCTCCAGTTAGCTGATATTTTTACTAAAAGTCTTTCTAGTCAGCAATTTCATTTTTTGAAGATACAACCTGTGTGTTGTATCTCCCGCACAGTTTGAGGGGGTGTAATAGAATATTATTAGGATACTTGTTTCCTAGTCTGTTTTAAACTCTTATATTATAAATATACAGTCCAGGACTCCTATTGGAGAACTTTTCCCAAAATCTCACATCCGTGACCTCCACGATGGGCGATGGCGAGCACCTCTCCCTCGAAACAACATCAACCACCCCCTCGCTGCCCATAAGAGGAAGTTGTAGCTCCAAAGCCTTTATAGACAGTGCTAGTATATTGATTACAAAACAGAAGATATCGTTGTACACCTAAAGGAGGCAAGGACGAAATTATTCAGATGGAAATTAAGTTCTGGGAAAAGAAGAAGATGGTCAAGACTAAGAAGTGTAGACGTAACCAGAAGGGCATTTATGAAGTGAAATTGCAAACGATCTCGTATTCCAATGGAGCGTCTAACATCATATACTAAAACCTCTCTTGAAAGTGTAGCAAACAATCAGGAAGTTATTTAAATTCCACAATGTCCAAAGTGTAGAGAAGCCAGTGGATTGAAGATACAATGCGCGCAGGTAGTTACAAAATGTCTTGATTTTCCACGTAACTCGTCGGATCCGATGAAACGGTCGAACAAATATGTCAAATCGTGGTTATGTAAAGTAATATGAGTCTTTGATGTAACACACATTCTTCTACGATCAACTACTATTCTAAAATACTTCTTGAGCGGTTCAATACATTCTAAATATACCCGATTGATTTGTTGTTTTCGAAAAATAGGTTAAACACTATTGTTCATGCGGACCTTTAATTGAAGAATTTTTCTTTACCTAACCTACTAAATTGTACTTTCTCTGTGCCACTATAATTGTTTCATTTTATCATTTTTGTCCATCGCACTAAATTTGTCTCATATTATATTGGGCAATATTTGTATGACTCAAATTCATTCTTACTTTATTCTCACACTATCGATTCATTATCAACCACATAATTCTACTTTATTTAAAAAAATGCACTACTCTTTTTCGCCTCAATCTTAGGGGATCGGATGAAGGTAGTAAAATTTTGAGGATACAATTCAGTGATGGTAAAAGTATGAGAGTCTAATTAATTTTTAGAGAGAATTACCCAAGTAAGAGTAAAAGATAGTCAACAATCACAAATAGGACTACATTATTTTAAATTCACTAGTAGACTAATTATGTGTGTTTGAACAAACATACCTTTGTAGCTTTTGAAGTGTTTTAATTCATAATAAAATCGTAAAAAATATAAAAAACGTGTAAAAATAATAAAAAAATAAAATATTTATAAAATAAATGTTTCAAAAAATTTGATTTTTCAAAAAAATTTAATAAAAATGTAAATTAAAAAAGGAAAAATTTCAAATTCAAAAAAATTACATTTTGAAGAATTTTTTTTAAAAATTGGGAGAACTATCAAATAAGTCATCGAACTTTCATAAAAAGTGCAAATAAGCCCTTTTACAGGAGGCTTTGTCCGGCTGTCATCATTTGAGGTGGTTTCCGGTGGAATTTTTTGATGAAATTTTTTTAACATCTTCTTCATTAATTCTAGTTTATCCATACCAAATTTCAGCTAAAAATTCAACCCAGAAGGCATTCAAATGATTTTCTGAAATATACTGCACTGCCTAACCGCGCAGTTATCTTCACAAATTCATTTGACTGCCTTCCGGATTGAATGTTTAGCTGAAATTTTGCATGCGTAAACTAGACTTAATGAAGATGGTGATAAAAAAAATCATCAAAAAATTCCACCGGAAACCGCCCCAAATGGCGACGACCGGACAGAGTCTCCTATGAAAGGGCTTATTTGCACTTTTTATGAAAGTTCGAGGGCTTATTTGATAGTTCTCCCTTAAAAATTTAAAAAAAAAAAATCAAAAACGTTAAAAAAAATACACTGCCGCCTAGGGATGACAATTTAACCCGACCCGATGGATATCCGTACCGAACCGAACCGGTCAAAATGAGGAAAACTACTTTGACTGGGTAACGGGTACGGGCGGGGAATACTCGATTTATGTAAACGGGTAATGGGGCGGTTACGATTTTATACCTACTCGCTCCGTTACCCGCCCCGTTTAATTCTGATACGGTTACCCGCACCATTACCCGACCCGTACAATTAACTTACATATTTTAATAGTTTATGTATTTATTATTTAATATATTAAGTATTAATGAATATTAGTACATTAGTATATGACACTTATTCCGATCCCTCTAATTTTTTGAAAAATATTCAACTAATCGGCTATCCTTTGCAACTCTGAGGAGTTGGTGCTCAAAGATCACTATTTTTGATTTTTAATTTTCAATATCATTCATCATCCTTCCTTTGTTAACTGATGGATTATGGGACCAGGCCCAGAGCCTAATTGGCCCAGGCCCCACAACCCAGGGCTCGAGTCGGCCCAACCAAACAGGGCAATCAAGGAGCGAAAGCCCAAGAGAGCCTGTCGACCAGCCCAGTGGGGAGCCTGCCTTCCAGCCCAGTGGGGAGCCTGCCTTCCAGCCTACCCGAGAGCCTGCCTACCAGCCTAGTCAGCAGCCTGCCGTCCAGCCCAGGTGGGAGCCTGCCTCCAACCCAACGGGGAGCCTGCCTTCCAGCCTACCCGAGAGCCTGCCTACCAGCCCAGTCAGCAGCCTGCTGTCCAGCCCAGGTGGGAGCGTGCCTCCAGCCCAACGGGGAGCCTGCCTTCCAGCCTACCCGAGAAGCCTGCCTCCAGCCCGGTGACAAGCCTTCCTCCAGCCTAGCTGGAAGCCCACCATCCAGTCCAGCAGGAGGGAGCTCAAGCGTCCAGCCTGCCAGCCAGACTGACCTGCTAGCCAGGAAGAGTAACGGCCAACAATTAATTCGCGACTTAATTATGTGTTTAATTCTGTATTAATGTTGTAATTAATTTAGTCATTATTATGTTGGGCAGTTACCATTTGTAATCGCCTATAAAAGGCAATCCGAATTTCAAATACAGATATGCTATTTCTGGCTAACTTTCCATATTCGTAGTTTCCTAATTCTTGCTTGAGTGTCGTACGTAGCTTTCCTAAAAGCCTACGAGCGTCCTATTTTGGACCAACATTGATGCTTTCATTGAGAGCCTCTATTGTCTCTCACATAACTTGAGTAGGAATCACACAGGAAGATGGCCGGAATCTCGTCTCGACGTGACCATGTCTCAGTCCACACCGAGGAGTTCGCCCGGTCTGGCCGCCAGCGTGCCCTCGACAACCATGCACAGGGCAGGAGGGCGGTGCCCCAAAGCGACCTTCGGAACCAATTATCAGGCCACGGCGACCTAAGGGCGACGCTCAACCACACTCAAGGTGAGCGCTCGATCCGCAGCCGGCGGGGGGAGTCCGACGTCATGCTCCGCGCATGGACCCGACTCGACTCAATGCCGGGGTGGAAGCCCTGCAGGAGGCAACTCGGGTTCTGGGGACCTTGGCTCAAAATTTCCAACAGATGGTGTCTGGCGGAAATGTGGATGAGCCTGCCCGTCAACAGACGCCAGCGGATGTGGAGGTGTCCTCCAGGCGGCGTGATGAGCGACGCTCTGGATCCAACCAAAACAGGGGGGAAGAAGTCTCCCATCGGCGGGGGGAAGAAGTCTCTCAGCAGCCTAGCCGACCCCATCGGCAGACGGGGAGGGGCGCCCAGCAGGGGTGCCCAACGCAGATGGAAGGAGGCGAGCCCTCTCGCCACTCTCACCGGGCGAGCAGTCGGACTGGCTCCACGGAGAGGCAAAACGTGGGGCCCCGACCTCACGTGCACAGACGACTTGGAGGTGCCGCCGGACATGCCCAGCCCCGCGCTGGAGCTGTCCGGGGGAACCCACCACCGGCCGAGGTGGAATATCTACGACAGCGCCTTGACGAGTTGAGAAGGAGGGTCGTCGGGGGGGAGCCTTACACGGCCGACCTCCGGATACCCGAACCCTTCACCCGGGCGGTCATGGATGCGCCGTTGCCGAGGGGCTACAAGCCCTGCGCCATTGAAGCATACAAGGGCGCTTCTGACCCCCAGCATCATGTATCTCGGTACCTTTCCTACATGGTCATGATGGGGTACGAGGACGCAATCCGAAGCCGCGGTTTCTCCGCCACTTTAGATGGCCCGGCTCGTGAATGGTATGACTCTCTACCCGACGGGAGTATCACGAATTTCCGTGAGTTGGCTCAGCGCTTTCTCTTGAGGTTCGCGAGCTCCCGAGACGTCAAGAAAAACTTCATCCACCTGTTCGGCCTAAAACAGGGGAAGAAGGAATCATTGTCAACCTTCCTAGCGAGGTGGAGGGCCGAGTCAGTCAAGGTTCAGGGCCTTGATGACAGGACCGGGGTGGCCATGCTCACAAACTCTATCCGATCGGGCGAGCTTTACAAAGATTTCGTCAGAAGTCCCCCTACCTCGTACGAGGAGGCGCTCGGCCGTGCCGACCGGCAAGCCGAGGTGGAGGACGCCTTGCAGAGGAAAAGAGATGAGGAAGAAGGTGCAAAAGAAGAAAAGAAGAAGGAAGCCGGTTCGGGTGCTGAGAAAGCTGACGGCAAAGCTAGCAACAAAAACAACAAATACAAAGGTATCAAAAGTAGAGGCAAGGTCAAGGCGGACGTCCCGAGCGGACCGCTACAGCCCGTCAAGCAATTGACTCCACTTGCTCAGCCGGTCGGGGCCATCCTCGACTACGCGGAGGAGCAAGGTTTAGTCGACTTTCCTGAGGAGTGTGATGTGGTGACTGCCAAGCGCAACCACGACCAATATTGTCGATTCCATCGGAGAGCAGGGCATGATACAGATGATTGCGTCATTCTCCGGCGGCAAATTGAAGAACTCATTCAGAAAGGGTACCTGGGCCAATTCGTTGGCAAACAAGGAGGCATCCCGCAGAAGAGGAGCCTGACGTGGCAGCGGTCCGACCAAGCTACCACGTCAAAGGAGACACCGCCTGCCAAGAAGCGGGAGCTCGGCGCCTTCTCCGAGGAAGACGATGCCGACCTAGGGAGCGGCCCCCGGAAGTACCATCGATGTTCGTTCATATTCGGGGGACCCCAGGGAGGCGACACCTCTGGAGAGCGGAAGTAGTGGGCCCGAGCCCTATACGTCGGGGAGATAACCAGGGCTCCCGCCGATAAGAGGGTGAAGAGGGACCCCATCTTCTTCACCGACGCAGATTTGCCATCGATGCCTCCGCCGCACAGGGATGCCTTGGTCATCAAGGTCGAAATCAACAACACGATCGTCCACCGAGTCCTGGTGGACAATGGGAGCTCCGTTAACATCATGTACTATGACACCTTCCAAGGTCTCGGGCTGGACCGAAAAGACTTGATCCCGGTGAGAACCCCACTCTCAGGCTTCACCGGGGACTCCATTGAGTCGGAGGGCAGCATAGTCCTCCCCGTGATGGTGGGCTCCGAGCCCTGCGTATCCAAGTTAGACGTCGAGTTTATCGTCGTACGCCTAACTTGTGCGCATAAGATCATCATGGGAAGGTCGGCCCTGTAAGACCTCAGATGTGTGATATCCCAGGAGAACCCTATGCATGAAGTTTCCCACTCCGAATGGTGTCGGAGTCGCCAGGGGAGATCAGCGAATGGCGAGGAGCTGCTATCTGAAAGCTTGCAAACAAATCGGTCAAAAAGACTTGAGGGTCCACACTATCAACAGCAAAGCCATGAAGTATGAGGAGGGTCACCTCCGCGCTGAACCCACCTCAGAAGTGGAGGAGATCCAGATTGACCCCGAGAGGCCGGAGCGGAAGGTCAAGATCGGGACCGGGCTCCCGGCTGGCTTGAGGGAGAAGATTATCCAGGTACTTGTCCTTTTTAGCGTTGTCTTCGCGTGGGGACCGGAGGACATGCCTGGCCTTGACCGAAGCATCGCTGTCCATCGGCTGGCGGTTAATCCAACGGCGAAGCCCATCCAGCAGAAAAGAAGACACCTCTCAACCGAGAGGAGGGAATTCGTGAAGAAGGAGGTCAATATGCTCCTGAGTATCAAGCATATCCGGGAGGTCTTGTACCCGGTCTGGCTGGCAAACGTGGTCCTGGCCCCGAAGCCGCCAACCTGGAGGATGTGTGTTGATTACACCGATCTCAACAAGGCATGCCCGATGGATCCATTCCCATTGCCTAACATCGACCAACTAGTCGATGGGACGTCCGGATGTGAGCTCCTTAGCTTCATGGACGCTTTTCGAGGATACCATCAGATTTTCATGCATGAAGAAGATGCGGAGAAGACCTCATTTGTCACCCCAGAGGGGATTTTTTGTTATCTTGTCATGGCCTTCGGGCTGAAGAACTCTGGGGCGACGTACACGAGGATGGTGGCCAAGGTATTCCGGAAGGTGCTCGGAAGGAACATGGAGGCGTATGTTGACGACATGATCGTCAAGAGCACCCGGGCATCCGATCATGCAGATGATTTGGCAGAGATCTTCGGGATCATGAAGGCAGTCCGTCTGCGCCTGAACCCAAAGAAATGTACCTTTGCCGTCCAAGGAGGCAAGTTCCTGGGGTACATGGTCACACAGAGGGGGATTGAGCCAAATCCTGAGAAGGTGAGGGCAATACTTGACATGGAACCCCTGAGGTCGGTGAAAGAAGTCCAGATTCTCACCGGCCGGCTAGCAGTCCTTGGACGCTTCATGTCCAAGTCCGCCGAGAAGTCCCTACCCTTATTCCAGGTCCTAAAGAAACAAAATGGTTTCGTCTGGAATGATGAGTGTCAGCGAGCCTTCGACGACCTGAAGAAGTACCTCCTCTGTGAGCCTTTACTCAGCAAGCCGGAGAGGGGGGAGACGTTAATCCTTTATCTTGGGGTTTCCCAAGGCGCAATCAGTTCTGTGCTGGTTCGCGAGGAGGAAGGCGTTCAGCGTCCCGTGTACTATGTGAGCAAGACCCTCCAGAATGCTGAGCTCCGGTACACCCCGCTCGAGAAGACAATATATGCCGCCTACATCACCGCCAAGAAGTTGACGCACTACTTCCAAGCGCACCCGATCAGAATCCTGTCGGACCAACCCCTAGGTGCCGCTCTGAGGGCGCCCGGTACAACCCGGATAGTGAAGTGGTCGATGCTCCTCAACCAATTTGAGGTTGACTTCCAACCTCGGACGTCCATCAAAGGCCAGGCTCTGGCTGATTTCATTGTGGAATGCACGGCCCGAGAAGTGGCAGATAGGCAAAAAGAGAGCAATGAACAATGGTGGACTCTAGCGAGTGATGGGTCGGCAGGAGCCAAGGGATGCGGGGGCGGAATCGTCCTCATCTCATCCGAGGGATTCCGAGCCTACTATGCCTACCGCTATCTTTTCAAAGTCTCCAACGATGAAGTGGAGTACGAGGCCCTACTGTCTGGGCTACGATTGGCAGCCGCCATGGGAGCAGAGTGGATAACGGTGAAATGTGATTCCCGCCTGGTGGTTTCCCAGGTCAAAGGTGAGTTCGAAGCGAAGGAAGAAAGAATGATGAAGTATCGAGATGTTGTTCGGGAGTTGCTCGGGTTGTTCAAGCGAGCAGAGTTGATCTGCATCCCGAGAAATCAAAACTCCGATGCAGACCTCCTCTCAAAGCTATCCCAAGGGTTACCTGAACATATATCGAGAATTGCACGCATTGAGGAGATGACGACCTCAAGCATATCGGCCTCACCGTCCATTGACGTCCTTCCCCTGCAACCAGTCGCCTGGTGTTGGGTGGATGACCTCCTGCGCTACATAGCCGACGGGACGCTCCCCGATAAAGAAGAGAAGGCAAGGTTAGTCCGGTGACGAGCTCCGGGCTACGTCGTCTTGGATGGGAAGCTGTACAAGAGGTCCTACAATGGGACCTTGCTAAAGTGTTTACGCCCACATGAGGCGGAAATGATCGTCTCTGAACTCCATGGGGGCGTATGCTCCGCCCATCAGGGGGCAGGCACGTTAGCTAGGAAGGTCGTCCTCCAGGGGTACTTTTGGCCAACAATAATGAAGGATTGCGCTGACTATGCAAGGAAATGCGAGACATGCCAGAAGTTCCAGAAGAGCCCCGGCCGACCAGCAACGATGTACACACCGATCAGCACCGCCCTTCCATTCACAAGATGGGGTGTCGACCTGGTCGGTCCCTTACCAACCGGGTCGGGAAACCGGAAGTTTGTCATCGTCGCAGTGGACTACTTTACGAAGTGGGTTGAGGCCGAGCCGCTTGCCAGCATCACACATCTCCGATGTAAGAAGTTCATATGGAAGAATATTTTCTGCCGGTTTGGGGTTCCCCTCCAAATAATCTCCGACAACGGAAGGTAGTTTGACTGCGAAGCCTTCCGACAATTCTGTGCAGAGTGGGGCGTAGAATCCAGCCGAGTTGCGGTTTGCTACCCCCAGGCAAATGGACAGGTGGAGAACACCAACCGGACGATCGTCGATGGACTGCAAAAGAAGTTGGAGGCCCTCGGGATTGCCTGGGTGGAGGAGTTGAACAATATACTCTGGACCTTCAGAACAACCCCAAGGAAGGCAACAGGAGAGACCCCCTTTGCCTTGTGTTATGGCTTTGAGGCGAGGGCACCGTTCGAGGCCGTGGTTCCCAGCCGGCGAGTAGAAGAGTTCGAACCAGCGAGCAATGAGGAGAGGCTCCGAGCCGAGCTCCACCTCATTGAGGAAAGAAGAGACCGTGCCTTCATCAAAGCGGAAAACTATCGATGACAAGTCAAGGCGTACCAAGACAGCCGAGCCCGACAACGGAGTTTTGACGTCGGTGATTATGTCCTAAGACGTAGGAAGGCCAGCATGCCGACAGAGGGAGGTAAGCTCTCCGTCAAGTGGGAAGGCCCTTACGTGGTTGACGCAGTGATCGGCCCTGGGACATACAAGTTGAAGACAACAATAGGCCGGTTGGTAGACCGCGTCTGGAATGCCGAGCACCTGATGAAGTTTTACCAGTAGAAAATCGAAGTTTCACTTTTCTTTGTAAACTCCTGTGCTCCGAGCACAGGATTACAATTTGTAATTCTTCATGTGGTCCGCCCACATCATGAATTCAATATACTTTGCTAGCGATATTTTGTCATCAAAAGAGGTCCGACCTCACTTAGCAATAAAGGGCGGCGGCAAAAAAAAAGGTACTATGCCCCCCTTGGTGTTTGGCCGACCTCGGCCAGGCTCTTTAACCGAAAATAGCCAAGCGATTTTCAAGAATCCAGGCGATTTTCTAAAGTAAAGATCTAGCCGCGACAGTCGAGGCGATGGTAGGGCCGACCTCCGGGTCGAGGGTACTCAGGATGCTGACCTCTGGGTCTTTTCGAGTGCTCACCGCCTAACATCGCTGGCCAAGCAGCTCGCACTCTCGTCATCCCTGAGTTGGCGGTGCGGGTTCGTTCTGGTGGATCATGCATGGTCCGCCCCTGTTGTTTGGCTATCCATGCGGGAGTAACCAGATTATTCCCCAAGTCCGGGCAAAGTGGATGGGTTAAAGTGACAGTAGGACTGACCCCCGGGTCATGAACGTTCAGGATACCGACCTAAGGGTCTTCCTCGTCGGTTCAATGTCCGACCTCGCTGGCCAAACAAGTCGCTTATTTGTTGATTCCATATCAATAGCGAACAGATCACTTCTATCCAACTAGGAGGGGCACGGATAGGCTCGGCCACGCCAGCCTAACCGCCCCCCGGGAGGTTAGAGAAGCCAGATCCCCGAATAAATTGCTAAGTATTCGTAATGCAAAGTATAGAAAAGGAAACATATGAATTAAAAGGTAATATTCATTCGAATTTTACATATGGTGGCTACAAGCTACAAAAAAAAAGGTGCAACAGTCATGGCCGGATGTTCCCATGGTCATCAAGTACAATGATCCAGACACGGGAATTACTAGAAAGCTTAAGGAACTCTCCCAGAATCTGAAAGTCAACTTAGTCATCGCCATGGTCAGTCCACTCTTGGCCGTCTCTCAGGTACTACGCCACCATCAACTGGCGACTGACGCCCAAGTACTATGTCGCAATCAACTTACATTGTTGGGCACTCCTGAGGGAAAGCCTTGACCGCAGTTTCCGCGATAGGGGCGCTTGCCGCCTTACATGCTTCGAAGTCCGAACTGGAAGGTAGGCTCCCCGCCGTGGGGCTCTCTCGTCCTCATGATCCTTCACACGTTCGGGGATCTCTGTGAGGGCATGAGAACCCGCAATTGCCTTGGTGCTTGCCGCCGTGAACAAAATCTTCAGCAGGTCACCCCGAGCGTTGAGACCTTACAGACAACAGAAAGTTATCATCAGAATATTTAAAAAAAAACGAAAGTGAATCACAGTACCATCCTTCAAAATCAAGGGTGAGGTTAACCTCTCTCTTGTCAATTCTCTTCACGAAGCTCCCATATGGAGTACATGGGAGATGGGGTTTTCACCATTATCGATCAATGTTCCCGGCGCGTCCAGCCCACACAAGACGATGGCATCGGACCACAACTAGAAAGGCACAATCACCCGAGCTACAGGCTACAGAAAGGAAATTATGGGTTGTAAGGGAGCATTCAACCTTGGGGCCTCATTCATCCTAAAAGCTCTGCTTTGCCACACGATCATGAGATGAAGGGCTCGGCCAATAGGTAAAGAATCACAGTACCATCCTTCAAAATCAAGTGTTGATCGAGTATCCAAGAATGGGGAAGGCAACCGCCAGGGACGCTGTCGGCCGCCGGTCAGCAGTGCAGAACGACCACGGGTTGATGGGTCCGGTGAGGCAGGGAACCCGACCTGTGATGCAGACGCTGACCCTGTGCTTGGCCACCAATCCATGCAGGTTGCGCCGGACAGTTGAATTCCAGACCCACGTACCACATCTGCCGGAGTTCAGGACGACACCCGGGCAGCCACGGAGTACAGTGGACTGGGGAGTCGCCAGCCTGATAGAAGGTCAAGGTTCTAAGTTTGCAAGAGTCCCGCATTGACGGGCGTTCACCCGGAAGGGCCCTGCAGCCCGGCCGCCTGCCTGAAGCGCCGCGCCACAAATGGCCAACAGCAAGCTAGGAGGGCGGCGGCGCTGGACCCCTGTGCGTGCTTGGTCTCCGTCAGTGCAAAGCAAGAAGAAAGAAGATGGCGGCAGCACCTTGCCGCCCGGAGGAAGGAGCACCCAGACGACCGCCGGACAACGCGGAACCCCGGGGAATTGTGGCTCCAGCCTGGCCCGTCGCTGTCAAATCCGAAGTGCATAGCGGTGGCCGCCTAGCCGCCTGACCTGGACGGTTCGTAGACCGACGCTGGAAGCCGGCCACCCAGACGACCACCGGATAACGCGGAACCCGAGGAATTGTGGCTCCAGCCTGGCCCGTCGCTTTCAAATCCGAAGTGCATAGCGGTGGCCGCCTGGCCGCCTGACCTGGACGGTTCGTAGACCGACGCTGGAAGCCGGCCGACTCAAGCCTGTCGCCGTCGGCCGCCGCGGAAAAACCGCCGGCTGGTGGAGAGCCCGGCGAGGCAGGGAGGTCAAGGCCACATACGGCGGTCCACGTTGGGTTTACTACGTTGCGGCACTGGGACGGCTAGGAGAAGACGCACGCACGCAGGGTTCCAGGAGAGAGAGGAAAAAGAAAAGAAAGGAAAGGAAAAGAAAAGGAAAGAAAAGAAAAGAAAGGAAGAAAAGAAAAGAAAGGAAAAGAAAAAAAAGGAAAGAAAAGAAAAGGAAAGAATAGAAAAGGAAGGAATTTATTTGGAGCCTTTTTGGGAGCGTGATTTAATTTGGGAATTTCCATAAACTCCGGGATTCACATAATCCACAATTATGGCTCCCTGATATGTGAATATTTTTTAATGGGCAGCTGACCTGAACTACTCCCTCTTAGCCGAGTCTACTACTCGACTAAGGGAGTGGGGGACTCGTGATGGGATTATGGGACCAGGCCCAGAGCCTAATTGGCCCAGGCCCCACAACCCAGGGCTCGAGTCGGCCCAACCAATCAGGGCAATCAAGGAGCGGAAGCCCAAGAGAGCCTGTCGACCAGCCCAGTGAGGAGCCTGCCTTCCAGCCCAGTGGGGAGCCTGCCTTCCGGCCTACCCGAGAGCCTGCCTACCAGCCCAGTCAGCAGCCTGCCGTCCAGCCCAGGTGGGAGCCTGCCTCCAACCCAACGGGGAGCCTGCCTTCCAGCCTACCCGAGAGCCTGCCTACCAGCCCAGTCAGTAGCCTGCTGTCCAGCCCAGGTGGGAGCCTGCCTCCAGCCCAACGGGGAGCCTGCCTTCCAGCCTACCCGAGAAGCCTGCCTCCAGCCTGGTGACAAGCCTTCCTTCAGCCTAGCGGGAAGCCCACCGTCCAGTCCAGCAGGAGGGAGCTCAAGCGTCCAGCCTGCCAGCCAGGCTGACCTGCCAGCCAGGAAGAGTAACGGCCAACAATTAATTCGCGACTTAATTATGTGTTTAATTCTGTATTAATGTTGTAATTAATTTAGTCATTATTATGTTGGGCAGTTACCATTTGTAATCGCCTATAAAAGGCAATCCGAATTTCAAATACAGATATGCTATTTCTGGCTAACTTTCCATATTCGTACTTTCTTAATTCTTGCTTGAGTGTCGTACGTAGCTTTCCTAAAAGCCTACGAGCGTCCTATTTTGGACCAACATTAACTTCTATAAGATTTATTTTTTTCACATATTGATTATTTTGATTTTTGTGATTTTCTGTACACAATTTTCACATTGTGACTCTCTTAATTTTTCACTCAATAACTTTCATAAAGCTCACGTATGAGTTTAAAGTCCAAAGATTGGGAAACAATACTCTAGATTGCTTTAATTTATGTAATTGCTAATAATTTTGTAGAGGTGTATTGGATGATTAGATTAATTTTAATTGGTTGCTCTAATTTATATCAAGTTTTAAATTTAAATTATGAGGTTTCTAAAACAGTAACTACAAGAATACCTAAATTATAATATTAGAAGTACATTTTTTTGAAATAATTCCAAATCTATAGTCAAAATAAAAGTTGTGGACAAAAATGCAACTCTAGTAATTTTGGTGTTTATAATTTTATTCAAATATTACTCCCTCCGTCCCTTATAACTTTGCCACCTTTCCTTTTTTGGATGTCCCACTAACTTTGCCATTTTTCCCTTTTAAGTAAAGAATTTGTGGTTCCAGCTCATTCTCTCTCCTCTGCACAAAACACAACCACACAATTTTTACTTTATTATTCCCCGTGTCGGTCAAACTTGGAAAAATTTTTAGGGGCGGAGGGAGTATATCATAGTGACTATAAAACTTTCTCATAGTAACTTATAGTCACATTTATGTCCATATATATCTATTAGTAATATTTTAGGAAGAAAACTTCCCATTTTCATTATGTTAGGATGTTTTTACTTGGACTGTAATTCGTCCCAGACCAGACCAGACCAGACCAGATCAGATCAGACCAGACTAGTTCAGACCAGATCAGACCAGACCAGACTTGGATAGTTATAAAAATACAAATAAACCAGACCAGACCAGACCAGTAAGAAACTCTTTTCGTGTGATGTTAGGATGTTTTTAATTGGACTGTAATTTGCTGGTCTGGTCTTGTCTGTTTTGGTCTGGTCTGGTCTGGTCTATTTTTGTCTGGTCTAGTCTGGTCTAGTCTGGTCTGAAATTTTATTTTTATATTTTTTGCATAAAGATTTTATTTTTTATATATATTATAATCCATAAATAATTATATTTTATTCATTTATAATTACAAATAATAATAACAATAACAATACTAATAACAATAATAATAGTAATAATAACAATAATAATAATAATAATAATAATAATAATAATAATAATTAGGGATGTGCACTATCCGGTTTAAACCACAAAACCGGACCGAACCGGACCGGAAAAACTGGAATCGGATCGAACCGGAATGATATCCGGTCCTGTTCGGTATGGTCCGGTCCGGTTTTGAACCGGTGCACACCCCTAATAATAATAATAATAATAATAATAATAATAATAATAATAATAATTAGGGGTGTGCACTAGCCGCTTTAAACCAGAAAATCGGACCGAACCGGACTGGAAAAACCAGAACCGGATCAAACCGGAATGATATCCGGTTCGGTTCGGTACGGTCCGGTCTAGTTTTGAACCGGTGCACACCACTAATAATAATAATAGTAATAGTAATAGTAATAGTAATAGTAATAGTAATAGTAATAGTAATAGTAATAGTAATAGTAATAGTAATAGTAATAGTAATTGTAATAGTAATAGTAATAGTAATAGTAATTGTAATAGTAATAGTAATAGTAATAGTAATAGTAATAGCAATAGCAATAGGCCAATAGCAATAGCAATAGCAATGGCAATAGCAATAGCAATAGCAATAGCAATAGCAATAGCAATAGTAATAGTAATAGTAATAGCAATAGCAATAGCAATAGCAATAGTAATAGTAATAGTAATAGTAATAGTAATAGTAATAGTAATAGTAATAGCAATAGCAATAGCAATAGCAATAGTAATAGTAATAGTAATAGTAATAGTAATAGTAATAGTAATAGTAATAGTACTAGTAATAGTAGTAGTAGTAGTAGTAGTAGTAGTAGTAGTAGTAGTAGTAATAGTACTAGTAATAGTAATAGTAATAATAATAATAATAATAATAATAATAATAATAATAATAATAATAAAATATGGTCTGGTCTGGGACGAATTACAATCCAAGTAAAAACAACCTTAGTATATTATATTACAGAGTATACGAGTATTAAATATAATAGAGATTATTAAAATAATATTTTAAAACGGTTCGGTCTGGGTACTCGTTTTTTCAAATTTTAAGAGCCGTTCGATTCCTAAGTTTTTCAGGACCCGCCCCGCCCCAATCGAACTGTTTAAGTTTTATAAAATTAGAACCCGACTCTAACCCGCCCTAAACCTATGTTTCCTGGCCCGACCCGTGGTTCCCGTACCCGTTTGCCCACCCTAGTTTCAATCCTATTTACTCCAATTACATAGTACGTAGTATAAAATTAGAACCCGACCCTAATTCGCCCTAAACCTATATTATACTCCCTCTGTCCCTAAAAATGCTTCCCGATGTGACTTGGCACGCTTATTAAGAAAATGGAATAAAGTGAAAATGTATGATTGTGATTGTGTAAGAAAAAAGTGAAATGAATGTGAATCACATAAATTGTCCAAAAATGATAAGTGGGAAATTTTTTTTGGAATTACCCAAAAAGGAAAGTGAGAAGATTGTAAATGATTTTTCTATCACATTTATTCAATAAATTTTAAATAATCTTAAATTTTAAAAGTCTTCGTCAACCATGATATTCAAATAATTAGTTTTTCTAGACCATGCATTAAATGCAATTTAACTACAACCTAAAATATTCTGGGATCCAAATCTTGATACTGGATTTTCTTTTCCAATAATCTTCTTAAATAATCTCTCACACACAATGATAATCTTTCAAATAATCTGGCACATCATCCAATTAAAGAGGTAAGTGTCAGTTTGGTCCTAGAAGTTGCATAAAAGGATCAAATAAGTCCTTATGACGTCCTTATTGTCCGGCCATCACCATTTGGGGCAGTTCCCGGTGAAATTTTTTGATATTTTTTTTTGAGAATCTTATTCATTAAGTCTAGTTTACTCATACCAAATTTTATCTAAAACTTAAATCGGGAAGACATTCAAATGAAGTCTTGAAGATAACTGCGCAATTACCTTCAAAACTTCATTTGAATGTCTTCCCGATTGACGTTTTATCTGAAATTTTGTATGAGTAAACTAGACTTAATGAATAAGATGTTCAAAACATTTTATCAAAAAATTCCACCAGGAACCGCCCCAAATGGTGACGACCGGACAGTAAGAACGTTATAAGGACTTATTTGACCCCTTTTATGCAACTTCAAGATTAGATTGATCCTTACCTCTCCAATTAAATCTTAAATAATCTAATGGATATAGGAATGACCTCATCCATGACGTTGTAAGTCTTGAGCGGCGAAAACGTGTCAACGCAAATGAAAATGACATCAGCATAAGCTTTGTTTCAAATACATAAATAAATAAATAAAATCTGAAACAAGTAAGTGAGTATAAGAAATTTGTCGGTGTCCTGGATGAACGCTACTCTGCCAAAGGATATGATTTTCCGTACAAATGATGCGTAAAATAAACCGAATTGGTCGGTAGATAGTCTACCCCACAGAAAATTCTATTCACCATAAAATAAAATTAATTAAAAATTGCTTTATTGGGTCTGTTAAATGTGAAATGAATTTTACTAGCTAGGCTTATTTTTACCTTCATTTCATTTTAACCGCCCACCTATACCGTATCATAATAATTACGCGATGTTTTTACGCCGATTATTCTCCTTTTCAATTCCATTTCTACTCACTTCATTGTTATAACTTCTAGAACTTAGATAAGTTAACAAAGACGGTTAAACCGGTTTAACTATTTCGTTCTTTTGTCGTCTTGTCACTCAGGAATCGAATAAATTAAAGAGGTAGTGGAAATTCTATAAAAATTAAAAAAAAACAAGTGTAGACTTTTTTGCTCATAAGAAAAGAATGAAATTTTTGGAAGTGGATAAGAATGAATACTGGTATTTTTAGTCTCCTTCCCACAACTTCTACGGCCCGTTTGGTAGCACTGGAATTAGAGATGACAATTTAACCTGACCCGATGAACACTCGCATCGAAATAAACCGGTCAAAATGAGGAAAACCGCTTTGACTGTGTAACATGTACGGGCAGGGAATACCCGATTTATGTAAACGGGTAATTGGGCGGTTATATGTTTATACCTACCCGCCCCGTTTAATTTGGATACGGTTACCCACACCATTACTCGACCCGCACAATTAACTTACATATTTTAATAGTTTATGTATTTATTATTTAATATATTAAGTATATATGAATAGTAGTACATTAATATATGACACTTATTCCCTCTAATTTTTTGAAAAATATTCAACTAATCGGTTATTCTTTGCAATTCTGAGGACTTGGTGCTCAAAGTTCACTATTTTAGATTTTTAATTTTTAATATCATTCATCATCCTTCCTTTGTTAACTTCTACAAGATTTATTTTCTTCATATATTGATTATTTGATTTTCGTGATTTTCTGTACACAATTTTCACATTGTGACTCTCTTAATTTTTCACCCAATAACTTTCATAAAGCTCACATATGAGTTTAAAGTCCAAATATTAGGAAACATTACTCTAGATTGCTTTAATTTATCTAATTGCTAATAATTTTCTAGAGGTGTATTGGATGATTATATTAATTTTGATTGGTTGCTCTAATTTATATCAAGTTTTAAATTTAAATTATGAGGTTCCTAAAACAGTAAATAAAAGAATACCTAAATCATAGTATTAGAAGTATATTTTTTAGAAATAATTCCAAATCTATAATCAAAATAAAAGTTGTGGACAAAAATAGGGTTCTAGTAACTTTAGTATATATAATTTTATTCAAATGTTATATCGTAGTGACCATAAAACTTACTCATGGTAACTTATAGTCACATTTATGTCCATATATTTTTTATTAGTAATATTTTAGAAAAAAAAAACTTCCCGTTTTCATTATGTTACTTGTATACATTACTATTCCTAAATTCAGATGTTGAATGTTGGTGGGTATGATTATTGAATTTTTGGAGGTTAAATGTTTTTGTGATTCATATTTAGAGACAAGACTTAATCTTTTGATGTTGATGTGATAAGAGATTCATAATTTTGAATCTAGACATATATAATTTGTGAATTTTAGGTTAAAACGATAGTAATTTTTTGTGATGTTTTAAAAAACCCAATCGGTTGTGCTATTTAATTTTGATTTTCTTAATTTATGTGGTCAATTATAAGTAGTTAATTATCATTTTAGGATTTATACTGATTTTGGGAAAAAAATATCTTTTAATAAAACGGTTACACGCGGGGAAACCGTTACCTGTGGAGAAAACCGTTACCCGCGAATAAAAAATACCCGACGGGTAACAGGCGGTTTTGGGGAAAATATTATCAAACGGGGCGGGTACGGGTAATGGTATACCCGACCCCGAACCGCCCGTTGCCATCCCTAACTGGCTTAATCAGTTGATTCTGATGATATTTATGAAGTTCTGGCTGAAGTGTTGGATTGGCTGATTATGTTGATTTGTGAAAAAAATTATACTTAAACTATATTATATTAATAAAATAAACAAAAAATTATATGAAAAATAGCTAAAATAATCCTTTACAGTAACTTCAGCCAGTACAACCAGGAAAATAACTTCAACATTAATTTTTCTTATTATTACCCAAAAGAGTGTGCGAAATAAAAGTTACGTGTTTGGAGAAAAAGTTGATTGATAATCCTGATAACACGAAAAACAGGATCACCAAACGGACTCCTATTTTATGAAAAGCATAGTTATTTTCTTTAGGTCATTTCAATTTTTAAAATACTTTAGCCTACAATCACAAAGACTTGAGTGTAATGTATGTATTCCCATTTTTAGGATGTTTTTAATGGGATTAAAATTCTATCGTAGGGTCTGAACTGATTTGGACATGTGTGTCGAAATCTTTTTCGAAACACTCTTATTCAAAACGTGTATCTGTGCATTTTTTCCCCTGATTAGCCAATTTTGAAGTCTCGGAGAATGAAAAGGATGTAATTCTGTAAGCAACTATGAATTTTCTACCCAGACTTATCGAAAAGTGGGATATATGGACTAACAAGTACTCCCTCCGTCCCATAAAATAGTTCCCACTGGGATTTGGATCAGAGTTTAAGAAAGTAGAAATAAAGTGAAAATTTATGGATGTGATTGAGTAAGAAAAAGGTAAATGAATGATAGCCACACAAAACTTTTCAAAAAAGGAAATGAGAACTATTTTTTGGGAAGACCCAAAAAGAAAATTGGAACGTATTTTGCAGTTTCCAAATATGATACGCAGTATTTTACATCGACCTAAATTAACAAAAATGGAGTAGAGATAATTTTGTTGGTCCCCTTTTGTTTTGCACATCAAGCCCTTTTGACATTGTACTTGTATCATACGGAGTATTTTAAAAACGTATCTTTGCGATAGGGACTAATTATCTTAGCCATGTGAACTAAGGAGACGTTTATTTTGCTGCTAAAGTTACAGTTAGGTTAGTAAGACAGTTGAAGTAAACACGCAAGTTACTTAAAACGCTGCTTACTAATCGAAAGAGGTAATTAAAGTGCCGCTTACTAAGCATACCACCCCATGTATTAATTAAGCGGCACTTTAAAAACTTTTTTAGTTTCCGAATTTACTCTTACCTTTACCCCTTGCCCTTACCCTATTGCTACCCCACGACCCCGCCCTACCCTACCTTACCCCGACCCCACCCCCACCCTTGACCCGACCATACCCCACCGACACCTTACATCTACCCCGACCCTACCCTCCTCCACATGCCCCACCCCACCCCCACCCCTTACCCTACCCCTTTACCCCCCTACCACCTTCCCCTACCTTGACCTGACCCGACCCCTACCCCTGCCCCCTTCCCTACCCCGACCTTACCCCTTTACCCCCTACCCCTGCCCTTACCTCGACCCACCCCTTCCCCACCCCCACCCTCACCCTACCCCCACCCCCACCCTACCCTATTACCCCTACCACCTGCCCCTACCTTGACCCCACCCCCACCTTACCCCCTACCCCCACTTGTACCCCTTACCTTGACCCTACCTTTGTACCCCCTACCTCGACCCCACCCTCTACGAGTAGGGTGGGGGGTTGGTATGGGTGGGAGTAGGCGTGGAGGGTAAGGTCGTTGAAAAGGTAGGGGTAGGGAAGGGGTGGGGTCAAGGGTGTGGAATTGGGGGTAGGGTGATGGGTGGGGTACAAGGCGGGTTAGGGGTTAGGGGTGTGGGTAAGCGACTAAGCGTACGAGGTGACCCCACATATTATATTATATACTTGTGTTCATGAATGTTTGTGTGTTTATATATCTATAGGGTTATTTTAGACATTTTAATGTTAAACGGTGTTTTAAATCCTTTGAAGTAAACATGAGTGATGGAGTATATATCTCCTAGATTCTAGAGAGAATGGAGAGCTAAAGAGAGAAGTGAATTGTATTAATGAATTTTGTGAACCCTTACAACTACTCCCAAGGGGAGTATTTATAGAGAAAATTAGGGCTGGGCTCCCAAGTCTTGGGCTTGGGAGGCCCATTTACAACAGGGCCACTAATGGGCCGGATACAAAGTGTATAGAAATGATAAGTATAAAATCATGTTCTAGAGGCTATCCATGGATGACGAGGGCATGGCCGATGAGGGCATGGCCGATGAGGGCATGGCCGACGAGGTCACTCGGTTCTCCTGACTTCTGGATCATATTCTGGGTGGCCTTCTTTCTGGCCGATGAGGGCATGGCCGATGAGAGCATGGCCGATGAGGGCACTCGGTTCTCCGGGCTTCTGGATCATATTCTGAGTAGACCTTCTTTCTGGCTGATGAGGGCATGGCCGATGAGAGCATGGCCGATGAGGGCACCCGGTTCTCCGGGCTTCTGGATCATATTCTGAGTAGACCTTTTCCTGGCCGATGAGGGCATGGCCGACGAGGGCATGGCCGACGAGGTCACCCGGTGATCGTGGTACTTTCTGTTCTTCTGAGTATGTGGGTCCTGGGGCCTAGACCCATATACTCCATCAGGAGTCCCCCACTCTCTAAGCTGAGACGTTGACGAAGTGAAGGAGAGTAGATTTATGTCCTTTTTGTTTGGGCGTTGCGTGCTCCTCGATGTGGACGAAGAGGGCCCTAGTCATGTGGATGATGCGTGTTTTCTGTTTAAGGACGACGAGTGCCTTTGCTTGGTGGAGACGATGAGCGTCCTCTGTCATGAGTGGCCGATGAAGACAATGCTTCCTTATTCCTGGCCGTTGATGGTTGAATTTCGTATTTTGGGCCGAGGAGGCCATTGTGGTTATCTCTTGTTTGAGGACGATGGGTGTCCTTTATTTTGAGGATGATGAATGTCCTTCGTCTTGAGGACGATGAATGTCCTTCACTTTGAGGACGATGAGGGCCCTGGACCAGAGGACGTTGTGCGCCCTTGGCTCTGTGGACGAAGAATGTCATGCCCTTGTGCTTTTGACTTTAATTGATGGACCTTACGCTTGCGGACGTTCGTGGCGCGTTCGTTTTGTTCGTGATATGGACGATGAATGTCATTGTCCCGGAGACGATGCGTGCCATTGGCCTTGAGGACGAGGAGTGTCCTTGACTTTGAGGACGACACGTGCCCTTGATCTTTAGGACGATGTGTGTCCTTGACATTGAGGACGGTGTGCGTCCTGCTTTGCGCTTCGGCCTGGCCGAAGGGTGAACACATGGTTGTTGGACGTTGAGGTGCCATTATCATGGGCTTGTGTTCGTTGGATTTTGAATTTGTTTCTTTACGCTGGAGGCCGATGTAGTCCCCCAGGCCTTCTTCTGGCCGATGAAGACATGGCCGACGGAGGTACCACTTGGTAGTCCTTGCTTTTTGTTGCTTTCTGGATGATTTCATGTATGTGGAGGCCGATGTAGTCCCCCAGTCCCCCACTCCTTGAGGCTCATGTAGTGAGGTGAAGAGGAGTAGAGCAATACACGTCTTCAATAGGGGGCCGAGGGTCGACACATTTTGATCCACAATGGGGCGGTGCCTCGTTAAAAACCTCATTAGGAAAAACCCTGTGGGAAAAAATCCTAATGAGGGAAAAAGAGCACACCGGATCCCCCAAAATGAACTCCAAGGGGTGAACCCTTCGGCCTAGGTGTGGAGCTGAAGCGGTGTACGTCTGATGAGGGGACGCCCACCTGGAGGTGAGGACGACGGCGCTGATGAGCCGGTCCGAATATGAGGACGAGGCGATGGATGCTTGTCTGAATGTGAGGACGACAATTGTAATGATCCATGCGTCATATGAAGGCAACAGTCGTTGTCCAGGAAGGGAATTGCGAGCCCGGTCGCTATAACAGTACCTCGGCGTTGGGAGCCGGTCTCGAGATATGAGGACGGCGGCACTGGGGGGCCGGTCCGAAATCCATGCAACGGTCGCCATCCAGTAAAGGAATGGCTAAGACCGGTCTTAAGATAGAGCATCACACCATGGCCGAGGGGCTGGTCGTGATGTGAAGACGACGGCGATGAGGAGCCGGTCCTACAATCCATGCAACGGTCATCATCCGGTAAAGGAATGACTAAGACCGGTCTCGAGATAAATAATCACGTCGAGGCCGAGGGGGTCGATCGTGATATGAGGACGACGACGATGAGGAGTCGGTCCAAATAATGACGACGAGGCGATGGTGAAGCCGATCGTCATATAGAGGCGATGGTCACCATCCGGGAAGGGATGGCGAGCCCGATCGCTGGCTCAAGACTCGCGGCGCTGAGGAAGCCGGTCTTGATATAGATGATCACGCCGAGGCCGAGGGGCCGGTCGTGATGTGAGGACAACGGCGATGAGGAGCCGGTCCTATAATATGATGACGAGGCGCTGATGAAGCTGATCATCATATAAAGGCGATGGTCACCATCCAGGAAGGGATGATGAGCCCGATCGCTGGCTCAAGACTCGCGGCGCTGAGGAAGCCAGTCTTGAGATAGATGATCATGCCGAGGCCGAGGGGCCGGTCGTGATGTGAGGACAACGGCGATGAGGAGCCGGTCCTATAATATGATGACGAGGCGCTGATGAAGCTGATCGTCATATAAAGGCGATGGTCACCATCCAGGAAGGGATGGTGAGCCCGATCGCTGGCTCAAGACGCTCGGCGCTGAGGAGGCCGGTCTTGAGATGAAGGATCACGTTGAGACCGAGGGGTCTGCCGTGATCTAAGGACGACGGCGCTGATGAAGCCGGTCCAAATAAATGATGACGAAGGCGTTGATGGAGCCATTCGTTATGCAAGCTCGAGGCTCTCGGTATTGAAGAAGCCGACCTTGAGATGAAGGATCACGTTGAGACCGAGGGGTCGGCCGTGATTTGAGGACGACGGCGTTGATGAAGCCGCTCCTCATATGAAGGCGAGGGTCGCCATCCAGGAAGGGAATGGCGAGCCCGCTCGCAAGCTCAAGACGCTCGGCGCTGAGGAGGCCGGTCTTGAAATGAAGGATCATGTTGAGACCGGGGGGTCTGCCATGATCTGAGGACGACGACGCTGATGAAGCCGCTCCTCGTATGAAGGCGAGGGTCGCCATCCAGGAAGGGAATGGCGAGCCCGCTCGCAAGCTCAAGACGTTCGGCGTTAGGGAGGCCGATCTTGAGATGAAGGACAAGGCGTTGGATGCCTGTCCAGAGTTGAGGACGATGACGCTGATGAAGCGCGTCCTTGGATGATGACGGCAGTGATGGGGCCGTTCGTGTCATGGAGGCGAGGGTCGCCATCTAGGAAGGGAGTGGCAAGCACCGTTTGAATGTAAGCTCATTTTAGAGTTCGGGTCGTTGATTGTTCCAGCGATGCATTTGGACTGAAGAGGTGAAGCCTCTAATGAAAATATCATTGACATCTACCTTCGGCCAGTGGATACAATAAATGTGGCGTAAGTTCTACCTGCATATGCTCCTCCTCATTCAGACCCTAAAGTTCAAGAAAGATTGGACAATCTGGTTTCAATGTGGGTGCCTGTTTACAAAAAACCAAGGTGATAAGTTCCACTTGTTGCATGCATATATCAGTGTCTTTATTCATGTATTACTGTGAGAATTTGTAGTCCCTGAATCATGTTGACATAATTGCCTCTACACCTAAATGATGTTTAGATTGTTCCCTAACTGATGGGGTAATTAGGGGGCAGTTTAGAAGTTGACTAGATGTATGTTGTGTATGTTACTCCATCCCCATTACCATTACCATGTAACAAGTCCATCACTTCCCTCACTGTTGTAGTGTCAGCAGAAAGGGAGATGGGTAGTTCCCCATTAGCATGTACCATATCCTTTTCAATGTGAGGTAATCTGTAGTTGTTGTTACCTTTAGCAGTTAAAATCTCCTTCATACACATTTGCAATGATAGCCAAACCTTGTTCAAAGTATAGGGACTCAAGTCCCCAAATGCTTTGGTCACCCCTGCCACTAACTCTAAAACTGTAGTACTTGGTGTTGCTTGTTGTAGGGACCGAATTGATCTAAAAAAACCTAGGTCTAGAACATTTAGAACAGGACTATTGGGAGGTTGACATGATAGTTTGATGTTAAATCCTTCACTAGTACCCTCTTTCATGAACTCACTGTCATTAGGCTGTACATGTGGTTTGACATTATCTTGTTGGATGTAAATATCTCCAGATGCATCAAGTGGCCTGGCCACTTGGCTTTGATGGCAGGGAGCACTTGTCTGAGTATACACTTTTCGTGACATTCTCAATTGCCTTTTCCTTTATTGTGCCAACTGTTCTGTTTTTGCTATTCCCATCAAATAAGACTTCTGAAAATATTGATATAGCCACAGCACACAAAAACATTACTTTTGTGATGTATCTCTTGGACTTGCATGTTCTGTGTGGCTCTTGTTCATCTGGAGTGAGATAGTACCTCTGTGAGGGTTTAGTAATGTAAAACCACATCTCATCCACATAGTTGAACATGGGGTTCAAATAGTGGATGAGTTGTGAGTGAGTGTGGGACAATGTGTGAAATGACCCATTCAAGCCTCTTAGTCATATTTGACTAAGTCAAATAGGATTTGATAGAATTTGTGTGTACTATAATCTTACCTTGTCGTATGAGTCTGTGCACATTTGTTTTGGGACAGCCCATAACAGATGCCAGACTTCTTATGGTCTGCCTTTTGTGAAGATCTATTTCCTTAAAGTTAAGTGTAGGTAGTGGTAAATATTTCCTACCACTTTTTGCAGCAAACTGTTTGTCAACATTTATAGGTACACCATCCCTTTGTGATTTCCTTACTAGTCCCCAAATACTTATGATGTACCTTACTGACACTTGATGTTCTTCAGCTAATGCAGATTTCAGTCCTTTGGGTCAACTTACCACCATCTGTGGAATTAGTGAGAAGAGCTTGCAAGATCCTCTGTTTTGCTTCGTTCAAGAGCCTTTTTTGTGTTGTTTCAAGATTTTCATAAACTTCCATGTTGTATTTGTGATGATGTACAACTATCTCTTGCAATATGCGTAAGTTTATATAGAGCGTTGAGATATTTTAAGTGTTTAAAAATTTTAAGTTGGAGGGAATGCTCAAAAGTCCCGCCAGAAGACAAATAATCCCAAAAAAATCAACCTGTTTTTACTGTACACGGCAGATTGCCCCATCCCTCTTTATTTCCCCTAACCCTGTGCGGTACTTAAAAAAGGGCAAAGGTGGAAAGTCAAGGGAAAACAGTAACTTTTCTAAATCAATGTGCCCAGTCAAAACGGAAGTAAATTCAGGGACAAAGAGAGTACATAAAAGGATTTAGCACAAGAATGTGGAAGTTCAATCATGAGAGAGTAACACCTCATCTAGATTGTATTTTAGAGGGTAACAAGGAGGGAATTAAATATGGATGAAGGATATCTGAGTATAATAATGGTGAGACATTTGAAATGAGATTTCAAGAAAATATTGGTCACACATGTCAACTCAAAAAATGTGTTTGCATGTTAATAGTTATTCTAAAACTAATCTCTATTTTACTTGACTTTGTAAATGAATAAGACAGCCTTGAAGTAGGAAAGAGTACAGTGGCTTTAAGCGTAAAAAATAACTCTATTTTGCGTGTTTGATGGTCAGTGATTCACACTACTTTTGCGGAGGTGACCGTTTGAGAATCTGATCGTATGACGTTTTTTGAGTCTAAATGAAGTCTATTGGAAAAATATTGTTTGAGTTTTGAACTTTTGACCGATTGTAACTGCAAACGTTTGTTCGCTTTAATATAGTTTAGCGGTTTCCTTAAAAAAACAGCATTTAAAGTTTTAAAAAATAAACATACAAAAAGGATTTTAAATATTATAATTTGCTTGAAACAATCAAAATATAGCAGGTAAAATGACACTCCCCTAGCTATGGGTGCTTTTCAGCCGTGGAGGTGGAGCCAAGCATAGCTATTTTAGTTTGACACCTTCACCATTGATAAATTTCAAAACATTTCAATTTGGCTTGTGGGTTTGAAAATGTGAATGAGAATAAGAACATGGAATATCTTTTTCTAAAAAAAGAAAGAAAATAAAAAACGTACATTCATTTTTAATTTATCAGTCCAGCCAAGTGGCGAGGCCGTTACCGGGAAAGTTGTACTGATGCGACGCGCTCACACTCGAGCGTTGCACTTAAATACCGACTTCTCCGACCCTTTCGTTCCGATTCTCAAGCCTCTCACGTCCATTTCTCTCTTTCATCTCTCTATACACTCACTGTACCGGAGATTCGCCGGCGCCGTCCGCTTCTTCCTCCGATGGAAGTCCAAACTCACCCTCCAGCGACCTTCAGTTCCGACTCCGGCCCTCGCAACACCTGCTCCTCCTACGTCGATCCACCGAAGCTCTGCGCCTCCGGCTTCCGGGGCTCCGCCGATGGTTTCGGACGCAGCAGTTTCGACGACGGAGGTAAGGAATGCGGTGTCGTCGGAGACAAAGTTAGCGACTACAGTCCGTCTCCCTTGTCCGTTTTGTGTCCTGAAGCTGCTTTCTACGCTGACAATGGAGAGGACGTTAGAGGCTTAGCCTCCCTCGAAGAGGCGGGGACGGTGGACAAACTGCAGAGATGTACGTCCAACGCCGCCATGAAGGTGCAGAAGGTGTACCGGAGCTACCGTACCCGGCGCATGTTAGCCGACTCTGCTGTGGTTGCTGAAGAGCTCTGGTGAACCTAACTAAATTTATTTTATAGCTAGAGTAGTCCTTTTTAATAAAACTCAAATATAGGAACGTCTGAATTGCCAAAAACGTCTGACAGTTAAACGTAATCTCTGTTTTCTGATAACATTTTCTCTATTTATTCTGGCTTGAAGGTGGCAAGCTCTTGATTATGCTCGATTAAATCACAGTACAATTTCATTCTTCAACTTCTTGAAGCCAGAAACAACCACTTCTCGCTGGAACCGAGTTCGCTTGAATGCTTCAAAGGTGGATTAAATTCTGTATTTTACTATTACGAAGTGGACAAGTGGTATATTATCATTATACTCCGTATAATAGATGGAGTGATTCACTCGTGTTTGAATTAGCTGTACGTTAACAGCAAGAGTCGTTTTATACGGAGTATATGTTAAGTCAATGTCTCTTTTTATCTGCAACTACGGGTGAAAACTGAAAACCTGAATATAATAAGCTTAAATGATATGGCCAGGTGGGTAAGGGTCTGTCTAAACATGAGAAGGCTCAGAAATTGGCATTTCAACATTGGATTGAAGCGGTAAAGTTCATAACTAACTTATCTGGTTGCTTTGTTTTTCAATATACAAATTGCACTATGCTCTACTTCACTACCATGCCTGATTTGATGGTGTATTCAAATTCTAGATTGACCCACGCCATCGTTATGGGCATAATTTACATTTCTATTACGAGGAGTGGTGCACGTCTGATTCGGGTCAGCCATTTTTCTTTTGGTAAGTATTTTTATCTTCTGTTTTTACTGAGGATTTGAGGCTCTTGGTATATATTCTACATAGATAGATCATTAGAAAGAAGGCCACATTCTTTTGGCCCGGAGAAGTTCGATTAGTTATCCATGAAGTAGCTATATATATTTAATGATTTCTTAAAACATACACCGTTCTGCTGGTGCAGGTTGGATCTTGGAGATGGTAGAAAAGTTGAGCTGAAGAAATGCCCAAGGTCAAAGCTCCAGCAACAGTGCATTAAATACCTTGGACCAGTAAGTCATATTAAGTTGAAATTTCTTGTTTTGGTTGGCCTTTTGAATAGTGGTTCCATTTTCTTGCATTTATTCGCATCCTTAATAATGGAGATTGCATTAAGTTATTTGATGATATGCTTGACCCCCTATTCATTGGTGTGGGTATGTATGTCCTCAGTGTATAGCCGGCCGGCCCCTAATAACCTTTCTCTTTCTTTCATTCTATCCAACCCGTGTCTCCAATCAGCAAGAGAGGGATCATTATGAATATGTAGTGGTTGATGGGAAAATCGTGAGCCAAAAAACTGGAAAGCTTCTTGATACCAACAAAAGTTTACCGGGGGTCAAATGGATTTTCGTGATGAGCACCTCCAAAAAGCTTTATGCTGGCGAGGTAAGGACAACAATAGACTTTTTTTAGGATAATGATGCTTTAACTGTTCCGCTAAATTCTTATTCTTTGAAATGTTTATGCTTATAATGCTTTCAGAAAAAGAAGGGAATATTTCACCATTCCAGTTTTCTAGCTGGTGGGGCAACTTTAGCTGCTGGTAGACTTGTGGTAGAAGATGGAACACCTAAGGTTGGTTGATACCTGATCTCGTTTTGTACTTCATTTATTTATGACTTGATAGTTGGTTGGTGGAGATAATTAAGGACTTTCCTCTTTTGAGTTATATCGGAAAAGAAAGATGTGCTCTTTATGCCTCCATCTAAATCATTTTTGCACACATTATCTTTTCAGTCGTATAATCTATTTACTTTTGATAACTTTATGCTATTCTATCCTTTCTATGTAGTATTATGTACTAGTATTTCCCTTTATATATTACCCCTGCTTATAAACCTGAATTTATTCTAAAACCCTACATAATTCTCACTATATTCACACTTCTTTCAGTCTATTTCACCCTACAGTGGACACTATCGGCCAAGTGATGACAGTCTCAACACCTTTCTGTCATTTCTCAAGGAGCACGGAGTCAACCTTGATGAGGTTCAGGTAATAGATTTTATACCACTTTATGTACATATTCACTTAAAAACTGGAATTATATTGTTGGCTTCAGCATGCAGCTGAAGCAAGAAGCCATAGGGATGACCAGTTCACCACGTAAATATGATACGTTGTGAATACTGGATATCTCTAAAAAGGGCCACTATATGTTACCCTACAACTATCACTTCATTGTGCTTGCAACATGAGCGGATAATATTATACTCTCCCCATTCCAAATTAATTTGCAAATTTGATTTTTTTAGGTCAAAAAGTTTCATTTTAATCACTTAATTAGGATATCAATTCTTAATTAAATTTTATTTGGATTTTACGACTTTATAAAGATTTTGATGTAGTTTAATTATGATGAGGTATGTAACTTGTTTGTGTGGTAACCTATTCTAATCTTCTGCCAATCAAATATAAAAACAAAAACTCATAGATAAGATAAGATGATCAGTTACCTAGACATTGTTAAACAGATTCTCGGGTGCTCTTTCAACTGATTTCTATATTTTGTGTCATCATCAGATAAAGAAGGCCGGTGAAGAACTGTGTATCTCTACAGACTCCCCATTCGGAATTCCAGTTTATTGTGATTCTCCACTGCCATATACCCGTGAACAAAATGAGGAGAAGAAAGATTGGTTAGCAGAATTATCGGCCAAACTGCCCCCACCAGCACCAGCACCAACTCTATCACCAGCACCTATCCTTGCACCTGCACCACCTAGCAACAACTATAGAAGGACATTGTCCGGTGGACTCCAGAGCCAAAAGTCAGAGGTGCCAAAGACTGCAATCCTGCAAAGGATCAACTCCAAGAATGCATCCAGTTCTTACCAACTGGGGAAACAACTCTCCAGAACATGGTCAACCGGTGCGGGCCCCAGGATTGGCTGTGTTGCTGACTACCCGGTTGAGTTGAGGCTGCAAGCCTTGGAGCTCACTAATCTCTCACCCCCCACACCTCCTCCATGCCTCCAAGACTTCTTTTCGCCGGCAACTCGTTCTTCATCAGTTCCTGTCTCATCTTTACTATCTTAATTAACAAACACTCATCCATCTGTCTATCTATCTATCTATCCTCCCATAGCTATGTATACGAAGTATGTGTTAAGTTGTAGTAGTTTCCTTGTGTTTGTTGTACTTGTGCCTCCATGCTCCTGGGCGGTGGAGTATATATGTGATAGTTTTCTGCAGTACGTATGGACTCTTGACTCGAAAAAAGACCATCTTTTTCTTATAATTAAGGCTATTGATGTTATTATTACATGTAGCTCCAAAGATAAATGGGTCGTGTTTAATAAACCTTCGCAATGCACGATTAGTAAGGGAACTTTATTCCGAATTTTGAATGATGAGATGAGAGGTTAGCCTTGATCTCTACATCTAAATCTCA
The DNA here is from genome assembly GCA_945859875.1 of Cuscuta europaea. Lineage (NCBI taxonomy): Eukaryota > Viridiplantae > Streptophyta > Magnoliopsida > Solanales > Convolvulaceae > Cuscuta > Cuscuta europaea. The sequence continues at coordinate 1,698,854 of CAMAPE010000038.1, read as the reverse complement.
AAGTAGCTCTCTGTTTTTCTAGCTTAAATATTAATGAGGTGAGCTAAATGTGATAAATGAAACAAATTACACCAAAAGAAGTTACTCTGAAACTTTAGCCCATTATAGCCTATACCTAAACCTTTCTTTTTTTTTGATAATCCAAGTGTCAGGTTTACGCTCTCATAATCATGGAGTCTATGAACTAGAGGTGGACCCGGGCCGGGCTTGGACGGGCATTTTTTGTAGAATCATGGGCCTGGAATCGGCCCGGGGTGACACCGGGTCCGGTCCGGGTCGGGCCTACCCGGCCGGGTTGTGGGCCGGTTCGGACCGGGCCCGGGCTATTTAATTTTTTTTTAATTCAGATTAGTTGGACATAAAAAATTTAAACTGTATTAATTTGAAATATGTAGTACAATTGGAAATTGAGCAAAAATTACAACATGAAATACACTTTTTAATAATTAAGAATCAATCAGAATTTCCGCCATCTTCAGTTGTTTCTTCCAAAAAGTGGCGGGTGGGTTCAATGCTAATTTCTTGAGTTCTACGTTTGGCCTTCAACCAATCGTGGAAGCAAACAAGCGTCTCAAGAGAGTTTGCATTCAATCTCGTTCTATAATCCGTTAGGACGTTGCCGGTCGCACTAAACTCTTGTTCCACAGCAGCTGTTGATACGGGCATTGCTAGCACTTGCTTAGCCATCTTTGATAAGATCAGGAACGTTCTCTCTTTTTCCTTCCACCACTGAAGAACGTCAAAGTCATCTCCTTCTTCATACTCAACGGGAAATGTTAGATACAAAAAAAGCTCGTTGATGGAGCTTTGTTCATTATTAACCAGAGTTGATTTACTTTTTTTCATAAGATTGCCAAATGCAGATTTCAAAATTGATTTTCCTTTAGATGAAGAAGATGTTCGTGGCGAGGGAGGGGTGCATTACCATATTGTGCATGAAACTCATTAAATAATTGATATAATAAATTACTAACCTCTTGAAATTGTTGTTTCGGGTCTATAGCCTTGTCGTCGTACATAGGCAATGGACCAAAAAAAGAAGCATAATAGTAATCTAAACATTGCTCCAAAGCAGCAAGTCTAAAACGAGGATCAAGAATAAATGCAATACTATATATAGGCAGAATATAGGAATAATATTTTAAAAACTTTTGTTTCATGAAGTCACAAAAATAACTAACGTAAGCGGAATCAGCAAATTCATAAAAAGCGCCGGCGAGATTAATAGCTTCAACAAAAAATTAGTTTGCGGTAGGTTTATAAACATGACTAAAAGTTTGAGTTGCATTATTAAAATACACCAAAACATTCAAAACTTTTTCACAAGTGTCGATGTCGACCGGGTTTATAATATAGTTAGCATATTCTTTTAAAAAAGAAGGAAAATGGTTTTTAAATCTAATAAGCACCTTAATTAAGTTATAAGTACTATTCCAACAAATAGACAAATCTTTAGGAAAAGCACAATATTTGACACGTCTTTCTTACAAATAACTTCTCCATTGCATCTTAAGTTGAGAACTAGCCCAAATAAGTTTAATCCCCCCTTCACCACCTCCATAGCATCTCCCAACGCCGCTAGGCCGTCCTTTACACATAAATTTAAAATATGACATGCACAACGTTGATGAAAAAACCTACCCATCAAAGAATATGAACCACACAGTTCACGCAATCTAGGAATAGCAGCAGTATTATTAGTAGCATTATCAAAACCAATTGCAAACACCTTATTAATCAAATTATACTCAATTAAAATACGCTCAATGAGAATATAAATATTATCACCGGTGTGTCTATCATTAAATTCACGAAAAGCAAGAACACGTTTATGCATACACCAATCATCATCAATATAATGTGCAGTCAAACCCAAATAATATAAATGATGATGAGTATTCTCCCATATATCACTACATATACTAACACGTCCATCAAAGTTGCAAAAAACGTTTGTAATTTTTGCTTTTCCAAAACATATTGTCTTATAACTTCTTTTTAATTGTTTTGCGACTATTGTTTCGAAATTGGGGATTTAAAGAACCTTGAGCATATTCTTTTAAAGCAAGACTTTCAGAAAAAATAAAAAGCAAATTTTCTTCAACAATTAAATGAGACATACCAGTCAAATGTCTTTGATTATCATAGGAGAAATTATCAAAGGGTTGGCGAGTTGCAAACCTTGAAATTTGTGTTTGTCTTCCCTTGCCTTTGTCCGATTTCAAATATTCCGCCGGGTGCTTGGCCTTAAGATGCCTTGTGGCGCTCCCGTACCCTCCAGAAATTCCCAAATTATACTTTTTGTTGCAATGCTTGCAAGTGGCGTACCATATCTCGGTTTCGATGTCTTTAACTTTTGTAAAATTTGCCTTAAAGACAGATTCAGATTTCCCACCGGCTTGGGAAGAAGTAGCCACTTCCGCTTCCTCTTCCTCATCATCCGGTGTGCCATGAACCTCGTCCTCGACCGTTCGCGGATCCCTCTCCTCCGCATCATCATCCTCAAGCTTTTCTTCGTCAATGGTTTGCGGGATGTCTTGTTGATGAAAAAAACCTTCTTGATTTTGTTTCAATAGTTGTTCTAGTTGCTCATCGGACATCGCATACCCATATCTTTGGTTGTAATCCGCATCAAAATCATCTCGGGTTTGAGATGAAGACCCCGGCCCTCTCTTACCTTTGTGTGACCTTGGATGATTCCTCGCAATCTCCTTTGTTCGGTTGCGGCGGAGGTTACCCATATCTACAGAAGCTCTACCATGCTCCATATTAAAAATATAACAAGTATTAAATTCGAATAACAATTAAGCAATTAATTTCGAATTAACTAGTTTACCAATTAACTAAAATTCGAACTATTTGTTTTACAATCTAACAACTTTATTTAACAATTTTCACAATTAACTAGTTTTTATAGAGATGAATAAATGTAACAATTAACTACTACGATAAGAGATTAATAAATGGACCATTTAACTAGTTTAAGAATTAAAAAATTAATTTCGAATTAACTAGTTTACCAATTAACTAGTTTTTATAGGAGATTAATAAATGTAACAATTAACTACTATGATAAGAGATTAATAAATGTAACAAACTAACAATTAACTAGTTTTTTATAGGAGATTAATAAATGTAACAATTAACTACTATGATAAGAGATTAATAAATGAACCAATTAACTAGTTTAAGAATTAAACAATTTATTTCGAATTGACTAGTTTACCAATTAACTAGTTTTTATAGGAGATTAATAAATGTAACAATTAACTACTATATATGATAAGAGATTAATAAATGTAACAAACTAATAATTAACTAGTTTAACAATTAAACAATTAATTTCGAGTTAACTAGTTTACCGATTAACTGGTTTTTATAGGAGATTAATAAATGTAACAACTAACTACTATGATAAGAGATTAATAAATGTAACAATTAACTAATTTAACAATTAAATAATTAAAATCGAATTAACAAAATTCGAACTATTTGTTTTACGATCTAACAACTTTATTTAACAAGTTTAACAATTAACTAGTTTTTATAGGAGAATAATAAATGTAACAATTAACTACTATGATAGGAAATTAATAAATGTAACAATTAGATAATAAGTGTATAAGTAGATATACTTAATATATATATATATATATATATATATATATATATATATATATATATAAGTAGATAATAAGTAGATTAACTAGTAATATATAATATTATGTTTATAGTATATATAATATAAGTATATTACTATAAGATTAGTAATACACTTATATATAATACTTTAATATATATAAGTATATATTAAGTATATCTAAAATGTAAATATAAGTAAATAAATTAGAGATGATTATATATGTAAATATAATATAATATATGTAGTTATAAATTTGAGAAGATGAAGATGGAGAAGATTAGTAGAGAATAGAGATTAGAGAGTAGGAGTATTTGGAGAAGATGTGTAGTAAATTGTATAGAAAAAATGGAGTATTTATAGTTTTTTTGTACCCTCACCCCCCCACCCCCACCCCCCAACCCACCCCGGGACCCCAGGAAGGCTCCCAACGGCTATATAGCCGTTTGGGTTCAATCACAATGGCTTTAAGGCCTGTTTGGATGGCCAAAAGAATTTAAAAAAAACTAGCCGTTGGCCCGAACCGGCCGGGCCTACAATTTCCAGAACCGTGCCCGAACCGCTCCCCTCCCCCGGGCCGGTTCAACGCCCGAACCTCCCTATCCTTAACCGGGCCGGGCCGGGCCTGCACAGTGGCGGGCCAGGCCGGTTCAAGGCCGGTCCGGCCCGGTTTGGTCCATCCCTACTATGAACTACCCTCCAAAGTCCCAAGACAGTTAAATCCGGATCTGATCACAGTCAGTCTCGTCAGTACTGGCTCCAAAGGACAAATCCAGTAGGACTTACATCACCTTTGAGGCTGCTCCTCCCACCACATGAAATCTTCCTGTGTTTTTTATAATCGACAACGGATAATATTAATAGGAGTATAATGTCACTTCTACCCTTCTAGAGTTGCCTAACTAGCCGGGCTAGCTCACTCTATTCTAACGTGGATTCGTGGGATGTGTGTTCTCAAGATGAACGGGAACCTCCCTAAAAGAAAATTGGGATTTTTATAACCCCTAGTCCAGACCACATTCTCCCTATAACGTAGGGCTTCACCGATTAACATGTGGGCCATAACTAGGGTTGGCAATTTAACCCGACCCGATGGATACCCGCACCGAACCGAACCGGTCAAACTGGGGAAAACCGCTTTGACTGGGTAACGGGTACGGGGCGGGGAATACCCGATTTATGTAAACGGGTAATGGGGCGGTTATGGGTTTATACCTACCCGCCCCGTTTAATTTGGATACAGTTACCCGCACCATTACCTGACCCGCACAATTAACTTACATATTTTAATAGTTTATGTATTTATTATTTAATATATTAATTATATATGAATAGTAATACATTAGTATATGACACTTATCCCCTCTAATTTTTTGAAAAATATTCAACTAATTGACTATCCTTTGCAATTATGAGGCGTTGGTGCTCAAAGTTCACTATTTTAGATTTTTAATTTTCAATATCATTCACCATCCTTCCTTTGTTAACTTCTACAAGATTTATTTTATTCACATATTGATTATTTGATTTTCGTGATTTTCTGTACACAATTTTCACATTGTGACTCTCTTAATTTTTCATCCAATAACTTTCATAAAGCTCACATATGAGTTTAAAGTCCAAATATTGGGAAACATTACTCTAGATTGCTTTTAGGACCCGAAAGATAGATTAATTATCAATTCAGGACTCGAAAGATGAAACATATCGGTATAGGACCCGAATGATGGAAAACTATCAATTTAGGATCTAATGTTCCATAGGTTTTGATTTATTTAATTTTTTATTAATTCTATTACTAATTTTTGATAAACTTTTCTTCACAAAAGTTCATTAATTAAATAAAACTAAATAGTATTTAAAAAATTTATAATAAAAAATAAAATAAAATTTATGACAACTTAGGTCCTAAACTAATAGTTTTCAATCATTTAGGTCCTAAATTGATAGTTTTTCATCATTCGGGTCCTATATTGATGCATTTCATCTTTCAGGTCCCGGATTGATAATTCGTCTATCTTTCGGGTCCTGAATTGATAAAATTCCTATCAAGATTTTAATTTAAATTATGAGGTTTCTAAAACAATAACTACAAGAATACCTAAATCATAGTATTAGAAGTATTTTTTTAGAAATAATTCCAAATCTATAATCAAAATAAAAGTTGTGGACAAAAATGCGACTCTAGTTACTTTGGTACGTGTTTATAATTTTATTCAAATGTTATATCGTAGTGACTATAAAACTTACCCATGATAACTTATAGTCTCATCTATGTCCATATATTTTTTAATAGTAATATTTTCATTATGTTACTTGTATACATCACTGTTCTTAAATTTAGATGTTGAATGCTGGTGGGGTATGATTATTGAATTTTTAGAAATTAAATGTTTTTGTGATTCATATTTAGAATTTACTATCGAGACAAGACTTAATCTTTTGATGTTGATGTGGTAAGAGATTCATAATTTTGAATCTAGACATATATAATTGGTGAATATTAGGTTCAAATGATTGTATTTTTTTGTAATGTTTTAAAAAACTTTATATGTGGTGCTATTTAATTTTGATTTTTTTTAATTTAGATGGTCAATTATAAGTAGTTAATCATCATTTTAGAATTTATACTAATTTTGAAGAAAAAAAATTATCTTTTAATAAAATGGTTACTCGCGGGGAAACCGTTACCGGCGGGGAAAACCGTTACCCGCGGATAAAAAATACCCGACGGGTAACGGGGCGGTTTCGGGGAAAAATATTATGAAACAGGGCGGGTACGGGTAATGGTATACCCGACCCCGAACCGCCCCGTTTAGGGGAGAGCAAACGCGACCCTACCAATTGACCCGATCGGATAGATCTGATATTTTTGTTGGGGTCAGAAAACCCGACCTGAAATACCCAAACCCGGTCCAATTTTTGCAACCCGAGACTTAAGCGGGTAGCGGGTAGGGTTACCAATTATGCTACCTGACCCGCCCGAAAAACCGAACTAGCATAGTATATATACTTCTTTAAATTTTTATGCATGTTCAAATATCTCAATTATTTTATGTCAATTACCATATTATGTATGTTCAAATATTCCAATTACCATATTAGTACAACTATAATTTTGAATGTTGTATTGTTATGACTTTGAATGATATTTTGACCAATTATCATTTTATTTATCACAATATCAATTATGTCAATCACCGTATATTATTATTTTACATGTTCAAATATGTCGATTACCGTATTTATACAACTATTACTTTGAATGATATACTAATATAACTTTGAATGATATGTTTACCAATTACCATTTTATTTATCACAATTTCAACAATAATAAATTAAAATCCGAATAGACCCGAAACTCGAATCAACCCGACCGCAACCTGAATTTCTTCAACCCGAAAAAAATCGATAAATTTTTTGATAAGGTAGGGTTTGAAATTATCAATCCGATACCCGAACGGGTTTATCATTTTTGAACCCGACCCGCCCGAATCCAACCCGTGCTCTGCCCTAGCCCCGTTGCCATCCCTAGCCATAACATGAGGAAATTGATCAAGCTATAATCTTGTTTGAGAAACTATTGCGTGTATTTTTTCATAAAAAGACCTTTTATTTTAAAAAAAAAACTCTTGATTATTGTCAAAGATACAACTACAAGCTTGTATAGTCTTTTTAAACAGTACAAAGATTAAGTTATGAATGTATGCCTACAAAAGATGCACTATATCTGATCTAATCAAATATATTCTTGATCACATGTTATTTTATCTTAGTTATTCTTTGCATTTTTAGAGGGGGATCGAGCAATATAAATATACACCTATGTATAACAACACAACTATAAAATGTTGAGAAATTAGAAGTCTGTTTGGTAATCCCTACTTTAAACTTATTGGTCAATATTATTTTGAAACACGTAACTTTTGGTTTCACATGATGAATTATGTAATAATCAAAATAAGGAAGATTAGACTTACTTTTATGACTGGATTGATTGGATTTGGATGATCATTTTAGTTATTTTCGTAGAATTTCTCCATACTACGGCAAATCCAACAAATTGAGCCGCTTAAGACAAAACTTCATCGATTTCAACAGAATCGGTCAACTTCTGTATTACCAAACAACGAACTTCAAATAGTTAGATTGTGCAATTTATTGAGAAGTTTATTTAATGTTGAACAAGAAGTTTTTGTCAATTAAAGCCTTAAAATTTTGCTTTTTGTACCTTGCTACCAAGAGCATTTGTGCATCAATTTTTGGTTATGTTGTGCTTAGTCTATAACATGATTGTATCTATAGTTTTGATCTTGTAATTTCTATTGACTATATTTTAACTTCTTCCCATCTCGCTCTATTTATATCTATATATAGAGGGTAAAAACTATATATATATATATTGTGATGTCTATTGTATAAACTTAATTGTTAGTAGCTCCTTTGGCTTGAGTGTAAGAAAAAGTACAGGAAACCAATTAGCCAAAGTTGAGGCACTTTATATACTCCCTCCTGTTCTGAAAGATCTTTACATTTTCCATTTTTAGTAGCACCAGAAAAATCTTTACACTTCCTTATTTACCTTATTTGGCAAATAAATCTACACAAAACAATGTCAAACAGTGTCAAACAGTGTTTACTTCCTTAAAAACTATGAAGTCAAAGTGTTAAGATCTTTTGGAACCGGAGGAAGTAGTAATTTGTGTTCTTCAAGTATTGCGACAACTTAGCTTCTTTATATAGTTAGGTCGTGTATAATTACCGTCATTTTTTATCCATCGCAAACAGTTAGAAGCCGTTTGGCAATCCTCATTTTCGGCTTATCAGGCTTATCAGCCAACTTTTTTACCAAACACGTAAATTTTGCTTTCGCGCGCTGAATTGTGTAATAAGCCGAAAAAGTAAGGTTGAAGTTACTTTTCTGGCTGTATTGGCTGAAGTTACCGTAGATGATCATTTTAGCTATTTTTACATATAATTTTTTCTTTATTTTATTAATAAAATATATTTCAAAAATATTTTATTCTTGTATCAGCAGAATCAGCCACTTCAGCCAGAACTTCATAAATTTCAGCAGAATCAGCCAAAACAGCCGATTTTCGTGCTACCAAACAGGCCCTTAATATAATGCTCGATTATAAACAATTGTTTTCGTGCCGCTCGATATTGACATTTCTATAAAGAGTGGGATTGATCTAAATCAATATCAATGTTTATATAAAAACATGATTTATTTGTTTGAAAAAATCACAAAACTTTTAGATTAATTATTTTTTTGAATTGATTGTCTGTCTTTACACAATCCAAGTGTTGTGTACGAAAAGTTGGTACAAGTGTCATTTTCCATGAGAATTGAGGATGGCTTGTCATGCGTGTTCCACCTATTAGCCACATAAACATTAGGCTTTGACTTGCATGTTAACTGAATGGATTCAGTTAATTAAACGGGTTTCTTTCAAGAATTCAAACATTTCAAGTGAACATTTAGGTTATTTTTACTTGGAAAATAGACCGGACTAAAACAGTTAATTCGTCCCAGACCAGATCAGATCAAAATAGACCAGACCAGACTAGATCAGACTAGATCAGACTAAAACAGACCAGACTAGACCAGACCATATTTTATTATTATTATTATCATCATCATCATCATCATCATCATCATCATCATCATCATCGTCGTCGTCGTCGTCACCGCCATCATCATCATCATTGTTATTGTTATTATTATTAGTATTATTATTATTACTATTACTATTTTTACTTATAAATGAATAAAATATAATTATTTATGGATTATAATATATATAAAAAATAAAAATTTTATTCAAAAAATATAAAAAATGAAATTTCAGACCAGACCAGACCAACAAATTACAGTCCAAGTAAAAACATCATTAACATACATTTTATAAAAGTGGTATAGGTTACTTTTGTTACATACGATCCGGGTTCCCAAGAGTTCGTATATAGTGCATCCAGGTGTACGTACACCCGGCCCAAGTAAGAAAGACGGCCCAATCACTAATACAGGTCAAAAAAAATTCGGTGGCATATTTGTAATTTAAGCGAAAATTCACGGCTTCCGCTAAATGAGCAATATTGTACGTTTAGTGAGCATCCAACCTATTTTATTGAGTATTACGAGGCTAACAATGAGTAACACGGTCTCAACTTCATATCTTCCAATTTTTGTTCTTTTTCTTATTTTTTCTTTTATAAAAACTTATTAAATTATATTTATTATACACTCTTATGAATTTCAATATGTGAATTTAGTGTAATATGATACTTTTGAAATATGCATTGATATGACATTTTAAAATGAGCATAGCATCAATACAAATGAGCATACATAACTTACAAAATGTTACTCCGTGATTGATATGAAAATCGTAAAGTTTGTTAGTTTGACATAACGACGTTTTCAATGAGCATCAAACCTTATAAGATCATTAATGAATTTTTAATGAGAATCAAACCTTATAAAATCGTAATGTTAAATGAGCATTAATGAATTTTTAATGAGCATCAGACCTATACAAATGAGCATATATAACTTATAAGATAAGCATTGATATTAAAATTGTAAATTTTGTTCGTTGAGCATCAAGACATTTTCAGTGGGCATCAAACCTACGTTATTGAGTATTAGAATCGTGCTATTGAGTATCATGATTTGTGGTCTCGTATCTATACTCAAATTATATGTGAATCTAATGTAATATGAGACTTTTGAAATATGCATTGATATAACATTTTAAAATGAGCATAACGAAGGTACTAAATGGACATGCGTAACTTATAAAATGAGTTTTCAAAAATTCAAAAGCTAATTTGTGTATGTCCATTCTTTTTAGACACTTTATTTATTTGAGTTTAAAGTAAAACTCATTTCTAATGTGCTCGGTATTAATATACGGAGTATAAAGAAAAAGAAAGAAACGAAAAGAATAAAAGAAAAAAGATAAAAGAAAAGAAAGTAAACTAACTAACCTAAAAGAAACAAAAAAATATAATAAAAAAGATAAAACACAAAATGTAAAACAACTAGCAGGAAAGATCAAATAGAATGACGGTTGGAAAAGAAAGAAAAGGAATAGGGCAGCTGGAAAAGAAATAAAAGGAAGGATGGCGGCAGAAGAAGAATCAAAAGACTTGAAGTTGCAGGAAATTGCAAAAATATCGGGTGTATATGTACACCCGGATGTACCGTATAATTTGCGGGTTCCCAATATCTAAAAATAATTTAAAATCAGTTTAACTATTTGAAGCTGTTCAAAAAAATAAAAACCAGCAAAAATATATGGGTGAAGTATCTGTCCCGCACCAATTATTATTTGATACAAACTCATTTTTGGAAGAATCACTTTAATAATGAACAAAATTTTGGCATATTTGCTCGCTCAAATCATCTAATAATCTCACAATAAGAGAAATCGGTCCAATCGGATTTATTAATGGGATTTCCTACGTTCCATGTTTAATTTCACACTATCACTTTACATGTTTTTATGTGAAAACATATTTTGTATTATTGACTTTATTTCCTTTTACACCCTTACTTGAAAAAGTAAAAAAGGGTAAAATCAAAGGAGTAAATTAAATGAACGTGGGTAAGTTGGGGAATGCAAATGTCATTTACATATTACTTTTAATGAAAGTGTAGACTTTAATATGAAATTATTTTTGGGGATAGGGTTTTGAATTTTTTTACTCAATGAATTTAAATTTTGACCGATTATATTTATATTGGAAAATTATTTATGATATAAAAATAATGATGGAGTATATAGCCCAGGAACCCCCGGTCCATAGACTCCCACTACTGTAGCAGAGGCCCAATAAGCCCAGGAAGCACAGCAGGCCCAAATCACAACGCCCCAAGTGCCAAGCAGCCCCCGACGAACACTGGAGTGCCTTCGGCCCCTTGGCCGAAGGCTCATGAACTTACAGTACGACTTCTTTACAGCCCTCAAAGTGTCTGAGAGAAAGCGGCAAAAACAGTAGCCCTCGGCACCTAGAGCCCTCGGCACCTAGAGGCCCCCGGTATGAAGAGCCTTCAGCCAATCATCTACGATCGAAGGCATCTCATCGACAGAATCTCCCACCCACATGCGCCGGATCGACGTACCGAGTACAAACGTCACATCCAACCACCGCATTCAATGCGGCCACATGCGAGTGCCAGTGTCACCCCGTTGAGGTGACCCCTCGACCACCAGAATGATGACACGTGTCCCTATCTGGCATTTATTGCTACTATAAATAGCGCCCCTTTTCCCCATTTGTAATCCATGCTCAATGCACTCAACGCATTCTCAGCAATATATATTCTCTCTCTTACTTTTGCTCTGACTTCTCTCTAGTTATTCCCCGCAGTAACCCCTCGGATAGATACCCCCGGGTACACTTATCCATCATTTGGTGCTCTCGTTGAGAGGTCGAACAATCAAGTAAGAAAACCCCCCCTTCAGCTAAAAAACACCTACTAAAATGGGAAGAACCACTCGTGCTCAGTCCAAGAACCTTGAGGACAACAACCTGGCCCTCGGTGAAGTCAACGCCCCCGGAGCCTCTAACAAGGCTCCCGAGGGCGGGGTCATCACTGAGATGGAACAGGCTGCTGTTGACCTGCGCCTTCAGCTCCAACAAAACGCTCCCGATGCCCGCCTCGGCATCGAAGCCCGAAGGAGGGACCGGAGCGAAAATCAAGTGAGCCCTCCGGTTCTCACTATCGACGTACAATCGGCATTCTCTGCCTTCATTCAGACACTCACTCAAAACCCAGATGCCTTCGGCACCCTGGTACCCCTTCAACCGCAAGTCGGGGAGAACGTTGTTCTTCTCCCACGACCGCCCCCTTCGTGAACCCTACCCCTCGGGCTGGGAACGATGAAGGGATCATGGCTCAAGACACTGCTTCCCAGGAGGTCCAACGCGGTGCGAACAAAGAAAGGCCTCGGACCTTAGCCCTCGAGAGGCTCGGAGGGGCACTAGACCGCCGAGGGGTCCAAGACCACCTCAGTGGAAAGGCGTCCCAAAGACCCCAAGAGAGCGGGGGATCCGTCTCAAGGGCAGACGAGAGGCGTCCCCATTAAGACAAAGGCAAGGCACCACTTCATGCCGATGACGCAAGGCACCAGATCAATCAGACCCTCTCGGCCCGTGTTCGTTCGCAGGGGGCGGAGGCCCTCCCGAAGGATCCCAGGGACGAAATCATTGCGGCCCTCTAGCACCGGCTTAATGAGATGGAGGCTCATCGAGCGCATACCGCCATCGCCACCCCGCATGCAGATCCGAAATATGAGGCCATGCTGGCCAAAATGGAGGAAATGCAGAAGAAAATAGCCGAAGGCTCCGGGGAACCCATCATCCAACTCCGGACTAGGACGCCATTTACCCCAAGGGTATTGGTGGCCCGAATTCCGGAAAAATACCGGGGGCAACCCATCTGGCCCTATGAAGGAAAGACGGACCCTCAGGAACATTACAGCCGCTACCAAAACATCATGATGATGGTGGGGGCATCGGATGAATATTTGTGTCGCTGGTTCCTCTCCACCTTGGAGGGACTGACGTACGAATGGTTCAACCGACTGCCCGAAGGCTGCATCGATTCATGGCAAGAACTCGCCCAACGCTTCTTGACGCAATTTGCAGGAAGGCGCCGGTCAAGAAAACATTTCTCCCACTTGCTGACAGTGAGACAGAGGAAGGAGAAGACCCTTCGGGACTTCTTGGAACGTTGGAGGACGGAGGCTGATAAAGTTGATGGCCCTGACGATGGGACCCTCCTTGCCCTCCTCCAAACAGTCCTTCGCCCAGGGAACTTTTCGAGGAGCCTCATCATCGAACCCCCCCGCGATTACATAAGGGCCCTGCAGCGGGGGGACCGGTACGCCGAGGCCGAGGAGGTGGAAAAGTGCCATCACAACCCCGATCAGCAATGCCCTCGGCCAGATGACAAGGGTAACCGGGGGCCGGGGGCTCCCCATATTCAATCCAAGGTTTCGGCACCCCCCAGTGATCGCCCCTGGCATGGCCAAGCCAAGCCCGGGGGAGGTTACAAGGGAAACCCGAAGGGCACACCACCCTCGGACTCCCTTGACGCACCCCGTCAGTGTCATCCTAGACTTCGCCGAGGAGAGGTGCCTTGTGGAGCGCGACTCTCGTGCACCCCTGGAGGTATACGCCATTAACCCCAATTATCCTTGCTGGCGGTTCCACCGCAACCAAGGGCACAACACCGGCGACTGCCATCAGCTGAAGACGGCCATTGAAAGGTTGATACAGGCAGGCCACCTGTCCCAATTTTTCAGACGCCCTCCACCTCAGGGGACCCCTCACTACCAGGGGGCCCCTAAGAAAGCAAACGCTTGGGTCAACCCAAACACCACCCCCCTCGGCGACCCGAAGGGTAAGAAAAGGGAGATTGAAAACCTTGATGAGGAGGAGGAGCACAGCCATTACCAGGAGAAAAAACGCCACATCCATATGATCACTCGAGGTAACACATGAGGGGACTCCACCAGCCAGTGGAAGAAGTGGGCTCAATCGCTATACGTGGGGGAAGTCACTCATATTCCCCCGGTGAAGCGGCTGAGGGAGGAACCCATCACCTTCACCAACGCCGATCTCCCTCCGGCTTCCTCTCCGCACAGGGATGCCCTCGTCATCCGTACGGAGATCGACGACACCATCATCCACCGAACTTACATTGACACAGGTAGCTCCGTCAATGTAATGTACCTCAGCACATTCAGAGAGCTGCATCCGGAGAGGGGGTCCCTTCGGCCCATCAAGACCCCTCTCGTCGGCTTCACCGGACACACTATTGATTCTGAGGGGGTCATTACCCTCCCGGTACTATTCGGCGACGGGCTCCATAGAGCCAAGCTCGAAGTGGAGTTCGTCGTCGTCAACATCGACTGCGCTCACAACATCATTCTCGGCAGACCAGCCCTTGAGGACCTCGAAGCCATCATCTCCATGAGGCATCTGTGCCTCAAGTTTCCCGCCGAAGGAGGCATCGGGTACTCAAGGGGGAATCAAAAACTTGCTCGCGCTTGCTACCTTCAAGTGACAAAGAAGGTTAGTAAGACCGAGTTCCGCGTTGACACCATCACTGGAACCGTGGAGGAAGAAGAGAAAAGGCCGAGGGCTGAGCCCGCCGAGGAAGTAGAAGACTTCGCACTCGATCCGGCCAAGCCGGAGAGGGTTGTGAAGATTGGAGCCAAGCTCCCCGAAGACCTGAAGACCGGCATAACTGAAGCCCTCCGCGCCTACTCCATTGTTTTTGCATGGGGGCCGGAGGATATGCCCGGAATCAACCGAAGGGTCATCACCCACTGCCTCTCGGTGGACCCTTCGGTCAAACCTGTACAACAGCGAAGAAGACCCCTCTCGACCGAGGGGAGGGATTTTGTGAAGAAGGAGGTCGCCATGCTCCTCTCCATCAAGCACATCAAGGAGGTAAAATACCCCTCATGGTTGGCTAACGTAGTCCTCGCACAAAAGCCGCTCACCTTCCGCATGTGCGTAGACTACACTGATCTAAACAGGGCGTGCCCCATGGACCCCTTCCCCTTGCCAAAATATTGATCAAATGGTGGATGAGACCGCGGGGTGAGAGATCATGTCCTTCCTCGATGCCTTCCGAGGGTATCACCAAATTTTCATGCATGAGGAAGACGCCGAAAAACATCCTTCATGTCTCCCGAGGGCATATTCTGTTACCTGGTGATGGCCTTCGGCCTAAAGAACTCAGGTGCTACTTACACACGGATGGTGGCCAGAGTCTTTCAGGTCGTCCTAGGGCGCACCATGGAGGCCTATGTTGATGACATGATTGTCAAAAGCAAACGGTCTTCAAGCCATGCTAACGACCTCTGGGAGATCTTCGCCATCATGCAAAAGTTCAACATTCGGCTAAACCCAAAGAAATGCACCTTCGGCGTACAAGGAGGCAAATTCTTAGGGTACATGGTGAGCCGAAGGGGTATCGAGGCCAACCCCGAGAAAATACAAGCCATCATCAACATGGAGCCCCCACGCAACGTGAAGGAGGTCCAACGGTTGACGGGCCGCCTGGCAGCCCTCAACCACTTCCTATCCAAATCAGCGGAGAAGTCTTTACCCTTATTCCAGATCATGAGGAAGACCGCCGGCTTCCGATGGACTTCTGAATGCCAGGAGGCCTTCAACGAACTAAAACAGTATTTATCTTCACCCCATGTGCTCTCCAAACCCAAGGTAGGGGAAACTCTATACCTTTACCTTGGCGTCAGCCTGGCTGCCATCAGCTCAGTGCTCATCCGGGAGGAAGATGGCATCCAACATGCCATCTTCTATGTTAGCAAGACCCTCAGGGAGGCCGAACTGAGGTACTCTCCCGTGGAAAAAACAGTCCTATCCATTGTTTGGACTGTGAAGAAGCTTGGCCACTACTTTCAGGCCCATCCGATCCAGGTCCTCACTCACCAACCCCTCGGCGCCTTGATGAGGAGTCCCACCAGCTCCTCCTGAATGGTAAAATGGGCTATCTTCCTCAGCCAATACAACATCGACATCCGTCCGAGGCCTACCATAAAGGGCCAAGCCCTGGCAGACTTCATGACGGAGTGCACGGCCAGATCAACGGTGGATGAGGAGCCCTCGGCACCTTCGGACGAGTGGTGGACCCTTTATACCGATGGCTCCTCAGCCACCAAAGCGTGCGGAGGAGGGGTAGTTCTCATTACTCCCGAAGGGTTCCGGGCCTACTATGTCATCCGCTTCTCCTTCAAAGTCTCCAACAACGAAGCAGAATATGAGGCCCTCCTCTGTGGCCTTCGGTTGGCAGCAAACATGAAGGCCAGAATGATCCACGTCAAGTGTGACTCCAAGCTTGTCGTGGGCCAAATCTCCGGGGAGTATGAGGCCAAGGAAGGGAGGATGAAGCAATACAAGGAGGCGGCTAAAGAATTGTTCAAGGTATTTGAGGCACACTCTCTCACCTAAATACAGAGGGCTCAAAAATCTGAGGCCGATATTTTATCAAAACTATCGGATGAATCTCCCGAACACCTCTCCAAAATTGAAAGGATAGAAGAGCTCAGCCTGTCAAGCATACACGCCAGCCCCGTCATGCAAATACAACAAAGACCGGAGGACTAGATCTCAGACATCATTGCCTTCATCACCACAGGGCAACTGCCCGAGGATGAGGCCCGCGCCAAACTAGCAAAATTGAGGGCCCCCAGCTACACCATCGAGGACGGAAGGCTCTACAAACGATCTTACAATGGTACGCTGCTCCGGTGCCTTCATCAAGATGAAGCCGAAGTGGCAATGGAGGAAGTGCACAGTGGCACTTGTTTGGCTCATCATGGACCCTTCTCCATGTCCCGAAGGCTCATAATCCAGGGCTACTTCTGGCCTACGATGGCCCTAGATTGTGCAGATCTCGCCCTAAGGTGTACCACATGTCAACACTTTTAGAAGGCCTCTGGCAGGCCAGCGGTCAACTATGCCCCCATCAGCACATCCATACCCTTCGCTAGATGGGGCATAGACCTTGTGGGCCCTCTACCGAGGGGTACCTCCAACAACAGGTACATCATCGTTGTCATTGACTACTTCACCAAATGGGTGGAGGCTGAGCCCCTAGCCAGCATTACTGAGGCCAGGTGCCGCCACTTTGTCCTAAAGAACATTCTCACAAGGTTTGGTGTCCCCCAACAAATCGTCTCCGACAATGGGACCCAATTTGAGGCAGCCCCCTTCTATGCCCTCCTGGAGGCATGGGGCATCAAGCACACCTTCTCCTCCGTCGCTTACCCCCAAGGCAACGGTCAAGTGGAGAATGCCAATCGGACATTACTTGAGGGCCTCAAAAAAAAGTTGGAGGCCGAAGGGGGGGCTGGGTAGAAGAACTCCACAATGTCCTATGGGCTTATCGCACCACCCCTCGGCGAGCAACAGGTGAAACACCCTTCTCCCTGTGCTATGGGTTTGAAGCTAAAGCTCCCACTGAAGTGACCCTTCCTACCCGAAGGGTAGCCCAATATGATCCCGAAGTCAACGACGCCAACATGGCCCTCGACCTTCACCTCATCTCAGAACGCCGAGAGCAAGCCTTCATACGAGCGGAAAACTACCGAAGGCAAATCAAAAGCTACATCGACGCCAAAGTCCGGTCTCGAGAATTCCAAGTGGGGGATTATGTCCTACGACGAATGGAAGCAAGCCAGCCAATAGAGGGCGGTAAAATGGCCCCCAAATTTGAGGGCCCATACATCGTTGAAGCCGTCATCAAACCGGGAACTTACAAGCTCAAACGCCCCAACGGGACCGAGGTCCCTCGACATTGGAATGTACACCATCTAGTAAAATTTTATCAGTAATGTTGGAGCGGCCAAGCCCTCATAACTAATAAATGTATTATTCTACGGCTCAAGGCCTTCAAATTTGAAGACATATTAAAGACATCAAGAACAAGAAACAAGACACATATGAGCGGCCAAGCCCTCGTGCAGACTCATGGCCCAAGGCCTTATTACAAGACCCCTCGGCACCAAGTTCCTACGACAAATAAGGGAAACACCAAGTGTTTTTAAGAAGACCCCTCGGTACCAAATGTCGAGGGTACGTACTCCTATCAACTCCAGACAGTGGAAAACACCAAGTGTTTCCTTTTGAAGACCCCTCGGGGGCTGAAACAAACATCAAGTGTTTTTTCCGAAGCCGTACCCCTCGAGGACGCATTCATACCGAAGGTGCCACCTATCGGTGTCGGCGGCACGTAGTGCCCCCGACCATTTGCCACCAGTGTGCAAATGAAAACCCTTCCTTGAAACGCTTTCTGTGCCATTACCCCAAGGGTATGGCAGACAACTAATATGCCCAGGATTCGACTTTCAAAAACGAAACGCTTTCCGCACCACTACCCCAAGGGTATGGCAGGCAACCAATATGCCCAGGATTCGACTTTCAAAAAAGAAACGCTTCCCGCACCATTACCCTGAGGGTATGGCAGGCCACGGACTATGTCTCGTGCACACGGAACGACTTTCAAAACTGAGGCGCTTTCCGTGCCATCCCCTAAGGGGAGGCAGGCTACAGACTAGGTCTCATGCCCAGAAACGACCCTCGATCCCCTCGGAACTCGGAAGGTTAACCCGAGGGGGGAGCTAATGGTGTATGATGTTGCCTCCCGATAGGAAACGACCCTCGATGTTACTAAGAAACCAAGTTTCTTGAAGCCTTCCCTTCATTACCAAACAAAAAGGGTGAAGGGGAGTAGACTCAGTGAGAAATCAATGAGTACACAACTTCAACAAATCATAACAGGAAGCCCTTCAGCATCACAAGACAATACAGACCATACCGAGGGCTCCCCACAGGAACACCTCCGGTACCAAGAAGTTACTAATTCCAGAAGGCTAAAGTTATCAAAATCAGGCCAAGTCCACAGCCGGCCGCCTCTGGCATCATCCAATACCGAAAGCTTGATCCTATGGATAGGTGGAAATTTGCTAACTCCATGCAACAACATTTCAAGGGCCACACACATTACCGGAGGCCATCCAATACGGCATCATCCAATACCAAAAGCCGAAGGCTCCTCACACATTACTGGAGGCCAGTCTTACAAGCCAAAGAAAATTGTTCTAAGTCTACAAAGTTCGGTGCCTCCGGGACCACCATCCTTCACCAAGGGGCAAATCATGAATTATGGCAAAAATTCTAAGTCCTAAATGGTTGGCCCTCAGCCAACCCATCATACAACGGAGGCCAAGCCATCCAATGCAACTAAGGGAAGGCGTAGACCGAAGGCCAAGTGACAAACTACACTTAGAAAAATTTTCTAAGTCCTAAATATTTGGCCCTCGGTCAAATATCCATGTAGCCAGAGGGGCCACACAACGGAAGGCTTGGTGGAAGAACTACACTTAGAAAAATTTTCTAAGTCCTAAATATTTGGCCCTCGGTCAAATATCCATGCAGCCATAGGGGCCACACGACCGAAGGCTTGGTGGAAGAACTACACTTAGAAAAATTTTCTAAGTCCTAAATATTTGGCCCTCGGTCAAATATCCATGCCGCCAGAAGGGGCCACACAACCGAAGGCTTGATAAAAAAACAACACTTAGAAAAATTTCCTAAGTACAAAAACAACTGACAAACATCGAAGTACGAGGGCATTCATTCGCAAAGAAAAGACGAAGGCATACATTCAAAGATAAAAGCAAATTATATACAAAAGCCCGAAGGCAAGCATCCATTAACAAAAGGAATATTCAAAAAAGGTGTTTGTTACATCAGCCGAAGGCTGTAGAATGTTTTTACAAAGATTGTTCGAGATTTCCTAAGCACGAAATCAGACATCGGCTACTTCATCGGCGCCCTCTTCAACCGGCTTGGAAGTGACGTCCCCTTCGGCCCCTACTAGGTCGTCCTCAGCCTCAGCCATCAGCATGGAATCTTCAAGATCGGGCCTCTCGACATATGGGGGAAGAGGGACACGAACATCTCGCTGCAAAGGCGGGAGGCCATATGTCGCCGGATCAAAATCCTTCGTCTCGATCTTCAGGTGTCGGGCCATCCTCCGGTAGATGAGGGCCCGAGTGAAGAACTCGCCCCCATCATAATATTCCTTGCCATTTTGGGCCAACCACTCTATGTCGGGGCCCTCGCACCACTCATCCACTGATGCCCCTACGGCCAAGGACAACCACTGCTTGTACCCCTCGGCCTTCCAATCCTTAGCAACGAAGGTGGCAACAGCTTCCTCCCGGGCCTTTGCGATGGCCTCCTCCTTGACTGCCTCGGCCTCGTCGACAGCTTTCTTTGCAGCCTCAGCAGCTGCCCTCTCGGCCTCAGCCCTGCCCTCGGCTCTAGCCTCTACTTTGGCGGCCTCCAGTTTCTGCTCCGCCTGCCGAAGGCTCTCCTCCAATCTCGCCATTTGCCTCGCGGCATCAGCATTATCATGAACGAGCCTCCTCAAAGTCTCGTCTTGCTCCACCTTCTGGAGGCGTAGTTGTTCTACCCTCCGGACTTGCTCGTCGAGGGCAATGCAAGCCTGCAAACAAACAAGTAGCAAAGTTGAGCTACTGTGCAAAAGACTCCCAGATAAACTAGCAAAGGAGTGAAAGGCAGGAAAAACTTACAGTTAGTGAGGACCGAAGGATTTACTTATCGAGGGCATCATCCTCGAGCCTGCTGAGAGTCGCCTTGTCCAGAGAAGGAGTAGCGCCCCGAAGGAACTCCTTTGGATCCACAGTGCCATGCACTCTGGCAGTTCCCTTTATGAGGGAGAACTGAATATCCTCCCGGGGCAAATCCCTTTACCCTGCTGTGCCGAAGGGGGTGGGCAGGAGCCGTCGTTACCATGGCCGGAGGGTCGGAGGCTGAATGCTCGTCAATGATCAAGATCGGGGATCCTTCCTCCCGGCATCCCCCTTCTTCGTTTTTTTGCCAACGAGGGCAACGTCCTTGCCCGCTGCCTTCCTCTTCGCGGCGGCTGCAGCAGCATCAGCAGTAGGGGGCATCAACGGACCCTCGGCCTTCTTGAAAAAGCATCGACGGGCTTCTCCTTTGGATCTTTGGCCGCTTTCTTCTTCACACCAGCGAAGCCTTTCACATTCATTGTAACACCTGCAAAACAACAAAAATTGTAAGTCCGAGGGGTACAGATACAAGAGCAGAAACGAAGTACAAAATATTTCTAAGTACAACAACGGAATCCTTCGGGAACCACCTCCTGTGCCCTCGAACACTCGATCAAAGATGGGATACTTCTCATCCCGTTCCCCCAGGAAGCGGTAGCGCCGGAAGCCGAGATTATGTAGATCATCATCGAGGGTCAGTTCCTTGATTGACACGTGCTTGTTACGACCCACTGGGATGGCCGAGATCTTCCTCCCGTCTTTCTCGAGGGCAGCACCCTCCACCTTCGAATGCCGCCTGAAATAGTTCCGCAGCTCCCCCGGGAACGGGTTTTCCTTCATCCTGACATAGCAGAAGCGATCTTTCCAACCCTTATGGGACGAGGTTACGTCATCAAATAGCCTCCACATGGCAAGCTGATGAAGGTTTAAAAACCCCTCGGAATTTGTATGACCTCCCTGGCAGAGGTTGAAACTCTGAAAGAAGAGATCGAGGCTGGGGGCTACTCCCCGGTCACGACAGAGTTGCAAGAAGCCAGTGATGTAGGAGTGGCTGTTTTGGGTGAGTTGGCAGGGAGCTAAGCCAACATACCTCAAGTACTCAAGGAGGAACGGATGCAGAGGGAATCAAAGCCCCATCAATACCGAGAGGATATGCATCGCAAAACACCCCTCGGGAGCCCAGGATAGTACGTCATCGGGCCCCGGCCCCACCACAGTCGCTGAGGGCCCCATGTGCAGCTGCGTCACGTAGCACTCCGTTTCATCAACCCTCGACCTCAACTCAAGGGCTTCGGTGTTCAGGAACGAGTACCCCTCAGGAATACCGACGGGTTTCCCTTGGTCTGCAGCGCCTTTGTTCTTGGGGGCCCCCGCCTTCTTCTTGGCCTTCGTCCCCAGAGCCACCCTGAGGGGTTCTGGGTTGAGTGGCCGGGAGCTGTTGTCTTCTCCAGCGTTACGCGGGGGAAGGACGACAACGGTAACCTTCCGCCTCTCCTTTTCCTCCTCCTCCTCAGCAGCTTGAACGGCGAGGGCCAGCTCCTCGTCCTCATTTACTTGCTCGAAGTCGTCGGCTTCCATTTCTACCCGGAGGTTGTCTTGTACCTCCTCAGCTACCGCCGAATCGTTTCCGGCTGAGGGGTTCTCGCTCGAAGACTCCACCTCAGATATGCTTTTGGCCTCGGCTGAATGCTCCCTCGAAATATCTTGGGAATCACTTTGTGAAGACATTTTCTAAGAACTAGAAGTCGAAGGGTTCGGAAGAAGGAATTTCCCTAAGGACCGCTAACGCTAGATCTAAAGGCCACAAAGCTAAACTCACTGAGAAAACAAAGGACAAGAGGAAGACTGACCTTAGAAAGAAGGATTTGATCGAGGGCAAGTTTCTCTCTCTAGAAATATTTCGGCAAAGCTTCGCTACAGTATGATCGCATAAGGAAAATGGCTTTGGCCTTGGGGTATTTATAGGCACCCAGATCCGGGCTTGGTCCCAAAACCAGGCCTCCGGTTACGAAAGCCATCATTACACGCCGCCCCTTCCGCCAACCGGTGACGCTCGACCAAAGCTAACCAACGGCTACGCGCCACGTGGAAATCCTCTTCAACGGCTACTTTTTAAACGTTCCATGTGCCAACGGTCTGATTGCAACGGCTATATTTTGAAAACACAGAGGTGCTCCTGGCCGGTACCCCTCATACAACATCACAAGTGCCTTCGGGCTTTCTCAATCAAGAGCCCATGGCTTAACAACGGGTAGACCCCTCGAGAGCCTTCACCAACTATCCCCCCCGGCCACGCAAAGTGTGGGGACTGCAGGGCTGCCCCCGGCAGAATCACGTGCAAACACAGATCTCTCACAGGTTTACAAGCTACAAGCAAGGCAGCATCAGAGGACAACCGCAATTACTCCTTTTCCCTCAAGTACCTTTCGGCAAAAGGAGTGAGGGGCTCCTGATGGAGTATATGGCCCAGGAACCCCCGGTCCATAGGCTCCCACTACTGTAGCATAGGCCCAATAGGCCCAGGAAGCACCGCAGGCCCAAATCACAGCGCCCCAAGTGCCAAGCAGCCCATGACGAACACTGGGGTGCCTTCGACCCACTGGCCGAAGGCTCATGAACTTACAGTACGGCTTCTTTACAGCCCTCAAAGTGTCTGAGAGAAAGCGGCAAAAACAGTAGCCCTCGGCACCTAGAGCCCTCGGCACCTAGAGGCCCCCGGTATGAAGAGCCTTCAGCCAATCATCTACGGCCGAAGGCATCTCCTCGACAGAATCTCCCACCCACATGCGCCGGATCGACGTACCGAGTACAAACGTCACATCCAACCACCGCATTCAATGCGGCCACATCCGAGTGCCAGTGTCACCCCGTTGAGGTGACCTCTCGACCACCAGAATGATGACATGTGTCCCTATCTGGCATTTATTGCTACTATAAATAGCGCTCATTTTCCCCATTTGTAATCCATGCTCAATGCACTCAACGCATTCTCAGCAATATATATTCTCTCTCTTACTTTTGCTCTGACTTCTCTCTAGTTATTCCCCGCAGTAACCCCTCGGATAGATACCCCCGGATACACTTATCCATCAAATAACATGAAAATATTTTTTGTAAAAAATAGATTTATAAAAGTATAAAACATACGGAGTATCATTTTTACAAAAATATGCTCCATATTGATCAAAACTATTAATGAAAGTTTACACCCTTTGAATTGAAAACGTTAAATATGTCAAGTTTTTGGGACATGGGTATTTCATAATAGATACACAAAGTACGGAGTATTTATTTTTTAAGTGATTGCATTTATATTTGGAAGAAAACATTATTGGTATTACATTTAAATAACAGTGGATCAGTTCGCATGGATCGGGTTTTGGTAAACCCGAAAAACAGCCGAAAAAACTAAGGCTATGAATATTAAAACTAGAACAATGACTATTATGTTCTTGGGTTAGGGTAGGGTCAGTTAAAGCGAACGAGAAATCATCATGTCGTCCTTTTATATTTATCGCTCGAAAATACAAGTCACATAAAATAATACAAATACTATGAAAGATCGATCCCACAGTCGGGAGGCAGTCTACCGATATTATCCGTTTTGGGTTACCCCTCACGGATTTAAAACGCGTCGATAGTGGTGAAGAGCCTAGGCCTTATAAGGTACCAAGGACTCTCCTAGCCCACCGGTGTGGGATACTTTGGCATTCCTACCGAAGAGGCGGGTTTAAGATGCGCGAGTTTCCCCGACTCAAGGGACTGGTAGGCCCATACCTAACATATTAGTCTCCTAAATTACCAACAAATAATCAAATCCATTTTTTATATTTAGTATGTTTAAAATAATGGGGGTTTCCCATTATTTAAGGCTATTGTTTCAGGTATATTGAATTGATTAGTTTGTCAAATTATGGATTTTAGAAGCCACAAGTGCCATTTTCGGATTTTGTTGGGGTAATTTTTATTTGGGCTGTCTAAATAAAATTACCCAAAACGCCAAGAAATTTCAATCCAGATTAAGGTCGGTTTGCGGTTTTCAATTCGGTTTTTTCGCATGGGTGAGTTACTAGTGTTTGAAAAAGTAAGAACTTAAATATGAGACAGAGTGAGTATAACATAGTAAAACACCACTAGATACTGTTCTTCCTCAACTCCTTAGATTAATTTCTTAGAGTAGAACAAATATATGAACCATGCCAAGTCGCCAATGAGCTCACTATGAAGCACGTTGATGTGATTAACATATTCGTCATGGCAACGTGCTTCGCAGTGAGCACGTTAATTAGCGTGCTCAATATTTTTTCTCATATATATATATAGCACCTAGCAAATTAAGTAGCAAGCCATGAATAAGAACTCAGCTCCCTCTAATCTCTTCCTTCCTCCGGAGCTAATAAAGATTTTGTAGTGGTAGGCCTTGGGTTGTAGGAGTAGCTTGGCTGTTGGTTCTTCAGTCTCAATCGCCAATTCGCAGGACCTAGCTAGAAATTCATTTTATGAATGAATCAATCAAAGCAGATAAATACTTAATTAATGGGCCGGGGGTACCAATATATTTATTATACAGTACTTTGGAGTTGGCAAGATTGAGAGCATGTTCCAGAGCTGATACGTAGGAATGGAGTTCACCATATATTCATTCCTTCATTCATTAGTCATTACTGTTCAGATCAACTGCCTTTTCAGCCGCACCGGAAATAAGCAAGACATGTTCAATCTCCCTCACAAATTGTGTTACAATTCTGAACCCATAAATAGTGCAATGCAATAATACTAAAAACCTTATTCTCCTTAAATGGAAATGATAAATTCTTTTAGAACGTCCAAATAAGGAAATTTGGTAATGCTTTATCGAGACAAAGAGTACTGACTAGCTAGTAGTTTATATTAAACTCAAACTAGGGTTGAAAAAAAGTTTGATTATCTATTGTTCTTAAATACTCCCACTCTTTCCTAAAGAATTACTAGTATATATTGGTACAATTTTGTTTTTTGGTGGCAATTACAGAAGTTGAGGTAATTTTCATTCATGTTATTTTGATTTTGATACAAGGATACCTCTTGATTGATTATTTCGAGGGAATCTGAGCTAACAGCCTTTCCTTTCTATTTTATACTATGTACGTACTCCGTATATCTTAATTATTATAATTGGGTTATCATCACTTTCTTTTATTGCGACCCCTATATCCTACATCCGGGTGTAGGTACATCCAGCCCAACTGATGAAGATAGCCCATTAACTCATACAAGTGATACAACCCTATTTTTTTCGGTGCCATTTTTGTAATTTAAGCGAAAAGTCACGGCTTCTATTAAATGAGCATTAGTGTACTTTTAGTGAGAATCACGATCTCTGCTTCATATCTTCTAATTTAATTTTTTTCTTATTTTTTATTTTATAAAAACTTATTAATTTATATCTACAATACACTCC
The DNA here is from genome assembly GCA_945859875.1 of Cuscuta europaea. NCBI lineage: Eukaryota > Viridiplantae > Streptophyta > Magnoliopsida > Solanales > Convolvulaceae > Cuscuta > Cuscuta europaea. Next base: position 1,672,618 of record CAMAPE010000038.1, on the reverse strand, counting down.
TATGAATTTCAATATGCGAATTTAATGTAATATGATACTTTGAAATATGCATTTATGTGACATTTTAAAATGAGCATAACATCAGTATCAAATGAGCATACGGAAATTACAAAATTTTCATTGATATGAAAATTGAAAGGTTTGTTAGTTTAACATAACGATTTTAATTGAGCATCAAACCTCTGAATCACGGTTTCTGTTAAATGAGCATTTATGAACTTTTTAATGAGCATCAACCCTATTTTATTGAGTATTATTGAGCATCGTGATTCACTTTCAATTTAATGAACTTTTAATGAGCATCATGGTTTCTGATTATATGATTTTTTTTAAATTATATCTATAATATAATAGACCCTATGGATTCCAATATACGAACCTAATTTAATACCCCTTTGTCCCACATTTAAGTTTGCAGTTTGACTTTTTGAATAAAACTTTGTTAACTTTGAACATTAATTAGTCAAAAACCGTATTATGTTATAATTCCAAAATAAATTTGAATGCTTCATTTTAATATATGTTATTGAAATGTTAGATTATTATAAGTTTTCGAAGTGTATATTTTTACATATCAATTGTCAAGTGTTAATATTGGAGAGCGTGAAATGTTGACTGTAAATTACTTAATTAAGGGACGGAGGGAGTATTAAACTTTTGGAATATGCATCAAGAAATTTCATCGAGTATCAAGACGTTTTCATTGAGCATCAACTTTTTTCTCTGATCTATTGAACATTGGAACTCTGCAATTGAGTATCATGGTATGTGCTCTAGTATCTATAATCAATTCTGACGTCAATCTAATACTCCCTCCGGTTCTTATTAAAGTTCCCACTTTCCTTTTTGGGATGTCCCTTATTTAAGTTCACACTTCCATTTTAGGAAACAAAACAGTGCAAAACAGTGCCAAACAGTGTCAAACGGTGTCCAAACAGTGCCAAACAGTGCACTCCACAGTAAAGTCAAATTCATTTTCTTAATATGTGTGAAGTCAAACTAAGAACTTAAATAAGAACCGGAGGAAGTATAATATGATACTTTTGAAATATGCATTGATGGATAGTGTACCCGGGGGTAGCTTATCCGAAGGGTTATTGCGGAGAATAACTAGAGAGAAGTCAGAGCAAACAAGAGAGAGAGTCAAATGTATTAAATGAACTCAACGTGCTCTACAAGGTGAATAAGGGCTGCTATTTATAGCAGCCATAAATGCGATGAGAGTACACGTGTCAACAATCTATAGGTCGAGGGGTCACCTCAATCGGGATGACACCGACATATGCATGTGCACCGCATTAAATGCGGTTGGTGGATGTGACGCCGCATTAAATGTGGTGGTTGTCTGTCCCCGAAGGCCCTCTATGGGCGAAGGCTCTGTTTAGCCGAAAGCTCGGTGTAGCCGAAGGCTATCCTCATGCCGAGGGCGCCTATGAGCCAAAGGCTCCTGATTTCTGTTGTTTCCTCCCAGTAGCTTCGTATGCTCAAATGAAGTTGTTCTGTGGAATTTGGAGCCCTCGGCCAAGGAGGTTGAAGGCACTTATATTTGTATTTGTGGGCTTCTTGATACTTGGGCCGCTATGTCTGGGCTTTGTGTGCTCATTGGGCTTTATGGGCCTGAGCAGGAGAAGTAGGAGTCTGTGGGCTGAGGGTCCCTGGGCCATATACTCCATCATGCATTGATATATATATTTTAAAATGAGCATAACACAAATATCAAATGAGTATACATAACTTACCAAATGAACAATGATATGAAAATAATAAGCTTTGTTAGTTATGCATAAAGACATTTTCGTTGAACATCAAACCTCTTCTATTAAGTATCAGAAGCATGCAATTGTGTATCATGGTCTTTGCTTTCTTGTATATAATATGACAATTCAAAAACTTTTTATACGAATCTAATATGATACTTTCGAAATATGCATGAATATGACATTTTAAATTGAGCATAAAACCAGTATCAGATGAACATACATAACTTACACAATGAGTATCGAAAAATTCAAAAACTCATTTGAATTCTCTAATGTGTTGAATATTCATTTGTGCACATATATTATAATGACAAATATAGTAATGACATATCGTAATTTTATATCAAAAAATAACTTATAGTCTTTCGTTATAGAATTACAGATATAATCAGATTCTTTTTATAATGTTTACCCATATATATTTATTTTACACTTTACTCATTTCAGTATAACGTAAAACTCATGTTAGTAATCAGCACATAATATTTAATAAACTAATAAACATTCATGTTAAATTAAAAATAGAAAAACAAAACATTAACACATTAAATATTCATCATAAATTGAAATTAATTGAAATGGTGGTTAAGCAAAAAAGGAAAGAGAAATAGAAAAGAAGAACTACGTACAAAACAAAACAAGGTTAAGAAGGTGGTTAAGAAAAAAAACTACCGAACGAAGCACTGTAGTCCACATAAGCACATTATAGTGATCTAATTATAGCCATTCAAATTAGAAATAATTACAAAAATACTATATTTACAATATACGGAGTAATTGTCTTGTTGTTGTACTATGAAACTATTTGTATAACTACGGATACGTAGATGAGAGAGAGACATAAACAAATAAGTCAATAGGTCCTTCCTTTAAATATAGGATACGGACACTAGGGAATACATGTAAGAGCATCCACAACGTCCAATTGTTTAGAGGCTATTTGGCAACACTGTTTTTCGGCTTATCACGTTTATCAGCCAACTTTTTCACCAAACACATAATTTTGTTTTCGCATGCTGAATTGTGTAATAAGCAGAAAAAAGTAAGGTTGAAGTTATTTTTCTGGTTGTATTGGCTGAATTTACAATAGATGACAATTTTAGTTATTTTTACATATAATTTTTTCTTTATTTTATTAATAAAATATATTTTAAAAATATTTTTTTTCTTAAATCAGCAAAATCAGCCGATGCAGCCACTTCAACCAGAACTTCATAAATTTCAGCAGAATCAGCCAAATCAGTCGATTTTCATGCGACCAAACGGGCTCTTAGTCTAAGAAAAACATGACACGTGATAAAAGTAGACATGGACTAAATATTTTGACGTTTGTAGTCCGTAAATTGGGTTTGCTGACCTATCAAGAAAAAACCTTCACACTGTGAAGAGTATGTGTGCGCATAGACAGGCTTCAACACTTTCTGACTCGGATAAAATGGGCGCTGCTTTTGAAAATTCCACGGAAACGAAATGTTTTCCCTTAAAACTTCCTTCGTGCACGGTTCAGTGGAAGGTAGTACGTCAAAATAAAAACCCAACATTTTAGTTTTATATTAATATATTAATATATTAATATAGAGAATTTATTCCACATGGCACTTTTATGGGCGGTAACACGGTATGCATTGGAGACTTGTTTCATTAATTAATGTTCAATCACTTCACTATGTATTATGTAGATTAGAAAGCCTTTTAATTTTAAACATGTGGCATAATTTTGATAATTTTTTATTGACTAACACGCATTTGAAGGAAATATCTTATGTTTTGGCAATGTTTAACACTTCTTTTGCAACGTTCGTTCATTATTTAAATAATAATAATAATAATAATAATAATAATAATTACTTAAAAGTAATAGAATAAATTTATAGAAATTTGTTTGAAAAATAAAATAGATAAATTTATTTCAAAAAGAAAAAAACATGCCTTTTATATACACATGGTAATTTATGTGCCATTAAGGATGTTTTCTTTTAGACTGTTTTCAATCCCAGATCATATTAGACCAAATCAAATCAAATCATACTTAAACAAACTAGATCATACCAAATCAGACTTAAACAGATCAGACTTGGACAATTATAAATTACATAGTGATAAGACATTTATCAGATCAAACCAGACCAGACCACTTCAAACCAACCCAAAGCAGACTTAAACAGACCAGACCATATCGACCAAACCAATTAGTTTCGGTCCAAAAGATAACATCCCAATACACGCTGCTAGTGACATTATTTAAAATTTATTTCGTAAGTCACAGTTAAAGTATTACCGGTGATAATAAAAAAATGCTTAATTTACTCCTATGGTCTCCAAACAAATTCTCATTCTTCTCTGGATGTCCTAAAGTTAAGCTTACACAGCCTTGTTTGAGAAGATTTATGGGACAAAAGGCGTTGTTACCTCTAAAAAGTACAATATTCGTTACTCTCATATTCTTCAATAAGCAAGTGTGTGTATATACACACATGGAATCGCCTCTAACTACGTAGTGGAGTGTGGAGAGAACACAGGCCGTCCCCAGACAAGAGCCAGAACTGGCTAGTAGTTTGCACTACTATTGAACATATGTCATTAGCTGTCTACTGGGAGAGGAACCTAGATGTAGTGTTGGACTCGGGTCGGGCCGCCCAGCCCGTGGACCAGCCCGGCCCGCTACTGTGCAAGACCGGGAGTCCAGGACCGGCCCGGTTCTCGGGTCCGGGTCGGGCCTAGGCCCGGAGGTAGGGTGGATCCGGGCTCAGGTCTCACATTTGGCGAACCGGCCCGGCCGGGTCGGGTCGGGCCCGGGCCAACTTGATTTTTTTTTGCATTTTTGGGGTTCCACCCGGGTTGGGCTTGATGGTTAGGATGGGTTCGGGGGGGTTTGGGAGGGTGGGGGGTGAGGGGGGGTTGGAAAGCAAAAAAAAATACCCAGACCGGACCCAGTGGCTACCCGGGCATGTCCCGGGTCCACGGTCCACCATTCCTGAACCGCCGGCCCGCCCGGGCCTAGGCCCGACCCGGACCCGAGTCCACCCCTACCTAGATGCCTTATGTCAGTTCCTGCAAAAAGGGCCAATCCGGCATTCCGGCCTCACCCAATCTGCATTTTTTCCGAAAACCAATCGTGAACTGACCAAGAACCAAATCAAAACAGGACATCAGGACCAAGACCCAAACCAGTATGTAGAGCTGTGTGGCAGTTCCAGTGACTGCTTTGGGGTGACCCCGAACCGATCAATCTAGAACCGGACCGTGTCCACAGTGACATGGAGTACAAGTTGCGTAGTATAAATTATAATCTATCATTCTATCATGCCCTAATTTCCATATTAGATATCCCATTGGCTATCAGCTATCTTACCGGCTCAAATCGCCATAGTGTGTAGCCAAGAACCAGTATTGATGTCATTGAAAGCATAAATAACCAAGAATTGGCAATTGCACTCATAGGCGTCATAGTGAATATCATTAAACAGACCATATGTATCCAGGATTTCAGGACAAATATATTTTATCCAAACCACCACAAAAGGCGTTGCGGAATCACATAATATCAACATCAGTTTTCTCAGTAACATATGAGCGATTAGTTCAATCGCGCAAATAATCCTTTGTCCAGCCAGCACCTCAGGAATGCTCAGATGTGGGCAAAAGAAATCACGGTTTCATGAGCATGTTCTTAATATAACTCACAACTTCATCCACTTCGACTGTCCATGCCACTGAAACCGGGGAATAGCCTGACCACGGGTTATTTGAGTTCCATCTATATCAAACAAAGCACAACCAAAGCTCATGTAAGAGTGAAATACAAAATTGTGAATGAACACTATAAAAATAATGGCTACAAAGTGACCTACTTTTTTAGCCCCATGTCCATAAGTGTGTGTCCTGTACATATGCCCTGAGTTTCCACTCTCACCACCCCCTTCCTGAATGAAAAGAGATCAGGTCGGACCAATGCCACGAAACTGACAGGGTCGTGAAGGAATATTCCTGAAAAGAAAGTACTGGGCAATGGTAAAGGATGTTGAAAACTTGAAATATAAAAATATATTGTCAACTATTTATGCAAGTATATACAAATATATTACTTTTTCTTCTGTTAATATTACCAATGAATATATCTCTCTACTTTAACTTTTGGAGTCCAAGTTTGTTAAAGTCAGCCGTTATCTATTCTTAAATAACATGAATATACAACTGAACAATTTCAGTTATTAATTTGTTATATAATTCTGAAATAGTAACCATTACAACGTATAAGTATATTATTGTAAACAATAATAATGATCAAGGATAGACATTGAAGACCGCAAAAGTCAAAATAGAAATTTTAAATAGGGAAAGATGTACAAAAAATCAAATATATACAACCAAAAAAATAAAGTTACAGCCCCAATCTGTCTGCCTCGCCACCACCCACCAAGACAATTCAGGGACAAACAGTCTGTCAAGTTACTAACCCACCGCCTATCAATTTAGTAACTCACTGCTCACCATGTAAATGATCCACTGTTGTCACTGATCCACCACCAATGTCAAGCTACTGGATTTGCAGTGATATTAAGACATTGGATGGATTGAACCAGATAGCCAATCAAAGATGACAGGGAAATGGGAAGGAGCTTCAGCGATTTGCAGTAGTCTCTTTTTTCCAAGTCATATTTCTAAACCTATTTCATGAATCATGAGTAATAATTGGATATGTATTTGGACTCATTATTTCTATACATAAACGTTCAGATCTAATGTGCCAAACCTCCTATACACATTATAATCATTAGCCCCTCGTGATTCAAACAATACATCAAAACCTCATTTTGTTATAACTAATCATGCACGTACTCTGGAATGCCAAATACTCCGTATAACTATCGGGAAAACACACGTTTGGTCTTATGATTAAATGATTAATCAACACGTAAGTTTGCATGTATAGTGTATACCTTAGATATTATATATACTTCTTTTTTTTAAATCCCGAAAACCCACCGTCAAGCGATGTGGTAAATGTCAGGGAACATTTACCGGATATATTGAGAATAGAAAAAATGAAATACAAGGAGTAAGGGTTGGGGTTAGAGAAACAAACCCCATACAGTATAATGTAAAATATGAAAGAGTACAGCGATTTCCGTGTGGCCCATAAGAATTAGCCCGTGGGCCTCCTAATCCGTCCAAGAGTTTAGAGTCCGTCCAAGGTCAGGGAATAAAATGTCGACATAGTAATGCCAAACGTTGTCGAGATATTATATATACAGACACACATATATTTTTTTCATTTTCATTTACCCCAGTGCCACAAAGGCTCCCACCTACGGTGGGGTAAGGGGGGTCGGATGTACGCAGTCTTACCCCTGTACTAAAGCACAGAGAGACTGTTTCCGGATGACCCATAGTGAAAATCCCGTCCAAGATTGCATGGACTGACTGCTGCTTCATAACAAAGAAGCGCAGACAGTTTAGTGAGCCATTTTGCTTTATTCCATCATAATCTCAAGTCAAAAAATAATGAATCTTTGGCTCCATTGCAAATGATGGAAAAACGCACACACACACACACACATATATATATATATATAAATTATATATATAGGGAGCGGTTCCGATAAGAACCATGCTTAACGTGAGAACCATGCACTTTTAACACAATTTGGTGCACTATGAGGCTCATCTTTAACACTTTTTGAACTTTGATCAAAAAGTGCCAACATCTAATAAATGTGGTGGCACATTCGTAATAATTTCATCAACATGAAAATGTGTAAGGTATAAAAAATATTGTGCATCACATTTTCTTAAAAGCGAAGTTCTCATGTTCTCACGTTAAGCATGGTTCTCATTTGATCATAAATCTCTCTCTCTCTCTCTCTCTCTCTCTCTCTATATATATATATATATATATATAGGGAGCGGTTCCGGTAAGAACGGACCCCCAGTAGAGAAATAAGAACGAATCTGGACCGTTGGATTGTATTATGTGGAACGGAAATGTGCATTTGATGAAACTGAAATGTGTATTACATGATACTAAAATGTGCAGAATAAAAATTTAAACTCAATTGTGCATTAGGTGAAACTGAAATGTGCGTAATAAAATGTACAAAAATAACATCACATCGTACCTTTTATTCTGCATATTTCAGTTTCACATAGTGCACATTTCAATTTCAGCCAATGCACAATTCAGCTTCATTTAATGACATTGTATCATACGCTTTGTGTTGCACATTTCAATTTCACCTAATGCACATTACAGATTCATCTGATGCACATTGAATTTCACTTAAAGCAAATCTAACGGTCCAGATTCGTTCTCATTTCTCTCCTAAGATCATGTTCTTATTTGAACCAAAACCTATATATATATATATATATATATATATATATATATAATTAAAATGCCAAAGGTGTGTGTTTCACCAAACATTTACATTTGTCATTCCAGGGTATAACGTGCATGATTAAAGCATAAATAAGGGTTTTGATGTATTTTAACAGAAATTGGGGGTTGACTCATTTCTTGGACCTGTAAACATTGTAAAAGAAAGTATACAGACATAATGAAGATTAGTTTTCATATTGTACCGTAGACACCATCAGACTTGACATGCCAATCCCGATAGAATTTGCATGTGTCACTTATGAACTGGGCATATCTTCCTTTTGACTGCTTCAGCATTTCAAGATCAGAATCTGAGAGGACGTCCAAACCTGGTTATAAGGTAAAGGATCCATGGTAAAAAAGAGTTTCCAGAGGAGAAAGGAAGCACCTGTCAATTGGACTTGTGTTGTAATATTAATGCCAATAACATCAATATTTGCACCAGAGGTGAACACGATATCTGCAGCTTCTGGGTCTCCATAGATCTGATTTTTTGAAAAAAGTTTCATGTGGAAAAATGGCATTGCAAATGAAGATAAATTTGGATTTGGCGTGGCTTTAAGAAAATAAGGGAAACAGTTATTATTTTGAAATCTTAAAATAATGAGAAAAAGCAGTACGGCTCCACAAAAAGGCAAAATGATAGAAAAAGATAAAGAGAGAAAGTAAAGAGCTACTAGAGTTCAAACTAGGAAAGTGTTCATATTTTTGGACAAACGAAAAAATTAAGCTATATCTAACAAAATGGGACAAATACAATATATATTCATGAGAAAGTAAATTCTCATGTCAAGCTCGAATAGTATGAAGTTTGAGATGAGGTGAGCTTGAGTTTGATACATAGATCGAGCTCAAGATAAGCTTCGGCTATTCGGGCTTTGCTCAACTAAACCCCTATGTAATAACAACAGCAATAAGTATGTTAACAAACCAATGGACCATACAGTATGAAGAATGTGAAGTATATGTTTTCTGTAATTGAAACGGCCTGCAAAGAAGGTGACAACTAATTGAATACCGCATACATTAGCTTCCGCAGCCGGATTAACATTGCCCAATGCAAAAAATGCACCGCCGAGAATTACCACTCTCTTCACCTTGCTGGCAAAGGATGAGTCCCTCTTGACAGCCTGAACAATTATAAAATGTGTTGCCTGTAAATATAATACTGGAGTACTAAAGAAATAGTATATTATGTATCACACTTTACCAAAATATTCTGAACTTACCAAAGCCAAGTTTGTGAGAGGTCCAAGTGCGAGTATAGACACTTCACCAGGATATTCAGACACTTTATCAACCAAAAATTCAGGTGCAGATTTCTCAATTTTCTTAGACTTCGGAGGCGGTAAATTTATGTTTCCCAATCCATCTAAACCATGTACAAAGTCTGCAATACGTGGCTCTCCTGTCTGCAAATAGACAAGAGTGAACATTATGCCTATGTAACTGTTTTGTAGGAATGAAAATGGTTTGATGGTTTAGCAAGTATAATCATAGTTTACAAAATTCCTGTTATGAAATAATTTTTATCAAAATGCAGGCAGTGATTGTGTTTGCTTCTGCTTTTCAAAAGTGTTATAGGGATTATAGATAAAGCGCTCAATGTTAAAGCTGGTTGTGTTTGAAAACACGAGTGATTTTTAAAAAGTAGGAGTGCTTGTAGAAAAAATGTTCTTTTGGTGTATTACTTGGGTATATTACAACTAGATAATTTAAAACAGTAGTAAGCACTCTTCTCCTTGATTTCAGATTTTAGCTAGAAAGTGTTTAAATTTAAGCAAAAGCATCTACTTGAAAACAGTATTTTTAGCTTCTTTATTGCAAACAAAAAACAGAGAGGTGTTTCCAAAAAAGCAATGGAAAACAATTACGTAATAATTCGCTTTTAAATTCAAAAAACATCTGGGTGTTTTATATTTTAATCGCCGTCTTGATGTGACCTAGCACACTTTTCTGAAGCACATTGTATACTTATGTATGCCAACCATTCTGAGCTTCACAACCTTTATGTTTTTCATATTAGAATCTAAGCTTGGGATTGGTACCTATTTCACTTTGTTTATTCAAATAGAACTAACAATTTAGTCAGAACTAAAGCAATTATACACTTGTCAGTCTCCTAATTCCAAATTCATTTAGAGGTAATTTTGTGTAAAATGGGAAAGCTAACATGGTTGATTACTCCTCACTGGCAAATTGTGGATAAATAAGGTAACTGATCTGCTCATTGTGGCTAACTTTGTAATCAACTTGATGAAAGAAAGGAAATTCTGTTGGGAGCTGAATAACTGTCAAGAACCAATCACCATCCATCTATGTGTAAACTTCACCGCAAGAAATTTGCAAGCAAAGCAGGAAGAAGAACATGCACGGAACGAAAGTTGAATCATTACCTTCAGGGGTTCATGGCTACCCTCTGCAACTGGAACACCAGGACATCCTGCAATCTCACACTATGCTTTTGTGCAACAAACATACAAAGGTGTTTTTGATCATGAATTTGTCTTGAAATGACAAATGGACTGAATTGAGCTAAGAAGTTAACAAGGCATACCAGAAGTAATGCATTCCGTGTGGCATCTTGTGTATTAACATTACCAAAAACTGTTGTCAATCCCAGTATCTCCAGATGCGATGTCTGGAATGCCATTAGAATTGCCATAGCATCATCTGGATTTAACATAAATCCGGTTAGTACTCAACTACTCACATGAGAAAAGGGGTGAACCTTGTGGAACTTGAAACTTAATGCTGTACAGATTTTAGGCACTAACTTTAGAAAACATCCTTAATTAACATTCTCTAAAGCACTATTTCATGATATGGTTTATTGACTTTTTCCACTTAAGGATTTTTAAATCAACAAGACTGTTTTCCAGATTTGTACAACAGCATGCTGTTTTGAATCTTTAAGGTCATCAAAGGGCTCATCATAATTCATAAAGAATGTAAGAAGTTCCATAAGCTGCCATAAGTGTTGAAAGATATCAACTTAATACCTTCAGCTATTTACATTATTCAATTGTCTTGTTTAAGCAGTGCTAATGTTACACCTCAAAATTTTAGAACTACAATATTTGAGGTTTGGTATGATATACCTTTCAGTTCGGTAGGAACTCAAAATCATATTATAACGCTAAAAGGTTTGCAGTTCCTCCGTCAACTTTTTTTGTGCGAACAAATAAATTTAAAAGCATAAGTAGTACTACCTCAGTCCCATATTGGATGTCTTGTTTTAGTTTGGCACGATTATTAATAAAGTGGTTGAAGAGTAAAAGTTGTGATTTAATTAATATTTGAGTAGAATAAAGTGAAATGATATGAACTACATATTTCTTGCCAAAAAGGAAACAAGACATTCATTTAGGGACAATCCAAAAAGGAAAGTAAAACAACCAATATGAGACGGAGGGAGTACTATTCACTTATAGCAGTTTTATGTCCTGGTCGAAAAGGAATTTATTTTGGGACGGATAGAACATCAAATAGAACCAAATTAAAAAGTGTCTTGTATTAAAAAGGTTAGTACTTTTGTATACTATGGAGCTGAAAGAAAAAGATACTATGAATACCAACCTTTTATATACAGACTACGTTCTTTTCAAACATCATGTTTTCTTATACATCCCTGAGTTAAAAATACTTGTCCCAAAGGGGAACCAATGTATCAAAACTTGATTTTATTCCAAAAATCAGCAAAAGAAGCTAACTTTCACTTACTTTAATGCATGAAACAATATCCTTTTTGGATGGAGCACTATATTTTATTTTGACATAATTCACAGATAATTATTTTCAGGATATGAAACCTACCTGAAGAACCAAATACATATGAAAATCTCAAAGTTTGGACTGAATTACCCTCTAACCGCACACACACAAAAAGAGCTAAAGGGAAAACCAACTTTCCCAAGATAAAGTCACTAAAAAGCTACTACGTATCTTTTAAATAGCTCTTTAAAGATCCAACCACATTACCAAACACGATAAGAATATTCAATCTTTCTACTAGCCAACAAGATTATCGACACTCACAAGAATATCCAAACTTCCAAGTAAATAAAACTACGAATAATATTACTATTAATAATTAGCTTAAATTACAGTAACTCATGAATGGAAGATATAAAATCACCAATTCCAGGATCTGTGTCGATGATGATCTTCTCACGTTCCTTAACAAAAGAACTGTTGGGCAACCCAGAATCAGCAACCGACATGACAGTTTCTTGAAAATCAAACGGATCACACCAGCAATGCAAAAAAATGTGAGAACGGGTCAAACTTGGATCTTAAGATTTCAATGGGTACGGCTATTTTTGAATATGTACGACGTGTATGATTTCTCTGCATAAAAGAAAAATAATGCGAGTTTGGTGAAAAGATAGAATTCTATAACCAGCTCTTCTTATGAGACGAGAAGCTGATGCTTCTATCTTTTCCGTTCTCCCGCACCCAAAACCAGACCACCCAGAGTCCGCCTTTGCCTTGTTGAGGTCAACGTATAGAGATTGTAGACGCCTATTACCTTGCAACACATGGTTCAATTTAAGCGAATAATAAATATAGGAACTCCTCAAAACATTTGAATGTGTTCTAAAAAGGAATGTGATATTAATTTACTTCAAATCTTTTAAATATTTTATTTTAACACAATAAATCTATGAGAATATTATCCGAAATAGTACTAAAAAGGTTTGAAAATTTCAAAATAAGACTGTCATGTTTTTATTCCCAAAATAGGACTAATTACTGTCATGTTTTGGTAGTACCAGACTTCAAACATGACACTATTTTCTAAACTTGGTAGTAATTACTCCTATTTGGGGAATAAAAAACATGACAATACTAATTTGGAATTTTCAAATTGTTTTAATCCTATTTCGGGAACTTTCCCTGAATCTATTAGAACCTACATCTAAAGTAATTAAAATTAAAGAAAAAATGAAATATCTTAATAATAAATAAAATCAAACCTAATTGAATTATTTTTAAGTAAACTACGTTTAATTGTAAGAAGTTGTAGATCCTGTTGGTCCAAAATAGGACGCTCGTATGCTTTTAGGAAAGCTACGTACGACACTCAAGCAAGAATTAGGAAAGTACGAATATGGAAAGTTGGCCAGAAATAGCATATACAAATTGATCCCTCTAATCTGAATTACAACACGCCTTTTATAGGCGTATACGAATCGTAACCGCTACCGATAATAATGACTAATTAATTACAACATTAATACAGAATTAAATACATAATTAATAGCGCATTAATTGCTTGACCGTTACTCTTCCGGGCTGGGAGGTCGGTCGGACTGGCAAGCTCCCCGCTGGGTTGGCAGGCAGGCTCTAGGTTGTGGACTTGGATCCACGGGTCCAAGTTCGGGGCTTGGGCTGATTAGGCTCTGGGCCTAGTCCTATTACTCCATCACGAGTCCCCCACTCCCTTAGTCGAGTAGTAGACTCGGCTAAGAGGGAGTAGTCCAAGTCAGTTGCTTTTCTCCGAGACTAGAAGATCCTCGCCCTTGTCCATGTTGGGGAGATGCCTCATTAAAAACCTTCACTAGGAAAAAACCCAATGGGAAAAAATCCTAATGAAGGGGAAAAGAGTACACCTGATGCCCCCAAGATGAAGCAAGAGGTGAAATCTTCAGCCTTTTATTGCCATGGTCACCATCTGCGAAGAGGATGGCTAGAACCGTTCTTCTCGTCGGGTTCAGACTCATCAAGCTCGTCTTCGTTCAGTCATACCTACGCATAAAAGTAACAAGTGTAGAATAGAGCATCTGGCCCGGTGTCGAACCATGGCTCAGTGTGTAACTGAGTCGGGCTCACCACTTGAAAAGAGTGACACCAAGTTCCAAGGTTAGGCCTCAACCCAGTCTCCGAAAGAAAGATTGAATCCGCGAGTAAGTGAGTCGGACTCCTCACTCGAACGGATAATCCAACCCCAAAGAACTAAAGTATATCAACCTTTTTGAGAAATGTGAATGTCAATTAAGTGACAAAATTGCTCGGAAGAGCGTGACTCTAGGCCCCTAACAAGAGTTCAACTCGCCGCCCGAGGTTAGTAGTTCGAACCCGCAAGTAAAAACTTTTGAACGGGTGACTCGTCCCCCGAGGTCGAAGTGTGATGCACTATGAAGGGGTAAGAGCACGCGAGAACTCGTATTTATGAAGTCAAGAGTGTGCGGTATTAACATGTATATTGGAGCTTATTAATCGTCACACCCATATGACGTGACCCGGTAGCGCGAGTGTGTGTGCTCGACCAGTGTACGAGTGTGTGTGCTCGTCCGGCGTACTTGAGTGATCAGATTTCATAAGTCCGTTTTTCAATGTTAAAATTACACACACTTAACAAGAGTAAAAGCAATACATCACTTAAAATATCTTTTCAAATGTTTCAATTTATGATTTTTTAAACAAACATTTCCACAATTTATGGAGGGGTTTGAACGGTACTTAGCTTTAAGGAGTTTTCTATTCGATCAAAATGATAACCACGATGCCAGGTGTGATTGAAGCCCAAAATTTGACTTTGTCCACAATTTTTGTCTTCCACGGCCCAATTTCATTTCAAAGTAAATGAAGGATGTGGAGGCACTATGCTTGACCTAGTCAACCTTACCACTAGCGGACTGCTTTTCAACGACAGAAGATTCCACATTTATCCGAATGAGATAAATCCATAGGAGCTGCTGGCGATGGTCAGAAAAAAAGGAGACCACAACGGTTACCGCCGTTTGGCTGAACCCCACCTATGGTCGTCACTGGACGGAGGCGGAGGAGAAGGGAAAGAAAAACCCTTTCCGAACCGGAGAGAGCCTCGTTATCCTGCTAAGAGGATCGGCATTGCGCACCGTCGTTTTTGTTGCTCGATCGGGAAAGACAACATGGGCTGTGCCGCTGCCTGTGCGTCTCTGGCTAGCACTGTAGTCTGTAGGAGACGAGGAAGGGCCCTCAACCAGTATCAACGGCAGTGAGAGAGATGAGTACCTCTGGCATCGCGTGCTTGGTTCGACCTCGGATATGTCTTCCGCAGACAAGTGGAGGGAAACCTCTGACGTAGCTACCACCGGGGAGGAGAGGGTGATGTTTTAGCGACAAATACTGTTGATGCAGCTAGAGGAGAGTAAATTGATGCTCTGACCAATGGAATGCGTCTTCCTCGCGCCTGCACTGGAGCCGATTGTTGCAAATTGTCTTCTTCCCCGGATCCAAGCTTGTTATTCCACATTTTTTATGTATTTTCCGATTAATTCCTACTCATGTGACGTGAGAGACGATAAAGGCTCTCAATGAAAGCACCAATGTTGGTCCAAAATAGGACGCTCGTAGGCTTTTAGGAAAGCTACGTACGACACTCAAGCAGGAATTAGGAAAGTACGAATATGGAAAGTTAGCTAGAAATAGCATATACAAATTGATCCCTCTAATCTGAATTACAACACGTCTTTTATAGGCGTATACGAATCGTAACCGCTACCGATAATAATGACTAATTAATTACAACATTAATACAGAATTAAATACATAATTAATAGCGCATTAATTGCTTGACCGTTACTCTTCCGGGCTGGGAGGTCGGTCGGACTGGCAGGCTCCCCGCTGGGTTGGCAGGCAGGCTCTAGGTTGTGGACTTGGATCCACGGGTCCAAGTTCGGGGCTTGGGCTGATTAGGCTCTGGGCCTAGTCCTATTACTCCATCACGATGTTGGTCCAAAATAGGACGCTCGTAGGCTTTTAGGAAAGCTACGTACGACACTCAAGCAGGAATTAGGAAAGTACGAATATGGAAAGTTAGCCAGAAATAGCATATCTGTATTTGAAATTCGAATTGCCTTTTATAGGCGATTACAAATGGTAACTGCCGAACATAATAATGACTAAATTAATTACAACATTAATACGGAATTAAACACATAATTAAGTAGCGCATTGATTGTTGGCCGTTACTCTTCCTGGCTGGCAGGTCAGCCTGGCTGGCAGGCTGGACGCTTGAGCTCCCTCCTGCTGGACTGGACGGTGGGCTTCCCGCTAGGCTGGAGGAAGGCTTCTGACCGGGCTGGAGGCAGGCTCCCGGGTAGGCTGGAAGACAGGCTCCCGAGTAGGCTGGAAGGCAGGCTCCCCGTTGGGCTGGAGGCAGGCTCCCACCTGGGCTAGACCGCATGCTCCCAGCTGGGCTGGACCGCAGGCTCCCAGCTGGGCTGGTGGTCGGTAGGCTCCTGGCTAGGCTGGAAGGCAGGCTCCCCACTGGGCTGGAAGGCAGACTCCCCACTGGGCTGGAAGGCAGGCTCCCGGGTGGGCTGGAAGGCAGGCTCCCGGGTGGGCTGGAAGGCAGGCTCCCGGGTAGGCTGGAAGGCAGGCTGCTGACTGGGCTGGTAGGCAGGCTCCCTGCTGGGCTGGACGGCAGACTCCCCACTGGGCTGGAAGGCAGGCTCCCGGGTAGGCTGGAAGGCAGGCTGCTGACTGGGCTGGTAGGCAGGCTCCCTGCTGGGCTGGACGGCAGGCCGCCCTGGGCTTTCACTCTTTGATGGGCCTGATCGGTTGGGTCGGAATGAGCTCTGGATCACTGGGTTTGGGCCTGCTGGTCCAAGTCCGGGGCCTGGGCCGATTAGGCTCTGGACCTAGTCCCATAACCCCATCACGAGTCCCCCACTCCCTTAGTCGAATAGTAGACTCGGCTAAGAGGGAGTAGTTTAAGTCAGCTGCCGATTTAAAAATATTCACATATCAAGGAACCATAATTGTGGATTATGTGAATCCCGGAGTTTATGGAAATTCCCAAATTAAATCAGGCTCCCAAAAATTCCTTTCCTTTTCTTTTCTTTCCTTTCTTTTCTTTCCTTCGTTTTTCTTTCCTTTCCTTTTTTCTTTCCTTTTCTTTTCTTTCCTTCTTTTTTCTTTCCTTTTCTTTCTCTTCTCTCCCCTGGTCTGCGTCCGTCTTCCTCGCGCCGCACCAGCGCCGCAGTCAACCAGCTGACTGGCTTGACCGGCGGTTTTCTCCCGGCGGCTCCTGGGTCGACCCCCGCTGCGCTCAATCGCTGCTCCGCACCACCGCCAGTGGCCGTCGTCTCCCCTGCAATCCAGCGGATCTGGCCGGCGGGTCTGGACCCCCATGTCCGGCCGACCCAATCCCCTCAGCCGGCGGTCGTTCCATTTCTGGCCGGCATGGTGTCCTCTCAGGCGGACTGGAAGCCCGACGCCCCCCATGTCAGATGGTGACCTTGTCTCAGGCGGCCAGCCCGTCAAATCCTCCGTTGGACGGCATCCCCCGGGCCTTCTTCCCCAACGGCCGGCGTCGCCCAGGAGGCTGGATTACTCCTGAATTCTAGTGGCTGCCGACGTCGATCACGAGGGTATCGGTCACCCCCTGCCGACCGGCGTAGCCATCCCTCTAGGTGGCTAGGCGTCCGCGTTGGCCGGCGGTTTCCCCGACGTCGTTCTTCTATTAGGTGGTGGCAGCCCACGTCGACCCACGGCTGGCCGGTTGTCGTTGTCATGTGGATTGACACTTTGTTACTTCTCTTTTTTTTTGGTTGGTTTACAAGCTTTGATTTTATCTGACCAAAGCTCTTTCATGAGTCTGACAAGGTGAAGGACGCTCAGACAGGCAGCGAGACAATTCCATGCCTCGGCTAGGTCTTCCCAAGTGCTTAAAGAATCATTATGGTGAGAACAACCATGGAGGGGATGGCACTAGAGTCTGGATTCCAAGAGACCTCTTTGAGGTTCCTAGCCGCTCCCGTGATTAGACCATTGGACATGATGGTGCTAGGTCCGCTTGGCTACGACCTTGTATTTTGTATTTCCTTTGTTTCCCACTTGAATATTCTTTTTTGTAGGAAAAGGTTGGAGGCTCCCTTACAACCCATAATTTCCTTTCTGCAGCCTGTAGGTCGGGTGATTGTGCCTTGCTGGTTGTGGTCCGATGCCATCGTCTTGTGTGGGTTGGACGCGCCGGGAACATTGATCGATAATGGTGAAAACCCTACCTCCCGTGTACTCCATATGGGAGCTTCGTGAAGAGGGGAATCGACAAGAGAGAGGCTGACCTCACCCTTACCGATTCACTTTCGTTTTTTTTAATATTCTGATGATAACTTTCTGTTGTCTGTAGGGTCTCAACGCTCGGGATGACCTGCTGAAGATTTTGTTCACGGCGGCAAGCACCAAGGCAATTGCGGGTTCTCATGCCCTCACGGAGATCCCCGAACGTGTGAAGGATCATGAGGACGAGAGAGCCCCACGGCGGGGAGCCTACCTTCCAGTTCAGACTTCGAAGCATGTAAGGCGGCAAGCGCCCCTATCGCGGAAACGGCGGTCAAGGCTTTCCCTCAGGAGTGCCCAACAATGTAAGTTGATTGCGACATAGTACTTGGGCGTCAGTCGCCAGTTGATGGTGGCATAGTACCTGAGAGACGGCCAAGAGTGGACTGACCATGGCGATGACTAAGTTGACTTTCAGATTCTGGGAGAGTTCCTTAAGCTTTCTAGTAATTCCCGTGTCTGGATCATTGTACTTGATGGCCATGGGAACATCCGGCCATGACTGTTGCACCTCTTTATTTTGTAGCTTGTAGCCACCATATGTAAAATTCGAATGAATATTACCTTTTAATTCATATGTTTCCTTTTCTATACTTTGCATTACGAATACTTAGCAATTTATTCGGGGATCTGGCTTCTCTAACCTCCCGGGGGGCGGTTAGGCTGGCGTGGCCGAGCCTATCCGTGCCCCTCCTAGTTGGATAGAAGTGATCTGTTCGCTATTGATATGGAATCAACAAATAAGCGACTTGTTTGGCCAGCGAGGTCGGACATTGAACCGACGAGGAAGACCCTTAGGTCGGTATCCTGAACGTTCATGACCCGGGGGTCAGTCCTACTGTCACTTTAACCCATCCAGTTTGCCCGGACTTGGGGAATAATCTGGTTACTCCCACATGGATAGCCAAACAACAGGGGCGGACCCTGCATGATCCACCAGAACGAACCCGCACCGCCAACTCAGGGATGACGAGAGTGCGAGCTGCTTGGCCAGCGATGTTAGGCGGTGAGCACTCGAAAAGACCCGGAGGTCAGCATCCTGAGTACCCTCGACCCGGAGGTTGGCCCTACCATCGCCTCGACTGTCGCGGCTAGCTCTTTACTTTAGAAAATCGCCTGGATTCTTGAAAATCGTTTGGCTATTTTAGGTTAAAGAGCCTGGCCGAGGTCGGCCAAACACCGAGGGGGGGCATAGTACCTTTTTTTTTTGCCGCCGCCCTTTATTGCTAAGTGAGGTCGGACCTCTTTTGATGACAAAATATCGCTAGCAAAGTATATTGAATTCATGATGTGGGCGGACCACATGAAGAATTACAAATTGTAATCTCGTGCTCGGAGCACAGGAGTTTACAAAGAAAAGTGAAACTTCGATTTTCTACTGGTAAAACTTCATCAGGTGCTCGGCATTCCAGACGCGGTCTACCAACCGGCATGTTGTTGTCTTCAACTTGTATGTCCCAGGGCCGATCACTGCATCAACCACGTAAGGGCCTTCCCACTTGACGGAGAGCTTACCTCCCTCTGTCGGCCTGCTGGCGTTCCTACGTCTTAGGACATAATCACCGACGTCAAAACTCCGGGGTCGGGCTCGGCTGTCTTGGTACGCCTTGACTTGTCGTCGATAGTTTTCCGCTTTGATGAAGGCACGGTCTCTTCTTTCCTCAATGAGGTGGAGCTCGGCTCGGAGCCTCTCCTCATTGCTGGCTGGTTCGAACTCTTCTACTCGCCGGCTGGGAACCACGGCCTCGAACGGTGCCCTCGCCTCAAAGCCATAACACAAGGCAAAGGGGGTCTCTCCTGTTGCCTTCCTTGGGGTTGTTCTGAAGGTCCAGAGTATATTGTTCAACTCCTCCACCCAGGCAGTCCCGAGGGCCTCCAACTTCTTTTGCAGTCCATCGACGATCGTCCGGTTGGTGTTCTCCACCTGTCCATTTGCCTGGGGGTAGCAGACCGCAACTCGGCTGGATTCTACGCCCCACTCTGCACAGGATTGTCGGAAGGCTTCGCAGTCAAACTGCCTTCCGTTGTCGGAGATTATTTGGAGGGGAACCCCAAACCGGCAGAAAATATTCTTCCATATGAACTTCTTACATTGGAGATGTGTGATGCTGGCAAGCGGCTCGGCCTCAACCCACTTCGTAAAGTAGTCCACTGCGACGATGACAAACTTCCGGTTTCCCGACCCGGTTGGTAAGGGACCGACCAGGTCGACACCCCATCTTGTGAATGGAAGGGCGGTGCTGATCGGTGTGTACATCGTTGCTGGTCGGCCGGGGCTCTTCTGGAACTTCTGGCATGTCTCGCATTTCCTTGCATAGTCAGCGCAATCCTTCATTATTGTTGGCCAAAAGTACCCCTGGAGGATGACCTTCCTAGCTAACGTGCCTGCCCCCTGATGGGCGGAGCATACGCCCCCATGGAGTTCAGAGACGATCATTTCTGCCTCATGTGGGCATAAACACTTTAGCAAGGTCCCATTGTAGGACCTCTTGTACAGCTTCCCATCCAAGACGACGTATCCCGGAGCTCGTCGCCGGACTAACCTTGCATCCTCTTCTTTATCGGGGAGCGTCCCATCGGCTATGTAGCGCAGGAGGTCATCCACCCAACACCAGGCGACTGGTTGCAGGGGAAGGACGTCAATGGACGGTGAGGCTGATATGCTTGAGGTCATCATCTCCTCAATGCGTGCAATTCTCGATATATGTTCAGGTAACCCTTGGGATAGCTTTGAGAGGAGGTCTGCATCGGAGTTTTGATTTCTCGGGGTGCAGATCAACTCTGCTCGCTTGAACAACCCGAGCAACTCCCGAACAACATCTCGATACTTCATCATTCTTTCTTCCTTCGCTTCGAACTCACCTTTGACCTGGGAAACGACCAGGCGGGAGTCACATTTCACCGTTATCCACTCTGCTCCCATGGCAGCTGTCAATCGTAGCCCAGACAGTAGGGCCTCGTACTCCACTTCATTGTTGGAGACTTTGAAAAGATAGCGGTAGGCATAGTAGGCTCGGAATCCCTCAGGTGAGATGAGGACGATTCCGTCCCCGCATCCCTTGGCTCCTGCCGACCCATCAGTCGCTAGAGTCCACCATTGTTCATTGCTCTCTTGTTGCCTATCTGCCACTTCTCGGGCCGTGCATTCCACAATGAAATCAGCCAGAGCCTGGCCTTTGATGGACGTCCGAGGCTGGAAGTCAACCTCATATTGGTTGAGGAGCATCGACCACTTCACTACCCGGGTTGTGCCGGGCGCCCTCAGAGCGGCACCTAGGGGTTGGTCCGACAGGATTCTGATCGGGTGCGCTTGGAAGTAGTGTGTCAACTTCTTGGCGGTGATGTAGGCGGCATATATTGTCTTCTCGAGCGGGGTGTACTGGAGCTCAGCATTCTGGAGGGTCTTGCTCACATAGTAGACGGGACGCTGAACGCCTTCCTCCTCGCGAACCAGCACGGAACTGATTGCGCCTTGGGAAACCCCAAGATAAAGGATTAACGTCTCCCCCCTCTCCAGCTTGCTGAGTAAAGGCTCAGAGAGGAGGTACTTCTTCAGGTCGTCGAAGGCTCGCTGGCACTCATCATTCCAGACGAAACCGTTTTGTTTCTTTAGGACCTGGAAGAAGGGTAGGGACTTCTCGGCGGACTTGGACATAAAGCGTCCAAGGGCTGCTAGCCGGCCGGTGAGAATCTGGACTTCTTTCACCGACCTCGGGGGTTCCATGTCAAGTATTGCCCTCACCTTCTCAGGATTTGGCTCAATCCCCCTCCGTGTGACCATGTACCCCAGGAACTTGCCTCCTTGGACAGCAAAGGTACATTTCTTCGGGTTCAGGCACAGACGGACTGCCTTCATGATCCCGAAGATCTCTGCCAAATCATCTGCATGATCGGATGCTCGGGTGCTCTTGACAATCATGTCGTCAACATACGCCTCCATGTTCCTTCCAAGCACCTTCCGGAATACCTTGGCCACCATCCTCGTGTACGTCGCCCCAGAGTTCTTCAGCCCGAAGGCCATGACAAGATAACAAAAAATCCCCTCTGGGGTGACGAACGAGGTCTTCTCCGCATCTTCTTCATGCATGAAAATCTGATGGTATCCTCGAAAAGCGTCCATGAAGCTAAGGAGCTCACATCCGGCCGTCCCATCGACTAGTTGGTCGATGTTAGGCAATGGGAATGGATCCATCGGACATGCCTTGTTGAGCTCGGTGTAATCAACACACATCCTCCAGGTTGGCGGCTTCGGGGCCAGGACCACGTTTGCCAGCCAGACCGGGTACAAGACCTCCCGGATATGCTTGATACTCAGGAGCATATTGACCTCCTTCTTCACGAATTCCCTCATCTCGGTTGAGAGGTGTCTTCTTTTCTGCTGGATGGGCTTCGCCGTTGGATTGACCGCCAGCCGATGGACAGCGATGCTTCGGTCAAGGCCAGGCATGTCCTCCGGTCCCCACGCGAAGACAACACTAAAAAGGACAAGTACCTGGATAATCTTCTCCCTCAAGCCGGCCGGGAGCCCGGTCCCGATCTTGACCTTCCGCTCCGGCCTCTCGGGGTCAATCTGGATCTCCTCCACTTCTGAGGTGGGTTCAGTGCGGAGCTGACCCTCCTCATACTTCATGGCTTTGTTGTTGATAGTGTGGACCCTCAAGTCTTTTTGACCGATTTGTTTGCAAGCTTTCAGATAGCAGCTCCTCGCCATTCACTGATCTCCCCTGGCGACTCCGACGCCATTCAGAGTGGGAAACTTCATGCATAGGTGCTCCTGGGATATCACACATCTGAGGTCTTCCAGGGCCGGCCTTCCCATGATGATCTTATGCGCACAAGTTAGGCGTACGACGATAAACTCGACGTCTAACTTGTATACGCAGGGCTCGGAGCCCACCATCACGGGGAGGACTATGCTGCCCTCCGACTCAATGGAGTCCCCGGTGAAGCCCGAGAGTGGGGTTCTCACCGGGATCAAGTCTTTTCGGTCTAGCCCGAGACCTTGGAAGGTGTCATAGTACATGATGTTAACGGAGCTCCTATTGTCCACCAGGACTCGGTGGACGATCGTGTTGTTGATTTCGACCTTGATGACCAAGGCATCCCTGTGCGGCGGAGGCATCGGTGGCAAATCTGCGTCGGTGAAGAAGATGGGGTCCCTCTTCACCCTCTTGTCGGCGGGAGCCCTGGTTATCTCCCCGACGTATAGGGCTCGGGCCCACTGCTTCCGCTCTCCAGAGGTGTCGCCTCCCTGGGGTCCCCCGAATATGAACGAACATCGATGGTACTTCCGGGGGCCGTTCCCTAGGTCGGCATCATCTTCCTCGGAGAAGGCGCCGAGCTCCCGCTTCTTGGCAGGGGGTGTCTCCTTTGACGTGGTAGCTTGGTCGGACCGCTGCCACGTCAGGCTCCTCTTCTGCGGGATGCCTCCTTGTTTGCCAACGAATTGGCCCAGGTACCCTTTCTGGATGAGTTCTTCAATTTGCCGCCGGAGAATGACGCAATCATCTGTATCATGCCCTGCTCTCCGATGGAATCGACAATATTGGTCGTGGTTGCGCTTGGCAGTCACCACATCACACTCCTCCGGAAAGTCGACTAAACCTTGCTCCTCCGCGTAGTCGAGGATGGCCCCGACCGGCTGAGCAAGTGGAGTCAATTGCTTGACGGGCTGTAGCGGTCCGCTCGGGACGTCCGCCTTGCCCTTGCCTCTACTTTTGTTACCTCTATACTTGTTGTTTTTGTTGCTAGCTTTGCCGTCAGCTTTCTCAGCACCCGAACCGGCTTCCTTCTTCTTTTCTTCTTTTGCACCTTCTTCCTCATCTCTTTTCCTCTGCAAGGCGTCCTCCGCCTCGGCTTGCCGGTCGGCACGGCCGAGCGCCTCCTCGTACGAGGTGGGGGGACTTCTGACGAAATCTTTGTAAAGCTCGCCCGATCGGATAGAGTTTGTGAGCATGGCCACCCCGGTCCTGTCATCAAGGCCCTGAACCTTGACTGACTCGGCCCTCCACCTCGCTAGGAAGGTCGGCAATGATTCCTTCTTCCCCTGTTTTAGGCCGAACAGGTGGCTGAAGTTTTTCTTGACGTCTCGGGAGCTCGCGAACCTCAAGAGAAAGCGCTGAGCCAACTCACGGAAATTCGTGATACTCCCGTCGGGTAGAGAGTCATACCATTCACGAGCCGGGCCATCCAAAGTGGCGGAGAAACCGCGGCATCGGATGGCGTCCTCGTACCCCATCATGACCATGTAGGAAAGGTACCGAGATACATGATGTTGGGGGTCAGAAGCGCCCTTGTATGCTTCAATGGCGCAGGGCTTGTAGCCCCTCGGCAACGGCGCATCCATGACCGCCCGGGTGAAGGGTTCGGGTATCCAGAGGTCGGCCGTGTAAGGCTCCCCCCCGACGACCCTCCTTCTCAACTCGTCAAGGCGTTGTCGTAGATCTTCCACCTCGGCCGGCGGTGGGTTCCCCCGGACAGCTCCAGTGCGGGGCTGGGCATTCCGGCGGCACCTCCAAGTCGTCCGTGCACGTGAGGTCGGGGCCCCACGTTTTGCCTCTCTGTGGAGCCAGTCCGACTGCTCGCCCGGTGAGAGTGGCGAGAGGGCTCGCCTCCTTCCATCTGCGTTGGGCGCCCCTCCCCGTCTGCCGATGGGGTCGGCTAGGCTGCTGAGAGACTTCTTCCCCCCGCCGATGGGAGACTTCTTCCCCCCTGTTTTGGTTGGATCCAGAGCGTCGCTCATCACGCCGCCTGGAGGACACCTCCACATCCGTTGGCGTCTGTTGACGGACAGGCTCATCCACATTTCCGCCAGACACCATCTGTTGGAAATTTTGAGCCAAGGTCCCCAGAACCCGAGTTGCCTCCTGCAGGGCTTCCACCCCGGCATTGAGTCGAGCCAGGTCCATGCGCGGAGCATGACGTCGGCCTCCCCCCCGCCGGCTGCGGACCGAGCGCTCACCTTGGGTGTGGTTGAGCGTCGCCCTTAGGTCGCCGTGGCCTGATAATTGGTTCCGAAGGTCGCCTTGGCGCGCCGCCCTCCTGCCCTGTGCATGGTTGTCGAGGGCACGCTGGCGGCCAGACCGGGCGGACTCCTCTGTGTGGACTGAGACATGGTCACGTCGAGACGAGATTCCGGCCATCTTCCTGTGTGATTCCTACTCAAGTTATGTGAGAGACGATAAAGGCTCTCAATGAAAGCACCAATGTTGGTCCAAAATAGGACGCTCGTAGGCTTTTAGGAAAGCTACGTACGACACTCGAGCAGGAATTAGGAAAGTACGAATATGGAAAGTTAGCCAGAAAAAGCATATCTGTATTTGAAATTCGAATTGCCTTTTATAGGCGATTACAAATGGTAACTGCCGAACATAATAATGACTAAATTAATTACAACATTAATACGGAATTAAACACATAATTAAGTAGCGCATTGATTGTTGGCCGTTACTCTTCCTGGCTGGCAGGTCAGCCTGGCTGGCAGGCTGGACGCTTGAGCTCCCTCCTGCTGGACTGGACGGTGGGCTTCCCGCTAGGCTGGAGGAAGGCTTCTGACCGGGCTGGAGGCAGGCTCCCGAGTAGGCTGGAAGACAGGCTCCCGAGTAGGCTGGAAGGCAGGCTCCCCGTTGGGCTGGAGGCAGGCTCCCACCTGGGCTGGACCGCAGGCTCCCAGCTGGGCTGGTGGTCGGCAGGCTCCTGGCTAGGCTGGATGGCAGGCTCCCCACTGGGCTGGAAGGCAGACTCCCCACTGGGCTGGAAGGCAGGCTCCCGGGTGGGCTGGAAGGCAGGCTCCCGGTTGGGCTGGAAGGCAGGCTCCAGGGTAGGCTGGAAGGCAGGCTGCTGACTGGGCTGGTAGGCAGGCTCCCTGCTGGGCTGGACGGCAGACTCCCCACTGGGCTGGAAGGCAGGCTCCCGGGTAGGCTGGAAGGCAGGCTGCTGACTGGGCTGGTAGGCAGGCTCCCTGCTGGGCTGGACGGCAGGCCGCCCTGGGCTTTCACTCTTTTATGGGCCTGATCGGTTGGGTCGGAATGAGCTCTGGATCACTGGGCTTGGGCCTGCTGGTCCAAGTCCGGGGCCTGGGCCGATTAGGCTCTGGACCTAGTCCCATAACCCCATCAGATCCAATTCAAAAGTTAAAAAAAAAACTTTGTTCAAATGGTAATCTAAATATATTTATTACTCCCTCCGTTCCTATTATATCTTCCAACTTTCCTTTTTCATTTGTTCCAATTAAACTTCCATTTTCCCCTTTTGGTAAAGAATTTGTGGTTCACAACATTTCTTACACATTTCTCTCTCCTCTGCACAATTCTCCACCACACAATACCTACTTTTCTTAAATTGTGTGCCCATGGGAAATGGAAGATAAAATGGGAACGGAGGGAGTATTATTTTAAAAAAATTAAAAATGTTCAAGTTATTCATAAAACTTCTTTTCAAATTGAATAAAAATGATCAATTTTGCCATTAAATTTTGAAATCCTCTCATCAAAAAATTAAATAATCTATAAGTCTTATAAAATAAATACCTTAGAAAATTTAAATGTTAAGGAAAAAAGAATTATGAAAATAACAAGAACAGACATTCGAATATAATTAAATAAACATACTCCATTTGTCTCGCTTAAAAGGTTGTCACACAATCTACGATCGACTGACCATAAAATTAACCGATCTCTTTCAATGATAAGATTAATTTTTAGTAATAAAATTTACAGATTTAGAAACTACAATAAAAGTTTTATAAAATTGCACTATATAAAGAAATTAAATGAAAAGAGACAATTAATTGAGGGTATTTTCAGAATAAAATTAGACCATCCCCGGAAATGTAAGATAACTTAGGGCATGGATGGTTATAAGATTTCCCTTCATATTACATTCCCGGAAATGTAACTTTTCCGAATTTTTCTCAAACCCGTGTACCAAACATGTGTATCTTACATTTTGTGCATCACATTCCGGCCTTCATGCACTACTAGAGTTTTTATCATTTGTTGCTACCTTTTTTATGCGGTTATAAGCATGACCGCAGCAAAATGTTAAAATTTAGTACTATATGCGGCAGGTGTAGGGTAACCGCAACATTAAGTCCGGAAATTTTTAGTGTATTTGCAAGCGCCAAAGACAAATCTCCTATCGATGCCATTTTGTCTTACTATGGGATGATACAAGAAATATGGGAGCTTCACTATATTGATTTCCATGTTACCTTAGCTTATTCCAATGCAGGTGGGTAGAAAACAATCATCGCGGTGTTAAAAAAGATGATTTCGGGGTCACTCTGGTTGACATGAGCCGTTTGCGCGACACTGACGAACCATTCATACTTCCAACCCAAGTAACACATCACTCGCCACATCCATTTTCAAATGATGAGTTACAAGTATATTTCTAGTTGTGTATTGCATTTCTTTATAAGTTTGAAGTTGTATGCCTTATAATATTTATTTGGAAAATAATTTGTAGGGTCTGAGGGCATGTTGTTTGTTTTTAAATGATTTTGGTTCTGGACAATTATTTGAGGTAGCAAGTGACACTACATATCCATCTGGATTTGGTGTACAATGTCATAACATGGTGATTTTGGAAGGTTATTTGAAGGTGAGCGTGGACACGATTATGAACCCATATGAGAATGCCACACTTCGTGTTCTTGTACCTGATTTTAATCTACATACTCTAGCGGATGCTCAAGACTCTTTTGTACAATGGCCTGTTGTTTGGGTGAAGTTTGTTAGCGAGGTAATTAATAATATATATTGACTCATTTGGTATGTACTCATTCATTTTCTACCTTGTAACTTGCATTATTTTCTTCAAAAGAAAAGAGAAACAAAAAAAAGAGAAAAAAAATTTCTAGTTAGATTGAAACCCCAAAATAGGCAATCTAAGCAAAAGTGGCTAAAATGAGTGAGTTGGGAGAAAAAGGAAAATAACATGAGAGGCTAGGATGAAAACCTGAAAGGGCTTCTAGGCAGAATGAGAGAATGAGAGGAAATTTAATTTGTATTTAAACAGGAACTCAATTCACTTGGGAGCCTTTGTAGCACCGTCCCCAAGCACATTTACTTTTTAGTAAATTATGTAATAAACCTTGATGAATGAATCACAAATTTTGCGAAGTTGTAAATTTTCAATATTTCTTTTGCGTGAATAGTAAATTGCACGTGGGATCCGCACCGGAAACGAGGACTGCCCGATAATTACAGAATCACATATTATATTCATCTTAGTCTAGATGATGTGTATATGGTGGTGGATATTTTAGTAAGCCCATAGAAAGAACATAGAGTTGACATGTTGGTCAAACGAGGCCCAAATACCGGTATTGGTATTTGTATCGGATAACAGTCCGAAATGAATTTCGAAGACTCCTAAATTAAAGTTGGGGAATGTACATCTATTCTAAAGTCCTATAATGATTAGGAACGTGTGTTATATTTTATTTGGCCCGATAAAATAAAATATTAATAAATTAGTCCGGAAAATACAACTTTTGGGACCAATTGTACACTTTTGGACTCAAAGGGGTGACCTCCCACATGTGTGGGGGCCAACCCACGTTTTTTTTTTGCCTTGCAAAGACTGAGGAGGGTTGCATTTGTGCATGGGAAATAAAGGAAAATTGGCTTGGGGAGCAAATCAATAAATGAGGGTGGGACCTTATCATCTCATTATTGTGAGAAATGCCAAAATGGCATTCTCAATCACCCCCACCCCTTACATTTCGACCAAAGCTCAAACAAGAAAAAGAAAGAAGGTTGAAGAAGGAAAAAGATAGGAAAAAGTGTGAGGAATTAAGGTAATGACCTCCTACTAACTTTTCCTCTACTTCTTATCTACCTTATGAACTATATGTCATATGGAGGACCCCTAAGATTGTTCTACATGTTTAGAAGTGTAGAACAGGGGTTTAGAAGGTAGTTCTAAGTCCAAGAACGGACTTAGAAGCCAAATGACCGGTTCACAGGAAAATAACCTTTTAGAGGTTATTTGTGTTGATATGGGTTTAGTGATGACAAAACCTTGTTAGAAGCTTGACTAAGGTGTTCCTAACTTTCGCCGGAGTATCGCCGGAGTGTTGCCGGAGTATCGCTGGAGTTCGCCGGAGTTCAACCGAGAAGGGTAGAACTTCTTAAAACTCATTCGAGATGAGGATGACTGACTATATTGCTTATAATTAGTGAGTTAATTTCGTAAGATTACCAAATGGTATTAAAAGGGATTTTCATGGATTATTAATGAGTAATAATGCCTAAATAAAAATGCTATTGATATGAGTAAGTGAAGTATGATATACAAATTTAGAATAAATTGTGTATGATTATGTGATATGAAAGGAATGACATGGTAATGGAATTAACTATGAAAATATTGTGATAAAATATACTTTTACCTCATGTATGAAATTCATGAATGGATAAAAGTGATATTTTTGATATTGGGATCAAATTATATTTGGATCGGGAAATCGATTGAAATGAAATGTCAATTGTGAACTAAGGACTTGGTATGTTCTAAGATTAACCAACTAGTATTAAAATACTAGTCGGGAGAATAATATAATGGAATTAATCATAAGAAATAGGATTGTGAATAGATATGCCTTAAGTAGTCTTAAGAGATACTTTAAGGTTGAATTGTATGAACACTAAGGTGTGTTAGGGGTAAGCCTAAAGGTTACCCAAGTGGATTGATTCTAGGCATATGATTTGCTTGAGAATTGGACTATGAAAATGAATTAGAGTCGGATTCTAGGATTGCATGGAAATGTAGTTGGGCCGAGCCCTTGCCATGTAATGTGATTAGTATGGAAACATAGTTGGGTCGAGTCCTTGCCATGTATTTGTGATCTTCGCGGAAACGTAGTTGGCCGAGCCCTTGCCACGAAGTTATGGTCAGTATGGAAACGAAGTTGGGCCGAGCCCTTGCCATACAATTTTAATGCGTTAAATTGAGTTGAAGGGTTGTATAGAAATGTAGTTGGATCGAGCCCTTGCTATACAATCGTTACTCAAGGGAACCCTATGGGGTTGTCGTGACTTGTAGTCACGGGGAATTAAAATGGTAAATTCTAAATGAATATGGGCCCACGGTCCGACTACTTGACTTTATATAAAGTAAGTATGTTATTTTAAAAAGGGGTGACCGAGGGTTATGGCTTATATATATATATCACCCTAGATTGAGGGTCTTAGAAATTGAAACATTGATTATACTTAGTATAGTTGTCATTGTACTTGTCAAATGCTTCCAAGTACTGACCTCCCTTCACGGGGGAGGCCACCTCACAGTTTCAGGTAGGAGCTGAGCTTGCTACCAGGGCCCGTGGATTCGGGAAGATCTAGGAGAGAAGACGTGGTTCGTGCTTCCTCCGTTTCTGTTTCAAAAACAATTATAATAATGCTCATGGATATTATTTTCTGAACAACCATTTGGAGGCTTGTATGCCTAGTTATGCCAAGTGTGGCTTGAACACTTGTAATATTGTTTCCGCTGCTTAAATGAATGTTTTTACATTATGTTTGTTTATGGATGTACTATGTGTGAACGATATTCCAGGCGCCTTGTATAGTATGGATGTGTTGAACTGCGGTTGACTATTCGTACTGTACGGCGGGTTGTTGACGTGTCCGGATATGTCCGAGGCGTGACAGCTTTTGGATACAAGCAATAAAAAGAACATTTGTTCTTGAAAATCATGAAGACCCTCTTCCTTTCTAATTTGAGGATGGTGAAAATCAGAACATTTAATTCCTTGGAATTTATCTATTCTATGGGATGTGGACTGTTACATTGAGTTTTACTCGAGAACGAGTAATGGCCTAAGTAGGGGGAGTTTGATAATATAGAATTATGTTTGTTTATGTGTGTAATTTTAACTAGTTTTATTTGTTGTTGTTTGGGAAATTACACACTTTAGGTGTAATAGTTTATTTTTCGTATTTGTTTGTAATTTGTTTAGATTAGGGATTTTGTGAGCTTAAACTAGGTAAAGATCATCAAAAGGATCCTCGAAAGGTCAAGGAAAGTGCAAGGGAACAAGAGAAAGTGAAGATTTGGGAAAATAGTCAAAAACCCGACCGGGTTTTCCAAAAACCCGACCGGGTTTTCCAAAAACCCGATCGGGTTTGACTTTACCTGAAGATCAAATCTGATTTGGAGGCAATTAAAGGTGCAAGGCGAAGATTTGACAAAGATTTGTCTTTTACCCGATCGGGTAATCAAAACCCTGATCGGGTAGATGTGACTAATGAAGATTCCGGACAATTAGTCAGGAAACCCGACCGGGTTTCTGAAAAACCCGATCGGGTAAATGACCCTGCTACCTCCAAACACCTATAAATACACCCCTTTTCCTTTCCATTTAAACATCAATTCACATATACTCTTAAGCTCAGTTTAGAATAGCATTTCTTTATATTTTTCTAGCATATTTAGTCTCCAAATGAGGAGCTAAACTTCCATTTCTTGGTTTTGCTCTTGAAGCTTGTTGATTATTAAAGTTGTGAGTTGTTTTCTTAACTTCTCTCCTTGAATATTAATTCTTCCCTTAATATATCTCTATATTAATGTTGGGGAGTGTTGCTAAGATGACAATTAGTTAATGTCTCAATATTAATTATTACTAGAAACGATCAACGAACCGATGGTTAATCATTGATGGTTTCACAAGTAAGTAACTTCGGATTATTAATGCACGGTCGTGGTTAATAAACTTAAGAGGGATTAATTTTGTTGGTTAAACCGAAACCATTGTGTTGAGGTTATCAATCTCAATTGATTTCATCAAGGAGCTAGAAAGATTAAATGCTACTATTAAATCGGTATAAGGCGTTGTTCTATATTAGATTAATAGTAAGGGTTATTAATGAACGGTCATTGTTAATAATACTCTCATAGAATTGGAGATACTCCTCGATTGAGTATTCGAGAAGGATAAGTTATAGATATAACAAGGATCGACTAAATATATCAACAAGTGGAAAGTAGCAAAACCAAGTTCTTTTTATCTCTGAATTAAATCACATATAAGCCGTTCATCTTAGTGTTTAATTAAAATAAATCATTCAACCCCAAAAATCTCCCTTTAATGACTAGTTTCATTTAAAAGAGAATTATTCCTTTCCCTGTGTATACGAACTCTACTTCACTATACTATGTATAAGTGTTATTATCGAATTTATTTTGACGCACTACGACAAAGTGCTCGTCATATATAATGAGACAATCAAATTAATAATGGTGTTATTTAATATCATCTTTATTAATTAAAAGTTATATTTTTAGGTCATGAGTAGTAAAGCATCAAAAGGCAAGAAAAAATTGGACATTACAAAAACCAGTGATGCAGCACTCACTTATTTCTGATGAAGTTATGCAGTCATTGAGTAAAGATTGCAAATGGCTGCATTCGATGATAACATCTCATCGTAGTAATGATTCTATTGTTTTGACTTTTTTTTTACTCCAGGGGGCGTCTGGGGGAGGGGGGTTGGGTGGGCTTAGAGTAATCAGGACTGAAACTCACTCAATTGAGTTTCAAACCCTTATGTGCCTAGCGGGTTTCGAACTCGAGACCTCTCACTAGGCACGGTAACCTCACAACCAGCTGGGCTGTAATGCTTGGTTCCACTACGAATCAGATGATTGCGGTGCTTTACTTACTAACGGGGACATCGCTCAGTTTCTATCCGGTGCAATGTTGAATATTTCAATTATTCAAGTCTTCATGAAGTATGAATTTCAAACTTTTTTACATATTTATTATCTTTATTATTTTTTATTTTCTATTTGAAAAGCTTTCATAGAGCAATGCAGGATTACATAGAGGGTTTGGACACAAATTCGCGACATCAGCCTGGATGTGCCCTGATGCATTATGTAGCACCGTCCCCCAAGCATATTTACTTTTAGTAAATTATGTAATAAACCTTGAAAGATGATTTTTGAATTTACGTAATTGTTAAATTTTGTTATTTCTTTTACGTGAATAGTAAATTGCATGTGGGGCCCACAACGGGAGCGGGGGCCGCCCGATAATTTCCGAACCACATGTTATATTCATCTTGGTCTAGATGACATCTATATGGTGGTAGATATTTTATTTGGGCCATAAGAAGGGCATGGAGTTGACCGGTTGGTCAAACGGGGCCCAATTGCCGGTATTGGCAATTTAACGGATAACAGCCCGAAAAGAGTTTCGGAGGCTCCTAAATTAATGATGGGGAAGGTACATCATTTCTCAAGGCCCATAATTATTAGGAACACGTGATATATTCTATTTGGTCCGATCAAATAAAATATGATTAAAACGGGCCGAGAAATACAACTTTCGGGGCCGATTGTACACACCGGGACATAATGGGATGACCTCCCACATAAGTGGGGGCCACCCCACGTTTTTTTGCACCCTAGTTGACTTAGTAAGAGCTGGAGAGGGGCAAACACATGTGGCTGTGCGGACAAACAAATGTGAGGATGGTTGAGGACAAACCACACCTCCCATCATTTCTCAACATTCATTTGAGATGATATCCTCCCTCCTCCATTCTTGAACCATACGAATCAGCTAGAAGGGAAGTCCAAGGAGAACCAAGGCTCTCAAAGACTAAGTTGGAGGGAGAAAGAAGCTAGGAAAATCCAAGAGGAATTTAGCTAGAAGAAAGGTAAGAACACAACCATTTCTTTAGCTAGTTATTTGTGTATGATTTTTAATAGATCATATGGTGGATTAAACATGATGTTCTACACGTTTAAAAGTGTAGAATATTGATATAGAATGGTGGTAATTAACTTAGAAGAGTTGTGGAATCGATAGGAGTCGAAACCGCCGGAAAACCGCCATTGTTGGGGACTGTTTTCGAGCTGCAGGCCCGAAAGCCGCCCACCTTTCACGAAAGCCGCCCGGCTTTCACTAAATTTCCAGATTTCTCACTCTTGAACGGCCTAGAACGAGGACGGATCGAGAGGGTTTCACTAAGGCAGCTAGTTGAGCACTTCATAAGGTGAGGATGGCTGACTATATTGCTTATAATTAGTGAGTTAATTTCATAAGAATGCCTAAAGTAATTAGATGGGATTTTCATGGATTATTAATGAATAATAATGCCTAAATGAAAATAATATGGATAAGAGTAAGTGAAGCATGATATACAAATTTAGAATAATTGTGTATGATTATGTGAAATGAATGGAACGACATGTTAATGGAATTACTATGATGACATTGTGATAAAATATACTTTACTCCATGTATGAAATTCATGAATGGATTAAAGTGATATTTTTGATATTGAGATCAAACTATACTTGGGTTGAGAAATCAATGGAAATGAAATGCAGGTTGGGGAATAGGAACTTGGCATGTTCTAAGATTATCCAATTAGTATCAAAATACTAGTCGGGGAATAAATACAAATAAATGATGAACAAATCCTAAGAGGTAGGATTGTGAATAGATATGCCTTAAGTAGTCTCAAGAGATACTTAAGGATAAATGGTATGAACACTAAGGTGTGATAGGGGTAGGCCTAAAGGCCACCTCCGGGAATTGATTCTAGGCATAGGACTTGCTTGAGAATTTGATTATGAAAATAATTAGAGTCGGACTCTAGGATGACATGGAGATGTAGTTGGGCCGAGCCCATGCCATGTAATATGATTAGCATGGAAACGTAGTTGGGCCGAGCCCTTGCCACGAAGTTATGGTTGGTATGGAAACGTAGTTGGGCCGAGCCCTTGCCATACAAATTTTGATATGATGTATCGAGTTAGAGGATTGTATAGAGATGTAGTTGGGCCGAGCCCATGCTATACAATTGGGGCTCGACGGGACCCCACGGGGTTATCGTGACTTGCGGTCACGGGGGAATGGAAACGATGAATTCTAAACGCATATGGGCCTACGGGCCGACTACTTGACTTTATATAAAGTAAGTACACTTAAAAGAAAAAGGGGTAACCGAGGGTTATGACCTATAATATAATAGTACCCTAAGTTGAGGGTCGGGGAAATTAAAACGTTGATTATACTTAGTATAGTTGCTATTGTACTTGTCAAATATTTCCAAGTACTGACCTCCCCTTCACGGGGGAGGCCACCTCACAGTTTCAGGTAGGACTTGAAGGTTGCTACCGGTGCCCGTTGCCCGGGGTATTCAGAGGAGGAGACGTGGTTCGTGCTTCTTCTGTTTTTCTGATTTCAAAACAATTATAAAAATGCTCATGGATATTATTTGAATTACTATTTGGGGGCTTGCATGCCCATGTTTGCCAAAGTGTGGCTAAGACACTTTATTAAATGCTTCCGTTGTTTTAAATGCATGTTTTACATTATGTTTGTTTATGGATGTACTATGTGTGAATGATATTCATGACGCCTTGTATAGTATGGATGAGTTGGACTGCGGTTGACTATTCGTACTGTACGGCGGGTTGTTGACGTGTCCGGCTAGGTCCGGGGCGTGACACAATATTCGCGACATCATGCGAATATAACCTTGAAGGTGTCAGAACTTACCTGGAAAGAGCTATGACCGAGTCGCTGCATGACGGAAAATTTCATTCTTGCTCCTTATTATGAAAAATATGTATATCTTTATACTTTATATAATCTTTCTTTATGAATTGTCATAATTTACTTGATAATGTGCATTATAATTTACTTTTGTATAGTTATCATTGGGCGCTACTTGTGATTTGGATTCCTCGCGTTACTATCTTTATGTTCGATTCACTTCGGAGCACTACAATGCGTCGTTTGTTAATCACATCATTGTTTAGCAGGTTAGTTTTTAGAAGGGATATTTTGACTTTGCACCCCGCTTTTTAGGTGATATTGGACTTTGCACCCCATTTTTAAAACTCTTAGACTTTGCACCCTATTTCCCCTAAAATGTCTTTGCCTTTGCACGCATTCATGAATTTTTCTTCACAAAATGTTGTAGATAGGGTGCAAAGTCTAAAAGTTTTGAAAATGGGGTGCAAAGTCCAATATCACCCAAAAAAAGTGGGGTGCAAACTCAAAATTCCCCTTTTTAGAATGTTTATGTTGTCATTCATATATGTATAGGCTTTTATGGTTTATGAATTATGAAAAGATTATTATTGAATTATCTTGTATTATTTCTCTAATCAATTTTTTTATAACTAAAGTGTCTTCACAAACATGTCCAATGATAGTGAAAGCAGAAAGAAAGTGATTTGGAAACAAATGAAAGCGCGTACATTTTTTTCAATAACTGTGTAACTATGTTTCTCTATATATGTGAATTGATGCTAATGTGTATAAAATGTCAGTATGTATATGTATTAGTGTGCAAAACAAACAGGCGGTTTGGAGTGTAGATTCTACGTGATGAAATTCATATACGACGCCGTTAAATATATCACGAATGGTCAAGATATGGAACAAGTAAATATCATTACTAATTTTCCAATCATTTTAATTTCTTTTGCTATGTTAGTTATACATTTATACACATAGTATAATTGTAAACCTTTAATATTTTAGGTTTATGAGAGCATCAAAGTAGATGGGCCTTTGTCAAGTGATGACATAGCTAAAGTCCGTGATGTCGTCGCCATATACGTTTGCGATAATTTGTTGTAAACTATACAATAGTGATAAATTTTCCATAAAACCGTGTTTTGTATTGTAGTCGTTGTGTATTAATTTTGTGGTGTATGACTTGGTTCTTTTAAACTACATATTTGATTTGTTTTGCTAAATGTGAAGTTGTTTTCCAAGCAGGTTTTACTGTGTTGCAAAATAAAAAATTTTGCGCATTTCAAAAAAAATATTATTTGCGGCGGTCGTACACCGCAGCAATTAGGAAATTTCGAAATTTTAAAAAATAGTATTTGCTGCGGTCGTTAAACGCAACAACAAGTGATTTTTCGTTTTTTGAATTTCCTATTTGATGCGGTTCCGAACCGCAACAAATAACTTTCCCCTATTTGTACTTATAGAACTTTTGGTACTTGAGTTGCAATGTCTCTAGTTGTTAAGATGGTACCCTTAGCAATTGGTATGGCGGTGATTTGAGCCAAAGGATGTCTTTAAGTACCTATCCGTCAATTGACATTTGATACGAGTCTAATGACTCATTCTCAATTTCTTTTAGAAATGGAACGTACCGGGAAAGTAACTAGGAGAAACCCGACTGGACGAGCACCGGGAGGATCCGTGCAAGGCAGTAGAGGGGATTCTAGGGTGTCCAGAGGACAGGGCCGTGGAGGCCAAGATCGGACTGTGAGTGACAGTTATGTGGAAACAGTCAACGAGAACGAGTCCTATGAGTCCGAGGAGGATTCGACGTATCGACCGGGAACTGAGCCGGTTGAGACCCCATATGATGGGGAGTATGATGAGGACATCGAGGGGAGCGACGATAACGACGCTCTAGAAAGGATGGAGGAACTACTCCGTCAATTTCAGCAAGATCGCCAAAGGCGCCGGGCAAGGCGTGCTTTGGGAGGGGCTTCAAGAAGGGGAAGCCATGCGGGTTCTAGGGGACATGTAGAGTCCCGAGTAGATCGAGGTGTCGAGGTTCCGATAATAAGGATCTCGAAGTACCTCAAAGAAGCAAGAGATTTGGGGTGTAAACCGTTCGATGGAACGGGAGATATATCCGTTGCGGCGGAGTGGATCAAGAGGTTCAATGAAGCGGCCCTTGATATGCAGCTGCCGCCAAACATGAAGATGAGAGTAGCAACGAGGTTGCTAGAAGGGATGACGTCCACATGGTGGGACGATGTCAAAGGGAAGTACGGTGAGGCCGTAACTTGGGAGAATTTCCGACAGGAATTCTTCAACCAATACTACTCCGACTTCGAGATGAACTTGAAGAGGAGGGAATACACCAACTTGACCCAAGGAGGCAAGTATACCGTGAGGCAACTGGAGCACAAGTTCAGGGAGCTCGCGGAGTTCATATCGGAGTATGCTTGTGACGAGAACCGGATGGTGAATCACTTTTGTGATGCTTTAGACTTAGACGTGCGTGAACGGGCAACACAATTGCCTAACATGACGTTTAGTCAAGTGGTGGAGCAAGGCCTGAAAGGGGAGAAGGAATGGGAAGAAAGAAAGCTGAAAAACGCCGAAGAGGCAAAGAAGAGGAAATGGGAGAACGCCGGCCCCCAAGGTTCTAGCAAGAAGGGGAACCACGGGGGAGGTGGGTCTTTCAGAACGCCCGCACCACCATCTAGGGGAAACCAAGGCCCAGGAGGGCAAGGCTCGTGGTCGCAAGGCTCGGGCATTAGCAGGTGCAACAACTGCAAGAGGAACCACGTGGGCAAGTGCCGCGATTCCCCTAGGTGCTACCAATGCGGGGAGACGGGGCACTTGAGATCAAACTGCCCACAACTTGGGCGAGTCATGGGTGCAGGACCTAGCAGCGGGACTACGGCAAGTAGGAACCGAGCAGGAGCACCTCACGCGAGCACGACGCACGGAGGGCCAAGTACAAGCAATGCGCCATCCGTGAACCAAGGCAAGACCCAGGCTAGGGTCTATGCGATGACGGAGGCGGACGCACGTGCTAACCCGGACTCCGTGGTGGGTAAAATCTTAAACTCACATTATTAACTCCATTGTATGCAATAGGAGTGTTTGTAATGTGCAAAATTTGTAACCCCGACGGTTTGGTCGGGATTGTAGGGGAAAGGGGAGGAAAAATCCTCGCCCTGGGCAAAAACCGCCCGGCTTTGACGAAAGCCGCCCGGCTTTCGTCTTGATTTAATGGGGATAATACCACGGCAACGAATGCCGGCCGGCTTCCACCGAGAACCGCCCGGCTTTCGTCAAGGTTAGATCAAAGAAAAATCCTCGCAACCAAAAACCGGCCGGCTTTTGTAACGACCGGCCGGCTTTCGTAAATACCCCACCTGGAAAATTTCTCGCAGCTGAAAGCCGCCCGGCTTTCGTGAAAGCCGCCCGGCTTTCGTGAAAGCCGCCCGGATTTCGTTAGGCCTGGGGATTTCTCGCTGCTGAAACCCGTCCGGGTTTCGTAGAAACCGGCCGACTTTGAGACCATTTCCTGAACAAATCTGCGGCGACGAAAACCGGCCGGCTTTCATGAAAGCCGCCCGGCTTTCGTGATTTTCATATGAGAATTTCTCTCGCAGACGAAAACCGGCCGGCTTTCGTGAAAAGCGGCCGGCTTTCACCTGGGTTAGTCCTAAAGCGGTTCTAAACGTTAGAAACCGGGGAATTTTCGGACGGGTGTCAAACGGACCCCACCCGAACCGCAACCAACATACTCTACGACTTAAGAAACAAGCCTATTAATTAGTTAGTGTGTCTTACATCACTTATGAATGTAGGAACACTAAAGATAAACGGGAGAGACGCAAGGATCCTTATTGATACCGGGGCGCAACGATCATTTGTGAGTGAGGCGTTCGCCAGCGGATTCAACGGACCACTTGTACCAATGACTCAGACCCTACTGGTGTCCACGCCTCTAGGGGATGATATCGAAAGAGATAGCCACTATCCATCGTGTGAGGTGGAGGTGGAGGGACAGAACTTGACGTGTGACTTCGTGCCGCTGAGCATGATCGAGTTCGACGCGATCCTCGGGATGGATTGGCTAGAGAAACATCATGCTAGGGTTGATTGTTATACGAAGGTTCTTGAACTCAAAAGCGGTGAAGGTTTGACCTTACGTTTCGAGGGAGATAGAGGCAAATCAAACAGTTGTATCATATCCGCCGTGAGGGCAAGGAAAATGATGAGAAAAGGATGCCACGCGTATCTGGCTTATGTGGTGGACAAGACCAAAGAAGAGGTAGGCATCAACGATGTGAGAGTGGTGTGCAAGTATCCGGATGTCTTCCCAAAAGACTTGCCGGGACTTCCACCCGATAGGGAGATTGAGTTCGTGATCGAGGTCGAACCCGGCACCAAACCAATCTCTATACCGCCATACAGAATGGCACCCGCTGAACTTAACGAGTTGAAAACCCAATTGCAAGAGCTATTGGATAACAGTTTCATAAAGCCGAGTCACTCTCCGTGGGGAGCACCGGTCCTTTTCGTGAAAAAGAAAGATGGAACACTTCGAATGTGCATTGATTATCGTCAACTGAACAAGGTCACAATCAAGAATAGGTATCCCTTGCCTAGGATTGATGACTTGTTTGATCAGCTCCGAGGAGCGACGGTATTTTCGAAGATTGACTTGAGGTCGGGGTACCACCAACTGAAGATAAAGGAGGATGACATACCGAAGAGTGCATTCCGCACAAGGTATGGTCATTTCGAGTTCCTAGTGATGTCGTTCGGGCTAACCAATGCCCCGGCAGCATTTATGGACTTGATGAACCGGGTATTTCATAAATACTTGGACCGGTTTGTGATCGTGTTCATAGATGATATCTTGATTTACTCGAAGAGTGAAGAAGAGCATGAAGAGCACTTGATACTTGTTCTGGAGA
Organism: Cuscuta europaea; assembly: GCA_945859875.1. Lineage (NCBI taxonomy): Eukaryota > Viridiplantae > Streptophyta > Magnoliopsida > Solanales > Convolvulaceae > Cuscuta > Cuscuta europaea. The sequence continues at coordinate 1,631,977 of CAMAPE010000038.1, read as the reverse complement.
CACTACGGGAGAAGCAACTCTATGCCAAGTTTTCCAAATGTGAATTTTGGCTAAGGGAGATTGGTTTTCTCGGGCATGTGGTTTCAGGATCAGGGATTGCCGTAGATAACAAAAAGATTGAGGCTATTACTGAATGGGAGAGGCCAAAGAACGTCAAGGAAATTCGTAGCTTCCTTGGATTGGCAGGGTATTACCGAAAGTTCGTGGAGAAGTTCTCAGTTTTGGCATCGCCATTGACAAAGCTCACTCGAAAGGGGGCCAAGTTTGTATGGGATGACCGATGTGAGGAGGGATTCCTTGAACTAAAGAAAAGATTGACCGAGGCACTGGTACTTGCATTACCCCGACAGGGTATGGGGTACGATGTCTATAGTGACGCGAGCATCCAAGGGCTTGGATGTGTCTTGATGCAGAATGGGAGGGTAATCGCCTATGCCTCACGACAGTTGAAGAAGCATGAGGTAAATTATCCTACTCATGACTTAGAGCTGGGGGCAGTGGTTTTTGCATTGAAGATTTGGAGACATTATCTCTACGGGGAAACATGTCATATATACACTGACCACAAAAGCCTGAAATACGTGTTTACTCAGAAAGAGTTAAACATGAGACAGAGACGGTGGATGGAGTTGATAAAAGACTACCATCTAGTTATCGAGTACCACCCCGGTAAAGCCAACGTGGTAGCGGATGCCCTGAGCCGAAAGAATTCGTCTGGGGCATTGCTGACTAGTTTGAGGGCATTGAGAGCCCGATTGGAGGTATCTAGTGACAGTGCTTTGTTAGCTAGATTCGAGGTGAGACCTACATTACTTGATGAGATCAAGAAGGGTCAAGAAACTGATGAAGAGCTCATGAAGGTCCGGGAACGCATGCTAGCGGGACCGGTTGAGGATTTCAGGGAAAGAGACGATGGTCTCTTATTATTTCGTGACCGAGTGTGTGTGCCATTGGATGAGGGGCTCCGAAAGTCCATCTTAGAGGAGGCCCATTCATCAGCATATGCCATGCATCCGGGAGGCACGAAAATGTACCGTGATTTGAAAGAAAGTTACTGGTGGTCAGGTATGAAGAGAGAAATAGCCGAGTACATCAGTAGGTGTCTTACTTGTCAGCAAGTTAAGGCAGAACATCAGCATCCAGCTGGGTTGTTACAGCCATTATCCATTCCTGAATGGAAATGGAAACACGTGACTATGGATTTCGTGGTAGGGCTGCGACGGACGATTAAGAACTATGACGCCGTATGGGTTGTGGTTGATAGACTCACGAAGAGTGCACACTTTTTACCTATCAACACCACCTATGCACTGGAAAGGTTAGCCAAGTTGTATGTGGATGAGATCGTGAGGCTACATGGGGTTCCTATAACCATTGTATCCGACAGAGATCCGCGATTCACATCACGATTTTGGCCGAAGTTCCAAGAATCTATGGGGACGAAACTGAAATTCAGTACAGCTTTTCATCCACAAACGGATGGGCAATCCGAGCGGGTTATACAGATATTAGAGGATATGCTGAGAGCTTATGCATTGGAGTTCCAAGGGAGTTGGGACAACCATTTGGCACTTGTGGAGTTTGCCTATAACAACAGTTATCAGGCGAGTATAGGCATGCCTCCATACGAGGCATTGTATGGGAGGAGATGTCGTACACCTTTGTGCTGGGATGAGGTTGGCATGGCCAAAATCGAGAGCACGGAACTGGTGGAAATCACCAAGTCAAAGGTAAAGATGATTCGTGACAGACTTAAGACGGCACAGGATAGACAGAAGAGCTATGCCGATAAGCGCTGAAGAGCGTTAGAGTTTAAGGTTGGGGATGAGGTATTTTTGAAAGTTTCACCTTGGAAAGGAATCATCCGATTTCAGAGCCGAGGGAAACTCAACCCACGCTACATAGGGCCATTTGTAATTCTTGAGAGAATTGGGGCCGTAGCATACCGATTGCAGTTGACTCCGGAATTGGAGAAAATACATAATGTATTCCATGTGTCTATGCTTAAGAAGTATATTCCGGATCCATCTCATGTACTAGAGAAACCACCCGTGGAAATACGGGAAGACTTGAACTACGCCGTGCAACCGGTAAGGATACTTGATAGACAAGTAAAGAAGCTAAGAAGCAAGAAAGTTCCAATGGTTAAAATCCTTTGGAAAAGTGACCGAGTTGAAGAAGAAACTTGGGAGACTGAAGCCTCGATGAAGGAGCAGTATGCATCTCTGTTTGAATAATCGGTTGAGAATTTCGGGAACGAAATTCCCGTTAAGGGGGGGGGGGTGAACTTGTAGCACCGTCCCCCAAGCATATTTACTTTTAGTAAATTATGTAATAAACCTTGAAAGATGATTTTTGAATTTACGTAATTGTTAAATTTTGTTATTTCTTTTACGTGAATAGTAAATTGCATGTGGGGCCCACAACGGGAGCGGGGGCCGCCCGATAATTTCCGAACCACATGTTATATTCATCTTGGTCTAGATGACATCTATATGGTGGTAGATATTTTATTTGGGCCATAAGAAGGGCATGGAGTTGACCGGTTGGTCAAACGGGGCCCAATTGCCGGTATTGGCAATTTAACGGATAACAGCCCGAAAAGAGTTTCGGAGGCTCCTAAATTAATGATGGGGAAGGTACATCATTTCTCAAGGCCCATAATTATTAGGAACACGTGATATATTCTATTTGGTCCGATCAAATAAAATATGATTAAAACGGGCCGAGAAATACAACTTTCGGGGCCGATTGTACACACCGGGACATAATGGGATGACCTCCCACATAAGTGGGGGCCACCCCACGTTTTTTTGCACCCTAGTTGACTTAGTAAGAGCTGGAGAGGGGCAAACACATGTGGCTGTGCGGACAAACAAATGTGAGGATGGTTGAGGACAAACCACACCTCCCATCATTTCTCAACATTCATTTGAGATGATATCCTCCCTCCTCCATTCTTGAACCATACGAATCAGCTAAAAGGGAAGTCCAAGGAGAACCAAGGCTCTCAAAGACTAAGTTGGAGGGAGAAAGAAGCTAGGAAAATCCAAGAGGAATTTAGCTAGAAGAAAGGTAAGAACACAACCATTTCTTTAGCTAGTTATTTGTGTATGATTTTTAATAGATCATATGGTGGATTAAACATGATGTTCTACACGTTTAAAAGTGTAGAATATTGATATAGAATGGTGGTAATTAACTTAGAAGAGTTGTGGAATTGATAGGAGTCGAAACCGCCGGAAAACCGCCATTGTTGGGGACTGTTTTTGAGCTGCAGGCCCGAAAGCCGCCCACCATTCATGAAAGCCGCCCAGCTTTCACTAAATTTCCAGATTTCTCACTCTTGAACGGCCTAGAACGAGGACGGATCGAGAGGGTTTCACTAAGGCAGCTAGTTGAGCACTTCATAAGGTGAGGATGGCTGACTATATTGCTTATAATTAGTGAGTTAATTTCATAAGAATGCCTAAAGTAATTAGATGGTATTTTCATGGATTATTAATGAATAATAATGCCTAAATGAAAATAATATGGATAAGAGTAAGTGAAGCATGATATACAAATTTAGAATAATTGTGTATGATTATGTGAAATGAATGGAACGACATGTTAATGGAATTACTATGATGACATTGTGATAAAATATACTTTACTCCATGTATGAAATTCATGAATGGATTAAAGTGATATTTTTGATATTGAGATCAAACTATACTTGGGTTGAGAAATCAATGGAAATGAAATGCAGGTTGGGGAATAGGAACTTGGCATGTTCTAAGATTATCCAATTAGTATCAAAATACTAGTCGGGGAATAAATACAAATAAATGATGAAACAAATCCTAAGAGGTAGGATTGTGAATAGATATGCCTTAAGTAGTCTCAAGAGATACTTAAGGATAAATGGTATGAACACTAAGGTGTGATAGGGGTAGGCCTAAAGGCCACCTCCGGGAATTGATTCTAGGCATAGGACTTGCTTGAGAATTTGATTATGAAAATAATTAGAGTCGGACTCTAGGATGACATGGAGATGTAGTTGGGCCGAGCCCATGCCATGTAATATGATTAGCATGGAAACGTAGTTGGGCCGAGCCCTTGCCACGAAGTTATGGTTGGTATGGAAACGTAGTTGGGCCGAGCCCTTGCCATACAAATTTTGATATGATGTATCGAGTTAGAGGATTGTATAGAGATGTAGTTGGGCCGAGCCCATGCTATACAATTGGGGCTCGACGGGACCCCACGGGGTTATCGTGACTTGCGATCACGGGGGAATGGAAACGATGAATTCTAAACGCATATGGGCCTACGGGCCGACTACTTGACTTTATATAAAGTAAGTACACTTAAAAGAAAAAGGGGTAACCGAGGGTTATGACCTATAATATAATAGTACCCTAAGTTGAGGGTCGGGGAAATTAAAACGTTGATTATACTTAGTATAGTTGCTATTGTACTTGTCAAATATTTCCAAGTACTGACCTCCCCTTCACGGGGGAGGCCACCTCACAGTTTCAGGTAGGACTTGAAGGTTGCTACCGGTGCCCGTTGCCCGGGGTATTCAGAGGAGGAGACGTGGTTCGTGCTTCTTCTGTTTTTCTGATTTCAAAACAATTATAAAAATGCTCATGGATATTATTTGAATTACTATTTGGGGGCTTGCATGCCCATGTTTGCCAAAGTGTGGCTAAGACACTTTATTAAATTCTTCCGTTGTTTTAAATGCATGTTTTACATTATGTTTGTTTATGGATGTACTATGTGTGAATGATATTCATGACGCCTTGTATAGTATGGATGAGTTGGACTGCGGTTGACTATTCGTACTGTACGGCGGGTTGTTGACGTGTCCGGCTAGGTCCGGGGCGTGACACAATATCCGCGACATCATGCGAATATAACCTTGAAGGTGTCAGAACTTACCTGGAAAGAGCTATGACCGAGTCGCTGCATGACGGAAAATTTCATTCTTGCTCCTTATTATGAAAAATATGTATATCTTTATACTTTATATAATCTTTCTTTATGAATTGTCATAATTTACTTGATAATGTGCATTATAATTTACTTTTGTATAGTTATCATTGGGTGCTACTTGTGATTTGGATTCCTCGCGTTACTATCTTTATGTTCGATTCACTTCGGAGCACTACAATGCGTCGTTTGTTAATCACATCATTGTTTAGCAGGTTAGTTTTTAGAAGGGATATTTTGACTTTGCACCCCGCTTTTTAGGTGATATTGGACTTTGCACCCCATTTTTAAAACTCTTAGACTTTGCACCCTATTTCCCCTAAAATGTCTTTGCCTTTGCACCCATTCATGAATTTTTCTTCACAAAATGTTGTAGATAGGGTGCAAAGTCTAAAAGTTTTGAAAATGGGGTGCAAAGTCCAATATCACCCAAAAAAAGTGGGGTGTAAACTCAAAATTCCCCTTTTTAGAATGTTTATGTTGTCATTCATATATGTATAGGCTTTTATGGTTTATGAATTATGAAAAGATTATTATTGAATTATCTTGTATTATTTCTCTAATCAATTTTTTTATAACTAAAGTGTCTTCAAAAACATGTCCAATGATAGTGAAAGCAGAAAGAAAGTGATTTGGAAACAAATGAAAGCGCATACATTTTTTTCAATAAGTGTGTAACTATGTTTCTCTATATATGTGAATTGATGCTAATGTGTATAAAATGTCAGTATGTATATGTATTAGTGTGCAAAACAAACATGCGGTTTGGAGTGTAGATTCTACGTGATGAAATTCATATACGACGCCGTTAAATATATCACGAATGGTCAAGATATGGAACAAGTAAATATCATTACTAATTTTCCAATCACTTTAATTTCTTTTGCTATGTTAGTTATACATTTATACACATAGTATAATTGTAAACCTTTAATATTTTAGGTTTATGAGAGCATCAAAGTAGATGGGCCTTTGTCAAGTGATGACATAGCTAAAGTTCGTGATGTCGTCGCCATATACGTTTGCGATAATTTGTTGTAAACTATACAATAGTGATAAATTTTCCATAAAACCGTGTTTTGTATTGTAGTCGTTGTGTATTAATTTTGTGGTGTATGACTTGGTTCTTTTAAACTACATATTTGATTTGTTTTGCTAAATGTGAAGTTGTTTTCCAAGCAGGTTTTACTGTGTTGCAAAATATAAAATTTTGCGCATTTCAAAAAAAATATTATTTGCGGCGGTCGTACACCGCAGCAATTAGGAAATTTCGAAATTTTAAAAAATAGTATTTGCTGCGGTCGTTAAGCGCAACAACAAGTGATTTTTCGTTTTTTGAATTTCCTATTTGATGCGGTTCTGAACCGCAACAAATAACTTTCCCCTATTTGCAGCGCTGCCAATTGCAGCAGTTCTGAACCGCAGCAAATAGCTTAAAATGACCGCATCAAATAGCATTTTTTCTAGTAGTGATGTGAGATTACCCCAAACCAAACATGCCCTTCAGGTCTTTCTAGGATTGGTATTATAGCTGAGCATATTAGACTTATTATTAATAGGGTTGTTAAAATTGTATTTTTGAATCGAATCGGTAGATGTTTTTGAAAATCGAATCCTAAAATCGAATCGCAAATCGTAAGATTTTATCAAACATATCTTAATAATTATAAAATAAATAAATATTAATATTAAGTTGCAAGTTAATGGTATTATATCATTTCATTACATAAAACTACATTTACAAGGTCCAAAACAAGACTTATAAACTATTTTAATAATGTAAATGTAGTGAATAATAACATTAAACATATGTAAAACGTAAAAATAATTAAATAACACAAGATTCCATTACTTTTTAAAATATATAATTGATATTATTATTATAATTATGTATCAATTTGGAGTAGTTAATTTTAATAAATTTGAAATATTTTCACTAAAAAAAATCATTGCCATTTTGTTACGATTTTAAACGATTCTACACGATTTTTGTATGGTTTTTTACGATTTTGTACGATTTTACGATTTTACATACAATTTGAATCGATTTATTAATGTAGAATCATAAAATCGTACGATTTTACGATTTAAATTGAGATTTTAACAACCTTGATTATTAGTAGAGATTTTGCTAATATTTCATTCTCTTTTGTTAAGTGATCAACAAACTTAGTAAACTTAGTGACTCATGAATTGGTAGAGCAGTTAGTTCTATTTGATTGTCAGTTTTGGTTGAGTATTCGGTATTCCTCCTTCTTGTATTGTTGACGCTTTATCCTTTGATCTCATTAATGTAAATTGGGTTTCGTGTTCGTGGGCCAGTTCAGCTATTTTGTGATAATATATGTGTCTCCTATTTGGCTGTTAATCATGTTCAACATGCTCGAAGCAAACACATACAGATTGATTATCATTTTGTTCGAGAAGGAGTTGCTCATGGAGATTTAGTAGTTAAATATGCTCCTACTCATCTTCAGCTCGCTGATATTTTTATTAATAGTTTGTCTAGTCAACAATTTCATTTTTAAAAGACAACCTGCACGTATCTCACGCACAGTTTGAGGGGTGTAATAGTTTATCTAAATTAGGAATTTTGTTGTATTTTGGAAACTTTCTTTATTAATATAGACCTGTGAGGACCCTCTCTAGAGTAACATGTTCCAATTATTCACAAACTTATGTTGGTTCTCTCTGCTCATAATCTTTTGTTGGCATTCACCATATTATGGATGTAGTCATTTTTATTCAGGGGTGAGCAAAATAGTTCGGTTTAACTGAACCGGGTCATACCAAACTGAAATGAAATCGAACAAATGGCAATTTGGTTTCCGTTGGGTAGAATTCTCTCAAATCGTATTAAATCGAATCGAACCGAAACCAAGAAAAATCAAATAAAACCGAATTGAATAAAAAATATTTAATAAAATCTTCATATGTTCTTAAAAAATACTACCTTGGTTCCACTAACATTGGGACATAAAAAGGTGATGCAATTATTAAGAAAAATATAATTATGTGGTTGATATTGAATTGATAAAGTAAAAATGATTTAGAACCACAAAAATTTTACCAACTTTTTTATGAGACAATCTTAGTGGGTTAAACCGAAAAAGAAAATACCCGTATAAGACAATCATAGCGGGACAGAGAGAGTAACAAGTTCAAATCGAACCGAACTAAGCCAAACTTAACCAACCCGAAACATAGTATTCCATTTGTCCTATTTTACATGTCTTACTTTCTTTTTTGGGTTGTTCCAAAATAAGTCCCACATTTCTCATTCTGGAAAAAATATATAATTCACATCATTTCACTTTATTATACTCAAATCTCAACAATAAGTTTTACTTTTTCAACCACTTTTCTATTAATTATATCAAATTAAAAGAAGACATATAAAATGAGATGGGCGTACTATAGTACTACATATTTATTTGATGAAATATAAACTGAGGTGAAAGCCTATAAAAATCGAATCTAAACGGATATTCCCGTCGTTATTATTATGAGTAGTTTCATGAAATATATGTGACTCTCTTATGAAGTCATATAGATTATTCATTATTGGGGGGAAATACCCATATATTACCAAAACTAGGTAGAATTCCTAATCTATTATTTGAGTTGTTTTTAGTCGTTAGTACGACCAAAAAGATGAAACAAAAAAAACGGCCGAATTATTGAAGTACGAAAATACCCCCAAAGAGGAAACACACCTGCTTTAAAAAAAGAAACTGAATCGCAAAGCCTCAACTGCAAGTCATCGTGCAGAGCAAAATTCGGCGGATCGCCTTTTTCAAAGTCATCGTGCAGAGCAGTTAAATGCTAAAACTACATAGCATTAATGGAAGAGATGAAGCCAATTTGGTAAAAACGAGTGCCGGAACTCAAAAACCATAGAGCAACGAACAAAGGTGAAAAATGGTGAGGACAAAGGGGAACTCGCGATGAAACAACGATGAATTGGACTATGAGATCGTCAAAATCAATGGCGTGGTGAGTTTTATCACTTTTTTTTTGTTCGCGAAGTTATTTGAATGCAATGTTTTAACGAACATTTCTGTTAGTGAAATCATCATATTTGCGAATCGAATGCATGAATTGATGTCGTTTGGCAAAACGTGCATATTGTTGTTGTTTAATGCGCGTATTGTTAGGTCTAGGATCGATTGAAGTGAGAATGGTTGAGTAATTTGGAAATATGGATTGAAATATGGCTTCACTGCACTTAGTCTATGTTTTGGTTGTTATAGTTTTCAAATTAAGCAAAGCAATTGTGTGCATTGAAACGTATTATTGCACGCAGTGTTTGATTTAGTGTGATAGATCAGCCTAAGTGTGTGTATTTGTTGAATGTAATATGTTGTGTGCAGTGAACTAGATATAATCATTGTATTTTGTTGTGGTTTGAATCATTGTATTTTGTTGTATGTCTAATAATGTATATTTTAGTTATTTGGAATATGGCTTTAACTGCGTGTAATCGAAGTTTTGGTTGTTGAAATTGCAAATATTGCTAAACAAATATGTGCATTGAGGAAATTGAAAACTAAGCTAAGTAAATTTGTGCATTGAACTGTAAAATTGCAAATATTAGTTGTTTTAGTGTGATAGATCATTGCACATAATGTTTGCATGTGATGTATGTCATGTTTGTTATTTTGTTAGAGTAACCAATTTTAAGTTGTTTTTGAGGGAACGTAGTCTGTGTGGTGTTACTTGGAAATTGCAGTAAGCATGAAAACATGAAATTCATTTATTTTGCACCTTTAATGATAATAATTAATGCAAAAAACAGACTATAGTGTCATTATTGGAGGTCTTAACCTGTATTTATGTATTGTACTAGGCATATAAGCGATACTGTAATACAGAAGTTCTCGAGGCAAGAGACGACATGAGAGTTAGTAGTTTCTGCAATCCAGTGAAGCATGTTGAAAGTATTAAAAGTGTATTGACTGAAGAAGAAGTAAATATGTTTAGGGAGACCGTGTTTGGTTACATGTTAGATGTAGGAAATCTGAAATGGTTAAATGCACAGCTGATATGCATGTTAATAGGTAATCATGTTGCACCTGTGGAAGAGATGACTGTGAAGAATGAAATTCAGTTTCAAATTGGAGAAAGACTAGTTGCAATGAAGAAAAAAGACCTTACCTTGATAACTGGATTTGAGTTTGGCAGGAACATACCAGCTATGAGTACTCGTTGTGATGGGGAACTGTGGAGAAAGTACTTTAGTGGAAAAACGAGTCTGGATCGGGGAGACCTACGACAAGCATTTGAATCCATTAATAATAGAAGAGAAGACATGCAACCATTAGATGCAATGACGTTAGGATTGTTGCACGTTCTTGGTAACTACATACTAGGTAACCAGGCGTCACTCAAAGTGCCTACAACATACATCAACCTGGTAGATAACGTTGATGCATTCAAAAAGTTTTCATGGGGTGATATTGTGTGGTCTGATTTGCTTGATAAGGTTCCGAAGTGTGCAGCGATATCGGGGGAGGGAAAGAACACTAGGGTGACATTCCCTGGATATGTATTTGCCCTGCAAATATGGGGTTTTGAGACTTTTCCAGAACTCAGCAGAGCGAGGGTGTGCCTGAGAAGGCTCAAAACTTACTGGCCAAGAACATTGAACTGGTCTGTCACATCAAAGCCATCATCTGTGGTTCTTGGGGAGATAATTTTCAATAATCCAAAGGTAAAAAATTTATATGAATGCGTATTTTTTAATGGTTGTGATACATGTTCATAATGTGTAATCATGTTGGTGATTATGATGTTTAATGATGTCTGGTCATTAATTGAAATGAAAATGTGAAATTTGCAGTTTGAATGGGTAGAGATGAAACCAACACAAGAGGAGTTAGAAGTGACATGCGTTGCACTGTTGCACATGCTTTGGAGAAAATAAGCAGTGAAGAAGCTTCTTCAAAGCGAGTCAAGAAAGCAAGAAGAAAGGATACAAACAGGGGTTCTGATGGAAGGAAGGGGAAAGTAAAGAAACGAAACAAGCAAAAGAATGATGTCGATGAAGATGATGATCCATCTGGTGAAGATAGTGAAGGGAAGAAAATAGGACAAAGGGGAATCAAGAGTATTTTAAAAGAAGCGAGAGCACAAGGTGAAACAATTGAAAATTAGGGAGGACAATTACCAAACTATGTGAATTGCAAGTGAAACATGCAAGCATGATTAAAAAGTTGTTGGTGAATGCAAAAAATGGAAAGACTGTTATGAGAAGAAGATTTCCCTTGGTCAGGAAAAGAAAAGTGGGAAGATATGTGGAAGTTCCATCATTTGAACTTGCACCAGAGTTCAACGATGGCAGTGAAGACAATGAAGAAAAAGAAAGTGGAGAGCTTCATGAAGCAGAGCATGACAAGAGTAATGACAAAGCTGAAGAGAGAAAAGATAGAAATGGAACAAATGATGACGTGGCAAGATGTTTGGAGAAAAACATTGATGAAGTGCAGACAGATTGGGGGGATGGAGTTGAGGACCCAATCAATACTCAAGTATTTGTTAATGTAGTGGATGAAATAATGGCAAATGTGATGGCTAATCAAGCAGTGGATGAAGACGTGGATGAAACAAACATTGAGAAACCAGTTGCTCAGAACTGTGAAGATCTCCAGAAGAAGGATGGAGTATGTTTTAATTAAATGCAGTTAGAGTTTTCATATTTTGCTATTGCTACTATTGTAGTGTTATTATTTAATTAATTGGTATTAAAATTTAGGTAGAAAATGTTGAAGCAGAGAGATTCGATATGGAAATGACTGAGCAATCAATTGGTGAAAAATATGATGATCTCCAAAAGAAGGATGCGGTTGAGGTATATTATTTGTAATAATATGCTGATAGTATATTGTAATTAAATGCACTTAAACTTTGACATAATTATAGTATTAGTAGTATTCTGGTGTTTTGTTTTAAGTTATTCGTATTATAATTTAGATGAAAGAAGGTGCATTTGAAGAAGTTGAGAGAAGGCCAATGAGAGATGCTAAAGTACCAAACAAATTATCTTTGTCAGGGCCCAGAAACGGGAAAAGAAGGAAGAAGGATGCCAGCGAAAATGAGCTAAAAAAGGTAGTAGTGAGAGGGCCTCTGAAATTAGACCCAAAACAACAACCAAGTGATAAGTTGCTAGAAATTATAATTGATTTCATGTATGCGGGACTACTAAAAAATCATCAAAACGGTGGCGTGAAGAGGTATAATGCAAAATATGAAACAGTGAGATTGAGAAATATGACACCCTTGTGGATGATGGAAGACTGACAAGCAAGTCATGATACTATGACATATGGTTTCAGGGGAATTGGATAAAAGACACAGTAAGTATATATATTTTTTATTAATTTTTTAAACAATGTTAAGATTGAGCATTAATACTACTTATGGTGATTTGATTTACCCAGCACATTGATGTCATATTATACTACATGCGAGTCAAAGCACAAGAATACTCACTGCATTAGAAGTTCACGACAATGGATTGTTTTTTCACGGCATTGGTGAAACAACACCATGAGCTGATTGAGAGGAATGAAAGTGCCCTAGAAGAGTCTGTGCAAAGCAAAAGTATTGTTGGAGCAATACTTGAGAGAAATGTGCCTTACGGGCTACCATGGGCCGAGTGTGAGCATGTGTACATGCCGATGAATATTGGGAATCATTGGGTTCCACTTGTGCTTGATGTGGTAGAAAAGTGTATTAGGATTTATGACTCCAATAGCCGCTTTGAAACACTAAGTAGACAATTGAGTAAGTTCTTGTCCTGTTTGGAAATTCATTTAGGAAAACTAATGGATTGGTGCAAGGTGTACGAAGAGCGTGGTGAACAACCAATTGGAGATGGGAAACTGGGATGGGTTATGGTATCCAGTCCGCAACAAAATGACGGGTAAGTGGATTGAATTTCTTAAAAATAAAATGTGTATTGGTACATAATTAACATTGTAATTTTTTCAAATGCGCAGGGATAGTTGTGGGCTATTTGTACTTAAAATGGTGGAGTACCTAATGATGGGGAGAGATGTTAATGAAGTGAATTCCAGGGACATGTGGACTTATAGGAAGAAGTTTGTCACTGAGATCCTGCATTACAATGGACTGGTGAATGTCGATGGAGTTGAATGAATGTCTTTGAGAAATGTGTAATGACTGAAATTTGCTTTTACTAGGGATGCTTTATTTTGATTAAACTCAAGTATTGTTATATTACGATTTAATATGGTTTTTGTTTGGATTGAACATAACATTGCTTGTGAAGTATTGACTGTTTTACATTGAAAAGTGTGCTTAATAAGCACTGAAGTAATATGACTATCTTCTACGTTAGTCATATAACGCAATAGTGTACTGAAAAAGATTAATGCACATAATTAGGACATGTGCTTATTGTTAATCTGAAGTAAACAAAAAGATACATTCATTTCATGAAAACAACATTGTAGTAATGAAAATTAGTTTTAGTATGTTAGATATATGTATTTTTCAAAATGACTTGAATGAGGTTTTAATCTTTGACGGAATACGTAAACACGTAACATTGGGTTTATATGAATGGTAATCATTACATATGCAAACTGCAATACGTACAAATAATTGAAAACATACTTGTAATTAGAAACATATAATCAAAAGAACATGTGTGTAATTACAAACCAACTGATTTAGAATATCAAGTGAACAAAAGACTTGTAATGTTAGAACGAGCACACAAAAACATGTAAAGAGACATTACATTTATAAGAATGGTCATCAATACAGATGAATACTGCATTTATTACTGCAATCCGTAAGTAAAAACCATATTCAAACACAGAAGTTTATTAACATCTATATCACTTGTAAACTGAAATGTAAAGCATCATTTAAAAAAAACCAGCACTAGGAGCGAGTGCGCGGAATGGGATTTTGGCATGTCTTTCTATTGTGACCAACCTTGAGAAACATGTACACTTTTGTTGCCGCACATGTTCACCGGTGGATGGAATACGTCGCTTTTTGGGTCTTCCAGGAGGTCTCCTAGAACAAGAGGGAGGGCTGCAAATGACTTCTAATGTGTCATGGGGAAGAACCCAACAATCGGGACTACCAATGGGATGAATGATGCCCTCGTAACCTGAAAACCATTTATGTGTAGTATAATATTCAGGGATGTAGTCATAAGAAGAAAGTCCAGGATGAGAACAGATTGCAGCAACGACATGAACACATATGAAGCCATCAAGTTCAAATTCACGGCATGTACAAGTGCCTTCTCTTAAATTGACAACATATGATCTTCTTTTCACATCAAATATTTCAAATTCAAAGATTTATGATGTCCTGACCTATAAAAAATAAAAAAATGGAACGTGTAACATAAAGCGGAAGCTGATAATTATATAAATAAATAACAAGTAGTCAAGAATGCAGTACAATATGAGTGCATTGAAGTACCTGCATTAATGCAGCATTTGATTGTGATAGCTGTAATTGCGCCTCAAAGTAAGCAGAGAGCCGAGATTTGTTTGATGCAGCCGCTTCTCTGCGTTCACATAACCATGTTTGCATTGTTCGTACTATAAACTCAATCAATTTGCAGATGGGATACTCACGCACCTTGACAAAAATAGCATTCAAAGACTCCGCATTGTTAGACATTATGACAAAAAAGCGGTTGCGGCTAGCGTATGCACGAGACCACTTGTCGTTACCATTTTTTTGCAAGTATTTACGTATACCGGGGTCATCATGATCAAGCCTGGAAAGGTACTCTTCACATTCATAAACTGACCTCGCTCTCGCTGCTTGTAAGCATTTCCAAGACAACATCTTTGCATAACCTCGAAATTTTGATTTTATATTGCCCAATATGTGATAAACACAATATCCATGTTCAGCATATGGAAAAACAGAATGAACCGCATTTATGATTCCTTCATGACGATCAGACACCACATATAAATTATCTCTAAGCTTGAGACAATTCTTCAACATGTTGAAAAACCATGTCCAGTTAACGGTATTTTGAACACTGCAAATACCAAATACAAGTGGAAAAATATGTTTGTTAGCATCTTGCGTGCATGCCGTGAGTAGTGTTCCTTTGTAATACGATTTCAAAAACGAACCATCAACAATAATAACTGGAATGCACTTCTCCCATCCAACTCTCCATGGACCAAGAGACATAAAAAAATTCTGAAATTCTCCATTTTCATTACAAGAATATGAAACAACCGAACCTGGATTTGCTTTATCAAACATGTAGCACAAAGATGGAAGTCTATTGTACGTGTCACGCCCCGGATCTATCCGAACACGTCAACAACCCGCCGTACAATATGAATGGTCAACCACAGTCCAACACATCCATATTATACAAGGTGTCTCGAATATCATTCACACATAAGTCATCCATAAACATACATAATAAGCAATTCAATATGCAGCGGAAAACGTAGTTTAAAAACAAATGCCACACGGGGCAAACATAAGCACGCAGACTCTATAGTGAAAAGTATCCATGAGCAGATTTTATAAATGTTCAAAATAGAATGGAGGAAGCACGAACCAAGTCTTCACTCCAAGATGATCGCCCGAGCAGCGAGCGCAGGTAGCAAGCTCTAGCCTCAACCTGAAATGGTGGTGGGACGCCCCTGAAGGGGTCAGCACTCTATAGTGCTATAAAGTGCTGATGTGGATGGCATCTAATAGATATACAACAAGTATTTCAAACACAAGACTCTCAAATAGGGTGATAATATAATCTAGGCCATAACCCCAAGTTACCCCTTTTCAAAATATACTTGCTTTATATATAAAGTCAAGTAGTCAACCCATAGGCCCAAAGCTTGTTTACAAAACATAACCCAAATCTCGTGACCCCCTACTCACGACAGTACATAGGGTTCAACCCTAACACATATATTTGCATTTCTCGAGTCCAACTCGACAACATCACCATGCACCTTATCTAACACAAGTTAATTACTCCACCATGCATATCTCGAGTCCAACTTGACTACATCACCATGCACCTTATATAACACAAGTTAATTACTCCACATTGCATTTCTCGAGTCCAACTTGACTACATCACCATGCACCTTATATAACACAAGTTAATTACTCCACCGTGCATTTCTCGAGTCCAACTCGACTACATCACCATGCATGTCATCAATCACCACGTCGTGTCTACCCAATGCAATTCTATGAGCACGGGCTCAAGTACATCTCCTTACATTGGCATAGACCCATATTGCTAAGCACTCACTATGCCTAGAATTGTAATATCAATAATCTATTTCGGGGCATCCTTACGGACTGCCTCATCATGATCTTACATCATATTACATCAATTTAGGCACTTACATCACAATCAAGTACAACAATTACAATCAAATCCTTAGATTTAATTCCTTAACAATTACAACAATCCTTAACTAGTATTTCAATACTATTAAGATTATTCTTATCAATCATATATTCTATTTGTAAAACCCGACATATTTAGAGATATGTAGCAGCAACTTAATCATCCAATGTAATACATAAATAATCATTTATGTATCTACACAATTCACACATGAGTAAAATGCCTATTTCACACAATAGTTCATTTAACTCCATTTTTATCAATACGTTTCCAAATCATTTCCCATTTCATTCTTTGGCAAATATATCAATATTCCATCAATAATTTATCATCATAATCCAAGAAAAACATGATTTAGGCTTTTAGGTAATCTCATGCTTAACCTACAAGTTGTAAGCAACTAGATGTCGATCCTCACCTCAAATGAGCTTTAAACCTTTCCTTTTTAATCCAATGCTCAAAGCTTAGGCCAAGGAAGTTTAAGAAATGATTCATTGATTAGAATCGATGGTTAGACAGTCTTCTCAAGGTACTAGTTCAACACTTATCCAATCATACAAAAACAGCCCTTAGAATGGATGTTTTCCGGCGAAAACGTTTCCTAACCTTTCAAGGTTTGTTCTAGGTTAGTATCTAACCTTTACAACAAATAAATTAACTTTATAATAACATTTTATACACTTGAAATAGTGTATAATAGTTCCTCAATCATTTATATGATTTAGACAATAGAAAGGAGAGTTTTTTTATTCAAACTTACTTTGAATACCAATAACGTATTCTGTGAGGTTGCGTTTTGTTCGGACGATTTGGAGGCCTTAAACTGATCCGTTTTCTTCAAACCTCACGTCTATGGATTCTTCGTTTCTATAGATTTCAATGGGCACTTCACACGCCCTTTTTGGATGAGTAAAATTACAGATACGAGTCGAACAAGGAGACCTACGCACTGGATGACTAATCCTGCGGACAGCCCTCTCTCTTGCCTTTCTTTGGTTGTGAGGCTCTCTCCTTCCCCCTTATCTACAAGAGTCCGAATGGGGGGTTAGGTATAGGTGTCTAAGACCCCTAAAATAAGTTGGGTAGGTTGTGTGGAGTGAAATGAATTGATATGGACTCCATGAGATGTTTTTAGACATGGGTGGGGTCTCACTTTGATCTCTTTTGTCATGTGCAGCCCTCAAGTCTATTATCTCTGACCCCCTTCCCCATTCTAACATTATTATACTTATTTTGTATGTGCTAGGAAGGTGTGTGGCGCACTCTTATGTCCCCTAATTAATTTGGGAGCAAAATATCTACCAATACTTCCAAAAGTGGAAAGATGAATCCTATTGTTTTTTACTTTTGTCATAAGATGTACTTTTTGTACTCATACTCATTTATTTAGATCAAGTCAACCTTATACATCATATTATTGATCTCTAATATGTGTAGGATGGTTCCAATAATTTATATGATGTATAATTACAAAAGAGAACCCTACTCCCATTGTGTATCTTAATAATGCCAAAGATGGGACCATAGACATTCATATTTTTCTCCAATCATTCTATTACTTATTTATGACATTAATATTCATGTAGCTGGGCTATTAACCATGTGGGTCACCCTCCAGTGGGTCTAGGACGCCATTCTTGGATAATTGCTATTTTTTGCAGGTTAGGCCCAAAATAACATTTGGGCCGACCGACCGCTCTTACCTTATACCGAGGGGTTATATATCATTATTTAAGAATGTTGGGACCCAATATCAATAAGATGGCCCAATTAATTATTTGGAAATTCGTTACTATCATACGAGCCCAAACAGAAATATGATTAATCATGCGTTACGTAAAACTTTAATCGTTTTACAATTGTTCGATAATAGGGAAATTCAATACATAGCTTTGAAATTAAATTTGAATTTCAAGGACGTTCGGGTGCGGTGACACAAGTTCACCCCCCCCCCCTTAACAAGAATTTCGTCCCCGAAATTCACGATGCTACCCAAATAGGAAAGCGTATTGCCCCCTCATCAAATTCCACCGATGGCTTTTCCAATACATGTGAAGGATCATTTACATACTTCTTCAGCATAGATACGTGGAACACATTGTGTATCTTCTCTAACTCTGTAGTCAACTGTAGACGATATGCTACGGCCCCAATTCTCTCCAGAATTCTGAATGGCCCTATGTAGCGTGCATTAAGCTTCCCTCGACTTTGGAATTGAATGATTCCTTTCCAAGGAGAAACTTTCAGGAATACCTTGTCATTAACCTTAAACTCTAAGGTTCTCCGTCGCTTATCTGCATAACTCTTCTGTCTATCCTGAGCTGCTTTGAGTCTCTCTCGAATCAACCTCGTCTTTGACTTGGTGATCTCAGCCAACTCGGTACTCTCGAGTTTGGCCATGCCAACCTCGTCCCAGCATAACGGCGTACGACACCTCCTCCCATACAATGCTTTGTATGGAGGCATGCCAATACTTTCCTGATAACTGTTGTTATAGGCAAACTCCACAAGTGCTAAGTGATTGTCCCAACTCCCTTGGAAATCCAATGCACAAGCCCTCAACATATCTTCTAAGATCCGAATAACCCTTTCAGTCTGCCCATCTGTCTGTGGATGGAACGCAGTACTGAACTTCAACCTCGTTCCCATTGACTCTTGAAATTATGGCCAAAAACGTGACGTGAATCGTGGGTCTCTATCGGATATGATGGTCACCGGAACACCATGTAACCTCATGATATCGTCCGTATACAATTTGGCTAACCTCTCGAATGGGTAAGTGGTGTTGATAGGTAAAAATTGTGCACTCTTCGTGAGCCTATCAACAACAACCCAAACTGCACCATAGTTCATGATCGTCCGTGGTAAGCCTACCACGAAATCCATGGTCACATGTTCCCACTTCCATTCAGCGATGGGAAGTGGTTGCGATAAGCCCGCTGGATGCTGAAGTAATGCCTTAACTTGCTGACAAGTAAGGCACTGACTGATGTATTCTGCTATTTCCCTCTTCATGCCAGACCACCAGTAGTTTTCTTTCAAATCCCTGTACATCTTCGTGCCTCCCAGGTGCATAGCATACGCCGAGGAATGAGCCTCATCTAGAATGGACTTACGGAGCTCATCCTTCGACGGTATGCACACTCGATCACGGAATAACAAGAGACCATCGTCTCTTTAACGAAAATCCTCTACCGGCCCCGCTAGCATGCGTTCTCGGACCTTCTTGAGCTCATCATCAAGCTCCTGCCCCTTCTTGATCTCATCAAGTAAGGTAGGTCTCACCTCAAATCTCGCCACCAAGGCGCCATTAGTTGATACTTCCAATTGGGCTCTCAATGCTCTCAAGTTGGTTATCAATGCCCCCTATGAACTCTTCCGGCTAAGGGCACTGGCCACAACATTTGCTTTCCCCGGATGATAATCAATCACTAGGTGGTAGTCCTTTATTAATTCCATCCACCATCGTTGTCTCATGTTTAACTCTTTATGAGTAAACACATATTTATAACCCTTGTGGTCAGTGTATATGTGACATGTCTCTCCGTAGAGATAATGCCTCCATATCTTCAGTGCAAAACTCCCAGCTCCCAATTCTAAGTCATGAGTAGGGTAATTTACCTCGTGTTTCTTCAACTGTCGTGAAGCGTAGGCAATCACCCTCCCATTCTGTATCAATACACATCCAAGCCCTTGGATGCTCACATCGCTGTAGACATCGTACCCCATACCTTGTTTTGGTAAGGCGAGTACTGGTGCCTCAGCTAACATTTTCTTCAGTTCTAAGAATCCTTTCTCACATCGGTCATCCCATACAAACTTTGCTCCCTTTTGAGTGAGCTTCGTCAACGGTGATGCCAAAACTGAGAACTTCTCCACGAATTTTCTATAGTATCCCGCTAGTCCAAGGAGACTATGAGTCTACTTCACGTTCTTAGGTCATCCCATTCTGTGATGGCCTTAATCTTCTTGTTGTCCACAGAAATGCCTGATTCAGAAACCACGTGACCGAGAAAGCCGATCTCCTTAACCCAAAACTCACACTTACAGAACTTGACATATAGTTGCTTCTCTCGTAGTGTTTCAAGAACCAGAACCAAGTGCTTCTCGTGCTCCTCTTCATTTCTTGAGTAGATTAAGATGTCATCTATGAACACGATTACAAACTGATCCAAGTATTTATGAAAAACTCGGTTCATCAAGTCCATGAATGTCGTTGGGGCGTTAGTTAACCCAAACGACATCACCAAGAACTCAAAGTGACCATACCTTATGCGGAAAACACTCTTCGGTATGTCATCCTCTTTTATCTTCAATTGATGGTACTCCGACCTCAAGTCAATCCCCCCAAAACACCATTGCTCCTCGGAGCTAATCAAACAAGTCATGTATCCTAGGTAAAGGATACCTATTCTTGATCGTGACCTTGTTCAGTTGACGATAATCAATACATATTCGAAGCGTGATAGACCCAGAATACTAACAATCAAACAATCTATAACAGTTAAGAAGAAGCAGATAGAAAGATATTGACAAGATTGAAACGCGAATCTGGTATACCGTATGAAAACCGGCCGCTGCTCTCCCTGGAGAAGGAGAGCAGCGGCAACCCTAATCTTTCTATCTCTACGCCTCTGCGTCTGTAAGCCTCTTTCGATTGATAGGGTTCCCGTAAGTTAGCCTCCTTTTATAGGAGAAGTTAGCTAACTTACGGGTTACAAGGAATCCCACGGGCTGATACACATTTGTGGCCCGTATTACACGTTTAATTAATAACTACACAAATACAAAGATAGCTAACTAGATTGAACACCATAAAATATTCCCAACAAAGCGTCCCATCTTTCTTTTTCACAAAAAGAACTGGTGCTCCCCACGGTGAATAGCTCAGTCTAATGAAACCGTTATCCAATAGGTCTTGCAATTGGGTTTTCAGCTCATTCAGCTCAGCAAGTGCCATTCGGTACGGTGGTATAGAGATTGGTTTGGTGATGGGCTCAACCTCGATCACAAATTCAATCTCTCTATCGGGTGGAAGCCCCGATAGGTCTTTAGGGAAGACATACGGGTACTTACAAACCACCCTTACATCGTCGAGGTTCGGTTCCTCCTTAGTTTTGTCCACCACGTATGCTAGATATGTGTGGCATCCCTTTCTCATCATACTCCTCGCTCTCACGGCAGATATGATGCAACTATTTGATTTTCCTCGATCACCCTAGAAGTGTAGGGCATTCCCATCATTGCCTTCGAGTTCTAGAATCTTCGTGTAGCAATCTACCCTAGCATGATGCTTTTCTAGCTAATCCATCCCTAGGATCGCATCAAAATCAACCATGCGCAACGGTACGAAGTCACATGTCAAGGTTTGGCCATCGACTTCCACCTCACAAGATGGATAACAAGTTCTCTCAACGTCATCTCTTATTGGTGTTGATACCACTAGAGTTTGTGTCATCGGTATCGGGTGTATATCTAAGTCCTCGGCGAACGTCTCACTCATGAATGAACGTTGCGCCCCGGTATTGATAAAGGTTCGTGCACTTCTCCCATTAATCCTTAGAGTTCCTTCATTTATGAGCCATGTAAGATACCTTCCCACCATCTATATACATTTATAGAGGTTTACTATGTTCATACATATGTT
The DNA here is from genome assembly GCA_945859875.1 of Cuscuta europaea. Classification (NCBI taxonomy): domain Eukaryota; kingdom Viridiplantae; phylum Streptophyta; class Magnoliopsida; order Solanales; family Convolvulaceae; genus Cuscuta; species Cuscuta europaea. Next base: position 1,609,958 of record CAMAPE010000038.1, on the reverse strand, counting down.
TGGGGTCAAGGAGAGGTCTTAACGTCGCAAATCGGTGCGAAAAAATCAACGTCGGGCAGTCTGGGTGCCACGCACGCGTGCATGGGGGGACGCACGCGTGTGTGCAGGAAATCTTTTCTCTGGATGTCTACTGCCACCCACGCACGGAGGGACGCACGAGGGTACGCACGGAGTGACGCATGCGTGCGTCCTGGTACGCACGGCCGTGCCTGGGGAAATTTCCTCTTCGAAAGCCCACTGCCTCCCATGCACGGAGGAACACACACGTGCATCCGGCTGTGCGTGGGAAAAACATTGCCCATTCCATGTGAAACCTCCCGGTTCGCCCCCGGGATGGCCCGTACTCAACCCCCACAGCTTCCCTTACCCAAATAAGCTTAAAAACTTACAAAATTGATGTATTACTTGCGACAAAATCCGGATGGGCTTGAGCGTCCACCTCCATCATTGCATAGACTCTCGCTTGTGTCCTTCCTTGATTCACGGACGGTGTGTTGCTCGCGCTTGCTCCCCCTTGTCCCCTGGACGCTTGGGGAGCTCCGGTTTGGCTCCTTGTCCCCTGTGGGCCCACTACTTGGCCCCGATGTTTGGTTTTGTATAAGTTGTGGGCAACTCACTCTTGTGTGCCCAATCTCTCAGCATTGATAGCACCTAGGAGGGTCCCAACACTTACCCGGGTGGTGCTTCTTGCAATTGCTGCACTTAGTTACCCTCGAACATTTTGCCCTCCTAGAATGTCCTTGGGAGTCGTCTCCCCATTTCCTTTTTCCTAGTAATGGTACTTCCTTAGCTTGCTTAGCTTGGCGTTTTTGTATAAGCCTCATACGTTCATGATGAAGCCAATCTATGACCATGCCCATTTGTTCTATGGGTGCCCTATCAACGTCATCATCAATATGACCACCTACTCCCTCAATCGAAGCATCAAGTGGTTTTGTGTCACCCTGACGAGGTGACTCCTTCTTGGTCTCAACACGACCATCATTCACGATTTGAGCTTCTAGGATTTCGTGAACCTTTGGTACTAAAGACTCTTCTCAGTTGGCATGCTCGGTTCCACCCGGTACAACCCCTCCTGAGTTCTCCCTTTCCTTAATTCCATCGTCGCACCCCATTGCTGAAAGATATATTTAGGATGAGTCATTAGACTCGTTTCAAATGTCAACTGACAAATAGGCACTTAAGGCATCTCTTGAGCCAAGTCATCGACATACCAATCGTTAAGGGCGCCATCTTAACAATTAGAGGCCTTGCAACTCAAACACCAAAAGTTCTTAAGTACAAAACATTTCCTATGCTCATGGTTTTCAAAAATCATTTTGAAAAAAAGAATTTGGAGACTTCATTATGAAGTTTATGGACTAAGGCTCTTATACCAATTAAATTGTCACGCCCTGGACCTATCCAGACACGTCAACAACCCACCGTACAATACGAATGGTCAACCGCAGTCCAACACATCCATATTATACAAGGTGTCTTGAATATCATTCACACACAAGTCATCCATAAACATACATAATAAGCAATTCAATATGCAGCGGAAAACGTAGTTTAAAAACAAATGCCACACGGGACAAACATAAGCACGCAGACTCTATAGTGAAAAGTATCCATGAGTAGATTTTATAAATGTTCAAAACAGAATGGAGGAAGCACGAACCAAGTCTTCACTCCAAGATGATCGCCCGAGCAACGAGCGCAGGTAGCAAGCTCTAGCCTCAACCTGAAATGATGATGGGACGCCCCCGAAGGGGTCAACACTCTATAGGGTTATAAAGTGTTGGTGTGGATGACATCTAATAGATATACAACAAATATTTCAAACACAAGACCCTCAAATAGGGTGATATTATAATCTAGGCCGTAACCCCAAGTTACCCCTTTTCAAAATATACTTACTTTATATATAAAGTCAAGTAGTCGTCCCGTAGGCCCAAAGTTTGTTTACAAAACATAACCCAAACCCCGTGACCCCCTAGTCACGACAGTACATAGGGTTCAACCCTAACACATATGTTTTCATTTCTCGAGTCCAACTCGACTACATCACCATGCACCTTATCTAACAAAAGTTAATTACTCCACCGTGCATTTCTCGAGTCCAACTCGACTACATCACCATGCACCTTATATAACACAAGTTAATTACTCCACCGTGCATTTCTCGAGTCCAACTCGACTACATCACCATGCATGTCATCAATCACCACGTCATATCTACCCAATGCAATTCTATGAGCACGGGCTCAAGTACATCTCCTTACATTTGCATATACCCGAATTCCTAAGCACTCGCCATGCCTAGAATTGTAATATCAATAATCTATTTCGGGGCATCCTTACGGACTGCCTCATCATGATCGTACATCATATTATATCAATTTAGTCACTTGCATCACAATCAAGTACAACAATTACAATCAAATCCTTAGATTTAATTCCTTAACAATTACAACAATCCTTAACTAGTATTTCAATACTATTAAGATTATTCTTATCTTTCATATATTCTATTTGTAAACCCCTACATATTTAGAGATATGTAGCAGCAACTTAATCATCCAATGTAACACCTAAATAATCATTTATGTATCTACAGAATTCACACATGAGTAAACTGTCTATTTCACACAATAGTTCATTTAACTCCATTTTTATCAATACGTTTCCAAATCATTTCTCATTTCATTCTTTGGAAAATATATCAATATTTCATCAATAATTTATCATCATAATCCATGAAAAACATGATTTAGGCATTTAGGTAATCTCATGCTTAACCTACAAGTTGTAAGCAACTAGATGTCGATCCTCAACTCAAATGAGCTTTAAACCTTTCCTTTTTAATCCGATGCTCAAAGCTTCGGCCAAGGAAGTTTGAGAACTGATTCCTTGCTTAGAATTGATGGTTAGACAGCCTTATCAAGGTTCTAGTTCAACACTTATCCAATGATACAAAAACAGCCCCTAGAATGGGTGTTTTCCGGCGAAAACGTTTCCTAACGTTTCAAGGTTTGTTCTAGACTAGTATCTAACCTTTACAACAAACAAATTAACTTTATAATAACATTTTTTACACTTGAAATAGTGTATAATAGTTACTCAATCATTTATATGATTTAGACAATAGAAAGGAGAGTTTTTGATTCAAACTTACTTTGAATATCAAAAACGTATTCTGCGAGGTTGCGTTATATTCGGACGATTTGGAGGCCTTAAACTGCTCCATTTTCTTCAAACCGAACGTCTATGGATTCCTCAGATTTCAATGGGAACTTCACACGCCATTTTTGAATGAGTAAAACTCCAGATACGAGTCGAACAAAGAGACCTACACACTGGATGACTAATCCTGCGGACAGCCCTCTCTCTCGCCTTTCTTTGGTTGTGAGGCTCTCTCCTTCCCCCTTATCTACAAGTCCGAATGAGGGGTTATGGAGAGGTGTATAAGACCCCTCAAATAAGTTGGGTAGGTTGTGTGGAGTGAAATGAATTTGTATGGACTCCATTAGATGTTTTAGACATGGGTGGGGTCTCACTTTGATCTCTTTTGTCATGTGGAGCTCTCAAGTCTATTATCTCCGACCCCCTCCCCCATTCTAACATTATCGTACTTATTTTTCAGGTGCTAGGAAGGTGTGGGGCGCACTCTAATGTCCCCTAATTAATTTGGGAGCAAAATATCTACCAATACTCCCAAAAGTGGAAAGATGAGTCCTATTGTTTTTGTCTTTTGTCATAAGATAGTACTTTTTGTACTCATCCTCATTTATTTAGATCAAGTCAACCTTCTACATCATATTATTGATCTCTAATATGTGTAGGTTGGTCCCAATAATTTATATGATGTATAATTACAAAAGAGAACCCTACTCCTATTATTTAGTTTAATAATGCCAAAGATGGGACCATATGCATTCATATTCTTCTCCAATCATTCTATCACTTATTTATGACATTAATATTCATGCAGCTGGGCTACTAACCGTGTGGGTCACCCTTCAGTGGGTCTAGGACGCCATTCTTGGATAATTTCTATTTTTAGCAGGTTAGGCCCAAAATAACATTTGGGCCGACCGGCCGCTCTTACCTTGTACCGAGGGGTTATATATCATTATTTAAGAATGTTGGGACCAATATCAATAAGATGGCCCAATTAATTATTTGGATTTTCGTTACTATCATACAAGCCCAAACAGAAATATGATTAATCATACGTTACGTAAAACTTTAATCGTTTTACAATTGTTCGATAATAGGGAAATTCAATACATAGCTTTGAAATTAAATTTGAATTTCAAGGACGTTCGGGTGCGGTGTCACAGTATGACTCCTTTTCAGATCCCCGAGACAATTGCAATGCAATTTCCCTTGCAAACCAAGCCTTTTTATATGACATCACAATTCCATGGAATCTTCGCATATCTGTAATGATTGACTGAGGTGTGTAAGCTCTTTTAGACAAGTCATCATATTCATGCTTGATGAGTTCAGCAATAAGAGAGGAAGACGCCTGACGACTATTAGCTTGTCTAATATCAATGGAACAAGTATGATCGTTATCAAATCTGAAAAGGAACAAGCACCGATGACATTAACAACATGTAATGATGCAGTCATTCAGGTGCATAGATAATGACACCGAACTTCAGAAAAATATGAAAATGCACAAGGGTATACAAGTAAAAAGACAACATATAAGGTCTAAAATTGTCATTAACCGCAACTTATAAGTACAATAGCACTGCATTAAATAATGTAAAGATTATGAAAACAACAAGCATTGTAATTCATACCATTAGCAAAGATACAAAAACAACTAATCCACGCACTTGAAACAAGCCACTTTCATCCAAACGCACTCCCCGAACAGCCAATGACAATCAGGATCCAAACAAATGACATGTAACACCTTAGGAGCCGATGACTTTGTTCAGTATTGGAAAAAATTAGTAATTGCATACACCTTCAAATTAAAACTAAACTCCTTCTTGTTTTTATATATTGCGTCCAGATCAAGATGGGTGGGGTCAAAGTGGGGGACAAAAGATATGAAAGGAACCTCAAATGAAGATGTTAAATCATCATTGTTAACATCTTCATCAAAAGACAAAGGGCCTAAATCAGAGTACTCAATGCTGGATGAGGGACAAAAAACATCACTAGAGTGCATTGTTTGTTCATCTGCTGATGCCAATAATTCAGAATCCTCCAAGACATCCAAAACTTCATCATCTAAAATGGAGTAATTAACCGTGTTTGGCACACTTTCAGTACATCCTTTGAAATCAAATTAAAAGTAATTACAAATAAGCCAAAATTCAATTGGTCTCAATTCAATTACATAAATTCGATCAAAAGATAAAAGCAGGGGAGAAATATGTGACAAACCTTGAAACGGTTGAACAAACTCTACACACAGAGGAAGCTTATTGAAGTCCGATTGAATGCTTTTAATTTGCAAATAAAACATCAAGCTAGAATCGTCATTGATGATAACCGGTGGAGGACATGCTTGAAATACATATGAAATACGTATGTCACGTTCACAATCACTTACGCCCAATGAAGCGTATATAATGCCAAAAAAATCAATCCACTTGCACGAGAAAGGAATATCAATGGCGATGACGCATGAGCTCTGAAAGTGAATGTTAGACAACATTGACCATCTACGTGCATCAAGACGTGTATGCTTGGAGATTGATTTGGAGAACAGCTGATTTCCATAACTACCGAAACAGGAGGAACGAATAGAAGAAGAAAATGGTTATTTGGAATTCATCGAAAAAAACCAAAAAGAACAAAGGTTGAAGATGAAGATTGAAGAACAGAAGGAATCGGCGATGGAAAACGGTTACCTAATTTAATGGATTGCGAAATAAATGCTTAAACAGTTTTGGAATAAATGTACGCTAATTGACTGAAGGGTAGGGAAGGAATAAAAAAATTAGGGGTATGCCATTGGTAATTATACTACCGTAAAAAATCTCTAGATTATTGTGCATCCCCTCCTCATACGCCCGTATAGTTCGGGTTTGAGCGGGGCTGTATCACAGTTCAGGTCAAACCCAAGGTCAACAGGAAAGAAAAGTAAAGGAAAACACAACACAACAGTAGCCATTCCGTTTGATACTGAAATAGAGAGAGAGAGAGCAGTGGAATGGAGTCAGCAGAGGATAGACCCGGGAATTTAATGGAACAACAACCACCACCGGCGTCTAGCGACCTGTCGCCGCAACCGGAACAGCAGCATCAACAACCGCCGCCATCTTCGTCACTATCATCGTCTGCTCCACCACCTTCTTCCGCTTATTCCTCCGGGGCAGCACCTCTTCTTTCGCCAGCAGGCCCAGGACATTCACTCCCTCTTTCTTCAGCGCCAGAATCTTCGGAGAACTCAACCCTAATAAGTCCCTCATCTTCTGCTTCCGTAGCCCCAACTTTGCAGAATACTCAACCTAGACCAGCTTCAGAGCCGCCATCCTCCTTCACTACTAACCGGCAACAACCCCCGTCTTTCCAGCACACGACTTACCAATCTTCTTCTTCTTCTTCTTCTTCCTCACTAACCGTGCCGCAGTCTGGCAGGGGTGGATTGGTGATTGGGGTCCCTGCCCACCAGCCAGGCACTTCTCCGCCGCTGACCTCATTTTCATCTGTGGCCCACCCTTCTTTTGGGCAGCAATTCGGCGTGTTGGGTCGTGGAGTGCCCGATTCTATGCCTACTTCGAGCTTGGTCCAGGTGCTGATTGTTTTGTTCAATTAAAGACAATTCTTCATACAATGCATAGTGTTAGCTGTCAATCTGTGCATATTGTTTGTTTCTTGTTATTGTTTTTTCTGAGTGTACCTATTGTTATTGTGAGAAAGAGGGTATGCCTGCCTATGTTGATGCAGTACAGTTTTTCTGGGCTTGCAATCTACAGGAGAGACAGACGGTACAAGGGATGCAAGGGATAGGAATTACTGGGTCGCTTGGTTCTAGTATGCCAATGCGTCCAGCTGGGATTCCTCCTCAGCCAGTGAGATCTATTACAACATCACTCAGACAGCATACTGTCATGAATAGCCAGTCCCCATCTTCCCAAGTAAGCTCTATATTTTTTTACGTTTTCCTCCCTTTGTATTTATCTTTTTGTTTTGGTTGTTTACTAGTTCAACTTCACATTAGGTGAGTGAGATGTCTGCCTTACTTAAAATTAGTTGTTTGTATATCCATCAGTTACATTGTTGCTCTATTCCGAGGTGCCCAAAAATAAATTGTATTCTTGCAGATTTAGAAATGACTGTTGCGAGTCTTGTGACCTGTCCAATCTTAATTTTGATGAAAAGTTTGCAATAAGGTGGTGTGTCTTGTGATGACACCGGTGCGATATACTCCGTATTTCATAAGCGAGTACTCACTGAGTAGGCTTCATAGTTGGAATAGTTCAAAAAAAGGAGTTACTCGGGTGATTTCTGTTACATAAGTGACTAGTTTTACTTGACGAGTAACATGGTTGAGGTCAAGTTTGATAGACTGCAGAATAAAAAATTGAAGAAACCAATTAAATTTGGTGACCTTTGGTCGATTTTTCTTGGCATCTTCCAATTAGTTACCAAATAATATCTAACTTAGCAGACATATATTTAAGAATGGTTTGGTATGACTTCTCAAGAAGAGCTTATGATAGTTGTCTGTAAGCCATTTCCCAAAGAGTTTTCAATAGTAAGTTATATTTCTTTGACACTATGTATTAGGTTCCCATCAATTGTGATTAAGACTTGGCTGTTGATATAGTTGTGGAATGGCAGGACTCTATGAAACAGCCATGATCCAGTAAAAGGAACTGAGGATACTATAGTATTGTTAGTTATTTGAATGCAATAAAGACAATTTCACAAACTTATTAGGGAAAATTAATTCAAATACCCAAACTATGGGATGTGTGGACTGTGAACTCAGCACCCCAAAATTTGACATGTGAAATAAATAACTTGAACTTTATATTATAAGTGGTCTAATGATCATGGACTTGGATTTTTTTCATTCACGGAAGTGTAAGCTTAGGGGCGTATCTTCACAATCAAGTACTTGGAACATTATGGGGTGTCACTTAGCATCCTAAACTTACATGTGTGAGATAAGTAATCTACATCCATGGTGTTAAAATCACATATAATATAAAGTTGAGGATGTTTATTTCACAGTTCACACATAAAGTTTGGGGTACTGGTTCACGCATCCCGGCAGTTTGAGGTCGTCGTCATCATCATCATCATTACCCCAGTGCCGCAAAGGCTCCCACCTACGGTGGGGTAGGGGGGGGGGGTCGGATCACTCGGATGTATGCAGCCTTACCCTCTTTACTAAAGCACAAAGAGACTGTTTCCGGATGACCCATGGTGAAAATTGCGTAAAAAATTGTATGAACGGACTAATATTTCATAACGAAGAAGCGCAGACCGTTTAATGAGCCATTTTGCTTTATTCCATCATATTCCCAAGCCAAAAAATAGTGAATCTTTGGCTCCATTGAGGTATTAAAATTAATTTTCCCTGCTTATTGTAACCATTTTTCTTATATGCAGAGTTTTCAAGGACAGGGAATGTTGAGATCTCCAAACCCCTCTAGTACACCTCAAAGTCCACAGACCCAGAATCAAGCATGGTCATCTTCAGGAGTACAGGGTAAGCCTCCTCTGCCACACCCTTCACTGAGGCCTCAACTGAGCTCACAGTTTTTACAGCAACGATCTCATATTCGTCCAAGTCAGCAGCAGCACTTCTCATCTTCTGCCCAGCAAGCATCGGCTTTGAACACTAGTCAGTCTCAAGAGAATATGGGCCAGGGTCAATCTTTAAGGATTCAACAACCCATTTCTAATCCACAACCAAATGCTCCAAGGAGTCATGGATTTGGAGTCCAAAGACCTTCATCAAATGCAGTGCTGCACTCTGCTCCTGTCCAATCTGGACCTCTGAATAACATTGCCACTACAGAGACTGAGGAGCCCTGTGATAGGATTCTGAGCAAGAGAAGCATCCGAGAGCTGGTGACCCAGGTGATCTACACACAGTTTGCTTCTTCTGCCTTCATTTTTCAATATTTCTCTTATTTAAGAGTTGTGTCTTTCCTGGTGAAGGCTAGATACCGACCCATTATTCTCATTGTTTAAACTTTAAATTGAGATTACTATTGTTACAGTTACAGGTGCTCTTAAACAGAGATTACTATTGTTGAATAAATGTTTAGGAATCTTATAAGTATTGTAAGCTTACATGAATAATGCTCTAGCAGTTCAAGATTGCTATAATTGGGAAATATATTAAAATAATGCTTTTCCTTAGTCATGGTTTACTCTAAGTCTCCTTTTGCGTCTGTCGTACTAGCAAAGTAGTCAAGATCATGATCCTACCTAGGATCAAGCAGGAAAATATAGACCATAAGTTGTGAGATTATAATATGAACATAAATAAAACATAAAGACAGCAGTATAATGGTATGTTTTGTGCAACATAAAGACAGAATGGAAGGGAAAAACAGAGCATCACTCTCTAGTTGTTATAATTCAAGATTTTAGATAAGGATTGAGGAGGCAAGGAGCAAATGAATTGCAGAAGAAGAAAGGTGCATCAGACCACAGGCCAACAAAGAATGGAGAACCAGATGAGAATCCATTTCCCATGAAATGAGTGGAAGAATTGTAGATGATAAACTTCGTACTTTACTTGTATTTTAAAACAGAACCAGAGCTGGAGCACAGGAGTTTGTTCTTCTTTTTGTCATCAATTTTGAATGTACGGCGCGTCAGACTAGTAGTTGCACTGTTGCACTTGCACACTATAAGGTGAAAAGCTAAAGCGCAGGTGATTTTAAGTCGCAGTCCCCCCCGCCTCTTTTACTGGATCTGGAGCGTTTGTAACCCTACCATTTGTACGAGTTGACTCAGCAGTCACACTGATCCAGTGATCTTACAAAGTAAGCAAGTTTGCACATGCATGATCTGGATCGCCCAAGGCATGCGGACGGTAAACTAGTACAATCCTACGAGTTGGATCGTGAGTTTGACTATCTTGCTTATTGGAGGGTGCAGGCTCTTCGGCACAATTTCTAAGTCATACATTTTATATAACTTATTGGCTTGGGAATATGATGGAATAAAGCAAAATGGCTCACTAATTTGTCCACGCTTCTTTGTTATGAAGCAGTAGTCAGTTCATGGAACTTTTGACATGATTTCACTATGGGTCAATCCATAGTTTGACTATCTTGCTTACCGAAGGTGGGAGCCTTTGCGGCATTGGGGTAATAATGATGATATTTTATACTACCTCCGTCCCAAAAAACTTTTCCATTTTACAAAAATTGAAGCTTAATTTTGATTAGTATGATATTATGGAAATTAAAAAATTTATACTTTTATGAAAGTACTTTTAACAAAGAACATTATCATATATTTTTTATATTATAAATAATTTCCGATAAAAAGGTATAGTTGGGCAAAGTTTTGAAAATGACAAAGTTTTTTGGGAGGGAGGTAGTATAACTCATTTCTTAAATTTAAATACTTTGTACTATGGATGCTTTAATTAGTCTTATATTTAAAGAGTTTATTGGAGTCTTCACGGAGAAGGCTATAAACCTGTTTATTGTAAGCACAATGTTTTTTTAAATATTTTACAGTATCCTAGTATCCTTGGTAGCATGTTAGCCGACCCCAAAATCTTTTGGGATTAAGGCTTGGATGTTGTTGACTTGTTGTTGCTGTTGTAGTATTAGTAGTAATAGTAGTATCCTAGTATCCTTGGTATATGGCTATTCACAATTTTGGTAAGTTTGAGTGTGAGTAACATTGTGTAATAATTAACTAATTGAGAGAAAATCACTCTATGTGACGCTCTTCCGTGAAAGGGAGGATATGATAGTCGTGCCTGTATAGTTCGGATGATGAGGAGCTTTTTGAGAATAAACTCGTTTCTAGTAGAAATGTGTATCCGAAAATCCACACCACCAATTATTATTGCCATTAAGGGTTCCATAAGTAATTTGCTCAATTTACCATACTCATGTTAACTTTCAGTAGTCTCTCCCTGCTTTAGTACAGGGGTAAGACTGCGTACATCCGACCTCCCCTTACCCCACCGTAGGTGGGAGCCTTTGCGGCACTGGAGTAAATGAAAATGAAAATGAAAATGTTAACTTTCAGTGATTTTGATAATAAAATGATGCATCCATAAGTAATACTCCGTAATTTTTTTGTTTTCTCTTGACTTCATCCCTTTGGAAATTTACTTTTTCCTAAACTTTTTATGGTTTTCATTCATTAAATGTGGTCCATACATTTGACTGACACTGTCATTGATAGATTGACCCATCAGAAAAGTTAGATCCTGAAGTTGAAGACATCCTTGTGGATATTGCAGAAGAATTTGTGGAATCCGTAAGTTTTATGTGCAATGGCAGATTATTTGAATCTCAGACGAAGTTTGTGTTTATTTTACGTGATTGTATAAATTTGGGTCTTTACTGTATTGACTAGAATAGTGATGTAACCTGTCATGTGCATGCCAATTGGGCATTTCAGTAAAAGTGTTTGTAAATTCAGAGCATTTTATGTCCGTATGATGTGTCATACTCTTCAATGTAGAGAATATTCTGCTTTTCCTTTGATGCTTTATATTTTGTTAGTAAGTTATATGTTGGTCTTAAATTATGATTATATACGAAGAAGATATAAACGGATAAACCTTGTTGAATGATAGCTGACTATATTTCAACTTCGTCAACTTGCACATTAACAGTTCTATCTTAAACCAAGATTCAATTGATAGTTCAAGTATGATAAGCATTGCATTATATTTAAATCTCGACGCCTATTCTTGTTTCTTCTGCTTTCCTCACTTGCTGATTGATATGGTGTGCTTTCACTTTTATCTTTCCCCACACATTTTCTCAAACAGCTTACAACATTTGGTTGCTCATTGGCAAAACACCGCAAGTCCTCTACACTGGAAGCGAAGGACATCCTTCTACATGCTGGTGAGTTTCATTGTATCACATTAGAAGTTGTATCATTGGTTACATGTGCATTGGCCAATGCGTAATGCTTCTTCATTCATGTTTTTATTCAGAAAGGAACTGGAACATTTCCCTTCCTGGATTTTGTGGGGATGAGATTAGAACATACAAGAAACCTGTAAGAATGTTTTTGACTTACTTTAATGCCCTTAATTAATTCTTGCCTCGTATTCTCAAAACTGTTTTGACTTTTTTCTTTACCTCATGGTGTCTTTTGGTTTGCAGCTAACAACTGACATTCATAGAGAACGTCTGGCTGCAGTAAGTATTAGTCCCTCTTCTCATCCTCTTCATTTGAAATGATATAGACATAACAAAAGTATGAGAAACCCATGTGAATAATTATCCTTGAAATACTATTTCTTCTTTCTATATTTGTTGTTTTTCAAGGGATACTTTGATAAATGTTAATCCGAAACATCTTTATTCATGAACAATATTTATCTGTTTGTTGTCCCTGCTTGCAGATCAAGAGGTCAGCTACAAAGATAAACAATCCAAAGAGCTCATCTGGACAAGGCGGAAATTCAAAGACTCAATTTGGAAAAGGTCCTAGCAATATTTTGACTTCCCCTAATGCAAAGACCTGAAACCGCACGAAGCACTGCTCTCTAATCCTAGTAGCTGTGCTATCTCTCTTACCGCGTAAGGTCTGGGACTCTGGGCTTGCTTAAAAAGCTTTTATTTTTGCTTTCGTGCCTCAAGTTTATTTTTTCGCATTTTACATTCACTTTCGTGCCGCATAGGAGTTGCGTTTTGAAATTCCCATAATAGCATACATGAAGTAGAACTGTTTGTCACCCAAATGTCGTTTGTTTCTCTCTGATAGTAGGCATGTATGTGATTCTTTTTTAATCACATGAAGTTCTCCGCCTCATGTAGTGCAGGTTGATGTGAAAGGTCGCTACTAGTTTTGTGACCAAACTGGATTTTACATCGTCCCTTGAGTGTTACAAAGAGGAAAAGTTCAGAACAAAGAAATTGGTGATCCATGGGGGAGATGGTCTAATGAAATATCGTAACTTGAAATGCGCAAACCTCAAATGAAGCCATCAAAAGGCCCAGCCCCTTCTTTGCCATGGTCCCATGATTAGCGAGGATGACAATATTACTCTTGCTTCCATGGTTAATTGGAGTTAGAAAGGATAGTTAATCTTGTAGAGTGTTTGATTTATCATGTACATAACTGTAACATGCTAACAATTGACATCTGATCGGCGTACTGTTATATTCATATCATTTTGTGTGAGCATTTTCCTATAAGCGTCTAATGATTGTATTTATTATTCTTTCCATCGTACAAAACTTGGTCATATCGGCTTTTCTTCGTCAATGAAGTTTGACCAATGATATTTATGAGTATGATATAGAGTATTTATTACATGGAAATATTCTTTGTTAAAATTACTTTCTTAAAAATATAGAATTTATAAATTTCATACAAATATTATAACTAAAATCATTAACCAATAAAAGTCAGTTTGAACAAGTTTTGTGTATTCTTCCTCGAATCCTCGTGGGTTTTGGGGTAATGGCTGCCCTGCCATTTTGAGTTTTTCCTCTTACACTCTCGGCCCTGTCTCTGGGGTCTGGACTGGTTTGTTGTTCGTCTTATGATTGAGGAGGTGTAAGCCGGGGGTGGACCAGGTTCAACAACTATTTTCCTGTAGAGAAATACAGTTTTGGGCCGAACAGTTTAAAATAGGTCAGGTAATCAATCTGGTCCACCCTCTGGCAGGTGGATGGCATAGTGGAGGCATTCCAATGGTCTCCAACTTTTGTCGGGCCTGACTGATCTTCATATCAAGTGAATGGGCTGTAGTGCCACAACTCTGTACTGCATATGGACTGGTCCACCAAGCCCCGTGCTTCATAGCCCAAGCCCATGCACAACAGCAACTTTATTTATGAATAGTATGATGAGGGAGTATTGGTTCATTAAAAGAACAATGATGGCGTATAGGAGGGAGCATGTGTTATTGAATGGGGAAGTGGTCACATTTGGGCGATTCAAATCTGAAAACGCAATGTTAAGAATGATAATAGTGATGGGCGCCCGTCGATCCGAACCATCATTGTGAATCTTATTAGGACGGGCAAGCCCCTATCATCATTAATTCATTAAACCGAAACACTCATGCCTCTCCAAGATCAATACCTCTCTACTTATTATCACTACTTTAATCATTGTGATGTGTGTTCATAATTAATACACCAAAAACAAACATAAATAAATATTATTAAAGAAATTACATGAAATTTGCACACACTTGCCATACATTTGTACATAACTATGTGTGGACACTGACAATGTATACACATGTAGCCCGTGCAAAAATTGTCTTTGTGCACACACAATTATGCACAAATGCGTGCTAAGTGAGTATAGATTTTGTGTACATCAAGATTTGTTGTAGATATTATAGAGCTCATTTAGTTACTCTATTGTCAGTTTATTAGTTTTATCAATCAACTATTTTATTTAAAACATAAGTTTTGATTTCACACGCTGAACGGTGTAGTAATAAAAATTACTTTTGTAGTTGAATTCGATGAAGTTACTATAGATGTTATCTTAGCTATTTTCATTTAATTTTTGCTTTTTCCGTCAATAAGATATATCTTAAATATAATGTTCCATAATTCAAGAAGTTAAATTTATTTAGCTATTTCACTCATAATATAATCAGACCAGACCAGTTCAGACCAGACCAGACTTGGATAGTTATAAAAATACAAAGAAACCAGACCAGACCAGACCAGACCAGCAAATTACAGTCCAAGTAAAAACATCCTAAGACTGCTATGGTCTTTCCCTAAATAAGAGTAATATATATTGTCAAAGTTATAAAATATTGCCACTTTTGATAATAAATTGCAATGTTTAAAATCCGATAATGCTAAATGTATTAGTTAATTAATTTTTAAAGTGACAACAATATGCCCTTATTTATGAAGAACAATATAGTGTTCATATATTGATATTTTCTCATTTCGAGAATTTTTACTTAAATCTAATATGCTAAGTCTGATTGAATTGGTTATCAAACAATACATATCAATTGCGGTCGTCTCCCTCACGTAAAGTTTGAGAGCTTCGTGCGTCTATTGTGCGCATCGGCGGAGCTAGGAGTGGGCCAACTTAGGCCATGGCTCATCCCAAAATTTAAAAATGACTTAATTTTTAAGGTAAAAAAATTCGTGTAATTTTTTTCCTAAAAATATTCTTTGTACCGGCTCAATCCGGCCCAGTGTCCTGGCTCCGCCCCTGATTGTGCACCGTCGATATTGGAGAACGAGTGTTAGGCGTCCAGATCGTGGAGAACGAGTGTCACCGCGGCGCTGCTTTGGATTCACGCGAGTGTTGCGGCGGCAGATCGGCTTTCGAAGAAGACTTCTTTCTCGGCAGTTTTGGAAGAGCTTTTAAGTGATATGGCGGAGAAAGAAGAGATGGTGAACAAATGCGATAACATGGCGCTCGGAGGAGACGAGGAAGAGTTGGTCTTAGATGAGGAGATTGATGGTCAGGATGTGTCATCGAATCGTAATGTAACTTTTCCGATTGTCGGCACTGTTCTCACAGACAGAATGGTGAATTTTGATGTATTCAGAGATCTCATGGCTTCTATCTGGCGTCCGAGAAAATGGATATCTATTAAAGAGATTGACGAAAAGAGGTATTTGTTTACTTTTTACCATATTGTTGATATGGTACGAGTTCTAGGTGGCAGCCCGTGGCTGTATGAACAAAATTTGCTGGTGGTGAGGGCACTAAAATCGGGGGATATTCATCTTCGGGTTCCCCTGAACGAGGCTAAGTTTTGGGTACAAGTACATAATGTGCCCTATGACTATATGGATTTAGGGATGACTAGGAGAACGGGTAATTTTATTGGTAAATTTATCAGTTTTGATGAGAGTCTATTCGAGGAATGCTGGAATTCTTAAATGAGGATCAAGGTCTGCATAGATGTTGGAAAAATCTGAAAGTGGGCACGACGTTGAGGAAAGGGCGGGGTGCAGGCCATAGGGTGGAATTTAAGTATGAAAAACTGCCTAGTTTTTTCTTTGCTTGTGGTATTATTGGTCATGCTGACAGGTTTTGTCCATTGGCTTATGATTGTGAGAATAAGATACTGACTGAACCCTTTGGGGTTAATCTCCGTGCTGGAGGGGGGGGGGGAGCTCGACCGACGAGGGTTAACAAATGACTAGTTACAGAAGACTCTTCAAGTGGAAGCAGCTCGATTCAGCAGGGTAAGCAACAGAACAATGCAAGCACTAGAGATGGGGTAGCTAGGCCAGAGGGGCAGTGTGGAACAGTTTCCGTGGTGGATGCTAGCACGATGGGAGGGATGGAGATTGAAGCATCAACTAAGGAAGGCATTCCAGGAGAGCAGAAGCGCATAAGAATGTGGGAGGAAAAGCAACATGAGGATAGCAAAGGGAACAATAAGACAATGGACTTTTCAAAAAAAGGACGAAGGGGCGGGTCTTGGACTCTAGATCCGTCGAGAGTCGTGAGGATGATCCGGGATATGAGAGGTCGGAGGTTTTTTGTCAACTGTGTGAGGGTGTAGCTGAGTTCTCACTATTTTATTTTCTTTTGTCTTTTTTTTTTTTGTTTTGATCAGACTTTCGTTGTTGTTTTCTTCTATTTTTATTTCAGTCAGACTCTTGCATTAGGTTGGGGTGATGAGGAGTCTATTCTAACCGCGTTAGGCTCATTTAGACCCATTACAGGATCAATGAGTCATATTGCTATTTCAGGGTGACTGACTCTAAGTCTGGTTCGAAGGTCGATGATCGGAAGTGATCCTTTTATCTTCTTCTTCCCTTGTTGAATGCCTTGATATCAATTTAAGTCGTCTTGTTCCCAAAAAAAAGTCTGATGGAATTGGCCAAACATGTTGTATTTAAGTTTATTCTTTTGTGGTTTATTCAAATATGACCTTTAATCATGTAATATCATCTTGTGCGATTTAATTGAATTTAAGGATGTTTTCAAGGTCATTGAAATTCTCTAAAATGAATACATCATGCGAAATTGGAAATCCGAGTGCACATATATTTTTACTAAATGGATCACTTTTCACCTCTCCTTTTTGCCCTCTGCAAATGGATCTGCCCGTATAGAAATGGAGAGGATCCAAATACTTGTTGGTGGGTCATGAAATGATCTACCCCTGGCTGCCACACCATCATTCCCATGACGCCATCCCAAACAAAACACATCATCAATCATCATCATGTATGTGTATGTATGTATGCATATTGTAGGGAGTAATGATCATCGATATTCATGATGCCACTGTATGCTCAGTCGTCCTTGAGCAACGCTGTAAAATTATTGCCATTCGAATGAAGCCGCCTATGATGCTTACACATGCATCATCCTTCAGCAGCCGACAAACTGGATACTTAATGCACTTCTTTTACTTTTATCATTTCAAATATAAATGTTTTTACATATTCGGGTCCTAAATAAACTTCACACTTTCCATTTTGGGTAGGTCCAAAATAAACTTCACATTTCTTCTCCCTTCCTTATTTGGCAAATTATCTACATCAAAACAGTGTCAAACAGTGCCAAACAGTGTCACGAAAGTGTCCTCTAAAGTAAAGTCAAATTTATTTTCTTAATTTGTGTGAAGTCAAAATGTAAAGTTTATTTAGGACCGGAGGGAGTACAAATTAAAAGCCTATGAGCTAACCTCCATTTTCCACCCATCCCTTTTTTAACTAAATTGAAAAATATGATGAATTGAAAAAAATTATATTTAAAATATATTTTACTGATAAAAAAAATTATATGAAAAATAGTTAAATGATCATCTTCAATAACTTCACCATATTCAACCTCAATTGTATTTATTATGATTATTACTACCTCCGTCCCGAAAAGGCTTGTCAGATTGATTTTTCTTGGTTAACTTTGGACAATGATTTTAATTATTATATTTGTATATAATTTATAAATTTTATACTTTTATTAAAAAATTTTGAATAAGGAACAATTTGATATAATTTTCATATTCAAAATAATTTCGTATTAAAAATATCATTGTCAAAGTTGATCGTTATTGATCAAGAAAAATCAATTTAGCATTGGGGACGGAGGGAGTACGTAATTTTGTACGTGAAATCAAAAGTTATGTGTTTAATAAAAATTTCAATTCATAAGCTGCAAGTAGAGCTTATAATTAGATGATTCGCCCAATCTTTTTATCTCATGCTTTGGTTGAAACTGCATTTGTGACTGAAGAGGCATTTTTAAATCCTTTCAAAAAAACACCACAATAGTGAATACAGATGATTATTTCAGCTATTTTCATATACTTTTTCTTTATGTTGCATTCGGTAGATTCAACAGTAAAAATTTCATCGATTTAAACAAATATATAATCGACTCAACCAGTTTCAATTTTATGAGGCAGGCTCTAAAAATCATATGGTCAACAAGTACTTCATATGTCTCTTAAAACTTTGTCATCTACTACGTATCTTTTTTTGTTATCCAAAAAACTGTCATTTTTCCTTTTAATCAATCAATTTGTCATTTCTATAATTTCTCACTACTTTACACAAATTTCAATCACACAACTTTTACTTTATTATTCTCCGCTCCGGTCAAATTTAACATAGTTTTGAACGACAACAGGAGTAAGTAATATATAAAAATGATGGTAGAAGATAGTTGAGATAAAAAAACCTAAGAATGAGAAAATTAGCTGTTGCCAAAAAGAAATAGCATAATCTCTGGGCAAAGATGACACGCACAAAAAACAAAATGTAAGCATGCTCAAGTGTTTTTTTGGAAAGAATGCTCAAGTGTTCTAAAAATCTTCAAAACTATTCTAAACATATACTCCGTAAAACCGAAAAGATTATTCTATTAATTTCCATGCTACATAAGTACATATGATAAATTCAATAACTATACTTAAAATAACACAAAAGTGAGAAAAATCACTAAAATTCGGATGAGCTTATTTTTTTGGGTAGAACCATAGGAGAATTAGCTCCTACCTATATTAATGATGAAAGAAATTCCAAACAAGTCATACAATGAATGGCAATAGGTAATCTATGACCTAGGTTAGCTAAAAAAGTTTACTGCCCGATTACCCTCTCGGTAAACATGTTCAACTCAAATCGTCCAATTTCGATTTAAAAGCTCCCGAAACTGTGCAACCTCAAAAGAATGTTGGTGCGCACGCTCACCTTCTGCCATCAAAAGTTGAATAGCAGCATGGGAGTCAAACTACACTCGTATCTGGCGATATCCGAACTCCCAAGCAAAATGTAATCCTTGCACAACATCTCTATATTCAGTCCTGGTTATCAAGCAAAAACCCAGGTTCATTAGATGAGCTTATTAAATACAGAGTATATATACAATTGTTTAAGTGTATATTGGTATGCCCTATCAAATGCTTCAATAGGTTTCAGTCTCATATTAGAGCAAATCAGAATAAATCAGACCGAACTTAAATAGATCAAACTATGTCATGAAATTAGATCGGATCAGATCAAATAAAAAACTTTCAAATCCAATTCAAATAAAAAAAATTCAACCCAATTCAAAGTATTCTATAAAAGTAGGGAGATTTCCCTAAATAAGACTAAATAAAAGGATATTTGCAACAATAGGAGTTTAAAATTTAAATTCTACCCTTTCCCTTGTCCTTCCTAATAGGTTTTTTCCCTTGTCCTTCCTAATAAGATTTTTTCCCTTGTCCTTCCTAATAAGATTTTTCTAAATAATCATTATAAAATATAAAAAAAATAAAAAAATGTAAAAAATAAATAAAAAATATACAAACCTCAACCACCACCTCAGTCACAATCCATCACCGCCACCTCCGGTCGCCGGAAAAGATTGTCAAGTTTGGAGGAAAATGTCATCGTGATGACAATTTTGAAAAGAAAGCTAAATATTTTCAAAAAGTAAAAATGTCATCTTCAAGACATTCTCAGAGAAATGCAACATTTATTACACAAGATGACATTTTCCCCCTATGATCGAAGGTGATGGTGCTAAGAAGTGGAGGATGAGAAGGTAGTGGCCTACATATTTTTTAATATATTTTTAGGTATTTTATTTATTATTTTTTAGATTTTTTAAAGTTCTTTTACATATATTTTATTTTTATATTTTTTTAGTTTATTTTATTTTAATTTTTCCCGATTTTTTATTGACATATAAATATGTTTATGTTTTTATGGCTTTATTATAAATAAAACTATGATTTTTTTTATTAATAAATAGATCTATTAGAAATTATATGTTGAGGTAGAATACGAAGTAGAGACATATATTACTCATATTTTGTGAATAAAAAGAGTATAGTTCTAATGTGGAATTTTGGGCTACTTTTAGTTCTAATTAGGGCTAATACCCGATAAAAATATCATCATTATTATTATCAAATTTACATTTAAAAATAAATTAAAGCTCCACATTCTATCACCGAATCAGACCCAATCTGATTTGTACCTTTTGGTTCGAGTCCCCTAGGACAAAGGAATTTTGCTTCTCTCCCGTAGAACTGTCCGGCAGGAGAGAGATGTGAGAAAATGGTGGGATAGACGAAAAAAGGTTGTTTACTAACTCTGTTCTCATTTTAACTTCCAAAAATGAGTTTTGCACAATGTTTAAGGTAGTGGATATTGTGTGGTGGAGAGTTGTGCAGAGGAGAGAGAAATGTGTAAGAAATATTGTGAACCACAAATTCTTTACCAAAAAGGGAAAGTGGAAGTTTTAATTGGAACGGACGAAAAAGAAAAGTTAAAAGTTTATTTAGGAACGGAGGGAGTAATTTTTTTAAAGAGAGAAAGTGAAAAGGAAATGAAAAGAGTAAATGAAAAGAAGGAAGTAGAGAGGAGTATCGAGTATGAGCCGAGGACAAAGAAGTATATGGTCAGAAGTTTGTTTGTAAATTGTACCCGGGAGTAGATAATTGCTAATTTGCCACTTCCAAAAGACCTACTCCGTATAAATTAGTGTATTAGGTCTTGTGGGAAATTGAGATAAATATTCAAACAAGCGACTCTTCTATCTAATACGGAGCATAATATAGATGATTATGGTTTTGATAAATGTCAACCATTGATTGAAAATATTATTTTCCCCGAAGCTCACGCTGCCGAATTGATATTTTTTGGGGATAGATGAGAGTAGGCATGGACCCAATCACCCAACCTGTTAAAAAAATTTAGGCTTGGAACCCAGTAAAGAATTAATAAAACAGAATCGGACGGACCGGGTATCCATAACCAGCCCAAATTCGAAATCATACAGGTCAGATCCAAGCTTCAATTTTTTGTGGCAGGGACCGAGTGGTTGATATTGAATTAATAAAGTAAGAATGATTTAGAGCCACAAAAACTTTGCCAAATTTGGTATGAGACAATCTTACTAGACGAACCGATAAGGTAAAACGGGACAATCATAGCGGGACGGAGGTAGTATTATTTATGATACTGTTATTACTCTAGAGTCTAGAATGCGTATTTTGAAAAATAAAGATGAACTAAGCAAAATATATCTAATTTATAAAGTAGTAGGAATTGACGAAGCAAGTAGCTTAGTTGGCTGTGGAGTCACACGATTATCCTGGAGGTCAGGAGTTCAATTCCCACCGGGAGCAGTTTGAGCTCTTGTATTCCCTCTCCCCTGGGACCCCCCAACCCCCTATCCCGACCCCCCAAGGGCGCCTAAATAAAAAATAAAAAAAATAAAGTAGTAGGAAATGAGTTCGATCAAAGCTTCAAAAGAGCAATGTGACAAATGTACGTGGAGTTATTCTCCCAATACCCGCACAGATAGTTCAATTGATTGAGTGAATGTTACAATTCATGTGTGCTGGGTTGAACCTCCGGTGCACACATATATAAGATCTATACCTATTGAGATTACTAAGTCAGCGTGAATTGCATCCTCTGAAATGCTTTGGAACAAGATATTAAGATGTCATTCTTCATCAGACTTATGTAGACATAATTACATTCTTCTTAGAAGGATGAGTGATATTTCTCCTCTAGACACATGAGTACCTTATATCTCGAGGAGATTACATATCACACATGTCTTGAGGAGGGCGTCAACCTTTAGTTATAATATGTCTTGAGGAAATTACTACCCCGTCCCGTTCAAAGGTTCCTATGACAAAATGACACGATTATTTAGAAATAATTAAATATGCTAATTCGAGTATATTTTGAGAAATAATTTTGATGAGTATATAATATAATGAGTTATTGATGATAACTGTGATGTTGTAAATATATTATTTTTAATATTTAATGATTAAATTGTTATTTTAAAATGTTAATTGTTTCCTAAAATAGAAAAATGAGAACCCTTAAGTGAAATATATTTGAAAATAGATAAAATGATCTTTTACAATAACTTCAATCAATTCAGCCAAAAAAGTAACTTCAAACTTACTTATTTTTATTATTACACATTCAGCATGCGAATCAAAAGTTATGTGTTTGATAAAAAAAAATAGGATGACAAAGTAATTACGTAG
Organism: Cuscuta europaea; assembly: GCA_945859875.1. Classification (NCBI taxonomy): domain Eukaryota; kingdom Viridiplantae; phylum Streptophyta; class Magnoliopsida; order Solanales; family Convolvulaceae; genus Cuscuta; species Cuscuta europaea. Next base: position 1,587,352 of record CAMAPE010000038.1, on the reverse strand, counting down.
TATAAAGTAAATAATTTTATGTAACTATATATTTTTCTTGATATAACTTTTTTATATAACTTTTATAATCTTATAACCTTTTATTGAAAAGTTATCTATATATTCACATATAACTTTATTTTTCATGCATACAACTTTTGATATACTCCCTCCGTTCCAAAAACAACTTCCCACTTTCCTTAAATGGATGTCCCAAAATTAACTTCCCACTTCTTCTCACTTCCTTATTTGGCAAATTATCAACATCAAAACAGTGTCAAACAATGCCAAACAGTGCTAAACAGTGTCCAAACAGTGTCAAAACAGTAAAATTTTGGGAAAGTCAAACCAAAATTTTAATCTACCCAAATGTGTGTGTGTGCTAGTCAAACTGTGAAGTTGTTTTTGGGACGGAGGGAGTAACTTTTATAATCATATACTCCCTCCGTTTCTGAAACAAGTTCCATCTTTCCTTTTCGGGCAGATTCAAAATTAAGTTCCACTTTCAAACATTTCCTTATTTGGCAAATTATCTACATTAAGACAGTGTCAAACAGTGCCAAACAGTGCACTTCACAGTAAAGTCAAATTTATTTTCTTAATATGTGTGAAGTCAAATGTGTAACTTGTTTCAGAAACGGAGGGAGTACTCCTTAAATAATCATGACCCAAATTTGATATGAAGTGTATAATCCTAATTTTCTTGAAATGTTATCGATCATACTTGAATTCCCCCACAGATAGTGTGACACATGTAAGCAGTATATTTTTGTTCTGTCCATTGTAGATTTTATGCTTGTGCAGTGCCAGTTTGCATTACCTAACCACATTATTCCTACTGCAAATCGCATTTGAAGGTCTTGTTTTGTTTAATTTGCTACTGGAAAAATGTTAGTCAATTTCTACTTAAATGGATAATGGGCGGTCTTTTCAAATCTTACTCCGCAGTGGTGGGTATATCTCAATGCATTTGGTTTGACTTTTAGAGTAAATAGCATAATCGAGTAGCTAGTGTAATTACATACATACATATTCATAATGCCACGATCAAGTACTCGAGTGGTAATAATTACTTGTATTTATTTTATTTTAATTAATTAATGCATCATTTATATAAATGCAGCATTTTTTTATTTTTCTTCAACACACCCATCAAGTACTATACGCAGATCCCAAATTCCCCCCAAACTGCACTGCCCCCTGTGGCCCCCACATCTTTCCAAAGATTTGCTCCCTCTGATCTGATCAGCCCACTCCTTCCAACTATATATATAGACCTCAAATTCCACTCTCCCCCTCACACTACTACTACTACTTGTTCTTTCTTCAGCACTGATCTAAGAATCTGTTCTTTTCTGCATCTCTCTGTTGTTTTTACTGCCAAGTAAGAAGAAAATCTTCAAAGCAGAAGCACAAGTCTCTTCTTCTTCTTCTTCCATATACTGTCTTCTTGAAAAGGTAAAACTTTTTATGGGAAACCACATCCATCTCTCTGTTTCGGTTAACCTAACGTAGGCAGACAGAAACAGAAACACTAAATTCTCCACCTTTTTTGTGTTTGGTCTGGTCAATGGTTGTCTGCCACTGCACGGTTCCACCCAAACCAGCAAAATAGTACTTTCTCACGAAAAGATTAAAAAAGATTGTTCTTTTCTGACTGTTTTTTGGTTTCTGGAAAATGGGTTATATGCAGGACAAGAAATGGACAGGATAAACACAAAGCTGTATGTGGAGAACTGCTACATAATGGCAGAGAACGAGAGGCTGAGGAAGAAGGCAGAGATTCTGAACCAGGAGAACCGGGCGCTGCTGAATGAGCTCAAGAACCGCCGCCTGTCGCAGGCGTCTGCTCCGTCGTCAACCTCCGGCCACACCAATAAACAGAGGATGACAAACAGCAATATCCCAGATCTGAACCTGGCCTTCTCTGCCGCGGCTTCCAACGCTTCTGCTTCTGGATTTCCCATGAACTCCAACAACTATTAATTGATTGCCATCTGATCAATATCATAATGAGGCATTATGGATTTTGCATGTGTAATGTTGGTTATCATGTATAGGAAGGAAATGAGAGGAAATGATGATTAAGGATGTTTTGTGTTGTTGGATGGCATGGTCTGAGAATGTTTTGTTCGTAGTAGCTAGGCCAGGGTTTAGCTGCATGCTTTTATTAGTATCGAATCATTATTGCTCTCTCTATATATAAACATTAATTTATCATTTCATCCACTCGTCTCTCTTAATTATAGCAAGTATATGTAACCCTCCCTCCCATTACAATTTCTCAACTTAATTTTTAATTTTAATGTTTCTTTTTTCTTAGTTGATTTGAAGTAGGCAAATTCAGGATAGAGGTAATATATGTTCCCTGAATTGTTACTACTCCCTCCCTCCGTCCCTAAATTTACTTCCATAGTACATATGAAACAGATATTAAGATAGTAAGTATTGTGTGGTGGAGTATTGTGCAAAGTTAATTTTGGTATGCCCAAAAATGAAAGTTGAAAGTATTTTTAGGTATAGAAAGAGTACTTACTACTCCGTAAGTATTTTTAAGATTGTCTTCAATATGAAATCATTTTACTACTCTGATCATACAAATGATACAATGCCTACTTAATTAAAAGTTAGTTCAAGCTAAAAAAAAACAGAACGATAATAATCTTCTAAAGAACTAATATTGTGCCTTTTTTACATTAGTAAATAATAGCATGTGGCACTTCGTTGAATTTATATTATTCTTGATACTTCTTTGAACAACAATTTACTACGTACAAAACTCAAAGTAAAAATCCGTTTTTAGTGAAATCTTTTTATGTTCATTATAAAAACTTGAGTGAGTACGTGTTTATATAAAATCTATGAAAAAGGGTCAAACAAGGGCATGTATTATACCGAAACCATCACATAAGGTTATCTACTAAAAAAAGTGTCAAAAAAATACCTATACTTTTAACAAAGAATCACATGAGTTCAAACAACCTGCTAGTAACCCGTTAATCCCGGTTACTGCTTATGTGGCTCCATTTGTTGCAGTTCGTATACCGTGGGACCATCCCACGGTGAGCATCATCCTCCCGGCCCAAAAACGACGTAGTTTTAATTAATTTTAAAAAAAAATCGTGTGAACAATACACGTGTGAACAGTAACTGTTTTTTTTTTCTTTTTGTTCGAGTTGCACGAATGAGGTAACTCACGTGTAAAGAAATGTAACTCACGTTAATAAGAAATGTTACTGCAGATTTTAAAGAAATCGATTTAAAAAGGTTTTTTTTTTCAATAAAATGGTTTTATTTTGTGATTATGACGTACAATATACTTTATTATAGGACACTTCTTATTACTCACTCACGGCTACCTAGACTTGGACTCGGGCCGGGCCGGACCTCGGGTTTGGTTAATTTTTTTTTTTGCTTACCTTCCCATCCCTGACCCCCACCCCCCAAACCCCTCCTAAACATCAAGCCCAACCCGGGTGGAGCCCAAACAAATGAAAAAAATAAAAATAAAAAATCAATTTGGCCCGAGTCGGGCCTTGTTTTGGGTGACCCGAGCCCGGTCCGGAAACACATCGGGTTGGTCACTAACTGGGCCACCGGTTCGGGCAGGCCGGAACAGTACTGGTCCCGGGCCGGTTCCGGGTCGGGCCACCCGGCCCGAGTCCAAGTCTAGGGCTACCACATTGGTAAGTCCGACATTGTTCTCACATGGTATCAAACGCTCTAGGGTTTAGATAGTATTAATTTACTAATTAAATTACAACTGAATTAAGTTTTTTCTTTACCAATTTAGTACAAAATTTTATTAAACCAAATAAATAAGTATATTTTATTTCATAATCACAAAATAAAACCCCTTTTATTGAATAAAAAAACCTTTTTTAAATGGATTTCTTTAAAACCTGCAGTAACATTTCTTATTAACATGAGTTACATTTCTTTACACGCGAGTTACATCATTCATGCTACTGGGAGAAAAAGAAAAAAAAACAGTTACGATTCATGCGTGTACTGGTCACGCGTGTACTGTTCACACGATTTGTTTTAAAAAATTGATAAAAACTACGCCGTTTTTGGGTCAGGAGCATGATGCTCACTGTGAGATGATCTCATGGTATACGAACTGCAACAAATGGAGCCCCATAAGCAGTAACCGGGATTAACATGTTACTTGAAGGTTGTTTGACTCATGTGATTCTTTGTTAAAAGTAAAGGTATTTTGTTGACAATTTTTTAGTAAATAAGTAAATAACCTTATGTGATGGTTTCAGTAAAGTACATGCCCTTATTGGACCCTTTTTTCAAAGTATAGGTATTTTTTTACACTTTTTTGAGTAGATAACCTTATGTGATGGTTTCGGTATAGTACATGCTCTTATTTGACCATTTTCCCTAAAATCTAATAAAAGTGTTAGGCGATTCGAATAATATATATATGATGTGAGCTTTCTCGCACTTAAAATAGATAGTAGTAAAGTGGTGAAAGTACGAGTATCGTCTCCACAGGGACGGACAAAAGGAAAATAATAATTAACTAAATTCAGCGATTAAAAGGAAACAAAATAAAGCAATTGTGCGAGATTTGGTGGTTGGAAATTTAAAATGCAGAATAACGAATAAAAATAGATTGGGTTCTTTCTGATTAACGCTGAAGGGAACATGGATTGATTCCGGGGTAACCAGATTTCTTGCAGATCAGACTTAATTACATGAAAATTATTTAATTGAGCAACGCTAATCAATACTAAGTTCTAACCGCTCTCGCGGCGTAGAGTACAATAATTTAGGGAACCAGGCCGATCTCTCATGCGACAGGTATCTAAAATTATTGCCAAAACGAGCGAGCGTACAACCCCTTAATCGCTACTTATCTCTTAGCGAATGATTAAGTGTGTGTGAAGGTGTTCTAGAAAAAACTAGATCTCTCTTAGTTTATTCTACATGTAATTATAATCCTAGTGGCCATTCTAGGTTTCAAGAGATATCAATTAAATCATTCATACACAAATTAAATAAAGATTCATGCAATTTAAACCATCAAGAATCTAGTCATACATAATGAATAACCCCTTCATCAATCCCAAATCCCTAATTAAAACTACTCACAACTCATAATTGAAGAATCAATAGGATTGAGATGAAAAGAATTAATTATCATTAATTAAAAAGATGGAACTTACAAATAATCCAAGGGTCTTGAAGAACAAAGCGGAAAAAATACTTGAAATTTCGTCCATAGTCCTCTCTCTAAGCTCCGTAACATCAAATTAGGAGTATGACGGCTTTGTTTATAGAAAACAGATAAAATCAACCTCAAACTAGGATTTCCGGATGCAGGCACGGCATGCCTATTGGTCACGCACGACCGTGTGTGGCCTCCAGTGGCTGGGTGTTTGTTTCTTCTACAGGCACGACGTGCCTATCTGTCAGGAACGATCGTGCTTTACCTTCTGAATTTGACAATACTTCCTTCATGAAAGTTGTAGAAAATGAAGTCCTCCATCCACCACAACTTGAAAAACTAGATTTGATTCGTCCAATCATAGGATATGAATAAAATGATGGAAGGTCGCATTCTGAAATCGCAACAGCGATGATCTGACTTCTTCGTCTGTTTTCACCTTCCTCCTCTCAGATTCTAGCAATGGTGTATTGTATGATTTGTAGCTCTTGAAGTTGGATTTCATATGGAACTTGAATTGTGTACTTTGTATAGTTCTACAAAAAGATATGCTTGAATGATTGGCAGAAGGTCATCCTGATCGCCGTTTTCAAGCTCTTTTACCTCCTGGTGACCTCCAAAGCTCTCGAATGCATCATCAACTCATCCCGATTGCTTCTCAAGCACTAGTGTTGGACTCTAATTTCCCGATTTTGACTCCAAACAACACAAAACTCGAACCAACGCCTAGTAAACATAACTTGAGCTAAAATTGAGACTTATAACACCTTAAAGCTAGGAAAACCATCAAAAGCCGATCCCAACACGCATCAAATGCGTGTTGTAATACGAACTTATCAATATACAACAATGTGTTAATAATATTATTATATAAAATATAAATATAAAAAATAAAGCACTTGCATGAGTGGATATTTAAAATTAACACTTTCTCATCACCCATTGTTGGGTTTATAGGCCCGATAACTGGTTGGCCCATTACCCTCTACATGGACCATCAAGACCTATCTCGGGTACGGCCCAGCAAGACTGGGTAGACACTCATCGGGTGGATCTCGGGGAAGACGACGCTCGTCCTCAGAGTCCTGGGCCCAACAAAGGCCAAACGGTATTGCGGGATCCTCGGCTGCACTCCGCACCGGCCGTATGGGTCCCCATCCTTGACGGATCCTAGGCCCAATTTGATCATGATCTACCAGGGTGCCGTCAAGACGCTATGCCTCAACGGCCTTTGCCTAACGAGTGCCAGATAACACTCTAGGGCCCTCGGCCAGATAGCTGGTATGAGATGCACGAAGCCAAGCCCTTGCAGCTCTACAATCCAGAAGCTCAGATCAAGGGACGCTCGTCTAGTGCCCATGGCGGGAAATCAAGATATTAGCGGGAGTCGCATTTAATGCAATAGATTTGGTGGTTGGAAAACTGGTCATCCACAATCCTCCACGTCAGCAACACTACATACCCCTTGGTAGTATAAATAGTAGCATTTATTTCATTGTAAAGGGTTGCCAACTTATTACTCTTAACAAATAACAATTATCTTAAGCTCTTAGTATTGAGATAGACGAACAACCTCAGGGCTAGTAGGTGAAGTGTGTTGTATACAGACCCTTATTATCATTTAATTTAATTTAATAAGATACAACCCACTTACTACTGAATATTTGATCGATCTTTGATTGTTTACATTTATTTTAATCCACTAAGCTCACCACTCGAAATCCAAGGGAAACGTGTTGCACCATTGGGTTGAAGGAATAGACCTCAACATCCATAATGAAAATGATAGTTGATGGATTATTCAACTAGTACAGAGTTAAAGAGTAATTACGTTTAAAGTAATTTCAGAGTAAGAAAGTTGTGTATTAAATTAAATTTGACAAAGTAATTAATCATTCAAATACTTATCAGAATCTCATTTCCCATTGGCAAGGTGCTATTTATGCGCTAAACACAGGCTCTAGGCCAAAGGACTAAAAATAACTACCCAATCAAAGAGTGACAAGTGCACCTTCGGGAACACGCCTAATGACGTCAGTAGCTTGACATGTCGATATAAGTTGATCGATGTCAACACCGATATCAACTTGGGAAACCAGTCTGTGAAATAAGTCCTTAAAAATTGGGTCACCACGCCGCACCAATAACAACGGCAGTGACATAAGCCCTGAATAAGATCAATGTAGAATCTTAAAACAATGATGGTCGTGTTCAACCTCATTGCTCGAGCTCGTCCCTCATAGCATAAACACATTTAACGACTGTTGGAAATAGACTACAATACTTGGCTTGGCATTGGGTCTCAACCCACTCGATAAGTAACTTGGACCCTAGTTCTTGATCATCTAACTCCTGAGCGTCACGATATGTAGTAAAGTACTCAATCGTGAAGATGAAAGGTGTTTCTGCCTTTATGATGATTACACATTCAATCCGTGTCTTCAACCAAAATAATATAAACACTTTCACTTCAATACTTTAGGGATGTTTTCTTTTGGACTGCAATTTGCTGATATGGTCTGATTTGCTATAATCTGATCTGCTCTATTTAAGTCTGATCTGGTTTGAATTGGTCTGGTCTGGTAAATATTTGGTCTGTGTTTATTTTATAATTATTTCAGTTTGATCTGGTCTGTTTAATTCTGAACTAGTCTAGTATGAGACTAGAAATAATTAAAAAAAAACATCCTTAATCATTTCAACATCTTCTAGCCATTACCAAAGAGGGTTGTATCTTTCAAATATATACTTTCCCGGAAAGTCTGAGTATGTATTTCAAGGAAAATGCTCTGTGTACACATCATTGTACACCCCTATCAAATTATCTGTACATAAAAAATTTGACCAACGTTTTATGAAGAAAAACCGACTTTCACACAGTCAATTTTTTTTTTGCATGTATCACAGACAATTTAAATTGTCTTGACACAGACAATTTGACCGTCGTGAACAAAACAAGTTCTTTATTGTTTTTGACACAGACAATTTAAATTGTGTGTGAAAATCATTTTTCTTCATAAAACTTCGGTCAAATTATCCGTACACGAAAAATTTGATCGACGTATAAAATGCCTTGTACACAAAGCAGGGCTGATATTTCAAATAAATATGTCTGGTACCCTATATTAAATGTCAATATTAAACTAAATAAGAGTAAATAATGAGATATAATATGAGATGCATACCGGAAGTGCTAGTCGTCATTATGCCGAGTTAAAACTTGTTAGGGCATCCTCATCCATGTATCTTTTTTGGGATCATTTTGATGATGTGGAGGATTTTTGTAGAAATCATGAATGAGGAGTTGACATTATTTTACAAGATTATTTTGAAAAAAAAATCTGGTATCAAATTTCAAATCTAGATTATTTGTACCGGTGGGCGTAGCTCAACTGGTAGCGAGGGAGTGCCACAAAGGTTAGGTCCCGGGTTCGAATCCCGATAACTGCGATGAGAGGTTACTATGCTAAAAAATGCATAGGGCCTCTGCAAGTACCGGGAATAGAGTCTCACTCTCTATCTGTCAAATTGAGATTATAGTCCACTTACATCCTCCCAACGTACCGTCCGATCGGTGTTGGTGAGCCCTCCAGGGATGAGATGTCATCCTTTTTTTTAAATCTAGATTATTTGAAGATTATTCTCAAACTTTTAGGTTCCTTCTCCAACTTCAATACATTCATTACACACATGGTTGGTTCACTTGGTTGTAGAAGGGTGACTCTTGGAATTCTTTTAAAAGTAGCTATCTTTCCTTACAAATCTTTTACTGAGTAAACCATTTGACCTGCTGATTCATTCCAAACTATAGTCGAGAATGGCCAATTTATTTTCAAACCAGGTGACACCGGCCACATGCATCGTATATCATGATATATGTAGTATGTGTATAGGTTATATTTAAATGAGTAAAGTTTTGATATATTAATTAATACTCCGTATTAAAAAAACGTGTGTATTAATAATAGTAAAGTTTGATATACGGAGTATATGAATTAATATTAAAAAAACGTGTGTACATGTGTGTATATTTTTCTATTTGTGTGGGCAGAGTGCATGTATATGTTTTACTCCCTCTGTCCCGCAATAAACTTCTCACTTTCCTTTTTTGGATGTCCCAGAAACAAGTTCTCATTTCCTTAAATAACAAGTTAATCTACAGCAAAACAGTGTTAAATAGTGTAAAACAGTGTCAAATAGTGTTGAAACAATGTCGAAACTGTGCCAAAACAATAAAATTTACTCCATGGTAAGTTTATTTCCTTAATATGTGTGTAGGTCAAACTGTGAAGTTCATTGTGGAATGAATCTGAGAGAGTAATGTTTATCAATATATGAATACCTATATCACTATACATATGTATACGTACATGTATATATGTATAAACGTATAGTGTTTGTGATTGTGCGTGAGTGGGGGCTTCTAATGTGTGAAGGCATTTGGTTGAGAAATTTTGAGTTTTTAATATGGTGACAAATCCGGTACCTTTCTAAAAAATGGGGTACCGTACCTACCATTAATTTGATTGGATCACACCACTTTATCATTTTTAATTTAGATTTAAATAATTCAACTGCTACATTCTCATTGGTCCACGTGGACAAAGGTATGGTACCTTATGGGTACCATAGAATCTACCTTTGAATATATGCCACATAAGTAATCGGGGAGAATTGAGATCATGGTTAAGAAGAGATTATGAGTTTTGAATTTATTGCAAGTGACAATGATGTGGTGATAGTAAACAGGTCCGGTCCTGACATTTTGAAGACCCGGGGCATGTCACAAAAATGGGCCATTGGAATTATAAAGAAAATATTTTTTATGTTTTATTATAAAAGTAAAGTTCAATACATAAATCAATTACTTCATACATTAAAAGTCACTGTTAAATATTTAAATACAAGTATTACGTAGTAAGAAAGTTAAGAAAGAGCAATATTGAATTTCTTTATTGACACATGCCGCATGCAATCAAAATTCCTCACAAAATTCAAAATTATTGACGGAATATAATATTAATTTGAGTTACCAAATTAATAATTCATCATTCACACATCACAATTGTCAATTCATTAACACTTCAAAAGGTTCTAGTTTAAATAGCTCAATACAACTTCTAAAAATCAACACATTTGCTAACCATACTCATAGCAGAAAATAAATCTAAACTCTAAAATAAATTATGAATCAAACTGAATAAGTAAATCACCTCCATATACACCGGTCTGCGATTCTTAAACCCTCCTTCACACACACAGATTACGGATGAAAAAGTTGATGAAGAGAAATGGATTAATCAAGTGAGTTGATAATGGAAAAAAATGAGAGGAGTCCGAAAAGAGAATTGAACCGTGGATTAAAGCTTGAAAAAAATACTCTAGAAGAGTAGGCAGAGCAGTGGCCAATGGTGTTCAAATTTTTCAAGTTATCGGGATGACAATTGATACTTCCCAATTAGAAGAGCTGAAGAGTCGAAGGAGATGGCAATGCTTCCGGCTTTCCGTTCGCCTTCTCATGTCGGTCAAAAGCCTAGCAATTAAGTGAATCCACTGATCGCTAAATTTTAGCGAAATTACGTAGTACAAGTAATATTTAACATATAAAATTTTATGGAGTATTAGATATTATAATAAAACATATAAAATTATGGGCCCTATACAAAGGATGGGCCCTATACAAAGGATGTGCTCCCTTGCCCTCCCTCGAGAACCGAGCCTGATAGTAAATTATAAAAAATCGTTTATTTGAGAATCAGGAATGTATATGCTCTTATGCGCATCACTTTTGAAATTCTTTTTATTGCGGTTATAATTGTAGAGCCCGTTTGGTAGTACCAAAATTAGCTGTATTGGTTGATTCTGCTGAAATTCATGAAGTTCTGGCTGAATTGGCTTGATTGGCTGATTCTACCAATTTATGAAAAAATAATATTTTAAATATATTTTATTAATAAAATAAAGAAAAAATTATATGAAAAATAGCTAAAATGATTTTCTACAATAACTTCAGGTCTTCAGTCAATACAGCTAGAAAAGTAATTTCAACCTTACTTTTTTTAATATTACATAATTCAGCGTGCGCAATCAAAAGTTACGTGTTCAATGAAAAAGTTGGTTGATAAGCCGAAAAACACGGTTAACAAACGTGCTCGTAAGAACAATGATTGAGAAGTGTAGAACCAAGGTGTCAAAATTAACAAAATTTAGAAAATAACGAAAAAACAAGCATTGTGGTACACGTTATGATCACTCATAATTACCCTATCTTAAATTATACGGAGTATTGTAGAGGTTGGGTAAAAGTGAAAGGCCGAGAACAATCCTGAAAATCCTACATTGGGCGTAGGCTGTAATTATTATTTGTCATCATTATGTACTTTTACTCTGTGCTGTTAATACATCGTAGCAAAGTAAATGACACTCATTCGTGAGGTTCTCCACAACTGATAGAGATAATTATCCAGAAATATGTAAATTGTAATTGTAGATGGAAAGAGAATAATGTTTTATTCCAAGTCAATGCTTTTATTAAAACATTTAAAATGATATAGGATGTTTGTAATTGGAGAATGTTTGTTATTGGCGTGAAATTTGGGATGTTTTAATCAATTAAAAAAATTTGGTCTAATTTATGTAAGTATGATATGATTTAATTTGATATTTGTTTGATGTATGTATATTTTACGATTGACAAAGTCTGATCTGATCTGTTTAAGTCTTATCCGATCTGATTTAGTTTATTTAAATATGTTCTAATTTAATTCGATATCAGACCGAAATAAATCCAAGTAAAAACTTCATATTCGTCCCAATGCCAAAATAAATAAATAATTGAGCCCAAATTGAGACCACCCGGCCGGTCCGATCCACCTTTTTTGAAGCCCGTCGCTTGCCTTTTTAACCCCTCGGTTCGGGCCTCAGTCCCGGTCCCAGTTCACCGGACCAAGTCGAGCCTGCACAGTACCGGACCAGGCCGGATCCCAGGTCAGGCCGACCTGTCCCAATCCATCCCTAATCTCAGATACATATATTTGTTTGGAGGGTGAGGAGTATCTTTTTTAGGCTAATTTAGAATTACTCATTATTAGTATTAGTGAATCACATCTACAAAGTGGGGCTTTAGAAAATTAGAAGGTTTTTTACTTGGATTAAAATTTTCTAAAATTTTACTTGGACTAAAATCACATCTACAAAGTCACTATTTAAATTACAATTGTTGTAGTCTAGTCTGATTTGAAAATGAAATAGGTCTAAATAAAACATCCTTAGAAGCCATCAATAATGGAGGAATGGAGGATGAAGGAAAAAGAAAGATGGTGCCGATGATAATTTATCCTTACACGACTTGAAATATTTATACTAATGTTTCAAGATTTGAGAATGACTTTTTACCACGAATGCGCACAAACAGCGTTTTTGAAATATGAAGGATTGTCCAAATTCAAGTAGGATACTCGTCCGTCTAATTTATCCCTAGATTTAACTTGAATGTCCATATTTGCACAAAATGTTACACTTCAACTATTGGGGTGGTGGATTTGGCTATAATGATACTATCCCAACACAACTAAAACTATGATAAGTCCAACCTTTATTCTGAAATCTGAATACACAAAACCAATGTATATAACAAAATAAGCTATAAGGAAATGGAAATAAACGATAACACAAATTGCTCCAAAGGCATTTGGTTTAGCGAATGCCATAATATTATGGGTGGACTCAGGCCGGGTGACCTGACCCGGAACCGACCCGGGACCGACACTGTTCCGGCCCAACCTGAGGGGTTTCACCCAAAACAAGGCCGGGCCCGGCCGGGCCCGAGCCCAGTTCGGGCCAAATTGATTTTTTTTTGTTTTTTTTTTCATTTGTTTGGGCTCCACCCGGGACGGGCTTGATGTTTAGGAGGGGTGAGGGGGGTTTGGGGGGGGGGGGGGGGGGGTCAAGGATAGGTAGGTAAGCAAAAAAAAAAATAACCAAGCCAGACCCGGTGGCTACCCGAGACGGTCCCGGGTCCACCTATTCGGACCCGCCAACCCACCCGGGCCTAGGCTCGAACCGGACCGAATCCACCGCTACATAATATATTAGATAAAATATTACCTAAAAATAATTTGAAAGTATTACAAAGTAAGATTACTCACTTTTTTGGAACAAAGTGACTTGTATTGAAATATCAAAATTCAGACAAACAACATTTCATTTTCATCATTTTCATTTTCATTTACCCCAGTGTCGCAAAGGCTCCCCACCTACGGTGGGGTAAGGGGGTATCGGATGTATGCAGTCTTACCCCTGTACTAAAGTACAAAGATACTGTTTTCGGATCACCCAAAGTGAAAACCCCGTCCAAAATTGCATGGATTGACTGGTGCTTCATAACAAAGAAGCGCAGACAGTTTAGTGAACCATTTTGCTTTATTCCTTCATAATCTCAAGACGGATGGAAAATTCAGACAAACAACAATAAGACAAAAAGTTCACTCCCAACAATCAGCTCTCGAAACAGACTCAGAGTCGATCAACTTCTTAAAACCAATATGATGATCCTACAATAAGCATAACTGAGTCAAAGGCGATGAAAACAAACTTTCCATCACTAAACCTAAACCCAATAGTCTAACTAGAAAAAAAAACAAAAACATAACCAAAATAACATCCCGATCAAAAAAACAAGAAAAACATAGCAAGTAGAGAAAGACCGCTTCCCCAATATCACGAGCCTGGTAGCCAGCATCCACCCCTACCCCATTTTTTGGCTCATCTAGACCCATTTGTCACTGTTCTGCGTCGCTTTCTGCTGCTCTTCCTCCCACGTCTTTTTTCTCTTCTGGTTCAATTCTGTGCTAGATGTTCCAACTTCTCTGGCCTTTCCCTCCTCATTTTCCGACACTGTGACTAGTCAACCCTGATTCCCTTTCACCTTTTGCCTAGTCAGTCAATCCGCTCTGTTCTGCTTGTGCCCTGCTTGTTTGTAGCCCATTCCAGTCGATGAAGATCCCTCCTGAACAAGCCATTTATTAAAATTGTGGATCAAAATTTCCTTCCTCCTTATCTAAGCCATGATCCAAAAGATTTCTTCAGAGACTTATGCCTTTCCTCATACACCAAAAGACTGCATGACCAATGACTCCAAACACAAAGCAGAAATTAGGCAATTTTTCATATTTAAAGTCCATCCAATAGCCATTCCCCTTTGTTTTTCCTACATCCAAATACACTCTTATACGCATATATGCTTCGCACTTTAATAAAGCATCCCACAAAGTTACCAATCACTTTTGCTACCTCTAAAGTCATATAGTCATACGGCACATTATGTGCCTGAACAAAAAATTCAGCTGTATTTAAAGGGACCTTCATAGGAATATCCCATGGTTTTATTGCTTTTAATACCAATGAATTTTGTTCAAACAGCCACGAGCCATACTCCTGATCACGATTCATATCAACTACTCCCTCTGTCCCGAAATTAACTTTCCACTTTCCTTTTCGGGTAATCCTGAATTTAACTTCCCACTTCTTCCCACTCCCTTAATTGGCAAATTATCCACATCAAAACAGTGTCGAAACAGTGTCGAAATATTAAAATTTACCCTCCATTAAATTTATTTTCTTAACATATATGAAATCGAAGCGAGAAGTTAATTACGGGACGGAGGGAGTATATGATAAAAAATGAAAGGATACCTCTTATTTCCAATTTCCTTGATTGGGACTCATTTACCGAGACACCATATTGAAGCCATTAGATTTTTGAGAATCTGGAACTTCAACATCTTGTCGGTGATAATCATGCCCATTACCAGAAAAACCACCATGTCGACATCCTCCTGTGTGCCATCTTCACCCTCGAAAACCAGTTCATTCACCTCTCCTCCTATATCTAACATATCATATTGGTTTACCATGTTTTCCATTTTGATAGACAAACGATTGATGTTCCTACCCTGCGTTGCACTTTCCCTTCAATCTACAAGAAACACAAACCGTACCAGCCGCCAGTGGCTTGCAGAAAACCTAAACCCTACTTGGAAATGGAGACCGCCCCAAATTAAGAATACTTACTTTGATATATGATATTCCCTCCATCTCAAAAAACCTATTACATTGGTTTGTCCCAAAGATGAGCCTAAGCTTGATCAAACAAAACTTTTTTTCTCCAAAAATTTGACAAAAACAAACTACATACGACATACTTCGTTAAACCAACAAATAAATCATAAAAACACACGGAGTATAAGCAATTCATGATTTATGATCAATGTATGCATGTACTTTATCACGAGAAAAGAATTACACACTGATCAAACGTGATTTTTTGGGGACATGAGTATTCCTTAAGCTGTTAAATGTCAAGGACAAATTACGAATGGTCTAAAAGTATAACAAGGTGTTATGAATAACATGACAATAGTATTCCTAAAGCCCTTTATACAAAAGAAACCCCAGCTAATCACGTTAAAATGTTAAAGTACATCAAAGTACATCAAAAACCCTAGCTAATCATGTCACCCCTAATATTACCTCACTTTCATACGTCTTCCTAGAAGTATCATTGAATTACCTTATTAATATGTAAACTGGAACCAAAGAAAGGTAATCTCACATTACCTTTCTCACATTAACAATGTAATATAAGATTACCTAAACCAATGGACTCTATTAGTATTAGGGTTTAGTGTTTGAATAACATGTATTTAAACTCTTCTTTTCGTGACCTCTTAAGGTTAAGCCAATGTCTCGAATAAGCAAGCGCAGCCGATATCTAGTATCCATTTTGTTCTGTCCTACTTGTGCAATAAGATAACATTCTACCTGTTTTCAGTTCAATTTTGTAATGATTAGGGAAAACTATCAAATAGGTCCCCGTAGTATAGCAAAAAAGTCAATTAAGTCCTCGAACTATTAAAACACCCAATTAACCCCTCGTACTATACAAAAACATTCAATTCTTCTTTTTAGTTGGTTCCCTTCCAGATTCACCGGTAGTCGCTGACGTGTATGCCCATGTGGCTTTTTTTACTCCAGATTTTGACGGATAATAAAAACCACGTAGCCTATTCAAACTTAGATATATACACCTTGGACTGTTCATCTTCCCCAACAAATTTCACAGGGAAAACTATCAAATAAGCCCCTGTACTATACCGAAAAGGTCGATTAGGCCCTCGTACTTTACAAACACTCAATTAAGTCCTCGAACTATTAAAAAACGTTCAATTAAGCCCTTTTGGTGGGTAAGTAACCGATTTCCCGGTTAAACGACGACGATGGCGACGATGTGCTCGAACCCCAGCAACGGCGGCTTCCGGGAAACAGGTTACATTTAACCGGGAAACCGGTTACTTACCGACCGAAAGGGCTTAATTGAACGTTTTTTAATAGTTCGAGAACTTAATTGAATGTTTGTAAAGTACGAGGGCCTAATCGACTTTTTCGGTATAGTACGAGGGCTTATTTGATAGTTTTCCCAATTTCACACACAACTCTCTCCCAGATTCGGAGAGCCATGTCTCCAAAATTAAGCATAACACTGCACTATTTACATTTCTTCCATCAAAACTCTAAATCCATGAAAGCATTGGACTGTTTACAAACTTCGGAGTCCCCTTAGGGTTCTGAGCCTCACTGAACAACGCTAAATAAAATAGGGATGTCTGATAGAAGAAGGGGCACATTACAACCGGGAGGGAGAAGCTCGAACTTGAACAGTGGATACGACGATGAAGTTTGCAGCTCTGAGCGAAAGTGGAGCAGAATCAGGCGGTGAAGAAGAAAGTGAAAGAAGGAGGAAGTGAACGGTGGGAGAGAAAGATGAGAAAGGTGGGTACAGAGCGGAACACCGGTGAAGTTGGTGGCGAGGCGGCAATAAGCTATCATATAAGAAAGAAAGAAAATAAGTTAAAGAAAAAAGAACGAGTAAAGAGTAAAGATCTCTAGGGAATAAACTAAAAAAATTAAAAAAAAAAACTTTAAAAAAATCACATAAGCAACTTTTAACCGGAAGGCTTATTTTTTACCGGCTAAAAGGCTTAATTGGGCATTTTTTGTGAGTTTGAGGGTTCAATTGATCGATTCTAAAGTACGAGGATCTAATTGACTTTTTGACATAGTGGGAGGGCTTATTTGACAATTTTCCCTAATGATTAATTTGGTATAACCGTATAAGCGAAATTTTTAAGAACTACATCAAAAGTGTTGCTAAACTAGAGGTGATTCACTATTCAGTATCAAACAAATACTAAGTATGAAACAAAATAAGCAAAGAAAGAAAGTGTTATAAATAATGTTAATATTTGAAGTATGAATGACCTGCAGGCAGGAATATTGTACGTACAACATTCTAAAATGGTGGGAAGGGACATGGTGGCTGGCTTCCTGTATGAAGTAAGAGAAAGTACCATCTATCTTGAATTTCATAATGGAGCCGATCAATCTCTTTCAAGGTGTCCAATCTTCTTTAGTTTCAAGTACAATATTGATGCCAGCAGTTGCAACTATCTGCTCTATTGTTATAAAGTTGTGGGCTGGTTAATGGGAAAAGAAGCCAGTAGAATCCCAATAGCCCAGCTAGAAATGCCAACGTTATTGTCCCTACAACTCCAAGACAATTTGAAATTGAACATTAGCGTGTTGTGCATATTTCATTGAAGAAAAATAGTTTTTTGTACTTCAAGCGCTAAAGTGAGGTTCACTGAATATAACTGGTTAGGCTTACTGCCTTACTGGAAATCTTTTTCAAAAAAACTTGTGGAGTGAAGTTGACTCTAGGAAATTCAAAACTTTTAGAATCCTAAACGAGGAATTGCAGAATCTGAAGTTACGGAAAGAAAGAAATTCGAAACTGGCAAAGCTTATTGCTTCTTGAGTAGTCCACAATTTTTTAGAAGGTTTCAGAAGTCCAAACCAGTAGAGTATGGAACTTCAGAAATAATTGAAGTCGTTTTTCACAAGTTCGCAATTTTAAAGCAAATTAATTAGCAGCTTCTTAATAAAGGTTTCATTCATCCAAAAAGAAACACCTTTGACGCGCAGAAATGCCCAATATAAAGACTAAATATTGTAACCATCAAGAACAGGAAAAGAAACTCTAGTATTTAAAGCACACATGATCAATCATGTTTATTGTCTTCGAATGTTGCATGTTTACCTAAGCGTAGTAGCGAGTGCCCAATATGCATAAAAGTGCATTATGCATGTGTATATCACTTTAAGTGGCAGATCCTTTACATTGAAAAATTCAACCCAATAAGTTCTGACGTACCTGATTGAGGAGAATTTATGGTGGGCAAACCCATATAATTACAAAAGATGTGAGCAACAAGAGGTGCGACCACATGCCCTGATATAGAAAAAGGTGCGAACAAGCAACTTTATACTTTTGCCTTGAAAAGAAACCAAAAGATGAGGGGGGGGGGGGGGGGGGGGGCTAAAAGAACTGTCAAGTTGAAAATATGATATGGCTTTATGAGCAGTTAGTATACAAGCTGGGGAGGTGATGTTTACAAAATGTGATTATTATTAAGTGTCTATGCTCTTTAATGTTTCCATCGTTTGCAATGGAGCCTAAGACTCACTACTTTTGGCTTGAGAATATGATGGAATAAAGCAAAATGGTTCACTAAACTGTCTGCGCTTCTATGTTATGAAGCAACAGTCGGTTCATGCAATTTTCGATGCGATTTTCACTATTGGTCATCCGGAAACGGTCTCTTTGTGCTTTAGTGCAGGGGTAAGACTGCGTACATCTGACCCCCCTTACCCTACCGTAGGTGGGAGCCTTAGCGGCACTGGGGTAATGATGATGATGTATATGCTCTTTAACAAAATACTCCATATAAATTTTTAACTTGACTCTAAATTAGAAGTATATTAGGCTGATAGCAAAATGCCAAGGAGGATATTAGGTAGAGCATTGTTCCTAAAAATACAAAAAGTATGCTAAATCAACAATCACATTTCAAAATTGAAACTAAGGAAGAAGATCACGGAAGTTTATCAGCAGAACAAGCATAAGATAAGTGTAATACGCAATGATGTTTAAGCATATTCCACCTGTACGAACATATAGAAAGGAAGCATATGATCCAAATATGACAGTGTAGCCAAGCTGGAAACCTGCAAAATTGAGCACAAATATAATTATGTCAGTATACCAGGCAAGTAAACTACAAACGGTCATTTATTGTGACACTTCATCACCAAGATTTATGTACTATCCAAGAATGGAAATCTCCGGAATGCCCACCATGAAGTGGAAGAGAGTAAGAGGAGTTTTTCTTTCAACAGTTTCAAGTACTGAGAACACAGAGTGGCTATACCTGCAACCATAAAAGCTTTGAGCAAGCTGCCTCTTTGCTGGGCATATTCCAATAAATGGTTCAAATGAGCTGCAAGGACACCACAGTTTACTTCACTCATGTTATTATCAAATTATACAGGGCAAATGCATGATAGACGTAGAAGAATACAAGGAAAATTAGCAAAACAAAGGAAGACAATCAATTAAAAATGACATGTATGACTACTCACAGTCACTGTATATGTCACTTTTTTGGAAAATTTTAAAAAGTCATATTTTTGTCTTTTGAATTTAATTTAATAATATTCATGGAAAAAGGCCAAAGATTTATGGTCTTGATTCTCGATATCAGGGACTTAAATATCACTCCTATAGTCCTTCAAATCAACTTATTATTTATATTATTTGCATATTTTGAAAGATTATAAATAAAGGCTTCCTTTTAGTATAGAAAGGGTATTGAGTGATTGTGGTATACACTAGGCTGTGGGAAAGTTATGTTACGGGAGAATACCTTCTGGTATTTCGTGTTCTTTTCTATCTTCTTCTTCACATAGTTTCTTCATTTTCTTTCTATTTTATTAAACATTTTCTTAGATTATTTCTCTTGTTGCCTCTTTACTCTCTATCAGTTTAGGATCGAGTGTTGGTCTAAGATACATTGCAGAAGTAGAGCATTGAGTATGAATAAGTGATAGGGTTTAGCCGGGGTCCAGGGAGATGGCATCCTTCAATGGTACGCCAAAGGTTATAAATTAAAGCTCTACTCAACTGTTTTCATTCAATAATGCACTATTAAGTGGTCCGTAAACACTGATTCAATTTTCAGTATATGCATTCCATGAGCTGGATATATACTTATTTCCTCAGTCCTAATAAAAAAAAAACAAGTATAACCCCTGATGCTTGATGTATTCCATGTGCTGAAACTTGTTTCTTACCTAAACTGAAAAATATGGGACAAAGAAACACGACAGTATACATATTGAATCCTCCACAAGAAAGCAAAGGGATCATACAAGCTCTAAAAACAAGCTCTTCTGTGAGTGGTGCCTGTTCAATAAAACAATGTTGATATTATTGAACACTCGGTCTAAACGACAAAAGAACAAATTGCTTTGCTATTATGGAGTAAACAAATCGAAGAGGATAAACTCAAAAACTAAGCTGCAACTATTTGCATTTAATGACTTCGGGCCTACTGCATATCACAAAAAAGAGTGTATTCTCCAAAATCAGAAAGTAAAGGCAATGACATAACACACAAAAAAAAGAACAAACTCAAAATTTAAGTTGCCTCTTTTAACCTTGTCTTGCTCGCAATTGTGAATCATTTTTCTGTGCTTAATTTTTCCTTTTCAGTAAATAATACACTAGCGCTACAGATATGTTTAGAATCTTGAAAATCCGTAATCCTGCAAAAATACTCTTGAGGTTTTCCTAACTTTAGAAATATCATCATGCTTCAAGTCGTTAGCTTTTTATTCAATGCAACAGAATATTCTACTGTTATTTTAGAGGAAAGTGAGAAAAGGTCATAGAACTATAATTTGCAAGAGAAGTACATAAACATTTCTTGAAATTATTTTATCGATAGCAAGCAAACATATAAGGTACATTCAATGAAATTGCGAACTACAAATCTTCATGATCAATGAGAATGTAGTCGAAGAGTTTCGGTAAATGGATCTGAATTATAAAATGCAAAGCACACAAGTATGCTCAGTATCAGGAATGAATGATATGTTTCCTTTGAGGGAAATATAAATAGGTTCTAGTACTTTTTCCCTCAAGTTTAGAGTTTGATAGTGGTGAAAGGATAAATAAATCAACCTATCCAACTCACGTTGTCAGTACCACAACTTAGTTGAGTTCATTTTTTCATTGAACGCCACATTTATTATATACGAAATTGTTATAGCAGATTCAGTTTTTGGTAAACCAATAACTTCACATACTGCAAGTTCGAATGTCTCACATACTCCATACTAAAGTCATATACATTGACTATTCCATTACAATAGAAAACTATAAGTGTACTCATTAGGTCTTAAGTTCATGGGTGGAAAGGAACTAGCTGCTAAGTGCTAAGTATTAGGAAACACTGCTTACAATTTTGATCAATTTGTAACATGTTTATGGTATAACATAGAAAACAATTAGATTCGGCCAGGAAATTTACGATATCAATAAATTGGTGAAAGTACTGACCACAAAATAATTACGCCAAGCTGAGACATTAGATGCTATTGAAAAAACTGAGTTTATGAGCATTTTCGGAATCGTTTTAATGTACACTGACAAAACCCTTCTACCATCACTCTGATTATCATTGCAGGAACGCAATAGCAGCAAACCCTTCGTGAGAGATCCAACATACATAAGAGCGGTTAAAGATAGAGGATAGGCAACAGCTTGCCACTGTTTCACAAACAAGCAATACATTTATTAGTACTTGCACTTTTACAATCTTTGTATCAGATGGGCTTACTATTGATTATAGCAAACCAAACAATGTATCACACAATGAAAGCGATTTCTAGAAGTCAGAGTCGATACTCACTATGTGGTCTGCTCTGATACCAAAAGCCTGCAGCAAGTTTGATGCATTCCACCTTATCTAGAAACATATTAAGAACCTTAAAATTCAGCCCATTAAACAAATCAGAAGGTATATAACAACAATGTTTCACCCAGTTCCACTGACATTTTGATGTGAGGCATTAGAGGTTGAATATTCGAAATTAAATACTAATCCTGAATGAATATTGTTCTCTTCTTTTTTGGACAATCCATTCAACAACTCTTCATATGGCGACCCTTTAACTTCAATGTAAAGATTATAGTCGATCCTTCTACAGATCTTTATGTGTAGCATAAAATGGTCAAGATAGATGTACCTTCGATCCACGAGTTTAGTTTCACTCTTCAAAGATATCCACTATTAAAGAAAAAACGCATTTTGGATTGGAGCTTACAGGGAGGATGATAGAGCAGGCTATGAGGGAGGCGACGGTGAAAACGGCAGCACATATGAACCGGCGAACCATGAACGATTTAAAGGAATTGGCCGGCGGCAAGCGGAGAATCATAGTCGGAGCATATAGGACTGCGACGTAAGATATCGCCATGGTAGTACATGCCAGTACGGCTGTCCATTTTGAAACGCCGGTGGTGCTGGAAGCTAGAGCAGCACTGGCTACTTCCTCCATCTTCATCGGAGCAAGAAGCGCAGACATTCTGGATTATTCACAGTGTTTTGAGTCGGTTTGTCCGTAGACTTCGTGTTGACTTTCCCGCAAGGAATTATTTTGGCAAAGATGAGGTACACACTCTTATACACACTTTTGTACACACCTATGTCTGTGAAAGCTTTTTTTTGTCTGTGAACATCGACTCACAGACAATGTTTCGCACAAACAAGATATTGTCTGTGAACCGGATTCACAAACAAAAAAAAGCTTCACAAACATGGTGTGTATAAGGTGTGTACAAGGGTGTGTACATCAAGAATGGTTGTTATTTTGGCTCTTCGTCTTGAATTAGAATGGACGGAAGCGCATTTAAGGGATTTAAATAGGAGTTAGTAGTTAGTACATACTCCTTTAGAATTTTTCAAATTTCAAAATAGGACTATCTTTTTTTTATTCCTTGAATATGAGTAAATTTCTGCCAAGTTTATTATTACTAGACTTTAAAATATGACATTTTTTTTCAAACTTGATAAATTACTCATGTTCAGGGAATAAAAAACATGATACTCCTATTTTGGAATTTCAAAACGTTTTTACTCCTAATTAGAGCAATTTTTATACATAATAATGACGTAGAGTCTCACGCTTTGTAGGTGATCTCTACGCTAGAGAGACGTTTCTTGATTCAGTGTTATTGAAGATATCAGAAAACTCGGGCACTAAAAAAACTCCGAGTATATCCAGGTGGATTCTGTCAAGTTCAAAGTAGAAGTGAAATAAGAAATGTAAACATTGTGAAGTTGAGGTTTATGCAGATTAGAGGGAATTAAACAAAATCACAAATTATTAGTTGTTTTAATAAAAAAGTGACAAAGTTTTTTGAAACAACAAAAAGGGAAAGTTGGAAAAATCCGATGGGACGAAAGGAGCAATTGTTTTTAGGGTATTTTTGCAAAAAATTAAAAAACAAATTAACTTTTGGTTTAAAAAAGTCGAAATGAGTGTCCTGAGGTGACAATTTCTACTTAACTTAAACGTGTAAAAGCTAAAAGTTAGAATCTCCTTTTTACTTTTTATACTACACTATCAGCTTTTAATTTTGGAAAATTGCTTTAAATAGGAGTGTTGGGTTAATGGCCCAATGGGGGTTGTCCCATAAACACTTAAGGCCCACCCTACGGACGTCCACATAAGGCCCAAGACTACGGGTTAGCCTTCCATTATCCTGACGAGGTTCGTCCCCACGTGGCCAAGCCCAGGGGACGTACGTATCCTAGCATAGACAGGTGTCTTGAGCCAGGATCGAGCAGCGGCTGACGCACGTCTCGCATGACTTGGCCCAACAGGAAACACGAGGCAAGCTCATGGGGACGAACGTCCCCAAAAGACCCAAGACAACGGGATACCCTTCCGATTATCCAGGGGACACACGTATCCTAGCGTATGCATGTACCTTGGCCCAGGAGCAGCGCGAGACGCACGTCTCACGGGACTTTGAGCCCAGAAGGAAACCAGAGACAAGATCATGGGGACGAACGTTCCCACCCATTGGCGGACAGCCAAGATCCTGACGGGATTCTGCATTTAATACAGAAGATTTGGTGGTTGCGCATTTAATGCAGAAGATTTGGTGGTTAGAACAAGTCATCCACAGTTGGGTTCAACGCATCTAACTATCCCTTGACGGTATAAATAATAGCATTTATTTTATTGTAAGGGGGACAACTTAGCACTCTAGTATTATAGCATTCTTATTATCTCGTAGCATAGCATCTGTACGAACGGCCTCACGCTTTGTAAATACGAAAGGCCTCACGCTTTGTAAATACGAAAGGCCTCACGCTTTGTAAATACGAACAACCTCACGCCTTTAAGCCCTTAGGTTTTGTGTTGGGCCTATAGGTTGAAGGGAATAAACCTCAACAAGGAGTAAATGAGGTTTGTAATTCCAAAATAGGATTACTATGTTTTTCTTCTCGAAATATGAGTTTTTATTGACATGTATGAAAAATACTGTCATAAATAAAAAATAATGTCATTAATTATAATAAATACGGTCATGTTAAATGCACTGTACTGCAACTATTTGACACTCATGCCTACATGATGGCAGTAAATACGGTCATGTTAGTCCTATTTCGGGAATAAAAACATAGTGGTCCTATTTTGAAATTCTAAAATCCATTTACTCATGTTTTGGGAAGTCTTCCTTTAATTTTCAAAACAAATTTTTACTATTAAGCACATTTTCCATAAAAAGTTATTTTTAAAGCAAAAGTTATTGCAAACACTCCTTTAATAGCATTAGCACATGTCATATTTAATGATATGTGAATCGTATTGCTCGCAATTTTATGAGAGAAACGATTTGTATGTGTGGTTGTGGTTTTTGGTAGAATAGTCACCCTAAGGTATTGGTCGTTGTGTACGAGTAATTGAACAAAATTTATTGTTGAATGACAAATAATTACGGAATATGTTACTAGAAACTAGCTAGTTACAAAATATGTCACTTTTTGGAAAATTTTAAAGTAAGGTGTTGTTCTGTTCATCTTATTCTTATTACTTATTGCTTATTCTTATTTTATTCAGATCAGATCAGATCAGAAAGATTCAGATCAGATCAGATCAAAAAGAATCAGATCAGATCAGATCAGGAAAATTCAGATCAAATCAGATCTTAAAAAATTCAGATCAGAAACATTCAGATCAGTCGAAGAGAACATCTTCTAAATCATATTTTTGTTATTTGAATTTAATTTAGCACGAGTAATATTCATGAAAAATGGCCACATAAAAACACCGTAGAGAGAAAACATAAGATGTTGGGAAAACTATCAAATAAGCCCTCGTACTATACCGAAAAAGTCGATTAGGCCCTCGTACTTTACAAACACTCAATTAAGTCATCGAACTATTAAAAAACGTTCAATTAAGCCCTTTTGGTGGGTAAGTAACCGATTTCACGGTTAAACGACGACGATGGCGACGATGTGCTCGAACCCCAGCAACGGCGGCTTCCGGGAAACAGGTTACATTTAACCGGGAAACCGGTTATTTACCGACCGAAAGGGCTTAATTGAACGTTTTTTAATAGTTCGAGAACTTAATTGAGTGTTTGTAAAGTACGAGGGCCTAATCGACTTTTTCGGTATAGTACGAGGGCTTATTTGATAGTTTTCCCTAAGATGTTTGATCAAACTAAACTTTAATCGACTTATCTCAAATTAATGGTAATTTGCACAAAAAATTGTTCAAATCAGAGTTACAATATTAAACGTTGTTACAAGTTGATACATACTAACATTACTATTTAACTTAAAAACATGTTAATATTGAATATTAACTTAAAAATTCTCCAATACTAATATTAGAGTATTTCATAGTACATGTTAAATTTTGAAATGGCAATTTGCGCAATATTAACTTAAATTGTTCAAATTACAAGTTGATACATACTAAAGTACTAATATTAGAGAATTTCTTAGTGCATGCAGTTTTAGTTATATTTAATTTATTTATCGTTGTTGTTGCTTTGCATATTATTGCTGAACGTTGCGAACATCATCATAGACTCATGGTAGTATGTATATAGTTAATGTGATTATTATGTTTTTCTTTCTCAAATATCCGAGCAATTTTTTATTAGTGAGAAATGGAATTAGTTCTTACCTCTTGGCGTTAATTAGGGTTTATCAACTAATTGATGTTTAGAATTAATTAGCTTTTCTATGACTTATCAATTCCACTCACAGACTTGTGTTTTAGTGGTGTTGTCCGATTGAGTCAGCAGCGAAGGTCTTGTTGAGTTCTTGTGGGGGTGGAAGTTTGACGGTGGTCAGTCAGGGGCCCGGATAGCTAAGGCTACTCAACCTTATAGTAATTATAATTGTAGTTTGGGAATTCCTCTTATAGTAATGATAAAATTATTGCAAATTATGTGGTATTTAAAATTAAGTTGTTTTCTGATTTTTTCACTTTGAGAGTTTAGGTCCACTATGAGTGGAGAACATTATACCGATAAGAGGTATGATCATCTACATTTATTCTTTTCTTTGCAATATTTGCCTAAGAGAAAATTTAAAGATCTCTTTTCCACTATTTTATTCTTTTCATGGGCTAAAATTTTATAGAACAAGGGTGACGAGAAGAAAAAAGTGCACTTTTCTGTTTTTGTTGTCTTTAATAATATAAGAAATGATAATATCAGAAGAAAATACTGCACTTTTTTGTTCTCTTCTGTAAAAATCGTCTTTTTTTCGTTTATATAATAAAATGCACTTCTCTAATATTTGAAATTGGAGTTTTTTCCTTTATTAATTACTTCTACTTTGGGGCTGTATGATGCACTTTTTTTAATCCTTCTTTGGTTAGGATCTTAGAACACAGTAATGGCAAGAAGAAAAAATGTTGTTTTCTCTTTATTTCTTTTCTTATGGGCTAAGGTTTCAATACAATGATGACAATAAGAGAAAAGTTAAATGCATTTTTTTGTTGAAATCTTTTGTTGTCTTACTGGATAAGATTTTTAACAAAAATGGAATGGTAGAAATGTTAATTTATGTTTTTTATCTTTTTTCTCAAATTGGGTTATAATTAAACATAGCAATGGCAGTAAAATTAAAATAATGCATAATGCAACTTTCCCCTGTGCATTCAGATTTACTAACACATGCACTTCACTTCAGCTTTATTTGGCATAATGAGTATGAGTTTTTTTATTTGCATTTAGATTTATTGGGACATACTAGGCATAATGCAACTTTCTCCTGTGCATTCTACCATTTTAATTAGTTAAGATAGGATATTTTAATTTTCTAGAGCAGAATGATACTACACATTACATACTTTGGTAATTAGCTTTGGCTCTTGGTTCTCTGGAATTTTAGTAGAGCCGGTTATTAAGAAAAGTATTAATGAGGAAACCACTTCTGCATTTTTCTTCTTAAACCATTATTGTGCAGCGGTTTAAAGTCTTATTCCAAGTAAAAATATGCAGTTTTTCTTTTCTTGCACTTTTTTCTATTCTTGCAATTGCTTTGTTCTGAAATCTAAATCAGCTTCTGTAAGGTGTTAATGACATGCATACCACTTCTCTTGATTAAGTGGTGCGATAATTACTGCTAAAAATGATTATATGTGTGTGTGTGTGTGTTTTGTCTATTTGCACTGTCTTTTATTCCAACATGTAAACTTTCATGACTATCTTATTTGGTTCATTGTCATTATGTCAATATGTCATATTCTTGAGCTATGGTTTTAGAACACCATGATGGTTCACTTTTTTCATTTTCTTTACAAACTGCAGTCACATTATTTCCTCTTTGCAAAGTGTAGCTTTTCTTTTTAGATCTTTTCCTTTTTTCCATTTTGATTAACTGCAAGAGAACACTCGATTTCTGTAAGAGTCTTTGTTAAATAATCATTATGGAACTGGTAAAATGGACATAAATCTGCTGCTGTGCCCGTTGCTGAACCACCTTTTAGTATTGTGAAGTCTTGCAATGGTTTGCATGCAATTAATTACTCCGTATATGGATAAAATCCGACAAAGTAATGTTGTGGAAAGCTTACACCCTACACTTGCCCCAGTTGAGAACATTCCATCATCACAATCTTTTCTAATGAACATTATGTTTCGTAAGCAACATTCAACACCAAGACCTAAGAAGCACACACGTGCTAAGGCGGATCTGATCCCTTGGTACAAAGAAGTTTTTGGGGACTTGCAGAGTCTTAAGAGTATAAAGTTGTTATTTGACTTATTTCAATGCAACTTGAGGTTTCATATGTGTCTAAACACATAATTTGTACTACAATTTATTACTCGGCATGATATACAACATGACATGCTTGAACACTTTGGGAGAGATGGTGCTTTAGAAGGAGGATGGGAAGGAGAAACCAAAATCGGGTTACTAAAAATGTCGGTATTTGAGTTGTGTGCATTATTTATTTATTTAATTGGTCTCAGTTCCTAGAAGGGTATGATTGTAAAATTACTTAACAAAATGCTTGAACCGTTAAACCATATTCCTAAAAAATTTCTTTTTTTATTTTTTGCTTACAATCAACGAAAAACATCCCATATCCCTAAATTTCGGAAAACATTTTGGTTACTATCTTATTTTTTATAATGGTTACATTTTCTTTTTTAATTGTACGTGTCTACTAAAGTGCATCTTTTGAAATGACCAGATTTTATGTTATGTGCATTACATATAATTGAAGTGTGCACAAGCGATATGAAATTATCTTATTAGTCAAACATAATAGATTTTTTTACAAATCTGTACATCTAGGTGTGTGCAGACGGGTTACAGTCGAGAATGCTTATGGCTCGGATTTCAAAGACAAAATAAGAGCACAATCTCTATAGATTAAGTTTTATAGAGAACACAAAGATTAAGAAAAACGAGTTCTCATTTGAGCACATTTCTCTAAGGATCTGTACCACCTAAAACACTTTACAGAAATTCTTAATATGCTGAGGATACAAATGGAGGAAATTCTAAATATACGGGGGTTTTGAAACTTTGATGCCAAAACACGTACTATGATTTAGGGTATGAAGATACGGGTTTTCGGAAAGTTTTAATCCGAATGAAATAGTATTTAGAACAAATAGAAGCTATTTGGAAACCCCTCTTCCGAATGAACAAATAATAAGTTAAAGTTGGGGCCATGTATATAAAATAACATCTTATTTTTCTTTAGTGTGGTAACTTTTTCATTTGAATTCCTATTTTCACAAAAAATATACTACGTCTTAAAATTCACAACTTTTTATGAGCTTTCATATGACACCACATGTATAAACTTAAAAAAAAATAAGTTACAACTGCATGAGGTTTTCAAACCGACAAGAGTTGAAATTCATATATGCAATGACTCGGAAATAAAGTTAACAATGGAAATAATTTATGTGCACTTGAATAAGCCTCGGAACTATTGGTAAGTTCTTAGATAATTTGTTAATTCGTCACCCCGTGCAACGCACGGGTAAAAGACTAGTTTAGAATTAATTAGCTTTTCTATGACTTATCAATTCCACTCACAGACTTGTGTTTTAGTGGTGTTGTCCGATTGAGTCAGCAGCGAAGGTCTTGTTGAGTTCTTGTGGGGGTGGAAGTTTGACGGTGGTCAGTCAGGGGCCCGGATAGCTAAGGCTACTCAACCTTATAGTAATTATAATTGTAGTTTGGGAATTCCTCTTATAGTAATGATAAAATTATTGCAAATTATATACTATCGTACGTAGTATATGGCACCCCAAGCCCCTCAAGAAGGTATCCCACCTTGTTTGTACCAATTAAAATAGTGTAATTGAATACTCAGTAACTTAAATATAAATAAATGAGAAATTGTTCTAAATATAAGTAAAAACGTTCTATAATTTCAAAATAGAATTGTTATGTTTTCTTCTCGAAACAAAAGTCGTTATTATTGTCATATTAGTGTCAATAAATATTGTCAAGTTAATGCTTAGTACTATAATTATTTTAACACTAATGACTCCAAGATGAAGAGAAAATATTACTCTGTACCATGTTACGTACGTAGGCCGTAGTACGTTACTCCTATTTCGTAAAAAAAGTATAGCAATTCTTAAATAGAATTGCAAAGCAAAACCTCTTTATTCCTATTTTAGGAACTTTTCCTAAACAAAGTGTTTGACATGTCAATCAAATGCAAGATCCCCATAATATTTCGTTTTTATATGGAGTATCATTCACCTAATAATAATAACATATATTGATGGTACCATGATATCCGACCATGGCCCAATTGCGTAAGTCCGGCCCATAAACGGGATTAGCCCATAAACGGGACTAACCTTTATCAGAAGTAATGATAGATGGCCGCTAGGCCTAAATTAGGAACCAAGCCCGCGAGAGGAATCCACAGCTAGGCCAGGCTGGAAAGCATGCCTCGAGCCTGGGCGGAGTTCTAGTGAGGCTGGGATATTCCGAGGGTTGACGTGGCATGGTATCATTGAGATGGCAGCTGGCAGGAGATAAACGGCTGGAACAATCATTGCATAAAGGAACAATCATTGCATATCGGTCGAGGCGTTACAAGAGTCCTATTCGAACTAATACATCATTAATAGCATTTATTGTATCAGTTTCCTTTTGTAACACTAGTTCCTTAGCCTATAATATAACTTGTAAACCTCCGAAGGGGGGGGGGGGGGATTGATAAATAAGACACTGCCTTACGCTGCCAAATTATTATTATCTGTTTTCGTAGATTTAGCTCTTGTTGTTGGATTACACTCCATCATTTGGTGGGCTCTCGTTGAGAGCTCGATCTGCGACGAACCATGGTAGGATCTCATAGCCATAACCATGGAGGCAGCAATCTGGGCGGTAATCGCCACGACCAAGTGGTGATCGAAGACGAAGGTTCTCGGTCACGGCGTAGTGATTTCCGAAGGTGTAACGACAGCGCGGCGGGACTGGAGGACCTGAGAAACCACCTCCAAGGCGTTGAAAGTTCGAGGCGGGCGGCAACACGACCACCGCAGTTTCAGACGCCAGGCATTGGGAATCGTATTCCCAATATTGATCCGGCTCAGGCTCTGGCCAGTTTGGCGACATTCCAAAGGGCGGTGGAAACTCTGACCACTGCTTTCCAAGGCATCATCCCTGATGAGGGTGCGAGATCCCTTTCACCTCACCGGGCTCTGTCTGTATCCCGGCAGGAGGAGGGGCGCGAGCATTCCAGGAGGGGCTCTCCGCCATCCCGATCCTAGCATTCCCGTCGTTCCAGGCAAACTCCGAGGACCTCGGTGATGGACCGAATTGGTGGACAAAGGGTCTCCGTGCATGACCGGATATCATCCCGACCTGAGATTTTCCTCCGTGTCCCCCACCACATAGGGACGCACTAGTGATCAAGATGGAGGTCGCGGATACGATTGTTCACCGAGTGCTAGTAGACAATGGCAGCTCGGTCAATATACTTTACATGGATGCTTTCCTCGAGGTTGGGCTCAAGAAAGAAGCTCTCAAACTGGTAAAAACCCCCCTCTCAGGTTTCACTGGAGATACGATTAAGCCCGAAGGAATGATAGCCCTCAAGATCCAACTCGGATCGGAACCCTGCATACGGGAAATTGAAGCGGACTTCGTCGTTGTCCAAATACCGAGTGTACACAAGGCCATCCTGGGCAGACCACTACTGGAAGACCTGGGAGCCATCATCTCCCCGGGCCACCTATGCATGAAATTCCACACTTCAGTCGAGACCGGCATGATGAGAGGGGACCAGAGGATGGCCCGAAGCTATTATGTGAGGGCCTGTAAGGCTCACGGGAGGAATGACATGAGGATCAATGCCATTGAACAAGACCTATCTAAATATGAGAACGGTCAACTCAGAGCCCAACCAGCCTCAGAGCTTGAGGAGGTCGGAGTCGACTCATCACGGCCAGAGCGCCAAGTGAAAATTGGGGCGGGACTCTCGGCCGACCTGAGAGCGAAGATAGTCCAAGTTCTGGCAGAATTCAAGATGATTTTCGCTTGGGGGCCCGAGGATATGCCCGGGCTCAACCCAAGCATCGTCGTCCATTGTTTGAATGTCGATCCAAGAATAACACATGTAAAGCAGAAAATGAGGTACCTATCCTTAGACAGGAAAGAGTTCGTGAAGGGTGAAGTAAACATGTTGTTGGGCATCGGGCACATAAGGGAGGTACAATATACAGAATGGCTCG
This sequence comes from Cuscuta europaea, assembly GCA_945859875.1. NCBI lineage: Eukaryota > Viridiplantae > Streptophyta > Magnoliopsida > Solanales > Convolvulaceae > Cuscuta > Cuscuta europaea. Next base: position 1,554,968 of record CAMAPE010000038.1, on the reverse strand, counting down.
CTAATGTGGTACTGGGCCAAAGCTGCCCACCTAGAGAATGTGCGTAGACTACACAGACCTAAACAAGGCCTGCCCGATGGACCCTTTCCCTCTGCCCAGCATAGACGAGCTCGTAGATCAAATCACTGGTTGCGAACTTCACTCTTTCATGGATGCGTTTCGGGGATACCATCAGATCTCCATGCATCCCGATGACGTAGAGAAGACCTCATTCATCACACCTGACGGGGTTTTATCTTACTTGGTTATGGCCTTTGGGTTGAGAAACTCAGGGGCTACCTATACCCGCATGGTGGCCAAGTTGTTCCGGGCGGTAATCGGAAGAAATATGGAAGCATATGTGGATGACATGATCGTGAAGAGCCAGAAGGCGAGTAACCATGCGGACGTCCTAAGAGAAGTATTTACTATCATGAAGAAGGCAAATCTCCAACTCAACCCCAATAAATGTACTTTTGTTGTTCAAGGTGGGAAGTTCTTGGGATTCATGGTCACACATCGGGGCATCGAGCCTAACCCCGAGAAGGTCAAGGCGATTTTAGACATGGAACCCCCGAGGAATGTTAAAGAAGTACAGATCCTAACGGGGAGGTTGGCCGCCTTGGGAAGGTTCCTATCTAGATCGGCCGATAAGTCCTTTCCATTTTTTGAAATCTTAAAGAAGAGCAACGGGTTCCAGTGGACCCAAGAGTGTCAAGAAGCGTTCGAGGAATTAAAGAAATACCTGCAATCAGATCTGCTACTTAGAAAACCTGAAGCTGGTGAAACACTGATCCTTTATTTGGGAGTAACTCGAAGCGCAGTCAACTCTGTCTTGGTCAGGGAAGAAGGGGCTATCCAGAGGCCAGTTTACTACGTGAACAAAGCCCTCCATGGTGCCGAGCTCAGATACCCAGCCCTGGAAAAGGTTGCCCTCGCCGTCTACATAGTGGACAAGAAACTTGCTCATTATTTCCAGGCTCATCCCATCAAGGTGCTATCAGACCTGGGGGTGGGAACCCTGTTCCGAACAGCCAAAACTGCGCGAATTGTAAAGTTGTCCTTACTAGTCAGTCAATATCAGGTGAGTTTCCAACCCAGAACTGCGATTAAAGGGCAGACATTGGCAGACTTCCTGGTAGAATGCACTGCGAGGGACATATCTGAGGAAAAGCGTCGCGAAGAAGAGGATTGGTGGACCCTAATGACTGATGGATCATCATCAGGATCCAAAGGTTGCGGGGGAGGGGTGGTCCACATCACCCCTGAGGGTTTCAAATCTTACCACGCCTTAAGATATTCATTCACTTTATCTAATAACGAGGCCGAATATGAGGCCCTACTATCCGGTCTCAGGATTGCGAGGCACTTCAAAGCTCAAAGACTGAAGATCAAAATCGACTCCAAGTTGGTCATCAAGAAACTTAGGGGGGAGTATGAGGCCAAGGAGGCTCGCATGCGGAAGTACATGGACACAACCCTGGAGATCATAAAAGAGTTTGAAGAATCCGAGCTACTTTGCGTTCCGCGAGCCCAAAATATGGAGGCAGATATTCTGTCGAAATTGACGACTGATGCCCCTGAACATCTCACTCGCATAGCCCAAGTACATGAGTTGAGAAAACCAAGCATTGAAGGCACCAAGGACCTGGAAGTCTTGCCAGTTGACCAGGCTATGAGATGTTGGATAGATGACTTATTGGGAAATATTGAGGCCGGAATGCTTCCCCCAGAGGAAGATAAAGCGAGGGTGATCAGAAGGCGGGCCCCTAATTATGTCATCCAGGATGACAAACTCTATAAGAAAAGCTATAACGGGGTACTGTTGAGGTGTCTGAGGCCATATCAAGCCCAACAAATAATCAAGGAACTGCATGAGGGAATCTGTTCGTCACACCAAGGTGCGTTCACCCTAAGCAGAAAGGCTATTTTACAGGGATACTTTTGGCCGACCATGATAAGGGACTGTGCAGACTTCGCACGAAAATGTGAGGTCTGACAAAAATTTCAAACGAACCCGGGCAGGCCAGCCACCCTGTATATCCTGACCAGCACTGCAATTCCCTTCTCAAGGTGGGGAATAGACCTCGTGGGCCCCCTTCCACAGGGCTCAGGAGGTCGGAAATTCGTGATAGTAGCGGTGGATTATTTTACTAAATGGGTTGAGGCCGAGCCGATGGCCACGATCACCACAGAAAAGTGCAAAAAGTTTGTCTGGAGGAATATCTTCTGCCGGTTCGGCGTTCCCATGCAGATTATCACCGATAACGGAAAGCAATTTCATTCTGAGCCCTTCAAAGACTTTTGCGAGCAATGGGGAGTCAAGGCCAGCCGAGCGTCTGTCGGCTACCCCCAATGCAATGGGAAAGTGGAGAATGTGAATAGAATGATTGTTAACGGCCTGAAGAAGAAGCTAGAATCCATGGGGACGACTTGGGTAAATGAACTAAATAACATCCTTTGGGCATACCGAACAACCCCAAGAAAGGCGACCGGAGAGACTCCGTTTGCACTGACTTATGGGTTCGAAGCCCGGGCTCCTTTAGAAGCCCTGGTCCCGAGCAGGAGGGTGGAAGACTATGACCCTAATGATAACGAGGAAATGCCGAGGGCCGAGCTCCACCTAATTGAAGAAAAGAGGGAAAGGTCCTTTATCAAAGCTGAGAACTATAGAAGGCAAGTGAAGGAGTACCATGATGCAAGGGCCAAACCAAGACAATTTAATGTTGGCGACTTGGTTTTGAGAAGAAGATTGGCCAGCAAATCTCTAGAAGGTGGCAAGTTTGCCAAAAACTGGGAAGGGCCTTACAAAATCAGAGGGATAATTGGGCCCGAGACCTATAAGTTGTGCACTCCTAAAGAGAAACTAGTGGACAGGGCTTGGAACTCTGAACACTTAATGAAGTTCTACCAATAGACATGTAATCCTCTATTTCTTGCTCCAATTTTCAATAAAGTTATGGTTTGATTTACTAAGTCCTTTATAAATTGTGAAGGTCTTCTTACCAGCCAAAAAAAAAGACTCAACTATGCCTAATTGGTACTCGCAAACAAGCCAAAGTACAAATTCCGAACTCATCTAATTCTGGAAGCTCAAATTAAGTCATTCTAAAGACGAGAGCGGGAATAAGACAACCTTCCTCAAGGTTAGATAGCCATACATATGCACAAAATCAGATTTCCTCTAACAGGAAAGGATAGCCTCTCGTAAGACTAAGATTTTAAGGGGCTAAAAGAAGCTAATCACTAGGGTCTGAGTAACCTGGGATAGGGCCCACCTAATACGGCTCAACTATTAAGAGCCTATAGGTCCACGATCGGTAAAGTCATCCTTAACCAAGGAGAGATGACCTTGACCGGAAATTCAAGGCCAAATACATGAAGGACTAGGTGAATCAACCTAACTGAGCAAGGGAGTCCAAGGACTACCCTGGAGCATACCAATTCTACAGGTCCAGAACAGGGGCCAACTACCAAAAAACAGCGGAGTCAAAAGCCAGAGGTCTCAAACACCACACATGGATGCACAAGGCGAACAAACAATCAACAGAAGTGATCAGAAAGTAGTCATTGTGTTATATATGCATTGTGCAGAAAAGTAAAGGGCAGAGTAAAAGATGTTTGTTAAAATGTCATTAAAGGGGAGTTTTCATCAGTTACCAGATTGAGCAGGAGGGGCTTCAGAGGCAGATGTATCAGCAGCAGGGGTCTCTGTAAGGAATAAATGTATTTAGATTTTGATGATGCTAGGTTAATTAGAATTTGAAAGTACCCCATTAGAAATTTTGTATTAGAATTTCTTCTATAAGTTTTAGCTTAGTCTACATGCCAGAGATCCACCTTGCTTCTACCAGAGTTGCTCACCAGAGAAGCCATCAGAACTGGTCATCAGTGTTGGTACCAGAGTTGGCAACAGAGGCAGACTTCAAAGATTGAACCAGAGAGCCTCATAAGACTCTGCCAAACACACCAGATTCCGAAAGCACTTACCAACGGTCGTTAAACTAACGGGAAATCCCCTAACGGTTACGAACCTCTCAACGGAAACATGGTACTGTACACACATTAAATGCACATTTAATGCTGTACGTACGAAGAGATATTTAAAGCTGATGATTGACCATGCGAGTATCTTCACGCCCCCAAAATAGCAAGTCGAAGGTCCAACCGGTCAAGTCAACAGTACAAGCATTTAATGAAGCTGTCTTCTACACTCCAACGGGAAGACTGCTCCCAGTATATAAGATACACTCTGAAGAACTACGAGAATAACTTTGCTACAACATCTGCCAGACGAACTTGCTCAGATCATTCTACTCTAACTCAAATACCTCAAAGCCTTCTTGAGATTCAAACTTCATTCTTAACAAGAAAAGGCTACAGTTGGAAGATATATTTTCTAATCCCTCATCCAACTAGCAAGTTGCAAAGTTCCTCAGTTCTTCAACACTTCGAAAACTTCATCTACTCATCCTTTGTGAAGAAGCAACGCTGGAGAAAACTGATTTTAAATCAAATACTTCTTGAAAAAGAAGGGACGTCTCAAACTAGCAGGAGTAAGTGAAGTGGGGATACTTCAAGAGACTCAGTGAAACGAGACCAGCCATCAGGAAGCAGGACTGCATCCCGGGTGGCAACTAGACTTGAAGAAGACGTGGAGAGCTTCTTAAGTTCTAGGGACTAAGGCATTGTAAACTGTTGTTTTTGCAAGCTTAGTGGAACAGTGGACTAGAGGAACAAGTTGTTCCTTGAACCACTATAAAAATCCCCGGTGTCACTTACTTACTTATTTTATCTCTGCACTTAGGAACTTAAACTGCTTGACTCAAAAGGTTGGACTCTGTGTTCAGCAGATCTCCCTTAAAGAGTTATCAGAAAGGCATTTTCCTTAGTGTTGTCTGAGGCTACCCGGACAGAACCTAATCCGCTGCCAGGTCCAGTTCTGCCATCAGAACTTGACCTTCTCTGTCACCAGATTTCGACCATCTCTGATAAGTCAGTTTTGACTTAGAGAAAAGTTTAAATTCCTGAACAGTCTATTCACCCTCCCCCTCTAGACTGTTCCCATTACAAACGGGACCAACAGTCTCCAGGGGGCTTCCGGATTTGTCATCAATACTGGCAAACCTCAGGCCTGAGCGGAGAAAGAGGGGTCCTTCTCGGCAAAGAGGTCGTATAGGGACTTTTTCATTCCATACTGCCCTATCTGGAAGCACAGGGCCCCCTCCTCATCCAGCTTGGCCTCACCCTCAGGGGTCTGGAGCCAGGCCAGGGCAATCTCCTTCATCCGGTCCTGGATTCGCCGCTCCACCTCAGCCTTGAGCTTTTCGCTCTCCTTGAAAGCCTGAACAGCGGATGGGTCGGCCTCCTCAGCTTTCCTCCTCAGCTCTTCCTCCACCACACGATGTGCTGCCTCAATATCGTCCAGCCTCTTCTGAAGTGTCTCACCTCCCTGCACGGCCAATCTCAGTCTCTTCTCCAAATCTGCAATTTTCTCCCTGAGGTCCGCCATCAGGGATTGGGCGTCATCCTGCCCTTCATCCAGGCGGTGAGATCCTGAGGCGGCCAAGACAAAGGCCTGAAAATCACAAACCCAAAGTTGTGAGCAAAAGCAGGGTTGGGAGAGAATAAAGCAACAATGAAATGACAGAGACTGAAGAGCAAACCTCAGAGAGAAAGAGCCGACGGCGCGCCGGATGGCTGTCCGGGGAGATAAGCTCCAGATCTCCTCCTTATCAAGGGGAGGAGTGACAGCCAGACCTAGCGAGACTGGATTCACAGTGCGGCGAAACAGAGAAGCAGAGCCAGATTTCATAGAAAGACGGACAGAATGGATAGGTGCCGGGGTTTCCCTCTGATTGCCACCTCCTTGGGACTCAGCATCAGAGCCCGAGTCCACATCAACAACATCCTCAGAAGACTTAAAGGCAGCTTTTCCCTTTTCCCTGGGCCCGGAGATAGGCCGGAGTGCCAGCCTCTTCCCAACCCCCTTTTCACTAGGGGGCTGAGGGTCAACAACCGACGTATTCAAAGGTCCGGCACTATCTCCGAGGGCGGACTCCCCTAACTTCTCCGAGGCTATCCCAACGCTCCCTCGGGTCTGGATCTTCCTGGCAGGAACTAAGGAACCAGGGGTGGCGCCAACCTTCGCTGCAAGCCGTTCCAACCGGGAGGCCATCTTTTCACCCTCTGAAATCAAACAGAGATAAAATCAGACAAGAAATATTCGGGAAATAAACAAAATACGAACGCCAACTCAGACAAAGCCGACCTGGCAGAAAGGTAAGAATAACCACTCCATCCTCACCTACGTAGTGGCCCATCAAGAATGGTGCACCATCAGCAATCAGCTCGACGGCTTCCTTATTGCCCTCTGACAGAAAAGGCATGGCCCATTTCTGAATCACCTCCCCCACTTATTCTCAAACTGCAACCTTCCGTCTGTGGGGGTGACCCATACCCACTTCTGCCTCCAACCCTTGAAGGAGTCGGGATAAGACTTGGCCTCGAATAAACGATGGTCAGCCCGTTGGGAGATTGAGAGGTATCCTGGGGACTCAGATCCGCCAGGTCGTACAGAATGAAAGAAGTGAAGGAAGATATCAATGAAAGGGCGAATACCCAAGTGCAGGCATCGGGTAAGGAACCCGGCTATGAACATGTGAGTGGTTGGGGAAAATTGGCCAGGAATCACGCCATAGTAACCCATGACGCTCAGAACAGCAGTATGAAGGGGGAATCGAAGGCATACTTGAAGACTAACTATATGAACCCCAAAATGGAGGGGGGAAGGAGAATCAACGATGTTCTGACCAGGGGTGGGGCGGGAGCAGACGACGCTTGGGCCTGCTAAGGCCACGGCTTCGCCGAATTCGGCGTCGGATAAAGCCACGGCTGGAACCTGCCGGGCGTGCTCGCAAGAGAGGAAGAAATGAGTCTCCCTCCCATCCGGGTCTACCGGAATACGGGGCCATTCAAAGGAGGCCCCCACCTCGGGGAAAACATGGTGCAGTGGAACGGAACTCGAAGAGGACATCAGGGAAACTAACCTGATGAAGCTTGAAGACGAGGAGAAGAGTCGCGCGATTTAGAGCTCCCAACCAAGAAATTGAATGTCAAATAGGAAAGGAAGTTGCGAAAGAACGCAATGAGAAGTGACGCGCGTTTAAATAGCCAAAAATTAGGGCTTGGGAACCGCTTCAGAACCGCTTGGGAACCGCAATGATGGAACTTGAGTGCCGAAGATGGTAAGTCAGCTCAGGAACTGAACCGAACGGCAGGCCTATGTCAAGTCGGGTGCATTCAATGCGAACGGCGTGGCAATCCTCCTCAAAAAGATTCCAAATTTGAAATTGGTCATTCCGGATACTCTTCCAAAATCCAGCCTCGCTGATTTTGCAGAGTAGGGGGCTCGTGATGGTACCATGGGACCTGACCATGGCCCAATTGCGTAAGTTCGACCCATAAATGGGATTAGCCCATAAATGGGACTAACCTTTATCAGAAGTAATGATAGATGGTCGCTGGGCCTAAATTAGGAACCAAGCCCGCGAGAGGAACCCACAGCCAGGCCAGGCTGGAAAGCATGCCTCGAGCCTGGGCGGAGTTCTAGTGAGGGTGGGATATTCCTAGGGTTGACGTGGCATGGTATCATTGGGATGGCAGTTGGCAGGAGATAAACGGATGGAATGTGGGAATAAAGGAACAATCATTGCATAACGGTCGAGGCGTTACAAGAGTCCTATTCGAACTAATGCATCATTAATAGCATTTATTGTATCAGTTTCCTTTTGTAACACTAGTTCCTTAGCCTATAAATATAACTTGTAAACCTCCAAAAAAGGGGGGGGGGGGGGGGGGAAGATTGATCAATAAGACACTGCCTTACGCTGCCAAATTATTATCTGTTACCGTAGATTTAGCTCTTGTTGTTGGATTACACTCCATCACACACACACACACACACACACACACACACACATATATATATATATATATATACATACATATATACTATCCTCTGTTCTGTTTCAATCGCAACATGTTGAATTTTACACTATTCACATTCTCTACTTTGACTACATTTTACGCTATTATTTTATGAAAATTATTTTTTAAAAAATACATTGTCCAATTCATCTCATTACAAATTTTCAAAATCTGTTTTTTAGTATTTTTTAATAATAGAATTAGATATAATTACAGTTAAAGACGTGCGTTGGTAAATGTAAAATTCTGACCGTTGCAACTACAAAAGAACGGAGGGAGTATATATATATAGGGGAGGGTTCAAATACAAAGAGGTCTTCCCATGCAAAGTGAGAATTAATCTCGTGCGTTCATTTTGAGATCTAATGGATCAAACTGAGCCAAAAGTGAACTAAATTTGATCAAAAACGCAGTGGCAATTTCGTAATTAAAACGAAATTTTTTACCATCGCAAAAAGTGCAACAGAAACACGCAAAAGTGCAACGCGGTGAAGAAAAAGTGCAATTGTTCGCACTTTGCACGGGAGAACCTCTTTTTATTTTCTCTTCCCTATATTTGTAAACAATTTTGCTATAGGTACCCCAAATTTACCCCATTTCCTACCCCATATAAAAACCCTCTCCCCTTCCCCACTTTTCTTCTCCCCCCTCCCCCACTTTTCTTCTCCTTCCCTCCCTCTCTCCTCCCTCTTTTCTTTTTATGCAGCCCCCCTTCCCCCATCCTCTCCCCTTTCTTTCTCTTTTCTCCAAATCTTGATTTCTTCCCCATTTTAACATCTCTCCATCAAATCTTCCCATTTTTACAATCTTTTCTCCCTCCAAGCTTCTTCTCCTGCTTCTCGCCTCTTCTTCCTTTTTTTCCGTTTCAAATGCAAGAGCTACAGTAGATCGGACGAAGGGGAGAGCTGGGTGACATTGGATAGCTTGACATGGGGAGACAACGACGAAAGTGCAGACAGAAGCTTTGAATGACTTGAGAAGATCTACTTTTCATGATTTTTTTCTTGATTTTTTGGTTTGTTTTCGAAAAAAAGGGTTGTCTGTCTGACAGACAACTGTAAGTGCACTGTCTGTATTTGTTAGTAAGACTCGTGAAGTTTTATGTCATTTGATTGTTAGTTGTATGTATTTGTTTTGAGTTGTCTGTATTTGTTTCGAGTTGTCTGTCATGTTGTTGTGAGAAGTCTGTAAGAGTCGTGAAGTTGTCTGTCTGTCTGTAATTGATGGTTAATTATCTATATTTGTTTTGAGTTGTCTATATTTGTTTTGAGTTGTATGTATTTGATTGTGAGTTGTCTGTATTTTGTGATGTTTATTTTTTGAGATGTATTTAGTATAACGAGGCAGACATTAAATATACACATCCAGACAATAAGTATACACATACAGACATTACTTTATTGTGAATTACCATTTTGGAATATGTTTCATAAAGAAGACAGACAATATGTATAACTAGACAGACAATAGAGATAACGAGACAGACATTATTTTCACCACAAGCTACATACAACTCACAATGAAATGACAAACAACTAAGTATGAGTTACAAACAACTTCACAACTCAAAACAAATACAGACAACTAACAAACAAATGACAAACAATTAAATATCAATTACAGACATTTAGTTTTCAAATGACAGACAATTTCATGACTCTTACAGACACTGCACTTACAAGTTGTCTGTCTGACAGACAACCATTTATATTTCGAAAATACATCAAAAATGAAGAAAACAAAATCAAGAAAAGAAGATTTGCCGCTCAAGTTATTCAAATCTTCTTGGTTTGCCTTCGTCGTTGTCTTCCCTTGAGGTTGCATCCGAAATAGCTAGCAACCAACGTAGGCCCGCCGTCGGCAACCAGCGTAGACCCGCCGTCGACAACGTCACCGGTGGAAGTGGAGATAAGCAGGAGAAGATTTAAGGTTGGAAGGGGGGGAAATGGTAAAAATAGGGAAGATTTTGAGATGGAGAAGAAAGGGGAAGGGAGGGGGTGCGTGAAAAGAGGAGAGGGAGGGAGGGAGGAAGAAAAGTGGGGTGCAGGAGAGAGAAAGAGGGAGAAGAAAAGTGAGGGTGAATTTTTATATGGTGTACAATTGAGGTAGGGTTTGGGATACCTGTAGCAAAATTGCATGGATCATACAATTAGGTCGACATATATATATGGAGTAGAAAATCTGTTTTGTCGATAGTATATGGTCTGTACTATACTATGTATAGGTGTATATAAATATATTACTCCGTATAATAGTTTGATAATGGTGTGGACCTCACTATTCAATATATTTGCATAATTGCATGGGATTGCCATGCACGACGGAGTGCTTCTAGCTGCATGCACATGGATAATTGCTAATCCATTAAACGATTAATGTATACAAATTTGCATAGCAATCCCATGCTTAATGCTTTGATATATTAGCAATCTCATGCTAATCTCGCCGGTGCTTTTTGTGAATTTTCCGATGTCCCTTACGTGAGTTATTTTTGTGATTACATGAAAGAAAAGTTTTTAAAATATTATTCACATATTCCACATATTTATAGTATTGCATTTATTCTTGATCCTCGTTATAAACTTAATGCTTTGCAACAATGTTTAGATTACTATTATGCGTCGTTTTTTGATCCATTATCTATGTACGATGATAAGACCATAGATCCTAAACAAGAATACCAAGAGGTTAGTAATTTATTATTTCAATTATTTAATGAGTTTCATGCACAATATGGTAACGCACCCCCTCCCCCGACACGAACATCTTCATCTAAAGGAAAATCATTTTTAAATCAACATTTGGCAATCTTATAAAAAAAGTAAATCAACTCCCGTTGTTGAACAAAGCTCAGTTAACGAGCTTTCTTTGTATCTAACATTTTCTGTTGATTTTGAAGATGATGATGACTTTGACGTTCTAAAGTGGTGGAAGGATGAAGAAAGAACGTTCCCGATTTTATCAAAGATGGCTAAACAAGTGCTATCAATGCCGGTTTCAACGGTTGCCGTGGAACAAGAATTCAATGCGCCTGGCACCGTTATAACGGATTATAGAACGAGATTGAGCGCAAACTCTCTTGAGACATTTGTTTGCTACCATGATTGATTGAAGGCCCAACGTAGAACTCAAAAACTTAGCATCACCCCCACCCAACACTATATGGAGGAAACAACAACCGACGGTGGCGAAGATTCCGATTGATTATTTGAATATTCTTTATCACTTTACGTTTCATGTTTTAATTTTTTACCTAATTCTCAATTGTAGACTTGTAGTTCATATATCAAATAATATACGTTCAGTTTTTTGTATGCAGCACTTCTTAATTTATTTTTTTAAACTAAAAATATACCCGACCCGACCGACCTGGCCCGCTACCCAGACGGGTAGCCCGGCCCGAACCGGTACCGCCGGTGATCTGGGCCGGTCCCGGGCTCCCTCCCCAAAACCAAAAGCCCGGCCGGGCCAGGCTCGGAACCGAAACCGGGCTGGGCCTGGTCCATCTCTAGGTGGGGGTGAACATCATTGTTTGGAAAAAATTGTTCTCATTAATTCTTGTTATATCTAATATCTTTTTCTTTATCAAATTTACCTGTTTTATGAAATTGGTCCATTTGCAACAGCTATATAACAATTGGCAGGAGGAAAAATATTTCAGAACCATATCGCCGCAAAACCCGTTTTCATCTCTGTTCTTAAACAGTGATAAAAAAAACTCTGTTCTTAAACAATGATTTGAACCCATTTTTATGTATTCAAAAGATTTATTAAGTTCTAAAACTCTTCGAGTCTGCATTTCCAAATTAAATCGTTTCACTTTGATATTTTTTTTGTAATTACTAATTCCTTTAGAGCTCTTAGATGTTCATTCTAATATCTCATCTAAGATGTTATTCTCATCTGTACCCACACATAAATACAAACATAATCTTTTTTACTTAAAGAGGCGTAGTGAGACGCATCAGCATTGATAATATCTCATCTAAGATGTTATTCTCATCTGTCACTCAAGTTTCAAGGGCAAACTGCCAAACTCAATCAAGTTGTGAACCACATAGCAGCTCACAAGCTATTCATACACTATGTGGGATTACACACGAAAAATAATCTGAGCCCATAATGAACACACCCTCCCAGCAGTGGTGGACCCAGGAAGTCAGAGCCACGGGGTCCCTACCCTTTCATATATTTGATCTCTAATTAATGTAAAACTAATAAAAAAATATTAAAGAAGCATAACACTTCAAAGTTAACGTACACCATCAAAACATTAAGATATATTATAAAGCAAAAACTTACATATAAAAGTCATTCAACAATTCTATAGATGTACTCTCCTAGGCTTCATTTGTTGGAAATATTCTATAATAGAATCATCACTAATAGTAACAAAAAGATCTCTCTCAACATATGTAACTAAGCAATCATTCAACCATTGATCGCAGATCTTGTTGCGCAACTCATTCTTCACAAACTTCATACTTGAAAACGCCCGTTCAACACTTGCTGTAGCTACTGGGAGAAGTAGAGATAACTTAATAAGTGTATACACATGCTGATATGTGAGATGCATCTTCGTGGAAACCATTTCAATTGAAAGGTCTAATAAACCATTCAAATCAGAAAATCTATTATCAGAACGGACATCTAAAATATAATTCTCAAGCTGATTCTCGAGTATCTTTTGATCAACGTCAGAAAACTCTTTTGGATAAAATTATGCCAATTTAAGCAAAGATGCCCTATCAAAAGCTTCAAACGAGGAGGAAGGACATAAACAAGACACAAAACACAATAACTCAGTGCTTGCCACATCAAACCTGCTATCAAGCTCAGCCACAAACAAATTAACAATCTCATGTAAACAATCATACTTGTAATGATGCATGCTCGTTATACTCGATGCCCTGTGCTTCGATCTTTTTCCTTTGATGTAGTTCTGATCCATTGAAGGCACATCTATATGAAATTTGTTACAAAAAGTAACAACCTCATCAAACAAAGCACCCCATCCAATATCTGTTTTCATTGCCGCTAAACGTTGTTTGACAACTGTGACTAGTTTCAAAGCATTCACAAGATCTTGTTCACGCCTTTGCAATGCCTGTGAAAGATCATGTGTAATGGCCAAAACATTGATCATCAAATGAAGCATGAAACAAAATTCAAAAGTTTGCAATTCATTCAACAATGAAGTGGCTTCACCACTTTTATCATGGTCTTCAAAATCTTCGAGCACCTCAATCACAGATTTAAATAATTTTTGCAAATTAAGCAATGATTTGTAATGAGAACTCCATCGTGTATCACCTGCTCTGACAAGTGCTAACTGTTGATTCAATCCTCTTCCTGTTTTTACTAGTCCAGCTTCTAAAGCACTTATCAAATCACTTGCTTGTTTATCTCGAAGGCATTCTTGTCGCTTATTTGATGAGCAGATCTCATTAATTACGCGACTAACATGAAGAAGTAACCAATTAACCTCATGTTGTCCTTTAACAGCGGCAACAAGTGACAATTGCAATTTGTGAGCTAAACAATGGACATAATATGCATAGGGATTTTCATTTTGAATTAGAGTTTTCAATCCACCAAACTAGGGGTGGGCATAACGGTTCGGTTTGACCGAACCGAACCGTACCAAACCGAATTAAACCGAACCGAAATCGAACCATTTGTAGTTTGGTTTGAGTTTGGTAGTATTCCTCCCAAACCGTATTAAACCGAACCAAACCGAACCGAAATCATAAAACCGAATAAAACCGAACTAATCTAAAAATGAAATAATTTCTTATTTTTTTAAAATAACAAATCAAAATCAACTTACATCAAACTAAACCAAACCAAAATATAGGATTTCTCACATTAATTTGATTGATGTTAATCTTTTTGAGGCTTTAATTCTTCAATTTTAATGTCCAGGTCTAGAGTTTACTACAAGAGTTACATTCACAACTATAACAATTATAGTGATTTAAGTAGATAGTATTTAACTATAATTTATTACCCGTTACTACTATATATCTGGTTCATTACTTACAAGCACCAGTTTTATTTTTGTTTTGGCTTTATATATAATTTGATTCATTCACGTTACGTTGTTGTTGTTGCTTACACATGTGTCATGCTTATATATTTTTAGTTCATATGTGTTTTGTTACTATCTGCAAATTTATATCTAGCATTATATTTGGTTCATTACTATCGCTTCTTGGTTCATTATTTTGAGTTAATTTTTTTTCAATCCAAACCTTAATACTTTGGTAAACCGAACTCCAAACCGAACCGAACCGTACCAAACCGAAACCAAACCGAAACTTAATCGGTTTGTATTTGGTACATTTTCTATCAAACCGATTAAACCGAAACCGAACCGAAACCGAAGAAAACCGAACCGAAAACCGAAATGCTCACCCCTACACCAAACTTACCCCGCATATTACTCGCCCCGTCATAGCCTTGTCCTCTTATGTTTGAGATGCACATACCATATTGTGTTAGAATGTTCTCAAGAGATTCTTTAAGAGATGATGCAACTGTGTCTTTTACATGAACAAGACCAATAAATCTCTCCAAAACAGAACCATTACTAGCAACATAAAGCACAACAATAGCCATTTGTTCTTTACCAGAAACATCCCCTGATTCATCAACTAATATAGCAAAAACATCATCTCTCATTTGCTTAATAATTTCATGAACAGTTAGAAATGCACAAGCATAACACAAGTCCTTTTGAATTTTGGGTGAAGTCATCTGATTGTTTTGTGGAGCATTTTTTAGGACTCTATCTATCTCAGAATCATGTTGTCTCAAAAGATTTAAAGTCTCAAGAAAATGACCTTTATAACTAGACTCTATTGATTCGTCATGACCCCGAAATGGCAAACCTTCACAAAGAAGAAATCTAGTGCACTCAAGTGATGCCTTCAAGCGAATAAGGTAATCAGACTTTGCTTGTTCAGATTGTTTCACAAAATATGCTCCAATACTTTGTTTTTGGTTCATCAAATCTTCCAATCTTTTCACCGCATTGTAATGAGGACTGTTAGGTTTACCAACATGTAAATAAAATCTATCTTTTTTATTCCATGTTGAAAACCCAATTCCCACAAAATGATCACCCCCAACTTCCCACTCATTCTTAAACAAATAACATGGCAAACAAAATGCAGCATCTTTAGCAATACTGTATTCCAACCATTTATGCTCATCAAACCAACTTGAAACAAATCTACGTTTTTTGCCTCCAATTAACTTAAAAGGGAAATCATGGTCCCGGGGTTGAAACATTCCTTTTTGAATGTAACTACGACGTACCTCGTCTTGAACATTAGGGTGAAAATCCTAATGTTAGAAATGCACAAGCATAACATAAGTCCTTTTAAATCTTTTGAGACAACATGATTCTAAGATAGATAGAGTCCTTTTTTAATGTAACTACGTTTATTGCAATTCTTTCTCTCAATCCAGGATCAGCTTCCAAAGATTCAAAATCCTCATGTTGTTCAGGTAGATTATAAGCCAAATTAGCTTTACTTTCAGCAATTACTTGATCCAATTCTTCATTTACTAATGGCGGATCATTTGAATTAACACCCGAACTACTCCCGGTACTTTGAGTTTCTTTAAATTTGGGTACAACATCAAAATATCTTTTCATCCTAAATCATATAAAATTGAAAATAACATTTATAAATACATGAATTTATTAATTTAATCTAACATTAAAAAAAGATATGCAAAGAAAAGCAATTAAAAGCAATTTAAACATAGAAATTGAAATTTGAAAACCCTAATTTTTGAGCATAAAGAAAATCCAACAAAAAGATTGAGATTTGAGAAACGCCATTAATGGAGAAAAGAAGAGAAAGTACCTTAGCGCCTTGGCCGCTTGGCCCGCTTGTCCGCTTGTCCCGCTGGCGGCTGGCCGCTTCCTGCAATCATGCTGGGCCGCTGGCTGCTTGTCAACTTGTCGTGGCCGACTGGCCGGTCACTCGTCGTGGAAGGAAAAGAGGGGCAGGGGCCGCTGGGGGCTTCAGGCTTCGGTAGTTCGGCCGCTTCGCAGAATCGTGGTTGCTGGTTGCCAGTTGGGACTTGCCGACTTGGGGGCTGCGTGAAAGACCGAAAGCGTAATAGGAGAAGGGCTGAAGGGGGCTGCCGCGGGCTGGGACGCTGGATGCGTGAAAGGAAAAGGGGCTGCCGGATTGGGTCTTTTGTTTTGGGTTTAAGTTGGGCCATGGCTTTCCTTAAAGACAAAAAAAAGGCCCAAAAAAGAGTACTCCAATGGGATTCGAACGTGATACCTCCGGGTAGCGATAGATACTTTGCTTCCGGACGTGTTCCCGTTCGGCTACACCATCCTTATTGTTTTAAAGTTATTTTGTGTTTATATATACATTGAATAAGTAATTTTAAATAATATATATATATATATATATATATATATATATATATATATATATATATAATATGGTTTTTTCCCGAGGTCCACGGGGTCCTGGGACCCCTTGGGACCCTTAGTGGGTCCGCCATTGCCTCCCAGGCCATGCTAATCAATAAGAGCACATCATTTTCTTCTTGGAAAATGATCAATATAGAGCTTGTGAGCTTTTTGAGTCAAAGTTTAATAAGTTTGACTCAAAAAGTCAAACTTGGACAAACTTTAAGGGACGGAGGTAGTAACTCTATATATACTAAAGAGTAAAATGTAAGTTTTTTAATTTGTTACATAAATTAAGTTATTAGCATAAGTTATTAGCATAAATTATACTCCCTAGTTAATTGCATATTAAATAACTCATTAGTGTAACCTCCATAAATCAAATTTACGAGTACTCACATTTCGGAAAAGTTGCATTATAATAATTTCATAATAATACTTCCTCCGTTCCAAATTGTAAGATATTTTACGGTTTACGATGTTTGACTGATGATAAAGCAAATTGATCCCTCTCAACACTCAAATTAGTTTAAGAAAATGAAATTTACATATTCAGAAACTACATCAAACCCACTACAAATCCTGCAAAAAATAATTCAAATTTCATAAACTTTTGATATATTAAGTAAAATATTAAGAGTGGTTTATGTTGATCAAGTGAATAGTAAATATATCTTTCAAATTGGGACTGAGGGAGTACTCTTTAATATATATCTCTCAATCAACTGGGTTAGAGCTAAACTTATTAGTTGAAGTAATTTTCAGCGGCCGTCTCCCCTAGGTTTAGGGTTCGTAATCTCCGCATTCATCTTCGATGAGTAGAAGGATAGTGACGGGTCTCCGAGACTATTTAGTCAAGTAGGTGGGTTGATTTCCCGAGCGCCATTCGTGTGCGCCATTCTTCCGCCATCCTTGTGCGGCTTTCTTCTTCGACAACCCCGCAACGCCAATATGGCGGAGATCGCGAACAAGGCCATGGCTGGCGTGTCACAGCTGGATGGGGATTAGGTTGACCCGACACAAGATAGTTTGGAAAAGTTGATTGGTTAGTGTTAGGGCTGAGCAAAACCGACCCTACCCGAATAACCCGATCGGGTGAACCCGATTTTTTGTGATTGGGTCGGTTGACCCGACCCGAACCCAGCGACCCGCCCCGCCCACCCTATACTTTTTGGGCCGACACCCAGCGGGTAGGGTCCTCCTAATCCCTACCCGAACCGCCCGAAAACCCGACCAAGCCTAAGCCCATTACCCAACTCCCCAACTACCCAAGCCTATAAGGCCATTACCCAACTCCCCAAGCCCATTAGCCCACTCCCTTAGTCCCTTTCCGGCTTTCCCTTATCCCCATTTCCCTTCGCCGGTTAACCACTTAACCCTAACTTACACTCTCAGACTCTCTCTCTCTAACTCTCTAAGCGGCTAACCCTAATTTGGTCTGACTTCTCACTTCGTCGGCCGCCGTTGCCGTCGTTGTAGGGCTGTAGGCCTGTAGTCCTCAACCGAGTGGAAGCCTTCATCTCCTTGTAGGGTTTACCGTCTCTACTCTCTAACCTAGTGGAAGCCTTTCATCTCCTTCGTCTCGAGCCGTTGAGGTATAAAATACTTATTCCGTTATTCGTATTATGGTAAGTTTAGTCCTTGATGAATGATGATGCATGGATGTTCTGAGTTGTGATTAGTCTTGTGATGTTCGTATATTTGTGAAACTTGCATGTACAAATCTGTTCGAATGTTCGGTTATCCACTTATTCTGTTGTCCCTGTTAATTGTTGATGTATATTATGATGCATTCAGAATTTCAAATCTGTTTATTTGAAATATGAATGAAGTGTGGAAGCTAATCAAGCTATATATTCTTTATTCATGTGTTGCCTACTGAGTACTGACTACGGTTATCCAGTTGTCCCTGTTATGTTGTTTGGTGTACATAAGTAACATAACTGCCTTATTATTTTGATGAAGAAGCCTTTTTCAACTCTAGTACTCAAACGAGTACAAAGAGTGAACTGGGTTCTTCAGAGTCTGTAGAGAAGTGAAAAAGCAAAGTGCTTTTATCCTTCTGTAAATCAGCTTGCTGATTGTTCCAGACTTACATATTATGGTTATTATTTGTGAGATATGAACTCTGTGGAAGCTCTTACTTACTGCATATGTACAACTCTTATTCATGTGTTGCGTACTTGCCTTATCTGTGAGGTATGAACTCTGTGGAAGCTTAGTATACACATATCAATATATCATGTGTTGCTTACTTGCTTACATTAGATGGACCCTGAAGAATCTGTGACCTTTTCTACATCTGGATCTCAACCTCCTCTGAAATATGAATGAAGTGTGGAAGCTAATCAAGCTATATATTCTATATTCATGTGTTGCCTACTGAGTACTGACTACGGTTATCCAGTTGTCCCTGTTATGTTGTTTGTTGTACATAAGTAACATAACTGCCTTATTATTTTGATGAAGAAGCCTTTTTCAACTCTAGTACTCAAACGAGTACAAAGAGTGAACTGGGTTCTTCAGAGTCTGTAGAGAAGTGAAAAAGCAAAGTGCTTTTATCCTTCTGTAAATCAGCTTGCTGATTGTTCCAGACTTACATATTATGGTTATTATTTGTGAGATATGAACTCTGTGGAAGCTCTTACTGACTGCATATGTACAACTCTTATTCATGTGTTGCGTACTTGCCTTATCTGTGAGGTATGAACTCTGTGGAAGCTTAGTATACACATATCAATATATCATGTGTTGCTTACTTGCTTACATTAGATGGACCCTGAAGAATGTGTGACCTTTTCTACATCTGGATCTCAACCTCCTCTGAGTCAAGAAACAGTGGTGGAAAGTCAAATTCCTGAGCCTAACATTACCAATGAGCAGACTGCACCACCTGCTGTTTCTGGACAAAAGAGAAAAGTGGTTGACAAAAGATCTAAGATTTGGGATCACTTTGATGAAATTAAGGATGAAAAGGGTGTGGTTATTAAGGGGAGGTGCATATACTGTGCAAAAATATACTGTTGTCACTCTAAGAAACATGGAACTTCCTCCATCAGAAATCACATGCTTAATTGCATGAAAAACCCCCATGCTAAAGACACTAGACAAGCCCTATTAATCTTCCAGCCTGTACCTCCACAGACAGGTGAACCATCTGGAAAGACTGGGGTCATGGGAACTTGGGTATTTGATCAACAAGCTATTAGGAGAGCTCTAGGTGAAATTGTAATCATTGATGAGCTTCCTTTTAGATTTGTAGACAGACAACGTTTTAGGAATTTTGTTGCTGCAGCCTGTCCTAGGTTTCAAATTCCTTCTAGATTGACAATTGCTAGAGACATTTTTCAAATATACCTTGATGAAAAAATGACTCTAAAAAGGAATTTTAGGGAACAAACTCAGAGAGTTAGTATAACTACTGATACATGGACCTCTATTCAGAGGATAAATTAAATGTGCATTACTGCTCATTTCATAGATCATCAGTGGAAGCTCCAGAAAAAAATAATTTCCTTTGTCCCTGTCACCTCTCACAAAGGGTAGTACCTTGCTAAAGCCCTAGAAAATTGCTTACTTGATTGGGGTCTGAAAAGTATTTTTACTGTGACTGTTGATAATGCTAGTAGTAATGATACAGCTGTTGGTTTTTTCAAGAAAAAATTAGTAGCCTGGGGTGCTTCTTCTGTAAAAGTAAAGTATGTTCATATGTGTTGCATTGCACACATCTTGAACTTAGCAGTACAAGATGGTCTTAAAGATTCAGACACTTCGGTCATGAGAGTTAGGGAAGCTGTTAAGTATTTTAGGAACTCACCTGCTAGGCTTCAAAAGTTCAAAGATATATCTGATTTGATAGGAGTGGAAGCCAAGAGTGGTCTGCACCTGGATGTTCCAACTAGGTGGAATTCCACTTACCTGATGCTAAAATCTGCAGTTTGTAATGAGAAAGTGTTTGAAGTCTATGAGGAGAATGAATCTGCATATAGTACTGATTTGGGTTCTGACATGCCTGATGTTTTAATTTGGATTGCTGTTGAATCTTTTGTGACCATTCTAAAACATTTTTATGAAATGACACTAAGAATTTCAGGCTCACTATATGTTACTTCCAATACCTTTTTTTCTGAAATTTCTGACCTATTCCTTGTCCTCAAAGATATGGTTGCCTCTCCAACTGCTTCTGTCAGTGCCATGGGGAGTACTATGAAATCCAAACTAGACAAGTACTGGGGTGATCCTGAAAAGATGAACTATCTAATCTTCTATGCTAATGTCTTAGATCCTAGGGACAAGTTTGAGTATATGCCATTTCAGCTAAATGCTTTATATGGTGATAAAAAAGGTGCTGCTTTTTTTCTAAAAGTGAAGTCAGGTCTAACTGAGTTATTTGTTGATTATGTTTCAAGTTACCCTGACTGTGTTGGTGGAAGTTCTAATACAACTTTTACTTCTGGAGCATCTATGGAGTGTGGTAATTCTGAAAATAGGCATGTGTCCAGGTTTAAGGCTGATCTTAAAAAGAAGAAGCTTGAGAGTGGTCAGGTAGGAGTTAAAAAATCTGAACTTGATATATATTTAGCTGAGTTCATAATTGAGGAAGATGGGGACTTTGATATTCTAAGATGGTGGAAGTTAAATAGTGAAAGGTTTCCTATACTTTCCAAGATGGCTAGGGATGTACTTGGTGTTCCCATTTCCACAGTTGCTTCTGAGTCCACTTTCAGTACAAGTGGTAGGGTTTTGGAGTGTTTTAGAAGTTCATTAAGTTGTAAAATTGTGGAAGCCCTTATTTGTGCACAAGATTGGTTGAGATTGGCTCACCAGCCTATCTCAATTGAAGAAAACATCGATGAAGTAGAGAGACTGGAAAAAGGTATAACTTTTAAGTTTTATGTGTTTTCATGTATTATTTGCTTATTATGAATCTTCTTGTTTATATTTCATAATTCTAACAATTCTCTTTGTTTGTTATAGAATAAATGGATGGAAATGTTGGTGGTGGAACTGCTGCTCCTACTGGATCCTCTATTGTGCCATTAAGTGTACATTTTCTATATTTTTATAGGGTTTAGGGTTGGCATTGCTCTTTCAGTTCATAATAAGCATTCTGACTTCTGAGCTATATGACATGTTTGGTTTTTGCCATTATTTGGTTGTTTGGCTATGATGAAGCTTCCACTCATTACTGCATTTAGGGTTTAGGGTTGGTGTTTCTCTTTCAGTTCATAAAATGGTAAGTTGTAACTGAAATTGTAGCAGATGCCCCCTATTTCCCCTTATGAATGATAAAAAGCATTCTAAGTTCTATGAAATGTCTCGTTTGTTTCATTATGTGCTTGATTTTGAATGGTGAAGCTTCCACAGTTCCACTCATTACTGCATATAGGGTGTAGGGTTGGTATTGCACTTTCAGATGCCCCCTATTTCCCTTGTGAATGAAAATAAGCATTTTGAGCTCTACGAAATATCTGGTTTGTTTCATTCTGCCATTATGTGCTTGTTTTTCCAGTTATGATACTCCCATAGTCCCATATGCCCATTACTTGATATATATTGGAAATGTTGGAAGTTGTTAAGTATATGTAAATATGTAATACACAGTATAGATGTTTAATACTTCAATGCAAATATATATATTGCATGAACTGTGTGCTAATTTAGCTCACTGTCGCTGGTATATTTTTGTTGTACATGTGAATCCCTATACATATGTATAATGTATTATGTGCTCATTACATTTGAATGAGTATGATTCTGTCATTCTGGAAAGCATGCACATGCAGCCAACTGTCCCTGGACCCTTGTCCCTTGATCTGATTTTCAGGTTTTGCGTAAGTATCTCATTATCCCATTCATCCTTGATTCTATCATTTATATTACTTTTCATTGGCTATGATGAAGCTTCCACACATTACTGAATGTATGGTTTAGGGTTGGTATAGCTCTTTCAGTTCATAACATCTAAGTTTTGACTGAAATTGTAGCAGTTGCCCCTGTATTCCTTGTGAAGGATAACAAGTATTCTGAGCCACTGATTTTTCTAATTTGTTTCATTAACTTATCCTTGTTATTGTACTACATGTATATTGATTTCCATGTGTTCATTAACTTATCTTTGTTATTGTACATATGCAGGGGGGATCTTGAAGGTGTGGTAAATGGTTGTGGAACTGTGGAAGTGTGGAATTTGAAATGTTCAAGCTATGACCCTGAGTGGACTGCCTGAGTGGATGTATTGATTTTGCTTAGTTGTAACTTGGAACTTTGCCACTTTGGATGTTAATTACTTGTAATTAAGTAATTAATGCCAAAACTCTATGTTACAATTTTGATCCCCTCCCTAAGCTACTCTGTTACTTGATGACTTGTAATTGAGTAATTTGGTAATTTGAATATCTGGTATCATATGCACATTTTGTATGGGAATCATTTTTTTTTTCAATTTCATTGGATGACACTTATATTTACAGTTGTGAAAGTAAAACCGAATTGACCCGATACCCGAACCGAACCCGCCCTACCCGAAATGCAAAAAAACCCGAATATATACAAGTTAAAAACCCTAGGGTAGGGCATCCATATTACACAACCGAAACCCGAAAGGGTATTGGTTTTACCCACCCGCCCGACCCGAACCCGCCCGATGCTCACCCCTAGTTAGTGTGACAGTTGGCAGATCATGACTGAGGATTAGGGGTGAGCATCGGGCGGGTTCGGGTCGGGCGGGTGGGTAAAACCAATACCCTTTCGGGTTTCGGTTGTGTAATATGGATGCCCTACCCTAGGGTTTTTAACTTGTATATATTCGGGTTTTTTTTGCATTTCGGGTAGGGCGGGTTCGGTTCGGGTATCGGGTCAATTCGGTTTTACTTTCACAACTGTAAATATAAGTGTCATCCAATGAAATTGCAAAAAAAAAATGATTCCCATACAAAATGTGCATATGATACCAGATATTCAAATTACCAAATTACTCAATTACAAGTCATCAAGTAACAGAGTAGCTTAGGGAGGGGATCAAAATTGTAACATAGAGTTTTGGCATTAATTACTTAATTACAAGTAATTAACATCCAAAGTGGCAAAGTTCCAAGTTACAACTAAGCAAAATCAATACATCCACTCAGGCAGTCCACTCAGGGTCATAGCTTGAACATTTCAAATTCCACACTTCCACAGTTCCACAACCATTTACCACACCTTCAAGATCCCCCCTGCATATGTACAATAACAAAGATAAGTTAATGAACACATGGAAATCAATATACATGTAGTACAATAACAAGGATAAGTTAATGAAACAAATTAGAAAAATCAGTGGCTCAGAATACTTGTTATCCTTCACAAGGAATACAGGGGCAACTGCTACAATTTCAGTCAAAACTTAGATGTTATGAACTGAAAGAGCTATACCAACCCTAAACCATACATTCAGTAATGTGTGGAAGCTTCATCATAGCCAATGAAAAGTAATATAAATGATAGAATCAAGGATGAATGGGATAATGAGATACTTACGCAAAACCTGAAAATCAGATCAAGGGACAAGGGTCCAGGGACAGTTGGCTGCATGTGCATGCTTTCCAGAATGACAGAATCATACTCATTCAAATGTAATGAGCACATAATACATTATACATATGTATAGGGATTCACATGTACAACAAAAATATACCAGCGACAGTGAGCTAAATTAGCACACAGTTCATGCAATATATATATTTGCATTGAAGTATTAAACATCTATACTGTGTATTACATATTTACATATACTTAACAACTTCCAACATTTCCAATATATATCAAGTAATGGGCATATGGGACTATGGGAGTATCATAACTGGAAAAACAAGCACATAATGGCAGAATGAAACAAACCAGATATTTCATAGAGCTCAAAATGCTTATTTTCATTCACAAGGGAAATAGGGGGCATCTGAAAGTGCAATACCAACCCTACACCCTATATGCAGTAATGAGTGGAACTGTGGAAGCTTCACCATTCAAAATCAAGCACATAATGAAACAAACGAGACATTTCATAGAGCTTAGAATGCTTTTTATCATTCATAAGGGGAAATAGGGGGCATCTGCTACAATTTCAGTTACAACTTACCATTTTATGAACTGAAAGAGCAACACTAACCCTAAACCCTAAATGCAGTAATGAGTGGAAGCTTCATCATAGCCAAACAACCAAATAATGGCAAAAACCAAACATGTCATATAGCTCAGAAGTCAGAATGCTTATTATGAACTGAAAGAGCAATGCCAACCCTAAACCCTATAAAAATATAGAAAATGTACACTTAATGGCACAATAGAGGATCCAGTAGGAGCAGCAGTTCCACCACCAACATTTCCATCCATTATTTCTATAACAAACAAAGAGAATTGTTAGAATTATGAAATATAAACAAGAAGATTCATAATAAGCAAATAATACATGAAAACACATAAAACTATAAAAGTTATACCTTTTTCCAGTCTCTCTACTTCATCGATGTTTTTTTCAATTGAAATAGGCTGGTGAGCCAATCTCAACCAATCTTGTGCACAAATAAGGGCTTCCACAATTTTACAACTTAATGAACTTCTAAAACAGTCCAAAACCCTACCACTTGTACTGAAAGTGGACTCAGAAGCAACTGTGGAAATGGGAACACCAAGTACATCCCTAGCCATCTTGGAAAGTATAGGAAACCTTTCACTATTTAACTTCCACCATCTTAGAATATCAAAGTCCCCATCTTCCTCAATTATGAACTCAGCTAAATATATATCAAGTTCAGATTTTTTAACTCCTGCCTGACCACTCTCAAGCTTCTTCTTTTTAAGATCAGCCTTAAACCTGGACACAGGCCTATTTTCAGAATTACCACACTCCATAGATGCTCCAGAAGTAAAAGTTGTATTAGAACTTCCACCAACACAGTCAGGGTAACTTGAAACATAATCAACAAATAACTCAGTTAGACCTGACTTCACTTTTAGAAAAAAAGCAGCACCTTTTTTATCACCATATAAAGCATTTAGCTGAAATGGCATATACTCAAACTTGTCCCTAGGATCTAAGACATTAGCATAGAAGATTAGATAGTTCATCTTTTCAGGATCACCTCAGTACTTGTCTAGTTTGGATTTCATAGTACTCCCCATGGCACTGACAGAAGCAGTTGGAGAGGCAACCATATCTTTGAGGACAAGGAACAAGTCAGAAATTTCAGAAAAAAAGGTATTGGAAGTAACATATAGTGAGCCTGAAATTCTTAGTGTCATTTCATAAAAATGTTTTAGAATGGTCACAAAAGATTCAACAGCAATCCAATCTAAAACATCAGGCATGTCAGAACCCAAATCAGTACTATATGCAGATTCATTCTCCTCATAGGCTTCAAACACTTTCTCATTACAAACTGCAGATTTTAGCATCAGGTGAGTGGAATTCCACCTAGTTGGAACATCCAGGTGCAGACCACTCTTGGCTTCCACTCCTATCAAATCAGATATATCTTTGAACTTTTGAAGCCTAGCAGGTGAGTTCCTAACATACTTAACAGCTTCCCTAACTCTCATGACTGAAGTGTCTGAATCTTTAAGACCATCTTGTACTGCTAAGTTCAAGATGTGTGCAATGCAACGCATATGAACATACTTTACTTTTACAGAAGAAGCACCCCAGGCTACTAATTTTTTCTTGAAAAAACCAACAGCTGTATCATTACTACTAGCATTATCAACAGTCACAGTAAAAATACTTTTCAGACCCCAATCAAGTAAGCAATTTTCTAGGGCTTTAGCAAGGGACTCCCCTTTGTGAGAGGTGACAGGGACAAAGGAAATTATTTTTTTCTGGAGCTTCCACTGATGATCTATGAAATGAGCAGTAATGCACATGTAATTTATCCTCTGAATAGAGGTCCATGTATCAGTAGTTATACTAACTCTCTGAGTTTGTTCCCTAAAATTCCTTTTTAGAGTCATTTTTTCATCAAAGTATATTTGAAAAATGTCTCTAGCAATTGTCCATCTAGAAGGAATTTGAAACCTAGGACAGGATGCAACAACAAAATTCCTAAAACCTTGTCTGCCTACAAATCTAAAAGGAAGCTCATCAATGATTAGCATTTCACCTAGAGCTCTCCTAATAGCTTGTTGATCAAATACCCAAGTTCCCATGACCCCAGTCTTTCCAGATGGTTCACCTGTCTGTGGAGGTACAGGCTGGAAGGTTAATAGGGCTTGTCTAGTGTCTTTAGCATGGGGGTTTTTCATGCAATTAAGCATGTGATTTCTGATGGAGGAAGTTCCATGTTTCTTAGAGTGACAACAGTATATTTTTGCACAGTATATGCACCTCCCCTTAATAACCACACCCTTTTCATCCTTAATTTCATCAAAGTGATCCCAAATCTTAGATCTTTTGTCAACCACTTTTCTCTTTTGTCCAGAAACAGCAGGTGGTGCAGTCTGCTCATTGGTAATGTTAGGCTCAGGAATTTGACTTTCCACCACTGTTTCTTGACTCAGAGGAGGTTGAGATCCAGATGTAGAAAAGGTCACACATTCTTCAGGGTCCATCTAATGTAAGCAAGTAAGCAACACATGATATATTGATATGTGTATACTAAGCTTCCACAGAGTTCATACCTCACAGATAAGGCAAGTACGCAACACATGAATAAGAGTTGTACATATGCAGTCAGTAAGAGCTTCCACAGAGTTCATATCTCACAAATAATAACCATAATATGTAAGTTTGGAACAATCAGCAAGCTGATTTACAGAAGGATAAAAGCACTTTGCTTTTTCACTTCTCTACAGACTCTGAAGAACCCAGTTCACTCTTTGTACTCGTTTGAGTACTAGAGTTGAAAAAGGCTTCTTCATCAAAATAATAAGGCAGTTATGTTACTTATGTACACCAAACAACATAACAGGGACAACTGGATAACCGTAGTCAGTACTCAGTAGGCAACAAACACATGAATATAGAATATATAGCTTGATTAGCTTCCACACTTCATTCATATTTCAAATAAACAGATTTGAAATTCTGAATGCATCATAATATACATCAACAATTAACAGGGACAACAGGATAAGTGGATAACCGAACATTCGAACAGATTTGTACATGCAAGTTTCACAAATATACGAACATCACAAGACTAATCACAACTCAGAACATCCATGCATCATCATTCATCAAGGACTAAACTTACCATAATACGAATAACAGAATAAGTATTTTATACCTCAACGGCTCGAGACGAAGGAGATGAAAGGCTTCCACTAGGTTAGAGAGTAGAGATGGTAAACCCTACAAGGAGATGAAGGCTTCCACTCGGTTGAGGACTACAGGCCTACAGCTCTACAACGACGGCAACGGCGGCCGACGAAGTGAGAAGTCAGACCAAATTAGGGTTAGCCGCTTAGAGAGTTAGAGAGAGAGAGAGTCTGAGAGTGTAAGTTAGGGTTAAGTGGTTAACCGGCGAAGGGAAATGGGGATAAGGGAAAGCCGGAAAGGGACTAAGGGAGTGGGCTAATGGGCTTGGGGAGTTGGGTAATGGCCTTATAGGCTTGGGTAGTTGGGGAGTTGGGTAATGGGCTTAGACTTGGTCGGGTTTTCGGGCGGTTCGGGTAGGGATTAGGAGGACCCTACCCGCTGGGTGTCGGCCCAAAAAGTATAAGGTGGGCGGGTCGGGTCGCTGGGTTCGGGTCGGGTCAACAGACCCAATCACAAAAAATCGGGTTCACCCGATTGGGTTATTCGGGTAGGGTCGGTTTTGCTCAGCCCTACTGAGGATGACGAACTGGTGCTCGATGAGGATGACAATGCAGACTACATGGAGCAGTCATTTCGGGGGGCTCGTCCCCCTCCTGAGCCGCCGTCATGGAGTGCAAGAGTCTAGGGTTTGGGGGAAGATGAGTGAACTCTATTTTAATTCCGTTTTATTTTGTTTGTGTTTTTCTTTCAAATTGCATGTTGTTTTGGGTGTGTTCCTATTTCCTAGCAGTAAGATTCTAGATTTTAAGTTAGGTGATGAGAAGTCTGGTTTGTCTGTCATTGGCTCGGTTAAGCCCATTACATGATCAACGAATGTTATTGCTTCTACGGAGGTCATAGATTCTAAGTCTGGTTCAAAGGCGAACGACAAAAAGAAGGCTTGTTGTTGTTTTGATTCTTGCTTTATTCCTGATTGTATTGTCAGTCAAATGACGAACGTTTTGTTGATTTAATATAATTATTGGTTTTACGATAAAAAAAATTCTCAATCAAGCACATTATTTGCAAAGTTCAAAAAAAAATTGAACTTAAAAAACTCTAGCAAAAGGATCGTCGGATTTTTGTAAATTTTTTTTGGCTACAAGTTGATGTAGATTAAAAAATTATAGGATTTAAAAGTTGATGTAAAAAGTTTTTGGCTACCATTATTTTTCGTCAACACTATTGGACTCGGCCCATTATCCCAACAACTATTATGTCGCTAGTTAAATTTATGTAAACAATTATGATTTTAGTCTTAAATATGCAATTATTTCATTAATTAAATCCTATAATTTTTTGTTCTACGTCAACTTTTAGCCAAAAACTTTTTACAAAAATCTGAAGATCCTTTTAATTTGCTAGAGTTTTTTAAGTTCAAATTTTTTAAGCAAATCCGAATGTTAAAATTTAGACCTCATGATTATTTTACACATCTGCATTTATTTTTTCAAGAAAATGCATGAAACAACAAAACTAGTTGAGAATTGAGTTTATTGACAGTCTGTAGTTGAAAGTAGCTTTACATCATATATGCTCTTCAATTTTTTTAAAATTTTATATATCAATATTGGTGTCATATGAAAGATCACAAAAAGTTAGGAAATTTGATATATATATTTTTGGAAAAAGATGGCTTAAATTGATATCACAACATTGAGAAAGGGAACAAAGAGATAAAAGGATCACTCCACCCATCGACCCTCGAATCAGACTTAGAGTCAATCACCCTGTAAAAAACAACATGGCTCGCTGATCCTGTAATGGGTCTAAATGAGCCTAGTGCGGTAAGCAAAGACCCCTCATCGCCTAATCCTAATGCAAGCTAAGAGTCTGCCAAAAATAAACATAAGCAACAAAAATAAACACAGTCTGATCGAAATAAAAGACAAAAATAAAGACATAAGAGTGGAAATTCAGCTTCATCCTCAGCAACCCGAGGGGCTTCCCCCGTGCTTTATTTAGCAGGATCATCTTCAAAGCTATCGGCAGGTCGAAAATAAAAGACATAACATTTTAAAATAAAAAATAGATTTTGATGTTACGAGCCCACCACCTGCTCCTCAAATATCTTGTTTCCCCCGCTAGCTTCGTAGTTCTCCACTTCTTCTTACGTTTGAAGAGAGTGGCCGTTTCATTTGGCTAACTCAACCCTAATTTCGTAAATAATTTTATTTCGAACATTATTTTGAAAAACATCTCTGATTTCTTTCTGAATTGTAAAACTGTACAGTAGCTCCTTATATATGTAGGGATGGTCAAAAATACTGGAAAATCGGTATAATGCACTTACTGTACCGAAAAATACTGGAAAATACCGAAAAATTGGTATACTGCCATCTTTGTAAAGGTATCATATCGTATCGATTTATTTTGGTACGGTAACGGTAAATGTTTTCAAATAACTCGGTATACCGTTATAATACCGTATCGACTCCCTACCCAACAATTACTTTAAAAATGCTAAAATATTGTAAAAGTCCATTACAATTTTGAAGCCCAAAATTAATACTTAAACTCGTTACAAATACAAAAATACAAAATAAAGGCCCACTATGGCAGTATACCACTATACCGAAAGTCTTGTTCAAATATTTTTTTAAATTAAAAAAATGACTAAATACATAACATCATATTAGGGATAAACGATTTTGTATGAAATGTTTTTTGAGCATTTTTTTGTTAGAGATCAATAAATTATATCTATATTGTTTGAATTATTTTAAGAAAATGTGTTATTTTTCAATACATGTCATGTTGAACTGCTTAAAGGAGTCCCTCACTCCTTTTGCCGAAAAGTACTTAAGGGAAAAGGAGTATTTATGTTTGTCCTCTGGAGTTGCTTTGTTATAGTTTGTAAATTTTGTGAGGAGTTTTGCGTTTGTATGATGTACCGAGGGCATTCCCTCAGTCCCCCGCATTCTGGGACTTGAAGGATTATGTTGATGCTTAAGGAGGATTTTGACATTTTTCATTTTTGTGATTTTCCCGAAGGGGTCCTCCAGTCCCCCACTCCTTGAGGCACATGTAATGTGGTGAAGAGGAGTAGAGCAGTGCCCGGCTTCGACCAAGATGTAACAAACACTTTCTTCTGATGAATGTATGCAAGCCTTCAGGCGTTTGATGTTTGAATTTTATTCCTTTCTTCCCTTCTGGTGAATGAATGCCTTCGTTTTTCTTTACACATTTTCCATAGTTGTATGAATGTGTGTTTGCATGATAAGTTGATCGAGGGACAAACATTTAGGACTTAGAAAATTTTCTAAGTGATGTGTACCACTTGGCCCTTGGTTGACATCTTCCTTTATATGCTTTGTGTTGTGTGAATGAGTTGTAAGCCTTCCTCCATTGATGACCGGGGACCCATAGTTCGGGACTTAAGAAATTCTCTAAGTAATGTTCACTGCCGGGCCCTCGGCTGATGTCTCCATTTAGTTGTACTTTATTTCGTATGAGTGCCACAAGCTGACTGAGGGCCTAAGATTCAGGACTTAGAGACTTTTCAAGTGATGCTTCGCCACTAGACCCTCGGCTGACACCTCCCATCAGCTGTATGAAGTAGCTAGCCTTCGCCATATGCCCCTGGTGTTGTGGACTTAGCCAAATTTTTGGGTGATGCCATGAATATGCCCTCGGCTTGTAGTAGTCTGATGCACACTAATTAGTAGTGCATAATTGTATGTTTTTATGTTTCATTGATGGTGATTGTTTGACGGTTTATTTAGTTTGTAAACATTTATGTGATTTCAGTTGTAATTGTATTTTAGTCTTTATTTGTCAGTTGTAAAGTTTAGTTAGGATTTGTGGTGTTGGAAAGGAAGACTTTGAAGTGAAGAAAAAGAAGATTTGGCTGCCCAGGAGCAAATACCCGACCGGGTATAACACTAGACCCGGTCGGGTAAGAAGTGAAAAACGAAAATGCAAAGAAAGTGCATGGCCCGGTCGGGCCCACTACCTCACCCGGTCGGGTGAGAAGTGACCGGGGACAACCCGGTGTGCAAAGATCACCCGAACGTGAAAAATATCAAATTTTTGCACTCACCCGGTCGGGCCCCCTACCCCACCCGGTCGGGTCTGACTTGACCCGGACACTTTAACATGCCAAAGATCGCCAGAACGTGGAAGATATTTGATTTTGACATGGACCCGGTCGGGTGAGTACTTGACCCGGTCGGGTACCCGGCCAAAGGTGTTGAAAAACACCTATAAATAGCACACTTTTTCTTCACAAAAAAATCATCCCTTCTTCCATACTCTTTAGCTCAGTTTAGAATAACATTTCTTTATATTTTTCTAGCTATGTTTAGTCTCCAAATGAGGAGCTAAACTTCCATTCTTGGTGTTGCTCTTGAAGCTTGTTGATTATTAAAGTTGTGAGTTATTTTTCTTAACTTCTTTCCTTGAATATTAATTAATAGTTCTTTCCTTAATACCGTCTCTATATTAATGTTGGGGAGTGTTGCTAAGATGACAATTAGTTAACATCTCGACATTAGTTAGAATGGTATTTTCTTCCTCTATATTAAT
Organism: Cuscuta europaea; assembly: GCA_945859875.1. Classification (NCBI taxonomy): domain Eukaryota; kingdom Viridiplantae; phylum Streptophyta; class Magnoliopsida; order Solanales; family Convolvulaceae; genus Cuscuta; species Cuscuta europaea. Next base: position 1,522,755 of record CAMAPE010000038.1, on the reverse strand, counting down.
ATTGGGGAGTGTTGCTAAGATGACAATTAGTTAACATCTTGATATTAATTATAGTAGGATTCATCTTCTTTAATAATATTCTTCCTTTAATATTAATTAATTCCTACTCTTATTTCATATTAATATTTTGAACATTACTTAAAGGATCAACTAGTTTTGTTTCATATATTAATTATTACTAGAAACGATCAACGAACCGATGGTTAATCGTTGATGGTTTCACAAGTAAGTAACTTCGGTTTATTAATGCACGGTCGTGGTTAATAAACTTAAGAGGGATTAATTTTGTCGGTTAAACCGAAACCGCTTGTGTTGAGGTTATCAATCTCAATTGATTTCATCAAGGAGTTAGAAAGATTAAATGCTACTATTAAATCGGTATACGGCGTTGTTCTATATTTGATTAATAGTAAGGGTTATTAATGAACGGTCGTTGTTAATAACTACCCTCGATGAAGTGGATATACTCCCCAATTGAGTATTCGAGAGGGAATAAGTTATAGATATAACAATGATCGACTAAAATATATCAACAAGTGGAAAGTAGCAATGCCAAGTCCTTTTTATCTTTGAATTAAACACATATAGGTTGTTCATCTTAGTTTCTTAATTGAATTAAATCACTCAAAACCAAAACCCCCCTTTTTAATTACTAGTTTCATAGAAAGAAAATCATTCCTTTCCCTGTGGATACGAACTCTACTACGTTATACTACGTATAAGTGTTTAGTATTGAAATTATTTTGACGCACCGTGACAAAGTGCTCGTCAAATTTGGCGCCGTTGCCGGGGAAAGGCAATTATTTTTCTTTCTATTTTATTTCAAGAAAAATAAAAAAAAAACATTTAAAAGATTTCTATTTTGGCTGAGCTTTGTTTGAGTATATGGTTAAACACCGATCTATAAACCAAATCACCTACCAAACAAAACCCGAAATAGAACAAGCCTTCGAGAGGTTCAGGAATCTATTTCCGAATACTTCTTCGGAGGAATCATCAAGTGCTAGTTCTCATTCTAGCGAATCCGAAGAGTCCTTCCACATGGCCCTGGAAACAAGAACGCTGAGGGAGCTAACGGCTCCGAATCTAAATCAACAACTCTTATGTATCACTTTTCCAACTCTTGATACGGGGGTCACATTCGAGCTAAAATCTGGGCTCATTCATCTACTTCCCTCTTTCCATGGCCTACGAGGGGGAGATCCAAATAAACACTTGTCGGAGTTCCATATTGTGTACACAAGCATGTGCCCTAATGGCGTGTCCGAGGAGCAAATCAAGCTAAGAGCCTTCCCATTCTCTCTCAAAGACACCGCCAAAGATTGGTTATTTTATCTTCCCTCGGTGAGCATCAATACATGGGCTCAAATGAAAAAGAGCTTCCTTGACAGGTACTATCCCGCATCTATCTCTTCAAGTCTCAAGAAGCAAATCAGCAACATTGAGCAAGCGGATAATGAGACCTTGTATGAATATTGGGAGCGCTTTAAAAAATTATGTGTTAGTTGCCCATATCATGGGTATTCGGAACAAGATCTCATCCTCTATTTCTATGACGGACTTGTTGATCAAGATAGACGCATGGTGAATGCGGCATGCGGAGGGGGTATCGTTAACAAAACCCCTTCTCAAGCAAGAGACCTCATTTCGGAGTTGGCCGAAAACTCGAGACATTACAACGGAAGGTCATCATCGAAACGAGTCATGGCAGCGGAATCCAACAACTCGTTGGAGAGTCAAGTAGCCGGCTTGACTTCTTTGGTTAAAGATTTCCTTTTAAATCCAAAAACCCAAGAAGTCAAGGTCTGCGGCATCTGTTCAACGCAAGGGCATCCCACAGATTCTTGCCCGACACTACAAGAAGAGAACTCCGAGCAAGTCAATGCTTTGGGGTTCCAAGGTCAAAGGAGGTACGATCCTCAAGGAAATACTTACAACCCGGGATGGAGGGATCATCCGAATTTAAGGTACGGAAATTCTCAAACAAATCCTCCTCCTCAACAATACAAACCACAAGGCCAAACATCGAACTCGAGTATGTCCACCGAAGACATGATTCGAGCGCTGGCCGTTAATATGGGAACAATGCAACAAAGCATGGGGCAATTCCAACAAACCATGATGCAATTCCAACATGAAACCAAGTCGAGCATTCAAAATTTGGAAACTCAAGTTAGCCAAATTTCAAATGCCGTAAGTCGACTTGAAGCAAAAGATTCGGGTAGGCTCCCCTCCCAAACTGAGCAAAACCCGAGACAACATGTCAATGCAATCATGTTGAGGAACGGTAAAGAATTGAAACCACGGGAAGTTGAGGAGGAGAAGCAAGAGGTTGATCTTGAAGAAGGCTTTCAACAGGAAGAGGAGAAGCCAACGAAGACTAAATTCCCTCCACTGTCATCATATGAACCACTCCCTCCATTCCCTGAGGCATTGAAAGACACGAGGAAGCTGAAGAATGATCGGGACATCTACGAAACATTCGTCAATTCTGAGGTAAACATCACACTCTTCAAACTGATCAAAAGTGTTCCCCGTTATGCAAAGTTCTTAAAGGAACTATGTACAATGAAAAAGAAAAATAAACTGGAAGGGAAACAAAAAGTTGAAGTGAGTGAACGTGTCTCGGCCATTTTTAAAAAGGAACTCCCTGAGAAATGTAGCGATCCAGGCATGTTCACTATTCCTTGCAAAATAGGGGATACCTTATTTTCTAAGGCCTTGTTGGATTTAGGAGCGTCAATAAATGTCATTCCTTATTCCTTATATAAATCCTTACAACTCGGCCCACTACATCAAACTGGTGTAGTGATTCAACTAGCGGATCGGTCTAATACTTACCCGAAGGGTGTAGTAGAAGATGTGCTAGTAGAAGTAGAAAATTTGATCTTCCCTGTTGATTTTTATGTTCTGGAAATGGGAGATAATAACCAAACTACACCCATCCTCTTGGGTAGGCCTTTTCTAAAAACCGCAAAAACAAAAATAGACGTGTCTAATGGTTCATTAACTTTAGAGTTTGATGATCAAAAGTAGAATTCAACATTTTTGATTCTACGAAAAAACAAATTAAAGACCAATCTCTTTGTTCTCTAAATGTTTGTGAACCACAAACCCCGAATATTTTTGTTGAGAAAAAAAATGAGAAAATCAAACTTTTTGAAAGAGAAGAATTATTCAAATTTTCAAAAAGAGAATGGATCCCACCTGGGATTGAAGTGATACCAGAGAAGAAATCCCGGCCTTACTGGAGAAGGCCGAAAAAGAAAAATGAAACAAGGGATGTTCACGATCCCACATAAAAGAAAAATAAATATATAACGTCGTGCCGCGACATTAAATCAAACGCTTCTTGGGAGGCAACCCAATTTCTTCATTTTTTATTTTTAATTTTTTCAGTAGTGTGTGTTAAAAAAAACAAAAAAAAAAAAAATGAACTGGGATTGGACCCGGCCGGGTATAAACCCTGACCCGGTCGGGTTACTTCTATAAACTAAACACCCGGGCAACCACCCGGGCGAGGCGAGGGAAAAACAAAAAATTAATTTTGCGCCCGACCGGGTAGACGTTTGCACCCGGCCGGGCAACCCAGCTAAACCATTCTGCCTCGGGTGAACAAGTTATACCCGACTGGGTAGACCACTTTACCCGGCCGGGCTACCAAACACAAAACCTTCTGCCTGGGGCAAATAGCGTTCACCCGACCGGGTAAACTACCCCACCCGACCGGGCGAACGGGAAAACCAGCTATACCAGGTCCGGCTCACCCCCTCCCCTCCCACTTCTTCTTCCTCCCAACACCCAAAACACCCAAATTCCACCATTTTCAAACACCCAAACCTTCGAATCTCCCCATTTCCTTAACCAAATCCACTAAAAAACCTCATTTTCTTCATCTCCTCACTTCCCTCTCCATCTCTATACCCATAAAATCCCCCAAAACCTTCCCAATCAACCAAACCCAAAAACCCTACCCAAAATTCGAAAATCCCCATTCTTGGACATTCAAGGTCCGAAATCTTCCCAAAAATCCTCAACCAATACCATATTCTTACTCTCCTCACCATCCTCTTCAACCTCATACCCATAAAAGCCATCCAAATCCCACCCTACCCCAAAGTCCGAAAATCCCCTTAAAAAAAAATCAATTCCAATGGCTCCAAAAAAATCCAATGCTTCTTCTTCAAGGGCAATCCCACCGGTAGCGGGCTATAAAAGCGTGGAATTTGCAACGGAGGCACAAAAGCGACTATTCGAGGGACAAGCACAAAGGGAGGTAAAACAATCCCGATTCATGTGCATTACTACTCTAGCCCTCCTTTGGATTGATGTGATCATGCGTGATATATTTGCAAGAATTGGAATGACTAGGTTGCTAGAAATGCAATATGTGACTTATCCTCATTTGGTTTATGAATTCTTTAGTTCATATGTGTATACAAAGGATGATGATGATCATGCAAATGACACCATCACCTTTCGTTTACTCAATGAAAATCGTTCATTAACCAAAAGAGAATTTGCACATCATTTTGGCCTCCCTCTGTTTGATGAAGCTCGTGCTTATGATACGCTTGTGCGGTACGAGTTATGGAAAAGAATGACAGGACAAGGTGTGGTGGACCTCTCTAAGTTGAGTGTGAACTGTGTTCCACACCCGGTCTTCCGTATTTTTCTAAAATTCTGTTCAAATTGCTTCCTCGGAAGACCGAACAATCACCACACAAGAATGTGGGATGTGTGCGTTCTGACACAAGCTGTTTTACCTGGACCAGAACCAGTTGACGTTGCCTCTATCTTATGGACCCATTTCAAAAATGTGGCAACGTCATCCGGACAAATTGTGATCGGGGGCCTAATCACACATCTAGCCACTTTATATGGTTTTGTAGACCCAGGCTCCATTACCCCGAAACAGCTCATTTGCACGTCATGGCTTGTGCAAAAGACCAAAGATTTGGCTCTATCTCACATGACACCTACCAGGACACCAATCTACAACTGGTTTATCATCCCACGTCAAAACATAACTATCCATATCCCGTCCCCTGACGTCCCCCTAGATATCGTGGGCCATGAAATCGGTGATGGTCATCACTACTGTCTCCCCGGGGCAATCCCGGCACACTATGCACAAGATGAACAGGATCAAGAACATGCTGAAGAAAACCCACCCTTGATACCTAACCCACCACAACAACAACCTGATGCCCCAGCCTACCAATACTCACCATTCGAGCAACAGATGCTCAATAACATGAACATGATCAACAACAACTACATCCAGCTTCAAGAGCGAGTTGATCAGTATAGAACTGAACAGAGGCATAGCTTTGAGAGGTTAGAGGAACAACGGCAGGAAGACTGGCGGAGATATGAAGAGGATCAACGGCGAACCTTTGGTCCGATATACTCCTATGTAGCACAGCAGGGCTCCTTTTCCTCTATGACCACTCCACCTCCTGCACCATCATGGTATGACCCCTCTCAGTGGGGTTTCTTTGGAGGATCGAGCTCCGGTGGTGGAGGCTACGATGGTGGTTATGGAGGGGATCACATGGATGAGGACGGACACCAAGGTGGAGGTCTAGGCGGACACTAGGGACAGTGTCAGATTCTAAGTGTGGGGGTGCAGAGATTGTTCTGGTATGCTCACAATTCTACTTGTGTTATTTTATTTTCTTAAAAAAATAAAAATAAAAATAAAAAAAGAGCTTGTTGAGTTGAAAACCCACAAAGGCAACTCAAGCAAGAATTAAAGCAATAAAATAAAGAGTGAGGTTGTGAGAAATAAAAAAAAATGTGGGAAGCTGGGATGAAAACCTGAAAGGGCACCTAGGCAAAACGAGAGAATGAGAGATATGTCTATTTTGCAGGATCCTGAAGGTGATAAGTTCAAAAGAGAAATAGAGATAAAGATGAAGTTGAAGACCCCAATTTTCTTTAATTATTATTGGGGATGCTTTGTATTGTGGTAAAAACACTCTTGGATGTTTTGTATTGATATTCTTGTCATTTAAGACTTCTTGGATTTGATTTGATTTACTCGAGACGAGTAAAGGTTTAAGTGTGGGGGTGTTTGATGCACACTAATTAGTAGTGCATAATTGTATGTTTTTATGTTTCATTGATGGTGATTGTTTGACGTTTTATTTAGTTTGTAAACATTTATGTGGTTTCAGTTGTAATTGTATTTTAGTCTTTATTTGTCAGTTGTAAAGTTTAGTTAGGATTTGTGGTGTTGGAAAGGAAGACTTTGAAGTGAAGAAAAAGAAGATTTGGCTGCCCAGGAGCAAATACCCGACCGGGTATAACACTAGACCCGGTCGGGTAAGAAGTGAAAAATGAAAATGCAAAGAAAGTGCATGGCCCGGTCGGGCCCACTACCTCACCCGGTCGGGTGAGAAGTGACCGGGGACAACCCGGTGTGCAAAGATCACATGAACGTGAAGAATATCCAATTTTTGCACTCACCCGGTCGGGCCCCCTACCCCACCCGGTCGGGTCTGACTTGACCCGGACACTTTAACATGCCGAAGATCGCCAGAACGTGGAGGATATTTGATTTAGACATGGACCCGGTCGGGTGAGTACTTGACCCGGTCGGGTACCCGACCAAAGGTGTTGAAAAACACCTATAAATAGCACACTTTTTCTTCACAAAAAAATCATCCCTTCTTCCATACTCTTTAGCTCAGTTTAGAATAGCATTTCTTTATATTTTTCTAGCTATGTTTAGTCTCCAAATGAGGAGCTAAACTTCCATTCTTGGTGTTGCTCTTGAAGCTTGTTGATTATTAAAGTTGTGAGTTATTTTTCTTAACTTCTTTCCTTGAATATTAATTAATAGTTCTTTCCTTAATACCATCTCTTTATTAATGTTGGGGAGTGTTGCTAAGATGACAATTAGTTAACATCTCGACATTAGTTAGAATGGTATTTTCTTCCTCTATATTAATATTGGGGAGTGTTGCTAAGATGACAATTAGTTAACATCTTGATATTAATTATAGTAGGATTCATCTTCTTTAATAATATTCTTCTTTTAATATTAATTAATTCCTACTCTTATTTCATATTAATATTTTGAACATTACTTAAAGGATCAACTAGTTTTGTTTCATATATTAATTATTACTAGAAACGATCAACGAACCGATGGTTAATCGTTGATGGTTTCACAAGTAAGTAACTTCGGTTTATTAATGCACGGTCGTGGTTAATAAACTTAAGAGGGATTAATTTTGTCGGTTAAACCGAAACCGTTTGTGTTGAGGTTATCAATCTCAATTGATTTCATCAAGGAGTTAGAAAGATTAAATGCTACTATTAAATCGGTATACGGCGTTGTTCTATATTTGATTAATAGTAAAAGTTATTAATGAACGGTCGTTGTTAATAACTACCCTCGATGAAGTGGATATACTCCCCAATTGAGTATTCGAGAGGGAATAAGTTATAGATATAACAATGATCGACTAAAATATATCAACAAGTGGAAAGTAGCAATGCCAAGTCCTTTTTATCTTTGAATTAAACACATATAGGTTGTTCATCTTAGTTTCTTAATCGAATTAAATCACTCAAAACCAAAACCCCCCTTTTTAATTACTAGTTTCATAGAAATAAAATCATTCCTTTCCCTGTGGATACGAACTCTACTACGCTATACTACGTATAAGTGTTTAGTATTGAAATTATTTTGACGCACCGTGACAAAGTGCTCGTCATAGTCTTAGGCAAAGTTCTCCTTAGTAAAGGATGGTGATGTCGTTGGCTCTTCAAAAGATGTACAATAGGAGCCTTCGACTCTGTCTTTCAAGGTATAGGCTTAGATGATTTTAGCCTGAAACATGAGGGCAAGTGCCTTCGGTCCATGCTAAGATGTAGAGCGCTGCACAGTAGAAGCCTCCGGACTTACCTTCCAAAATGTAGACTTCGGAAATTAAGTCCCATTTACATAGTTGATGCCTTCGGTGTGTTGAAATGTTGGGGGCTGGCAGAGTGTGGATTTAGCCAATTTTTGGCAATACATGTTGAATAATAGCCTTCGGAATAAGGGCCACTGTCAAAGGTGACTTCGTGAATAAAAGCCTTCAGGTACCGGAGGTGTTCCCCAGAGGAGCCTTCGAGAAATATTCTCTCTAGCTGCCTTGTGAGAAATATTCTTTCTAGCTGCCGACGGGTGTTTGTTGTACACTCATTGATTGCTCGTTGAGTCTTCTCCCCTTCAATCCATTTTTTTATAGTGAAGGGAAGGTTTCAAGAAACTTGGTTTCTTGGTAAGGCTTGGCCTATCGAGAGGCAATGGTATACACCGTTGGCTTCCCCCTCGGGATTAACCTTCCGGGTTCCGAGGGGATCGAGGGTCGTTTCCTTGGCATGAGACATGGTCTGTTGCCTACCTCCCTTTGGGGGATGGCACGGAAAGCGCCTCAGTTTTGAAAGTCGTTCCCTCAGCCCGAGACATGGTCTGTTGCCTGCCATTCCCTTGGGGTAATGGCGCGGGAAGCATTTCAGTTTTGAAAGTCGAATCCAGGGCATATTAGTTGCCTGCCATTCCCTTGGGGTAATGGCGCGGAAAGCATTTCAGGGAAGGGTTTTATTTGCATATTAGTTACAAATGGCCGGGGCACTTGATACCTCCGACACCGATAGGTGGCGCCTTCGGTATACTTGCGTCCTCGAGGGGAACGACTTTGTCTTTAGCATAACACTTGGTGTTACATTTCATTTCCCCCCTGGCACTTGGTACCAAGGGCATATCTCATTGTAAAAGGGTAAAAACACTTGGTGTTTTTCTTCCCTCTTGCAGTTGATTCGGGAATACCCCTCAGCACTTGGTGCTGAGAGGCCTTCTTTACAAAGTAAGCTCGGGGGGCCTTGGGCCGAGAGCTTTGAATGAGGGCTTGGCCGCTAATGTGTGCTGTGTACTTGGTACTTTTGGTGTCTTCAACATGTTTCTATTCTTGAAAAATAGGAGGCCTTGGGTCGTTGGATAAGTACATTCGTAAGTTATGAGGGCTTGGTCGCTAATATGTTAGTGATAAAATTTGACCATGTGGTGTACATTACAATATCTAGGGACCTCCATCCCATTGGGGCGCTTTAGTTTGTAAGTCCCTGGTTTGATGATGGTTGTGACGATGTAGGGGCCTTTGAACTTTGGTGCCAGCTTGCCACCTTCAGTTGGTTGGCTAGCTTCCCTCCTTCGGAGCATGTAGTCCCCCACTTGAAATTATCGGGAACGAACCTTGGCATCGATGTAGCCCTTCACTTGTCTTCGGTAGTTTTCCGCCTTTAGGAAGGCTTGCTCTCGTCGTTTTGAGATCAGGTGAAGGTCAAGGGCCATGTTGGCATCGTTGACCTCAGGCTCATATTGGTCTACCCTTCAGGTAGGAAGGGTTACCTCAGTGGGAGCCTTAGCTTCGAATCCATAGCATAGGGAGAAAGGTGTTTCGCCCATTGCTCGCCTAGGGGTGGTGCGGTAGGCCCATAGGATATTGTGAAGTTCTTCTACCCAGCCTCCTCCTTCGGCCTCTAGCTTCTTTTTTAACCTCTCCAGCAATGTTCAGTTGGCATTCTCCACCTGACCGTTGCCTTGAGGGTAGGCAACGGAAGAGAAGGTGTGCTTGATGCCCCATGCCTCTAGGAGGGCGCAGAAGGGGGATGCCTCAAATTGAGTCCCGTTATCGGAGATGATTTATTGTGGGACGCCGAACCTTGTGAGGATGCTTTTAAGGACAAAATGACGGCATCTGGCTTCGGTAATGCTGGCGAGGGGCTCCGCCTCTACCCACTTGGTGAAGTAGTCGATGGCGACAATGATGTACCTGTTGTTGGAGGTACCCCTCGGCAGTGGGCCCACTAGGTTAGTACCCCATCTGGAGAAGGGTATTGCAATGCTAATGGGGGCATAGTTGACTGCCGGCTTGCCGGGAGCCTTCTGAAAATGTTGACAGGCGGTACATCTTCGGGCTAGGTTAGCACAATCCCGGGCCATGGTAGGCTAGAAGTAGCCTTGGACTATGAGCCTTCGGGACATTGAGAAGAGTCCCTGGTGAGCTGAGCAAGTGTCACTGTGTACTTCGTCCATCGCAACTTCGGCTTCATCTTGATGAAAACACCGGAGTAGCGTGCCGTTGTAGGATCGTTTGTAAAGCCTCCCGTCTTCGATGGCGTAGCTGGGAGCCCTCAGTCTTGCTAGTTTCGCGTGGGTTTCATCCTCGGGTAGTTGCCCTGTGGAGATGAAGTTCATGATATGTCACACCCAATCCTCAGGTCTTTGTTGTGTGTTCATAACAGGGCTGGCGTGTATGCTTGAGAGGCTGAGCTCCTCCATTCTCGCGATCTTCGAGAGGTGCTCCGGGGATTCAGCCGAGAGCTTTGATAAAATGTCGGCCTCAAAGTTTTGAGCCCTCGGTGTTTGAATGAGAGAATGTGCCTCAAATACCTTAAGCAACTCCTTGGCCGCTTCCTTGTATTGTTTCATTCTCCCTTCCTTGGCTTCATACTCCCCTGAGATTTGGCCGACGACTAACTTGGAGTCGCACCTCACATGGATCTCCCTGGCCTTCATGTTAGCTGCCAACCGAAGGCCACAAGGGAGGGCTTCATACTCCGCTTCGTTGTTGGAGACTTTGAAGGAGAAGCGGATGACATAGTATGCGCGGAAGCCTTCTGGAGTAATGAGAACTACCCCTCCTCCGCATGCTTTGGTGGCTGAGGAGCCATCGGTATAGAGGGTCCACCATTCATCTGAGGGTGCTGAGGGCTCCTCATCCACTGCTGCTCTTGTCGTGCATTCCGTCACAAAATCCGCCCGGGCTTGGCCCTTTATGACAGGCCTCGGACGGATGTCAATGTTGTACTGGCTAAGGAAGATAACCCATTTTACCATTTGGGAGGAGCTGGTGGGGCTCCTCATCAAAGCGCCGAGGGGTTGGTGTGTGAGGACCTGGACCGGGTCAGCTTGGAAGTAATGGTCCAACTTCTTGACAATCCAAACGATGGCTAACACCATTTTCTCCACGGGAGAATATCTGAGTTCCGCCTCCCTGATAGTCTTCCTAACATAGAAGATGGCATGTTGGATGTCGTCTTCCTCCCGGATTAGCACTGAGCCAATGGCAGCAGGGCTAACACCAAGGTAGAGATATAAAGTCTCCCCCACCTTAGGTTTGGAGAGCACAGGGGGTGAGGACAAGTACCGTTTCAATTCGTCTAAGGCCTCCTGGCATTCTGACGTCCATTGGAAGCCGGCGGTTTTCCTCATGATCAGGAAGAAGGGAAGGGACTTCCCTGCCGACTTGGACAGAAAACGGTTGAGGGCTGCCAGGCGGCCTGTCAACCTCTAGACTTCTTTGACGTTGCGTGGGGGCTTCATGTTGATGATTGCTTGAATTTTCTCGGGGTTGGCCTCAATACCCCTTCGGCTCACCATGTAGCCCAAGAACTTGCCTCCATGCACGCCGAAGGTGCATTTTTTAGGTTTAGCCGAAGGTTGTATTTTTGCATGATGGCAAAGATCTCCCGGAGGTTGTCAGCGTGGCTTGTCGATTGTTTGCTCTTGACTATCATGTCGTCAACGTAGGCCTCCATGGTGCGCCCTAGGACGGCTTGAAAGATCCTGGCCACCATCCAGGTGTTAGTGGCGCCTGAGTTCTTCAGGCCGAAGGCCATGACTAGATAGCAAAATATGCCTTCGAGGGTGATGAAGGCTATTTTCTCAGCGTCTTCCTCGTGCATGAAGATCTGTGTAGTCCACGCACATGCGGAAGGTGGGTGGTTTTTGTGCGAGGACCACATTAGCCAGCCATGAGGGGTACTTTACCTCCTTGATGTGTTTGATGGAGAGGAGCATGATGACCTCCTTCTTCACAAAATCCCTCCTCTCGGCCGAGAGGAGTCTTCTTCTCTGTTGCACAGGTTTGGAGGAAGGGTCCACCGATAGGCGGTGAGTGATGACCCTTCGGCTAATTCCCGGCATGTCCTCCGCCCCCCATGCAAAAACAATGGAGTAGGCGCGGAGGGCATCAATGATGTCGGTCTTCAAATCTTCAGGGAGCTTGGCTCCTATCTTCACGACTCTCTCCGGCTTGGCCAGATCGAGCACAAAGTCTTCTACCTCTTCGGCTGGTTCTGCCCTCGGCCTCGTCTCTTCTTCCTCTATCATTCCGGTGATGGTGTCTACACGGAACTCTGCCTTACTAACCTTCTTCGTGATTTGGAGGTAGCAGGTGCGTGCGAGCTTTTGGTTTTCCCTTGAGTACCTGATGCCACCCTCGGCTGGGAACTTAGGGCATAGGTGTCTCATGGAGATGATTGCATCCAGGTCCTCGAGGGCAGGGCGGCCGAGGATGATGTTGTGGGCGCAGTCGATGTTGATGATGACGAACTCTACTTCGAGCTTGGCTCTATGGAGTCCGTCGCCGAAGAGTACCGGGAGGGTTATTACCCCCTCGGAGTCTATAGTTTCTCCGGTGAAGCCGAACAGAGGGGTTCGGATGGGCCGAAGGGACTCCCTCTCCAGAAGCAGCTCCTTGAATGTGCTAAGGTACATTACATTGACAGAGCTGCCTGTGTCAACGTAAGTTCTGTGGATGATGGTGTTATTGATCTCACTTTGGATCACAAGTGCATCCCTGTGAGGAGAGGAAACCGGGGGTGGGGGAGATTAGCGTTGGTGAAAACAATGGGCTCCTCCCTCAACCGCTTTACGGGGGGCATATGAGTGACTTCCCCCACATAGAGGGATTGCGCCCACTTCTTTCTTTGGCTCATGGAATCTCCCCCAGTGTTGCCGCCGGTGATCATGTGGATATGGCGCCTCTTCTCCTAGTACTGGTGGTACTCTTCCTCCTCGTCGAGGTTCCCAATCTCACGCTTCTTCCCCTGTGGATTTCCCAAAGGGATGGTGTTTGGGTTAACCAACTTGTTGGCCTTCGGCGGGAGCCCTTGGTGATGAGGGGTCCCCTGGGTAGGAGGGCCCCTGATGAACTGAGACAGATGGCCTGCCTGTATCAACTTCTAAATGGCTGACTTCAGTTGATTGCAGTCGTCGGTTCTATGCCCTCGGTTATGATGGAAGCGACAGTATGGTTCATCGGGGTTGAGGGCATATTCTTCCAGGGGTGCGCGAGAGTCTCGCTCCACTAGGCCCCTCTCCTCGGTGTAATCCAAAATGATACTAATGCGATGCGTTAAAGGCGTCCAAGGGTGCTCCAGAAAGATGGGTTGCGCCCAGGCCTTCGGGTTGTTTTTCTGATGCGATGCGATGCGTTAAAGGCGATCACCCAAGGGGGCCGGTCTCTTGGATTAATGAAATGGAACCCCCGGCCCCCGGCTGTTCCTGTCATCCTGCCTGGGGCTTTGTTGTTTAGGGTTTCGATGGGACCTCTCCACCTCCTCGGCCTCCGCATATCGGTCCCCCCGCTGGAGGGCCTTTATATAGTCATGTGGAGGCTCGATAACAAGGCTCCTGGAGAAGTTGCCGGTACAGAGGACCATCTGCAGGAGAGCCATAAGGGTCCTATCGTCAGCGCCGTCGACTTTGTCCATCTCTAGCCTCCAGCGCTCAAGGAAATCCTGAAGGGTCTCCTCCTTCTGTTGCCTTACTGTAAGTAGGTGGGAGAAGTGCTTCTTCGACCGGTGCCTTCCTGCGAATTGTGTCAAGGAACGCTGAGTGAGTTCTTGCCACGAATCGATGCTGCCCTCGGGCAATCGTTGGTCCCTCCAAGGTGGAAAGGATCTAATGGCACAAATATTCATCTGACGCCCCCATCATGATCATGCTATTTTGGTATCTGCTGTAGTGCTCCTAAAGGTCAGTCTTCCCTTCATAGGGTTTGATGGGTTGCCCTCAGTATTTTCACAGAATCTGGGCCGCCAACACCCTTGGGGTGAATGGCGTCCTAGTCCGGAGTTGGATGATCGGTTCCCCGGAGCCCTCGGCAAATTTTCTTTGCATTTCCTCCATTTTGGCCAGCATGGTGGCGTATTTGGGGTCCGCCTGCGAGGCAGAAGTGGTCGTATGTGCTTGGCGGGCCTCCATTTCGTCAAGGCGGCATTGGAGGGCCTCAATAATTTCATCCCTATGATCTTTCGGGAGGGCCTCCGCCCCCTGCGATTGAACATGGGCCGAGTGGGCCTGATTGATTTGGTGGCTGGCATCATCGGCATGTAGTGGTGCCTTTCCTTTGTCCTGAGGGGGACGCCTCTCGTCTACCCTCGATACCGACCCCCCGCTTTCATGAAGTCTTTGGAGTGCCTTGCCACCGAGGCGGTCTTGGACCCCTCGGCGATCCAGCACCCCTCCGAGCCTCTCTAGGGCGGAGATCCGAGGCCTCTCTTTGTTCTCACCGCACTGGTCCCAGGATTGGACTTCATGGGATGCAGTGTCTTGGGACATGACCCCTTCGACGTTCCCTAGCCGGAGGATAGGGTTCATGAAGGGGGCGGAGGAGGGGGAGGAATGGTGTTCTCCCCGACCTGCGGCTGAAGTGGTACCAGCGTGCCGAAGGCACCTGGATTCTGGGTGAGTGTTTAGATGAAGGCGGAAAATGTCGACTGTAAGTCAATAGTGAGAATCGGAGGGCTCACTTGATTTTCGCTCCGGTCCCTCCTTCAGGTTTCGATGCCAAGGCAGGCATCAGGAGCGTTTTGTTGGAGCTTAAGGTGCAGGTCAACAGCATCCTATTCCAACTCAGTGATGACCCCGCCCTCGGGAGCCTTGTTAGAGGCTCCAGGGACGTTGACTTCACTGAGGGCCAGGTTGTTGTCCTCAAGAGTCTTGGACTGAGCACGAGTGGTTCTTCCCATTTTGGTAGGTGTTTTGAGCTGAAGGGGAGGATTTCTTACTTGATTGTTCGACCTCTCAACGAGAGCACCAAATAATGGATTGTGTACCCGAGGGTAGCTTATCCGAGGGGTTATTTCGAGGAATAACTAGAGAGAAGTCAGAGCAATAAGTAGAGAGGGAATATGTATTCGATATGTGGATTCGTGATGCCTTACAATGGGGAAATAGGTTGTTATTTATAACAGCAATAAATGCTAGACTAGGACGCGTGTCAAGCATCCGACTATCGAGGGCCACATCAATCGGGGTGGCACTGGCAATTACATGTGGCCGCATTAAATGCGGTGGTTGGATGTGACGTTGTACTTGGTACGGTGATTCAGGCGCATGTGTAGAGGATATCCTGTCGAGTAGGACGCCTTCGGCTGAAGGGTGTTGGGCCGAAGGCTCTTCTCACCGGGGGCCTATATGTGCCGAGGGCTTCAAGTGCCAAAGGCTTAGTTTTCAAGCCATGCTCTCCTGTAATGTTTCTGAGTTCGAATTTGTCAATGGTAGCCTTCGGTCATGGGGCCGAAGGCACCCCCTTTGCGCATTGTG
Organism: Cuscuta europaea; assembly: GCA_945859875.1. Lineage (NCBI taxonomy): Eukaryota > Viridiplantae > Streptophyta > Magnoliopsida > Solanales > Convolvulaceae > Cuscuta > Cuscuta europaea. The sequence continues at coordinate 1,507,358 of CAMAPE010000038.1, read as the reverse complement.
AGCTGCTTAGGGCTTTATCTTGCTCGGCTTGGCTCGTTTGGGCCTGTTGGGCCTGACTGCAGTAGTGGAAGTATGTGGGTCGGGGGTCTCTGGGCCATATACTCCATCAATCATAAATGTATGAAAGAATATATTCGGTATACCGTACCGAACCACCTCTAAGTACGCTATTGCTCTAAGGAGTTTATCCGAGAGGCATGTTGCATTTAGGGATGAACCCGAGCCGGGCCGGGCCAGGCCGCCCAACCCTCCCCAACCGGGTAAAAGCTCGGGCCCGTTTAGCACCAACCGGGCCAGTCCGGGACCCGGCATGTGACCCGGCTCGGCCCGCTACTGTGCGGGTCCGGGACCAGCCCAGTTTGACGGTCCGGGACCAGGTGTAGACCCGAACCGGGAGGAAGGGCGGGGCGGGCTCGATTCAGGCAAAAGGTGACCCAGCCCGATCAGGTCGGGCCCGGGTCCGGGTCCAACGGTCAACATTTAAAAAACAATTTGGTTTTGGGCGACATATAGCCGTTGGGGGTGGGCTGGCAGGGGGGTCCAGGCGGTTTGGGGGGTGAGGGTGGGGTAAAAAAAATGTATAAATACTCCTAATCTTAAACATTATTCCATATCTCTTCTCCAACTCTTCCTAAATCCTACTCTCTACTCTCTAATTATCTTCATCTTCTCAAATTCTCTTATTCTCCAATATATTACTTCGTATATATCTACTTATATTATTTATCTACTTAGAAATACATATATTATATTACTTATATTTCTTATATACTTATATAGAGTTATATATTAATTATCTATTTATAAATACATATATTATTTTACTCATATTTGTTATCTACTTAATCTCTATTTATTATCTACTTATATCTACTAAATACATACATATTACAATTTATATCTAATTAGTTAGAATTGTTAGAATTTTATTTCATTAAAGTTAGAATTGTTAGAATTTTATTTCATTAGTTCGAATTGTTTTTATAAATTAATATTTGTTACATTTTTAAGATGGAAGGTGGTAGATATTCGGTTGATATGGGTAACCTCGAGTGCAACCGAACGAACGAGCTTGCGAGAAAGAAACCCCGCAAAGGTAAATCACATATCGGCTCTTCATCTCAAAGCCGAGATGATTTTGATACATGTTAAGCAAGGAGGGATGGGGATGCCATGACCGACAAACAACTAGAACAAGAATTGCATCGACATAATAGCCAGTTTTCCAAGACCAGTCGAGGACCATTGACGAAGAAGAGCTCGAGGACGACGATGTGGATGAAGTGATTCCGGAGAGTCACGACGGCGATGCGGAGGAGGGTGGCGGCAGCCACGACGCCGACGAGCCTGCCTCATCCCAAACAGGGTACGAAAAAAGTAGATCTGAACTAATGCAAAATAATTTTGATAAGTGGAAGGACCCGAACACCGGGAATTGGAACGCAACTTGCAAGTGGTGCAAGAAAAATTATAGCTTGGGGATTTCTGACGGATACGGATCCGCCACGAGGCATCTTAAGGCCAAACACCCGGTGGAGTATGCAAAATTAGGCAGCGGAACGCCAAGCAAACTCAAATATCGAGATTTGCAAATAACCAACAACCTTTTGGTAATTTGTCATACAATGATGCACCAAATTTGACAGATATGGCTAACTTACTTGTTGAAGAAAATTTGCCTTATTTGTTTTCTGAAAGTCTTGCTTTTCGTGATTATGCACAAACTTGTTTAAATCCTCAATATAGAGGTTATAGTCACAAAACGGTTAAGAAAGAAAATTCAAGGCTTTATGGTGCGGAAAAGGTAAGGTTACAAAATTATTTTGCAAACTTTGATGAGGGTGTTACTGTATGTTCTGACATATAGGATGATACTTATCATAATTTACATTATTTGGATCTGACTGTAGATTATATTGATAATGATTGGAATATGCATAAATGTGTTCTTGCTTTTCGTGAATTTAATGATCGTCAAACCGCTGAACATATTTATATTTTGATTGAGCGTATTTTAATTGAGTATAATTTAATTGATAAGGTGTTTGCTTTGGTTTTGATAATGCTACTAATAATACTTTTGTTATTCCTAGATTGCGTGAATTGTGTGATTCTACTTCTTTGATAAGTAGATTTTTTCATCAACGATGTGCATGTCATGTTATAAAATTATGTGTGCAAGATGGTCTAAAAGCGTTAGGAGCATCTTTGAAGGTAGTCGGGGGGATTAGACGTATTTGGGGTAATGGTGAACTTAGACAAAAATGACATGATTATTTGATAGAAAGTGGTGAGAAATATGTGGCTTTTCCTAAAGATTTGTCTATTCGTTGAAATAATATTTATAAATTAATTGCAATTCTTCTTAGATATAAACAACATTTTCCTGCTTTTATGAAACACTATGATAACTATATTATAAACTCGGCTGAGATCGACACCTGCGAAAAAATTTGTAATGCTTTGATATATTTTAATAATGCAACTAAAACTTTTAGTCATGTTTATAAACCTACCTCAAACCAATTTATTCGTGAAGCTATTAATCTAACCGATGCTTTTTGAAATTTTGAAAATGCCGATTATGTGAGTTATTTTGCTGGTTTTACGAGGGAAAAGTTTTTAAAATATTATTCACATATTTCGCATATTTATGGTATTGCATTTATTCTCGATCCTCGTTTTAGACTTGATTCTTTAGAAGAATGTTTGAACTATTATTATGCTGCTTTTTTTGGTCCAATGTCAATGTATGACGAGAACTCAATTGATCTGAAATGACGGGCCAGGCCAAGAAATTAGGATGGGGTGATGTCAATTTCCGACACAGGTAGATCCACCCTCAGTTGTAGAATCATCCATAAAATGTTGGGATGGGGTGATGTGAATTTCTTGAGCTCTACGGCACATATATAGGGCCTGAGCCCGGCCCGGCCGCCCGACTAACCCTCCCCAACCAGGTAAAAAGCTCAGGCCTGATTAGCACCAACCGGTCCGATTCGGGCCCGCACAATGGCGGGCCAATCCGGTTCCGAACCGGGCGGAACCGGTTGGGTCCACCCCTAGTTGCATTTATTACTGAACAGAAGAAGTATTAAACTTTGTATTGGTTAACAAATTGACGGCCACTACGGGGCCATTCGGACTTTACACTAGTTGTATAACTAATACTCCGTATAAGATACTGTTATTTTTAGTAAATGTAGATAATTTATAATCATCGCCGCTTAAACCCCATTGCCTGGTAAACATTACAGAGAGTGACATTTGCAACGTTTGCTGCTTTCATTGCGCCTTCTGCCAACACTTTATCCAAACAGTCACTATCATATCTAACCTGCAATTTGGTAAAACATTATTTTGACATTATTATTATATTACTAATACATGTACAATACAAACAATGTTAAAGACTACCAGCTTAATCAATTCTTACCAGGATAAAAAAATTCTAATTCTCATATAGATCATTACAAAAAAAAGGATGGCACCCCATCCCTGAGGACCCCCTTACACCGACGGGACAGTTAGATGGGACAATGTAAATTGGACTTTAATCACAAGCTGACAGATAGAGAGTGGGGCTCTAACCCAGGTATTTGTTACCCCATCCCTGAGGACCCCCTTACACCGACGGGACAGTTAGATGGGACAATGTAAATTGGACTTTAATCACAAGCTGACAGATAGAGAGTGAGGCTCTAACCCAGGTATTTGCAAAGGTCCTATGCATTTTAGCATAGTAACCTCTCATCGCAATTGCCGGTGAATTCGAACTCGAGACTTACCCCTTGTGACACTCCCTATCTACTAGTTGAGGTACGCCCACCTATGAAAAAACTAAGGTATGAGTAAACTTTTTAGAGTGACTAGCTCCAACGCTTTCATGACCCCTTACCCTAGAAACCCAACTTTGTATACACCGCTTGGCCCAACCACTTGAAGGGTTTTTTGGGGAGCATAGTACCACTGGTGCTAGTGGTACTCGAATACGAGACCTCTCATATTATCATATTACGGTCGTCATAGGAAGTATCTGATTTGTATCTAGGATTAAAAGGTAATTGGCATGCACATATTTGATTTGTATCATTTTGGTACCTCAACTCATCAATGTATGTCACAAATTTCACAATGGTATCTTGTAATGAATAAATTAACATTAATTGAGACCATAGTTAATTCCAATGATTTTTTACTGATGTGTAACTGGGATACAATTAATGCCATATTAGGTTGAATGTGATTAGAGTTTGTAGAAATTTATTTTGTCCTTTTATGATTTTTTTTCATAAATCAACTTCAAGTATATACACATGACAAGACTACTGAAATAAATTTCCGTGTGATAGCTTTGACGCCAATTTTAAAATCTAGTCCCTCTCAAATTTCGTAATCCTCTCTTTTAGTATAATTTTAATATCAGTTTAAGTATTTGATACATAACATAAGGAAAACTTACCCATTCAATGAGTCAGTCTTGCATCGTTTTATCTTATTTGCTATTGCCTACAAAAGCAACGATAAATTGTCAAATTATATGACAACAATACATGGCAAAACTCTTATTCTTATAAACATACATGGCAAAACTATATGATCTATCACTTCTTACTTCTTAAATACAAAAAACACATTCTTAACTTGGTTCTAAAAAGAAAAATCATCCTAAAATCTTTTAGTAAGAAGTTCTTGATACATGCACAACTAAATGGGGGTAGCCCCGTGCACATCGGCATCCCTGCAAGGCGAGAGTCTGGGGAAGGGTCCCACCACAATGATGTATAAGGGGCAAAACTTAGTTTGTCATTTTGACAAGAGGCTGATCCCAAAACTTGAACCCGTTACCTCTCAGCCGCACGGCAAAATTGTAACCAGTAACCAGTGCGCCAAGGCTCCCCTTCTCTTCAAACATTCAAATACGTAAAACAATTTCAGTCTAATTAAATGGGGTGTTCATAACAGAATAATAACTAAAGTAGTTCAGAATTTTTATTCGGAGAACTTAACATGAACATAGCTATAGAAAATACAAAAGCACTATTATAGAAAGTGTCAAAAACATTTCAAAATTTCCATTTGAAGCACAACTACATTTCATACTGTAACTATTCTGGGTGCTTGGTAAAGCAAGTCTCGTAGAACTAGTGGGATTAAAGGTATGTGTTAAAGAAGATTAATACTACCTCCGTCCCGTTGAAAGGTTCCCATAGCAAAACGGCACAATTATTTAGACAATAATTAAATAAAGTATTTCGAGTATATTTTAAGAAATAATTTTAATAGGTATATATTATAATGTACTCCTCCCGTCCTCCTATTATTGTCTCATTTTTCCTTTTTTGGATGTTCCCACTATTATTGTCTCATACCATATTTGGTAACATTTGTGTGACTCTAATTCATTCCTACTTTATTCCCACTTTATCAACTCATTTATCAACCACATAATTTTACTTTTCTTAAAAACCACCTCACTCCCTTCCATCCCAATATTAGAGGGACGGAGGGAGTAGTTAGTATTGATAACGGTGATGTTATAAATGTATTATTTTTAATATTTAATGATTAATTTGTCACTTAAGATTGTTAATTGTTTCCTAAAATGGAAATGGGAACCTTTATATGGGACGTCCAAAAAAGAAAGTTGGAACTTTCTAATGGAACGGAGAGAGTATGTGTTTATTGACCACAAGTGGTTTTCAGTAGTGGGTGATGAGTTACTAATCAAGCAGGATTGTATTTAAAACCTATCTCATTTTTTATAGCTTACAACAACCACATAGAGGAGACTAGATAGGGGAAAAAACCACATGCTAATTCAAAAGATAATGACTGAGGGACCAAAAGGGGTTTTTCCAACTAATTTTCTATTTTGTAGAAGATCGTGATGTTCAAACTTATGGAAACAGCATTTATTGAAAGCTTCACACACAGAAGCCGATAATGAATAGGGAAAAGTTCAGAAAATGTACATGTGGTTTGAGCCGTTTTCAGATAGGGGAACGTGCTTCATTTTTTAACAAAGTGGAACATGTGTTTCAATTCCGTTATCACAACTGGGACATGGCGTCTAACGCCGTTAGAAAAATTAACTCCGATTTTCAAAAGTCTCTGTAAAATTAAAATAAAAATACTAGGAGGTGTGCCTCGTAAAGAAGACCTCCAGATCATCTTTCTTTTTTGTTGCCAGCCACCCTGTCACCCTCGGTTACCCCTTTATAAAATGATGTATTTACTTTATATAAAGTCAAGTAGTCGGCCCGTGGGCAAGTATTCATTTAGAATTCACCATTTTAATTCCCCGTGACTACTAGTCACGCCAACCCCATAGGGTTCCCTCGAGTCCCGATTGTATAGCAAGGGCTCGGCCCGACTACATTTCTATACAACCCTTCAACTCAATTCAACGCATTAAAATTGTATGGCAAGGGCTCGGCCCAACTACGTTTCCATACTAACCACAACTTCGTGGCCAGGGCTCGGCCCAATTACGTTTCCACGAAGATCACAAATACATGGCAAGGGCTCGGCCCAACTACGTTTCCATGCTAATCACATTACATGGCAAGGGCTCGGTCCAACTACATTTCCATGCAATCCTAGAGTCCGACTCTAATTCATTTTTCATAGTCCAATTCTCAAGCAAATACTATGCCTAGAATCAATCCCCTTGGGTAGCCTTTAGGCTTACCCCTAACGCACCTTAGTGTTCATACAATTCAACCTTAAAGTATCTCTCAAGACTACTTAAGGCAAATCTATTCACCATCCTATCCCTTAGGATTAATTCCATTATATTATTCTCCCGACTAGTATTTTAATACTAGTGGGTTAGTCTTAGAACATATCAAGTTCTTTAATTCAAATTGGCATTTCTTTTCAATTGATCTTCCAATCCAAATATAATTCGATCCCAATATCAAAAATATCACTTTTATCCATTCATGAATTTTATACATGAAGTAAAAGTATATTTTATCACAATATTTACATAGTTAATTCCATTATCATGTCATTCCTTTCATGCCACATAATCATACACAATTTATTCTAAATTTGTATACCATGCTTCCTTTACTCATATCAATAGCATTTTCATTTAAGCATTATTACTCATTAATAACCCATGAAAATCACTTTTAATACCTTAGGAAATCTTATGAAATTAACTCACTGATTATAAGCAATATAGTCAGTCATCCTCACCTTATAGAGTGCTTGACTAGTTACCTTTGCAAAGCCCTTCGACCCGTCCTCGTTCTAGGCCGTTCGAAAGTGGAAATCTGGACTGCTTGGCAAAAGCCGGGCGGCTTTCACGAAAGCCGGGCGACGTTCGTAGTCTGCAACTACGAACAACTTCCTATATGTGGCGGTTTCCGGCGATTTCGACTCCTATCGATTCACCAACTCTTCTAAGTTTATTAACACCACTTTATAACGATATTTTACACTTTTAAACATGTAGAACTCATGGTTTAATCCATCATATGATTTCTTATAAATCATACACCATAAAACTAGTTAAAAGCATTTCTAGTTGAGTTCTTACCTCAACTCTAGCCTCTCTTCCCGGATTTCCTTCTTCCTTTGGTTCTTCAAGCTCAGGAATATTTTGAGAGCTTCTCAAGTCTCCTCCCTCTCCCTCTCTTGTGTGAGTTGTCCGAATGATTAGAGTAGGAGTGGGGGAGTATTTTTACTCTCAACCCAATCACTCTCATGAAGAGTCCAAGGGAAAATTAATGGGTGAGTGTGGGTTTGTCTCAATGAGGCTTCCCCCCTTACCCTCACCCGCCCCACCCCCTTATTTTTGTCCTACTCCCAATTATTTGGGAGTTATTTGACTGGTAGAATACCCCAAGTGGGTGTAGGAAGTCCCTCCCAATTATTCTCGCTATTTCTGACAGGTTGGATCAAAATAACTCCGGGTTAGCCCAAACATTTTCCTCAACTTTAGTTGACACTCTATTGGACTTCTATAATTATTATGATGACCCAACTAAATATTTAATAGTCCATTCTCAATATTTTTGGCCCGGTAAATAATTTAATTAATCATTCATTAATTAAATGTATCATTCTTTTACACGAACATTCGCTAGGAAAATTCAAATACATACCGAATTTTAAATTCAAGTACATCCGGGTGCGGTGTCACAAGTTCATCCCCCCTTAACGGGAATTTCGTCCCCGAAATTCACAACGCTTAATCAAATAGAAATGCATACTGTTCCTTCATCGAGGCTTCAATCTCCCAAGTTTCTTCTTCAACTCGGTTTTTCTTCCAAAGGATCTTAACCATTGGAACTTTCTTGCTTCTTAGTTTCTTTACTTGTTTATCAAGTATTCTCACTGGTTGCACGGCGTAGTTCAAGTCTTTTGACATGTAGAAGGGCAAGAGTAAATGGAATCAGATAAATAAGACATAAAAACGTTGAGATGATCAATAATACATAAGAAAGAGATTACAGAAGCATATTACAATTTACAAGTTTACAACATACCGCCTTCCGTGATTTCTCTTTGAATTGAATCATTTTATTGAGCCAACCAATGGGAGTGGCAGCACTCAGTAGCCACATCAATTCTACATGAGCAGCAACATGCGACTGTATAAAAACTGTAGCCTGGACACAGCAACATGTGTCCTTAGTTGCTTTAAGTATATGCGGAGCATCATATGGCAAAGTTATCTGCAAAAATCATCAATAAATCCAAAACGCAAGCATACATACCTAGGCTTACTCCCAGAAAAACTAAATACTAGAGCTTGAATGATAATTATCATCATCATTATTATTTTATTATTATTGAATATTGAAAGGAGAGATTCCTTTACATAAATATTAGAAAGTGTCATGCTTATCCTGCATAGAGCAAATTTGAGATGAGTGTGACTTGGAGAGTATCAATAAAGTGCAGTACGCAAAATTTATATTAAAAATGTCTCAAATAAGTCCTCTTCCCTCCAACTATCCCCTATTTAGCTATGAGGCACAACTGATTCCTTGACCTTACAGCTAGGCATTCAAACTCAAAAAAAGATGCAATTCAGCCCTTTTTACCTGTTGCCAACAGGTTGCTAATGCTAAACTTATGAAATGGATTATTATTGCTGGTTTGGAATAACCACAACAACAACAACAATAATACCTTCATCCCTTAGAACCTTGTCATCTTTCCATTTTTGGTTATCTAAAATTTTTTGTCACTTTCCGTTTTAAGTAATTATTTGTTGTTCTTGTAAATTAACTCTCCTCTACACAAACCTCACACAATTTTTACTTAATTATTCCACTCAAACTTAGGAAGGAGAGTGTAATAAACAAAATAACATTACTGCATGCTCCTTGTCTTGCCGCCAACGCTTCATCTTCTTCAGCCAACAACGCCATGAAGGTGCAAGCTCCTTCATCCTTCATAGCCAAGAGCGCCCCCACCTTCATAATCAGGAAGAAGATACACAAGTATGGATGTGATGGGAAAAGTTGATGATGATAGACTAGAAGGAAAAGTTCGTGAAGAAATGTTATCATCCACTGCTAGGATTTTCAGTCTCCCCTACCCCCACCCCGGTTTTATGTTGAGAATACTTTCGTCTACATACAACTATGTAATCATTTGACACTTCGAGTGGCAGAATGCATTTCACTTTGATTACATTATATTCTGTAATTCAATATTGGTGAACGTGGGAGAAAATTTGAGCTTGTGGAGGATGAAAGCAGAATAAGAGTCTAGGATTTTTTTCAAGTAGAGCTTGTTGGCAAAGGTGTAATAATGTCATAGTGATGTGGCCACTGACCTGAAGGTTATATGCTATTATAGCTAATCGGGATACAATTGCTATTCTTAATCCGTTGGGATGCTTAGTTGTAAGGTCGTTATGTTAGGGGATCCAACTGCTGACTCATGAATAGTTGGAGTGCTTATTTGACCCTTTTCCCTACTAAAACAAACCGCAAAAAGTAGTCATACTTCCAAAATAATGGGGTCGACTAATCATATTAAAAAAAGGTTACAGAAAACATTCTCATAGTAAAAAAATCCAAATATAATGAAATGACAACACTATCCGCTTAAACTATCCTCTAAAATCTTGCGGTAGATGCAAAAGCAAAACATTGTATATGCAAGCATTTCCATTATGCCATCTGTTTATGTTAACCTCGTTATAATAAAAAAATGATTGCTATCGATGTTATTAGTTAATAATAGTGATTTGAAGCATAGGGTCCTCATAAGCCAAACAATGCATCACACTCTTAAATTGGACACTAAGTCACAGTTGATCACAAAGACATCTATTTGTGGGAGCTTCGGAAAAAGCTTGCTACCCTTATCAGGAGGGGAGAGTTCCGAGCGAAGAATATTTTTACCACTAACCAAACATTTGAAGGTAGCTATGATGAAGATTCACAATGATAGACACCCGAGTGAAGCTGCTAGTATTAATAATGATAATAAGCATTACGAGAAGGTCTATAGTAGGAGAAAGTAGTACTCCCTCCGTCCCGAAATTATCTTCATTCTTTCCTTTTCGGTCTGTCCCAAATTTATCTCCTCTTTCCTTTTTTGATAAAGAATATGTGGTTCACAATCATTCTTACACATTTCTCTCTCCTCTGCACAACTCTCCACCACACAAATCCCACTATCTTAATCCTCGTGCCCAGTCAAAACCGAAGTTAATTATGGGACGGAGGGAGTATAACAATTAGTTAGTTGCTGAGGTGTCTTTTCTGTTTGTATTTTGAATAGAATAAATAGCTGGAAAGGGGGAGTTAGTGGGGAGGCTTTTTTTGGACTATTGTCTTGGGACTGGGAAGTTAGAGTTCTAACTCTTTCTTTTGGGGGCTTCCGCCACTTGGGGGCTTTGGCCATAGTTACCGTCTTCTTCAATAAAGCTTGCAGTTATTGTTCTTGATATTTCTTTGTGAATTTTCTGTAAAATTGGTTAGTTCTATCAGTGGTATCAGAGCACGCCACTTCCTGGAGGAGAATCTTGAGTCATCGATTATCTCAGAATATCATTAACCTGGAGCGCTGAAAGAATTCCATATTACACAGCAAATGGAAGAGGGATATGACAATCTAAATCGACAGATGAAGGAGACGAACGCTAGGTTGGAAAGCATTTTACGTGACTGTGAGCGTCTAAATCAACGCTTGCACAGATCGAGGAACACCAGGCATCATCGGCGATCTGACAAACAGAGTTCGTGGCAGTCGCTTAACAGTTCGCAGAAGGAGTCGCGAACTGTTCCTTCTGATTCGCAGTCCCGAAAGGTTTCGCGCGGAAAGATGATGAAGCTTGCGGAAGAGGTTGAGAGCGGAAAAATGGAGAAAGGAACGCGCTCAACCCTAGAGAAGGAAAAGCACACCAAGCTGCAGAAACAATGTTACCGGCGAGGTCGATCGAAGACTGTGCGTCGCTGCATATATTCGAAAAGAAAAGGTTCGTTGCAGTCGCCATCAGCTCTTTCCTATTCGCAAAATGTGTCGCCAAACTCGCAGTCATCACATTCTTCCCTATCAGAAATCAGAATTGCTGAGTTCGCAAGTTTATTTAACCGCCGGATCTCACAGCTCACCCTCGCTTGTCGTCTCTCACCTTGCGCCAGATTCATCTGCTTCCAGAAACTTTGACGTAGTCACATTAGAAGAGGTATTCCCAGGGACTCCACCAACAACAATTAATTCAGAATTGGAAACCAAGATGATGTGGTCGACTAAACGTGGCCATCAAATTGATGAATACCTTCAAGTCAAGATAAACCAAACTGGGAAGTCAATCCATATATCTCGAGGTAATTCCCTGAGAAGGATTGATACTTGTAACCCTGCCATTGAGTGGTCAGTGAAGGTTCAACCAAGATTTCATGAAGAAGCCAGTAAATTAGAGGAAGTGATTTCCCTTGATGAAGGATGTTGTGATAAGCTAGAGGAGCAGAAGCTAAAGCCTTGCAAAGAGTATAAGAGTATTGTCCTGTTTCTTACAGCTATGGCCAGAAGAATACCAAGGAAAATGAAGGGTTATTCTTTTCTCTTCATAGAAGTTTCTGTTTGGAAAACTCGCAAAGAATGCTGCTACATCAATTGGGATTCTAGGCTTCATGATTTTTCCAACTTGAATAACAGCGGCAAAGATTGGAGTTCTTTTAGAGAAAATGAACTTTCTTCATCTGACAGGCAAGGATGGAACCAAAGAATTATGACTGATGTACTTGGTGATGCAGGAGCTGATTTTGTACTCTCGCCCACAAAGGGTTGCTTGATTACTATGTTGCTTCATACTAGCAAAGATTGTGCCATTTTAGAGATAGTCTGGGTTCTTCCAATCTCTGTTTTAAGACACCAGGTGAAAAGGGACTCTCCTTTGGAGGAACTTGCAGTGGCAGAGAGATTTTGGCGGAGTAGTTCTATGGGAGTTGTTTGGTGGAATGATGTGGAGTGTACTCCACGTACGGCGGAGGATGGCATTGTTTTACTGAAAAGCATCATGGCAGTCAATCATAATTCAATGGGAGAAAAGTCAAATGGAGTTGAAGAAATTCGTAGTTCAAAAGTTTCTGATGAGTGATGAGCAGATTAAAGTGGATGAGAATCCTGATGTTCAGGACATGAACACTAATTATGCTACTGTTGTAAGTATTATACCTCAGGAAAGCATGAAAATATTTGTGGCTAAGGAAGAACATGAAAATTCACCAGAGATAATATATGCTGCAGTAACATCTGTGAAATGGAAGAATCAAGTATGGAAGCTCTTTTCTCAGAAATCAGTTAGATATTGGGAAGGTAGAAGCGCCAGGATGAAGAGGAAGCAGAAGATCATGGCTACTTCCTATTACCCACCTTGAGGGCAAGGTGGATGCTTAGGGGGAGTATTGATAGACACCCGAGTGAAGCTGCTAGTATTAATAATGATAATAAGCATTATGGGAAGGTCTATAGTAGGAGAAACTAGTATAACAATTAGTTAGTTGCTGAGGTGTCTTTTCTGTTTGTATTCTGAATAGAATAAATAGCTGGAAAAGGGGAGTTAGTGGGGAGGCTGACAGGCTGTTTTTGGACTATTGTCTTGGGACTGGGAAGTTAGAGTTCTATCTCTTTCTTTTGGGGGCTTCGGCCATTTGGGGGCTTCGGCCATAGTTACTGTCTTCTTCAATAAAGTTTGCAGTTATTGTTCTTAATATTTCTTTGTGAATTTTCTGTAAAATTGGTTAGTTTTATCACACGACCAACAACTACAACTACTGCTAATCCATTCACTATTATTACACAACTAAAATCCTTATAGTAGGCATGAACATGAATTCTCAATTAAGTGAATTGCATTTGACACGTTGGTACAAAAACCTGCAACTGGATCCAATTTTTTATGGCACCGAGATAATTCCCAAGGTGTATAGACCCTGTTGGCTGTACACCAGAGACTATTCTCTTCCTGTAACATTTAGCACAACAAAACTACATTTGGTAAATACTTGGAATTTTCAGTGATTGTACAAAAGAGTGAAATTGTGATTCAGTTCAATTGCATTAGATGAAATGTAAATTGTTTAAATGTAATAATGAAGTCCTAGCTCAATGAGTCAATGACGATATATAATAATGAAGTCCCAGCTCAATGAGTCAATGATGATATACAATTAAGTCATTAACTAAAATTCTATATGCATGCATTCATAATATGTTGCAGTTCTATTAACTTCCTAAGTCACAGACTCACAGCCACCAGGACAAAACCAAATTGATTAGAATTGAATGGGGTAAAGTTCATACTTTTGTTGGAAATGGATTAAAAACGGGCATTCAGAAAATGATAAATCAAATCAACTGAAGACAGTTAGACTTAACCATGTAAAATACATTTTTTATATTCTGCTTATTTAGTTATCAAGTCAAATCCACAGTCAATACATAGTTTCAACATCTTTCATATACTCTCTAGCCTATTTAGTATCAAGTAAGCCACATTCATTACATTATTTACATAGTTTCAACAATCTTTCATATACTCTCTGTCAAGTCATGGCTACTGCCAATAATTGCTAATTACTCCGTAGACTTTGGCAATTCAGGTTTAAGTATGGAGTTATGGACAAGACACGGATTTGTGGCATTACCCCTGGCAAGAAGACATCATAGTTGACGAATGATAAGGGTTTAAAGCTAAATTTATATGAAATATTTCTCATTAACCTTCAATCCTTCATATATTTGCAGTAGAATTCAAAATGTCATTACTTTACAGAGCTCGGAAGATTCTCGGAAACAGAAGACTCAGATATAGGGGTGCTGCAAAGGCACCGGAAACTGTGACTGTGGATCTGAGGAATCAATCCTGGTCTTCTTAACCTGTTCCAGGAAAACACATATATAAATATATAAATACATAAAGTGAAAACCAAATGTATAGGGAGAGTATGCTGAATACAATACAAGCACATATGCAGAAAATGAATGACGTATAGAAATAAATTTTCCATATGTCCAAAAATGGTCCCCAATAGCCTTCCCAGTCAGTTTTTCTCATTTCCACTTTAAGGAAAGAATTGGCGGGTTGTGTACATTGATTCTTCCCTTCTAAAAAAATCTATTAACTACCCGGAGTGTTGTTGACAAAAATGGAGACAATAGGTTGTGGAGGACATGATGACATAGACATCATGGCAGCTTGGAGGAAAATAAACATGGAACAAGGGTTGGAAAGTTATGGTGTTTTCTTCTCCTTAAGAAACCTTTCTATGTTTCTATTAATTCATTCTATGGTGATTATTTAACAGAGCAGAGATCTCTTTTATAAGAGGGATTACATGCATAGAAGTACCTAAACTATGAATGGAAGATATCCTAGCAAAGTACTTCCTAAATAGATAAGCTGCCTAATATATCAAAATCGAATTAAAATAAAGGCAACCAACTACATTGGAGAAAATCAATCAGTCATATCATTCTCCTAAATCTTTTGGTTGATTGCTTTTATTTCTTACCATAATCTTTTAACGTAGCATGCATCAAAATATACACCATACAATTTTATTGTGTAAAGACAGTGTACAAAGCAAATATGAAGATTTGTTGGAGAGAAGGTGACTTGAGGAGTTTTTGCAAGAACTTTCATAAAGTGCTTTTCAGCTTGTTTTTGCTTAAAAAACTGTAATTGGTGTTTCTAAGTGACAGCTTCTACTTAAATTAAGCACTTTAAAATTAAAAGCTTGAAGATGCTTTAAACTGTTTTTCACTTTTCTTATTACACAAAAAAGTTCTTTTTTACCAAACACTACTAACTTTTACTTTTTCAAAATCATTTTTTACAAACAGTATCAACTTCTACTATTAAGTTTTTCTCTAAAATCACTTCAAAAATCACTTTTTTTGAAATGAATCACTTTTTAAAAGTAGAAGAGAGAGAAGGGAGCGTCCCATCATTGCCTGTGAGCTACTGAGCTTGACAACTTTGAGGGGAAAAATCAGTGTTATCAGTAGCAGATGGTGAATTCTAGAGGCAAGACAAAAGTCCCCTGCAATTATATGGCCAATGACATTGCTGCGTATAGTGGAAGCATGGATGGCTGCAGATAAGTTTCATGATTACATCCGAAACAAATAATAACCAAGCCAGCACAACATACGTAATCAACTACGGAATGCTAAATAAAGAAGATTTCTTTAAACATGCTAAGAACTTCAAGAAGATAGTAAATAAGGAAAAAATGAATTTGAAATCTGCCTTTAAATAAATCAACAGAAACTAGGGTCAGTGAGTGCTCAAACAAATGGCGGAGTACTGAAATTCTACTTAAAAGTCCCTTCTTGAGTCCACCAGCGGCCTAGTTGAAGGACAAAAACAAAAGAGCGAAGAGACTCGATTGCGGAAATTCAAACCGTAAACTCAAGAGTTCACACATTTATTTATAATTGAACAAAGTTTTCCGGTCACGAAGTAATTTTGTTATTTTATACGAGAGTCACAATTCTTGAATTGAGGCATTATAGTGATTGGCTTCTGTTCGAGATTGATTCTCAACGTGCTTGTTTAACTAAAAGTTGTGATCTTTGCAGCAATATTATACTAATCGTACTAACCTGAATGTGTATATGCTCATTGCATTGTGTTCTTGTGAGGCTGTGAGATGCTTAGGCTCAGCATAATCAACATAGGTGCTTGTGATCAAAATTAGAAGACCAGGAAGATGGAACTATTAATTCATTCTTTACTGAAATCTGTTTGATTCAGCGGCTAAACCTTTTGATTCACTTTATAATTTTATATACCCGTAACCCAAAAATGTAAAGCTCCAGTCTTTATCTTTATCTAATGGGTGTTGCTTCCAGCACCACCAAAAGTGCTAAATCTAACCCTCATTGGACACATTTATCCTTAATTATATACTTAGTATACTACGAACTGCTCCTCAGGCTCAAGTATACTTCTTATACTTCGTATACCCCCTTTTAAATGGGTAATGTATAAAAAAACTCAAATCCTTTTAAAAATATTAAATAAATTTCAAATTATGTGTTATTATTAAATACATTATGATTTACTCCTATTTCCTTTCATACGTGCTTTCAATGATATATCAAGATTAAATAATTAAAAATATAAATACATTTTGAATTAAAAAATAGATACTATTGTCGTCCCAAATTGTTTTGCAAAGTAAATGATCTTTTATCAACCCATAGTAAAGTTAATTTCTCTCTATCTATATTAAAATCTACAAAATTGCAAAATTCAAATTAAAATTGAAATAAAAATTGATATTCTAATTAAGTGAATATAATGAATCTGTGTGACTCAAAAATGTCAATTTTGTAACTCAATTTAGGACGGAAGAAGTATAAAAATTGCATTAGTTGTTTATTACATGTGGAGCACAATTGCCTCAGAGCCCATTTGGAGACTATGTTTTTTGCCACATCAATATTGTATATCTAAAATTAAAAAAAGGTGAAATTCGTAAGAATAATCCATACTTTTAGGGATTCTACAATAATAATCCCTATTGGAAGTGTCTATAAAAATAATCCGAACTATCAGTAGTGTCCACAAGAATAAATTAGGGTGAATTTAAATTAATGTCCTTTTTAATACTATCGATCTCTACTCTCACTTTTCACTTCACCGCTCTTCTTATCGAAGTGAATTAAAACTAAATCTCGTTTATTTAATCTTAATGTCATTTCCGCCATATGTGGTTCTTTCTAGGATAGAAGATAGAAGTGTTACCCGAAAAGAAGAGTAATGAAGGGGAAAGTAGATATAAGATTTAGGAGATTTAAATGGGAAATAATTTTAATTTACCTCAATTTATTCTTTTGTACACTATTGCTAGTTCGGACTGAATTGGTTGAAGTTACTATATAAAATCATTTTTAGCTATTTTCATACATTTGTTTCTTTATTTTATTAATAAAATATAATTTAATTTTTTTCATAATTCAGCATCGGCTATTTCAACTACTTTAGCTGGAATTTCATTAATTTCAGAAGAATTGACCAATATAGTCAATTTCAAAGTTACCAAATATGCTCTGCATGTGTTTCGATTATATAAAATTAGTTTTTTGCTTTATTATTTTATAGTTTTTCCAATCTGTATGTTTTTTAATTTTATATGTTTTTAAAATATACATACACTAGAAATTTATCTGATCTGGCTAGACTTCAATAGACTAAATCAAATTTAAAAATCCTAGACTTGGAAATTCCGGGTCAATCAACTCACATTATTTTATTTAGAATATACTCACGAGTTTCTTTTTTATTTGATACCAGTACCAATGTATTTATGTAACTTTAAGAATTTTAATTTGTAATTGGATTGATATCAATCTCAGATCAAACAAAATCAAATCGATCTTAAATAGATAAGATCAGACTATTTTTTTTAGTTCAATTAAAAACATTCTAAAGATATTTTTAATGCATATTATACTAATTTGTTGTGCCTATGAGATAAGATTTCTTACGGAGTATAAATAGGTAGGTTAGAAGCAAAAAATCAGATTAAAGTTTGGCAATGAAGATGTGCTTTGGTCATATTACTTAACATTTTATAATAGAAGGTAGAGCATCTTTCAAAAAAAAAAACAGAAGGTGGAGCACGTACGTGTAGAATGCATTAACGCTAAGGGGCTAATTTGTCAGTTTAACGTGAAAAATTGGTGCGCCTAGCATATCCAAGGGTGCGCGAAGTGGTGTACTTATCTAATACAAGTATAAACTAACACTTTTTGCACCATAATTTGAGAGAAAAATCCCGCCCAAAAAAAGGGCAAAATTGGAATTTCGAGTGTCCTGAAAACTGCAATGTAGCTAATGTAATTAATGAGCCATAAAATTATACGTTGACCACATAATGCTCAGTATATTTGGCTTCAAATCTCACCATGATTGCTTACCATAAAAGTATAGGGAAAACTGTCAAATAGGTCCTCGAACTTTCATAAAAAAGTCAATTAAGTCCTTCTATAGAAGAATCTGTCTGGTCGTCGCGATTTGGGGCAGTTTCTGGTGGATTTTTTTGATGAAATTTTTTGAGCATCTTATTCATCAAGTCTAGTTTACTCATACCAAATTTCAGCTAAAAATTTAAACGGGAGTGCATTCAAATTAATTCGAGAGCGCAAAAATGCGCAGTTATGTTTAAGAATTAATTTGAATGTGTTTCCGGTTGAATTTTTAGCTAAAATTTGGTATGAGTAAACTAGACTTGGTGAATAAGATGCTCAAAAACTTTCATCGAAAAATTCTACCGGGAACTACCACAAATCGCGACGGCCGGACAAAACCTCCTATAAAAGGACTTAATTGACCTTTTTATGAAAGTTGAAGAACCTATTTGACAGTTTTCCCTAAAAGTATATGTTGACTATATAAAAATATATTGGAATTTTGAGTGTCTTGAAAATTACTACGACAATTGAATTAATATCTTACCATAAATATAATTCATTCTTTAGGAAACATGTACATGATTGCTTTTGATAATTAAATATTAGCAAATGTAAGAAATAAAGTTGGAATTTCGAGTGTCCTGAAAACTGCTACGTAGCTAATGTAATTAATGAGCCATAAAATTATACGTTGACTACATATTGCTCAGTATATTTGACTTCAAATCTCACCATGATTGCTTACCATAAAAGTATATGTTGACTACATAAAAGTATATTGGAATTTCGAGTGTCCTGAAAATTACTACGACAATTGAATTATTATCTTACCATAAATATAATTCATCTTTTGGAAACAAGAACATGATTGCTTTTGATAATTAAATATGAGCAAATGTAAAAAATAAAGTTGGAATATCGAGTGTCCTGAAAACGGCTACGTAGCAAATGTAATTATTGAGCCATAAAATTAAACGTTGACTACATATTGCTCATTTGCTCAGTATATTTGGCTTCAAATCTCACCATGATTGCTTACCATAAAAGTATATGTTGACTACATAAAAGTATATTGGAATTTCAAGTGTCTTGAAAATTACTAGGTACCATTTAATTATTATCTTACCATAAATATAATTCATTCTTTAAGAAACATGAACATGATTGATTTTGATAATTAAATATGAGCAAATGTAAGAAATAAAGTTACAGCACTTGAATAAAAGTTACATGGTAATTTCAAATTTTACTCTTACTAATAAAGTAATAATACAACGACACACCTGAATAAAATGAACGTAACGATGCTAATAAAAGAAAGTAAATAATCATATTATAACCTTCCAAAGAAACGAATCATAAAATAAATGGACATATCATGCATGTTTTACTTTTACAAAGATTTCACAGGAAAGAAACCTGAAAGAAAAGCATAAATATATTAAGGTTGTTTTTAGTTGGACTGTAATTCACCCCAGACCAGACCAAAACATATCAAACTAAAACAGACCAGACCAGACTACTACTACTACTAGTTTAGTAACGCGCATTGCGCGTTCGTGATAATGCACAAGACTATTGTAGGAACATTAGTTTCTCAGTTTAGGTGGAGTGAATAAATGAATAACAAGTATCACTCACCATCCAGCATCACCAACAAGCTTTACTCTTAATTTAGGTATATAAAACTAACAGAAGTGAGTAAAAACAAAACGATGGAGTAACAGTGTAACACTAAAAAATTAAAAGCCCTGAACCACAAAAATATTCAGAAGTATAATGTACAGCTAACATCAAGCTCAGGTGATCAGACATTTCTTGAAAAAGCAAAAAAAAGAACATATACAAGATATATAAAAAATTTCTAATAAACCATGGAAGAGGTGTTTGTTCATGCGCCCAGATCACACAAGCTGAGAGTTTAGCATCTGGGTACAAATATGAGGGGGGAAAGAGGAGGATGGGAAATGAAATATCACCACCATGGAAACATCAATCACTTAAAGATCCATCATCATCTTCACGCTCTTTTATGGCCCTCTCAAGAAACTTCTTCCTGATTCCATCCTGAACAGTTTCTCTTGATTGTTCCCCGCCATGCCCATCATTCAGCACAGGATCTGACTGGCATAGAACTAAGGCCACACCTAAACATGTAACAACACATTACAATATTACCACAGAAGAAGCAATATCAGGACATCATATTCCACGTTCTGCAAAATTTATTCTAGTGATTGAACCTTATTGTTTCCCTTGTCAACAAAACTACATTGAAGAACCATTGATGATTAGATATTTTAATTAAAAGTATTTCAATAAGATTGCTGATCTAAAAAGAAGAATCATAAAAATGATAGTAATAATAATGATATGATACTGATGTAAAACATAAATAGGATTACTTACTATATGATGGCACAACTATTAAAAGATAACTTAGCATCCCAAAATCGCAGAAGGAAAACATACTTTCAGGAGTGCATCTCCGACCAAAGCTATGTGTTCCCACATAAGTTGCCTTAACATCAGTATTTTTGTAAACCAGAATAGTTGGCAGATTACGGTCTGGATAGTTTGGAATGCACTCTGTTGATATAATCTTCACAAACTTTGTTGCAGGGTACCTTTTAGCCAAATCTTCCAGACATTGCAAAAGCATCCTGCACTCTGGGTATCTGTAATAAAAAGCTAACCAGGTTGAATGAAATTCTGAGCGTTGATATTAGTTTCCTTATAACTCAAAGGATAGAGCTGAATGACTATAATATAGTCCAATAGTTTCTTTTCTCTATCATTTTTTGTAGCAAATGGCAGTACTTTAACTTTGAAATGCATTGGCTGTCAAATTTTGTACATTAATGGACCTTATCTGCCATTTAATACAGGATATTACGAAAATGCAATTTCTAGCCACAAATTCATGTCTGAGTTCTAGCCATAAGCCCATAAGGATTTAATGTAAATACAGAGTCCAAGACAAAAGTATAAACTACAAACTGCTCACCCGTCTTTATAGAGCATCACCACAACCCAAATGTCTTGAGGAGCTTGTGAGACTTCACGAACAAAGTCAGATCCTGAAATTGGAATAACTGAACCAAACTTTGCTACCTTAGCTGCTTCTCTTATCTCAGTTAACCGCTTCTTCCTATCACAAAGAAATTGCAAGATAACCTACTAGTACCATTATCTCAATTCAAATTATGGCATCAAGTTCAGTTATCTTTTGAAAGTGAATAAAAGAGATGCATTTGTTTAAATATACATAAAGTTGAAATGAATGTAAAGAAAGATCTGTAAGAAAGGAAAAGAATGAAGGAAACGACTCATGCATTTGCTTATTCTACCATAACCCAATCAGAGAAAAAACAAATCTTTCATATAGAATATAAGCATCCCTCTTCTTCCAGGCAGCTTAAAGAAAAATTAAGTTAGCTGACAGGCGATCTCTCAAAATCATGAGAACCCTACCCTCTCAGGGGGGATTGAAAACATCAAATTAGGTTTTTATATGAGTAATCAGGTGAAATATTCATAATGCCTAGTTAAACATTGCACTAAAATCAAATTTCAAATGAATTCCATCTGAATCAGTTTTGCATAAATCAATTTTCTAAAGCCAGTTCTCAGCAACGGAAATTCAGCGCATAGATTCAACACTCTACCTATATTCTTCGAGAAAACGATCTTCGTCGAGATCATCTCCTTCGAGATCTTCAAGCTCTTCCTCTGTTTTCTGGTCGATCCAGGCCTTGTCTTTGGTCTTAGAGTCATCATCCTCGGCAGGCGTGAAACCTGGTGGCTTGAACGGCGGCTGTTTTGGCGGGAGATTTCCAAGTTTCCTCTGTATATCGTCCCATTGTGTTGAGGATCCCTCCAAATCCTTGTATACAAAGTGGTAATCCGCCATTCCACGGTTTTCACAGTTCTCAACTCAGTGAGCTTAACCGTAAACTCCGCACTACGGTGTACTTCGTATATTTTATCACAGCTTCTCCTGTCCACCGGAAATGAAAGATGGATCTCAGAGCCCAGAATTGTTTTTTATTATTAATAAAAGAAGTAACAACAGATAATAACAGCAATTATGTAGGTTCATATAGAATCGGATATCACTACATTATTTGAATACATAGTTTGTTATTACAAAATGAACTTTATGAAGGGAACACAAAAAAACAATTACATCGAAGTAAGCATATTCAAGACAATAATTAACAAATTAAGAGGATATGTAAATCATTCGAATAGAGAAAAGAACTCACATTAAGAAGTGGAAAACCGTTTCAGCATCTGAAGCAAATTAGTTATAATCGGTAGGTCTACAACCATTGAGGGTCTAAATCACCGTCTAAAGGGGAACGAAAGAGGTGTTAGGGGAAAGAAGGTGATGCTAAAGGGCATTGGCGAGAAGGAAATAAAAGAAATGGATACTAAAGAATAACTCAGTTCTAAGGAAGTTGAAATGGGAAGTAAAGGAAGAAGAAATCAGTCACACATACACTAAGAATGAATAACTTATTGCCGTTAAAACAGAAACTTTAATAGTTAAAAGTATAAGAAACCATACATGGTGTACAATAACTTTGTGCATCAAGAGACACCAACACTTTTTCTATTACCGTTATACCCCTTACAATATTCACTCTTATAATATTGTAGAGACTTAAATGGCGATAACCACTTCACTAATTGTTGGGTATTGATTCAATAATACCGCAAAGATCTAGGAGCTATTGGTTCAATAATACTCCAATTCTTTTTTCAGCTAAAAAACTTAACAATATTGATAAACATACCATCCCTCTCAAACTCACTGCAAGAATCTGGCGCTAAGAATTATATTCTTTTTTCAGATTCATGTATAAGCAACAACATAAGAATTCACTTCACCCCATCAAACTCTTACACACTTCATGTTATTAAATTATTTTTCGTCTTCAATTAAAAATGCCGGTTAAGACGGTGCATCTAGATGAAATTCAGGCCGGATCTATTGAATGGAGAGTTCATGTTTGTATAATTCGGATGTGGCACGTTCCAGCATATAAGAAACCGGAAATTGTTGATTCATTGGAGATGATCCTACTGGATCAAAAGGTAATTTACATTTAATTTATTAGTTGTGATTTAATTCCAACATTAATTTATGCTACACTTTTGAAAGTAACATTGTGTTACTCTAATGTAGAGTATCAGGATACACGCTACTGTGAAAAAAGCTCTACTTTCACAATTCGAACCACTTTTACAAGAGGGGGATGCTTATTACTTCGAGAATTTATTGGTTGCTATGAACGACTCGAAGTCCAAAAAACACACTACCCACAAATATCGTCTCAGTTTTTTGAAAATAACTAAGGTCGGGAACCTGATATTGAGCAGTGTGCCTAAGCATCATTTTAACTTCGTTAGCTTCAGTGATATTTTGGATGGAAAATATGAGAGGTCATATTTCGGTAAGTCTCAAACTTATACAAAATTTCAGCAAACTTTTGCAACTTCTTAACCTTTTGAATTGATCTCCTTGCATCTTCTTAACCTTAGCATTATGTTTAAACAACACTCTAATAATAATGGTATTTAATTAATTTTACTTTTTTTGTAGATGTAATTGCACAAGTTGTCGAGAAGGACAAGAATATGACTGAGGTACAGATTGATGGGAAGAAGACAAATCTGTTTGAGGTTCTTTTGGAAGATCTCGAGTATGTTTTTATTAATAATATATAATTAATCAATATTAAATATTGATCTAATAATGGAACACATATTTTTTTAATATTGCAATTTTTTATTGTAGAGGCAATAAATTGAAGTGTTCATTGTGGGCAAAGTTGGCAGAAGAGATTAAGGAATACCTGGACAACAATCAAGGAGAATGCTTTGTAATCGTACAAATCTGTCAAACAAAAATATATAATGGTAGAATTTTATAATTAATTTTCATACTTTTATAATTAATTTATTTTATAAAGATACAAATATTGTGTAATAATCACGGGAACATTGGGACTAACCAATGCATATTACGGAACAAAGTTACATATCAACTCCCCTCTTTCAGAAATTCAAGAGTACAAAGAAAGGTAACCTTTTTACAAGTTTGTTTTTTATACTTCAATGATCTTAAGTTAATCTCTCACCTTTTTGAAAAACTATTTTTACAGTTTTTCAAAAATCATTATTATGGAAAATGAAAAATCATTTTTCAAAACCTTAAAACTGCATGGAATGTTAAAGTAGAAAAAATCTGTATAGTTTTTTTTGGATTGTACTTAATGTGTAAACAGTTTTTTAAAATCTTAGAGAATTCTTTAAGGTTGTACTTCTATTGGGAGGGAAGTAAATTACAATCTTAAAGTATTTTAAAGACATACTTATATGATAATAAAGAATAGCCTAGGTATGTAAACCTAATAAGTAAACAACTTTAGAGTAAACATTTTTTTCATTTTTTCAAAAATCATTATAATGGAAAACCAGAAAGTCATTTTTCAAAACCTTAAAACTGCATGGAATGTTAAATTAGAAAAAAATCTGTACATCTTTTACGAAAACTGAAAGGAACAGGTTGACCTTCTATTAGTTTTCAGGATGTTATGAAAATTGAAATTTGACATACTTTTTATCTTCTGTGTAACTTATAATCACTTAACTTATCTATATAAGTATATAACATATACTTTAACTGTTGTGCCATTTTGTTTGTCTTAATTTATGAACTTATGAATATCTCGGTTTGGGCACAATAGGCTAGCATCTGAGGGTCGTTCAGTGAGTCAAGTTGTGAGTAGCCAGATCAGGGTACACGCACTTTCAAGGAAGATCTAATGCAGAACCCTCACATGACCATTTCTGACTTGATAGATTCTACAGAGGTAAAAAAAATAAGAAAACGTTGAAAATAGTACATTTAAGTTAACATATATAGTTGAGAATGGCTAACCTTACTTTTTGTGATGTTGTTTACTTAATTTGCAGAATTGTTACCCATTTGTTCTCGCAACAGTTATTGACTTAGGTGATGGTGAGTGGTATTATCAGTCATGTACCACCTGTTATAGGAAATGTTACCCTCTAGGCAGTAAGTTCTACAGTGAGGGTCCAAGGTGTTGCATGGAGAGGTCTGCGATTCCCAGGTATTACCCATTCTATATATTTTATTAATTACTATCACAAATGGTAATTTAAGGTTAGTGCTTTCATTCAGGTTTAAGGTGATGTTTAAAGTTATGGATCAAAGTGGATCCACTACGTTTAATGCTTTTGATTGTGTGATGACTAGAATGTTAGGAAAATCTGCTACCGACTTGCTCACTACCATACGCAAGGTACTTGAGATTGCAAAGCCCATGTATTAGTTTTTCTAAAATTTCAGTAACAGCTTATATCCCCTCTGAAACTAAACTCCAAAAAACATTCTTTGTGCAGAAAAATGTTGACTGTTCTGAAGCAGAGGAATTAAATATGTTCATTGGTAGAAGGTTTTTGTTCAAGGTAGAGAACAGTGATGGCAATATAGGGAAGGGGTGGAGAAGTTATTATATAAAGGAAAAATTCCGGATGAGGAAAAAATAGAGCAGTTTAAAATGCTAAATCCAGTGAAGGTGTGTAAGATTATTCTTATATTACTTTATTATTACAAAGCAGTGTATTTGTATGAAAAAATATTATTATATGTGCAAACCAAAATGCGAAATGAAGTTTTTTTTAAAATCCTGAAATTTAGGATTCTGTGGGAGATGATGCAGAACTCACTACTCGTGGTTCTCAAGAGTTTGGTGACAATGAAAAGGTAATGTACTTTGTACAAAACTGTAACACATATTACATACTTACAGAGTACATATTACATATTACGTTTGGAATTAAAAATTTCATAGGATGCCGAAGAGGTAGGCTCGAACATCGATATAAGCATCCCAGACTTGCACCACTCTACTAATGTATGACAGAGTGTGTCGTTGAAAAATGTGCACCAAATAACTTACCATTATTTATTTATTTTAGTATTTTTCTAAGTCTTTATTTAATTGGTGCTAGAATTGCTTGGTGAATGTGGAGGCCACTACCCCAACCAGCACATCAAGAGGAAAGAGGTCAGGTGATATTGCGGAATGTAGTGAGACCCAGACATCGAGCACAAAAGTGAGAAAGGTTGTTGAAGTGAAAATGGAGCCGATTGAATGAAGGGTGTGTGTCATTAGAGCAGCTTGGATTCATGCAAACTTTTCTTTCCTATTGAGTTTTTTGAGGATTTCAATTGGTAGTTTTCTTCAAGTATTTTACAACTATTCAGTTTTGTGCCAGTTTGGCAACAATTTCATTAAGCACTTGAATCATATGCATCAATTTTGTTTATTTTTAATATATTACTGCAGTCTATTCTATTCGTATGTTATTAGAGTCTTTTACTTGAAAAGGAGTCACTGTTTAACTATAGTTACACTTGGAGTTTAATGGGTATTTTTATGAATTTAACTATACAAAAAAATATTATTTTCGAGGGAGAAAGAATAAATCAGGATTTTTTTACAAGTGAAAGTATAGTTCTTTATTTTCAAAGAGACCTCTGTAACTTTAAATGAATCTATGTGGGCTTTTTACGGTTGAAATTAAATTTTCTATCTTTCTTAAATACCCTCGAGAAAATATGTGTGACCATTATTAGAGGTTTTTTGTTTACTTTTGTGAAATACAAAGTAAAAATGAAAACTAAAACAAACCTTTTTTTGCAGCCTCTACTTTATTTTAAAGTCCCCTTAGTACATATCTCTGCAACTTTAATTTATTTCCCTTCTCATTATCACTTCTTGCAAACAAAGTCCAATGAATTACAAGAAACTTACAATGACTAATCTGAGACAAAACACATGAAAGATTTAATTCAACGTCAGTTCTATCAGATTGCTTTGAGGTTATATTCTAAATTTTTTATAGTTTACATCTAAAGTGAACTCAGATTTATGATCAAGTGAAAAGTATATAGTTCAGGCATGAAGTGTTTTTGGTTTCAAGACCGTCCCTATTTTCTACATATAAATAGAAATGTACCTCTTTTCATAGCAAAGTTCTTCAGTTAGCCTGACTTAACTCTTTCCAGCTTTAAGACATTAACTTCTATCTGCAAAGAAATGTCAATGAATTGCAAGAACTTATGAAATACTTTTATGTAAAAATAAAAACGGAAATGCGCCTTTTTAGCGAACCTGCTTCAATTTTCTTCACACAATTTCTTTCACCTTTTAGACCAAGACCTCTGCCTGCAAATGAACACCAATCATTTCCAAAAAAATAGAATAATCAATTACAATAATCAATCTGAAATAGAAAAGAGTATGGAATCCTCAAACCGCAAACCATAAAGTCTCAGCCCAAGCTTTTCAAAATAAATTTCAAAATTAATGCTTTATTTGAAATTATTAATTCAATGCTTTACATCTAAAGTGAAATAGTATTTATATGAAATGTGAATTAAGTTAATTGATACTCCATAAAAAATATTATTTTCACATCAATGTGTGGTTCAAGCCTTTTAAAAACTGAAGCTAAAGTTGATGTTTTTTGGTAAGAAATTTTTTACTCCGTATTTCATTTGTTACCAAACTTTGTCTATACTATATATATACTTCAGCCAAATACTTCCAAGTAAAAATAAAAATTGAAACAAACCTGTTTTCAAACCCAAGTTCTGAAGTTAGCTTGACTTGATTTATTCCAGCTTTGATTAATTACAATAAGCAATATCCATATAATTAATTGTGTCATATTTCTTTTACATCTATCTAAATAAAAGGATATTTTAAATTGCCATGTAAGTGAATAATATTCATTTAACAGCAAGAATCTTGCTGTTAAATACGAAGACAGGCATCATTACCATATTTACATATTAGAGAAATAATACGAAGACTTATTTGTTGAAAAATTGCAATACTAAAAAAAGCTCTGGAGCCAATTCATTCTCGATAACGGAAATAGAGCTTTGGCATGCTTCTCCCTTGCAGTTCAGTGTCAATCATTAAGCGTTGAGCAGAAGGCACACACAGAGAGGGACTGCATGTGTGGTAAGTCATGCTATTATTGATTCTTTACCCAATAAATTAATTACACAATAAAAATTAGTTTTTTATTTCTCTAGAGAAGATGCTTGAGAGAAGATGCTTGAGGTTGAGATAGTTGAAAGTAAAAAGGCTTAACCGGCAAGAATAAAAAGTAGAAATGGAAAAGTAGATAGATCTAGCAATTAGAAAAATAGTATGAAGGAAATAGAACTGGACTTATTTTGTAATATACACATAGGACGACAAAGATATAAAACCTGGAAATATGAATCATGAAATCTTGAATCAATCATGCGATGCAACCTTATGTGTTCGAGAATCCAGAGAGAGTGTTCGGAGAAGAGAGAATCGAGATTGGGGAAGGGAAGGGGGAATACGTAGGGACCTTTTCTGTGTTTGAGAATCGAGAGAGAGTGTTTGGAGAAGGAGAGCATAGAGATTGGATGCAACTCTTTGCTCTTTTTTCTTTTCATTTTTTGTTCACTGAATTATTAGGCTTTTTCATATTCCTTCCGGTCCTTATTAAACTTTACACTTTGACTTCACACATATTAAGAAAATAAATTTGGCTTTACTGTAGAATACATTGTTTGATACTGTTTAGCACTATTTTGTACTGTTTGATGTAGATTTGTTTGCCAAATAAGGTAAATAGGAAAGTGTAAGTTTAATATGGGACGGCCCGAAAATGAAAGTGTAAAGTTAATTAACGACGAGTATAAAATTCTTATTATATATCGGGCATCCTTGGCGCACCTTCAAAAATGCTAGGCGCAACCCTTTTATCCCATTACTGGATTGAATTGTCCTCTTGTAGACTTGTAGTAGCTCATGAAACTTAAGAAGTGCACCATCCAATTGCTAGGTGCGCCTCTATTTTTTTGCTATTAGACCAACTAGTATTGTACCCGTGCGATGCACGGGATAATATTTTTATATTATTATTTATGATGCATGACAATAAATAATAATACTCCGTATTTGAATACAGAGTATAATAAAAAGAAACATATACAAATTGTCATACAGATTACAGAACGCTAAATACGTACTTCATATATAATTTTTATTACAAAAAAACATACACATTAAAAAAGTATAAACATTTAGTGGGGATTTAGAGTTGTCAAACTTGCCAACCCGGACCGGTGCAACCCGACACGTGACAGGTTATGCTTTACGTGACGGGCCAACTCGTTTAATGACGAGTCAGAATTTCTACAACCCTAGCCCAACCCACCTAGCTTGCGGGGTAAACGCGCCAACCCGCGAACCAATCTATAAAAACATACATAACAAAATTATCTAAAAGCAATTACCCAATAGTACATATTTATATTGGTAATAGTATATACTATGTATTTATATTGACATGTAGTAATACAAGAAATATAAGATATCAAAATACTTGTTAAGTTTAGTTAAAGAATATTAAAAATACTCATTTACAAAAATAAAGATCTACTTAAACCTTTTGAGTGATTATTCATTTATTTGTATATCATGAATGCTAATTGATAAAAAATATTCAACTTTACTTAAAATATACTCCATATATAATTACAAACTAAAAATTATTAAACCAGCCCACTGATTATACACTATAATAACACACTATAATAATTTCTAGTGATAAAGATTCTTCAATAATGCTTTTTTGCCAAATCCTCAATCGACCACCGTTCTTGTTTCAGAAAATAGGCATTGGAAATTGGAAAATAGAAACCTAGTAGTTAAAATACAATTAGTGATGTGTCACTGTTGTTGTATTTTATCACCACCCACTTCTACATTTATCAGCAAACTATAAGTCATATACGCATTGGAAATAGGTAAAGAGATGCGGAAGTCAAAAAGACTTTTGCGAGGCCAAGTGTTACACACAGATTCAGCCAACATAATTAATGTATTTAGTCAATTAAAATAATAATCTAGAAGGCGGCGCACACTAAGGGTATAGCAGTTCCCGCCCAAAACCGTTCCTGTTTTGCGTTTTATAATACACATAAAATATAGATATTGAACTTATCTTTTGTATATATAGTTACCCTATAATTTTTAAAGATATCATAATACTTTTTTCATGTATTTATAAGCTCATTTGATGACCCACTTTTTCCCTTTGTCTAATTATTTTTCACCGAACATGTAACTTATAATTATGCACGGAGAATTGCATGAGAAAAAATACAAAAAAAAGTTATATTGTTTTCCTAATTATCTATTTTAGTCATTTTTTCACATTTTTTTTCTTAATAATTATATTTTAACTATAACTTTTTTCATAATAGGTAAAATAGTCTTTTACTTTAACTTCAATCAATTCAGTTAAAAAAGTTACTCGGATCTTAATTATTTTAATCATTATAGAATTTAGTGTGTAAAGTCAAAAATTAAGCATTTGATAAAAAACACTGTGAAACTAAGAACAGATGCTATCCACCGGGCTTTCAAGCGTAAAAAAAAGAGTGTCTAGTGAAAGCATTTCTATCACTAAATGTAAATATTTGGGTGAATGAAGTCTACTTAGTGTGCAATTAATGTCTCAAGTTTGCTTATACATATTTTACGAAGCTATTTTCAAGTTATCGACAAATTCAAGACAATTATTGTAATTGTGATTTATTGGACTGCCTATCATCATCCAATTACAACGTCTACATTCAATGCTTTGTCTTGCTTTATTGTTTTAACTTACCAAGATTTTACGTAGCTTTTTTTCAAGTTATTAAAACATCTGGTCAGCTGCTTCCTTATACAATACTTCCCGCCCAATTCCCTACAGACTATTGAGTTTTTATATATAATATAGATTTGTCCACTTGCAATCTTGGTCAAGGAAACTCAACTAGCAACTGACGTAGTACACTAATTCTAATGGTTTTCAAATTTGTTTCTTTCCTAAAGTTAAATATTAATTTTTTCCTAATGTTAATTTAATACTATGAATATCTTTCTTTGTCTAAAGTTTTTAAATATTAAATACAAATAAAGTAATTTTGATCATGTTTAAATTTGTATTGTATTGTAATGAACATTTTCACTTCGATCAACTCGTTTTAGTCTTATATTTTGATTATTATTTTAAAAGTTTTTCCTAAAATATTACTAAAAAAATCTATGGACAAAAAGTGAGTATAAATTAATATGTGTAAGTTTTATAGTCACTATAATGTAACATTTGAATGCTATTATAAGATAGTGACGTGAGTCATTGATCAGCTGAGCTGGACCGCTTCCTCCTACTTTTATTTTTGTTAGGAATTTTATCAATCTGGAATCTGAAAGATAAACGAATTATCAATCTGAGACCTGAAAGATGAAATGTATCAGTATAGGACTCGAAAGATGAAAAACTATCAATCTAAGACCTAACATTTCATAGGTTTTGATTTATCTAATTTTTTATTAATTCCATTGATAATATTTGGTGAAATTTTCTTCACAAAAGTTTATTAGTTTAATAAAACTAAATATTATTTAAATTTTTTAAAATAAAAATAATAATAAAGTTTATGAAAACTTAGGTCCTAAATTGATAGTTTTCCATCATTCAGGTCCTAGATTGATAGTTTTCCATCATTCGGGTCCTATACCGATACATTTCATCTTTCAGGTCCCGAATTGATAGTTCGTCTATCTTTCAATTAGTTCTTATTTTTATACTTTTCTATTGTACTTGTGACTAGTAAAAAATAGTTATAAACTTAAGGCGTGCACATGTATTCCAAATGTAAAATATAAGAAGTGTAATTTTTTAATACATTTTTAGGTGTAAATTTAATGAGTTATTAATTTTGCAAACTTTATAAGTTTGTGTTGCAAAGTTTTAATGAACAAGACATTTACGACGGAGTATATTTGTAATATTTTGTAATTTTCTTACATGAATTTAATGAATTATTATCTTTGTTGAATTTGGTAAGTTTAATTTTAACAATTTTGAAATAACAAGTCTTAGGTATAAACATTGTTCTAAAATTGACCTAGTCAGATCGATTAATTGGCCTAGTTAGCCTAGCCGGTCTTAACTGTGGATGACTGATCGCCCTAATTACCCAATGTAAAAGTTTAAATGCAAATGCAGTTTGTTTGTAGTACATTATCTCATATTATTTGCGTTTATCAATTACTCGTATGATACATGCATGATGATAGTGACGTGTACGTCGGCCTTATTTTTCACGATGACAGCTTGACTCGTGTCGAAGAAAAATTAAATTTTGAACCTGTTGAAGAAGCACAACCATTCACTTCACATAAATTTTCGGAAGACTTTCAAACTAATAAAACTTGGACGGATCATGAGTCTATGATTAGTTGGGCTAGAGTAGAGGCCCAAAAGAGAAACATGATATTAACTATTGCAAAATCGAGGCCAAGTAATTCCCAAAAACTTGGTAATGTACTTCTTGCGTGTGAAAAAATCGGAAAGTATCGAGCTGCAAAAAATGTCAAAGCACAAGGGGTGTAACAAGACAAAGGAAAGAAAGCGTCGAGAACATGACAATGACGAGGCTGATGATATAAGTGTTGATGATGTGGTCCTAAAAACCATAGTTGATGAGTTTCAATCATGTCGTATATCAGCACAAGAAAAAAAAGACTTCATGCAAAATGGAATGAGATGAGAAATCCAGAACTTAATGCTATGAATTGAAAGAGCCACCGATTCATGAAACGAAGGGAGGACCCAAAAAAAATCAACCACTTGAGACCTAAGCGCGTGGGAGTACACTGAGAAAAAATATAAAAAAATCCAAGGGTACAATATCACATCATGGGTCTCGTGGACGTGGCAAGGATATCAAAGGGAATCAAAATCGAATTCAATTTAATTTTGGTAATGATGTTGAGACATTCATGCTTGAGCATATTAGTAAAGTTGTGGACGTTATTGGAGATGGACATTGCGGATATCGCTCATTTGCAGAGCTTTTAGGATGGGGAGAAATAGAATGGGTTAGAGTTCAAAGGGAGTTAGCGGAAGAACTAGATCATCATCGTGGGCTGTATGATCCTATATGCCTTCTTGGCACTATTGATGACTTGCGGAAACAAATAGACTACTACATTAGTCCAACACCACCCCGACATTGGATACATATGCCGCACACATGGTTGATCTTTGCAACGTTATATCAGGTTATTTTAGTGCATCTTGACCTCCACGAACCAGTAACTTGTTTGCCCATGATCGCTCCTCCTGGTAGTAGTCCTCCAGAGACAATTTTTTGCATTGCTCGGCTTCATTCCCAACAACACTACATAGCTGTAAGCAAACAATATTTTATAGTTCCATTTTGTTTTCACATTACCTTTTTTTATTTTCACATTACCATATGATATGCATAAAATGACAACTTGTGTTGATGCACAGATTTGGCTTAACAACAATGCTCAGTTGCCACCAGTGATTACGACATGGTCTTACTATCACGACGCTAGTGTTACGGGATGGGATACTCCACTTCTTCATCGAATTAAACAGTTTACAGAACGCCGTAATTTTATAAGAGATCCCGTTACAATTGTATTGGATGATTGATATAAACCTTATATCTATCATTATATAAAAGCAAAATGTTTTTGGCACTATTCTTTGAATAGTGTTCCCTCCCAAAGTCTTAAGGTAAGATAGTGCATGAATAGAAACTACTAAACTAGCCCTGCTGCAATTAAAAAATGCACAGGAATTGATGATGGATGTTGAAATGCAATGTTTTATCATCATCATTACATAAAAGCATAAAGATTATAAAATAGTGTTTATGTTCTTGATGTAAAACTGGTAATAAGAAAGTCCATGACTTTAATAGTTTACAGAAATGTGAACAGTCTGATTTGATATTACATGCTCTTATTGACAATTCAATGAAAATTTCAAAAATGTCCCTCCTGGAAAATTACATAACATTAATGGTTTACAAAATATGTGAACAATCCGATTTGATGTCACAAACTCTACTATTTTGTGATAGTAATGGCATCTTCTACTTTCCATTGAAATTGGCTATTGATACCTTTTGGGCAGCTTTCCATAACTTGAGGAATCATGACAATTTTGAGCCTATGAGATCAAGAAAGCATCTATTACTCCATATTTAGAATGAATATTTATACAATCTCTTTCACATATAAATATAAAATAAAGTCCTGGATTGGTAAGCTAAGATAGATAAATGCAAAATCCTAACAATCTCTTTCACAATCTCAAGAAAGCACTATCAGTACTCCATATAAATATAAAATAAAATTATAAAACACATACTACATTTTACAGCACACATTCCTAGACATAACCTATTTTCTAGATATTATTAGTCCTACAATGAAGAGTGTTTGACAGCTCACTGTGGCCAACTTTTACAGAAAAAAAAACACACAAATATATACATGTATAATGTCAATACACAATGCAACAAAGGTACTCTATAAATAGACTCACTTGCACTCATATTCCACCATTCAATCCTTCATTTCACATCTAACTACACTCCAATACACAAACCATGGGCTTGTGGTCCTTGATAAACGAGTTCCACCAATCAAAAACTACTTGGGTATTCAAAGCCCGAGTTGTTCGTGTCTATACTGTACCTGCCCATGGCAATTTCGGAGAATCATTGCAATGCATTTTCCATGACGCTGAGGTATTTACTTGAGTTTCTAGATTGGTTTCTAATACTTCAAGTAGTTTACTATAAGAACTAACAACTCTTTACACAAGGAACAAAAATACATGCACACATTGCAAAATCAGAGGTTGCAAAGTTTGAGGACCTGTTTAAGAAAGGAAATGTTTATGCCATAAGACAAGTCTTGGTGCTAGATAACTATATGAAGTTCAAGACAACAAGGAATGCTTTGAAGTTGTTATTCATCAAAGGAACTGATGCTTTTCGAATCTCAGACATTAATTTTCCAATGAGAATCCTTGACTTCATATCCATTGCTGCCTTACAAGATGCTGAAGTTATTGACGAAACCTATGCCATAAGTGATTTTTAATGAAAATACATTTTCTTTTATTGAATTTTTAACTAAACTTATTCATTAATTTATAATCTCTTATAGATGTGATCGGTAAGGTAACTTCCATGTCAAACCCAAAGGCCCTAACAAAGAATGGTAGACAAACGAAGTTGCTTGATCTAACTCTTGGTGATGCCAAGTACGTATTTTGATTTACAAAAAACAGTTTTCTGTAGTTTTCTGTTTTGACATTCTTATTATATTTGTAGCGGAAATACAATCATTTGCACTCTGTGGGAGAACATGGTAGAAGAGTTTGTGGATTTTCTGAAAACAAAACCAAAGTCTATCACTCTTATTCTTCAACACTGTCGTGCTAAAAAGTTCCATGGTATGTTGTAAACTGAAATACATTACTCTGTTGGTTTGTTCTTAACAGTGTAATCTCTTTAGGTCGGGTTGGGGTAACTAACATGTTCCATGTGACCAAGATCTTACTTAATAGCAACAACGCCGAGTGCGCAGCTTTCAATGCCACGTAAGAAAATTGTTTTAAAGGTTATCAGTGTAATCACATAACGTAATTTTGATATTAATCTACGCTTTAATTAAATAACACAGGTTTGGTCCAGATAATGATGAGGATGGGGAGGCTCTATCCTTAGCTACTTTTGTTACCCCTACTTTTCAAGATGACCTAACTGCTGGAAAAGTTCAATTGGTTTCAATTGAAGATCTAACCAAAATGGAAGAGGTTGTTATTATCACAGACTTTGTATTAAAAAAATTCTTTAACTTATTTGATTTATTATATGCTGATTACCAGTTACTGTATACTTATAATAATAGGATGGAAAACAATGGGTTTATGGAGAGATATTGACAATAGACAGTTACAAAGATTGGTACTACATATCTTGCAAAGGGTGCAGCAGAAAGGTGTCACCTGTGGTATGTGCAACACAAAAGAAGTAGTTTTAAGATGAGAACATCTCCTTTTTTAGTTTTGGTAAACTAATAGTCACATAGTATTCACTGATATTTTTTAACATTTTAGGTACAAAATTAATGTTAGGGTGATGGATGAGACAGGACATGCTTCTTTTGTATTTTGGGACAAAGAATGCATTGCTTTGGTTGGAAAAACTGCAAGTACTCTTCATGAGGAGATTGAAAAGGTTTTCTAGAAGAAACATTAATTTTTTAATGCTTACATATATATAATGGACTTGTAAATATTAATAAGTTTAAGATTGGTGGGATTTACAGATAAGTGTTGGACCCTACTACTTTCCAATCGAGATTGATGCTATGGTTGAGACTAAGGGGTTGTTTCGTGTGCAAACAAAGAAGAAAAGCAAAAACTACAGGGGTGTTCCTACATTTAGTGTAATTGGAATGAATTGTGATCCAACTGTTCTTGCTTTATACAAGAATAAAGGAAAAGTGGTTGGGGAAGAAGATGATCTCACACTATTGAGGAGGGAGTTTTCTGAGTCGGAGGAAGTATGTGTACTTATTATTTTACCTATATAGTTTATGTTTGTGTTTAAAATGAGATATTTAAATTCTACACTCATTTTAGGTCATCATACTTAATGAGGAAGATATCAGTCCCCTACTATCAAAACAAAAAAGGAAGGCAGTTGTGGTGAACTACGAGGCCATCAAGAGGAAGCTGTTTGTTGAGCCCCCTCCTGTCCAGCCACCAAAGAACCTTAAGAAAGTGAAATCGGAAAAAGAGTAGCAATGTTTAAAATGTGAAGATTTTTTTGCCTGAATGAAGCATACCATGTACGCAACATTTTCCTATGTGTTTTTGTTGGTGCATTAGCACTTCAGAAACATGTTTGTTGTCTGGAACAACTTAGGGATAAGATTAGGTTATGTTACAAACTTTTGGTGTGGGTTATTTTTTAAGATAATCTATTTTGATCCTAAGTTTGTAAGTTTTGGCATTTGTTGTCAAGTGTAATGTAACCTACTCTGTATGTAATGATATTTAAATTAAGTTCTATTTCCATGTTCTAGAAATTGTTTTCCTAACTTATATTTACAGCTTAACTAAACCAGTAGGTATTTTAAAAAAAGTTGGACTAAGTACACTAAACATGTTAAAAAAATTGGTGAGTACATGTATGAAACAAAGTACATGTATGAAACAGAGCATAGAGACAAACCGGATTAAATAGAAGCATTCAAAATTGAAAATGAATAGTTATGACAGAGCTGCCAACAAAGCATTAGACATTTCACAATGCCTTATGAAGAACATGCTCTATAACTTCAAATATGCTTCATAATTGGCATTATAACTAATTTCGTCTTTCGAAAATTTATTATGAAAAATAACAAGCCCTTATGAAGGAGAGGCGTTTATGACTTCAAAGATGTTTCATAATTGGCCTTTGATCGTTATAATTAATAAATTAATAAATAATAATAATAATATATAATAATATTTTCAAATATTAATAATAATTAGTACGGAGTATTACTTAATTATTATTATTAGTGTTTAACAAGGCTTTATGAAGGACATGCTTTATAACTTCATATATGCTTCATAATTGGCCTTATTAGTATAGTAAAAAGAATTGTTTTTTAATGTTTTTTTAAATATTAATATTATTTATTAATATTAAATTATTGTTATTAGTATTTAACTATTAACAAATAAACACTATTAATAGTAAACAATATTAATGAACCTAATTATTATTAATATTTAACAATAGTAATACATTACTTTAGGTTTATTAATAATTGTATAAAGATTAATATCAATAATATATGATTATTAATATATAAAATAACAATAACTTAAAAGATACATACTTTCAATATATTAATAATAATATTTTATTTTCAAATATACTTATTTCTGAGCATTTTGTATATACATAGTATATTTCAAATATATGTTTCAAACTTAAAAGAAGAAGTATATTTTAAAATGGTACACAGCAAGTTATCCCCTTTACAATTTGGTTAGATTTGGAAAAGTAGCTTTTGAGATGTCATTATGAAAAATCATTTTTTGTAATCTCTATGTACTTTACATCATGGGGTTGTGTTTGCAAATCTGATTCAACACATGATCTTATAGCAGAGTTGCACACTACAGAATTCTTGAGAGTCATGAGTTAACTTTGAAATTGAGAGTCATGATTTTGCGTAATGTTGATCACTCATTGGGTTAGTGTAATGGGACAAGACTCATCATAACAAAGACGTGTGATCACATCTTAGAGGGAAGGGTCCTCAATGGTATGAGTGAAGGTAAAAAAGTCTTAATACCGCGATTATCTTTGACACCGTCAGATGTTAGGCTGCCATTTAGATTTCAAAGGAGGCAATTCCCTATTATGGTTTCTTATGCAATGACCATTAATAAAAGTCAAGGTCAGTCCCTCACTCACGTCGGTCTCTTATTGAAAAAGACAGTTTTCAGCCATGGACAATTGTATGTTGCTGTGTCAAGAGTTACCAACCGTGCAGGTCTCAAAATCCTCATCCAAAATGAAGATGATTGTCAAATAGATGAAACCATGAATGTTGTCTATAAAGAAGTGTTTCATAATCTCTAATATTTCATATTGTATTATAATCACATTACATATTACAATTAACTTACATATTACAATTTCATTTCTTTATCGTCACAATTTATGATATTTAACTTTATTTCCAATTAGAGTTTAATGTCTAACGATAATGATACTCATGCAACAAACTCCTACACCGTGCATCGCACGGGTGCTATACTAGTATTATAAAAACATAAATGTTTTTTAACTTTGCGCAATTCTATACTTCGTATTAGATTTTTTGGAAATCTATATTAGATTATATAATTGAACAAGTAACATTTTTAACTCTAGTAAACTAATTATCTTCATTTTTTATTTGTTTGACTAATTTCAAACGTGGAGGGCCTCACCTTTTAAAACTCCATCAGCACCATGCTGATTCCACATTACGGTCATATATGTTACATGACTAGAGTTATGATGTGAATGGTATTTAGAATGTTTTTAATTGAACTGATTTCGAACCAGATAGATTCAAGGAAATCGAATCAGATCTGACTTGACCAGATTTTTTTAAAATTACATATATGATATTGGTGTCATATGAAAGATCATAAAAAGATATTTAATTTGGTATAATTTTTATAAAAATTGGAGCAAAAATGAAAAAGTTATGACATTATATAAAAAAAGTAATTACTTGCCACATGACAACATTTTATTGGATTTATATTTAATGTAAATTTGATATGGACAACAAGAGAGGAGCGAGCGGGAGCTATGGAGGTGCGCCAAGCAACCGTAATTAACATATTAATTCTATTAAATTTTATGTAATAATTAAGAAGGCTAAATTTGTCCACTCATGGTTACGTTAAGCAATTATGGGGGTGCACGAAGCAACCCCGTATATATTAATAATATACTATAATCCGGAGTATTAGATCGTTAACACCTTCTTTGTTTTAGAGCCCGTTTGATAGCATGAAATTGGTTAATTCGATTTATTCTGCTGAAATTTATGAAGTTTTGGTTGAAGTGGTTGCATTATCTGATTCTGCTGATTTAAGAAAAAATATTTTTAAAATATATTTTATTAATAAAATAAGGAAAAAATTATATGTAAAATAGCTAAAATCATCATCTATAGTAACTTCAGCCAATACAACAACAAAAGTAACACCAACCTTACTTTTCTTATTATTACACAACTCAGCACGCGAAAACAAAAATTACGTGTTTGGTGAACAAGTTGACTGATAAACCGAAAAACAATGTTACCAAACGGCTTCTTAATCTTTTTGTAACTTTACATATCTTTTAGAAGATAAACTAATATAATTAAAGATAATACATTTAAAATGTACTTATGATCGGTAAACTCTTTTTCCAGAATATCAAAATTATCAGTCAATTTCTACACACCAAATACATAGCTTTCAAGTTAACGTTGTTAATTACTACTCCGTAGTAAAACTGTAAAAGTAAAATAGGTAATGTTGATGTTACTTTTTTGTCTCATTTGATAAGATATGAGTTACATTTTTATATAATTTGCTAAACATCACTATTTTAGATATGCTTCCATGTATTTTTTTTTTGTTTTTTTAATAAAATATTTTAAATATTTTTTATAATTCGACAGACTTTGCTAGTTTAGTCGTTTCAATGAAAATTTCACCAATGCCCGTCATTTAGATAATTTTGTGTTATCAATAGGGTGTTTAAGGTACATCTGATTGAAATGTAAAAAAACTTATTGTTTCTTAAAACCTTAATTTTAAATTTATATCATTTACAAAAAATATTGAAAATTTGTAATATTTTGTTCTTGATCTTTGAAAGTTAGCAAAAGCGTGGGTAGCCTAAGTAGAAATAATAAGTTTTAAAAACTATTTAGCTCAGCGAATTGTTTAAAAGAACAAAAATAGAAAATTGAAAAAGTAAACCAAAAAAATAATACTCCGCAATATCTAAGGACTGCATGAAACCAACACTATGGCGAAACAAACAACAAATATAGAAAATGAATAAGCAAAAAAAAAGAATAATAATATCTAAGGATTGCACAAACAAAAACTTTGGGTAGGCTAAGAATCGTTTGAGCTAAATCCAACCCATGATATTAATTACATTAATGGATGAATGTTCTACATTTTTTGGATGATTTGGATACAATATCTTATTGGCATTGGTTTTTTAACACATGATTGAATTATATCCATCAAAGCAATATAAATACATGTGTATTTGATATTTTTTTATAAATTAACTAATATGTTGGTCCTTGCACTTTATTTCGTGTTGCAGACAAGGAAAAAATTCATGCTCCAAAACGAAGTTTGACAAATGAGAATGAAAAACATATTTTCGCTCACACGGAAGATAGTACCACAAAGATAAGAAAGCTTGGCTCTGGAAAAATTTACTTAAATGGTACGACACAAAGCAGTTCTAATCACATCGGTGGAGAATTTCACCGATGTGAACTTGCGGATGTAACTAATGGTATGTTATTTATGATAACTATTTATGGAGCCTAAATTTAGATGCATGTACTTATCTTTGAACTTTGTGTTAGATACTTTACTATCTAATATGACATCACATTTCAATCAAATCAGCAGCATTTTGAATACTTTACCCTGCTATTGTTCCTAATTTTTTAAAATTAAATTATATAGAACAAAGACGAAGTTCTATTCGAGGATGGTTAAGTCAAGATGAGAGGCAAGCTTCGTCTATAATGGTCAACACTTATTCTGGAGTGAAGAAACTTGGAACGGGAAAACACATTTTAAGAAGCGTGCCACAAGAAAATTATCAGCACGGCAATGAAAATTTGCATATGCAAAAAGTTCCTGTCCCTAATACTACTAAAGGTATGTTTCCCCTAATAATGCATTTAGTGGAATATAGAAAATGCTTATTTGTAATATTATCATTCACTTATTGTCATATCTTCTATTTATACCATAAATATTATACTATATATATATATATATATATATGTGTGTGTGTGTGTGTGTGTGTGTGTGTGTGTGTGTGTGTGTGTGAATATTATTAGTACTTTACCTTTGTTGGTTCTATGATATTATTATTACTTCTACTATTATGAATGTACATGCACTTCGCAGAAAATGATAGTAGCAACACTACATTGAGGCCACTTATTCATTATTACGTTAACCATTAAATTGTTGATTTATTATGAATTAGGATATTTTGATAATGGGGACCCGACATGGGAGTGTGGATTCTGCAATGCATTAATGTGGTATTCTGAGAGGGTGAAGAAACGAAACAAATCAAAAAATCCAAAGTTTTCATTATGCTGCATGCAAGGAAAAATAAGTATCCCTCATCTCATGCCTCCATCACAGCCTTTGAGCGATTTATTCTATAAGAAGGATGCACGAAGCAAATATTTCTTAAAAAATATTCGATCCTTCAATATGATGTTTTTATTCACTTCTCTTGGTGGAAGAATGGAAGTCTCTCAGAATGATGGCAACACGTCTCCCATGTATATCTTAAATGGTGAGAACTATCATAGAATTGAAAGCTTGCTCCCTTTACCCGAAGAGAAACCCAAATTTGCACAGCTATACATATATGATACAGATAATGAAATATCTAACCGGATGAAAGTGGTCGGGTAAGTCATTTTTTCCACTTACCATGTATCTGAGTATAATTTCATTTTATGAACCCTACTTTTGAAACGATGTGTCATGGTTCGCTTATACATGTTGTTTTTGTTGTGATTGTAGGATGAAAGATGATTCATCTCCTATGCAAACATCAATTATGAGAGATCTAAAGCAAATGCTTGACGAGTACAATCCTTACGCTCAAGCTTACAGAATGGTTCGTGATAGAGTGCAAAACAATGAAGTGGCACCTCTAAAACTGAGGCTTATAGGGCAAAGAGGACATAATGCTGGAACATATAATCTTCCTACAGCCTCGGAAGTAGCGGCTCTAATTGTGGGGGATTTCGATGCATCAAGTGGTGAGAGAGATATAATAGTGGAAACACAATCAAATATTTTGATGCGTGTGTCCGTTTTGAGCTCAGTGTATTTGCCATTGCAATATCCATTGTTGTTCCCAAGGGGAGAGCAAGGATATAAAATGATATTTCATTAAACGAGACTCAAAGTGCAAGATCACATAAGAGGCACAAGGTTTCAATGAGGGAGTTCTATGCTTACAGATTTCAAAATCGAGATACTGGACAAGCATGCTTTTTATTTTCAAAATGCCTGTTTCAACCGTTGTTGGTAGACGTATATAGTACAATTGAATCAACTCGGTTGTACTATTATAGAACTCATCAGAAGAAAGTGAGGGCGGACATGTATAAAGGAACTGAAGATACCATTTTAAGGGGTGACACGGATCCATCAACTGTGGGTGAACACATTGTGCTACCATCATCTTTTACGGGTGGTGCACAATACATGTTTCAAAATTATCAAGACACTATGGCAATATGTCGTTGGATGGGTTATCCAGATTTATTTATTACATTCACATGTAACCAAAACAGGCCCAAACTCTCAAGATACTTGAGCACCCAAGGACTGAAATCTGAAGACAAGCCTGACTTGATTTGTCGAGTTTTCAAAATCAAACTTGATGAGATGATTAAAGAGATAAAGGGAAGGAAATTTTTTGGATTAGTCAGGGCAGGTATGTATAGTGAATAGTTTTTCCCCAATAAAATTGAATCAAAATTGATTAACTTAATGACTTTTTTTTAAACCCGGTGGGCAAACCACCAAAATCGGTGGGGTAAATGTCGGGGAACATTTGCCAAGTTTTATTAAATAAAATAATTACATGATTTAACTTGATGAACTTTTTTGTGTATGCAGTATAATATACACCATGGAGTCCCAGAAGAGAGGGTTGCCTCACGCGCACATGTTAATTTTCTTGCACCCATAATATAGATATCCACATCGAGATGATATTGATAAGATTATATTAGCTGAGCTACCATATGAAGAGAGTGACCCTGAATTGCTAAGGATAGTCTCAACTTTAATGGTACATGGTCCGTGTGGATTACAAAATAGGAAATCGCCGTGCATGCAGAACGGTAAATGCATACGACACTTTCCAAAAAAGTATGCTGAACGGACGAGCATCGATGACGACGATTATCCATTGTACATGAGGAGGGATGATGGTTGTGTTATACAAAAGGGAGACCATGTCGTTGACAATCGCTTCGTCGTCCCTTACAACCGTCATCTTCTTATGAAATATAATGCTCATATAAATGTAGAATGGTGTAACTAGTCCCGCTGCATCAAATATCTATTCAAATATGTGAATAAGGGCCATGATCGTGTCACCGCTGGATTTTATGATGGTGAACCTCATAAAGCTGATTCAAAACCCGTGGATGAAATAAAGTTGTATTATGATTGTTGATATTTGTCATCGTGTGAGGCTACATGGAGACTTTTTGCATTTGACATAAATTATAGAGAACCTTGTGTTGAGAGA
Source organism: Cuscuta europaea (assembly GCA_945859875.1). Taxonomy (NCBI): domain Eukaryota; kingdom Viridiplantae; phylum Streptophyta; class Magnoliopsida; order Solanales; family Convolvulaceae; genus Cuscuta; species Cuscuta europaea. The sequence goes on along the minus strand of CAMAPE010000038.1, from coordinate 1,462,846 downwards.
CTAACATTTCACTTGTCGGGTGAACAACATGTAATATTTGGCGAAGGTGATTCTCTTCAAGAGATTTTGGATGCACAAGCGCAAAAGAAAACAAAGTTCCTTGCATGGATGGATGCAAATGCGAAATACCCTTGTTGGGCCGTGGGCCGCGGGTATGCGTGCCAGCAATCTTCCAGCCTGCCGGTGTAAAAGGGTAAAGAAACGTGGCGCTTCGCTTGTGCTATAAAGGGGAAGGAGTGTGCTACACTATCAGCAATTGCTTTTAGTGTAGCGGTAAGCGCAACGATCCACAAGTGGTATCAGAGCCAAGGTCACGGGTTTGACCCCCGGCGACAGCATGCTGCGCAACTGAAGGCTGGCAGGTGCTGGGGGGAGATTGTTGGGCCGTGGCCCGCGGGTATGCGTGCCAGCAATCTTCCAGCCTGCCGGTGTAAAGGGGTAAAGAAACGTGGCGCTTCGCTTGTGCTATAAAGGGAAAGGAGTGTGCTACACTATCAACAATTGCTTTTAGTGTAGCGGTAAGCGCAACGATCCACAACCCTGAAGCAAGAGGGCTAACATATGCTCAGTTCCCTTCAAAGTTTGTGTGGAAGCAGACTGGACATGAATGGCTTCATAGGAAAAGGGGGAACACATTTGGGAGATTGCATTTCGTGCCTCCAGCGACAGGTGAATTACGAACAATTGTTGAACCATGTCATGGGACCAAGATCGTTTGTTGAAATACGAACAATTGACATCGTTGTGTATCCCACATTCAAAGATGCATGCAATGCATTAGGATTTCCAGGTGATGATAAATAATACATTGATGCTATCATATAGTCGAGTTTTTGGGGAACTGGGGAGTATCTCAGGTTCTTATTTGTTGTATTGATGGTGTCTAACAAAATGTGTACACCACACATGGTTTGGGAAAAACTTGAAAGTATCTGAGCGATGATATTCAGCACAGACAAAGATTACTTCTACAGTTCCATGGTAAGTATATTACTATTTTTCTTTATTTATAATATTAATTGTTACAACCACATACATTAGTTCCACTCAATAATACTAATAATAAATCATTATGCAAATATGATAGAATTATTTATTTCTTTTTTGACAGAGCTGATTCTATCGGATGATGAATTGAAGAGTTTTGCTTTGGTAGAGATAGAGAAGTTATTGCGCAAAAATGGAAAAACTTTGATGGAGTTCCCATCCATGCCACGTCCTAACAAGTCATTGATTTCTGAATCACAAGATAGACTTCTCCATGATGAGTTGGACTGTGATAGACCATCTCTGGCTGCAGAACATTTGCATCTATTGTCAACCATGACTGTTGAACAAAGGAATATATATGAGACCATCATGCAATGTGTTACTGAAGATTGTGGCGGTGTTTTTTTCCTGTATGGATATGGCAGAACAGGTAAAACATACATACGGAGGGCGATATCCGCATGCATAAGATCTAAAGGTGAAATTATGCTGACACTGACATCCAGTGCAATAGCATCGCTACTTATTTCTGGTGGGCGAACAACTAATTCTCGCTTTACCATTCCTATCAACGTCAATGAAGACTCCACTTGCAATATAAAGCAGGGAAGTCATCTAGCTGAACTAATAATCAAAGCAAAGCTTATCATATGGGGTGAAGCTCCAATGACACACAAACATTGTTTTGAAGCTGTAGACAGGACACTAAAGATTTGCTTCGATTTCACAATCCCGATAGCTTAATACTTCCGTTTGGAGGGAAAGTTGTCGTTTTTGGTGGTGATTTCATGCAAATACTCCCAGTCATACCAAAGGCATCCAGGCAAGAGCTTGTTCATGCTACTATTAATGCTTCATTTATTTAGAGACATTGTCAAGTTCTCACTTTAACAAAAACACGAGGCTGCAGTGTGGTTCTTCGCATTGTAATGTTGAAGAATTGAAAAGGTTCTCAGATTTGGTGCTCAAAATAGGAGATGGAAATATTGGGTCTGTCAAAGATGGAGATGTCATCATTGATATACCTGATGATATGCTTATTACTACCTCAGGTGATCCTATCGCATCAATAGTTGCTAGCACTTATCCGTCATTTCTGGAACATATGGATGATCCATCATATTTTCAGCAAAGAGCTGTTTTGACACCCACAAATGATGTTGTAGAGCTTATAAATAATTATATGATTTCATTGATACCTGGAGAAATGAGGACATATTTGTGTTTTGACAGCCCATGCTCGCTTGAAGGAAACATTGGCGTTGAATCTGATGAAGTGCACACTCAAGAGTTTTTGAACACCATCAATGCATCAGGAATACTGAACCATAAATTGGGACTAAAGGTTGGTGTTCCTATTATGTTAACGAGAAACATTGACCAGCCCTCTGGCTTATGCAACTGAACTTGCTTGATTATTACTCGGTTAGGTAAATTTGTTTTGGAGGCGAAGGTTATAATCGGAAAAAGTATTGGTCAAAAGGTTTTGATTCCACGACTATCATTGGTCCCGTCGGATAGCAGAATTCCATTCAAATTTCAGCACAGGCAATTTCCAATAATTGTTTCATTTTCCATGACGATAAACAAAACTCGAGGACAATCATTGGATCAAGTGGGCATATATCTTTCGAGGTATGTCTTTACGCACGGTCAATTGTACGTGGCCATGTCAAGGGTTACCTCAAGGAGCGTGATGGAGTATATGGGCCTGGACCCCAGGGCCCACATACTCGGAAGAACAGAACATACCACGACCACCTGGTGGGACCCTCGTCGGCCAGATGACCCTCATCGGCCAAGAAGAAGTCTACTCAGATTGTGACCCAGAAGCCAGGAAGAGCCGGGTGACCTCGTTGGCCGGGTCTTCGTCGGTCGTGCCCTCATCGGCCGCAGATGGCCTCCAGAATAGGACTTTATGCTTAATCTTTTCTATGTACTTTGTATCCGGCCCATTAGTGGCCCTATTGTAAATGGGCCTCCCAAACCTAAGATTTGGGAGCCCAACCCTAATTTTTCCTATAAATACTCCCTCCGGGAGAAGTTGTAGGGGTTCAGAATTCATTAATACAAAGCAAACATACTACTTCTCTCTCTAGCTCTCACTTCTCTCTAGACTTATAGTCTTTCATTTGGTACTTTCATTGAGAGCTAGAACAATCAAGTTAGCCCCCTTCGTCGCTACCAAGCACAGCTAACTGACAATGGGAAGAACTAAGTCAAACCGCAACCTCCTCAGCAAGGCCATCCCTGAGACACAGGAGAACCAAGAGCACAAAGAGCACGTTACGGCCGACAAGGCCGCCGGGGGAGATGTCTTCCAGGAAGCCATCGACCTCGCAGGAGACCTACGCAACAAGCTCAACGGCGGCGCCCCTGATGCCCGCATCGGCTTGGACAAAAAGCGTGTGGAGAAAGGTGACAATGCCTCAGCGCAACCGGCCTCTCCCGCCGTTGATCCTTAGCTCCAGGCCACGCTCTTGGACATCATCACCAGCTTGGCCCAGAACCCCACCATCCTCAGCGCACTCATGCCAAGGACGGGGGAGAACACGACGCCTCCTCCTCAGCCCCAACCATTGGCCGTCAGGCTAGACAATGATGAGGGGGTGGTGCCCCAGGACACGACATCGTCCCACTCCCACCCTGCTTCCCCTCTTCGAGCTGGACCAACCCCAGCGTCTGGAAAAGCCTCTACCTTTAACAGGCTAGGTGACACGTGCCGTCGGCCTGCTTCGGAGAGGATGGCGGGGCGGATTGGGCAGTGTGAGCCTGGCTCGCCCAGGGAAAGCTTGGGGTCGGTATCCCGGACAGCGGATCGGCCCCGCCTGGATAAAGGCAAGGGAAAACTGCATGAGGATGATGCCCGTCATCAAATCAACACGGCTCATGCAGCCCGCTTGCAAACTCAGGGCGCTACCATGGCCGCCAAGGACCCCAGGGATGAGGTGATTGCCCAACTCGAGCGGAGGCTCGCCCAGATGGAGGCCAAACAGCTGGCCGCCACGCCCACCGACAACTCATCCAGAGATCCCGACTTCAACGCCCTTCTGAACAAGGTCGCTATCCTTGAAAGGGAGTTGGCCGAAGGACGAGGGGACCCCATCATCCAGGTCAGGACGAGGAACCCCTTCACCACCAGGGTACTCTCGGCCCCTATCCCCGAGAAGTACCGGGGAAATGCCATCAAGCCCTATGATGGCCGCTCTGACCCCCAGGAGCACTTCAGCCGCTACCAGAACAACATGTTGATGGTAAACGCATCAGATGAATACCTCTGCCGTTGGTTCCTTTCCACTCTCGAAGGGCCAGCGTATGAGTGATTCAACGCACTCCCCGAGGGGAGCATAGACTCGTGGCAAGACCTTGCCCAGCGCTTCCTCACTCATTTTGCCGGAAGGAAGTGCGCGAAGAAATACTTCGCCCACCTTCTCTCCGTCAAGCAGCAGCATGACGAATCACTCCGGTCATTCATCGACCGGTGGACGAGGGAGATTGATGAGGTCAAGGGGGGCGATGAGCGCACCCTCCTCGTACTCTTCCAGGGGCCCTCCGCAGCACCCCATATGCAAGGAGCCTCATCACTGACCCTCTGAGGTCTTATCTAAAGGCGCTTCAGCGAGGGAACTTATACGCTGACGCCGACGAGCTTCACAGCCACAAGAAAGATGGAGGGAAACCCTCCAAGAAGACGAATGTTGCGCCAGCTGCAGGCGCACCCTCGGCCGGAGACCGAGGTCAGGGAGGACAGGGTCGTCATGGATCTGGCGGAAAGAACAAAGACCGTATATGGCGGCCGAGGATGGAGAGGCCGAAAACACCACATACCCATTCGGTCAGCACCATCCTCGAGTACGCCGAGGAGCACGACCTCATTGAGCGAGATCCTCGGCCGGCAAAGGAGATCTACGTCGTCCAACAGGGCGGCACCTACTGCCGTTATCACTGGAACACCTCCCACAACATAGACGATTGTGTCACTCTGAAGAGGCACATCGAGAAGCTGATTCGTCAGGGGGAACTTTCCCAGTTTGTTAAAGGTGGCTTGTGAAAAAACACGTGGGTAAACACCGGCAAACATGGGGGCGAACCCTCTACGAAGAAGCGTGAGATCGGCAGGCTCAGCGATGACAATGAAGACTTTGAAGAGCCCCCTCCGAAGAAGAACCACATCAACCTCATTGTGGGGGGTAACACTGGGGGGGATTCGGCCACTCAAAGGAAGAAATGGGACCAATTCCTTTACATTGGGGAGGTGTCCCACGCTCCCCCCCAGCCGAAGAAATAATGGGCGGAGGCGATCACCTTCACCGACAAGGATCTACCTCCTGGGCCCGCATCACGCAGGGATGCCCTCGTCATCCGGTGCGAAATAGGTGACTCCATCATCCATCCAACCTACATCGACACGGGGAGCTCCGTCAAAGTCATGTACCTTGACACATTCAGGTAGCTGAAACTAGACAGGGCGCTGCTCAAGCCGATACGAACACCATTATCCGGCTTCACCTGGGACACTATTGATGCCGAGGGCATGATAGTCCTCCCGTGGAGGTCGGCGACGGCTCCCATCGCATCAAGATCAACATGAAATTCATGGTGGTCAACCTCGAGTGTGCCCACAACTTGATATGGGGGCGGCCAGCTTTAGAGGATTTGGAAGCCATCATCTCCATGAAGCATCTATGCATGAAGTTCCCCACTAGCGGCGGTATCGGCTACACCCGAGGGAACCAGAAGATAGCCCAGGCATGCTACCTAAAACTGAACAAGCCGGCAGCCAGCGTCGGGCAGAGAATTGACACCATCACTGCCGCCGTCTCCAAGGACGAGGAAAGGCCGCGTGCTGAGCCAGTCGAGGAGGTCGAGGAGGTCCCCCTGGATATCTCCCGGCCGGAGCGGGTCCTGAAGATCGGGAAACAACTCCCATAGGATCAACGTGAAGGCATCCTCAGCGTCCTGCGGTCATATGCCATCATTTTTGCGTGGGGGCAGGACGACATGCCTGGCATCAGCCAAAAAGCGATCACTCACCGGCTATCAGTCGATCCCGTCTCCACACCGATCAAGCAGAAGCGGCGCTACCTCTCGGCCGACAGACGTGACTTCATCAAGGGGGAAGTTACCATGCTCCTCTCCATCAACCACATTAAGGAGGTGAAGTACCCCACCTGGTTGGCCAACGCCGTCCTCGCACACAAGCAGCCGACATTCAGAATGTGCGTTGATTACACTGACCTGAACAAGGCGTGCCCCATGGACCCGTTCCCTCTCCCCAACATTGATCAACTGGTGGACGAGACAGCGGGATGCGAGTTGATGTCATTCCTTGACGCCTTCAGGGAGTACCACCAGATATTCATGCATGAAGATGACGCCGAGAAGACGGCCTTCATGACCCCGGAGGGAATTTTCTGCTACCTTGTCATGGCCTTTGGGCTCAAGAACTCAGGCGCCACATACACCAGAATGGTAGCCAAGGTCTTCGGGGCAGTCCTCGGCCAGACGATGGAGGCATATGTCGACGACATGATCGTCAAGAGCAGGCAATCCGTTAGCCACACCGACGACCTCCGGGAAATTTTTGAGATAATGAAGAAATTCCAGCTCCGCCTAAATCCGAAGAAGTGCACCTTCGGCGTCCAAGGGGGTAAGTTCCTCGGTTACATGGTCAGCCGAAGGGGCATTGAGATCAATCCAGAGAAGATACAGGCTATTGTCAACATGGAGCCACCGCGAAATGTGAAGGAGGTACAACGGCTGACGGGACACCTAGCGGCCCTGAACCGTTTCCTCTCAAAATCGGCTGAAAGGTCTCTCCCTTTCTTTCAGATCATGCGCAAGGCAAATGGATTTAGATGGACGACGGAGTGCCAACAAGCGTTTGAGGAGCTGAAGCAGTACTTATCGTCCCCGCCCGTGCTTTCCAAACCCAAAGCCGGCAAAACCCTCTTCCTATACTTGGGGGTGAGCACGTCGGCTGTCAGCTCCTTACTCATCCACGAGGACGAGGGGGTACAGAAGGCCAATCTTCTACACAAGCAAGACGTTGTGGGAGGCCGAGCTCAGGTACACACCCATTGAGAAGACGGTACTGGCCATCGTCCATACAGTGAAGAAACTAGGGCACTACTTCCAGGCCCACGCCGTCCATGTCTTAACTCAGCAACCCCTCGGCGCACTAATGAAGAGCCCCACCAGTTCCTCACGAATGGTGAAATGGGCGATCATCCTCAGCCAGTTCCAGATAGAGATTAAGTCGAGGCCATCCATCAAGGGGCAGGTCTTGGCCGACTTCGTCACCGAATGCACAGCAAGGGAGACGGCCGTTACCACACCAGGGCGAGAGCCAGATGAAGCATGGAGCCTCTTTACTGACGGTTCGTCGGCCACCAAAGCTTGCGGTGGAGGTGTCGTCCTCATTTCCCCTGAAGGGTTCAGAGCCTACTATGCCATCCGCTTCAACTTCAGAGTATCCAACAATGAAGCCGAGTATGAGGCCCTCCTCAGCGGCCTCAGACTTGCCGCCGGCCTCAAAGCGCGGCACATCAAAATCAGATGCGACTCCAAGCTAGTGGTGGGCCAGATCGAGGGCTCGTACGAGGCTAAAGAAGGGTGGATGATGCAGTACAAACAGGCGGCCGAGGAGTTGCTCAAGGCATTCGAAACCCATGAGATCACCCAGATCCCAAGGGCGGAGAATGCTGAGGACGACATCCTCTCCAAGCTCAGCTCAGACACTCCAGGGCACATCTCCAAGATAGCCAAGGTCGAAGAGCTGAGCATGTCTAGCATCCATGCCAGCCCGGTCGCGTGCATCCAACAGCGGCCGGAAGACTGGATCACCGACATCATGACTTTCATCACCTCGGGAGAATTTCCCCAGGACGAGGAGAGAGCCAAGCTAGCAAAGCTCAGGGCTCCGAGCTACACCATCGAGGATGGGAAACTTTATAAAAGATCTTACAACGGCACTCTCCTCCGATGTTTGCGCCCAGATGAGGCCGAAGTGGCCATGGACGAAGTCCACTGTGGCGTCTGCTCCTACCACCAGGGCCCTTTCAGCATGTCCCGACGTCTCGTCGTCCAAGGCTACTTCTGGCCGACAATGGCACTGGATTGTGCCAATCTGGCAAGAAAGTCTACCGCATGCCAGGTCCTTCAAAAGGCCCCTGGTCGGCCAGCCGTCAACTACGCCCCGGTCAGCACAGCGATCCCATTCTCAAGATGGGGTATTGACCTGGTCGCCCCCCTACCCAGAGCCTCTGGCAACAATCGATACATCATCGTCGCCATAGACTACTTCACCAAATGGGTTGAGGCAGAACCTTTGGCCAACATCACAGGGGCCAGGTGTCAGAGATTCGTCCACAAAAAAAACCTCACCCGCTTCGGCGTCCCTCATGAGATCATATCCGACAACGGTACCCAGTTCGAGGCCACGCCCTTTCAAGAGCTCCTCCAGGAGTGGGGAATCAAGCATCGTTTCTCCTCCGTTGCCTATCCTCAAGGCAACGGGCAGGTCGAGAACGCCAACAGAACCGTCCTGGAGGGCCTGAAGAAGAAGCTCCATGACGCAGGGGGCAGTTGGGCCGATGAGCTCCCCAACATCCTATGGTGCTACCGTACTACGCCAAGGAGGGCAACGGGCGAGACACCCTTTGTCCTTTGCTATGGCTTTGAAGCAAAGGCCCCCACAGAGGTCACCATACCTAGCTGACGGGTGGAGCACTATGAGCCTGAACCCAATGAAGAAAACATGAAGATCGACCTCCACCTGATCGAAGAAAGACGAGAGCAAGCCTTCATCCGGGCAGAGAACTACCGGCGTCAAGTAAAATCATACTATGACGCCAAGGTACGCTCCTAGGAATTTCAGGTGGGGGACTACGTCCTTCGCCGAAGAGAGGCGAGCAAGCCGACAGAAGGTGGCAAGTTGGCACTCAAGTATGAGAGCCCCTACATCATCAGTGACGTAGTCAAACCCGACACCTACAAACTGAAGCACCCAAATGGGTCTAATGTATCACGAACGTGGAATGTACATCACTTGGTGAAATTCTATCAATAATCCGGGGACGGTGCAGCCGGCAAAGCCCTCACCTTCTCACGGATTGTTGGTCACACGCCACCCTCGACCTCGAGCCACTTATTAATAAAAGATGTTTCTACTTCTCTAAAAGATTAGAAACGTACCATACTACACTGACCCCTCAGGGCAAAGATGCCCAGGAAAGGTCGACATAGCACATCGTTGCGGCCCCTCAAAGCGAAAATGCTTAGGAAAGGCCGACGGTGTCCCCAGGACGAAGGACCCACAAAGAGCCCACGTCTTGAAATGGGAAGCTCACCGCGTCGTCTATCCGCGAAATCAGCAGGACGACAGGTCTGAAATCATGGCCTAGGTGACAAAAATCCCCAAACTCAAGGATGGGAAACGGCAGCCGACGGTAACTGACCAAAAGCCTTAGCCCGCGTCATAAATAGGCTACGGGACCTCCTTGAGATCCCAGGACGATCCAGTAGGACTCCTTACCGGCCAAGGGACTATCGACCCCCTTGGCTGAAGCCTGAAAGAAGGACACCCATTCCTCGCTCAAATGAGTAAAGAGGAAGAAAATAAAAGAGGGACAGTCGATGAGCCGCGCACTTGCTGCCCTGAAGCGTCATCCCCAGACATAAAAGAGGGACAGCCGATGAGCCGCGCACTTGCCGGTCTGAAGCGATATCCCCAAAAATAAAAGAGGGACAACCGATGAGCCGCGCACTTGCCGGCCTGAAGCGATATCCCCAAAAAAACAAAAGAGGGACAGCTGAAGGACCGCACACTTGCCGACCTGAAGCGATATCCCCAAAAAATAAAAGAGGGAAGCCGATGAGCCGCGCACTCGCCGGCCTCGAGCAATAAAAAATAAAAATCCCCAAAATTGTTTAAGTACATATCACGCAAGGCATTACGTATTACTGACGAAAGCTCAAAAAAAACTTGAACAAAGCCACCAAGGTAAACTCCTGGGGCCGAAAGGGGCGCCACATGGCCAACATCAGATAACCCAAAGGGGAAGCCGTCATCAGCTACTCACGAAGGAAGCAATCGCCCAAGTGTGTTCAAACACTTAGAAAAAATTTTCTAAGTATTTGGAGAAATCCCTGAGCACCATCCAGAGCGGCCGTCAAGGGCAAAGGTCTAAGTCTATCCAGACACTTGGAACGATTCCCAGAACTTTCTAAGCGGGACACTTAGAGAAGTCCACAACAGTGTGACGTTAAGCGTCACAAAGACGAAACAGACATCCCCCCTCAGCCGAGCAAAGGACAAGTCCTCTCATCGGTTACAACTATATGAATCAGGCTTGAGTTCTTGTTTAAACACTTGGAAAAATTACAAGTATAACAAAAGAAATGAGGAATGACATGAGACGAAGAATACACGGTGGCCGAAAAGAACACATGACCGATGAGAACACCTCGGTGTGGGAATCTATTCCACACTGGCCGTATTGGCCAACGAAGGAACTACTCAGTTAGACACTTGGAAGATTCTTCAAGTGTGACATTTAGTTTGACACTTAGAAAATTTTCCAAAGTATGAACAAAAGAAAAGGGGGGCGTGATGCCAAGACGACGCGGACACTCACTCACTTGAAGTCTTGGTACTTAGGGAAAATCCTAAAGTTCCTCCTAAGTGCAAGGGATATTCCTCATAGACGAAACGTACTCACCCAAGCTACCCGCTTCGGCCGGAGCCAGGGAGCAACCGAAGACGACAATTACCCAAGTCCCAATTTCAACACTTAGGAAAATTTTGTAAAGCTTAAGAATAAAAGCAAAAGGGAAAAACAAGACAAGGACACACAACAAAGCCGGAAACGATGAACAGTTTTCATTCATGAGAACTCATTACATCAGGAAGGCTCAACGGCCATTACAAAAAAGGTGTTACAAACACCTGCCTAGCTAAACTGCATAATGAGAAGTCAGCCGATCAGCTCCCCGGGGCGACTTCATCAGCAACCAGCCCCACGTCGGCTTGCCCAGAAGCAACTTCGTTGCCCTCTTCCGGCTTGACACTTCCACTCACCTCGGCTGCTGAGGAGACAGCAGTGCCAGCTAAAGCGTCATCATCGGACCAATCGGGCTCACCGATGGAGGAACTGAGTACCGGATCTTGCCTCTCGGACGGGGGGAGCTTGGCTTCGGCCTCCGGGTCTTTCATCAGCCTCGGGAGCTTCAAGTTCTTCTTAGCCCATTTCTGGGTGAATTTCAGTTTCTTGAAAGCCCGGTGCAGCCTTCGGTAGATCAACCGTTGCATCCTCTGCTGGCCCATGTCGTAGTAAACAGCCATTTCACGGGCAAAGTATTCTTGGCCAACAGAGCAGTTCTGGCTCCAGTCTTCAAGCTGGTCTGCCACGACCTCGAGTTTGTATGTCCCAACGGCCAGCTCATTGCCGGCCCTCTATTTACGGGGCTCCTGGCTGACAGGCGGCGGCTGGGACAGAGCCGTCGACGAAGGGACCGAAACCGCATCAACAACGACAATGGCATTTGAGCCCCCGACATCATCGTCCGGTATGGTCAGACCACCGACACCAGCATCGTCCAGAGGGGAAGCCCTCTTTGTCTTCTTGGATTGCATACCGGCCTCAGTTAGCTTCCTATGGCCGTCATCCACGGGCCGTTTCTTCTTCGGCTGCGTGGGTGGCTTCTTCGTTGCGTCAGAGCTCGGCTGGGCGCCACTCGCAGCGACCATCTTTGCGGCCTCTTTGGCGGCCATTTCCTCCTTTGCCTTAGCTTTGGATAGGGCCATGACGGATCTGCGATCCATAACGAAGTCTGCACAATGAGGAAAAAAGTTAGCAAAAAACAAAAGTAAATATAGACGAAGACGCCGGGGAGGGTATTACCATCAGTGTCAGTCGGCACACCCAAATCTGGGCCATCAGCCTCCTCAAACGTGGTGGTCATCCTCGGCCACATCTCCGTTTCACTCTTCTTGTCGCCGTACACATAATACCTCATGAAGCCGAGGGCGGTCATCTTATACTCCGTGATGTAATCTTTCACGCTCCTCGGCCCCCCTTTCGGAAATGCCACCACCTGGGCATCCAAGATACTGCTCTTCGGCACATCGTGAAGGTTGAACCGACCGTCATGGCCAAATGAGGAAAACTTCGTGTCGTCCTCACCCAACGATACGAAGACGAACTTGCTCTTCCAACCATGAATGGACGAAGGGAGGTCAGTAAAACTCCTCTTCTTCGGCAGTTGTTGAAGATTGGCATAGCCGGCACAATTCTTGTGACTCCCCCGGCCAATCTGGTATAGGTTCATGAAGAGAGCCGTCGTCGGCCTAAAGTCTAACTCATTGCAACAGAGGAGGAAGCTGACGATGAGTGAGTAGCTGTTCGGCCTAAGGTCGGAGGAAGACCCACCATGTCCAAATACTCCGTAATGAACGAGTGGAGGGGAAACCTAAGTCCCTTTGCAAAACTCATGGGGTATACTCCAAAATACTCCGGAGGTGGATTCAACACATGATCTGTCGGCCTGGGCGCCCTAACCCTCCCATACGGCCCCACGTACATCTGGGCCAACAAGTAGTCGGCCGCACTGCTCTCTGGCTTGATCAGATAGAGGTTCGTAAGGTCCAGGTAAGAGTAACCTGGCCCCTTCTTCGTCCGACGCCTTCTCATCGGGGCAGCTCCCTTCACAGCCGAAACTGGCTTCGGGCAAGGAATTGCAGCCGATGTAGACGCTCCGTCTACAGCACGGGAAGCCACTACATCCTCACCATCAGATGACGAGGCGGCCTCTTCGTCCTCACCTTCACTCCCCTCTTGCTCCCCTGATTTGAAGGAGCTCAGCTCCTCTATCTCCTCACAACACTCCTCTACTACCCGGTAGTTAAGGGATTTAACAGAGGGCTCATCATATGGGTAGTACTCGTCGTCCAAAGGCTTCATCATAACAACTAACTAAAGCCTAGAGGTTCTTACTTTGGATCTAAGGGCGTTTTTTCACTAACAACGGATCAAAGGCTAAAAGAAGCAAAGTATACAGGGAATTGGAGAAAAGTTCAACGAACTGACCTTTGAAGTTTTGAAGATCGGAGGAACACACGGAAAGGCTTTCTCTCTCTAGAAAATTTGACAACACTTCGTTATCTCCGGAATGCAATGAGGAACCTCTTCGGAGGGAGGGGGGTATTTATACACCTCCCCCCCAACGGTCACTACACGTGGCAACCTCCCGTTGGCCACATGAACGGCCACCACTCCCAAGGCCCATTGGGCTGGCACCGGGTCAGAAGACGGGTCAAGCCCACTTCCACAGTATCAGCCCATCACCATCATGCCAACAAGCAACGCTCGCAACGGCCAACCACTCAACGGCCACGTTAAGAATATCCCAAGATATGCCCATAACGGCTTCAACAGAATGCCAACTGCATGACCCTTTCAACGGCCACAACGGCAAAGCAAAAAAAACCACGCCATCGACCTTGTGCAAAACCCTGATGATAATTTCTTGAAAGCGACCTGCGTCCAAGGGTTCTCAAACAGGGTTACCTTGGTCAGGAAATCGCCAAGGAATTGGATTCAGGGGGACGCAAGAGTCCGCTTCGGCCTAGACAAATCCTTTACTCCTTCACCCCTCACCTACTCTTCGGCCTGAAGCAGTGGGGGACCGGGGGACTACACCGGCCTTTGAAAATCAGGACAAAGTCAAACAAATCCAAAAATATACTAGGTTCACAACTACAACATCAGATATGCACCACAACGTCCATAACGGGCCGCAGCAAAGTAAGCAGAAAGAATTCCCTCCAAAGATGCAACACCTAAGATTGCAGCGCACTCAACGGCTTTGAGCCTGCATACTCCACTCTCGGCTAGAAATTAAGATGGGAACTCATCGTCCTCAAAACATGGACACCAAGCTGCGAACATCACCACTCCTCAGCCAAGGACACAAAATGAGAGCCACAACGGCCAAATAAAGCAAGCAGCACCTTCACCGGTTACCCGGAGGAAGAAGGGTACTCATCGTCCTCGAACGGGGAATGACCATAATAGTCTCCTCGGCCATGGGTACAATGTCCAATCATCAACGGCCAGGAGTAAAGAAACATCGCCTTCGGCCGGCCACTCACCCAAAGGGACACTCATCGTCCCTAAACCAAGCGACACTCTCCGTACACACCAAGGGCCACAACGGCCAATGACGATGCCCATAACGGTGCAAAGCACGAAGCCCAGAGCAAAGAGTGCTCGTAACGGCCAAGGTAGGAAAATCTCCATAGCGGTCCCACACTGGCCAGAAAAACGTCAGAAACAGGGAAATCTACTCTCCCTCACTTCGTCTACATCTCACCTCAGAGAGTGGGGGACTACTGATGGAGTATATGGGCTTGGACCCAGGGCCCACATACCCGGAAGAACAGAAGGTACCACGACCACCTGGTGGGACCCTCATCGGCCAAATGACCCTCATCGGCCAAGAAGAAGTCTACTCAGATTGTGACCCAGAAGCCAGGAAGAGCCAGGTGACCTCGTCGGCCGGGTCTTCGTCGACTGTGCCCTCATCGGCCGTGCCCTCATCGGTTGCAGATGGCCTCCAGAATAGGACTTTATGCTTAATTTTTTTCTATGTACTTTGTATCCGGCCCATTAGTGGCCCTGTTGTAAATGGGCCTCCCAAGACCAAGACTTGGGAGCCCAGCCCTAATTTTTCCTATAAATACTCCCTCTGGGAGTAATTGTAGGGGTTCAGAATTCATTAATGCAAAGCAAATATACTACTTCTCTCTAGACTTATAGTCTATCAGAGCGGGTTGAAGATTCTTATATGTGATGACGAAGGTCGCGCTATAAACACCACGAATAATGTGGTATATAAAGAAGTTTTTCAAAATTTGTGAAACTTTTTTTCATTTTCATGCGAATTTCTCTATCACGCACGATCGTGCGTCCCTTCAGACACGATCGTGTGTGGCCTGTTTTCACTGTTTCTCTAGTCCGAATGTGACAAAACTTCTTTCATAAAAGTTGTAGATAATGAAGTCTTATATCCACCAAAACTTTCCTAATTGGATTTGAATCATCCAATCAAGAAATATGAATAAAATGGTGGAAGGTCTCATTCTGAAATCGCAACAGGGATCACCTGACTTCATCGTCTGTTTTCGCCTTCTTCCTCTCAGATTCTCGTAACTGTGTCTTCATATGATTTGTATTCCTTTAGGTTGGCTTTCAGATGCAACTTGATTCGTGTCCTTTGGATGCCTTTACAAAGATATATGCTTGAACGATTGACAGAAGGTCATCTTGAACGCCGTTTTCAAGCTCTATTTGTCTTCTTTTGATCCCGTAGCCAATCTTAGAGCTCTTTTGTCATCAAATATTCATCGTGAACCTCCCGGTGACCTCCAAATCTCTCAATTCACTCTAAAATGCTTCTGAAATCGTACCCATTGCCTCTAAAGCGCCGGTGTGGGGCTCAAATTCCCTGATTTTGACTCCAAAATACATAAAACTCGAACCAACGCCAGATAAACATAACTTGAGCTAAAATTGAGACTTATAACACCTTAAAGCTATGGAAACCAACACGAGTCGATCCCAACACGCATCAAATGCGTGTCTAAATACGGACTTATTAATCGTCCTCAAAATGAAGGACATTCATCATCCTTGAAATGAAGGACATTCATCGTCCTCGAAATGAAGGGCGTCCCTTGGCCTCGAAGTGAGGGACAAAGCAACCAACAATTATGGCACTGCCTCGACCTTAAAGAGAAGGACGTTCCTGACGGCTCAAAAATGGCCTTGCCTCGGCCAGAAATGCCTGAACTCCCAGGTAATCCTCCGAAGGCCAAAAGCATCAAGACAACAAGGATCTACTCCCTTTCACTTCGTCTACATCTCAGCTCAGAGAGTGGGTGACTCCTGATGGAGTATATGGGTCCAGATCCCATGGTCCATATACTCAGAAGACTAAGAGCACAACTGTCATCCAGTGGGACCTCCGTCGGCTAGGTGGCACCCCATTGGGCGAAGAAGAGTCAACCCAGAATATGTACGCTCCAGAAGCCAAGGAGAAGACTTGTCCTCCCTCGGTCGGGTCTCCTTCGGCCAGGGCTCCTTCGACCAGATGTTCGTCGGTCACAGAGAACTCTCACAACGAGACTCCTCATGTAATCAACCCAATAGATGCCTTATATTGTAATGGGTCTCCCAAACCTAAGGCTTGGGAGCCCAGTCCACTTTTCCCTATGAATACTCCCCTTGGGAACCATGCATGTAAATGGTTCAGAAATCATTAATACAAATCACTCCCCCCTCTAGCTCTCACTTCTCTCTAGAAGTATAGTCTATGAATAACTAATTTAGTCAATTCTACTTAGGGCTAATAGCCACAAGTTAATTTCTTTTTTATTACTGGTAATTTACTTCAATTCCAAGTTCCAACACGTACGTACGTGCGTTGATGTATTGGATTGCTATACATAAGGAAAAAGTGGCAAATAAGCTCACGTACTAACCAAAAAAGGTCAAATAAGTCCTTATATAGGAGGGTATGTCCGGCCATCGTCATTTGGGGTGGTTCCCGCTGGAAAACTTTGATGCAATTTTTTGAGCATATTAGTTATTAAGTTTAGTTTACTCATACCAAATTTCAGCTAAAACTTCAATCGGGAAGGCATTCAAATGAATTCTTGAAGATAAGTGTGGAGTTAAACGCGCAGTTATCTTTAAGAATTTATTTGAATGTCTTCCCAATTGAATTGTTAACTGAAATTTGGTATGAGTAAACTAGACTTAATGAATAAGATTCTCAAAATATTTCATCAAAAAATTCCACCGGGAACTGCTCTAAATGGCGACGGCCGGTCGGAATTTCCTATATAAGGACGTATTTGACCTTTTTTTGTTAGCACGTGGGCTTATTTGCCCCTTTTTCCCTATGCATAATGTCGTGTGTAATTGTGTATCAATCCAAAGGAGAAAAGACAATGAATGGAGTACAATAAATCTCTTTATTATCAAATGACTTTTATTATATTATTTTATATTAAATAGTTATAAAAAAACAAGTACTCATAAAATATTGAAACTTATTTTGAATGCCACATACATAATGAGAAAAGTGGAGTAAAACAAAAATCATTGATCAGGTATGATACAATAGCAGGCCACAATAGCCCCAGGGGCTCCTTGCATGCACTTTCCGCCGGCTGGGAACCCGATGCTTTTGCAATATCCACTACAATCTTTGTATTTTGGATCAGAACAAGGCCCTTGATACACAAAAGTCAACGACGCTTCTGCTGCACCCACAATACCTGGTATCAACTTTTTTGTTTTTTATCCAATTATTTAAAGTTTTCTCTTGTTGGTCCAAAAAATTAATTATACTAAATTAATCTTAACTACTTAGCATCCTAATAAATTTCTATGTGCTTTGCTAAAAAAATGTCTACTTATTTAATTTACCGAATAATTCACGATTGATTTGATGAGACCATTATAAGTTTCATGAGTTCCATTTTATATATGGTGACAACTCCGGTACCTTTCTAAAAAATGGAGTACCGTACCTATCATTCATTTGATTGGATCACACCACTTTATCATTTTTAATTTAGATTTAAATAATTCAACTGCTACATTCTCATTGGTGCATGTGGACAAAGGTATGGTACCTTATGGGTACCATAGAATCTACCTTTATATATTACTATTAAGGAGGTGTTTGGATCTAATTCTTAAAACTGCTTCTGCTCCTTCAGGGAGCAGAAGCAGAAGTTGGAGTGTTTGGGTGAAAATGCAGAAGTGAATCTGGTGCTCTAATTTACTCCTAGAATCAGTTTTTTTAGAAGCTGGGGGGTAGCAGCTTCTGAAAACTGATTCTGATTCTGCTTCTGCTTTAAAAAAAGAAGCAGAAGCAGAATCAGTTCCAAACACTCCCTAAGACTCTAAGTTAAATCTTAAGAGATTAACCTTAGCTTTTAGTATGAAACTACGAGTCTTAGCATGGTATCGGAGTCAAACTGATTCATAATTATGGTGTCAAAGTGTCTAATCGTAAGGAGCAGTGTTGAAGTCATACCCCGACAAATAAGAAGTATCGGTTCTTAAAATATTATCACCTAATAACTACGTAGTATTTTGGACCCCATTTTTTGGTGGTCCTTTTCGTTATTAATTACCTATCATTCCGTGTTTTTCATTTTTTAATCACATCTTTGATCAGGGGCGGACTGTAGTAGAGATCCAGGGGGCTACCGCCCCCCAAACAATTTTTTTAGTGTATATATATACGGAAAAAAAATTTGCCCTCACATATCATTTTTCATCCCCCTCTAGAAAATTATCTCTATGTTTTTATCCTCTCAACACTTTTAATCTTTTTTAATCTTCTTTTTATTTACTTTGTGTAGTATTCCTTTATCCGCCTTATCTTAAGAGCTTTTTTGTAAAAAAAAAGATCTCGATAGTTTTTTTTCCTTTGGTGGCTCTTTTTAAAATTCTTCACTTTAGAAAATGATTTCGAAAAATTGAGACTGAACCGTCGGGTCATTGACCGACCCTGACAAGGATGGCCAGGTCGTTAATGGGACTGGCCAGGGGCCGTCCGATTGTTGATCGGACCAAACACAGACCATCGGGTCATTTGCTAGATAGGATGAGGATTGTCGGGTCATTGACCGGATCAGATGGGGACCGTCGAGTCGTTGACTAGACCGAATCAGACCGAACAAGTACCATCTGGTCGTGGATCGGACATGACAGGGACCGTCGGGTCATCAACCGGACCGGCCAGGGACCGTCGGGTCGTGGACCGGAACGGACAGCGACCGTCGGGTCGTGGACCGGACAGGGACCACCGGGTCGTGGACCGGACCGGACAGGGACTGCCGATTCGTTGACCGGATCGGGACCGTCGGGTCGTCGACCGGACCAGGACCTTCGGGTCATCGTTCGGACTGGACCGGGTTTGCTCGGCCGTCGACCGAACCGGACATGAACCGTCGGGTCAATGACCGGACCGGACCGCCGGGTTGTTGGTCGGACCAGATAGGGACCGTCGGGTCGTTGACCGGATCGGATTGGAACAAACACCGGAGCGGGACCGGATCAAACACTGGGTGTAAGTATGCAAATTTATTGCAGCGACACTGCAGCATCCACATTTTCTAAATTTCGAAATCTAGTAAAAGTCACTTCTCCAATTCTTTAAGTAAAACAAACACATCTCATTTTTTAGGTTTTGGAAAACTATTTGGTAAACGCAATTTTCTGTTTTTCTTTCTCCTATTTTCCAGAATTTTTTTTGGTAAACATGTTTTCTGTCATGTGTTTTCCAATTTTCCAGTTTTCTGAAAAACTAAAAAATATCTCTGTTAGTAAACAGACCCTCAGTTTTTTAAAAGTAATACATGCATACTCAGGAATGTGGTTTTGTCATAAATATTACTCCGTACTAAAAATAGAGAATGGACAAAAAAGTGATATTTTTTAAAAAAATTATGAAAATGTGACTAAAAAGAGTAAATGGACTATTTCACCCTTACTAACCCAACCGATCCACTACAGTGATCAAACCTTCAGTGACTTACGCTTATTGACCAAAAAACCCAGTGACTTTCGTCCAATGACCAATTGACCCAGTGACTCCCGCTCAATAACCAATTGACACAGTGAATTCCGCCCAGTGATCAATTCTAAGGTGATTACATTCACACCCAACCAACACCCGTCAGTGACATAAATTCCGATCATTTACAGACCACCACCCTCGGCCACTGCCGACTGCGACTACCACCTCCTGCCACCACCGCAGGAGACCGGCGACGACGACGACCACCACCGCGGGAGACCGGCGGCGGCGACCACCACCGTCAACACCACATCCCATCTCCCTGCCTCACCCAGCCCCTCCCGTACGCCACCCCAACCTCTACCTCACACAGCCCCGTCTCCTACCTCACCCAACCCCTTGCCTCACCCAACCCCCTCCCCTACGTCACCTCATCCCCCTTCCCGTTCGGCACCACCACGCATCAGCCCCCAACCCACACAAAGACCCTCCTTTGCCCCCATGGTTAACCCCCAACCACATCCCCAACCCTCAAGCCCCCCTCCCCAACCCCATGTCCCTCCCCAGCCCGTCGGCCCCATCTCCCTAGCCCCAATCTCATCTCCCTAACCCCAGGGGGCGGAGGCATGCATATGCTTACGACCCTCCCAACTTTATATTTTTATGCGTTTTTACTTTGTATTTTTTTTTGCCCCCCTCAAGTTTTATTTGTTTTCATATGATAGTGTAAAATGTTTTGGTCACCTCCAAATTGTTTTAGTATATAATAAAAAATACTTTATCATCCCGTGTTTTGCGCTATATTGCGTAATTATTTCAACACAAAAAATATAGAAATAATTACATGCATATGACTACGATAAAGGTTATTTATAAAAAAAGTAGCCTCCTACGTCATACAATATTGCAAGTTTAATTGTTGTCGGATACTATTCAAAAGTTACAATATTAAAACATAAATTTATTCTTGGTTTTGTAACCACAATATTTTTAATTTAAAGGTAAAGGAAAAAATTGTTTTTGAATGTCTTGGTAATGAAATTTGATCAAGTTTAATAGAATGGAGGGAGAAACAAACAAACATAAAGGACATTGATTTTCACGTTTTGAAACGTTTTTACGCTTTGCTTCATTTTTATGTTATCCACACACTATAATGTCAAAATAAGGATGTTTTTAATTAGACTAAAATTATTGTCTGAACAAGTGTAATTTGATATAGTTTGGTTTGTAGTCATTGGTTTGATCTGTACTGACCTGATCTGTACTGATTTGACCTGATCTTGTCTATTTTGTTCTGACACGAAAACCAATTAAATACAAATATCCTATTTTTTAGGTAAATCATTTTCACAGTTTAAATATTTAATACGTCCATTTCAATTCATTTGAATTTTCAGTAATCATAATTGTTGGCAAATTACTTGGGTTATAATTTTTTGAATGATAAGTAAAAATCTGAATAATTTTTTTTAAATCTATTTCATACAATATTTTAACCGTTTAACGGTATCTTTTTAAAATTTTCAAATTTACATGGTATGACACTATGACTGATCTATCGAATTTTCAATAATCTCAATAATTTAAAGGGAGATTTCCCAAAATATGAGTAAATGGAGTTTGGAATTCCAAAATAGGACTACTGTGTTTTTATTACCAAAATAGGACTAATATGGTAGTATTTACTATCATCTTGTAGACTTGACTATCAAATAGTTATAGTGCAGTGTGTTTAACATGACAGTATTTATTATAATTAATGGCAGTATTTTTCAATCATAGCAGTATTTTTCATACATGGCAGTAACAACTCCTATTTCGGGAAGAAAAACATAGTAATCCTATTTTGGAATTCCAAATCTCATTTACTCCTATTTAGGGCAATTTCTTTAATTTAAATTGTAATTTTACCCAACTTTAAGTTAGGTTGTCGTTTTCTACTATCTGAATCTCTGAATATTCTTGAAACACTCCCTCACAACATGAATCATATCCTCCTCTTTTTTATCATTAAAAAATGATCTTAATCGTATGCACGCCTTGTTCGGTCAAAAAATGAAGGCTCTTGATTGGACCCACTTTTATTATTAATTGTGACATTTTTGGACGGGAAAAATGGACCAAATTTCTCCTGCTTTTGTTTATAGATAGATAACTATTTTAATCATGAAATCTTAAATTTAGTACTTCAGTTTCTTACGGAAAAAATTGGGCCTAAAAGATCGGACAATTGAAACTTCATATTTTTTTTAAAATTTTATATGTGCAATATTGATGTCATATGAAAGATAATAAAAAGTTATAAATTTTGATATTTTTTTTTGTGAATAATGAAATAAAAATAAAAAGCTTATAAAACTTTAAAAAATAAAAAAGATTTTTTTCTTCACATTCATGCTTCATTGTGATCTACTGAACCCAAATAGTACGTGTGTCTATTATGGGCAAATTAGAGCCCGTTTGGAGACCTCTTTTTTCGGCTTATCGGGCTTATCAGCCAGCTTTTTCACCAAACACGTAACTTTTACTTTTGTGTGCTGAATTGTGTAATAAGCAGAAAAAGTAAGGTTGGAGTTACTTTTCTGGCTGTATTGGCTGAAGTTACTGCTGAGGACCATTTTAGCTATTTTTACATGTAATTTTTTCTTTAATTTATTAATAAAATATATTTTTATAATATTTTTTTCTTGAATCAGCAGAATCAGCCAAAACAGCCACTTCAGCCAGAACTTCATAAATTTCAGCAGAATCAGCCAAAACAGCCGATTTTCGTGCTACCAAACGGGCTCTTAATGTACTTGGAGCTAGAAAATGTATTATTCCAATGACCTTGGGACCCATAAAGTGAACCCCAATTCAAATTTTTCACTTCAATTCAACCAATTGTAGAATAAAAAATGATGTTCGTACTCACTCTTATACCCACTTTTGTACTCACCCATGTTTGTGAAAGGTTTCTCTTTATCTGTGAACATCGATTCACAGACAATATTTTACTTTACAAACATGGTGGATATAAGGTGAGTATAAGAGTGGGTCATCAAGTATTGTTGTTGTACAATTCCAACTCAATACACCTAGGACCCATCTTTGACCCATGATAGTGACATTTTTGGGCGGGAAAAATAGCTAATTTTCCCTTCCTTTTGTATATAGATAGATAGTACCCAGGCACGCTTTCCTGACTTTTTAAAATGCATAGGATTTTACTGATATTCTCCTATAAGGGTAAATACTATTTAATGAAGCTTTAGTACTAATATTCTGCTAAAAGGGAAAATATTATTTAGTGGGGCTAATCCTATGAGGTTTTTCAAATGGACACATGATTTCAACACAAAGCGACACTTGTCTTGAACCTATGTAGATTATACTCTACGGTCTTCCCGTCCACTATTTTAGAATGAAGGCTTCAACTCTTGCATGTATCTCTCTTAGGAAAGCCCTGAGGGGAGGGGAGGGGAGGGGGGGGGGGGGGGGGGGTGACCAAGCTACACTTACTAAACCAAACCCCAGGTGGAAAGGGTTAGAGTAGAAATGGACCTAATGAAACCACTAATACACAGATTATTCATTGCCATCATTGGTACATCACAAACACATGCAAAAAAAATTATAGCAGCTTTTATCAAAACAATCGAGTACCCAAGGATCCCACGAAATGGCTCTAAATCCTCAAACAAGGTCGGTCACCTTGATATTAATTGCAAATCTGCAACTAGTGAACACAAATCAAAATAGGGGACACAAAAGCAGCAAAAAGAATCGTTGGAACTTCATCAAGTGACAAAACCAACTATTAAAAGGGTTGATTATTCTAACAGACTAGGTTCTCTGAGATTGATGATATCAATACTGAAATATTCCAGAAATCTAAGCAATTATTATCTCTTAAAAGAGGTTCAGTACTTCAGCTATGACATTAGATCAAGTTAACTTGAAGGATATTACACAGAAACATGATCCGGAAATTATCCAGGCATCTAACTTCTTTTCTTTTATAAATAAAATCTGCTAGACTAGAGTGAGCATGGCCCCTTTCACAATCTCTAGTGGAACTTTACCGGGTAAAAATTTACTCATTTGACATTGCTAAGGTACTATATATTGAAGGAGGTTTTAAAAAAGAAAGACTCCTGCCCCTCAAGTGAAGAAATGAGAGAAAACTTTTCATTGAAAACCCCTTAGAAGTTAGAACACCAATTATCATTAGAAGAAAACACTACACGCACAAAAGATAAAAAGCTAAAATACTAGTAAATCCTTGCCAAAGTTTTCATATATACGTAGTATGTAGAACGAGAGAAGATCTAGGACTTACATATTCCACAGTTCGGTCACAATATTTCATGTACGCTAGCTACGGTTTCTGCCATTACAAGTGCTTCAGGAATTCTTTGATTTCTCTGAATTCTTTACTTAATATACACGAATTGTCTGGTTCCTATCATAGGTATCAGAGCAACATCCTAGAATACCAGTGAATGACCTGGACGAGAGCTCGGGTGGAGCACAGGATTGAATCAGTGGAAAATAGTGTTCAGGATCTGCGCACGGTAGTAGAAGAGATGTGGAACAAGATGCTGAGCTTAGAACAGATGATGGAAACGATTAAACGAAAATGGAGAATCTGGACCTTTGGATGGATGCTAAGATGGATAAGCTGCGGAATTTGGTAGTGAACCAGAAACAGCACCGATCGCGAGGACGAGCCAGGACAGTGCGACGCTGTACGAATTCTGCAAAATCGCTAGCCGAGTCTCCTTGTTCGCATTCTTCGTCGCAAGCCGTTTCTCTGAGTTCGCAGGTCTCTTCTCGGTCTCTAGCCGCAGTTTCCAGTTCGCCATCGCAAACAGCTTCTCACCGTTCGTTGACACTAGCCATTCTTCATCGATCATCATCGCGTTTCTACCGGGTCGCAGGTGTCCAGTTCGCCTTCTCACACTTAGCTTCCCTTCCGGGCCGCTGCTAACACTTACTAGCCCTTCCATTACTAACACCTCCCAACACTCCATCTCCATCCAAACAGGCCCTAAGAGTAGTAAATACAGTAGAACAATGTAAAAAGTAGGAGAAAAGAGCTGAAAGGTTAAATGGGGAGATAAGTCAAAAAAGTAAATATAATTATGTATTTATGAATGAATAACTTACCAAAACAAAAAAGTGTTGTAAATAATAAATATGTCCAGTAGAGTATGTTTTGATAAATATAAACTATGTGGGAGGGGAATGAAGTTGTCAAAAGTAGCCAATACTTCAGATGAACCAATATGATTGATGACCCAAAAAAGCATATCTACGCAAAGTATCAAGTTATAATAAGGTTACAATGTAAGGTTCTTACCAACAAGTATATACGCAAGAGATCCTCATTTGAGCTTAACTCATCCAACTAATCCTTTAGCACTCATTTCTGAGCATATTATCTTGGCTTCCTCAAATTTTCCTTCAGCCTTAAGGCCAGAAATAAGCTCATTGCAGGTAGTGATAGCTGGTAAAAACCCTTTCTCAAACATTTCTCTGTACCAAATGAGTGCTCCATTGAAGTCCTTTAGCTTGCAGTGTCCACTAACCAGGGTGTTATAAGTGTCAGAATTAGGAACAACTCCTTTAGCCTTCATGCAATCAAACATGTTCTGTGCTTCTAAACTCTCTCCCTTCATCAAGTGGCCCATAATCAAGCTATTACAGGTTATCTTGTCAGCAATAATTCCTTGTTGTTCCATTTTACTAAACAGCGCAAATGATTTTCCAACCTCTCCATGAAATGCATAACAATTAATTAGCTCATTATATACAACTCTATCAGGAGACAGGTTCATTATAACCATTTCTTGCACAATTTTGTCAACTAGAGTCAGTCCACTCTCTTCCTTTTTGCAAGCACTAATTAGGGGATGATAAGTGTTTACGGTTGGTTTAACACCAGCTGCTTTCAACTGCTCATACCATTCAAAACACTTGGCAGTGTCCCCTTCATGTGAGTAGCCAGAGATCAAAGAATTATATGTAATAACATCAGGCTTTAGACCTCTTTTTGGAATCTCTAGGATTAATTCCTCGGCATCCCTAACCCTTCCATTTCTACATAAGCCATGTATTAACGAATTGTATGTTACAATTGTGGGTGCAGTGTCATTCCCGACCATCTTGTCCAAGACCCGAAAAGCATCTTCCATTTTTCCGCGGGTACAGTGACCATCTATAACCATATTATGTATTTGGACATTGGGCTTAACCCCTCTAACAAGCATATCATTCACAACCACTTCCGCCTCAGGAAGCCTACCATCCTTGCACAAACAGTTTATTAATGAACCATATGTTATAACATTGGGCATCAGTCCACTGCTTTCCATTTCCTCAAGAATCTCGAAGCACCTATCAAACTGATGACTACAACCGTAACCATTTATTAAGATGTTGTATGTCTGCACAGTTGGAGAAACTTGCTTCTCATCCATCTTTCTAAGCAATCCCTCTGCCTCTTCCATCTTTCCAGATTTACATAACGCACCGATTAATGTGTTAAATGTTGCACAACTTGGCTTCAATCCACAACTCTCCATTGCTTCAATAGTTGAAACCGCCTGCTCCATATTGCCTTCCTTGCAATAGCCATTGACAATTATGTTAAATATCACCTCTGTAAGGGTATGTCTACTTTGCATCAACAGCTTGAGAATCTGCTCAGCCTTATCCATCTTCCCATTCTTGCACAACACATTCAACAAAATGCTGATAGTATACTCATTCATTGTAACCCCCTGCTTCACCAAATCTTCAAACAAAGCCAAAGATGAATCAACATCAGCACACCTTGAGTGGCCATCAAAGAGTACACTGTATGTATATCCATCTGGAACAAATCCATAAGTCTTCATTTCTTCCAACACCATGTTAGCTTCCTTCATTCTCCCTGTCTTACAAAGCCCATTTAGCAAAGTGTTAAAAGTGATCAGATTTGGCTTTACATTTTCATTCTTCATCTTTTCCCTCACATTAAAAGCCTCTTTTAAGTTCCCCACTTTACAGTACCCATCAATAAGAATGTTAAAAGTCACCTTAGTAGGTGTCACTCTTCTTAGGAGCATCTCATCAAACAGCTTCCGTGCTTCGCTAACCCTTCTCTCTTTACAAAAGCCCCCCATGACCACATTGTACACAAAAGAATCCATTCGCAACCCAGACTTTCTCATTAAATCCATCACATGAAGTGCCCGTCGCAAGTCCCCTAGCTTCACGGCTGATTGTATAGCTACATTACAGCTGCAACTATCAACCTGCATATCTGCTTTAACCACATCCGAAAACACTTCGAGGACCTTCTCGTACTGTCTCGAATTGGTCAGCATTTCAAGAAACGCATTAAGATCAGATAAAGAAGGGAACTTACCTTCTTTTCTCATCAATGAATACAGCTCACTTGCTTTATCAAGTAGCTTGGAGTCGGCATAAATGGAGAAAAGCATGTCAGCAAAAAGGGGCTTCGTAGATGCGGCTACAGGGACACAGAAGACATTGTAAAGCTCGGAGACAGAGTTTGAGTGCGCAAGATTGACTAGGATATTCTTTGCACTGACGCATCGATTCTGCTGCAGAAGGATTCGGAGCTTCCGCAACTCTTCTTGGAGGTTTTTGCTTGCAGTTTCGGGTGGATCATGAATGGCGCTAGGGGAAGGTAGTGCACAGGAGCAGAAGAATTTACGGCTTACAGCGGCGTGGCTGCTGAGGAACTTGGAGGGAATCACATGTTTAGCCATTGTTTTTGGAATCTGTGGTCAAGCTGATTTAAAATATGGAGTAATGTTATCACAGGCAAGTTTTGAACTTTTATAATATGAAAACACATGTGGATTTCAGAGATTCTACTTATTTGATCTGATCTAATTATTATTGTAAATCAAGTATAATCGAATTTGCACTGATTTGGTAGTACATGGAGATTTTTACAAATATATTTCTATTATTCATATTATACGTAGTAGTTATTAAAATGTTAAATTGTTAACTTTTAAAGTTATTACTTAGATTTATGGCAAAAAAGTTTACACGAATAATAATATTTGATTTTCTTATACAAAAATAATATAACTATTTTACGTTTCAAAATATTGAATTGGATTTTTGAACTTTAAATAGTTACATTTGAGTAAGAAATTGTTTGCGCTAGTGTGTATGACAACCTACTTCACTAATTAGAAGTTTAGAACATACGTGCAATGTTCTATGTTTTTTATTCTATACAGTTTTTATACATTAAATGGTTTTAAAATAAATATGTTGTAAAGTTATGATTGAATACAATTTCTTTGACAACTTTAAAAGATGTTTCCCTTTATGTTTTGTGGCTACGTTGGTCGAATGTGGGTTTGAATCAATAAAACACAATAATTTTAGTTCTTAAGACTTGAATTCAGAGGTTACATATCAAATCCAAAATGAATGTGGGTCTAAGATGAAAATAGTAAGATCATGTAGTTCCCATCATAGGAGTACAGGACTATAGGTCTATTTTTTAAAATAAAAATACAAGTCTGAATTTACTATTTCTTACTTATAACCTACTCACTCATGGGCCTATTCTCATAGTAAGTTACATGATTGTGTATATGCCATGTTTTAGCGGGGGGGGGGGGGGGGGGGGGGGGGGCTTTGTAGGAAGCTAGTGTATGGTTAGCAGGGCCGGTCATGTCCATTTCAAGGCCTAGGGGAGGGTAAGTCATAAAGGGTTTAATCTTGAAAAATACAAATTGTATAAACCAACATGCATATTAAACATATTTCAAGACCTCTATAATAAAAAAGACTTGGATATGTTAGATTTTTGGCAACAAAGTCAGTCTTTTCCTGCGACTTATCATTTTCATTCAAAGGAGGGTATTCGGGATGTGACTTCTTCAAACAGACAAACTTTACCATTGAATCCCTTTGACTTAGGGCCACTTTCTCTAATGTTCTCCTCTTTTATTTCCTTCTCTCATTCAGATTCTACAATTTTTATGACATTTTGGATATTAATTAAACTTTAATTATATTTTTCTGAACAAATTATAACACTAACACAAAATCCAAATTTACCTAGATAACATATAAACCACTAATCACTTGATACAAATCAACCGATGACTATGAGCTAGTCAACTAATAGCTGAATTTAGCAGAGGCAGAACTGCAACAACCAACAAGCCAAGATAAAAAATCAACTAAATAGCTACACATATTAATTTATCGATAAACCAATTAATCAACTGATATCAACGTCAACAAGGAAAGAACAAATCAAGTAAGCAACAGATAAAAATAAAGTAAAAATTGATCAACATTCAACTTCTATGAAGTATGATTGTATGATTGTATTAGTATGCTTGTATGGATTGTGAACTAGTCACTATAATAATTAGAGGAGTACCAGAATTATAAGTCCACGGAAGCCAGAAGGTCCACCGTCCACAAAATCGCTGGCGGAGTGCCGGTGCGGCGGTGCAGACGGGGCAGCGCACCAGAAGACTACCCGGCTGCTTCTATCCGCCCTCTCCAGTCTCTCCTTTGCTCGACAGCTCCTGTAGTGCTTGGATGGTCGGCTGCTCTGCTCCTCTGTTCGGCGAATTCCAGGTTAAGCCGGAGAGTGAAGGTCTGCACGAGTCTTATTTCCCCTGAAAACCTTTTTTATTAAAAAAATGAAATCTTTTTGTTACTCGTATTTCATTACTTCCTGCTGTCCCAAAACAAATTCACACTTACTATTCATTGGTCAACTTAAATCTTTCTTATTCTTTTACTAGATATATCAAATTTTTATAAAATTTAAATTTTCTTGATCAGACTTTGTAGCGGTTTTAATGTAATTTCTGAATATGTAAATTTTATTTACTGAAAATAATCTGAACGTGAACAAGGATCGAGTTGCTTTATGGTCAATAAAGCATCGTAAACCGTGAGTGAATTTGTTTTGGGACCGGAGGGAGTATATGATACTCCCTCCTTCCGAATAAAAACTTCTTTTTTGATCGGGTACACATATTAAGATAGTGTGATCTGTGTAGTGTAGAGTTGTGTAAATGAGAGAGAAATGTGTAAGAATGGTTGTGAACCACATATTTTTTACCAAAAAGGGAAAAAGAATAAATTTGGGATGAACCAAAATGGAAAAAATGAAGATAATTTTGGGACGGGGGGAGTACTATCTCTATTAGTAAAAATGAAGTATATGATAGTACGTACAACTTTAATCATTAATATACTATTCTTTATTAGTTAAAAAATCAGATTTTGAAAATTTATAATGACACAAATGTGATACTATTTTTTATAAAAAATAATAATAAATAAAACGTTATTAAAGTAAAACATGTAAATAATGTAGAATTCAATATGTTTGCATTTAAGGATGAATGAGAAAGAAGCAGAGGGAGAAGGGGAAGGATAATGAGAACCTCAAATTCTGAGGAAAATAAAGACGACGATCGTGAAAGGCGGAGGCGGTGAAGGTGGCTTGCGGTGAAATCGGAAAATCTGTCTGGGAGAAACAAGTTGCGGTTGAGGTGAATCTTTTGGCCGCATATGGAGAAAGTGTCGATGGATTTTTGTGCACAGAGAATGTGAGAGAGAATGGTAAATAAGTATAGGGACAAAAAATGGATACTAATTTTCATATGTTTCAAAATAGAAGTAGGTTGGTCCTCTTTGAGGAACAAAATAAAAGTCCTATTTTTAAATTCACTTTAATTTTACTCATATTTGGGCTAATTACTCCACATGATTTATCAAATACTCCTTGGACCCTATTAGTTGATGTGTTTTAGGTTCCATCATGTTGTTTTTTATTTCTTGAGCTGTTGGGCCGGATAACCTATTAAACGAGGGTTCAAAATTCAACATACTCACAGAATCATAAAAGAAAATTAAACCCGCACGGGTAGCTCAGTTGGTCGAGTGGTGGGAGATTTGGAACAATGGACCAAGGTTCGAATCCCCGCAGCGACCGGGTGGAGGTCACAGATTCTGAAATAAGGCTGGGCCTCTGGTGCGCACGGGTGTATGGGCCTACTGCCATTCTCCTGACTGAGTCACCGTGACTAACCTCCTCACCATCCTGTCGGGTCGGGGGGCTCCTGGGGTGGGAGATTACACCTTTATGGAACAACCATAAAAGAAAATTAATGTGTCTGACTTTTGTTCATTTTTTTTGGGCCCTCACCCCTCCTACCGCTAGGGCCGCCCTAGTTGTCGGAAACCGACATCACCACTTTTCATGAAAGATTAATTTATTAATTGATAAGTGGTCAGAAAAGATTAATGAACAAGTATTTAAAACACAAAGAAAAGATTGATTATAATTGATCTATCTTCTTCAACACTCTACTGAACCATGGCAAAGCCTACTCAATTGTTATTTGGCGATTCTCTATTTCATGCAAAAATCATTTTGAACACTCCTGAATTCCTTACCACATTAATCTTTTTCTTAATCAGCTCATTGCAATTGTCACGAGCCTCCAAAAGTTTTCAAAACTCCCCGTCAGAGTCTAGAGCTTCCTAGAAAGAGCAGGATGACACAATCCGGGGAGGAAGTCTTGTTGGCCACCTTTTAAGTCCGGGAGAGACATCGAGAACTCTCGATGATACTGATTCTAATACAACTATCTGCATCCCTACTAGTGAAACCAAAATTTTTTTCATGAAAGTCAACCTGTTCGCTTCTTCTGGCATACTTTAGCGGTGAAAAGGGGAATGCCTTTTATGATGCTAGCATGTGATCAACACCGTCATTGTCACTCTTAATAAATGATTATTTTATTAATTGACGTGTATCGAGAAGCGGTTGAAGAATTTAAAACTCATAGAAGTGAACTCAGAGAAGAGAATAGTTGTCACATAAAGAGAAAATAGTTTATCTAACGATTATAATAGTTGACAAAATCCCGCTAGTAAAGAATGTCTAGACTAAATAGGATCTGTCATCGTTAGATCGAAGATTAAAATCGCTAATACTTTTGAATGCATAAATATTTGAAAATGTAATTAACTATTTAATGCTGTCATGTGATCAATCATCTTAATAATACCATATCTATGTAGTATATGGGGCATTATTATTGAAATTATTGAGATTATTTAAAAATTTGGTGTAGCAATTATTTATCTACGGTGATGAGTTATAGAACCCTTGTTTTAGGATGTTTTTACTTGGACTGTAATTTGCTGGCCTGATCTGGTCTGATCTGGTCTAGTCTAGTCTGTTTTGGTCTGGCCTGGTCTGAAATTTTATTTTTTATATTTTTTGCATAAAGATTTTATTTTATATATATCACAAGTCATAAATAGTTTTATTTTATTCATTTATAATTACAAATAACAATAACAATAACTATAAAAATAATAATTATAATGATAATAATAATAATAATAATAATAACAACAACAATAACAACAACGACAACAATAAGGTTGTTTTTACTGTTTTTAATAATTGGAACAATTAAATTGCTTTAGAAGTTTCAACTAGGTGTAAAAAGTTTTCTCTCTCTAGGGTTGCCGCCTTAGGCAGCGCCTAGCTTGGTTGTCCGACGGTGCTTCGCTCAGGCGAGTATGGCGCCGAGAAGGTCTTTGTTATTGGCTCTAGGAGGAGATCACATGGAGGATTTGGTAGGGAAGAGTCAATGAGCATCTTATCGTGGAATTGTAGAGGACTGTACAAGAAGATGACGATTGGAGTAGAGGAAGAAGAACTGGATCTAGATGAAGCTGATGTTGAGGGTGTGGCGGATGAGCGCCCCCCCCCCCCCCTCCCGAGCCGCCGCCATGGAGTGCAAGAAAATCTAGGGTTGAGAGAAGATGAGTGGACTCTATTTTAATTGCGTTTTATTCAGTTTTTGTTTTTCGGTCGAATTGCATGTTGTTTTGGTCGTGTTCTTTTTTCCTAGTATAGAAATTCTTAAATTTAGATTAGGTGATGAGAAGTCTGGTTTGTCAGTCATTGGTTCAGTTATGCCCATTATAGGATCAACGAATGTTATTGCTTCTACGGAGGTGATAGATTCTCAATCTGGTTCGAGGGCGGTCGGCAGATATAAGGCTTTTTATCGTTTTGTTTACTCTTTTTCCCTTGATTGTATTATCAGCCATGTGACGAACGCTATTTTGATTTAATATATTAGTTGGATTTGATGATAAAAAAGGTTGTTTTTACTTGGATTGTAATTCGTCCCAGATAAGACCAGACCAGATTAAAACAGACCAGACCAGACCAGACCAGACCAGACCAAAACAGACCAGACCAGACAAGCAAATTACAGTCCAAGTAAAAACATCCTAATAATAATAATAATAACAATAATAATAATAATAATAATTAGGGGTGTGCACTATCCGGTTTAAACCGGAAAACCAGACCGAACCGGATCGGAAAAACCGGAACCGGATCGAAACGGAATGATATCCGGTTCGGTCCGGTCCGGTCTGGTTTTGAACCGGTGCACACCCCTAATAATAATAATAATAATAATAATAATAATAATAATAATAATAATAATAATAATAATAATAATTAGGGGTGTGCACTATCCGGCTTAAACCGGAAAACCGGACCGAACTGGACCAGAAAAACCGGAACCGGATCGAACCGGAATGATATCCGGTCCGGTTCGGTACGGTCCGGTTCTGAACCGATGCACACCCCTAATAATAATAATAATAATAATAATAATAATAATAATAATAATAATAATAATAATAATAATAATAATAAATAAAAAATATGGTCTGGTCTTGTCTGGTCTGGTCTGTTTTAGTCTGGTCTAGTCTAATGTGGTCTGGTCTGTTTTGTTCTGGTCTGGTCTGATCTGGGACGAATTACTGTCCAAGTAAAAACTACACCGGTGACCGGTTACCTGCCAAAGCACGCACAGCCTTGTGCTGAAGACAAAAATCGCTTGCTGCTCTCCAGTGTCCCCAACTCCCACACTAGCTCAAGGCGTTCTCAAAATCCCCCTCTCTTAATTCCCAGGTGCCACTTTCTCACTCCTTTTCTACTCTTATGCGAATAAATGTTCTAGGTTTACATATCTCTCTAAGTCTGGGGTTTCAATATTATCTTGAAACTGGTCACTAATTAGTTATTACTCTGAGTGATTGTGATTCCACTCTTTCCCAATATTCAGGTGCCGACGGGAAGAAGCTTGGAGAGGCAAAATTTTGAAATACAAGGATTCTTCCGCATAAACATTATTATTGTATTTCTTTAAAGTTGATATCTTTTGGATTTTAGTCCGGAATGGCTGCTTGTACTTCAACCTGCTTTATAACTTCGGATACATGGTGCCCCAGGGGGGGACGGGCTGCTCCTGGAGGGAGAGTTAGTCCTTCGAAAATGTTCATTGAAAGAAACGGGTCTTTGAGTTTGGGTGCTTCTCGAAGGAGTTGTTTGGATTGGTCGTTGTTCAGGTGTTCTGCCAATTCCAATAATTCACCCAATGCCCGTAGTGCGAATCAGTATCAGAGTAAAGATCCATTTCTGAACCTACACCCAGAGATTTCAATGCTAAGAGGCGAAGGGAACATTAAAATGGTGACCCCAAGACAGGAAAATGTGATTGAAAATGTTACCGAGAGCTTAAAAGACTTGTCCAGCGTTAGTAATTACAACGAGGCTAAGATTAAGGTTGTTGGAGTTGGAGGTGGTGGGTCAAATGCAGTGAACCGGATGATAGAAAGTGCAATGAGGGGGGTGGAGTTCTGGATTGTTAACACTGATATACAAGCCATGAGAATGTCACCTGTGTTTTCTGAGCAGCGTTTGCAAATTGGTCAGGAGCTCACTAGAGGACTTGGTGCTGGTGGGAACCCAGACATTGGAATGAATGCTGCCAAGGAAAGCAAAGAGGCTATTGAGGAAGCAGTTTATGGTGCTGATATGGTCTTTGTTACCGTAAGTCCAGCGTTCTTTATCTGAAACATTTCATTGGACTAGCATTTTCTCTAAGGTCTTGTTCGATTCGGGTTTTATTTATTTTACAAATTTGTCTCTATCTGCTAGTTTTGGATTAAAGAATGATTATATGATTAGTTAGTTTGTGCATTTCTATGCATCTTTTTACCTTCACTTTATTTTCAATCATCTAAAAATTAAATAAATATTGAGTATTGACCCCCCCCCCCCCCCCCCCCCCTCTCTCCCCTCCAAGATCTCCAAACCAAAAAAGTCCAAACCGTTTGACCCTACAATCCTTGTTTACTGTCTCTGAATGTCAGTGTATAAGAAACATGTGGATTCATTCCATATGATTGGGTTGATACATAACTGTCATCTTCATGCACAGTATATCTATATCTCTCTATGTATATATGAGACTATGACTATCCTATGCAGGCTGGAATGGGTGGTGGCACGGGGACTGGTGCAGCCCCTGTAATAGCAGGAACTGCAAAGGCAATGGGGATATTGACTGTTGGTATCGTCACGACCCCCTTTTCATTTGAAGGGAGAAGAAGAGCAGTTCAAGCCCAAGAAGGCATTGCTGCTTTAAGGGAAAATGTTGATACTCTGATTGTCATCCCAAATGACAAGCTGTTAACAGCGGTTTCCCCATCCACCCCTGTAACAGAAGCATTTAACCTGGCCGATGACATTCTGCGTCAAGGTGTTCGTGGCATATCTGATATAATAACGGTATGGGTGTTTGGAGTGTTATATCATTTGGTTTTATTTGCCACTATTATTTCTCTTGCCTTTTTAATTAGGGAATTAGTTACAGGGTTATAGTTATTTACGTCACTGAATTGCACAATGACCATGATAATCCCTAATTGTAACCTATACAGGCCAGATAGACCCCTCACCTTATGGAACACATTATCTTCTCGATGACTGCACCTGAAAAATACAGAACCTAGTCTAAGTCATTGGGGGGTGATTATGTAAACCATAATGAGCTGCCTTAAAACCCATTGAAGCACTTGTTTTTTAAACCCATAGAAGCACTTTTATTTGGACCTCCTTCACACCATCGAAAGCCCATCCCCACAACCCCTGAAGAATTTCAAACCCCACAGTGCCATTTAATCTGAATAACTGTCCACCAATTCTTTAAAGGTTACTGATACAATCTGTTGTTTTGGGTTAATTCGTAAAACTATGAAAACACAAAAATGAAACTTAATGGACAGGGGTAGTATTATGGTAGTATCATTTGAAGTGGCTGACGTACATACATATATGTATCCACACGCACACACGAGTAATTAATCGTCCATAACCGCAGCGCCTTTCAAGTTTATGCATGAATACATATGTTATTTCTCATCTCGCCAATGATTCCTTTATAAGCAGTTTGCGTAAAACTAGAAAAACACAAAAAAGTTAGTGTGCATTGCATTGCTGACTGTTAGTGACATTTGAAGTGGCAGATATACATACACAGCTCATTAATTTCCCAAAACTCAACCATTTTAATATATCTTTGAATACATACTTGGCAATGTTTGGTCATCGGAGAAACGAAAGCCACTGTAAATAATTTTTTTACTGAAGAGGAAAAGAAACAATGTACTTTGGTGCTCTTGAGCATTCATATAGCCATAGTTGTTCTCATTCATTTGGGACGATTTTTTAATACAAATAACGTTATCATCTAATACTTAAGGGGCAAAATAACATTTTCCATTTTAGCTATAATCATTATTCTGAGCTAAACAAGTTTGTATGTTAGTACACTCATATTTATGCATACTGAAACAATACCCAGAAAACATATTCTTTTTTACAACTTTCTATGCATTTCCATGTGGTAAAATCATTTATTTTTATTCCAATACATGCAGGCCACGTGGCCTATTGATAGTTGAATTTCTTTACCCTAATGATCTGCAAATTGCAGATACCAGGATTGGTAAATGTAGATTTTGCTGATGTACGTGCTATTATGGAAAATGCTGGTTCTTCATTAATGGGGATAGGGACTGCCACAGGTATTTTCATGCATCTCAGATACCTTGATCTGTTTTATCAGAAGAATTTTTGCTATTGTTGCCTTGCTTCTTTTATCTTTGTATTATTTTAATGTTCGTCATTTGGGTTCGAATTTAGTTGCGATCATCTAGGTATATTATTTCTACCATTGTTCTGTGTAGACATTGTGCCTATATATTTGATCTTGTGATTAAATTGAAATATGTTGACTTTCCTTTTTGCAATCTAGTCCCATCAAAGTATCAACTAGTTAATATATCTAGTTATGGTGAGAGCTAAAATAGATGAGTTGAGAGGTGGGGGAGGAGAGGGAGAGGGAGAGCAAAAAAATGTGAATTAGAAGGGTCAGGAATGATATATTACTTCTTGGGTTGGATGAGAGTATCACTGTGGTTGATCTCATGCTTTCTTTTTCTTCATTCTTATCTTCTTTATTTTTTTATCTTATCCTTTTTATTTTCTTTTTTTACCTTTATCTTATCCTTTTATCTTTTAATCTTATTTCGCTTCGATTTCATATGTCCATTCATGATAGCTGGCCCCAAATTCTTTTGGGACTAAGACTTGGATGTTGTTTTGTATGGTGAAAGCTAAAATAGAGCAAAAAAGTGATATTACTTTCTTGTTGTTACACAGGGAAGACCAGGGCAAGAGATGCTGCATTAAATGCCATTCAGTCTCCTTTACTAGATATTGGTATTGAGAGGGCTACTGGAATTGTATGGAATATAACTGGTGGCACTGACTTAACATTGTTCGAGGTACTTTCCCTACCTTCCACCCCCTTTCTGATGTCATGCATTTGATTTTGTGGCATGTTATGAACTGAACATTCATTTGAAACAACACAACACAGTTTACTGATGCTGCAAAAGCTTTGGCTGTCTGTACCATTCATATTGGCTTACTGAACACATATATGAATGGAAAATTTAATGGATGTAAAAACTTATTAAAGGTTTGATAAAACAGACCTTTGTCTTCACCATGCACCATTATGCATTCAAAAGATCCATCCTCATAAAGCCACAAACATGACACACATTAACACATATATGTCATCTATCTGCAATTTCAGTTTATTGATTTATTCAGTCCCCATTTTGGTTAACTATATGTTAAATTTATTTTTGATGCATATCTCAGAACTTATTACACTTCACGTGTTTAGCGGTATTTTCTTGCACAAAGCACAAATAGTTTAAATTGGGAAAATAACTTTAAATAATACCAACTATCACCCATAAACCAATAATAATACATACTTTGAAAATGACTTTTAATAATACCAACTATTTGAATATAAAATAAAAATAATATGGAGTCACTTTTCGACAAGAAATCCAGTCATTTGAGACATTAAAAGCTAATAGCAAACTATCAAATAAATGATATTTGGAAATACAGTCACTTATTTGTTATTTTGATACTAGTTTTTGATGACTTAAATAACTGAAGTTTCAGTGAAAAATTGCTCTTCATCGCTTTTGGTCTATATTTAGATAGTTGGTATTATTAAAAGTTATTTCAGAAGTACGTATTGTTCTTGGTTCACGGAAGATAGTTTGTATTATTTAAAGTTATTTATCCTTTTAAATTTGTAATGTTTCTAGTGTTAACGGTTTTTGTTGCATGCTGGGTTTCTACCTCATGGTTATATTAGTGGGATTTGGGATTTAACTCTTGCACTTGATGTTGCGTTAGGATAGGTAAAAGTGGGGAAAATGGAGAGAGTAAAGGAGCGAAACAAACATGGTGCAAGAGAGAAATACAGATAATAAAGTTTGTGTTTGGGCAGGAGGAGCTCCATTTAATATATTGTGTGTTGATGTATAGCAGAAACATTTTTTCCTTGCTTTGTTTTTATTTATTGGAGGGAAAAGTATTTCATGTATTTAGGGATTAGTCACGGAGTAATGACATCTTCCGTGTAATGATTATAAACCTTTTATTAGGTAAATGCTGCAGCAGAGGTCATATACGACCTTGTTGATCCAAGTGCCAACTTAATTTTTGGAGCTGTTGTGGATCCCTCAATAAGTGGTCAGGTATTTCCTTGTCACAATGACGTTTGCTTTTATGAAGTACTCCCTCCGTCCTAATTTGATGGTACCAAAACTTTTGGGCACAAAAATTAAGAAAGTGGGCTAAAAAGACACATATAACCTTATTGTAGCTACCTTTATTCTTTTTTTTACAGTGGGTAACTTTAAATAGCAAATTGGCATTAAGAATGATTTCATTACTATTCATTGAGTGTACTTGAACATCACATCCACATTCCATACTGCTCAATACACTTAACTGTAGCTTCCCTCCTAAACATCCTTTATTGAAGCCAAAAAAAGGAGGGAAATGAAAAATTAAACCCCTAAAACTACAACCTCAAAATTACAACCTCAAATACAACTTCATCCCTTAAAATACAACACCATTGAGACATTAAAGACTTCATCTACTTTCAGCTACCACCATAAATGGATGTCTTAAGCTCTGATTTTGCCCCATCATCTCCTAACTCTCCTTCACATGCAACTGCCAGTCAGCTTGTGCCTGCGTGACTGCGCCTGCACCTGCACAAAGATCAAGACTTACAAACGATGAAAGAGAACAAATAAAGGAATATTTTCTGAAGGATGTGGATGGCTTTGGGCGACTTCAGCGTGGTGTAATCAGTAAAGGTGCAGAAACTTTTAACGTGTCCAGAAAACTTATGTCTAGAATATGGCATAGTGTGAAGCAGCACTTACAGAATGGACAACCCATAGATGTTAGACACAAGCTGACTGGAAATGTTGGCAGAAAAAGGGTAAGTGTACACCTTCAAAGTTTCAAAGACATTCCTTTGAACAAAAGGACCAACATAAGGTCAGCCTCTCATGCCCTAAAAATATCTAGGAGCACATTTCACAGAATGAAGCAGAGAGGTGAAGTCCAAGCACATACAAGCACCATAAAGCCAATTCTGACAGAACAAAACAAAAGAGAGGTTTAGATATACAGACACTGGAGGAGGCAAAGAAATCACATCGGCTAGAATACAACAAGCATGGTAGAATTAGCCCTGTGCTTCGCTCTTGGTCGTAATGCTCGTCTCCACCAGCCCTGTGCTTCGCTCCACTCCCCAACCTAGGGTTTGCTTCATCGCCACATGCAACATTCTTTACATCCTGAGATGAGTATTGTATCCTCTCAATCTGTTTCTTTGGAAGACTGGAACGAAAAATTCCAGAAAGAGCAAGGCATCAGCCATCAGGTAAAGGATCTACAGATTGAGAAGCAGGACTCTGTGGAAACATGATGGTGGTTTCGGAGGATGTCTTTAATGGCGGCATATGTATTGTTGACGACGAAGGAAAGAACGTGCAGAGAACAATCGGAGGAATGAGGGGATACAAAGGGACGAAGGCTACAGAGAGGTGAGATACGAAGGCAACAGAGAGGTGAGAGACGGGGGATGAGGATGTAGAATAATCGGGTATGAGGGAGGAGGTAAATGGGACAAGGTTAAATAGAGTATTAGGATAT
Source organism: Cuscuta europaea (assembly GCA_945859875.1). Classification (NCBI taxonomy): domain Eukaryota; kingdom Viridiplantae; phylum Streptophyta; class Magnoliopsida; order Solanales; family Convolvulaceae; genus Cuscuta; species Cuscuta europaea. The sequence goes on along the minus strand of CAMAPE010000038.1, from coordinate 1,422,753 downwards.
TAGATGTAGGATATATTTGTCCTTTAACAATTAAAACCTTTCCAAATTAGGAAGTGGTACTATCGTTTTGGGACGTCCCATAAAGGAAATAAGGTATCATCAAATTGGGACGGAGGGAGTACTAGAAAAAAATTGGTTTTTGAGTTTCTCTTTGTATGTTATGCATTTGATTTGGAGATTCTGTTTGTTTTTCAAGTGACATGCATGCACACTACTAAGAACTAAGAAGTATGCAACAATTCTTTATATTCTGAAACAAGGAAACACCTCAATAGAAGAAGTTTCTGTTGTTGCTAATAATCAAATCATCTAATGATGCTTACTGTAGCTTTTCTCATCTATATTCCTTTCTTCATTTGTCTGTGTAGAGGTAAGGCATATCCTGAAAGTGTTTTCCTCCTGACCTGTAGTAGTGTCCATGATTTGGTTATTGATTGCTAATAACCAAATCATCTACTAATGGTTATTCTAGCTGGTGACATCATTTTTTATGGTTGGTTATTTATCACAAATAAAAGTGGATTTATAAAACAACACCTGACTCTCATAGAGGTAAGGCAGATCCTGAAAGTGTATTTCTCCTAACTTGTAGTAGTGTCCTTGCTTGACCTCCAAGCCAACCACCATCCCTGAGATAACAGGGTTGGAAATTTTCATTCCATAATACCTGGCTAGACACTCATTGAGTATGTTTCGAGTTCTCTAGGTTAAAAGGCTTGCATAATCACCCTTAAATTAAACAACTATGTTGGGTTGGTCCGTTGGTGACATAAAATTTCTAGTTTGAATTAATTGTTTATAGCTAGTTAACACTAAATGACAAAATCTATGCAAAGAGCATACTAAAAAAAGGTTGCGCTGGATGTCATTCATGTCCTAACCTTCTCACGAAGGAATGTTTAGATGAAATTTAAAGAACGCCACCATCATTAATTATTTCCACTTGCATGATAATATCACAATACAACAATGGGTTGAGATAAGTTTTATAGTCATGTGTTGTCTATTGGTAGATCCATCATCATCGTCATTATTACCCTAGTACTAAAGCACAAAGAGACTGTTTCTAGATGATTCATAGTGAAAATCACGCCGAAAATTGCATGGACCGACTGCTGCTTCATAGCAAAGAAGAGCAGACAGTTTAGTGAGTCATTTTGCTTTATTCCATCATATTGGCAAGCAAAAAATAGTGAGTCTTTGGCTCCATTGCAAATGATGGATATGCTGTCTTGATAGAGAGCAGGAAGAGCATGGGGCGGGAACGGGCTTGGGTGATAGGAACATAGACAATAATACTAATAAGAATATTAGAACAGTATTAAAGAGTGTAATAGTGTATAAGTGAAGATTCTGGGCCATTTAGTAAATCAGGAATAATGGGCCAGCCCTTAAAGAAATAGAAGTACTATAAAGAGTAAGGAAGGGGAAAAGGAGGAGGCAAGTATTCAGTTAGATTTGGCTAGGCTAGGAGTTGGGCATCTCGAATGGTCCATGTATTCCTTCTGTAAACAACAAATCACTTCAATAAAGCTTCTTGATCATCTTCTTGATCAATTCTCCCTAAATCTCTACTGTTCTGAGTAGTTCTATCATTGGGCCCACGGATGGGCTGGGATTATAGTTTTATTTATTATTATAAAGTTTATGTTATGTTTTTATTTTGGGCTATTATTAGTAGAGTATTAGTAGAGTTAATATGGGACTAATTAGGATTTACTTAATTTGGGCTCGATTAGGGTTTCTCTTGAGTCTGTCATTAGAAGGTTATTTAAACCCCTTGTAGGATTCATTCTTGATCATCTTGGAATAAAGTTGTATTTCAGCCTTTTGGCTCTGGGCAACGATTTCTATCGTTGATTATCTGTGGGCAACGGTTTACCCCGTTGATTTTTATTTTTCTGCTCTCAACATGTCTATTGGTAGGTTATATTGTAAATTTGACAAGATTATCATGGAGCATGACCAGTTCCCCAACAGTTCAACAACTCGAACTGTCTAACGGGGCCACATTAATACTACCCCCTCCCCAAAGAAAGAATAATGCTAAAGCTATTATTCAAAACAAACAAAAAATCCCCTGGGTGGTTGTAGTGCGTAATTGTATAAGGTCTGAATCAAGAAACTATGCACTGCATATTTCCTAAAATGTAAGATTCATTTGGGTTTGGCACAGGCTTAAAAAAATAGATATTTTTTATTTTGTCCACCGTAGACGGGAGCCTTTGCGGCACTGGGGTAATGTTGTTGTTGTTGCCATGGTAATCTTCTATTAAGAAGAACAGTAGTATGGGTCCACAAAAAGTAAAAGGTAAATGATAGATAAAGAAAGTAAACGTTAGTGGAATTTCAATTAGGAAAAAAGGAAGGTGTATATCTTACATCATGGAGTATTACATTTCCACTTAATGCTGCTCTTCTGAAGTAAAAGATATACTAAGGTACTGCATAAGATGTTTAGTTTGATCAGTTAGCGAACTAATCAAACTAGCTTTCCATGATTCTAATCGATGCTATGATGTTTGATGGTAAAATATCTGTCCATGATTTGTCGACCTTCAATGGCTCGTTTTTCATAATTTTGTCACTTAGCTTTCTTCATTTGCACTCTCGTACTGCCCTTCTAATACAGTTGCTTTTAACTTGCATATTTGTTTTTTCATTATTGCATCTGTCACTTAGGTTAGTATAACTTTAATTGCCACTGGATTCAAACGGCAAGAAGGTGATGATAAGCCTGCCCAGGTTAGTGCTTCCCTACTCTGTTTTTCAAGGTTTAGATTGTGGCATCACATAGATGAACTACACAAACTTTCACATTCACTCCGTTTTGCCTACATTGAAAATATAGGCAAGCCAGCTAACTCCAGGAGATGCCACCATTGGCATTAACCGACGGCCTGCTTCATTCATGGAAGGTGGTTCAGTAGAAATCCCCGAGTTTTTGAAGAAGAAAGGACGTTCACGTTATCCAAGAGCTTAAGTGAGTTTCTCTCCTTCAATATAATCTAGATTTACCCCTTAAATGACATTTTTGTGGTCAAATTTCTTGTTCAATCTCACCTGATGAGCTTTCCGATTTCTATGTCTCTCCCTAAATTGCATCAATCTCGATATAACTGTAGCTTTAGTCTATTATAATTGCCTTAGCATCACATGCAATCCTGCTCTACCTGACTCATTGCAGAATTTGTTTCTCTCAAGAACAAGCCTGCACTGTTGCAGGGTTTCACTAATGATGAGCTAAGCTCCTGCTAGAAAGCATTAATCCATCAGACAATTCTCAAGCTAGTAGTAGAATAAGTTAGAGGGGATGCGACGAAAGGACAAAGTTTTATAGAGACAACTTTCGAGCTTGTGGCGTGTGTACAGTGTACTTATTGTATTTCTTTGATGCTTAGTTGATCGCTACCATGATTATGCAATAGAGGCCATTTTGTTATTCCATTTTGCTTTGAAGTGATATTCCCCTTAGCCACTACTTTCATCTCATTCTTTTTTGGGGAAAAGACTTGAATAGGACTTATACATAAGCACGGAACGTAAATAGGAGTCGACACTTTTTTACTCTTAAATAGGACTACTTTCATGTTAACGGACAAAAATGCCCCCTCCTTGAAAGAAGCTTGCTGGAGAAGAAAAAATAGTTAGGCCTTACAAAAAAACAACCGACCGTCACCTTGAACCTCGCCGCTCACTGTTGCCGGACCTCCACCTCCTGCTGCCATCAGACTTCCGCCGCCTACCGGACCTCCACCTCCTCCCGGTTTGGGCCAAAAACTATTTTTTTTTTTTCAATTTTTTTTTAATTTTCGGGTTGGGCTGGGTATTTTGGGCCATTTGGGGTGGTTTGGGGGGTTGGGGGTGGGAGGGGGGTTAATTAGGAAGAGGAAAACAAAAAAAACATAATGGATCCGGACCGGACCCGGTGGTTACCCGGGCCGGTCCCGGGTCCACCATTTCTGACCCGCCAGCCCGACCCGGGCCTAAGCACCATCACATTTTTTCGTCAGATTACCCCATTTTTTCCATTTCACCCCGTTGCAACAATTCAGATCTTGTGCGGTGACATTAAAATGGATCGAATCGGATGATTCTGTTGAAGTAATTGATTTTGTTGATTTTTGAAAAATTATATTTAAAAATACTATGTATTTTATTAATAAAATAAAATAAAAATTATATAAAAAATAGTTAAAGTGACTATATTAATTGAAGCCAGACCATTTAAAAGTCAAGTACAATCTTACTTATTTTAATTATTACATAATTTTACGCTTGATAATAAAAATTACTGACTTTCACATAGTTAAATCATAAATATCTAAAGTCAATATTGAAAATGTCATAAACTAAGAAAATGTAAATAAATGTTAGTCACAGAAATCATTCTATAAAGAGAAGTGTGAATTTTTTTTGAGGCATTTCAAAATAGTAAGCCAGATGATTTTTTTTGTATGGAAATAGTATCTTTTAATAGTTAAATGCATAATTTGTACTTGTCTTAGATTTTACTACTTTTCTAATATTAACTGTACTTTCTTAAAAATATACTCCGTATAATTTAACATTGAAATTTTAAAGCGATGCTTTTTAGGTTAATTCTCAAATAACCTGATACAAATAAATATGCTTTTTTAACATTATATTTTTTCCATTTCACCCTGTTGCAACAATTCACATTAAAATGGATTGAATCGGATGATTCTGTTGAAGTAATTGATTTTGTTGATTTTTGAAAAATTATATTTAAAAATACTATGTATTTTATTAATAAAATAAAAAAAGAATTATATAAAAAATAGTTAAAGTGACTCTATATTAATTGAAGGATTTGAAGCCAGTCCATTTAAAAGTCAAGTACAATCTTACTTATTTTAATTATTACATAATTTTACGCTTGATAATAAAAATTACTGACTTTCACATAGTTAAATCATAAATATCAAAAGTCAATATTGAAAATGTCATAAATTAAGAAAATATAAATGAATGTTAGTCACAGAAATCATGATATAAAGAGTGTGATTTTTTTTTGAGGCATCTCAAAATAATAAGCCAGATGATTTTTTTTGTATGGAAATGGTATCTTTTAATAGTTAAATGCATAATTTGTACGTGTCTTAGATTTTACTACTTTTCTAATATTAACTGTACTTTCTTAAAAATATACTCCGTATAATTTAACATTGAAATTTTAAAGCGATGCTTTTTAGGTTAATTCTCAAAGAGGGATCTATATTCATTCAAATAGCCTGATACAAAGCTCTTAGGGGTCGTTTGGTTCAAGGAATGTTATATTACCATGGGAATGTCAGATTACTGAGAATGTTAGATTGATGAGGATATTTCAATTTATTTACATTTGTGTTTGATTAAGATTAAGGGAATGTGTCATTATTTATTTGGTTGAAAGATATCATATATTGCAGATATGGTGAATTACCTCAATGCCCTTTAAATATTTCCTCTTAACACAATAAATCTATTACAACCTACATCTAAAGTAATTAAAATTGAAGAAAAAATGAAATATCTTAATAATAAATAAAATCAAACATAATTGTATTATTTTTAAGTAAAGTATGTTTAATTGTAAAAAGTTGTAGATCCAATACAGAAATGAAAAAATCTTTGTTCAAATAGTAAGATAAATATATGTATTATCATTTTTAAAAAATGTTCAGGTTATTTGTAAAACTTGTTTTCAAATTAAAGAAAAAATGATCAATTTGGCCATTAAATTTTGAAATCCATTCATCAAAAACTTAAATAATCTACAAGTCTTACTCGTATAACATAAATACCTTAAAAAATTTAAATGTTAAGGAAAAAAGCAAATAACAAGAATTGACATTTGAATATAATTAAATACTCCATCTATCCCACTAAAAGGTTGTCACACAATTTATGATACTTGACTCACCATGAAATTACATATTTAGTAAATAAAATTTACATATTTTTAGTAAATAAAATTTACATATTTAGAAACTACATTAAATTTTTATAAAGTCACAAAAAATCAAATTTGATTACAGTTGAATATTTGAAGAAATTAAATGAAAAGAGATAAATAATTGAGGGTATTTTCGGAAGAAAATTAGATCACCCCCAGGAATGTGAGATAACTTAAGGCATAGATGGGTTTAACATTCCCCTCCATATTACATTTCCGGGAATGTAACTTTCTCGATTTTGTTTCAAACTCGTGAACCAAACAAAGGTATCTAATACAACAACAGATGTTTGAATACAACATTACCAAAGATGCTGCATTTTGTCTACCTGCATGTAATTTGTTTAAGAATGAGTGAGAAGTTGGTGGTTATCGTTTTTTTAGAATAGGGTTTTCAGATGCTATATTTTGTTTACCATGTTATTTTCCTTTTAAGATGCTGCATTTTGTTTTCCATATTATTTGTTTAATTTTATATTAATTAGAGTTACATTATGATAGTGACCTCATGGATCTGTTTTTCTGAGTCCACCACTGCTTACGATTACACTGATGATATCAACTATGCATTAGTAGGGATGGACTCGGGCCGGGTGGCCCGACCCGGAACCGGCCCGGGACCGGCACTGTTCCGGCCCGGCCCGACCCGGTGGCCCGGTCAGTGACCGGTCCGGGTAGGCCCGGCCCGTGGGTTTTCCGGTCCGGGCTCGGGTCACCCAAAACAAGGCCCGACCCGGTTCAGGCCAATTTTTTTTTTTTGTTTTTTCAATTTATTTTAACTTTTCGGGTTGGGATGGGTATTTTGGGCCATTTGGGGTGGTTTGGGGGGTTGGGGGTGGGAGGGGGTTAATTAGGAAGAGGAAAACAAAAAAATATATATATAATGGGTTTGGCCCGGCCCGGCCCGGACCCGGACCGGACCCGGTGGTTACCCGGGCCGGTCCCGGGTCCACCATTTCTGACCCGCCGGCCCGCCCGGGCCTAGGCCCGACCCGGACCCGGCCCGGACCCGAGTCCAACCCTATGCATTAGCCTAATGTAGGCATGATGTCAATCCCGGGATCTGATCTAGTGATATATGTGTAGGAGGTTATGATGTAACCATGCATATGCGTGCTTGGAATGACCGAGAAGTGACTAAGTACTTGTAGAAGTTGTTTGTAAGTCGAGGCGGATCAGGTCCGCTCGACCTCAACTGGGACCGAGAAATGGTTGGCAGACGTTTTCACTTTTACCATTAATTAATATAAATAAATGAACCTTTTATAATTAATGTCAATTAAATTGGACCGGAAAGTATCCATTGTATACCATATTTGAGCTAACATCTCAATGCTTGAAATAACTACTTGGAGTCAACTTCCTCGCACATTCTAATTTTATATATGTATAGAAATATGAAATAATATCCCATTTCATGAGACCCTATGTCCGTATTCATTAAAAGATCTTCTATATGCTCAATTGTTTTTTTAATTGAGTCAAAAGTGTATGAGGTCCATATGCATCATGTCGAAAGTGCTAATCACCATTGACAATACACATTCATGATAAATCAAATCAAAAGTTTGTAAATATCTCCTCCTAAACCATTCCTCTAGCTCTCTGATTTTAAAATTAAATGAAGTGTGTTACACACAAAAACCATTTGATAAATGCCATGCACATAAGAATCCAATTAAGGTGGGCAGTGAGATAAGTACTCACAAATGAAAGACCCCTTTTGTAAATAGCATCTTCTCACCATTACCTTACTCATTTGGAGGCAAGCTATAAAAAAAGAATGACACCCCATCACATCCCTTGATGCCCTCAAAATTGATCGGACAGTTATCTGTGAGGATGTAAGTTGAGTTTTAATCACACGAAAAGAGAGTGGAGTTTTATACCAAGTCATTGCTTGCAGTTGAACCCGTGACCTCTCCCTTGAGCAACGCCCCCTTCTGATGCTAGCTATAAAGTTTTACTTAATGAGGTGTGAGAGAAATTAGGTTTACTAATGACTTGTTTTAGAGTATGTTTCGAACTCTAAACAGTCATTTTTCTATTAAACAACGGTGTTTCCCGTTTCAAACTTTCCATGATTCACATATTTTCGTGCAACATAAATTGTAATTTCATCAATTTTATCACTCCGTATAAAACAGCCCCTACCAAATGTGGGGTTTAAGAATCACCCCATAATCAACATCTATATTCGTATTGGCTAAATGTCCCATCCTTTAATTGTGATATGAAGTCTTAGGCTGAGATAAACCACACATTTCAGTGATAAAAACTTTCCAATAGAAAAGAACACGTACATCTCGTAGTTACCATACATCCCACATAGGAAACAAACACTCAACCAAGTTTGGCTGTTAACTTGTTGTCACACTTACGGACATATAAAGGGGATTGACATTGTGCGGTATGAGTTCCAAGTTTGATCTATTCTACTCACCAAACATAAAATTAAATGTCAAGATCCTTATTTGAAAAGTGAGTTATCTCTACTTAGAATTGATAAATCTGAATTTATTTATGTCTCAATACTCCTTTTGTCTCGCAAAACTCTACACTTTCCTAATTTAGTTGTCCCAAAAAACTTTGCAACTTCCATTAAAAGCAATAAACATGTGGGTAATGTTCTTCCTTTCTGCTCTAAATCCATCACACAGCTTTTATTTTATTATTTCATGTTCAAGTCGACTTTGGGCATGTTTTACGTGTGGAAAGGGGTATTATTCAAGTCTGAACTTATCTAATCTATTTGAGTTTGTCCGATGTGTTTAAGTATGATCTAATTTAGTTTAAATTCATGCAAGACCAAGTAAGTTTTCTTTTTGAAAAGTATAAAAACTATTGATGATGATTGATGATTAGTACTGCATTACCTACCTGGATTATCTTCCAAATGGAGTTTTGCACGTGGATTAAAAAGGTAAGAATTATGTGGTGAAAAATTGTGTAAAGAAAAGATAAATATGTAAGAAATGTTCTAAACCATTTTATAAGGTCCTCCCACCGTCCCGAAAAGATTGGCCAAATTTCCTTTTTTGGATGTCCCAAAAATATTTGTCATTTTCATTTAAAGTAAGGAATATGTGGCTAAAATTAATTCCCTCTCCTCTGCACAAATTTCAACCACACGGTTTTTACTTTATTAATAGTGTGATTGTGTGTATTAACGGTTTCAACCAGTTTTTACTTTATTAATGGTGTGAAACTCAACTTTGGCTAAACTAAAAAAGGGCTACCAAATTCAGTGAACATATGACCTAATTTGAGAGTGGGACCCACTAAAGCAAAGCGTGTCCACTCGTTAGAATTGAAAGAGTATATAAAATGTAAGCTTCATGCAACCTTCTCATACACACAATCACACCAACACCACTAATAATAAGAGCTCAAACATATCCTGAACAACACAAACCCAAGCCTGCCTTATTCTTACCATCTCCATGAAACAAAAACGTTTAACCACTGCCACTCGTCATGATCATCATCAAGAAGAACCCCCCAGCAAAGTTAGGGCAACTGCTTACCACTGGGGCAACAGTTATGACACCCAATCCCATATGGAGGCCTTCCTGCTAAAGGGTACTGCGGCAGAAGGAGGAGGGGTGTGTGATGAGCTGGAGGAAGGCGGTCTCCTCCTGCGGGAGCCGCCACTCGCGGAGGAGGGTGCCGGAAGGGAGCGGCTGCAGAGGCATAGACATGAGGTGGCCGGGCGCGTTTGGATCCCGGAGATGTGGGGCCAGGAGGAGTTTCTCAAGGACTGGATCGACTCTTGTACTTTTGATGCTTCCTGGGTGAATGCCAACATAATCTTAGCTCGTACGGCTTTGGTGGAGACAGCTCGTAGAACGCCACCGCCGCCTCATCCAACTCCGGCCAGATTAAGAATAGATAGCACTTGCTTTCCTGTTCCGTGATGATTATTACTCCATAGTTCCCTATTGTCTCCATCTCAAATAAACTTCAACCATTTTAATTTTATATCGCTTTTTTCCATTATTCCATACATATCTTGTACAATATCCATTATTTTTTATAGGGTTAATTGTCAAAATAGAACTAAAAGTTAGTCACTTTGCACAAATAGGACCAAAAAGTAAACTGTGTTTTGACAGGTCTAATTATGTGTGTGTTGGACAAATATATCATTGTTGCTATTGAAATGTTTTAATTCATAATAAAATAATAAAAAATACTAAAAAATTAATAAAATAATACCTCCGCCCCTAAGTTTGGGACAAAGGGGTGTGATGTGATTTTTAAGAAAAAGTAGAATTGTGCGGTTGATATTGAATTTATAAAGTGTGAATAAAGTAAGAATGAATTGTAACCACCCAAATATTATCAAATATGGTGTGGGACAAACTTAATGAATGATAAAAAAATAGAAGAAAAATATTTGTTCTATAATTATTTGTGCGGAGGGAGTAATAATTAAAAAAAATGAAGAAAAATTAAAAAAATAGAAAAATAAAAAACACAAAAAAAATCACTGCCCCAGCACCACCACCTCCTGTCACCGGGGAAAACAAATGCCACATCCATTACGAATGTCATATTTATGGTATATTCAATGAAAAATTTAGCATTCTCAAAAAGTAATATGCCATTTTTTGGCATTTTCAGGAAAAAATGGCAGTTTTCAGAAAAAGTATCTTTTTTTTTTACACCGGTCGGAGGTGGTGGTGCAGGGAGGCAATACAAACGATGGGAAAGGAATCTAATTTAAAAAATTAAAAAAAATAAAAAAAAAAATAAAAACTTAAAAACGCTAAAAAAATAATCACCTTTGCCTCTGCCGCTCCAGCACCACCATCTCCGATCACTGGAGGGAAAAAGTCCACATGTATTATGAAAGCCATATTTATGGCAGATTTAATGAAAATTTTGGCATTCTCAAAGAGTAATGTCATTTTTTTGACATTTTTCAGAAAAAATGACATTTTTTACACCGACCAGAGATGGTGGTGCAGGGAGGCAGTACAGGTGGTGGGAAAGGCATCCAATTTTTTTTAATTTTTTTAAGGAGTTTTACTATTTTTTATTAAGTTTTTGAAAAACAAATTAAAAAAAATATTTTTATAAATATTCTATTAATTTTTTATTATTTTTCTAGGATTTTTTTATTTTTTTTATTTTTCTATGAATTAGACATTTATTTATGACTTTGGACTACCTTTTACTCATATTTAAAGGAGGTGTAAGAATGGAATGAAAAAATATGCATATTTCCAATTGGAGTAAGTTTTTACTTGGACTGTAATTTGCTGGTCTGGTCTTGTCTTGTCTGAACTGGTCTGGTCTGGTCTGATTTCTTTGTATTTTTATAACTATCCAAGTCTGGTCTGGTCTGGTCTGGTCTAGTCTGTTTTAGTCTGATCTGGTCTGGTCTGGTCCGGTCCGGTTTGGGACGAATTACAGTCCAAGTAAAAATAACCTAATATGGTCTTATTTTGGAATAACAACATAACAAGTCCTATTTTGGATTTTTGCCATAGTGTTACTCCTATTTGAAGTAATTTCCATTTTTTATACTACATCTGTTTTCTTTTAATTGCAACATTGGACTTTTTGCACTATTCACATATTCTACTTTGACTATATTTTATTTATTAATTTATTATAAATTAAAATTTTAAAAAATATTTTTAAATTCCTCTCATTTTAAATTTTCAAAATCTGAATTTTATAATTTTTTTACGAATAAGGAATGAAAGATATTAATGGACAAACTTGTGTGTTGGAAAACGTGAAAAGTGGACTGTTTCAATTAAAAAAGAATGGAGGAAGTATGCAAATAAAAACCACTCTATATAATAAAGCAAAAGTTTAGACATAGATTGACAAAGATAGACAAAACAGAGCATAAGACAATACTCCCTTGATCCCATTCGACTTTGACAACTTTCCCTTTTTATTTGTCCCAAAAAATTTTGTCACCTTGAAATTAAAGCAACTAATTTGTGATTCTGCACATTTCCATCTCCTCTGTACAAATCTCAACCACACAATTTTTACTTTTCTTATTTCTCACCTACTTTGCACTACAGGTTAGGTAGTATAATTTATGCGTCCAAATGTCTAGTCATGAAATTTAATGTAATGAACTCTTAGATCTGATGTTTTTTGCACATATCAATAGCTTGAGAAAATATATATATTATAGAGAACGCCAGCATGCTTCCATATAGGTTAGCCTAACGTTGAATCACCCATCCAGACATATTGTATAGAGAGAGCCCCCAATGTTCTTCATCCCGTATTGACTATTGAATGCCCTGTTCTGTACAATCGATTTCATCATTCTAACATTCAGTACAAGTATTATTACGCTCATCTACTCTCTACTATCCTTTAATTATCGTTGATTGTCATGATATATGGGATTCACAGTTATTTATAAGAAAAAAAATTAGGAAGTCATCTTTTCCTTGCAAATATTTCAGCAACGAGAGTAACTATGCACGACCTTTTTCTATCTGTACTGGTGGAGGAAGTAGAGTAAATAACAATATTTGGTACGTAGTATAAAAGAAAAAATAGCGGCTGGAAAAAAGTTGGCAAAGCAAGCCACTACTTATAAACCAATGAAAAGAGAGCCTCTAAAAACCGAATATCAGGTTATAATAAAGTTACAATGGTAGGTTGTTTATCATCCAGACTGAGGAGCCAATTCCCATATTTTGATCGTCTCATCATCGCTTGCCGAAGCAAGTAGCCTTTTATCCTGTCAGGATTACACAAGCAAATGCACAGTTTTAAAGGTCTCCCATCTAATTCCAATTTATGTCAAGCAAAATATTTTCTAGTATGATGCAAGATTTTGCTCTTCATCTGATGCAAACTGTTAAAATTACTCGAGGATTAACCGTTTTTTTCCTTTTAATCCTTTGCTAATGTAATTGTAGCAATTCTAGTCCTTTGTGGTTAATCATTTTGCAAAAAATCATCCCTGAGCCGACCTCTGTAACTCCTAGTGGCAGTTTACTCCTCGAATAACCCCATGGACTAAAATCGCTACAATTGATGGACCAAAACTGCCACTAAAGCTAGAAAAAGGGATACGTTTTGGGAGTTCACAAGGAGGAGAAATCAAAGTAATAGTTTGTGCAAGAACTAATAACCTCCCAGAATGATGCCTTCAACATATTCAGAAATCAGAACTAGAGGCATATACAGAATGAAGCCTTCAGAATGAGACCTAGAAGTTGAAAACTCAGCAATGACAATGAATGCTTCCAACACACGTTGGTAACCAAACTCTCGGACACCCGGGTGTAAATTTACATCCAGGTCTTTTGTAAATTACTAATGGCTGCTCACTTTATATTTGAAAATAACACATTTTTCATGTTCAGCTCATTTTTATTATATATAATGCCCATTTAAATATAAGGAATACTCACTTTGCATCTGAAAAAAAGCTCATTGGATGTACAATGCTTACGGTACATCCGGATGAAGCAAAAACACTCTCCACATTGGTGTTTTTAAATAGATCATAATAACATTTTAATTGTAATCAAATACTACCTCTGAAAACATTTTAATGAGTCTACACTTTGGCAACCTTCTTTATTTGGTTATCCCAAAAACTTCGTTACTTTTCTTTTAAAGTAATTAGTTCGTGATTCATATTGTTTCTCTTTCCTCTGTCAAACTTCAAGCATAGAGTTTGTGGTTTCTTATTCACATGTGTCAATCAAACTTGTCAAAGCTTTAAGAGGAGGGGTTATGTTTTTTAGTATAAATTCACAATAGACATTTGATTACATCTTGTGAAACTGCACCCTAATGCTTTTTCAAGAGTTGTAATACGATCCCCTTTGCTCCTAGTTTTTTCCATAATAACGACATACTTCAGAGGAATAAACATGTTATATGTGCATGGAGAGAACTGGCAGTCCATTGCTTATGGTACCAAACACTATTGAAAAATACTAACCCCAGTGTTCCATTGCACAGCATTTACATCCATCTCATGGGCCTTCTCCTTCTTTAAAAGTAAGCTGTATGCAGGTCCATCTACCTGTGATATAGATAAGGTTGAAAACTGCCATTATTTCCCTTCCATAAAAGTCAGCCCAAGACACTTGAAGTATGGAGGTAAAACTGCGTAGTCTACAAGTAAAAAAAGCAAATATTAATTATGAGGGGTTGTTGGATGACTTGAGCAATACCACTGTGCTGTCATTCTCAACAAATAAGCGTATAGCATCATCAGACGCTCCACTGGCAATTATTCCTTCACTGCAATATACATTATTCACATAAACTTACAAATGCAAAAAATCAAATATTAATACTTTCTTCGCTGCAAATAAGGTTCTTGTTCATTACTTTTGCAGCCAATTTAACTCCGCTTTAATCTGTTATTTCCAATACTACTTCCACCCCATTAACTTTGGGACATGGAGTTCAGCAAAATATTAAGAAAAAGGAAAAAATATGTGGCTGATATTGAATTTTGTATGGGATCAACATTTTGGGACGGCCTAAAAACACATCTTGGGACAGTCTAAAAAAGAAAACGGGACAAACAATGAGAATGTCAATTTTTTTAATATTCGAACTCGATTATTACAGTTCAAAAAACGCTTCGTGTAGTTTCTAAATATATAAAATTGAATAGTAAATTAGTAATTTAAACATTAATCATGAAAATTTAACTTTACTGCCACTCAAACATAATTAAGACAAACCAAAACATGAACCTTAATATGGGGAGTTTTTTCCCGGATAGGGGTACTTTACAATCTTTCCATCATTTGCAATGGAGCCAAAGATTCATTATTTTTTGGCTTGAGATTATGATGGAATAAAGCAAAATGGCTCACTAAACTGTCTGCGCTTCTTTGTTATGGAGCAGCAGTCAGTCCATGCAATTTTGGACGCGATTTTCACTATGGGTCATCCAGAAACAGTCTCTCTGTGCTTTAGTGTAGGGGTAAGACTGCGTACATCCGACCCCCCCTTACCCCACCGTAGGTGGGAGCCTTTGCGGCACTGGGGTAAATGAAAATGATGAAAATGATGAGGTGTACTTTACAATCTTATTTCCCTAGGTGGGTACTTTTAAACTTATTTCCCAAATGGGGGTGTTTTTTCCTAGTCATAGAGCTGTGGGCGCCATGTCAGCAATGTCCGTATTAATTTAATTTCCATGTCATCTCAAATTTAAAATATCCAAAAAATTCAAGCCTCTGGGAGTCGAACTCGGGCTAATTCTTTAAAAATCAGAAGGTCACCCACCCACCGCACACCTATTAGGAGTTGTTACATTCCCTTCTTTAAGAGTATTTGAAAAACAGCTCTATGTCATATTGTCCCAAGCAAGTTTAAGTTGTTCTTTTGGTGGTTCAATTTATTGGTATTTTCCTCAACTTATGCTTATTTTATTGGTGTTCCAGTATGAAATGTTGTTTAATTTATTTGGCTGTGTGGCAATTTTTTGTTTACCATGATAATAAGAATAAGATGTTAGTAATATAGGAGTAATTTTACGTAATTTATTTGT
The DNA here is from genome assembly GCA_945859875.1 of Cuscuta europaea. Taxonomy (NCBI): domain Eukaryota; kingdom Viridiplantae; phylum Streptophyta; class Magnoliopsida; order Solanales; family Convolvulaceae; genus Cuscuta; species Cuscuta europaea. The sequence goes on along the minus strand of CAMAPE010000038.1, from coordinate 1,407,277 downwards.
TTGTTTCTAATATTTGTAATGTTGGCTAATGATGTATATATATACATACAGGGAGTGGAGTGGTTCCACTGAGAAAGAACTCCCAGGAGAGAAATGAGAATGAATTTGGGTTGTTGGATTGTATTATGTGAAATTAAATTGTGCATTTGGTAAAACTGAAATGTGCATTAAGTGAAATTGAAATGTGCAGAATGAAAAGTAAAACTCAAATGTGCATTACGTGAAATTGAAATGTGCAGAATAAAAGGCATAAAAATGCCACCACATCGTAGTTTTTATTCTGCACATTTCAGTTTTTATACAGATGTACAAAGATGTACACACATATATATTTTACTTATCTAACGATTTCTCTTAAAAATGCCACCAAAGTTGTACAAAGATGTACAAAGCAAATACAAAAAAAAATAGTTGATTCAAATAGGACTAGAATTGAGTTTTAGAATATTATGGGTGTCTTTGATGTTTATTATGTTAATCATTATTTAATTATTATGAAGGAGTACTACAGAAGGACAAAAAAATTACTTTAATTTGATGTATAAATATGGACTCCATCTGTCCTGTTTCAAGATTTTCACTTGACTCTTTTTTATGTCTCATATCAAGATTCTTATTCCATTTTAGGAAATAATCAACTCCCCTAAATGACAACTTTAACATCACATATTAGAATTAATACACCCACCACCACCATCATCATCAACTATCCCATTATATTATATACACATCCAAACTACTACTCAAAGTATAATCAAATTAATTTATCTAATTAACTATTTCCTAAAAAAGCATGTGTCATTTACTCATTTTCAAATGGGGACCTTCAATTGTTATAAAATTTTAATAATGTTGACCAGGTTGAGCTGCCCTATCCAGGTTAATCCTTGAACCCGTCACTTGGCAGGGTCCTTTTCTGATCCGGTTTTTAAAACATAGGTTAATAGCTGCACAACCAGAGTGAATGTTCTTAGGATCAAAATCCCAAATGTTGGATTATTAAAATTTCATAGTGACCTTAAACCCACGAAAATATGTTAAGCCACTCCACCTGACCCTACCCCAGCCAGCCACCCCCGACACAAAAGTAAAATAAAATAACACACTCACAAGGCACTCTGTAAATGATAAGGCATATATTCATTTAGACCAGGGTAAAGAGAAAAAAGGTAAAGTATATCTGGTAAAAAGAGTGGTAAATAGAACCACTCTTTTTGTTGTTGTTGTTGTTGTTGTATATCTGGTAAATAGAACCACTGGTTGTAAGTTTTAGGAGAGTTAGAGGAAAAATTGATACCTTGACCAATGTACAGAAAAAACTGTTCTGTCATGATACCCAGTGACAGTACTAATGTGCCTCCTGGGAAAATGAAAGCATGAAGATAATTGCAATAAGCATACAAATCAAAAGTGAAAGCGATAAAACAGTTTACTAGCATGCCAGTTGCTAATATACCTAAGAAATGCTGTGAATGCTTGTATAGTTGTATTTTTACTTGTCAATTTCTCAATAGGCATTCCAACTAATTATTCCTTCTTTTTATGTACTGAAAATAGATTTAATGAGAGTATAAACTTAGCATGTACAATCTTAAAACACATAAATGTTGGACACAGTTTGTTTTAACTGATGCGAGTTGTGACAATTCTTTTCAACGACATGCAAGTGAATTAATTTTCCAAACAGTGATAACTTTAAGGACAAAAAACTTGAGGAAAAGTATGTTATACTCCGTAATATACAAGCACAGATTTAAGGACACACACAAAAAAATGAACCCTGCCGTTGCACACTCACCAAGGTGTGTTTAGATCACCAGACATCATTTTTTCTACGTCTGTTGTCCATATCTTCAGGGAAAGGTCATCGCTGTAAATTCAACTTAACAACATAATATTACCCCTTGAAGGTTCACTTCTACGAATAAACTAATTCTGTATCGAAATCAACTTATAGACATGGAATAATGATATAATGATAATAAGAACATTAAGAAAAATAATAACAACTATCAAAGAAAAGAAGTTTATGAAAGTATGACTGCATACCTACATGTAACCATTCGATCTCCACTGGCATTAAAAGATAGAGCCCAAACTGTTGACTTATGACCGCTGTAATGAGAAAAGTTCGACTGAGCTTTTCAATAAACTTATACAGCGTTGCTGGTAATAAAAGTTTGAAATGGTAACTTAATACAGAATGCATAAACAAACCAGCATGCTAACTATAATATGCGATGTGAATTTCTTTTAAAACGAATAATTGAATCAATTCGCCTTTTTTAATAAATTAATATTTTTATATTAAATAGGGAGCAAGTTATGTTGTAGCACAGGGGTAAGACTGCGTACATCCAACCCTCCCTTACCCCACCAGAGGTGGGAGCCTTTGCAGCACTGGGGTAATGATAATGATAGGGAGAAAGTTAAGCTGTAACCTGTTAGATTCAGCTAAGGTTTGAATGCAATGCCAATCATCACTATCACCTTCATCTGCCCAAACCTGTCATTTGAGCAACTATCAATGGTGTTTCTAAAGAAAATGAATGTTGGAATCTACCGTGGCATTCGCAAGCAGTAAACAAACCGAGTCAAACTGGACAGTCATGAAATCGAAGTTCGGTTCAGGAAATTTTAAAATTAAAAGAAACCCTCTGTAATTGAACTTGCAATAACTTGATAACAGATACATACATGCTACATACAAGATACGTACATGCTATCATACATATACAACCATATGAGTGTGTGACTATGTGTATACAAATGTCATCATCATCATCATTACCTCAGTGCCACAAACGCTCCCACCTACGGTGTGGTAAGGGGGGTCGGATGTATGCAGTCTTACCCCTACACTAAATCACAGAGAGAAATCATAGAGAGACTGTTTCCTATCGCGTCGAAAATTGCATGGACTGACCGTTGCTTCATAAAAAAGAAGCGCATACAGTTTAGTGAACCATTTTGCTATATTCCATCATATTCCCAAGCCAAAAAATAGTGAGTCTTTGGCTCCATAGAAAATGATGGAAATGTGAGATGTATGAAAGTATATTTTAAATTGTAAGTTTATTAAGCAAACTCACCTATGAAGTGGGCTTACAAACAAGCTTAATAACGAACAAACCCAATATTACTAAGCTTGTGTTCAGCTTGTTAAAACGTCGGGCTCAGAAATTCGGCTCGAACAAATTTTCGTGAAATCAAGACTAGAACAGTTCACAGTACCTTAGTTTGTTAAAAGCCATATGGCCAATAGAGAATAGATGTTCTATAGTTGATTGGGGAGTGAAAAGTTTTTTTCTGTGTCATATTTACCTTGATAGTGTTATCATAACTGCATGAAAACAAGATATCCACACAAGGATGCCATCGGACCATTTTAACATCTTGTGTATGAGCTTGGAGCACAGAAACACATTCATATTCATTGCCAGGCTGAACTTCCCATATCCAAACTGATTTGTCTCGTCCACAAGTTGCAAGTAGCGTGCCAGATGCATTCCACGAGACGCTTTTTACTTCATTCTCATGACCCTAATATAAGTCCAACATCCCGGTACAAACTATAATTAGGACCCATGAAGATCAGTGAAGGGGCGACGAAAAGGAAATGATTATAATTTGTTGCTTAGAATTTGTTGCCCAAACATGATAGAAGTAAATTTCAATTGAAATTAGTAAAACCTCTCTACACCACTGAAGCAAAAAATAAAAAAACATAATTACAATATAATAATCTGTACTTCTTAGTTAAGCAACTATAAGAATGAAATGGACAAGTCTTTAGTAACATACAACTATACAAGTTAACCAGCCCACAACCAGGTTGGGAAAAGAAACTGATAAAGCACTTGTATCTCTCCATTAATTCCCTTGTTTGGGAAATACTTAGTTTTTTTCTTTCTGCAATAAAATGATGGGGGTCACGATTGCGACATTTTTACAATAATTTAATATATGTATAGTACCTCTAAGGTAGAGACACATTCAAAATCATCTCCCATGTGTTCCCATATACCAGTAGTGCCATCAAAACTTGCAGTTGCCAGAAATTTGCCCGATGGAGACCATGCACAGCATCTGACTGTTCTAGTGTGAGTTTCATCTAGAACTGCCTGCATACATATTTAACATCATAGATATTACTACTATTGAGTAAATCAATCGATTTTACTTACTAACAGTCTAACACCCCTTAAAAATGTGAGGATGAAAGGTATAATAGATTACTACTATTGAGTAAATAAATCTATTTCTAACTAACAGTCTAACCGCAATGAGAGAGCGATCCTACAGAAATTTCTTATCCATTGATCACTGCCAGCTTATTGCCAAAGACGACTATCAATTTTGAGCAATTTGTTTTTAGTTTGTTCGGATAGTATACTAGGATTAAAGCGTCAATATCTGAAAATGTCTTTCGTTTATTTCCCCCCTTTTATTGACTTCGTGAATATATTTGAAATGATAAGAATAACATAAAGAGGACTGGTTCAAGAGACCCCTTGGCAAATTTGATTAAAACGGCAAGAATTTCGAACTGAATGAGATTTACTTTCAGTGCTGTGAAATTGAAAAGTATCTCCAAACCTTGCAGTGGAAAGAACCAGATGGAGAACTCTGTTCCCAAATACGAACGGTTTTGTCGCCGCTGCAGGAGGCGAGTACTGCGGGTACGCCGCCAGTTCCGGTTGCCGGTTTCCATGCGACATTCCAGACCCTGTCGCTGTGGCCTTCGAGCCTCTGAATCTCCTTGAGCTCGAGTGAATTGTCCAAGAAATTCATCACGAGATTCACGCGGCAAGGCCTGCCGTCATGGGTCGGAGCCCCAGCTTCTTTGCAACTAGTCAACTACTAGCTGTGGGCCACGAAGTATGTTTTCATTGTCTCCATTCCTATTTCAAAATCATTTTGTTTTAACAACCGCATGCTCGATGTACACACTCTTGTACACACCTTATACATACCATGTTTGTGAAGGTTTTTATTTGTCTGTGAACCCGGTTCACAGACAATATTTTGTTTGTGCAAAACATTGTCTGTGAATTGATGTTCACAGACAAAAAAAACTTTCACAGACATAGATGTGTACAAAAGTGTGTATAAGAGTGTGTACAAACATCATTTTTGTTGTTTTAAACACAATTTTAAAAAGTAATACTACCCTCATCCCTTAAAACTTTGTCAAGTTCGACCGGCACGGAGATCAATAAAGTAAAAACTATGTGGTTGAAGTTTGTGCAGAGGAGGGAGAATTAACTGGAACCACAAATTCTTTACTTAAAAAGGAAAGTGGCAAAGTTAGTGGGACATCCAAAAAAGAAAGTTGGCAAAGTTTTAAGGGACGGAGGGAGGGAGTATTATTCGATAATGTTGTATAACTGTTTTATTTACCAATAAAGAAAAATGACATTTCTAGAAATGATTTGAAAAGAAAAATAAGATGATTATTTGGGCACTGAAAAAGTATGTCAAATTATATTTCATCTAGTGGGGCACTAAAGTATTTTTTAATGTCAAATTATATTTTATTAAAATAAAGCATCATTTATCGATTAAATTAAACCGTAGACTTAGAAGGGTAAATTAGTCACTAGGATACATGTAAAAGTGCTAATGTGACTCTAGCCTATCTTTTGGTGCAAATAACATTAAACCAGCGGTTTAATTAACATTTTAACCACACATTACCGGTAAGAAATGGAAGTCTAATGTTAAAAATGAGCTTGATATAAACTTTATTGATCAACATGGGACCAACCCCTTTTAAAAGGTCCATTTATGTAACCATAATCCACTTACTTACAATGAAGAAGGTGATGGAATAAATATTCAAGACGTTTGTATTTTGTTGAACATGGATTCAAATGTGCCGACCACATATTAAAAAAAATGTGTGGGAATTAGTGGAGAAAAAGAAATCCTATTTTTAAATAGTGTCATAATTTTTTTATTTGTACTTCAGTTTTTACAAAAAAGGATTACTGTCAAATAGGTCCTCGAACTTTCATAAAAGGGTCAATTAAGTCCTTCTATAGGAGGTTCTGTCCGGCCGTCGCGATTTGGGGCAGTTCCAAGTGGAATTTTTTTATGAAATTTTTTGAGCATCTTATTCACCAAGTCTAGTTTAGTCATACCAAATTTCGGCTAAAAATCCAATCGGGAACACATTCAAATTAATTCTTGAAGATAACTGCGCATTTTTGCATTCTCGAATTAATTTGAATGCGCTCCCGATTAATTTTTTAGCTGATTTTTTTAGGATGAGTAAACTATACTTGATGAGTAATATGCTCAAAAAATTTCATCAAAAATTCCACCGGGAACCGCCCCAAATCGCGACGACCGGACAGAGTCTCTTATAGAAGGACTTAATTGATTTTTTTGTGAAAGTTCGAGGACCTATTTGACAGTTTTCCCAAAAAAATATATATATGTCTTATTATTATCTTCATATGACTTCAATGTTACACATATAAAATTTAATAAAATCATGAAGTTTCATTCATAAGAGATTTCAGTCCAAAATTTTTCTTATGTGAATCCAAGTGCTAAAATTAAGATCTCTTTGTTCAAATTTATGTTTACGTCCTTCAGTTATTTTTTTTTCTTCTCGAATATAGGCGTGAAGTAACAACAACAAAATAAACCCGGAAGTTATTTATTTTTACATACAAGATTTTGGTAAATAATTGATGTATCATAAAACTAAATAAAAGAATGTGGTCTCGATGGACTTCGAGGGGTTTTCGGGGGGTTTTATGTGATGAATTTGTCGGCCGGTTTTATGTGAGATATCACCGCTTTGGCATTTCTCTCGAAGAGGTTTGTGTCTATAAGGATGGATTTCAAGGGGTTTTGGGGCTTGCGCTGATTATCATGGCCCCGGTGGGATGCGCGATTATGTCTATACCAAAGATAGTTGATTTGGATCGGATACCAATAACCCTTGGGTCGTGTATGGAGGAGAAGATAGATCTGGACTGGTTTGGTCGTTTAGCATCACGTTGTTCATATCATTTATGGTGTTATCATTGACCTGTCCCCTCATGAGCCACCGCCACGGACCGATGGGGCTGTTTTGTTTTTTAATTTGGTTATTCAAGATGGAGTTTGGCTATCTGCAACCTTTTGCTTTAGTTTCATATCAATTGTTATATTGGCCTTGTTTGGTAAATGGTTGTTAGCTGTTGCTGGTAGCTGGTTGTGTCAGCTGTTTCGCAACAGCTGGTTGTGTTAGCTGTTTTGACCGACTGGTTATGTTGGCTGATTATAAATAACTGTTTGGTAAAATTGGCTCTTTCGAAATGGCTGATGGAGTGTAAATTGAACCAGCCAAATGAAGAAGCTGCTCCCCTTAGCTTCTTCCACAATCCATTTTTTCAGCTTTTCAAACTCAACAAGCTAATTTTAAAAGTCATTTACCAAACATTATTATTAGCTTCTTTGACTAATCAAACAGTTGAAATGGGTCAAACAAGTTAAAAGCTGGCTGATAAGCCATTTGCCAAACATACCCATTGTTTTGTTAGACAGGTTATTTAGCTTTTTGTTTGTGTGTGTTTGTGTCAATCTTGTGATGTTTAGTTTGTTCGTGATTAGAATCATTTTGGCTTTTGGGGCCAAATTAGTTTTGAAAATCTCGCATGGTTAGCGAAATGATGTGCTCAATTATGGGAACCCTTTTTTATATCTAATCAGGGAGTGAGATGGCTTTTGGTTTATAAGACCGAGAAGAAAGTAGGTATTGAGGTTGAGTGCCTCAATACAGACGAAATTTCCTTTTAAACAAAAATTAATGTATAATAATAAGAGTGATATTTTAATTGAAAAAAATGACGGATAAATATATCAGCGGTGTTGGGTTGCAGGAAAAAAACTGAACTAACGCATAGAGTGATGCAGAATTTGCCTTATTGGCAGAGTGAGTTTCGATTAGCCTAAGGTATTAGTGTTTAAAAACAATATAAGAAACAAATTTATCTTCTTTGTACAAAAAAGAAGTACTTAGCTACTCAAGTAATCTTCTATATATATAATAATATAATAAAACTAACCCTTGAAGAACTTTTTGGAGGAACTATTGACATGTGGCAACATTATTTGTATGAAAATATGACATGTGGCAACATAATGAATTAAAGAAAAAGCAATTCAACTTCTAAAACTCTACTTTTATGTATTCCAATATTATATATGTATTTATATTAATATATATGTGTATATATTTGTTATAATGTTCCGTATAATATTAGGTAAAATTTTGCACTTGTCAGTATTACAAAATCTAAATACTAAAAAATAAAAAATAATTAACAATTTTAGTCACTCTTAAAATAAAAATATTACTCTATATTTCTTTTTCCACAAACTATTGGAGATTGTCCCTTATTCGGGATTCTTATAAATTGTTTCTTATTACTTTCCAAAATATGATTAATACATCCTCCGTCTCATTGATTTTTTTTACATTTTCTTTTTCGTCCGCTTACTAAGATTGTGTAACTCCAAATATTATAATACATGTGTAGTTCTAAATAATTCTTAGATTATTGTTTCTGCTTTTTCATTTTAACATCAGCTAGGAAACCTCTTTTTAATAGTTACACATGTCTTGGTCTTAATGAGACAAACATGATATTATTTATCTATTTATCAATTCACATGGTCTATCAAATCAATGTCTAAAGGTAGAATCACTTTTTTGTCTCATATTTATTTATACTTCCTTTGCAATTTATGTTTCACGTTGTTAAATGGGTTAGCACTCCCCAATCTTACATAACTCATGGTAGATTATGCTTTTCATAGCTTGGTTTGTCTAACTGCCTAATCGTCTCAAACGATGAGAATGATCTCATGTAAATGATGCACATTGATGGAGTATATGGCCCGGAACCCCCCGGCCCACAGACTCCTACTACTCCAGCGAAGGCCCAACAGGCCCAGAAGGCCCAATGGGCCCAAATCACAGCGCCCAGAGTACCAAGCAGTCCGCACAACGCGCCAGGGGTGACTTCGGCCCCCTGGCCGAAGGCTCCAAATTCTCACAGAACGGGTTTCTCAAGCAAATTAAGAAACTGGGAGGAAACGGCGAAAACAGTAGCCCTCGGCACTGTGAGCCCTCGGCACCAGAGTGCCATCGGTTGGAAGAGCCCTCGGCTACTGCTCTATAGCCGAAGGCATCTCACTCGACAAGATATCCGCCTCACATGCGTGCAGATCACCGTACCCTGCACAGACGTCCCATCCAACAGCCGCATTAAATGCGGCCACATGCGGCTGCCAGCGCCAACCAGTTGAGGTGACCCCTCGGCCAACGAGCGCCTGACACGTGTCCCTGCCTGGCATTTATTGCTACTATAAATAGCACCCCATTCCCCCATTTGTAACCACGCTGAAAACGGCACTCATACTGAATACACTCTCTCTCTACTTTTATTTACTTGCTCTGACTTCTCTCTAAGTTACTCCCCGTAATAACCCTTCGGATATATACCCCCGGGCATACTATCCATCATTTGGTGCTCTCGTTGAGAGGTTGAACAATCGAGTAAGAAACCCTCCCCCTCGACCAAACACAAAACACTAGCCCTCTATCAAAATGGTGAGGACAACACGTGCCAACTCAAAGAACGTAGAAGACAAGAACCTGGCCCTCGGCGACGTCAACGCCCCCGAAGCCTCTCATAGGGCTCCCGAGGGCGGTGTCATCGCTGGGCTGGAACAGGCGGCTGTCGACCTACGCCTTCAGATCCAACAAAATGCCGCCGATGCCCGCCTCGGCATCGAGGCCAAGAAGAAAAACCGGAGCGATGACCAAGTCAGCCCTCCGGTTCTCACCATCGACGTGCAATCGGCGCTCTCCGCCTTCATCCATACGCTCACCCAGAACCCGGGTGCCTTCGGCACCCTGGCTCCAGCTCACCCTCAGATCGGGGAAAATATCATACTTCCCCCTCTGCCACACCCCTTCGGAAATCCCACCCCTCGGGTGAGAAACGACGAAGGGGTGGTGGCCCAAGATACGTCCTCCCAGGAAGTTCAGTGATGGATAGTCTACCCGGGGGTATATATCCGAAGGGTTACTACGGGGAATAACTTAGAGAGAAGTCAGAGCAAGTAAATATATAGAGAGAGTGTGTATTATAAATGTGGAGCGTTTTCAGCGTGGTTACAAATGGGGAAATGGGGGGCTATTTATAGCAGCAATAAATGCCGGGCAGAGACACGTGTCAAGCGCTCATTGGCCGAGGGGTCGCCTCAACTGGTTGGCGCTGGCAGCCGCATGTGGCCGCATTTAATGCGGCTGTTGGATGGGACGTCTGTGCAGAGTACGGTGATTTGTACGTATGTGAGGCGGATATCTTGTCGAGTGAGATGCCTTCGGCCATAGAGCAGTAGCCGAAGGCTCCTTCAACCGAGGGCACCTTGGTGCCGAGGGCTCACAGTACCGAGGGCTACTGTTTTCGCCGTTTTCCCCCAGTTTCTTAGTTTGCTTGAAAAACCTGTTCTGTGAGAATTAGAGCCTTCGGCCGGGGGGCCGAAGGCACCCCTGGCGCGTAGTGCGGGCTGTTTGGTATTCTGGGCGCTGTGATTTGGGCCTGTTGGACCTTTTGGGCCCGTTGGGCCTTTTGCTGGAGTAGTAGGAGTCTGTGGGTCGGGGGTTCTCGGGCCATATACTCCATCAGGAGTCCATCACTCCTTTTGCCGAAAGGTACTTGAGGGAAAAGGAGTAATTTGTGCTTGCCCTTTGATGTTGTCCCGTTGTGATCTCTGAGGTTGGTGAGGAGTTGTTGCTTTTATGTCCCTGCCGAAGGCAGTCCCTCAGTTACCCACATGTCGGGACTTGAGGGCTTGCTTTGTTGTTTGTTGGAATTTCACAGATTTTGTAATTTAATGTTTTTCTCGAAGGGGTCCTCCAGTCCCCCACTCCTTGAGGCACTTGTAAAGTGGTGGAAAGGAGTAAAGTAGTTACGTTGCCGTTGTGGGCCGAAGGCTGACGCTTTTCGTTTCATTTCGGGGGGATGCCTCGTTAAAAACCTCATTAGGAAAAACCCTTTGGGAAAAAATCCTAATGAGGGAAAAAGAGTGCACCGAATTCCCCCAATGATGAATCGAAAATGTCAAACCTTGGTACAAAGTGGGGAATGACGGGAATGCCGAAGGCTCTCTCCTTTGAGGGCTCCTGTGTTGATTAGCCGAAGGCTTGCTGTTGCTGTCCTGGTGGTGCCGAAGGGGAGCCCCTCAATCCAGGGATCGAGGGCCTGCCAGATGAGGGCAGCAGTGAAGTTGTTACCGGGGGGTCCACTGTCTGTTGATGAGTTGGTGATGAAGATACCCGAGGGCTCCCATTACCTGCGTGCCATGGGCCATCCGTCAATGGGGCACACCCCGGGGGCTACCCGGTTTTGCAGTGCTGAGGGGGAACCCCGAGGGGTGCCCTGATATGCAGCCCTAGGGATCTGAAGGGGTGATCCCGAAGGCGTGTGTAATGTGCTGTGTGGGCACAACCCGGGGGCACTTCTGGGTGAGTGCACCCGGAGGCTATCTTTGATGAAGTGGAGTGAAGTAGAAAACCCGAGGGCTTCCAAAATATAGCCGTTGGAAATATAGCCGTTGGAATATGTAACGACGGGATATAGCCGTTGGGGGGGGCACACGTGGCGTGTGATGGCTGGCTGCCCGTGGGCGGCGTCACCGGTTGGGCGAAGACGCGGTGAGTAATGATGGCGTCCATCCGGAGGCCCGGAACCCAGGCCCAAGACCGGATTCCAGCGCCTATAAATACCCCAAGGCCAGGCATTCCTCTGTGTGCGAAAAACTTGTTAGCGAAGCTCTGCCAATTTTTCTAGAGAGAGAAACAGCAGCCCTTGGTTGAATCCTCCGTTCTTAAGGTCAGTTCTCCCCTTGCCCTTCAGCCTCTTAGTTACCTGTACTGTGCCCTTAGATTAGGAGATAGAAAATTTAGAAAACACTAGTGTCCGCGAGCCTTCGAACCAGAGTCAGCATGTCGTCCCAGAGTGATTCCCAGGATATTTCGGGGGAGCCTTCGGTAGAGATGGTGACATGCTCAGATGTGGAGTCTTCGAGTGTGGAGTCCTCGGCAGCCGGTGATGCCGCCGTGGCTATGGAAGTGGAGAAGGACCTCCAGGCCGAAGTCGAAGCCGAGGGCTTCGAGCAAGAGAACGAGGATGAGGAGCTTGCCCTTGCCGTGCAAACCGCCGAGCAGGAAGAGGAGAGGGAGCGGCTGAAGGTGACGGTTGCCATTCCTCCCCCCGGGGTGCCGGGGAAGCCAGCTCCTCCCGGCCATTGGACCCGACACCAATAAGTGTGGCTCCCGGGAAGAAAAACAAGACGAAGGTGGCCCCGAGGAAGAAGCAAGCGGCAGTAGATGCCGGGCGGCCGGTGGGCATACCCGAGGGCCATTCGTTCTTGAACACTGCTGCTCTAGAGCTGAAGACGAAGGCGTCCCCGGCAGAATACCAGTCCACCCAGATGCTGGTTGGGCCTTCAGCGCGCGTGGTGGAGCCCAGGGCGGATGATTTGCTGCGATACGCGCCCGAGGGGTGCTTTGCTGCTCACACCCTCTCGGTGGAAATGGGGCTCCGGTTCCCGCTCCATCCTTTCCTCTTGGAGTACCTGAGATTTGTGGGGTTGGCCCCTTGCCAGCTAACGCCCAACAGCCACTCCTATGTGGCCGGCTTCCTTTCCTTGTGTCAGAGCCGGGGGGTCGAGCCCACACTCGACCAATTCTTCATGTCCTTCAACCTGTGCCGGGGGGGACATTCAAATGCTGAGGGCTTTGCCAACCTTCAGCAGGTACCGGAGTTCCGGCTTTTCGATGATGTGCCCTCGTCTCACAAGGGGTGGAAGGAGAGGTTCTGTTATATCCGCCTCGAGGAGAATCCCTTCCCGGCCCAACTCCGTAATAGCTTCCGGCGCCACCCGAAGGTGGGGAGCGCAGCTTTGGAGAAGAACGGCAAAGTGCTTGCCAAGAAGCCGGAGGGGTCTGACAAGCATGTCAAGATCAGAGAAGTCACCCTTCCGGGGGATCTGCTTAACCTAGGCTTCCGGCAGTTCAGGCCGAGGGGCTCCTCGGATGAGAGATACCCTCCCCTCGATCGGGTCTTCGAAGGCGCCGGAGGTGATCACCGAAATGTTCACTGATGCGTTGATAGTTCTTTCGCATTCCGCCTGTTTTTTTTTATGACGTAGTGACTGGTAGCCTTCGATTTAACCCTTCTGTTTTTTTTTGTTGCTTGCAGGTAGCAATATGGACGTTGGTTCCCTCTTTGCTTTAAAAAACGCGAAAGGAAAGAAGAAGGCCCCGACGGGCGCTCCTTCTAGGGAGGGGCCCTCTCAAACTGTTGGCGCTGCTGCTGGCGCCGGAGGGTCCAAGGGTTCCGGGCCCGTAAAAAAGAAGGTTGCTGGAAAGGGGGCCGAGCCCCCGGCCAAGAAGCCGAAGACCGCCGCCCCTACCAAACAACCGATCACCGATGTGGTGGTGATTGTTGACGAAGGGCACGCTTCTGCCTCCACCCCCAGGAACAAATCAATCAGGAGTTCTTTGGCGGGAGAGGTTGGAGGCGATAGTGCCGAAGGGGGCCTCCGTGTTGGAGGGCAGTTTGAACCCTTCGGCTTTGATGAGCCAGATGCTGCCGTCGGCCGACCGGCTGGCCCTTGCCCGGCTAGACGAGGGACCCCTTGAGGCGAAGGTCCTCCTGAATGCCGCCTCCGTAAGTCCCCCTCTCTTCCCTGCTCATTGCTATGTTTTTCTTCCGTACTCTGTTCCTTATGCCTTATTTTTGCCTTCGTGAATTGCAGGCTTTCATGGGCCTCTGCGAGCACCTCCGAAGGGTGGATCAAATGAGGGAGGCCAAGGGTGCCATCGAGGGGGAGGCTGTCCTCCTCAGGAAGAAACTCGCTGAAGCCGAGGACTCTCTACGGCTGGCCACCGACGGCATGGAGCAGAGGTTGCAGGCAGCAAGGGCCGAAGGGGTCAATGAGGGGCTAGCCAGGGCCGAGGAGGCCGCCGCCGAGGCAGCCCGTATCGCTGCCGATGAAGCCCGTGCGGCTCAAGAAGAGGCCGTCTCCAAGGCCCGAGAGGATGCGGTGGCCAGCTTCGTGGCCGAGGGGTGGAAGGCCGAAGACCGGAGGGAGTGGCTGGCTTCGGTGGTGGGGGCTTCAGTAGATGAGTGGGTCGGGGGCCCCGGGAAGATGTGGCTTGCTGAGAGGGGCGACTCGTACTACCAAGGCAGGGAGTTCTTCACCCAACGCCTCATCTACCGGAAGCTTGCGAAGCACTTCCAGGTGGCACCGGAGGAGTTCCGTCCCGAGGCTTATGGCCTCCCCCCCGCCAGCCAGATGTCAGGATCCCGCTCCCCGAGGGGGAAGAGAGACCGGTTCTTGAAGACTCGGAGACCCTCCGGGAGTGCGGCCTTGGTGGTGAAGAGGATGAAGCCGAGAGTGAGGCGATGTCTACAGTTCCCCCCTCTTAAATTGTACTTCCCCCTTTTGGTGTTGTAATTTGTTGGCCTCGGCCCCCTTTGTAAAGCACAATCAAACTACTTTTTTCTTTGTTGAATGAATGAGTACACACGCCCTCGGGCCCCTGTTATACAATCTGTTTCCTTTAGATTTGTTTATTGCCGAATGCATGCCTTCGTCTTGATTTGGATGTATGTCTTGATATTTGGAATGTATGTTTCCGGACTTAGAACTTAGAATATGTAGGACTTAGAGAATATCCTAAGTGTAAATCTCTCTTGGGAGCCTTCGGGAGATGGCATCCCTCCTTGGTGTATGAGTAGTTGACTGGGAAAAACATGTAGAACTTAGAAAATATTCTAAGTGTGGATTTTCCCTTGGGAGCCTTCGGGAGATGGCGTCCCTCCTTGATGTATGAGTAGTTGGCCGGGGGGAAAACATGTAGGACTTAGAAAATCTTCTAAGTGTAAATTTCCCTTGGGAGCCTTCGGGAGATGGCATCCCTCCTTGATGTATGAGTAGTTGACCCGGGAAAAACACGTAGGACTTAGAAAATATTCTACGTGTAAATTTCCCTTGGGAGCCTTCGGGAGATGGCATCCCTCCTTGATGTATGAGTAGTTGACCGGGGAAAAACATGTAGGACTTAGAACATATTCTAGGTGTAAATTTCCCTTGGGAGCCTTCGGGAGATGGCATTCCTCCTTGATTCCACATCACTTTGCGAGATGCCCGAGGGCTACTCATTCAGGACGGAATACCCTCTTTTTTTAAGTGTTGTTGTATTGCATGGCCTTCGGCCACCATATTCCCTTGGCTGTAATATTGATTGGGCCGGGGGCTCCATCTTTAGGACTTAGAATTTTTTGTAGTGCTGCTTCCCTGTGTAGCCTTCGGGTGCCCGGGGGCTGCTCCTTCAGGACTTAGGATTTTTCTAAGCATAAATTGATGTTGAATCCTGTTGTTGTGAAGAAAGCCAATGAGGAGTGTGTGCCCTCGGCATACACTTTAAAAGTTGTAGAATTTGACCCTTGTCATGGGGAAAGGGCCCTCGGTATTCGTGCATAACAGATGCCTTCGGTGTTTGTTTGAAGTACTGTTTAGTGGACCTTGGACAGTCCAGTCCCTTTGTATTGTTGAAGCCTTCGGTTTTTTGTGACCGGAGGTGACCAGGTAGTGGACTTAGCCGTTTCCTGATGATATTTCTTTGAGTAGTATCCTTCGGGAAATAGAAGTCTTCAATTACCGGAGGTGTTCCCGTGAGGAGCCCTCGGCATGTTGTGATTTTGTTGGAGTGTACTCTTTGATTTCTCGCTGAGTCTACTCCCCTTCACCCCCTTTTTTTTTTGGTGGTGGTGAAGGGAAGGCATCAAGAAACTTTGTTTCTTGGTAAGGCTGGGCCTATTAGGAGACCATCAGAATACACCAATGGCTCTCCTCCCTCGGGTTAACCTTCCGAGTGCCGAGGGGATCGAGGGACGTTTCCTGGGCACAAGACATGGTGGTCCGTAACCTGCCTCCCCTTGGGGGATGGCGCGGAAAGCGCCTCATTTTTGAAAGTCGTCCCCTCGGCGCTAGACATAGTCTGTGGCCTGCCACACCCTTGGGGTGTTGGCGCGGGGAGCGTTTCGGTTTGGAAGTCGAATCCTGGGCATTTCTCATGCCTGTCATACCCGGGGGGTAATGACGCGGATAGCGTTCCGTTTTTGAAAGTCGAATCCTGGGCATTTCTCATGCATGTCATACCCTGGGGGTAGTGACGCGGAAAGCGTTTCAAGGAAGGGTTTTCATTTGCACACTAGTTGCAAATGGCCGGGGGCACTACGTGCCGCCGGCACCGATGGTGGCGCCTTCGGTATATGCGTCCTCGTGGGGTACGGCTTTTAGAAACAACACTTGGTGTTAGTTTCGATGTGTAGCCCCCGGTACTTGGTACCGAGGGGTCTTCTGTAGGAACACTTGGTGTTCTCTTGTTGTAGTTGATGTAGGCGTCTACCCTCGGTACTTGGTACCGAAGGGTCTTCAAATGAAACACTTGGTGTTTCCCAATAGATGTTTGGAAGCTGTTAGGAGAGCATATCCCTGGCACTGGGTGCCGAGGGGTCTTCTTTGAAACACTTGGTGTTTTTTCTTCGTTTCGATATTTGATGAGGGAGGTGAGGCCTGGGGCCTGTAGTCAGTATGAGGGCTTGATGTCTTGAATGTATCTTCATTCTTCGAAATTGGAGGCCTTGGGCCATTGGATAGTACATTCACTAGTTATGAGGGCTTGGCCGCTCTTACATTATTGATAAAATTTAACTAAATGGTGTACATTCCAGTGCCTAGGGACCTCTTTCCCGTTGGGGCGTTTAAGTTTGTAAGTCCCGGGTTTGATGATGGTTGCTATGATGTAGGGGCCTTCGAATTTTGGTGCCATTTTTCCTCCCTCGGTTGGTTGGCTGGCGTCCCTCCTCCGGAGCACATAGTCCCCCACTTGAAATTCCCGGGTTCGAACTTTGGCGTCGATGTAGCTTTTGACTTGCCTTCGGTAGTTTTCTGCCCGGATGAAGGCCTGCACCCGGCGTTCTGAAATGAGGTGCAGGTCGAGGGCCATGTTGCTGTCGTTGACCTCAGGGTCATATTGGATCACCCTTCGGGTAGGAAGGGTGACTTCCGTAGGAGCTTTGGCTTCAAAACCGTATCAGAGGGAGAAGGGTGTTTCACCTGTAGCGCGCCGAGGGGTAGTGCGGTAGGCCCAGAGGATGTTTTGAAGTTCTTCCACCCAGCCACCACCCTCGGCCTCCAGCTTCTTTTTGAGGCCCTCGAGCAAGGTCCGGTTGGCGTTCTCTACCTGCCCGTTGCCTTGAGGGTAGGCAACGGAGGAGAAGGTGTGTTTGATGCCCCATGCCTCCAGAAGGGCACAGAAGGGGGCTGCCTCAAATTGTGTTCCATTGTCGGAGATGATCTGCTGGGGGTCGCCAAACCTTGTGAGGATGTTCTTGAGGACGAAGTGACGGCACTTCGCCTCTGTGATGCTGGCGAGGGGTTCAGCCTCCACCCACTTGGTAAAATAGTCGACGGCCACAATGATGTATCTGTTGTTGGAGGTACCCCTCGGCAGAGGGCCCACAAGGTCTATCCCCCATCGAGAAAATGGGACAGATGTGCTGATGGGGGCATAGTTGACCGCTGGCCTGCCGGGGGCTTTCTGGAAATGTTGACATGCGGTGCACCTCCGGGCAAGGTCAGCACAATCCCTGGCCATGGTTGGCCAGAAGTAGCCCTGGAGAATGAGCCTTCGGGACATGGAGAAGGGTCCCTCGTGAGCTGAGCAAGTGCCACTGTGCACTTCCTCCATTGCGACCTCGGCTTCATCTGGATGAAGGCACCGAAGTAGCGTGCCATTGTAAGATCGTTTGTAGAGCCTTCCATCTTCGATGGTGTAGCTGGGAGCCCTCAACTTTGCCAGTTTAGCGCGGGCCTCATTCTCGGGTAGCTGCCCTATGGAGATGAAGGCGGTGATATCTGAAATCCAATCCTCCTGACGTTGTTGTATGTTCATCACGGGGCTTGCATGGATGCTTGAGAGGCTGAGTTCCTCGATTTTGGCAATCTTGGAGATGTGCTCGGGGGAGTCTGCCGAGAGTTTAGATAATATGTCGGCCTCGGAGTTCTGAGCCCTCGGTATTTGAGTGAGAGAGTGTGCCTCAAATACCTTAAGCAACTCCTTGGCCGCTTCCTTGTACTGTTTCATTCTTCCTTCCTTGGCCTCATATTCTTCGGAGATTTGGCCAACGACCAACTTGGAGTCGCATTTGATGTGGATCTGCCGAGCCCTCATGTTGGCAGCCAGCCGAAGGCCACATAGGAGGGCTTCATATTCGGCCTCATTGTTGGAGACTTTGAAGGAGAAGCGGATTGCATAGTAGGCCCTGAATCCCTCGGGAGTAATGAGGACTACCCCTCCCCCACATGCTTTGGTCGCGGATGAGCCGTCAGTGTAGAGGGTCCACCAGTCGTCCGAGGTAGCCGAGGGCTCCCCGTCCGTGGCTGCTCTTGCGGTACATTCCGTCACAAAGTCCGCTAGGGCTTGGCCCTTGATGGCAGGCCTTGGACGGATGTCAATGTTGTACTGGCTCAAGAAGATAGCCCATTTCACCATGCGGGAGGAGCTGGTGGGGCTCCTCATGAGGGCGCCGAGGGGTTGATGGGTGAGGACCTGAACCGGGTGAGCCTGAAAGTAGTGGCCCAACTTCTTGACAGTCCAAACGATGGCTAACACCGTTTTTTCCACAGGGGAGTACCTGAGTTCGGCCTCCCTTAGGGTTTTGCTAACATAGAAGATGGCATGTTGGATGCCGTCTTCCTCCCGGATGAGCACAAAGCTGATGGCCGCCGGGCTAACCCCAAGGTAGAGGTAGAGGGTCTCCCCTACCTTGGGTTTGGAGAGCACAGGAGGTGAAGATAGATATCTTTTGAGCTCGTCGAAAGCCCCCTGGCATTCTGGAGTCCATAGAAAGCCAGCCGTCTTCCTCATGATCTGGAAGAAGGGTAGAGATTTTTCCGCCGATTTAGATAGGAAGCGGTTGAGGGCTGTCAGGCGGCCCGTCAATCGTTGAACTTCCTTCACATTGCGTGGGGGCTCCATGTTGATGATGGCCTGGATTTTCTCGGGATTGGCCTCAATACCACTTCGGCTCACCATGTAGCCTAAGAATTTGCCCCCTTGGACGCCGAAGGTGCACTTCTTCGGGTTTAGCTGAAGTTTGAATTTTTGCATGATGGCGAAGATTTCCCGGAGGTCGTCAGCATGGTTGGAAGATTGCTTGCTCTTGACGATCATGTCGTCGACATAAGCCTCCATGGTGCGCCCTAGGACGGCTTGAAAGACCCGGGCCACCATCCGGGTGTATCACCACCTTTAACGAAGATGCCTTCCGAGGGTATCACCAAATTTTTATGCACGAGGAAGACGCCGAAAAAACTGCCTTCATGACTCCCGAGGGCATCTTCTGCTACCTGGTCATGGCCTTCGGCCTAAAGAACTCAGGGGCCACCTACACCCGGATGGTGGCTCGGGTCTTTCAAGCCGTCCTAGGGCGCACCATGGTGGCCTATGTTGACGACATGATCGTCAAAAGCAAACAATCTTCCAGCCATGCTGACGACCTTCGGGAGATCTTCGCCATCATGCAAAAATTCAACCTTCGGCTAAACCCGAAGAAGTGCACCTTTGGCGTCCAAGGGGGCAAATTCTTGGGCTACATGGTGAGCCGAAGGGGTATTGAGGCCAATCCCGAGAAGATCCAGGCCATCATCAACATGGAGCCCCCACGCAATGTGAAGGAAGTTCAACGGTTGACGGGCCGCCTGGCAGCCCTCAACCGCTTTCTATCTAAGTCGGCGGAGAAGTCTCTACCCTTCTTCCAGATCATGAGGAAGACGGCTGGCTTTCTATGGACTCCAGAATGCCAGGGGGCTTTCGACGAGCTCAAACGATATCTATCTTCACCTCCTGTGCTCTCCAAACCCAAGGTAGGGGAGACCCTCTACCTCTACCTTGGGGTTAGCCCGGCGGCCATCAGCTCTATGCTCATCCGGGAGGAAGACGGCATCCAACATGCCATCTTCTACGTTAGCAAGACCCTAAGGGAGGCCGAGCTCAGGTACTCCCCTGTGGAAAAAACGGTGTTAGCAATCGTTTGGACTGTCAAAAAGTTGGGCCACTACTTTCAGGCTCACCCGGTTCAGGTCCTCACTCATCAACCCCTCGGCGCCCTCATGAGGAGCCCCATCAGCTCCTCCCGCATGGTGAAATGGGCTATCTTCTTGAGCCAGTACAACATTGACATCCGCCCAAGGCCTGCCATCAAAGGCCAAGCCCTGGCGGACTTTGTGACGGAGTGTACCGCAAGGGCAGCCACGGACGGGGAGCCCTCGGCTACCTCGGACGACTGGTGGACCCTCTACACTGACGGTTCCTCCGCGACCAAAGCATGCGGGGAGGGGTAGTCCTCATTACTCCCGAGGGCTTCAGGGCCTACTATGCAATCCGCTTCTCCTTCAAGGTCTCCAACAATGAGGCCGAATATGAGGCCCTCCTATGTGGCCTTCGGCTGGCTGCCAACATGAGGGCTCGGCAGATCCACATCAAATGCGACTCCAAGTTGGTCGTTGGCCAAATCTCCGAAGAATATGAGGCCAAGGAGGGGAGAATGAAACAATACAAGGAAGCGGCCAAGGAGTTGCTTAAGGTATTTGAGGCACACTCTCTCACTCAAATACCGAGGGCTCAGAACTCCGAGGCCGACATATTATCTAAGCTCTCGGCAGAATCCCCCGAGCACATCTCCAAAATTGCCAAAATTGAGGAACTCAGCCTCTCAAGCATCCATGCAAGCCCCGTTATGAACATACAACAACGTCAGGAGGATTGGATCTCAGATATCATCGCCTTCATCTCCACAGGGCAGCTACCCGAGAATGAGGCCCACGCTAAACTGGCAAAGCTGAGGGCTCCCAGCTACACCATCGAAGATGGAAGGCTCTACAAACGATCTTACAATGGCACGCTACTTCGGTGCCTTCATCCAGATGAAGCCGAGGTCGCAATGGAGGAAGTGCACAGTGGCACTTGCTCAGCTCACCAAGGACCCTTCTCCATGTCCCGAAGGCTCATTCTCCAGGGCTACTTCTGGCCAACCATGGCCAGGGATTGTGCTGACCTTGCCCGGCGGTGCACCACATGTCAACATTTCCAGAAAGCTCCCGGCAAGCCAGCGGTCAACTATGCCCCCATCAGCACCTTTGTCCCATTTTCTCGATGGGGAATAGACCTTGTGGGCCCTCTGCCGAGGGGTACCTCCAACAACAGATACATCATTGTGGCCGTCGACTATTTTACCAAGTGGGTGGAGGCTGAACCCCTCGCCAGCATCACAGAGGCGAAGTGCCGTCACTTCGTCCTCAAGAACATCCTCACAAGGTTTGGCGTCCCCCAGCAGATCATCTCCGACAATGGGACACAATTTGAGGCAGCCCCCTTTTGTGCCCTTCTGGAGGCATGGGGCATCAAACACACCTTCTCCTCCGTTGCCTACCCTCAAGGCAACGGGCAAGTAGAGAACGCCAACCGGACCTTGCTCGAGGGCCTCAAAAAGAAGCTGGAGGCCGAGGGTGGTGGCTGGGTGGAAGAACTCCACAACATCCTTTGGGCCTATCGCACCACCCCTCGGCGAGCAACAGGTGAAACACCCTTCTCCCTCTGCTACGGTTTTGAAGCCAAAGCTCCTACGGAAGTCACCCTTCCCACCCGAAGGGTGATCCAATATGACCCCGAGGTCAACGACAGCAACATGGCCCTCGACCTCCACCTCATTTCAGAGCGCCGGGAGCAGGCCTTCATCCGGGCAGAAAACTACTGAAGGCAAGTTAAAAGCTACATCGACGCCAAAGTTCGAACCCGAGAATTTCAAGTGGGGGACTATGTCCTCCGGAGGAGGGAAGCCAGCCAACTAACCGAGGGAGGAAAAATGGCACCAAAATTCGAAGGCCCCTACATCATAGCAGCCATCATCAAACCCGGGACCTACAAGCTCAAACGCCCCAATGGGAAAGAAGTCCCTAGGCACTGGAATGTACACCATTTAGTTAAATTTTATCAATAATGTAAGAGCGGCCAAGCCCTCATAACTAATGAATGTACTATCCTATGGCCCAAGGCCTCCAATTTCGAAGAATGAAGATACATTCAAGACATCAAGCCCTCATACTGACTACAGGCCCCAGACCTCACCACGAGAAGAACCCCCTCCGGCACCAAGTGCCGAGGGCGGACACCATCAACACCTACAACAAACAGTGAAAACACCACGTGTTTTCAGTCAAGACCCCTCGGCACCCAGTACCGAGGGAGGGAACTCCTATCACCAACAACAAGGAACGCCATGTGTTTCATTTCCCTTCGGCACCCAGTGCCGAGGGTACATTCCCACCTTCATCACAAAAAAGAAAAAGAAAAAATGAGAACACCAAGTGTTCCTACAGAAGACCCTTCGGTACCCAGTGCCGAGGGTACACCTCCATCATCAAACATCGAAACGAGTAAAAAAAAAACACCAAAATGCTTCAAAGAAGACCCCTCGGCACCCAGTGCCAGGGATATGCTCTCCTATCAACTTCCAAACATCTGTTGGGAATCACCAAGTGTTTCATTTGAAGACCCTTCGGTACCAAGTACCGAGGGTAGACGCCTACATCAACTACGACAAAAGAGAACACCAAGTGTTCCTACAGAAGACCCCTCGGTGCCAAGTACCGGGGGCTACACATCGAAACTAACACCAAGTGTTGTTTCTAAAAGCCGTACCCCACGAGGACGCATATACCGAAGGCGCCACCATCGGTGCCGACGCACGTAGTGCCCCCGGCCATTTGCAACTAGTGTGCAAATGAAAACCCTTCCTTGAAACGCTTTCCGCGTCACTACCCCCAGGGTATGACAGGCATGAGAAATGCCCAGGATTCGACTTTCAAAAACGGAACGCTATCCGCGTCACTACCCCCAGGGTATGACAGGCATGAGAAATGCCCAGGATTCGACTTCCAAACCGAAACGCTCCCCGCGCCACCACCCCAAGGGTGTGGCAGGCCACGGACTATGTCTAGCACCGAGGGGTCGACTTTCAAAAATGAGGCGCTTTCCGCGCCATCCCCCAAGGGGAGGCAGGTTACGGACCACCATATCTTATGCCCAGGAAACGTCCCTCGATCCCCTCGGAACTCGGAAGGTTAACCCGAGGGAGGAGAGCCATTGGTGTATTCTGATGGTATCCTAATAGGCCCAGCCTTACCAAGAAACCAAGTTTCTTGATGCCTTCCCTTCACCACCAACCCAAAAAAAAATAAGGGGGGTGAAGGGAGTAGACTCAGCGAGAAATCAAAGAGTACACTCCAACGGATCACAACAAGCCGAGGGCTCCCCACGGGAACACCTCCAGTAGCTGAAGGCTCCTATTTCCCGAAGGATACTACTCAAACAAATATCATCAGGAAACGGCTAAGTCCACTGCCTGGTCACCTCCGGTCACACAGGCACCGAAGGCTCCAGCAAGGGTCGAAATCTACACCTTCTAAAAATTATGTCGAGGGCACACACTCATCGTTGGCATTCTTCACAACAACAGGATTCCACACATATTTGGCCCTCAGTCAGAGACTCATACAACACAAGGGATCTACATCCGGAAGCTCAACACCAATTTACGCTTAGAAAATATTCTAAGTCCTAAATTAGTAGCCCCCAGGCATCTCGCAAAGTAATGCAGAGTCAGATGGCACCTATCACCCGAAGGCTACACAAAGAAACAACACTTGAAAAAATTCCAAGTCCTAAAATTGGGCCCCCGGCTCAATCAACATTACAGCCAGGGGAATACAATAGCCGAAGGCTATGCGATACAACAACACTTGCAAACAAAAAAAATTCTATGTCCTAAAGATGGGCCCCCGGCTCAGTCAGTATTGCAGCTAGAGGAATATGACAGTCGAAGGCCATACATCAAGAAGGGATGCCATCTCCCGAAGGCTCCCAAGGGAAAATCCACACTTAGAATATTTTTCTAAGTCCTACATGCTTTTCCCCGGTCAACTACTCATACATCAAGGAGGGATGCCATCTCCCGAAGGCTCCCAAGGGAGATTTTACACTTAGAATATTTTCTAAGTCCTGCATATTTTCCCCCCCGGTCAACTACTCATACATCATGGAGGGATGCCACCTCCCGAAGGCTCCCAAGGGAAACTTTACACTTAGAAGATTTTCTAAGTAATACATATTTCACCCTCATCTCAAGGGACCTAATTGCCGAAGGCTACCTATCAATCGAGGGCTACAGTACACAAGGAATCAGCACTCAAGAAAATTTTCTAAGTCCTAAAGAATTAGCCCCCGGCCTATTCAATATTTCAGTTGGGGCTCCACAGTAGCCGAAGGCTACATGACATACTACACTTGCAAAAAGTCTCTAAGTCCTGTGCATTGGGCCCTCGGTCCAACATTCACACATCAGGAAGGGATGCCATATCCCGAAGGCTCTCAAGGGGAAATCTACACTTAGAAATTTTTCTAAGTCCTAGGATTTGGGTTACTGCAAACACCCGAAGGCCCTATGGTGTGCTACACTTAGAAACATTTTCTAAGTCCTAATTGCTGCTGAACCCTCGGTTGCATACCCAGCAGAGGGTGCCCAACTACCGAAGGCTTCCAAGGGCAAGCTACAATCGAAAAATATTCTAAGTCCTACTCATACATTCAAAAATACCGAAAACATACATTCAAAGGAGAAGGCATACATTCAAAACATAAGGCGCACTCAAATATGAAAAGCCCGGAGGCAGCATGCATTTCATCAAAAACAAGAGTAAGTGTGAAATTACAAACAGGCCGAAGCCGAAGGATCAAAGTTATTCATTACAAAATGTGTTCAGAGATTTCTAAGCGCATATTACACATCAACAACATCATTCCCGGGGGCACCCTCACCCGATGACTTCGAGGTAACCTCCGTCCCGGTGGCGTCCTCAGCATCATCATCGACGCCCATCATCATGGAATCATGAATCACCGGGCGCTCTTCTCCCTCGGGGAGGGGGACTCGCACATCTGGCTGCAACGGGGGAGGCCGTACACCGAGGGGTTGAACTCATCCAGGGAGGTGCCAAAATGCCGGGCGAGCCTCCGGTAAACCAGGTGCTGGGTGAAGAACTCGCCAGCTTGATAGTAGGTGTCACCCCTCTCATTCATCCAGTCGAGCCCGGGGCCCCTCACCCACTCCTCGATCGAGGCCTTCACCACAGAGGCCACCCACTCGCTCTGGCCCTCGGCTTTCCAGCCCTCGGAGGTGAACCCAGCAATGGCCTCTTCTCGGGCTTTGGCAGCAGCTTCAGCTTTGGCCTTCTCGGCGTCCTCGGCAGCTTGTTTTCTCTCCTCGGCCGCAACCCTCTCGGCCTCAGCCCTGCCCTCGGCCTTCCCGTCTTCTCTGGCCTCCTTCAGTCGCAGCTCCGCTTGCCGAAGGGCATCCTCCAACTTGCACACCTCCCGGAGGGCAGCGTCCTTGTCGTGAATCAGCTCCTTCACGGACCTCTCTAGCTCGGCCCTATGACGGCACCACTCCTCTCGCCTTCGGGCCTGCTCACCGAAGGTTATGCACGCCTGTTGAATAACGGGCAGAGGGTTCAGACGGACATTGGGATTATGCTAAGTATTGAAATCAAGTCAGAGTAAAAACACTTACAGTCAGAGCTAATCGAAGGGCCCTGGCTTCGAGGGCGTCATCATTATAGGTGGAGAGGGCTTCTTTGTCCATCATCGAGGTGATCCCCCTCAGGAAAGACATCGGCTCGGCTGAACCGTGCAATACAGATGCCCCCGGAGCGAGGGAGAGCCGAATGATCTCCCGAGGCAGGTTCCCCGGGGGAAGGTCTGTTTGAGCCATCGGAGTATCAATTGCCGGGGGTCAGTGGAGGGCTGATCATCGAGTACTATGAGGGGGGCCGCCTTCTCAACGGCGCCCCCGGCAACCTTCTGCTTCTTGATCGGGGGCTCCACCCCCTTGCCCCCCTTTTTCTTCTTGGCTGCCACATCAGCCTTCGCCCCCCCGGCCGCAGTAGCAGGAGCAGCAGCAACTGAAGGCTCTGCGGTCTCCTTCGGGAAAACCTCATCAATGGGCTTTTGACCCGAGAGCTCCGTCTTCTCCTTCTTCTGGGCCTGCGCCCTCTCCTTCTTCTTTTTCATTGCGAAGAGAGCCTCCATACCTGCAAATCAAAGAAAAGAGAATATTAACTCGAAGGGTTCATACCACAAACAACTATCGAGATGCAAAATGAAAGTGCCTAAGTAGGAGACTAAGGGCCCTCGTAGCCTACCTCCTGCTCCCCCGAAGGCCTCAGCGAAGACGGGGTACTTCTCATCTATTTCCCCGATGAACCAGTACCGTTGGAACCCGAGGGCATGCAAGTCTTCCTCGAAAGTGCACTCTTTGATCGTCACGACCTTTTTCTTGCCCTCCGGGATCTTGGCGAGTTTCAGGCCATCCCTCTCTAGGGCAGCACTCCCCACCCTCTCGTGGCGCCGAAAGCGGTCCCGTAGCTCCCTCGGGAAGGGATTCTCGGACAACCGGACGTAGCACCATCTGTCTTTCCAGCCCTTGTTGGAAGAAGGCGCCTCGGTAAACAGCTTGAACTTCGCTACCTGCTGCAAATTGGCGAAGCCCTCGGCATTCGCGTGCCCCACTCGGCACAAGTTGAAGCTTTGGAAGAAGAGGTCCAAGCTTGGGGTGACATCCCTCGTCCGGCACAGGTGCAGAAAGCCGGCAATGTATGAATGGCTGTTGGGGGTAAGTTGGCAGGGAATGAGTCCAACAAACCGGAGGTACTCCCGGAGAAATGGATGCAGGGGGAACCGGAGGCCCATGGACACTGACAGGATGTGGACGGCAATGCATCCCTCCGGAGGCCGGGACAGCATATCATCGACGCCTGGCTCCACCACTACGGCCGAGGGCCCAACGTGCAGCTGCGTGACGTACAAGTCAGCCATGTCCGCCTTCGACTTAATATCGAGGGCCTCGATGTTTAGCCAGGTATACCCCTCTGGCATTTCAACAGGCCCCCGAGCACCAGCGGCAACACTCTTCTTCTTAGGGGCAGCCCTCTGCGACTTTGTCTTCTTTTTACCAGTGGCTATCCTCAGAGGCGTCGGGTCCAACGGCCTGGAGGTACTAGGCTCACCACAGTCAGTCCGAGGGGGTGGCATAGCAACAGTAACCATCATCGCCTCCTTTTGGGCTTCGTCCTCCGCCACCTGACACGCGAGGGCTAGTTCTTCATCTTCGCACTCCTGTTCGAAGCCCTCGGCTTCCACCTCAGCAGCAAGGGCCTTCTGCAACTCCAAGGCCACGGCTTCGTCATCGGCAACCGAGGGCGCACTGCTGCTTGACTCAACATCGGAAGCAACCTCATCCTCAACCGAGGGCTCCCTCGATATATTTTGGGAATCGCTCTCGGACGACATTCTTTGCCACAAAATGTGCCTAAGGTTTCGAAGGATTTCTACGGACCCTAACCCTAAACTAAGGCCAGAGGGTGGAACTTGCAAAAAGTGTTGAGGAGCGAAGGGAGAACTAACCTCTGAAAGTGCTGTGACCGAGGGCTTGAGTTTCTCTCTCTAGAATTTTTGGCAGAGCTTCGTTAAGGATTTTTGGACGCGTAGGGAAGAAATGGCTCTGGCTCCGGGGTATTTATAGACCCCAGAGTCCGGGCTTGGGCCCGAAAACTGGGCCTCCGGATGGACGCCATCATTACACACCGCGTCTTCGCCCAACCGGTGACGCCGCCCACGGACTGCCAGCCATCACGCGCCACGTGTACCCCCCCCAACGACTATGAACCTGGCGTTACATATTCCAACGGCTATATTCCTAACGGCTATATTCTGGAAGCCCCCGGGTTCTCTACTTCACTCCACTTCATCAAGGATAGCCTCCGGGTACACTTACCCAGAAGTGCCCCCGGGTTGTGCCCCACACAGCACATAACAGACGCCTTCGGGATCACTCCTTCAGAAACCCAAGGCTTCATATCAGGGCACCCCTCGGGAATTCCCCCTCAGCACTGCAAAACCGGGTAGCCCCCGGGGAGTTGCCTTCATTGACGGATAACCCATCGCACGCAGGTAATGGGAGCCCTCGGGTATCTTCATCGCCAACTAATCAACAAACAGTGGACCCCCCGGTAACAACTCCATTGTCGCCCTCATCCAGCAGGCCCTCGATCCCCGAATTGAGGGGCTCCCCTTCGGCGCCACCAGGACATCAACAGCAAGCCTTCGGCTAATCAACACAGGAGCCCTCAGAAGAGAGAGCCTTCGGCATTCCCGTCATTCTCCACTTTATACCAAGGTTTGACATTTTCGATTCATCATTGGGGGAATTCGGTGCACTCTTTTTCCCTCATTAGGATTTTTTCCCAAAGGGTTTTTCCTAATGAGGTTTTTAACGAGGCATCCCCCCAAAATGAAATGAAAAGCGTCAGCCTTCGGCCCACAACAGCAACACAACTACTCTACTCCTTTTCACCACTTTACAAGTGCCTCAAGGAGTGGGGGACTGGAGGACCCCCTCGGGAAAATCATTAAATTACAAAATTTGGTGAAATTCCAACAAACAACAAAGCAAGCCCTCAAGTCCCGACATATGGGTAACTGAGGGACTGCCTTCGGCAGGGACATAAAAGCAACAACTCTTCACCAACTTCAGAGATCACGACAGGACAACATCAAAGGGCAAGCACAAATTACTCCTTTTCCCTCAAGTACCTTTCGGCAAAAGGAGTGAGGGACTCCTGATGGAGTATATGGCCCGGGAACCCCCGGCCCACAGACTCCTACTACTCCAGCGAAGGCCCAACAGGCCCAGAAGGCCCAATGGGCCCAAATCACAGCGCCCAGAGTACCAAGCAGTCCGCACAACGCGTCAGGGGTGCCTTCGGCCCCCTGGCCGAAGGCTCCAAATTCTCACATAACGGGTTTCTCAAGCAAATTAAGAAACTGGGAGGAAACGACGAAAACAGTAGCCCTCGGCACTGTGAGCCCTCGGCACCAGAGTGACATCGGTTGGAAGAGCCCTCGGCTACTGCTCTATAGCCGAAGGCATCTCACTCGACAAGATATCCGCCTCACATGCGTGCAGATCACCGTACCCTGCACAGACGTCCCATCCAACAGCCGCATTAAATGCGGCCACATGCGGCTGCCAGCGCCAACCAGTTGAGGTGACCCCTCGGCCAACGAGTGCCTGACACGTGTCCCTGCCCGGCATTTATTGCTACTATAAATAGCACCCCATTTCCCCATTTGTAACCACGCTGAAAACGGCACTCATACTGAATACACTCTCTCTACTTTTATTTACTTGCTCTGACTTCTCTCTAAGTTACTCCCCGTAATAACCCTTCGGATATATACCCCCGGGCATACTATCCATCACACATTATTTTTAATGGAGGTGCATACTTATAGTTAAAATAATTCAAACTTTAAATGGACATGAAAGGTTGAATTTATTTGCAAATTAATATGTCAATACATTTTTTTATTTATGATAGTGCATATTTCTATTTCACAAAATGCACAATTTTCAAATCTAATGTTCCGGTCATTCTAATTCTCTTTTTTACATGTTAAGATGTCTTCTCATCCGAACTCAGTCCTGTATAGATATTATACACAAATTTTAAATCTAACGTTCTGGTTCTTGTATAGGAATAATGCTAGAGTAATTTATTTGAATAACTATTATATATAGAAATAATAGATTAACCTGGGTTGTAAAAGAATAAGTATATTTGAAAATTATCTCGATAGTAAACCATAAATATTGAAGACAATGAAAATGAAAAATGAATGTTTATGTTTTGGCGTACTCGCAACCTGCATGCCCGGACAACCCACTTAACCTGCAACCCGTGCAAGTTGACCCAAGAAACCGGTGAGTTCATTGAGTTAAAGAATGACAACTCTAATCCACCGTGAAATTGGATGGAATGGATTAGCCCTGTTGACTTCGACTCATTTTGACAGCTCTTTCCATAGTTGATTGAATTTTCTTTTAAATCCTGATTGACAAATTCACATACAATTCATTTTTCCTACAATTTTAATAAAAACTTTAAGCACATTCTTTCCCGTGCAGTGCACAGGTTCACATACTAGTATGATTATATGATGAAGAAAGGGATGGAAGGAAACAATTTGGTTAAAGAAGCTCCGTTTAGAAGTTAGAGCTTCAGCTTGGTCTCTATTCGTGGGTTGCTAAAATGTCAATTACACATTCAATTTAATATTCTTTGAACCAACGCATAGGTTGGTGTCTTGTTTGTTCTTCTTCACCAACCCTAGGCTAATTTTAGCCCCTTAACCCTAAAACATAATGTCACCTTCCGATCCTACCAGGCCCAACCTTGCAAGCATGTGTGTTGCGTGCCTGGCATTTCTCATGAAGTACTCAGAGCATCTTTAATGGGGATGTGAATTGCACCACGTAAAAAATGGACATATCATTGATATGAACGGTCAATGAGTTTGATGTGGACACATAATCCATAAAATTAAAAGTTCATCTCCAACGCAACTGTGGGTTCTCTAAATATTTATAGATCCTAGATCATAGTTTTACTATTCATACGGTCATACTATTATACAACCGATCTTCTCATAACTTTATTTTCAGAAGGCATGATATATGAGAACGCATTGATACTTCATATTCTACTAAAGTCGCTGCAGAATAAATATTCGAGCATACTGAAGGCGAGGTTGGCAATCCCCACTTTATATATAAGGAACTAAACATAGATTCTCCAGTCATCTCCCATCCGATTTCGTAACTTGGTCTTCACAATCTTCATCGCCGAAAAAGCTTTTTCAACCTTGGCGCTAGACCGACACCAACCGACAATGTCAGTGCTAACTTCAGAAGTAAAAACACTAACTGATGAACACGATGTTTCCCCGTCTCCACCAACATCTATGCAAGGCAAACAATTCCTTTCAACTATGAAAAATCATCATTACTTCGCTTATCAATAATATAAGTCTCCATCTGATTTCCGAGAACTACTAGCTTCATACTTGAGAATTTACTTGGATAAAATGTAGCAAACTCAATTGACTTGAGCTTATCAAGTGTTTCAAAGGACTTGTCTGAACTCAAGCACCTCAAACAAAGAAGAAACATAGTGTTGGACTCACTAAAACGGTAATTAAGTTCTTGAAGTTGCATATCCACGATTGAATAAAACAAGTCATACCGATAATGTCAAGATCATGAACGCTGCAAAATGCATACATTTACTTTAATAATGGATCCTATCAATTATCTCTCATATCTTGCAAGTGTCCATTTGCAAAAGATACCAATTGCATCACATTAAGGATATCTTGATTCTTTCTTTGCAATGCTTCAGATAGTTCATTTGTAATTCCAGGACAATCTTCATTGAGCGCGAAAAGAATGCAAAATCAAAAGTTTGTATAAAATCTAAATGCCACACAATCTCACCCTTTTTTATATGAAGTCACCCCATCTTATTTGATAACTTCAAGAACATCAATCACCAATGAATACATTTGAACTAAACTAATCAGGGTGCCATAATGTGAACCTCAACGAGTTTCGCCACTTCGCTTCAAACCAACTCATTGAAGCAAGTCATATCACTTGCACGACCCCCGCCAATATTGCCAAGTGTAGAAATTAAACCTAAAACAAAGCAACGTGATCATGTGTTTTTGCTACATAATAAAAATGTGAGTTGTAACTGATGATCAAAGCAATGAATACAAGATGCAGATGGATTTTCTTTCAGAATTAAACTCTTAAGCCCATTAAATTCACTTTGCATATTATTTGCCCCATCATAACCATGTACCTGTATCTTTGATACACTTAATCCATACTTGCTAAATACTAGATCAATTCCATTCTACAAAGTCGAAGGACTAATATATGTGACGTGAACAACCCCTATAAAATGATCAACAATGCTTCCATTTTTGTCAACATAACGTAAAACAATGGTCATTTATTCCTTGATGGATACATCTTGAGACTCGTCAACAATAATAGAAAAATATTCATTGCCAATGTCGTTTATAATTGCTTTGATGGTCTCAGTAGGAGCAACATGAACAATGCATTTTTGAATATTAGGGACAATTAAGCGATGGTTATCGGAGGCATTTTGAAAAACACGCTTTTATATCTTCATTACAAGCTTCAAGAACCTTTAGAAGTTCAACAAAATTGCCTTGATTAGAAGATGCATCAAATTCCTCATTTGTTTGAGGATTACCATTTCTGTAAGCAATATTATGTGCACTATTTGGCCCTCTAACATGATTCTAAAGTCTGCCCTTAACACTCCAATTAGAAAATATTGTGGTAACAAATGCATCCCCACCAGACTGTTTTCCAATGTCAACTTTGAATAGATAACAATGCAAAATAAACAACATCCTTATCTATGCATTTTCTAACAAACTTTCAAATTCATTAATCTAAGAAGGGCAAAATCTTCTTAAGCAAGGCCCTTTTGCAACTAAAACCTTCTCACTTTATCTTGATCATTTGGATGATAAATACAAAGTTTTGGATGTAATCCATGGCCTGTGGGCAAATCACCTACATTGACCTCAATCAGAGGCTGTTTAAAAGTATGAGACCCGCTAGCTTCGTTATGAATTACATCACGCCACGGTTTTGTAACAGTAACAAAATTATACATGAACATTGTATCTACAGAAAATGTAAAAATCAAATTGTCACTATAAATATGGACATTAGGCACATTACAATATGTCAATATTAATGTACTACCTGAAAAATGAAAAAAATACAAATTCAAAATTAGTTATTATAACCCCCAATTAAAAATATAAAATTAATAACATAGAAAGGTAAAACTACACTAGTTTTTTAAATAATTAATTCATTAAATGTGAAATACATTGAAGTATTAGAGATTAAAGAATACAACATTAACAAAGTTTTAATAATTTATTAGGACTAGAGAAATGAATACAATCTTGAGAAGTATAGTGAATGTGAATTTCAGCTCCGATCCTCTAGTACTACTACTCTGCTAATGCTCTGCAACTTCATACATAGATAATAGCTAAATAGATTGATTGTTAACAATAATAATTCAAACAATGATAACAATAATTATTAACTAGTAAGGATTTAATATTAGAGAAATAAAAACCCTTAAATAAATCGAGGGACTGAATCGCCAATCGGTGGAAAGTGAGATCTGAGAAGATACATATGTTGCTGGTCTCAAACGAAGAAACTGGAAAGGGAAGAATATGGATTTTGGAATGGGTGTAGTTGAATCTTTGATTGTAAAAGTATCAAATATCCATTTATTACCTTACGGTCCAGTCCAACATGGCAATAAAGAGAAGAAAATAAAAAATAAAAAGCTCAACTCCACGACCCATATGTTAAAAATATTATATGAGAAGTGCTGCAAAATATAAAATCTGGGTGTAGCCTAAAGGGGTATTTAACTTTTAGGCTACTACCACATAAGTTAGTAGCACTTTTGGAGGTAAAGCCAGGACTTACCATATTAATACTATAGGTCCGCCCCTGGAAGTCACCATAGGAGTCTATTTTGGCTCCAAGTTTGATCAACTCTTGTTCTTTGCCCGCAAAAATGCTTCTTGAAGACCCATTGCTTTAATGATGCTCATCGATCAATGAGCTTTGCACATCAAACTTCATCGTTGAACAAACCTACCCTCACTGTCGTGTGCAACCCACCTTCAGACCCTCCCCCTTTCTCACATATAGAGTCTCGTCAACATTAATTTTGGTGCCTCCCATTGTTGGTCTTCTCCACCGGTCTATGATAGAAGTTGAACGACCCTCCTCTATCCTAAACCTTTGCGCCTCCCACCACCCGCACAAAACAACCGCTCTAATTTCCACCACCTGCTTTGGACCAAACTGTTTGCCCTTCCATACCGCCTGATTTGTGCCTTCCACGTGCTCCATAAATTCATTATAAACACATGTAAGTCCTCAACCCATAAAACTTCAAAGCAAGCCTTTACCCACTCCTCAGAATTCGCAACTTGTCATTGGCACCTAGCTCCGTGCATACACCAAACATCCTTCACCTCATCGGAGCCATGGAATACGTGTATCTCATTCTCCTCCTCACACCCACTTGTTTTGCGAATCGACGGAAGATCCACATGCTGTCAAACTAACTTGCTCGTCGTGGGAGACATCACCTACCAAAGAAACTGTCACGACCCTGACCTACCCGGACACGTCAACAACCCGCCGTACAGTAAAGATAGTCAACCGCAATCCAACACATCCATACTATACTAGGCGTCTTGAATATCGTTCACACATAGTACATCCATAAACAAACATAATGTAAAATATTCATTAAAGCAGCGAGAACATTAATACAAATGTTCAAGCCACACTTGACATACTTAAGCATACAAGCCCCCAAATAATTATTCAGGAAATAATATCCATGAGCATCAATGTAATTGTTTTTAAAATAGAAATGGAGGAAACACGAACCACGTCTTCTATCCTAGATCCTCCCGAAGCAACGGGCGTTGGTAGCAAGCTTCAACTTCTACCTGAAACTGTGAGGTGCCCCCCCCCCCCCCCCCCCGTGAAGGGGAGGTTAGTACTTTGAAGCATTTGAAAAGTACAATGACAACTACATCAAATATAATCAGTGTTTCAATTTCTAAGACACTCAAATAGGGTGATATCATAATATAAATGATAATTCATCTTTTCCCCTTATTATCTGTATACTAAGTTAATTGTTAATTTTTCGGCACACATGCCTTTTTTTAATATTCCATTTCATTCATCGTTCGCACGACACAACATGTAGATCTTATCAATCATACGGGACTTGTCACCCCTTTCGGAGGCCTCATTAGGTCCTCGGGCCGATGCCCAACATCCCGCCCCTTGACTTGTACCCATCGCCCCGTAGGAAGGTAAGGTCCATTTGGGGTCCTATCTTAAGTGTTACCGCAGTCGGGAGTCTCGTAAGGTCTCCGATTCGGACTTCACTACTACATGTGGTCACGCTGCAAGTCCCTCCTGCTATCCAACCCCGCTCTCTAGAGTCGGGAAGGGTCATGGTCCTTACTTTCTTTACCATAATTAACCCGACTATCCTCAAGAACTACCGAAAACACTCATAGGCCAATCCTATATTTAGGATCAATTCAATAATCACTTTATCATGGGTAGCCTTTAAGGCCTATCCCTAATATAACTTAGAGTTCATACAATTCTGCTTTAAAACATCTCTTAAGACTATTTAAGGTACAATATTTCACAATACAACCTTAGGATCAATTCTAGCATAATCTCACTTTAATGTCCCGACTAGGATCTTAATATTAGCCGGATTAATTCTAGCAAACCAAATTCTCAATCCATGGTCATAGACAATTCAAGTTGATTTATCCAACCAAAAATATAATTAATTTATCTCAATATACAAAATATCACATTTCACATGCATATGATCTTTATATGAAGTAAAAGTATATTTTATCAACAAGCTTCATAGTTATCCAACTAGCATGTCATCATTGCTACAACACATAACATAAATAATTTATACTAAATATGTATATTATGTTCCTTATCTTAATAGTCAATAGCCTTCTCATTTTAGGCATTATTAATCATTAATAATCCATGAAAAATACATTTGAATACCTTAGGTAATCTTATGAAATTAACTCACTAATTATAAGCAATATAGTCGGCTATCCTCACCTCAAATGAGCTCCAAACTTTCCTTTCTCAATCCAAAGGTCAAAGCTTCGGACAAGGAATGTTGAAAACTGATTCCTTGCTAAAAAATGATGGCTAGAATACCTCCTCCAAGTATGGAATCGTCCCCTAATAAGAGGTGTGAAAACAGTCCCTAGAAAGGGTGTTTTTCGGCGAATTCGCTACCTAACCTTTCAAGGTTTATATTAGGTTAATATACAACCTTTAAATCCATAAAATAACCTTATCAAGAACATATTATACACTTTTAATAGTGTAGAATAGTTTCCTCAATCGTTCATATGATTTAGATAATGAAAAGAAAGGTTTTGGATTCAACTCACTCTAGAGAAGAAAATGTGTTATGCGAGGTAGCGTCTGCCTTCGATGATTTGAAGATCTTACACTACTCCGTTTTCTGCAAACCGCACCTTTACAGAATCATAGTCTTGAGATATTTCTTTAGACACCTCATACGCCTAATTTGGATAAGTGGTGCTCAAGATATGGAGTAAACAATCTCAACACTCCAACTGTTTGAGCTTGTATGCGGCAGTTCATTCTACCTCTCTTTTTGTTTGCATAACTCTCTCTTATTCTCCATAAATGAAGCTATAATGAAAGTATACTTCAAGACTTCTCAACCACTGATTGAATGAGTATAGCTCCAATTATTAAAGGAGACAATCAACACACCCAATTTGTGCGGAAATAGACATGGTGGGTCTCCCTTTTGATTCCCTTTGTCATGTGCAGCCCCCAAGTCCACTATGTCTGCCCCTCCCCTATTATAACATTATTTTACTTGTCTTGCAGGTGATAGGAATCTGTGGGACGCACCCTTGTGATCCCTAGTTATTTTGGGAGCAAAATATGTACCAATACTTCCATGCAATTTCCAAAAAGGAAGAATGAGTCTTATTGTTTTATCTTGTGTCATGTAATGTCTTTTTGTACTCATTCTAATTGATTCAAACAAAGTCAACTTTCTACATCATATTATTGATCTCTAAAATGTGTAGGATGGTACCAATAATTCATATGATGTATAATTATAGGAGAAAACTTTACTCCCATAATTCATCCCAAAAATGGCCAAGAGTGGACCATAAAAGTTTGTATTCTTATCTAGTCATCGTTTCACTTATTTGTGACCTTTGCATTTATATTTATGGGCTACAAGGCGTATGTTATACTCTGGAGTGGGCCTAGGACGCCTTTATCCAAATGCTTACTATTTTTAGCAGGTTGAGCCCAAAACAACAATTTGGACTGCCTAACCTTTTTTATTTGGTCTAGAAAGGTTATAAATGTTTCTTTATATTGTATTGGGCTATTAGGTCTAATAAGATGGCCTCATTAAGTATTTGAAAGCCCATCTTCATAATACGGTTCCAAATGATAGTACAATTAATCATACATTATATAAAGCATTAATCGTTTTATACATGTTCGATAATAGGGAAATCAATACATCAACTTTGAATTTTAATATGAATTTCAATAACGTCCGGGTGCGGTGTCACAAGTTCACCCCTTTAATGGGAATTTCGTCCTCGAAATTCACAACGCTACTCAAATAGGAATGCATATTGATTCTTCATCAAAGCTTCCGTTTCCCAAGTCTTTTCTTCAACTCGATCACTCTTCCAAAGGATTTTCACCATTGAAGCTTCTTTACTCCTCAGTTTCTTCACTTTTCTATCGATGACCTTTATCGGTTGCACGACATAGTTCAAATCCTCGCATAGCTCCACAAGCAGTTTTCCCAATACATGAGAGGGATCATGTGCATACTTCTTAAGCATATATACGTGGAATACATCTTCTCTAACTCATGAGTCAACTTTTAACAACAGTCTACAGTTCCAATTCTCTCTAGAATTCTGAATGGCCCTATGTAGCGTGAATTAAGCTCCCCCTACTTTGGAATCAGATGATTCCTTTCCAAGGAGAAACTTTAAAAAATACCTCGTCGTCATCCTTGAACTCTAAGGTTCTCTGACGCTTATCGGCATAGCTCTTCTGTCTGTCCTGAGTCATTTTGAGTCTCTCTCGAATCAACTTCAGCTTTTACTTGGTGATCTCTACCAATTCAGTACCCTCGAGTTTGAAAAAAAACTCTCCTTATAGAGTGAAAATAGAATACATAAATATGTAAAAACAAAAAGATGGGAAAAATAAAAAAGTGTCTAGGAAAAAAAATAAAGACAGAAAAGCATCCAGGAGGAAAAGGGAAAAAATGAGACATTGGACTATTTTGAGAATATTTGTGTAAGGTGAGATTATTTATGCTATGTTTCCAAAGAATATGTAAAAAAACTGATATAGCAGGTCAGAGACCAAAGAAATAAGATTCAAGTTACTAACATAAGTGGGTTTGAAATTAATTTTGTGATTGAATCGTTTGGGATTACAATAAAAGATCATTATAATTAATTTTCAAAAGAGTTTTGCTTTATTCATCATTCTTATTC
This sequence comes from Cuscuta europaea, assembly GCA_945859875.1. NCBI lineage: Eukaryota > Viridiplantae > Streptophyta > Magnoliopsida > Solanales > Convolvulaceae > Cuscuta > Cuscuta europaea. The sequence continues at coordinate 1,368,921 of CAMAPE010000038.1, read as the reverse complement.
CGAATTTACAATATCTGAAAATCAGCAAATTAATGAAGTCATCCGGTTCAACTAAAATTTTATCAGCTTCAATAGATTTAACTCATTTAATGGTTTAACCGATTTCAATGTTATCAAATGAGTACTAAGGAATACTCTCTCCATCCCTTCAAACTGGTTAAGTTTGAACATCACGAACAATAATAAAATAAAAATCATGCGTTTGTTCTCCAAAAAAACATAATTGTTTTAATTTGGTAATTGATTTATGCAATTGAAAGAAAATTAGCACAAATCATAATTGTTTTAATTAAAAGGAAACATGACAAAGTTAATAAAATACTACCTTCATGCCAAATTGATTTTCAAATTTGACTTTTCTTGGTCAAACCGTTTCATTTTATTTTCTTAATTACTACTCCCTCCGTCCCGAATTGAATTGCACACTTTGACCGGCACACGTATTAAGAAATGACAATAAATGATGTTTGCTTTTTACACTTTTATCCATCTTTCTAAAAGTAGATGCCTTTAAGTTAATGGAGAAAAAGTAAAAGTAAGGATAAATTTGTCACTTTATTCTTATTTACATACTTAAAATAGAAAGTGGAAAACCATTTTGGGATAACCAAAAAAGGAAATTTTGCAAATCAAATTGGGACGGAGGGAGTAATTAGGATATTGATTTTTAGTTATATTCTAATTTGGAGTTACAACTTTGAAGAGATTTTAATGTACTTTCTGAATATGTAAATTTTTATCATTAAAAATTGAATTAATTATCAATATGGAGGATTGACTTTTGTAATTTGGGATGGAGGGAATAAAAAAAAAAAATAAGTTGATAACTTTTAAATACCACGTAATTTAAAGTCATTGGGCCAGTGTTTGATCCGGTCCATTTAGAAAATCGCATGCCCAAGAGTTGTAGTAACCTAACCCTACTACTACTAATTCATCCGATCCACCATCTCTCTCTGCCTCTGCCGCTCATCTCTCAGCCAGACGGTCTTACGCTACATCGAGAAGGGCAAAACATTCTTTCGCCATGAGGTCAGTCATCTTGATCAGCTAGGTTAAACTCGATGTTTCAATATGTTGTTGTCTATTTTCAGATTATTGGTTGATTCGCTGGGTTAGGATCATATTCTGCCTATATGAGTGTACGACATTGCTCATATTGAAGTTGAAATGTTGTAGTATTATTATGATTTGTCTTTATTTTCATTGGCAGTAAGTTGCAAAGTGATGCCGTGAGAGAAGCGATCTCCCAACTAATGGGCGATTCAAAGGAGAAGAATCGCAAGTTCACTGAGACCATTGAACTTCAAATTGGGCTGAAGAACTATGACCCGCAAAAGGACAAGCGTTTCAGTGGTTCTGTGAAATTGCCTCACGTCCCGCGCCCTAAGATGAAAGTCTGCATGCTTGGAGATGCCCAGCATGTGGAAGAGGTATTTTCCATGCATGATTAAAAAGCTTAGTTCGATTCTTTGTGATGATTATTTTTGTTTTATGACATGTAAGTGACTTGTCTGTTATGTCATCACTCATCAGTGTGTAAAGTGTAAACTGCTAAGTATTCAGTTGTAACAAGTTTTTTAGTGTGTTGATCTGTCATATCATATCAATTTCAACTTCGGCTCTTCCAAAATGTGTGCTACATATAGTATTTGTTCATATTCAATTGGATCAAATTCATTCAAAACTTAACAATTTCATTATCAACCACGCCACCCCAGTTTCCTTTATTTCTGTGTTTCCCAACCACACAACCGTAATTATCATTCCATATTATTATCTGTTTTGCTGCTTCTAATCTGCAGGCTGAGAAAATTGGCATGGAGTATATGGATGTGGAAAGTTTAAAGAAACTCAACAAAAACAAGAAACTTGTGAAGAAACTTGCTAAGAAGTACCATGCTTTTTTGGCATCCGAAGCTGTTATCAAACAAATCCCTCGTCTACTGGGCCCTGGTCTAAACAAGGCAGGCATGTATACTGATTAATTTGATTTAATTTAATTTTTCTAATGAATGCTTGGAAAAAGCATCCAAAGGGCTTAATAATGAGAGGGGAAAGTGATTTTAATAGTCACATTGAACTAAAGTTGGTTGGTTTAATAATGAATTTATTCCCTTACCTAACGCTTCGATCTTCTTTATTGATATAAGGTAAGTTTCCTACCTTGGTGACACATTCGGAATCATTGGAGAACAAAGTTGATGAAACAAAGGCTACTGTGAAATTCCAGCTTAAAAAGGTCCTTTGTATGGGTGTTGCTGTTGGTAATGTGGCAATGGAAGATAAGCAGATTTTCCAGAATGTTCAAATGAGTGTGAATTTTTTGGTATCATTGCTGAAAAAGAACTGGCAAAATGTAAGTTCACTTAAGGGTTTGCTTCTTAACGCCTCAACATGTTATTTCCTTAAAATTGTTTTTAAATCTAAATAATGAAGCATGTGTTTTGAAGTCTCTCTTGTGTGTTTGATGTATAAATATTTTCATTTTGTTATGAAAATATGTAATCATTACTAAAATTCAAAATGCTTTCAAGAACAAGGTCAAGACTGGAAAGTGTTTTAGACAAGACATCTAAATCACGTATTACTTTTTAGGATTATACTACCTCCATGCCACTCTTTGTCACCTCTTCTTCCTCACACAAATTCATCCTGTAACAAAATTGGTAATATTTATGTGGTTCAAATTCATTTATATTTTAGCAATTTCAATATCAACCTCATAATTTTACTTCCCACCCTGCCTGCTATTTTTTCATGTCCCAAAGATAGTGAGACTGTACAGGAAAAAAAGCATTGACCGACTACACCTTGGTCTTCACACATTCATTTATTCACTCCATCCTTTTATAAAGCTAGTTTGCTCTATATCGTCACTCTTTATTTGCACTCAATTACTCACTTGCTTGAAATTAATTTATGATTGATTTCTATGGACAGGTAAGGTGCCTGTACCTAAAGACCACAATGGGAAGGCCTATTCGTATCTTTTAATTTATGGTCTTTGTATTCTTTATTCAAGTTCTTCCAAGGAGACATGATAATTTCTGAAAGTTATTAATGGGTACTAAGAACTGTTGATCAGCCTTGTACTGCAGTTTTCCAAGACTTGTTTTTTGCAGCATCTTGCAATTTGTTTTGTCTGTAATTGATATGCTAGTTATACTTGTCTACTGTTCTCTTTCCTGCCTTATGGATGGACTGGGGCCGGGTGGCCCGACCTGGAACCGGCCCGGGACAGGTAATGTTCCGGCCCGGCCCGACTCGGTGACCCGGTCAATGACCAGTCCGGGTAAGCCCGGCCCGTGGGTTTTCTGGTCCGGGCTCAGGTCACCCAAAAGTCCAAAACAAGGCCCGACCCGGCCGGGCCCGGTTCGGGCCAAAAACTATTTTTTTTTTTAATTTTTTTTAAATTTCGGGTTGGGCCGAGTATTTTGGGCCATTTGGGGTGGTTTGGGGGGTTGGGGGTGTGAGGAGGTTAATTAGGAAGAGGAAAACAAAAAAAAATAATGGGCCCGGCCCTGCCTGGACCCGGACCGGACCCGGTGGTTACCCGGGCTGGTCCCGGGTCCACCATTTCTGACCTGCCGGCCTGCCTGGGCATAGGCCCGACCCAGACCCGGCCCGTACCCGAGTCCATCCATATCCTGCCTTATGTAGTCGGATATTTCAAGCCAGCTTTGCGCATTATCCCTTGATAAATTTGGTCAAACATGATCGTATAAACTTATAAATGGGAAATTTCCTGAACTAATCCTTGTGTTTGTTGTAATCAATATGACCAAGCTTTATGGCATGAAATCTCGCGGTTACTTTAGGTACAAAATACTTTAGCACATTAGCTGAAGAAATATGCATTGCTTTTATTTTTACATCATTTTGGATTTGTGAAAATCAATAAAACCTAATTGGTATTTGAAGACACCGGGTCATTTGTACAAGATTGAACTTTATGTTGAAATATAAAACACATTTGCCTGGTATTTGCATTAGGTATAAGTGTATAACTGTATAAGGAACAATGGAACATATGTACTCAATTATGTGATAGGGAACGTATATACTATAATATACCCCTCATCTATTTTCAGTACAAAAATCGGACAAAATTAACCAAAAGGGCCACATATGACATATACCCTTGTATCTCTACCTTGCCTTCAATCTAGGGGTGGACTCGGGTCCGGGCCGGGTCCGGGTCGGGCTTAGGCCCGGGCGGGCCGGAGGGTCAGAAATGGTGGACCCGGGACCGGCCCGGGTAACCATCGGGTCCGGTCCGGGTCCGGGCCGGGTAACCACCGGGTCCGGTCCGGGTCCGGGCCAGGCCCATTATAATTTTTTTTTTTGTTTTCCTCTTCCTAATTAACCCCCCTCCCACCCCCAACCCCCAAACCACCCCAAATGGCCCAAAATACCCAGCCCAACCCTAAAATTTAAAAAAAATTGAAAAAAAAAATTGTTTTTGGCCCGAATCGGGCCCGGCCGGGTCGGGCCTTGTTTTGGGTGACCCGAGCCCGGACCGGAAAACCCACGGGCCGGGCCTACCCGGACCGGTCACTGACCGGGTTACCGGGTCGGGCCGGGCCGGAACAGTACCGGTCCCGGGCCGGTTCCGGGTCGGGCCACCCGGCCCGAGTCCATACCTACTTCAATCACAGTTTCTTCTTTTGTTTTTCTACACGAACGGGTTTCTGAATTCACTTTACAATTTCTTTCTCTAATTTCTTTTTCTACACAAATGAGTTAAACTATTATTTCTTATCTCAAAATGATATAGTTCAACTTATTAATTCAAGAGACAACTTTGCTTGATTTTTTTTATAATGTGCAACTTTAAATCATCCAGAAGGAAAGAACTGCCACTGCCTATATAAGATGGAACATTACCATGTCTAAAATTTCATGGCTAAACAGAAGCCTCATCCTTAGGGTGGAGCCACTAACCATGTTTTTACTTGAACGGGGACTTTCTCATTTTATTTGATAAATGTATGTTCTCTATGTATTTTATAATTATCCAAGTTTGGGTTGATTTGGTTTGGGATTGAAAACAATCCTAATAAAAATTAAGTCATTTTTTAAGGAAAATTTCTCACTGCATTTTTTATACTAAAAATCAAGTCATTTTTAAATTTAAATTCGGGATGACACAGGACGTAGGTTGGCCACTTGGCCCCTAGCTCTGCCCCCTGCTCACCCTCATTGATAGACTAGCTTAGAGAGTTAGAGAGTCATTGAAGAATTTATCTTCTTCATGAGAGGCTCTACATTGAATCATTGATTGAATTCTGATAAACATATAGAAGTGGGAGAGTGGTAATCAACCATTAAATGCCATCTATTTTTCAGTGTGTCCCATAAATATGTTTCTAAAAAATTTATTCATGTGAGCTTCTGATCGAATTTTAAGTTGAAATTTTCTGTACATAATCTACATTTAATAGAGAAAATGATTAAAAAATTTCATCAAAAAAATCTACTTGAAATCATCTCAATTGAATTTGTCTGACCGGAAGGTTACTCGCTCCGCCCACTCTCTCTCTATATATATATATATATGTGTGTGTGTGTGTATTTATATGTATTGAAAACAAACACACAAACACACACACATGTATGTATGTGCGTGTGTGTGTATGTGTGTGTGTATGTGTGTGTGTGTGTGTGTGTCTATATATATATATATATATATATATATATATATATATATATATATATATATATATATATATATATATATATATATATATATATATATATATATATATATATATATATATATATATATATATATATATATAGGGGGGGGGATCATGTGCAAACTGTGCTTATCGTGCAAACTTTTGTACGATGCATATTTTCATCATTTGTATTGCTTATTAAAGTTCAAAGAATTGTATATTATTGAAGCCATAAAATAGCAGTTGCATATTAACGTTCTAAGAGTTTCATCCTAAAAAGTTGGCTTTTATTACAAAAATACCACCTTACCTTTATAGCCTTTAGATAAACTCATCAGATGGTCAAGATGAGTTTGTACGTTGGTAATTTAAGCATGATTTGTATTTGATCTATAATCATATATATATATATATGTGTGTGTGTGTGTGTGTGTGTGTTTGTGTGTGTGTGCACACATAGGGGAGGGTTCAAATAAAAAAGAATCTGAATGTGTAAAATGAGAATTAATCTGAGCCGTTCAAATTTTCAATTTGATGCACAACGATCTTTATTTAGTGCACTGTGCATTAAACCTTATCGAAAACTGCATCAAATAAGGGTTAAGGACGAAGGGAGTATAAAATAATTTTAATCTTATACGGGATAAGCCACTGATAAGGGGCTTTACATATAAACAAAATTGAATTGGTCCAGTATAAAAAAATCTGGCCCAGTGCAGGTATACGGCCCATTCTCCATTGGCCATGGCCCAATGTATAGATGAAAGAAAATCGGACGAATGGGACGCACGCCGTAAGCAGCCAACTCAGCGAAGAACGCCACAGCCTACAGGCCCACACCGCTCGCATCGCCGGACGCCGCAGGGCCTCTCGCCCGCTCCGCCGCTCGCATCGCCGGAGGCCGCACGGACGCTTGCTGGAGATCTCAAAATCTGCTTCTCTCGACTCTCAGGTAAGTTTATCTGTTTTTATTTGTTACATTTTTTATTTTAATTTAAGTATGTTATCTGTTATTTTAATTTGTGTTAGTGTGTCATTTAATTAATTTGTGTGATTTGAATTGTGAAATCAAAGATTAGGAATGTGGAATGTGATTTGTGAATTTCTTATAAAATTTGTTAATTTTAGTAGATATGACTACTAAATCTGCTTACACAAAGGCAAAAACGACTTTGCTTTCGTTCGAAAAGCCTAGTAGAAGTACATAAAATAGAAGTGTTAAATGACTCAATTGAAACTCCAAATATCTCATCCGCTCAAGGGGAAGTAGTTTCCGATACACTTGAAATTGAGCGGCATCCGGGAAAATGGAAAAGACAAGTGATTGAAAATATTATTATGAAATTTAATCATTATGTTCACACGATTTAGGCTTTTAAACTTTTTACATAGCGTTTTTAGTTTATAGTCACCCCCTAAACATCCGTCCTGGTTACGCCCCTGTATGAGGGTTTGTTAATTTTTTTTTCCGGTAAGGGTTTTAATCTAAATTATTCCATGTGATAATCCAACTTCTTCTTTTCTTTGGATTCAGACCCATCATATTTCTTCTTTGTTCAGAGTGTAACATTCTTAATCACTTTTTGTTCCTGGCTTCACACCTTCATTTGATTACTTGACTGCTTGAGCCTTGAGACCAGGCACGCGGCTGCCCAGCCGGCAGACTCTAACAACGGTAGCCATTGCCCTCCACTCCCCTCAACTCATTCGGTAAGGGCTTCAAAACATCTCTAAGCCCACTCTCTTCTTCTTGAAATCTGCTGCAAAAGATGCAAATCCCTAGTCGCAGAAGTGAGGAAAAATTTCGGATTCGAAGATTAGAAATCTCAGACAAGAGCAAGGGGTTTATTGAATTGTTACAGCAATTAACCGTGTGTGATGAAGTGTCGGACGAAAAATTCAAGGAAAGGTTTGAGGAAGTGGCGAAATATGGGGACGACCATGTAATATGTGTGATCGAAGATGGCCTGTCTGGAAAAATTGTTGCGACTGGGAGTGTGTTTGTGGAGAGGAAATTCATTAGGAACTGTGGAAAAGTCGGTCACATTGAGGATGTTGTAGTTGATTCGGGTGCCCGTGGATTGCAGCTAGGGAAGAGGGTTGTTGACTTCCTGACGGATCATTCCGCTTCAATGGGGTGTTACAAGGTGATTCTTGACTGCAGTGAGGAGAATAAGCCATTCTATGAGAAATGTGGGTTCAAGAAGAAGGAGGTTCAGATGGTTAAGTACTTTGTCACATAATTGATCCATTTGTGTGGTAATGAGAGATTTTTGTGGAGAAATGCGTTGTAGCTGCACAAGCTTCACCTTTGAAGTAGTAATAATATAACAAAGCAAGTCTAGAACTCTTCCACATTCATTTTTAGTTCTCCCTTGTCCCAGAATGACTTGCAAATTATCTTTTTGGCCAACACAGTTTTATTTACTTTTCTGGTTTTGAATATCAATTGTGTGATCATATTGGAATCTGGTTTTTTAGGTTCAGTAGAACTTTTGGTTGTAGTTTCTAGATATTTAAAGTTTAACATTTAAATTTTAGGAATGAATGTTTAACTTTATCATCGTCAATACAAATTTGCACATCTTTTTTGGGACAGAAGCAGTAGTAAAGTGTGATCTTGTGTTTCAAAACTTCCCCTCGTTGGTTTTAATTTAGTTTGCAAATGCTATAACTGCTATGAAAATAAGTAACTACACAGTACACACCCTTGGCGCGGGGCTTGGTCTTGCGGAAAATACCCATAATAAGCATAAGCCCCAGATTACTGATGATATTATTAGTGAATAAAACCCCCTCTATTTATACTAGTTCCACAATAGTCTTGGTGGTCAAATATTAGAGTTCTCCTAACCTGTTGTTATATTACTATGAATCTCGTAACCTATTAGAACACTACTACCAGAGGAAACTATTACGTAGTACTAACTAATAATAGTAATAATAATAATAATAATAATAATAAGAAGAAGAAAAGCAAACTATAATAATAATAATTTTCCCCATACTTTATAAGCTTATTTCACACGGCCATAGCACAGGGACATGCTCACATCGCATTAGTATTCCTCTATTTTCTATTTTCTGGCATATCTTGCTGTCTGTTACTGTTATATAAACAGGTTATCATTAAAGCTTGTTATTTACAAGTGTGACAAACAGTTGGCTCAAAAGAAATGAAAGAAATACAGAACAAATAATCCATAACATCTAGTTGAAGACAATAACCACTGTGTGAGCTCAAATGGATGAGTAATAGTTGTCCTCGGAAGCTGCTATCCTTCTCATAAATCTTTAATCAAAGAGTGTTTGTATGCTGAAATAGCCATATAATTTAGATATGCTATGGACAAAAGAGATTAACAATGGGAATACGTATAGTTAAAAGTTGGCAGAAAAGAGAGAAATAATACAATTTCTTTTTTCAAAGAAAAGAAGAAAACATTAGTTTATACTTTATTGTACAACGAACGATTAAAGAAATCATAAAATTTATAATGGAAAGGTGGAATATTTGTATTGACTAGTGAGGATATAAATATAATACAGACAGAGTGTTGGTGCATAAGGATTTCTACCAAACCGCAAGGGCAGTCAGTATAGTTGAACATATCTAAGTTCAACTGGTACAACTTTGACAAATATGAAATATTATCATTTTCAAATTTTAAAGGATGACAAATATTTCTAATGTCTATTATATATGGTTATTCCTTAAAGACAAAAGGTTAGATTTGATCATATCTTAATTCAGAACAATTTATTCGATCTTCTGCTTGATATTGCAAGCTAAATTAAAATTCTAAAGCTATTATGCAGATTACATTTTTCAATCTTCAAAATTAATTTTTATGGTCGAAAAAGATAGCTGCAATGTTCTATGCTCAAACCCCACAAGTGCCTACCTATTTTGTTGTTTAATACACGCCGCTTCATAATTTCTCTTGATGAAATTTGAACTCAGTACCTCTCACAAAGGGAAGAAGACTCGAGGACAAGTGGCCAACCAAGTAAATCACACCACCAACCTGATGATTTTAGCTAAAATTCCCAGAATCAAGCAAAAACAACCTTGGAGGGTTTGAAGCTATCAACATTGTTGCCAGACGACAGCCACAGCTGTTGCCCAACTGCCACGGTCGGGCCGCCGATGCCAGTTGAATTGCCACCCGGCCGTCTTGATGTAGGACTTCCACCACAGCCTCCATTGCCGGGCCTCCATTGCCACTGCAGTCCTACGGTCCCCGACAACTACCCCTAAACCTTACTAAACACTACTGTTTAGAGAGAGAAAATCTTTTTTTGAACCTTTTTATACTTTACTCCACAATTTCTCTTAATTTTTTTTCTTAGATTGGCAGTTGGAGGTGTCGGTCAAACCCCAAAAAGCCATTGGCTGGCCATTGTTCAATTGAACGTGGCTTAAAAATATTCTCTATTTCAAACTGAATTAACTGCTTTCAAATGTATTCATGCTTTAACTATTGGAATTTGTTTGATTGTACTTGTACGGAGTAATATTATTGATCTGTAATGCATTTGATCGCCCATACTTTGATAGACATGATCACATGAATGGATGAATTTCTAAAACGTATCATTTTCCTAACGAAAGTAACAAAAATTATACTCCCTCCGTCCCAATTTGTAAGATACTTTACGGTTTATGATGTTTTATCGACGAAAAAGCAAATTGATCCTTGTCAACACTCAAATTAGTTTCAGAAAATAAAATTTATATATTCAGAAACTACATTAAAATTAAAACCGCTACAAAACCTGGAAAAAATAATTCAAATTTCATAAATTTTTGATATATAAAGTAAAAGATTAAGAGTGATTTATGTTGACCAAGTGAATAGTAAATGTATCTTACAATTTGGGACTGAGGAAGTATTTCATATAGAGACAGATATTACTTTTGCTCATAAGTCCTATGATCGTATCTATGATAAATACCGAAGTAAATCTTAAATACTGTATTACTGTATTTTTCAAATTTGAAAACATATACAGGTGTTAATTGATTGGTCACTGGTTATTATATTGATATATTCTATGCTATTTTAGTGTCAATAAACATGCACAATATTGGTATATTATGAAATTTTTATAAAAATATATGGAGTATTAAATTTGTGTACAATATAAAAAGGGGAAAACTGTCAATTTGGTCCTCGTATTATCACGAAAAAGTCAATTAGTTCCTCGTACTTTAAAAAAAATCAATCAAATCCCAAACTTTGTAAAAACGTTCAATCGAGTCCATTTGCCATGTCATCCACCGACGTGGTAGTCCAATCAAGATTGACTTTGCTGGTGTGGCACACATGTGGAAGTTCAACCATCCGTTTGATGATGATGTGGTGCACACGTGGGTTGCCACGTGTGCGCCACGCAACGGGGTGACATGCTGACATGACAAGTAACATGCAAATGGATTCAATTGAACGTTTTTACAAATTTCAGGGATTTAATTAATTTTTTTTAAAGTATGATGACCTAATTGACTTTTTCGTGATAATCGGATATCTAAAATTTGGCAGGTCGGCAACCACGAGTTAGCTGAAAAGTAAAGAGTTCAAAATAAGCAAATATTTTTCTTTTTGTTTATACATAAACAGATTCATAAATAAATATAGAGATGTTTTGTTTGAGGGGTTTTTACTATACAAATTGTTTTGTTCTACACGCTTTTTTTTATACACACTAGTATACCGTGTCGTTAAGTACACTATATTTTTTAACGGAGTATATGTTTTGTATGTGAACAGACTATATGTTTTGTACACTATATGTTTTGTATGTGAAAAAAATAAGTTGTTCGCTGACATGTTTACTGGTTATTGGTATGTACAAAAAATATATCATCATCATTTTCATTATACCAGTGACGCAAAGATTTCCATCTACGCAAAAAATAAGGAGGATTGAGTGTACGCATTCTTACTGCACATATTGAAAATTGCTGTTATTTTATAAAAAAGAAACACAAATAGTTTAGTTAGACAGTTTGCTTTATTTCATCTCATTCAAATGATTTTTTTCTTGATTACATACTCCGTACGTTATTGTTAGTTACTTCCCCTTGTGAAATCGAAGAGCCATTTTAACGGTTGAGCTGACCCACCGTCACGATAAACACACAAGTCAAAACCGCCCCTTCCACTATCCACCACGCACGACTGAACGCACCTACGTCCGGTCTACCAATTTCTAACCGGATTTCCACCGCGCCAGTGAGCCATGTTCGGCGCTCTGAACCTATCCCCATCCCCTATTGTTCGACCGATTTCGACCCGAAAAGTAATCCCAAACAGCCGGAGCAAGAGAGCACTGTTTTCTGTTAACTCATCTTCGGAAAACTCCATGGCCTCCACCTCCGTCAGCACAAATGAACCCAAATCGGAAACTTCCCTTTTGGCTCCTCCCAATTTCAAGGCGCCGCAGCCCAAACCTTTCAGGGCTAGGGGCGATAAGCTCTTCGACGTATTGGGAGCTGCTGTGGCTATAGTCTTTCGACTGGGTACTGGCGCTACTGTTTCTGGGTATGTATTGTAAAGTTCATCTTTTCATGTTACTCGCTTAGTGAAGTTAGTTTTTTTACTCATAGGACTATAGGAGTTTTGTCCGCAAATGTTTGATTATCATGTTCATTGAGTTGAATCTTGATTGATTTCATAATCAGTCACTTACTGGATGTGAAATTATTAGCCAGTTTTATAATGGATTCAGTTTGAGTTTTACAAGCTAATTCGTTTAATATTGAGAAGAATTGGAGCTTGCACCCCTACTTTTTCATCAAGAGTTGAGTTTGCACCCAATCCTTGAGAGTTGAGACCATTAATATTATTTGCGCCCCAAAGTTAGAAAATTCTGTTAATGATGGGGGGCAATCTCTGAACTGGAAGAAAAATGAGTTGCCAGTTTCAAATTTGGGTTCAAATATTAATTATTTTAAAAATGGGGTGCAAACTGAATTCTGGATGAATAAGTGGGGTGCACGCTCCAATCCCCCCTTCTTTTTAATTAAATGTCTAATATACGTAGTATGTGTAAAAGGAATGACCGGATGATGAGATTAAGTCAATGAAATGTGCATGGTTTATATTTGGAAATTAATTGGAAACTGGTAGCTACTCATAGCCAGAAGCCTAGAGTTAAGATTGCAAGGACCTCTGGTTTATCTACAGCACCGTCTTAGACTTCATGCTGCTAGCCTCTCAGTTCTGGGTAACCAGTGATTCAATCACTAACTGTGAAAGTGTGGGAATTACCGATTTCGATCATGATAGAGTGGTAGTCATAGCAGCTTGTGCCTGATTTACAAGGCTTTATGTAACTTTTATTTCATCAGTTCATGCAGATATGTACAAGTTTTAAACATTATTCCGTCTTCAATATGCAGATATTCAGCCTCCTTTGTTAGCAAGGATAAAATACCATCTGACCAGTATGCACTTGAAATTGCAGGTAGTTATCTACCTTTTAACATCTCACTCATACCCCTTTAACTGGAATTTATTTTCGATGCCTAGTTAGATGGTGAAAATGCACTAGTAATGATTAAGTCACTGCACAAACTAAACATGCAGTTATTATTTGATTCATTGAAACTGTTATAAGTCAATTGACACACTAGTGTGCTGCTACACAGTAAATCTTAGAATATTGTGACAATATTTTAATTTGCAAAGTTCTGATTTTAGAAGTTTATTTAACAGGCTTCAAGGTGAAAGAGAGTTCAAGAGTGGGTCCTCGCCCAGAGAAGCCCATTGAGATATACGAATTTGAAAGGTTTCTTTGACATCATTTGAACTACCATTGGCATTTCTTCAGTCGAATATGTCATTTCCTTATTTCATCATCTTTTTTCTGTACTAATGTGCCTGCCATGGATTAAACGGAGGTTTGCTCAGCTGCCCCTTTTGTCGTAAGGTACCACTGATTTTTTTTATTATATACCTTTTTTAATCATATCTCGTTAGGAGCATTTCTCGAAGTCTTCCGTATTTTAATTCAAAAACTGCTCTTAGAATGTACCCAGGAGTTTAGTACTACGTATTATAGAACATGAGATATTTCTCTCACTCTTTCCGTATGATTTTATTATTTTACACCACGTACGATGTTTTTTCATAGTATGAGACCCTTTTAGATATATCGGTTTCACTTACTTTTGTAATGAAATGCTCATAAATATTGGACTCAACAGTCTGAAGCTTTGTCCTAGCATCAGTTAGGTATCCCCAGAATGGCCGCTTTCAGAGACTAGGAACTTGATTAGACACTCCTACTCTCCTAGATGGGTTGCATTGGTCAGTTTAGCTTTCAGCATTGGTTTTATTTGATGCTTAGCTTCTGCTTGACTTTGGCAACCTTGATCCATCTATGATGCTTTTACTTTCAATAGCACCTTTCTTACAACAACAACATTACCCCAGTGCCGCAAAGGCTCCCACCTACGGTGGGGGTGAGGGGGTCGGATGCACGTAGCTTTACCCTTGTACTAAAGCACATAGAGACTGTTCCCGGATGACCCATAATAAAAATCACGTCAAAACTCGCATGGACTGACTGGTTATTCATAATAAAGGAGCGCAAACAGTTGAATTGCACCTTTCTTAATAGAATAAAATCACACTAATCTACTTTCATGTATCTAGGGAGTTCCCCGAATTCTGCATCAAGAAATACCTCATTTAGATTTTACTTTTCCAATTGTTCATTGTTCTTTTTTTTGTCACGACAAACATATAAGATATTGTCCTTATAGTACGACTTTGGAAAATTCCTTACGTGCCAACCACACATAAATACAGGTAAGGGAAATTGTTGCAATTTTGGATCTTGATGTGCTGTTCTATCCATGCCCAAGAAATGGACCAAATTTTCGCCCAAAGGTGGCACAAATGGGAGGAAAACAACAGTTTCCTTATATGGTAACTCAACACTTATGCAATCACAGCTCACTTGTAACTCTTAATATTGTTCAAATATGAAATACATTTTATGATATTTCTGCTACAGGTTGATCCAAACACTGGGGTTGCAATGTATGAATCAGATGAGATAATAAAGTACCTGGTTGGAAAATATGGTATACTACTGCAGCCTGCTGAATCAATAGGATTTATATTCATACACTACATTTACTTTAAATTTCTTTTCTAGTTGTTCAGTTTTTTAAATTTGTATGATAATCAATTAATATGTATACATAATACGTTATCTCACATGGTATTCTTGTGTAGGTGATGGACATGTCCCACTTTCTTTGTCTCTTGGTCCGCTAACTGTAAGTGAAAAACTCACTCTGTCCCGTTGGACATTGCCCACTTTGATTTGGGTATGGAATAAGAAAAGTAAAAATTGTGTGGCTGAGAATTGTGCAGAGGAGAATGGAATAAGGAGAACCACAAATTCATTACTTTAAAAGGAAAGTTACAAAGTTTTTGGGACAAACATAAAAGAAAAGTTGGCGAAGTCCAGTGGGACAGATGAAGTAATAGTTTTTTAGACTAATTGAAATCACTAGGAGTCTATGTCTTCAATGATGTCTTCCACCTTTCAGACATTGTCATCTGGCTTAGCTATGATTGGTAGAATGGGAAAGGGATCTTCCTATACACCATCTAAACTTCCACAAAAGCCTCTCGATATTTGGGCATATGAGGTAATACTTTTTCTTGCTTAGGTGAAATTTAACAACTATTTGAACTGATACCAATACATTTCGTGTCACTTTTCATTTGGATTACATAATGATTATTGTTGGGTGTCAATATTGTATAGACTCAGTGTCTACATGTTTCTTCATTAATTGATGTGTAGTCCTTTTCTTTCAGCCTTCTCCGTTTTGTAAAATTGTGCGTGAAGTACTTGTTGAACTTGAGCTGCCTCACATACTTCACAGGTACTATATGTCATCCTATGGTTCCCGCTATGACAATAGATTTGCGGTTATGACAATGGAACTGTGAGAACAAACTCCCAACCATAGATTTGGATCCTAAAGAGTTTACCCAAACACTTAAATTCATCAAGCGTCGGATCCTCTTTTATGTGTTAAAAGCCGTGACCTTATCCGTTGGCAGTTGATTTGCCTGATAACACCATGCATTCAAGGCTGTGCTGTCAAATCCTGTGAAATAATGAACACAAGGCTGTGCTGTCAAATCCTGTGAAATAATGAACTTCACTTGTTTGAACCTTCGATGAGAAGTTTTCCCCTAATAGCGAACCTTCCTCATCAGCTTCCATCAATCAGCACATACTAGTCCTTTTAATTTGGAGGCCAACAAGTCACCATTCATGATTAATGTGAAGTAA
Source organism: Cuscuta europaea (assembly GCA_945859875.1). Lineage (NCBI taxonomy): Eukaryota > Viridiplantae > Streptophyta > Magnoliopsida > Solanales > Convolvulaceae > Cuscuta > Cuscuta europaea. The sequence continues at coordinate 1,352,905 of CAMAPE010000038.1, read as the reverse complement.
TAGTTGATTGATTTTGAAAGTTGGTTTCAGTTTCTTTACTGTGGCAAAATATCTTAGCAGTATTTGATTGTTATTTCAGATGGTATGTTAGATGATACAGAGCAGGAAGAGCATGGGGCGGGAACGGGCTTCCGTGGGCCACTTATAGGCTGGGATTATAGTTTTTTTTTTATTATTATTACTATTATTATTATTTTTATTATTATTATTATTATTATAAAGTTTATGTTATGTTTTTAGTTTAAGCCTATTATTAGTAGAGTATTTGGTAGAGTTAGTATGAGCTTAATTAAGATTTAATTAATTTGGGTTCGATTAGGGTTTCTGTACAGTCTCTTACTAGAAGGCTATTTCTACCCCATGCCAGGGTTCATTCTTGATCATCTTGGAATAGAGTTAGATTTCAGCCTTTTGGCTTTGGGCAACGGTTTTTATCGTTGATTATCTGGGCAACGGTTTACCCCCTGTTGATTTTTATTTTTGTGTTCTCAACACTAAATTAGCAAAATATGTTAGATTTCCATGGCAGGGATTGGCAGCCAAAAAAGTGGTGTTGAAAAACTATTACAAGTAGCCACAATTTAAAGGGGTGCTATTTACTTTGCAGTTGTGCTCGGGGTAGCTCCAAACGTCAAACATTGTACCAACGAGTTGGACATTTCCAGGTTTTCCCCTCTTCCTAGTTAGCAGTACTTTGTGTCCCAAACACATTGGGGAACTAAAACAAGAAATCACAATCATATGCCAATGTATTTTCTCAGGTTCCATACTTAGAGGATCCAAATACCAGGGTGCAGATGTTTGAGAGTGCAGAGATCGTTGAATATCTAAGGGCAACTTATGCACTTTAAGGAGTGAGCTAAGGCGTGCTTATCTCTCTGCGGTTTATCTCGGTTTTGTTGAGATCTCAGAAGTAACATGTTGGAATGTTGATATATGTCTCAAGACTTCAGTGTAACAGAAACCTATTGGGCTGCTATTTTCCATTAAAATGTGGTGTTCTGTGTGGCATTTTTGATTTAAAGTAGGCCTCAGACTTGGAACCCTAAAGCTGGGAAAACCGATCCGATCCGAACCGAATCGAAATAGTAATCTAGATTTATACTTTATTATGAACAAGTTTGATAATTTAGTGGCCGTTTGGAGGACAAAAAATGGGCTTATAAGCCTGAAAGTTGGAAAAAAATGCCAAACACCTACTAAATGAGCTACTTTGGCTAATTATTCTTATCAACACAAAGAGCCCGTTTGGTAGCACGAAAATCGCCTGATAAGCCTGATAACACCGTTGTCAAACACCCTCAAAAAGTAAGTAAATGGCTACTTGAGCTGAAATGAGTTATTTTACTGTTGCTAATTAGAAGACCATTTTATCCTTCTGTTAGAATTAGGGATGGATTCGGTTCGGGCCACCCGGCCCGTGACCCGGCCCGGTACTGTGCGGGCCCGGGACCGGCCCGGTCAGGCGGTCCGGGACCGGGTATGGGCCCGAACCGGGGGGAAGGGGTGGGGCGGGCTCGGTTCATCATTTTAGTGACCCGGCCGGGTCGGGCCCGGGTCCGGGTCTATTTTAAAAAAAAAACTTTTTTTTTTTTATTTTTGGCTACTAGCCGTTGAGGCCTTGGGGGTGGGGGTTGGGACAACCCAAACGGCTATATAGCCGTTGGGTGGGGTAAAGGGGGGGTCCGGGGGGGTTGGCTGGTAGGGGGTGGGGGTGGGGGGGGTGGGGTGTAAAAAAACCTATAAATTCTCCTACTCTTAAACATTTTTTCATATCTCTTCTCCAATTCTTCCTAAATCCTATTCTTAACTCTCTACTCTCTAATTCTCTTATTCTCCAATATATTATATATCTACTCTCTAATTCTCTTCTCCAAGAAGTTAAGATGGAAAATCAAAATGCCATTATACGGTATAATTTTGATAAGCAGAAGGACCCGAAGACCGGGATGTGGTACGCAATTTGTAAATGGTGCGAAAAAAAATGTATTATGGGGGCTTCAGGCGGATTCGGGATGACAATCAAGCATATGAAGTCATGTGACAAAGCCAAAGGATCGGGAGGTGCGGGAAGTTTCGATTGATTACAATTTTCAAAATGTTTATCTCTTAAAGTTTGTTTTAATTTTCAAATGTAGTTCCTATTTCATTTCAAATAAATGCAATTGAAGTTTGTTTTTAATACTCGTATAAAACTATAAACTATAAAATATAAAATATAAATTGTAAAAAAAAAAATTAACCGGCCCGGCCCGAACCGGACCCGACCCGTGACCCGGGCGGGTGGCCCGGCCTGAACCGGACCCGTCCAACCCTCGGGCCGGTCCCGGGCCCACTGTTCTTGAACCGGCGGCCCGACCGGGCCCGACCCGGCCCGAATCCATCCCTAGTTAGAATACATCGTTGACTTCTTCCTAGATTGCCCCACTTTCTTCTAAAGCGATCTCTTTGCTTTTCTTCTTTTTTCCATACCCACGTTCCTAGCTCTTCAGTTGTTCCCTACATATATGATATGATTAACACGATTTTGTTCCTCTCCGATTGTTCGTAAATCGATTTATTGAGAAAAGTTGTTAAATATGTTTTGTAATCCAACAGGTCTAATATTACTTATGGTCCTGGTGTGATGTCCTCCTTTAACATAGTCCAACGGATTGCTCTTTGTTTCTCACGAATAGTCTTCCAACTCTCTGGAATCGAGACAATATTGATCTTCTTTATAATTGAAACACGTTAATACCCTTTTGGTAATTTTACATTCAATCAGTCATTCCAGTCACAATATTACCAAACAGTTTCATTTCAGCCTTTTCAACCTTTTCAGCCATTCCAGCCGTTGCAGGCACTGGCAGCTGTCACCAAACAGGCCCTTAGATTTTGACTTGGCCTTTATCAATCATTTTTATTAAACATGTGATTTGTAATATCGCATGTTAATTTCTGCACTAAACACGTGATTTGTAATCACAATGATTATGATTGATGCTAGTTTTTGAGCAAGTTGTCTGATTTTATAAGAAATTATTGTCTTAGCTTTTCTCATGCATTTTCCCTTTTTCTTTTTATTTTTTGAAAAAATCCATATATTTTTTCTTTATTTTATCAATAATATGAGTTTTCCTGAAAATATTACTCCTTCGTCCCAATAAATTCTTTCTAGTTTGACTTGGCTCGCAAATTAAGAAAGTGAGATTAAAGTGAAAATGTAAGATTGTAGTTGTGTAAGAAAAAAGTAAATGAATGTGAGCCACACAATTCTTCTAAAAAGGTAAGTTGGAAGAATTTTATGGGATGACTCAAAAAGAAAAGTTAGAAGAATTTAATGGGACAAAGGGAGTAATAAAAAATGAATGTATAAATAAATATATATGGCGAAGATTACTATGATTTTAGTTTTATGTGGTCACTCTCTAGAAATTAAACATTGTCCTAGTGACGGATGAAATTCCATAAAATAATAACATAATAATTTATTTGAAGGTTAAAAATACATATATCTAATTTCAACAAATAGTTTAATCTTTAATAAATTAATATGAAAATTATTGATTTTTTTATTTTTCTTATGATGGATGTGATAACAATTAAAACTCTCGATTATTTTATAATTTTATGCTATTAGTGATAATTATGATGACAATTGTACACAATGATAACAATATATAGTATTTTATAATGTTATTTTATTAGTGATAATTATAATGACTATTTGCTTTTTTCATAATATGCATATTGGCTAAATTGATTGAATTGTAAAAAGTGATGAAATTCTGACTAAATTATCTGTATTTTGAATGAATTTAATTATGAAAAGAGTATTTAAAATACATTTTATAATAGAATTTAAAGAAACATTTAAAAATAGCTAAAAATAAATTCAGTTAATCTAACCATAGAGTAACTTGAACTTTACTTATTTTTATTATTACACGATTCAAATCCGAATCAAAATTTCAAAAGTGATCTCCCTCCAATTCCAAAAAACACTTGTCGGAGTAATTTGAAATTTTGAAGCACTTCAAAGTACTCTTTCACTCTCATCCAAACACTACAATGTATGCTTTTAAAAGTAACTAGTAATTCCACCCGTGCTACGCACATGAGTGAGATGTTTGGATCAACCAAACATAAACTCAAAGAATTTCATAGTCAATTAACCTAACTCAAAACATAAAAATAAAAACTAAAACAAACTAATCACATTAAACAATAAAATAAAATAAGTATTCATATTTAATACGACATTAAAAAATAATGCTCAAAGTTAAGTACAAATCATGATGCGATATGCTAGCAATGAGTATGGATGTATGCATGTAAAGAAAGGGAACTACAAATTAGTATAAACTTCTTTGTATACTACATTCAACGTTGACTTCTTTGGTTTCCCTCTTCATCATATATAACAAACTTTAACCCAGACGGACTTGTTACTCTCGAGACCGCCACGTACAATTGTCCATGCGTAAAAACAGGACGACGGAGGAAGATGCCAATCTTTTCCAATGACTGTCCCTGACTCTTGTTGATGGTCATTGCATAGCTAACCATTAACGGAAATTGTCTACGCTGAAAAGTGAACGGGAGACTAATGTCTGATGGTGTCAAAGTAAGGCGGGGAATAAGAATTTTTTCGCCGGCATTTTCTCTAAAATTGGAGCACTTACACTATTTGTAGTGCAAGAGTTTAGGTGTCCAAAAAGCTAAAAGTGGAACTTTTATACTCTAAATGCTTATATTGGGAGAGCAAGAAGGTCAATGTAGAAAAAGGGATGCAGAGTTTCAAAAGAAGGGGTATTGACAATGGGAAAAGCAAAAAGTAAGGAAAGAATGGGAAGCTGGAAGCAGTAACCTGCTACTGGAGTGGATGGCCTATGTGTAAAAAACCCATTTTTAAGGTCCGATTTTATCAATATTACTAAAATAATTTAAATTTTTCCCAAAAAGTGACTAACCATTCATTTATTCTCTTTATTTAATATTGCATTTATTATTGTGAGAATCTTTAATAATTCTTTTTAAAGTGACCCATGTGTAATATTTTTTTTTTTATATTTAATAATTCGTCAATGTTCTCTAACCAGCCACAACAACCGCCGCTACTGGTGCCAGTTCCACCACCACCGCCCAGTGACCATCTCCATCCACAGTGACCACCACTCAGTGATCATCTCTGTCACAATGATCATCACTCAGTGATCACACTGCCGGTCACAGTGACCACCACCCAGTGACATCTCCGAGCATAGTGACCATGTTTTGTGTTCACTAACGTCCATCAACACACAGTGACTAATCCGAACAACTGCTTCACCACTGCCTCAAAGTCTCCGGCTAGAAAAATCGGTGTATGTGGCTAGCGGCACCCATGCCTCGACACCGACCTCCCCGCTTGAAACCCTTGCCGCCGCCCACCCTCTCAGTAACCCTAGTCTTTCCCTACCACTTCCCCATCCCATGTCACCGCACCCTACCATCGTCCATGTCCCAACCCTAGACATCCTCGGCCCTTTGAAACTGCCCAGTGACTCGCGCTACCAGCCCCGCCACACCCCCACCCCACCGCCGCCCAATAACATGTAATTCTCCCAATAATCGAAGTCCAGCCTCTATGCTCTGAATCCTTAGTCGTGTGCCGCTATCATACGGCATACGCCGGTGCCATAAAAAAACATAGCCACGCCCTCCAACTCTCACCATTGCTTATCCATGGCGCAAATCGCCGATAGAAAAGAGAAGAAAAAGTAAAGCGACAGAGATGGCGGTCAAGATGCGAAGCGGCGACGATGGCGATCGAGATGGGAAGCGGCGGCGATGGTGGTCGAGAGGCGGAGCGGAGTGTGAGATCTGAGGCGGCGTCCGGCGGGTGAGAGCTGATGCATCGTCTGGCAGATGAGAGCATACGCGGTGTACAATAGGTGAGAGCTACGCGGCGACGACATGCGGAACGTGGAGCACCGATGAATGACACTTCGTATAGTATTAGATGATTTTAGGGTTAATGTTTGAGGCCATTCATTTAAAAGGAATAATTTTTTTTGGAAAAAATAAAAGAAGGCATATTTTTGGAAATGAAAACATGGATAGTAATATAGGGGTCACTATTTTTTTTTAAAGTTGATGGATTATTGGGATCCAAACATATATAATTAGGGAGAGATTTGAGCTATGAAAGTGGAGAACAAGAAAGTGTATTGTGTGAATGAGGATATTTTTACTTGGACTGTAATTCTTCCCAGACCAGACCACCAGTTCAGACCAGTTCAGACTTGATTAGTTATAAAAACACAAAGAAACCAGACCACACTAGACCAGTTCAGACCAGACCAGCAAATTACAGCTCAATTAAAAAAAACACTATGGAATTGTGTTCTAGGTTTACAAGAAGCTCCAAGAGGAGTATAAATAGAGAACTAACTGGTTGGGCCGCTAAATGGGCCCGATAGGCCCAACTATGTAAATGGCTAATCTAATAGATACAAATAATACTCCCTCCGTTCTTTTTTAGTTGCAACCGTCAACATTTCACATTGCCAACGCACGTCTTTGACCGTAATTATATCTTAATTCTATTAGTAAAAAATTTATTAAAAATCAGATTTTGAAAATTTGTAATGAGATGAATTGAACAATATTTTTTTTAAAAAAAATAATTTTCATAAAATAATAGCGTAAAATGTAGTCAAAGTAGACATGTGAATAGTGTAAAATTTAACATGTTGCGATTAAAATGGAACGAATGATAGTATAAAACTGTACAATAATGTAAATGCTATCTAGGAAGCGTGTGTGGACCGCTGTCCAGGCCCAATAATCGTGAGACCCAGGGATCCGAGTCTATGTACTCTGTCAGGAGTCTCCCACTTCCCGAGTCAAGAGTACTTGAGGGAAAGGGAATAGAGCTGTGTGATGATCTGTCATCGTCTGGTGAGTAAACTTCATGAAAAAATTGAATTTGTGCTTCTTCGATTAACGGAGGCGCTAAGTCCCCCGCTTTTCCAGTCCTCCACTCCTTGAGGCAAGTGTAATGAGGTGAAAAGGAGTAGAGTAATGCATGTCTCGTGATGTCTTCAATAGGGACCGAGGGTCGACACCTTTTGTCCACGTTGGGAGATGCCTCGTTAAAAACCTCACTAGGAAAAAACCCTATGGGAAAAAAATCATAATGAGGGAAAAAGAGTACATCGGATGCCCCCAAAATGAAGCAAAAGGGGTGAACCCTTCGCCTGGGCGTGGAACTGCAACTGTTGGCATCTGCTAAGGGGATGGCCAAGATCGGTCCTCGTATGTGCGTAGCTCAGCATGATAGGTAATCCTAGTCATCAAATAAAGATGACTAAGAGATAGGTCGAGCGACCGTCCATAATGATGTCCGGGTCAACAAATAAAGATGACCGAGAGTATGGCCAAGAGGCCGATATAAAATCCAAGTCATCATTTAATTGCACCTATACATTCAAATAAAAAATGTTATAATTTCTTAGCTTATAATTCGCTATTGGATTTGGACCTACATTAAGTGGCCTCAAATTTCCAAGCTAGGGCTCAAGGTAGATTTCTATGCTTAGTTGAGCGTGGCACGCGTAAAGGACTAAACCTACACCCGTTGGGGGATCGCAGTTCGAATCCGATAGTTAAGGGCACACATATCTCATACATAACATAGAAACTAGAGTATGCATTTGATAACATTTGGATTGGGAGCTTACGATCCACACTCGTTTGATGTGACCCGGTGGCACGAGTGTGTGTGCTCGTCCAGTGTACGCGAGTGTTCGGCATTCATAAGTCCGTTTTTTCAATGTGAAACAATGGCACCAATATTACTTATAGAGTTTGGATAGACAAAAATTTGATCAATTTTGAGCTGGACAAAAAAGTGATTTAATAACCCTTCCCTTACTCCCGTTCATCCTCGCGCACGAATTCCGCTCTCTTCTTCCTTGCGATAGCCTCCTCCTCTCATACTTTCTCCTCCTCGTCCTCTCAGACTTTCTCCTTCACCGTTTACCAAAAGGCAGCCACCGCAGCGAAGACTTTCTCCTCCTAGACGATTTCTTCTTCGCGAATTTCATTTTTCTTCCTCATTGCTCCTCTTCGCCATCGTTGTTCGCCATCTTCATCTCTCTCGTCCTGTACATCGGTGACGCTGATTATTAGATCTAGGGTTCCGATAAACTGACGATGATTTCAGATCCAACGGTGGTTCGTGAGGAGGTTGAGGCGAGTGGGGGCTGTTGGGGCTAGGGCGTGTCGCAGATGGGCTAAGGGGTTGGGGCGAGGCGTGGCTGTGGTTTTTGGGGTTGGGGCGAGTAGGGGGCAGATGGCTAGGTCAATTTGCGTGGATTGGGTGGCGTTGGACAGCATTGGGGCGGAGATGGGGAAAAATCCTAATGAGGGAAAAAGAGTACACTGCATGCCCCCAAAATGAAGCAAAATGGGTGAACCCGGCCTTCGGCCTGGGCATGGAACTGCAACCGTTGGCATCTGCTAAGGGGATGGCCAAGATCGGTCCTCGTATGTGCGTAGCTTAGCATGATAGGTAATCCTAGTCATCAAATAAAGATGACTAAGAGATAGGTCGAGCAACCGTCCATAATGATGTCCGGGTCATCAAATAAAGATGACTGAGAGTATGGCCAAGAGCCCGATATAAAATCCAAGTCATCATTTAATTGCACCTATGCATTCAAATAAAAAATGTTATAATTTCTTGAGCTTATAATTCGCTATTGGATTTGGACCTACATCAAGTGGCCTCAAATTTCTAAGCTAGGGCTCAAGCTAGATTTCTATGCTTAGTTGAGCGTGGCACGCGTAAAGGACTAAACCTACACCCGTTGGGGGATCGCAGTTCCAATCCGATAGTTAAGGGCACACATATCTCATACATAACATAGAAACTAGAGTATGCATTTGATAACATTTAGATTGGGAGCTTACGATCCACACTCATTTGATGTGACCCGGTGGTGCGAGTGTGTGCGCTCGCCCGGTGTACACGAGTGCTCGGCATTCATAAGTCCGTTTTTTCAATGTGAAACAATGGCACCAATATTACTTATAGAGTTTGGATAAACAAAAATATGATCAATTTTGAGCTGGACAAAAAAGTGATTTAATAACCCTTCTGCTACTCCCGTTCATCCTCGGCACGAATTCCACTCTCTTCTTCCTCGCGATATCCTCCTCCTCTCAGACTTTCTCCTCCTCCTCTCAGACTTTCTCCTTCACCGTCTACCAAGAGACGGCCACCGCAGCGAAGACTTTCTCCTCCCAGACGATTTCTTCTTCGCGAATTTCATTTTTTCTTCCTCATTGCTCCTCTTCGCCATCGTTGTTCGCCATCTTCATCTCTCTCGTCCTGTACATTGGTGACGCTGATTTATTAAATCTAGGGTTCTGATAAACTGACGACGATTTCAGATCCAACGGTGGTTCGTGAGGAGGTTGAGGCGAGTGGGGGCTGTTGGGGCTAGGGCGTGTCGCAGATGGGCTAAGGGGATGGGGCGAGGCGTGGCTGTGGGTTTTGGGGTTGGGGCGAGTAGGGGGCAGGTGGCTAGGTCAATTTGCAGGGATTGGGTGGCGCTGGGCAGCATTGGGGCGGAGATGGGGCAAATCAGGTGGTGGCGGCTGCTGGGCGGTGGGGTTGGCAGTGGGCGGGGCTTGGAAGCTGTGGGGGGCTGGGAGAGTTGGGGGAGGGGGTGGGGGTGTAGGGGAGGGGGCTGGGGGTGTAGGCGATGGGGGTGCAGGAGAGGGGGCTGGGGGTGTAGGGGATGGGGGTGCAGGGGAGGGGACTTGGGGTGCAGGGCAGGGGGAAGGAGTTGGGGGAGCAGGGGAGGGGGTGGGGGAGTAGGGGAGGGGGGCTGAGGCTAGGGTAAGGGGATGGGGTGGGTAAGGGGCCGTAAGGCGGTCTCACGCTATGAAGGCGGTGTCAAGGCATCAGGTTGACGGTTTCTGGCAAAAATTTTGATAGCGAAAAGTCATCGGAAAATTTTTCCGACGACACTGTGACACGTTTTCCGGTGATCGTGACATCTAAAAGTGACATGAAAACCAATAGTGACATTTCAAAAATGACAAAAAAGCTGATAGTGACATAAATTTATTACAGTGACGTCATGTTCCAAATATATGACTTTATTAGTCACACTTTTGTCCTTTTAAAAAAAGGTCACTTTTTTGGAAATTAGTATTAATTTAGTAATATTCTAGGGAAAAGCCCCCAAAAAACACACTATTTAAAAAATAATGATAATAAACTAATAATCTAGCTCAACTCGTCACTCAAGTTCGTAGCTAGGATCCGCCAGACATTCACATTTAAGGGTCTTTTAACGGATGACTCGTCCCTCGAGATTGAAGTTTGATGCTATATTATTAAAATATTTCATTTTATGATTTTTTTTGTAATAAGTTTTTATCAAATATGTTCACATATTAATTGTATGGAAGGAATTTAGGACTACTTAGCTTCAAAATTGGCCTTTTGTTGTGTATTGCTAAAATTGTAGCCCGTCGAGAAGCTTGTTTGGACTTTGGGCCCAATGTATTTTGGCCCAACTCACTTGGTGCAAGCTTCCCTGGCCCGTTACTAACATTGCCATGGATTAGGGCAGTTGACCTAGTCAAATGAAACCCACGCACCAGCCAATCTGGCAAATCCTCTTTCTGCCAGTGAGGCTGTTGAGGCATCTTCTGAATGGCGGAGGGGTTGTACCGGATTTCCATCAGCGTGGATGCAGATTTCAATGCCCGGTTCTGCCCCGCTGCAGGCTATGGAGAGAAAACCCTAGATCAGTGAGGCTTGAGGAAAAGAGGAGGTGCCCCAGCCATGATGCTACAGAGGAGTGCTGTGAGAAGGGCAATCTTTTGGCCATTTCCGCTGTCAAGCCCTGCTGTTCTTCACCACAGACGTTCCTGGCCAGGAAATATCATCGATTTTCATCGCTAGCTATCATCGGGGAGTGGAAGAGGGTTCATCGGAACTATTACTTTATGCGACACCGTCCTGTCGCCGTCGAGATATGGAGCGGCAGCTTCGATGTGGCCATTAATGGCGGAAACCGTGCACTACCTCACCCGATTTGAGGGGGATGCGACTAACAACGCTGGGGCGAAGGTGGAGAACAAGCTTCGAGCGCCGATCGGTGACATTGTGACAAAGGCGGAACAGCGACCTGCGAGCGACGGCTTCGCGCCAGCGAGATCTGGAAATGGGCGGTGAGACGCAAGAGCAGCGACAACCGACTCAACGGCCTGGGTAAGGGCAACCTGCGAAGAGATCTGGAAAATCCACGTTTTTTGTATTTTTCCAAATTGTTCTTATGTTGGCATTTTCAGATCCGTTATGACTAAATTTTTTGTATTTTGGATGAATTTTTGGATATTTTGGGAGGAATGTAACTTGATTTTGCTCAAAACTCTCAACGAGAGCATCGTTGATGGATTATTGGGATCCAAACATACTACCTCCGTCCCGGTGGACTTTGCCAAGTGTAAAGTAAGTGAGAAATAAGAATAGTAAAAACTGTGTGGTTAAGATTTGTGCAGAGGAGAGAAATGTGCATAACTACAAATTAGTTGCTTTAATAAGAAAGTGATAAAGTTTTTTGGGACAACCAAAAAAGGAAAGTTGGCAAAGTCCAATGGAACGGAAGAAGTATATAATTAGGGAGAGATTTGAGCTATGAAAGTGGAGAACAAGAAACTAAGAAAGTGTATTGTGTGAATGAGTTGTGTCCTATGAAATTGTGTTCTAGGTTTACAAGAAGCTCCAAGAGGAGTATAAATAGAGAACTAACGGACTGAGCCGCTAAATGGGCCTGATAGACCAAACTATGCAAATGGATAATCTAATGGATACAAATAATATAAAACTGTACAATAATGTAAACCCTCGTGCTCCGCGTGCCATCAAATTGGCCATGCGCACCAATTTTTTGACCAAGTTGGTCAATTATGTCCTTAAACGGATTCACCCTACGACACTAGATGCTACGCGCACCTCCTATTCTCCTAGCCTAAGTCAAACACAACCGTTTTTTTTGACCATGTTGCTTTCTAAATCACTAAAAGATTTACGCAGTAGTTTCCAAAATTCAATTAAAAACATCCTTATTTGTATTAAATAACTAAAACTAATGTCACCCAATAATTAATTTATGTCAAACTAATAAGTACACTTCAAATTGTCTTTTTTATAAATGTTTTGTTTTTTACTTTGCGCAATTTTATACTTTGTATTATATTTTTTTGGAAGTTTTATATTAGATTATATAATTTAATAAGTACTCCCTCCGTCCCGTTGGAATGTTCTCGGTTTGACCTACACACATATTAAGGAAACAAACTTACCAGAGGGTAAATTTTACTGTTTTGACATTGTTTCAACACTATTTGACACTGTTTCGACACTGTTTGACATTGTTTTGCACTGTTTGACCCTGTTTTGATGTATGATAACTTTCCATTTAGGGAAATGGGAACTTTCTAACGGGACATCCAAAAAAGGAAAGCGGGAGCATTCCAACGGGACGGAGGGAGTAACATTTTTAACTCTACTAAACTAATTATCTTCATTTTTTTATTTGCTTGACTAATTTCAAACGTGGAGGCCTCGCCTTTTAAAAGTCCATCAGCATCATGGTGATTTCACATTACGGTCACATATGTTACATGACTAGATTTATGGTGTGAATGGTATTTAGGATGTTTTTAATTGAACTGATTTTGAACGAGATAGATTCAAACAAATAGAATTAGATCTGACTACACTAGATTTAAATAATACTATCGTAGTAAATATACATTTATCGGTCTTTCACGAAATTGACCAGATTTTTTTTTAAAAAAATTACATATATGATATGGGTGTCATATGAAAGATCATAAAAAGTTATTTAATTTGGTATAATTTTTATAAAAATTGGAGCAAAAATGAAAAAATTATGACATTTTATATAAAAATAAATTTTACTTGCCACATAACAGCAATTGATTGGATGTATATTTAATGCAAAAATGATATGGCCAAGGGAGAAGGGAGCCTACCGTGGAGTGGAGGGTGCGCCAAGTAATTTTAATTAATTTTTTAATTAGACTTAATTTTTATTAATAATTAAGAAGGCCAAATTTGTCCATCCATGATTACATTAAGCAATTTTGGGGTGCATGTTATCCAGTAAACGTGTGTGGACCGCTGTTCACGCCCAATAGTCGTGAGACTCGGGAATCCGAATTTATATACTCTATCAAATGTATTATAGTTTTTTTTATTTGTACTCTTTTTTTTCAAAAAAATAATAATCAAAATTCATATATTTTTTTTAATTTTACATATACAAAGTTAAAAAAAGAAAGAATGACATGGATATTACTTGTCATCTTGTATTGTACAAAAATATGACCACTTGAAAAAGACAGAAAAGTGACATTTTAACCTCTCGCCCTTTCGCTTTCGAACGCCTCTCTTCCGTCTTCATTGCAATACTCTTGCTCTCACAACTTGCAGATGGCAAAGCTATCTCAGCCAAAAAATGGAAACTCTCGCCCTGTTAGTGACATCTGCTTCGCTTGTAACTTCGTCACAATCGAGTATCGCGGCAGGATCTTGCACCTCCGCCATCAGCTTCGTCAAGCTCCTCTCTTGTCTTCACTAACTGCGCCTCCGGTTGACGACGGCTCTGAACCGAAGCCTCCGGTTCCAAATCCACATTTCTCAATGGGCGACGTTTCTGATTTAGGGCCGCCAGTGCCGGATCCCCCATCCCCCATGGACGATGACTCCGATTTGGGGCGGCGCTGCAGGTGGGGTGCGACAAGGGGTTGTGGTGGTGCGGTGGTGTTATGGCTAGGGTTTTGGGCGATCTGGCCAGAGAATAGCCAGAGGGAGGGCCGAAGGACAAGGGGCGGGGGAGCAAGGGCTGGGGGCTAGGGAACTAGGAGTGGGCCTAAGGGTCGATCGGGGGCTGGGTTGAGTTTGGTTAGATCTGGAGTTGGGGAGGGTAGATGGGGCCAAGGCAGGGAGCTGAGGTTGTGGGATGAGGAGGTGGGCGGTGGTGGACTGGTTGTGGTGAAGGGATGTGCAGACGTGCACTTGCAAGGGATGGTTGTGATGGTGGGATGTTGTTTTTCATGGATGGGATGTTGGGGCAGCGATTTTGCAGTGGCTGAGCATCGGGGAAGGTCTATGTTGAGGTAACCCCGTGGTGGCCGGTGGCCGGAGGCGGTGATGGTCAGTGACATTACCGGTGACCGGCGGCCGGAGGCGGTGATGGTCAGTGACATTACCGGCAGGACGGTAGTTTCACGGCAATAGTGACATCCCATGATAGGCGATGTAACTATGACAATGTCATTGTGAATGGCGGTGGCGGCAGTGATATGGGCAGTGACACAGTGACACGTTTTACGACGAAAGTGGCATGAAAACCGGCAGTGCCATTTAAAAGTGACATGAAAATCGACAGTGACATAAAAATCTTACAGTGACATAAAAAATCAGAGAGACTATGTTTTTCTACATATATGACATTTTGGTCACATTTTGTCTTTTTATAAGTGGTCACATTTTTAGGAATTGACTCTAAATACCAGTGGGCGTAGCTCAACTGGTAGCAAGAGAGTGCCACAAGGGTTAGGTTCCGGGTTCGAATCCCGGTAACTGCGATGAGAGGTTACTATGCTAAAAAATGCACAGGGCCTCTGCAAGTATCGTGAATAGAGTCACACTCTTTATCTGTCAGATTAAGATTATAGTCCAACTTACATTCTTCCAGCGTTATGTCCGATCGTGGTTGGGGGCCTCACAGGGATGGGGTGTCATTCTTTTTTTGGGAATTGGCTCTAAATTAGTAATATTCAACTAAAAAACCTTTAAAAATCTGAAGTCTTAATTCTAAATAAACACGAAACATAAATTTTTAATCTATGGTATTCATAAATAACCAAACTTTTACATGAAATCATTTTATTCTTCATTAAAGCTGAAAGATGTAACAAAGAAATAATGAATTTTTTATTTTTTAACATGGATATGCGGTTTTTTAAATTTAATCATTATTCACACAATAATTTAATTAATGTTTTAATAAACCGATGCCTAAAAGAATATGGTCAGTATATTTTATTGGCGATGCTCAGATATAGAGAAAAATAATATTGACGGAGTTTATACATTGTTTTTAAATTTTTAAATAAATATAGAGTTTGCTTGGTGACCATGTTTTTCATTTTGTCAACTAACTTTTTCACTAAACACGTAACTTTTGATTTCACGTGCAGAATTATGTAATAATAAGAAGAAGTAAGCCTGAGATTACTTTTCTGACTGTATTGATTGAAGTTACTTGATCATTTTAGCTATCTTTCATATAAATGTTCTTTACTTTATCAATAAAAACATTTTAAATATAATTATTTTCGTGAATCATCACAATCAGCGGAGTCAGCTGATTCAACCAATTTTAGTATCACAAAACGAGCTCATAATGTTTGCTATATACTCCTTGCGTCCCACTATATTTGTCCTATTTTTTTTGCCGTTGTCTCACTAAATTTTTCTCATATCATATTTGGTAATATTTGTGTGACACTAATTCATTTTTACTTTATTCTCGCTTTATCAATTAATTATCAATCACATAACTTTATCCTTTTAAAAAATGCATCACTCTCCTTTGTCCCAATCTTAGGAGTGACAATTTTCCAATTATTAATACTCCCTTGTAGTACTCACTCTTTCATTTAAAATTTTGCCAATTTTCTTTTTTGGGTAGTATCATTAACCTTTGTTATTTTTCATTTTTAGTAAATAATTTGTGGTTTCAATTAATTTTCTCTCGCATAAATTTCTATACTCCATCCGTTCCTAAATAAACTTCAAACTTTCCTTTTTCATCTGTTCTAATGAAAACTTTCACTTTCCCTTTTTAGTAAAGAATTTATGATTCACAACATTTCTTACACATTTCTCTCTCCTCTGCACAACTATACACCACACAATACCCACTATCTTAAACTGTGTGCAAAACATATTTGGAAGTTTTAATAGGAACGAGGTAGTACATTTTTATTCAATTATTACTGTATAGTCCGTATAATTTTGCTAAAGATGGAGTACATATTTATACTTTTTGGCGTTTTGCGGCTCTCGTCTAGTGTAACACAGGAGTCCAGGGTGTACACTCTACAGTGCATCTCTGAAGCATGGGCCATAGATAAATGTGATCCTCCATGCATTGATTTCCTGTTCTCTACTCATGTACTTGTCTGAAGCAAAGAGAGAAATCAATAATGGAATCTCTGCTTGTGAAAACTTCAGCTTCCATCTCTTTTTCGCTCAAGCCTCAGTTATCTTTGTTTAGGACAGGTACGTATACTGCCAGAACTCCACTTTCGCTCTTTTCTCCCCCTTTGTACATTGACATTCTTAGATTCACAATGTACGATCTCTGGAGGGTGTTTCTCTTCCTGACATGCTTCTATCAATTGCCAATGTTAGAAGTCATCATTGTTTATCCAATCTTGTTGGTTTGCTAAATAATTTTTTATTTTTTGTTTAATATTTTTATTGCTACCAATTTGGGGGTTTCAAGAATTTATAAAATCAAAACACTGTAAGATTGTTTTTGTTTAGTATACAATTGTTTTCCAAACATAACTGTGAAGGTTGAAATTTATACATTTTCTCTGAGAGTATTTGTTAATGTTTGAGTTTTTTTATCATCACATTTGGAACAATCACTGAATTACATCATTATATCTGCGTAATTGCAAAGAAATTAACTTTATAAATATGCTCATAATGAACTAGAGCAACATATAAAATGTCCCATCACACTTTTGGGTGAATGGTGGCTTATGGGTTACTTTAGTGGGGCTATTTAAGGAAGATACAAGTCTTGGAACAAAACTTTCGCGGATCAGCTGGAGTGGAATTTTTTAGCGTTTGGGTTGATTAAAAACGTGTGACTAAAGAAAAAGTGTTGTGAATAATAATAACATAAATATTTCAATTTTGGTGGAAAGCAAATAGGGTGATAGTAATTTTTTCCAAAAACAACTACCTTTTCAGCTGTCATACAAAGACAGGTACAGGGGATGAGAGATATATTCATTTCTGGTTGTTGTGGCTTTTTGTTTTCCTAGCAAGTATTGGGGGTTTGGCCTTTCAGACCTGCTTAGTCATTTTTAAGTGATGAATGGGATATTTGTTAGTGGAATGAGACTTGAACCCAGACCTTTTTAACCAATTCACCATCATTAGAACATTGGGGTATTAGGGTTTGGCCATAAATTAAAGAAAATCAGATCTTGTTTTTATGCTGCGAATAATATATTTGCCGAATATCCTTTGGCGTAACTTTGCACTTACATTTTAGTTTATGTTCTCAGTATTTCTGTATTTACATGCTATTTTTTCACTTGCAATTGTTGCAAAGTTGCAATGCTTATAAGTAACTATGTCATAATTGGTAATCATAGATTCATATCAAGCACCGCAAGTTTCGAAGAGCAAAACATGGAATGGTGGAGAAAAGCACTCCTCAAAGCGTATGCAATTACAAAGAGTATCAGCTACTGAACATCATCTAGGAAGCAGTGCCAGAAGTATTTTTAGGTTAAATTCGAGATTTAAAGCACGTAATTTGGTGAATGCGGCTTCAGAGCTTCCTATTGAATCCGAGTCATCCAACAGCCCTTTAAAGTCATTTCAAGGCGCAGTAGATGCTTTCTACAGATTTTCAAGGCCTCATACAGTCATAGGAACAGTTATGTTCATAACTTTTGAGTAATTGAGAGGATTCTAGACAGTTCTTTTGACTCATTCATACTCGGTCATATTATCCTGTTGTATGTCAACCTCTTCCTTTTTCAATGGTTGACATTTCTAAGCTGATTCTTGTATAAAATGACAAGTGTTAAAAACAACTCAATCACAATTCACAAACACATTACACATCCTTATGTTTATTGGGTATTAAAAAGAAGATATATATATATACCAACTCCGTCCTACAAATATGAATTTTTCTTTCACAATTTTATGCGGCATTCACTTATTGATTGATAATTTTACATCATCCAATAAGTGAATGTCACATGCGAATGTACACAAAAAATGCAGGGAAAAAATGTTTACCTAGTCTTACAGTCTTACTCTTGTTCACATCATCATCTTAGTTGCCAATATTAGATCTTAACAAAAGACCTATCTTAAGAAGGTCTCAAATAACTTTATACTATGACTTGTTCATTGTGCAATGAAACATCCCTTGATGCCTACACTATAGTATTCTTAATCATATTAATATCCAATATAAATTTAAAAGCCATTATGTTTTGTTCACTTCGTTAGTTTTGGATGATACACATGGAGTCTTGCTTGATTAGTTGATCTAAATTTACCCAGTACTGACTTACACATTCCTTTTTCTGTGAGCAGGCACTGAGCATAGTTTCAGTTTCTCTTCTTGCAGCCGAGAACCTCTCAGATATTTCACCATTATTTTTCACTGGGGTGCTTAAGGTCAGTTTCAAGTGTTTGCTGAGTCGGTAGAGTGTATACTTAGTTTTACAAATTGTGTGTTCGACTATATTAATGCAGGCCATTGTTGCTGCTCTCTTCATGAATATATACATAGTTGGTTTGAACCAGTTGTCTGATATCGATATAGACAAGGTATGACAATTATCAACTCAATTTCAGCACCCTCATGGCCTTGTGTATAAACACTAACAATGGCTTTGTATTTAAATTCTTGTTTATGTTGATATTTGGTTGGTTTTTAGGAGTTATGCCACTAAACTACTTTATACTTAGTGGATGATTAAGGAAGTTGGTAAGACCATGACGTTTGCCACTTCATTTACTGACTACTGTGCATGGTTTTGTGTGGGGAAGGGGAGGGAGAATACTTCCTCATGCCCTATGGCATATAAGAAGAGAGATGCATGGCATAAAAGCCTCAACACAAGTTAATTGATTAGGGCCTTAGGGATTCTGTGATTTTTATTGCATCTTTAAGGGTACAATAGAATCATAGTCTAACTATATTTGGAATCCCTATCCAACCACAGGACTAATATCTAATTGGGCTAAATCTCATATGAAGAAACTAAACATGAAATAAAATAGAAGTCTGGCTTATTGAGTCATGCCAGGTCTTCTTTTGCTGTTAAGGAACTGGCGCACCCATATAATATCTCCCCTCATTGACCATGAACTTGTCCTCAAGCTCAAATGTTGGGAAATTAATTCAATAAATGTCCACGATAAATTGCACGTCGCCCCAATGATTTTTGGTTACAGATTATTGAATCTGCGATATGTGCTCAAAGTTACGTTAGCCTCTAGAAAATGCAGGGTATCATTTTCCATCCAAACGGTCTTCCAAATCATTGCAAGTTGATTCAATTCAGATGGCGTCCCCTGTAAGGTGATGCTGTTGGTGTCACTGGATATATCATTGGACTATTGGAGAGGAGATCGTTTTGTAAGATTGCTGCTCCTAAGCATTCGTCAAACTGGTTTAGAGCGACACCACTGTGCTTTGGTAATGCTATTTAGTTAATAGTGGTGTGGTTGTGAAGCACACTGCCAGGTCTGCACATCACATTGATTCTCTGGACCAGCCTGTTGGTCTATGAGTCTATCATCTTTTCCTCCAAGAGTCTTTGTCGATGTGTCATCTGATCCAAAAGTTGTTTCAGTGATGCTGCTTGCATGGTGCTATTGTCTGCCAAGCTGTCATCATACCAAAACTGTGTACCTAGTTCGTAAGGCCATGAGTGCAGGATATATTAGTCTTAGTCATTGTCGAGTCTTGCTGGAGTTCTATTCCTTCATTATTAAAGAACTGCCACACTGATATCAGATATTTTTCATCAATATTGTTTCTTTTTCATCTTTTACCTTATATAATTATGCTTAGGTTTAAAGAAATATAAGTAGCTGAGTTTATGTACAGATATGTACAAAATTTATGTCGATGAAGTGCATCATTATTCCTGGATATATGATATTAAAACTCAAATGACTTGAGATGAGATTATATCTTAGCAATGCATTATTGTGATTTTAAAACTGTTTTTAATAAGTTCTTTTAAAAAAGCGGCATGAATAATCATTGACATTGGACTTGCTGAGGTTTTTAATAACGTGGAACTTTAGGTGCCATCGTATAGCCGTATAGGTCAATCATGTAGACAACTATTCATTTGTCAGGAGTCTCTAACAACTCTGACAGAATTTCTCAAGGGAGCAGCAGCCAAGGTTCTTTAGTTGTATGCTAGCTTTGACCTTGAATAGCTGCCTTTAATATATAACAGTATGAACACTTTTATTGTGTAATCTAATTTTACCGTGAGATTTCATCTAATTCAATTGTTCTTTATTGATCAATTTAACTTTTAATTACTATGCATTCCAAGTCTGAAGCTGTTTTTTTCAGGTAAACAAACCATATCTTCCATTAGCATCAGGCGAATATTCCGTGAAAACCGGCGTACTAATTATTTCGTCTTTTGCTGTTATGGTAATATTATCTTTTTATATATAACAAGTTATTTATTTGTTTAACGCTTGTAGTTAATTCAGATGTTTGATGCTAGTGCTGTTATGTTCTAACCTAGACTTAAGCCTCACTAAAACTCCTTTTTCAAGATTCTGTGGATTAATCATGCTATATTGTCAAAATCTTGCATTTTAGGTCTCTCTCATCTCAAACTCAAATTCCTTAAGAGAATAGTATTTGGAATTAATTCATTGCTTCTGCAGAGTTTTTTGCTTGGAAGTGTTGTTGGTTCATGGCCGTTATTTTGGGCTCTTTTTATCAGTTTTGGACTTGGAACTGCCTATTCAATCAATGTGAGTTAAGCTTCAGTTTAACACACACATACGCATATATCTATGGTCCACACATTGTTTTTGTATGTCCTCTGCTAGTATGTAACTCGACAATGCCTTAGGTAATCAATTTTGTAAACCAAACTGTTGAGACAAAGAAAATAAGAGAAGTGGGGAATTTATATATACGCATATGACAGTTTAGTCCCTATATATGCACATTGCAAAGATATTTACCAAAATATAAGATTGAAAATTGAATTCATGTCGGGAATATTTCGATGGCAGTCACTGAGGCACCAACCTCCTCCACTGACTTTGAAATAAAGCATTCAATCAGGGATTTGAGAAAGGAGCTTCCTTTATTTTGTTGTCTCCTTCCCAATGTCAACATACAAGTGTTCATCAATAGAGGATTAAGTTTTCTTAATTGTGTCCTCTTCTTGCTTTGGACCTAGCTCACTAGACATTGCAAGCTTCCTAGCAGTAGGTCCTCCAACACAAGGGACCATCAGCCGCATATTGTATCTCTTTGTTCTCAAGGTAGTATCCATCTAGTTTCTTCATCAAGCCAATGAAAATTTGATACTTGCTTGAACATTTCACTTTCCTTTTCTGATGGTGCCCTTTCTTCTTGAACATAAGGTAAGTTTTGAATTGCTACAGTTTTCTCAGCCGAATCTTCTGATCCAGAGTTATTGAGGTAGTAACCAGTAGTCCATCCAAAGTTGAAACCCCTTGACGTTGTTGATCATGAACCCTTTCTGTTGTGTAACAGAAAAATAAAATCAACGGGGTAAACCGTTGACCAGATAATCAACGATAAAAATACCGTTGCCCAGAGCCAAAAGGCTAAAACCAATTTTATTCCAAGATAATAAGAATAAACCCTGGCGAGGGGTATAAATAGCCTTCTACAAGAAACCCTAATCAAGCCCAAATTAATTAAATCCTAATTAGGCCCATACTAACTCTACTAAGTACTCTACTAATAAAAGGCCCAAACCAAAACATAACATTAACTTAATAATAATAAATAAACTATAAAGACAGCCCTAACCCGGCCCACAGAAGTGGGCTCAAGCCCAATCCCGCCCCATGCTCTTCCCGCTCTCTATCAATCCACCCTCCTTCAAAATAACCTTGTCCTCAAGGTTGAAATCTCACAGACGGGGAACTGAAATTTCAAGACATAGAATAGACTGGAAAATATCCTTCCTCTCTTTCCTGAACCCTTTCCTGGCCGGTTATTTCACAGTACTCATGCTGTTGGAGGTCCAACTCTTCATCCTCCTCGGCTATCATTACCCGCAACTGCTTAAATGGACAGTCTTGCCCCGGTGTAAATGGTTTCTTACACTTAAAGCAAAATCCTTTCGCCCACAATTCTGCAAACTCTTTCGGCGGAAGTCGAGTGAACTGAGATGAGAGCGTGTCGTGACTCGTGCGCTGCCCGGACAGCCCTGACTTTGTCCCCGGATGCTGCCCAATGTCTTTAAGAAAGCTGCCATTCGATCCTCTTAAGCTGCCACCACCTATGGTCGTGCTGTTACTGCCACTTGCATCTTGAAAGGACAAGTTGTCCTCAATGTCTCTAGCCAATTGCATTGCAATCTCCAAGCTGTTTGGCCGCAACAATCGTAAGGATCCCCAAATCGGTCCCTTCAGCCCGTTCATGAAATACACCAAATAATGATCCTCGGACAGCCCAGGAACCTGACTTGCCAACTACACAAAAAGGTTATTGTATTCTTCTATGGTCCTCAAATGTTTGGTCCCGGACAGCCGTTCAAATCGGTTGCCCTTGAACCGTGAATCAAAACGGGCCACCAGTGCATTTGTGAATTCCTCCCAAGTCAGGCCCGGTTTCCGTACCTTCAACCAGGTCAACCAGTACAGGGCAGCCCCTTCCATGGCTACCGTAGCTGTTGCCACTTTCCTCTCATGTAGGGTTTGATTAATTTCAAACTGTTGTTCAGCCCTAGCTATCCACCCGATCGGATCTGCGCCGTCGAACGAGGGAAGCAGGGTTGTTGCCGTGCTGCGCAAGCCTTCATCGATCGCATGCACAGAAACGACGTGCGCAGGAGAGCCGCTGCCGGTGGCTGATGTCGGCGTCTTTTCTGGCGGCACCATGGCCTTCGCAATCGCTGCCAGGGAGGCTGCGATTTCCACAAGCTGGGCTCCATGTTGTTCCAGCATCAGTCCCTGCGCATCTTGCTTTAGTCCCTGCGCATCAAGCTTCTCTTTAATTAGGGGTTTTTCGGCCTCCAGTTCGCTCAAATGATCGTTCTGTGTTCTCGTCATCTTGGCGGGACGGGATCCGGCATGTCGGACCAATTGTTGTGTAACAGAAAAATAAAATCAACGGGGTAAACCGTTGACCAGATAATAAATGATAAAAATACCGTTGCCCAGAGCCAAAAGGCTAAAACCAATTTTATTCCAAGATAATAAGAATGAACCCTGGCTAGGGGTATAAATAGCCTTCTACAAGAAACTCTAATCAAGCCCAAATTAATTAAATCCTAATTAGGCCCATACTAACTCTACTAAGTACTCTACTAATAAAAGGCCCAAACCAAAACATAACATTAACTTAATAATAATAAATAAACTATAAAGACAGCCCTAACCCGGCCCACAGAAGTGGGCCCAAGCCCAGTCCCACCCCATGCTCTTCCCGCTCTCTATCACTTTCCTTTTTATTAAACTTGTCCTTGAATGTAAGAGAAGTATGTCCATTCAATCTCTTTCTGATACATTTTTGTTTGGGGTTGTATGTTGATGAAAATGTTGTTCTTTTCTATACGTTTGATTTTTTCTGTTAATTATGTTAGATAATATAAACATGATTGGTGAAAACGTGAAATTGTGGTTACAACTGGTTCTTAAGTGATGATGTTGATTTAATTAAATACTTTCAGCACTTAGCTACATATAATATGAAAAAACTATGAACATGAATGTGATGTTCTCCAGTATTTGTCTTATAGATTCGTTCTACTTTTGTAGCTACCACTCTTGAGGTGGAAAAGATTTGCATTAGTTGCTGCAATGTGCATTCTTGCAGTGCGAGCAGTCATTGTGCAATTAGCATTCTATTTGCATATACAGGTATATTGCTTGCTCTCTCCTTGAGTTTTACGTTTTATCATTTTATACTTCTCCACTTATATTAACATATGTATACAGTATTACAGTAACACACAACCAAATAGAGGGTATTGCTTTATGGAATTGAGTTTATAAAAAAGTATATTAGGATGGTTTGAGGATTGTTATTAAGAAGTTTTAAAATAGGTATTTCTTGTGAATCATATGTGAGTATGTACCTGTATATATTACTCTTAGACTGGATGGGCTTTTAAGCTAATCTCGAAAGAGTGTGTTTGCAAAATGTTGAAAGAGGAATGTAAATGATTGTATCCATTCCCCATGATGAAGGATATTACCATCAACATGTTGATTCATATCTTATGTAGACACAATTTCTTGACTTAGTCCACCACATAATCATCTCTCAAGCAGCGGGTTGAATTGGTACATGATCTATTTGAATTCATAACTCATCCTAGTATGTTAGTATGTGGTGTGAGCTAGTTTTAGAATCACTATGAGTTACTTTTTGGGATGCAAAACATTAGATATTGTGTTGTTGCTTGGTCAACTGTGGGGGAAATTTAGCAATCAATGGCACTTGGGGCATATACTTGGTTGGAGCACCTCCTTATTTAATTAAAGCTTGCGAGTTATTTAATTGGCTTATACATGTTAACCACAAATTTTACATCAAATCCAACATAGAGAGTGTTCAGGTAAGTGATTGAAGAATGAATATTGCAAATAACCATGTTTTGGAAACATGTTTTTTTTGTTTGATATAATTGTGGTTCTAAAACAATGTCTTGAATTCTTGATTGAGTGTTTAGATAGTTGCTTATTAAAATGTGATTTTGAAGTGTTTACAGTTAAAAAAGACAAGGAAGAACCACCAACATAAATTTATAGCGGACCCCAAACGCTTTTAGTACTAAAGATGTTTTTAATTGGATTGGAAATTTTCTGGTCTGGTAAATATTTGGTCTATGTGTATTTTATAACTGTCTAGTCTGGTCTGGTCTTTTTAAGTCTGGTATGGGACTGAAATAAGTCAAGTGAAAACATCCTAATGCTGGTATATTGTTGTTGTTGGTGTACAGTAAAACAATAAATAGATCTTTCATGCAAAAATGATTTACAAGAAACCAAAAATCAGCTTGTTAGATGGTATTTGGGTTCAGAAAAAGTTGCATTCAATTGTCATGTTGTGCCCCTTCTGATGCACCAAAAACAGATGATATTTCCGTTTAAAAATTCATGTTTTTAGCTTTTGGTGGCACTTTGAGTCTTTTTAAAGACGTCGCCAAAATGCGCCACCATATGCATAAGGCGGGAATCCTTTACTTGTAATAGTGTCATACTGTCATGGGAGCTAAAATCCCCCAAATCGCTAAACCAAATTACCCCTAGTATTTAACAAGAGAAGAAAACACATCAAAGACAACTCTCGCTTTATTTGTGAACAGGTTAAGTGTGGGGGTATTGTTACTTTTTTGTTGGTCCAAACCCCAATGGTCCAATACAGTGGATATACCTACAGGTATTTGATAAGGTCTAGAGCTGGATACATATGTAGAAAGATTGGAGTGTGGCAATATTGCAGCATGTCTAGCTTGCGGGTGTGTGTTAACTGTTGAGAAACGTAGCAATAATGTACCCTTATGGGAAATATGTGCATTTGAACTCTGTGTCTAGCCGGGACAATTTATGACTTTGTGTTTGTGTATATGCGCACACAACTACACAAATTGTCTCTTTAATATCTGTCTATAATATACCTCTGTACAACCCTTACGAGAATCAAGTCCTATTATCTAATTTATTGAGTAGGGGTTAATAGTGTGGAATATTTTCGAAGCCGCTACAGCAGAAATGTTTGAGCTAAATAATTCCTCAGTTATAATAGCTTTGTGAAAAATGGATGACTGTGGGCAGCTCTTGAAATTCTTCATGAGTTGTATTTATCAATTCAATACTTTCAGTCTGTCACTGTTTCTTATACTTGTTACCAACACTAAATGAAATACTTCCATGTTGACCTTTTTTGTCTCATATGTGTAAACTGATTCTTTTTAATGTTTAGACTCATGTGTATGGAAGACCAGCTGTCTTTTCAAAACCTTTAATATTTGCGACAGCATTCATGAGCTTCTTCTCAGTTGTTATTGCACTCTTTAAGGTAAACTTTCTCCTTCCATTTGTGGAATGTAATCACAGAGCAGATTACTTGTGAGTTCTATCATTTTGTATAGTTATTTCTTTAGGATTTGTACATTCCATTATTCCAATGCATTGCTCTTGTTGGGGGGGGGGGGGGGGGAGCACAGCCTTTGCATTTTAAATAGTTAGGTGATCATTTCAAGCATAGCCTTTACAACATATCCTAGCTTTTTTAACCAATACCATGTACATCAAATGAAACTTTGTATTTATTTTAGATTACATAGAGTCAATTATAGGCAATAAAAATAATCTGTGACCATATAATGTAGTACTTTCCAAAATGGAACCAGTATGTTTTTTATGCTTACTAGACTTATTCAACATATGCAAGTGGCGTACAAATCACATCCAGTTTTCACATGATATTGTAGGATATTCCTGATATTGTTGGCGACAAGATTTTTGGAATACGGTCTTTTACTGTTAGATTGGGCCAAGAAAAGGTAAGTAACCTTGTTACTCGGTAATTTGATCATGATCTGAATCCTGGATGATGTTACATGTTTTCTTATTTGCAGGTTTTCTGGATTTGCATTTCACTACTTCAAATGGCTTATCTGGTTGCTATATTGGTTGGAGCCTCCTCCTCATGCACCTGGAGCAAATATTTGACGGTAGTTATCCTCCAACACCATTTTATTGGCGGAGACCACTCTATATATTGTGTTTTGTGGCGATGATAAGTAATGATTTCCCCCTTTAAGTTCGACATTTCAAAGCATCATTTTAGTTGCAATGATATAAATTCACAGTGACATCGATTTTCTTCATTGAATTTATATTTGTTAAACAGTTGAATCATTCATCATCATCATCACCCGTGCCACAAAGGTTCCCACCTACTGTGGGGTAAGGGGGGGTTGGATGAAACAGTTGAATAATTGGATTTCATATTTTGGATCTAATTAAGGTTAACAACATTGTCCTTAAATAGACACATATTTATGTGTCAACTTAAAGCAAATTTTGGAGCATACATAAGAGGCTTTTAGTTGCTTACCTGTTATGTTAAAATACCACCATTACCATCACTTATTATACTGCGTATCTGTTTTTTAAGGTTATTGGTCATGCTGCTTTAGCCTTGATACTTTGGAATCGTGCTAGATCAATGGACTTCAGCAGAAAAGAAGAAATCACATCCTTCTACATGTTCATATGGAAGGTATATGCAACACGCAAACAAATGAATATGATAACGTGTGTCTTTGTCAGAAAAGTGTTCTAAAACGTTTTAAGATTTACAGAAACTGTTCCAAAACATTTCTAGAGCTTTCTAGAGTTCTTGTTCAAGAATAGAAAATCTTGATTGAAGAATTGTGTGGAGATAAAAGATATGCTTTATTTTCTGATAAGGACCCGGCTAGTCTATCTAATAGGAATAGATTCTATGGGCAAGTCTATTCTAGAAAGTCAAAGTTGACTAGCTAGTTATTAGTTAAAAAGCTGTTAGTAACTAATAACTACCTTCGTTTGTGAAGGTTATAAATAGAATAAATCTGCAGAGGGAAGGCAGGCTCTTGTTAGATCATTTGTCTGGGACTGGGAAAGTTGGAGTTCTATCTCCTTCTTTGGGACAATTCTTGTACGGTTTACCTCCATTGAATGAAATCACCATTTTCTTCTTTTCTGCCTGGTTAATTTCTATTACTTGTACTGAGATTGTGAAGATCCTATCATTGGTATCAGAGCGATTCGATCGCTGGATGAGATATACGCGCGCCAAAATGGAAGGGAGGGTCAACGAGGTGGAACGAAGTCAGCGTGACATGCAGGCGAGTATGGATAATCTGGCGACAATGCAAGCAGCGATCCAGGCTAGCATTGCAGACTTACAGGTTCAGATCAATCGTCGATAGAGGAGCAATTCGCAGAGGTCGAACAATTCTCATCGAACAACACAACACAGGCATTCGAGGAATGAAGATTCTTCTGGTGACTCGGATAATCAATCGAATCACACAGATTCGCGAATTGAGTACGAGCAGAGACGGAATCACAGAAACAATCCGAGTATGGGGAGGAAGATTGATCTGCCGGTTTTCAGTGGGAAGGATGTCTGCGGGTGGATGTTGAGGATGAACCGGTATTTCCGGTTGAATAGAACTGCGGAAGAAGAGAAGTTGGATGTTGCAGTGATCGCATTGGAAGATCAAGCTCTTAGCTGGTTCCAATGGTGGGATAGACAAGCAATACACCTAAATTGGAACGCATTTACTAAGGTGTTGATCAGGAGATTTCAGCCGGAAGTAGTATAGGATCTTTTGGGACCTCTATTTAGTCTGAAGCAGAAAGGTTCTATCGCTGAGTATAGAAACCAATTTGAAACAGCCATTTCATCTCAGGAACACTTATCTGAAGAAGTGCTGAAAGGAGTCTTCCTCAAGGGACTGAAGAGGGATATAAGGTCAGAGTTGAAGCTGTATACTACCAGGACTTTAGCTGAAATTATGGATACAGTTTCCTTGATTGAGAACAAAAACATTGAAGCTGTTTTTATGAAAAATAAGGAGGAAAGTAAGAAGAAGAGTCAGAACAAGGTTATCAGTCAGTCATCAGGGCAGAATTGGAATGAAAGCAGCAGGTGGAGAAGTCATCCAGGAACCACCAACCACCTTGGAAATTCTTCTAAGGTGACAGTTGATAATAAAAACAACAATGAGGTGAAGGAACAGATGATGAGGAGGCAGGGGCCTAGACTGTCTCAAGAAGAATTACTGGAGAGAAGTAAAAAGGGTCTATGTTTTAAATGTGGGGAAACTTGGGGAAGAGGACATGTTTGCAAAATGAAGAATTACAAGATGATTCTAGTGGAGAATTCTGAAGGAGAGGAAATCTCTGATGTGGAATATGAAGAATCAGAAGGGAGCCAGTACAATAATTCAAATCAGATGGACATGAATAAAATGCAGCTATCCATTTTAAGCAAGGAGGGCATTTCCTCCATGACAACTTTCAAGGTGAGAGGGAAATTGAAGTGGCATGGTAAAGAGAAGGAGGTAACTATCCTTATTGACAGTGGGGCCACCCATAACTTTATGTCCAAAGTTTTGGCAGAAAGGTGGGATATCCCTTATAATCCAATCAAGGGGTATAAGGTACAAATATGGAATGGGGATCACATTCCTAATCTAGGCCAATGCACTGAAGTTGGTGTCAATATACAAGGAGTTGATATTCATCAAACATTTTATGTACTGGAATTGGGAGGAATTGATTTAGTTTTGGGAATGGAATGGTTGACTGAGCTGGGGAATATGGAGGTCAATTTTAAACAGCAAATAATCAAATGGAAGAATCAGGGAGTCACTTGCATGATAAAAGGCAACAATGTAGCAAATCAGATGGAGGTTTCAATGAAAACTATGGCTCACATACTACACCAGGTGGGGGATGGTTATCTGTTATTCTATGAGGGACAACAGGGGGTTCAGGAACAGAAAACAGATGGAGGAGAATGGGAAGGGTTGATTGCAGACTTTCCAGAAGTATTTACAGCAACTCTGAAATTTCCACCTGCCAGAGACTGTGATCATGCCATTAATATTAAAGGAGCAGATATACCCAATATCAGACCATACAGGTACTCTTTTGATCAGAAGAATGAAATTGAGAAAATCATAGCTGAAATGTTGAAGTCTGGAATTATTAAAAACAGCAATAGCCCTTATAGTAGCCCCATTCTTTTAGCTAGGAAGAAAGATGGGGGCTTTAAATAAGGTGACCATACCTGATAAGTTTCCTATTCCAGTGATTGAGGAACTTCTTGATGAGTTAGGTGGTGCCAGAATTTTTTCAAAGTTAGATCTTAAAGCAGGATATCACCAGATCAGGATGAAGGCCAGTGATACTCATAAGACGGCATTTAGGACTCATGAAGGGCATTATGAGTACCTAGTTATGCCTTTTGGGCTGACCAATGCACCATCAACTTTTCAATCTCTTATGAATGAGGTGTTGAGACCTTTTCTGAGGAAATTTGCTCTAGTGTTCTTTGATGATATCTTAGTTTACAGTAAAACTAGAGATGATCATAAAGAGCACTTAAGAGAAGTATTGGGAGCTTTACAAGATAATCAATTGGTAGCAAATATCAAGAAGTGTTCATTTGTACAGGATCAACTGAGTTATCTGGGTCATATAATTTCTGCAAAAGGGGTGGCAGCTGATCCTGAGAAAATTCTAGCTATGAAGAACTGGCCTATACCCAGAGACTTGAAGGAACTGAGGGGATTCCTGGGGTTAACTGGGTACTACAGGAGGTTTGTAAAAGGGTATACTAAGATTGCTGCACCTCTTACTCTTTTACTTAAAAAGGATGGGTTTAAATGGGGAGAATTGGCTACTAAAGCTTTCAATGATCTGAAGGAGGCCATGACTTCATTACCTGTTTTGAGGGTACCTGATTTTACAAAATTGTTTGTGATAGAGACAGATGCTTCTGGGAGAGGTCTGGGTGCTGTGCTTATGCAGGAGGGGGGTCGTATTGCCTACATGAGTAAAGAATTATCACCAAGACATTTGACTAAATCTATCTATGAGAAGGAACTCATGGCAATTGTGTTTGCCATTCAGAAGTGGAGACCTTACCTTCTTGGAAGAAACTTTAAGGTTTATACTTATGGGGGAAGACCAACAAAAGTGGATAGCTAAACTTATGGGGTACAATTTTATTATTAAATATAAACCAGGGATTGAGAACAAAGCTGCAGATGCCCTATCCAGAAAAGCTACCTATGTAGCCCTTTCCACAGTGACTTGCCAGGAATGGGATGGTTTGGAAGAAGAACTTGAGAAGGATTCTAAATGGGGGGAAATGATTCAAAAGATAGTGATACAGCCTGATTTGTGTATGGATTACAAAATGAAGGGATGGCTTCTATACTATAAAGGGAGGCTGGTATTACCAAAAGGATCCCACATAATTCAGACTATTATGAAAGAATACCATGATTCTGCAGTAGGGGCCATTCAGGATATTTCAGAACCATGAAGAGGATCTCAAATCTGTTTTTTTGGGAAGGTATGGGATCAGACATCAAGAACTACATTCAAGGGTGTGAAACATGTCAAAGAAACAAGTACCAGGCACTGAAACCTGCGGGATTGCTTCAAACTTTACCCATTCCAGATCATGTGTGGTCTGATATTAGTATGGATTTTATTGGAGGTCTTCCAAAATCCCAGGGCAAAGACACTATCTTAGTAGTGGTGGACAGACTGTCCAAGTTTTCACATTTTATACCTTTGGCTCATCCTTTTAATGCCAAGGGAGTAGCTGAAGTTTTTGTGCAGGAAATTGTAAGGATACATGGATTTCCCAAATCCATTGTAAGTGACAGAGATAGCATTTTTCTGAGTTCATTTTGGTCTGAGCTATTCAAATTGGCAGGGACAAAACTTAAATACAGCACAACTTATCACCCTCAAAGTGATGGGCAAACTGAAGTGGTGAACAGGTGTCTAGAGACTTATTTAAGGTGTTTGAGTGGCAGACAACCTAGACAGTGGGTGAAGTGGCTTCCTTGGGCTGAATACTGGTTCAACACTAATTATAACTGTTCTTTGAAGGGTACTCCCTACCAGGCCTTATTTGGACAACATCCCCCTTCTATCATTCGAGGAGATGTTACTTTGTCTGCAATAGATGAAGTGGCCAAATTGACAGCTGAAAGAAATATCATGTTGAAGGAATTGAAAGACAATTTGGTCAGAGCTCAGAATTTGATGAAGCAACAGGCTGACAAACATAGGAGGGAAGAATTACTGGAAGTAGGAGATAAAGTTTTTCTCAGAATACAGCCCTATAAGATGAAAAGTTTAGCTAAGAAGATCAATCAAAAGCTAAGCCCAAGATTCTATGGTCCCTATGACATTGCAGAGAAGCTCAGTTCTGTAGCTTTCAAACTCAAGTTACCAGAAGGGAGTAGAATCCACCCTGTATTTCATATATCCTTGTTGAAGAAGGCATTGAACCCTACAGTGACTTACCAAAACCTCCCAGATTGCCTCACAGAAGATTGTGAGCTGCAAGTGAGACCTGAAGGTGTGAGAGATATCAGGCTAAATCAGGAAGGGAAGAAGGTGGTCCTTATACATTGGAAGGAACTTCCTGAATTTGAAGACTCATGGGAGGATATTCAAGTAATACAAGAGCAATTTCCTGAATTCCAACTTGAGGACAAGTTGGTAGTTCAAGGAGGGGGTATTGATAAGGACCCGGCTAGTCTATCTAATAGGAATAGATTCTATGGGCAAGTCTATTCTAGAAAGTCAAAGTTGACTAGCTAGTTATTAGTTAAAAAGCTGTTAGTAACTAATAACTACCTTCGTTTGTGAAGGTTATAAATAGAATAAATCTGCAGAGGGAAGACAGGCTCTTGTTAGATCATTTGTATGGGACTGGGAAAGTTGGAGTTCTATCTCCTTCTTTGGGACAATTCTTGTACGGTTTACCTCCATTGAATGAAATCACCATTTTCTTCTTTTCTGCCTGGTTAATTTCTATTAATTGTACTGAGATTGTGAAGATCCTATCATTTTCCTCTCTTCAGCTTTCTTATCTGCTAGACAATCATAACATCCCCTAAACAATCCATTAAGTTTGATACTACCTCCGTCCCCCTAAGTTTGGGACGAAGGGGTGTGGTGTGGCTTTTAAGAAAAAGTAGAATTGTGTGGTTGGTATTGAATTGATAAAGTGTGAATAAAGTAAGAATGAATTGTAACCACCCAAATATTACCAAATATGGTATGGGACAAACTTAATGGGACGGACGAAAAAGGTAAAACAGGACAAAGTTAGGGGGACGGAGGGAGTATAATTCAAGATTGTTGTGGGGTCAGATGAAGATTGAATCAAACCTGTTAACTGATTCAACCTGAAGTGTTCTTAACCCATCATTCTTCCTTTAGTTTTGTTGATGTGGGTTCTAATATTCTTCTTCAAGCTGACAACTGAGCCATTTTGAATCATATTGTACTCGCTATCTCTCTAAAATCGATACTCGGAATACAATGACAGCTTGCCACTGGTGCAAGACTTCTAGATACACCTAGGCTGAACTTTGAGACAGACAACGGACGGGGCTTAAGACCGACTTTTTAGGATGTACTTCAAGACAATGATAGGACTCCGGCAGAATAGCACTAATAATAATAAGAGTAATAATAATATTAGAATAGTTAGTATAAATAGAGGTGGAGGGTAGAATAGAAAGGAGGTTGGAATTATCTTGGGCTTGGGACTTGGGACTTGAGACTGGGAGTCGGAACTTTGTTACGACCTGGGAACTGTATTCTTCTCTTTCCATTAAACAATAAACTTCTACTTTTGATCTTTGTCGCCATTTTTACCTTTGGGTGAGCTCAGAATTACTGTAGAATTAGCCATAGTCTAACATTGGTATCACAGCACCGTTTCTGACACATGTCCATGGTTGCGACACGTAGAACGATGGAAGGAAAATTGGACAGTTTCGAACGTGAGCTGGAACATCATCGCGAAGAGTTGCGGCATGAGATGGCTGAGTTGCGCGCACTGTTGATAAAGCAGAACGACGGACATGAGCGAGGAAGGTCAAGAACCTCAACTCGCGACAAACGACATGACAGTCCAACGCAATCATACTCCAGAGAGAACATGGAGCGGGAGAAGAATTGCGAAGGGGCCAGACACACTAACGAAGAGTTACGCGAGTTAATTCTGCAGAGGAATGATCGCCACTCAAGCGGAAAATTTAAAACAACAAAGCGAAGCAAGAAACATGACAGTAGCGAATCTTCTTCGTCTTCTTCAGGTAATCATTATTCTTCACGAAACAATGATTATAGCAAGTGGATGGAGAAATCTGGAAGGAAAGTAGATTTACCAGTATTCAATGGGGATGAGGTATACGGATGGATAATTAAGATGGAACTATACTTCCAACTCAATGCTATTGCGGAAAAACATAAGGTTAGAGTAGCAGAAGAAACAATGGAGGAAAGGTCGTTAGACTGGTTCCAATGGTGGGAAATTGAAACTAGGGAAAAGAATTGGGAAGTTCTGAAGGAAGCTACAATTCGGAGATTCCAACCTACACGCAGGCGGAAGACAGAAAACCGGAAATCACCGCACTCGCAGTCGCGCACAGTGTCTACCAGCTCGCAGGTCTCAGTTCGCAAGGCTCAAAGAGCGACTTATCTCAATTCGCAGGTCTCACAGCAGGTTTCATCGCATATTTCCGCTTCTCACAGTCCGCAAGTTGAGTCAGTTTCATTTCCGCAGCAGTCTGGGAGTCAGCAACAACCTAACTCTGAAGATACATTCATCAATGGTGATGAGGAACCAGAGGTAAAAATTTCTGTGGTGATTCAGTCCATTGCCATGGAATATGAATATGGCGTTGATAAAATTGTTGGTTTAAATACTTGGGAAAGCTCTACAGAAACTGTCCGTACAGAGGAAACTGGGGAAATAGAAGAGGATGGATCAAAGTCTGAGAAAAAGGAGGACAAAATTGAAATGCAAAACCAAAATAATTCCTTTGCGGGGTTTGATAGTTTGAGCTATGTTCACGGTTATAATTCTGATTTTATTAAAGTAGCTAACAATAGGGATGCTGAAAAGGTACTGCACCACTATCATGTCACAGAATACGAATTAGAGGTCCATGGTTGTCCTAGTGTGAATTATAATCAATACTTTGGTGGTGATGTTACGTACTGGAATCATCTTGGCGGGATTCAACAGCTCTTAGCTATTGGGAAAGCAGATGGAAGACTGAACGTTGTTAAAAAGGAACACACTTCCTACTGCATTACTACACTGTGGTTTCCACCAGTTTCTACAGAGTACTCTGGAAAAGAGAATCAGTCGAGCTGTTATGCATCAATGCTGAATATCCTGCTAGTTGGCATCCCACTAGTAGACTGTGTCCAGTTACTTTCTCTTGATGGCAAGGATTTTCAACTCGTTGAGTTTCTGATAATCATGTGTGAAGTGTTTGGAGCATGTATTCCGAATGTCTCATGGACAATGCTAGTAGGAGAGAAAGTCACAGCTCATTTTGAAATTTCTAATGTGTTTTCTGTACTTTTTAAGTTGGGAAGTTCTAACCATCCACCTATTGAGTATGGAGCTGGATATGTGCCGCCCATGAGTGAACACTTCGGAACAGGGAAGGAGTTGTTGACAGTTAGGAAGGAAGTTAGCTTATTTCAGAAGTTAAAATGGCCAGAAGATAATGAGTTGAAAGCTCTCATGCTTCAAGTTTATTTGAAAAGGGTGGCAGCTGGAGATTCTGAGGCTACAATTTCAACGAGTTCGGCAAATGAATCCCTCTCTCTCGGTTTCATTCCTGAAAGAACTGTGGTACAATCCTTTGGTGATGTGGTGATACGAGCTTTAGGATTACTAGAAGGAACTACAAAAGAAGGGGATCCTGAATTCAAAGTGGTGGAGAGTGCATATACATGTGTGATTGGAAGGCTTTTGGCAGAACCAAGTCCTGATGTGAGGAGACTATTGAGAGAAATTATCATCTACAATGACAAATCACTCAGGTGGAATCTGCTGGAAGGACTGGCTGCAGCAATAACAAAACATATGACTGCTGCAAAGGGAGAAACACAGAACAAAGAAACATTTGCCGTTATTGAGTGCTTGATAGCCACTGAAGAGACTAAAATTGCACTAGAATTCTCTTCGGCTGCAGAAACGTTTATGAGGTGGAAGGTGGAACTACAGAAACTTATGGTTCAGAAATCCGGGAGGTACTGGGAAGGAAGAGGCTCCAGGATGAAGATGAAGTTCAAGATCAAGGCCGTGTCCTATCACTCACCTTGAGGACAAGGTGGATGTTCAAGGGGGGAGATATGATAGGACTCCGGCAGAATAGCACTAATAATAATAAGAGTAATAATAATATTAGAATAGTTAGTATAAATAGAGGTGGATGGTAGAATAGAAAGGAGGTTGGAATTATCTTGGGCTTGGGACTTGGGACTGGGAGTCGGAACTTTGTTACGACCTGGGAACTGTATTCTTCTCTTTCCATTAAACAATAAACTTCTACTTTTGATCTTTGTCGCCATTTTTACCTTTGGGTGAGCTCAGAATTACTGTAGAATTAGCCATAGTCTAACAGACAAACAGTGGGGCTATTTAGGATAGGGCTGGCATTTTGAACCAAAAAAAACGAAAAGCTTCAGAAAAAACCGAACCGAAGCGATAGAATTTGGGACCCAAAAATTGGGACCCGAAAAAAAAAAACGGTTTAAAATCGGTTTATGGTTCCAAAATATCGGTTTGAACCGAACCGAACCGACATTTTTACATTTAGAATGATTAATAATAAATATTATAGTAAATGACCTTTGTCTAATGTATATGTTTTATATAATACACATTTCGGACCACCATGAACATACATGGTTCTTCAGAAAGACGGTTTCCAAGCGAATTGAAATAGCGGACGTCCCGTGTTCGATTCCCTGGAGCGTTTTTTTTGTCAAAGCTCCAGTTTTCAATTTTCTTTCCTCAAACCTTTATTCCCACACCGGAAAAACGAGAAACCTTCCTCCCCAAAATCAGCTATATAAATCGGATGGTATTCACAAGCTTCTAACCGTGTAAAAGACCTGACATGCTCCAAGAGTGTGTTAGGCAAAATCAATTTGGGCTAACCCTTGTGAAGGCAAGGCTTGGGTGTTGAAAAATAGTTCAATGATTTTGTTTCTTTATTGAAATTCGGTTATTATTTTCGGTTTTTGATAAATTGACCCGAAATATCGATTACCGAAAAATTGGAACCCGATTTAGAATGATTCAGTTTCGGTTATGACTATTTGGATACCCGATTTAGAAACCCTATCAGTTCAGAACCTGAACCGAACCACCCCTAATTTAGGATGTACTTCAAGACAAACAACTGGAGAAGCATAGTCTGCCAAAACCTGCTTTATAGTTTATACCATGACATTTTTTGAAGTTAGGTTTTGCGTCACTCGGCCGGGCCATAAGACACTTGAGATAAACCATACTATAAGAATGAATCCAATCTATTATCTAGTTCAATTCAAAGTGTTCTAAGTTATTTATTCTTCATAATTTTCCAATATATGACTCTTCCATATTTACAGGAAATTACAAATAAGAATCGGTCCTCAACTTCTTTGCCAAATGACATAGTAGTCTTTCCATTAAAAAGGATTTGTCTCTGGCCTAGATCTGCAATCAATGTGGACCATGTACATCACATTGTTTCAAAAATTGGATGTTATATATTATTTCAACCCTAACATTTACTCTCCTTTCCACCCTGAATGCCTTTTTCAAGGTTATCGCTTGGAACCTTAGAATACACCATCTGCTATTTGAGCCTTCAGAACATCTATATATGTCCCAGTGCCCATTGAGAGCCTTGTGTGAATGTGTGACCATCCATGTACCTTGCTTCATTAACTTTTGAACTCCTGATAATCATGCTAGGTCATGAGGCGTTTTTATTATCTACACAATCCATTG
This sequence comes from Cuscuta europaea, assembly GCA_945859875.1. Taxonomy (NCBI): domain Eukaryota; kingdom Viridiplantae; phylum Streptophyta; class Magnoliopsida; order Solanales; family Convolvulaceae; genus Cuscuta; species Cuscuta europaea. The sequence continues at coordinate 1,315,220 of CAMAPE010000038.1, read as the reverse complement.
GACCTAATCCAGCACACTCCTCCGTATTAAGGTCCATGACAAGACTTCCCCATCTCCTCGAGATGGTAAGGCGCCAACGGCAGCTTTTGATCTTCATTGATGGTAATGAAACTGCTCAACTTCTGCCAGTGCTGTCAATAGCACACTATAGCGACATAGCTTTGCATAGCAGCACTTGGAAGTTGAAGTGCTCCCTGTAGGATTGGTGTTGTGGGCATCGTGGAAGGTATAGCATATGGGGTAGATTGAAAATTCTACCATTCCCAACTTTTGGATGCAAGTATGCAACATAAAGAGGATGTTGCTTTACTCCCAAAATCCTAAAGAATACCCTAAAGGTACCCCCTAATGGACCACTTTTAGTGAGAATTACAGTGAGGATTTACACAAGAATAGTCCACTCAACCTTTACACCTTCAATGTCTATAATTATAAAACAAAAGTTCTTTTTCACTCTCCAAATGTTAAAATTGAGAAAATGGAATTGACAAAAAAGATCAGAATTTAAGCAATAGAAAGTACAAGATCAGATTTATAGATATGAGTAATAGTACTGCTATTTATTAATTGCTTGCGGCCTCTTCGGCCTTTGCAAACGTGGCATGTGCACATTAATGGCAAGTTCACTATACATAACTCTTTTTCCAAGGGTCGAAGACGCATTGTTTGCGAGATCTTATAGACTACATTATTTCAACTTAATAAAAAAATTTAAACAGTGCACATCTCTCTATCAGCTATGTCACTAGTGTTTTGAAGGTTGACCGCTACCCTTATCCATCCTAGATTGACAACACTGATTTTTGCACTTTTGGGTCATTTCCAGCATATGCTGGAAACTCCAACTTAGGTAACTTTGATGTGAAAATTACTCTCCTGTGGTCAAATTGCCTTCGACCATAAATGCTGGATGATTCCCCACTATGATACGCCATAGGGTTAGTGTACTGTTAGGTTCTTGATAAACCAAAACAACTTTCAATGTGCTCCCAAGAGCTGTCTCGAGATGCTTGAATGTATGGACGAATCCCGACTCCTTTGAACTGGAATTATTTTGCAAACTCTTGAGGAATGCATTGACATTTTCAATCCTCCTTGTGGGTTCCGTTTAACAAGCGAGCCTGATACCTAATTGTTCAGAAATTTCCATTAAGGAAAAGAATATCTTGAATAATTGTCTTGTTTAATGCTTATTTAGGGTTGTCCCAAAATGAATGTTTTGATTCCATTTTTGGCAAGATATATGTGATTCATATCATTTCACTATTATACTCAAACCTGAACCACAACTTTTACTTTTCAACTACTCCATGAAGAAGATACTTAGTTTCATGATAACTAATTTTATTGATGTAATGCTGACTTGTTTCCTTTCATCTTTGCGCAGCTCTTCTATGCTGAGTACCTACTCATACCACTTGTGAGGTGAGCCATGGGAGCTTGGTAAATACAGTTTCACTTGCTGTAAGAAGGTTAGCCTGTGTTTGGTTAATCTTGTAAATACTGTTCAGAGACACAAGTGCGACCTGCTTTTTGCTATTTCTTGACTTCATTACATTTGTATTTACTCTCGAATTGGGATATCTTAAAAGCTATGTGTAGTGAGTAGTCACCCTCCCCGCAAGTTCTTTACTGCTCTATTGTGTTCTGTTCTCGTGATTCATTGTAGAATGAGATAATATTACAAACCTTCCTTCGGTTTCATGCAATAATAACTACTCAGACTACTCCGCCGTAAGTTGTGTAATGCTTTTGTTTTGGTAAAAAACTAGGGGTGGATCACTGAAAAAACTGAAAACCAAATCGAACAAAAACAAGTCTTGGGAAAAATGAACTGAACTGCATTTAAATGAACCTGAATTGAACTTTAGACCTTTAGTTGTTCGATTTTGGCTTTGGTTTTTACCTTTAAAACTGAACTGAACCAAATAGAATGAACTGCAAGAAAAATAAGTAGGGGTGAATCACTGAAAACCAAATTGAAAAAAATGAGCTGCAAGAAAAATAAACTGAATTATGCGTTTTGTTTTTTACTACTTCATATTAATTATTAAATATTTATGGCAATATCTTTAGTAGTTTTTAATTTCCAAATGCTAGATATTTATGAGTTAGTATGATTTTTTATTTATTTAAGATGTTAAGATGCTAAATTTATTATATTCAAATAAGCAATGTCTACTTATATAAATTGAATATAATTTGTAATAATAAGTTTATAAATTGAATCAAACAATGTACATATTTAATTGTTTAAGTGACACAATTTTACATGATTTAACTAAATAACTATGTAGCCGTAGAAGCGTTTTTCGAATGGGGAGGTGAATTGGAATTCTACTTCAACTGGTGCACTTTTTATTGCAAAATCTACTCTGCAATGCATATATGCATATGAACTTTTGAAATATGAGTTGGAAATTGAAGGGGTCAAGCATGAGGCTTAGGATGTTTTTACTTGGATCGTAATTTGCTGGTCTGATCTTGTCTGATCTGGTTTCTTTGTATTTTTATAACTATCTAAGTCTGGTCTGGTCTGGGAGGAATTACAGTCCAAGTAAAAACATCCTTAGCTTGAGATCTTTCACAAGGGTGTGTGTTATTGAAAGGGGTGAGAAAAATGTGTTTTCTTTACATAGAGGAGGCTTTATTTTTCTCTTTCCTTTTAATTTTTATTTTTAAAATTACTTCTCCCCTCCTGCACTAGTTTGTCTTGCAAATACACACACTCCCTTGATGACATTTGGTCCACGGATTAAAGAGTATATTTAGTGAACACGCCAACATATTAAGGCGTATTGGATATGTTGGTGTGTTCATTACGTTTTTGGCCAATTAAACGGACCTTCTCCATTTCATTACTAAATTAGTATTTTACCCGTGCGATGCGGAAAATATATTTCTCATATAAAAAGTAAATTTATGAGTAATACCAATTAAACATGAAATTTAATCATTTCCTACGTAAGAACTCAATTGTTGTAATGTAATAATACGAATTGTAAGTATACATCTAGCAAAAAAGAAATAAAAGTTATGTTATCAGACCCAAACCGGCCCGAGAGGATCGACCCACTTGGCATACTGGGTCAGTTAGGACCAAACTCGCAAATCATGAAAACCTGCACGAAACCCGGCCGCAATCCCTTTCTGGAACCCGCCAGAAACCGACAAACCTTGTAATTTTGATTTTTTCAAAAATTTCATCTGGTGTGGGATTTGATCTATGATTCTATGTTGTGCCCAAATTAACCTTCCTGCCCTAAAATTCAATGCGCTACTTAAATCAATTAGTTGTACTTGTTTTTTAGTTGCTATTATCCCTTCATGTTCCAATATATTTAAACAACAACTCTCGTTGATTATTATCAAAAAACAATCACATTATACATATTTTCTTATTCATATCATTCGTACTACATAGCCACATATCCAAATACTTATGATTATTAATATTATAAATAATGAAAAGTTTTCCCTTAATTTGACAATAAAAAAATAATACTTGGTACATACATAATCTAGATTTTATTTGTTAGAAAAATATTGACCAGGTTTTTGACCGTTAATCGGACTGACTTTCTAGGTCAGGATTGACCCTTGACCCGGTCACTTCTCCGGGTCGCCAATGGGTCCAACTTTGTAATTGGATGTGGTGAATGACAAATAAAAAATACATCATTAATGTGATAATTAAGTATGTAGTACTCCATCCATATTTTAAAGTTTGCTACTTTCCCTATTGCATTTATTTAAAAGTTTGCTACATTTTCCTTATTTTAGATAAAACATGACAATCATATTTTAGAATTTTCAAACATGACAATCCTATTTTAGAATTCTCAAACATTTTTAGTCATATTTCAGGAATTTAAAGTAATTGATGTTTTTTGAGAAGTGTAAGAGCATAATTTATTGGTGCTTTTTTCAATCACTGGAATCACCCAAAATATAAGATATCAAATCTTTACCTAAGATCCCAAAATGGCAGAAATTTATGAGTGTTTATATTTTTTGTCAAAAATCACACCACAAGTCGATTAGCCTAAAAGTGGTTTTTGTGTATATTTGTTTTTTGAGATGCTTTTATTTTAGTTAGAAAATAATTGGACTCGGTATAATTTTATATTATTATTTATTTGATGTACCTCACAACTGGATGCCATCTTTCTGGTAATCAAATTTAAACATTAAAAGCGTATTCAATGGAGCATATTTTTATACTATGTATTTCTTTGATTCCTATTTGGTTAAAGAACCAAATTTAATTATTCGTTTGGAATTTGTAGAGAACACTCTGACCAAGGCAAAAAACTACTCGTTGCTGACAGAGAACACTCTTTGCAGAGAACACTCTGACCAAGGCAAAAAACTAGTCGCTGCTGACAGAGAAAGATATCAGAAGATGGTCCTTTTGGAAGCCAGCAACAAAGATACCCTCTCTGCTATTCAGAAACAACAAGGGATGATAGAAGGACTCACATCTGTTACACAGACTCTACCAGAAGCCCTTGAACAGATTGCCTCTACTCAAGCGTCAGAATTCCAGAAACTCTCTCTCATGATTGGTGATCTAGATGAAGCCAAAAAGGGGGAAGAGGACCCTCAACATCTTAAGCCTCGCCCTACCAGAGCTTCACCTATTGATCCCACTCCTTATTATGAAGCTACCTTTCAGAAGAAAAGGCCAGTTGGCATTCCTAGACATCCTTCTCCACCTAAGAAGGCCTCTAAGAAGAAGAAGGCCCTGAGTTTCAGAGAATGGAGATTGGGTGGATCTCAAAGGATTGATAAATCCCAATTTGATGACTCCTACTCAGCAGCAGAACCTATATCTTGACAGAGATAGTCTTGTAAAGGTCAGACATGGTGGTTCCTTGGAAGAAACTGAATTTTGGTATCTCAACAAAATTCTTCCGGGAAAGGACATTCATGAAGGTGTCCTTAGTTATCTAGATTGCAAGCTCTCACCTATCTGGGCCTCACATCAGAGCACTGGCAATCTTGTAGGAATTCGAGAAGCTGTCAATGCAGAGCTAAAGAGATTGCAAGAATTGGACGATCACGCAATGGTTGCAGCAACAAGGGATAATTTGTAATGGACTATTTCTACTCTATCCCTTAATAAAAGAACATCTCTGCCTTTCATTTTTGTATGGCAATTCAACTCCTTCTGTTCTTATCTGATATGTATGATTGCTTTTCAATTCTGTTTTTCTTGTTTTTATCTGCTATCTGAATGTACCGTACTCTTACTATTTTCCTATGCTAAGTTGCCCACCAAGATTTTAAATGAAAAGTTTTTAACTTTATTCCTTTATGGTGAAAGGCACTTCTCTAGAAATAGTTAAAGGGTTTTGGCATCATCCAAAAGGGGGAAATTGTAAGGAATAATTGTAATTAGATTTTGATGATGCTATAGGACTTTAGAGTACCCCCCTTTGAAAATTGTATTAGAATTTTCTTTGTATATGTTTTAGTATAGTCGACTGACAAAAGACCTCCTGACAGAACACACTCTAATAGGCTTAGTATGACAGAAGACCTTTGGGTCTCTGCTGGCTCATATCGAGACAGAAGATCTCCTGGCTCTCTGTTAGATTTCACTAAGAGCAGAAACTGTCATGACCCTCTGTTGACTTGCCTCTTGACAGAAGACCTAAGGACCCTCTGATAGCTAGTCCAACAGAAGTGCTCGAGACCCTCTATGGTTGATCCACTACTGAAGACACCAGAAGGCCTAACACTTAGAGAATTTTCATGAAAGTACCCAAGCCGGTGAAACCATCTGAAGATTCCTTCAACGGCTAGAAGACTTCAACGGAAAAGCTACAGTACGCGCATTAAATGCACATTTAATGCACCCCGTACCCTAAAGAGTAAAAGCTGATGATTGGCCGACATTCCAGGATATTTCAGGATATCTTTATCCCAAAATAGTAACCTGTCAACTTTACCGGGTCCTACTTGTCAAGTCAACTTTTCGCTCATTTAATGCAGTTGTCCTCCTCCTCCAACGGGAAGACAACCCAAGTATAAAAGATACTACTTGAAAAACAACAAAAAACACAACTTTTCAAAAACTTAGAAAAACTCGTGCTCGATCAAATTATTCAAAAATTCAAACGCACAAGCCATCTTGAAATAAAAACTTCATCATCATCAACAAGAAGGCGTGCGTTGGGAAGATAATATTTTCTCTATTTTCATATCCCAACAAGAGCAAAGTTCCAACTGTTCTTCAACACTTCAATCACTTCAACAACAAATCTTTAGTAATGAAGCTAGTTGGAAAACCCATGTTCTCTCAAGAACTCTTCTCCAACGAGAAGGACGTCCAAGTAACCGGAGTAGTGAAGTGGTGATACTTCCAGGAAGCTCAGTGAAAGGACCAGTTTTAAAGGAAGCAAGGAAGTGCATCTCAGGAGACATCTAGACTTGAAGAAGACGTGGAGAGCTTCTTAAGTGCTAGGACTAAGGCTGTGTAATTGGATTTTTTACAAGCTTAGTGGAACAGTGGATTAGAGGAACGAGTTGTTCCTTGAACCACTATAAAAATCTCTGGTGTCATTTACTTACTACTTTTAATTCTTGCATTTATCTTTAACTGATTAACTCCAGAATTCGAGTCTCTGTGTTCAGCAGAACCCCTCCTGTGAGTTAACAGAAGGCCTACTGCCTTTGCACCTCTTAGAGGTTAACCGGACAGAACTCCTACCAGAAGACCATCCGCTGTCAGTCTGTTCTGTCAACAGAACATGCTATTCTGTTAAATCTGGTACTTAGCTTGAAAAAGTTAAAAACTAGTACAGTCTATTCACCCCCCCTCTAGACTGTACCCAGTACAACCGGGACCAACATTTACTCCTACCCTAGAGCTGTTCCATCAATTTTTCAAGGTGGCTCCCCAGCAGACACATGATTACCTTGCGGCAACTGCCCGAACGGGTCATATTTTATTTAAGGGTAATCCTACCTCGATCAAAGGGTGGAAGGACCGGTTCTTTTTTGTCTCCGTCACGGACGGCCTGATTCCGAACAAGTGGAATGCATTTCCTCGCAAAACTCCCGATCCGCTTCTTACCGAGCAAATCTGCAAGGATGTCTTCGCAATAGACAAGGACAAATCTTGTGATATCATAGGATACTAATCAAGGCCGGGATAGGTACTGCCCGCTCTCTTGGGTCTACTTGTTTAAGAACCAAGTACCATGGGCCGGGCGGTACATCCCGTGCGAGAAATGTTCCAATTTTCTTTGTTTCCCACGTGATAAGACTGCTCGGTACTAATATTTTCCTTTGTTATTTTTCATCCCCCAATCCAGACGTTCCAATGGACAACAGCCGTGTGCTAGCAGCCGGTGGCGTGGGGAAAAGGAAGAAGTCCAGGAAAAACCCCAAGGCCAACCCTTCCACCGCCAGTTCTCAAGAAGCAGGCTCTTCTCAACCTGTTCAGGAGCCACAACCCATTCAACAGGTTCCCCCTCAGGAGCAGGTTGAAGATATGCTGATTGACGACCGGTTTGGGTTTGATCAGCTACACCAATTTTCTGAACATTTTCAGGCAGTTCAGGATGCTAGTATAGATGTGGGTGAAACCCATGCTGCTCATCTATCTGGCCAGGTTGAATGGATCTCTCTGGTAGATCCCGTTCACGAAATGTTAGAGAAAGTTGGTTCCCCTGCGAGCCAAGTCTGGTCCACTTCCTCATGGTTCAACAACTTTGATGTTCCTAAGTTACCGGTCGAGCAGTCGGAGGAATGTTTGGCCTTAGCGGTCATGAAGGTACTTTTTTAATAACTCTGTTCCATATGTTACTTTGTTCTACATTATCTCACTTCTCGAACGAAATTCTGTAGGTTGGGCTATACAGCTTGCAACTGAGGGAGGCTCAGCTAGCCAAAGAGCGGGAGTTGATCATTGCTCAGACCTCCGCCGAACAGAATGTTGCTGCTGCTTTTGCAACGTTGGAGGGTGAGCGGAAAGCATTTTCCGAGGAAAGGCAAAAGTTGGAAAATGAGGTGGGGGGCTTCGAGTTCAAATGGCCACTGCCCAAGCTAAAGTTTCTGCGGCTCAAACCGTTCAGGTTAAATTTGCAGAAACGGCTCCCCGCATCTCGGACAGTCTTTCTGAAATTGACGTGGATCTGTCCGCCGTCCGGGATCTGTTTAATTCCTCTGATGAGTTTACTATCATCAAGGAGGAATACGCTCGACAACAACTCCCGGCAGTTTTTGGAGCCTACCTTGATCAATTCCCCAAGGGTGATGCTCGGCGTACAGAAGGGGTGAAACTGCTCGATCGGGATCCAAGGGGTAAAAAATTCAATGACCCCCTGGCCCAATCTCTCTATGTTATGGGCTTCCAGCATATCTTGGCCCCCTTTGTGGCCAAGCTTCAAGAAATGCTAGGGAGGCCGGTCGAGCTTGCCGATCTTCCCTCGGTCCCTATCGTCGAGGCCCAGTTCGAGAAGTACCAGCGAGAACTGCAACGGGCCGCCGATCGAGAAGCAGGGAGGGATCCTGAACCTCCTTCTGACTCAGATGAGGATGAAGATAATGATGAAGAGGAAAGGAACAAAGAGGCCTCCGACGAGTATATTAGATTCGAATTTTTAGTAATTGTAATTCCTTTCCCCCTTTTTCTTTTTTGGACATGATCATTGTACTTCCCGGCCAGTAGAGCCGATGAATATATATAAAATCCTTTTTTCTCAATGCTTTATTTATCGTCTTTCCTGTCTTTATTGATTTTACTTACCATTCGGGAATCGGTCCGTTTTATAGGACTTAGCAGTTTTTTCTGACCTCATTTTTTGATCATTCATTGTATCGCCGTTCGGGCTTTTGATGATTTGCCAGGATTTTTGTTCCTGTCCTTTGGATTGCCGTTCAGGATTCAGAAAGCTTGGTAGGACTTACTTGTTCTTTGAATTCTTGTTTCTGATGTTCCATCTTCTGAATATTGCCCGGATCCTGTACTTTCCCCATTCCGCTGATCTTTATTTTTTGTTCTTCAAATACTACCCGTTCGGGCTATCTAAAGATACTTATTCAAGTACATGTGGCTTATATCGATCTTGGTCCGGGATATCCCTCAATACGTTCATCGTTCGGTGTCTTTAAGATGGCTTCCCCAAAACTACTAACCCGTTCATCATGAATTACTTATTAATCGTTCGGGGAACGTGCTAAATTATCATAAATGTGCCATAATTTCGTGCAACCATATTTTGCCACGTGTTCTTCATGGGTTAGGGTTTTGAGCGACATCTTTACTTATAAATAGAGGTGCTTCTTTTTCATTTTTTCTGTTGCTTCCTCAATTTCCTCTTGTGTCTTTCTAAGCTTTCTCTCTCTAGAATTCTCAGGCCCTTTTTATGTTCTTCTCTTCTAGTTCAGAATCTGAAGAAATGCCGCTAATTCGTAGTGGAAAAACTCCTGCTGTAAACAAGGCCGGGGACTCATCCTCCCAAACACGAGTTTCCACTAATTCTCTCGTATCCAAAGATGCCGAACAGCCTGTAGATGACGAATGTCTGTCACGAGACGATGTTAAGATATATAAAAAGGGAATGCCCGAACGGCCACCTCGCACCCCTCTGCATTTTACCCGCATTCGCAAACAAAGGCAACGTCTTCCTGAGGACGCCAAACGGCAACTTCGCCAACTTTTGCCTCCGTCTAGGGAATTTTATGCTGGATTCATCAGGCATCCCTTGAGGCACCGACCGGGGCACGTGCTTGTGCATCTTGATGCCTTGATTGCTGGGCTTCACTTCTCTCTTCATCCGTTCGTTGTGGAGTTTTTGCGCCGGGTCTCCGTACTTCCCGCTCAGTTCATACCCAGCACCTACCGCATTCTATCTGGCTTCATACTTCCATGCCAAGAACTGAGGATCGCACCAAGTGTCGATATATTCCTGTACCATTACTGCTATCAACCCTATTGGACTACTGGGTATCTCAAGTTGGTGGCTCGAGATGACCGTCAGTTGTTCACGGATAACCCTACTCCATCGGCTGATTGGGAGGAACGGTTCCTCTTCGTTCGTATAGGTGATTCACTCCCATTCCCTGATCGGTGGAACGCTTATCCTGTTCGGGATTCTGAGCCCGGATTGGGTGCCGTTCTTCGTTCTCAAGCTGAATCATTGCGTCTGGGAGGATCTCGGAGCCTTCGGGGTTTTATTAACCCCTCCAAGATGTTGGCTGCTGGGATCGGTAAGTTCATTTATTTCTAACCCGATCGATCTTCTTTCAATTCAGTTTGTTATCTCTTACTTCCTCTTTTGTAGGTGTGATATCCCCTATTCCCGTTCGACATTCCATATCTGCCGCTACTCCGACTGCCTCCTCTGGAAAAGGCAAGGAAAAGATAGTTGCCGACCATGCATCTGTTGAACAAACCCGGAAGAAACGTAGAGGGAATGATGGCAACACACTGATCCCGGTCGATCACGTGGTTGATCTGACCGGTCCGGATGACAAGCTGAAAAAACCTGTCATTCCTGTTCAGCCCCAGACTTTAGTTCTTAACAACATACCGGTCGATGATCGGATGTTCGTGGAGTTTTCCAATTTGGGGCCCCGAGCAGACGGAAGGTACCTGTTCGGGCAGATCCCATCTTTTATGTGGTGCAGTACCTCCCTGAAGGTTCCACCCAATTTTTCTTGTGATACCCTAAAAATTTAAAATAAAATAAAATAAACCCAAATTAGTTATCTCATATAATCTGACAAAAAACAGATATTTCGTATAATCTATCTTATAAGAACAGAATAAATAAAGTGAATATTAAAATCAGATATAATGTATGTGATAAAAGTAAACCAAATATTATTATATAGTTTATCAAAGTAAAAACATTAAAAGCCAAGATACTTGGTGAGTAAAGTAATACTATACGGAGGTAGTATTTAATAGGTATTCGTATGCATAACATACATATAACAAACATGCATATATCAGATATAATACATACACATACATGCAGTCATGCGTAGCAATAATAAGATATTACTACCTCCGTAATCCTAGAATCTTCTCAGTTTGACTCTTTTGGGTCAAATTTTATAAACTTTGACCATTAATTATTCAAAACTCACATTATGTTATGATTAAAAATTTATTTCATATACCTTATTGTAAAACATATTATTTGAATGTTAATTTATTATGAATTTTATCAATATAGATATGTAGATATTTAGAGTCAAAGTTCAACTTAGAAGATCGTGAAAAGTCAAAATTGGAAGATCTTTGGGTTAAGGAGGTAGTAATACGGAGTAGTAACAATTATGGAAACTAAACGGCCGAAGCTAATAAAACGGACAGTCCAGAATTTTCTCCATGCGTCTAGAAACATCGGCCAAGCATATATATATATATATATATATATATATATATATATTCATCGTATACCGCACACAAGAGAAAGGGTTAAACCGGCGACCTGCAACAAAGTAAAAGAAAGAAATAGAGAAAAGAAAACAGAGCGAGAGAAGTAAGGGAGAGGAAAAGACAATGAACGTCGCCAGAGTGTATGTAGTTGCTAGTCGGCCGGAATAGTTCGACGGAGGGAGGAATTCACCGGACTGAAGTCACTGAACCGTCTCCTCTGAACACCGCCGGGCTATTTCCTTGGAGAGGAAGCGCCGCCTTGATTTGCTGTCACCAAACGAACTGCTGCCGATGAACGACACCGGAATCTCCGTCAGACTAGTTCGCGCCGGAGGACAACCCAAGTCGTTGCCGCCGGACAACAGTGCTGCTCACGAACCGGAGGAAAAGGAAGTTGCCGGAGGAAGAGAGAAGCCGAAGTTGCTGCCACCGAACCGCAAACGCCATCGCTGTGTCTCCGCTGCCTTGCCAGAGCGTCTGTCGCTATCGGGAGAAGATTTCAGAGCCGGACTCTGTCTTCTTCTTTTTTTCGCCGGTACGAAGGAGATGACGTACGTAACTCAGCATCCTTGTCTACTTTTACTATTATTGGGCCGATTACTTTATCATTTGGGCTGGATGTGATACGGCTGGGCCGATATAATAATAAAAATAAATAATTACTTTAACTGGGTTATATTTGAATCTTGGCTTAATGAATTTAATATGTTGGCTGGGTATTACTCCCTATTATATTCGGACCACTTGTATCTTTATTGAGTGGACTGGACAATTTAGTATAGATTGGACCAATTAATAAAATAATAATTCAAAAGGGGTAGAGTAATATAACTATAAGTTGATTATATGTTGATTTTAGAATTTTAATAGTTTAGAAGGTGAATTTGAAGAAGATCGAGATAGGAGTTTCGGTTAGGAGTTATCGCGATTTGAGGTAAGTTTCACGTCAACCAAAATTATATTTTCCCTCGTTAATCATTTTTGAAATTATTTGAGTACTTTATGAGATTTCTAGTACTTACTTTTGAGTATTTGGAATTTCTTATGGATTGTTATTGAGAATTGTATTTGAGTATTGGATATTGGATGATATTTTTGAGTATTTGAGATATCTAATGAATTGTTATTGGGATTAGATTTATGAAGTATTTGGTTCTTTTGTAAAATTTCATTGTATGGTGAATTCGAGTGTAGTTTATTGAAGTTAATATTTTACATTGTCGGTGATTTTTTTGTGGAGTTTGGATTTCATATCCATTTTGATTGAGATTAAATTATGATTTTGTGAGCATCCGGAGAAATCCGTGGTGTCGGTTTGCCACATCCGGATAAATGTGGAATATTTGGTGAGTGGTAATGGCTATAAGTCAAAATCCACCAGGGGTACTTCCCAAACGTGCAGTATTCCAGCTTAATTGTAGTGTAATTGGTAGAAAAATCCTAACCACTCGGGCTTCTTACTACCCGGAGGGTTTGGAATCTCTTTTAGGGAGTGTGCATACTTAAGGTAGGAGTTCGGCTTCCACTGGACTTGGTTTGACTGAAATTTGATTGGTTTGAGGTGATTGAGATTATTTGATTGTCTTAATTTGGACTTGAGGTGAATATTATTTGATTGGATTTGTGGTGGAATTAAATTATTGGATTGATTGGAATTGTTTGATTATTTGATTGGATTATATTTGGATTGAATTTGAGTTGGATTGAGTTATTAAATTATTTGTGGGTTTTTAGAGTATAAATACTTTGGATTTGACTTGGTTTGATTATGTTGAATATTGTTTATAATAATTTTGAAATGAATATTTGATGTTTGATTTATGCTTTGGAAAGTTTGAGATGATTTTGGTGATTTTATGTATATTGATATTTTGGAATTATTGAAATATGTACTTATATTTGAAACATTATTGTATTGCATATTATTTGTACTATGAGAATATTTTATAAATGTTATTTTACTTATGATTTATAAAGTATTTTGAAAATATATTTTTTTTTCGAAATGTTTTGTATGAATATATTATTTATTTATTTTTTTCGGGGTTAGGTGGAACTTACTTATCATTGTTGCTAATTTTTGTTTCTTTTATTTTTTTTCTTGTACTTGACTCTGTACAGGTGCTGAGTTGATCATGTTGAAGTTGATTTCGAAAGAGAGTTTCCGCTTGAGAAAATGTAATTAGTAGATAACATTGTAGTTTAATTTTGTTTTCAACACTTATTGAGTTTAATCGTTTTTGTAGGATTAGCGTGTGCACTCGGTTAGATTAGAGCCAAGTGTGGCGGTAACACTCCTATTTCCCTTTTGATTTTCCACTGCACAACTCTGATGTTTTCAAATAAAGTTAATAAATAATGTTTTATTTAAAGGTATTTTTTAGTGGGAAATTTGGGGGTGTTACATTTCTACTCTGACCCATGGGTCTGACCTGGTCGAGGCAGGTCATCTGGAGACTCTCAAGTTACAGATCACTCAACAACCCCTTTACCCTTCCATCTTTTCCGATTTAGTATATGTCATCTGATTTTCTATGCTACTGTTTGTAGGCCGAAGTATACTACCATCGGGTCTTCCTGGCTGCTGAGTAGGAGATGAAGCGTATAGCCAGTGATCGGGAAGATATTCAGGTCCTCCTTTCCGCCGCTCGGAAACTAGTTGCAGACTTGCAAGTTCGTGTTGATCAGGGTGAGAAAGCGAAGGTTGATCTGGCTGAGATGGAGGAGAGGGCCAGACGTCGAGACAGAGAGATTAGGGATCTCAGAGCCAAGGTGAAAGCGGTTGAATCCGCTGGGATGCGGTTTGATAAATCAGAGGGAGGAAATTCTCTCGAGCCTTATACTGCCAATACCTCCAAGATCACCCAACAAGTCGTGATAGAATATCAGCGGGGAAAAGGGCTGAATATCGCTTTGGAAAATACCGCTCAGCAGTTCTTGGGACCTCACCTTGGTCAGTTCCTTCGTGAGAACAAGGATCCAATCAAGGCAGGGATCGAGCTTCTAGATAGCACGCCTGAAGGGAAATCTTTCTTGGATGTCCTGACGGAGACAATTGTGAAGCAAAGTCAAGATCTGCTTCTAGATAGGAATTTCGACTTGATCATGGAACACTTCCCCAAACCATTTGATCCTGATGAGTTGGGGTTTGATGACTTGTTCGGGAATACTTATGATCGGATCATGGAGATGAGACAGAAAGCAGCTTCTGATGATGCAACACAGGCAGACAACTCCCAACCTTGTTCCTCCCCGAGCGGCGATCATCAATTAGCATAGTCTACTTTGTTCTCTTTATTTCCTTTGTACTTTTCGACCAGTAGTGTCGAAGAATAAAGTTCGATTATGTACATAATCTTGTCATTTCAATGCTCTTTTTTATCTTTCAAACCCGAACTCTTGGTTCCTCCATCTTCATGGTTACCGAACGTGACTCGGTTCATCCACACTTATAGTTTTGACATCATCTCCCAGCTGTTTAGATCGAGTCAAATTCTGTTAGCTGAAATGACGGCTCCCTCCGAAATGATTCTACGTGTTAAAAGCTGAGTTGAGACTCTCTCATTTCCAAACCCATAATTCTGATGCATTCCGAATAGTTTACTTTGATTCGTATCATCCATATTAGGAGTTTGAGGTGACGACTTTCAAACTGTAAGCAAGATCACCGGATCGGGTCATTTCTTACTTTAGCTAAAATGGCGACTCACTTCCAAATCAAGTTAATGACTGAGGCGAGATTTTGAAACCATAGTTCCGATCCCTCGGACGACAATCCATGTTACCGAATGTCGCTCAGCTCGTCCATACTTATGGTTTTGACACCATCTCCAAGACGTTTTGATCCCTTTATCATTCGTGATCACAAGGTCAAAATCTGTTAGCTGAGGTGATTCCCTTCAAGCCGTTTTGATCCCTTTCTTCGTTCGTGATCACATGGTCAAATTCTGTTAGCTTAAATGATGGCTCCCTCCAAACTGTTAACACGTTCGTCATTCGGTCATCCGGAATAATTCTACGTGTTAAAAGCTGAGATGAGACTCTCTGGAAGTAATGTCTCCCCGGACCACAATCCATGTTACTGAACGTCGCTCAACTTGACAATACTTACTGTTTAGACACCATCTCCAAAGCCGTTTTGATCCCTTTACCATTCGTGATCACATGGTCAAAATCTGTTAGCTGAGGCCTGAGGTGATTCCCTCCAAGCCGTTATGATCCCTTTATTCGTTCGTGATCACAGGGTCAAATTCTGTTCGCTGAGATGATGGCTCCCTCCAAACCGTTAACACGTACGTCATTCGGTCATCCGGAATGATTCTACGTGTTAAAAGCTGAGATGAGACTCTCTGGAAGTTATGTCTCCCTCTCCTTTTTTTTCAAGAGGTGGCAACAGCCGTTTTTATTGATAAAATTTCCTCAGATGCTCTACATTCCAAGTCCCTGCCAGTCGGCCTTCGGAAGATTGTAGACCGAAAGTTCCTAAAGCATATTTTTTGCAGACCTGGTAAGGGCCTTCCCAATTTTGTGCCATCTTTCCTCCTTCGAGAGGTTTGCTCTTTTCCTGTTTTTTCAGGATCAAGTCTCTTACTTCGATCGATCGGATTTTTACTTATTTATCGAAGTATCTCCTTGTCGCTTTATGATATTCCTCCATTCCTATTGCAACTAGATCCCTTCTTTCATCTATGAAGTGCAGTTCGGCCCGCAGATTATCCTCATTGCATTCGGGGTCATAATGCACCGTTCGATGTTTGGGAACTAGAATTTCTGTTGAAACTTTAGCCTGGAATCCATAAGCAAGGGCAAACGGAGTCTCTCTCGTAGCCGTTCGGGGGTGTTGTCCTGTATGTCCATAAGATATAATTCAATTGGTCCGGCCATGAGGAGGAACAATGCTCTAGTTTTTTTTCATACCACCCATAATGGTACGGTTCATGTTTTCTACCTGGCCATTCTCCTGAGGGTATGCTACAGACGCTCTGAAATGTTTGATCTGCCATTTGACCAAATAGTTTTCGAAGTTCCTGCTCACGAACTGTCTACCGTTATCCGTGATGATCTGCTCAGGGAGACCAAATCGGCAAATGATATTCTGACAGACGAACTTTTGGCATTTGAAATCTGTAATACTTGTCAGCGGTTCGGCCTCCACCCATTTGGTGAAATAATCTATCCCGACGATGATGTAATTTAGTCCTCCGGAGCAGTAGGTAGGGGCCCTAGCAAGTCGATCCCCCACCTGGTAAACGGAAGGGCAACTGTCATCGGGGTGTAGAAAGTAACTGGCCGTTCGGGGGCCGATGCATACAACTGGAAGACCTTGCACTTTCTGGTATGAGCAAAGCAGTCTTGTTGGATCGTTGGCCAGTAGTACCCCTGCAGGATGATCTTCCTTGCCAACGTTTTAGGCCCCTGATGGCTGGAACAGATTCCTTCATGAATTTCTTCCATGACCGCCGTTGTGAGACCAGGTGGTAGGCACTTTAGATATGGTCCACCGAATGTCTTTTTGTATAGCTGTCCGTCCACCAGTTCGAACATGGAAGCCCTCCTCTGAATGCATTTCATATTATATGCTGATTTTTTATCTTCTGGGAGGGTCCCGTCCTTCAGGTAGTTGGTCATATCCGTGACCCAACTTAGAACGGCATAAGAGATCACTTCTACTTGGAGGATCATAGTTGCCGGTATTGTCAGGGTTTCCCGATGAGCAAACCACTGGATGTGAGCCGGGATCATCTGTGCCCGGTCATCAAGAGCTGCATTCTCCGGTTTGGATAAGATATCTGCTTCATGATTTTCTATTATTGAAACCTGATCGAGCACTACTTGTTCAAATTTTCTGATCTGTTCCTTGACCAGTTCCTTGTAAGCTTTCATCCTTTCTTCTTTTGTTTCGGCCGTGCCATTCACTTGGTGGACCACTAACTGGCTAACTGACCGGACCTTGAGCCGATCGGCACCCAGGGCTTTTGCATACTTTAACCCTGCAATGAGAGCTTCATATTCGGCCTCATTGTTGGTTACTTTGAAGTCAAAATGGATGGAGTAGTACGCTTTAAACCCTTCAGGTGACGTGATCACGGCTCCACCCCAACAACCCTTTACACTTGATGCACCATCTACGTACATCTCCCACCATTCACCTACCATGCTACCTTCTGTTTCAATTTCCGAAGGCCGAGCGGTACATTCCGCTATAAAACCAGCCAGTGTCTGGCCTTTGATAGTGGGGTGAGGTCTAAAGACCACCTCATACTGCCCGATCAGGAGACTCCACTTCGTAATGCGCCCGCTAGCCATCAGATTTCTTAGGATGGTAGTCAGCGGTTATGTTGTATATACGGTTATCGGATGTGCCTGAAAATAAGGCGCAAGCCGTTTGATGGCTGCTATCAGGGCCAACACCGTTTTCTCCATCAGGATATACCTAGTCTCTGGACCGTTCAGGGCTTTACTCACAAAATAAATGGGCCGTTGGATGCCATCTTCTTCTTTTAGCAATACTGAACTCACAACTAGATCAGACACGGCCAGATACATATATAGGTGTTCCCCTGGATCGGCTTTTGTTAAGACCAGGGGAGAAGATAAATACAATTTGAACTCCTCGAAGGTCGTTTGGCTTTCGGCAGTCCATTCAAAAGGGTTTTCTTTTTCATGATTTGGAAAATTGGAATTGCTCGATCGGCCAATTTGGATAAGAATCTGCTCAGGGCTGCAAACCGACCGGTCAATCTCTGAACCTCCTTCAGGTTCCTTGGAGCCTCCATATCCATGATATCCTTTACCTTCTTAGGATTAGGCTCAATACCCCTGTCACTCATCAAGTATCCCAAAAATTTGCCCCCCCCCCCCCCCCCCCCCCGTAACATCAAAGGCACATTTTTTGGGGTTCTACCTCATGTTTGCTTTCTGCATTATCCCGAACACTTTTTCTATGTCTAGGATGTGATTCTCCCTCTTCCGGCTCTTGATCAGGATGTCATCAACATAAGAATCCATTGTGACTCCCAATATTTCTTTGAAGAGCATTCCAATCATCCTTTGGAAATTAGCCATTGCGTTCTTTAACCCAAACGGCATAACAATATAGCAAAATACCCCGTCCGAAGTTACAAACACTGTTTTTTCTGCGTCGTCCGGGTGCATGAAAATTTGACGATACCCCCGGAATGCATCCATGAAGCTCAACAACTCACATCCCGTCGTCTCATCCACTAACAGATCGATCCTCGGCACCGAGTATGGGTCCATCGGAAAGGCTTTATTCAAATCAGAATAATCCACACACATCATCCAAGTTGACTATTTTGGCGCAAGCACCACATTGGATAACCATTCAACATGGATCACTGGACGAATGTGTTTTATTCTCAGCAAGGTGGCCACTTCCTGTTTTGTAAAATCACGTCGTTCGGTCGTCTGTTATCTTTTCTTTTGCTGAACAGGCTTTGCATCAGGTCGAACGGCCAGCTTGTAGCAAATTATGTCCGGGTCAATGCCCGACATGTCTTCTGGCCCTCGGGCAAACAATACCTGAAACTTCTTCAGTACTGCAATTATACCTTCCCGAATTTCAGCCTCCAGATTCACCCCGATGGCCACCTTCCGGTTCGGGGGAGAATCCAGGTCAATTTGCTCGAGGAGGGTGGCAGGCTCAGGATGTGCCTCGAACTCCGTTCGACGTGTTTCTATGTCGATGTTGTTTACCCGCATTCCCTGGGTGTTCATATTTTTCAAGGCCTCCCGATAGCATGTTCGGTCTGTTGCTGGATCAGTTCTGGCCACCCGAACCCCAGTGTTCGTGGGGAATTTGATGCATGAGTGGCGGACAGAGGCTATCACCTCCAGATCTTCCAATCCCGGTCGGCCCAAGATGGCGTTGTGGGAACATTTGATATCTACCACCACGAACGTCATTCGGACCGATGTCTTGTGTGTTTCATCTCCAATTTCAAACATCAACTGGATGGTCCCTTCTGCTTCGATGCAATTTCCGGTGAAGCTTGCCAGTGGTATCCTCAGGTGGGTCAGCTCATTTCTTTGCAGGCCCATTTTTTCGAACGTTTGTAAGTACAATACGTTCACGCTGCTCCCTGTATCTACTAGCACTCGCCGGATCAAAGCATTATCTATACACATGCTTATCACCAACTCGTCCCGGTGCGGACTTGGTGAGTTGGGCAAATCTGCAGGCCCAAATGTAATTGGGTCCATCCTTCCTTTCTTCTGGGGTGGCGTGGCTACAGAGCCCACGTACAGGCTTCGCTCGAACTTCTTACGTTCGGCGTTCGAGTTGCCTGTCTCCCCACCCCCAAATATTACTTTCACCTCCATCCTGGGCTTTTTACCCGGGTTCCCCGAGCCTTCTGGTTCATCTCTGGGAGGGTTATATACATCATTTCTGGGGCGAGCATCACGCTGTATATCTCGCCTCCAACTGTTGGATCTCTTGACCGGCTTCAGAATGCCTGTAGCATTTGAGTCCGTATTTACATATTTACCCAGATGACCCCTCTGGATCAATTCCTAAATGGCTATTTGTAATGCCCGACAGGATTGGGTGGAGTGACCGTTCCTATTGTGGTACTTGCAAAAAGCATTCACATCTCCCCCCATGTAACCCTTGGTGTCGGCCGGAGCGGGAATGTTATCCTTCTCGTTCCGATAGATGGTTGCTACAGACAGGACCAAAGGGGTGAATCGTCCTGCTCTTGGAGGAGGATCGGTCGTTGGGGTAGGATCCAGCCGATCGGCCAGTTTAATTGGGGTAGGGGGCGCAATTACCTTATCCCGAATCGTGATCTCCTCCTCCAGAGCTGCATGCTTCATGGATCTTTCTGGCACTTGAGAATACATAGTGCCTGGATTCTTCTTTAGGTTTTTGTAGAGTTCACCTGTTCGGAGAGCGTTGGTAAACAGAGTGATGGCTGTATCATCTGTCATGCTCCCAACCTTCAGGGTTTCATCCCTCCATCTTTTCAAAAATTGGTTTAGGGTCTCCTTTGGGCCCTGCCTGACACTGGTCAGGTAACTCAAATACCTTTTCGGAGTGGCACTGGAGGCAAACTGGGCTAGGAATAAAGTTGATAATTCAGCAAAGTTGTCGATCGATCCGGGCTGTAGAGTCCCGAACCATTCATGGGCAGGTCCCCTGAGCGTACTGAAGAAAAGTCGACAAATGGCCGCTTCCGATGCTTCCAATAACATCAACCCCCCTTGGTAACTCCTCAGGTGTCCATGGGGATCTCCCGCCCCGTCATATATCTGACCGGTCGGCGGTTTGACATCCCTGTGGATTTCTGCTTGCATAATTTCCCGGGTGAAGGGGGAAGTAATCCCGACCCGCACTGGGGTAGGTTGCAGAGGGGGTCTGTTCATTTGTTCCCTCATTTCGTTCATCTGCCTCCTCATCTCGGCCATTTCTTCCTCCTGGGCCGTTAGGGGAGGTGGTGGTGGAGTTCCCAAGTTTACAAACTCCCGATTCCCTTCCGGTGGAGTTGTTCTTTGATTCTGACGTCTCTGCCCGAATTGCGTATTGCTACGTTCTCCAAACTCGAAATGGCGACCAACGGGCGTATCTCCTCTGGCCCGTGACCTGGTCGGGGTGCGGTCACTAGGAGTGTGATGCCTGCCCCTGGCCGCATGAGTTCTTCCGCGCTCTCCTCAGTGGGATCGTGAATGATTCGATGCATCGGTGGTATCATCATCGAATGATGAGGTTGTGTACCTGGTTTTCCCCGTATAACTGGATTGTCCTCCATCTTGCTCATCTGCCAGGTTTTGCATAACCTGAGCCAAATCTCGCATAGCATGGGGTTCCTTGTTAATGCTTCGAAGATGAAGAAATCCCCATCAAAGTGCGGGTAGGATCCCCGGCTGGATTGCCCTTGGGGGGTCCGGCTTTCTCCGCGTCTTTCTGAGGTTTCTCCGGTGTGATGAGAAGTAATTCTAACCATTTTAGAAATAGGTTGTTGTTTGGTGTGAAACTTTTTGTTCAGTGTTTCCCACAGACGGCGCCAATGTTGGAGTTTAATCCCGCAGATCCGAAAGTCCAACACAAACTTTGGATATATCAAGAAATGGAACAATAATTCAGTGTATAAAAGAAATATAAAAGATGAGATCAACGAATACTCAAAAGCCCACTTGTACTAAGTAATTTGACGATTACACGGTAAACTACCCGAACGGTATGTCGGAATAGTAATTAATACAAGAAATCAGAGAGATAATGATATTCAAGGCTTGAGTATCAAAATGCTAACCCTTTACAATGAAACTAATCCTTCTATTTATACTAATGGGGGTATGGGGTACTTCATATTGATCGGTTACTTTATCTAGCAACTTGGAAACCCATGCTTCAACTTGCTGTCGCCATACTTTAGCAATAACTGTCCCCTGCCACTTGTTGGCTACCCGTTGCCCGAACGGGTAGTAGACCCTGCTGGAATCATCATTGATTTGGCCCAAGTACGTTGGTTGACCCGAACCCCGTTCGGTACACTGATCTGGAATCACCATTGGTCTGGCCCATTATTGATCTAGCCCAAGTGCGTTAGTTGATCCGAACCTCGTTCGGTACATATTTTTCCATGAGCTTGTTCATCTTCTGGATTATGGGTCTGTCTATCGGACTGGATATCCTGGGTCTTGGATCCGGGTATTGGGCCTGCAGCCCAATATCCCAGCAACAATAAATTTTGGAGATTAGACCGATTAATTACTTGAACTTAGTTCATTTGAACTCAATTCATTTTTTGTTAATCGAAAAACTTTAAAAAAATAATGAAATTTAGATTTTTTTACATCGAAATGTGTGTTTTCTATTTCATAATTATTCAGGTAAAAAATTAAATAGAAAATCTTACTTAAATGGATTTAATTAATGTAAAAACTATGGTGAGTGTATTTTCTTGACGATGCTAGAAAATAAGAATTCAAACACTGTTTTCAAATAGACGGAGTCCATTTTTAACATTTTGGCCTCCCGACCACTACAAATGATTTAATACGAGTAATACTGACGTGCTTTATAGGAGCAATTATTGGCATCTTGACAATATCGATGCCATCACAATTGTCAAAAAATAATTTAAGTAGAATAACAAGACATTATAAGTAAATATTATTCTCTAGGTAAACGTAGAGCCCTTTTGATGACTAAGTTTTTTAGCTTATCAGACTTATCCATCAACTTTTTAATCAAACATATAACTTTTGATTTCGTGCGCTGATTTGTGTAATAATAAGAAAAAGTAAGGTTGAAGTTATTTTTCTGGCTGTATTAGTTGAAGTTACTGTAGATGACCATTTTAGCTAATTTTCATATATTTTTTATTTATTTATTAATAACTTATATTTTAAATACGAGTATGATTTATTCATAAATCAGCAGAATTAATCAATACAACCACTTCAGCCAGAACTTCAGAAATTTCAGCAAAATGAACCAAGTAAGCCGATTTCAGCATTACCAAACGGATTCGTAATGTCAAAATGTCATTATTTCCACATCAATGTTCAAATGACTCCATTTTCAATTCAATGTTGGAATTGAGAATTTGAGAGTATTTACTGAAAATAAATGCAGTAGTTATGCCACTTTCAAATTCGATTTGAACTACTTCTCTTATCATGTTGACTTTTTACTGTTTTAGGATTGAGTCACATATCTTAACATTACTTGTATATGTAATTACTTTATATGTAATTACTTTATTTATATATTTCAACTAATTTACAAGATTAGTTAATAAATACAATTAAAGTATACTAATTGTATTCTGTTTAAACTTCAAAGGAGCCCATGTTAACTTTTGCCAACTCCGTTGAAAAGAAGGGTGTGATTGTACTCTTTTGATGAATTTTGAAGATTTTTTGCACAAAAAAGATGTTTAAGGGTCTAGATGCCCTTTAATGACTACTTCGGGGGATTTGCCCCTTTTCCCAAATTAAATTTTCAAAATTTGCATTGACCCTTGGAATAGTAGTCCGTTCAACAGAAATAAAGGAGACCACATTTTGCGCGATTGTCTAATTTCTATCGAAAAAGGACACATCCAGTATTCCACTTCACTAGATTATACTCCATCTATCCCTTAAAACTTTGTCATCTGTCCTTTTTGGGATATCCCAAAAAACTTTGACACTTTCCCTTTTAATTAATTATTTTGTTGTTTCTGTTATTTCTCTCTCTTCTGCACAAACCTCAACCACACAATTTTTACTTTATTATTCTCCGTGCTAGTCAACTTTGACAAAGTTTTAAGGGACGGAGGTAGTACACACGAATGTAGATTATACTTCTTCCGTCCCATAAAATTCTTCCCACTTTTTTCGGCCGTTCCAAAAAAATCTTCTCACTTACCATTTTTGGAAAATTTGTGTGGTTCACATTAATTTCACTTTTTTCTTACACAATCACAACCATACATTTCCACTTTATTTCACTTTCTTAATCTCTGTGCCAAGTCAAAGTGGGAAGAATTTTATGGGACGGAGGTAGTATTTCTTACGAAAATCAACACTACAGTGGGGTAAAAACTGGACAATCAATTCCTGAAACCAAAGAAAAGTTGAAAAGGTAAAAACTAGCACATGATACTATATTCTTTTTCAACAAAGGTAAATAAATGTACGATGTTAAGTACATATTTTAAAATAGTCTAACTATTTATGAGGAACCGTATTTAGTTTATGTTGGGGTATATTATCCCGGCCTGTTATTGTTCAGGAACTCAAAGTTTCACCGCGGTATGGAGCCCAGTCGGTGAGGCCCATTTAAGCCCTCGGGTCCAAATGGGGCCATTTAGGCTCCCTCGGCCCACTTAGGGATTGTTTAGGCCCAATAAGGCCTTTTCGGCCCATTAGTATGGGAGGGCTTTCCCCTCCTTCCCATAAATAGGAGGAGGTCTCTTCCTTAAAGAGGATGGTTTTTCTTCCCTTCCCCCCTTACTGCTTCTCCTTTATCATTCTAGTTTAGGAAGCTTATTCAAGCTCCATTAATAGAGTTCCAAGATACTTGTACTATGTAAATGGTGAGGAGGGGATTAATGAGAAAGAGCGGGTTTGGACGTTAGCCTAAAAAGTCTTATGGTTTTCTCCCTTTCTGGATTTCCACATAAAAATCGAGTGTTATACCAAATTATATCTATATCTATTAGTTTATGTTGGATTAAAACTCGACATTGGCGCTGTCTGTGGGAATCTTGTTCAAAAAAATTCATGTGTTCTACACGAAATTCATACGAAGAATGTCTGATTTCAACGGCGAAAAAAATGATACAAGATGTACTGATTTCAGGAAGAAAAGAAAAAAAGAAAATGCTTCTAGGAAAAGGAAAACAAGAAGAGTGGAAGGATTCCAGATCCAGTCTAGCGGTTTGGTCCTTGGTCCAGATTTTAAAATGTTGATATGAAGAAAACAATGGATTTCAGCAACAGAGAAGGGGAAAACAAGCAACAATGTTTCCAGGCATCAACAGAAGGAAGAATAACAACTGAGGGGTTCCTAGCTCCAGGTAGTAGGCAGGCCATGCTCCAGCCAGATGAGGTAGCTTCACCCTCTCCAAAAAGATAGCTGCCGTCGAGGCATCGAGGATGAACCGCCAGATAGTTTATCATAGGGAAGAGCAGCAGGAGACCCCTGTCGGGATGGGACCCGCACACCTGGCAACTTGGAGGTGGCCTTTATTCACACATCTTCGAATAACCACGATTGAAGAAAATGAGAATGGGGCCCACGTGCTCACTACCTTGACATGAGAGGAATACTTATCTACTGACAACAGGAAGCGTGACAGGGGACAATTGTTGATTTGACAAATTCATAGTTATCCAAAAAATGAACGACTGCATCCCGAATGGGAACTCCCTGAATGACCAAGCTAACAAATGGTGCCTGAAGGGAATCCCAGGAGGCCACGCACAACGGGAAATAACCGTCTCAACATACCAAGGTCCAGACGAGAGTTTTTCTGCCAAGCGTGCTCCGCGTCCAAGTGTGGTCTGAACCAAGGTTGGGACCTGCGGGAGGGGCTGACGTATCAAAACGATTCATAGTAGAATCATCGTCCCGTCCAGAAGCGGCACCGCGTAAAAGAAGCGCCATAAGGGGGCGAACATGGCAACCACGTTTATGGCCCGAACGGCCTGAACGTTACCACCATCATCAGTCTCCACAGCTCACCGTGACTTCCTGTACGGCCAATGTTTCCTATTTCATCAAAGGACATCTAACACAAACGGGATCCCTAAAAATCCCCCAACCAGATGGTGAAGGATGTTAGGCAACCAGTCCAGTCTTCGTTCCCGAACTGCATTCACCATTGAAACAGATGGAACAGGGTCGCCCGAGCAGAGTGATAATGCCAAGGGGCTACCCTCCCTGCATCTGCCCAACTCCGCACCCCTTGTTCGATCAGTATCCCCGATCCAGTTAGCAAGTTTCCGCCAGTCGGAGATTGCAGCTCAATCTTTACCACACTGAACAGCACGGACAGCTAACCAATGCACCAAGCCGTCCGGTTTTCAAAGGACCAGTAGTTTCGTGCTCTGTGAGGGAGTCAACGGCCGCTCGATCTAGCCACTCGGTTCAGACCACCATCTGTCTTCCCTGCCCGGGTTCGCAACTCCCGACCGGCAGGACTGCAGCTCGAGATCTTCCTGGTCGTACCAAATTTCCCATCCGGCAAGTCACCGAACGGAACCTCCTCAACCCAACGATGAATCTGGACTGCTTGATGCCCATGCCTCTAGGAGGGCACAGAAGGGGCTGCCTCAAATTGAGTCCCGTTATAGAAGATGATTTGTTGAGGGACGCCAAATCTTCTAAAGATGTTCTTGAGGACAAAGTGGCGGCATCTGGCTTCGGTAATGCTGGCGAGGGGCTCAGCCTCCACCCATTCGGTGAAGTAGTCAATGGCAACGATGATGTACCTGTTGTTGGAGGTACCCCTCGGCAGAGGGCCCACAAGGTCTATGCCCCATCTAGAGAAGGGTATGGATGTGCTGATGGGGGCATAGTTGACTGCTGGCCTGCCGGGAGCCTTCTGAAAGTGTTGACAGGCAGCACACCTTCGGGCGAGATCCGCACAATCTCGGGCCATCGTAGGCCAGGAGTATCCTTGGACTATGAGCCTTCGGGACATGGAGAAGGGTCCCTGGTGAGCTGAGCAAGTGCCACTGTGCACTTCTTCCATCGCGACTTCAGCCTCATCTTGATGAAGGCACCGGAGTAGCGTGCCGTTGTAGGAGCGTTTATAGAGCCTTCCATCTTCGAGGGTATAGCTAGGAGCCCTCAATCTTGCTAGTTTGCCACGGGCTTCATCCTCGGGCAGTTGCCCTGTGCTGATCTCGCCGTGCACTCCATCACGAAGCCAGCCAGGGCTTGGCTCTTGATGGCCAGCCTCGAACGGATGTCAATGTTGTATTGGCTAAGGAAGATAACCCATTTTACCATTCAGGAGGAGCTGGTGGGGCTCCTCATGAGGGCGCCGAGGGGTTGGTGAGTGAGGACCTGGACCGGATGGGTCTGGAAGTAGTGGCCTAATTTCTTGATGGCCCAGACGATGGCTAGCACCATCTTCTCCATAGGGGAATATTTGAGCTCCGCTTCCCTGAGGGTCTTGCTAACATAGAAGATGGCATGCTGGACGCCGTCTTCCTCCCGGATGAGGACTGAGCTGATGGCCGCCGAGCTGACGCCAAGGTAAAGGTACAGAGTTTCCCCTACCTTGGGTTTGGAGAGCACATGGGGTGAAGATAAGTACCGTTTTAATTCGTCAAAGGCCTCCTGACATTCTGACGTCCATTGGAATTCGGCGGTCTTCCTCATGATCTGGAAGAAGGGGAGGGACTTCTCTGCCGATTTGGATAGGAATCGGTTGAGGGCTTCCAGGCGCCCCGTCAACCTTTGGAATTCCTTGACGTTGCGTGGAGGCTTCATGTCGATGATTGCTTGGATTTTCTCGGGATTGGCCTCGATACCCCTTCGGCTCACCATGTAGTCCAAGGAATTTGCCTCCTTGCACGCCGAAGGTGCATTTCTTCGGGTTTAGCCGAATGTTGAACTTCTGCATGATGGCGAAGATTTCCAGGAGGTCGTCGGCATGGCTCGATGATTGTTTGCTTTTGACGATCATGTCATCAACATAAGTCTCCATGGTGCACCTTAGGACGGCCTGGAAGACCCTAACCACCATCCGGGTGTAAGTGGCGCCCGAATTCTTCAGGCCGAAGGCCATGACTTGGTAGCAGAAGATGCCTTCAAGAGTCATGAAGGCTGTTTTTTCAGCGTCTTCCTCGTGCATGAAAATCTGGTGATATTCTCGGAAGGCATCGAGGAATGACATGATTTCGCATCCCGCCGTCTTGTCCACCATTTGATCAATATTTAACTGAGAGAAAGGGTCCATAGGGCATGCCTTATTGAGATTCGTTTGATGGAGAGGAGCATGACGACTTCCTTCTTCACAAAATCCCTCCTCTCGGCCGAGAGGGGCCTTCTTCTCTGTTGCACAGGTTTGGAGGAAGGGTCCACCGATAAGCGGTGGGTGATGACACTTCGGTTGATTCCGGGCATATCCTCCGGCCCCCACGCAAAAACAATGGAGTAGGCGTGAAGGGCATCCGTAATTCCGGTCTTCAAGTCTTCGGGGAGCTTGGCTCCAATCTTCACGACTCTTTCCGGATTGTCCGGATCGAGTGCGAAGTCTTCTACCTCCCCGCCCGGTTCAGCCCTCGGCCTCTTCCCTTCTTCTTCCACAGTTCCGGTGATGGTGTCAACACGGAACTCGGTTTTACTAACCTTCTTTGTTACTTGAAGGTAGCAGGCGCGGGCAAGTTTTTGATTCCCCCTCGAGTACCCGATGCCTCCTTCGGTCGGGAACTTGAGGCACAGGTGCCTCATGGAGATGATGGCCTCTAGGTCCTCGAAGGCTAGTCGGTCGAGGATGATGTTGTGGGCGCAGTCAATGTTGACGACGACGAACTCCACTTCGAGCTTAGCTCTATGGAGCCCGTCGCCAAAGAGTACCGGGAGAGTTATGACCCTCTCGGAATCAATGGTGTCTCCGGTGAAGCCGGCCAGAGGGGTCTTGATGGGCCGAAGGGACTCCCTCTCCAGGTGCAGCTCCCTAAATGTGTTGAGGTACATTACGTTGACGGAGCTACCCGTGTCAACATAAGTTCTGTGGATGATGGTGTTGTTGATTTCACTCTGGATGATGGGGGTGTCGACGTCGCCGAGGGCCAGGTTCCTGTCCTCATGAGTCTTGGATTGGGCACGAGTCGCTCTCAGCATTTTGGTAGGCGTTTTGTGTTTGGTGAAGGGGGGGGGGTTCTTACCTGATTGTTCGATCTCTCAACGAGAGCACCAAATGATTGATAGTGTACCCAGGGGGTATCTATCTGAGGGGTTACTGCGGAGAGTAACTTAGAGAGAAGTCAGAGCAAAATAAGAAAGAGAGAGAGAGTTCGAATATGTGAGTTGTGAAATTAAGTTGTGGTTTACAATGGGAAAGGGGGGGGGCTATTTATAGTAGCAATAAATGCTAGACGGGGACATGTGTCAAGCATCCGACGGCCGAGGGTTACGTCAATCGGGGTGGCACCGGTACTTGCATGTGGCTGCATTAAATGCGGCGGTTGGATGTGACGTTTGTACTTGGTACGGCGATCCAGGCGCATGTGGAGAGGAGATTCTATCGAGGAAGACGTCTTCGGCCCTAGGGTGTTGGGCCGAAGGCTCTTATACCGGGGGCCTCGTAGTGCTGAGGGCTCCATATGCCGAAGGCTACTGATTTTCATTGTTCTTCTCCCAGTAGCTTCGCATGCCTTTAATCAACTGCTTGGTGAGATTTTGGAGCCCTCGGCCATTGGCCGAAGGGGGGTCCATATGCGAACCGTGGTCCTCCTGATGTTTGGGCCGCTGTGATTTGGGCCTGTTGTGTGTCTTGGGCCTGTTGGGCCTGTATTAGAATAGTAGGAGTCTATGGGTCGGGGGTTCCCGGGCCATATACTCCATCAGCCGGTTCCTCAAGAGTGGAGAGGAACCAACGGCATAGGTATTCGTCAGATGCATTGACCATCAGCATGTTATTTTGATATCGGCTGAAATGTTCCTGGGGGTCGGTGCGGCCGTCATACGACTTCATCGTGCTTCCCCGGTATTTCTCGGGTATTGGGGCCGAGAGCACCCTAGTGGTGAAGGGGGTCTTGGTCTTGACCTGGATGATGGGGTCGCTGCGCCCCTCGGCCAGCTCCCTCTCCAGGGCACTGACCTTGTTCATGAGGGCATCGAAGCCGGGATTTCTCGACGAGTTGGCCGTAGGGGTGGCGGCCAGTTTCCTTGCTTCCTTCTGAGCGAGCCTTCTTTCAAGGTGGGCGATGATTTCGTTCCGATGGTCCTTGGCGGGCGCGGCGGCACTGGAGGCCATGTTGCAAACCGCATTGATATGGTGGCGAGTGTCCTCCTCGTGTAGCTTGCCCTTGCCTTTGTCAAGGCGGGGCCGATCCGCTGTCCGGGATACGGATCCCAAGCTCTCCCTCAGTGAGACAGGCTCACGTTCACTGATCCACTGATCCGTCCCGCCACCCTCTCTGATGCTGGCCGACGATGCGCCTCCCTCAACCTATTGAAGGCCAAAGGCTTACGCACTGGGGCCGGTCCAGCTCGGGGAGGGGAAGCAGGATTGGAGCGGGAGTCTGTGTCTTGTGCCGTGACCCCCTCATCGTTGTGTATATTCATGACCAATGGATGAGTAGGCGGCGGAGGAAAAGGGACGATGTTCCCCCCGGCATGGGCCGGGGGGCGGTACCAGAGTTCCGAAGGCTTCAGGATTCTAGGTGAGCATGTGGATGAAGGGCTCACTTGATTCTCAATCTGGTCTTTCCTTTGGGCCTCAATGTCGAGGCGAGCATCGGGAGCATTCTGTTGGAGCTGAAGGCGCAAGTCTGCAGCGGCCCGTTCTACCTCAGCGAGGGCTCCGCCTTCGGGAGCCCTATTGGAGGCCTCTAGAATGTCAACCTCATCGAGGGCCAAGTTCTTGTCCTCAAAGTTCTTGGATTGAGCTCGAGTTGTTCTTCCCATTTTGGTAGGTGTTTTCGTGTTTGGTGAAGGGGAGGGTTTTTTACTTGATAGTTCAGACCTCTTAATGAAAGCACCAAATGATGGATAGTGTACCTGATGGGTAACTTATCCGAGAGGTTATTACGGTGAATAACCTAGAGAGAAGTCAGAGCAATAAGTAAGAGAGAGTATATATTCGAATATGAATGTCATGTGTTTACAAATGGGAAATGGCTGCAATTTATAGCAGCCATAAATGCTAAATCAATAATCGAGAGGACATGTGTCCAGCATCTGACGACCGAATGTCACCTCAATCGGGGTGGCACCGACATCTGCATGTGCATCACATTAAATGCGATGGTTGGACGTGATGTTGTACTTGATGCGGTGATTCAACGCATGTGGAGAGGAGATCCTGTTGAGGAGGATGTCGTCGACTGTCCCTTTCGACTGAAGGCTTTATGTGTCGGGGGCCTCCATGTGGCCGAAGGCTCTATGTGTCGGGGGCCTCCATGTGGCTGAAGGCTCTATGTGCCGGGGGCCTCCATGGCTCCATGTGGCCGAAGGCTCTATGTGCAGGGGGCCTCCATGTGGCCGAAGGCTCTATGTGCATGGGGCCTCCATGTGTCGAAGGCTCTATCTGTCGGGGGCCTCTATGTGGCCGAAGGCTGCATGTGCCGAAGGCCAGTATTTCAAGCTTTGTTCTCCTAAGATATTTCTCTGCTTGATTTCATGAATGTTAAGCCTTTGGGCATGGGATCGAAGGCACCCCTTGCGTATTATGGGCTGACTGGAGTCTTGTTTGCTGGGCTTGGCCCACTTGAACCTATTGGACTTGATTGAAGTAGTGGAAGTATGTGGATCGGGGGTTCCTGGGCCATAGACTCTATCATGTGAATTGGGTGTGAGTCATCATTTCAGCCCGCTGTTAAAGTGACATGCATGAGCCGTCAATAGTAAACTGTTGCTATCATTTTCGAATATAGATAGAGCACTAATAGCACTTCTATTCTCATTGATTCATCTGGGATCCGCTGTTCAGTTGCTTGGTAAGAGATTAGCTTCCACAAATTGCTAAAACCCGGGCAACTATGGATCTGCTATAAATTGAATCAAAGTTACATGAAATTACTTAGTTCAATGGAATCTTAAGCAGTTGATACATTAATTTCACACCATCGATCAGATCTGAACCCAAACCAAACACCAATTCAAGATAAACTGGCCTGGAAACCAAACCCATCGAACTTCAACATCATACTGGTAGTAGTATAGCGTACCGGAGAAAGAAGGCCGGCGCAGCCGGCAGGGGAATCTATATATATATGACACACGCACTGTATAAACAAATAAAGGCAGACGGGAAAGACAATCGATTAACCGGCGTAGATGTGAACTCCGATGGCGATGAGGAGAATAGTGATGACGCCGAAGAAGATGATGGTGTGGACCACAATGGCAGCCCCGCTAGTATGCATACCCCCGAACTCAACCACCTTGTTCCTGCCCGGAATCTGGAAGAGCAGCCCCGGAGTGAGGAGCACGAAGAGCACCACCGCTATCACCACCGGCCCCCAATCCGCCATCTCGATCTCCGGAGATTTGATTTTTCACACTCTGCTCCGATCCAACTGCTCGCCGCCGGCCACTCAGCACCTACAACAACTCTGAAATACAGAAAATTATAAATAACTCTTAAATTGAATCTAATCACCGAAAGGTCTCACGTCTGTAAGGAGCAAGGAATGAAGCGAAGTGAATTTATAGCTTCGAACAAAGCATAGATTTAAAGGCAGGCGGGATAATGCTTTATGGCTGTGAAAATGTATAAAGGAGATTTTCCTAAATAGGATTAAATAAAATGATAATTGCAACAAAGAATTTAATGTTTAAATTTTCAATATAAGACTAAGGGGCTGTTTACCTATCACTTAATGAACTTAATGCATATGTTGACTTAATCGTTCAGTCATTCAGTTATGTTTACTTCTAGGGGTGGGTTCGTAGAACCGAAAACCGAATCAAATCAAATCAAACCGTGACCAAATAAACCGAATCGATGAAAAACCGAAACCGAACATAAAAAACCGTACCGAACCGAACATGTTTGATTTCAAATCGAACCGAAACCGAAAAAACCGAAAAAACCGGAATATTTATAAATATAAAAAAAATCATTTATTTTATATGGAGTATATGGCCGGTCATGTGGTCAATGCTCAAGACCGAAAGCATAAGAGGCTTTTTACGAGTCCAGTAGTCCTGTAGTACTTCATAATCTTTTAACC
Source organism: Cuscuta europaea (assembly GCA_945859875.1). NCBI lineage: Eukaryota > Viridiplantae > Streptophyta > Magnoliopsida > Solanales > Convolvulaceae > Cuscuta > Cuscuta europaea. The sequence goes on along the minus strand of CAMAPE010000038.1, from coordinate 1,282,444 downwards.
TAAAACGTAAGAGACTTATTTTGCTGCACTATATTCAAGTTTACTGCACTTGGGACTGCATTTTATTTTGTTGCACTATATCCAAGTTTACTGCACTTGGGACTGCATTATATTTTGCTGCACTATATCCAAGTTTACTGCACTTGGGACTGCATTTTATTTTGCTGCACTATATCCAAGTTTACTGCACTTAACTTTTAAATGTCATGTACTGATGTTTAATGCACTTTATTTGAATTGTAAGACAAGGAATGACTTTCATCATTTCAGTTTAATGCATTTGCTTTTTTCTTTTTATTTTGGGACTGCATTTTATTTTCATTTCAATTGGGACTGCATTTTATTTTGCTGCACTATTTTCAAGTTTATTGCATTTAGCTTTTAGGTGTCAAGTACTAATGTTTAGTGCACTATATTTAAATTGTAAGGCAGGGATTGACATTCTTCGATACTTAGTGTTTTATTTTCCTACACTTTGGTTATTTGCACCTCATTTCTTTTTTCAGAAAGTATGTGTCTTTTTGGTTTAAAACCGAAAAAACCGGAGTCAAACCGAACAAAACCGAACCGATTCAACCGTGGTTGGACAAAAAAGTATGAGCAAACCGAACCGAACCGAACCGAAGTTTTTAATTTGATTCTACATTTGGTTTTAGGTCAAAACCGAACCGCATAAACCGAACTCACCCCTATTTACTTGGGACTTAATAAGAAATAGTACTTATTCGCTCAAACAAAATTCGACTTAATAGTTCAGCTTCATTTTAACACTCTTTGCCGTTCAGACGGCTCTGCCTTTACTTAAAGCCTTCTTTAACCTTGTCATCTCCTTCGAATGTCATCTCCTTCGAATATTTCATCGCACACAACAACAAAGCAGAACCTGCGGAAATCGTCGACCTGAGCTGTTAAGCATTTTGCGAGCTTTCTAATTTTTAGAGCTGCTAAGCACACAACACAAATGGAGCTGCCTAATTTTTGGGATGAGATATAATTTCTTCCAAGCGCGCGACACCGTGGAGGACTCACAGTCGCAGACTCCATTCCCTCATAGCAACGGGCTATCTCTTCTATACTATTTCCTTGTACCTCGCCCATTTCACCCCTAATTTCCTTCATATCTAGATTTTCGCCTTTGTGTTTCCGAAAGCATAAGTTGTTTATTCGTGAAATTCCCCCACTTAGAGCTCCAGTCTCGTCTAGACTGCCATCGTGCACTACCTCCGACGCCACCGCCATTGATGAATCGTTAGGCGTCGATGCTCTTCAGCGCTTCATCCAACTTAATACAGGAAACTGGACTGGCTCTTTCCATGTCAGAGTGATTTTCAAAATGCATTTAGCCTGGACCATAATTAGTAGCAATCTGGCTTAAAGCAATTTATGATCTTGATACTGTTTTGGTTTGCTACATTGATTTTTGTAGCAATTTGCACCACTCGTATATATATTTCAATATAATATACTATCTACTTTGTATGTCGGGGAGGATCTACTTTTTATGTAATGTTACTCTTTTATTTATCTAATTCATAGTATTATTATTATTTTCACGCATGTAAAATTATTTATCGGTAAAAGAAAAGTAAACAGACAATATATATTCAACACTTGTTCTAGACAAGGGGGTTATTTGGTCATTTGATATCATTCAGGCTTCTCATTCAGCACACTTAGTAAACAGTTTGTTATCTCAGTATTACTTAATCCGAACAGACTGCTTAATGCAGACAGACGTCTTAATCCATTCAGGACTTAATGAAAAAAAAGTAAACAACCCCTAACTCTTCCCATGCTAGCTTTTCTCTTGTCCTTCGTAATAATATTTTTTAAATAATCATTATATAATAATACATAAAAAAATCAAAATAAAAAAATAAAAATCGTAAAAAATAAATAAAAAATATACAGACCTCAACCACCACCTCAATCACGTTCCAGCACCGCTACCTCCGGTCGCCGAAAAAGATTGCCAAATAGGGGAAAAAATGTCATCGTGATGATAGTTTTGAAAAGAAAGCTCGATATTTTCAAAGAGTAAAATTGTCATCTTTATGACATTTTTAGAAAAATGTGACATTTTTACACAACATGACATTTTGTATGGCAATCAGAGGTGGTGGTGCTGGACGGTGGAGGATGAAAAGGTAGTGGCCTACATATTTTTTAATATTTTTTTAGGTACTTTATTTTTCTAGATTTTTTAAAGTTATATTTTTTATTTTTTTAAATATTTTTTATTTTATTTTATTTTTCACGTTTTTTTATTAATTTATAAATATTTTATGATTTTTAATGTTTTTATTATAAATAAAACTATGATTTTTTGTAGTGATTAATAAATCTATTAGAATTTATAGGTTGAGGTAAGATAGGAAGAAGAGACATACATTACTTCTATTTTGTGAATAAAAGGAGTATTTGTGAAATTTTGAGCTACTTTTAGTCCCATTTGAGGTTAATAACCGAAACTATATTTGTTTTGTGCCGGTGCGCCACGTGTGAAAGCCCATCATTTACGACGCTACAACTAATTTTATATTGGCGAGTGGTATGTACCTCAGGACCTCAAATTGAAACGATTCTATATTCATTCCAATTTTTTTTTAGAATGTGTTTGAAAGCTAGGATTTTAGAGAGAGGAGAATGTATGTGAGGGTACATGACTATCTTATTTGTCTTTTGTTTAAAAAATGTGGAGAAATGATTTTGGAAGATTTTTGTCACTCTTCAAAACTTCTCAAATGTTCAATTTTTAAGTTTCTCCAAAATTAGTTTTTTTTTTTGAAGAATAACTTATTAAATGATATTGAAGCTGAATTTTAAGTGAATATCAGTTTAATTATTTGAGTTCACCATATCTCAGAAGTGATTTTAGTTATCAATCCTTCCAGACATTTGTTATCCAAATTTACTACACTAAGAAGAAGAGTTTCCTCATATTTCCCTCTTTTTCACCTCCAACAACTTACCATCAAGGAAATATCCCGAGATATGACTAAAACATATTGAGTTTTATTCATATATTTTATGACTACTCCCAAATAAGAAGAACAGTTTCCTCACGTTATCCTCTCTTTCGCCTTCAACAACTTACTTTCAAAGCATTCCCATCCCTTTCCTCCCAAACTCCCAAACATACCTTTAGGAAAATTTCTTGGGATATTACTACTCCGTAATACATATTGAGTTTGTCTAAATATGACCAGCTTTTTTAAGACATTCCTATGACAAAAAAGCAAAACATTATATTTAAATATTGAATGACAAAAATACTCTTGTTTAATATATGTGTAATTACACTGCAGTTATTGCACGACATTACTACACATTCGGTAATAATCATTGTACTTCCGTAAACATAAATTCTCTTCTCATCCACTTTAGTATTTTACTGCACTACTGGTCATAATCACTGCACTCTCCGCCGCTGTTGTAACACTCTCTATCTATTGCTTTCGAATCACTGCACAACACATTTTCTCAAATGCATTTATTCACTGTCTATGTACAACATTATATATTGTCATGCTTACTGCATGCCCTCACTCAACACTATCTATTGTCATGTTGAATGCGCCACAAACCTTATTTCAAGAAATAGAAATAGAAGAACGATAATGGATGTCGAGCGGCTGGACGCTGGAGGTGGGTGTTTAGAGGATGGAGGCAGATGACTGGACGGCAGAGATCAGCCATGGGGATGGTCAAGGCGAGAAAACATGGAGACAGTTGCATCGCATGGGGAAGGTGGCAACTGCGGGTAGCTAGGTGTGGGGGCATGGGGACGGTCGCAGCGAGTAGGCATGTGAACGGCCTCAGTGAGCATATATGGAGACGGTGGGGGTGCATGGGGACGACGTGCAGGCATGAGGATGACCACAGTGACAGGGAGGCGGGTGTCGTGGCTACGGGGGCAGCATGAGACTAAATGCGAACGATTAGTGGCATAGCTTTTGAGAAAATGAGTAAAAAGTTAGGATTTTATAATAACAATATAAGGGCATATTAGTCCAAAAATATATTAATTAATTAACTAATTAGTGATGGAGTATATGGGTCTGAGCTTCCGGACCCACATACTCGGAAGAACAGAAAGCACAAGGCACAGAGTGGCGCCCTCGTCGGCCAGGACGCCCCCGTCGGCCGAAAAGGGGCCAACTCGGATTATGGTCCTGAGTCCAAGGAACCCGGGTGCCCTCGTCGGCCGTGCCCTCGTCGGCCACGCCCTCGTCGGCCACGAAGACTTCACAGAATCGGATTTTATACTTACTCATTTGTACAACCCATTAGTGGCTTTGTATTCGGCCCAGTAGCGGTCCAGTTGTAAATGGGCCTCCCAAGCCCAAGGATTGGGAGCCCAACCCTAATTTTCTCTATAAATACTCCCCTTGGGAGTAGTTATAGGGGTTACAAATTCATTCTATTGAAGCATATTATTGCACTTCTCTCTCTAGCTCTCACTTCTCTCTAGAGATATACTCTATCATTTGGTGCTCTCGTTGAGAGCTAGAACAATCAAGTTAGCACCCTTCGTCGCTACCAAGCACAGCTAACCACTGATCATGGGGAGAACTAAGTCAAACCGCAACCTCGTCAGCAAAGCCATCCCTGAGGACCAAGAGCCCAGGGAGCACGATGAGGACGCCACGGCCGACCAGGTCGGCGGAGGGGACCTCTTCCAGGAGGCCTTCAACCTCACGACGGACCTCCGCAACCAACTCAACGGCGGAGTCCCTGATGCCCGCCTCGGTCTGGACAAGAAGCGAGCTGAGAAGACGGACCACGCCCCGGCCCAGCCTATGGCCGCGGCCTCTCCGTCCGTGGATCCACAGGTCCAGGCCGCGCTGTCGGTCATCATCGCCAGCCTAGCTCAGAACCCCACCGTCCTCAGCGCACTCTTGCCAAGGACCGGGGGGAACGTCACTCAACCTCCTCAACACCAACCGTTGGCCGTCCAGATAGGCAACGATGAGGGGGTGGTGCCCCAGGACACGGCGTCGTCCCACTCCCACCCTGCTTCTCCTCTTCGGCCCGGGCAGACCCCAGCGCGTGGAAAAGCCTCTGCCTTCAATAGGCTAGGTGACACGCGCCGTCGTCCGGTTTCGGAGAGGATGGCGGGACGAATTGGTGATCCTCGTCCTGGCTCGCCAAGGGAAAGCTTGGGGTCTGTGTCCCAGACAGCGGACCAGCCCCGCCCGGACAAGGGCAAGGGGAAGTTGCACGAGGATGACGTGCGTCACCAGATCAACGCGGCTCACAACGAGCGCCTGAGGAACCAGCCGGGTGCCGCCGCGGCCGACAGGGACCCCCGGGACGAGGTCATCGCCCAGCTGGAAAGGAGGCTGGCTCAGATGGAGGCCAAGCAGTCGGCCAACATCCCTACGGCCGGCGCCTCCAACGACCCCGGCCTCAACGCGCTCATGAACAAAGTTAGCGCCCTGGAGAGGGAGCTGGCCGAGGGGCGAGGTGACCCCATCATCCAGGTCAGGACCAGGACCCCTTTCACCAACAGGGTCCTCTCGGCCCCCATCCTTGAGAAGTACAGGGGGAACGCCATCAAGTCCTACGATGGCCGATCAGACACCCAGGAGCACTTCAGCCGTTACCAGAACAACATGCTGATGGTGAACGCATCTGACGAATACCTCTGCCGTTGGTTCCTCTCTACTCTCGAGGGGCCAGCGTATGAGTGGTTCAACGGGCTGCCAGAAGGAAGCATCGACTCATGGCAGGATCTCGCCCAACGCTTCCTCACTCACTTTGCCGGGAGGAAGCGCGCCAAGAAGTATTTCACCCACCTCCTCTCCGTCAAGCAGCAGCACGAGGAGTCCCTCCGGTCATTCATCGATCGGTGGACGAGGGAGACCGAGGAGGTCGAGTGGGCCGATGAGCGCACCCTCCTCGCCTTGTACCAGGGAGCCCTCCGCAGCTCCCCGTACGCTAGGAGCCTCATCACCGACCCCCCGAGGTCGTACGTCAAGGCGCTCCAGCGCGGAGGCTTGTATGCCGACGCCGACGAGCTCCACAATCACAAGAGAGAAGGGGGCCATCCCCCCAAGAAGACAAATCCTTCGCCGGTCCCGGGTTCGTCTGTAACACCCCGGGGCCCCACACGGACCCGAGGTAGTTACTCTAGACCTCTAGTACTGTCCCCACAAACCACCACGAGCCTTTACCACGCACTTTGTCCTCACTCATGCGCGCCCTGAGAAAGTTCCCAGGGGGGTCACCCATCCCAAGACTACTCCCGTGCAAGCACGCTTAACTTTGGAGTTCTTGGGTGATGAGCTCCCTTAAAAGGAGATGCACCTCTGTTGGTATGAGTAGTACTATTAATCCTCTTAAACTAATCTTGGGTATTACAATCACCCCCACTTAGGATCGCAACGTCCTCGTTGCGCCCTTAAACCAATCTCAATCAACCCCCAGAATCTTGCCCCGCTAAGTGACCGCCCGATATCCAACAGGTCAGCACACTGTCGCAGGGTTGCTCTGATACCACCTGTAACACCCCGGGGCCCCACACGGACCCGAGGTAGTTACTCTAGACCTCTAGTACTGTCCCCACAAACCACCACGAGCCTTTACCACGCACTTTGTCCTCACTCATGCGCGCCCTGAGAAACTTCCCAGGGGGTCACCCATCCCAAGACTACTCCCGTGCAAGCACGCTTAACTTTGGAGTTCTTGGGTGATGAGCTCCCTTAAAAGGAGATGCACCTCTGTTGGTATGAATAGTACTATTAATCCTCTTAAACTAATCTTGGGTATTACACCGTCCCCGGCCGACCAGGGTGCCCAGGACCATCACGGCTCTGGTGGACAGAGTAAGAAAGACCGTCACTGGCGGCCGAGGTTGGAACGGCCGGGGGTAACCCTCACCCACCCGGTCGGCATCATCCTCGATTATGCCGAGAAGCACGGCCTCATCGAGCAGGTTCCTCGGCCGGCCGAGGAGATCCTTGCCATCCAGCAGGGCGGCACGTACTGCCGGTTGCACAAGAACTCGTCGCACAACACCGACGATTGCATCACACTGAAAAAGGCCATCGAGCGCCTTATTCGCCAGGGGGAACTCTCCCAGTTTGTCAAAGGTGGCCCACGCAAGAACACTTGGGTAAACACTGGCAAACATGGGGGCGAACCCTCTGCGAAGAAGCGGGAGATTGGTAGGCTCAGCGACGATGAGGACTTCGAAGAGCCCCCGCCGAAGAAGAATCACATCCACCTCATCGTAGGTGGGAACACTGGGGGGGACTCCGCCACTCAGAGAAAGAAATGGGCCCAGTCCCTTTACATTGGGGAGGTGTCCCACGTTCCCCCCCATCCGAAGAGGCAGCGAACGGAGGCAATCACCTTCACCGACAAGGATCTGCCTCCGGGTACGGAATCACACAGGGACGCCCTCGTCATCCGATGTGAGATCGGTGACTCCATCATCCACCGTACTTACATCGATACGGGGAGCTCCGTCAACGTGATGTACCTGGACACCTTCAAGCAGCTGAAGCTGGACAGAGCTCTGCTGAAGCCGATCAAGACCCCGTTATCCGGCTTCACCGGGGACTCTATCGACGCCGAGGGCACGATAGTCCTCCCTGTGGAGGTCGGTGACGGCCCCCACCACTCCAAAATTGACATGGAGTTCATGGTGGTCAACCTCCAGTGCACCCACAACCTGATCTTGGGCCGGCCAGCGCTGGAGGACTTGGAGGCCATCATCTCCATGAAGCACTTGTGCCTGAAGTTCCCCACCAACGACGGCATCGGCTACGCCAGAGGAAATCAGAGGATAGCCAGAGCTTGCTACCTCAAGCTAACGAGGCCGGCCGAAAGGGAAGGACAGAGGATAGACATCATTACGGCCGCCGTCGCCATAGATGAGGAGAGGCCACATGCGGAGCCGGCCGAGGAGGTCGAGGAAATCCCTCTGGATACCTCCCGGCCGGAGCGGGTTCTCAGGGTCGGAAAGCAACTCCCCCAGGACCAACGAGACGCCATCCTCCTCGTCCTACGGTCATACGCCGTTGTCTTCGCGTGGGGCCCGGACGATATGCCAGGCATCAGCCGTCAGGTGATCACTCACCGGCTGACCGTCGATCCGGCCTCCGCGCCCGTCAAACAGAAGCGGCGCTACTTGTCCGCCGACAGGCGGGACTTCGTCAAAGGGGAGGTCGCCATGCTCCTATCGATCAAACACATCAAAGAGGTGAAGTACCCGACATGGTTGGCCAACGTCGTCCTCGCACAGAAACCGCCGACGTTCAGAATGTGTGTTGACTACACTGACCTGAACAATGCGTGCCCCATGTACCCGTTCCCTCTCCCCAACATTGATCAGCTGGTGGACGAGACGGCGGGGTGCGAGTTGATGTCGTTCCTCGACGCTTTCAGAGGGTACCACCAGATCTCCATGCATGAAGATGACGCCGAGAAGACGGCATTCATGACCCCAGAGGGAATCTTTTGCTACCTCGTCATGGCCTTCGGACTCAAAAACTCCGGCGCCACCTATACTAGGATGGTGGCCAAGATCTTCAGAGCGGTCCTTGGCCGGACGATGGAGGCGTACGTCGACGACATGATCGTCAAGAGCAGGCAGGCCACCTCCCACGCCGACGACCTCCGGGAAATCTTTGAAATCATGAAGGAGTTCAGGCTCCGCCTTAACCCCAAGAAGTGCGCCTTCGGCGTCCAGGGCGGCAAGTTCCTTGGCTACATGGTCAGCCGGAGAGGCATCGAGATAAACCCGGAGAAGTCGCAGGCTATCATCAACATGGAGCCGCCCCGCAACGTCAAGGAGGTACAGCGACTGACGGGGCGCCTGGCGGCCTTAAACCGGTTCCTCTCCAGGTCAGCCGAGAGGGCACTCCCCTTCTTCCAGATCATGCGTAAAGCCAACAGCTTCAAGTTGACGACAGAGTGCCAGGAGGCATTCGACGAATTTAAAAAGTACTTGTCGTCCCCACCCGTGCTCTCCAAGCCTAGAGCCGGCGAAACCCTCTTCTTGTACTTAGGGGTGAGCACGTCGGCCATCAGCTCCGTGCTCATCCGAGAGGACGAAGGGGTGCAGAAGGCCATCTTCTACATCAGCAAGACACTCAGGGAGGCCGAGCTCAGGTACTCCCCCATTGAGAAGACGGTGCTGGCCATCGTCCACACGGTGAAGAAGCTGGGGCACTACTTCCAGGCCCACGCCGTCCACGTACTGACCCAACAGCCTCTCGGCGCACTCATGAGGAGCCCCACCAGCTCCTCAAGGATGGTGAAATGGGCGATCTTCCTCAGCCAGTTCCAAATTGAGATCAAGCCAAGGCCATCCATCAAGGGGCAAGCCTTGGCCGACTTCGTCATCGAATGCACAGCAAGGGAGACGGCCGTCGCCAACCCCGGGCCGGAGCAAGACGATACATGGACCCTGTTCACTGACGGCTCGTCGGCCGCGAGATCATGCGGCAGCGGCGTCGTCCTCATATCCCCTGAAGGATTCAGAGCTTACTATGCCATCCGCTTCAACTTCAGGGTATCCAACAACAAAGCCGAGTATGAGGCCCTCCTCAGCGGTCTCAGACTCGCCGCCGGCCTCAAGGCCAAGCACCTCAAAATCAAGTGCGACTCCAAACTGGTGGTGGGCCGGGTGGAGGGATCGTACGAAGCAAAGGAAGGCCGGATGAAGCAGTATAGACAAGCGGCGGAGGAGTTGCTGAAAGCGTTTGAAACCCACGAGATCACTCAGATCCCCAGGGCCGAGAACGCTGAAGCCGACATCCTCTCTAAGCTCAGCTCGGACACCCCGGAGCACATCTCCCAGTTGGCCAAGATCGAGGAGTTGAGCATGTCCAGCATCCATGCCAGCCCCATCTTGTGCGTCCAACAGCGACCAGAGGACTGGATCTCCGACATCGCCACCTTCATCACAATGGGGGAGCTGCCCCCGGACGAGGAGAGGGCCAAACTTGCCAAACTCAGGGCCCCAAGCTACACCATCGAAGATGGCAAACTCTACAAGCGGTCCTATAATGGCACTCTCCTCCGATGCCTGCACCAGGACGAGGCCGACACAGCCATGGAAGAAGTTCATTGTGGCGTCTGCTCCTCACACCAGGGCCCTTTCAGCATGTCCCGGCGTCTCGTCGTCCAGGGCTTCTTCTGGCCGACGATGGCACGCGACTGCGCTGACCTGGCCAGGAAGTGCACCACATGCCAGGTACTCCAGAAGGCCCCTGGTCGGCCAGCTGTCAACTATGCCCCTGTCAGCACCGCAATTCCATTCTCCAGATGGGGGATTGACCTGGTCGGCCCCCTGCCCAGAGCCGCCGGGAATAACCGCTACATCATCGTCGCCGTCGATTACTTCACCAAGTGGGTCGAGGCGGAACCCTTGGCCAGCATCACGGGGGCCAGATGCCAAAAATTTGTTTACAAGAACATCATCACACGCTTTGGCGTCCCCCAGGAGATCATATCAGACAACGGCACCCAATTCGAGGCAGCCCCTTTCCAAGAGCTCCTCCGGGAGTTTGAGGTAAAGCATCGTTTCTCCTCCGTTGCCTACCCTCAGGGCAACGGGCAGGTCGAAAACGCTAACATAACAATTATGGAGGGGCTGAAGAAGAAGCTCCAGGCCGCAGGAGGTAGTTGGGTCGACGAGCTCCCCAACATCCTGTGGTGCTACAGAACCACGCCGAGGAGGGCGACAGGTGAAACGCCTTTCGCCCTGTGCTACGGCTTTGAAGCAAAGGCGCCCACGGAAGTTGCCATCCCCAGCCGACGGGTGGAACAATATGAGCCTCACACCAACGAAGAGAACATGAAGATTGACCTACACCTGGTTGACGAGAGGCGTGAGCAAGCTTACGTCCGAGCAGAGAACTACCGGCGTCAAGTAAAATCATACTATGACGCCAAGGTACGTTCTCGGGAATTTCAGGTGGGGGACTACGTCCTCCGCCGGAGGGAAGCAAGCCAGCCGACAGAGGGTGGCAAGCTAGCATTGAAGTACGAAGGGCCCTACATCGTCAGTGCCGTGGTCAAACCCGGTACCTACAAGCTTAAACGCCTGAATGGGTCCAATGTACCACGAACATGGAATGTACACCATCTGGTGAAGTTTTATCAGTAATCCGAAGGAGGTGTAGACGGCGAAGCCCTCACCCCTTAACGGGTTACTGATTGAACGCCACCCTCGGCCTCGAGCCACTTATGAATAAAATCATGGTCTGATTTTTCTCTGGAAATTCAAAGTAAAACATTAGCAGGTGCCCTCGTCGGCCACCTTAGAGCGAAAGGCTCAGGTCTGGCCGACATGGCCCCTTGCATTTGCAGCCTACGAGCGACAAGCTCAGGCACTCCATTGTATTTTGTATCAGCGAAGAGCTCAGGCCTAGCTGAGAGAGCACATCGTCTTGGCCCCGTAAGCCTAGAAGTGAAACACTCAGGTATGGCCGACGATGTCCCCAGGACGAGGGGCCCGCAAACGGCCCACGTCTTGAAACGGGAAGCTCACCGCGTCGTCCACGCGCCAGAACGCAGGACGACAGGCCTGAAATCATGGCCGAGGTGACAAAATCCCAAAACTCAGGGATGGGCAACGACAGCCGTTGGAAACCGACCAAAAGTCTAGCCCGCGTCATAAATAGGCGACGGGACCCGCCCTGAGACCACGGACATTATAAACGAAGTCCGAACCGGCCGAAGGACGAGCACACCCTTCGGCCGAAGCCTGAAAGAAGAATACCTCCCGAAACAAAAAAAAAACATACAAGGGAAAAAGAGGGAAGCCGACGGCCGTGCACACTTGCCGGCCTCGAGCAATGAAAAAATAAAATCCCCACAACTCAGGCCCAACTAGGCCAAGTACATATCAGTTGAACACAAGTGTAGTACCACTGACAGGCAACATGGACGACACATCCACACACTACAAGGGAATAATCAAGGCCGATACACACGCCTATAAAACCCTAACCGCATCGGTTGGGTGACACGCGAGAGGTGACCTTCATCGGCCATAGTCCTTTGAGGCACCAACGCTTGGTATGAAACAAAGCATCGCAATCCTGAGGATGACCAGGACGAAGCGGGCACTCATCACACCCGCGAAAGGATCAAGCAATCAAGAAACAACCTCTACTTGCCACAGCATCTCGGATGGCCGACGCCGGCACTGGAACCAGGGCTGTTGGTCAAGCGAAAGTTCTTTAGGAATTCGTTTAAGTGTTTCCCAAACACTTAGAAAAAAATCCTGAGAAAAGAGAGGGTTCCTCAACAAGGAACCATGGCTAGCCGACGAAGGTAGGACCATCTCCTTGGACAAGTCGTTCCTTATCCAGCACCCTCATCGGCCACAAGCAAAGAAGTAAATGCCTCACATTTATACTTAGAAAATTATCTAAGTACTCAAATGAAGGAACTCTAGCCGAAGCGGGTACCAGTATACTCCAAGGCCGTTATTTACCCACACCTCTGCATGTGTACTTAGAAAAATTCTAAGTTCAAAAAGCTCAAGGTTAAGGTGCCCTTATCGGCCACAACACAAAGGATGCAGGCCGACAACGACACTGGCTCAAACACTTGGGACATCTCCCAGAGCATTTGTCAAAAATGATGAATCCAAGGCCCGGACGGAGCGGACATCACGGTCAAGGCTGAAAAGGGAAGCACCTAAAGGGATCCAAAACACTTAGGAAATTTTTGAAAAAAAATCCTAAGTGTTATGGTAGCCAAGAACCACCGGCCAAGCCGACAAGGCCACCAGGCCACAAGGAAGCAACTGTAAGAACCCAAAAACACTTAGGAAATTTTTCGAAAGGATCCTAAGTGTTATGATACTACATCAACACGGTCAGGCCGACCAAGCCACCAGACCGGGAAGAAGGCATCCAAGTGAACCCAAAACACTTAGGAAATTTTCTGAAAAAATCCTAAGTGTTATGGTAGTAAAGCAACGACAAACAAGCCGACCAGGCCACCGGACAGGGTGGACGACCTCACGGACGTAGCGGACACTCCCGGGTCACCCAAGTTATGACCTTGACACTTAGACAAATTTCGGAATTAAAATAACAAATAGCAAACAAGATTGCAAGGAATTCAAAGCCGATCAGGACAGCAAAATATTTTCACATATATTAAATTCAGTACAAAGGTGGGCTCTTCGGCCGTTACATCATTTGGGCAAAAATGAAAACTAACTACAAAGGAGTAGCCGGTCAAGCCTCTGGAGCACCTCCGTCTGCGGCTGGCTCTTCGGCCTCGTCTGCTCCCTCTTCGGCCTCAGCCTCCTGGCCGGCGGTGGCTGCAGCACTTGTGGCATCGTCCAAAAAATCAAACTCGGTGTAATCCGGCTCGCCAAGGCCGGAGCTTTCAATTGGGGACTCCCGCTCCGACAACGGAAGCTTTGCCTGCTCTTCTGGATCCTTCATCAGCTTCGGCAGCTTCAGGTTCCGTCTAGCCCACCCAGACGTATAGTTCATGACTTTCAAAGCACGAGAGAGCCGCCGACACAGGAGCCTTTGCATCCGCTCCTGGCCAATGTTATAATACACGGACATCTCTAGGCTGAAATACTCCTGACCGGCGGGGGAGTTCATCCCCCAACTCTCAAGCCTGGCGGCCACCACCTCGTAGCACCAGGGGAGCCTCTCATCGGCCTTCCACCCCTCGGCCAGGAATTTCTCGACGGCCTCGTCAGCAGCCCTCACAACGGCGGCCTCGGCCTCCGCCTTCGCCTTGACGGCCTCCTCGCTCTTGCGCCGCTCGGCGTCCAGGGCCCTTTGGGACTCCTCAAGCTCCCTTTTGCTCTCCTCGAGCTTGGCCAGGGCATCGTCCCTGGCTGCGGCGGCTTCATCGGCCCTGGCCTGCAACGCCCTGGCATCCTCCCGGAGCCGGTCCAGGCAAGCTACCGCCTCGTCGGCCGAGGCGGCCTTCTGCTCCAGCTCCTTCAAGCGAGCTATCTCTCGGTATTGCCTCTTGTGGCTCTCCATAAGCATGAAGGCACTCTGCAGAAACAAGGGAAACAAAAGTCAGGCAAATGGTTTTACACGGACGACGAGAAAAAAAACAACACTTACAAAGGACAGTAACTTACTTGGACGAGGAGGTCCATGCCGCCCTCATAAACATTCACGTCCCCGAGCTTCCTCAAGTAAGCCCGATCTTTGGACGGCATGGCCTGTGCCAGGACGTCATGGCCAAGGACGACGTCATCGAAGACACCCCCGCCGACGGGGTATTCTACCATCTTCTGGTAGGTGGCACCGGCAATCTCCTTGCCGGCCCTCTTCGTCCGTGGCTCCTGGACGAGAGGTAGTGATGGGGCAGCATCGCCAGCAGCAGTAAGGTCCACGACAGGACCACTATCGTCCACACTGGGGACAGCCAGAGTACCGGCCTCGGTAGCCGGAGAAGGGGAAGGTTCCCTCTTCGTCTTCTTAGAGACGCTCAGGCCGGCATCAGTCAACTTTTTCTGGCCGTCAGTGGCCGGCCTCTTCTTCTTTGATGGGGCAGGTTTTGGGGCCGCATCAGCAGTAGCCCCGCTCCCATCGGCCGCGGCACGTCTGGCCGCCTCGGCCGCCTTGGCAGCCAACTCCTCGGCCGCTTTGGCCTTGGCAATAGCCATTATGGAACGACGGTCCATGGCAAAATCTACAAAGGAAAAACACAACAGATTAGTAAGGCAAAGGACAAAAACATAAAAACAGAAAGCCGAAGAAATAATTACCATCGGCCTCAGCAGGAATGCCCAAATCCGGGCCGTCGGCCTCTTCAAATGTGGTGGTCATCCCCGGCCAGAGTTGGAGGTCATCCTCCTTATCGCCATACAGGTGGTATCTGAAGAAGCCGAGGGCGGTCATTTTATATTCAGTAACGTAATCCTTCACGCTCCTCGGCCCCCCTTCCAGGAAAGCCGCCACCTGAGCATCCAAGATAGAGCTCTTCGGCGGGTCATGGAGATTGAACCTCCCGGTATGGCCGAGAGAGGGGAACTCGGTGCCACTCTCACCAATGGACACAAACACGAACTTGCTCTTCCACCCATGAATGGACGTAGGCAAATCCGTGAAGCTCCTCTTCTTCGGCAGCTGTTGAAGAGTAGCATAGGCCGCACAGTTCTTGTGGCTTCCTCGGCCGATCTAGTACAAATTCATGAATAGGGCCGTTGTCGGCCTGTAGCCCAGCTCCTCACACCGGAGTAAAAAGCCCACCATCAAGGAATAACTGTTCGGCGTCAGCAAGGCCGGAGGAAGCCCCACCATGTCCAGATACTCAATGATGAAAGGGTGAAGGGGGAACCTCAACCCCTTAGCAAAACTCATCGGGTATACTCCAAAGTATCCCGGTGGCGGAAGTAGAACATGGTCCGTCGGCCTGGGTGCCCTAACCCGCCCGAACGGCCCCACATACATCTGGACAACAAGATAGTCGGCCGCACTGCTCTCCGGCTTGATCAGGAATATGTTGGTGAGGTCCAGATAGGAGAGGCCCGGCCCATTCTTCGGCCTCCTCACCCTCTTCGGTTTAGCTGCTCCCTTCACGGCAGACACCGGCCTCGGGCACGGAATGACAGCAGAAGTGGACGCCCTGTCCACCACTCGGGACGCACCTACGTCCTCACCCTTTGAAGAGGAGGCGGACTCCTCGTCCTCGCCTTCCTCGTCCACCGGCTCTCCGGATTTCTAGGGACTTAAACGCTCTATCTCCTCTTCGAACTCCTCGAGCACCTCGTAGTCAAGCGACCTCGTGGAGGGCTGGTCGTCGTAGGGGTAGTAGTCTTCGTTCACGCTCTTCATAACTACTACTACGGGCCTAAGGAGATTAACTTAAGATCTAAGGTTGTTCAAACGCCTAACACTAGATCAACAACCTAGGAAGCAAAGTATGAAAAGTGAGGAAGATCGCGATGAACACTAACCTTGAACAACGAAGAACACGAAGAACAGGCTTGGGAGTTTATCTCTCTAGAAAATCGGCCAGCACTTCGACAAATTCAGAATGCAAATACGTTTTCTCGTCGGAGGGGGAGGGGTATTTATAGAACCCCCCACCCAACGGTCACTACACGTGGCACCCCCCCAATGGCCACACCAACGGCCACCAATGAGGGGCCACCACGTCACCAACGGGCCAAACTCAATATCAACAGCCCACTGGCAGGACGGACTCTACGGCCTACACACGCTCACTGGCTCTACAAATGTCAGCAAGCGCCCACAACGTCCCACTTGCTCGCCAAGATCACAACTTGTTGGAGATATTTTATTGTGAATCAAGTTGGTCATAGATTAGCTTTATATTTAATCCTTGTATTTAAATAGTGCATAAATTAGATAGAAATCAGGCCAAGTGTTAGGCCCATTTAAACAGGCCAAAAGCCTGTTTCGCCTAACCTAAACCTCGCCTATAAAAAGGGAGCCGAGGTTTAGGAAAAGGTTGAACGTCGTACTTATTATTCATAGCCTTACGCTTATATCATTCTGCTGTACGTTCCACGGTTTATCAAAGAAGGTTTTACGGTGATTCATTCTGTGTTCATCTTTACGTTTAATCTTCCTTGTTAGATCGATTATTCATTGCTGTTACAGAAACAGGGACTAACAATTGGTATCAGAGCCGATCGAGAACGATCAGAAGAACTCCTGCAGAATACTCTGTTTTTGTTAACGTAGTTCATTCTGTCGATTTTTTGCTCTGTAATTTTGTTTCTTGTTCAAAAGTTGTAAAAGTTACACCTTTGGAATCGCCTTTTCAAAGCGATCAAAGGGTATACTTCAGTTTGTGTTTTACGCAATTTTTGATTTCGAGATATCTCGAGCTAGGCATCTCGACATCCTATTTCTTCACAGGATCTGCTACGTTTTTCGAGCTGAAAACTTTACCAGAAGATCTCGACATTCAACTCTACAGGAAACTATCTTCAGATTTTGATTATCTAATTTTTACAGGTTGAAAGATTTCGACATTGAGGATTTCGACATCTTGGATTTCGAAATCTTGATTTCGAGAAAAGGTTTCGACATCTAGTCTCGACATTTGACTCATCAGATTAAGATTTCGAGAGATTAACTTCTCGACATTTCAAATCTCGAGATCAGCATCTCGAAATTTGAAATCTCGAGATCCCAAATCTCGAGATCCTTAATCTCGAGCCCAAATCTCGAAATCGGGCCTCCTTTATCGAAATCTGAGATTTCGATATTCAGATCTCGACATCTAATTTTTCGAGATTCTGCCTCTGGAAATCTTTTGATCAATTTTCTCGAACGGTCAGTTTAGTACAGCAATGGGTTCAGAATACAATGCACAAGGGAACAGCAGTACCCCTCCTAGCCTCAGGAAGGGAGAATATCAAATGTGGAGGAACATATTTTTAAACTTCCTCGAGCACAAATAGAACTCTTCTGCAATGCTCGAATCCTTACTTGAAGGACCAGCTGAACTTTTAATTTCAGTTGGTGGAGATCCAGAGAACAATCCTCCTATTTTTCCAGAAATAAGGAGAAAAGTGCCATCTGAATACACAGAAGCCGACAAGCTCAGACTTCGTGGTGATCTTATGGCTAAAACGTATCTCCTTCAAGCAATACCGAACGAGGTTTATGTTCTCATAGATAGCATGCAGACAGCTAAGGAGATGTGGGATGAAATAGAGAAGCTGCTACAAGGCACAAGCATCAGCCTCAAAACAAAGAAGACTACAATTCTCATCGCTTATGACTCCTTCAAAGCAGGACCAGGAGAACCATTGAATGAGACTTACAATAGACTTGTTCAACTGGTAAATGAACTCAGAAAGATCAAAGTATTCAGGTCCAATCTGGAACTAAATATTAGATTCTTATCCAGCCTGCATCCTGCTTGGGAAAAGACAGTGAAGGATGTCAGATCACGGATAGATCTGGACGAACTTGACCTATGCACACTCTATGAACATCTGAAGCAATTCGTCAACGAGGTTGCATGCGCTGAGGATCATCACACCACAAACCCCTTAGCTCTTGTAATGGATGCTCAGCCTAGAAGGACAACCACTTCACTAAAGAAGAAAAAGAAGAAGGTGGTGGTTGAATCAGATGATGATGAGAGTGACGATGACAAATCTGATCTAGAGGCTGAGCTAGCAGACTTACAGAAGAAGATGGCAATGCTGGCCAAAAGATTTGCGAAGAAGAACACTTCCTCCAACAGACTGAGAACTTCCTCCTCAAACTACAAGCAGAAGAACCATGATCAAGGATCTTCTAGGAAGGCATCATCGGCAGAAGAAGCTCCTAAATGCTATAATTGCGGCAAGCCTGGACATGTGATCAAAGACTGCCGCCTCCCAAAGAAGAAAAATGCTAACTTCTACAAGCAGAAGATGCTGTGGAATAAGCAGAAAATGCTGATGGTGCAGAAAGAAGAAGAAACCTCTGCCATGATTGCTGAAAATGAGAACTGGGCAGAAGATTCTTCTGAGGAGGAGGAAGAGGAAGACAACTATGCTCTTATGGCACGAGTGGAGGGAGATGAAATAAAGGGTGATGTTGCGATCCCCGAAGGCAACTGCTCAACAAACTATGTAAGTACCTCCCATACTTCTTTAAATAATCAAATGCAGTCCTTACTTGAAAAGGACAATCTAATCAAAGAACTAAAGGAGAGACTAGACAATAATCATAGAGTTCTGAAACAGAATCTAGACCAAAAGTCTTCATTAAGTATTCAACTTGAAATTGCAAAAGATCAGGTCAAAAAGGTGTCTTCAGATTTTGAAAGCTTTGAACTTAAGATAGCTGAATTAACTAAGAAATTTGAAGACAGTGAACGGGAAAAAAGCACAGCAAAGGCTGAATGCGATTTTTTGCATAACAAAAGAAGAATGCTTTTAAATAAAGTAAAAGAACTAGAGGATCTAGCTGCTAGAAGAGGTCAATCTGAACAAACTGTTTTTCTGCTTAACAACAAACAAAAGGATGACCGATTCTACAATGCTAAAACAGGACTGGGCATAACTAACCCACGTAATCTTAAGAAAGTTAATTGCCTTCAAATCTATAACAAAGATTACATGGGACAAGGGTTTGGTGAGAAAATGTATTTTCGAAGTGATGAAGATTATGCTGAAGCAGAAGAAGAAAAGAGAAAGAAACCAAAACCTGCGATTTCTTGTGATTATCCCTCTGTAAATGAAAAACAACTTTCAGAAGAAAAACCTACTTCCTGCTTTAGTGAATGCCTTGACCCCTATGCTAAAGATATTCCTCACATAAGACATCCTCTAGATCCTCCCCCGAGAGTTGGTATTGCTAAAACTGGTGAGGAACCATGTATTTTTCCCATGGCTCAACAGCTCAAAAACCTACAGAAAACTCTTGATAACGAGAGAGAGAGATTTGAAACTGAAAAGAAAGGTTTTGAGCGCAACTGGCAGGAACTTCTCCAAAAATTTAATGATTTGAGTGAACAGTTTCATGCTAAAACAGATCCTTCTACGACCAAGCCTGACAGCTCACACACCTCACATGAGAAAAACAATGCTTTTAAAGGTTCGTCCACTCATCTCTCTTCTCCTTTGTTTACAGGGAATGATGTGAATAAGGAAGGAGAAGAGAAGAATGAGTGGAGGAAAACGAGGAAGGAAATCGCAGATGGCAAAAAGAAAGTTTTTGAGAAAAGTGCCAGCCCTAGATCTAGTTCAATATTTTACTCAAAAGTTAATTGTAGTTCTGTCTCTACAAAGCAAACTTCTAACAGTTCAGTCTTGAGTCCCAAGCTGAATATTTCTGAGACATCTTCTAGACAAAGTTCTATTTATAATACAAGTGTTGCTTATGGTTATTCTGTTCCAGATCCCCATAATTATGAATGTGATATAAATGTTGTTAAATCTAAGCCTTCCAGAAAGCTTAAACCTGAAAAGGAAACCAAGAAAGAAACTTCTAAGGGAACGTTTTGTATTCCAGATATGAAATACGCCCTTAGAGTTCATTCTAGGAAACATGTTAATCAGCTTTCTAAGAAGGAAATTTTCAAAACCAAACTCAAAAAACAACCGTTCAATCACAAAGCTCCTGTCTACTCTCCTCCTGAACCTAAACCGAAAAGATGGGTCCCCAAGATAAGACCCGTCAAAACTGAAACTGAAAAATGGGTCCCCAAGATGAGACCTACCAAACCTGAATCGAATAGGTGGGTCCACAAACGAAGACCCATCCAAACTAAAACTGAAAGGTGGGTTTCCAATCATAGACCCATCATAACTAAAACTGATAGGTGGGGTCCAAATCAAGGACCCATCAGAACTACAACTGAAAAGTGGGTCCCCAAACTTAGAACCACAAGGACTAAAATGGAAAGGTGGGTTCACAACATCAGACCCACCAAAATGGAAAGTGGTAGGTGGACTCCAAAAACTAGACACACTGCAAAAGCAGATCTGGTAATTGGAAAGCCCATCGAAGATAGATCTTTTGTTGAAAGAGCAGCTGACCTTGGATCACTGCTCAAAGCAAGTTTTAAAAAGGTGTTTCTTGATAATAAGGAAGGACCCACTCCAAGTTGGGTACCTGATCTTATTTGATTGTTTTGCAGGACGGTCATGTGTGGCACTTAGACTCAGGATGCTCAACCCACATGACCGGAATAAAGCACCTTTTGAGCAACTACACCAACTGCTACGGAGGCAATGTCAGATTCGGGAATGACACCTCATCTCCTATCCTTGGGTATGGGGACGTCGTCTGTGCCAGTGTCACAATAAAAGATGTTTCATTCGTCAAAGGGCTCAAACACAACTTACTGAGCATTGGACAATTCTGTGACAGCGGGATGGAAGTGAGGTTCTTTGCAAAACAATGCTGTGTTCTTGACAGCACAGGAAATACATTATTAACGTGTTACAGAACATCAAATCTGTACACTATTGATCTGAAAAGCGTCCAATCCACCACTTCCATCTGTCTGCTGTCCAAAGCTTCAACTGAACAGAACAACCTATGGCACAGACGTCTCTCCCATCTGAACTTCAAACATCTATCAACCTTGTCCTCCAAGAAACTTGTCAAGGGGCTTCCTCTGCTAAAGTCTTCCGCTGAAAATCATTGTAGTGCCTGCAAAATGGGCAAAATGACTCGAAGCTCCCACAAGTCAAAAACTGAACCTTCATCTACTCATCAGTTGCAGCTAATACACATGGATCTGTGTGGACCTATGAGAGTACAAAGCATCAACGGTCGCAAATACACTCTGGTGATCGTTGATGACTTCTCTAGGTATACATGGACAAAATTTCTTCGATCAAAAGACGAAGCTGCGGAAATCATTATGACCTTTATCAGAACGATCCAGAAACTGCTACAGCACAATGTTCGAATTGTCAGAACTGACAATGGTACCGAGTTCAAAAATCAGACTCTCACTGAGTTCTATGAATCCAACGGTATCACTCAGCAATTTGCAGCAGCTAAAACTCCCCAGCAGAACGGAGTTGTTGAGAGAAAGAACAGAACCCTTGTTGAAGCAGCACGCACCATGTTAATCCAATCAAGACTGCCTCACTTCATGTGGGCAGAGGCAATCAATACCGCGTGCTTCACTCAGAACAGAACCTTCATCCACAAGCGCTTCGACAAGACTCCATATGAGATCCTATTCAACAAAACTCCTGATATTTCTTTCCTCAAGGTTTTTGGCTGCAAGTGCTTCATACTCAATGATCGGACAGAGAGAAGTAAGCTGGATCCCAAAGCCAGAGAAGGCGTGTTTATTGGCTACTCACTGCAATCCAAAGCTTACAGAGTCTATCTCAGAGACAAGCGGACTGTCATCGAGAGTGTAAACGTTACATTCTATGAAATGGCAGACTTTGCTATTGAACATCTCCAGACCGATCCATCCACTGCTGTACCAGTAGCTTCTGATAAAGCTGAACCAAACACCGAACACGACGATGTGATTCTCGACTCTCTCTTCAGAAACTTTTACGAGAACTCACAATCTCCACCTCCAGCATACACTCCAGAGTCAACATCAACTCCAACAGCAGAGATTCCGCTCCTCACAGGACCAGATGACGTACCATCCACACCCTCAACCCCTCAAACCAATCCCAGAGGTGTGGATGATCACGGCTTTGCCATAAGTCCGGAATCATCTCCACTACACACCACAGCTGCCCCAGAGCCTTCAAATTCATATCAGGACTCAGATCAACCAATAATTACTCCAACTCCTCTAGCTCATGAGAGGAAGTGGACAAGAGCACATCCTTTTGAACAAATAATAGGTGATCCAAGTCAAGGTGTGCGAACGAGATCAGCAACAACAAATGAATGTGACTATGCATGCTTTCTAAGCAAGAATGAACCATCCAAAGTCTCAGAGGCACTCGCTGATCCAGATTGGGTGATTGCCATGCAAGATGAGCTCAATCAATTTGACAGACTAGATGTATGGACACTCGTGCCTAAACCCCCTCAGAAAACCATCATTGGCACAAAATGGGTGTTCAAGAACAAGAAGGACGAAGAAGGCATAGTGATAAGGAACAAGGCACGACTGGTCGCTAAAGGATATAATCAGCAAGAGGGCATAGACTATGATGAAACATTTGCACCCGTAGCAAGAATTGAAGCAATCCGCCTTTTTCTTGCGTACGCGGCCCACAAGAACTTTACTGTCTTTCAAATGGATGTCAAGACTGCCTTTCTAAATGGAGTCTTGGAAGAAGAAGTCTATGTCGCTCAACCCGAAGGATTCGTAGATCCCAGATATCCCGACCATGTGTACAAGCTAAATAAAGCTCTGTATGGGTTAAAACAGGCACCAAGAGCTTGGTATGATGCATTAACCGAATTTCTGATTGACTCAGGTTTCTCAAAAGGGAAGATTGATACCACACTTTTCATCAAGCGACAGAAGTCTGACATCATCCTGATTCAGATATATGTTGATGACATTATCTTCGCCTCCTCAAATCCACGCCTGTGCAAACACTTTGAGAAACTGATGAAAACCAAGTTCGAGATGAGCATGATGGGAGAACTGAATTTCTTCCTAGGCCTGCAAGTAAGACAACTCTCTGACGGCATTTTCATCAATCAGTCAAAGTATATTCTGGAAATGCTTAAGAGATTCAACATTGATAGCAAATCTTCCATGACGACCCCCATGTCCCCAAACAACAAACTGGACTCAGACCCCTCTGGGAAGCCAGTTGATGCTACAAACTACAGGGCCATCATTGGATCTTTGCTATATCTCACATCAAGCAGGCCTGACATTGTCTTCTCCACATGCTTATGTGCACGCTTTCAGGCAAATCCGAAGGAATCCCATCTGACCGCTGTTCGAAGAATTCTGAGATACCTCAAAGGCACTGTGAATCTAGGCCTTTGGTATCCCAAGCACTCAGGTTTTGACCTAGTCGGATATTCGGATGCTGACTTTGCTGGTTGCCGGATGGACCGCAAAAGTACATCGGGAGCTGTCCAATTCTTGGGCGATAAGTTAGTCTGCTGGTCCTCCAAGAAACAGAACTGTGTGTCAATATCTACGGCCGAGGCAGAATACGTCGCGGCTGCTAGCTGTTGTTCACAAATATTATGGATGAAGACCCAGCTAAAAGACTACGGTTACACACTCCGCCATATCCCGATCTACAGTGACTCTCAAAGCGCCATAGCCATCACCAGCAACCCAGTTCATCACTCCCGCACCAAACACATCGACCTGCGCTATCACTTCATCATGGATCATGTGGAGAAAGGAGACATTGACATGTATTTTGTAAGCTCAGAGCTTCAACTGGCTGACTTGTTCACTAAGGCATTGGACGAAAAACGATTCCAGTTCTTAGTCTCCAAGTTGGGCATGTTGAACCTCGAGCCCGTTTAATTATGTCTCCACTGATCTAAAAAGTGTGTGTGTGTGGGACTTGTAAAAAGTGTGTGTGTGTGGGTTTTGTAAATAGTGTGTGTGCGTTGCATGTGTTGAGGGGGAGAAAACCAGAAAAATAACAAAAAATAGTGTGTGTGCGTTGCATGTGTTGAGTGGGTGAAAAATCAAAAAGAACAAAAATAGTGTGTGTGCGTTGCATTTGTACATATTGTTCGTTGCATTTTTTGAAGGGGAGAGAATTTTCACTGTTTGAGGGGGAGCTAATTTTCACTGATTAAGGGGGAGCTCTCTATTTTTTCTCGCTTGGGCCTCGAAAATCTCTTAAAAGGGCACTGTGTGTCAGCCCAACATTTCGGGCTCAATTGTTACAAAGGAGGTCCAAATTTTTTCTCTCGCGTATATAAGCCTCGAAAAAGGCCTTCTCTTTCCATTCTTAACTTTTTACAACGGCAGAGCTCTTCGACTGTTCTTCTTCGTCAAAACCTTGTTTTCGAAAACCTTCTCCTCCTCCGATTCTCTTTCGCAAACACTAAGGTAGTTTACCAACGATTTCGAGTTCAATACAGACGCCTCAAACGAATAATCTTCTCGTCACTCGATTTCGAAATCCTAATCTTCAACTGTGTTCACTCGAACGATCTCGAGATTGGCATCTCAATCGTTTTTTTTTTTCAAAATCAACTTAAAAAGGTTTTTCTTGGTCGAAATCGATTGTTATTGATTGTTATATTGTTGTTTTTGCAGGTGAAAATTTCGTCAAAATTCGTCGGTTCATCTTCTCGAAATCAAGATCTCGAGATGGGCATCTCGACATCTTGATCTCGAGATTTGAATCTCGAAATCAAGATCTCGAGATCTGCATCTCGACATCTTGATCTCGAGATTTGAATCTCGAAATCAAGATCTCGAGATCTGCATCTCGACATCTTGATCTCGAGATTTGGATCTCGAAATCAAGATCTCGAGATCTGCATCTCGACATCTTGATCTCGAGATTTGAATCTCGACATCAAGATCTCGAGATCTTCATCTCGACATCTTGATCTCGAGATTTGTATCTCGAAATCAAGATCTCGAGATCTGCATCTCGACATCTTGATCTCGAGATATGAATCTCGAGATTTGAGATTTGGACTTAAATTTTTTTTCAAAACTTCACCTGCATAAACCTATCTGAAAACAGCAAATTAAATTCCTTCAAAATCAAATCAACAGTTGAACTTCATGTGCTGACCCCTGCTTCTACAGTTTAAAATGGCAGGAAACACTCAAACACAGATTGACGAAGCCATCTACCCTAAGGACAAGTGGATCAAGGTGCTGGACAACAACTTCCAGCTAGACCTCACCGTCTTCAAGTGCCAGAACCCGATCATTCCGGCC
This sequence comes from Cuscuta europaea, assembly GCA_945859875.1. Taxonomy (NCBI): domain Eukaryota; kingdom Viridiplantae; phylum Streptophyta; class Magnoliopsida; order Solanales; family Convolvulaceae; genus Cuscuta; species Cuscuta europaea. The sequence goes on along the minus strand of CAMAPE010000038.1, from coordinate 1,257,181 downwards.
ATAATGAAATGTCACTATCTCTGGCCTGCACTTCACAACGCCAAACCAGTGCCAGAGATATACCTACAACAGTTCTGGGGGCACATGCACACGGATTCATTGAAGGATCGTTCCAAGATCAAGACCAAGTTGAACGGCATGCGGGTGATTCTGACACCATCCACCCTACGGACCACTCTAGCGCTGCCGATACATGACGAATATGATGCACTGCCGTCCATCCCTGATCTGCTCAAAGACGTGGCATCCCTTGGCTACACATCACTACTGCCACAACTGTCAAATTTCAACGGTGCATACCTCCGTCACCCGTGGAAAAATCTCTTCGGGCTAGTGAACAAGTGTCTGTCGCCGAAGCATGCCGGGTTTGACAAGTGCAACAAGCAGATCCTGCTAATCTTTCACGGCATTGCATTCAACAAAAACTACGACATGGCACAGCTCTTCTTCTCAGAGCTCATGGACCTGGTCAAAGCAAAGGAGAAAAATAGGCCAGGTACCATTCCATATGCAAGATGGCTCGGGCTGATCATAAACGACTGCATGGCAGAGCACGCCTCCATACCAAGACGCAGTACAGATCCTCACTTCACAGCACCGAAGCTACAGTACTTCAAAGCAGACAAGAATCCTTCTTATGGTCTGAAGATACCTGGATTTCTGCTAAAGCTGGTAAAATCTTCAAATCCAGCAGTCCAACAATACAAAGAAGCCACCGAGAAAACCGTTCCTATGGTTCAGCAAAACCCAGCTGGACCTACCCAAGGGACAAAGCCGAGAGTAAGTAAGGGTCCTACGAGAGCCCAAAAGCCACAGAAACCAGTGGCCGGTTTGCCCAATGAAGGGAAGTCTGACGACTCTCTAGAGACGAGTCAGGCGGCTGAGGGCACCGAGGAAGACGCTGAGGAAACGGCCAATGAATCGTCTAGTGGAGCCCAAACAAACACTGACGACAAGGCCTCCGAGAGCGTGGGCACGGAGAGTGACAAATCAGACTCGGATGATGACAGTGATGACAATGATAGTGATGATGTGGAGCTCACATATGCACTAATCAGAAAAGGGAAGCTGCCCGTCGAATCTCCAAAGAAGAGAAGAATCACTGCTGAAGACGCAGCACCAATCATAGTTCGCAGACCTCAAGTCTTCACTATTAAAGAAACAGCTAAACCAAGAGCTGATCCAAGCGAGACTAATTGCTCAAAGGATGATTACGACGAGGCAGCTCACTCCATCAAGACATCAATCAACCAGGAAGAAGTTGTCATCCGAGAGACCAGGGCTAAAGTCAAAAATGACAAGGTTGCTAAGGCCAAGCCCCAGCCCCGAGCGAAAAAGAGTCTGTTTGATAAGGCAGACGAGCACATCTTTGCTGGCTGCGACTCCTTTATCCAGATAAGCCGAGCCGAATCCCTAAGCACAGGAGCCGATCTTTTCGGTTCCCGAGTAGAAGTCGCAGCATCTGGCTCAACTGCGCATGCACAGCCCTCTCCCAGCCACTCAATTGCCTCTCAAAAGGTTATTGTTTCAAAAGAACGGGACTCAACCCCCTTGCTGGTTCCTTCTGAATCAGTTGAGCATACAATTGACCTATCTCCCAAGGTCAAAACCCCTTCTTCACTCACATCGAGTCTAGGTGTCACATTTCCCACATTTTCTTCTTTTTCTAGGACACCTACACTATTCACAGCACATACAGGTGCACTCACCCTGAACACAACAACCAGAGCGCAAGCTATGACGGTTGGAAGCCCTGCTACGCCCATAATGATTCCATCATTAAATGCAGGCCACACATCAGCAATCTTCACTGATGCTGTGTCAACAGTTACAACCCCCGTAACTGGTCACCCTACCTTTGAAGACGTAAACGTTCTACTAAATCGCTTCCTAGATTCCACCATTAAACCATGGGTGCAAGATGCAATGACCGCTCTAGCACAGGAATTTAGGACCACCCAAGCGGTTCGGTCTGAACAGACACCACCCCAACCTTCCCCTGAACCGTTCATCTCCCATACACAACCCATATCCTCCACCCCTCTATCCCACCAATCCATCAACCAAATTCCTATCCCTTCTATTTCTCGGGGAACCCAGAATACAGAACCAGTATTCTCCCCACACCCGACCACACCCTCCATCGATCTCTCCTCCCTATCCTTTGACACCCTAGCTTCGGCTTTGCTGAATAACCTCTTGAATACCCCGGAAGACGACCTCACTCTTCATCAACAAGCCATACTAGAAGCTCTTCTTTCCTCACCCGAAACCAAGAGTACTTGCAAGGAGAGTCTTCGTGGTCGCAAACGTTCCCATGAGGACCCCGATGATTCGGATCCTCATGAGGGGGAGAACAAGCGACCTCGATCACTTGAGCAAACTACTCTTCCAAGCCAAACTCCACAGCCAATTCAACCTGAAACCTCAACAAACCAACAGCCACCATCCACGGCCAAACTCTCTAGCGTGGTCGAGCTAGAAATAACATCCCGAGGCGTATCTCCTAGAGATACCAACCGAGGAGGGGATGGAAGTCCTGATGATGATACCACTGGTACATCTTCTCCATCAGGCCATCAGTTGGAACCTAGTTCTAAGCTGATGTCAACGGGCTATCCTAGTGAACCCGGTGGTGCTACACAGGAACAATCACCGCCTAAACAAAGAACTCCATATATATCCCCAGGCAAAGACATCCATGATGCACTGGAAGAGGCGGTGATATACGACAAATGGCCGAGAAAATGGACAGAATGGGATGATCTCCGGGTTGAAGCCGAGCAAGAGGACATGCAAAGAAACTGGTGGCTACGAGAGCTTATTAACAAATGCTCTGAAGATATCATTAGGCTCGAGGACGATGAACGCAAGGAAGGGGAGAACTACAAGGAATCCCAGAAAGCTCTTGAATCGGTCGTAAGACAATCAGCGGGAAGACTTCCCAAGACAGAGAAACCCTGGGACAACGTTCGAATCAAAGCCCCCTTCCAAGAAGAAATCAGAGAGCATATCTGGCGTAGACCAGACAAAGTCAAGCCACTGAACGAACTGAAGCTAAGAGGCCTTACACACTTGAAAGGAAAACAGGCTGGAGGTCATCTGCATATGTTGCTGCAAAGGTCAACCGGTACACAGAGAGAACTGATGGAACAAGATCTGAAGTCGAATATTCTCCCGATTCATCAAATTCTACAAGTGAAAGCTGAAGACTATCATGGAGTAAAATTCTACACTTTCAGACTTCAACGCACCGATGGGAGCGAATTCACTTGTCAAGAGAACGACTTCATCATGCTGAAACCGGATGACATCTACCAAATGCTCATGGCCTACAGATACCTTCCAGTCAGGCAAAACATAGTATACAGCGAAGGCCTCGCAGCTATCAAGAGATTCATGCTTAGACAGATCCGAGTACACTCCTCACATGACCTACAAATGGCTATTGAATGCAATCTAAAGAAGACAAACCTGACAAAGCCAAAACTGTATGGTCCAGAACTTGAAGACTTCCCAGCCTATCACATCTTCTTCAAACCGCCAGCAGTCACCTACCTGAACCACAAGAACGAAAAGCGTCTGATGGTAGTCAGTGAAATCGAGAAATACTGCGACGGAACACTGAAGATAATCAGAGAGCAGATTCTACAGATGAAGGCAAAGCTGGAAGAAAATCTTCAAAAGGCATCGTCTTATGTTCAAAAGGAACACTCTACTGTAGAGGCAATTTTAAAGGCCATTGACGATCGCCTCGAAAAGAGAAATATGCTAAGACAATATGAACATGCACTTGGATTAAGGAAGCACTACTTCAAATCACAGAAGCAATAAGAGAATGACACTTGATCACAAAGGGGGAGATTGTTGGAGATATTTTATTGTGAATCAAGTTGGTCATAGATTAGCTTTATATTTAATCCTTGTATTTAAATAGTGCATAAATTAGATAGAAATCAGGCCAAGTGTTAGGCCCATTTAAACAGGCCAAAAGCCTGTTTCGCCTAACCTAAACCTCGCCTATAAAAAGGGAGCCGAGGTTTAGGAAAAGGTTGAACGTCGTACTTATTATTCATAGCCTTACGCTTATATCATTCTGCTGTACGTTCCACGGTTTATCAAAGAAGGTTTTACGGTGATTCATTCTGTGTTCATCTTTACGTTTAATCTTCCTTGTTAGATCGATTATTCATTGCTGTTACAGAAACAGGGACTAACACAACTGCCAAACAATAAGGAGACGGCAACGGCCAGGAACGTAACGGCCACAAGATCAAAGGACCCAAGAGCCCACAAGCCATCGGCTCCTCGTCATGATCTTTGATGATAACTCTCTACAAGCGATCTGCGCACAAGGGTTCTCCCACAGGGTTACCTTGGCCAGAAAATCGCCATGAGAGTTGGATTCAAGGGGACTACGGAGAGGCCGCTTCGGCCAGGGACTCAAGCAACTCCTTCACCCCTCACACTCCTCGGCCTGAAGCAGTGGGGGACTGGGGGACTACACCGGCCTCAGCAAAACAAAAAGGAAACACTACAAGGAACATGAATGTGACCACAAAGCATGGCCACATCATCCATACAGCACAACGGAGCTTCATCGGCCAAAGGCCCATAACGTCATTAGCGACGGCCAACAAGCCACTAGAGGCAAGGACACTCATCGTCCTCCGCCAACAATTAATCATGACGTGCCCTTCGGCCAAGAACACGAAGGCCAACCAGCAACGACCAAAAGGAGTGCGCAAACACCCTCATCGGCCACCCAAAGGAAAGGACGCCATCGTCCTCAAAGCAAGGAATAACTTCAGTGGCCTCATCGGCCCGAACACAAACTTCAACCATCAACGCCCAAGCAAAACGTGCCTTTCAACGGCCACCATTGAAAGAAGGACACTCATCGTCCAAAAACAATGACATCAAGTAAACAACGCCCCCCCTGTCCACAACAAGGAACAAATAACGGCCAAGGGCACCAAAGCATAGGAATCTACTCTCCTTCACTTCGTCTACGTCTCAGTTTAGAGAGTGGAGGACTCCTGATGGAGTATATGGGTCTGAGCCCCCGGACCCACATACTCGGAAGAACAGAAAGCACAAGGCACAGAGTGGCGCCCTCGTCGGCCAGGACGCCCCCGTCGGCCGAAAAGGGGCCAACTCGGATTATGGTCCTGAGTCCAAGGAACCCGGGTGCCCTCGTCGGCCGTGCCCTCGTCGGCCGTGCCCTCGTCGGCCACGCCCTCGTCGGCCACGAAGACTTCACAGAATCGGATTTTATACTTACTCATTTGTACAGCCCATTAGTGGCTTTGTATTCGGTCCAGTTGTAAATGGGCCTCCCAAGCCCAAGGCTTGGGAGCCCAACCCTAATTTTCTCTATAAATACTCCCCTTGGGAGTAGTTATAGGGGTTACAAATTCATTCTATTGAAGCATATTATTGCACTTCTCTCTCTAGCTCTCACTTCTCTCTAGAGATATACTCTATCAATTAGATATTAGGAATTAGAAATAATATTTTGGGAAAAAACTAATGATGTCATATATTGAGAAAGTTAATGAGTTTTAGTCATAAGGGTAATTTTCTTAATTCTTTAATTATCAATGTAAAAAATATGTAAAAATTTATCTAAAATATTCTTTGTACGGGAAAAGGGACAAATAAGCTCACGTACTAACTAAAAAGGTCAAATAAGCCCTTATATAGAAGGTTCTGTTCGGCCGTCGCCATTTGGGGCAGTTCCCGGTGGAATCGTTTGATGAATTTTTTTGAGAATCTTATTTATTAAGTCTAGCTTACTCATAACAAATTTCAGCTAACAATTCAATCGAGAAGACATTCAAATAAATTTTTGAAGATAACTGCGCTTTTAACTGCGTAGTTATCTTCAAGAGTTCATTTGAATGTCTTCTCGATTGAAGTTTTAGCTAAAATTTGGTATGGGCAAACTAGACATGAATAATATGCTCAAAAAATTGTATCAAAAATTTCCATCGGGAACCACCCTAAATGAAAGCGGCCGGACATAGCTTCTTATATAAAGGTTTATTTGACCTTTTTTGTTAGTCCGTGGACTTATTTGGCCCTTTTCTCTTCTTTTGTACTGATTCAGTTCGGCCGTTCGACCCGTGGTTCTGTGTAACAAGGTACATCAAATATGAGGCCTCCATATTTTAAAGTAAATTACGGAGTATATAAAACACCCGGATCATCTAGTGCAAATGATGTGCAGGCTAGTGGACTAATAATATAAGGAATCTATTCTCTTTAGATTCCATCGAAATGTGTAATATATTTGCAATTTGTGAGATTTAGTTATCATCATTGGACTGAAGGAATAATATAATATGCACTATATTTACTTATACTATGTCTATGGGGGCCTTAGTATGTCATTCCAAACATGCTTCTAAAATTAGGTAAACTTAAGAACGACAACTTGCCCACATAAATCAATACTAATTTTGCAATTCAGTGATTTAAATATAAATGCATGGATAATTAAGTAATGATTTTAATCAATCAAATACATAATAGATGATAGCTTCCCAGTTTGAAAGAAGGGAGAACTAAAATATATAGAGAGAAAGAACTTGTGATTAATGACTTGTGAACCCCTACAACTACTCTCAAAGAGGTATTTATAGAGGAAATATGGGTTGAGCTCCGAGATCTTGGGCTTAGGAGGCCCGCTTACAATAATGGGCCGATGTTTACATGTGTTCTAATCCGCTTAGGACATGTGATGTTCTCTGCCGGTGATGGGGCCGAAGCGCATGGGTGCACCTTGTATGTAATACTAGAAATCCCTATATGAGCTTGTGGAGGCCTGTGGTCGAGGTGCACTCCTCTGAGGTGCGTATGCCGAGGTGATGGTACGGACAGAAAGTTCGGTTCTTCATTCTGGACCGGACTCTTCTACTGTTTTTTTTTTGTACCGGCGTGGATTTTGGGCCGTGTGTATATCCAAGAATGTGACCCATGTAGATTATACACACGAATGTACTCAATGTAATTTTCTTACGAAAATCAACAATACTATAGGTTACAAAGTGGAAATAAATCAAAGAAAAGTTGAAAAGGTAGAAAAATAAAAAGAAATAGGTAGGCAGCAATTATTTCATATCGTAAATGTAAGTGCATACAGGTATCACACTTTGAAGTAATTAAATTAGTTGTGTTGCGTAATATAATCTATTACTCCTCCATCCCACGTTAACACATAACACATGAAAAGTTAACTTCTAATAACACCCCAATCGCAGATTTTAAGACTTGACTCGTGAAAAAGTTAACTTGAAAATATTAAGGGGGTGTTTGGATCTAATTCTTAAAACTGTTTCTGCTCCTTCAGGAAGGAGAAGGAGAAGTATTTGGGTGAAAATGGAAAAGTGATCCTGAAACTCTAATTTACTCCTAGAATCATTTTTTTTTAGAAGCTGGGAGTACCAGCCTCTGAAAACTGATTCTGATTTTGCTTATAAAAAAAACAGAAACAGAATCAGTTCCAAACACCCCTAAAACTAGAAATTAAATCAAGAGACCGTTTGGTAGCATGAAAATCAGCCGATTTGGCTGATTCTGCTAAAATTTATGAAGTTGTAGTTGAAGTGGCTGCATTGGCTGATTCTGGTGATTTAAGAAAAAAATATTTTTAAAATATCTTTTATTTATAAAGTAAAGAAAAAACTATATGTAAAAATAGCTAAAATGGTCATCTATAGTAACTTCAGCCAATACAGCCAGAAAAGTAACTCCAATCTTACATTTTCTACTTATTACACAATTCACCGCGCGAAAGCAAAAGTTACGTGTTTAGTGAAAAAGTTTACTGATAAGCCTAATAAGCCGAAAAACAGTGCTATCAAACGGCCTCCAAATGTCATAATTTGAATATAGTAAGAATTTGATACATAAAAAGTAGCTATCAAAGTGACATTTTTTTTTTCAAAAAAAAATGTCAACAGTATGTTACTACTCCATCATTTTCGAACAGGGATAGAGCAATAATAGTAAATTCATCTTGCATCCGCTGTTCTGTTCTGCCTGTTCATTTGCTTGGTAAGAGATTTAGCTTCCACAAATTGCTAAAGCTTGGGCCTTGGGCAACTATGGATCTGCTATAAATTGAATTAAAGTTACATGAAATTACTTAGTTCAATGGAATCTTAAGCAGTTGATAGATTAATTTCACACCATCGATCAGATCTAATCCAAACCAAACACCGATTCAAGATAAACTGGCCTGGAAACTAAAACGATCAAACTACAACATCATACTAGTAGTATAGCGTACCGGAGAAAGGAGGCCGGCGCAGCCGGCAGGAAAATCTATATATGTGATACACGCACTGTATAAACAAATAAAGGCAGACGGGAAAGAGACTCGATTAACCAGCGTAGATGTGAACTCCGATGGCGATGAGGAGAATAGTGATGACGCCGAAGAAGATGATGGTGTGGACCACAATGGCAGCCCCGCTGGTATGCATAGGTCCGAACTCAACCACCTTGTTCCTGCCCGGAATCTGGAAGAGCAGCCCCGGAGTGAGGAGCACGAAGAACACCACCGCTATCACCACCGGCCCCCAATCCGCCATCTCGATCTCCGGCGATTTGATTTTTTACGCTCTGCTCCGATCCAACTGCTCGTCTCCGGCCACTCAGCACCTGCAACAACTCTGAAATACAGAAAATTATAAATAACTCTTGAATTGAATCTAATCACCGAAAGGTCTCACGTCTGTGAGGAGCAAGGAATGAAGCGAAGTGAATTTACAGCTTCGAACAAAGCATAGATTTAAAGGCAGGCGGATAGTGCTTTCTGGCTGTGAAACTATATTTGTTACGTGCCGGTGCGCCACGTGTAAAGGCGCGTCGTTTAATACGCTACAACTAATTGTATATTGGCAAATTGTATGTACCTCAAACTAAAATGGTTCTATACCAATCTTAAATTTAAAAATTGTTTAACGTGTGTTTGGGAGTTTGTTTTTGGAAAGTGAAGATATGTGAGAGTTGATGACTATCATATTTGTGTTTAGGTGTGTTTGATTGTACCTAAAATCTATTACACGAATTTATCACAGCCGGCGAATTTAACACGATCGAACAGAAACAGTCGAGAAACAGTCGAACAAAGAACTCAGCAGGGCCGACTATCATATTTGTGTTTAAGGTGTGTTTGAGAGGTGAAGACGTGTGCGAGTTGATGACTAACATATACATAATATGTGGTTTTTGGGAAGTGAAGATATGTGAGAGTTGATGACTATAATATTTATGAGTTTGAAAATAGTGGAGGAATGAGTTTGGAATGTTTTTTTCACCCTAAAAAACTCCTCAAATGCTTAATTTTTAAGTTCTTCTAAAATGTATATTTTTTATGGATAATTAGTTAAATGATAATTTAAACTCACTTTTAAATGAATATTAGTTCAATTATTTGAAATCATCATATCTCATAAATGATTTTAATAATAATTGTTTCTAAAACTCTTTTTTCCCTTCAAATTTGCTACTCTCAAATAAGAAGATGGGTTTCCTCACATTCCACTCTCTTTCGCCTTCAACAACTTATCTTCAAGTTTTCCACTCTCTCCCCCACACTCCCAAATATACATTTAGGGAAACTTCTCAAAATATGACTAAAACATACGTAGTATTGGGTTTCCCTAAATATGACTAGCTTTGTTTTTAGACATTCGTATAGTATTATAAAAAAGCAAAACAAAAAATCTCGATTATATTTAAATGTTGAATGATGCAAATATCCTTGTTTAAAATATGTGCATTTGCACTACTTTGATGCAATTATAAATATTGCACCTTATACATCGAGTAGGCATGGAGACGACAACAACGCATGGGGGCAGCTATGGTGCATGGGGACGGCTACGGCGCATGGGGACAACGGAGGCGCATGGGGAGGGTGCAACGCTTGGGGGCCACCACGATGACGGGGGAGACGAGTGTCGTCGCGCTGATGGGGGCACCAAGAGAAGAGTAGCAAGGGTTTTGAGAAAATGAATAGAAAGTTAAGGACCTGTTTATTAACAGAGATATTTTCTGTTTTCCAAATGATGGAGTATATGGCCCGGGAATCCCCGGCCCACGGACTCCTACTACATCAATAAAGGCCCAACCGGCCCAGGAAGCACAGCAGACCCAAATTACGGCGCCCCAAGCACTTATCAGCGCACACTGGGAAGCCTTCGGCCCCCTAGCCGAAGGCTCAAATCTCTCACAGAACGGGTTTTTCAAGCAAACTAAGAAACTGGGAGGAAAACGGCAAAAAAAACAGTAGCCCTCGGCATTAGCGTGCCCTCGGCAACAGAGAGCCTTCGGCAACTACTATGCGACCGAAGGCAGCTCACACGATAGGATCCTCCCTCCACGCGCATCTGGGTCACCGTACCAAGTACGACGTCCCATCCAACAGCCGCATTAAATGCGGCCACATGCGGTTGCCAGCGCCAACCAGTTGAGGTGACCCTCGGCCAATGAGCGCTTGACACGTGTCCCTGTCCGGTATTTATTGCTACTATAAATAGCACCCCATTTCCCCATTTGTAACCACGCTGAAAACGCTCCACACTTTATATTATACTTTCTCTCTCTATATTTACTTGCTCTGACTTCTGTCTTATTACTCCCCGTAATAACCCCTCGGATAAGCTACCCCCGGGTACACTATCCATCATTTGGTGCTCTCGTTGAGAGGTCGAACAATCAAGTAAGAAACCCTCCCCCTTCGCCAAACACAAGCCCTCTACCAAAATGGTGAGAACAACACGTGCCAACTCCAAAAACGTAGAAGACAAGAATCTGGCCCTCGGCGACGTCAACGCCCCCGAAGCCTCTCACAGGGCTCCCGAGGGCGGTGTCATCGCTGGGCTGGAACATGCGGCTGTCGACCTACGCCTTCAGATCCAGCAAAATGCCCCTGATGCCCGCCTCGGCATCGAGGCCAAGAAGAAAAACCGGAGCGATGACCAAGTCAGCCCTCCGGTCCTCACCATCGACGTTCATTCGGCGCTCTCCGCCTTCATCCAGACGCTAACTCAGAACCCGGGTGCTTCGGCACCCTGGCTAGCTCTCCGGCTCCACCCCTCTGCCACACCCCTTCAGAAATCCCATCCATCGGATTGGGAATGACGAAGGGGTAGTGGCCCAAGATACGGCCTCCCAGGAAATTCAGTACCGGGACCGCCACAATGACAACAGAGAAAGGCCCCGCACTTCCGCCCTCAACCGGCTCGGAGGGGGGCAAGACCGCCTCGGAGGAAAAGCACTCCAAAGGCCCCAGGAAAGCGGAGGGTCTGTCTCGAGGGCAGACGAGGAGCGTCCCCCTCGGGACAAAGGCAAGGCGCCCCTTCATGCCGACGATGCTCGCCACCAAATCAACCAGGCCCACTCGGCCTGGGTTCGTTCGCAGGGGGCGGAGACCCTCCCGAAGGACCCCCGGGACGAAATTATTGCGGCCCTCCAACGCCGGCTTGATGAAATGGGGGCCAACAAAGCTCACGCTGCCACCTCCACCCCTCATTCAGACCTCAAGTACGAAGCCATGATGGCCAAAATGGAGGAATTGCAGAAGAAGGTAACCGAGGGCTCCGGGGAACCCATCATCCAGCTTCGGACCCGGACGCCATTTACCCCAAGGGTATTGGAGGCCCGGATCCCGGAAAAATACCGAGGGCAACACATACAGCCCTACAACGGGAAGACGGACCCCCAGGAGCATTACAGCAAATATCAGAACTGCATGATGATGGTAGGGGCGTCGGACGAATATTTGTGTCGTTGGTACCTCTCCACCTTAGAGGGGCCGGCATACGAATGGTTCAACCGGTTGCCCGAAGGGTGCATTGATTCGTGGCAAGAACTCGCCCAACGATTGTTGACGCAATTTGCCGGGAGACGTCGCACGATGAAGCACTTCTCCCACCTCCTAACCATACGCCAGAAGAGGGATGAGACCCTTCGGGACTTCCTGGAGCGCTGGAGAATGGAAGCCGACAAAGTCGACGGTGCTGACGACGGGACCCTCCTGGCCCTCCTACAAACCGTCCTCTGCACCGACAACTTTTCAAGGAGCCTCATCATTGACCCCCCCCCCCCCCCCCGCGACTACATAAGGGCCCTGCAGCGGGGGGACCGATATGCTTAGGCCGAGGAGGTGGAGAAATACCACCAGCATCCAGATCAGCAGCCCCCGAAGGCTGACAACAAGAACAACCGAGGGCCGGGGGCTCCTCCAAACCACCCCAAGGCTTCAGGACCCTCTGATGACCGCCCTCGGCAAGGCCAAGCTAAGCCCGGGGGAGGTTATAAGAACAGCCCTAAGACTTGGGCACAGCCCATTCTCCTGGACCGCCCCCGGACACCATTGACGCACCCCGTCAGCATCATCCTTGATTTTGTTGAGGAGAGGGGCCTCGTTGAGCGCGATTCTCGCGCACCCCCGGAGGTACATGCTATCAACCCTCAGTCCCCCTACTGTCGTTTCCATCGGCATCAGGGGCACAGAACCGATGACTGTCATCAGCTAAAGACGGCCATCGAGAGATTGATACAAGCGGGCCATCTGTCCCATTTTATCCAGAGCCCTCGGCAGGAGGGACCTTCTCATCAGGGACCTCCCCGAGGGCACCACACGAAGGCGAACGCTTGGGTGAACCCGAACACCATCCCCCTCGGCAAGAAGAGGGAGATCGGGAGCTTGGAGGAGGAAGAGGAGGAGTACCCCCACTACCAGGAGAAAAAACACCACATCCTCATGATCACCGGTGGCAATACAGGGGGTGATTCCACCAGTCAGCGGAAACAGTGGGCTCAATCGCTTTACGTGGGGGAAGTCACCCATATGCCCCCGGTAAAGCGGCTGAGGGAGGAACCCATCACCTTCACCAACGCAGATCTCCCTCCTACTTCTTCTCCTCCTCACAGGGATGCCTTGGTGATTCGGACTGAAATAAACGACACCATCATTTACCGAACTTACATTGACACGGGCAGCTCCGTCAATGTAATGTACCTCAGCACCTTTAGAGAGCTGCACCTGGAGAGGGGGTCCCTTCGGCCCATTAAGACCCCTCTGGCCGGATTCACGGGCGATACTATTGATTCCGAGGGGGTAATAACCCTCCCGGTAATCTTCAACGATGGGCTCCATAGGGCCCAGCTCGAAGTGGAGTTCGTCGTCGTCAACATCGACTGCGCCCATAACATCATCCTCGGCCGGCCAGCCCTCGAGGACCTCGAGGCCGTCATCTCCATGAGGCACCTCTGCCTCAAGTTCCCCGCCGAGGGGGGCATTGGCTACTCCCGGGGGAATCAGAAAATTGCCCGCGCTTGCTATCTTCAAGTCACGAAGAAAGTAAGTAAGACGGAGTTCCGTGTTGACACCATCACCGGAACCATCGATGAAGAAGAAAAGAGGCCGAGGGCTGAACCAGCCGAGGACGTAGAAGACTTTGCGCTTGATCCGGCCAGGCCGGAGAGAGTCGTGAAGATTGGAGCCCAGCTCCCTGAAGATCTGAAGACCGGTATCACCGACGCCCTCCGCGCCTACTCCACTGTCTTTGCATGGGGGCCGGAGGACATGCCGGGAATAAGCCGAAGGGTCATCACCCACCGCCTCTCGGTGGACCCCTCGGCAAAAGCAGTACAACAACGAAGAAGACCCCTCTCCGCCGAAAGGAGGGAATTTGTGAAGAAGGAGGTCGCCATGCTCCTCTCTATTAAGCACATCAAGGAGGTAAAATACCCCTCATGGCTGGCGAACGTAGTCCTCGCACAGAAGCCTCCTACCTTCCGCATGTGCGTGGACTACACGGATCTCAACAAGGCGTGCCCTATGGACCCTTTTCCTTTGCCCAATATCGATCAACTTGTAGATGAGACCGCGGGGTGTGAAATCATGTCATTCCTCGACGCGTTCCGCGGGTATCATCAGATCTTCATGCATGAGGAAGACGCCGAAAAGACAGCCTTCATGACTCCCGAGGGCATCTTCTGCTACCTAGTGATGGTCTTCGGCCTAAAGAACTAAGGGGCCACTTACACCCGGATGGTGGCCCGAGTCTTTCAGGCCGTCCTAGGGCGCACCATGGAGGCCTATGTTGACGACATGATCGTCAAGAGCAAACAATCTTCCAGCCATGCCAACGACCTCCGGGAAATCTTTGCCATCATGCAAAAGTTCAACCTTCAGCTAAACCCGAAGAAGTGCACCTTCGGCGTCCAAGGGGGCAAATTCTTAGGCTACATGGTGAGCCGAAGGGGTATTGAGGCCAATCCCGAGAAGGTCCAGGCCATCATCAACATGGAGCCCCCACGCAATGTGAAGGAAGTTCAACGGTTGACAGGCCGCCTGGCAGCCCTCAACCGCTTTCTATCTAAATCAACGGAGAAGTCCCTACCCTTCTTCCAGATCATGAGGAAGACGACTGGCTTTCAATGGACTCCAGAATGCCAGGGGGCTTTCGACGAGCTCAAACGATATCTATCTTCACCCCCTGTGCTCTCCAAACCAAAGGTAGGGGAGACCCTCTATCTCTACCTTGGGGTCAGCCCGACAGCCATCAGCTTCGTGCTCATCCGGGAGGAAGACGGCATCCAACATGCCATCTTCTATGTAAGCAAGACCTTGAGGGAGGCCGAGCTCAGGTACTCTCCTGTGGAAAAAACGGTGTTAGCCATCGTTTGGACCGTCAAGAAGTTGGGCCACTACTTCCAGGCTCACCCGGTTCAGGTCCTCACTCATCAACCCCTCGGCGCCCTCATGAGGAGCCCCACCAGCTCCTCCCGCATGGTGAAATGGGCTATCTTCTTAAGCCAGTACAACATTGACATCCGTCCGAGGCTTGCCATCAAGGGCCAAGCCCTGGCGGACTTTGTGACGGAGTGTACCGCAAGGGCAGCCACGGACGGGGAGCCCCCGGCTACCTCGGACGACTGGTCGACCCTCTACACCGACGGCTCCTCCGCAACCAAAGCATGCGGGGGCGGGGTAGTCCTCATTACTCCCGAGGGCTTCAAAGCCTACTATGCGATCCGCTTCTCCTTCAAAGTCTCCAACAACGAGGCCGAGTATGAGGCCCTCCTATGTGGCCTTCGGCTGGCTGCCAACATGAAGGCTCGGCAGATCCATATCAAATGCGACTCCAAGTTGGTCGTTGGCCAAATCTCCAAGGAGTATGAGGCCAAGGAGGGAAGAATGAAACAGTACAAGGAGGCGGCCAAGGAGTTGCTTAAGGTATTTGAGGCACACTCTCTCACTCAAATACCGAGGGCTCAGAACTCCGAGGCCGACATACTATCTAAGCTCTCGGCCGACTCCCCCGAGCACATCTCTAAGATTGCTAAAATTGAGGAACTCAGTCTCTCGAGTATCCATGCGAGCCCCGTCATGAACATACAACAACGCCAAGAGGACTGGATCTCAGATATCATCACCTTCATCTCAGCCGGGCAGCTACCCGAAGATGAGACCCGCGCTAAACTAGCAAAGCTGAGGGCTCCTAGCTACACCATCGAAGACGGAAGGCTCTACAAACGGTCTTACAACGGCACGCTACTTCGGTGCCTTCATCAAGATGAAGCCGAGGTCGCAATGGAGGAGGTGCACAGTGGCACTTGCTCAGCTCACCAGGGACCCTTCTCCATGTCCCGAAGGCTCATTCTCCAGGGCTACTTCTGGCCAACCATGGCCAGGGATTGTGCTGACCTTGCCCGAAGGTGCACCGCATGCCAACATTTCCAGAAAGCCCCCGGCAGGCCAGCGGTCAACTATGCCCCCATCAGCACATCCGTCCCCTTTTCTCGATGGGGGATAGACCTTGTGGGCCCTCTGCCGAGGGGTACCTCCAACAACAGGTACATCATTGTGGCCATCGATTACTTTACCAAGTGGGTGGAGACAGAGCCCCTCGCCAGTATCACAGAGGCGAAGTGCCGTCACTTCGTCCTCAAGAACATCCTCACAAGGTTTGGCGTCCCCCAGCAGATAATCTCCGACAACGGAACACAATTTGAGGCAACCCCCTTCTGTGCCCTTCTGGAGGCATGGGGCATCAAACACACCTTCTCCTCCGTTGCCTACCCTCAAGGCAACGGGCAAGTAGAGAACGCCAACCGGACCTTGCTCGAGGGCCTCAAAAAGAAGCTGGAGGCCGAGGGCGGTGGCTGGGTAGAGAGCTCCACAACATCCTTTGGGCCTACCGCACCACCCCTCGGCGAGCAACAGGTGAGACACCCTTCTCCCTCTGCTACGGGTTTGAAGCCAAAGCTCCTACGGAAGTCACCCTTCCCACCCGGAGGGTGATCCAATATGACCCCGAGGTCAACGACAGCAACATGGCCCTCGACCTCCACCTCCTTTCAGAACGCCGGGAGCAAGCCTTCATCCGGGCAGAAAACTACCGAAGGCAAGTCAAAGGCTACATCGACGCCAAGGTTCGCACCCGAGAATTCCAAGTGGGGGACTATGTCCTCCGGAGGAGGGAAGCCAGCCAACCGACCGAGGGAGGAAAAATGGCACCAAAATTCGAAGGCCCCTACATCATAGCAGCCATCATCAAACCTGGGACTTACAAGCTCAAACGCCCCAACGGGAAAGAAGTCCCTAGGCACTGGAATGTACACCACTTAGTTAAATTTTATCAATAATGTAAGAGCGGCCAAGCCCTCATAACTAGTGAATGTACTATCCTATGGCCCAAGGCCTCCAATTTTGAGGAATGAAGACACATTCAAGACACCAAGAACAACCGCGAAACACTTATGAGCGGCCAAGCCCTCATACCAACTACAGGCCCCAGGCCTCACCACGAGAAGAACCCCCTCCGGCACCAAGTGCCAAGGGCGGACACCATCAACACCTTCAACAACAGTGAAAACACCAAGTGTTTCAAACAAGACCCCTCGGTACCAAGTACCGAAGGTGGGGACTCCCATCACCGGCAACAGGAAACACCATGTGTTTCATTTCAAGACTCTTCGGCACCCAGTGCCGGGGGTACACATCTCCACCATCAACATCAAAAAGAAGAACACCAAGTGTTCCTACAGAAGACCCCTCGGTACCAAGTACCGGGGGTACGCATCTCACCAATCAACGTCAAGTAGAAGAAAAACACTAAGTGTTCCTACAGAAGACCCCTCGGTACCAAGTACCGGGGGGCTACATATCGAAACTAACACCAAGTGTTGTTTCTAAAAGCCGTACCCCACGAGGACGCATATACCGAAGGCGCCACCATCGGTGCCGGCGGCACATAGTGCCCCCGGCCATTTGCAACTAGTGTGCAAATGAAAACCCTTCCTTGAAACGCTTTCCGCGTCACTACCCCCAGGGTATGACATGCATGAGAAATGCCCAGGATTCGACTTTCAAAAACGAAACGCTTTCCGCGTCATCACCCCAAGGGTATGACAGGCACGAGAAATGCCCAGGATTCGACTTCCAAACCGAAACGCTCCCCGCGCCACCACCCCAAGGGTGTGGCAGGCCACTGACTATGTCTAGCGCCGAGGGGACGACTTTCAAAAATGAGGCGCTTTCCGCGCCATCCCCCAAGGGGAGGCAGGTTACAGACCACCATATCTTGTGCCCAGGAAACGACCCTCGATCCCCTCGGAACTCGGAAGGTTAACCCGAGGGAGGAGAGCCATTGGTGTATTCTGATGGTCTCCTGATAGGCCCAGCCTTACCAAGAAACCAAGTTTCTTGATGCCTTCCCTTCACCACCAACCGAAAAAAAAGAGGGGGTGAAGGGGAGTAGACTCATCGAGAAATCAATGAGTACAACACTCCAACAAATCACAGCATACCGAGGGCTCCCTATGGGAACACCTCCAGTAACTGAAGGCTCCTATTTCCCGAAGGTTACTACTCCACAACGCAAAGGGATGAGTTCACTTCTAATAAGTGCCGAGGGCACCTACCATCGGTCACCATTGCTACCGAGGGGTCCTACAACATCAATGTCTTACAAATTTTCCTAAGTCCACACTTTTGGAAAATGACAACAGCCGAAGGCATCTATTACTAACCGAAGGCTACACAAGGAAGCAACACTTAGAAAATCTTCTAAGTCCTGAAGATTGAGCCCCCGGCCTGATCACTATTTCAACCGAGGGACCATGATAGCCGAAGGCTACATGATGCAACAACACTTAGAAGATTTTCTAAGTCCTACATATTTTTCCCTCGGTCAAACTACTTATACATCAAGGAGAAGGCTACCACCCCGGAGCCGAGGGCTACTTGACACCATGCATTTGGAAGTAAGGCTAAGTCCTGAATATTTGGCCCTCGGCCAAATATCCACGCAACAGGAAGGTTCACCCAGTGATTCGAGGGCTCCTATCAGGACCACTCGGGGGCTCAACATCTGAGATCCACTTAGAAAATTTTTTAAGTCCTAAATATTCTCCCCTCAGACAGACTCCTCACTGACCGAAGGTTCAACATCTACAACACACTTAGAAAATTTTCTAAGTCCTATATATTGGGCCCTCGGTCCAATATTCACACATCAGGAAGGAGGCTACCAGTCGAGGGCTTCCAAGGGCAAACTACACTTAGAAATTTTTCTAAGTCCTAAGGATTGGGTCCTCAACCTAATCATCTCACAGCAATTGAACTACAAACACCCGAAGGCCCTATGGTGGGCTACGCTTAGAAAAATTTTCTAAGTCCTAAACGTACATTCAAGAGAAAACGACGGCATACATTCGAGAGGAAATAAGTTAAAGAAAACAAGTCAAATACGCAAGGCCCGAGGGCTAACATTCATCCATCAAAAAGAAGAGTAAATGTAATTGTTACAACGATGGCCAGGGCCGGAGCATACAAATGTGGCCATTACAAAGTAAGTCCCAAATGTTTACTAAGTACAGATTACAAATCAACAACATCATTCCCGGAGGCGTCCTCTACTACAGGCTTAGACGCGGCATCATCCCCGATTTCTTCCTCTTCGTCACTGCCCTCGGCCATCAGCATGGAGTCTTCCAAATCAGGCCTCGCAACACCTTCAAGGAAGGGAACCCTGGGGTCTGGCTGAAGGGAAGGGAGACCATAGGATGACGGATCGAAGGCCTTCGGGTCCACCCCAAGATGCCGGGACAGCCTTCGATATACAAGGGCCTGAGTAAAGTACTCACCCCCGTCATAATACTCTTTCCCCTTTCGGGCCAGCCACATTGCGCCTGGGCCTTTCACCCATTCGTTCACCGAAGCCTCCACCACCGAAGCCACCCATTCCTGCCGGCCTTCGGCTTTCCATCCCTCCTCAGTAAAAGCGGCAACAGCATCCTCCCGGGCTTCGGCGACGGCTTTGATCTGGGCCTCCTCGGCATCCTTCGCGACCTTCTTGGCAGCATCGGCCGCAGCCTTCTCCGCCTCTGCCTTGCCTTCGGCCCTGGCCACCGTCTTGGAGCTCTCGAGGATTTCATTAAAAGCCTCTTGCTCAGCTTTGCGAGCTTCCTCGGCCTCTTTGAGCTGCCTTCGGGCCTCAGCCAATGCTTCATCGGCTTTCTTCTTCTCCAAATCATACTGCTCTATCCTCTGGACCAGCTCGCCAAGGCCAAGGCTTGCCTGAAAGCAAGCATAAATTACCGAAGGTTAAGTCACTACACACGTAAGGAATTAAGTTACCTGCAAAGGGGAAGGAAGGAACCTTACCGTAACTGAGGCCATCAGAACCTTAGAGAAGAGGACGTCATCATCTTGGCGGGAGAGCACAGACTTATCGGTCGGAGGGGTGGCACCCCTCAAAAACTCCTTCGGGTTCAAGGTCCCATGCATGATAGCAGTCCCCTTCGTGATGGAGAATTGGATTTTGTCCTGGGGCCATGTCAGACCAGTGGCTTGACCCGAAGGCTTGGGGGGAGAAGATTCATCTACGACCACAACGGGGGCTTCCTTCAACTCCGGGGCCCCCTTCTTCTTCTTCTTCCCCTCCGGTTGTGTCGGGTCCTTCCCAAGTCTCTTCCTCTTCGGCTCCAAACCGGGGGAGCCTCCGACGGCGGTCTCCACGAAGGGCCCTACCTCCTTGGCCTCTTCGGCCGCTCCCGCCTTAGGGAATATCTCGTCGAACGCCCTCTGCTGAGAAGGGGCCTCCCTCTTCTGGTCCTCCTTGGCGAGTTGCCTCTTCAGCTTGACAAGGTTCCGGGCGTCCATATCTGGTCCTGAAACACAAGAAGGCACACAAGAGTTAGTTTACTACTACAACAAAGCGAAAAAAAATTCTAAGTATGAAGATGAAAGCCCTCGGCATTGCAACAACCTTCGGCGCTCTCATATACGCGATCAATCGTGGGGTAGCCTCCCTCTTTCTCCCCCATCAGCCGGTACCGACGAAAGCCAAGCTTGTACAACTCACTGTAGAGCGTTGCGCCTTTGATGGACACGTGCTTATCAGACCCCTCCGGTTTCTTGGACAACACCCTCCCATTTTTCTCGAGGGCATACCCTTCCGCCTTCAGGTGCCGCCGAAACCTATCACTAAGCGGAGCGGAGAAAGGGTTCTCGGCCAGACGGATGTAGCAGAACTTGTCTTTCCACCCCTTGTGAGACGAAGGCGCCTCGTCGAAAATCCTGAACTTCGGGAGCTGCTGCAAATTACCGTAGCCCCCGGCATTCGAATGACCCCCCCGACACAAGTTGAACGACAGAAAGAATTGCTCCAGAGTAGGGGGGACCTTTCGGCTGAGGCACAGCGACAGGAACCCTGCCAGGTATGAGTGACTGTTCGGGGTCAACTGGAAGGGGGCTAGCTTGGCGAAGCGTAGGTATTCCAACACGAAGGGATGAAGGGGAAATCTGAGACCCAGCTCCACTGAAAGCAGATGTACGGCAAAACAGCCCTCGGGGGCACGGAGGAGCACATCATCCGGCTTTGGCTCTACCACCTGCGCCGAAGGCCCAACCAAAAATTGTACCGCCATCATCTCCCCTCGGGTAGCTTTGTTTTTGACCTCCAAGGTGGCCGTATTCAGGAAAAAATAGCCCTCGGGCAGGCCCACTGGCTGGCCAGCGTCGACGGCAGCTTGCTTCTTCTTCGGAGCTGTCCTCGTCTTCTTTCTCTTCTTCCCTGGGGCCACACTGAGGGGTACGGCGTCAAGAGGCCGGGAGCTCCCAGCTTCGGTATCACGCCGAGGAGGAGGGATAGCTACAGTCACCTTCAGGCCCTCCTTCTGGGCCTCGTCCTCGGCCACCTGACTGGCGATGGCAAGCTCTTCATTCGCGTTCACCTGCTCGAAGTCTTCGACCTCGAGTTCAAGCCGAAGGTCACCCTGTATCGCCTCGGCTACGGTCCTGTCGTCGATGACCGAGAGCTGCTCACTTGAGGATTCCACGTCAGACGCCACTTCGATGTTCACTGAAGCCTCCCTGGAGATGTCTTGGGAATCACTAGCTGACGACATTACTTCTAAAAGGCGAGGGGTCGGAAAATTCGTACACAGAAGGGTTCCTGAAGGGTCCTAAA
This sequence comes from Cuscuta europaea, assembly GCA_945859875.1. NCBI lineage: Eukaryota > Viridiplantae > Streptophyta > Magnoliopsida > Solanales > Convolvulaceae > Cuscuta > Cuscuta europaea. The sequence goes on along the minus strand of CAMAPE010000038.1, from coordinate 1,235,678 downwards.
GCCTAACCCTAAGGCCAAAAGCTAAGTACTCAAATAGAGCTAAGGCAGAAGGAGAACTAACCTCTGAGACTTGGTTTGACCGAAGGGCGGAGTTTCTCTCTCTAGAAATTTTGGCAGAGCTTCGCTAACAGTATGATCGCACAAAGGCGAATGGCCTTGGCCGGGGGTATTTATAGGCGCCCAGATCCGGGCTTGGGCCCAAAAAACCGGGCCCCCGGCAAAAGGTCATCATTACACGCCGCGTCTTCGCCCAACCGGTGACGCCGCCCACGAGCAGCCAACCATCACGCGCCACGTGTACTCCCCCTCCAACGGTCACATTACAACGACTATATTTTGGGAACGTGGAGGTACGCCCTCGGGTAAACACTCCTTCATCAAATAAAGGGGTAGTCCCCGGGCTTCCCTCCTTCTCTCCACCTCACAAAGGAGACCCCCCGGGCTCACAGCTGGTGGACCACTCGGGTATCCTCCCCCTACAACACATTAATTTCCGGGCAGCCCCCGGGGAATATCGCTTCATCAACAAGCGCGCCCCCGACACGCAGGAAACAGGACCCTTCGGGTGCTCCACTCATCAACTAAATAATGAAGGTCGTGAAGCCTTCAGGATCTTCACGGCTACTATCTACGTTTATCACGCCCTCAGTCCCATGGATTGAGGGACTCTACTTCGACGCCTCCCAGAATATCAACGACGCGCCTTCAGCAAAACAACATGGAGCCCTCAGAATAAGGAGAGCCTTCGACATTACCATTATTCTCCATTTTGAGCCAAGGTTTCACATTTTCGATTCATCGTTGGGGAATTCGGTGCACTCTTTTTCCCTCATTAGGATTTTTTCCCACAGGGTTTTTCCTAATGAGGTTTTTAACGAGGCATCCCCCCAAAATGAAACGAAAAGCGTCAGCCTTCGGCTCGCAACAGCAACGCAACTGCTTCACTCCTTTTCACCACTTCGCAAGTGCCTCAAGGAGTGGTGGACTGGAGGACCCCTTCGGGAAAATCATTAAATTACAAAATGGTGAAAAATTCCAACAAACCGCAAAAGCAATCCCTCAAGTCCCGACATGTGGGTAACTGAGGGACTGCCTTCGGCAGGGCCATGCAAACAACAACTCCTCACCAACTTCAGAGACTACAATGGGACAACATCAAAGGGCAAGCACAAATTACCCCTTTTCCCTCAAGTACCTTTCGGCAAAAGGAGTGAGGGACTCCTGATGGAGTATATGGTCCGGGAATCCCCGGCCCACGGACTCCTACTACACCAATAAAGGCCCAACCGGCCCAGGAAGCACAGCAGGCCCAAATTATGGCGCCCCAAGCACTTAGCAGCCCACAGCGCACACTGGGGAGCCTTCGGCCCCCTAGCCTAAGGCTCAAATCTCTCACAGAACGGGTTTTTCAAGCAAACTAAGAAACTGGGAGGAAAACGGCAAAAAAAAAACAGTAGCCCTCGGCATTAGCGTGCCCTCGGCAACAGAGAGGCTTCGGCAACTACTATGCGACCGAAGGCAACTCACACGACAGGATCCTCCCTCCACGCGCATCTGGGTCACCGTACCAAGTACGACGTCCCATCCAACAACCGCATTAAATGCGGCCACATGCGGTTGCCAGTGCCAACCAGTTGAGGTGACCCCTCGGTCAATGAGCGCTTGACACGTGTCCCTGTCCGGTATTTATTGCTACTATAAATAGCACCCCATTTCCCCATTTGTAACCACACTGAAAACACTCCACACTTTATATTGTACTTTCTCTCTCTATATTTACTTGCTCTGACTTCTCTCTTATTACTCCCCGTAATAACCCCTCGGATAAGCTACCCCCCGGGTACACTATCCATCACCAAAAAAATGGAAAACTAGAGATATAAAATTTAGAAAATGTGTTTACCTAACCATTTTTCAAAAAATGAAAACTGAAACATATCTTGCCTTTTACTTGTGAAATGGAAAATCGACTTTTATGCGTTTTCACGATTTAGAAAACACGGGTCTACAATACATTCCTTTACTCGCTCGCCTTCCTCCCATACCTTCTCTAATTTCTCGCCTTAACTGTGCCTAAGCTTCCTCCGCCTACCTTCTCCGCCTACCCTCTTTACTTGCTCGCCTTCCTCCCATGCCTTCTCTAATTTCTTGCCTTAACTAAGTCTTACCTTCCTCCACCTACCATCTTTACATCTCCACTAAACTGTTGCAAGTTGAAGAACATATTGTAACATTATTTTGAATTTATCAATAATAATGTCTCATGAGTGGTGCAATGATGGCAGATATTTTGTAACGGTTTCCGTTACAAGAGCCACATTGATGGTAGGTCACAATATAAGTGCTTCATGGTCCTCCCACTCCTCCATAGCAAGCATAGCTTCATAAGCTCAAAGCTCACATAAGGAATATACACTATCTAGATAGTGAGGGGTGAAGTGGGAGACGAAAAGGCTTTCTGGTGTTCTTCTGCGTTCTTCAATCGTTCAACAACAATATTGTGACATCGTAAAAATTCAAATTTATAAATAATAATTGATAATATATGATGGTACTGTTGGTCCAAAATAGGACGCTCGTAAGCTTTTAGGAAAGCTACGTACGACACTCAAGCAAGAATTAAGAAAGTACGAATATGGAAAGTTAGCCAGAAATAGCATATACAAATTGATCCCCCTAATCTGAATTACAATCCGCCTTTTATAGGCGTATACAAATCGTAACCGTAACCGATAATAATGACTAATTAATTACAACATTAATACGGAATTAAATACATAATTAATAGCGCGTTAATTGCTTGACCGTTACTCTTCCGGGCTGGGAGGTCGGTCGGGCTGGCAGGCTCCTCGCTGAGCTGGCAGGCAGGCTCCAGGGTGTGGACTTGGATCCATGGGTCCAAGTTCGGGGCTTGGGTTGATTAGGCTCTCGGCCTAGTCCCATTACTCCATCACGAGTCCCCCACTCCCTTAGTCGAGTAGTAGACTCGGCTAAGAGGGAGTAGTCCAAGTCGGTTGCTCTTCTCCGAGACTAGAAGATCCCCGCCCTTATCCATGTTGGGGAGATGCCTCATTAAAAACCTTCATTAGGAAAAAACCCAATGGGAAAAAATCCTAATGAAGGGAAAAAGAGTACATCTGACGCCCCCAAGATGAAGCAAGAGGTGAGATCCTTAGCCTTTATTGCAATAGTCGCCATCTGCGAATAGGATGGCTAGAACTGTTCTTCTCGTCGGACTCAGACTCGTCAAGTTCGTCATTTGCTTCCTTGAAGACGATAAGACCCTCAGTCCCCACTTCATTCAGTTGTACCTACACATAAAAGAAACTAGTGTAGAATAGAGCATCTGGCTTGGTGTCGAACCACGGCTCAGTATGTAAGTGAGTCGGACTCACTATTTGAAAAGAGTGACATCAAGTTCCCAAGTTAGGCCTCAACCCAGTCTCCGAAAGAAAGATTGAATCCGTGAGTAAATGAGGCGGACTCCTCACTCGAACGGATAATCCAACCCCAAAGAACTAAAGTATATCAACCTTTTCGAGAAATGTGAACGTCAATTAAGTGACAAAATTGCTCGGAAAAGCGTGGCTCTAGGCCACTAACAAGAGTTTAACTCGCCGCCCGAGGTTAGTAGTTCGAACCCGCAAGTAAAGACTTTTGAACGGGTGACTCGTCCCCCGAGGTCGGAGTGTGATGCACTAGGAAGAGGTAAGAGCACACAAGAACCCGTAAGAAGTCAAGAGTGTGAGGTATTAACATTTAGATTGGAGCTTATTCATCGCCACACCCATATGACATGACCCGGTGGCGCGAGTGTGTGTGCTCGGCCATTGTACGAGTGTGTGTGCTCGTCCGGTGTACGTGAGTGATCGGATTTCATAAGTCCATTTTTCAATGTTAAAATTACACACGCTCAACAAGAGTTAAAGCAATTACACCACTTAAAATATCTTTTCAAATGTTTCAATTTATGATTTTTTGTAAGGTCTTTTATAATAATAATAAAAATGAGAAATGAGCACTTAGCTTCTTCGACTGATTATGCTCGGTCAGGTTGTGTTTGGGAGGAAGCTTTGAGCTCTAAGACCCAGAGTTGGTCAACACAATTGACCTAGTTCCAAAGAGGCAAAGAATTTGGCCGACTGTCACTTTCAGTGGCCTTTTCCTCTGTGAGCAGATGGTTTCGGATCTAATTTTTGGAGCTCAGGAGTTGCGTATCTGTCCTCGTTCAAAGGGAATGCAACGCCACCATTTTGATTCAGGGGAGGAGCACCATGGGTCCCGAACCGGGTCGCGCCTTGGTACCGTCCCTGTGGGGCTGGAGTGACCCGGAGCTGAGACTGGATCTCCCCCCCTAACGGAGACTGGCGGCTAGCGGATTAGAACCCCACCCTGGTACATTGGTGAAGAACGGAGGCAGCTGAGGATCAGGGAGAAGTGGTGAGAGAGGTCTGGAGCGGAGGTCCTTTGGACATCACAAAGGCGGAGAACAACCGTCGTCGCAGTAGGAAAGGAAGTCGGCTGCCGCCAATTCCATCGGATGGGTCGTCTGCCATCGGAGGACGGCCGTTAGTGCGGCCTGGAGGCTCACGTCGCCCGAAGCACCGTCAAATTTACATCACCGGCCCAAGAGTTTTGTCGCCAAGCTACACCACTAGATCTGGGGATTCAGCCGCCGACCTCAGGGCGAACCCCCGACCTGGATTCGTCGGCTTGCAAGGGTGCCAGACTTCTCCTACCTGCAAGAAAACTCCATATTTCCGACCTTGAAGTGACGCCCCCACCTGAAAATGATGGTGCTGACCTGGTGGAGTCCAACCTACACGCAGTGGAGATGCCGGCCTGGGAGCTGCGGAGCGAAGATGACCCTCATGCTGGCCTAGGAGGACGTCGCTGGCTCGGTGAGATCTGGGGCAGCGGTAGGTGCTTCTGTGCTTGGCGGCGGCCAGGACGACGACTACAGTGCAGGTTCAGTTAAAGTTTCAGATCTGAACCTTCCAGGCCAGCGGCGACGAGCTTCATATCACGGCGCCTGGCAGCAACTCTGCGGCGGCGAGATCCGAGAGCGGGTAGGTGAGCCCAGTGAAATATTTCTACTGTAGCACACTGCTCGAGGGTGGCCAGCAATGGCATCTCCTGTGTAGATCTTGAAAATTCCATAAATTTTTCCTCTTTTTTTTTGCAATCCAGATCCGAAATTTCGAAATTGTGATTTCCCGAACTGTTTCGATGTATTTCTTTTGTTTTTGTGATGAATTTCTGTATTTTCCGGGAGGATCTAACTTGATTATTGATCAAGCTCTCAATGAAAGCACCAATGTTGGTCCAAAATAGGACGCTCGTAGGCTTTTAGGAAAGCTACGTACGACACTCAAGCAGGAATTAGGAAAGTACGAATATGGAAAGTTAGCCAGAAATAGCATATAGAATTTGTCCCCCCTAATCTGAATTACAACCCGCCTTTTATAGGCGTATACAAATCGTAACCGTTACCGATAATAATGACTAATTAATTACAACATTAATACAGAATTAAATACATAATTAATACCGCATTAATTGCTTGACCGTTACTCTTCCGGGCTGGGAGGTCGGTCGGACTGGCAGGCTCCCCTCTGGGTTGGCAGACAAGCTCTAGGTTGTGGACTTGGATCCACGGGTCCAAGTTCAGGGTTTGGGCTGATTAGGCTCTGGACCTAGTTCTATGTATGTATTATGTATCCACCCATGTATATATGTAACGTATGTGTATTTATATGATATAGTTTAGGAGCTATTATTATTACTAGTGACATACCCAATATGCATTGTTATACATACGTTTATTGGGTTTTAATTTATGTTATTATTATCAATAGTTACATTAGTCTGATCTCTCTTTATCAAATGATTTTAATAGTACCTGATGGAGTAATGGGACTAGGCCGAGAGCCTAATCAACCCAAGCCCCGAACTTGGACCCATGGATCCAAGTCCACACCCTGGAGCCTGCCTGCCAGCTCAGCGAGGAGCCTGCCAGCCCGGCCGACCTCCCAGCCTGGAAGAGTAACGATCAAGCAATTAATGCGCTATTAATTATGTATTTAATTCCGTATTAATGTTGTAATTAATCAGTCGTTATTATCGGTTACGGTTACGATTTGTATACGCCTATAAAAGGCGGATTGTAATTCAGATTAGGGGGATCAATTTGTATATGCTATTTCTGGCTAACTTTCTATATTCGTACTTTCCTAATTCTTGCTTGAGTGTCGTACGTAGCTTTCCTAAAAGCCTACGAGCTTTCCTAACCCGCCTTTTAGTGTATATATATACGAAAAATGATTTTTGCTCTTCCAAAAAGTATTTTGAACCCCCCCAAAAATATTTTCGCCCCCCCAAAATGACTTTCCTGGGTCCGCCCCTGGTGAGGGGGTATATAATGAGAATGAAAAAAACAGAGGGGGTAACTAATTGATTTTTGAAAATGCAAGGTTACATTAATAATTATGATATGACCTCAGGGGACTAACAATAATTTCCCTTGTTTTAACTTTGGAAAAGACTTTTGATGTACCAAGTTTCCCACAAAACTTGATTTTAATTTCAAGACTAGTACCATTCGATTTTTCCTTCAATTTCAAGAATAATTCAATAACTCTATAACTTCAATCAGGACATGCACATGTAAAATGTGAGATTTGTCATGTATACCGTGTTATCATGCCTAGCATATAGAATGATGTTATAAGGGGGAGCTGTATTTGAGGATATATTTATAGGCTCTATCTCCTTGTGAATGTGAGAGGCATTGGTTGAGAATAAACTATCTCTCGTACCCCCAATTAAAATTGGGCCTCACATAAAAAGACCCCATTTGAAGACCCCAAAAACCTGATAAGTTGATCAAGCATGGTATGAAAATGACATGTAGCACTCGTCACACTAAAGGTCAATAACCAAACGTGTCAAAATATAGACAATTTAGCCATCAACCATTCTTGTGATTACACACCCTTGTACACACTTTATACACGTCATGTTTGTGAAGCTTTTTTTGTCTGTGAATCCGGTTCACAGACATTATTTTGTTTGTGCAAAACATTGTCTGTGAATCGATGTTCACAGACAAAAAAAAGTTTTCGCAGACATAAGTGTGTACAAAAATGTGTATAAGAGTGTGTACAAATATCATTTTTGTTTTGCCATTGTAGTTCAGGAATCTACTCCTAGAAAACACAGGGGCCAGCCAAGAAATAATGGAAAAGCTCCCCACAATGCTACACCAACACCAACAAGTGAACCACATAGCCATCATTCTGTCACGGCTCAACCAACATGATCGACAATAGTGGGAGAGTCATTAGAGTAGGAAGAGGATCAATAGGAGGGAGAGGATCTGGAAGAAGAGGATATTGAGCTAAAGGTGGAAGAGGTAGTGTGGTGATAGAAAACTTGCTTTTAAGTGATTTACCATGATTATGAGTTAATTAACGATTGTGGGTGATTTGCATTTTTTAAAACCATGATTATTTTGCAAATGAGTTTCTCTTCAAAAATCTTTGATTTCTTTCTTACATTTTTTACACATGATATCAATGATCTAAGTATAAGTTGGTATCCAGATAGCTAACAGTTTAACACATGATAATATTTTCCACCTAATTTCAATATAATGTAAACAAAATTGAGATGGCTATATTAATATAGACTAGATAAAATAAATATTAAAACCACAGATTCATTAGTTTGAGGATAATTACATATTATACAGGTTATTATACGGAGTATTTTTTAGTTACTAAAAACTACTCTGTAAAAAACTGTACTCCAAAAAGGGAAGTAGAAAGTTTTTTTTTGGGGATGGAGAGAGTATAAGCAAAAATAATTAGGACTAAATTACAATAAAATAGAAAACTGGTTAGGCATGTTTTTTTGGCTCCAACAATCAGAGCCTGGAACTGAGCTAAAAGCTCCTAGAAACCCAGAGGGGTCTCAGAGAGGCTTTTAGAAATCTGGGTTGAATTCACACAAATTCGTAGAGGTTGATTTCGCTTGTTCTGTAAAATACACACATGGAAGAACGGTTGCAGAAAGCGTTAAGTGAAAAAGGCTTATCAGTTTCAACTCATCCACAAAAGGGTCGCTGCATTTTTACTACTCGAGATTTTTCTCCAGGTCCCTCTGTTCTTTCATATCTCTCACTGAAATCTTTGAAAAAACAAATTTAAAAAGCGATTTTTTTGTATTACTCGCACATGTTCTGGTTGAGTTTAACCCTTTTTGTCTTATCAGGTGAAGTAATCATCAGCCAAGAGCCTTATGTTTCGGTTCCCACGAAAACCAAGACTGAACCATTGCCAAAATGCGAATGGTGTTTTGCATCTGCTAATGTCAAGAAGTGTTCTGCTTGTCAAATTGTGTATTATTGTGGCGCCACTTGCCAGGTATACAAGTAATTCTTATCATCATGCGAACAAATAATTTTGTTGTTGCTGCAAATCACTAGGAAGCTTTTAAGAGTGCAAATGGATATTCTAACACACCCTTTACGCCTAAAAGTACCTCAAAGGAGGATGGTGGCCTACTGTGGCATAGCAAGGACTTCAATTCTTATGAATTTGGGGTGGGCTGAGGAAAAAGTTCAACAATACTCCCTCAATTTTCATAATGCTTGCCCCACTTTTATAAAATGTGCAATACTGAGGGAGTACATGTTTTTAATGAAAAACAACTCATAATGCTTGCCCCTTTTATAAAATGTGCAATACGTGAATCCTCTATTGAGACGTCCGATACGAAACAGAGGGAGTATGTGTTTTTAATAAAAAGCAACTCATAATTTTTTTTGTATCAAACCTGGAATTGGCCCCAGCCAGGTTTGGTCCGCATATCAATTCCGTTTCTATAGTTAGATAGACTTTGATACCATGTAGAAAAAATAGACTGGCCTACCTTTCTTTCAAAAGTTGAGGGATGGTACAAACCTTATAAGATGGTTCATTCCATCACAAATAGTAATGTGGGAATTCTAAGTTTTTAACATATATGTACGCAAATAAACTTGTAAGTTTTAACATAGTTGGTTTTCAGAAGTCAGATTGGAAGCTGCATCGACTTGAATGCCAAGTACTACTGAAAGTTGAGAGGGATAAGATAAAATCCCTTGCACCAACATTAAGATTGATGGTTAAACTTTATTTGAGGAGAAAACTGCAAAGTGGTAATGTAGGTACTCTAGAATGCTTTTTTTTTGCTAGTGCTGTTTTATTCATAAGAATTCGTGTATGGTATTCATGTTGTCAATGTGTCTTTCTACCCTGTGGTAGTGTTGTCCCTAAGCACACATAGTTCTATGGTAGCTGCAAAATGTGAAGATTCTTTTATAGGCATAATCTTCATAGCAGATCAAGTCTGATACATTTCTGACAGCAGGAGTTATTACAAATATCTCTCAGCAATTCAGCATGATGTTTCAAACAACAACAGTCACAGCACCCAAACCTTAGTTCCAAAAGAGTTTTAGGTCGGCCAACATGAATCGACATATGAAATCGGAGTTAAAAAAATAAAAAGAGAAAAGGGAGACAAACAAAAACAGATCAATCCTCCACACGTATAATTTCATTCCACTTTTCACTCAAAGTTATACCCTCATCTAAGCCAAGAAGTACCGTATCATCTAGTTGTTTTGAATTATAGAGCATTAGAGCTTAGGTAGCAGAACATATCACCGGATTCACCACCCGCGGTCTCCTTACCATCTAAGGTAATCCCACTGTTAACGTCATCTCTACTTCCACTATACTTGCTCTCTATATACTCGGCCTTGATTTGACTCAGCCTGAAACCCTTGTTCTCTAGAGTTTGGCATAAAGCTCAACACAATGTTTCATTGGAATTTAAGTGCTGGTTCACCGAAATTGAAACCACTTTTTCTTGGTTTCCAAAATTTCGGTTTTGTCTTTAAAAAAAGAAAAACCTGAAAACTGAAACCACCCCAAATGGGAACAGGGTCTATGTTATATAGGTTCAGCACACTTTATTTGAAATTAGAGAAATAAGCACTTTACGGTCTTGAAGCTGTGCTCCAAATGTGCTGTTTTAATTCAGTTTTTATGTTTATGAATTGTTTTTATTTTCCGATAGCTCTTTTGGTTTAGAATCTTCAGCTGAGTTCACACTTCTCAATCAAAATTTTTCTTAACAAAATCCCTATTTAATCAGCGTAAATCCTTTATGGACATTTATTGGATAATCAATTGGTGCTAGACTGCTAGGAGTAACTTAAAAGAGATGGGCAGAGAGATCTAGCTCAGAACAGTGTAAACAGAGGTAGAGTATGGGACACATATTTAATTCATGGAATTGTTTTTCTTTACAAATCATTGTGCAAAAATTTATTCTATTCTTCTATTAACTTCACACTACTTCCTTATTGCAGATGGGGATTCATAGTCCATTTCACAAAGTCTTGTATAAATTATAATAGTTGCTCTAGATTAGAGTGCAAGTAGGCCGTATTGGAGATTGCAAAACCTCTAATATTATTTTCTTGTTGACAGAATGTTCCAGCTACTGCTATGGATAACTACACATTGGTGGAAGCTTTGGTCTCTCGTATCCTTGTACGTGTGTGTGTGTCTATATGTATCACCTTTATTATATTGATATAAGAGAAATTGTTTTTATCCAAACATATTCACTTTTGAAGACATGCCTGATATTGATGAGAAGCAACTAGTGTTGTATGCACAAATGGCAAACCTTGTAAGTTTGATTCTCCAACGGACTGACATCAATATAAAAGAGATTGCAGAAAACTTCTGTAAGGTATTGAAACTGGACAGCCTTCTAAATTCTATTTCATATAGGTTATTTAATGGCTTTTGTCCATTTTATCTTTCACTCTCCATTATGACATGGCTCTCTTCATAATGTTTTGGTCCACAATATGGTTCGTGACAGTTCACATTGTGACATATCAGTTACTGGCCAATAGCTGCCGGCAATTTCCAGTTTATTTAATCGTAACTTTATGTTTCTTACCTAACACCCCGTAATTAGATGGCCTAATCAACAAATGTCAGTTTTCTTTCCTGATGCTTGCTACCTCGGGCACCAGCTTTGTTTAAAACTTTAAATATATTAAATTTCACTCCATTGCTCCCCCTACTCTTCCCAGTAGTTCTGCCCATTTGTAATGCTTTGACATACTTACTCTAATAAATCCTGCTGATGTTATTGACATGCAGCTTGCGTGCAATGCACATACAATCTGTGACAGTGAACTGAAACCCCTTGGTACTGGGCTCTATCCTGTAATTTCTATAATCAATCACAGGTAAGTTCTATAAAGCATGCAAGTGTACTTTTCATGCCCACTTATTATTTTCTAATCAAGCTTTAATATACCATAGTCATTTCCCCAATAATCTCTGTAGTAGGCTAGTCTATTTTGGATTTTTACCTGCCCACTTATTTTCTTCTAATTAAGCTTTCATATCATAGTTGTTTGCCAAATTCCTGTTTAGTGTTTGAGGGACGATGTGCAGTGGTACGTGCTGTACAACATATAAAGAAAGGTACTGAGGTAATAGTTGTGTAACCTTTAATCATATACACATATGTTATTGTGATCTGTGTATTGTACATGATTGTTTGTGAGGTTTCTGTCAATAGTCGAGTGGAAATAGCTGTGGGCTTATTGGAAACTGTACGTGTGGGGAGGGGGGCTGCTGACAATGGGTTCAGTTTCTAAAATTAGTCGTGATTTATAACTTTCACCCTAAAATGTAATCAGAGAAGTTATCAGTAGTTCACACTTGGATACATAAATACATAATTTTATGAATCCACATTAGAAAAGCCAACAGGAAACATGTATCTAAATCAAGAAATAAAATTAACTCCTTGATGCTAAATTTACCTAGAAAAGTAGGGTAGTAAACCAGTGATAAAGATGCCCGGTAGTGCTTTGTGTTATAGTTCAGACATGAACATAAAGAAGAGCTTGTGGCAGTCTAGGTTTTTGCTTCAGTGGTAGTGGTGGTAGCAGGGAGGTAATCTTTTACTATTAGTTTTTAGTATTTCAACCAAGGTTTATTATCAGATAAATGTGTAATAAATGGATACATGTTGGGGTGAAAAGATGTTAGTACAACAACAACAACAACATCCAAGCCCTAGTCCCAAAAGATTTTGGGGTCATCTAACATGAATCGATACATGATATTGTAACCAAAAGGAAAAGAATGATAAGAAAGATAAAAAGATAAGCTATGATAAAAAGATAATATAAAAAGAGATGGATATACATAAAAATGTTAGAATAAAAAAGATAAAAAGAACACACACACATATATATCTATAAAAGGATAAAAAACAAGAAAGAAAAAGAAGATGAGGGAGAGAAGATGATAAGTGATCACTCCTCCACATGAATACCGCCCTCCACTTTGCTCTCTCCAAAGTCATACCCTCATCCAATCCAAGAAGAAGCACATCACTTCTGACTCCTCTAATCCACGTCTGTTTGGGCCTTCCTCTCCCTCTCTTCCTTGCCTCTTCTCCACACATCTCAACTCGTCTGAGAGGTGTATCACTCGGTCATGACCAAACCACCGCAAGCGAGACTCCCTAGCATCTTATCTTCAATAGGTGCTACTCCCACCCTTTGCTTGATTGTCTCATTCCTCATGCGGTCCTTTCTAGTATCTCCACACATCCAATGCAGAATGCTCACCAACTTCCATGACCTCTGGGCTAGAGAATCAGGTTAGTTGCATGATCTCTAGTAATAGCCGCCTCTCCTAATGGTGCTCCCATAATCTTGCTTGCAGTTATGCACCAACATACTGAGTCGCTGGAATCTATGTGATCATATCACTTAAACCGTCATTTCTTTTAGTCATCTTCTTGCCATTGCCTTGTTTTTGATAGGGTCAATGCTGGAGGGTAAGTAGATAACTCTTTCATTTCAAGACCAGCATTTCTTCTTTGTTTCTTGCGTGATCAGCTTCTTCTCCATCTTCCTAATCAAATTCATATTTCCTCTATCCCATAAAAAACTTCCCATTTCTTTTCTGCACAATAATTAAGTGGGAAGTTCATTTTGGGACAGAGTTTAATACGATAATATCCTCTGTTTCCTCCATCACATCCGCGGGAATTTCTGCAATAGCTCCCTAGGTATGATCTTTCTCTCAAACATTTATCAATCCATTCAAGCAAGGGGGCCTTGGTTCCCTAAACCAGTTTCTCACTAGGATTACAATGAAAAAAAATACAAGCACAAGTGACATGAATTATGTACTAAGAAAAATAGTAGTTTAATCCAAACAAATTACCTCTCAAGTATTTTATTTCATTTCATATTTTCAGCGCAAAGCACATCAATCCACAAAGACACAATTGTATTCCCTTTCTATCAAGGCTGAGTGGTAAAATGAGGCACAAGTTTATTTTAGATGACTTGGGACATGTTTACTTTGGAGGCTAATAAGCAGTGCTTATTAAACATCGTGTTAACAAGCCATTCTTATTTCTTAATAAGAAGTCTTCAGTAAACACATGTTTACTTCAATATGATGCTTTGCTTAGTAACACAAATATATGTTTACTTCAATAGGATTAAGATATATGTTAATTGTAAAAGGTAAAACATAAGCTTCAACTTAACTAGTATATTGTAAAAACCCTAGAAGCCTTCATCGCCCTTTTTCAACCCTGAAGGAACTCTCCGTCGATTTCTATCGCAAAGCTGCGATTAAGGAGTTCAGGAGCAAAGAATAGGTAAGAGCAAGATGGCCAATATAAAAAAGTTTAAATACCGGCCAAAGAATACATGGGGGTGTGGAACTTCAACTTGTTTACTTTACCCGTATTACTTACCTAACGGTATAATAAACGGTGAATTAAGTATGTCCTTGGTCATTCTCTTGACACTGCATTTTTTTCTTCTTATTGTATGTCTGAATGGCCTATCTCCTTGTCTTCCTTAAGGTCTGTATAAGCTACATAGAAACTGCTGGAAGCACTACAACTCGACAAAAGGTCCTCAAAGAACAATACTTCTTCTCCTGCACCTGCAGTCGCTGCATAAAATTGGTGTCTTCTTCATTCTTGTGCTTATGCCAGCTATTTGTATACTAATTTCCTGGGCTTCCTGTTTGGCTGAACCCAGCTAGTTATGTTATGTAGGGACTAACTGATGATATCCAAGAAACTGCAGTTCTGGAAGGCTATAGATGTAAAGATAGTGGGTGTAAAGGTTTCCTACTTTGTGATGCTGGTATGTCACCTGCATTAAGCATAGAGCCTTTTTTGGTTCATGAAGTTTTTATAGTTTGTAACTCATTTGTTTTCTATATGTACTAGAGGATAAAGGATTCATTTGTCAGCAGTGTGGATTACTTAGAGAGAAGGAAGAAATAAAGAGCATTGCGAGTGATATCAATTCATTGTTGGACATAGCTTCACTGTCATCTTCATCTGGGAGTATCCTCCACCGTGGATCTAGATCAGTTTGTAGCTAAAAACTGGTTCTACTTTTAAAGATAGTCATACTATTCTCTACGGGCTAAACATTTTGTCTCATTAGCACTGCTTATATTAATTAAATTAGGTGATTACATTTGTTTTCCCTAATAGTTTTTATGGGAAATCAGACCAGAAAGATGCTATTAGGTTATATAAGATGATTGAGGAGCGTGAATTGAAGCTTAATCATCCCTTTTCACTCAATCTGATGCGGACTCGAGAAAATCTTTTAAAGGTATATTCCTGATTATTATCCGTCTGGTTTTGAACTGGGTTTAGAATTGTGCAAGCCTTGTTGCACAACAGTGTAAGCCTCACTTTATTGAAAATGTATAGAAAATAATAACATTTAATATTAACAACCACTTGCATTATTATTCTAGTCCCTCCGTTATTTTAATTTCATTATTTTAATTTTAGTCTTGTTGTGAAATTTTGAACACATTGTTAAATTTTTTAAAATAACATGCTTTGATTTTGTTTAACCTTAATAAAATTAAATTCACTTTTTTGTAATCTTGGACTATTTATCATCAAACAAATATATGTGATATTATAGTGCATAGAATGCAAAAAAATAATATATATATTTTACATTACAAAAAAATTTTATTTTTGATGTTTTTGAAATTTATTTTTATCTATTTAAAGTTAATAAGGGTAAATTTGCTCCTTTATAAGAACATGAGGGGTATTTTTGCACCTTTTAAAAGTTCAGGGGTATATATGCACTTCAACATATACTTCAGGGGTATATTTATCCCGAAAAATAGAACATGGGTATATTTGTTCCCACACCCATACTACGGGGGTATATTTGTACCTTTTCCCAATTAAGAAAATAAAACTGTACTTTTGATGGAATAAAAGGATATAAAAAAATATAAACCACACAAATCTTTCCTGGAAGCAAATGAGAAAATTTTTTGGGACATCTGAAAAGAAGAAAGCGAGAAGTAAATTATGGGACATAGGAAGCAATAAAATGTGGATCATTCTTTAATACTCAGAGAAGTTTTATAGTCAAATAGAACTGCAATGATATCGTAACACTATCAAATAGTAATTTCTAGCATCACATAATATAAAAAAATTCCTAATCCAATTTTTTGGAGTTCATTAAATTCTGGAGTGAAAAACAGGGTCGTCCGTATTTAGTGGCATGAAATTGGGATAAAAACTACTAGCATATTCATTGTTGTCGGATCAACTTCATTCTTTCATCGTCATGGAGGAAACCATCATCATCTCAAATGTGAAGAGATAGAGGAGAAGTTGTGTAGGGCTATCCAGTAATATCGACAACATACCAGAAAAGTACAATTAGTTTTTAAATCTAAACAGTTAACTGAAATTATATCATCTTCATTGCGTATAACCTCAAGGTGTAAAGGTCTGCCAAAATACCCGAGGCACACCTCAAGGTGCAACTTTTTTATATTGTTTTATATTATTTTCTCATACTGTATTTGTTCAGAAATTGGAAATATACCATATAACAGTTTCTGTTAAATTTAGTTCAGGGGAAATTCCCAGTCCTATTTAGGGTAATTTCCCTTCAGTTCAACATTTTCTCAATAGCTATTCCTTTCTTATTGTGAAAAATTATGCAACCATCGATCTATGTTGCCTTTTCCTTTTATCATTTTTATTCAACTCCAGACCAGAATTGTTTTTGTTTATGGACCCTTTCCCTGCATATCCTTTTTCTACCTATTTCCGTTTACTTATCGTTTTTGACTTTTTGTAAAGACAATGAATGAACTTTATTGATTCTCAGATATGCATGGAGTTGCAAGATTGGAAGGCAGCCTTGGTGTATTGCAGATTGACTATTCCAGTTTATCAGAGTATGACACTATAGCTTACTGTTGCCCGAATGAAATGTATTTAGTTACTGGCTTACTGCTTAAGGTTAATGTACAAAGAAAAATATAAAGGGAGTTCAATCTATTATCTATCTGTTATAGAAAAAATGGGTCTTCCATTGATAAGTATTCTCCATGTAGTCTAATTCCTCTTTAGTTCTATCAATATGATACATGATATCATCTAAAGGAATCATATTCATTCTTATTAATAGCTTATTGTTTCCCGAATGAAATGTATTTAGTTACCGGCTTACTGCTTAATGCTTATGGTTAATATACAAAGAAAAATATAAAGGGAGTTCAATCTATTATCTATCTGTTATAGAAAAAATGGTTTCTTCCATTGATATGTATTCTCCATGTAGTCTAATGCCTCTTTGGTTCTATCAATATGATACATGATATCATCTAAAGGAATCATATTCATTCTTATTATGGTTTTGTCAGTCCAAAAGCATGAAAGATCCTGCAAACAGTTGATGAAATAAAATTGAGGTGAAGAGAAGTGTCATATTAATTGGATATTGCTGGTGCCAAGTAACTGACTAATGACACTGAAAGAAAAAAGTGTACAATGAAGGACCTAGGGGGTGGTTATGGGGGGGAGTGTCTCTGCTTTCAATGAATAGTATTAGGGCTTAGGTAGAATGTTAGTGACCCTTTCAAACCCAACAAATGGTGTTATTTCTAGCTGAAGTGAGAGGTGGGAGCCGCTGGAAAATAACATTGCTGAATAAGTAAAAGACTATTATTGAGATTTTTCCTAAAATGTTACTAATAGAAAGGTGGTGGACAAGAATGTGACTTAGTAACTTTTAGTGACTTATAGTCGCTAAAAGTTACTGAGCCACATTTTGTCCAATACTTTTCCATGAGTATATTGGTGTGCGGCCTTGTGCTGAATAACTCTCTCTGGAACCCAATAACTGACCATGACCAGCAGTAAACTGTAAAAATTATGAAGTGCCATGTGAATGTGGTTCTGGGTGGGTTGGGTGTAAAACTCAGCCCCAACCATACTTGTTTGACATTTCATGGGAGTCAAGGAAATTAAGAATCGAGCCAGAATGAAAACACCGGAATTCACTTCATAAAATATAACAAATTATCTGATTAATTATATAACCTTATAAATCTTGAATTATGGTTATGATTGATACTCCCTCCGTCCCGAAATAATTGTCTTGTTTGCTTTAGCACAAGTTTTAAGGAAGTGGTTGAAAAGGTAAAAGTTGTGGTTGAGATTTGAGTAAACAGATTTGAGTAAAAAAGTGAATTGATATGAGCCACTCATTATTGCCAAAAGAGGAAACAAGACAATTATTTCGTGACAGACCGAAAAGGAAAGCAGGACAATTATTTCGGGACGGAGGGAGTAATAAAGAGATATGTAATGATTATACATTTGAAATATGTAGACAATGGCAATATTTTTTATGGACAAGAGTTGGCCTTTCCCAGACCTGCCTTCCCGGACCTGACCCAAACCTAAAATGAAAAAATCCAGGACCTGGACCTAGTGCTGACTACTGTCTATGCTCCTATTGACCTTTTAATATTGCTTTGCTGATCATTTTTTAAATGAACCACGTGAAGTTACATGTAAAGTTCTTATCTGTTATTCTCTTACTGGTGTCTCAGCATATTGTAAATATATTGTTGCTTTCTGCAGGAGTATATCTAGGACGTCATCCTTTGCTTGGGCTCCAACATTATACATGTGGGAAACTTGAATGGTCAGAGACTTTCCATCCCTACCTTATCATTATTTGATTACTCTACTCCTGGACATACTATTGAATCATTCTGTAGAGAAAATGTTCGCACAAAGTAGTAGGACGTACCAGCAGATTATTGATGGGAAGTATATTATCCTTTGTTTTCCAGAAAGTGGCAGGAATATGTTGTTGTTCAGAGAAAATAGGCTTGAGATAGTCTGCTAGGCTGTTTTGTTTTTTAAACTATTCATTACCAATCGAATACAAAAAATCTAAAAAATTACTCAAAATAGGACTAAAACACGGACAAAATTGTAAAATAAGTTTAAGTATATTTTCTTTCCAAAGAAGGAACAATAAAAACTTCTCAAAACACGAGTGAATGAGTCCTGTATAGAGAAGAAAACAATACAGTCATATTTGAGAAATTATGTTTTGTTTCACTCCTATTTAGAGAATTTCCTAAAAACTAAGTTACATACAAGGTCTTGAACTACTCCTATAATCCTATTAGATTCACCTTTTATAATGAAATCCTAAATTGTAATATAGTATCAAAGCTAATAATCTCGAATAGAATACTGAGGGAAAGTATATTATCCTCAATTTCCCAGAAAGTGCCAAAGATATGTTCTATAGAGAAACTATTCTCCTATATTCTGCTTTTGTCAATTTTGTTAAACTGTCAAATGCATAATAGTAACTTACAAGGAAGGTCTTGAGCTACTTCTCGATGATGTTTACTCTTATAGAATTACAAAAGTCTATATGATATCAAAGTCGATGCACACATCAGATGAACAATTGATTGGATTAAGAACCAAAAAGAGCACATGATTTTAAGATTAGTCTGCTCAATGAGCCACTATCTTGCAGGATATATGAAGTAATGAAGTTGTCTTATTTTAGGTTTGCTATTATAAATACAAAATACGAATAAACATCGGACAACTGTCTTCATAATTATAATCTTGGTCTTATTAGTTGATGAAAATGATTAACACATTTGTTTCCTCCTCTCTGGGTGTGCTTTTTAGGTTGCTTGGAGAGTCAGAGGAAGCATTGAAGTCGCTGACTAAGGCAATGGATATTTTAAGAATCACTCACGGGACAAATACTCCTTTCATGAAGGAGCTTTCCTTCGAGTTGGATGAAGCATGCGCTGAGGTTTCCTTCAAGCTCTCAAGAAATAACGATGATCACTGAAGAGTGCCTGCCTCCTCATACTTTCCTTCCAATCTTATTATTGTTTTCTCTATTGTGTCACTGGATGCGGCCTATTCTTCTGTTTCTTATGAACTTATTCCTATCAATTTTCTTCTTCATGTAAGCTTACATTTCCTCTTACATTTTCCCTGTGTTCTCTCCTCATGTTTATATATATGTGTGTAGGGGCACACATCAATGTGCTAAAATATGTATTTTGAATGTTCCGAGACTTATTATAAGGATCATCATCAAAACTATATGATAATTGTCAAAACTGAGAGAGTATAAACCACTACCTTTCTAGCTTTCCCCTTTGTTTAACATCTAAGCAAATGCTCAACTAGTGATGACAATTATACTCGTATACATGGATATTTATAAAACCCGATTGGAACATGTGAATGAAAATTTGAATATGACAAATGAATTAGATGGACTTGTTTGGGTTAGGGATGGACTAAACCGGGCCGGGCTGGCCCGGAACCGGCCCGGCCCGCTACTGTGCGGGCCCGGACCGGACCAGGACCAGTTGGCCGGTTCCGGTTTTTAGCCCGTTTGGGTGGGTCGGGCGGGCCGGGGTCGGGCCCAGTTTTGGGCGAACCGGCCTGGGCGGTTCGGGCCGGGCCCGGGTCACTTTTTTTTTCAATTTTTTTTTCTTTTCCTAGGGTAGGGCTGGGTGTTTTGGGGAGGTTTGGGGGTGGGGGTGAGGGGGGGGGTCTGGGATAACAAGAAAGCAAAAAAAAAAATAGACATTGAACCGGGCCTGGCCCGGTTAGGCCCGGACCCGGTATCAACCCGGGCCGGTTCCGGGCCCAAGGATTTGCAAAAAAAGCCCGCCCAGACCCGGCCCGGGTCCATCCCTAGTTTGGGTATGGGCGAGGGGTGAACATACATTTAACTCATCCTTAGTTAATTTGAACATGACGAATCGATTGGATGATGGAACACATCTTTCATACCACATGCATTATTGTTCACATTTTTGCATTGAAAATGCTGAAGCTGTAAATACGATTCAATTAAACATCTCATTTGGTATTAAAACATACGTAGTAATTCATTGGAATTTTTTACTAGATTTTATTACCATTTTGATTATAGAAAACTAAAAATCCCACTATATTCAAATATTTTCACTTAAGTTATATAATTACACACTACCCTAATTGCTTTTATTTTATTTTGCATTTTGTTTAAAAATGTGTTAATGTGGAAGTTGAAATTTATTTTGTGATAGTTGATTTAGTAAAATAAAGGACTTATAATTAATATAAATGTCATTAGTTTATTTCTATTATCATTTTAGAAAGAGAATATTAGCTGAAATAGGAGTAAAACAGTTTGAAAATTTCAAAATAGGGTTGTCATGTTTTTATTCCCAAAATAGGACTAATTATTGCTATGTTTTGGCAGTACCAGACTTTAAACATGACAGTATTTTCTAAACATGACAGTAATTAGTCATATTTTGGGAATAAAAAACATGACAGTCCTATTTTAGAATTTTCAAACTGTTTTAGTCCTACGGACAAACTGAATTTGAACATAATTTTTAGCCGGTAATAAAGGAGAAAGTTTTGTCTACTTAGCGATTAGACCAACAGGTAGCCAGGTAGGTGGATCAATAACTTGTTGAATTGGTTCCAACTTTGAAGATTCATTCAATGACATATTAATCAGAGAACATAGCGTTACACTAGAAATTTACTCAGTACTACCTTCGTTCCAAAAAGATTTGTCATATTGATTTTTCTTGACCAAGTCAAATTTTGGACAATAATTTTAATTTTTATAATTGTATGTAATTTGTAATAAATTTTATATTTTTATGAATTTTTTTTAAATAAAGGACATTTTTTAACATGCAAAAGTGTAAAATGCACGTACAAAAGGCACACTTTATAAAGAGTTGCTGCACGCCTGCACTTTAAGCATTGGTAAAAATGTACGTTAAGCATTGGAAAAAATGACATTTTTGTAAATAAGTAGATTTTTTTTTACAAATTTGTAAAAGTGCACTATATGAATGAAATTTTAACATTTTATACGTTAAGGCCCTTTTTTATTTTAACCAGCCCCTAATATATATGGATTATGGAGTATATATGTAGGTAATTAAGTAGAAGTAAAAGGCAGTCTTTTGTGAAAAATAAGAATAAGTCTTAGACGTTTTTGTCGTTGAAGGAAATAAGTCTTAGACGTTTAATCACTTGAAATGGATGAATTGAATTAGAAAGAAGAACTAATTGTGACCAATATACATGGTGACAAAATTGTAAATATGTAAAATTTTAATATGAAATATTTATAAGATAAAGTGAATCATGTACAGATAAAAGTGTATTCATCTCGGTCATGCATTTGTTACATAAATGATCAAATTAATTGTCATTTTTCATTTAAGAGCTGTTTTTTTGAAAGGAAATCGTCTATATTGATATCGTTGGAATCAAGATCGTTACATCAGTTTTAAAGTGACCAAAACTGACTACAACCTTCACTTTTCAACTACTACTATTAACCCTACGATTAAACATAGAGACGATCACCTTGAAGGAACAATACGAATCGTTAACCATCAAACGGGCTTAATGTAGTTACTGCTGAACAAATATATTCGTCCCCCTCTAACTATATCAAATGTAGCTTAATCCTCAGACGTCGTAATAAACCTAGCACCATGAACTATAACAAAAAAACAAAAACGATAGCAACATAGTTCATAACTAACAAACTAAAAGTGAAAAAAATGAAATTAAACAAGATAACTGATGGAGCAGCAGAATCCACTCTTCAAGAGTCGTGTTCCAATTCATAGTCTCACAATTCCTCCATGGCACCAGTTCAGGAGGGGGCAAATCCTCCACATCACTTCATCTTCTTCCTTCATCATCATGATTTGTCTGTGAGTTGCCTCAATCTCTTGGCCAAAATATTGCACGAACACAACCAGTCTGAAAGCGAACATCCTCCACATTCCTATCATCGGAATGGTCAGAATTCACGTCCACCAACCCCCACTTTCTACTGATAAACTTCTCCCTCCGCCCACTGTGCCTCGAACTATCAAAACCAATCCCACAGAGTACCAGGTGCAGAGCGCGCGGTTGGATTCCACCTCTTCTCACCGGAGCACCCTATCTCACTCTCTGCTTGAAGCCACCTCTGTCCCGCGTAGCAGCCCTCCTTCTATCAGCCAATCCCTCGCCAGGGACGTGAAGCAAACCTCAGACGACCCACCGGATAAAAAACAATCTGGAAGATTGCCGCAATACAAAAAACTGATCGGACAAAAGCAATCTGGAAGACTGCGCAGGAACAAAAAACCCTAAGCGGAAGAACCGCTAGGGACCATGCCACTGAATGGTTTTTAAAACGAACTAGATTCTCACCCGCGCGATGCGTGAATGAAATTTTACTACTCTGTGTTTAAGAATTTTATTATAAAAGCGCTTAAATAATTGAACTCATAATAAAGTGACATACTATAAGTGATAAAACTAATAAGTGTTCGTTGTTAAGAGAGAGATAACATTTCAAAGTATAAAGTGGTGATGAAACTAATAAGTGACATACTATATATTTTATTTGTGACATACTATATATTTTATATAGTATTAATAATAAAAATTTACATATAATAATTAAATTTTCGTATTTAGAAACTCAACTACAAATATATTGAACAATTGATATTAAGTACAAAATGAAAAAAATTCAAATTAGTTTGGTCACTTGACAAACCAACTAATCAACCAACATACGCATCCATAGTAGATAGTAGATCAGAGTAATTAAATTCATTTAAACCCAAGAAATATCGATTACAAATGAAAATTGTCATTACGGTGGCGGATCTAGGAAAAAAGATTATTTGGGACATAAATTTTAAAAATTTTGACATTAAATGGAACATTAGAATAATTGAAACTCAAATATGCAATGACATTATATATATATAGGAATTGTGATTTGGCTTAAAACGTTATACTAGTACTCCCTCCGTCCCGTTGGAATGTTCCCGCTTTCCTTTTTTGGATGTCCCGTTGGAAAGTTCTCATTTTCCTAAATGGAAAGTTATCCTACATCAAAACAGGGTCAAACATTGCAAAACAGTGTCAAACAGTGTCGAAACAGTGTCAAACAGTGTCAAAACGGTAAAATTTACCCCCTGGTAAGTTTATTTCCTTAATATTTGTGTAGGTCAAACCGGGAACATTCCAACGGGACGGAGGGAGTATTAATTATTGTATTTGATTTTACACATTGTTTTACCAAATTACTTTTTATTTGAGTTACGAGTTACTACCTCCGTCCCATAATACTTGGCCAACTTTCCTTTTTTGGCCATCCCAAAATACTTTGTCATTTCCATTTAAAGTAACAAATATGTGGCTAAAGTTATTTCTCTCTCCTCTGCACCAATATCAACCACATAGTTTTACTTTATTAATCTACGTGCAAGTCAACATTGGCTAAGTATTATGGGAGGGAGGGAGTATATATTACCTCCAACATTGCTTCTATTTTAATTTACTCATATATTTATTATTATTTCTTATAAAAATAAGACATTCAAATTTGATCAATGCGGAAAAATGATAGGAATCAAAAATTGATTAATTAAAGAGAAAATAATATGATTATTAGGACAAAAAGTTTTATGGGGCGGGACGAGTGTAATTAAAGTTTGACAAGGCTAACCTGCAAGTTTCGTATATCCGTAACTTCATTGAAAAATGAAAGATTTAAAAGCAATTTATAACTTCAACAAACTACTTATCAAGAAAAACATCAGCAAACTAAAACACTTAGTTGAAGATTGATATGGTTAATTGAAGGGAGAATTCCCTAAATAGGAGAAAAAGTTTTGAAATTCCAAAATAGGAATATCATGTTCGGAAAAAATGTTATGTTTTAAAGTCTAGAAATGCCAAACTTGGCAGATTACTCATATTCAGGGAATAAAAAACATGATACTCCTATTTTGGAATTTCAAAACGTTTTTGCTCCTATTTAGAGCAATTTCTATTAATTGAAACTTGAAATTATCATAAATGAGTAACTTTATTGGAAAATGAAGATTTAAAAGCAAATTATAACTTTCGAGGATGACAAACAAAAATAACTCTTAAGTACGTCTTCAAAAGAAAATGATAAATCCATGAGTATTTCTGTATTTGGTGGCTTGGTGGATTTGTAAAATATAATTACTTTATTAGTTCTATACATGACATTATTATGCAACTTATTTGGACTTCAGAGGCTACTAGTTTGAAACTTATTATAATGCCTAGAACTAGGATTTTACTAGCTTTACCTTTACACGGAATTCCGAGTAATTGACGCTCCCTTTATCCAAGAAAATTTGACACCCTTTTTATTATTCAATTCATTTTGATTAAGATTAAGAAAAATAAAAGTGTAAAGAGAATCTAATTAGTATATCCAACCCACTTAATTCTCAAAAAATATTATTTACAAACAATTGACGAAAAAAAGTATCCTTGTCTACTTTTTTTTTGAAAGTAAAATTTTAATTAATATTAATCAAATCGGTAGCTATAGCCGAAACAATAAAAGGAGGAAAATGAAGTCAAGACTGCGAATCAGACAAAGAACAAGTCGCTCTAGCTAACAAATGTGTAGGCTTATTCGCTGACCGCTTAACATGATAAAATGAAATATTGGAGAAAGAATTCGCCAAGTCTCTTATGTCTTCTCTCAACAGGCCCACCAATGAACAACTTGATCCATTTAGAATTTCAGAAATCACCCCCGCTACATCGGATTCTACCTCGATTGAGGCCCCACCAAAATCTTTCAACCAACTCAAAGCCTCTCTAATCCCGACCAACTCTGTGCCCAATGACAGTAATCTTCCCGGCCATACCTTGGCCGCTCCAGCAAGGAATTGTCCATCGTCACCCCGAAGGCACCAGCCTAAACCACACTTGTCCACCCTAGTTGCCGCATTGACGTTCAATTTCCAGAAGCCGAGAGCTGGTTTGCACCAAGATAACGTGCTCTGCTGCTCGACATGTTGTCTCCTTCCTCGTAAGACCAGCACACGAGCTCGGTTAACCTGCTGCCGCGTCAGTGAAGATTTGCCCATCCAAACGCGTTGATTGCGCTCGTTCCATAGCGCCCAACATCCCCAGATCAACCTCTCTAGCTCCTCCGTCTTCTTTATCTCGAATTCCTTGTTGACTTGGTCCACGAAGAATAAATCATCCCCAGATATCCAATGCCACTGGATATCCTTCCAAAGTTCCTGGGCAGCAGCACAATGCCTAAAAAGATGCTCCAATGATTCAGCCTCAGCTCCACATAATCCACAAAGCTCCGAACAGTCAACTCTACGAGCTTGCAAATTTAATCGTGAAGGAAGATAACCGTTACAAACCTGCCAACAAAACATTTTAATTTTAGGTGTGAGTTTAAACTCCCACATAACAGTCCAATTCATATCAGATTGTCCCCCCCAATTCTCCCACAATTTTACGGTAGCAACTGTGAACCGAGAAATTCTCGCTTTCCTCCCATCTCCAACACAAAGAATCCTTGATTGGATTCTTTCTCAGAGGTATTCCCCGAATAATGTCCGCGTCTCTAGTCTAAAAAATATCCCCAATAATATCCACATCCCATTCTCTTTGATTTATATCAAACAAATTTGCCACCACCGCGTTTTGCAGTCCCTCGCACTTTTCTGAAATAACCCTCAGATTTTCTCTATCTGGAAGCCACGGTTCCTCCCAAATATTGATGGAGTGACCGTCACCCACTCTCCAGTAATAGCCATCCCGAATAATAGTCTCGGTATGAAGTAAACTTCGCCAGACAAAGGACGGATTGCTACCAGGTTTAGCTTTAAGAAAATCCCCCATCATAGGCCTTGCTTTGTAGACTATGCCAACCAAAGAATCAGGATTTTGAAGATTCTCCAGGCTTGCTTGGATAACATGGCTAGATTAAAATCCCGGAGTCTTCTAAAGCCCAACCCACCTGCTTTTTTGGAACACAAAGAGACGCCCAATGATGGAGTATATGGCCCGGGAACCCCCGGCCCACAGACTCCTACTACTCCAGCGAAGGCCCAGAAGGCCCAACGGGCCCAAATCACAGCGCCCAGAGTACCAAGCAACCCGCACTACGCGCCAGGGGTGCCTTCGGCCCCCTGGTCGAAGGCTCTAAATTCTCACAGAACGGGTTTCTCAAGCAAATTAAGAAACTGGGAGAAAACGGCGAAAACAGTAGCCCTCGGCACTGTGAGCCCTCGGCACCAGGGTGCCATCGGTTGGAGGAGCCCTCGGCTACTGCTCTATAGCCGAAGGAATCTCACTCGACAAGATATCCGCCTCACATGCGTACAGATCGCCGTACCCTGCACAGACGTCCCATCCAACAGCCGCATTAAATGCTGCCACATGCGGCAGCCAGCGCCAGCCAGTTGAGGTGACCCCTCGGCCAATGAGCGCTTGACACGTGTCCCTGTCCGGCATTTATTGCTACTATAAATAGCACCCCATTTCCTCATTTGTAACCACGCTGAAAACACGAGATTCATACTGAATACACTCTCTCTCTACTTTTACTTACTTGCTCTGACTTCTCTCTAAGTTATTCCCCGTGATAAACCTTCGGATATATACCCCCGGGTAGACTATCCATCATTTGGTGCTCTCGTTGAGAGGTCGAACAATCGAGTAAGAAACCCTCCCCCTCGACCAAACACAAAACACTAGCCCTCTATCAAAATGGTGAGAACAACACGTGCCAACTCAAAGAACGTAGAAGACAAGAACCTGGCCCTCGGCGACGTCAACGCCCCTGAAGCCTCTCACAGGGCTCCCGAGGGCGGTGTCATCGCTGGGCTGGAACAGGCGGCTGTCGACCTACGCCTTCAGATCCAACAAAATGCCCTCGATGCCCGCCTCGGCATCGAGGCCAAGAAGAAAAACCGGAGCGATGACCAAGTCAGCCCTCCGGTTCTCACCATCGACGTGCAATCGGCGCTCTCCGCCTTCATCCAGACGCTCACTCAGAACCCGGGTGCCTTCGGCACCCTGGCTCCGGCTCACCCCCAGGTTGGGGAAAACATCATACTTCCCCCTCTGCCACACCCCTTCGGAAATCCCACCCCTCGGGTGAGGAACGACGAAGGGGTAGTGGCCCAGGACACGTCCTCCCAGGAAGTACAATCCCGGGATCGCCACAATGACAACAGGGAGAGGCCCCGCACTTCCGCCCTCAACCGGCTCGGAGGAGGGCCAGACCGCCGAGGGGTCCAAGACCGCCTCGAAGGAAAGGCACTCCAAAGGCCCCAGGAAAGTGGGGGGTCTGTCTCGAGGGCAGACGAGGAGCGTCCCCCTCGGGACAAGGGCAAGGCACCCCTTCATGCCAATGATGCTCGCCACCAAATCAACCAGGCCCACTCGGCCCGGGTTCGTTAGCCGGGGGCGGAGACCCTCCCGAAGGATCCTCGGGACGAGATTATCGCGGCCCTCCAACGCCGGCTTGACGAAATGGAGTCCAACAAAGCTCACGCCACCACCTCCACCCCTCATTCAGATCTCAAATACGAGGCCATGATGGCCAAAATGGAGGAGTTACAGAAGAAGGTGGCCGAGGGCTCCGGAGAACCCGTCATCCAGCTCCGGACTCGGACTCCATTTACCCCAAGGGTATTGGCGGCCCGGATCCCGGAGAAATACCGAGGGCAACACATACAGCCCTACAACGGGAAAACGGACCCCCAGGAACACTACAGCAAATACCAGAACAGCATGATGATGGTGGGGGCGTCAGACGAATATTTGTGTCGGTGGTTCCTCTCCACCTTAGAGGGACCGGCATACGAATGGTTCAACAGGCTGCCCGAGGACTGCATTGATTCGTGGCAAGAACTCGCCCAGCGATTCTTGACACAATTTGCCGGGAGGCGTCGCACAAGGAAGCACTTCTCCCACCTCCTAACAATACGCCAGAAGAAGGATGAGACCCTTCAGGATTTCCTAGAGCGCTGGAGGACGGAGGCCGACAAGGTCGACGGTGCTGATGACGGGACCCTCCTGGCCCTCCTACAAACCGTCCTCCGCACCGGCAACTTTTCAAGGAGCCTCATCATTGAACCCCCCCGCGACTACATAAGGGCTTTGCAGCGGGGGGACCGATATGCTGAGGCCGAGGAGGTGGAGAAGTATCACCAGCATCCGGACCAGCAGCCCCCGAGGGCTGACAACAAGCATAACCGAGGGCCGGGGGCTCCTCCAAATCACCCCAAGACTTCGGGACCCTCTGATGACCGCCCTCGGCAAGGCCAAGCCAAGCCCGGGGGAGGTTATAAGAGCAACCCTAAGACTTGGGCACAGCCCATTCTCCTGGACCGCCCTCGGACACCATTGACGCACCCCGTCAGCATCATCCTCGATTTTGCCGAGGAGAGGGGCCTCGTTGAGCGCGACTCTCGCGCACCCCCGGAGGTACACGCTATCAACCCTCAGTTCCCCTACTGTCGCTTCCATCGGCACCAGGGGCACAGGACCGATGACTGCCATCAGCTAAAGACAGCCATCGAGAGGTTAATACAAGCAGGGCACCTGTCCCAATTTGTTCAGAGCCCTCGGCAGGAGGGACCTTCTCATCAGGGGCCTCCCCGAGGGCACCACACGAAGGTGAACGCCTGGGTGAATCTGAACACCATCCCCCTCGGCAAGAAGAGGGAGATCGGAAACTTGGAAGAAGGGGAGGAGGAGTACCCCCACTACCAGGAGAAGAAACGCCACATCCTCATGATCACCGGTGGCAATACAGGGGGCGATTCCACCAGCCAACGAAAGAAGTGGGCTCAATCGCTTTACGTGGGGGAAGTCACTCATATGCCCCCAGTAAAGCGATTGAGGGAGGAACCCATCACCTTCACCAACGCAGATCTCCCTCCTACTTCTTCTCCTCACAGGGATGCCTTGGTGATTCGGACGGAGATAAACGACACCATTATTCACCGAACTTACATTGACACGGGCAGCTCCGTCAATGTAATGTACCTCAGCACCTTCAGAGAGCTGCATCTGGAGAGGGGGTCCCTTCGGCCCATTAAGACCCCTCTTGCCGGCTTCACCGGCGACACTATTGATTCCGAGGGGGTAATAACCCTCCCGGTGATCTTCGGCGACGGGCTCCATAGAGCCCAGCTCGAAGTGGAGTTCGTCGT
Source organism: Cuscuta europaea (assembly GCA_945859875.1). Classification (NCBI taxonomy): domain Eukaryota; kingdom Viridiplantae; phylum Streptophyta; class Magnoliopsida; order Solanales; family Convolvulaceae; genus Cuscuta; species Cuscuta europaea. The sequence continues at coordinate 1,206,144 of CAMAPE010000038.1, read as the reverse complement.
CGTCAACATTGACTGCGCCCACAACATCATCCTCGGCCGGCCAGCCCTCGAGGACCTCGAAGCCATCATCTCCATGAGGCACCTCTGCCTCAAGTTTCCCGCCGAGGGGGGCATTGGCTACTCCCGGGGGAACCAGAAAATTGCCCGCGCCTGCTATCTTCAGGTCACTGAGAAGGTAAGCAAGACGGAATTCCGTGTTGACACCATCACCGGAACCATCGACCAAGAGGAAAGAAGGCCGAGGGCTGAACCGGCCGAGGACGTAGAAGACTTTGCGCTCGATCCGGCCCAGCCGGAGAGAGTCGTGAAGATTGGAGCCCAGCTCCCTGAAGATTTGAAGACCGGTATCACCGACGCCCTCCGCGCCTACTCCACTGTCTTTGCATGGGGGCCGGAGGACATGCCGGGAATCAGCCGAAGGGTCATCACCCACCGCCTCTCGGTGGACCCTTCGGCAAAGGCAGTGCAACAACGAAGAAGACCCCTCTCCGCCGAGAGAAGGGAATTTGTGAAGAAGGAGGTCGCCATGCTCCTCTCCATTAAGCACATCAAGGAGGTGAAATATCCCTCATGGCTGGCGAATGTAGTCCTCGCACAGAAGCCCCCTACCTTCCGCATGTGCGTGGACTACACCGATCTCAACAAAGCATGCCCTATGGATCCATTCCCTCTACCAAATATTGATCAACTAGTGGATGAGACCGCAGGATGTGAGATCATGTCCTTCCTCAATGCCTTCCGAGGGTATCACCAAATTTTCATGCACGAGGAAGACGCCGAAAAAACTGCCTTCATGACTCCCGAGGGCATCTTCTGCTACCTAGTAATGGCCTTCGACCTGAAGAACTCGGGGGCCACCTACACCCGGATGGTGGCCCGGGTCTTTCAAGCCGTCCTAGGGCGCACCATGGAGGCCTATGTGGACGACATGATCGTCAAAAGCAAGCAATCTTCCAGCCATGCTGACGACCTCCGGGAAATCTTCGCCATCATGCAAAAGTTCAACCTTCGGCTAAACCCGAAGAAGTGCACCTTCGGCGTCCAAGGGGGCAAGTTCTTGGGTTACATGGTGAGCCGAAGGGGTATTGAGGCCAATACCGAGAAAATCCAGGCCATCATCAACATGGAGCCCCCACGCAATGTGAAGGAAGTTCAACGGTTGACGGGCCGCCTGGCAGCCCTCAACCGCTTTCTATCTAAATCGGCGGAGAAGTCTCTACCCTTCTTCCAGATCATGAGGAAGACGGCTGGCTTTCTATGGACCCCAGAATGCCAGGGGGCTTTCGACGAGCTCAAACGATATCTATCTTCACCTCCTGTGCTCTCCAAACCCAAGGTAGGGGAGACCCTCTACCTCTACCTTGGGGTCAGCCCGGCGGCCATCAGCTCTGTGCTCATTCGGGAGGAAGACGACATCCAACATGCCATCTTCTTTGTTAGCAAGACCCTAAGGGAGGCCGAGCTCAGGTACTCCCCTGTGGAAAAAACGGTGTTGGCCATCGTTTGGACTGTCAAGAAGTTGGGCCACTACTTTCAGGCTCACCCGGTTCAGGTCCTCACTCATCAACCCCTCGGCGCCCTCATGAGGAGCCCCACCAGCTCCTCCCGCATGGTGAAATGGGCTATCTTCTTGAGCCAGTACAACATTGACATCCGTCCAAGACCTGCCATCAAGGGCCAAGCCCTGGCGGACTTTGTGACGGAGTGTACCGCAAGGGCAGCCACGGACGGGGAGCCCTCGGCTACCTCGGACGACTGGTGGACCCTCTACACCGACGGCTCCTCCGCGACCAAAGCATGCGGGGGAGGGGTAGTCCTCATTACTCCCGAGGGCTTCAGAGCCTACTATGCAATCCGCTTCTCCTTCAAGGTCTCCAACAACGAGGCCGAATATGAGGCCCTCCTATGTGGCCTTCGGCTGGCTGCCAACATGAGGGCTCGGCAGATCCACATCAAATGCGACTCCAAGTTGGTCGTTGGCCAAATCTCCGAAGAATATGAGGCCAAGGAGGGAAGAATGAAACAATACAAGGAAGCGGCCAAGGAGTTGCTCAAGGTATTTGAGGCACACTCTCTCACTCAAATACCGAGGGCTCAGAACTCTGAGGCCGACATACTATCTAAGCTCTCGGCCGACTCCCCCGAGCACATCTCCAAAATTGCCAAGATTGAGGAACTCAGCCTCTCAAGTATCCATGCAAGCCCCGTGATGAACATACAACAACGCCAAGAGGATTGGATCTCAGATATCACCACCTTCATCTCCACAGGGCAGCTACCCGAGAATGAGACCCGCGCTAAACTAGCAAAGCTGAGGGCTCCTAGCTACACCATCGAAGATGGAAGGCTCTACAAACGATCTTACAATGGCACGCTACTTCGGTGCCTTCATCCAGATGAAGCCGAGGTCGCGATGGAGGAAGTGCACAGTGGCACTTGCTCAGCTCACCAGGGACCCTTCTCCATGTCCCGAAGGCTCATTCTCCAGGGCTACTTCTGGCCAACCATGGCCAGGGATTGTGCTGACCTTGCCCGGAGGTGCACCGCATGTCAACATTTCCAGAAAGCTCCCGGCAGGCCAGCGGTCAACTATGCCCCCATCAGCACCTCTGTCCCCTTTTCTCGATGGGGGATAGACCTTGTGGGCCCTCTGCCGAGGGGTGCCTCCAACAACAGATACATCATTGTGGCCGTCGACTACTTTACCAAGTGGGTGGAGGCTGAACCCCTCGCCAGCATCACAGAGGCGAAGTGCCGTCACTTCATCCTCAAGAACATCCTCACAAGGTTTGGCGTCCCCCAGCAGATCATCTCCGACAATGGGACACAATTTGAGGCAGCCCCCTTCTGTGCCCTTCTGGAGGCATGGGGCATCAAACACACCTTCTCCTCCGTTGCCTACCCTCAAGGCAACGGGCAAGTAGAGAACGCCAACCGGACCTTGCTCGAGGGCCTCAAAAAGAAGCTGGAGGCCGAGGGTGGTGGCTGGGTGGAAGAACTCCACAACATCCTTTGGGCCTACCGCACCACCCCTCGGCGAGCAACAGGTGAAACACCCTTCTCCCTCTGCTACGGTTTTGAAGCCAAAGCTCCTACGGAAGTCACCCTTCCCACCCGAAGGGTGATCCAATACGACCCCGAGGTCAACGACAGCAACATGGCCCTCGACCTCCACCTCATTTCAGAACGCCGGGAGCAGGCCTTCATCCGGGCAGAAAATTACCGAAGGCAAGTCAAAAGCTACATCAACGCCAAAGTTCGCACCAGAGAATTCCAAGTGGGGGACTATGTCCTCCGGAGGAGGGAAGCCAGCCAACCAACCGAGGGAGGAAAAATGGCACCAAAATTCGAAGGCCCCTACATCATAGCAGCCATCATCAAACCTGGGACCTACAAGCTCAAACGCCCCAACGGGAAAGAAGTCCCTAGGCACTGGAATGTACACCACTTAGTTAAATTTTATCAATAATGTAAGAGCGGCCAAGCCCTCATAACTAGTGAATGTACTATCCTATGGCCCAAGGCCTCCAATTTCGAAGAATGAAGATAGATTCAAGACATCAAGCCCTCATACTGACTACAGGCCCCCGGCCTCACCACGAGAAGAACCCCCTCCGGCACCAAGTGCCGAGGGCGAACACCATCAACACCTACAACAACAACGAAAACACCACGTGTTTTCAGTCAAGACCCCTCGGTACCAAGTACCGAGGGTACATCCCCACCTTCAACATCAAAAAAGAAAAGATGAGAACACCAAGTGTTCCTACAGAAGACCCTTCGGCACCCAGTGCCGAGGGTACACCTCCATCATCAAACATCGAAACGAAGAAAAAACACCAAGTATTTCAAAGAAGACCCCTCGGCACCCAGTGCCAGGGATATGCTCTCCTAACAGCTTCCAAACATCCGTTGGGAAACACCAAGTGTTTCGTTTGAAGACCCTTCGGTACCAAGTACCGAGGGTAGACGCCTACATCAACTACAACAAAAGAGAACACCAAGTGTTCCTACAGAAGACCCCTCGGTACCAAGTACCGGGGGCTACACATCGAAACTAACACCAAGTGTTGTTTCTAAAAGCCGTACCCCACGAGGACGCATATACCGAAGGCGCCACCATCGGTGCCGGCGGCACGTAGTGCCCCCGGCCATTTGCAACTAGTGTGCAAATGAAAACCCTTCCTTGAAACGCTTTCCGCGTCATTACCCCCAGGGTATGACAGGCATGAGAAATGCCCAGGATTCGACTTTCAAAAACGGAACGTTATCCGCGTCATCACCCCAAGGGTGTGACAGGCACGAGAAATGCCCAGGATTCGACTTCCAAACCGAAACGCTCCCCGCGCCACCACCCCAAGGGTGTGGCAGGCCACGGACTATGTCTGGCGCCGAGGGGGCGACTTTCAAAAATGAGGCGCTTTCCGCGCCATCCCCCAAGGGGAGGCAGGTTACGGACCACCATATTTTGTGCCCAGGAAACGACCCTCGATCCCCTCGGAATTCGGAAGGTTAACCCGAGGGAGGAGAGCCATTGGTGTATTCTGATGGTCTCCTAATAGGCCCAACCTTACCAAGAAACCAAGTTTCTTGATGCCTTCCCTTCACCACCAACCAAAAAAAAAAAGAGGGGGTGAAGGGGAGTAGACTCAGCGAGAAATCAAAGAGTACACTCCAACAGATCACAACAAGCCGAGGGCTCCCCACGGGAACACCTCCGGTAACTGAAGGCTCCTATTTCCCGAAGGATACTACTTGAACAAATAGCATCAAGAAATGGCTAAGTCCACTGCCTGGTCACCTCCGGTCACACAAACACCGAAGGCTTCAACAATACAAGGGGACTGGACTATCCAAAGTACACTAAGACGGTACCTTCAAACATATACTGAAGGCATCTGTGACGCATTAGTACCGAGGGCCTTTTCCCCATGACAAGGGTCAAATTCTACATCTTTTAAAGTGTATGCCGAGGGCACACACTCCTCATTGGCTTTCTTCACAACAACGGGATTCAACATCAATTTGTGCTTAGAAAAAATTCTAAGTCCTGAATGAGCAGCCCCCGGGCATCTCGCGAAGTGATGTGGAGTCAGAGGGCACCTATCACCCGAAGGCTCCCAAGGGAAAATCTACACTTAGAATATTTTCTAAGTCCTACATGGTTTTCCCCCGGTCAACTACTCATACATCAAGAAGGGATGCCATCTCCCGAAGGCTCCCAAGGGAAAATCTACACTTAGAATATTTTCTAAGTCCTGCATATTTTCCCCCTCGGTCAATTACTCATACATCATGGAGGGATTCCATCTCCCGAAGGCTCCCAAGGGAAACTCTACACTTAGAAGATTTTCTAAGTCCTACATATTTCACCCTCATCTCAAGGGACCCAATTGCCGGAGGCTACCTATCAATCGAGGGCTACAGTACACAAGGAATCAACACTCAAGAAAATTTTCTAAGTCCTAAAGAATTGGCCCCCGGCCTATTCAAAATTTCAGTTGGGGCTCCACAGTAGCCGAAGGCTACGTGACATACTACACTTGCAAAAAGTTTCTAAGTCCTGTACATTGGGCCCTCGGTCCAATATTCACACATCAGGAACGGATGCCATCTCCCGAAGGCCCCCAAGGGAAAATCTACACTTAGAAATTTTTCTAAGTCCTAGGAATTGGGTTACTGCAAACACCCGAAGGCCCTAAGGTGTGCTACACTTAGAAAAATCTTCTAAGTCCTAATTCCTACTGAACCCTCGGGTGCATATCCAGCAGAGGGTGCCCAACTACCGAAGGCTTCCAGGGGCAAGCTACAATCAGAAAATATTCTAAGTCCTAAAACATACATTCAAAAAGAGAGAAGACAGACACTCAAAAAGGAGAAGGCATACATTCCAAACATAAGGCGCATTCAAATATGAAGAGCCCGGAGGCAGCATGCATTCATCAAAAACAAAAGTGAGTGTGAAATTACAAACAGGCCGAAGCCGAAGGATCAATGTTGTTCATTACAAAATATGTTCAGGGATTTCTAAGTACAAAATCACTCTACAACTTCAACAACATCATTCACCGGGGTGCCCTCTGCAGCCGGCCTCGACGATGCCTCCGCTCCGGCCTCAACAGCGTCGTCCTCGGCCTCATTCTTCAGCTCCGTTTCCTCAAGGTCGGGCCTCTGTACACCTTCCGGGAGCGATTCACGGACATCAGGCTGCAGGGAAGGAAGGCCATACGCCGAGGGGGAAAAATCCTTTTGCTCAATGCCCAAGTGCCGAGCCATCCTACGGTAGATGAGGGCCTGGGTGAAGAATTCTCCGGCCTCATAATATTCTCTGCCCTTCCGGGCCATCCATTCCCACCCAGGGCCCTCGGCCCATTCCTCGACGTATGCCTCCACGACCGAGGACAGCCACATCTTGCGTCCCTCGGCTCTCCAGCCCTCGGCGACGAAGGCATCAACGGCCTCCTCCTGAGCCTTAGCGACGGCTAGCGCCTTGGAGTCCTCGGCCTCTTTGGCAGCTCTCCTGGCTTCCTCAGCAGCGGCCTCAGCATCAGCCTTGCTCTTCTCTGCAGCCTCCAATCTCAGCTCCATTTGCCGAAGCTCCTCTTCTAGCCTGGCTCCCAGCTTCACCGCCTCTTTATTTTTGAGGATGCACTCCTTCATCTTGGCGTCCTGCTCTGCTTTATGGAGGCGCCATTCTTGAAGCCTCCGGGCATGTTCACCAAGGGCTAGACAAGCCTGCAGACCAACAACCAAAACGGTTAAAGGCAATCACACAATATGATCAAAGGAGAAGATGGAGAAAGCCAAGTGAACACTTACAGAGAGGGAGGAGCGGAGAATGTGGTCCTCGAGGGCCGCATCATTATAAGCCCCGAGGGCAGCTCTATCCGTCTCAGGGGTTATGCCCCTCAAGATGGCCCCCGGGTCGACAACGCCGCTGGCCAGGGAGGTACCCCTCGGAAACGAAACCTGGAGGACCTCAGGCAGCAACTCCTCTGCCCCCGCCGGCGTTCCACCCGACGGCTTCTCCACATGCCCCCCGGAGGCGGGGGGGTGCTCATCAGCAATGATGACCGGGGGCTCCTTATCGGTGATGTCCCCCTTCTTTGGTTTATTGATAGCCGGGGGGGACCCCTTGGTCGCCGCCTTCCTCTTGCTAGCAGCGGCATCCCCCTCGGTTTTCTTGAAGAGGGCAGTGGCGGGCTTCTGGTTACCCTGTCCAGACCCCTTCGGGTCCTATTTCTTCAGGCGAGCGAGGCCCTTCACGTTCACCATGGAGACAGGGATACCTGCAAAAAATATGACAAAGGGTTAGGCCGACGGGTCTAAGCGAAGGGACAATGACATCCAAGCAAAAAAAAACTAAGTACAAAAATCTAAAGCCCTCGGCTCCTACCTCCGGCTCCTCCGAAGGCCTTGTTGAAAGGAGGGTACTTCTCATCGGTCTCCTCTATGAAGCGGTACCTCCGGAACCCGAGGGTGTATAAATCATCCTCGGGGGTGCAATCTTTGATCGCCACGTTCTTAGTTTTCCCCTCCGGGAACTTGGCCAGCTTTAGGCCGTCTTTCTCGAGGGCAGCACTCCTGATCTTTTCGTGCCTTCGGAATCGATCGCGTAGCTCCCTCGGGAATGGGTTCTCGCCCAACTTTACATAGCACCAACGTTCCCTCCATCCTTTGTTGGAAGAAGGAGCATCGGAGAACAGTTTGAAGCGGGCAATCTGCTGCAGGTTTGCGTATCCCTCGCCGTTTTCGTGCCCCCCGGCACAAATTAAAGCTCTGGAAGAATAGATCCAGGCTAGGCTTCACCCCTCGGGACTTGCAGAGCTGGAGGAACCCCGCAATGTATGAGTGGCTGTTGGGCGTAAGTTGGCAGGGGACCAAACCAACAAACCTCAAGTACTCCCGGAGGAACGGGTGCAGGGGGAACCTAAGTCCCATAGAAACCGAGAGGACGTGAATGGCGATACACCCCTCGGGCGCCCTGGACAGCACGTCGTCAGGACCTGGCTCCACCACTTCGGCCGAGGGCCCCACGTGCAGCTGAGTCACGTACAGATCCGCCCTATCGGCTCTCGACCTGATCTCGAGGGCCTCAGTGTTCAACCAACTGTACCCCTCGGGCATGTCGACTGGCTTTCCCTGATCGACAGCCCTCTCCTTCTTCTTGGTAGCGGCTTTCGCTTTCTTCTTCTTCAACCCGGAAACCGCCCTCAGAGGTATCGGATCTAGCGGCCTCGAGCTACTGGCTTCCCCAGAACCCCGGGGGGGGGGGGGGGGAGAACAACAATTGTAACCTTCGAGCTCTCATTCTGCGCCTCATCCTCCGCTGCTTGCCATGCGAGGACTGAGTCTTCATCCTCGCACTCTTGCTCGAAGCCCTCGGCTTCGACCTCAGCAATGAGTTCCTTCTGGACCTCCCGGGCCAGGGCGGAATCAGCACCGTCCGAGGGCTCGCTCACGGACTCCACATCTGAAGCGTGCTCCTCATCAACCGAAGGGTCCCCCGATATGTTTTGGGAATCGCTCTCGGACGACATTCTTTGCCACGAACAGCACCTAAGGTTTCGAAAGATTTCTACGGGACCCTAACCCTAATCTAAGGCCAGAGGGCGGAACTTACAAAAAGTGCTGAGGGGAAAGCGGGACACTGACCTTGAAAGGAGTTTGACCGAAGGCTTGAGTTTCTCTCTCTAGAATTTTTTGCAGAGCTTCGCTAGGGATGTTGGATGCGTAAAGGAGGAATGGCCCTGGCTTGGGGTATTTATAGGCTCCTAGATCCGGGCTTGGGCCGAGATCCGGGCTCCCAGCCGCCAAAGCCATCATTACGCACCGTCGTTTCACCCAACCGGTGACGCCCGCCCGCGAGCAGCCAATGGCTACATGCCACGTGTACCCCCCCTCCCCCCCAACGGCTATAAACCTGACGTTATATATTCCAACGGCTATATTTCCAACGGCTATATTCTGGAAGCCCCCTGGTTTTCTACTTCACTCCACTTCATCAAGGATAGCCTCCGGGTACACTTACCCAGAAGTGCCCCCGGGTTGTGCCCCACACAGCACATAACAGACGCCTTCGGGATCACTCCTTCAGAAACCCAGGACTTCATATCAGGGCACCCCTCGGGGATTCCCCCTCAGCACTGCAAAACCGGGTAGCCCCCGCGGAGTTGCCTCATTTACGGATAACCCATGGCACACAGGTAATGGGAGCCCTCGGGTATCTTCATCATCAACTAATCAACAAACAGTGGACCCCCCGGCGACAATTCAATTACTGCCCTCATCCATCATGCCCTCGATCCCCAGATTGAAGGGCTACCCTTGAGCCCTCAGAACAAGGAAAGCCTTCGGCATTACCGTGACATCAACAGCAAGCCTTTGGCTAACCAACACTTGAGCCCTCAGAACAAGGAAAGCCTTCGGCATTACCGTTATTCTCCACTTTTGACCAAGGTTTGACATTTTCGATTCATCATTGGGGGAATTCGGTGCACTCTTTTTCCCTCATTAGGATTTTTTCCCCCAGGGTTTTTCCTAATGAGGTTTTTAACGAGGCATCCCCCCAAAATGAAACGAAAAGCGTCAGCCTTCGGCCCACAACAGCAACGCAACTACTCTACTCCTTTTCACCACTTTACAAGTGTCTCAAGGAGTGGGGGACTCGAGGACCCCCTCGGGAAAATCATTAAATTACAAAACTAATGAAATTCCAACAAACGACAAAGCAAGCCCTCAAGTCCCGACATGTGGGTAACTGAGGGACTGCCTTCGGCAGGGACATAAAAGCAACAACTCCTCACCAACTTCAGAGGTTACGACAGGACAACGTCAAAGGGCAAGCACAAATTACTCATTTTCCCTCAAGTACCTTTCGGCAAAAGGAGTGAGGGACTCCTGATGGAGTATATGGCCCGGGAACCCCCGGCCCACAGACTCCTACTACTCCAGCGAAGGCCCAGAAGGCCCAACGGGCCCAAATCACAGCGCCCAGAGTACCAAGCAGCCCGCACTACGCGCCAGGTGTGCCTTCGGCCCCCTGGCCGAAGGCTCTAAATTCTCACGGAACGGGTTTCTCAAGCAAATTAAGAAACTGGGAGAAAACGGCGAAAACAGTAGCCCTCGGCACTGTGAGACCTCGGCACCAGGGTGCCATCGGTTGGAGGAGCCCTCGACTACTGCTCTATAGCTGAAGGAATCTCACTCGACAAGATATCCGCCTCACATGCGTACAGATCGCCGTACCCTGCACAGACGTCCCATCCAACAGCCGCATTAAATGCGGCCACATGCGGCTGCCAGCGGCTGCCAGTTGAGGTGACCCCTCGGCCAATGAGCGCTTGACACGTGTCCCTGTCCGGCATTTATTGCTACTATAAATAGCACCCCATTTCCTCATTTGTAACCACGCTGAAAACACGAGATTCATACTGAATACACTCTCTCTCTACTTTTACTTACTTGCTCTGACTTCTCTCTAAGTTATTCCCCGTGATAACCCTTCGGATATATACCCCCGGGTAGACTATCCATCACCCAATTCTTCCAGTGAATTCCACTTCCTGCCTTGCCCTTCCACCAATAACCATTCATAACATTTTCAATCTCATGACAAAGGTCAACATGCAACAAAAAAACATTCATAGAATAAGTTGGCATTGCCTGAATAACAACCTTCAAAAGAACCTCCCTCCCAGCCTTAGATAAGAATTTATTATCCCACTTATTAATGCGGGAAATAACTCTCTGTCTGAGATAGTTTAAAATATTTTTCTTATTACGTCCTACCAACGCAGGCAACCCCAAATACTTCTCATCCTCCCCAGCCAACCCAACTCCAAGCAATTCAATCAGACCCTCCCAGTGATTCACCTCAACATTAGAGCTAAAAAATACCTTCGATTTATTAAAATTAATTACCTGGCCTTAAGCGCTTTCGTAATCCGCCAGCACTTCTTTAATCAAGGAAGCCTCATCATGGTTTGCTCTGAAGAAAAGAAGGCTATCGTCTGCAAAAAATAAATGAGAGATCATAGGAGCCCCTCGGGCAATCGAAACCCCATGCAGACAACCAATGGATTCATATTTACGGAGTGAGGCACTAAGACCTTCCGCTACAAGCAAGAATAGATAAGGGGACAAAGGGTCCCCCTATCGTAAACCCCTCCCCGGAGTCATCAGCTCAATCACTCTGTCATCAAAAGGGATGGAATAAGAGACGGAAGTGACACACTCCATGATCACCCCTATCCATTTCTCATGAAAGCCCAAACTCCTCATCATCCCCTCCAGGAAACAGTGGCGAAAGTACACAAGGACGTGGGGGTGCTCCAGCCCCTGCAGGATTTTTTTGTAATATAATATATATATTAAATTTAAGCCCATGCAGCCCAAATAATTAAGCCCAATTAGCCCACCCATGAATCAACCCCTGCAGCCCTGAATCCCTCAAATCTCAAACAATGGTGCGGCCCAAACCATCAGCCCTTCCGTTGAAACGCCAAAACAGAGACAGGAGTCGCAGAACTCAACGCCAAAACCATAGCAGAAGACCAGTACTCCAGAAGCGCAAAACTGACTCAACTGAGAACTCTACCGTCTACGTCTCTACGCACCCAGGAGCCCAGGAATTGGCGAGTTGCAGGCTTGCAGCCCCGCAGACCGCAGTTAAGTCGCAGTGCCGCACCAAGCCACCAAGGGGCCAAGGCCATTGGTATTTCATTTTTTTGTTGATTTTAATTGTGAATTTATTAATTGTTGATTTTGGATAGTATTTGAATGGTTGGTAAACAGTAATGTTGTAGGGTTAAAAATTATTTGTTAAAGGTTAATTTTAATTTAGTAATTGTTAATTTTAATTTTTTGTAGTATTTCAAAATTAATAATTTATTAATGGTTAATTCTTATATTTGCTTTAATTGTAGTATTTCAATGTTGTTTGAGAAAGAATCTCTATGTTACGGTTTTATCCAAAGGTTCCCAAAGTTAGTAAAAGGCCGAACATTGATGGTTCTTCATCGAATAATGTAATTTCTTCGTCAAATGATATCACTCCTAACGTTGAAAATAATGTTAAAAAGCCTCGAATAGAAGTTGAAATATCAGAGGACGACATTGTTGGTAATCCTGGATTGCGTAAAGCGATTGAAAGTTACGATGTTAATATTAAATAAGAAGTGAGAAGTCGTTATTTGACAAAGGGTCCTACTCAACCACATGAGTTCAAATTTCCACGTGGTATATACTCAGATATGATTTCTTTGTTATTGAGCCCATGCAAGTCACCAGTTCTGGTTCCGCCACTGCCAGGAAAGGCCATTCAACATGGTCATAGGCCTTACTCAAATCTAACTTCAGACCCACCAAACCCATCTTTCCCTGGCGCTTACATTTCAAAAAATGTTGAGACTCGAAAGCCAACATAATATTATCAACAATACATTGGTCCGGAATAAAAGCACTTTGTTGCTCAGAAATGCATAAATGAAGGATATTTTTCATACGATTAGCAAGCACTTTAGAGACAATTTTAGAGATGACATTACACAGTGCAATTGGTATCCAATCGCCAAGAGATTCAGGTTTTTCTTTCTTCGTAATAAGAACAATGTTAGTGTGATTAATAAGTTCTGGAAGCTTACCTGTCTCAAACGCCGTCCTGCAAAAATCAATGATATCCGGACCCACCATATCCCAAAAATGCTGATAGAATCCTGGACTGAAGCCATCTGGACCGGGGGATTTGTCAGGGAACATATAAAAAACTGCTGGTTTAACTTCCTCTCCTCGAATGGGGACCAAGAGGTTATGATTATGATGAACGTCTACACGACGTTGCACACACCCAAAGACACAGTCCCCCCCCCCCCCCCCCCCCCCCCCCGCCCGCTTTGAAAAGTTTATTAAAATAGTCTCCGACTAATTTGCCCACCTCTGATCTGTCAGTCTCCCATCGGCCATCCTCAAGCATGTGACCCTCCATTTTATTGTTACGTCATCAGTGTTTCACCGCATTATGGAAGTAGCGAGTATTGAGATCTCCTCCTTGAAGCCAAAATTCATTGGCTCTCTGTCTCCAAAAAATATTTTCCTTTTCAAGAAGCTCGAGATACTCCAGCTTAACTCTCTCAAATTCATTCACACCCCATGTGTCCCTACTCATTCACGCAAAAAGTTCAATCTTTTTCTGCAGAAATTAATGCATGCGCTTGCCGTAAGACCCGGATTTATTAAGCCCCCACTCCCCAACAGCTTTGTTGCAAGAGAATACTTATTTCATAATGCCTGAGTTGCGACCCAGACCCCAGCTGTGGGCTACAATCTCACGACAATCAGTTTCCCTGAGCCAGACGTTTTCAAATTTGAAATTTCTCCTCCGACTAATATTATGTATAGGGAGAAGTTTAATATAGAGAGCCAAATGGTCACTTGGTGCACCTTCAAGAGATTCGGCCACTGTCGCACCGAAAACATCAAGCCAACTTTCAGACACCAAAATCCTGTCCAGTTTCTCCTCCACCCAGTTCTGTGTACCTCTCCAACGTTCCCAAGTAAACTGGTAGCCTTGAAAACTAAAATTCCTCAGCCCACTAGCCCAAACAGTTTCCCGGAATCCCCGAAGAAGCCAAGGAGGGTGAGGAACATGACCTCTCTTTTTATGAAGCGAACATTAAGTCATTAAAATCCCCCATAACCAACCACGGACGATCAGCTCCCATGCTCAAAGATTTCAGAATATTCCAAGATTCTCGTCTCCTAGCACGCTTCGGGCAACCATAGAAGCCCGTGTATCCTTGTCTACTTAATAGATATAAAAACGTGTTATAAAGAAAGTAGTTGTTTTCATTTTGTCTATCCAATAAATACAAGGAAATTTCAATTAAATACAAGGGAAATTGCCCTAAATGGGAGTAAATAATGTTTGAAATTCCTGGAGCATGAGAAATTCCTGGGACCAACGGGTAAAAAGAATCTGATTGCTTAATTTTAAAAGAGTTGATGGTGTATCTGCAATCTTTTGGTTCATCATCTTGATTACATAATCGCAAATAGTTCGAGTGCTTATTTACCCCCTTTCTCATTTATAAAATTCTTCCTCCAATTTGAGATTACAGTGATAAATAATAATTCTTCCCTTAATTTTTTTAAGGGAAAATTAATAAAAATACCTCAAACTTTGAAGGGGTGTGAGGTAAACATCCCAAACTTGCATATGTAATTTAAATATCCCAAACTTTACATAAAAATTTATTTTCACGCCATTGTCATGTATAATTTCTTTCAAAAATGTAAATTTATATGGTTAATTGCATAATTTAAAATAGCAAATTAAAAGTGTTGCAATTATATAGATTGGGGTAACATTATTTATTTCACAATGGAAGTTTAGAATGTTAATTGTGTCTTCATGAATTCTAAAATATTTTACATTATGCAATTAACATCATAAATTTAGGTTTTTAAAAGAAATAATATTTGACTATGGTGATAAAATAACTTTTTATATAAAGTTTGAGATATTTAAATTACATATGCAAGTTTGGGGTGTTCATCTCACACCCCTTCAAAGTTTGCGGTATTTTAATTATTTTCCCTTTTTTTAACAACCGTCAAAATGTGACTTACCTTAAAGTATACTCCCACCGTCCCAGAAAATTAGTCCCATTTTGACTTGGATCGAATTTTACGAAAAATTATAAAATGCTTTGACTTTCCCAAAGTGCCCCTAAAGTAAAATTAATGTAAAAGGAGAAAGGAATTGCGGCGGTGGGGTGGGGTGGGGGGATTTACTGCACCCAAAAACTTTACACTGTTCATATAAAAGTACTACACCCCTTTCCCCCTAAAGTTCCCTCCTTTTTTTGGGAAAGCTTCTAAATTAACCCTGTCTATAAATACACATTCCAAATGTTCCCTCCCTCACAAAAATTCACTACACACTATCACACACTTCACGCAGCATTTATGGCCGCAAACAGCAGTGGCGCCCAGACAGCTTCTTCCCCCACTGCAGCTTCCATTAATGAAGAGTTGTCTTCAGGTGCAGTGAATGCTCCTTCCTCACCAACTGTCATAAATGAAGCCCTGCACACACCAACAAATGGCCAAAGCTCAAATATCAAAGCAAGAAGACTACAAAACTGTGAACGAGAGAGTATAGTTGATGAAATTATAATCAGTGCAACAAGAACAGATTCTGGGGAGGTGATAGCTTCAACATGGTGTTCTAAATCAGCTGGCCACTAAATATTCAGTGACCAGAAATACTATTTTCAGGATCTGGAGCAAAGCCAAAGAGCAGATTCAAAAAGGGGAAACAATAGATGTCAAAACCAAGTGGATGGGAAACTCAGGCAGAAAAAGAGTGTTATTTGATGTAACCAACATTTCACAAATCCCACTGCACAAAAGGACTAACATAAGGGCACTTGCTTCGGCCAGTTCAGTTTCAAAGTCATGTATTCACAGATTGGTTGAGAGAGGTGTGCTTAGAAGCCATACAAATGCTATTAAGCCTTTGCTAAGTGATGCAAATAAAATTCACAAATTGATTTTCTTTTCCAGATAAATAGACAAATCAATTCCAAGAAATCCAGTATTTAAAAATTTAAACATTTCCATAATGTGATACACATTGATGAGAAATGGTTTTTCTTGTCAAAAACATCTCAGAGATACTACATGGCACATGAAGAAATGGATCCACATAGGGTATGCAAGTCTAAAAGATTCATAACCAAGGTCATGTCACTAGGAGCAGTGGTGAGGCATTTGTTTGCAGATAATGGAGAAGTAATATGGGATGGTAAAATAGGCATTCTCCCATTCATTGAGAAAGTGGCTGCTAAAAGGAAAAGCAAGAACAGGGATGCAGGGGTAATGGAAAACAAACTTGTACTGAGCATAACAAAATCAGTGTTTAAGGACATGCTTATAAAAAATGTGCTGCCTAGCATCAAGGAAAAATGGTCAGAACAGTTAAGTAAGGACATTGTAATCCAACAAGATAATGCAAGGCCACACAAGATTCAGACCTATACTTTATGGCTGTCTCAAAAGTAGATGGGTTTAGTATTACCCTAACTAACCAGCCCCCCAATTCTCCTAATCTTAACATACTAGATCTTGGGTTCTTTAGGGCAATTCTGTCTTTGAAAGACCAACAAGCACCTAAGAATGTGGATGAACTGTTAAAGGCAGTAGATGAAGCATTCTACCATCTTTCACCCACCACTCTAAACAAGGTTTGGTTAAGCTACCAATATGTGATGTTAGAGATTATGATAGTGGAGGGGGGGAACAACTACAAGCTGCCACACCATGCAAAGGATAGAATGATCACAGAAGGCAGACTACCAACAAGCATAGAGGTTGATGTGGAGTTACTAGAAGTCACAGAAGCAGTTTTATCCCAACAACAGGCTACTAATGAACAGTTCATCCATGAAGATGATGAGGACTAAGTCATCTTCACTAATGAACTCAATCCATTAGTTCTGAAGGCATGTTTTTTGTATTTTTGTAAATGCCTTTTTTTGTCATAATATAGAGGCCTATATTTTTGTAATTTTGTGAAGGCCTAAGAAATTTGGAATGTTTAGAGGCATATACTGTTGTAGCATAACAGACACCTTTCTCAAGTCTTATGGCTCTCTTATTCAGTATAGCAGTCTCAGATAAGTCAATGCTCAGACTATATTGTCATGATAGCAGCCTCACACAAAACAATGCTCAGACCAATGAGGTCATCATAGCAGCCTCATAGACACCAACAAAGCTCATACCAACCAATAAGGTCATTGTAACAGCCTCATATCAACCAACAAAGCTCAGACCAATAAGGTCATCATAGCAGGCAACAAAGCTCAGACCAATAAGGTCATCATAGCAGGCAACAAAGCTCGGACCAATAAGGTCATCATAGCAGCCAACAAAGCTCAGACCAATAAGGTCATCATAGCAACCTCACATAACCCTTACCATTCAGTCATACATATAAGAACACCATATAATCATCATTGCTGCCCCAGAATCAAACACATCTATACACACAACATACATGTAACACAAACCAGACAACAATTTCCGAAACATACCAACATACAGATTTGCAATGCAAAACAGATAAAGAAACAAACTCCCCTGTTAGGCGTTAACGTCCCACATCCTCGATTCCCCAGTAGGATGAGTTTTAAGAAGTCCTCTAGACCAGGATAACGAATGTACTGCATTCGAACATCCTTCCTTATTTTAGCCCAAGCATCACTGTCCGGAAGCTGAACCTCCACCGCACCTCCACCGACCTCCTCCTCTGCCTCCTCTTCACTGTCCCGAACCAATAAGGTCATCATAGCTCCACCGTCCACCTCCTCTGACACATCTTCACTATTCGGAACCACAGGCTTATCCGGACCTTCACTGTCTTCGATCTGGAACTCCAAAACGCTATCCGGAACCATAAGATCCGCCATGCATTCATTGCATGCAGGTAGATCTTTCATGGTAATCGGATTTAGGGATTTGATTTTAAGATAGACGGTTAGATCAACAGATAAGCTAGGGTTAAACTGGAAATGAAATCAGAGAAGGAAATAAAGTTCAACGAACTGAAGAGTGCAAGAAAGGGAGGACAAATGGCCAGAATAGTGTAAGAGAGAGGTGAAGTGCTATCGCCGGAGTAATGAAGAAGTGAGAGGAAAGTGGGTGGGAATGGTGTTGCAGACTTGCAGAAGTGGTAACGACAGAAGGTGAGAGAGCGAATAAGTGAAAAGGATAAGGATAAGCGTGGGAGGGTAAAGAATAAGGAGGGGTAAAATGGATTTTTAATTAAAAAATCTTTCCTTATTTAGTAAGTGGACAAATTTTTTGGAACGTCCAAAAAAGGAAAGTGAGACTAATTTTCGAGGACGGAGGGAGTACATTTAGTATTTAGTATTATAAATAGTATACCACACGTCATAAAATTACATAAATATTATTTCTAGCCAAAAAGATAGGATGGATTGCATTCACCCATTTCTAGAAAGAAAATATATTTACAAAACTATAAATGACTGAATGCTGATTGGAAATCAATAACAAAATGTAAAACCTGCAACCATGGCTACAGTGTTTTGACGGCTTACAATGTTAGCTAAAGGTCAACGGGAAAGCCGTTAGACAACGTGCCACATCGGACCACCAGCTCACGGCCGTGTCGATCAATTTCTAGCCTTGGGCCCCACCCGGCCAACTTCCCTGTTTAAACTCTCCGAAACCGCGGCGCTAATTTCTTGAGCCCCCCACGATGCGGACCGGCGGCCCGACGCGAACCGGTTCATAGCACCCAAACCGGGCTGCCCGCTGCCCAGTGGAATTTCACAAGATCTCGTCGCTTTCACGATCTTCGCGGCACCGCTCGGCGGCTCCCTGTTTCGTTCCTTTCCGGCTTTCTTTCCGGATGACGTGAACATGGCTACCAACCGGGAATAGAACCCCGGCTTCCGATTCTCTCCGCCACTCCGCGATCTCTCGATCGAATTTTCGTTCCTCGATGAAGATTTCCGGCGGCGGTGCTTCGATCTTACCCTTCCGATGCACGAAACCTTCGGGGACGACGGTTCTGCGACCGGTTTCCCGACCGACCCCGTCCGTTTCGGCGGGAAAAGCCGGATAATCCCCGTTTTATTCCCCGCCCTCCGCTTAGATTCCGCGTAGGCGGTCTTCTGGCCTTTAGGCAACCCGATGATCGAAGCCTTCGATTTCGAAAACCTCTGGGACTGGGAATAGGAATTCGAATTCGGATTGGGGAGCGAGCCGGAGTTTGGAATGGCGCCTTTCGTTGACTCCTTCCGCTCGAAGAAAGCGTTCCGGTCAAACCAATCGATTTCGGAATCCTTCGACAGCCAGAAGGACTCCGGCGGTAAATCAGTAGCGACTGCTATTTCGATGTCGCCGGAATCGATCTCATCGTCGCCGGGAATCTCTTTGATGTCTCCGGAGTTGTCACCGTCGTCTGCCTGCGATTCGCATGCTATTTTCCGGTCAGTTCCGCCGCCGGCGCATGCGGAGACTAGCGTTTCAAGATCAACTTGAGGCATTCTTGAGAGAGAGAGGAGAGAGAGGAAGAGAGACTTTCAAACTAGAAAAACGAAATACGGCAGAAAGAGCGAGGGGCAGAAAACGGGTGAAGTGGGACTTGGGCGACGAATAAACTGTACAACCAAGTCTAAAAAAAATAGTACGAGTAATACTTTTTACTTTTTGGACTATAGACCACATTGAATTAAATATTTTATTACCTAATACTCCCCTCCCGGTCCTTAATTAAGTTTACACTTTTCTTTTTGTGTCGTCCTATATTTAACTTTACACTTCCTTATTTGTCTTATTTGGCAAACAAATCTATACCAAACAGTGCAAAATAGTGTTAAACAGTGTCAAACAGTGTCAAACATTGTACTCTACAATAAAGTCAAATTTATTTCCTTAATATGTGTGAAGTCAAAGTGTAAACTTCATTAAGGACCGGAGGGGGTACTACCTAAATGTTACTCCCTCCATCTCATTTAAAGTTTCTCGTCCATTCTTCTCCGGTCAACGTGCATTGTTCTTAATCTTTTACTTCATATATCCAACTTTTATAAAATTTAAATTCTCTTGATCAGGCTTTGTAGCAGTTTTAATGTAGTTTTTGAATATGTAAATTTTATTTACTAAAAATAATTCTACTAATGACAAAGATCAATTGACTTTATGATCAGTCAAACGTCATAAACCGTGTGGGAACGTTTAAATGGGACGAAGAGAGTACAATTTAATTTTTAGTTTAAACTCGTCAACAAACTGTAACAACCAATGTTATTATTTAATAGTTCAAAAATACGGAGTACATTATTTTTAAGAAATGATTTGTAATCCAAAACTTCAAAAATAATACTCCAGAGTTATAACCAAATGTTTTTGTAAATAAAAACTTGTCATAAAATCAAAACTATATTCATGAAGCTCACGTAAGATGCTCTGTTGTTATGTTATTCTAAATACTCTCATAACTTTTGAACTTATAATATTTATGGTTGAAATTCACGTTTGGCAAATGACATGAAAAATGTAACTTCATTCGATGAAGTTAGTCTTTAAAATAACAAAATATCTTTTGAAACGTGACCTTTGTAATGAGCTAGAGGGAGTAATTATGCATTTAACTTTCTTGACATAAGTCCAAAACTATTTGTGCAATATAATTCAGCTCCTCAGTCCTCACATAAATTGCATATATTTCTTACATTAAATAAAATAAAACCTATTCTATCGAAATTTACTATTCTTGTATGTTAAATTATTTGTTACACACCGGAAAGCGAAAATGTGCTTGCAGCCCTAAATTGAATTATTTTAGGCAATCTACACAAGCGAAAAAACAGTAGAATAATATTGAATTTTTTTGGGTCGAAATTAAGTACAATAAATTGAAAATTATAGTATGGTTTTTATAAATAGATGGAAAGTTCAATATGCAGCGTGTTAAATTATGTTGTCGGAATGAAACTCAAAATAATTTTTGTGTGTTTAATTTTGGTTTCATGTCTCCCTGAGTTTCTTGGTGATGGCAAAAACGGCACCGACTACTGCCACGGCTGCGGCGGAGATTAAGATGGTAGTCTTCAATGATTGGAATAATGCATCCTTCCTTTCTTTCTCATCTCTCTCTCTCTTTGCTTCTTCTTCTCTCGCCTGCATACAACCAACCAACCAACATGTATTTATCAAGTTTCCATTGCAAGAATGGTATTCATTATGTGAACTCCATTCTATTCTGTTAATATATTGTTGGTCCAAATGTTTTTTGTATATTAATAATGGTTAACGCTCTTTTTAGCAGCCCACTACATTGTACCTATTTATGTGTCTGACTTATCAGTATTTGCCTCTATTGTTAGAATTCAAATTGAACTCATTATTGAGCTGGTGATAGTTGTGTGTGGAGTGTATTATTTGAGTGTATTTGCTCCTTCCTCATACTTCCAAGTGTATTTCTTCCCTGTTATAAGCACACCCCCTACACCCTTGTTCAGCGTGTGAAATACACACTAGAGACTTTCATTAGTTGAACCTTTTCTTCCTGGCATAAGTGAGAGCTCTTGCGAGGCAGCTTCACTTCTTCTTCTTGGTGAGGTTGAGAGTGTGAGTGTTGGCGAGGCTAGAAAGGTGTGTTGCTCCCTTAGCCTAGGTGTGCACGAGAGGCAACCGGAAAACCGACCCCCGGACTACCTGAGCCGGAATCCGGTGACGAAATCGATCCTCAACATATTCTAGTCTATAATTTTTACTCCTTATATCAAAACTATGTTAATTGTATATATTCAAATTGAGTTTTTTTAAGAAATAAACCTTATTGGTAATTAGAAACTGAAATGAGAATTTTAAATCTGACACGAAGGAATATATACTCTACTGTCCCTACGTATAGAGTAATCTTCCGGTCAGGAATTTCCTAACCGTAGCGCCATTCGACCACCTTCACTTGAAGTTCTTCCTGCTGGAATGTTTTTTATAAAATTTTGCATGTGAGCACGTTCTTCATGCAGTGCCGATTATGTCCATCAAATTTCAGTTTAAAGTTCAATCGGAAAATCAATTAAACAAATTATTGAAAAAACACTACACAAAAAAAAATAATAAAAACACATTGTCTCTGAATAATTTATTTAACCAACTTCTCCATTGAATTTTAATATGAAATTTTATGACATAATCTCAACTTCATTAAGAACATGCTGACAAAATATCCAAAAAAAATCCACATCGAATTGAGGTGGTCGGACGACGTTCAAGTCAAAATAATCTTGACATCAAGATTTGTGATACTCTACATAAGATAAAAGTAGCATATTCGTTTAACATTTTCCCTAGTCCCACGTCCAAATATTAAAAGAGAGAGTTTATAACACATTGAGGTGAAGTGGTGAACTAAGGATGTTTTAGTTTGACTAATTTCAATTCCATACGGGATCGAATCAGACAAAATGGATGATCAACTTTAAACAGACTAGACCAGATATCATAAACGACTAGATGATCAATTTCATACAATAATAAAATACTCATAAGGTAGACATACTCGTACATATGACAGATTAAACCCGTTCAAGTCAGATTTAAACAGATCAGCCTGGATAGAAATATTAGAACAAATCTCTTATTGTTATTTTACTCATATAGAACCTTTAATTTGGCTAAAGTAAATTTTGAGTTTTAGTTCGAGGAAAGAGATAGTCCATTTATAGAACGTATTTGATTCAAAAGCATCCTTTAATTTGAATGACTTGAGAAAAGCATAATCCGATCAGGTTCTTATTTTATCTCGGTTCAATAAATTACAAACTCGTCTTAAACAGTTTACTTTTCTATCTTGAATATAATGTCAACTCAGACTCATTTCAACTAGGCTCATGCTTCTCTCTAGAGTAAGGGAGAGCAGTTAGATTCAATCAAACATTCAAACTAAATAAAATTAAAAAAATGGTAATTTAATTTTGTTTTAATTCATTGAAGTCGACCGTTTGATAATAACATGTTCAAACCGAATGTTTGGTTTGATTTTATTTCAGACCAAACTTTGATATTGTACTTTGATATTAATTACTTCCAGCTAAACTAAAAAAATGTTTTGTAACATACGTTGTCATTTTAATTTAAATAGACCTTACAAGTTTTTTGTTTGACAAACCTAAGTTTAATTTTTTTCTTTCAATATCTAATGTAATGTTACAAATGTCAATCAACTATAACCCCTATTATGTAAAAGGTGAAGTTTTTCTATGGTGATTGAAAAGATGCAATCTTTGAGTAAGGCATTTCTCAAATGTGATGTAGTGGTGCACATGCATGCTTTCAATAAAATCTGATTTTTTTAGTTTTAATTAAAAAGAGTGCCGTTCAATAATTAAAAAGTATTTAATTTAATTTCCAATTTCTCAACACTTTATTTTTATTTATTGGGTGTTTGATTAATAGTTTACATAATCTAATGAGATTCGTTCTTGGTGGGGTGACAAACAATTATTAAAAGCTTATGTGTGAAATAATATGAATCATAGTTATTTACTTTCAGTTTTTAAAGATGGCCAACCTTGATAAGCTTTTTGGTTGTCTTTGTAATAATTTATATACTTAATTTCTTTTTAGTTAATGATCAGTTTAATTCAAATTTTGAATGCACAACAATACTCGTCGCTAGCCAAACACATCCCAATTTCTTTTCGCATGTCGACCAAACACATCCATTTCATAGTAGTACTTCAATTTGTGTGATTCAATACAATGCTAAGGGCAGTTTGCTTCATGGGCTAGTAAGTGCATGGAGTTTATTAATATTACGTAGATGTTTTACTATATCATTGTTTGTCTGTTTACTACGAGATGCTTATTGAATGTATGTTTAATTCACGAGCAGGGTAGGATAGAGGTGAGGGTGGGGGCTTAGGAGTACGTACTCCGGAGTCTGGAGACTTTTATTGTGGGATGAGAAATACTCCCTCCCGTCCTAAATAAAGTTCACACTTTACTTTTTGGGCCGGTCCAAAATAAAGTTCACATTTCTTCTACATTTCTTATTTGACAAATTATCTACATCAAAACAGTGCCAAACAGTGTCAAACAATGTCACAACAGTGTACTCTACAGTAAAGTCAAATTTATTTCCTTAATTTGTGTGAAGTCAAACACTGAACTTTATTTAGGGCCGGAGGGAGTATATTTGTCGATATGAAAAAGTTTAATATATTGCCTAAGTAAAACATGAGGGTGGAGTGTTTACTAAACAACACTTTAGGACATAACGGGGGTGTTTGGCAAATGGCCGTTGGCTGTTGGCCGATAATGTTTGCTGATTGATGATAGCAGATTCTGTTAGCTGTTTTGATTAGCTGATAAGGTTAGCAATTTGTAGAATGATGTTTGGTTAAATGGCTGCTTACAATTAGGTGATATGTTGTTAAATGACTTTTAAGGACATCAATTAATTTTTCATTGATATATTTTGGCTGTTGGGCCAAAAAGCCAATTGAAAAAGCTAGCTAATCAAACACTTTCATTAATCTGGTCAAAAAGCCAAATACAGTCAAATCAGCCAAAAATTGGCTGATAGGCTGTTAACCAAACACCTCCAACAAGTGTTTACTAAGTAGACGCTTATTAAAAAATGTTTATTTCACCTGTGCTAATGAGCCAAGAGTGAAATAAATTGTTTCTTCAATTGAATTTATCCATTGAGGGAACCCAATGACCAAATTGTATGGATATGTAAAATACACGATTCTCTGTACAGGAAATAGAGGGACGCGGATCGACTAATGCTCCCAAGTTGATGCAATGTATTCCACCAATTACATTTTTTAATAAAAATGTCATTAATAAAAAAGTATAAGAATTAAGTCATTAACTACAAGTTCGGGCTACTTTTTTTTTTTTTGAAAGGAAGTCCACCCTACTTTATTTATCTATAATATTTTTTTAAAAATTTTCCATTTAAAAATCTATATACAATACACCGTTGTTCTTGGGTAAAGAAACTTCTACTTCGTATGAAACTTAATAAGCTTCCTTGACCGATATTAATCCTTTTATGGATGCAAAAATATGGAATCCATGTAAAAGTCATACAAACAATGAATTGTTTTTTGATTTTTTTTAATATGACTAAAACAAGGATAAATTTAATAAATAGGACTTTCAAAATATAACTCATTCGCTCATAATTTGGCAGGTTTTAATCAAGTTATTCTTTGAATAGGACCAAATAAAGCTCATTTGGAAAATAAAACATATTTAGCCCTATTTTTGAACTTTTGATCTGTGTAATTTCTATTGCTTTTGTCACAAAGTGAAAATGTTGCACCTTTGGGGACAATTAGCCAGTTTTGAAGAACTTTTGGCCTTTTAGATCCCATTAGGAACAAATTTAATAATGCGAAGGATGCAGTGAGAATGCAATTCAAGAAATTTCAATGACAAGAAATATTATAATAATAATATACAGAGTAACTTAATACGTAAAGAGAAGGTTTAATTTTGAGGACCTTATTAGTGTCGATGTGTGATGAAACTGGATCAACTAGAAACTCCTTACTCTTCTCTGGATTCAACTCTATCTCGGCATCAGCTGCTGGAAAAGCACCCTCAGAATTGGCCATTTTGAGAGGGGGAATTGAAGAAAATATTGATTTCTGATTTGAAGAATCAATTAAACACAAATAAGTTTTTTACAAATATTGATTTCTGATCGTTCCAATTGTTCTCTTTTTAATTACGCCTTCTGATCGAGAAAGCAAATTGATCAAAAGACAATAATTAGGAAAGAGGTTAATGTTTCAGAGACATTGTACGGCACATATTAATCATTCATGCATTCCCAACTGCTTCCTATTTTTTTTCTCGATTTTGTTAGCTTCAACTGCCCGACAAATTTGTTGTGCCAATTAACGTTGGTTGCAGTGTTTTCCTTTTGATAATTAGTTACAGAAAATATATACTACTGAAATGAGTAAGTACACTTTTGAGCAGTCAGCTAGAATTGCTTGTGAGATTAAAGGCAAATGTAAATTTGACTATTTTTTATAAAATTAAATGTGTGTGATTTTCTGGGTGATCAATTCAAATGTACAGAATTAAATAAGAATAAGCAAGATCAAAGTATATATAGTTTGTATTGATGAAGAACTTTTACAATGTATTCAAGAACCACCACAGAAACTATTATTTTGAGTTTGATGATGTGTCATCCTCTTATTTGTTGATCCATCCTATCCCCATACTTGACCGAATTCATGCATTGTTATGTACCTGACTAATTCACAGTGATTTCAAGAAGTAAAAGATGAAGAAGGAAGATGTGCGTAACAATGGAAGCCGTCGTTTAACAGAAAATGTAGAGAAAGAATTACAAAGGCAGTTAAAGAGTGCCTACTCTCCAAAGTCCCAGTCTCCCAGACCCAATTAACAATTCCAACCTCCTTCTATTCTACCATCCACCTCTATTTATACTAACTATTCTAATATTATTATTACTCTTATTATTATTAGTGCTATTCTGCCGGAGTCCTATCATATCTCCCCCCTTGAACATCCACCTTGTCCTCAGGGTGGGTGATAGGACACAGCCTTGATCTTGAACTTCATCTTCATCCTGGAGCCTCTTCCTTCCCAGTACCTCCCGGATTTCTGAACCATAAGTTTCTGTACTTTCACCTTCCACCTCATAAACGTTTCTGCAGCCGAAGAGAATTCTAGTGCAGTTTTAGTCTCTTCAGTGGCTATCAAGCACTCAATAACGGCAAATGTTTCTTTGTTCTGTGCTTCTCCCTTTGCAGCAGTCATCTGTTTTGTTATTGCTGCAGCCAGTCCTTCCAGCAGATTCCACCTGAGTGATTTGTCATTGTAGATGATAATTTCACTCAATAGTCTCCTCACATCAGGACTTGGTTCTGTCAAAAGCCTTCCAATCACACATGTATATGCACTCTCCACCACTTTGAATTCAGGATCCCCTTCTTTTGTAGTTCCTTCTAGTAATCCTAAAGCTCGTATCACCACATCACCAAAGGATTGTACCACAGTTCTTTCAGGAATGAAACCGAGAGAGAGGAATTCATTTGCCGAACTCCTTGAAATTGTAGCTTCAGAATCTCCAGCTGCCACCCTTTTCAAATAAACTTGAAGCATGAGAGCTTTCAACTCATTATCTTCTGGCCATTTTAACTTCTGAAATAAGCTAACTTCCTTCCTAACTGTCAACAACTCCTTCCCTGTTCCGAGGTGTTCACTCATGGGCGGCACATATCCAGCTCCATACTCAATAGGTGGATGGTTAGAACTTCCCAACTTAAAAAGTACAGTAAACACATTAGAAATTTCAAAATGAGCTGTGACTTTCTCTCCTACTAGCATTGTCCATGAGACATTCGGAATACATGCTCCAAACACTTCACAGATGATTATCAGAAACTCAACGAGTTGAAAATCCTTGCCATCAAGAGAAAGTAACTGGACACAGTCTACTGGTGGTATGCCAACTAGCAGGATATTCAGCATTGATGCATAACAGCTCGACTGATTCTCTTTTCCAGAGTACTCTGTAGAAACGGGTGGAAACCACAGCGTAGTAATGTAGTAGGAAGTGTGTTCCTTTTTAACGACGTTCAGTCTTCCATCTGCTTTCCCAATAGCTAAGAGCTGTTGAATCCCGCCAAGATGATTCCAGTACGTAACATCACCACCAAAGTATTGATTATAATTCACACTAGGACAACCGTGGACCTCTAATTCGTCTTCTGTGACATGATAGTGGTGCAGTACCTTTTCAGCATCCCTATTGTTAGCTACTTTAATAAAATCAGAATTATAACCGTGAACATAGCTCAAACTATCAAACCCCGCAGAGGAATTATTTTGGTTTTGCATTTCAATTTTATCCTCCTTTTTCTCGGACTTTGATTCATCCTCTTCTATTTCCCTAGTTTCCTCAATACAGACAGTTTCTGTAGAGCTTCCCCAAGTATTTGAACCAACAATTTTATCAACGCCAAATTCATATTCCATGGCAATGGATTGAATCACCACAGAAGTTTTCTCCTCTGGTTCCAAATCACCATTGATGAATGTATCTTCAGAGTTAGGTTGTCGCTGACTCACATACTGCTGAGAAGTGGTTTGCGAGTGCGAACTGGGAGATACGGTTCACGAGTGCGAACTGGGAGATTTTTCCGCTGATTGCGTCGCACTTTGATGTGAACTGTGAGAAGTTCTTTTCGATCGTGATGATTCCCGGTTTTCTGTCTTCCGCCTGCGTGTAGGTTGGAAACTCCAAATTGTTGCTTCCTTTAGAACTTCCCAATTCTTTTCTCTCGTTCCAATTTCCCACAATTGAAACCAATTGTACGCCATTTCCTCCATTGTTTCTTCTGCCACTCTAACCTTGTATTTTTCAGCAGTACCTTTGAGGCTGAAGTATCGTTCCATACTCATTATCCATCTGTGCGGGTCCTCTCCTTTGAATACAGGTAAATCTGATGATTCCTCTGGACTGACGTAATTTCTCGCATTCCTAAGGTGCGAAGTGGAATGCGAACTGTGAGAAGATGTTCTCGACTTACCTCCGACTTCATCGCGAGTCTTCCACCCATCATCGCTAGTCTTCCGCGCTTCATCGCGATTCTTCCACATCTTCTCGTTGTTTCGTTCCAATTTGCGCAAACCAGATGCGGCCAATTCTGACCATCGATGTTCTTCACGTAAACCATAGCGCTTCTCCATGGTTCCAGGCGTCGATTGCTCTGAAGAAGACGAAGAAGATTCACTACTGTCCAGTCTCTTGCTTCGCTTTGTTGTTTTAGACCTTCCGCGCGACTCGCCTCGCTGCATTATTAACTCGCGCAACTCATCGCGAGTTAGCTGAGCCTCTTCGCGCATGTCTTCGCAGTCGCGATCGCGATCGCGCATCACCTCCATGCGAGTCTTCTCCAACTCTCGCAACATGTCCAGACGACTACGCTCCAACTCACGTTCCAGGTTTTCCAGTCTAACTTCCATTGTTATTCTTGTTGATCCTCTCGTAACGACCATGTACAGGTTACAAGGTCGATGCTCTGATACCAATGTTATGTACCTGACTAATTCACAGTGATTTCAAGAAGTAAAAGATGAAAAAGGAAGATGTGCGTAACAATGGAAGCCGTCGTTTAACAGAAAATGTAGAGAAAGAATTACAAAGGCAGTTAAAGAGTGCCTACTCTCCAAAGTCCCAGACCCAATTAACAATTCCAACCTCCTTCTATTCTACCATCCACCTCTATTTATACTAACTATTCTAATATTATTATCTCTTATTATTATTAGTGCTATTCTGCCGGAGTCCTATCATGCATTAAATGTTTTTCTCGCTAAATTTTGATTTCCCGCCAATTGTGGTGGTGCAGGCTAGTCTACTTCTTCAGCCACAGGTGTCATTGGACCTAACCTTTAGTTGATCCTGCTCAAAATGGGCTGACAAAGTACTCCAGGGCTCGCCGGCTCACTCCCCCCCCCCCCCCCAGGTCACACTTGGTAGTATAGTAGCCCTTGGACTGTGCCCTTATGCATGTGGCTACTTCGGCTAGGGTCAGTTAACTTGTGTTGGGCCGGTCTGCTATTGCACGGCTCAATACCTCAATAGTGTTTAAACTTTAAACAAAATAAAAAAAAGGATGCTGATTTAAATGAAAGAGGCCATGTTGCATGGAATTACACAAATATGAGAATCACAAGAAAATAGGAAATACCATCTTTATATAGAAACAACTGTTTGAAGGGTTTCCAAAAAGTTCCCGTTGAATTTTCAGAATGGGAAGATACTCTTTCCCATGACTTTCTATGCTTCAAAGGAAAGGAGATTATTAACTCTTCATGCATAACATTTTTTGACAAAAAAATGACATAAAAACAATTACAATTAGAAATATATAAATTGAACAGTTTTTGTGGGCACATGGGAAAGGACTGAAGAGACAATATAAAAGGCTAAATATACACACTACCGAAGCAGATTGTTTGCTTTAAAAGTTAAGCATCCTTTGCAATTGTAGACGCCAGGGAGTTCTGCCCAAACTGGTTCCTTGTTCCAGATCTCCTCTTTCTTCTTGCAGTTCCAGGAGGGGGCTATTTTACATGTGTAGTAAAAATGTCATTAAGATGTCACACATCGCCTCAATCGAATACAATAATACTCCCTCTGTTATTTGTGCTCCCTTTTTGGGAGATTTTTATTATTTGCTACACTTTCCTAATTTGGCAAGTTTTACTATATCTAAATACAAAGAACATAATTACTTTTACTTTTCATCTTCTCTTTCTTACATTCTTTATTTTTTTATCTTGTCCCTAACTACTAGGCATTAAAAAAAGGATGAGCAGGATGAAGAAAAATCTACATGTATTATTTCTTCCAGTCATTCGATTAGTATCCATGAGGATGCTTATGCTTAGAAAACAGCTACATATGATGTGTGTGTAACCTCTGACATAGTAAGGACCACTACATAATAAGCATCACCTTCTGTAGCGATTTCACAGAATCTTCAAGATTCCTCAGAGCAGGAATGGACCCACCCTCCATTAAACCCATCAAATTCTTCATACGCACACGCATTTGGAAAAGCTGAGCAACAAGTTGGCTCACCTACAAATATGCTATACATATAGTAACCCTTCGATAGGAAAATCTATTTAATAAAATGAAATATACACAGCATCGGCTGATTAGGACCTGCTGTTCAGTTTTTCCAGAATCTTGAGCAATGCGTTGCCTCCTGTCGGGAGATTCTGCCAACACCTCTGGCTGCTCCCTCTCCACTATAGCAAATCACAATTAACACGCACCATCAACCATTGAATTGAACTGTTGTAGATAATTTAGGTTCACGTGACATGTAGAAATTGGGCTATACTGCATATTGTTCGGCGACATAAAGTTTCTAGTAGCAACTAATTGTCTTAAATGAGTTTGAACAATAATACTACAAAATTACTGCAAAAAGAAATCAGGACAAGTGCAGCAAATGACATACCTGGGGTCATTGCTTCAATCATTGATTCCACATCTTTTAAGCTCTTCTCTGCATCTCTGATCTGTGAAGGTGTTACCTGCACAGAATTTGAAATACCACCTCTTGTTATCAGCAAAAGAAATTTACACAACTGGAAGCGTGTTACTGATTTATATAGCTAGCAGAGATAGCTAAATCTCAAAGTTATCTAAGCCACCAAAAGTTCAAAGTTACCTGACAATCTCACATTTTTCTTCACACTATTAAAATGTAACTTCATACTAATTTTGCTATTTATATTTTATCAGCCGAGGGCAAGTTAGTAACATAAATGTCAAACAAAAAACAAAATAAATTCCTGAATGTGTACGCACAATTTCAAAAGAGTTAGTCCTTAGACTTATCACCATTAATCAATGAAATAATGAAAAACATAGGACTAAAATAAAAATATTGGACAAAATGTGATATTTAATGTGGTGATACTTTTGCTGTAATTGTAGTGACAATTGTGATGTTCTATTCTGCGGTACAGTGACCATGTAGTCATCATATTTTTCTCCATAAGCTAATGGTCTATGCAATTTGGACCCCATTTAGTCCTCAAGAAAAAATGACTCTAGATAAGGACATTTTCATCCATTGTTGTGGGCTGAGGACTAAATTACATCCACAAAGTCAAGGACAAAATTAAGTAAATTTGATGGACTAAACCATGTAGTAACTCTTTTAAGAACGCAAGTCCTAGATTTCTCTAATATCATTCATTCATCATCATTACCCTAGTGCCGCAAAGGCTCCCACCAATGGTGGCGTGGGGGAGGGGGGGGTCGGATGTACGCAGCCTTACCCCTGTACCAAGGTATTCAAAGTCGAAAGGCGCACCTGAAGCGCTAGGAGTCTTCTAGCGCCTGAGGCGCAAGGCGCAAAAAAGCGCTCGCCTGACTCGGGTGAAGCGCATTACTTATATAAAATCACATATACTATTCTATAATTACCAAATATGATGTATGTAACATCATATTGAACCAAATGCATATAAAATCCAGGATTCACCAAAATAAAGTCATGATTTACAAAAAATAAAACACCAAATTCAGAATTTATGGCTTTAATACTAAAACTATAAGTAAAAGACAATCAAATTGGAGCCTATTTCCCCTTGTTAAACTTGTGAGCCTACATAGTACTATTACTTTATTAATAACATAGCAATATACTAGTGCTGTGAGTAACATAGAGTAATACAGAGTATTATGACTATTATATACAAAGCAATATACTAATGCTGTGAGTAATATAGAGTAATACTGAGTACTATTACTTTTTAATATACATAACAATATACTAGTGCTATGAGTAATATAGAGTAATGCAGAGTATTAATACATTATTATGAGTAATATAGAGTATTATATACATAGTAATATACTAGTACTTTATTATATTGTGTTATATAGTAATATACATAGTAAATAAAATGGAAGATGAAGCACAAGAATGCTTACTTCGATCGTTGAGCAGTTTACGTTATGTGTTATGTGTTTAGCTTAGGTTAAGTTGTTTTGACCTTATTTACATGGGCTTTAGTAAAAAAATGGGCTTCTTAATGGTCTTGTTTGACCGCACATGTGAAGTAAAACCGGAAATAAACCCTCCCTTCTCAGGCGCGTTCAGCTTTATAGCGCATCTGCGCTTCTGCGCTTTGCGCGACTTACCTGCACCTTAGAAGGGAAGGTGTGACTGGCCATCCATAGGGCGCTGGACCTCTCTAGCGCTGCGCTTGCTGCGCTTAAGCGCTCAGGCGCACGACTTTGACAACCTTGGCTGCGCCTAACCCATCTGCGTGCGCCTCCCCTTCTTCCAAGCGCTGGAGTCCATGCTCGCTGCGCCTGGCAGGCTTAAGCGACAAGGCACGCGCTTTTGACTACCTTGCCCTGTACTAAAGCACAGAGAGACTGTTTTTGATGACCCATAGTGATAAACGCGTTGAAAATAACATGAACTGACTGTTGCTTCATAACAAAGAAGCGCAATCAGTTAAGTGAGACATTTTTCTTTATTCCATCATATTCCCAAGCCAAAAAAATAGTGAGGTTTCTCTCATCAGCAAAAAACAAATAACAAAGCCGGGAACGTGGATTTTATAGTTTGCTGTTAGAACACTGGTAATTTGACTAAGAAATCTTACTGAAATTGTAAAGAATAGATCAAGAAGATGATCAAGAAAGCTTTATTGATGAGAGATGTATTTACAGAAGGAAAACAGTACACAGGACCATTCGAGATGCCCAATCTCCAAGTCTAAAGTCCACTCAAATAACAGCCTACCACTTTTTCCTCCCCTCCCCTTCTATTTATACTACATGTACACTTATTATTATAATTTCTATCATTAGCCTAATAGGCCCGATTCCTATCACTTGCAGGTCTCAAGTGAACAAAAAAAGAGAGTTATAGGGGGGGGATGGTGTACCTTTGCCATCCCAGGAACCATTCCAATAACACGAGACATAGGGCCCATCCGTGCAACCATACGACTTTGCTTCAGGAAGTCATTGAAGTCAAACTTAGCACTCATAATCTTGTTTTGCACTTCTTCCGTATCTTCTTGGCGCATCTGATCATAATTCATAGAGTAATGCCACTCATTCAAGTTGATCAAAAATGAAGGGGAAAAATGTAAAGCAAGAAGACACTCACAACTTCTTCGGCCTTTTCCACTAAAGACAAAACGTCTCCCATCCCTAAGATACGTCCAGCCATACGGTCAGGGTAGAAAGGTTCAAGATCCTCCATCCGCTCACCTCTTCCCACAAGTTTGATTGGTTTTCCTGAAACCTGATATGAACCATTTACCCCTACTTGTTTAACACCACCATGTAAAGCTCTCGAATAAGAACACAAATATTCATTTAAGATAAATACGATCACCAAACCTCTTTTACACTCAAAGCCGATCCACCTCTAGAATCCCCATCCAGCTTTGATAGAATGGCGCCACTAATTCCAATCTCAAGATTGAAAGTTGTGACAAGTGCTACAATTTCACACACAATCACTTAACAAACAACACAAATTCCACCCTAAAAGGTTTCTTATAGGAGTAGTAGTAATTTAACTTTAACATCCCATAATTTATATTCACCGTGATTTTAAGAAATATTATGAAAATGGGAATTGGCTATTTCAACAATGATGAAGAACCTGCTGCTTCTTGGCCAGTCATTGCATCCACAACAAGCAAAACCTCTGTGGGGTTCAGTACTTGCTTCACTTCTTTTAACTCATCCATCATCGCTTTATCTATCTGAAAAAGGTATGAAAGACTATAAGAAACAAAAAGAAAAACTTTTAATATTCCAATGAATTTGTTAAAGACTTAAAGCTAATGATAACAGTTTGATATAAGTATACAACCTGAAGTCTTCCGGCTGTATCCATTATGACAACATCTACATTCTCCCTTTTGGCTTCTGTTAATCCTTGCTCAGCTATCTCTGCGGGTTTAATATCCTGCCCAGCTGTATAAATGGGCACACCAACCTGTCCCACAGTTAGCAGACATAGTGAGAAATATCCAACCACAAAACTGCCAATTCCAAATTCAAAAAAGAATACTAATAATAACAATAATGATAATAATCACCATCATCGGCTAAAACTGAAAATCAATAAGAGTCAAGTTACTAGAACCCTTTAATCTCTATGCTTAGGATAATAGCTTCTCCGTATGGAACTTATTGATCGCCAAACACTTCCTAACACAATCTGTTTGGGTTTCTCCATGACCATAATAACTGAAAGCAATCATTCTTATTTTGAAACACATGGCTTATTTCACAATATCGACCAACCACTACAGAACAATTTCACCATAATGGCCAAGCATGATATGATATCAAACACCTACCTGTTGACCCAAAATAACAAGCTGGTCAATTGCAGCAGGTCTATACACATCTCCAGCAATTAGCATGCACTTCTTCCCCTGCAATCCAGGCATCTTGAGTTATAAATTTCTTTAACCTCAGGTGCATCCAGACAATGGGAATACCATTTTGTATATCAAGCAATGGATATAGAGACACTAGAAGGTGAAAGATGGAGGGGACAGTGTTTCTGATATGTACCAGCTTCTTAAGATATAA
Organism: Cuscuta europaea; assembly: GCA_945859875.1. NCBI lineage: Eukaryota > Viridiplantae > Streptophyta > Magnoliopsida > Solanales > Convolvulaceae > Cuscuta > Cuscuta europaea. Next base: position 1,171,430 of record CAMAPE010000038.1, on the reverse strand, counting down.
AGCTAATTTTGCGCTGACGGTGGTCTTTCCAACACCTTGTAGACCAGCTAATAGAATAACTGTGGGGCCAGATTTCGCAAAAACTAGCTCAGAAACCTCTCCACCCATCAGCTTCACAAGCTCATCATGCACTATCTTCATCAAACAAATTCACTATGAAACATAATTAGGCTTCTGAAGGAAATATTACAATAATAATTGACTAGTAAATGTCAATTGTTAAGTCATCCCACACTCATAAAAATATAAAAACATGGGCCAACACTTAAGTTAAAAGTTGAAGTATGAATATAGTATAAGGTCATACTAAGCTTAAACAAGCAATTCAACCCTGGTACGGATAAACATAAAAGAACGTGTGGATTTCAAAATTGTTTTACCCAATGAACCAACATAAAAAATTTAGATGAAATTCAAGTCTTGATAGTAAAAATACCCCTTTCAATATGTGACTTTAAGAGACAATAAATAAAGTTAGAGGCAAATATCACAGGTGAAACTGGAAAAGAAAAGAAACGAACAAGGACTCTTTTGTGTAGCAAAACACTGATGTTAAATACAATACCTTAGCCATTTGTTGATCTGGTCTTACTCCTCTAATCAAGCCTGTGCCAACAGCTTGATCACTAACAGATTGAACAAACCTTCTCACGACCGGAAGACTAACCTGCCATACAAGGTGCATATTGCAAGTTTGAGGTACACGTTTAATTGAGAAAGTAAAATCAATAGAAAGATTTGATATACGTCTGCTTCTAGTAGAGCCCTCCTAATGTCTCTCATAGGTTCAACAATGTTTTCCTTGGTCAGCACCTCTGAAACACAATAAGCTTGTTCCATAAGTTACAAATAAAAACAGTCTATAGGAGCAAGTATTGGCAAAACATAAACAGAATGTACCATTAGGAGAAACTTTATAGTGGGGTGGTTACAGCCTCCCACTCATACTTTTCGTATACACATAGTAGGTGCATATATACACACATACATGATAGGCCTATACATTAATGTGAACGCGCGCACACATTATGTTGTATGTATTTGTGATGTATTTTTTTGTTTTTGCCCCCTAACACAATGGATGACAAAGCCAAAAGCACGAGTGGCACACAACAGTATTTAGAATAATCATCAATAAAAATGATAAAATATTTGTTTTGATCACACAGCGTATGAATATTATGTGTGTCTTTTACAACATGTTATGTATAACAACATCACACGCCGGATGAATATAAAAAATACAAACTAATACGGAGTATATTAGTTTTTAGACACTCAAGTAGAACTTTTAGAAAAGAACCGAATTTCTAAACTTCTAGTAATCTAAACCGTTATTATGGTGGAATTGTATGGGAAAGGAAAAGGAAGTCACTCCCTAAAAGAAAAGGGCATCCCTGATTACACTAATGCACTTGCTATATTATAAACTAAAGTTACATGGAGATTTTGCAATTATTCATACTTGAAAGAACATTTAGGGGGTTCACCAAGCACGACAAGCCCTGGAATACATTACACTGCTTTACAAGAGAAGCCCAGGAAGTCTTAGGGGCCGTTTACTTTCGACTTAAAGGTCTGAATGGAAACAATGACTTATTCGGTCAGCCATATACTCTTGTTTACTTAGGACTTATTTTAAAACATGACTTATTCGCTCAGACCATTTTTAACTTAATAGTTCAGCCCAAATTCAGTACTCCTTACGGTTCAGACAATGGTTCAGACATATGTATCGCCTCTTTCCCTTCTTAACCCTCTTCTTCGCTAACCTCTTCTACGGCCGCCACAAGAGCTGCGCACATAGTCCATCGCCGGTCGCTGCGCACATTTCATCTTCATCTCCGGCTCTCATCCCTCACCTTCTCCATATCGGTATTTCCTTTAATTTTTCTCTTTAGTATTTTCTCTCTGTTTTGTTTTCAATTTCTCCTAATAAGAGTTCTTCCTTGTTCTCTATCATACTTTTCACTACCTACAATGAAGTTTCGAATTTTTGAAGTAAATTCACTACATTTTTATATTTAGGTCAATCTTTTGTAATTTAATTTACATATGCCATATTGTTATATTTCATGTTTGATGTTGGATGGTTTGATATTAGGTCAGTCGAGTTTTTAACTTGATTTATACCGAGTATCTTATTATTTGGTGGTAGACCTGGCGGTATAGTTATTTTCTTTGTTTATTATGGTATGTAGGACGAGATGTGATAATTTAGGTGCTTTTATAAAATTTTCTAAGAAATTAGAGAGTTCAGAGAGTAATCATGAAGAGTAGAGAGAAGATGAAAGTATGATATTTGTGTTTATATAGACTAAAAAGTAAGAAAAGTCTCTAAAGTTATAGAGTCCAGCAAGTAAAAATAAAAATGGATAATTACAATTGAACAAAGAGATTCATTTTTCTGAATTTGTTTTTTTCTTTCTGAATTTGGTAAATTTGAAGTTTATCACATTCCAAACTTTTTGTTTTGGGATCTAAGTTAAAGAAAGTCTGTGCACTGCATTAGCTGAACTTACATGGCTGACCATTAGTCCCTTCATTTTTTTATTGCTATTTGCAGGAAGCTTTTTGAACTACTAAGTTTGTGCACTGCATTAGCTGAACTTACATGGCCGACCATTCTCAGCAGAAGGCAAACATTCAGGTTATTCGTGGTGTTCATTTGGACAAGTAGAAAAGGACTGCCTTTTCTTGTGCCTCGTGACATCTTCAGTTTCAGTTTCATGCAAGTGCCTTAAATTTTATATTCAGATGCAGGGAAGTGTTTCAAAATTTTGATCATGTTTCTGTCTCAAAACTAAATGAGAAGAAGATAGCAGCACCAAGAGGTCTGGCCAGTTCTCTTTCCGAGGAGTTGGGCCGACCGTCATCTACTCTTTCATGCAGGCTGCAGGAATTACAAATGACCATCTCATCAGTTGCTTCAGATTCCTGGAATGTATAGCTGCTTCTGCTGATGCAACTAACAAAGTTGACAGTCCTAAAGTTGATGCTCATATAAAACAACTGGAGGATGAAGCTGAGATGGGACTAGTAAGGGCTATTGATGACTTGAGCCTATTCTCATAGGTATGATTTGTTAAGTAGATGCATTGTAATTTACACTTATTATAAAAGGGCGGCTTTCTGTGCCCGCCCTTCTGTGCGAGACAGTTTGAAGGGTGAGTTGAGCATGTGTACAAATGACTATGAGACTACTACATTTATTTCTTTGTAGATTGTAAAGTAGAATTTGTCTGCATAAACAACAATATGCAGGTACCCTTGGAAGTCCTCCAATTTTTTGTTCAGTCTAATTTCAGTTCCTTGAGCTCTGTACAGTTTTTACTACCTTTAAAATGTTCTAGCATATACAACAACAACATCCAAGCCTTGTTCCCGAAAAGTTTGAGATCGGCTAAGATGAGTTGACATAGAATATCAGAGTTTGTTGGCTCCATATGCAAACACGCGTGGTTTCTTGGCTCCATATCGTAACACAAGATATTGGTTAGCAGATTATCGACGTTGTCGTGCACTGACTAAAGAAGAAAAATTCAATCATGCACATGCACAACTTCGGAATGTGATTGAACGTACTTATGGTGTCTTGAAAGCAAGATTTCCAATCTTAGAACAAATGGCTTCTTATCCATTTGCGGTACAAAGGAATGTGGTGATTGCTTGTTTTGCGGTTCACAATGTTATTAGAAAATCTAACATTAACATTGATGATAAATTCTTTGAAGACATTGGAGAGGAAGTACATGAAGCACAATGGGGTACACGAGTCTACAATATATGGCGAATTTGCGGGATGAAATTGCTAATAGACTAGTATGAAATGTTTAAATTTAAAATGTCGTTCTCGTAAAACTCATGACCTTGTTTTATCATGCAATATGACTCTTTTATTTAAGTAATTCATAGTATTAGTATTTTCTGGTATATAAATTTTATCTTTCAAAACAAAGAAAGTAAACAGACAATATACATTCATCATTTGTTACATACAGGAGGGTTATTTAGTAATTAGACATGATTCAGACTTCTCATTCGGCACACTTAGTAAACAGCTTGTTATCTCAGTGTAACTTAATCCAGTCAGACATCTTAATCTATTCAGGACTGAATAATGAGAAAAAAAGTAAACAGCCTCTTATAGAGTTATAGGTATCATCACGTCATGCATACTCACTAAGTAACCATATGCACTCACTTTGTGGGCATAAATTGAGCTCAACAGTAATATAAAAAAAAGTAATAAATTCATCAGCCTAATTTACAATTAAAATTAGGTCATTATGCACAAAATTCTCAGAACTAGATGATCAATCTCCGAAATTTGAACCAACTTCAGAATAGCCACAGCAAAAACACATAAGCTTTGACATGAAAAGTTTGAGAAACCTTCCCCTCTGAGCTTGCTCCAGGCGGTTTCAAGCCCGGTGGTGAGCTGCCCGAACATTTCGGCTCTGATCACGCCCCCCATTTCTCTTCTGGAAGTGGGTGCATTCTTGAAATTGATCACTCTATACACCTCGTTCTGCCACAAGGAAAAAAAGAGGACTGACTTAACTACCTAAGAAAATAAAAGCATTTGAAAAAACAAACAGATAGAAGAGCAGACAAAGTTGAGATTCGGAATGTTTTTAGTACATACGGTGAATGATTTTCCATAAGAGAAAGACAGAGAGTGGGCGGAACCCGTCCAAGAATAAGAAGGAAAGGGCCCTTTCGGATTCGAAATGGAAAATTTGGTCGGCGAAGGCAGGGAGAAACAGCGGGGAGCAACAGCCGCTGACAAAGTTGTTTCCATGGGAAATTTTCTGTTTTCAGTCTATAGCAGCAGAATTCTCCGACGGTGTTGACCTCATGGGAATTTTCATAAGAATACCATTCTTTTGGCACTCATATTATCAAAATGCCCTTTTTTGTTTAAAATAATAAAAACATCTCAAATTACAAAATAACTTTTTGCTAAAAGTTAGAGTTTGAACACTCCTTTTGAACTCTTCATTCAAAGATACACGAGACATCGCTCTCTTCATTCTCTCTTCCTCACAAGTCACTCCTCTTCGAACGGTACTTCTAAAGACACTCCTCCTTCAATATTTTTCTCCATTCTAAAGACGCTCCTCCTTCGAGCTTAGCTGCAATTGTGCCACTTCAGCCATCATGAAGTGCCATTCGGAACCAGTTGAATCTTCTTTCTCTAAACAAAGAAATTAAGGTAATTACTCATTCAGTCAACCTAATTACATGTTTTTTGTTCTTTGAATTTGTTTGACCCTCAATTCATAAAAGGTTTGGAAAGACACCGTATGAGCTGATCAACCGCCGAACTCCCAGTGTTTCTTTTCCTCCACCCACTACTGCGTCTACAGCTGCCACCCCTACTCTCGCAACAACTCCATCATCTTCTGCAACCGCAGTTGAGACTAAAATCACTACTGTAATTTCAATGCATACGCCCACTAGACCTTCATCTTCATATGTTCTTCGTGCTAATAATCCTCATGTTGATCAGCAACCAAACAACAATGCTCAGCCGCTCCCTCATGTCAGAAAATGGACTCGTGCTATCGAGAATGAATGTCTGTTTTCCTATTTCCTAAGTCAAATTGAGCCTACTCATGTCACTGAAGCGTTAGCTGATCCTGATTGGATAATTGCCATGTAAGAAGAAATCAATCGGTTTGAGAGTCTGAAAGTCTCGTCACTTGTGCCTCATCATCCTGGAAAATCAATCACAGGCACTGAGTGGGTCTTCAAGAACAAGAAAGATGAAGACGGTATCGTGATTCAAAATAAGGTTTGTCTGGTTGCGAAAGATTATAATCAACAAGAAGGCATCGACTACAATGAGACATTCGCTCTAGTTGCATGCATTGAAGCCATTCGATTGTACATGGCTTATGTTGCACATAAAAACTTCACCATTTATCAAATGGACATCAAAACAACATTCTTGAACGGGATCTTGAAAGAAGAAGTCTACGTAGATCAACCAGAAGGCTTCATCGGTGAGAAATATCCAGTTCACGTTTATCGTATGGATAAAGCTTTGTATGGACTCAAACAAGCCTTGAGAGCTTGGTATGAGTAATTATCTGATTTCCTTGTTGATTCTGGCTTCTCAAAAGGAACATTTGATACTACTCTCTTCATTAAGCAACATGGGTCTTACATCATCTTGGTTCAGATCTACGTTGACGATATCATTTTTGGTTTCACTAATCCAGCCCTCTGCATTGCGTTTGGAAGTCTGATTCAATCTAAGTTCGAAATGAACATGATGGGCGAAATGAATTTCTTTCTTGGACTAAAAGTCAAACAGTTGCCTAACGGAATCTTTATTTATCAGTCCAAGTACATTCATGATTTGTTGAAGAAATATGGTCAAGAGAACAGCACCCCTGTGAAAACCCCGATGACTTCTGCATGCAAGCTTGATACTGATCCATCGGGGAAAGCCTGTTAATGTTACTAATTATAGGGGAATGATTGGTTCTTTGCTGTATCTGACCTCGAGCTGACCTGATATTATGTTTGCTACTTGTCTTTGTGCCCGCTTTCAAGCAAATCTAAAGGAATCCCATCTGCTGGTGGTGAAACGAATTCTGCGTTATCTGAAAGAAACTCCTAATCTAGGACTCTGGTATCCTAAGAAGACTGCATTTGCTCTGATTGCGTTCACTGACGCGGACTTCGCTGGATGTAAAATGGATAGAAAGAGTACTTTTGCCGGTGCTCAATTTCTTGGAGAAAAGCTGGTCTGTTGGTCCTCAAATAAGCAAAATTGTGTGTCCACATCTACAACGGAGGTTGAATATGTCGCTTGTAACACCGTCCCCAAGTATATTTACTTTTAGTAAATCATGTAATGAACCTTGAATAATGATTCATGAATTTACGAAGTTGTAAATTTTTGTTATTACGTTTGTGTGAACAGTGAATTGCACGTGGGGCCCACATCGGGAGCGGGGACCACCTGATAATTCCGGGACCCCATATTATATTCATCTTGGTCTAGATAATATGTATATGGTGGTATATATTTTAGTTGGGCCATATAAAGGGCATAGGGTTGACCCGTCGGTCAAACGAGGCCCAATTACCGGTATCGGTAATTTATGAGATAACAGTCCGAAACGGATTTCGGAGACGTCTAAATTAAAGTTGGGGAATGAATACTCATTAAAGCAATAACTTTTTTTTATATATTCGATATTGATCTCATATGAAAGATCACAAAAAATTGTGAATTTTGATATATATTTTGTAAAAATTAGAGTAAAAAATAAAAAAGTTATAACACTAAAGAAAATTGAAGTATTTTATAACTTGAACCCCACCAAAATTATAACTTGAAAATCTTGGAATTGTTATCATCGCTAGATTTTAGTTTTTTTTCATAATCTTTTCTTTGTTTTATTAATAAGATACTACCTCCGTCCCAATTTGATTTGCAAATTTGAATTTTTTTGGTCAAGCAGATTCATTTTATTCGCTTAATTAGGATGTCATTTTTTAATTATATTCTAATTTGTTGTTTACAACTTTGAAGAGATTTTAATATCGTTTCTGAATACTCGTGATTTTGACTTGGATTGTAGTTTAAGAAAGTGGGAATTATTTTAGAACGCTAATATCTATTTTATTGGATAAATAATCATTGTTTTATTATTATCGGGAAAATTAATAAAAATACCCCAAACTTTGAATGAGTGTGAGGTAAACACCTCTAACTTGCATATGCAATTTAAATACCCTAAACTTTAAATAAAAAGTTATTTTACACCATTGTCATGTATGATTTCTTTCAAAAATGTAAATTTATGGGCTTAATCGCATAATTTAAAATAAAAAATTAAAAGTGTTGTAATTATATAGATTGGGGGTAACATTATTTATTTCATAATGGAAGTTTAGAATGTTAATTGTGTCTTCATAAATTCTAAAATATTTTAAATTATGCAGTTAACACCATACACTTACATTTTTGAAATAAATGATATTAGACTATGGTGCTAAAATAAATTTTTATATAAAATTTGGGGTATTTAAATTACATATGCAAGTTTGGGGTGTTCATCTCACACCTCTTCAAAGTTTGGGGTATTTTAATTATTTTTTCCCAATTATTATTAGTATCCGTTTGCAAATAATAATAATATGGAGTAGCGTTTGGTTTCCCCTGGAACATTTTTTAAAGCTCCGTGGAACTTTATTAATAGAGATAGTTTTAAATCCAGAACTCGAATAAGTTACAGTGTGGTGTATTTAGGGGGGAGCAGAACCGACCCAACCCGACTTATCCAATCAGGTATATCCGATTTTTGGATATTGGGTCGGATTACCCGACCCGAACGACACTACCCGAACCATCCCAACGGTTCTGGGCGGACTGCGGACTGCGGGCTGCGGGTTGGGTTTTACTAATACCCACCCGACCCGCCCGATCCCCCGATATATATGGGCCTCTGATCCTATACGGCTATACTCATTACCCCCAACCGACCCAACCCTACACGGCTACACCCTTTAACTCTTTATCCCTGAATCTCTAATCGTTCAACATTCTCATTTCTCAGCGCCTCTTTCCTTTGAACCCTAAACATCACCTTCTAAATTATTCTCTACTTCTCTCTAAAATCAGATATCTCAGACTTGGCCGTCGTCCGTCGGTGCCAGTTAGCCGCCATTGTCGTCTGAGTAATTCATTTCTTTTCTTGATTTCTTCTCTCTTTGTGTGTGACTGCTCGGTTCATAATTCGTATTATTAGTTATTACGTATGTCTATCTTTGATACTTGATATGATTGTTTATCTTTATCTGTTGCAGTCCATCTGTGTTATGACTTCTGAGAAACAGATAAACTGATAGACTGGGGTGGTATTGTGGAAGCCCAAAGTCCGGATCTCCCAAGACCTTAACTCCGCCCTTCTTCAGTTCTGTTACCTGATATTTTTTGTTGGACCATTGAGCATCACTGCGGTATAAAATTAAACATACTTATGCATGTTTGAACTTGGAAGGAATGGAAGCATTGTTTAATGTTAATTGAATGATTCAATCCTGTGTTACCTGTGTAGTTATATATTCATATGTGGAATTAAACATATTCATGCACCATTGATCAGTACTGTGTAATTATATATTCATATGTGGAACTGTGGAAGCATGTGGAAGCTTATGACTGAGTGTTAAGTGTTAACACCTCTGAATGATGATGAATTGGTTATTAGCTTATTTGATTGATTGTTTTCTGAATTCTGAATGTACAATGTCATCTAGTCATGTCTCATGTCAGCATGTGGAAGCTTATATATGAATGTGCAATCTACTCATGTGGAAGCTTATGAATGTGTCATCAGACAATGTCATCTACTCATGTCTCATGTCATCTAAGTTATGATGTGCAGTTTGTAACTGACTAACTGTGTAATGTGTTGCCTATCAACCTATGTGTACATAACTTGACTTATATATGTTTTAATGAAGAAGCCTTTTGTACTCTGGTTCTCAAATGAGTAATGAGAGTTGACTGGTTTCTTCAAAGTCTGTAGAGAAGTGAATATGCACACTGCATATTATCCTTCTGTAGATCAGCTTGCTGATTGTTCCAGACTTCATGTCTCATGTATGATCTTACTTGAGTTGTCAATTTGTAGTCTTACAAGTGTATGCCATAAACACTATGAATCATTGATGATGAGTGGGAGCTAGCCCGAGTCCTTGCTAATATGTGACTTTAACAACAATGCCCAATGAATAGATGGAAGGTCAAACTTCTAAAAGTGAGAACATACTTTTATCTGGATCTCTCAACTTCCTTTGAGTCAAGAAACAGTGGTGGAAGCTGAAATGGGTGATCCTAACACTACCAATGCCCTTAGTGCAGTCAAAGAACCACCTCCTATTTCTGGACAAAAAAGAAAATAGGTTGATGGCATATCTAATATATGGGATCACTTTACCAAGATTAAGGATAACAAAAGTGTGGTTATTAAGGGGAAGTGTGATTACTGTGCCAAAATATATTGTTGTCTCTCAAAAAAATATGGTACTTCCTCCATCAGAAATCACATGCATGCTTAGTTGTTTGAAAAATCCTCATGCAAAAGACACTAGACATGCACTCTTAACCTTTCAATCAGTCCCTCCACATAGAGGCCAACCATTTGAAAATATTGGGTCCAAGAATACAATTCTTTGTGAATTTGAAAAATAGCAAATTCTGAGCCAATTCTTAAGGTCCTTGGATCTTTGTAATAAGAATTAATCAGTTTCTTCTAAGTATCATGTTCATAGTATAGTCCAATTCTTTGTGAATTTGATACTTGTTTATGTCTTCTATGTTGTATCCAGTGCAACATGAAGTATTCAACAAGTACTGTTATAGTGGTATGTTGTTGATTGTTGTTAAGCTTGTATTAAATGTTGATGTCACTCTTTCAGTTCATTAGTGATGTTCTCTTTCAATCTTTCTTGTGATTTGTGAAACTATTAACATATCAATATTGATATATCATATACGAAATATATGATATATTAACTAATCTGCCAAATTGGCAATGATGAAGTTTCCACTCATTAAGGGGTTTAGGGTTGGTATTGCTCTTTCAGTACTTAAGTGAGAACTGAAATTGTAGCAGATGCCCCCTATCCTATATGAATGATAAAAAGCATTTTGAGCCAACCGTCATTATCTTGTATACTCACTTGGGTAATTGGGTCCTTGGATCCTTGTAATAAGAGTTAATCAGTTTCTTCTTAAGTTAAAAGTTTTAACTTCTAAGTATCATTTTCATAGTATACTCCAATGCTTTGTGAATTTGATACTTGTTTATGTCTTCTATGTTGTGTCCAGGTATTGAACTTGTCAAGTTTTGACATATTTAATGTAACACCGTCCCCAAATGTATTTATCTTTAAGCTAATAATTTATTGAACCCTATGAAATTTTTGGTGAATTTACGAAGTTGTGAATTTGTATTAATTTTTTTCACGTGAATAGTAAAATGCACGTGGGGCCCACATCGGGAGTGGGGACCGCCCGATATTATCGGGGCCACATATTATATTGATCTTGGACTAGATAATATGTATATGGTGGTGGATATCCTAGTTGAGCCATGACAATGGCATAGGGTTGACCGGTTGGTCAAACGGGACCAAATTATCAGTATCGGCAATCTATCAGATAACAGCCCGAAAAGGGATTTCGGAGACTTCTAAATTAAAGTTGAGGGATGCATATTGATTCTAAGGTCCATTAAGAATTGGGAACAAGTGTTATATTTTATTTGACCCGATAAAATAAAATATACTTAAAACAGTCCGGAAAAATACAACTTTCGGGACCGATTGTACACTTCTGGACAAAAAGGGTTGACCTCCCACATGGGTGGGGGCCAACCCACGATTTTAGCCTCATTATTCAGGGCCTGAGCAGGCTGGTAGGAGAGTTGAGGTGGGAGAGGACTGATTTGAGATGTTTGGCATCAAAACAAATCATGGTGGCCCTCCTCCCTTTCACTCATTGCCCAAAAGGAGACAAAGAGGCATTCCTACCCATCCCCCTCCTCACTAGTTCGGCCAGCAGCAAGGGAAAGGAGGAAAGAACCTCTACAACTTCATCTCCATAGCCCCAAATCCGAACTCAAGCTCAAGGGAGTCCAAGAAGAAAGTTTAAGAAGGAAAAAGTTAGGAAAAAGTGTGAAAATTAAGGTAATGACCTTATCATAACTTTTCCTTTGTTTTTCTTCTAGCATATAAGATATATATCATATGAAAGACCTTTAGTATTGTTCTACATGATTTAAGTGTGGAATAATGGGTTGGAAAGTGATTCTAAGTCCAAAAACGGACTTAGAAGCCAAATCGACCGTTTTGCCGGAAAATAACCTTTTATAGGTTATTTGTGTTGATATGGGTTTTGTGATGATAAAACCTTGTTAGGAACTTGATTTGAAGTATTTTTGAGCTTCGTCGGAGTTTCGTCGGAGTTGGTCAAAGTTCGCCGGAGTTGGTCAAAGTTCAATCGAGAAACGTAGAACGCGCTTAAGCTTAATTAAGGTGAGGATGACCGACTATGTTACTTATAATCTTTGGGTTAATTTCATGGGATTTCCTAAGTGAATACAAATGTGATGTGCATGGGTTGTTCATGGTTATTAATGCCTAAATAAAACTACTATTGATTTTAAGTATAGTATGCATGATACACAAATTTATGAATAAATTGTGTATGTTTAGATGTTATGATTATGTGTGTATGATGGTTGTACCAACCATGAATTTCATTTGAGATAGTATACTTGATACCATGAGGAGAAGCCATGAAGGTATGAAAGTGATACTTGATATTAAGGCAAATCATGCATGAAGAAAGAATTATATTGAAATAAATAAATAACTAGCATTGAAATATTAGTTGGAAATGTTAGTTGAGAATTGGATGAATTAGATCCTAAGAATTTGAATTATAAAGAATCGGTGATTATGAGCCGGGCTCAAGACCGATGTAGATAACGGTGATTATGAGCTGGGCTCTAGACCGTAGTAGATGACGGTGATTATGAGCTGGGCTCTAGACCGTAGTAGATGACGGTGATTATGAGCTGGGCTCTAGACCGTAGTAGATGACGGTGATTATGAGCGGGGCTCTAGACCGTAGTAGATAACGGTGATTATGAGCTGGGCTCTAGACCGTAGAAAAAAATGATGAATTGATACTAAATGAACGGATTAACTATAATGTAATGATGCTCTAGATTAAGGGCCTTAGAGATTTAAACTTCGATTATACTTAGTATAGTTGTCATTGTACTTGTCAAATGCTTCCAAGTACTGACCTCCCCTTCACGGGGGAGGCCACCTCACAGTTTCAGGTAGAACTTGAAGGTTGCTACTACCAGCCGCTGTTCGGGAAGTTTCTGAGAAGAAGACTTGGTTCGTGCTTCTTCCGTTCTCGTTTTGAAAACAATATGAATAATGCTCATGGATAATATTTTCTGAATAATTACTTTGGGGGCTTGCATGCCTAATTATGCCAAGTGTGACTTGAACACTTGTATCAATTGTTTCCGTTGCTTTAACAAATGTTTTACATTATGTTTGTTTATGGATGTGCTATGTGTGAATGGTATTCAAGACGTCTTGTATAGTATGGATGAGTCGGACTGCGGTTGACTATTCGTACTGTACGGCGGGTTGTTGACGTGTCCGGGTAGGTCCGGGGCGTGACATTTAAGCTGGGAACTAGGAAGTGGTCAAGTATTGAAGTGGGAACTTCTGATTTTGCAGTTTTTACCTATTTGTGAAAAAAAATGTAACTTTAATCTTGTATTATTTTGTGAATTGTGCCTAGTACTCTAGTAGTGTATTTAAAATTTTGCAAACTTCAAATTTTGGCCTCACACTATGTAAGTTTGAAGTCTTTAGATTTCCATTTTGGCTTGCAAAATTGAAATTGTATTTAAAGTTGCATTTATTTTTGGCTAATTTTTTAATCCGAATCAATCCGATATCCGACCCAAACCCGAACATAACCCGAAAAAATAAACCCGAATCTTTTAATTTTTTAATACATAGAATCGAGTTTCCATTCCACTCACCCGAAACCCAAAAGGGTCTTGACTTTTTTAAACCGCCCGACCCGAACCCGACCCCTGCTCCCCCTAGGTGTATTGGTGTTAGCTTAGTGGTGTCAATATATAAGCGCGGATTCGAACCCTTTATCTTCAAATTTTTACTCCGTATTCTTTTATCCGATGACATGGAGTAATGATGTGGAAATGAAATTTAACCAGTGTGCTGACATGTCACGTTGAGAGGGAAAAACGCCCCTATTTGGAATATAAGTTTGAAAGTACCCTATTTCGGGAAATTACAAAGTACTCCTCCAAGATCGGTATACTTTCTCTTTTTGGATATATTTAAAAGTTTGACAACTTTATCTTTTTGATAAGTTTTTCATTTTAAAAATACTCAATTATCCTTACTTTTCATACCTTTTATCTTTCTTTTGCGTACTTTTTAACCCTCTCCCCTATTCGTTTACACTATTCATTATCCCTATTATACTTTTTTTTGTTGGACCAACGAAAAAACACTTAAAATGGAGGCTACAGGAGACGATTCCTATCGAGAAAGGCTGACATTTCTCGCTTTATCCTGCCTAAAATTTCGGCCCAGAATCATTTTGCCTAAATACTAACCCTAGATTGTCGATGTATATATGAAATTTTCTTCAGTGAGCTAAGCTCCCGCAGCCACTGTATATTTTTTTCTTCATCCTCTGCCGTCTTTCCGGACTTATGATTCATCCCTCCTGCTCCGACTTCGTGCCCTCCTTCCTCTAAGATCCCCTCTACTAATCCCCTCTTCCATATCCTCACAACCGCTTCATCGCTTCGATGTGTCCTCACCATCACGCCGTCGTTCCGATCTGTCTTTACTGTCGCTCCATCTGTCTGATCTGTCCTCAATGACTTAATTAAGAATCTGGTTGATGATCGTCTATCCGTTTTTTCCTCTATGTCGAAGCGGGCTGTGTGCACCTATGAGGTAATTTTTCTGTTATGTTCTGATTTTTAATAACATAAAATTCTTTTGTCAGCAGTTCACGTTAATAGAGAAATGGAATCTATGAATACTAGAGGGAAATGTATGAGTTTAGTTGACTATTTGATTTGCTTTTATTTCGATTTTACCTGAAAATATGATTTTTATGCTATTCAATTTTCTTGGTTTTGCATATTCTGTTTTATTTCACTGTTATATGTATCCCTTTATTTGTACTTACAGAGTATTTTAAATATATTTATGCCAATATTAATCTCGAAAAATTTACATCTCATGGTGTCCAAAGGAAGAGGAGGAAGAAACTAAATGGAGAAGCAAGAAAGGAAGGAAGAAGGGATCAATAAAGAAAAAGAAGTAAGTAAAATGTGATATTGTTACTACACTACATACTTAATGTTATATATTTTAATTTTATATTTATTTAAATTTTATGATAAAATATGACTTTATAATTAAACATATTTTTTATTCCAATCATGTATGTCTTTATCATTATCAGTAGAGAAGGCAGTTTGGAGCTAACCTTTACTTATGCCAAGTTAGTTTAGAATCACTTAAAATGCCATTTTATGTGCAACAATAGAAGCAAAGTTGTATTCTTAAAGTGACTGCATTTCTGTGTTTAAATATCTAATGTTTTATGTTCTTATCTTTGACACGATGATGCACATTTGTATCAATTTCAGGTTTTGTTATGATGTTTAATGAATTGGTTTTGTGTTTTTCATGGGGTTCACATTTCACAAATGAGCAGATAATCCAAAAAAAATTCTCAAAGAAAAAAATATAATTCATGAGTTTGTGTAAATTCTTTTTAAAATATAATCTTATCATATATTAAAACATATGATAGTTTTAGAGCAGCATACAAACGTCTAATCTCTGATGTTTTTCATGGATTTAGGTGTTACATACTTACATATTGACTGAATTGAACAAAAAAAGAGGTTTATCAAAAAAAAAAACAAAAAACAAATAGTAATGTGAGAGTTAGTGCACACATAAAAAACTTACATACGATGAGTATGGTTCAATGCAACAGATTAAATATTTATAGCTAGGGGTACTAAACAAATAATGTTTGTGTTTATAGCATATAATAGAATATGGACTATCTTAAATCATCACCTCTTAACATTGTTCAATATATGTGCATTTTATGATAGAAAAGAAAATGAACCAAAGTAATATTTCTCGAGAAATTTTTTATAAAATTGTATTTGTTAGATGATTAGGTAACACCAGATTAAAGTAAAAACTAGTACTTAGTTTTAAAAGGTCGAATATTGATAATCTGCTCTCGCGATAAATAAGTTGTTCTAGCAAGTATCAACTGCACATCTGTATAGACCGTATTCATTTACACGTTTGGTTTGTCTTAAGCGCGTACCCAGCCAGGCCCTTGAGGGTTCTGGGTTGTATAAATGAAGCTCATAAACCGGGTCCAAAATTTTGCCAGGACCTCAATTTTTATCATGAAAGCAAGGTTTAAAAAGACGGGTTCGGGTATCAAGGCGGTTTGTTCCTAAGAGGCATGGTGTAAGCCTCAAAATATATAGACATATAACACTTAAAACATTTAAACTAGTACTCCTTTTGTCCTGAAATAATTGTCGTGTTTGCTTTAGCACAAGTTGTAAGAAAGTGGTTGAAAATGTAAAAGTCGTGGTTGAGATTTAAGTAGGAAAAAGGTGAATTGATATGAGCCACACATTGTTGCCATAAGAGGAAACAAGACAATTATTTTGGGACGGAGGTAGTAACAAACAACTAAAGAAGTAAAGGATATATACATATGAGCTAATAAGTAATACCAGTAACTGTGAAGTCCAAAAGTGTGAAACAGAAACACATATGAGCTAATGCCAGTAAGTCATTAGAATTCAAGCACACAAACAGAAACATCACACACAAACAGACATCACACACAGAAACATCACACACAAACTGAAAGATGAATAGAAACTTGAAGACTTGGGGTTTATTGTGGCCACATGTTTAATTAATGGACTTCTATTTAAATAAGTACTCTGGGCCTTATATTAAATGAAATGTCTTGGGCCCTTTTTAAGTTACTGCACATTAAAAACAGAGAAACACATGAAAAACGCCTCAAGGCGTGCACCTCAACTTTTGAGGCGTAAGCCTATTAACGCTCCTCTTAAGCGCCTTTTTAAAACATGCATGTAAGTAAAAAAACCTCAAAACCTATCAGACAAACTTCTTTGTTTTAGTAGAAGATTAACTTCAGTTCAAGGTATAATGTCACAGTTTGTTACTCTAGTTTAAGTAAGAATAATAGTTTGTTACTTTTTTATGGATTATATGAATAGAATTGTAATTTTTTAATATACATCAGATATGTTTTTTTTATATTTTTCCTTTTTCTTTTGGAAATCCAAATGTTTATTTTTGAGCATGGATGTCACCAATGCCAAGAAAGGGCTCTCATACATGGATATCAAGTTTAACTGATATTTTTTCATTTAACATGAAAGATGAGCTAACAAACCACCATATATCTTCTTTGAAAGATTTTGAGCGGTACACATCAAAGTTTTGATTCTGAATTTAATATGATGCTATAATTATTAATATATATGTATGTGTGTGTGTGTTTGTGAGACCTGTGTAATTGTGTATAAAAATTGAAAGTTCGGGACTTAGAAAGTACTCTCTTATACATCTTAATTTTAAGTATAAAAATAGTCTTTGTCTTCATATGTCACCCCCTAAACATTTATACATCATTTGGTATTTTACAAAATCGGATAAGGTTTTATGCAACAAACAAGTTTCTAAAAATATCATTCACTTTTACAGTTAAAGCATCCAAAGTCCTAAAGTAACGTATATATCAAGTTAATATCATGATAGCTTATAGGCTAAAGGGTCAAATAGGCCCTTGTACCCGTTCGGAATGCTCAATTCGCCTCCTGAACTAAAAAACTCCAATCGACACCCTGAACTGGATAAAATGTTTCAATTTTGACAATTTGCAGGTAAACATCCTGTCAGCGCCACATCATCAGGTCATGTCAACTGTGCATCTAAGGTGGCAATTCAAGGGGTCAAATAAGCCCCTGAACCCAACCAAATTGCTCAATTAAACCCCTCAACCGTTAAAAAGTGCCAAAATTACGAGAAAAAATATTCAAATATAAAATTAAACACAAGTTAAAAATATAAAATATAAATATGAAATGTTTATATTTTGCTATAAATTCATAATTAAAAAAAAATATATACGTAAAGAAAGTCTTTAACTCTATTCTATATTTTATATCTATATTTTATATAAGAGAATTAACAATATATTTCCACCAACTATATTTAAAATTGTATTTATGTAATATATCTAAGATTTTGTTTTTCGGTTTTTGGATTGATGATTTATCTTATGTTTTTTATTTTCCATTTTTATTTTTTTGAACTGCATATTATTTATATTTGTTTGGATTTTATATTTAATGTTTTTGAACTGCATATTATTTATATTTGTATTTTTTATTTATTATTTTTCGTAATTTTGACACTTTTTAACGGTTGAGGGGGTGATTTGAACAATTCGGTTTGGTTCAGGCGCTTATTTGGCACTGACTAGGGGTGGGCAAACATGGTTAACCGTACTTTGGTTAACCAATAATTGGTTAACCAAGATTTCAGTTACCATATTTTCGGTAAGATTATCCGTACCATGACCTCGGTTTACCGCATATTGGTTAACCAAATTTCTGGTTACCCACTAATCGGTTAACCTAAAAACCGGAAATAAACAAAATAAAACCTGCCAACCTCAATCCTTCCAGACTCTACTTCAAGTTGCAGAGGTGCTTTACTCATTTAGGCCTTTGGCCTTCAGTCGTTTAACTCATTAATTAGTCAATTTTACACAACTACTGAACTACACCATCACGGAGTAATAAGATAAGTAGAGAAGAAGGCTGATAGGTGGCGGCGCGGTTCCGTGCTCATTGATAGGCGGTGGCGCGGAGATCAATCAATGGTCGGTACTCAATTACTCGTCTAATGGATTCCCGGTGAAATCATCTTCAGTAGAAGGTGAAAGCTCAGAAGGCAGTCGGTTGAGCACTAGAGATGGAAATTGGAATATGGGAATTGCAGCAACTACCTCCGAGTCCTTGCCTGCCACTTTCCCTCAATTGAAGCTTTTCTGATTCCAATAATCCATACATAGTCGATAGGGAGGCAGTTAGAGTACGGAAAGAAGAAGAGATCGGCAGGTTGCAGCTCGTGGAAAGGAAACACTGATAGGATTGATAGTCTGAGCTGAGGCATGTCGACTGCTACTGTTGGTGACTTTTGAACGGTTAACCGTTGGAATATGATTCCAAAATGGTAATCCGACCATCAAACCTTTTTTTCATTTCATGGGTTGATTGTACCGATAATAATTAAAAAGTCGGTATGGTTAACCGCAAAAATAGCGGGTTTTCGGCTTTTTCCCGCGGTTACCTGGTTATGGTATTTTTATGCCCACCCCTAGGGCTGACCGGATGGTTACCTTCAAATTGTCAAATTTGAAACTTTTTATCCACTCCAGGGTGCCAATTGGAGTTTTTTAGTTCAGGGGGTGAATTGAGCATTTCGGGCGGGTAAAGGGGCCTATTTGACCCTTTAGCCTAGCTTATATGATTCCATAAAGGAGTCTATAAAGTTCTATAGAACTACTCCATTTGAAGGAAGGATTGTATCTATCTGCTGTCCCAAATATCTCTTGCATCAGAAAAGTAAGAAGTTGTATCCCAAATCCCTCGTGCATCAGAAATGTTAGAAGTTATGCCCCAAATCCCTCAAGCAACAGAAAAGTAAGAAGTGATGTACTTATATCCCAAATCCCTCGCCCTTCTATTAGGGAAGGACGCTACCTATTTGCTAGCTCATTAACATGCTCTAGAAATGATTTGCTACCATGATTCTAAGTGTGAATACTCACATCTGAGATTCAAAGAGGTCAATAAGAGAAGAAAAAATTAATTAGGTTGGTGTTAGAGATTAGAAAGGAATGAGAAACAAAATTTAGATTGAAGTAAAAGCGATATCCTACATTTTTCATTTCTAAAAAGGTACAATCTAAACTACTCTTGTTTATAGAATATAATAAGCTAACAATCCTAAAAAGCTACTTCTAATTTCATGTCAATTAAACAGGACAAAGTATATTAGTTGGGAGAGTATATTCTAGAAAAAATCAGTAACTTTTAACATTTTAATATAGCTTCAAACATATAGGATGGATTGTAGCCTTGAAGGTACACGTGTAGACGAAATTGCCACTTACTGACAACACAGTCCTAGCCAGTTTCTAGTTTGCATTCTTAAATTTCCATGTTTTTTTTGCTTGTCCATTGTTATTTATTAGTACACCACATCCACACCAAACATCCCAGACACCGTGCTTTCCCTTATCATGGGTGGAAATGAAAGATGATGACTGAGGTCGGGAACATTTTCTTCTTCCCTAAACAAATTCATGTTGATTGTCGTCTCTTGGTTTATTTGTCATTTACAATTAACTGGTTTTGATTTTAATAAGGTGTTTGAAGTGAAAATTTTGGATAGTCCACTTCACATTTCTAGGCTCTGATAAAGCTTGATTCTAGTCTTGAAGTTTGATTCTCTTGGTGTTATTTGGCGTTCATTTTCTATAGACACGAAAATATATCAGGGTTTTTCCAGTTTCTATGATATTAATTTTAGCTATGTACATACAGCCTGCTGAATCCCCATTATCATTTTGATCAGCTAAACCAAATAATCTTACTTGTTTTTTTGTCAATTGCAGTAATTATGTAAATTATTTACACTTGCTTAATTCAACAAATGTTCAGTTTTTTACACATTTGAGCTAATTAAGTTATTGGACTGATATTTGTAGGATAGTGGAGATAGCCAACCGTGATAAAGTAAAAGTTGGAGGAGGTGAAGAGAATGAACACTCAGTCCAACACGTGCGGTCTGAACTTCCAATAGAGATTTTGGAAATAATCATTGGTCACTTGAACTTGATGGATAACATCCGCGCTTCTGCTGTTTGCAAGACATGGAATTCTGTTGCCCGCTTTGTCAGAGTTTCCAACAAACCTCCTTGGCTTATGTTCCTCCCAAAGTTTGGTGACTTGGTAGATTTCTACGACCCTTCATTGCGCAAGACCTACTCTGTTGAGTTACCTGAGTTGCGTTCCTCCAGGCTTTGTTACACCAAGGATGGATGGTTGCTACTCTACAAGCCTAGAACCCAACGCGTTCTTTTCTTCAATCCCTACTCTCGACAATTAATCAATTTACCCAAACTAGAATTGACGTACCAAATCGTTGCGTTCTCTGCTGCTCCTACTTCTCCCAAGTGCATTGTGTTTACTGTTAAGCATATCAGCCCGACTTTGGTTGCCATTAGCACTTGTTTCCCTGGAGCAACTGAGTGGACAACAGAGCATCACCAGAATCGCTTACCATTTGTGAGCAGTATATGGAATAAATTGGTTTTCTGCAATGGATTGTTCTATTGTCTGAGTCTGACAGGATGGTTGGGGGTTTATAATCCAGAGCAGCACTCATGGGTTGTTCGAGTTGTTCCTCCACCTAGATGCCCGGAGAATTTCTTTGTCAAGAATTGGTGGAAGGGGAAATTTATGGCAGAACATAATGGAGACATTTATGTCATATATACTTGCTCTAGTGCCAACCCAGTGATATACAAGTTAGACCAAGCTAATAGAGTCTGGGTGGGGGTGCAAACGCTGAGTGGGTTGACACTGTTTGCAAGTTTCTTGTCATCCCAAGCAAGGACAGATGTCCTTGGGTTGATGCGGAATAGCATTTACTTCTCTAAAGTTCGTTTCTATGGCCGGCGGTGCATATCCTACTCATTGGACCACGACAGATACTACCCCCGAAAACAGTGTTATGATTGGGGGGAACAAGATCCATTTGAAAGCATTTGGATTGAACCACCAGAGGACCTTTCAGCCTTTGTTTAGATGACTCGTGGGCCCAGGTAATACTACTGGTGATAGCTATATTCTGCAGTTTTCATGTTAATTTAATCAATGTACATTCTTTTTATTTATGTTTTCAAATGATTTTCTGCATCTGATAGTCATTTGCATGTCTTAGCATGTTTCTTGTAATTGCAGAGCAGCTTGTGTAATACAAATTATAATCATTATTTATACAATGCTCTATTTGTAAGTTCTATTCTCATGAGCCCATCGCTAATTTCCATTTTAGTTTTGTTAGAACTGATTGTCAATATGAATCAAGTAACAAGCCTTTTTTTAATTTGGCGTTTTTTTATTATTACTTTGATATTTCTTTTGCTTATTTTTATTTCTAACTTTATTAGGTCGCTTGGTTGACTCGCCTCTTTCAAATCTTCTTGAGCAACTTGTGTATTTATCTGTTATAGGTGGTGTACATGTAACTTATAGTCCCATGTAAATCGTAAGTAGTCATGTTTTATTACTCATGTTATAATAATTCTCTATTTCCGTGTGTGTAGCTGTTAGATTTCACGAGATATGACATTTATGTCTAGTTGGATTTGTTGGTTGAATTGAATGTATCATATTTATGTTTGCAATTCACATTCGATAAAATTAGTCCTTTTCTAAAACAAAATAATTTTTTCCAACATTAGCTTTGTGGATGATATTGTGGGATGGTGTACTTCAAATTAATGGAGTGCTTAGTACTTAAAATGCATTTGAAAGAGGTAAGGATGGTATAGGCTCAATAAGTTGCATATATTACTTATTATCAAATAAAATCCTTTATATTGAAATTTACTATTTATGCAGGTATATATATTTATGTGATTCTTGAAACCTATGAAGGTCCATAAAATCTATGTGCATTCTTCACCAACAATCTAGGACTCGAGGGGTCCTGCACTGACAAAATTAAACAAAAAAGAGACTGTTGAACAACTTCTTGTTAGTCTTGTATTATTTTCAAGATGAATGCTCTTGTTATCCATAAATCTGGTCCCAACTTGTTTATATGTTATCCCATCCTTTAAAATTTGTACTTTTTCGGTCATGTTTATGTTTAGTCACTTGATAATTTTACAAGTGATGTCTCACCTTAACTTATTTTGCGTTTTTGGCTTTTCAGTTAAATTTTAGATTTCTAACTGGAGAATAAGATTGAATATATGAAATACACCGTTAACTTTATGTGAACCCTCCAAGTCTTCAACGTCACTGAGAAATAATTAAATTTCCCCTTTTAATTTTTTGTACAAAATATCATGAACTCATGAACTATATATTCTTATATACTTCTTATTGTATGTCAATGTGTATACATAGACACATTTAATCATTTCCCGTGAAAAGTTCTCATTGCTAAATGACATGTTTATTTAGACAATTAAATAGAGTAATACGAGTAAATTTTGTTAAATAATTTTGATAAGTATATAATACTACCTCTGTCCTATGTTACGTGTCTCCTTTGGTTTTGGCACAATTTGTAATAAAATGGTTGAAAATGTAAAAGTTGTGGTTGAAATTTGAGTATAGTAAAGTGAAATGTTGTGAATCAAATAGGGATGGATTCGGTTCGGGTCACCCGACTTGGCCTGCTACTGTGCGGGCCCGGAACTGACACGGTCTGGTGGTTCGGGACCGGGACACCGGGTGTGAACTTGAACCGGCGGGAGAAGCGGAGTGGGCTCGGTTCATGGAAAATGTGACCCGGTCGGGTCAGGCCCGGGTCCGGGTCACAACAGCAACATTTATTGTTTTTTGGGCCAAATATGACAATCCAAACGGCTATATGGCCGTTGGGTGGGCTGCAGGGGGGGTCCGGGGGGTTTGGTGGGTGAGGCCAGGGTAAAAAAACCAATAAATACTCATAATCTTAAACATTTTTCATATCTCTCCTATTCATTCTAAATCCTATTCTCTACTCTTTAATTCTCTTATTCTCCAATATATTATATTTATTATTTATATATCTACTTTATATTAATTATATACTTATAATTTATAAATACATACAGTGATACATTATATTACTTATATGTCTTATCTAATTATATATTACTTATACATTTATTATATCTATTAATAGAGTTGAAATTATATCTAATTGATTTGAAGTCATTCTATTACTATAATAATTCCATCCGAAAGACCGAAAGTCCGAAAGAGGTACGGAATCATTCTATTATTTACACTTGTTTAATTTTGTATTAACATTACTTGAAAAAAAACTAGTTAATTCTCATTATAGTTAAAGTTAAACTATAATAATTTGATTGTTAGTAAAAAAAAATAGGTATTACAAAAATCTAGTTGATTAGTTAATTACTTAATTAGTTTTCACACGAATTGTTAATTTTTCATTAAAGTAGTTAATTACTTTATTACAATTTTTTATTAATTGTTACCTTTGACTCTAGTTTAAAAAACTAGTTAATTCTCATTATAGTTAAAGTTAAAGTATATTAATTTGATTGTTAGTAAAAAATAGGTTGTACACAAAACTAGTTAATTCACTAGTTAATTTGACTATTTATTAAACAACAGTATTGCTATAAATTTTGGTTCAATTCACATTTTTTACTTCACATTTCACTAGTAATTTGATTAAAGTAAAATTTAAAATAGTAATTTGCTATAACTCGAATTAATAGTTAGATTGAAGTATTATTTAAAATAGTTTTAATTACTCTTATTAATATATTTGTTGCAATTTAATATTTGTTACATTTTTTAGATGGATCATCCTAGATATTCGGTTGATATGGGTAACCTCGAGCGCAGCCGAACGAGAGAGCTTGCGAGGAAGAGATCCCGCAAAGGTAAATCACATATCGGCTCTTCATCTCAAAGTCGAGATGATTTTGATACGGGTTACGCAAGGAGGGATGAGGATGCGATGACCGACGAACAACTAGAACAAGAATTGCACCGACATAATAGCCGTATTTTTCAATACCAACTGAGGACCATTGACGCAAAAGAGCTCGAGGACGACGATGTGGAGGAAGTAATTCCGGAGAGCCACGACACCGACGAGCCTGCCTCATCCCAAATCGGTACGAAAAAAGTAAATCTGAACTAATGGCTAATAATTTTTCTAAGTGGAAGGACCCGAACACCGGGAATTGGACCGCAACTTGCAATTGGTGCAAGAAAAACTATAGCTTGGGGATTTTCGGCGGATACGGATCCGCTACAAGACATCTTAAGTCCAAACACCCGGTGGAGTATGCAAAATTAGGCGGCGGAACGGGGAAGCAAACTCAAATATCGAGGTTTGCAAATAACCAACAAGCTTTTGGTAATTTCTCATACAATGATGCGCAAAATTTGACTGGTATGACTAACTTACTTGTTGAAGAAAATTTTCCTTATTTGTTTTCTGAAAGTCTTGCTTTTCGTGATTATGAACAAACTTGTTTAAATCCACAATATAAAGGTTATAGTCGCAAAACGGTTAAGAAAGAAATTTCAAGGCTTTATGGTGCGGAGAAGGTAAGGTTACAAAATTATTTTGCAAACTTTGATGGACGTGTTACTGTATGTTCTGACATATGGGAGGATACTTATCATAATTTACATTATTTGGGTCTGACTGTACATTATATTGATAATGATTGGCATATGCATAAACGTGTTCTTGCTTTCCGTGAATTTAATGATCGTCACACCGCTGAACATATTTATATTTTGATTGAGCGTATTTTAACTGAGTATAATTTAATTGATAAGGTGTTTGCTATCGGTTTTGATAATGCTACTAATAATACTGCTGCTATTCCTAGATTGGGTGAATTGTGTGGTTCTACTTCTTTGATGGGTAGATTTTTTCATCAACGATGTGCATGTCATGTTCTAAATTTATGTGTGCAAGATGGTCTAAAAGCGTTGGGAGCATCTTTGGAGGTAGTCAAGGGGGGGATTAGACATATTTGAGGCAATGGACAATTTAGGAAAAAATGGCATGATTATTTGATAGAAAGAGGTGAGAAATATGTAGTCTTTCCTAAAGATTTGTCTATTCGTTGGAATAGTACCTATAAGTTAATTGGAGTTCTTAGATATATAAACAACATTTTCCTACTTTTATGAAATAATATGATAACTATATTATAAACTCGGCTGAGATCGACACCTGTGAAAAAATTTGTAATGCTTTGATATATTCTAATAATGCAACTGAAACTTTTAGTCATGTTTATAAATCTACATCAAACCAATTTATTCGTGAAGCTGTTAATCTCGTCGGTGCTTTTTCAAATTTTGAGAATGCTGATTATGTGAGTTATTTTGCTAGTTTTATGAAGAAAAAGTTTTTAAAATATTATTCACATATTCTGCATATTTATGGTATTGCATTTGTTCCTGATCCTCGTTTTAGACTTGGTTCTTTAAAAGAATCTTTGAATTATTATTATGCTGCTTTTTTTGGTTCATTGCCAATGTATGAGGACAACCCAATTGATCCGAAAAAAGAATACAGCGAGGTTAATGATATATTTTATGCATTATTTAATGAGTTTCATGCACAATATGGCAATGCGCCCCCTCCCCCGACACAAACATCATCTAAAGGAAAATCAATTTACAAATCTACATTTGCCAATCTTATTAAAAAAACAAAATCAACTCCCGCTACGCAACAAAGCACAATTAATGAGATTTCTTTGTATTTAACATATGATGTTGATTTCGAAGAAGATGATGATTTTGACGTACTAAACTGGTGGAAGGGAAAAGAAAGAATGTTCTCGGTTTTAGCAAAGATGGCTAAGCAAGTGCTATCACTGCCGGTTTCAACAGTTGCCGTGGAACAATAATTTAGTTCGGCCGGCAATGTCCTAACGCAATGTAGAACGAGGTTGAGCGCAGAATCTCTTGAGATGCTTATATGCTACCACGATTGGTTGAAAGCGGCCCGTAGAGCTCAAGAAATTGACATCACCCCATCCCAACACTTTATGGATGAATCTACAACCGAGGGTGACTCTACCTATGTCGGAGATTCCGATTGAATGATTGATTAGTATTTCATGTTTTAATTTTACCTTCAATTCTGAATTATAACTTGTAAACTTGTAGTTCATATTTCAAATAAATATACGTTCATTTTTTTATATGTAGCATTTTTTACTGAATTTATAAAATTAATTAATTAATTTTACATTATGTAATTTATTCAAATTAAAACATAAAAAAAAATTGAAATCAAAAGTCCCAAACGGCTATATAGCCACTTTGGTAGAATCAAATATTTCTTTAAAAAAAAGAAAGATGACATTTATTTTGAGATAACATGTAAAATGGAACGGAGGGAGTACAATGAAGTCATTATGATAATTGTGGTGTTATATCTGCAATCAACTGCTATCATTATGATGTCTCAATTTATATTAACGACTCCTTTATAGTACACTATTTTTCAAGGTAGATTTAGTCTTGAAAAATAATACTTCCTCCGTTTCTTTTTAGTTGCAACAGTCAACATTTCATGTTTGTCAACGCACAATTTTGACCGTCATTATATTTAATTCTGTCATGAACAAGGTTTTTCATTTCTGCCATAAAGTTGGCAGATTTAACTTGGAAACTTAACACAAAACAGTCCTACATTTGACAAAAATATGAAAGCATTAAACAAATATTCAAAAAAATAGTGAAATAAGCACTTCAATACAATCAACAACATTCAAGCCTTAGTCCCAAAAGATATTGGAGTCGGTTAACATGAATCGATACATGATATCACCACCATAAAGAAGTGATATTCATATTTCGATTCATGTCATGTGATGTGACTAGGTGATACTGTTGGCAGTCACACGCCTAGCACATCACCCTCCTCCTTTATCCTGGCTTGGGACATGCATGAAGTGGCGGAGTTCACTTCAATAAAATCGAAATATAAAAATACGAAGCTAATGACAACAAAATCAGAGTAGTCAACCTCGTTTGGGTGAGGCACTGTTGGTCCCTTGTTGTTTTAAATGACAGGGAACTGGCCTTTGTCTGATTTACAGCCATGGATTTTCAAATGTCCACGTTGTGTTCCGCATGTTGCATGCTTGCACAGTAATGGATTTTCAGGGGTCCATTACCGAAGAGTTTATCAGTAGCAGTGATTGCCAACTGTTGGCGCTTTCGGCTGCCATTTTGGAGCTTTAAGCTGTGCCCTTTTGTTGTAGCCAGTATCTCATTTGTCTGGTGCCCTGCGCTTAACAAAGCTTTCTGGGACTAGTTTTTCCTTAGGAAAATAGTTTGAAACCTTTGTTTCGGTTTGCTCTCTTCATTATGATGTGGGGTTAACAGGTGCGTTAAACAGGTGAGGTGGCTTCATTTTTCGAAGTCCTCCCCTGTTAACCAATCTGAGCCCGTGCTACTAAGTGCACTTGCTCAGCCTGTGGTAATAAAATTTTAGCAGAGTCGCGACAGTTGCCTCACTTGCTGTGAGTTGCTGTTGCAAAAGGCATTTTATTTTGTAAAATGTCCCAAGCAGCTATAATATGTAAACAGAACCTGGAAAGTAGGTCTTAGATGTTTGCAGGGCTTGACAAGTGGGCCCGACAATCATGATCCATATACGAGGTCTTTAAGCGAGCTCGGATGGAATCCGCAGTGAATAGGGGTGGGCAAAAATACCGGAAAATCGGTATACCACACTTATCGTACCGAAAAATACCGGAATTGTTAGTACCTAATTTTGATAAGATTTTGATGATGCCACTATACTTAGCACGTGTACATTGTGTCTTATTTTGTTCTAATATTAACGTGACAAATTAAATGTACAATTTTTGAGTCTAAGAAATATTACCGGAAAAGTAAAAAATGCAATAAGGTAAATTTTATTTACCTTAATAGGATATTTGAATCCTACCGGCAAATACTGTTTGACTCAAAGATTATTCGTATGTCACGCTTTAGATAAAAGAAGCTCGAAATAACAAATGATTAGAGACAAACCATTGGCCGACATTTAATGCCAAATACGTACTGGGGTCCGGAGCCATACATATGTTTGAAGAGAAGTTCCAGCGACTGAATCATGCGAGACAAAGTGATGAGCCCGAATTATAGCTCCAGCACAAGAAGACGAATGTACAATTTGTCCTTGCCAGAATTTCAACGTCAGAGATTAATCCATCCTAACCAACGGATGAGATTAATTCAAAGGAGATGCCTATAAAAATAGGCTGAAACGAAAGTTTCTAACGAAGCTTGAGCATCCTAAGTAGAGAGATATTCTATTGAGCATTCAAGAGATATCTAGCAAAAGAAAAGTGATATTCTATCCACGACTCTCTGCTTAGTCTCTTGCTTCACTAAACTTCTTAGTATCAAGTGTTCATTGCCAAAATCCTAGAAGTTTAGTTCCTAGTTGGAGGTTAGAACTTTCTTGTAACAAGATCAGAAATTGTTGTAAACACTTCAGGAGGACAGTTGTTCCCGGCCTGAGTGTGGTTAGATAGGACAGGAGTACCTTTTGATCCCCACTGGATCAATTGAGAAAAACCTAAAGGATTGAGTAGCTTGGAGTGGTGTTGTACTCCTCGTGAAACACCTCCAATCTAGGCCAGAGTTGTCAAGGCTAGATTGGCACTAAGTGTATTGGGCTTAATACATTAGTGAAATCCATCTGAAAGAGGGTGGGACTGGATGTAGGAGGATTACACCACCTCTGAACCAGGATATACTGTGTGTTGATTCATTTTCAGTCAACAAAGCACACACTGAACACTTCTCATAAAAGATTGTAGTTTGCCAGCAGCATCCCAAGCAATAGTCTTAACTTGACCCTACTGCTTAATAACTCACTTTCTTTGAGATACAAGAGCTTTACAATATCACAACTATAACGTCTGTTCCATTAGATTTCAGGAAATCCTACTTAAGGCATAGCAGCTGCCTCAGCAGTCCCCTAATGACTACCCAATTGCTAAGCCCACTGCTCACTCAAAGTGTTTCCTTTGAAAATCCCCACTTCACCAAACCTTCAAAACTCTATCTCCAAGAAGTTTGTTCAAACAGTTCAAAGTGGTAATTCAAAGTAATTCAAAGTGGTAACCCAACAGGTGCCTCAACAGTTCCCTCAATATCACCCAACGGCTGAGACCACTGCTCCAGGAAAACACCCACTTACTTGAAATAATGCACATCTTCAGAAAGCCCCCATCATCCTGAGAAACACCATATAATCAATCCTTCCATACCTTCACTTTTACTTAAGCACGTGCCTCAGCAGTTCCCTGGTTACCACCCAACTGCTGAGACCACTGCTCTCATTAAGGTTGATTATCAATCCACCTAAGTACATCATCAGAAAGCTCTTCCCACTCTAAGAAAGATTCTGAATGCATCTTCATCATACACTGAGTATTTCGTTAGCAGTTGCCTCAGCAGTTCCTTGCTTTCTAGCCAACTGCCTAGCCAACTGCTCACCTTATAAAGCCCAAACTTCATCCATCATAGAAAGTTGTTATACACTATTTATCTAAGAGGTTAAAGACTTCCGCTGTGCATCTATAAATCTCCCAAAAGATTATAGATCAACTCATCTAGAAGGAAAAGGATTTAAAGTTGAAAAAGCTTTAAAAGTCTATTCACCCCCCTCTAGACTTTTACCTCTATCCGGGACCATCAAGTGGTATCAGAGCAGAGTGTTCCTAGAGTCAGTCTCTGACTAATTTGAACTAAATATCCCAAACCACTATTCTTCCCAAACACTTTCTAAGAATGGACAGGCAACATACAAAGAATCTATTGTTCAATAAGAACAAGTCTGATGACTGGATAATCAAGGATATCTAGGATGAGCTCACAATGACCCAATCAGAAGATGATCAAAGTAGTACAAGTGATGAAGGCAACTCATCTGAAAGTAAGAAAGAGGCCCTGATTTGCCTCTTTGGAATGCACCGAGCTGATAGCTCCTTCCACAACCATCCAATGGCCAGATTGAATGAAAATGACAATGATGAGGTATTATCCTGTTCCTCAAGTAGCTCATATGATTCTAGCAGTTCCAGTGTTGATATGGAAGCTCTACTCCATCAACTTGAAAATTTTCAAAAGGATCACCTTCTTTTAATGAACGAGAATTGTAGGCTTCAAGAAAATTTGATTATTGCCCAAGCTCAAATGGGTGAAATGATTAAAAAGAAAAATCTTCTTGAAGTTGAAAACATTAGTTTAAAAGAAA
The DNA here is from genome assembly GCA_945859875.1 of Cuscuta europaea. Classification (NCBI taxonomy): domain Eukaryota; kingdom Viridiplantae; phylum Streptophyta; class Magnoliopsida; order Solanales; family Convolvulaceae; genus Cuscuta; species Cuscuta europaea. Next base: position 1,140,638 of record CAMAPE010000038.1, on the reverse strand, counting down.
GGCTGAGCTCCCTCACTACCCTTATTATTGAGGAAGTTCAAAACTGGAAGAACACAAGATCAGGATACACACCTTTATCCCAATCATTGAAAAACTCTCCCAAATGCTCTCCTATCACAAAACCCACCACAGATCTACAAGAAACAAGTAAACCAAACCAACAAAATCCCCACTCCCAAACTCTGTCAAATAAAAGGAACAAGTCCTCTTCCAGATCCAAAACCAAACTCCCTTACAAACCCAACTTCCTGAATAACCAACCAAATCAAAGACTTGGTTGGCAACCAATCAAGAGGACCAACTATATTCCACAGAAAAGGCTGACCACTCCTAGTGTACATAGTCCTTCCCATTTCATAAGGAATAATGTTCATAAATATACAGCCACTCCTGTTGATTACAAAAATTCGAGTGGTTACAGACTCATTAGCTCAAATACAAATGGTCCTAGATTGGTATGGATGCCCAAACCCTTCCAAAGGAAGATGGCCACTAACTTGTGGGCTGCTACTAAAAAATGACAAAAACGGGAAGGTGCTGGAGTAGCCAACTTACAAGAATGATATAAAATATTCAAGCTGCTCCATGCACATGACATGCAGCAGGTGGCTACTGTCAATACTAGATCCGGAGAAGGACCCAAAACGACCTTTGGGAGTGAGAAAGAAAGAGGAGAATCTAAAGGAGCAGGAAAATCCAATCAAATGCAGTCCTTCAATCCAAAACATATCATATGGGATTGAAGTTCAAACTCATAAAGCACAAGCCAGCTCCGCGATAACATTCATAATGTGACAATCTTCATGGACAACTGCTAGATCAGAGATGTCCAAAGCAACAAAATTGTGCTAACTGGTAGAAGAAAGAAGGATACTGGAAAGGCTCCAAGCTGCCTTCCCACCAAAAGTCAACAAAATGACTGGAGTATGGAAGCAGCAGTTGATTCAAATGGCAGTCCACTGCCAGCAGGTGACTCAAATGAAAGATCACTGCCAACAGTTGACTCAAAATATACGACACTGTGAGCTGCTGACTCATTCTAAAACCAACTCCTCAAGACGCTCCAGCTGAATTAAGCACAGGGCTTAATAATCCCAATCCTCTTACTCTACTAGAAAAAGAGGAGGATGAGCAGGTAACTCCATTCAGTCAAACATCTGACACAAGATGATTCAACCAGCATCCTCCTCATCAAAATAATTATCCAAAGGGTTCGTACAAGATCATCAAGCCAGAAAGAAGCAATATTTGCCTCTTCTCTCAAACAGAACCCAAAAGGACGGAAGAAGCCCTACAAACATCTGACTGGATGCAAGCTAGTTCAACAGGAACAATCCTTGAAGCTTGTATGAAGACCGTATCATCAACATATGATAGGAACAAAAAGGGTGACTAAGGAAGGCCACATTGTTAAGAATAAAGCAAAATTAGTGGACAAAGGGTACTACAAAGAAGAAGAAATAGATTTTGATGAAACCCTTTCCACAGTTGCACATTTGAAACTATAAAGATATTCTTAGCATATGCTACCCATGAACAACTCACAATCTATCAAATGGATGTGAAGAATGCCTTCCTAATAACTGTCTACTAGAAAAGGAGGTCTACGTGGAGCAGCCCCCTAGATCTAAAATCAATAGAGAGGAAGATCAGATGTTCAATTAAAGAAAGCGCTCTATGGAATCAAGCAAACTCCAAGAGCATGGTATGATTCACTCTCTAAGCATATTGTGAAGTATGGGTTCATCAAAGGCAAATAGACAAGACATTATTGAAGAAAGTCCCCACACACTCCTTTAATCTTTCAACTCTCAAGTCTATTTTGAAGAGAGCCTAAAAGGAGAGTTGAACTATTTCTTGGGACTACGCATGACTCAAAACAAGGTTTCTACATCAAGCCAAGCAAGTGAATGAAACAAGATTCAAAACATCTTGACAAAAGCTTGGAATGATGATCAAAGCAGGAATACCCATGCACTCATTCAGGGGGAACTTGACTCCAAAAACAAGGGGGAATTCCTAGCCACCTGCTGAGGGGGAACTCTCAGGGGTAGCCACCTGCCAAAGGTATGTTATCCAGAATCAACAAGAAACAAAGCATCAAGATCCAAGAAAGTCTATCTCAGACTCTCAATAAAGAAGAAATCAATATCCAAGCAGTGAGCACAGCAGGTGACTGAAATTCAGCAGCACTAGGCTCAGCAGGTGCCTAATAAAGAAGCCCACTGCTACAACTTCTTGATACTTACAATAACTCGGCAGGATAACTACCAAACAAGCCCACAGGATGATTGAGCTACAAAGAAATGATTGCTGAAATACTACTTATTCTTCCAAGAGTATTCTATGCTTCACTTACAAACTAGTTAACTCCAATTGACAAAGTCCAGAAACCATATGACTTGACTAACTCTGAGGATCAGGTGGGATTTGTTCAATAAAAACAAATCAATATGGCAGAGACCGGTCAACGTTCTGGATAACAGAAGGAGACGTTCAAGAGGAGAATTAGTCATGGATGACCAGAAACTCTAGAAAGCAGAAAAGGAGTAAGAGTCCGAGCAAATGGCTCAGCAGTTGACTGCATCCTAGCAAGCAGTGAGCTCAGCAAGTGACTGGCTACTAGCCCACTGCTACCTGTATAAAGGAAGGAATTGGATACATACCTTTTCAAAAAGGAAGGAAAGGACTAGAAAGAGAAGGAAAGCAAACGGACGTAAAGACACTGGTTCAAGATTTCACGCAGGTGACTGCCTCTGGAGCAGGGCACTGATTCAAGCCAGCAGTTGGCTCAGTTTCTGACAAATGTACATTGAATCTCAGCTCATGGATTATATCATCTTGATCACCTCATATTAAGGATTCCAAAAAGGTACCTCTTTTTCTCAAAAATCATCAGAAATCTACTCAAAAATGAGCTCCCTGCTACCAGTGTGAATACAGTTAATGCTGAAAAGGCCAGCCGTACTCTCCAACGGCTATATTCCAACGGCTAGTTCCCGATAGCCTATAAATACTCCCTCCGTACAAATCCTTGACACTTTCTACTTTGCAATCTATCTCTTACCAAAGCTAAAGCTTTCAATCATCAAATCTCCACCCCATTTTTGTTCATCGCACTCTCAAATCTCCCAACACAATATGGCCTCCCTCATTGAAATCTCTAAATCCATCTTCACTGGGTCAATTCTAAACACACCTAAAGCTCTTGAAAGAGAAAACAACAGTGACCTAATGAGGGAGCTCCTGAGAAAACTTGAAGCAACTGGCCTCATCAAGATGGCTACCTACCGATATCCCTGTTTCTACCCTGAGGTAGTGGCAGAATTTTACATCAAATCAACCCCCAACACACTTCAATCTGTAGTTCAAGGATTCAAAGTGGAAATTCAGGAAGAAGAAATCAAAGATCTTCTCTCCCTACCTGGAGATGAAGCCCCTGATATAGAAAACCTCAACGTGGACGAGGAATGCTTCAAGGAAATAGTGTTCCTCCCAGAAGCTCAAAACCTCAACACTCTCAAGGTCAAGAAAAAACTGATGGTCACAGAGTATGTACTTCTCATGGACATCATTTACAAATGCATTGACAACCGAACCACTGCATTGGATGAAATGAATGCACAAAGGGCACCTGCAATGACCGCGATCATCTCTGGGACTCCACACAACTGGTCTAGGTACGTTTTCAAAGAACTTGTGAGATATGTCAACAAATCTCACAAGGATAGAAAGGAAGATGGTACCCTACCATTGCTAGGGTATGGGTTCCTGATTGGGGAAGTTCTCAAAAGGAAGGGCATCATAGAGAAGGTCAAAGAAGAAACCATCTGGAGGAAATTCCTCCATCAAACCTAAAAGACAGGAGCCCCCGTGATTCAAAAGGAAGACCCCACTCTTCACTCTCATCAACCCCTTCAAATAGAATTCACGAGGATCAAAACAAAGCTAGCTAAAAGACCATGATCTGGGTGTCAAGAAGCCAAATCAAAGAGGCCAAGAACAGCAACAAGGAATCTCCAAGCAGAACACAAAGAGGCAGCCTCATCATTCCATCCCGAAGAAGCAGAGGCCTCTCCTCTCACCATTATACATGAGGAAGCAGTCGCCTCCCCCTTAGCCATAATTCAAGAGGAAGTAGAGGCCTCTACCGGTTCCTCAAATGGAAGCAACAACTCTGCTCTCCCCCTCTCCATACATATTCCAAGAATAACTCAACAAGAAGAGCAGGTGGCTCTCTTACTAGAGCAGGTGGCTCACCTACAAACTGAGAAGACCACTCAAATAAGCGAGCAGGTGGCTCCCCCAGAGCCAGAGCAGACTCCTCAATCACCAGCAGTGGAGTCACCCAAAATGACTCCCTTAGAGCAATTGGATGCAGACTTTCAAGGATCCTTCTTCAAGCAAACACATTCTCCCATTTCATAGAGGAAGAAGACTTCGTCGTGGAGTGGCTTGGAACTGATGACATGGCCGAGGCTACAAGACTTCACACAATCAACCAAGTGTATGCCTTAACGAAAAAGAACCTCACAACCAAAGATGCAATCAAAGACTCAGGCGACGATGATCTGGATGATGATGATGATAATGCTGACAACGCACCCAAGGCACCACCAAGATCAAGAGGTAAGAAAATCGTTTACTCCTCCTCCTCTAGTGATAAAGAACTCAGACAAACCCTTGAGAAATCAAGGATGGAAACTAAAGTAGGCGGGGAATCCTCTAAGGCACCCCAGAAGCTGTTGGTTGCTACTATCCAGTAGGGGACTGCTATGATAGATCTCAACTTAGAACCTCACCAAGATACAGCACCTGAGCAGCCTGCCACATCAAACGAGATCAAAAATCAAATTCATCATGAGGATGAAGAAGACACTCCAACACTGGCAGAGGTCTTCAACAACGAAAAAGGGCAACAATAAAATTCGTAAGCAATGCTGAAGTTAGGTTGCACAAACGGCTAATCAAGATGAAGAAACATTTTGATGAACTATTAGAGATGAGGTTCGCTGAAGTACACTGCCATCTAAAAAGCAATTTGATGATACAACAAATATTCAACTCAGAGTAGAAAGCTCATCTCAACATCCAACTCTCAAACCAACCAGCTCAAATGGAGGCGATTCGCAACGAACTTGAAGCCTTAAAAGCCAGGGATGAAGAGCTGGAAAATCAAATTGTAGAATCACTGAAGAAACTAAGGGAAAAAGAGCTAGCAGTGGCCTCCTAAGCAGCAGAGCCCTCTGCCCAGGTACTTCCTACCATCTCTTTACCTCCTAATCTTGAGCAAGCCTTTAAAACAATCCAAGAGCATGAGGAGTTCATCCAAAACATGAGGACCAAGGAGCTTCCAGCCATGCTTCATCTTTCACAAAAACTGACAACAAAGCAAATGGAGCACTCAGAATCCATTGCAAAAACAAGAGCAGATGTTGCTAAGCACCTCACCAACTTACACAAGGCCACTCAGGATGCCTTCCACAGGCAGGGAGATGAACTTCGAAAACTTGGCCAACGCCAGCAAGAAACGGCTGAGAATCTGGTCAAATTAGACAAAGAGGTCAAAGAAGAAGTCAAGATTGACTTAGTAGAACTCCGCAACACTGTAGTAGGACTATCCATCGAAGTCAACGACTTATACCCAAGGCGAAAACATCAACAGGAAGTTCTTTTGGATCCTGAACTAGAAGACCTCCTTCAAAACATCAAGACCCCTGCTGATGCCAAAAAGGGGGAAAAGTCAACACAAGCAGGCCCCTCCTCCAAAAGATCACTAGCAGCACAGAAAGGAGCAGAAACAAAAAGAAAGAATCAACTTTACAAAGAAGAAGCTGAAATCAGAAGAAGAAAAGCAGAAGAGGCCAAAGCCAAGGAAGAAGCCAAGAAGAAACACGAAGAAGACAAGCAAGAGTAGGCTAGATCTTAAAGTCCGAAAGTGACTATAAACTATTGTACTCTAGAAATTAGAACAATGTACAAAACTTCAAAGAAAATCAATAAAAATGTTTGTTACTTGTGTTGTATAGTTTTGGCATCATCAAAAAGGGGGAAATTGTTAGTACCCAATTTTGATAAGATTTTGATGATGCCACTATACTTAGCACGTGTACATTGCATCTCATTTTGTTCTAGTATTAACGTGACAAATTAAATGTACAATTTTTGAGTCTAAGAAATATTACCGGAAAAGTAAAAAATGCAATAAGGTAAATTTTATTTACCTTAATAGGATATTTGAATCCTACCGACAAATACTATTTGACTCAAAGATTATTCGTATGTCATGCTTTAGATAAAAGAAGCTCGAAATAACAAATGATTAGAGACAAATCATTGACCGGCATTTAATGCCAAATACGTACTGGGGTCCGGAGCCATAAACATACACATGGGACTGCAGTTTGAAGAGAAGTTCCAGCGGCTGAATCATGCGAGACAAAGAGATGAGCCCGAATTAAAGCTCCAGCACAAGAAGACGAATGTACAATTTGTCCTTGCCAGAATTTCAACGTCAGAGATTAATCCATCCTAACCAACGGATGAGATTAATTCAAAGGAGATGCCTATAAAAATAGGCTGAAACGAAAGTTTCTAACCAAGCTTGAGCATCCTAAGTAGAGAGATATTCTATTGAGCATTCAAGAGATATCTAGCAAAAGAAAAGTGCTATTCTATCCACGACTCTCTGCTTAGTCTCTCGTTTCACTAAACTTCTTAGTATCAAGTGTTCATTGCCAAAATCCTAGAAGTTTAGTTCGTAGTTGGAGGTTAGAAATTTATTGTAACAAGATCAGAAATTGTTGTAAACACTTCAGGAGGACAGTTGTTCCCGGCCTGAGTGTGGTTAGATAGGACAGGAGTACCTTTTGATCCCCACTGGATCAATTGAGAAAAACCTAAAGGATTGAGTAGCTTGGAGTGGTGTTGTACTCCTCGTGAAACACCTTCAATCTAGGCCAGAGTTGTCAAGGCTAGATTGGCACTAAGTGTATTGGGCTTAATACATTAGTGAAATCCATCTGAAAGAGGGTGGGACTGGATGTAGGAGGATTACACCACCTCTGAACCAGGATATACTGTGTGTTGATTCATTTTCAGTCAACAAAGCACACACTGAACACTTCTCATAAAAGATTGTAGTTTGCCAGCAGCATCCCAAGCAATAGTCTTAACTTGACCCTACTGCTTAATAACTCACTTTCTTTGAGATACAAGAGCTTTACAATATCACAACTATAACGGTGCCCTCGAGCTTAGCCTCACCAACCTCGTCCCAACACAATGGTGTCTGACATTTCCTCCCATACAGTGCTTCGTATGGTGGCATGCCTATACTCGCCTGATAACTGTTGTTATAGGCGAATTCCACTAAAGCCAACTGATTGTCTCAGCTCCCTTGGAACACTAAGGCACATGCCCTCAACATGTCCTCCAAAATCTGAATCACCCATTCAGATTGCCCATCCGTTTGAGGATGAAATGCGGTGCTAAACCTCAATTTCGTACCCATGGATTCTTGGAACTTAGGCCAAAACCGTGATGTGAACCGTGGGTCTCTATCCGATACTATAGTAACCGGAACCCCATGCAACCTCACAATCTCATCTGTGTACAATTTGGCCAACCGCTCGAGCGTATAGGTAGTGTTGATAGGTAGGAAATGAGCACTCTTGGTCAGCCTATCGACTACCACCCATACTGCGTCATAGTTCCTAACCGTCCATGGTAGACCCACCACGAAGTCCATGGTAACATGCTCCCACTTCCATTCTGGAATGGTAAGCGGTTGTAGTAACCCTGCTCGGTGTTGGTGCTCTGCCTTAACCTGTTGACAGGTAAGGCAACGGATCACGTATTCTGCAATCTCTCTCTTCATTCCTGACCACCGGTAACTTTCTTTCAAGTCCCGGTACATCTTTGTACCGCCCGGGTGCATGGCATACGCAGATGAGTGAGCCTCCTCAAGGATAGATTTTCGGAGCTCCTCATCCGATGGCACACACACTCGTTCCTTGAATAGTAGAAGTCCATCTTCTCTCTCACGGAAACCCTCGACGGGCCCCACAAGCATCCGTTCCCGGATTTTCTGAAATTCCTCGTCATTGCCTTGACATGTCCTGATTTCGTCTAACAAGGTGGGTCTCACCTCAAATCTGGCCAATAACGCCCCACCCGTGGATGCCTCCACGCGTGCCCTCAATGCTCGTAAGCATGTGAGTAAAACCCCCGATGATGAGCTCTTCCTGCTCAGCGCATCGGCTACTACATTAGCCTTGCCTGGATGATAGTCAATGATCAAGTTGTAATCCTTAATCAACTCAATCCATCTTCTCTGTCTCATGTTCAACTCTTTCTGAGTGAACACATACTTCAAGCTCTTGTGGTCAGTATAGATGTGACACAACTCTCCGTAGAGGTAGTGCCTCCAAATCTTCAATGCAAACACCACAGCACCTAGCTCCAGATCATGTGTGGGGTAGTTTACCTCATGCTTCCTCAACTGCCGAGAAGCATAAGCAATTACCTTCCCCGATTGCATCAACACACATCCCAGTCCCTGAATGCTGGCATCACTGTAGATGTCATACCCTAACCCTTGCACGGGTAAGGCAAGCACTGGTGCTTCGGTCAAACGTTTCTTTAACTCAAGAAACCCCTTCTCACACTTGTCATCCCACACAAACTTAGCCCCCTTTTTAGTGAGCTTCGTGAGTGGAGATGCTATCACCGAAAACTCCTTATCTCCTTCACATTCTTGGGCCTCTCCTAATTAGTGACCGCTTCAATCTTTGAGTTATCAACTGAAATGCCCGAGCCCGATACCACATGCCCGAGAAAACCGATCTCCCCAAGCCAAAATTCACATTTAGAGAATTTGGCAAAGAGTTGCTTCTCCCGCAGTGTTTCAAGCACAAGCCTTAGGTGTTTTTCGTGCTCCTCTTCATTCATGGAGTATATCAAAATGTCATCAATGAACACTATGACGAATTGGTCCAAGTATTGATGGAATACTCGGTTCATGAGGTCCATGAATGCCGCGGGTGCATTCGTAAGCCCAAACGACATTACTAGGAACTCATAGTGACCATACCTTGTACGAAATGCACTTTTGGGTATGTCACTCTCCTTAATCTTCAGTTGATGGTAACCTGACCTCAAGTCGATCTTAGAGAAAACGGTTGCCCCCCGTAGTTGGTCGAACAAGTCATCGATCCTTGGCAAAGGGTATTTGTTGTAACACCGACCCCGGGCATATTTACTTTTAGTGAATTATGTAATAAACCTTGAAAGATGATTTATGAATTTGCGTAATTGTAAATTTTTATTTTTCTTTTACGTGAATAGTAAATTGCATGTGGGGCCCACAGTGGGAACGGGGACCGCCCGATAATTCCCGAACCACATATTATATTCATCTTGGTCTAGATGACATCTTAATGGTGGTGGATATTTTATTTGGGCCATAAGAAAGGCATTGAGTTGACCGAGTGGTCAAACGGGGCCCAATTACCGGTATTGGTAATTTAGCGGATAACAGACCGAAATGAGTTTCGGAGACTCCTAAATTAATGTTGAGGAATGTACATCTATTCTAAAGGCCCATAATTATTGGGAACGCGTGATATATTTTATCCGGCCTGATAAAATAAAATATGACTAAAACAGTCCGAAAAATACAACTTTCGGGGCCGATTATACACATCGGGGCATAAGGGGATGACCTCCCGCATGAGTGGGGGCCACCCCACGATTTTATGTATCACAAATGGTCAGAAGGCAGCTGGGAGGGGCGTACATAGTGGGTAGGAAGTCTCCAAGAGACAATCCCACACCCCATGTTTCTTATCTCACCTTTGATAGGAGGTGATTGAATAGGTGATCCCTCCCCCCTATCCTTGAGTCATTCGGCCAGAACAAAGTAGGAGGAGCCCAAGGGAAATCAAAGCTCTAGTTGGAGGAAGAGGGAAGCTAGGAAAATCCACAAGAAATAGCTTGAGTTTAAGGTAAGAACATAACTATTGTTCTTTAACTAGTTTTATGGTGTATGATTTTTAAGAAATCATATGGTGGATTAAATCATGAGTTCTACACGTTTAAAAGTGTAGAATATTGATATAAAGTGGTGGTAATTAACTTGGGAGGGTTGGCCAATCGATAGGAGTCGAAATCGCCGGTAACCGCCACTTCAAAGGAGCTAGTCGTAGTTGCAGACCACGAAAGCCGCCCGGCTTTTGCCCAGCAGGTCAGTTTTACACCTCCAATCGGCCTAGAATGGGGATTGATCGAGGGGCTTGGCAAAGGCAACTATTTCAGCACTTCATAAGGTGAGGATGACTGACTATATTGCTTATAATTAGTGAGTTAATTTCATAAGAATGCCTAAAGTAATTAGATGGGATTTTCATGGATTAATAATGACTAATAATGCCTAAATGAAAATAATATGGATATGAGTAAGTGAAGCATGATATACAAATTTAGAATAATTGTGTATGATTATGTGAAATGAATGGAACGGCATGTTAATGGAATTACTATGATGACATTGTGATAAAATATACTTTACTTCATGTATGAAATTCATGAATGGATTAAAGTGATATTTTTGATATTGAGATCAAACTATACTTGGGTTGAGAAATCAATGGAAATGAAATGCCAATTGGGAAATAGGAACTTGGCATGTTCTAAGATTATCCAATTAGTATCAAAATACTAGTCGGGGAATTAATATAAATAAATGATGAAACAAATCCTAAGAGGTAGGATTGTGAATAGATATGCCTTAAGTAGTCTCAAGAGATACTTAAGGATGAATGGTATGAACACTAAGGTGTGATAGGGGTAGGCCTAATGGCCACCTACGGGAATTGATTCTAGGCATAGGACTTGCTTGAGAATTTGATTATGAAAATAATTAGAGTTGGACTCTAGGATGACATGGAGATGTAGTTGGGCCGAGCCCATGCCATGTAATATGATTAGCATGGAAACGTAGTTGGGCCGAGCCCTTGCTATGTATATGTGACCTCCGTGGAAACGTAGTTGGGCCGAGCCCTTGCCACGAAGTTATGGTTGGTATGGAAACGTAGTTGGGCCGAGCCCTTGCCATACAAATTTTGATATGATATATTGAGCTAGAGGATTGTATAGAGATGTAGTTGAGCCGAGCCCATGCTATACAATTGGGGCTCGATGGGACCCCACGGGGTTATCGTGACTTGCGGTCACGGGGGAATGGAAATGATGAATTCTAAATGAATATGGGCCCACGGGCCGACTACTTGACTTTATATAAAGTAAGTATAGTTAAAAGAAAAAGGGGTAACCGAGGGTTATGGCCTATAATATAATAGTACCCTAAGAGGAGTGTCTTAGAAATTAAAACATCAATTATACTTAGTATAGTTGCTATTGTACTTGTCAAATATTTCCAAGTACTGACCTCCCCTTCACGGGGGAGGCCACCTCACAGTTTCAGGTAGAATTTGAAGGTTGCTGCCACCGCCCGTTGCTTCGGGAAGATCCAAGGAAGAAGACGTGGTTCGTGCTTCTTCCGTTCTGTTTTAAAACAATTAAGTAAATGCTCATGGACACTATTTTATTAATAATTACTTTGGGGGCTTGTATGCCTAGTTATGCCAAGTGTGGCTTGAACAATTGTACTAATGCTTTCGCTGTTTTAAATGCATGTTTTACATTATGTTTGTTTATGGATGTGCTATGTGTGAATGGTATTCGTGACGCCTTGTATAGTATGGATGAGTTGAACTGCGGTTGACTATTCGTACTGTACGGCGGGTTGTTGACGTGTCCGGCTTGGTCCGGGGCGTGACAATTTAATTGGTATCAGAGCCTTAGTCCGTAAACATCATAATGAAGCTTCAAAATTTCTTTTTGAAAATGAATTTGAAAACCATGAGCATAAGGTTTTGTACTTATAGAACTTTTGGTACTTGAGTTGCAATGTCTCTAACTGTTAAGATGGTACCCTTAACAATTGGTATGGCGGTGATTTGAGCCAAAGGATGTCTTTAAGTACCTATCCGTCAATTGACATTTGATACGAGTCTAATAACTCATTCTCAATTTCTTTCAGAAATGGAACGTACCGGGAAAGTGACTAGAAGAAACCCGACTGGCCGAGCACCGGGAGGATCCGTGCAAGGCAGTAGAGGGGCTTCTAGGATGTCCAGAGGACAGGGCCGTGGAGGCCAAGATCAAACCGTGAGTGACAGTTATGTGGAAACAGTCAACGAGTCCTATGAATCCGAGGAGGATTCGACGTATCAACCGGGAACTGAGCCGGTTGAGACCCCACATGATGGGGAATATGATGATGTTAGTGAGGGGAGCGACGATGACGACGCTCTAGAAAGGATGGAGGAACTACTCCGTCAATTTCAGCAAGATCGCCAAAGGCGCCGGGCAAGGCGTGCTTTGGGAGGGGCTTCAAGAAGGGGAAGCCATGCGGGTTCTAGGGGACATGTAGAGTCCCGAGTAGATCGAGGTGTCGAGGTCCCGCTAATAAGGATCTCGAAGTACCTCAAGGAAGCAAGAGATTTGGGGTGTAAACCGTTCGATGGAACGGGAGATATATCCGTTGCGGCGGAGTGGATCAAGAGGTTCAATGAAGCAGTCCTTGATATGCAGCTGCCGCCAAACATGAAGATGAGAGTAGCAACGAGGTTGCTAGAAGGGATGTCGTCCACATGGTGGGACGGTGTCAAGGGGAAGTACGGTGAGGCCGTAACTTGGGAGAATTTCCGACAGGAATTCTTCAACCAATACTACTCCGACTTCAAGGTGAACTTGAAGAGGAGAGAATACACCAACTTGACCCAAGGAGGCAAGTATACCGTGAGGCAACTTGAGCACAAGTTCAGGGAGCTCGCGGAGTTCATACCGGAGTATGTTTGTGATGAGAACCGGATGGTGAATCTCTTTTGGGATGCTTTGGATTTAGACGTGCGTGAGCGGGCAACACAATTGCCCAACATGACGTTTAGTCAAGTGGTGGAGCAAGGCCTGAAAGGGGAGAAAGAATGGGAAGAGAGAAAACTGAAAAACGCCGAGGAGGCGAAGAAGAGGAAATGGGAGAACATCGGCCCCCAAAGTTCTAGCAAGAAGGGGAGCCACAGGGGAGGTGGGTCTTTCAGAACGCCCGCACCACCATCTAGGGGAAACCAAGGCCCAGGAGGGCAAGGCTCGAGGTCGCAAGGCTCGGGCATTAGCAGGTGCAACAACTGCAAGAGGAACCACGCGGGCAAGTGCCGCGATCCCCCTAGGTGCTACCAATGCGGGGAGACGGGGCACTTGAGATCAAACTGCCCACAACTTGGGCGAGTCATGGGTGCAGGACCTAGCAGCGGGACTACGGCAAGTAGGAACCGAGCAGGAGCACCTCACGCGAGCACGACGCACGGAGGGCCAAGTACAAGCAATGCGCCATCCGTGAACCAAGGCAAGACCCAGGCTAGGGTCTATGCGATGACGGAGGCGGACACACGTGCTAACCCGGACTCCGTGGCGAGTAAAATCTTAAACTCATGTTATTAACTCCATTGTATGCAATAGGAGTGTTTGTAATGTGCAAATTTGTAACCCCGACGGTTTGGTCGGGATTGTAGGGGAAAGGGGAGGAAAAATCCCCACCCTGGGCGAATGCCGCCCGACATTTGACGAAAGCCGCCCGGCTTTCATCTTGATTTATTGGGAAAATACTGCGGCGACGAATGCCGACCGGTTTCCACCAAAAACCGCCCGGCTTTCATCAACATTTAATCAGGAAAATCCTCGCAACCAAAAACCGGCCGGCTTTTGTAAAGACCGGCCGGCTTTCATAAATGCCTGACCGGGGAATTTTATCGCAGCTGAAAGCCGCCCGGCTTTGGCGAAAGCCGCCCGGCTTTCATCGGGCCTAGGGATTCCTGCGCTGCTGAAACCCGGTCGGGTTTCGTAGAAACCGGCCGGCTTCGAAACCATTCCCTGAATAAAAACTACGGCGACGAAAACCGCCCGACTTTCGTAAAAGCCGCCCGGCTTTCGTGATTAAATACTGAGAATTATTCTCGCAGTCGAAAACCGGACGGCTTTCGTGAAAAGCGGCCGGCTTTCACCAGGGTCGGTCCCAGAACGGTTCTAAGGGTTAGAAACCGGGAATTTTCGGACGGGTGTCAAAAGAACCCCACCCGAACCACGACCAACATACTCTACGACTTAAGAAACAAACCTATTAATTAGATAGTGTGTTATACATTACTTATGAATGTAGGAACACTAAAGATAAACGAGAGAGACGCAAGGATCCTTATTGATACCGGGGCGCAACGATCATTTGTGAGTGAGGCGTTCGCCAGCGGATTCAACGGACCACTTGTACCGATGACTCAAACCCTATTGGTTTCCACGCCTCTAGGGGATGATATCGAGAGAGATAGCCACTATCCATCGTGTGAGGTGGAGGTGGAGGGACAGAACTTGACGTGTGATTTCGTACCGCTGTGTATGATCGAGTTTGATGCAATCCTCGGGATGGATTGGCTTGAGAAACATCATGCTAGGGTCGATTGCTACACGAAGATTCTTGAACTCGAAGGCGGTGAAGGGTTGACCTTACGCTTCGAGGGAGATAGAGGCAAATCAAACAGTTGTATCATATCCGCCGTGAGGGCGAGGAATATGATGAGAAAGGGATGCCACGCATACCTAGCGTATGTGGTGGACAAAACCAAAGAAGAGATAGACATCAATGATGTGAGGGTTGTGTGCAAGTATCCGGACGTCTTCCCAAAAGACTTGCCGGGACTTCCACCCGATAGGGAGATTGAGTTCGTGATCGAGGTTGAACCCGGCACCAAACCAATCTCTATACCGCCATACAGAATGGCACCCGCTGAACTTAACGAGTTGAAGACCCAATTGCAAGAGCTATTGGATAACGGTTTCATAAGTCCGAGTCACTCTCCGTGGGGAGCACCGGTCCTTTTCGTGAAAAAGAAAGATGGAACACTTCGAATGTGCATTGACTATCGTCAACTGAACAAGGTCACAATCAAGAATAGGTATCCCTTGCCTAGGATTGATGACTTGTTTGATCAGCTCCGAGGAGCGACGGTGTTTTCGAAGATTGACTTGAGGTCAGGGTACCACCAACTGAAGATAAAGGAGGATGACATACCGAAGAGTGCATTCCGCACAAGGTATGGTCATTTCGAGTTCCTAGTTATGTCATTCGGGCTAACCAACGCCCCGGCGGCATTTATGGACTTGATGAACCGAGTATTTCATAAATACTTGGACCGGTTTGTGATTGTGTTCATAGATGATATCTTGATTTACTCAAAGAGTGAAGAAGAGCATGAGGAGCACTTGATACTTGTTCTTGAGACACTACGGGAGAAGAAACTCTATGCCAAGTTTTCCAAATGTGAATTTTGGCTAAGGGAGATTGGCTTTCTCGGGCATGTGGTTTCAGGATCAGGGATTGCCGTAGATAACAAGAAGATTGAGGCCATTACTGAATGGGAGAGGCCAAAGAACGTCAAGGAAATTCGTAGCTTCCTTGGATTGGCGGGGTACTACCGAAAATTTGTGGAGAGGTTCTCAGTTTTGGCATCGCCATTGACAAAGCTCACTCGAAAGGGGGCCAAGTTTGTATGGGATGACCGATGTGAGAAGGGATTCCTTGAACTGAAGAAGAGATTGACTGAGGCACCGGTACTCGCACTACCCAAACAGGGTGTGGGGTACGATGTCTACAGCGACACAAGCATCCAAGAGCTTGGATGTGTCTTGATGCAGGATGAGAGGGTGATTGCCTATGCTTCACGACAGTTGAAGAAGCATGAGGTAAATTATCCCACTCATGACTTACAGTTGGGGGCAGTGGTGTTCGCATTGAAGATTTGGAGACATTATCTCTACGGGGAAACATGTCATATATACACCGACCACAAAAGCCTGAAGTACGTGTTTACTCAGAAAGAGTTAAACATGAGACAGAGACGGTGGATGGAGTTGATAAAAGACTACCATCTAGTTATCGAGTACCACCCCGGTAAAGCCAACGTGGTAGCGGATGCCTTGAGCCGAAAGAATTCATCTGGGGCATTATTGACTAGCTTGAGGGCATTGAGAGCCCAATTGGAGGTATCTAGCGATGGTGCCTTGTTAGCAAGATTCGAGGTGAGACCTACATTACTTGATGAAATCAAGAAGGGTCAAGAAACCGACGAAGAACTTATGAAGATCCTTGAACGCATGCTAGCGGGACCGGTTGAGGATTTCAGGGAGAGAGACGATGGTCTCTTATTATTTCGTGACCGAGTGTGTGTACCGTTGGATGATGAGCTCCGAAAGTCCATCTTAGAGGAGGCTCATTCATCGGCGTATGCCATGCACCCGGGAGGCACGAAGATGTACCGTGATTTGAAGGAAAGCTACTGGTGGTCGGGTATGAAGAGGGAAATAGCCGAGTACATCAGTAGGTGTCTTACTTGTCAGCAAGTTAAGACAGAACATCGGCATCCGGCTGGGTTACTACAGCCACTTTCCATTCCTGAATGGAAGTGGGAGCACGTGACTATGGATTTCGTGGTGGGGCTGCCACGGACGATTAAGAATTATGACGCCGTATGGGTTGTGGTTGATAGGCTCACGAAGAGTGCACACTTTTTACCTATCAACACCACCTATGCACTGGAAAGGTTAGCCAAGTTGTATGTGGATGAGATCGTGAGGCTACATGGGGTTCCTATAACCATTGTATCCGACAGAGATCCGCGATTCACATCACGATTTTTGCCGAAGTTCCAAGAATCTATGGGGACGAAACTGAAATTCAGTACAGCTTTTCATCCACAAACGGATGGGCAATCCGAGCGGGTTATACAGATATTAGAGGATATGCTGAGAGCTTGTGCATTGGAGTTCCAAGGGAGTTGGGACAACCATTTGGCACTTGTGGAGTTTGCCTATAACAACAGTTATCAGGCGAGTATAGGCATGCCTCCATACGAGGCATTGTATGGGAGGAGATGTCGTACACCTTTGTGCTGGGATGAGGTTGGCATGGCCAAACTTGAGAGCACGGAACTGGTGGAAATCACCAAGTCAAAGGTGAAGATGATTCGTGACACACTTAAGGCGGCACAGGATAGACAGAAGAGCTACGCCGATAAGCTAAGATCCATTTCAATTCCTTTCTTCTGCTGGAATCCTTTGACAACCAACCGAGCTTTGTGTTTCACCACTCGTCCGCTTGCATCCTTCTTCAACTTGAACACCCATTTGTTTCTCAGTGCCTTCTTCCCTTTAGGAAGTTCTACGATCTCATAAGTTTGATTTTTCTGCAGAGATTCTAACTCATCCTGCACTGCTATTAACCATTTTTCTTTATCCTTATGAGACACAGCTTCTTGAAAACTCTCTGGTTCTCCATCTTTAGTTAACAAAAGATATTCAGATGATGTGTACCTTTTTGATGGTATATGGCCTCGTTCAGATCTACGAACAGTTGTGTTGGAGATATTTTAATTGTGAATCAAGTTTGTCATAGATTAGCTTTATTATTAATCCTTGTATTTAATTAGTGCATGAATTAGATAGCACTTGGGCCAAATGTTAGGCCCATATAATCAGGCTTAAAGCCTTGTACGCCTAACCTAAACCTCGCCTATAAAAAGGGAGTCGAGGGTTTAGGATTAGGTTAACGTCGTACTTATTCTTCATAGCCTTACGCACATACTTTTGTGTTGTACGAGTTCACGGTCTATCAAAGAGGGTTTACATCGATTCAATCTGTGTTCATCCTTACATTTAATCTTCTTTGTTAGATTGTTATTCATTGCTATTAAAGAAACATGGACTATCAATTGGTATCAGAGCCGATCGAGAGCCGATCAGAAGAACGCCTGCAGAAGACTCTGTTTTTCTTTACGTTGTTCTTACTGTCGATATTTCACTCTGTATTTTTGTTTCTTGTTCAAAAGTTGTAAAAGTTACACCCTTAGAATCATCTTTTCAAAGGATCAAGGGGTATACTTCAGATTTAGTTTTACGCATATTCTGTACTTGAGATATCTCGAGTAGGCCTTGTCGACATCTTGATTTTTCACAGGTTCTGCTACGTTTTTCGAGCTGAAAACTTTACCTGAGGATCTCGACATTCTACTCTACAGGAAACTACCTTCAGATTTTGCTTATCTGATTTTTACAGTTTGCAGGATTTCGACATTGAGGATTTCGACATCTAGGATTTCGAGAACTTGATTTCGAGTTAAGGTTTCGACATCTGGTCTCGACATTTGACTTCTCAGAATTAAGATTTCGAGTTTTAACTTCTCGACATTTCAAATCTCGAGATCCTCTTCTCGAAATTTGAAATCTCGAGATCCTTAATCTCGAGATCTCTAATCTCGAGCTCAAATCTCGATACCGGGGCTCCTTTATCGAAATCTGAGATTTCGATATTCAGATCTCGACATCTGATTTTTCGACTTTCTGCCTCTGAAAATCTTTTGATCAATTATCTCGAACGGTCAGTTTAATACAGCAATGGCCTCAGAATTCAATGCGCAAGGGAACAGCAATACCCCTCCTAGTCTCAGGAAGGGAGAATACCAAATGTGGAGGAACAGATTCCTTAATTTCCTTGAGCACAAAGAGAACTCCGCTGCGATGCTTGAATCCTTGCTTGAAGGACCAGCTGAACTCTTGATTTCAGTTGGTGGTGATCCAGAAAATAACCCTCCTATTCTTCCAGAAATAAGGAGGAAAGTGGCATCTGAATACACGGAAACTGACAGGCTCAGGCTTCGTGGTGATCTCATGGCCAAAACATACCTTCTTCAAGCAATCCCCAATGAAGTATACGTTCTCATAGACAGCATGCAAACAGCTAAGGAAATGTGGGATGAAATTGAGAAACTTCTTCAAGGCACAAGCATTAGCCTTGAGACAAAGAAGACGACAATTCTTATTGCTTATGACTCCTTCAAAGCAGGTCCAGGAGAACCATTGAATGAGACTTACAACAGACTTGTTCAATTGGTCAATGAACTCAGAAAAATCAAAGTATTCAGGTCCAACTTGGAACTGAATATTAGATTTCTATCCAGCCTGCATCCTGCATGGGAAAAGACAGTGAAGGATGTCAGATCTCGGATTGATTTGAACGAAATTGACCTCTGCACTCTCTATGAACATCTTAAGCAATTTGTCAACGAGGTTGCCTGTGCCGAGGATCATCACACCACAAATCCCTTAGCTCTTGTAATGGAGGCTCAGCCCAGAAGGACAACCACATCACTAAAGAAGAAAAAGAAGAAGGTGGTGGTTGAATCAGATGACGATGAAAGTGATGATGACAAATCTGATCTAGAGGCTGAGCTAGCAGACTTACAGAAGAAGATGGCACTGCTTGCCAAAAGGTTTGCTAAGAAGAACAGCTCCTCCAACAAGCTGAGAACCTCCTCCTCAAACTACAAACAGAAGAACCATGATCAAGGATCTTCTAGGAAGGCACCATCAGCAGAAGACGCTCCCAAATGCTACAATTGTGGTAAGGCTGGACATGTCATCAAAGACTGCCGCCTCCCAAAGAAGAAAGATGCTAATTTCTACAAGCAGAAGATGTTGTGGATTAAGCAGAAAATGCTGATGGTGCAGAAAGAAGAAGAAACTTCTGCAATGATTGATGAGAATGAGAATTGGGCAGAAGATTCTTCTGAGGAGGAGGAGGAGGAAGACAACTATGCCCTGATGGCACGAGTGGAGGAGGATGAAAGAAAGGGTGATGCTGCGATCCCCGAAACCGAATGCTCAACTAGTTCTGTAAGTACCTCTCATACTCCTTTACATAACCAAATGCAGTCCTTACTTGAGAAGGACAATCTAATCAAAGAACTAAAGGAGAGACTAGACAATAATCACAGGGTACTGAAACAGAATCTAGACCAAAAGTCTTCCTTAAGTGTTCAACTTGAAATTGCAAAAGATCAGGTCAAAAAGGTGTCCTCAGATTTTGAAAGCTTTGAACTTAAGATAGCTGAATTAACTAGGAAATTTGAGGATAGTGAACGGGAAAAAGGCACATCAAAGGCTGAATGCGATTTTTTGCATAACAAGAGAAGAACACTAAATAAAATAAAAGAACTAGAGGATCTAGCTGCTAAGAGAGGCCAATCAGAACAAACGGTTTTTCTGCTTAACAACAAACAAAAGGATGACCGATTTTACAATCCTAGAATGGGACTAGGCATAACCAACCCACGTAATCTAAAGAAAGTTAACTGTCTTCAAATCTATAACAAAGATTACATGGGACTAGGGTTTGGCGAGAAAATGTATTTTCGAAGTGATGAAGAAAACGCTGAAGCAGAAGAAGAAAAGAGAAAGAACCCAAAAGCTGCGATTTCTTGTGATTATCCCTCTGTTAATGAAAAACAACTTTCACAAGAAAAATCTACTTCCTGCTTTAGTGAATGCCTTGACCCTTATGCTAAAGATATTCCTCATATAGGACATCCTCTAGACCCTCCCCCAAGAGTAGGTATTGCTAAAACTGGTGAGGAACCTTGTATTTTTCCCATGGCTCAAAAGCTCAAAAACCTACAGAAAATTCTTGATAACGAGAGAGAGAGATTTGAAACTGAAAAGAAAGGTTTTGAGCGCAACTGGCAGGAACTTCTTCAAAAGTTCAATGATTTGAGTGAGCAGTATCATGCTAAAACAGACCCTTCTACGACTAAGCCTGACAGCTCACACACCTCACATGAGAAAAACAATGCTTTAAAAGGTTCGTCCACTCATCTCTCTTCTCCTTTGTTTACAGGAAATGAAGTGAAGAAGGAAGGAGAAGAGAAGAATGAGTGGAGGAAAAAGAGGAAGGAAATCGCAGAAGGCAAAAAGAAAGTTTTTGAGAATAATGCCAGTCCTAGATCTAGTTCTATTTTTTACTCTAAAGTTAATTGTAATTCTGTCTCTACAAAACAAACTTCTAGTAGTTCAGTCTTGAGTCCGAAGCTGAATATTTCTGAGACATCTTCTAGACATCGTTCTATTCATAATACAAGTGTTGCTTATGGTTATTCTGTTCCAGACCCCCATAATTATGAATGTGATGTGAATGTTGTTAAAACAAAGCCTCACAGAAAGCTCAAACCCGAAAGAGAAACCAAGAAAAGAACTACTAAGGGAACGTTTTGTATTCCTGATATGAAATATGCTCTTAGAGTTCATTCAAGGAAACATCTTAATCGGCTTTCTAAAGAGGAGATTTTCAAAACCAAACTTAAGAAACAACCATTCAATCACAAAGCACATGTCTACTCTCCTCCCAAACCTAAAACTGAAAGGTGGGTCCCCAAGATAAGACCCACCAAAACTGAAACGAAAAGGTGGGTCCCCAAGATGAGACCTACCAAACCTGAAACGGATAGGTGGGTCCCCAATCGAAGACCCATCAAAAATGAAACTGAAAGGTGGGTCCCCAAATTCAGACCCACCAGAACTAAAATGGATAGGTGGGTTCACAACATCAGACCCACCAAAATTGAAACTGCTAAGTGAGCTCCAAAAACCAGACCCACTGCAAAAGCAGATCTGGCTATTGGAGAGCCCACAAGAGAAAGATCATTTGTTGAAAGAGCTGCTGACCTTGGATCACAGCTCAAAGCAAGATTTAGAAAGGTGTTTCTTGATAATAAGGAAGGTCCCACTCCAAGTTGGGTACCTAAACCTGTTTGATTGTTTTGCAGGACGGTCATGTGTGGCACTTAGACTCAGGATGCTCAACCCACATGACCGGAATAAAGCACCTTTTGAGCAACTACACCAACTGCTACAGAGGCAATGTCAGTTTTGGGAATGACGCCTCATCTCCTATTCTTGGGTATGGGGACGTCGTCTGTGCCAGTGTCACTATAAAAGACGTTTCATTTGTCAAAGGGCTCAAACACAACTTACTGAGCATTGGACAATTCTGTGACAGCGGGATGGAAGTAAGGTTCTTTGCAAAACAATGTTGTGTTCTTGACAGCACAGGGAATACATTATTAACGTGTTACAGAACATCAAATTTGTACACTATTGATCTGAAAAGCGTCCAATCCACCACTTCCATCTGTCTGCTGTCCAAAGCTTCAACTGAACAGAACAACCTATGGCACAGACGTCTCTCCCATCTGAACTTCAAACATCTATCAACCTTGTCCTCCAAGAAACTTGTCAAGGGGCTTCCTCTGCTAAAGTCTTCCGCTGAAAATCATTGTAGTGCCTGCAAAATGGGCAAAATGACGTGAAGCTCCCACAAGTCAAAAACTGAACCATCATCTACACATCAGTTGCAGCTAATTCACATGGATCTGTGTGGACCAATGAGAGTCCAAAGCATCAATGGTCGCAAATACATTCTGATGATCGTTGATGACTTCTCTAGGTACACATGGACAAAATTTCTCCGTTCAAAAGACGAGGATGCAAAAAACATTATGACCTTTATCAGAACCATCCAGAAACTGCTACAGCACAGTGTTCGAATTGTTAGAACTGACAATGGTACCGAGTTCAAAAATCAAACTCTCACTGAGTTCTATGAATCATTCGGTATCACTCAGCAATTTGCAGCAGCTAAAACTCCCCAACAGAATGGAGTTGTTGAGAGAAAGAACAGAACCCTTGTTGAAGCAGCACGCACCATGTTAATCCAATCCAGACTGCCTCACTTCATGTGGTCAGAGGCAATCAATACTGCGTGCCTCACTCAGAATAGAACATCCATCCATAAACGCTTCGACAAGACTCCATATGAAATCCTATTCAACAGAACTCCCGACATTTCTTTCTTTAAGGTTTTTGGCTGCAAGTGCTTCATACTAAATGATCGGACAGAGAGAAGTAAGCTGGATCCCAAAGCCAGAGAAGGTGTGTTTATTGGCTACTCACTGCAATCCAAAGCTTACAGAGTCTACCTCAGAGACAAGTGTACTGTCATCGAGAGTGTAAATGTTACATTCTATGAAATGGAAGACTTCGCGATCGAACATCTACAGACTGATCCATCAAATGCTGTACCAGTAGCTTCTGATAAAGCTGAACCAAACACCGAACACGAAGATGTGATTCTCGACTCTCTCTTCAGAAACTTCTACGAGAACTCACAACCTCCACCTCCTGCATGCACTCCAGCTTCAACATCAACTCCAACAGTAGAAATTCCGCTCCTCACAGGTCCAGACGATGTACTATCCACACCCTCAACCCCTCTAACCAATCCCAGAAGTGTGGATGATCACGGCTTTGCTACGAGTCCAGAATCATCTCCATTACACACCTCAGCTGCTCTAGAGCCTTCAACCTCATATCAGGACTCCGATCAACCAATATTTACTCCAACTCCTCTAGCTCATGAGAGGAAGTGGACGAGAGCACATCCTATTGAACAGATAATAGGTGATCCAAGTCAAGGTGTGCGAACAAGATCCGCAACGATGAATGAATGCCACTTCGCATGCTTCCTAAGCCAGTCTGAACCATCAAAAGTCTCCGATGCGCTACTTGATCCAGATTGGGTGATTGCGATGCAAGATGAACTCAATCAGTTTGACAGACTGGATGTATGGTCACTGGTACCCAGGCCTCAGAGAAAGACAATCATTGGCACGAAGTGGGTATTCAAAAATAAAAGAGATGAAGAAGGAACAGTTGTAAGAAACAAGGCAAGGCTGGTCGCAAAGGGATATAATCAACAGGAAGGCATAGACTACGATGAAACGTTTGCGCCCGTAGCTAGAATTGAAGCAATCCGCCTCTTTCTTGCATACGCAGCACACAAAAACTTCACCGTCTTTCAGATGGACGTGAAAACAGATTTTCTTAATGGGACTTTAGAAGAAGAAGTCTATGTTGCTCAACCAGAAGGATTTGTAGATCCAAAATTCCCAGATCATGTATACAAGCTCAAGAAAGCTCTCTATGGGTTGAAACAGGCACCCAGAGCTTGGTACGATGCCTTGACCGAATTTTTGATCGATTCAGGTTTCTCAAAAGGAAAGATTGATACTACTCTGTTTATCAAGCGACAGAAGTCTGACATCATTCTGATTCAGATCTATGTTGATGACATCATCTTTGCCTCTTCAAATCCGCGCCTGTGCCAACACTTTGAGAAACTGATGAAAACAAAGCTCGAGATGAGCATGATGGGCGAACTTAACTTCTTCTTAGGCCTGCAAGTAAGACAACTCTCTGATGACATTTTCATCAATCAGTCCAAATACATTCTGGATATGCTAAAGAGATTCAACATAGAAGGCAAATCTTCCATGACGACCCCCATGTCCCCAAACAACAAACTGGACTCAGACCCCTCCGGGAAGCCAGTTGATGCTACGAATTACAGGGCCATCATTGGATCTTTGCTATATCTCACGTCAAGCAGGCCTGACATTGTCTTCTCCACATGCTTATGTGCTCGCTTTCAAGCCAATCCGAAGGAATCTCATCTGACCGCTGTACGACGAATTTTAAGATACCTCAAAGGCACGGTGAATCTAGGCCTTTGGTATCCCAAGCATTCAGGCTTTGATCTAGTCGGATACTCGGACGCTGACTTTGCTGGTTGCCGGATGGACCGCAAAAGTACATCGGGAGCCATCCAATTCTTGGGCGAGAAGCTAGTCTGCTGGTCTTCCAAAAAGCAAAACTGTGTGTCAACATCTACAGTTGAGGCCGAATACGTCGCGGCTGCTAGTTGTTGTTCACAAATATTATGGATGAAGACTCAGCTCCAGGACTACGGTTACACATTCCGCCATATCCCGATCTACAGTGACTCTCAAAGCGCCATCGCCATCACAAGCAATCATGTTCACCACTCCCGCACCAAACACATTGATCTGCGCTATCATTTCATCAAGGATCACGTGGAGAAAGGAGACATAGATATGTACTTTGTAAGCTCAGAGCTTCAACTGGCTGACTTGTTCACTAAGGCATTGGATGAAAAAAGATTCCAGTTCCTGGTCTCCAAGTTGGGCATGTTGAACCTCGAGTCTGTTTAATTTTTGTCTCCACTGGTCTGAAAAGTGTGTGTGTGTGTGGGACTTGTAAAATAGTGTGTGTGAGTGTGATCTGTAAATAGTGTGTGTGCGTTGCATGTGTTGAGGGGGAGAAAAACCAGAAAAATAACAAAAAATAGTGTGCGTGTGTTGCATGTGTTGAGTGGGTGAAAAATCAAAAAGAACAAAAATAGTGTGTGTGCGTTGCATTTGTACATTTTGTTTGTTGCATTTTTTTTGAAGGGGAGAAAATTTTCACTGATTAAGGGGGAGCTCTCTATTTTTACTGGTTTGGGCCTCGAAAATCTTTTTAAAAGGGCACTGTGTGCCAGCCCAATCATTCGGGCTCAATTGTTACGGAGGAGGTCCAAATTTTTTCCTCGCGTATATAAGCCTCGGAAAATCCCTTCACTTCCTATTCTAAACTTTTCGCAAAGGTTTGAAACTTTCGCATCTCAGAGCTCCTCGACTTCTCAAAACCCTTGTTCTCGCAAAACTCTTCTCCTTCTCCGATCCTCTCTCTCAATCTCTCTTCGAAGGTAGTTAACGAGTCACAGTCGCTTTCATCCATCTCGAAATCGATCGACTGTTCTCGCAAGAACGATTCGATTTTTTCAAAACAAAAAGAACAAGATTTTCAGATTATTTCAAGTTCGAAATCTATTGTATATTGTATTTCGTATCTTTGCAGGTGGATTCATCTCTTCGAAATCGTCGATTCATCTTCTCGAAATCAAGATCTCGAGATGGGCATCTCGACATCTTGATCTCGAGATTTGAATCTCGAAATCAAGATCTCGAGATCTGCATCTCGACATCTTGATCTCGAGATTTGAATCTCGAAATCAAGATCTCGAGATCTGCATCTCGACATCTTGATCTCGAGATTTGAATCTCGAAATCAAGATCTCGAGATCTGCATCTCGACATCTTGATCTCGAGATTTGAATCTCGAAATCAAGATCTCGAGATCTGCATCTCGACATCTTGATCTCGAGATTTGAATCTCGAAATCAAGATCTCGAGATTTGAATCTCAAAATCATGATCTCGAGATTCAGATCTCGAGATTTGGACTTTGCAACTTTTTCAAAATTCCACCTGCATAAACTTATCTGAAACCTTCAAATCAAACTCTTTCAATCTAATCAAACAGTTGAATTTCATATGCTGACCCCCTGCTTCTACAGTTTAAAATGGCAGGAACCACTCAAACGCAGATCGATGATGCCATCTACCCCAAAAGGAAATGGATCAAGGTGCTGGACAACAATTTCCAGCTAGACCTTTCCGTGTTCAAGTGCCAGAACCCCATAGTTCCAGCAATCATGAAAGGTCACTATCTCTGGCCTGCACTTCACAACTCAAAACCGGTGCCAGAGATATACCTACAACAGTTCTGGGGTCATATGCACACGGATTCACTGAAGGATCGCTCCAAGATCAAGACCAAGTTGAACGGCATGCGGGTGATTCTGACACCATCCACTCTACGGGTTACTCTATCGCTTCCGATTCATGACGAGTACGATGCACTGCCGTCCATCCCAGATCTACTAAAAGACGTGGCATCCCTAGGCTACACTTCATTACTGCCACAACTCTCCAACTTCAATGGAGCGTATCTACATCATCCATGGAAGAACCTCTTCGGGCTGGTGAACAAGTGCCTCTCACCTAAGCATGCCGGCTTCGACAAGTGCAACAAGCAGATCCTGCTAGTCTTTCATGGCATCGCCTTCAACAAGAATTACGACCTGGCACAGCTCTTCTTCTCAGAGCTAATGGACCTGGTCAAAGCCAAAGAAAAGAACAGGCCAGGTACCATCCCGTACGCAAGGTGGCTCGGACTAATCATACACGACTGCATGGCAGAGCACTCCTCAATACCAAAACGGAGCTCAGATCCACACTTCACTGCACCAAAGCTGCAATATTTCAAAGCAGACAAGAATCCTGCCTTCGGCCTAAGGATCCCTGAATTTCTACTCAAGCTTGTCAAATCTTCAAATCCAGCGGTCCAGCAGTACAAGGAAGCCACTGAGAGAACTGTCCCTATGGTTCAGCAAAACCCAGCTGGACCTACCCCGGGGAGAAAGCCGAGTGATGGTAAGGGTCCAAAGAGAGCCCAAAAGCCACAGAAACCAGTGGCCGGTTCGCCCAATGAAGGAAAGTCTGACGACTCTCTAGAGACGAGTCAGGCGGCTGAGGGCACCGAAACAGACGCTGAGGAAACAGCCAATGAATCGTCAAGTGAAGCCCAAACAAACACTGACGACGAGGCTTCCGAGAGCGTGGGCACAGAGAGCGGGGAATCTGGCTCGGATGACGAAAATGACGACAATGACAGTGACGACGTGGAGCACACATATGCCCTGATCAGAAAAAGGAAGCTGCCAGTCGAATCTCCACAGAAGAAAAGAATCACTGCTGAAGATGCAGCACCGATAATCGCTGGCAGACCCCAAGTCTTCACTATAAAGGAGATAGCTAAACCGAGAGCCGATCCTAGCGAGACAAACTGCTCCAAGGACGACTATGACGAAGCGGCTCATTCAATTAAGAATTCTGAGGAAGTCGTCATCCGGGAGAAAAGGGCCAAAGTTAAGAATGATAAGGCTGCCAAGGCAAAGCCCCAGCCCCGAGCCAGAAAGAGCCTGATTGATAAGGCAGACGATCATATCTTCGCGGGCTGCGATACCTTTATCCAGATAAGCTGAGCTGAATCCTTAAGCACAGGAGCCGATCTTTTCGGTTCCCGGGTAGAAGTCGCAGCATCTGGCTCAACTGCGCAAGCACAGCCCTCTCCCAGCCACTCGATAGCCTCTCAACAGGCTATTGTTTCAAAAGAACGGGACTCCACCCCCTCACTAGTTCCTTCTGAATCAGTTGAGCGTACAATTGACCTATCGCCCGAGGTCAAAACCCCTTCTTCTCACACATCGAGTCTAGGTGTCACATTCCCAACATTTTCTTCCTTTTCTAGGACACCTACTGATAGAGTATATCTCTAGAGAGAAGTAGTATATTTGCTTGGTATTATGAATTCTGAACCCCTACAACTACTCCCAAGGGGAGTATTTATAGAGAAAATACGGGCTGGGCTCCCAAGCCTTGGGCTTGGGAGGCCCATTTACAACTGGACCGCTACTGGGCCGAATACAAAGCCACTAATGGGATGTACAAATGAGTAAGTGTAGAATCCAGTTTTGTGGGGTCTTCGTGGCCGACGAGGGCGTGGCCGACGAGGGCGTGGCCGACGAGGGCGTGGCCGACGAGGGCACGGCCGACGAGGGCACCCGGGTTCCTTGGATTCAGGACCATGATCTGAGCTGGCACCTTTTCGGCCGACGGGGGCCCCTTGGCCGACGAGGGCGCCACTCTGTGTCTTGTGCTTTCTGTTCTTCCGAGTATGTGGGTCCGGGGACTCAGACCCATATACTCCATCAGGAGTCCCCCACTCTCTAAGCTGAGACGTAGACGAAGTGAAGGAGAGTAAATTCCTGTGCTTTAGTGCTTTTGGCCGACGCGGGCATTCCCAGGCCGTCAGCTGTTGCGGCGTTGGTGTTGTTTCCATTTTGGTGATCCTGTTCTGTGCCTTGGCCGTTACCTGCTCCTCGCTGTGGGCGGGGAGGCCGTTGTTTCCTTGAAGTGTTCATTTGGGGACGATAAGTGTCCTGCTTCAATGGTGGCCGTTGAAGGCATGCTTTCCCTTTCTTGGACGTCGATGGTTGCAGTTTTACGTTTAGGCCGATGAGGTCACTGAGGTTGAACCTTGCTTTGAGGACGATGACGTCCTTTCCTTTGGGTGGCCGATGAGGGTGTTTGCGCTCCTTTTGGCCGTCGCTGATTGGCTTTCGTGTTCTTGGCCAAAGAGCCCATCATGATATAACTGTTGGCGGAGGACGATGAGTGTCCTTGACTTAGGTGTCCAGTTGGCCGTTGCTGATGACGTTATGTGCCTTTGGCCGACGAGGCCATGCTTTGTGGTATATGGCCGATGTGGCCATGCTTTGTGGTTACATTTGTGTTTGCATTTGTCCTTTTTGTTTTGTTGAGGCCGGTGTAGTCCCCCAGTACCCCACTGCTTCAGGCCGAAGAGCGTGAGGGGTGAAGGAGTTGCTTGAGACCCAGGCCGAAGCGGCCTCTCCGTAGTGCCCCTGAATCCAACCCTTATGGCGATTTTCTGGCCAAGGTAACCCTGTGGGAGAACCCTTGTGCGCAGATCGCTTGTAAAGAGTTATCATCAAGGGTCGTTACGAGGAGCCGATGGCTGTGGGTTCTTTGTTCCTTTGGTCCTGTGGTCGTTCATTACGTGCCTGGCCGTTGTCATCTCCCTATTGTTGGCATTTGTGAATTTGGCAAATAAGTAGGCCGTTGTGGGCGCTTGCTGGCATTTGTGAAGTCGGCAAGCGTATAGGCCGTAGAGTCTGTTTTGCCGGTGGGCTCTTGATGTGTAGCTTGGCCCGTTGGTGACGTGGTGGCCTCTCATTGGTGGCCGTTGATGTGGCCATTGGGAGGGTGCCACGTGTAGTGACCGTTGGGTGGGGGTTCTATAAATACCCCTCCCCCTCCGACGAGAGAACTCATTTGCATTCTGAGTTTGTCGAAGTGCTGGCCGGATTTCTAGAGAGATAAACTCTCAAGCTTGTTCTTCGTGTTCTTCGTGTTCAAGGTTAGTGTTCATCGAAATCCTCTCTGTACTTTGCATGTTTTGCTTCCTAGGCTAGTGATCTAGTGTTAGGCCCTTGAATATCCTTAGATCTTGAAGTAGGCTGCAGTATATCCGAGATAGTGTTTAAGATGAAAAACTTCAACGAAGAGTACTATCCCTATGACGACGAGCCCTCTGCCCAGTCCCTTGATTATGAGCTGGTCGAGGAGTTCTGTGAGGAGCTTGAGAATCTGAGTTCGTTCCGGACCGGGGAGCCGGCCGAGGAGGACCATGCGGACGAGGGGTCCGCGTCATCGTCTGGGGGTGAGGAAGCAGGGGTCTCCCGAACTGCTGATGGGGCGTCCACGTCGGCTGCCATCCCCTACCCGAAACCTGTGTCTGCTGTGAAGGGCGTTGCGCCGCCGAGGAGGGTGAGGAGGCCGAAGAGAGGGCCAACCTTTTCTCACCTTGATTTGACGAACATCTATGTTATCAGGCCGCAGAGTAATGCGGGGGAATACCTGGTCGCCCAAATGTATGTGGGGCCGTATGGCAGGGTTAGGGCCCCCAGGCCGACGGACCATGTCCTCAATCCCCCCCGGGCTACTTCGGAGTGTACCCGATGAGTTTTGCTAAAGGGCTTAGGTTCCCGCTTCATCCCTTTATCACTGAGTACCTGGATATGGTGGGGCTCCCTCCGGCCTTGTTGACGCCGAATAGCTACTCGCTCATCTTCGGCTTCCTCCTGCGGTGTGCTGAATTGGATTTCAGGCCGACGACGGCGCTGTTCATGAACTTATATCAGATAGGCCGTGGGAGTCATCAGAACTGTGCGTCGTATGCCACCCTTCAACAACTTCCCAAGAAGAGGAGTTTCACAGACCTGCCGACGTCCATCCATGGATGGAAGGGGAAGTTTGTGTTCGTGTCTTTGGGCGAGGGGGGCACAGAGTTTCCCTTCGTCGGCCACACCGGCCGTTTTAATCTTCATGATGCGCCGAGGAGCTCCATCCTGGACGCTCAAGTTGAGGCTTTCCTGGAGGGAGGGCCGAGGAGTGTGAAGACATATATTACCAAGTACAAAATGGCCGCCATCGGCTTTGTACGGTATTTTGTGTGTGGTGATCTTGACGACGACGTGGAGTTGTGGCCGAAGATGACCACGTCCTATGAGGAGGTTGATGGTCCCGATCTGGGGGTGCCAGCTGAGGCTGATGGTAAGTCCCTTCTGACGTGCTTCCTCATCGTACTTTCGTATTTTGCTTTCTAACCCTTAGTGTTTTTTTGTGATGCAGGTTTTGTGATGGATCACATGTCATTCATGAAGAGGGCCCAACTCAAAGCGGCCGAGGAGCTGAAGGCCCAACAACCTGGGGCTACCGCTGTGGCCAAGCCGCCGGTACAGCCGAAGAAGAAGAGGCAGGCCGAAGAGGGCCAGAAGAAGTTGACGGAGGTGGGAATGAAGCCTCCCAAGAAGTCAAAGAGGGCTTCTTCTGCCGGCGATGCTGGGACGTCGGCTGTTCCTTCTGGGGACGGAGAGGGTTCAAACCCTGATGCTTTGGTGGACCACCCTTCAGGCCCGTCGTCCACCACTCTTTCCACTGTTCCTGTTCCCGCAACGGCCGCCCGGAAGAAAGGGTCCGGCCGAGAGCTGGTCAGAGGGACCTACAAGCTCGAGGTGGAGTACCCCGTCAAAGGGGGGCTGTTCAATGAAATCGTTGACGGCCACGAGGTGATTTCTCAGGCTATCCCTGATGAAGACCGGGCTTATCTGAAGAAGCTCGGCCACGTGAAGATGTACGATGGTGGGATGGACCACGTCGTCCAAGTAAGCAACCGTGCCCGCTTCGTCTTACTTTCTTCCCCATTTTTGTTGCAAAGTTGTCTAACTCATTTTTTTTACTGCAGGGTGCCATCATGTTGATGGTGAACAACAGGAGGCAACAAAAAGAGATTGCTCGTCTGAGGCAATTCGAGCAGAAGGTTGCCTCAGCCGATGAGGCGATGGGCAGCTTAGAGAGGCTGCGTCTTGAGGTTGAGAGCCTTAAGAAGAGGGCCGACGAGGCCGACCAGTTGGCCGCTGAGAAGGAGGGGGCTCTCCAGCGCTTGGCCAACGTGGAGCGTGCCCGCGACGAGGCCGAGAAGGGCAAGGCCAGTGCAGAGCTGGCTCTCAGCGCTGCCGAGGAGAAAGCCGCTGATGCCGCTGTGCAGAAGTTTCTTGAAGTCGGTTGGAAGGACGAGGGCCGGCTTCCATTCTTTTTTGAGGTCGTGGCGGCCAGACTCGTTGACTGGGTGAACCAATCCCCCGACGGCCAGGCCTATTGGGAGAAGGAGATGAAGGTCTTCTATGACCTTGGCCAATACCGGATGCAACGGTTGTTGTACAGGAGGCTGCGACGGCGTTTCATGGATATCGGTGTGTCCAAGGAGTGGGCCGTCGACCTCGAGCTGCCTCCGTTAATGAAGCATCCTGAGGCAGAGTTGGAGCTTCCGGTGGCCGAGCGGCAGCTCCCTATTGAGAGCTCACGTATCAGCGATGACTGGGCGTATGAGCGGAGCATGTTTGAAGACACTGCCACGTCGGCTGCCCCTGCCGGTACGTCTGTTGTCCCGGCCGAGGGGGGAGCTGAGGCCGAGAAGGACTCTGAAGCCCCTCCAGAGTTCTGATCCTTTGTAGTTTTATCTTTCTTTCAGCTATGTAACGGCCTAGAAGCCCTCCTTGTACTCATTTATGTTGAATGAAAATGTTTTCGTAGTACTTGCTGTCTGCGTCGTCGTCTCGTTTACTGTTCTGTCTAAGTACTTTGGAGTTAGGACTTAGGAAATTCTACTAAGTATCCGAACCTCGAGTGGGTGGGTGTTCTCATCGTCTTGATGTGGCACCCCCTTTGCACTGTTAACAGGTGCTTTAAGAAATTTACTAAGTGTTGAACCGATGTTGGCGTCGTCGGCCCAGTGTCCTTTGTGGCCGTTGTGTACCCTTGCTCCTGATCTGATCAGGGTGGTCGGCTTGGGTCCATGTGTTGTGGCCGGTAAGGGTACACAGGTTGCTGTCCCCTTCGGCCTCGTACGTCTTCGTTCCTTGCCTTGGGTAGTTTGAACTTTGTTCCTTGAACATAGGAATTCCTCTAAATACAAATGCAAGACATAGGTAACTAACGGCTTTGGAGTATACGGGTGCCCGCTTCGTCTGGAGTTCCTCCATCTAAGTACTTAGAGAATTTTCTAAGTATAAATGTAAGATGTAGTTCCATCTTTGTGGTACCGCTGCCGGCTAGGAGGTGGCCCTATCATCATCGGCCAAGGTCTGGCTTTGTGACCGATGAGGGTGCCCCTTGCTTTCCCCAAGAGAAAGGCCCTACCTTCATCGGCTAAGGCATAGTTCCTTCTTGAGGAACTTTTCCTTCAGAGTTTTCTCTAAGTGTTTGGTGCTTCAAAGGAGTGTGGCCGATGAAGGTCACCTCTCGCGTGTCACCCAACCGATGCGGTTAGGGTTTTATAGGCGTGTGTTTCGGCCTTGACCATTCCATTGTGGTATGTGGACGTGTCGTCCATGTTACCTGTCAGT
Organism: Cuscuta europaea; assembly: GCA_945859875.1. Classification (NCBI taxonomy): domain Eukaryota; kingdom Viridiplantae; phylum Streptophyta; class Magnoliopsida; order Solanales; family Convolvulaceae; genus Cuscuta; species Cuscuta europaea. The sequence continues at coordinate 1,107,353 of CAMAPE010000038.1, read as the reverse complement.
GGTACAACGCTTGTGTTCAACTGATATGTACTTGGCCAAATTGGGCTTGAATTGTGGGGATTTTATTTTTCCTTGCTCGAGGCCGGCTAGTGTGCACGGCCGTCGGCTTCCCTCTTTTTCCCTTGTATATATTTTTTTTGTTTCCGGGGAGTATCCTTCTTTCAGGCTTCGGCCGAAGGGTGTGCTCGTCCTTCGGTCGGTTCGGACTTCGTTTATAACGTCCGTGATCTCAGGGCGGGTCCCATCGCCTATTTATGACGCGGGCTAGACTTTTGGTCGGTTTCCAACGGCTGTCGTTGCCCATCCCTGAGTTTTGGGATTTTGTCACCTCGGCCATGATTTCAGGCCTGTCGTCTTGCGTTCTGGCGCGTGGACGACGCGGTGAGCTTCCCGTTTCAAGACGTGGGCCGTTTGCGGGCCCCTCGTCCTGGGGACATCGTCGGCCATACCTGAGCGTTTCACTTCTAGGCTTACGGGGCCAGGACGATGTGCTCTCTCAGCTAGGCCTGAGCCCTTCGCTGATACAAAATACAATGGAGTGCCTGAGCTTGTCGCTCGTAGGCTGCAAATGCAAGGGGCCATGTCGGCCATGCCTGAGCCTTTCGCTCTAAGGTGGCCGACGGGGGCACCTGTTAATGTTTTACTTTAAATTCCAGAGAAAAAATCAGAACATGATTTTATTCATAAGTGGCTCGAGGCCGAGGGTGGCGTTCAATCAGTAACCCGTTAGGGGGTGAGGGCTTCGCCGTCTGCACCCCTTTCGGATTACTGATAAAACTTCACCAGATGGTGTACATTCCACGTTCGTGGTACATTGGACCCATTCGGGCGTTTAAGCTTGTAGGTGTCGGGTTTGACCACGGCACTGACGATGTAGGGCCCTTCGTACTTCAATGCTAGCTTGCCACCCTCTGTCGGCTGGCTTGCTTCCCTTCGGCGGAGGACGTAGTCCCCCACCTGAAATTCCCGGGAACGTACCTTGGCGTCATAGTATGATTTTACTTGACGCCGGTAGTTCTCTGCTCGGACGTAAGCTTGCTCACGCCTCTCATCAACCAGGTGTAGGTCAATCTTCATGTTCTCTTCGTTGGCGTCAGGCTCGTACTGTTCCACCCGTCGGCTGGGGATGGCAACTTCCGTGGGCGCCTTTGCTTCAAAGCCGTAGCACAGGGCGAAAGGCGTTTCACCTGTCGCCCTCCTCGGCGTGGTTCTGTAGCACCACAGGATGTTGGGGAGCTCGTCGACCCAACTACCTCCTGCGGCCTGGAGCTTCTTCTTCAGCCCCTCCATAATTGTTCTGTTGGCGTTCTCGACCTGCCCGTTGCCCTGAGGGTAGGCAACGGAGGAGAAACGATGCTTTACCCCAAACTCCCGGAGGAGTTCTTGGAAAGGGGCTGCCTCGAATTGGGTGCCGTTGTCTGATACAATCTCCTGGGGGACGCCAAAGCGTGTGATGATGTTCTTGTAAACAAATTTTTGGCATCTGGCCCCCGTGATGCTAGCCAAGGGCTCCGCCTCGACCCACTTGGTGAAGTAGTCGACGGCGACGATGATGTAGTGGTTATTCCCGGCGGCTCTGGGCAGGGGGCCGACCAGGTCAATCCCCCATCTGGAGAATGGAATTGCGGTGCTGACGGGGGCGTAGTTGACAGCTGGCCGACCAGGGGCCTTCTGGAGTACCTGGCATGTGGTGCACTTCCTGGCCAGGTCAGCGCAGTCGCGTGCCATCGTCGGCCAGAAGAAGCCCTGGACGACGAGACGCCAGGACATGCTGAAAGGGCCCTGGTGTGAGGAGCAGACGCCACAATGAACTTCTTCCATGGCTATGTCGGCCTCATCCTGGTGGAGGCATCGAAGGAGAGTGCCATTGTAGGATCGTTTATAGAGTTTGCCATCTTCGATTGTGTAGCTTGGGGCCCTGAGTTTAGCAAGTTTGGCTCTCTCCTCATCCGGGGGCAGCGCCCCCGTTGCGATGAAGGTGGCGATGTCGGAGATCCAGTCCTCTGGTCGCTGTTGGACGCACAAGACGGGGCTGGCATGGATGCTGGACATGCTCAACTCCTCGATCTTGGCCAACTGGGAGATGTGCTCCGGGGTGTCCGAGCTGAGTTTGGAGAGGATGTCGGCTTCGGCGTTCTCGGCCCTTGGGATCTGAGTGATCTCGTGGGTTTCAAACGCTTTCAGCAACTCCTCCGCCGCTTGTTTGTACTGCTTCATCCGGCCTTCCTTCGCTTCGTACGATCCCTCCACCTGGCCCACTACCAGTTTGGAGTCGCACTTGATTTTGAGGTGCTTGGCCTTGAGGCCGGCTGCGAGTCTGAGACCGCTGAGGAGGGCCTCATACTCGGCTTCGTTGTTGGACACCCTGAAGTTGAAGCGGATGGCATAGTAAGCTCTGAATCCTTCAGGGGATATGAGGACGACGCTGCCGCCGCATGATTTCGCGGCCGACGAGCCGTCAGTGAATAGGGTCCATGTATCGTTCGGCTCCGACCCGGGGTTGGCGACGGCCGTCTCCCTTGCCGTGCATTCGATGACGAAGTCGGCCAAGGCTTGCCCTTTGATAGATGGCTTTGGCTTGATCTCAATTTGAAATTGGCTGAGGAAAATTGCCCATTTCACCATCCTAGAGGAGCTGGTGGGGCTCCTCATGAGTGCGCCGAGAGGCTGCTGGGTCAGTACATGGACGGCGTGGGCCTGGAAGTAGTGTCCCAGCTTCTTCACCGTATGGACGATGGCCAGCACCGTCTTCTCAATGGGGGAGTACCTGAGCTCGGCCTCCCTGAGTGTCTTGCTGATGTAGAAGATGGCCTTCTGCACCCCTTCGTCCTCACGGATGAGCACGGAGCTGATGGCCGACGTGCTCACCCCTAAGTACAAGAAGAGGGTTTCACCGGCTTTGGGCTTGGAGAGCACGGGTGGGGACGACAGGTACCTTTTCAATTCGTCGAATGCTTCCTGGCACTCCGTCGTCCACTTGAAGCTGTTGGCTTTACACATGATCTGAAAGAAGGGGAGTGTCATCTCGGCTGACCTGGAGAGGAACCGGTTTAAGGCCGCCAGGCGCCCCGTTAGTCGTTGTACCTCCTTGATGTTGTGGGGTGGCTCCATGTTGATGATAGCCTGCGTCTTCTCCGGGTTTATCTCGATGCCTCTCCGGCTGACCATGTAGCCGAGGAACTTGCCGCCCTTGATGCCGAAGGCGCACTTCTTGGGGTTGAGGCGGAGCCTGAACTCCTTCATTATTTCAAAGATTTCCCGGAGGTCGTCGGCGTGGGAGGTGGCCCGCCTGCTCTTGACGATCATGTCGTCGACGTACGCCTCCATCGTCCGGCCAAGGACTGCCCTGAAGATCTTGGCCACCATCCTAGTGTAGGTGGCGCCGGAGTTTTTGAGTCCGAAGGCCATGACGAGGTAGCAGAAGATTCCCTCTGGGGTCATGAATGCCGTCTTCTCAGCATCATCTTCATGCATGGAGATCTGGTGGTACCCCCTGAAAGCGTCGAGGAACGACATCAACTCGCACCCCGCCGTCTCGTCCACCAGCTGATCAATATTGGGGAGAGGGAACGGATCCATGGGGCACGCCTTGTTCAGGTCAGTGTAATCAACACACATTCTGAACGTCGGCGGTTTCTGGGCGAGGACGACGTTGGCCAACCATGTCGGGTACTTCACCTCTTTAATGTGTTTGATTGAGAGGAGCATGGTGACCTCCCCTTTGACGAAGTCCCGCCTGTCGGCGGACAAGTAGCGCCGCTTCTGTTTGACGGGCGCGGAGGCTGGATCGACGGTCAGCCGGTGAGTGATCACCTGGCGGCTGATGCCTGGCATATCGTCCGGACCCCACGCGAAGACAACGGCGTACGACCGTAAGACGAGGAGGAGGGCGTCTCGTTGGTCCTGGGGGAGTTGCTTCCCGATTCTGAGAACCCGCTCCGGCCGGGAGGTATCCAGAGGAATTTCCTCGACCTCCTCGGCCGGCTCCGCACGTGGCCTCTCCTCGGCCGTGGCGATGGCGGCCGTAATGGTGTCTATCCTTTGTCCTTCCCTTTCGGCCGGCCTCGTTAGCTTGAGGTAGCAAGCTCTGGCTATCCTCTGGTTTCCTCTGGCGTAGCCGATGCCGTCATTGGTGGGGAACTTCAGACATAGGTGCTTCATGGAGATGATGGCCTCCAAGTCCTCCAGCGCTGGCCGCCCCAAGATCAGGTTGTGGGCGCACTGGAGGTTGACCACCATAAACTCCATGTCAATCTTGGCGCGGTGGGGGCCGTCACCGACCTCCACGGGGAGGATTATCGTGCCCTCGGCGTCGATAGAGTCCCCGGTGAAGCCGGATAACGGTATCTTGATCAGCCTCAGCAGAGCTCTGTCCAGCTTCAGCTGCTTGAAGGTGTCCAGGTACATCACGTTGACGGAGCTCCCCGTATCGATGTAAGTGCGGTGGATGATGGAGTCACCGATCTCACACTGGATGACGAGGGCGTCCCTGTGTGATTCCGTACCCGGAGGCAGATCCTTGTCGGTGAAGGTGATCGCCTCCGTTCGCTGCTTCTTCGGCTGGGGGGGACGTGGGACACCTCCCCAATGTAAAGGGATTGGGCCCATTTCTTTCTCTGAGTGGCGGAGTCCCCCCCAGTGTTCCCACCTACGATGAGGTGAATGTGATTCTTCTTCGGCGGGGGCTCCTCGAAGTCCTCGTCGTCGCTGAGCCTTCCAATCTCCCGCTTCTTCGTAGAGGGTTCGCCCCCATGTTTGCCGGTGTTTACCCATGTGTTTTTGCGTGGGCCACCTTTAACAAACTGGGAGAGTTCCCCCTGGCGAATAAGGCGCTCGATGGCTTTCTCCAGTGTGATGCAATCGTCGGTGTTGTGCGACGAGTTCTTGTGGAACCGGCAGTATGTGCCGCCCTGCTGGATGGCAAGGATCTCCTCGGCCGGCCGAGGAGCCTGCTCGATGAGGCCGTGCTTCTCGGCATAATCGAGGATGGTGCCGACCGGGTGGGTGAGGGTTACCCCCGGCCGTTCCAACCTCGGCCGCCAGTGGCGATCTTTCTTACTCTGTCCACCAGAGCCGTGACGGCCCTGGGCACCCTGGCCGGCCGGGGACGGACCCGGGGCCGGCGAAGGATTTGTCTTCTTGGAGGGATGGCCCCCCTCTCTCTTGTGATTGTGGAGCTCGTCGGCGTCGGCATACAAGCCTCCGCGCTGGAGCGCCTTGGCGTACGACCTCGGGGGGTCGGTGATGAGGCTCCTAGCATACGGGGAGCTGCGGAAGGCTCCCTGATACAAGGCGAGGAGGGTGCGCTCATCGGCCCCCTCGACCTCCTCGGTTTCCCTCGTCCACCGATCAATGAATGACCGGAGGGACTCCTCGTGCTGTTGCTTGACGGAGAGGAGGTGGGTGAAATACTTCTTCGCGCGCTTCCTCCCGGCAAAGTGAGTGAGGAAGCACTGGGCGAGATCCTGCCATGAGTCGGTGCTCCCTTCGGGGAGCGCGTTGAACCACTCGTACGCTGGCCCCTCGAAAGTAGAGAGGAACCAACGGCAGAGGTATTCGTCGGACGCGTTCACCATCAGCATGTTGTTCTGGTAACGGCTGAAGTGTTCCCGGGGGTCTGATCGGCCGTCGTAGGACTTGATGGCGTTTCCCCTGTACTTCTCCGGGATGGGGGCCGAGAGGACCCTGTTGGTGAAAGGGGTCCTGGTCCTGACCTGGATGATGGGGTCGCCTCGCCCCTCGGCCAGCTCCCTCTCCAGGGCGCTAACCTTGTTCATGAGCGCGTTGAGGCCGGGGTCGTTGGAGGCGCCGGCCATAGGGATGTTGGCCGACTGCTTGGCCTCCATCTGTGCCAACCTCCTTTCCAGCTGGGCGATGACCTCGTCCCGGGGGTCCCTGGCGGCCGCAGCGGCGCCCGGCTGGTTCCTCATGCGCTCGTTGTGAGCCGCGTTGATCTGGTGACGCACGTCATCGTCGTGCAACTTTCCCTTGCCCTTGTCCGGGCGGGGCTGGTCCGCTGTCCGGGACACAGACCCCAAGCTGTCCCTCGGCGAGCCAGGACGAGGCTCACCAATCCGTCCCGCCATCCTCTCCGAAACCGGACGACGGCGCGTGTCACCTAGCCTATTGAAGGCAGAGGCTTTTCCACGCGCTGGGGTCTGCCCAGGCCGAAGAGGGGAAGCAGGGTGGGAGTGGGACGACGTCGTGTCCTGGGGCACCACCCCCTCATCGTTGCCTATCTGGACGGCCAACGGTTGGGGCTGAGGAGGTTGAGTGACGTTCCCCCCCGGTCCTTGGCAAGAGTGCGCTGAGGACGGTGGGGTTCTGAGCCAGGCTGGCGATGATGACCGACAGCGCGGCCTGGACCTGCGGATCCACGGACGAAGAGGCCGCGGCCATAGGCTGGGCCGGGGCGTGGTCCGTCTTCTCAGCTCGTTTCTTGTCCAAGCCGGGGCGGGCATCAGGGGCTCCGCCGTTGAGTTGGTTGCGGAGGTCCGTCGTGAGGTTGAAGGCCTCCTGGAAGAGGTCCCCTCCGCCGACCTGGTCGGCCGTGGCGTCCTCATCGTGCTCCCTGGGCTCTTGGTCCTCAGGGATGGCTTTGCTGACGAGGTTGCGGTTCGACTTAGTTCTCCCCATGATCAGTGGTTAGCTGTGCTTGGTAGCGACGAAGGGTGCTAACTTGATTGTTCTAGCTCTCAACGAGAGCACCAAATGATAGAGTATATCTCTAGAGAGAAGTGAGAGCTAGAGAGAGAAGTAGTATATTTGCTTGGTATTAATGAATTCTGAACCCCTACAACTACTCCCAAGGGGAGTATTTATAGAGAAAATACGGGCTGGGCTCCCAAGCCTTGGGCTTGGGAGGCCCATTTACAACTGGACCGCTACTGGGCCGAATACAAAGCCACTAATGGGCTGTACAAATGAGTAAGTGTAGAATCTGGTTCTGTGGGGTCTTCGTGGCTGACGAGGGCGTGGCCGACGAGGGCATGGCCGACGAGGGCACGGCCGACGAGGGCACCCAGGTTCCTTGGATTCAGGACCATGATCTGAGCTGGCACCTTTTCGGCCGACGGGGGTCCCTTGGCCGACGAGGGCGCCACTCTGTGTCTTGTGCTTTCTGTTCTTCCGAGTATGTGGGTCCGGGGGCTCAGACCCATATACTCCATCACCTACACTATTCACTGCACATACAGGTGCACACAACCTGAACGCAACAACCAGAGCGCAAGCTATGACGGTTGGAAGCCGTGCTACGCCCACAATGATTCCATCATTGCACGCAGGCCACACATCAGCAATCTTCACTGGTGCTGTGACAACAGTTACAACCCCCGTAACTGGTCACCCAACCTTTGAAGACGTAAACGTTCTACTAAATCGCTTCCTAGATTCCACCATTAAACCATGGGTGCAAGATGCAATGACCGCTCTAGCACAGGAATTTAGGACCACCCAAGCGGTTCGGTCTGAACAACCCCCACCCCAACCTTCACCCGAACCCTTCATTTCCCATACACAACCCGTATCCTCCACCCTTCTATCTCACCAATCCATCAACCAAATTCCCATTCCTTCACTTTCTCGGGGAACCCAGGATACAGAACTAGTATTCTCCCCACACCCGACCACACCCTCCATCGATCTATCCTCACTATCCTTCGACACTCTTGCATCGGCTTTGCTGAACAACCTCCTAAACACCCATGAAGACAAACTTACCCTTCATCAGCAAGCCATACTCGAAGCCCTCCTTTCTTCACCAGAAACCAAGAGCACTTGCAAGGAGAGTCCTCGTGGTCGCAAACGTTCCCATGAGGACCCCGATGATTCGGATCCTCATGAGGGGGAGAACAAGCGACCTCGATCACTTGAGCAAACTGCTTTACCAAGCCAAACTCCACAGCCCATCCAACCCGAAACCTCGACAAACCAACAGCCACCACCCACAGCCAAAATATCTAGCCTGGTCGAGCTAGAAGTAACATCCCGAGGCGTATCTCCCAAAGATACCAATCGAGGAGGGGATGGAAGTCCTGATGATGCTACCACTGGTACATCTTTTACATCAGGCCATCAGTTGGAACCTAGTTCTAAGCTGATGTCAACGGGCAATCCAAGTGAACCCGGTTGTGCTACCCAGGAACAATCACCGCCTCAAAAGCAGCAAAGAGTTCCATACATTTCCCCAGGCAAAGACATCCACGATGCACTGGAGGAGGCGGTGATATATGACAAATGGCCAAGACAATGGACATAATGGGATGATCTCCGTAATGAGGCTGAACAAGAGGACATGCAGAGAAATTGGTGGCTACGAGAGCTAATCAACAAATGCTCTGAAGATATCATTAGGCTCGAGGACGATGAACGCAAGGAAGGGGAGAACTACAAGGAATCCCAGAAAACTCTTGAAGCCGTCGTAAGACAATCAGTGGGAAGACTTCCCAAGACAGAGAAACCCTGGGATAACGTTCGCATCAAAGCTCCCTTCCAAGAGGAAATCAGAGAGCATATCTGGCGTAGACCAGACAGAGTCAAACCGCTGAATGAACTGAAGCTAAGAGGTCTTACTCATCTAAAAGGAAAGCAGGCTGGAGGTCATCTGCATATGCTACTACAAAGGTCAACCGGTACTCAGAGAGAACTGATGGAACAAGATCTGAAGTCAAATATTCTCCCGATTCATCAAATTATACAAGTGAAGGCTGAAGATTATCACGGAGTAACATTCTATACTTACAGACTTCAACGCACTGACAGGAGTGAATTTACTTGCCAAGAGAATGACTTCATCATGCTTAAACCCAACGACATCTATCAAATGTTCATGGCCTATAGATACCTTCCAGTTAGGCAGAGCATAATATACAGCGAAGGTCTTGCAACAATCAAGAGATTCATGCTTAGACAGATCAGAGTACATTCTTCACATGACCTACAGATGGCTATTGAGTGTAACCTGAAAAAGACAAATCTGACAAAGCCAAGACTGTATGGTCCAGAACTCGAAGACTTCCCAGCTTACCACATCTTCTTCACACCGCCAGGAGTCACTTATCTGAACCACAAGAACGAAAAACGTCTGATGGTAGTCAACGAAATTGAGAAATACTGTGACGGAACGCTGAAGATAATCAAAGAACAGCTTCTAAAGATGAAGGCAGAGCTAGAGGAAAATCTTCAAGAGGCATCGTCTTATGTTCAAAAGGAACACTCTACAGTAGAGACAATTTTAAAGGCCATTGACGATCGCCTAGAAAAGAGAAATATGCTGAGGCAATATGAACATGCACTAAATATGAGGAAGCACTACTTCAAGTCGCAGAAGCAATAACAGAGTGGCACTTGATCACAAAGGGGGAGATTGTTGGAGATATTTTAATTGTGAATCAAGTTTGTCATAGATTAGCTTTATTATTAATCCTTGTATTTAATTAGTGCATGAATTAGATAGCACTTGGGCCAAGTGTTAGGCTCATATAATCAGGCTTAAAGCCTTGTACGCCTAACCTAAACCTCGCCTATAAAAAGGGAGCTGAGGGTTTAGGATTAGGTTAACGTCGTACTTATTCTTCATAGCCTTACGCGCATACTTTTGTGTTGTACGAGTTCACGGTCTATCAAAGAGGGTTTACATCGATTCAATCTGTGTTCATCCTTACGTTTAATCTTCTTTGTTAGATTGTTATTCATTGCTGTTACAGAAACAGGGACTATCAAGTTGGAACCATTTGAGAAGAGCTACCATCATTTGTGCCTGGCGAGCTGGGTTGTGACTCCCCTTGCTCTGCACTCTCCTCTGTCTCCTCATCCTCTTCTACTTCTGAGCTATTTTCATGCACTTCGTCATTGTTTCTCAAGAATAGTTCAGGTGCTTCATTTGTAACTTGAGCAGCCTCATTTGACTTCCGAGACATTGTGGGTTTTTCAATGTCTTCTATTGTCAAATCTTCGTGGAACACAACGTTCTGCTTCTGAATACTTTTTTCTCCTTAGGATCCCATAACTTGTATCCAAACTCTTCATTTCCATAGCCAACGAAAATGCACTGTATAGTTCTTGCATCAAGCTTCTGCCTGAGCTCTTTGGATACATGTGCATATGATGAACAACCAAATACTCTAAGATGTGAGTATGTAGGATCCTTACCTGTCCATAGCCTCTATGGAACTTCAAAGTTTAGCGGTACTGGAGGTGATCGGTTGATAAGATAGCATGCGGTGTTGACTGCTTCTCCCCAAAATGACTTTGGAAGTTTAACCATATTCAGCATGCTCCGGGCTCGCTCCATGATAGTCCGATTCATTCTTTCAGCAACGCCATTGTGCTGAGGGGTGCGTGGTAATGACTTCTCATGTCGAATGCCATATGTTCTACAATATGCATCAAATACTTTGGAAGTATACTCGCCTCCATTATCAGATCGAAGACATTTCAACTTCTTTCCTGTTTCACGTTCCACCAAGACGTGTAATATCTTGAAACACTCGAACACCTGATCTTTTGTTATAAGGAAATACACCCACACTTTCCGAGAAGCATCATCGATAAAAGTCAGAAAATATCTGCTTCCACCGAGTGATTCCACCTCCAAAGGACCACATACATCGGAGTGTACCAAACTTAACAACTCCGATCTTTTAGTTGAAGTAGAACTAAATGATACTCTATGTTGCTTACCAAATAGATAATGACTGCAAGGACCCAGTGTAACATTCTTATCAATGTTGATAAGGTTCTTCTTCATCAAGGTAGTCAACCCTTTCTCACCGATGTGACTGAGTCTCAAGTGCCACAGATCCTGAGAAGCCTCCTCAGCAATGTTGAGGCTATCCGTACAAATCCTCAAATGGGTTTTGTACAATGTGCCACAAACATGTCCTCGAGCGATTGTCAAAACGCCCTTTGACATTTTCCATGTGCCCCTGCTAAAGTGGTTTTCATACCCCTGTTCATCAAGACATACCATTGATAGGAGATTGAGTCGAAGGTCTGGAACATGTCTGACATCCTTCAAAGTGATTGTGCTCCCACTACTTGTCTTTATTTGTACATCACCAATTCCAGCTATTCCAGATGAACTGGAATTACCCATCTTCACCGCTCCAAAGTCTTCAGCTTTGTAAGTTGTGAAGTAGTACATATGGGGAGTAACGTGGTAAGATGTTGCAGTATCTACCACCCACTCAGTGTCCTCTCTTGAGACATGCAGACATGTTTCATCATTGGTAGTACAATACACTACATCACCTGAGATTGTGATGAGTGCTTCACCACCCTTGTTCTTCGTTTGTGAATTGCTTTTCCCTCCCCCCCCTCTAGCAATTTGTAGCAATTCTTCTTCATGTGACCCTCTATACCGCAATGGTGGTAGGTATAAGAAGGGTTCCAGCCATCTGATGATCTCCCCCAACTTTTGCCCCTGCTTTGCCACTTTCCTCTACTATTCTTTGTTGCTTTCCTTGTGGTCTTCCTCGATTCTCCATCACAAGGGCATTAGTGTGGTCTGTGCTCATGTCTTTCCTTCTTGCCTCCTCATTGAACAATGCATCCTTGACCACAAACATGGTAAGTTTGCCATCTCGGGCTGAGTTGCTGAGAGTAACAACCAGTGTCTCCAAACTATCAGGAAGGGAACTAAGAAGTAGTAGAGATTGCATTTCATCTCAAGGAGGCATTTCTACACAAGATAGTTGATTTACCAGATTCTGAAACTGACTAGTATGTTCGGCAACAGAAGTTCCACTTTTGAGCTTCATATTGGCAAGACGCCTCATTAGTAGGGCCTTATTCCTAGCGGTCTTGGCCTGATACATATCTTCTAACTTCTTCCAAAGGGCATAAGCATCGATTTCTTGTGCAACATGGTGGAAGACACTATGGTCAATCCATTGTTGGATTTGACCAATAGTTTTTCTATTAATTTTTTTCCACTCCATTGACTTGGGCGGGTCAGGATTAATACCTTTCATCTCTATTGGATCAAAAAGGTCTTTACAGCTAAGGAAATCTTCCATCCGAGGTTTCCATAGCATGTAGTTGATAGCCGTGAGCATAATCATAGCTCCAGAAGATGAAGTTGACTCGTCAAAGGTCATTTTCACCTTCTAAATAATTTTGATTTTCTGTTTGAGAAAAATAGAATCAGAATTTTGAAAAATGGGCAGCACCGTTGCGTCCGGAACGGCCGAAAATGGTGGGGTAGACACTTTTAGGGTCTAAATAAAACTTTTGAAAAATTAAAGGTAGAAATTATAATTTTCCAAAAATTGAGGGACCAAACTGCAATTTTTCAAAATTTTAAAAACTGACTGGTGATGTGGCAGGTGACGTGGCGATGACTGGTCGTTGACGTGGTAGCTGACGCAGGAGCACAGCAGGTAGTTGATGTGGTTGACACGCGGGCTGCTGACTGGGCAAACACTCCCTGCGTGTCGCTGACGAGGCTCTGACTCACTGGTGACGTCAGCGATGACCTGGTTTTCTTCTTTCCTGGAAACTGGTGCTGGATGACGTCATCGATGACGTTGGTGAGTTCTTCACCATCAGCGCGTAGGTGGCGTGTGTGGTGGCTTCCGTTGGCCAAAAAATTATCCAAAAATAGCAGTTTTCTCATCTCGACAAGACGAATCTAACGGTATATCCAGATTGCAATTCCGATCAAAACTGAAAAACACGAATTTTCAGACAGTAGAATTTTATCTGAAAATTCTGGGGGAAATATCTAAAGCTCAATCAGGCTCTGATACCACTTGTTGGGAATAACAAGATCGTGCTAATATGAGAGAAAAACACCTCTATTACTTTCAAGAATAGAAATAAGAGACATACAAGCTCTAACTAAAAACTGTCAAAACAAACACATATCTCTCAAGGATATTCCCAACTCTTCTTGGTTGTGCTATGATGATCTATGATCTAATTTACTTGATGATAGAAAGACTCTCCAAGCTCTCTATTTATAGCACCAAAACTAGGTACTAGGAAGGTGGAAGGAAGATGTGATTAAAAATAAGGAAGCTTCAATGTTGGTTGAGGAGGTTTCCTTTGTCATTCTTGCACATGAAGGAAGCTCCATGGATGTTGCTCACAATTAAATTCTTCAATTTGCTTGTACTCGGATATGTCCTTGAAATTGAATTCTTCAATTTATTGGCTTCTAATTCAATTTGTGGGGTGTATCAACGACTAAGCAGGAAGTAAAATTAAAGTTTAAGTTTAACTTTAATTGTAAATGACTTTATTCATGTAATCTAAACAGGAAAAATTTCCTTTAAAAACATATAGGGGGGAATTTGGAGTGGATTATAAAGGATTGTATTTTCTTAAGAAATATCATAAATTCAAAAAGTTAGTATCAACGTTTACAAAAAGTTACAAAAACTCTTACAATAGTCTTACAAAAGGGGTATGTGGTATCATCACATTATTTAACACAATTTTATAACATTTACAACACTTTTACATCAAAGGTAATTAGAATAGTCACATCAATTGTTTGTGAATTTTTTTGTACGTATGCTTGTATTTGTATTAGAATAGTCACGTTTACAAATAGATATCTACACTTAAATGAAATGTTTTAGAGTTAAAAAGCTAGAAACAAAATGTTTTTACTCTTTCTATTACACAAAATGCACTTTTAATCAAAACTATCATTATTCAAAATCATATTGTTGAGTCAGAAAGAAAGGCAGAGAGAAACTCATAGTTCGAAGCAGATTCAGGCTGATTCCTCAGCTCTCGATGCAAGTCATCATATGAATCCTTTTTTCTGACATGCTCCCCATATCTATGTAATGTAGGCTTCTTCAATGAAGATGCCTCTGGTTCTTGCTAAAAATGTTGGAGATATATTTCTTCTCCTGCATAATTAATAATCTTCATCAACAACACAATAATCAGCCTAGTAGTTCAAATTTTGTTATAAGCAATAAAAATGTTCCCATTTGGCATAGTAAACCTGGTCACTTGCTTGTTTACAAGCTCAAGCAGCTTGGATTTTGTAATGATTCTCATATCAATGAAGATCACAACTTCTTTTTTGTTCAATTTGTTAAAAAGCTAGACAACAAAGATTACCTTTTTCTGATAGTTTTTTTCAAACATCCAAACCTTTTTAGTTAATTCTAGCTAATCCAAACTTATAATGGATTCAAATATTTCATAATCATTGTTGATTATTTTATCTGCCAAGAGCAATGCTTTTCCTTTCATCAAAACTTACCTCACCGTGGTAAATAATCATTTTAATCTCAACATTCAAACCATAAGATTAGATAATAAAAAAATACTCTAAACTTTGAAGAGGTGTGAAGTAAACACCCCAATCTTGCATATGTAATTTAAATACCCCAAACTTTATATAAAAAGTTATTTTCGCACCATTATCGTGTATTATTTCTTTTTAAAATGTAAATTTATGGGGTTAATTGCATAATTTAAAATAGCAAATTAAAAGTGTTGCAATTTTATAGATTGGGGGTAATATTATTTATTTTAAAATGGAAATTTAGAATGTTAATTGTGCCTTCATGAATTTTTAAAATATTTTAAATTACTCAATAAACACCATAAATCTACATTTTTGAAAGAAATAGTACTTGACTATGATGCTAAAATAACTTTTAATATAAAGTTTGGGGTATTTAAATTACATATACAAGTTTAGGGTGCTCATCTCACACCCCTTCAAAGTTGGGGTATTTTAATTATTTTTCCCCATAACATAACATAACATAATAATAATATAAGGTAATATATTCAGAACGGAAGTAATGGTTCCAGTTCTAATAATTATGGGAATTTTTTTCCCATAATTATTTAAATTATACATTCTCCTTCCAATGTTTCATTATTAATTAAGGTTTTTAATATGATTTCAAATTTTGGATGTTTCATGTTAGTCTACAATTGGAATTGTGAACAATAATATTATTTGATAATATTATTTGAAGAAATAATTATATACAGTATAGATACATGTTTTCAACAACAAAAACCATTACAGGAAGTTAAACCGACACCCCCGGGGTAAAAAAAACGAGATATTACCCGAAATAGGACTAAAACAGTTTGAAAATTTCAAAATAGAACTGTCATGTTTTTATTCCCAAAATAGGACTAATTATTGTCATGTTTTGGCAATACCAGACTTCAAACATGGCAGTATTTTCTAAACATGGCAGTAATTAGTCATTTTTTGGGAATAAAAAACATGACAGTCCTATTTTGGAATTTTCAAATTGTTTTGGTCCTATTTCAGGAACTTTCCCAAAAAAACTTGAGAATTATTATGCTATAAAGAAACAATAAATCATTTGTATACATGTATCTTTGAACTTCTAATCTACATTTTTTTTTGGTGTTCACATTAACACTTCGTAAACTTTCTCTAAATCTTGGGTTGGTTTCCCACGGCATATCTAAGCGGGTGCCAGAACTTTGAATCTTTAATACTCTGTACAAGTGTACAACGTTTATAAGTCTACTTTGCTCATAATGAAAACAAACAAATAATAATAACAGTAATAAAGTACATGCAAGGATAACACATTCTGTATATTCAGATGGAAGAATATTCACCTATAAAAAAGGAAGTTGAGATGTAATAATGTACATAAGGCACATAAATCAGCATATATATTGCACAACTCTACAAAAGGATGGATGAAAACCGTAAAAAAAGGATAGATGAAAAGTTGATGATGCACAATTTTCATAGAGCAAATACAGACCCCATGAGCAAGAACCAAAAACTGATCATTTCACACCCAAGCTTTTACCTTCTCTGTTCGAGAATTTAGGCTTCGTCCGCGGATGCTAAGCCCATTGTTATTATCTTCTGCATTTTTTTCTGGTTGGCGATCACAGATTCTTTTGGAGGCCTTCTTATGATCGGAACTGGCCAGTTTCACGTTTTTCATTCTTCGGTGTTTTTGTTGAACCCTCCTCACACTTGTTATGGTACCATTCCCACCTTTGTGTTCTCCAGAGCTGGTTTCATCAGGTTGTTTGTTCAATTTCCTCCCAGGGAGATCATCTATGTCATCTGCATTTCCCTCAGGAGGGATATTCTCAATAGAGCTCAGAAAAGCCCCAGTTGTGGCCTCCTCGTCTCCGACATTTTGTTCTTCATAGTTCTCATCGGTCGTGTTGGATTCTTGCTCGGGGTTAGCATCGATTGTGGATTCTTCTCTGTTCCTCAGGGTCCTCTCAATGAGAATCTTGAGAAAGTTCATAACTTGAACAGCATGCATCAGTGCTGTCAATGGATCTGCCATCTGCAAGCACATAAAAAGAAGGGAAAGTGAGAGATGATCTAGTGTCCTGTACTCATGTAATCATACTTAAATTTCATTCCAACATATCAACCTTACGAGAAGAGCATGAGTTTCTCATATGAAAGAGTTTGTCATAGGCTCACTAAATATAAAAGTACAAAAAACTTGATCTATAATATACTTCGGAATATAATTTCAATATCTATAATATACGTAGAACTAACTAAAAACCAACATATAAAGACCATTGGACTACTACAGGTTCACTTTTTGGATCGAATCCTAAAGGTTAATACAATGCCTAATAAGTTGTTTATACATGATTTATATTTATTTCGTATATGATATTAATCCCTTAACACAGAAAATGAGAAAATATTATAAATACATCCACTAAAATATTTATTTGTATATTAAACAATAAATGCTATTGTTCAAGTGCTATTTATATTTGCACAATGTCAGATTAGTCTCTTTGACATCAGAAAATTCATGTCACAGCTTTCTTGAAAAGGAATAGTAGTAGTAGTCATAATAACATGACATTTCAAAACGATCATCATCGTAGGAAGTTTGGGTTTACTCTCGAACCTGAGTCATATTTGGAGCAAACACGACAGCGACATTCCTTGCATTCATTTTGTTATGATCTTTGGATTCGGCAACATCAGCCATAAGGTTTATAGCCCAGTCTAACAGTGCAGCTTCTGTCGGCGGGAGAAGGCTCACGAGCCCAACACACTCTTCCTCCGATTGTGAACCCATAACTTCCTCCGGTGAGAGAGAGTCAAGTATCCCCCTAGGGAGTTCTCTAAACCAAGCCTATTCAAAGCAATTTTTCATTTCAGGATTCAATTTTTTAAACTTCACTTTCTGTTATATATATGTATGATGAAAATTGATGAAGCAATAATAATACCTTAATGAGACCAGCTAAGCAATGAACATCAATATCGTGTGGTACAATGCCGTTATTTAACTGCTCCCTAACAAGCTCTTCTTGACCATTTTCAGCCGTAATCCTGAATATGCCTTCAGCCTACAGCAGCAAAGTTGAAACCAAAAAGAACATTAATTATATCTGTATGTGTGGTTTGAAAGTGATTAAAGAATTTCACAGCTAAAGCATATTTGGTTAGACCTGCAAGCCACCATGTGCATATAAGCGCCTTTGCATCATCAAGAGTATTGTAGGCACACAATTCCCTCTGCTGTCAAAAGAAAGTTGCATGCACTCCGTCGAAACACCAAACACTCTAGTACTACATTATTAGAATGTATATTAAGGGTAGTTATTATAATTGTCAGATTCTTCAGTTCCAAGACTATTACAATGGAGACTTTCAGATGAATAGAACTATAGAAGCTTTACATGATACAGAGATCATATAAAAAAAATCTTCGCATGTATGCATGGGAAATCATAAGTTTATTTAGAGCCAGTTTTGTGAGACAAAATGGTTGAAAAGTGCTAAATCTGCTGAAGTTGTGGAAGTAGTGATGGGGTATGCTGAATTATATAAAATTATACTTACAACATACTTTAGTGACAAAAGAAAAGGAGAAATATATGCACTTGTCAAACATGATCATTTACCCGGCAACATAAAAAAGTCTTCACCCTTCTTTTCTACCAGTAGCTAATAAATTTATATTGCCTAAAGATACTCCGTATTAGCTAGCCAACGGCCACTAAAAAGTCTAAAGCATTTGAACTATTGGGTATTTGGGAAAAGCAAAAGCTTTTATAGAATCTACATCAAATCCTACAACAACGTACTGTATATAATTTGATATTTGAAACTCTTTGAATATTTAAAACTCTTTGAAAAATCCATCCTTGCTTTTTCCAACATGATGGAGAAAGCTGTCGATTTTTCAAATTCTCTATTAATTAAACAAATATGACCAACAACCTACCATTGTCATACACGCCCCATACATGCAGCCTGGGAAAAAATAGCCTTCAATGGCGTGTAACACTAATCCCCTTTCCTAGTCCCCACCCCCTACTCCCACCAACCCACTAACAGTCTAACACAGACAAAATGGCAAAACTTTAAATTTTAGGTTGAAGAAGTGCAGATACATTTTAAATTTCTTACCTTCATTTATTTATTAATTGACCATAGAATGACTAGGCAGAAAGAGAAAAAAAACAATTCTTGAAAAAAAAATTAGGACAGAAGATTAAGAAAAAGCAACAAAAGAAACCTGGCACTGGGTGGTCTTCTGGGGACTTCAGGTTCAAACTCAACAGGAAGGCCAAGAAATCCATTGAATCTATCAAAAGTTACATGCGCAACATGTCTGACATTGCTAGGCCAGCTGATCTCCATAGTAGAAACCGATGCAGAAGATGATGAAGAAGAAGAAAGATGGTCCTCAATGTTGTTGTTACAGGAAACCAAAGATTTCCTAAAGACAGTCACCAGAACAGTCAAGAAAGACAGCTGATCGCCCTCCTCCTCTTCCCTTTCTCTCCTCTTCTTGGGGTTCCTCTCCTCCCCCAGCTCCTCCCGCAGCTCCTCCTCCTCCTCCTCTATTACTACTATTTCTGCAGTACTTGTGAAATCAGGAACAGAGGAAGAAGAAATACAAGAACCACAAAGGGCCCTTTCTTGCAGGTGCAACCCATCATTATCTGTAGGTGGGCTGGTGGAGCTTGAAGATGAAGAAAGCATTGTGATTTCTCTTTTAATCGTCTTTATTTGGAAGGGTTTTGGTGAAATGAAAAGAATGATTCTTTCTTACTGCTGAATACGTATTCTTTTCTTTAATAATATAATAAAAAGTTGTGTTCTTGGAGTTTTCTGAGTGGTAGTTTGGTTGATTGCAGATGAAGAGAGAAAGGTATGGAGAATGGCGATTGACAGTTGAGTAGAGTTTGATTCAAGCAAATGCGTTTGGGGAAGTTGAGACTTTAACATCACAGCGTATGGGGTATTTGGGTTCGCTTTCTATACATTCTCGTCGCCACATTAAATGGCTAATTGACATTCCGATGACTAATGCGCGTCTTTCTTTACCTTTCTAGGTAAAAAGTTTCAAATATGGGGTCCTGATAAATTTTCAACTTGCGAGTTACGACCACTAATTATAATTATAGCTACAAATATAATTGTAATTATATTTTTAATTTTTAATTATAATTACTATAATTATAATTGTAATTGTAATTATAAATATAATTTAAATATAATTATAATCATAGTTATAAAAAAATTATAATGATAATTATAATAATAATTGTAAATAAAATTAAAATTCTAATAATTATAGATATTACACTAATTATAATTATAGCTATAATTATAATTGTAACTATATTTTTAATTATAATTATTTCTATAATTATAATTGTAATTATAATTTTAATATTTATTTCTATAATTATAATATAATTATAATTACTCAATATAATAATAATACTACTCAATATTTAATAGTTATTATAATAATAATAATAATTATTATTATTATTATGATTCTTATGGTTATTATCATAATACTACTACTACTGCTGTTGTTGTTATAATAATAATCATAATATAATAATAATAATAATAATAATTATTATTATTATTATTATTATTATAAAAGTGATATATCATGTTTGAACTTTTCTGATCTGATCTGAATGTTTCTGATATGTTTCGATCTGAATTTTTCTGATCCGATATGAATGCTTTTTATCTGATTTGAATTTTTTGATCTGATTTGATTTGAATAAAATAAGAATTACCATGGCTATCAGGGGATTTGCAAATGGCGGGTATTTGAAATAAGTAATACTCCGTACTCATTAGGAATAAGATGAGAGGAATACTGCTCTTAGCGAGCATTTGAAAAAGGCGGCTATCAGGGGATTTGCAAATGGCGGGTATCTCTTCCAAGTCCGTAATATCTAAAAAGGAATTTGGAATAAAAAATGTTTCAAAATTATAATATAGGATTATCATGTTTTTAATGGGGTTTTTCCCTTAATATTACTAAAATGAACTGAATTTCTAAAAATGTGACTACTTTTAAAATTTGACAAAAAAGTGATTAAAAAGTCATATATTCTGAATTGGAGAACTACGATGTCACTGCAAAAACTTTATGTCACTTTATTCGTTTTTTCATGTCTACGATGTCACTGCAAAAATTTTATGTCACTTTATTCTTTTTTTCATGTCACTAAAAGTAATCACAGTCAAAATTTTCCACACCAATTACACCGTCACCGCAACAGTGACACCGTCTTAGTGATGCCACCAGTACACAGTGACACTCGATTTTACAGTCCCCCACCGTAAGTTACTCTGGCCGCCCTTTTCCGACTGTCACCGCAGCCGTCACCGCCCCACGCCTGCATGCTCTCACTGCCCCTCCCCACCACAGTCACGGCCACCACTAGCCCCACCTCACCCCATCCCCACCACACCCAGCCCCACCACACCTGCCCCCGACCATGCACAATCGCTGCCCAAACTCTGCCCTCGCCTCCCGCCACTGTAACTGAACCACCTCTTTCCCCTGCTACTGGACCACCTCCATCAACGCCATACCATGTAACTCTAGTCGCCGCCTTCCGCCGTGCGTAACTCTAGATCCATTACCGACGGCGCATCCAGCAGCAGTGGCATTTCAGGATGACTTAACCAGCACCGGAGACAACCATCGAGGACAGATCTTCGCCCCTGGTCGATTTCAATCAAAGATCTGGACAAGACGAGATATGGGGGCGGCGAGGCAGCACGAAGACGCAAC
Organism: Cuscuta europaea; assembly: GCA_945859875.1. Lineage (NCBI taxonomy): Eukaryota > Viridiplantae > Streptophyta > Magnoliopsida > Solanales > Convolvulaceae > Cuscuta > Cuscuta europaea. The sequence goes on along the minus strand of CAMAPE010000038.1, from coordinate 1,086,312 downwards.
AAAAAATGAGAAGGAGAAAGAAACCAGGCGACGCCGGCCATGGATCGAAGGGAGGCTAGGGCGGACAAACAGAAATTGCTTGGAGCGCGCTTCTGGACTTCTAGTCTACTGGGATGGACTTGAGCGGAAAGGTTGCCACGAGAGAAAGAGAGGCGCGATGGATTATTAGGTTTAAAGGTTTTACTCACTTTTTAGTCAAATTAAATTTTGGTCATATATTTGTCTAATAGAAGTGTGGGAGTAATATTTGTGCAATTTTTTCGTTTTTAATTCCTAAATATAAGTAATTATTGTTAAATTTGAAAAATACTATCATGTTTAAAGTCGCATAGTGCTAGAACATGACGGTAATTACTCTAATTTCGAGAATAAAAACATGACAATCTTATTTTGGAATTTCGGAAACTTTTTACTCATATTTAGGACAATTTTCCTATCTAAAATTATCTATAACATAGAAAAATATTAATTTGTATACGCTACCATACTTATATTATTACTCCTTATCATTTAGTTAACTATTTACATATTTGTGATTAAAATAAATATTTATGGTAGTAATTTTATGGGAAAATAAATTTAAATAATTCTCCCTTTGTATCTAATTACTTGTCTCACTTTCCCTTTCGGGATGTATCAAAAAAATGTTCCATTTCTCTTTTTAGACATAGACCCCACCACCTTTTAACCTCCCATCATTAAATATTTACATTTTTCATTTTGTTTTCCCACTTACCCCATTATTTCTCCTCATTATTAATCCCCATCCCACCCAACCATATCATATTCATTCCACCCGTCCCCATTAATTTCCCCATTATCGGTGTACATATCTCGAAGCATCCTCTCTCTATCAACCTGTCTCTCCGTTTATCTGGTTTATCTCTATCTCCGTCTCTCTGATTTTTCTCTCACACGACCTCTCCGTCTGTCCATCTGTCCGGTTTTTTCTCTGAGACCATCTTATCCTCAAAACCCTCCTCTCCGTTCCGGCTCCGTTCTCTGCCACCTTATCCCACCATTGTTTGCCATCTCCGACCTACGAATCCACTGTTCCTTTGCATGGATCTGTATGACTCCGATTCTGAGCTGATACTGCTTAAATAAGAGCTTAACGAAGGATGTCCCTTACATCCTTCGGAGAAATCGAAGGATGGCCCTGTTTTGAGGAATGTTGCCATTTGCCTAGCGAATCCGGTGGCCGACTTAGATTTACGGTCCCAGAGCACCGATTGTCCAGGCTGGACAACTTTGACAGAAACTGGCCCAGGCTGGCCTCTTCGGAGATTATTTGGATCTGATTTGGTGGAGGAAAGCTCTTCCGGGTTTGGCGACACGGACTCTGACGAGGAGGAGGTCAACTCGAAGGAAAGGGTTGGTCCATGGGATGAATTCCATGGGCATATTCCGTAAGGGATGATTCCTAATCTCTGCTCTTTATCTGTGCATTACTCTGTGCCCATATTCCTTAAGGGATGATTCATTGTTATTTGTCCATTGTTATTGAGTCTAAGATTATTTGTGCATTATTCTGTGGCCATATTCCACCGGCCTAATCTGTACTCTTTATGTTTGCATTGTTATTGAGTCTATGATTATGAAAATACTGAATTCATTGTTACCAAATTGGGGGCTAGTTCAATGTTACATAAAAACATAAAGATATACTCCTCTATGCAAAAATATGGAGTATCTATACATGGTCTTGCAAAAAAAAATTGTTTTAAACCAAACTTGCACAACAAAATTCAAAACTACCGGTGTGTACCCCTTTTGTAAATTGGTCCCTTTATTTATGCTTCAATCATTGCTCCTTCCTTCACTGCTTATTGCTCCATTTCTCCTTGTTGCATGTAGTTTATACATTCCCACACTAGTAGTGGGGGAGGGGCGACTGAAACTGGCAACATGTTAATCCTTTGTAATGACTTCTTGCCTATGTGAACTTGTCCATATGCATTTTCCCCCTTAACCTTCATTACTTCAATCATGCATAACTGTAATCTTAGGAAAATATGGTTCAAGGAATGAGGGTTGTATGCAATGAATGAATCCTTGCAGTTCTGGACAAGTTCAGAAAAAATTGTTGTTGAGCATTTATCATTTAAAGATTGAATAAGCTGGAATAGGCCCATATCAAGGATGTTCATATCCGAGCTATTTGGTGATTGATTGATTAATTGCACATCCCTTCCCATCTGGTCAACTGTCAACTCGAATTCATTATCATCTCCCCTTATATGTGGCCTTGCATTGTCTTGTTGGATGTATATTGTCTTAATCATCCGGTGGCCACTTTTCATGAACTGCAGGTAGTACTTTTGTGATTATCATGTTTCTGTATGCATCTTTGTTCACAACTGTTATTGGTTTTAGTTCTGGTGTGCCCTTAGGTCTGTTTTTGCCTTTCCTTTATGCCTGCACCATCTGAACAAAAGGCCACATCCCTATCTTCCCATCAAAACTACTTTCACCCGACTCATTGAACCTAGGCCTGGTCACTGCACATAAGAACATTACTTTCTCTATGAACCTTTTGTTGTTGACTGTTATGTATGGTTGTATTTCACTGGGTACCCGATAATACTTCTGGCTACCTTTGGTTATATAGAACCATTTCTCGTCTATGTGGATTATGCAGAACATATCATCAAACACCAGACTTACTGTGAGTGACTCTACTTTGAGATGTGATAAGCACCATTGCAGCCTACTGATTGTGTTATCAGCCTTTAAGAATGGCTTAATTGCATTTGAATGAGACTTGATCTGTCCCTTCTTCACTAATCTCTGTACAGTTGATGCAGGAACACCCAAAGTTGTTGCAGTGCTTCTAATAGAACTCCTTTGGTGGAATGGAAGGGCCAATAGTGTGACCATGTCCACTATTTTGGGCTTCCTTCTATACCTTCCCTTTCTGTTGGAGTTATGGTTGACGGGTTCTCCTGCAGCCCTGCATGTTTGTGACACTTTAGCGAGCGATGCCAAACACATTCTTAGCTGATGTGAATCCACCTGGCCTGAGCCTTCTATTGACTATCCTTTGGTTAAAGAATTTATGTACAGCTGCAAGATCTGCAGGTGTCAGGTTGGGCTTTTTTCTTGGCGTCATTGTTCAGATTTCAGACCTGGAAAGGTCACTTTGGTTTTTGATGGCTTGGAGATAGCAACCACAGCTACACCCTTGGCTGTTGGAAGGCTACCAGAGAGGAACCAGACCAAAATGCCCTCTATGATGACAATGTTTAGCTATTTAATGGCCTTGAAATGACCCCCTTGATGATGACAACAAGTATGAGAGGTCTTCCCTTAGTCTGAGAGGCGTGTACGGTGTTCCTTCTTCTTCTATGAATCCACCATTTTTTGGGACCAAATTGATTGGTCAAGGCATTTTATTTATAGAAGTGTGAAATTTTGGAATTATTGTGGTTCCAAAAGTGAAAATTTGGCACCACTTTGCTGGGTGTAGTCTCTTATGCAAATAGCTACAGTGCATCATTGGTTTTTTCTTATGTGTAATACCTACCGTGCCCATTGTAATGATTTCCGTTTTTGCTGCCGTGGTGATTGTAATGGATTTTTCGTTTGTGCTACAGTGCACTATTTAATTATCTACAGTGTTTTTAACTTTATCTACAGTACACCTATATTATTTCTTAAATTACGTAAAAAGCCTAACGGGTCATCTAAATAGATACGGAGGGAGTACTATCACTTATAAACCAATATATAATAATATATACTTTGAAAATGATTTTTAATAATACCAACTATTTGGGTATAAACCAAAAATAATATGGAGTCACTTTTCAATAAGAAATCCACTCATTTAAGACATTAAAAATTATTGAAAAATTATTAAATAAATGATATTTGGAAATACAATTATTTATTTGATATTTTGATACCAATTTTTGATGAATTAAAATTAGAATTTTCATTGAAAATTAGCTTTATATCTCTTTTGATCTATATTTAAATAGTTGGTATTATTAAAAATAATTTTCAAAGTACGTATTATTTTTTATTCACAGAAGATAGTTTGTATTATTTAAAGTTATTTTCCCTAATTTTACTAATAATACCTTATGCTTAATTTTTACAAATGATCATGACTCTATACTTATAATAATTTTAGTCATATAGTAGTAAATAAATTTATTTCTATAATATATTTGAAAATTTTCATTATTTAATACGGATGAAAATGTTAATCAAGAAGCAGTGATATATTTAGGGCAAGGACACTCACAAGTTACTTCATCAACTACAACTCAAATTGGCAAATCCGCCATTATTTGGACACAAATTGAAAGGAGTGCTATATAGTGCAAAAGAACTAGAACACATCATAGAAATTTTTCCAATTTTGATCTTGTATCTATTACACTCACACTAAAACTAGTTGAATCTGCAGATTTTTCTGAAATTAATTTTATATTTTGATTTTGTTGAACAATCAAAAATTGTATTTAAAATGTATTTTACTAATAAAATAAAGAAAAATATATGAAAAATAGCTAAAATAACCATCTACTAGAAAAGTAACTCCAACCTTATTTATTTTGATTACTGCACAGTTCAACGCTCAAAATTATAAATTAAGAAATTGACTTAATTAGGACTAAAACATAGTGAATATTTCAACTTAGGACTTAATGTTTTAAATTCCCTAAATGGGACTCCCTATTACTATTTTACCCCTGATATGTTAAATCCCTAAATGCATCGGCATCTCTCTTCCGCATCAATGGTCCCAACTCTCTCGCATATCAATCGGTCTCTGCTGATCTCCTCTGCCTCCTTTTCTGGTCGATCGCCCAGACCTCTCCCATGTCCGCCGGTTCCAAGCTCCACGACTCTGGTTGAAATATGTCCAGGTAAGTGTTTCTTCTTCTTTTCCTCCTCCTCCTCCTTCCTCCTCCTCCTCCTCCTCCTCCTCCTCTTCTTCATCTTCTTCTTATTCTCTTATGTTCTCTGCTCTTTCATTTTAGAATGTTTTTATGTTAATTTTTGTTGTTGATTTTTTTGATTCAAAATGTAATTTTTTTTAATTTGAAAATTTTGGATTTGGGACTTCTGGATATGAAATTTGAGGCTCTATCAGTTGTCCTTCGATATTATATTGGTCTGGTTTTTTTATTATGTATGTCATTCACCTTCTAAAAAATGCCACATGATAGACAATTTTTTGGAGACATGATGGCAATTTTTTGGAGATGGCACTATTATATGTTTGAAAATGCAATGTTTTTGACATTTGTGAGAAATGATGACATTTTTATGACATGAGAATGTCATATTTTTTATCTGAAAATGTCATGTTGTAAATTTGTAATCTCAAAATGACATGTTTTGCATCTAAAAATGTCACGTTTTTGTCTTTGAAAATGTCATGTTGTAATCTCAAAATGACATGTTTCTGCATCTAAAAATGACATGTTTTTATCTTGGATGTTATGTGATGACAATTTCACCTGAAATTGATAACTTACTCTCCAGAGGAGGTAGCCCCAACAAGAAAGATGTCGACACCTCCAGGGAAGAACTTAACAGTGACGGATGACACCGTAACACTATTCTCACCAGAGGGAGAGGATAACACCGGCGGTCTTGTCGGTGGAAGCGGCAGCGACCTCGCCTGTAAGTGGCGGCGACAGTCGGTGGCACTAGAGGAGGGTATTATTGGTGGCGATGACGGTATGGAGAGGTCTTGCTGCAAATAGTCGGTGGAGGTGCAGCGATCATGGCCCTATTGAATATGTTTTTGTTTTTGTTTCATTAAGGGTAATTTTGTCCATCGGTACAATTTTGGTCCTATTTTGATCAATAAAACATGACTGTCTTATTTGTGCAATTTTACTCTATTTTAGTCCCATTTAAGAAAATCCCTCTTATAAATTACGATGAAAAAGTTATTGACAAAATCGATAAGTCAAAACATGACTCACCAAACGGAATCTTAATTTATCGATTTATGTTTCTTGTATGTTTGTGTAAAATGCACAATTGTTTTAATCTTTACGAGACGAAGAGTCACAATATTTCTAAAATATGATTAACCTGCTTAACTGCGCGAGCTAGATTCGCTAGATCCTAAAGCAGGGTAAGAAGAAGTCAAGTCCCGGGCAAACTTTAAACAAAAAAAATAAAATTGACCAAACTTTAATCAAAATAGACAGAAAGCTCAAACAAAATTGAAGTCAATTTAAAACAAAGACAGAAACTTGCAACAATTGATCTATAGAGTTTTTATCACTTTTAATCCTTTGACTACTGCGTCAGTGACACTTTTGATTCTCGGTTTGTAACGTTTCTATTTTTAATCCTTCAACTATTATGAGAAATACAATTTTAGTTCTCGACTTCAAAATTTCTCATATTTAATCCTCTGAGTATTGCTAAATTGATACTTTCAATCCTACACTATGATTTTGGCATAATAAGTGAATGACTAAAAATATCACTATGATATTAGTTGAAGGGGCTAAAGGGTCAAATAGGTACATGAACTAACTTAAAATGTTCAATTAGCCCCTTATATAGGAGATTCTGCTCGGCCGTCGCCAATTGGGGCGGTTTCCGGTGGAATTTTTTGATGAAATTTTTGAGCATCTTCTTCATTAAGTCTAGTTTACCCATACCAAATTACAGCTAAAAATTAAACCGGGAAGGCAGTCAAATGATTTTTTAAAGATAACTGCGCAGTTAAACAGCGCAGTACATTTCAGAAAATCATTTGACTGCCTTCCCGATTTCATTTTTAGCTGAAATTTGATATGGGTAAACCAGACTTAATGAAGAAGATGCTCAAAAAAAATTATCAAAAAATTACATCGGGAACCACCTCAATTGGCGACGGCCGGATAGAACCTCCTAAATAAGGGGCTAATTGAACACTTTAGGTTAGTTCATGTACCTATTTGACCCTTTAGCCTAGTTGAAGGATCAAAAGTGTCACTTTTAATATGGAAAATGTCCCAAAGATGAGTACCAAAACGGTGTTTTTGCATAACAATTGTACAATTAAAGGTGAAAAACTCAAAACCGTGTATCAAAGTATCACTAACACAATAATTGAATCACTTGAATGGCTAAAAGTAGCAAAAACTAGTGAACCAAACAAACGTTCACTCCTACCTGGCATCTCTCTTGAATGTCATAATAGCTCAGATCTTTCAAAGCCAGTTTTTCAAGCTGGCTTGTCCGACAGTCCTTTTTGACTCAAACTTTTCCAACTTCATCGGACCATCGCAGAAGATTCATTACTCCACAAACATGCCTCCTCATCCTCAACCATTCTCCTCTTATAATCAAACCTCCTTTCCCGAACACCACCGTACGAAACCAATCATTTATTTTGACCCCTACCCAGAAACTTTCTACCGGCAATCTGAAGTCATTAACCATAAAATTTCTCTGCCTCTGCCCGAATTGCCTCAATGAGACATGAACAAAACTTATACCATGGCCAGCAAAACCTCGCCGTAATAGTTTTTTTGCAACTTTTCATCACAATATAAACCAAGAACCAGTTTTCCATATAAAACGAAGTTAACTTCCAAAACTCATTTGACGACCTTCCCGGTTGAATTTTTTGCTGAATATATTTGTGGATAAACTAGACTTGAGGAAGAACATGCCATAAAAATTTCATCAAAAAGTTCTACCGTGAAGAGGCCGAAATGCCACCGTCCGGATGGCGGGTTCCCATCCAGAATTCTAGACATGAAGATTTGTGTATGTTTATATATATTATAAATAAATAAAAAATTCTGCAGGGGCTGGTGCACCCCCAAGCCCCTAGCTACTTCCGCCATTGAACGTAGTTGTAGTGTAGCTAGTTTGATCTGTATTTACTGATCGAAACGTAATAGTCTTTGAGTATCCACAGTGTCTTCAGAAGGTTGCGCAGAACTGCAGAAGAGAGGATCTCTTGTGTTTCTTGCTTTCATTATCAAGACCGTTTTTAGGGGGTTCAATAGGTTATCCAGAACAGAGTCCTCGAATTTATGAAGCCCCAAATTTTTAAATTTCTTTTAGTAGTATATAGTATGGAGTTATATTATATATTAATAGTAATCAGTAAAATACATTTAGTAAGAAAGAAAAATATAGATCAATCATATTTTCGTTGGTCCTTTTACCCTTTTAGTTCCTTTTTAACGAGCATTCAATTGATTTGAGTATAGGTATTTGGATTGATATTTTTTTCAAAATTTTTTATATTAATGCGGGCCTTTATTTTACATTTAGAACCGGGGCCTCCAAATTCATTAAGCCCTATTCCTTTTCAGACGTGAGATAGAAAAGAACAAAAATATCACAAATGATCACAAAAATATGCATGAAAACAGATTGTCTCACTCTAGAACTGTCAAGTTTTGTTTCAGTGAATTATCATTTCAGACGGTTTGAACTACTTTCTTTTTTCATTCGTATTGTTTAAGAATTTGGAGTCCCTATTTATAGCCTGTTGATCCAACTACTATTATGGGTAATTGGATATCAAACGGTGTTAATAGTAATGATAAAATCACTCATTAAATTAGAACCAAAATTGCCAAATCTAATACCCCGGCACACAGCCACAGACCTCAATCAGAACCTCAATCAGTTCCTACATTTCTCCTTTTAGGTTTATGTTAAGGTGGTAGTTGAGTAGTTCTCATTCAAATTTCTAAACCAGAACCATTCCCAACCCTAATGATAAGGCATATGGATTTATAACTATTAGCTGATCAATGTGCCAAAAGCAAAGAGCAATATGGGCTATAAAAATATCAAAGGTAAACAGCAAAGGAAAAATATTTTGCATTAATTATGAGGGCTATGATAACAGATTTATTGGGCCAGATATAGGACAAGAGCAAATATAATACTCCGTAGTACATTTGGTAAGGAAAGGGCCAAGTGAAGGATTCTCCGCATACAATGTTACCTACCTACCCTTCAACAAGTATTCTTTTCATCTCATCAACCAATCCCTGCATTTGCTGCCTAGAGTGTAATGGAGATGGATAAACACAAGCACAATCCAACTCTCCATCCCTAATTGTGTCAAATATGGCAATTGAAGGCCCGATGCCATGGATTGAAGCACAGCTAATGTAGTCCTCGAGGAGGTTGGTGGGTTGTTGATCAAAGATGGGCTCATCAAACACCGAGATAAAGGAAGTCCTCATGGATGAATGGGGCGTTAGGCCGGGATTATCCAAGGCCTTACTCATAAGGAAATTCATGTCCGCTAAGTCAGTGAAATGCTTGTCATTGTTCTTGGCATTCAGAAAGGATGTGTAGGTTTGTTTTGACAATTCCCATATATCTTCCTTTCCTTTGATGTTATATGTGTTGAGAATTGCAGAGTTATAAAACCCTATAATATTCACACCACCATTCTGTTAATGACCAAACATAAAGAAACCTTAACTGTAAAGGTGGAATGGTACTGTCAAAAATTAGCAATGCTGGGGTAAACTTGGTAACTAAAACTTTGAGTTAGACTGTTAGACACATCCACAAAGTTGGCATTTGTGTAGTACACTAAATTTCACAGTCGAGTACAAGATTTAAAAACACCTCTTCAAATATGACCATCGTTTTTTCTGAATAAAAGACTCATTCACTATTATTAACTGTTAAAAGAAGAATTATTAACTACTTATATGTTTATATTTAACTCTGGGTCAGTATAGTCAAAAGCACGAACCTGGCCTGCTTAAGCGCACCAGGCGAGGCACTACAAGAGGTGCAGTGCCTAATAATATTCCAGGCGAGGCTGCCAATGTCAGGCACAATATAAGCGTGATAAGCGCAAGACACGCATGCCTGACTCGCCTGGGAAATACTTCTCATCCTATTTTTCTTTTTACAAATAAAATTTGGACCTATTTTAAACCCAGTTGATAAACCCATCCAATTAATAGGGCAAAACAACATAATCCTTGTTCTTTCTCAGACCCCAGAAACTTAGGAAGTTCTTTATGGTGACATTCTTCTTTCCTGTGTTCGACTCACAGACCACACAACTTGCAAAAGATAACCTCCCCCTTCATGTTGTTTTATCTTTCTTTTTTCATCTTCTTCTTGTTTTTCTTATTTTCTACATTTTCTTTCCTTTTGAATGTACAATCTATATCTTCTTTCTTTGTTTCTATCTTTTCACTTAAAAGTCTATCTTTATCTTCTATTTTCTTCTTTTCTGTCATTTCCTTGTATTTTATATTTTCTCCCAACATGTTTTCTCCTTCTACTTTTCGTACTTTCTATTTCTAACTTGTTTTTTTAGAACTTTTGACTAGCGTTTACACTTTATACTCCGTAGTATAATAGTATATGGACGGTGGAATTTCATGTGTTGCGAGGAGCACGGAAACCAATACTACTAATAGATTATTAAGACTAAAGTGATGAATAAGTAGTAGTACTTCGGAGTTGTGACTTGAGAATTGGACTAGAATCTAATTAAATTTCAATTGTAGTTTTATTATTTAAGACTAAAGTGATGGCTTCTGATTTGGTGTTTCGTGTTTTGTTAATCCTGAGCTCTTCAATGCATTCAGTTCAATATTTTCAATACAATGCATTAATTGAATGTGATGAACCATTAATTGATAATGTTTTTTTTTATATTTACCATTTTACATATTCATTTATTAATATAAATAGACCAAATATGAACTATTCAAGTCTAAGTTGTTTATTCTTAATTTTGACACTTTTCATTCTATTGTAATTTTTATTTATTATATTTTGTTTTATAATAATTTTGAGATAAATTTTATATGCGTTCAAAATAAAACGAGATCACGCATATATAAATGCAAAATATCCGATTAGGCCACTATCTAATGACCCATGAAGGTCACGGGGCTACAGGCAGAACGGGTCTATTTAGTAAAATCATAGAGCGGACTCGGGTCTTGCACTACCTGCCCTACTCATTGCCATGCCTAAATTGACAGAATAGAAAAAAAAAAGATTTTCTTAAAATTTTATTCTGGACTGCTTACATTACCCCTGTAGGCTGCATCAACCTGCTATAGTCGTCCACCTTCCATTATACGTACTTTACTACCGATTCATGCATTACATTTCTTCCTAGCATGCGTTCACATGCCTTGGTGTTTGTTTCGTCCTCAAGTTTCATAGCACATGGCGTTCGATTTGTCTAATATTTAGAACTCAATACAAAGTCTAAATAATTAGTCACTTCCTTTGTCTCAGTTTTCACTTTCCTATTTTGGACGTCATATATAATTGTTCTCATTTCTATTTTAGGAAACAATTAACACTCTTAAATGACAATTTAATCATCAAATTTTAAAAATAATACATCTATAACATCATAGTTATCAGTGGCGGATTAAGAAAAAAAGTTTATTGGGGCAGAATGATTAAAAATACTACTTATTTTGATTTGACATAATTATTAATAAAGTGATTGAAAAAGTAAAAGTTGGAGTAGTGATTTGAATATAATAGAGTAAAATATTGTGGATCTCATATGTGTTTCTAGGGAAAAAAATGACAATTATTACTTCAGTCTCAACTTTATCACTTCGAATCTACCGAAGAAATTTCAGATCCTTGGTGTCATATGAAAATGAAAGGTTATAAAAAGTTAAGATTTTTTATATATTTTTTGTAAACAACGAAAAACAAGTGAAAAAGTTATTAAGCTTCATAAAAGAAAAAAAAAATTAATTTAGAGTGAGGGGCAAATCATTTTCTAAAACTTACACTTTTTGGAATCAAAGTAAGAAACATACTCTTATTTGTACACCCGGATTCAAAAGTGCAATTATCCCAAGACAAGAGGATAACAATTCTGGCCTTTGAAGTAAAGAACCCCACAGATCAAACTTCAGACATGACACTGAAGTAAAGAACCCCACAGATGAAACAAGGGAAGCATATCAAAAAACCATTTACGCATAGGCCTAAGTTTAATTTTGGGCAAAAATGATTCCCTTCCATCCGTCCCAGAAAGTAGTTTCCTGTTTAATACGCAAACATATTTGCGCAACATAATTTTTTACATTGACTTTACCATTGCACCTCATTAAAATTAAAATTGTAAAAACATAAGCAAGTGTTCACTTTATTGAAATTTTCGGGTATGATTTGATTTAGTAAATGTCTAGTGTCTTAGTGTCTATGTATTTTTCAACTCTGGTCTGATCTGAATTGGTCTAACTTGATCTAATACTGAAGACCTGATCTGATACTAAAATAAATCCAAATAAAAACATCCTAATTAACTCGATCCAAATTGCATTTCAAAGTTCAAATACTAGAGTTCTCATTTCAATTTATTATTAATTTATGAGGTATTACCCGAAATAGGACTAAAACAGTTTGAAAATTCCAAAATAGGACTGACATGTTTTTTATTCCCAAAATAGGACTAATTACTGTCATGTTTTGTCGGTACCAGACTTCAAACATGACAGTATTTTCTAAACATGACAGTAATTAGTCCTATTTTGGGAATAAAGAACATGACAATCCTATTTTGGAATTTTGAAACTGGTTTAGTCCTATTTCTGGAACTTTCCCTTGATTTATTTCATTAGGTTAAAAACTGTTTTTACTTAAACAGACCAACCACATTAGACTTAAAAAGATTGTATCAGACCAAACTAAGTCGATCCAACCAGAGTGAATGAGACCGAGGGCCAAAGAATTTCCAGTCCAAGTGGAAATGTATTGAGCAGGAATAAAGATTAAAAACCAAAATTTAATATAATAAATATTTATTTATATACGAAATCAAAGATTAACAACCGCACTGATCACTTAACAAGTCAATAAAGAAATAATCAACTAACCAGTGTGGTGGTCGTTAAGAGCAGGATCAAGCATCGAACGGCAGTCCATGATCGTAACCACTGCATACTTTTCGGATTGAGAATCCGAAAGCCCTTTTGAAGAACGGGCCGCAATCAAACCAGCGGCAGACAAAACCCCGCAGAGCTTTATGCCTCTCGTTTTGCACCCATCGAGGATCCGACCCGTTTCCTCTTTCCCCAACTTCAGCCTCACGACCCGGGAAGATCTGGGCGAATGGGTGTCCTGAAAGGCCACATTGGACATCCGGAAAGAATTCAAAGAGTAGCCCAACATATCCAATCCCCTGGCCCAAAGTGCCTTCTTAGCCTTCCCTTTCGGAATACAATCCTCTATTCCCAAACCGACCCCTCCTTCCGCTTCTAATTCCCCTTTTGCCCCACTCTCTTCCCCGCCGAGCAAAGGCACCAACTCCTTCAGCAATGTTGCGGCGGCGGTACGGTCGCACGCTGCCGTGTGGAATCGGAGCGCCAGAACGCGCCGGCCTTCGTCCAAGTCGTATGTGCTGGCGAAGAAGGTGTCCGCATCGGCTTTCGGATTCAGCCACGAGTTGCGGTTCAGTTCGTGCTCGAGGATGAGGTGGAAGTGCGAACCGGAGGAGTCAAGGCCTCGGAGAATCTCGGCCGTCGACGCTTGGTCGAACGGCTCGATTTCGAGGTGAGGAGTGGCCGGAGCCGGCGGGGTGAGGAATGAGTACGAGTTGGGGCCGGCTCTGTGGATGAACTTGGAGTTGAGGATAGGGTGGTCAATTTGCAATTTGCGGAGGGCATTTTGGAGAAGCGGAATGTGTATGGGTTCGGAAAGGAGGACTGCCACGACTGTAATGCCCGTGCCACCGGGTACCGCCCTGCACCAGTTGCGCTCAGTGCCGCCAAGCGGCCGGATCTTGGGCTGTACCGCCGCCATTAATTAAAAAGGAATGTCGCGTACTACGGATAGAGACAAAGCGGGGTTCCTCACTACTCACTAGTAAGCTGTGAAGATACTCGGGATGACATGATGAGTCTGATATATATGATGGAGACACGCTAAGTTGACATTGCATTTAGGAGTTGACTACACACTTTTTTGTGTACACACTTTTTATACATGTTTGTGTAAGGTTTTTTTTATATCTGGACAGACATAACGTATTTTAAAAATATGTTATGTCTGTACAGACATAAAAAAAAACTTACACAGACATGTGTAAAAAGTGTGTACACCAAAAAGTGTGTACCTTTAAAATTTTTCTTGCATTTAGTAGCACTCTCTACCTGTCCAATTCCACTTGTTCCTCTTGTCGTGGTCTCATTAATCAAATCATCTAACATTTTTTAATCAAATCATCTAACATGGGCTCCCATTTGGAGGAATTTGTGTGGGGTTTGGAAGATGGCAACCACAAAAAAATGATGTTTGTACTCATTCTTTATATCCATTTTGTACTCGTTCATGTTTGTGAAAACTTTTTTTTGTCCATGAATTCGATTCACAGACAAAAAAAAACTTCACAAACAAGATGAGTATAAAGTATAAGGGTCAGTACATCAAGCATTGTTGATCACAAAATACTTCATTCCGCTGAAAAATAAGAGCAATGCCTAAGATCACCTCATTTTCCTAGGAAAGTTTATTATGAACTTTTAGATGAAATGGCTGAATTGACTGATTCTGCTAGTTTAAAAAAAAAAAAATATACTCCGTATTTTATTATATGTGAAACTAGCTAAAATGATCGTCTACAGTAATTTTAGTCAATAAAGTTAGAAAAGTAACTCTAACCTGACTTTTTTATTATTACACAATTCCGCGCACGAAATCAAAAGTTACGATGAAAAAATTGATTGTTAAAAATGCTAATCGATAAACATATTCCTATGAAATGAGTTGACTTATGTATAATCATAGTTAGCACATGCTACACTTCCGAACAGTGGCGGACCCACTAAGGGTCCCAAGGGGTCTCGGGACCCCGTGCACCTCCGGAAAAAAACCTATATATATTATATACATTATTAAAAATTAATTTTGCCATGTATATTTACACACAAAGCCACTTGAAAACAATAAGAATGGAGTAGCAGAACGGGAGCAGACGCGGATGCAAAGTGTCTGTGATGCGGGAGGTTCTATGTTTGAATCCCGTTAATTTTTTTTTTGTTCGGCCTAGCCCATATTTTTTTTGGAACTTAAGCCCAAAACAAAACAAAAGACTCAGGCTGCCAGGCACCCAGCCCTCTTTTCCTTTCACGTTGGAAGCACCGGCTGCGATTCCCCCAACTGCGCGCGAAGCCGACTGCGGACTGCACAGTGCACGACGATCCGAGTCCACCGACCACCGGCTGACCGACGACTCGACGAGGCGAAAACCACCGGGCACCGGCGGGCGGCGGCGGCGATTGGCGAACACAGAACACCCCTCTCTGGCTCTCTGCACTCTCGGTCTCTGTCTCTCCCTTTTCTCCATTAACCCAGCGGCCAATCCACCAAGGTACTCTTCTCTTCTTTTCTCCATTAATGGCGTTTCTCAAGCTTTTTGGTGCGATTTTCTTTATGCTCAAAACTTAGGGTTTTCAATTTCTATGTTTAAATTAAATATAAATATACCAAAACTACGTCGTTCTTTTAATTGCTTTTTTTGCATATCTTTTTTTAATGAATTTATTAAATTAATAAATTCATGTATTTATAAATGTTATTTTCAATTTTATATGATTTAGGATGAAAAGATATTTTGATGTTGTACCCAAATTTAAATAAACTGAAAGTACCGGGAGTGGTTTGGGCGTTAATTCAAATCAACCACCATTAGTAAATGAAGAATTGGATCAAGTAATTGCCGAAAGTGAAGCTAATTTGGCTTATAATCTACCTGAACAACATGAGGATTTTGAATCTTTGGAAGCTGATCTTGGATTGAGAAAAAGGATTGCTGATTTTCACCCTAATGTTCAAGACGAGGTACGTCGTAGTTACATTCAAAAAGGACCGTTTCAACCTCGGGACCATGATTTCCCTTTTCAGTTAATTGGAGGCACAAAACGTAAAAAAAAATCAAGTTTGTTTGATGAGCATAAGTGGTTGGATTACAGTATTGCCAAAGATGGTGCATTTTGTTTGCCATGTCATTTGTTTAAGAATGAGTGGGAAGTTGGTGGCGATCATTTTTTTGGGAATTGGGTTTTCAGCATGGAATAAAAAAGGTAGGTTTTATTTACATGTTGGTAAACCTAACAGTCCTCATTACAATGCGGTGAAAAGATCGGAAGATTTGATGAACCAAAAACAAAGTATTGAAGCATGTTTTGTGAAACAATCTGAACAAGCGATGTAACACCGACCCCGAGCATATTTACTTTTAGTGAATTATGTAATAAACCTTGAAAAACGATTTATGAATTTAGGTGTGATAGGGGTAGGCCTAAGGCTACCCAAGGAAATTGATTCTAGGCATAGGATTTGCTTGAGAATGTAATTATGAAAATAATTAGAGTTGGACTCTAGGATGACATGGAAATGTAGTTGGGCCGAGCCCATGCCATGTAATATGATTAGCATGGAAACGTAGTTGGGCCGAGCCCTTGCCATGTATATGTGACCTCCGTGGAAACGTAGTTGGGCCGAGCCCTTGCCACGAAGTTATGGTTGGTATGGAAACGTAGTTGGGCCGAGCCCTTGCCATACAAATTTTGATATGTTATATCGAGTTAGAGGATTGTATAGAAATGTAGTTGGGTCGAGCCCATGCTATACAATTGGGGCTCGATGGGACCCCACGGGGTTATCGTGGCTCGCGGTCAAGGGGGAATGGAAACGATGAATTCTAAATGAACATGGGCCTACGGGCCGACTACTTGACTTTATATAAAGTAAGTACAGTTAAAAGAAAAAGGGGTAACCGAGGGTTATGGCCTATAACAAAATAGTACCCTAAGTTGAGGGTCTTGGAAATTAAAACGTTGATTATACTTAGTATAGTTGCTATTGTACTTGTCAAATATTTCCAAGTACTGACCTCCCCTTCACGGGGGAGGCCACCTCACAGTTTCAGGTAGGACTTGAAGGTTGCTACCGGTGCCCGTTGCTCGGGATATTCAGAGAAGAAGACGTGGTTCGTGCTTCTTCTGTTTTCTGATTTCAAAACAATTATAATAATGCTCATGGATATTATTTTGAATAACTATTTGGGGGCTTGCATGCCCATGTTTGCCAAAGTGTGGCTAAGACACTTTTATTAAATGCTTCCGCTGTTTTAAATGAATGATTTACATTATGTTTGTTTATGGATGTACTATGTGTGAATGATATTCATGACGCCTCGTATAGTATGGATGAGTTGGACTGCGGTTGGCTATTCGTACTGTACGGCGGGTTGTTGACGTGTCCGGCTAGGTCCGGGGCGTGACAATTTAATTGGTATCAGAGCCTTAGTCCGTAAACATCATAATGAAGCTTCAAAATTTCTTTTTGAAAATGAATTTGAAAACCATGAGCATAAGGTTTTGTACTTATAGAACTTTTGGTACTCGAGTTGCAATGTCTCTAATTGTTAAGATGGTACCCTTAACAATTGGTATGGCGGTGATTTGAGCCAAAGGATGTCTTTAAGTACCTATCCGTCAATTGACATTTGATACGAGTCTAATGACTCATTCACAATTTTTTTCAGAAATGGAACGTACCGGAAATGTGACTAGGAAAAACCCGACTGGCCGAGCGCCGGGAGGATCCGTGCAAGGCATTAGAGGGGCTTCTAGGGTGTCCAGAGGATAGGGCCGTGGAGGCCAAGATCAGACCATGAGTGACAGTTACGTGGAAACAGTCAACGAGTCCTATGAGTCCGAAGAGGATTCGACGTATCAACCGGGAACTGAGCCGGTTGAGACCCCATATGATGGGGAGTATGATGATGACAGTGAGGGGAGTGACGATGACGACGCTCTAGAAAGGATGGAGGAACTACTCCGTCAATTTCAACAGGATCGCCAAAGGCGCCGGGCAAGGCGTGCTTTGGGAGGGGCTTCAAGAAGGGGAAGCCATGCGGGTTCTAGGGGACATGTAGAGTCCCGAGTAGATCGAGGTGTCGAGGTCCCGATAATAAGGATCTCGAAGTACCTCAAAGAAGCAAGAGATCTGGGGTGTAAACCGTTCGATGGAACGGGAGATATATCCGTTGCGGCGGAGTGGATCAAGAGGTTCAATGAAGCGGCCCTTGATATGCAGCTGCCGCCAAACATGAAGATGAGAGTAGCAACAAGGTTGCTGGAGGGGATGGCGTCCACATGGTGGGACGATATCAAGGGGAAGTACGGTGAGGCCGTAACTTGGGAGAATTTCCGACAGGAATTCTTCAACCAGTACTACTCCGACTTCGAGGTGAACTTGAAGAGGAGAGAATACACCAACTTGACCCAAGGAGGCAAGTATACCGTGAGGCAACTTGAGCACAAGTTCAGGGAGCTCGCGGAGTTCATACCGGAGTATGCTTGTGATGAGAACCGGATGGTGAATCACTTTTGGGATGCTTTAGACTTAGACGTGCGTGAACGGGCTACACAATTGCCTAACATGACGTTTAGTCAAGTGGTGGAGCAAGTCCTGAAAGGGGAGAAGGAATGGGAAGAAAGAAAGCTGAAAAACGCCGAGGAGGCGAAGAAGAGGAAATGGGAGAACACCGGCCCCCAAGGTTCTAGCAAGAAGGGAAACCACGGGGGAGGTGGGTCTTTCAGAACGCCCGCACCACCATCTAGGGGAAATCAAGGCCCAGGAGGGCAAGGCTCGAGGTCGCAAGGTTCGGGCATTAGCAGGTGCAATAACTGCAAGAGGAACCACACGGGCAAGTGCCGCGATCCCCCTAGGTGCTACCAATGCGGGGAAACGGGGCACTTGAGATCAAACTGCCCACAACTTGGGCGAGCCATGGGTGCAGGACCTAGCAGCGGGACTACGGCAAATAGGAACCGAGTAGGGGCACTTCACGCGAGCACGGCGCACGGAGGGCCAAGTACAAGTAACGCGCCATCCGTGAACCAAGGCAAGACCCAGGCTAGGGTCTATGCGATGACGGAGGCGGACGCACGTGCTAACCCGGACTCCGTGGCGGGTAAAATCTTAAACTCATGTTATTAACTCCAGTGTATGCAATAGGAGTGTTTGTAATGTGCAAAATTTGTAACCCCGACGGTTTGGTCGGAATTGTAGGGGAAAGGGGAGGAAAAATCCCCGCCCTGGGCGAATGCCGCCCGGCATTTGACGAAAGCCGCCCGGCTTTCGTCTTGATTTATTGGGAAAATGCTGCGGCGACGAATACCGGCCGGTTTCCACCAAAAACCGCCCGGCTTTCGTCAACATTTAATCAGGAAAATCCTCGCAACCAAAAACTGGCCGGCTTTTGTAAAGACCGGCCGGCTTTCATAAATGCCTGATCTGGGGAAATTTCTCGCAGCTGAAAGCTGCCCGGCTTTGGCGAAAGCCGCCCGGCTTTCGTTGGGCCTGGGAATTCCTGCGCTGCTGAAACCCGGCCGGGTTTCGTAGAAACCGGCCGGCTTCGAGACCATTTCATGAATAAAACTGTGGCGACGAAAACCGGCCGGCTTTCGTGAAAGCCGCCCGGCTTTCGTGAAAGCCGCCCGGCTTTCGTAATTTACATACAATAATTTTTCTCGCAGACGAAAAGCGGCCGGCTTTCGTGAAAAGCGGCCGGCTTTCACCTGGTTTAGTCTTAGAACGGTTCTAAAGGTCAGAAACCGGGAATTTTCGGACGGGTGTCAGACGGACCCCACCCGAACCACAACCAACATACTCTACGACTTAAGAAACAAGCCTATTAATTAGATAGTGTGTCTTACATTACTTATGAATGTAGGAACACTAAAGATAAACGGAAGAGACGCAAGGATCCTTATTGATACCGGGGCGCAACGATCATTTGTGAGTGAGGCATTCGCCAGCGGATTCAACGGACCACTTGTACCGATGACTCAGACCCTATTGTTGTCCACGCCTCTAGGGGATGATATCGAGAGAGATAGCCACTATCCATCGTGTGAGGTGGAGGTGGAGGGACAAAACTTGACGTGTGATTTCGTACCGCTGATTATGATCGAGTTTGATGCAATCCTCGGGATGGATTGGCTTGAGAAACATCATGCTAGGGTCGATTGCTACACAAAGATTCTTGAACTCGAAGGCGGTGAAGGGTTGACCTTACGCTTCGAGGGAGATAGAGGCAAATCAAACAGTTGTATCATATCCGCCGTGAGGGCGAGGAATATGATGAGAAAAGGATGCCACGCATACCTAGCGTATGTGGTGGACAAAACCAAAGAAGAGATAGACATCAATGATGTGAGAGTAGTGTGCAAGTATCCGGATGTCTTCCCAAAAGACTTGTCGGGACTTCCACCCGATAGGGAGATTGAGTTCGTGATCGAGGTTGAACCCGACACCATACCAATCTCTATACCGCCATACAGAATGGCACCCGTTGAACTTAACGAGTTGAAAACCCAATTGCAAGAGCTATTGGATAACGGTTTCATAAGGCCGAGTCACTCTCCGTGGGGAGCACCGGTCCTTTTCGTGAAAAAGAAAGATGGAACACTTCGAATGTGCATTGACTATCGTCAACTGAACAAGGTCACAATCAAGAATAGGTATCCTTTGCCTAGGATTGATGACTTGTTTGATCAGCTCCGAGGAGCGACGGTGTTTTCAAAGATTGACTTGAGGTCGGGGTACCACCAACTGAAGATAAAGGAGGATGACATACCGAAGAGTGTATTCCGCACAAGGTATGGTCATTTCGAGTTCCTAGTTATGTCATTCGGGCTAACCAACCCCCCAGCGGCATTTATGGACTTGATGAACCGAGTATTTCATAAATACTTGGACCGGTTTGTGATTGTGTTCATAGATGATATCTTGATTTACTCAAAGAGTGAAGAAGAGCATGAGGAGCACTTGATACTTGTTCTTGAGACACTACGGGAGAAGCAACTCTATGCCAAGTTTTCCAAATGTGAATTTTGGCTAAGGGAGATTGGCTTTCTCGGGCATGTGGTTTCAGGATGAGGGATTGCCGTAGATAACAAGAAGATTGAGGCCATTACTGAATGGGAGAGGCCAAAGAACGTCAAGGAAATTCGTAGCTTCCTTGGATTGGTAGGGTATTACCGAAAGTTCGTGGAGAAGTTCTCTGTTTTGGCGTCGCCATTGACGAAGCTCACTCGAAAGGGGGCCAAGTTTGTATGGGATGACCGATGTGAGAAGGGATTCCTTGAACTAAAGAAGAGATTGACCGAGGCACCGGTACTTGCATTACCCCGACAGGGTATGGGGTACGATGTCTATAGTGACGCGAGCATCCAAGGACTTGGATGTGTCTTAATGCAGGATGGGAGGGTGATTGCCTACGCTTCACGACAGTTGAAGAAGCATGAGGTAAATTATCCTACTCATGATTTAGAGTTGGGGGCAGTGGTATTTGCGTTGAAGATTTGGAGACATTATCTCTACGGGGAAACATGTCATATATACACCGACCACAAAAGCCTGAAGTACGTGTTTACTCAAAAAGAGTTAAACATGAGACAGAGACGGTGGATGGAGTTGATAAAAGACTACCATCTAGTTATCGAGTACCACCCCGGTAAAGCCAACGTGGTAGCGGATGCCTTGAGCCGAAAGAATTCATCTGGGGCATTATTGACTAGCTTGAGGGCATTGAGAGCCCAATTGGAGGTATCTAGCGATGGTGCGTTGTTAGCTAGATTCGAGGTGAGACCTACATTACTTGATGAAATCAAGAAGGGTCAAGGAACCGACGAAGAACTTATGAAGATCCGTGAACGCATGCTAGCGGGACCGGTTGAGGATTTCAGGGAGAGAGACGATGGTCTCTTATTATTTCGTGACCGAGTATGTGTACCGTTGGATGATGAGCTCCGAAAGTCCATCTTAGAGGAGGCTCGTTCATCGGCGTATGCCATGCACCCGGGAGGCACGAAGATGTACCGTGATTTGAAGGAAAGTTACTGGTGGTCGGGTATGAAGAGGGAAATAGCCGAGTACATCAGTAGGTGTCTTACTTGTCAGCAAGTTAAGGCAGAACATCAGCATCCGGCTGGGTTACTACAGCCACTTTCCATTCCCGAATGGAAGTGGGATCACGTGACTATGGATTTCGTGGTGGGGCTTCCACGAACGGTTAAGAACTATGATGCCGTATGGGTTGTGGTCAATAGGCTCACGAAAAGTGCACACTTTCTACCTATCAACACCACCTATGCATTGGAAAGGTTAGCCAAATTGTATGTGGATGAGATCGTGAGGCTACATGGAGTTCCAATAACCATTGTATCCGATAGAGATCCGCGATTCACATCACGATTTTGGCCGAAGTTCCAAGAATCGATGGGGACAAAACTGAAGTTCAGTACTGCATTTCATCCACAGACGGATGGACAGTCTGAGAGGGTTATACAGATATTAGATGATATGCTGAGAGCTTGTGCATTGGAGTTCCAAGGGAGTTGGGACAACCATTTGGCACTTGTGGAGTTTGCCTATAACAACAGTTATCAGGCGAGTATAGGCATGCCTCCATACGAGGCATTATATGGGAGGAGATGTCGTACACCTTTGTGTTGGAATGAGGTTGGCATGGCCAAACTCGAGAGCATGGAACTGGTGGAAATCACCAAGTCAAAGGTAAAGATGATTCGTGACAGACTTAAGGCGGCACATGATAGACAGAAGAGCTATGCCGATAAGCGCCGAAGAGCCTTAGAGTTTAAGGTTGGGGATGAGGTATTTTTGAAAGTTTCACCTTGGAAAGGGATCATCCGATTTCAGAGCCGAGGGAAACTTAACCCACGCTACATAGGGCCATTTGTAATTCTTGAGAGAATTGGGGCCGTAGCATACCGATTACAATTGACTCCGGAATTGGAGAAAACACATAATGTATTCCACGTGTCTATGCTTAAGAAGTATATTCCGGATCCATCTCATGTATTTGAAAAACCACCCGTGGAAATACGGGAAGACTTGAATTATGCCGTGCAACCGGTGAAGATACTTGACAGGCAAGTCAAGAAATTGAGAAGCAAGAAAGTTCCAATGGTTAAAATCCTTTGGAAAAGTGACCGAGTTGAGGAGGAAACTTGGGAGACGGAAGCTTTGATGAAAGAGCAATACGCGTTTTTGTTTGAATGAGCATTGTGAATTTCGGAGACGAAATTCCCGTTAAGGGGGGGTGAACTTGTAACACCGACCCCGAGCATATTTACTTTTAGTGAATTATGTAATAAACCTTGAAAAACGATTTATGAATTTGCGTAATTGTAAATTTTATTATTTCTTTTACGTGAATAGTAAATTGAATGCGGGGCCCACAGTGGGAACGGGGATCGCCCGATAATTCCCGAACCACATATTATATTCATCTTGGTCTAGATGACATCTATATGGCGGTGGATATTTTATTTGGGCCATAAGAAAGGCATGGAGTTGACCGGTTGGTCAAACGGGGCCCAATTACCGGTATTGGTAATTTAGCGGATAACAGCCCGAAATGAGTTTCGGAGACTCCTAAATTAATGTTGGGGAATATACATCTATTCTAAAGGCCCATAATTATTAGGAACACGTGATATATTTTATTTGGCCCGATAAAATAAAATATGATTAAAACGGACCGAGAAATACAATTTTCGGGGCCGATTGTACACACCGGGACATAATGGGATGACCTCCCACATGAGTGGGGGCCACCCCACGTTTTTATGTGTGTTAGTTGGCTGAGTAGTACGTAGGAGGGGGTTGAGAAGTCTCCTTGAGACAAAAACACATGCCCCATGTCCTATCCTACACTATATGGTGATTGGGAGGGCATTTTTCACCCACCTCCTTACAATAATTCGGCCAACTCTGAGGGAAAAGGAGCTCCAGCAACTCCTCATCAAGTCCAAGCTTGGAGGAAGTGAGAGGCAAGCAAAATTTCAGTGGAAACTAGCTAGGAAGAAGGTAAGAACTCAACTATCTTCTTTTAACTAGTTTTATGGTGTATGATTTGTAAGAAATCATATGATGGATTAAACATGATGTTCTACACGTTTAAAAGTGTAAAATATTGATATAAAGTGGTGATATTTAACTTAGAAGAGTTGGTGAATCGATAGGAGTCGAAATCGCCGGAAACCGCCACTTTAAGGGAGCTGCTCGTTTCTGCAGAACACGAAAGCCGCCTGGCTTTCCTGAAAGCCGCCCGGCTTTCGTGAAAGCCGCCCGGCTTTTGCCCAGGCAGTCCAGTTTTGCCTTTGCATCGGTTTAAAACAAGGATTTATCGGGGAGCTCAACAAAGACAACTATTTCAGCACATCATAAGGTGAGGATGACTGACTATATTGCTTATAATTAGTGGGTTAATTTCATAAGATTGCCTAAAGTAATTAGATGGGATTTTCATGGATTATTAATGATTAATAATGCCTAAATGAAAATAATATTGATATGAGTGAGTGAAGCATGATATACAAAATTAGAATAATTGTATATGATTATGTGAAATGAATGGAACGGCATGTTAATGAAATTACTATGATGATATTGCGATAAAATATACTTTTACTTCATGTATGAAATTCATGAATGGTTAAAAGTGATAATTTGATATTTGGATTAAATTATATTTGGATTGGAAAATCAATCGAGATGAATTAATTGGCTATGACTTAAGAACTTGGCGGTTCTAAGATTATCCGACTAGTGTTGGAATACTAGTCGGGAGATTAATATAAATAAATGATGGAATTAATCCTAAGAGATAGGATTGTAAATGAGTATGCCTTAAGTAGTCTTAAGAGATACTTTAAGGTTGAATTATATGAACACTAAGGTGTGATAGGGGTAGGCCTAAGGCTACCCAAGGAAATTGATTCTAGGCATAGGATTTGCTTGAGAATGTAATTATGAAAATAATTAGAGTTGGACTCTAGGATGACATGGAAATGTAGTTGGGCCGAGCCCATACCATGTAATATGATTAGCATGGAAACGTAGTTGGGCCGAGCCCTTGCCATGTATATGTGACCTCCGTGGAAACGTAGTTGGGCCGAGCCCTTGCCACGAAGTTATGGTTGGTATGGAAACGTAGTTGGGCCGAGCCCTTGCCATACAAATTTTGATATGTTATATCGAGTTAGAGGATTGTATAGAAATGTAGTTGGGTCGAGCCCATGCTATACAATTGGGGCTCGATGGGACCCCACAGGGTTATCGTGGCTCGCGGTCAAGGGGGAATGGAAACGATGAATTCTAAATGAACATGGGCCTACGGGCCGACTACTTGACTTTATATAAAGTAAGTACAGTTAAAAGAAAAAGGGGTAACCGAGGGTTATGGCCTATAACAAAATAGTACCCTAAGTTGAGGGTCTTGGAAATTAAAACGTTGATTATACTTAGTATAGTTGCTATTGTACTTGTCAAATATTTCCAAGTACTGACCTCCCCTTCACGGGGGAGGCCACCTCACAGTTTCAGGTAGGACTTGAAGGTTGCTACCGGTGCCCGTTGCTCGGGATATTCAGAGGAGAAGACGTGGTTCGTGCTTCTTCTGTTTTCTGATTTCAGAACAATTATAATAATGCTCATGGATATTATTTTGAATAACTATTTGGGGGCTTGCATGCCCATGTTTGCCAAAGTGTGGCTAAGACACTTTTATTAAATGCTTCCGTTGTTTTAAATGAATGATTTACATTATGTTTGTTTATGGATGTACTATGTGTGAATGATATTCATGACGCCTCGTATAGTATGGATGAGTTAGACTGCGGTTGGCTATTCGTACTGTACGGCGGGTTGTTGAGGTGTCCGGCTAGGTCCGGGGCGTGACAAGCGAAGTCTGATTACCTTATTCGTTTGAAGGCATCACTTGAGTGCACTAGATTTCTTCTTTGTGCGGGTTTGCCATTTCGGGGTCATGACGAAACAATAGAGTCTAGTTATAAAGGTCATTTTCTTGAGATTTTAGATTTTTTGAGACAGCATGATTCTGAGATAGATAGAGTTCTAAAAATGCTCCACAAACCAATCATTACAAGTATGATTGTTTAAATTGCATTGTGTGTCTTGTTTATGTCCTTCCTCCTCGTTTGAAGCTTTTGATAGGGCATCTTTGCTTAAATTGGCAGAATATTATCCAAAAGAATTTTCTGATGTTGATCAAAAGATACTCGAGAATTATATTTTAGATGTTCGTTCTGATAATAGATTTTCTTATTTGAATGGTTTTGTAGACCTTTCGATTGCAATGGTGTCCACGAAGAAGCATCTCACATATCAGCATATGTATACACTTATTAAGTTATCTCTACTTCTCCCAGTAGCTACAGCAAGTGTTGAACGGGCGTTTTCAGGTATGAAGTTCGTGAAGAATGAGTTGCGGAACAAGATCTGCGATCAATGATTGAATGATTGCTTAGTTACATATGTTGAGAGAGATGTTTTTGGTACTATTAGTGATGATTCTATTATAGATTATTTCCAACAAATGAAGCCTAGGAGGGTACTCATCTTATAGTAATATACTTACATATTATTGTTATTTACTTATATTTACATACTTCGTATTACATATACTTAATATATACTTATATATATAATAAAGTATTAAATATAAGTGTGTTACTCATCTTATAATAATATACTTATACATTAGTTATTTACTTATATTTACATATTACATCTACTTAATATATACTTATATATATTAAAGTATTAAATATAAGTGTATTACTCATCTTATAGTAATATACTTATATATTATATACTATAAACATTTGTGAATTGTTAAATTTATAAACATTCGTATTAGTTCATTGCTAGATTTCTCATTAAAGTATTTGCATAATTTTACAACACAACTAGTTCAAATTTCAATTAATTAAACTACACTTGTTAGATTAAAATATAAAAGTAGTTGGAATTTAAGTTAATTAAAGTATAAAACTAGTTCAAATTTTAATTAATTAAACTACTCTGGTTAGATTAAAATATAAAAGTAGTTGCAATTTAAGTTAATTAAAGTATAAAACCAGTTCGAATTTAAATTAATTAAACTACTCTTGTTAGATTAAAATATAAAAGTAGTTGCAATTTTAGTTAATTTTACTACACTATTTTGTTTGCATTGTTTTTGTACTCACATTAACATATTTGTTAGAATTTAATATTTATTACTACCTCCGTCCCGCTATGATTGTCCCATTTTACCTTATCGGTCCGTTCCACTAAGATTGTCTCATACCAAGTTTGGTAAAGTTTGTGTGAGCTAAATCATTCTTACTTTATTCTTACTTTATCAATTTAATATCAACCACATAAATCACTTTTTATTAATTTGCGTGTCACTCCCTCTTGTCTCATTGTTAGCGGGATGGAGGGAGTACATTTTAAGATGGAACGTGGTAGAGGTTCTGTAGATATGGGTAACCTCAACTGTAACCGAAAGAACGGATATGGGCAACGTGCTAACGGATTATAGAACGAGACTGAGCACAAGCTCTTTTGAGACGTTTATTTGCTTCCACGATTGGTTGAAGGCCCAACGTAGAACTCAAGAAGTGAGCATCACCCCCACCCGCCGTTTTATGGAGGAAACAACCGAAAATGGCGGAGATTCCGATTGATTGTTATTTATTACAAAATGTATTTCATGTTTAAAATTTTCTCAATTCTCAATTGTACTACATATTTCAAATAAATATGCTTTAACTTTTTTATGTCCGAAAGTTGTTGAATTAATTAAAAAAAAAAGACCGGCCCAACCCGACCCGACCTGGTACCCGGCCGAGTGGACCGGCCCGACCTGGGCCCGGTACTTACCCGGGCCAATTCCGGGTCCAACATTTCAAAAAAAACCGCTTGGGCCTGGCCCGATACCTGGCCAAGCCCGGTCCATCCCTAGGGTGGAGTACCCCTCCGCTTCCCTCTATAAATAGGAGGATTTCCCTCCTAATAAGGATCCCTTCTCTTCTTCCCCAAATTACTTCCTTCTCTAGACTACCTAAAAGACTCCATTAATGCGAGCTCAAGTGTACAATGTAATGATGAGGAGAGCAGTAATAAAATGAGATGATTTGGACATTTGCCTAAAAAATCCCATGATTTCCTCACTTTCGAGTTTCCATGTAAAGATCGAGTGTTCATACCAAATTGTATCTATATTCATTATATCGTGTTGGATTAAACTCAAAACTTACGCATAATAACTTATAGTCATTTTTTGTTCATAAGTTTTTTCCTCTAATATAAAACTACCATACCACAGATATTAAATCTTCTAGTCATGAATACTATATCTCATCCAGTATAATTCACCTGGCCCGGCCCGCTACTGTGCGGGCCCGGAACCGGCCCGGTCGGGCGGTCCAAGACCGGGCGTAGACCCGAACCGGTGGGCTAAGCGGTTGCGGGCACGGTTCCTAAAAAATGTGACCCGGTCCAGCCGGGTCGGACCCAGGTCCGGGTCACAACGGCTCTATTTTAAAAAAATATTTGGGCCAAATGACCGTTGGGGGTGGGCTGCAGGGGGGTCCGGGCGGTTTGGGGGTGGGGGTGGGGGTGGGGTAAAAAAAACCTATAAATACTCCTAATCTTAAATAATTTTCCGTATCTCTTCTCCACCTTTTCCTAAATCCTACTCTTAACTCTCTACTCTCTAATTTGAAATTTTTAGTCATGTTTATAAACCTACCTTAAACCAATATATTCGTGAAGCTGTTAATCTCGCCGATGCTTTTTCAAATTTTGAGAATGCTGATTATGTGAGTTACTTTGCTAGTTTTATGAAGGAAAACTTTTTAAAATATTATTCACATATTCCGCATATTTATGGTATTGCATTTGTTCTCGATCCTCGTTTTAGACTTGGTTCTTTAGAAGAATGTTTGAATTATTATTATGCTGCTTTTTTGGTCCAATGCTAATGTATGAGGACAACCCAATTGATCCGAAAAAAGAATACATCGAGGTTAATGATATATTTTATGCATTATTTAATGAGTTTCATGCACAATATGGCAACGCGCCCCCTCCCCCGACACAAACATCTTCATCTAAAGGAAAATCAATTTTGAAATCTACATTTGCCAATCTTATTAAAAAACGAAATCAACCCCCGCTACTCAACAAAGCACAATTAATGAGATTTCTTTGTATTTAACATATGATGTTGATTTTGAAGAAGATGATGATTTTGACGTTCTAAACTGGTGGAAGGGAAAAGAAAGAATGTTCCCGATTTTAGCAAAGATGGCAAAGTAAGTGCTATCAATGTCGATTTCAACAGTTGCCGTGGAACAAGAATTTAGTTCGGCCGGCAATGTCCTAACGCAATGTAGAACGAAGTTGAGCGCAGAATCTCTTGATATGCTTATATGCTACCACGATTAGTTGAAGGCGGCCTGTAGAGCTCAAGAAATTGACATCACCACATCCCAACACTTTATGGATGAATCTACAACCGAGGGTGGCTCTATCTATTACTAGAGTTGGACTCGGGTGGGCCACCCGGCCCGTGAACCGGCCCGGCCCGCTACAATGCGGGACCGGGTGTAACACCCCCAATTTCCCGCCCAAAAATAATTCTTGAAATAATAATTTATTGATAATAAACTTGTTTTATTCATTCGAAATTGATAAAAATCTTGCCGCGGAAATGATTTAAATAGGGAAACGGGTATTACCGCCACATCCGGTGATCGCTTAACCGGATGCACAGGCAACTAAAACAAAATAGTCATAATTAATTGTAATATGAAGAAACAAATGTTCAACGTAACTAAAATGGTCATTCATGTCTAGGTTTTACTAAGACATCTAGTAATCGCTCTCACACGCATGCCATCAACAATCAACATAGACATCATCACCTGCATAAATAAAGTGCAGAAAACAAAACAAAGAAAAGAAAACAAAAATTAGCTTTAGAGCTAAGTAAATACTACTCAACCCCATAAAATAATCAGGTTTGGTGAAAAATAGTTTTTCATATAATACTATATAAAAATAACACACTCCACCAAAATTCTCTTCTTTTTGATTTTTCTCAAAATCGCTTCTTTATTAAATTCCTCAACTTTTCTTTGAAAATACTATAGTAACTCTTCTCTTAGAATTTTCAAAATTCACTTCTTCTCTATCTTCCTAGTAATTTAGAAGGGCGCTGCTCAACACTCTGGTTGAGCCCGGTGGTTACGTTATTATGTACGGTCACCACGGGATTTTTGCCGGTACCACAACTGCTAATGGAAACGAAACGACTACCTTAAGCGTGTGCACCCCTTAAAAGGGATTCCAATCCCTCCGAGTAGTAAGTCGTAACGAGTAGCCGGGACTCAGTCTACCAACTACCCCACCTTTAAAATTCTTGAATGATTAGGGACTACTACTACAACAACTTCTTCTTAAAAGGGATCATAGATCCAAATTTCACTTCAAACTCAAATTGTACTTCTTAGTAGTAGCAACCCTAATCACCCTCCACATTTATCCGGATGTGGAAAACCGACACCATGGATTTCTCCCGGGTGCTGACCTCTTATGAAAACGTAAATTTTATCTTGACTTTAGATATACTTCCAAAAATATTTCTCAATCCCTCTAAATAGTCTCAAAGGTATCAAAAAGTATTTAATACTCAAAAGTACTTAGTTTGCACTTCTCAAATACCATAGATCTAATATCTCCTCAAAATCACATACACATAATTCAAAATTCACACTTAATCACATAATGCATAATAAACAAAAATACACATAATACGAGGAAACAATTTTGGATTGACAGAGAAACTTACCTTAAGTTCTGATGCTCCTAATCCTCTTAATGAAATCTCTAACTTGGTCTTCACTTGAATTCTCCTTCTAATATATATCAAAATTCTAAATCAATAACTATTCTATTATTTTTGTTATTTCCTATCTATCCCACTTTTAATTATTTTAATTTTATAATTCCTTCTTTAAATATAACTATTAGGTTAGATTCATAAACCTTATTTAAAATGTTAATTTCCAGTCCAACCTTATTATTTTCTTTGACCATACTAATCCCCTCCATAATTTACTTTAATTTATTTGGTTGATTAGTTAACTAGTCTAATTAAATTAATTACATAATGATTTTAGTATTTCGAATTAAATAATCAATTTCAGTCCAAGAGTCAGTTTTCATAACTTATATAGTTTATTTAATAAATCTTTTAATAATAATGTAGCGTACGCAATAATTCAAAATAATAATCATTAATGATAATCTAATCTTAATAACAACTTTAATTAGCTCATTAGTATATTTATACTAACTAACCTAATTACATTAACTAATCCAACCCTCCAGATGTTTTATTTGATTAACTAATTTAATTGAACTAACTTCATCAACTAAATAAGTTTAATTATATCAATATAGCTAAATACATTAATCCAATTCAATTAAGGCCAATGACCAAATTCTAATTTCGTTTGAATTTTCTATTTTTACTATAAAGTCCAACAATATTACCAAGTCCATAATTTAACTAATTTATCCATTAAACTAATTGATTTAGTCAAACTAGTCCAATAAAGTCAAATAACTAAATTATTAAGTACCCATTACTTAATTAATTTATTTATTATTTATTTATATTAATCAACTAATTTTTATAAGTTCAAATAGTTTAATAACTTATATGAAATTAGAATCAATAATAATCAAGCAAAATAATTATTAATTTAATCAAACTAATTTAATTAGTCGACTAATTCAATAATTTATTTATTAAGTCCAAATATAGTCATTCATTTATACTAGCTAACCCAACTTTATTTTCTTTTCCTTATTTTATCCAAACATTATTTTTAGTCCAGAATATTATTTTCAATCTTAGTGATTTATTTATTTCAACATTAATATCAAAATTTCCTTATCCAATTACTTAACTAGTTTTATATGGTCCAATTAAATTAAATAGCTTAAGAATCGATTTTATAAATTTATAACCGTCCATAACTATATTTTGGGTCTATATTTGAATTAGGTTGTCCATATATTTATTTTAGAATTATTTCCCTTATTTATTCATTTAATTTCATATATCTATTAACTGCTTTAATTACAATTAAATATACTAATCATATATTTTATTAATTATAAATGGTCCCAAATGTCCTAGTTATTCATATATTTAATCTAGTTTACTCCAATATTTATTTCATAATTATTTTCGTTATTTAGTTAATATTTTGCTAAATGTGTACAACTTGGCCCAATTACAATTAAATCAACTAAAAATAGCTAAAAATATTATCTTTCAATTCTGGTTGGTCCAAATATGTATATTTATACTAGGTATTTAATTTATATTTTTCCATATTTTATTGATTTCATTTACTATTTGATTTTTAATTTTTTCGAAACTGGGCCGACCTGGCGCATTAAACTGACCCGGCCCAAAAGTTCTGCCCCAGACAACTGGGTCATCTTCTTCAGGTCGTTATTCCGGCGACTTCGTCGGAAATTAGAAAACTTCGGCAAGCTATAACTTGACTTACAGGTAACGGATTTTGACGATTCAAGTTGCAAAATGATCCTGACGTCGAGGAGAAGCTCTGCCACCCCTAACTACGCCCAAATCTGAGCGTTTGCTGAAGACCCGTTTCTCCGGCTTGCAAATCCGGCGACCTCGTTCTTCCACGTTTCACGACCGTTTTGCTTGATTTTTCTTCCGTTGGCTTCCTCTTATGAAGGGGAAGGTTTTTAGAGTGTTTTCACGGCTCGGCCTTGGCTAGAACGAAGGGTCGAATATTTGTATATAAATATGTATATACGTATGTATAGCTCGAGCTCAACTTCCGGGTGTGCAACGTTGGTCTGGGTAGCTATTTATAGGTGGAGGTCGATGGTAGATAGCATTAGAGTTTGTGAATTCTGATTCTCCACGTTGCCTTAGTTGATTTCAGCCGAAGGTTTTGGCTCGTGAGTTGATTATACTTGGCCTCTTCCAATTATCTTGAGCATGCCCATGTGAGTTGTAGCTGTGTATGATCCTACCTCCTTATTATTTTAAAGATTTGGCTGGCAGGTGTTTTAGTAATATGCATGAAGGATGCTTCTTTGGTAGTCCAGGTTCATGCCCATGTTTCTTTAGATGACTAACATAAATATAGTATATGCTCCGTGCATGAATATATTGGATATGTTTGGATGTGGGTTATTCATTATTATTAAGTTAGAAAAGTCAACATCTTGAGTTTGTTATTTGGTGTGGTATTTGGTGTATTTTGTATACATTATTAATTAATATCTTTAAAATCGTTAAAATGTCACTTCTATTTATTTATGTCATATGTATAATTATCACTTGTTACAAAAATGTCACTTTTGTTATTTAAGTCAAGGTCCTATCTGTTCAACCTAATTATTATAAAGTCGTCACTTTTATTATTGAAACATTTTTATCTGATTAAAAATGTCACTGGTGTTAAAATTTTATTTGATCCACTTAATTATTAAAATGTTCCTTTCGTAACATTTTGCTAACTAATAAATTTTATTTATCTTATTTAAAATTTTCGAGGTGTCACATTCTACCCTCTTTAAAAGATCTTTCGTCCGAAACATAACCTAAAGAAATTTTATCCACAAATGAATACCACATCTTATTAGTTAATATTAAATTCTTTTTATTAAATTTATGGAGTGTCATACACGGACCGGCCCGATTCTCGGGTCCGGGTCGGGCCTAGGCCCGGTGGGTAGTGCGGGTCCGGGCTGGGTCTCACATTTGGCGAACTGGCCCGGCCGAGTCAGGCCCGGGTCCGGGCCAAATTTTTTTTTCATTTTTTGGGATTCCACCCGGGTTGGGGTTGATGGTTAGGACGGGTTTGGGGGGGTTTGGGAGGGTGGGGGGTTAGGAAAGCAAAAATATATATACCCAAACCGGAGGCCCGGCCCGGACCCAGTGGCTACCCGAGTCGGTCCCGGGTCCACCATTGCTGAACCACCGGCCCGCCCGGGCCTAGATCCGACCCGGACCCGACCCGAACCCGAGTCCAACCCTACCTATTACGAAGATTCTGATTGATTAGTAATTCATGTTTTAATTTTACCTTCAATTAGGGGTGGACTCGGGTCAGGCCAACCGGGCCGAAACCGGACCGACCTGCTACTGTGCGGGCCCGGGCCGAGCCAAGTTTTTTTTTTGATTTTTTTTTAAGTTTTTTGGTTGGGCTGGGTATTATGGGCCGTTTGAGGTGGTTAGGGTTGGTTTGGGGGTGAGGGGGAGGGTTGGGGGTTAACTAGGAAAAGCCAAAAAAAAAATAGAACCAAGGCCCGGCCCGGCCCGGACCCGGGGGTTACCTGGGCCGGTTCCGGGCCTCCCATACCTTGAACCGAGGCCCGACCGGTTCAAGGCCCGAACGGGGCCCGACCCGAACCGAGTCCAACCCTACCTTCAATTAGGAGTGGAATCGGGTCAGGCCAATCGGCCCAGAATTGGACCGGCCCGCTACTGTGCGAGCTCAGACCGGCCCGGTGAACCGGTTGGTGCCCAGTTCAGGCCACCCGGCCCGGTGAGGTAGGCAGTTCGGGCCCGAGGCTGCTAAATAGTGAACCGGCCCGGCCGGTTCGGGCCCGGTCCGGGCCAATTTTTTTTTTGAATTTTTTTTAAGTTTTTGGGTTGGGCTGGGTATGATGGGCCATTTGAGGTGGTTTGGGGGTGAGGGGGGAGGGTTGGGGTTAATTGGGAAAAGCCAAAAGATCAAAAAAATATATGAACCGAGGCCCAACCCGAACCGGACCAGGGGTTACCCGGGCCAGTTCCAGGCCTCCCCTTTCAAGAACCGAGGCCCGGCCGGGCTAGGGGTGGACTCGAGTCGGGCCAACCGGCCCGGAACCGGACCGGCCCGCTACTGTGCGGGCCCGACCCAGACAGGTGAACCGGTTCCGGGCCCGGTGGGATGGCGGTTCGGGCTCGGGCCCTTCAAAAGGTGAGCCGGCCCAGCCGGTTCGGGCCCGGGCCGGCCCTTTTTTTTTTTTTTTTTTTGAATTTTTTTTAAGTTTTTGGGTTGGGCTGGGCATTTTGGGCCATTTGAGATGGTTAGGGTTGATTTGGGGGTGTGGGGGAGGGTTGGAGGTTAACTAGGAAAAGCCAAAAAAAAAAATAGAACCGAGGGCCGGGCCGACCCGAACCCGGGGTTTACCTGGGCCGGTTCCGGGCCTCCCCTTCTTGAATCGAGGCCCGAACCGGGCCGGAACCGAAACCGGTCCACCCCTAGGCCGGGCCTGAACCGGTCCACCCCTACCTTCCATTCTCAATTGTAACTTGTCAAATGTAGTTCCTATTTCATTTCAAATAAATGCACTTGAAGTTTGTTTTTAATACTTGTATAAAACTATAAAGTATAAATTATTAAAAAATGGATTTAACCGGCCCAGTCTGGCAGATGGCCCGACCCGTGACCTGGGAGTGGCCCGGCCCGTACCGTCCAGACCTCAGGCCGGTCCCAGGCCAATCACTTACAAACCGGCGGCCCGAGTCCATCACTTACAAACCGGCGGCCCGACCCGAGCCCATCACTTACAAACCGGGCCCGACCCGGCCCGAGTCCATGCCTATCCTCAATTGCTTAAATATGGACTCTATCTACTTTAGATGAGATCATGCATGCATACACACACATGCATATGTTTAATAAACAATGCAAAACAATTGTAGCAATTTCAATTTAAAAACCAATAAGTAAAAATCAGCAAGATCATAAGCAATAGCCAGTATCTTCATTTGTATAAAATGAAATATCCAATTCTATAAGTTCAGTACTTCCTTGAAGCAAGACCCTTGAAGCAAGACCTCCAGGAGCAACTTATAGCAATTCATTTATACTCGGCAAGACTTGCAAAGAGTCTAATTTGAAATTATCACAATGTGTCATCTTCTAGGTTGAACTTTTATCTTTGACCTCTTGAGCAATAACATCAGTCACCAGAGACAGTGGTCGTTGATCAATGACCTCATCAATTATCCCAAACTCTTTTGCCTCTTCAGGGGTCATAAAATAATCTCTATCCATATTTTTCTGAATTATTTCCACAGATTGCCCAGTGTGTTTTGAGTACAACACATTTAGCGCATCCCAAACCCGAACAATCTGTTTTGTGTGAATTGTCATATCTTTAGCCTGTCCACTGTATCCACCAGAAGGTTGATGAATCATTATTGTAGCATTAGGGAGAGACCGCCTCTCACCCTTGGCTCCAGCAGCTAACAGTAGAGATGCCATAGATGCTGCCTGACCTAGGCATATAGTATTAATGGGAGATCGGATGTACTGCATCGTATCATATATAGCAAGACCTACACAAAAAAAGACGAGGAATGTTTAATACAATCATACTATGGACTATGGAGAGAGATTAATGATTAAAATAATAAGGGCCCATTTGGTAGTGTCTATTTTTGTCTTATTGGCCTAGTGAGACAACATTTTTACCAAACAGTAGAGATTAATGATTAGCGGTTCATGCAAAATTTTATGGTTTTTTGTAGGGGGTACCATGTGTAAAACATTCCACAGCTGCAATAGAAAATACTTTCCAAAACTAATGAAAAAAGGCCCATCTAATGAAGCACTAATGAACTTATATTTAAATGTTTAAATGATTTAGATTTGATTCACATTTTTTCTGCACACTTACGGATTGGAATATACTAGTTTGTGTTTGTTAAATGTATGGATAAAATTGGAAAGATTTAGATTTGATTCACATTTTTTCTGCACACTTACGGATTGGAATATACAAGTTTGTGTTTGTTAAATGTATGGATAAAATTGGAAAGATTTACAGATCATGTGTTAAATCCACAATTTAAGATTAATCAGAATAATTTTGGACCTATTCAAATAGGGTCATTGGGTAGATGGAATTGAATACTGAGATTAATGTAAAGTACTAATGCAAAGTGATGGCGAAAAATATGGACTAATTTTTGTTTTGTGCATACATGAACTGAAATTTAAAACAGATCACAATTTATGTGCTAGAAAATATTAATATGCATAATATACAAATATATGTCGGAAAAAGGTACAAATATACCCGTGTAGGATGGGTGTAGGAACAAATATACCCATGTTCTATTTTTCCGAACAAATATACCCCTTGTTCCGAAAAAAAGAACAAGGGTGTATTGGTTCCCACACACATACTACAAGGGTATATTTGTACCTTTTCCCAATATATGTGTGCTCACACAAGTGTGTGTATGTGTATAGGCAATTGTGGTTAGCGTGCCATGACTTCCCTAACCCCCTTAAAATGTGTCCTCTTCATGCGACATTTATTTGAAAGGAGTCCTGCATGACAGGTCTCAATTGCACTGTGTCAAGAAAACAGCAGTCAATTTGAATTTGACTTGATGACTTGTACTTTCGAAGACTTCTGATTTGGTCTTTCATACTTTCTCAATTCTAATTTCAACAACTGTACTGAATTTGCAACCTGCAACTCTATAATTCTGGTCCACTCCGGAATAGGCTATATGGATTGACAGCCACAAATGTAGTTTCAACCATCAACATGGTAAACAAAAGTATCACTGTAACTAATTAACTAAATCAAACAAAAATTAATTCAACTGAACTGTGACGTGTGCAGAAGGAAACATTTTCTATCTGCATTTGAGCTCTACTTCACATGATATAGTAATGATATGAATCTTATCTACAAGGACACATATGCCCTTTCAATTCAATTACTTTAGACCAATTCAGGAGTAAGAAGTAACATAAACAAAAAGAAGATAGGCGTCGAGGCCCCTGTTTCTACATTGAACTACCTACTGGACTGCAAATTTAAAAATTTACCGGAAACTATAAAAAAATTAAATTCAGAAATTAACTAAAGTTACCTGCTGTGACAGCGCCTCCAGGCGAATTGAGATACATGTGGATGGGCTTGGAGGGGTTCTCAGACTCGAGAAAGAGGAGCTGAGCAACGACAACGTGGGAAGTGTCGTCATTGATGGGTCCATTGATGCAAATTATGCGCTCCTTGAGAAGCCTCGAGAAAATGTCATAGGCTCTTTCCCCTCGAGACGAGTGCTCTATAACCATAGGCACAAGTCCATACCGCCTCTGAGAAACATAAGCACTCTGAATTTCGCAGCAAAGCGGTGGGGCTCTTGAAATAGGGGTGGCTGCGATCCCATTCCAGAGCATGCGATTGATGAGGTGGCGCATGGTGTTTAGGAAATCTATTAATCTATAAAAGCAAAAGATTATCATGAACATGATTCCCGCTCAAAAACATCAATATCAATAGCAATGGACCGGATCTTAGGGCACATTTAAAATAAATTAATACTCTCCCATAGAAAATAAATTAAAAATTATGGAGTAAGTAAATAACAATGTTGAGTACAGTACATTAAAGTTTCTTTCTGATGGTTGGTAATTTTAAGATAATGCGCAACAGTGGAGTGTACAACAGTGGAAAGGAAAGCACTGAGATGAACAGACCTTTTGTAAAAAATTTATATGGATATCCTTTCTACTGAAGTGACTACACAAGAGTTTCACCGTATAAAAAACAGAATCAAAAAATGTATTGTTCCAATCTCGAATACAAGTGGGGTGATGATCTATCAAAATGTTTTTTCTCCCCAAAGATATCAATCACTCTTTGATCAACTTGCTCTGCAAAAAGAAAATCACAAATTTACATTCTAATCTATGTAGTACGACAGATAACATATACCGGATCACTACCCAACTATAAATAGCTCCTTTATTCTACTAGATTGCCCACACAACTCATCCATTAATGCTAACATTTAGAAAAGTTCGATATATATATATGCACACACACACATGTACATATGTATTTGTATATTAATGATGCTTTTATTTAGAGAACATACTCCGTATTACAAAATCATAAAGGGTATGTTCAATGATCAAGTGTATGATTACACTAAAACTTATTGAAGAAAGAAGAGAATGTTCTGGGTTTGCTTGAAGAGGGAGTTGTTCTGGGTTTGCTTAAAGAGGGAGTTGTTCTAGGTTTGCTTGAAGAGGGAGTTGTTCTGGGTTTGCTTAAAGAGGGAGTTGTTCTGGATTTTCTTGAAGAGGGAGTGTTCTGAATTTGCATTCTAAATCTCAAGGAAGGGTGAGGAGCATCTATAGTGTGCTTCTATTTTATATGGAGAGGTTACATTTGTCTATGTTACATTAGAGCATGTTCATAATACTACATACTACATAGTACATAGTACTACGTATATCTTTTTCTACTAATAAGGTCATTGTGCTTGCAAACATGAGAGAATGAATATCACAAGTAAAGAAGAACCAATTTTGTTCTGCAGGAATCAGGCAATCCTCAAACAAAATCAAGACTTCCTATTTCAGAAAAACAACATACAGACTAATAGAGTATGACTAAAGAACATGATAAATTACTTCTACGTTTCCATTCAGCAACAAGTTGAAACATTTTCAACTTTTAACATTTGTATCGTTATACAAACAGATATAAAAATGACAATAGTACACAAGTCCATAAAATATTAAGCGTAATAGAGCAAGAATAAAGTAAAGAATTCAAATTCTACTTTCTACAAGCGATAGAGCTCAGAAGAAACATAAAGTTTACTACACAAATAATTATTTAAAAGTTTTTGAGTTCATATATAGATTCCGTATATATATACATGCATTCACAAACAAATTTTAATACTACTATAAGTTAAACTGGCTTCAAAAATATCTTCAACTACAATCGTTTCGAAGTATACAGATTCACTAATAGTAACAATTTAATAAATGTGCTAAAAATAACTAACATTAAAAACATAAAAATAGAGGTTTCATCATGGTTAACAAATACCCGTGGATCACATACTAATGGTTAAGATTTCAGAAGTGTAATCTATCAAAATTATATTTTTGTAAGCTTCATTCAAAATTTGAGATCTATACAATACAACCAGAATTCAAAATTTAATAATTCTTGATACTACAACCAGAAGGTCTACGTCTATATAATCGTACCGGGATACCTCACTCCGCTGATAAACAGGCTTAAACGCTACAGACTGCACAGAGGAATCTCATTTTGCTTCCGATCACGCGAGGGTAATCATGTCGCACAGCACCTCGCGCAGACGGGACTCCTGCAGAACCACATAACCCAATACACAGTCGTAGATCTCCCCTCCAGCGCCAAAATAGCCCACTTCCTCGATCTCAAGGGCTCCGTATTCTTCAGTAACGCCGGGTAAGGGATGACTTTGGAGATCGATTGCCTACACCTTTCTCTCTCAAAGGATGAAGAATCGAGAATCTAGGGCGACCCAGGCCCAACTTTAAGTTATTACTCCCTCCGTCCCCCTGTTATTGTCTCATTGCGGTTTAAGATGCTTGACCGACGATAAAGCAAACAGATTCCTGCCCGCACTCCAATTATTTTTAGCAAAAAAAAATTACATATTCAGAAACTACATTAAAAGATTTACAAAGTCGCAAAAACCAGAATCAAACTTGATAAAAATTTGATAAATAAAGTAAGAGATTAAGAGTGATTTGTGTTGACGGAGGGAGTATTAGGGATCCCTTATTATTATGTCGATGAAATATTCTTTGGACGCATACTGATGCTTTGATGGGCCGAACATGGGTCAGGAAATCTGGGCGCCCACATTTTAAGTTTTTTAGCGTTTAGGGTTGTAAACGAATCGAATCGAGTCAAATAGTGTGATTATGTATTTGTATTTGTTTAATTTTTTCGAATGCGAATATAAAATGAATTTTATTTTTGATTTATATTCGTATTTGTTTAACAATACAAATAGTTAACGAATCATATACGAATATCGAATTGATTTGACCATAAGTTAAAGGGAAAATGGAAACTAATAATCCAATCGCTTTCTTACAATAGTCTCACCTTTTCGTTATTAATGAATAATACAACCTTTGCGCCCCATCTTCATTCATTGGTCCCTGGTCGATTCATGACTTGTTATTCTAAGTTATTTTCTTATCTTTGTAATATATTATACCATAAATCTCACCTTATGCTCACATAATGTTTTGCAAAGATAGGAAAATAACTTGGAATAATAACTTATCAACCGGTCAGAGACCATTGAATGAAGATGGGGTGCAAAGGTTGAATTATTCCTGAATAATGAAAAGGTAGGATTATTGTAAGAAGAGCGTTAAAAGGTTGCATTATTAGTTTCCATTTTAAGTTAAATGTTAATCAAATACTCCATCCGTCCCATTGGACTTTGCCAATTTTACTTTTTTGGTTGTCTCAAACAACTTTGTCACTTTCCTATTAAAAGAACTGATTTGTGGTTCTGCACATTTCTTTCATCTCTGCACAAATCTCAACCACACAGTTTTTACTATTCTAATTTCTCACTTACTTTGCACTTGTCAAAGTCCACCGGGACGGAGGTAGTATCATTTTAAAAGAACTTTTTCTATATTTCTTATGTTATAAATGCATGGTATGACTGAATATGCATTTTTAGTATTTAATTTGTAACATTGCAGTTTTCTTAAATTTTTAATGGATCGATGAATTTTTAGGTTGTGCAAAATATACTAAAGTGAATCAATGATTAATATACATAAGTACATTTCAAAGTTTTTGAAATAAACACTAACCCATACATATTAGAAACTATACCTATAATGTGTGAAATAAGTTGATAATTGTATATATCAAAGTTAAACGACTCTGGATTTTATATTAGATATTTAGCATTATTTATAATGAAAAGAAATCATTAGATATATAGTTTACACTACACACATATAGTGGGTACTTGATGCACACATACATACTAGATAGTTGGTTTTGTTTATGTATAAACAAATATATATATATATATATATATATATATATATATATATATGATTATTCTTTGAATCAAATACATAATTATTTGTATATGTATTTGAAAGATGTTTGAACCAAAAATCAGATTTGTATTCATATTTATATTCTATATCTTCAAATTTAAATAACGATTTATGAATCCAAACTACAAATTGAATTAAAATTATTTGTTTCATTTACAACTCATACTCCTTATGATACTTCTAATTATTACAAAATGACTTGGAATGTGTATACACAAATGTATACATGGGCTACACTTTGATGATATATCTAGTTATTATAGTATTTTTACAACTATTATTACTACTACTATTATTATCACTATTATTAATCGAATATATTTGATTAACATTCGAATCGAATTTACTAATATTTGTATTTGTATGTGATAACATTTCGAATCAAATTTAGTATTTTTACTTGTATCTGTATTTCAAATTTTCGAATTCGAATCGTCTTATACGAATTCGAATCCCGAATCGAGCATAAATTATTTGATTCGTATACAACCCTGTGTAATCACATGATTTAAACTAATTTTTAATAAAATCAGGTAAATGCTCCCGACATTTACCCCACCAATCCCGACATCAATCTTAAGAAAGATTGATCGTGATACATGCGCCAATGAAATAGCAAAGCTAAGGCAGCAAAGAAGAATAAGCTAAGCTAACGAAAGCAAACTAAGTTAAAGGTTAAGCTTTCAAGCGCAAATGTGACCTAGTTTGCATAGAAGAAGCCTGAACTATTATATTAATGAATATTGGATTATAAAGAAAATCGAACTAAATTTAATACAGAAAAATAATTGTGTAAATCACAATTTATCTTAAAATTGTGTATATAAAAAAATTATTTTATTATGTTATTATACATGTGAGTTACATATTTTTATACGTAAAGTTACATATTTGTACACGTAAAGTTACATATTTATACACACGAGTTGCATTTGGCCTGCCTGAACGCGAGTTACATATTTTACACGTAAAGTTACATATTTTTACACGTAAAATTACATATTTATACATGTGAGTTACATATTTATACACACGAGTTGTATTTGACCTGTCTGAACGCGAGTTACATATTTTTACACGTAAAGTTACATATTTTTACACGTAGAGAGTTACATATTTATACACACGCGTTGCATTTGGCCTGACTGGACGTGAGTTGCATATTTCTACACGTAAAATTACATATTTTACATAGGTTAATATAATAGTTCGATAATATATTAAAATTACATAGGCAATACTGGTCTCATTTGAAAGATCATGAAAAATAAAAAAATGTTGATATAAATTTTATAAAAATCAAATCAAAAATAAAAAAGTTATTACCATTTTTTTAAAAACGAGAAGTAAAATAAAATACCAACCGTATGCCGATATACGGTGCTCACCGTATACAGGTCATACAGTATAACAACTGTAAAAATCCTCATTTTTAAAAAAATTGTTATAACTTTTTTAGTTTTTGTCTACTTTTTACAAAATATATATCAAAATTTATAACCTTTTATTCTCTTTAATATGACACCAATATTGAATATAGAAAAATAAATTTATCATAAGTCAACTTTTTATGATACTCCCTCCGTCCCAAATTGATTTGCAAAATTTCCTATTTTGGTTGTCCCAAAATGGTTTTCCACTTTCTATTTTAGGTATGTAAATAAGAATAAAGTGAAAATTTTAACCTTACTTTTACTTTTACCCTATTAACTTAAAAACATATACTTTTAGAAAGATGGGTAAAATTTTATTCTCATGCATTATATCTAGGTTAGTTTGTTCTAGCTTAGATTATCATTTGATTTGGATTGATGCATTGTACTATGCTATTTTCTGGATATATATATTTACATTTTATCCCAAAAAATGGGTAAAAATGTAAAAAACAAGCATCATTCATTATCATTCCTTAATCTTTGTGCCGGTCAAAGTTTGCAATTCAATTCGGGATGGAGGGAGTAACTTTTACTACGTAAAATTTATTGAAAAATAATTTAAATATACCAAATTAGAAGGGGTGAGAGATAAATATTTCAAACTTGCATATGTAATATATATACTCCAAACTTAATATAAAAGTTATATCAACACCATGGCGATATATTTAATTTTATGCTATTAAGTACATAATTTAAAATAAACAAAATATTTGTGAGAATGCAATTCAATTAAATTGCACCGGATGTATTATTATTTATTTCACAGATTAAATTTTAAAATGTTAACTCCATTCTAACATATCTTAGAGTATTTTAAATTATGTAATTATTCCAATAATTTTGTAATCCGCATTTGTAAAGCACATACAATCATAGTGCAAAAGTAACTTTTTATATATTACAATATTTTATGGTACTAATTACACACCTCATTAAATATTGGGGTATTTAAATTAGGAAAAATTGATTGTAATAATCTCAACTATTGGCGGTCCGCTTATAATAATCACAACTATCGATTATTTCAGAATAATCCCAACTTTAGGGACCTTCCGCCAATAATGGTCCGACGTGACGGACTATAAATAAAT
This sequence comes from Cuscuta europaea, assembly GCA_945859875.1. Lineage (NCBI taxonomy): Eukaryota > Viridiplantae > Streptophyta > Magnoliopsida > Solanales > Convolvulaceae > Cuscuta > Cuscuta europaea. The sequence continues at coordinate 1,041,960 of CAMAPE010000038.1, read as the reverse complement.
TTCTATAGTTTCTAAAGAGATATAGCAGGTAATCCCTATAAATAATCCCAAATTTTAATTTTTACACTTAATTTCTATTAAAAATTCACTTGTTAGAGCAGGTAATATGCGATCATGGACCATTATTGGCGGACGGTCCATATAGTTGGGATTATACAAAAATAATCAATAGTTGAGATTATTGTTAGCGGACCGGCAATTGTTAGGATTGTTATTTTCAATTTTTCCTTTAAATTATTTTCCGCTAAAATTTATCATAAGACGACATTTTATAATTGTTTCCTTTACAATGTGTTAACAAACAAACACTAAATAACATTCTAAATGAAAAAAAGTGTGATGCTCAACAACAGAAAAACGCTGCACTCTTTTCATGTTTATTATCTCCGTTCTATACCCAAATAAACATCAACAATTTTTTTGTATACTATCGTCATTCTTAATTAAATAGTTGCAACATTTTATAGGTATAAGAAAATAGGGTTGCTAATAATTGAGCAAGAGAAATTTCTCTATCATATGTAATGCTTTAAGGTATTAGAAGATAATCTTACTGACAATTGAAGATGAGAACTGAGTGGGATAATTTAATCTCTCATATGTAGTGCTTTTATGTATTATTATACAAGATAAGTGTGTTAACAATTGAACGGAATAATTTTCTCTCTCATATGTAGTTCTTTTAAGTACGTACTATAATATAATCCGGCTAACAATTGAGCAGGAATATTTCTCTATCATATGTAGTTCTTTTTAGTATGAGTTTAGTTATCGGCTAACATTGAGCGGAAGAAATATCTCTCATATATAGTGTTTTTAGGTATAAGATAAGACGACTAACAGTTGAGCGGCGAAAGTTTCTCTCTCATATGTAGTGTTTTAGGTATTATTAGCCGGTTAACAATTGATCGGAAGAATTATCTCTCTCATACATAGTGTTTTTAGGTATAAGATAAGACGACTAACAATTGAGCAGAGAAAGTTTTTGTCTCATATGTAGTGCTTTTAAGTATTATTATGAGATAAACTTGCTAACAATTAAGCGGAATAATTTTCTATCTCATATGTAGTTCATTTGAATATTTAGTACATTATAAGATAATCCCGCTAACAATTGAGCATGAATAATTTTCTCTCTCACATGTAGTGCTTTTAGGCATGCTAACAATTGAGCTAAATAATTTTCTATCTCATATGTCGTGTTTATAGATATTAGAAGATAAGCTTACTAATAATTGGACGAGATAATTTTCTCTCTCATATGTATGTCTTTTAAGAATAAAATAAGTCGGATAACAATTGAGCGGAATAACTTTCTCTCTCACATGTAGTGCTTTAAGGTATAATAAAGAGATGACAAAATTACTTTTCTAACAATTGAGCGGAAAACTTTTTGTCCTATATGTAGTTCTATTAAGTATATAAGATAATCTGACTAACAATTGAGCAGGAAAATTTCTCTATCATATGTAGTTCTGTTAAGTATGAGATTAGCCGCCGGCTAACAAATGAGCGGAAGAATTATCTCTCTCATGATCATACACAGTGTTTTTAGATATAAGATAAGATGACTAACAGTTGAGCGGCGAAAGTTTCTCTCTCATATGTAGTGCTTTTAGGTATTATAGCCGACTAACAATTGAGCGCAAGAATTATCTCTCTCATACAGTGTTTTTAGGTATAAGATAAGACGACTAACAGTTGAGTAGATAATGTTTCTCTCTCATATGTAGTGCTTTTACGTATTATATGAGATAAACTTGCTAACAATTGAGCGGAATATTTTTCTCTTATGTGTAGTTCATTCAAGACACATTCAAAAAAGCTTATGTGTGTTTGTGTCCACGTTTCACTCCTTTATCATGTTATTGCCACGTGGCTAATTCTACTAATAATAAGGACATATACCGAATATCTCACCAAAAAGCAATGCAGGCCGAAGAGAGATACAAATTGGTGGGGCCCTACGTATAAAAATCCTATTTTTTAAAAAAATTGTTATAACTTTTTTAGTTTTTGTCTACTTTTTACAAAATATATATCAAAATTCATAATTTTTTATTCTCTCATATGACACCAATATTGAATATAGAAAAATAAATTTATCATAAGTCAACTTTTTATGATAACTTTTACTACATAAAATTTATTGAAAAATAATTTAAATATACCAAATTAATTAGAAGGGGTGTGAAATAAATATTTCAAACTTGCATATGTAATATATATACTCTAAACTTTATACTCCGTATAAAAGTTATATCAACAACATGGCGATATATTTAATTTTATGGTATTAAGTACATAATTTAAAATACACAAAGCATTTGTAAGAATGCAATTCAAATTAAATTGTAACGGATGTATTATTATTTATTTCACAGATTAAATTTTAAAATGTTAACTGCATTCTAACATATCTTAGAGTATTTTAAATTGTGTAATTATTCCAATAGTTTTGTAATCCGTATTTGTAAAACACATACAATCATAGTGCAAAATTAACGTTTTATATAAAGTACGAGGTATATATATTACATATGCAATTTTAGGGTACTAATTACACACCTCATTAAATATTGGGGTATTTAAATTATTTTCCGCTAAAATTTATCATAAGACAACATTTTATAATTGTTTCGTTTACAACGTGTTAACAAACAAACACTAAATAACATTCTAAACGAAAAAATTGTGATGCTCAACAGCACAAAAACGTTGCAATCTCTTTTCATGTTTATTGTCTCTGTTCTATACCCAAATAAACATCAAAAAAAATTTGTATACTATTTCCTTTCTTAATTAAATAGATGCAACATCTTATAGGTATATAAGAAAATAGGGTTGCTAATAATTGAGCAAGAGAAATTTCTCTATCATATGTAATGCTTTTAGGTATTAGAAGATAATCTTGCTAACAATTGAACATTAGAATTGAGCGGGATAATTTAATCTCTCATATGTAGTGCTTTTAGGTATTATATATTATACAAGATAAGTGTGCTAACATTTGAGCGGAATAATTCTCTCTCTCATATGTAGTTCTTTTAAGTACGTACTATAATATAATCCGGCTAACAATTGAGCATGAATTTTCTTTATCATATGTAGTTCTTTTAAGTATGAGTTTAGTCGTCGGCTAACAATTGAACGGAAGAAATATCTCTCTCATATATAGTGTTTTTAGGTATAGGATAAGACGAATAACAGTTGAGCGGCGAAAGTTTCTCTCTCATATGTAGTGCTTTTAGGTATTATATATATTAGCCGGCTAACAATTGATCGGAAGAATTATCTCTCATACATATTGTTTTTAGGTATAAGATAAGACGACTAATAATTGAGCAGAGAAAGTTTCTCTCTCATATGTAGTGCTTTTAGATATTATTATGAAACTTGCTAACAATTGAGTGGAATAATTTTTTATCTCGTATGTAGTTCATTTAAATATTTAGTACTCCCTCTGTCCCTTCAAGTTTGTCCTAGTTTGACTTTTTGAGTCAAACTAGGTAGACGTTTGATAGTAATTATATATTAATATATACATATCAAATCTATAATAAATTGACATTTGAATAATACATATTACAAAGAATCATATAAATAAATTTTTTAGACATAAAATATTATTAATTTTGAGTAATTAGTGGTCAAAGTTTGATAAGTTTGACTCAAAAAGTCATACTAGGACAAACTTTAAGGGACGGATGTACTATAAGATAATCCGGCTAACAATTGAGCAGGAATAATTTTTTCTCTCACATGTAGTGTGATAGAGTATATCTAGAGAGAAGTGAGAGCTAGAGAGAGAAGTGCAATAATATGCTTCAATAGAATGATTTTGTAACCCCTATAACTACTCCCAAGGGGAGTATTTATAGAGAAAATACGGGCTGGGCCCCCAAGCCTTGGGCTTGGGAGGCCCATTTACAACTGGACCGCTACTGGGCCGAATACAAAGCCACTAATGGGCTGTACAAATGAGTAAGTGTAGAATCCGGTTCTGTGAGGTCTTCGTGGCCGACGAGGGCGTGGCCGACGAGGGCACGGCCGACGAGGGCACCCGGGTTCCTTGGGCTCAGGACCATAATCTGGGTTGGCACCTTTTCGGCCGACGATGGCGCCACTCTGTGTCTTGTGCTTTCTGTTCTTCTGAGTATGTGGGTCTGGGGGCTCGGACCCATATACTCCATCAGGAGTCCCCCACTCTCTAAGTTGAGACGTAGACGAAGTGAAGGAGAGTAGATTCCCGTGCTTTGATGCTTTTGGCCGATGCGGGCATTACCAGGCCGTTAGCTGTTGCGGCGTTGGCGCTGTTTCCATTTTGGTGATCCTGTTCTGTGCTTTGACCGTTACCTGCTCCTCGCTGTGGACGGGGAGGCCGTTGTTTCCTTGACGTGTTCGTTTGGGGACGATGAGTGTCCTGCTTCGATAGTGGCCGTTGAAGGCACATTTTCCCTTTCTTGGACGTTGATGGTTGAGGTTTGCATTTGGGCCGATGAGGCTGTTGAGGTTGAACCTTGCTTTGAGGATGATGGTGTCCTTTCCTTTGGGTGGCCGGTGAGGGTGCTTGCGCACTCTTTTTGGCCGTCGCTGACTGGCTTTCGTGTCCCTGGCCGACGAGCCCATTATGGTTAACTGTTGGCAGAGGACGATGAATGTCCTTGCCTTAGGTGGCCTGTTGGCTGTTGCTGATGATGTTATGTGCCTTTGGCCGTTATGATACATGGACGTTGTGGCCATGCTTCGTGGTTACATTCGTGTTTGTATTTTTCCTTTTGTTTTGTTGAGGCCGATGTAGTCCCCCAGTCTCCCACTGCTTCAGGCCGAAGAGAGTGAGGGGTGAAGGAGTTGCTTGAGTCCCTGGCCGAAGCGGCCTCTCCGTAGTGCCCCTGAATCCAACCCTCATGGCGATTTTCTGGCCAAGGTAACCCTGTGGGAGAACCCTTGTGCACAGATCGCTTGTAAAGAGTTATCATCAAGGGTCGTTACGAGGAGCCGATGGCTGTGGGTTCTTTGTTCCTTTGGTTCTGTGGCCGTTACGGGCGTTCATTACGTTCCTGGCCGTTGTCATCTCCCTATTGTTGGCATTTGTGAACTTGGCAAGCAAATAGGCCGTTGTGGGCGCTTGCTGGCACTTGTGAAACCGGCAAGCGTATAGGCTGTAGAGTCTGTTTTGCCAGTGGGCTCTTGATATGTAGGTTGGGCCTGGCCCATTGGTGACGTGGTGGCCTCCCATTGGTGGCCGTTGATGTGGCCATTGGGAGGGTGCCACGTGTAGTGACCGTTGGGTGGGGAGTTCTATAAATACCCCTCCCCCTCCGACGAGAAACCTCATTTGCAATCTGAGTTGTCGAAGTGCTGGCCAATTTTCTAGAGAGATAAACTCCCAAGCTCGTGTTCTTCGTGTTCTTCGTGTTCAAGGTTAGTGTTCATCGCAATCTTCTGTACTTTGCATACTTTGCTTCCTAGGCTAGTGATCTAGTGTTAGGCGCTTGAACACCCTTAGATCCTAAGTTATTCCCCTTAGGCTCGTAGTAGTTGTTATGATGAAGAGCTTAAACGAAGACTACTATCCGTACGACGACCAGCCCTCCACTAGGTCACTCGACTATGAGGTGCTTGAGGAGTTCGAGGAGGAGATACAACACTTAAGTCCTTACAAGTCCGGAGAGCCGGTGGACGACGAAAATGAGGACGAGGAGTCCGCTTCGTCTTCAAAAGGTGAGGACGCAGGTGCGTCCCGAGTGGTGGACGGGGCGTCCACTTCCGCTGTTATTCCATGCCCGAGACCGGTGTCTGCCGTGAAGGGAGCATATAAGCCGAAGAGAATAAGGAGGCCGAAGAGTGGGCCGGGCGTCTCCTACCTGGATCTCACAAACATCTTCCTGATCAAGCCGGAGAGCAGCGCGGCCGACTACTTGGTTGCCCAGATGTACGTGGGGCCGTTCGGGCGGGTTAGGGCACCCAGGCCGACGGACCATGTTCTTCATCCGCCACCGGGATACTTTGGAGTATACCCGATGAGTTTCGCCAAGGGGCTGAGGTTTCCCCTTCATCGCTTCATCACCGAATACCTTGACATGGTGGGGCTCCCTCCGGCCTTGCTGACGCCGAACAGCTACTCATTGATGGTGGGGTTTTTGCTCCGCTGTGTGGAGCTGGGCTACAGGCCGACGACGGCTCTGTTCATGAATCTGTATCAGATAGGCCGAGGAAGCCACAAAAATTGTGCGGCCTATGCTACTCTCCAACAGCTGCCGAAGAAGAGGAGCTTCACGGACTTGCCTTCGTCCATTCATGGGTGGAAGAGCAAGTTCGTTTTTGTATCCCTTGGTGAGAATGGCACCGAGTTTCCCTCTCTCGGCCATACCGGGAGGTTCAATCTGCACGACCCGCCGAAGAGTTCTATCTTGGACGCTCAGGTGGAGGCGTTCTTGGAAGGGGGGCCGAGGAGCGTGAAGGATTATATCACCGAATACAAGATGACCACCCTCGGCTTCTTAAGATATCATGTATATGGCGACAAGGAGGACGATATCCAACTTTGGCCGAGGATGACCACTACCTTCGAAGAGGCCGACGGCCCGGATTTGGGCATTCCTGCTGAGGCCGATGGTAATTATTTCTTCGGCTTTCTTCCTTTATAATTTGTTCTTTTGCCTTGCTAATCTGTTCGTATTCCTTTGTGTAGATTTTGTCATGGATCGCCGTTCAATTATGGCTATAGCCAAGGCCAAGGCGGCCGAGGAGTTGGCTGCAAAGGCGGCCGAGGCGGCCAGACGGGCCGCGGCCGAGGGAGGCGGGGCTACTGCTGGTGCGGCCCCGAAGCCTGCCCAGTCCAAGAAGAAGAGGCCTCCCACTGACGGCCAGAAGAAATTGACTGAGGCCGGCCTGAACGTCACCAAGAAGACGAAGAGGGCACCGTCTCCTTCCCATGCTACTGAGGCCGGCACTCTGACCGTCCCAAGTGTGGACGATAGTGGTCCCGTTGTGGATCTCACTGCTGCTCCAATCGATGCTGCCCAATCGCTCCCTCTCGTCCAAGAGCCACGGACGAAGAGGGCCGGCAAGGAGATTGCCGCCGCCACCTACCAGAAGATGGTGGAATACCCCATCGGCGGGGGTGTTTTTGATGATGTCGTCCTCGGCCACGATGTGCTGGCTCAGGCCATGCCGGCCAAAGATAGGGCCTATCTGAAGAGGCTTGGGGACGTCAAAGTGTACGAAGGCGGGATGGACCTCCTCGTCCAAGTAAATTCCCTTCCTCTTATTTGTCGTTTTTCTCGTCGTCCGGGTGGAATCATTTGTCTGAGTCCTTGTTTACCTTTTTTTGTGCAGGGTGCCTTCATGCTCATGGAGAGCCACAAGAGGCAGCACCGGGAAATTGCTCATCTGAAAGAGCTTGAGCAGAAGGCTGCCTCGGCCGATGAGGCGGTAGCCTGCTTGGATCGGCTCCGGGAGGATGCCAAGGCCTTGCAACAAAGGGCCGACGAGGCCGCTGCAGCCAGGGACGATGCCCTGGCCAAACTCGAGGAGAGCCAGAAGGCGCTTGAGGCCGAACGGCACAAAAACGATGAAGCCGTGAAGGCAAAAGCTGAGGCCGAGGCTGCCGCTGTGAAGACTGCTGATGAGGTCGTTAAGCAGTTCTTGGCCGAGGGGTGGAAGGCCGATGAGCGGCTCTCCTGGTGTTATGAAGTGGTGGCCGCCAGGCTTGAAGATTGGGGAATGAACTCCCCCGCCGGCCAGGAGTATTTTAGCAAGGAGATGGTCGTGTACTATAACATGGGCCAAGAGCGGATGCAGAGGCTCCTGTGTCGGCGGCTATCTCGTGCCCTCAAAGCCATGAATTATACCTCCGGGTGGACTAGGCGGAACTTGAAGCTTCCAAAGCTGATGAAAGATCCCGAGGAGCAGGCCAAGCTTCCTCTTTCGGAGCGGGAGTCCCCAATCGAGAGTTCCGGCCTCGGCGAGCCGGATTACACGGAGTTTGACTTCCTGGACGATGCCACCAGTTCTGCGGCTGCCGCTGACCAGGAGACTGAGGCCGAGGAGGGAGCCGAAGATGTCGAAGAGCCAGCCGAGGATGGAGGCGCCCAAGAGGCTTGATCGGCTACTCCCTACTCCCTTGTAATTAGTTTTCTATTTTTGCCCAATTGATGTAATGGCCGAAGCGCCCACCATTGTACTGAATTGCTTATGAATGAAAATTTTGATGTCCTGCTCGGCTTTGAATTTCTTGTGTGTTTATTGCCTTTTGCCATTTCAATTCTGAAATGTCTAAGTGTAAAAGTTACAACTTAGGTCACCCGCGAGTGTCGGCTACGTCCGTGAGGTAGGCCATTCAGTCTGGTGGCCTGGTCGGCCTATCCGGTCTTTCTTCGCTGTTGTAACACTTGGAATTTATTCAAAAAAATTCTAAGTGTTTTAGACCCACTTAGATAGGATATCCTAGTGTCTTTCTTTTCGTCCTGACTGAGGCGGGCAAGACGAGGTGTCCGCTGCGTCCTGGCGTCGTCCCATTCTTCTTTTTTGTTAGAATTTTTCTAAGTGTCTAACTTCAAGTGAATGGGTGTTATCATCGTCCTGGTATTGGATCTCTCCTCATTATTGACAAATGCTTTGGGAGATTTCCTAAGTGTTGAACCAATGTCGTTGTCGGCCCAGTGTTTTTCGTGGCCGTCGTGTTCCCTTGTTTCTGAGCTGATCATGACGGTCGGCCTGGATCCTTGTGTTGTGGCCGATAAGGGCACTTTGAACTTACTTTTTTTGAACTTAGAATTTTTTCTAAATACACATGCAAGGCGTAGGTAGCTAACGACCTTGGAGTATACAGGTACCCGCTTCGTCTAGAGTTCCTCCATTTAAGTACTTAGAGATTTTTCTAAGTATAAATGTAAGACATAGTTCCTTCTTTGCGGTACCGCTGCCGGCTAAGAGATGGCCCTACCATCATCGGCCAAGGTCTGGCTTTGTGGCCGATGAGGGTGCCCCTTGCTTTCCCCAAGAGAAGGCCCTACCTTCATTGGCTAAGGCATAGTTCCTTCTTGAGGAACCTTTTTCCTCAGAATTTTCTCTAAGTGTTTGGTAAACACTTGAACAAATCCCCAAAGAACTTTCGCTTGACCAACAGCCTGGGTTCCAGTGCCTGTATCGGCCATTCGGGATGCTGTGGCAAGTAGGGATTGTTTCTTGATTGCTTGATTCTTCCGCGGGTGTGATAAGTGCCCGCTTCGTCCTGGTCATCCTTCAGGATCGTAAGTGCTTTATTTCATACCAAGCGTTGGTGCTTCAAAGGGCTGTGGCCGATGAAGGTTACCTCTCGCGTGTCACCCAACCGATTCGGTTAGGGTTTTATAGGCGTATGCTTTGGCCTTGACCATTCCCTTGTGGTGTGTGGACGTATCGTCCATGTCACCTGTTAGTGGTACTACACTTGTGTTCAACTGATATGTACTTGGCCAAGTTGGGCCTGAATTGTGGGGATTTTATTTTTCCATTGCTCGAGGCCGGCAAGGGCGCGCGGTCCTCGACTTCCCTCGTTTTTTTTGCGTTCCCTATTTCAGGGGAGTATCATTCTTTCAGGCTTCGGCCGAAGGGTGTGCTCGTCCTTCGGTCGGTTCGGACTTCGTTTATAACGTCCGTGGTCTCAGGGCGGGTCCCGGCGCCTATTTATGACGCGGGCTAGACTTTTGGTCGGTTTCCAACGGCTGTCGTTGCCCATCCCTGAGTTTTGGGATTTTGTCACCTCGGCCATGATTTCAGGCCTGTCGTCCTGCGATCTGGCGCGTGGACGACGCGGTGAGCTTCCCGTTTCAAGACGTGGGCCGTTTGCGGGCCCCTCGTCCTGGGGACATCGTCGACCATACCTGAGCGTTTCACTTCTAGGCTTACGGGGCCAGGACGACGTGCTCTCTCAGCTAGGCCTGAGCCCTTCGCTGATACAAAATACAATGGGGTGCCTGAGCTTGTCCCTCGTAGGCTGCAAATGCAAGGTGCCACGTCGGCCATGCCTGAGCCTTTCGCTCTAAGGTGGCCGATGAGGGCACCTGCTAATGTTTTACTTTAAATTCCAAAGAAAAATCAAGAACATGATTTTATCCATAAGTGGCTCGAGGCCGAGGGTGGCGTTCAATCAGTAACCCGTTAAGGGGTGAGGGCTTCGCCGTCTGCACCTCCTTCGGATTACTGGTAAAACTTCACCAGATGGTGTACATTCCACGTTCGTGGTACATTGGACCCATTCGGGCGTTTAAGCTTGTAGGTGCCGGGTTTGACCACGGCACTGACGATGTAGGGCCCTTCGTACTTCAATGCTAGCTTGCCACCCTCTGTCGGCTGGCTTGCTTCTCTTCGATGGAGGACATAGTCCCCTACTTGAAATTGCCGGGAACGTACCTTGGCGTCATAGTATGATTTCACTTGACGCCGGTAGTTCTCCGCTCGGACGTAAGCTTGCTCACGCCTCTCGTCGACCAGATGCAGGTCAATCTTCATGTTCTCTTCGTTGTCGTCAGGCTCGTATTGTTCCACCCGCCGGCTGGGGATGGCAACCTCCGTGGGTGCCTTTGCCTCAAAGCCGTAACACAGGGCGAAACGCGTTTCACCTTTCGCCCTCCTCGGTGTGGTTCTGTAGCACCACAGGATGTTGGGGAGCTCGTCGACCCAACTACCCCCTGCGGCCTGGAGTTTCTTCTTCAGCCCCTCCATGATTGTCCTGTTGACGTTCTCGACCTGCCCGTTGCCCTGAGGGTAGGCAACGGAGGAGAAACGATGCTTCACCCCAAACTCCCGGAGGAGCTCCTGAAAAGGGGCTGCCTCAAATTGGGTGTCGTTGTCTGATATGATCTCCTGGGGGACGCCGAAGCGTGTGATGATGTTTTTGTAAACAAATTTTTGGCATCTGGCTCCCGTGATGCTGGCCAGGGGTTCCGCCTCGACCCACTTGGTGAAGTAGTCGACGGCGACGATGATGTAGCGGTTGTTCCCGGCGGCTCTGGGCAGGGGGCCGACCAGGTCAATCCCCCATCTAGAGAATGGAATTGCAGTGCTGACGGGGGCGTAGTTGACGGCTGGCCGACCAGGGGCCTTCTGGAGTACCTAACATGTGGTACACTTCCTGGCCAGGTCAGCGCAGTCTCGTGCCATCGTCGGCCAGAAGAAGCCCTGGACGACGAGACGCCGGGACATGCTGAAAGGGCCCTGGTGCGAGGAGCAAACACCACAATGAACTTCTTCCATGGCCACGTCGGCCTCATCCTGGTGGAGGCATCGAAGGAGAGTGCCATTATAGGATCGTTTGTAGAGTTTGCCATCTTCAATGGTGTAGCTTGGGGCCCTGAGTTTGGCAAGTTTGGCCCTCTGCTCGTCCGGGGGCAGCTCCCCCGTCGCGATGAAGGTGACGATGTCGGAGATCCAGTCCTCCGGTCGCTGTTGGACGCACAAGACGGGGCTGGCATGGATGCTATACATGCTCAACTCCTCGATCTTGGCCAGCTGGGAGATGTGCTCCGGGGTGTCTGAGCTGAGTTTGGAGAGGATGTCGGCTTCAGCGTTCTCGGCCCTTGGGATCTGAGTGATCTCGTGGGTTTCAAACGCTTTCAGTAACTCCTCTGCTGCCTGTTTGTACTGTCGCATCCGTCCCTCCTTTGCTTCGTACGATCCCTCCACCTGGCCCACTACCAGTTTGGAGTCGCACTTGATTTTGAGGTGCTTGGCCTTGAGGCCGGCGGCGAGTCTGAGACCGCTGAGGAGGGCCTCATACTCGGCTTCGTTGTTGGATACCCTTAAGTTGAAGCGGATGGCATAGTAAGCTCTGAATCCTTCAGGGGATATGAGGACGACGCCGCCACCGCATGATTTCGCGGTCGACGAGCCGTCAGTGAATAGGATCCATGTATCGTCCGGCTCCGGCCCGGGGTTGGCAACGGCCGCTTCCCTTGCTGTGCATTCAGTGACGAAGTCGGCCAAGGCTTGCCCTTTGATAGATGGCCTTGGCTTGATCTCAATTTGAAATTGGCTGAGGAAGATTGCCCATTTCACCATCCTAGAGGAGCTGGTGGGGCTCCTCATGAGTGCACCAAGAGGCTGCTGGGTCAGCACATGGACGGCATGGGCCTGGAAGTAGTGTCCCAGCTTCTTCACCGTATGGACGATGGCCAGCACCGTCTTCTCAATGGGTGAGTACCTGAGCTCGGCCTCCCTGAGTGTCTTGCTGATGTAGAAGATGGCCTTTTGCACCCCTTCGTCCTCACGGATGAGCACGGAGCTGATGGCCGACGTGCTCACCCCTAAGTACAAGAAGAGGGTTTCGTCGGCTTTGGGCTTGGATAGCACGGGCAGGGACGATAGGTACCTCTTCAATTCGTCGAATTCTTCCTGGCACTCCGTCGTCCACTTGAAGCTATTTGCCTTACGCATGATATGAAAGAAGGGGAGTGCCCTTTCGGCTGACCTGGAGAGAAAACGGTTCAGGGCCGTCAGGCGCCCCGTCAGTCGTTGTACTTCCTTGACGTTGCGAGGCGGCTCCATGTTGATGATAGCCTGTGTCTTCTCCGGGTTTATCTCGATGCCTTTCCGGCTGACCATGTAGCCGAGGAACTTGCCGCCCTGGACGCTGAAGGCGCACTTCTTGGGGTTGAGGCGGAGCCTGAACTCCTTCATTATTTCAAAGATTTCCCGGAGGTCGTCGGCGTGGGAGGAGGCCTGCCTGCTCTTGACGATCATATCGTCGACGTATGCCTCCATCGTCCGGCCAAGGACCGCCCTGAAGATCTTGGCCACCATCCTAGTATAGGTGGCGCCGGAGTTTTTGAGTCCGAAGGCTATGACGAGGTAGCAAAAGATTCCCTCTGGGGTCATGAATGTCGTCTTCTCGGCGTCATCTCCATGCATGGAGATTTGGTGGTACCCTCTGAAAGCGTCGAGGAACGACATCAACTCGCACCCCGCCGTCTCGTCCACCAGCTGATCAATGTTGGGGAGAGGGAACGGGTCCATGGGGCACGCCTTGTTCAGGTCAGTGTAATCAACACACATTCTGAACGTCGGCGGTTTCTGGGCGAGGACGACGTTGGCCAACCATGTCGGGTACTTCACCTCTTTAATGTGTTTGATTGAGAGGAGCATGGCGACCTCCCCTTTGACGAAGTCCCGCCTGTCGGCGGACAAGTAGCGCCGCTTCTGTTTGACAGGCGCGGAGGCCGGATCGACGGTCAGCCGGTGAGTGATCACCTGGCGGCTGATGCCTGGCATATCGTCCGGGCCCCACGCGAAGACAACGGCGTATGACCGTAGGACGAGGAGGATGGCGTCTCGTTGGTCCTAGGGGAGCTGCTTCCCGATCCCGAGGACCCGCTCCGGCCGGGAGGTATTCAGAGGGACCTCCTCGACCTCCTCGGTCGGCTCAGCATGCGGCCTCTCCTCGTCCTTGGCAACGGCTGCCGTGATGGTGTCTATCCTCTGACCTTCCCTCTCGGCCGGCCTCGTCAGTTTGAGGTAGCATGCCCTGGCTATCCTCTGGTTTCCTCTGGCGTAGCCGATGCCGTCATTGGTGGGGAACTTCAGACACAAGTGCTTCATGGAGATGATGGCCTCCAAGTCCTCCAGCGCTGGCCGCCCCAAGATCAGGTTGTGGGGGCACTGGAGGTTGACCACCACGAACTCCATGTCAATCCTGGCACGGTGGGGGCCGTCACCGACCTCTACGGGGAGGACTATCGTGCCCTCGGCGTCGATAGAGTCCCCGGTGAAGCCGGATAACGATGTCTTGATCGGCTTCAGCAGAGCTCTGTCCAGCTTCAGCTGCCTGAAGGTATCCAGGTACATCACGTTGACGGAGCTCCCCGTATCGATGTAAGTGCGGTGGATGATGGAGTCACCGATCTCACACCGGATGACGAGGGTGTCCCTGTGTGATTCCGTACCCGGAGGCAAATCCTTGTCGGTGAAGGTGATCGCCTCCGTTCGCTGCTTCTTCGGCTGAGGGGGAACGTGGGACACCTCCCCAATGTAGAGGGATTGGGCCCATTTCTTTCTCTGAGTGGCGGAGTCCCCCCCAGTGTTCCCACCTACGATGAGGTGAATGTGATTCTTCTTCTGCGGGGGCTCCTCGAAGTCCTCGTCGTCGCTGAGCCTACCAATCTCCCGCTTCTTCGCAGAGGGTTCGCCCCCATGTTTGTCGGTGTTTACCCATGTGTTTTTGCGTGGGCCACCTTTAACAAACTGGGAGAGTTCCCCCTGGCGAATAAGACGCTCGATGGCCTTCTTCAGTGTGATGCAATCATCGGTGTTGTGCGACGAGTTCTTGTGGAACCGGCAGTATGTGCCGCCCTGATGGATGGCAAGGACCTCCTCGGCCGGCCGAGGAGCCTGCTCGATGAGGCCATGCTTCTCGGCATAGTCGAGGATGATGTCGACCGAGTGAGTGAGGGCAACCCCCGGCCGTTCCAACCTCGGTCGCCAGTGGCGATCTTTCTTACTCTGTCCACCAGAGCCGTGGCGGCCCTGGGCACCCTGGCCGGCCGGGGACGGACCCGGGGCCGGCGAAGGATTTGTCTTCTTGGAGGGATGGCCCCCCTCTTTCTTGTGACTGTGGAGCTCGTCGGCGTCGGCGTACAAGCCTCCGCGCTGGAGCGCCTTGGCGTACGACCTCGGAGGGTCGGTGATGAGGCTCCTAGCGTACGGGGAGCTGCGGAGGGCTCCCTGATACAAGGCGAGGAGGGTGCGCTCGTCGGCCCCCTCGACTTCTTCGGTCTCCCTCGTCCAACGATCAATGAATGAGCGGAGGGACTCATCATGCTGCTGCTTTACGGAGAGGAGGTGGGTGAAATACTTCTTCGCACGCTTCCTCCCGGCAAAGTGGGTGAGGAAGCGTTGGGCAAGATCCTGCCATGAGTCGATGCTCCCTTCGGGGAGCGCGTTGAACCACTCGTACGCTGGCCCCTCGAGAGTAGAGAGGAACCAACGACAGAGATATTCATCCGACGCGTTCACCATCAGCATGTTGTTCTGATAGCGGCTGAAGTGCTCCTGGGGGTCTGATCGGCCGTCGTAGGACTTGATGGCGTTTCCCCTGTACTTCTCCGGGATGGGGGCAGAGAGGACCCTGTTGGTGAAAGGGGTCCTG
Source organism: Cuscuta europaea (assembly GCA_945859875.1). Taxonomy (NCBI): domain Eukaryota; kingdom Viridiplantae; phylum Streptophyta; class Magnoliopsida; order Solanales; family Convolvulaceae; genus Cuscuta; species Cuscuta europaea. Next base: position 1,026,833 of record CAMAPE010000038.1, on the reverse strand, counting down.
GTCTTGACCTGGATGATGGGGTCACCTCGCCCCTCGGCCAACTCCCTCTCCAGGGCGCTAACCTTGTTCATGAGCGCGTTGAGGCCGGGGTCGTTGGAGGCGCCGGCCGTAGGGATGTTGGCCGACTGCTTGGCCTCCATTTGCGCCAGCCTCCTTTCCAGCTGGGCGATGACCTCGTCCCGTGGGTCCCTGGCGGCCGCAGCGGCGCCCGGCTGGTTCCTCATACGCTCATTGTGAGCCGCATTGATCTGGTGGCGCACGTCGTCCTCGTGCAACTTCCCCTTGCCCTTGTCCGGGCGGGGCTGGTCCGCTGTCCGGGACACAGACCCCAAGCTTTCCCTCGGCGAGCCAGGTCGAGGCTCTCCAATCCGTCCTGCCATCCTCTCCGAAACCGGACGACGACGCGTGTCACCTAGCCTGTTGAAGGCAGAGGCTTTTCCACGCGCTGGGGTCTGCCCAGGCCGAAGAGGGGAAGCAGGGTGGGAGTGGGACGATGTCGTGTCCTGGGCCATCACCCCCTCATCGTTGCCTATCTGGACGGCCAACGGTTGGGGCTGAGGAGGTGGAGTGACGTTCCCCCCGGTCCTTGGCAAGAGTGCGCTGAGGACGGTGGGGTTCTGAGCCAGGCTGGCGATGATGACCGACAGCGCGGCCTGGACCTGTGGATCCACGGACGGAGAGGCCGCGACCATAGGCTGGGCCGGGGCGTGGTCCGTCTTCTCAGCTCGTTTCTTGTCCAAGCCGATGCGGGCATCAGGGGCTCCGCCGTTGAGTTGGTTGCGGAGGTCCGCCGTGAGGTTGAAGGCCTCCTGGAAGACGTCCCCCCCGCCGACCTGGTCGGCCGTGGCGTCGTCATCGTGCTCCTTGGCCTCCTGGTCCTCAGGGATGGCCTTTCTGACGAGGTTGCGGTTTGATTTAGTTCTTCCCATGATCAGTGGTTAGCTGTGCTTGGTAGCGACGAAGGGTGCTAACTTGATTGTTCTAGCTCTCAACGAGAGCACCAAATGATAGAGTATAGCTAGAGAGAAGTGAGAGCTAGAGAGAGAAGTGCAATAATATGCTTCAATAGAATGATTTGTAACCCCTATAACTACTCCCAAGGGGAGTATTTATAGAGAAAATACGGGCTGGGCCCCCAAGCCTTGGGCTTGGGAGGCCCATTTACAACTGGACCGCTAATGGGCCGAATACAAAGCCACTAATGGGCTGTACAAATGAGTAAGTGTAGAATCCGGTTCTGTGAGGTCTTCGTGGCCGACGAGGGCGTGGCCGACGAGGGCACGACCGACGAGGGCACGGCCGACGAGGGCACCCAGGTTCCTTGGGCTCAGGACCATAATCTGGGTTGGCACCTTTTCGGCCGACGGGGGTCCCTTGGCCGACGAGGGCGCCACTCTGTGTCTTGTGCTTTCTGTTCTTCTGAGTATGTGGGTCCGGGGGCTCGGACCCATATACTCCATCATAGTGCTTTTAGGCATGCTAAAAATTGAGCTGAATAATTTTCTATCTCATATGTAGTGTTTATATGTATTAGAAGATAAGCTTACTAATAATTGGGCGAGATAAGTTTCTCTCCCATATGTATGTCTTTTAATCATAAAATAAGTCGGATAACAAGCGCTTGGGGCAATGGCAGCTAGTGAGGTAATAACCGAGGCGCGTCTATTGCTGGTTGAAAACTATTTCCAAACCCCCTCCTTGGTTTAGGTTCATCCTAAGCTTTAGAGAATTTTTGGAAGGGTTTCTTTCACTAGAAACCCTATTTAAAAAAACAATTAAAGAAAAAGAAAAAAAAGTCGGATAACAATTGAGCGGAATAACTTTCTCTCTCACATGTAGTGCTTTAAGGTATAATAAAGAAATAAGAAAATTACTTTTCTAACAATTGAGCGGAAAACTTTCTCTTATATGTAGTTCTTTTAAGTATAAGATAATCCGACTAACAATTAAGCATGAAAATTTTTCTATCATATGTAGTTCTTTTAAGTATGAGATTAGCCGCCGACTAACAATTGAGCGGAAGAATTATCTCTCTCATACATATTGTTTTTAGATATAAGATAAGATGACTAACAGTTGAGCGGGGAAAGTTTCCCTCTCATATGTAGTGCTTTTAGGTATTATTAGCCAACTAACAATTGAGCGCAAGAATTATCTCTCTCATACATAGTGTTTTTAGGTATAAGATAAGACGACTAACAATTGAGCAGATAAAATTTCTCTCTCATATGTAGTGCTTTTACGTATTATGAGATACACTTGCTTACAATTGAGCGGAATAATTTTCTCTCATATGTAGTTCATTTAAACACGTAGTATAAGATAATCCGGCTAACAATTGAGTTGAAAAATTTCTCTCTCATATGTAGTTCTTTTAAGTATGAGATGAGATGAGATAAACTTGCTAACAATTCAAAGGAATAATTTTTTATCTCATATGTAGTTCATTTAAATACTTAGTATAAGATAATCCGGCTAACAATTGAGCATGAAAATTTCTCTCTCATATGTAGTTTTTTTAATTATGAGATTAGCTGGCTAACATTTGAGGGGAAGAGTTATCACTCTCATACGCAGTGCTTTTAGGTATAAGAAGAAGATAAACCGGCTAACCATTGAGCAACGAAAATTTCTCTCATATGTAGTTCTTTTAGATATTAGGAGATAAACTTGCTAACAAATGAGTGATAAAACTTTCTTTCTCATATGGAGTTCGTAAGTATAAGTTAAGTTGGTTAAAAAATGAGCGGGATAGTTTTTCTCTATTATGTAGTGCTTTTAGGTATAAGAAGATAAACCGGCTAACAATCGAGCGGAAGAATTTTCTCTCTCATATGAAGTGGTTTTAGGTTTTAAATTAGAATATATAAGTTTGCTAACAACTGAGGAGGGGAATTGAGCGAGATAATTTTCTATCTCATATGTAGTGCTTTAAGGTATTAGAAGATAAGCTTTCTAACAATTAAACGGGATAATTTTCGCTCCTGTATGTAGGTCTTTTAACTCTAAAATGAGCCGAGTAACAATTGAGTGGAGTAATTTTTTCTCTTATATGTAGTGGTTTTATGTATGAGGAGATACGAAAATAAGCTTTCTTACAATTAAGCGTAAAACTTTCTCTCTCATATATAGATCTTCTAAGTATAAGACAATCCGGCTAACAATTGAGCATGCAAATTATCTTTTTGATATGTAATTCTTTTAAGTTAGAGATGAGTCAGCTAACAATTCAGTGAAAGAATTATTTCTCTCATGTTGAGAGGGAGAATTTTCTCTCTCATATGTAGTGCTTTTAGATATTATATATATATATATATATATATATATAGAATAAGGATCAAATGAGAAGAGTGCTTATCGTAAGAAGTGAGAATGCATCGGGTGCGTTCAATTTAAGATTTGTGCATCAGATTAGCAAAAAAGTGCACGGGAAAGTGCAAAAACTATTTAAAAAGTGATGCTAGACGCGGTGGCATTTCCGTAATTACTCGGAACTTTTCTGTCATCGCAAAAAGTGCATCAGATTAGCAAAAAAGTGCATCAGAAATAGGTAAATGTGTAACTTCTCACTTCTCAAGTTAAGATGTCTTCTTATTAGAACCCGACCCTATATATATATGGGATGGTTCAAATACAAAGAGCTCTTCCTTTGCAAAGTGAGAATGAATCTTGTGCATTCATTTCCACATCCAATGGCTCAAAATGAGCAAAAAATGTATTAAATTTGACCAAAATCGCGGTGACAATTTTGTAAATAAGCCACACTTTTTCACCACCGTGTAAAATGCAACAAAAACACGAAAAAATACAAATGAAGCATGAAAAAGTGCATATCTTCGCACTTTTCACGGGAAGAGGTCTTTTTATTTGAACTCTTCCCTATATGTATATATGTATATATATATATATATATTATATATATATATATATATTATACATCGTGCAGTTCCAGTGAGAACGATGCTTAACGTGAGATCGTAAAAACAAATCATAACCCACCATCTAATTAAATGGACGGTTATAAGGTGATTGGCGCACGACACAAATATGGACATCATCACATGCTAAAATATCTCACATAAACGAAAAGTGGGGCGAGGTTCTAATAAAGGGCGAAACTGTAATTCACTAATGCACGTGTCTTTTATGGGGGCGGTGTCTTCCAATTTCTACTTCCTAAAAAATAGCCATAATCACGTAAGATCCAGAGAAGTTATTAAATTGACAAAAATAAGCACGTCCCAATATGGAAAGAAGAAATTGAGTTTTAGATATACAAGGTGGAGTCGCCGGCGTGAATTAAACCAACAAAAAGTGCAGAGAGAATAGATTATTGTGCAAGTGAACAACAACCTATGAGTTGTGCATCACGAGATTTCTGGCTTAGAGATGAACTGATTTTCACGAATTTCAAATTAAGTTATTGTAGTGTCATGTAGAATTGCATCTGCGATGATATTTTGTGATATATAAAGTGATATGTGAGGTTAATGGTTTTGGCTTGCATGTGTGCGACTGTAATTTATTTGTGCAGTAGGAGATGAACTGGTTTTCATTAGGTTTATTGTGCATTTAGAACGGTGTGTTGTGCATCACGAGATTATGCCTTAAAGATGAACTGATTTTTTCAAGAATTTCAAATTGAGTTATTGTAACGTCATGTGGATTTGCATCTGAAAGGATATTTTGTGATAATAGAAAATGACACGTGGACTTACTAATTTTTGAAGAAATAACAATTATGGTTTTGTCTCATGTGTGCTACTGTAAATTATTTGTGCATTAAGAGATGAACTGATTTTGATTAGGTTTATTGCGCATTTAGAACGGTGTTACTCTGCTACACGAGATTTATGGCTTAGAGGTGAACTAATTTTTAGGAATTTCAATCACAGATATGAAATTCACGAGATTTTGTTGGCTTAGAGATGATAGTTGACTGAAAAAGTTTTATAAAAAGAAACAAAATGTTTTGTTTCAATAACAAACAAGTAAATTCACGTGAGCAATAAACTTAAACAATTAATACGGAGTATGATCTGCAGTTTATTCTTTCCTTACTAAACATGCGGAACACATAACTGCTCAATCGGTCAAATAAACTGCCAAGACATTAGACGTATAGCCCTCATCCACCATATATTTGATCGCAGATCGCAACTTATTTTGGAAGGCTAGGATTTGTTCTCACGTTAAGACTTGTTCTCATTTGAACCAATATATATATATATATATATATATATATATATAGGGGAGGGTTCCAGTGAGAATAGACTCCCAGGAGAGAAATGAGAATGATTTTTGGCCTTCCATCGTTTCAATCCTGCGACTTAGATCGAAGCTTCCGGCTGTTAAAAAATGCACGTCAGACGTGCGTGGAAGTAATTAAAAAGCCAAACGTGCATTGCAAAAATCTTTAAAGGGCATTTTGGTAAAAGAAATCAGCGAGTAATTATGGCGGTTGGGCGAATTATGGCAAGAATCCCGGTTAATGTGCCGGTGAAGGAAATTGCCTTGTGCAGAGTTCTACTGAAGACAGAGCTCTACTCACGCTTGGAAGAAATTATCAAGAACCGGCGAAACCCTACGAAGCTTTGGATTGAAGACGGCATCAACGAACGATACCGAAGGAGCATCTGGAAGCGGAAAATGTGCTACAGGTACGAAAAATGCGAAACTCATTTGCTCACTGTGTATTTGGTATAATTTTTTGGTATTACAGATTGAGTGCATGTTTAAACTTGAAGATTCTGGTGAACGTTCTTGAACGTGTTTGCATCAAAAACTATGAAAAGTGATATTTTAAGTGATAATTTAAATTCGATATGCATGAATTTAAGTTATTGAAGGTGTAGTTATAATTTAAGTTCCGTAAATGTGCATCCGATTCAATGCAAGAGTTCAGGATGAATAATCATCAATTTTGTATATCCATGATGGACAAACACTGCATTTAATAGGTTCAGGATGATTCTCAACTTGTTTTGTGGTTATGAAACTTTTAAATGTTATAGTCATGTAAAAAGTAAAACTCTGATAGAGTATAGTGCATTGATATACGGAGTATATGTTTTGTGTTGTTCTGTTAACAGTGAAGTGATATATTGGTTTGGTTCATTGTGTACATATGGAATTTGGAATTTCATAAAGTGCAATTTCAACTAAAGAGAGTGCGTTCTTGTATATGTATTATGAACACCCCTCATTCCCTGAACAAGAAATTTTGAAATAGTATTTAGGGTGATTGTGAACTTGTAGTGTTGTTATGAACCTTGCTAAATGTTATATACCCTGATAATGAGAAAACTGACATTGAATTAAAGTAAAGTTCATTGACATATATGTTGAGTGTTGTATGCATTGTGTGAAGCTAAAAAGTGTAACTCCAATTTGATAAAGTGCTACTGATATGTCAGAAAGTGTAACTCCAAACTGATTGTGTATTATGTGTGAAAGTGTAATTGAAACATCAAAAAGTGGTATTGTAATTTGATAAATTGCATAATGGATAAAGAGGATTGAGCATTCTCAAATTTTAGTTGCCATTTATTGAAATGCATAAATTAATTAAAATTTTGCATTAAATTGCAAATTTCAGAAATGGCAGAAACAACAATGCAGGCTGTTACAAAAGGAAAGGGAAAGAGAACAAATGATTCGCCTGCAAATGAATCCAAACGAACTGTTAAGAAGAGACAGAGGAAATAAGGAGCAGAAGATGAAAGTGATGATGACTTTCAGGTTCAACCCATTCTTGGATGTGTTGAGACTGTTTTGATTGAAAATATGGCAAAGAAAAGAAGTATAAAAGAGATCAAATCTGGCTATAGGTCAATACGTACGCGATCGTCACCACATGTGTTAGTTAAAGCTCTGAGTGGGATGACAGACGCTTAGAAAGAAGATATTAAAAAAATTGGATTTGGTGAGCACCATGCACCCAGCCCTTGTAGATCAGTTAGTAGATTATGAGTTAGGTTTTGTATGTATACCAACCATATCATCATTCACTTCTTTATCAATCTCTTCACACAATTCTGTTATGCTCCCCCATTGAGTCTGTTTTTCTTGTGTCAGTCCTATTGAAAAGGACGGCAGCTCTTCCAATTCCTTCGCGTACAAATACTTCTTCATATTCGCTCTTTCAACTCTTTCAACTGCACTTATTGTTTCCGCCCAAAACGCAGCGTCTTCTATCTCTGCAGTGCTTCTTATATCAATTTCTTCTCCATCATCCACCAGCCTTTTCATCTTTCCTAGCCCAATCAACTGTTGTGCACCTTCTTGCAATTTCTTGTACTTTTCTGATTCAGTTAAACTCCTCGGAGCTTCTTCACACATATTTATCACATCAACCACATTTTCTGCCAGCAACTTCATTTTTTGTGCGAATCTTATCACAAATTCCTGTAAATATTATAAATATTTAAAGTAAGTTCATGAACAAAAGTATATACAAATTGCACAATAGTTCACTAAGATTCTAATCCATACCTTAGCAATTCCAGTACCACTACAGTGCACAAATGGACCGCTTCCACGTTTCCCATCCATTTCTTTTTCAGAATTCAAATCCCTCTTTGGTGAAAACTCTTCAATTCCCATAGGACCATCACAGTACCCCATTCCAAACCCCCCAGACTCTATTTCCATCAATTCTCTATCTCTCAGTTGTTTTCCGCTCCACCCTTTCAGAACTGGAGAAGTCCTATCCACTTTGCGCGTGTATAAAACAACACGGTCCACATAGAACAGCTGCACAAAATCATGTTTTTTAATATATTGTAATAGTTATGAACATATAAAAGTAAAAACCATATAGACATATTTCATTTGCTTAACTTACTATTAAAAAAAGAAATGGACCGGTAAAGGCCTTTTCTTTCTTCTTCTCCCATGAAACATTCTTCTCAATTAAACAATTAATAACATGGTTGCACCAATTCAGTTCACTTATCTTTTCAACATCTTCCAAGTGATTCATTATCAGTGGAGTCACATACCCATTCTGGGTGCTATCTAGTAGCAAATACACAACAAGAACAACGAAATGCCTTTTGAACCAGTCACCTCCTTCACTTTTGCTCAGCATTGCTGCACTAACATCTGATGGGCTAATCTTATAATCCTCTTTGTCAAATATAGCTCTCCATTCTTGTAGCAGAGCACAGTCTTCATTTTTCTTCTTTTGGACAATTTTTTTCCCTCCTAAAGGAAAACCCAAGACTCTTGCAACATCCTCTTCTGTTATACGCACAATACTCCCATCTGGCAGCACTAATGAGCATTTTTTGGGATCAAAGTTTTCAACCACCCAATAACCTAGCTTTCCAGGAATTTCAGCAATATCTAGATGAGCGAGGTGAATGGTGAGCTCCATGCACCATTGCGAGTGAAATATTGTGCAGCAATTATTACATCGGAACTTAATGAGATGAAGGAAAAGAACTTGAGCGAAGTCAAGAAATTTGGGAAGGGGAAAAACATTAAGAAGTAGATATGATGTTGGGAGTAAACAATCTTCATGTCAATGCTTGACCTTTTAATTCTTGTGAGACATAGATTTTGGTTTTAAAAGGTGTGACACCTTACGCATTGGTTTTGTTGGTTACAAACACAATTAGGTTTTGATGCTTGAAATTAAAGTTTTTAAATTTAAATGGATTCGTTTTTGGCGTTAATTCAACACTGATTTACAATGTTATTTGGAGTAGTGAATGAGCATATCTACAAAGTGTATGCAAATATGAAAAATATGTGTTCACATATTGCACAATAGACTTAATAAAGTGCATATGGTTACTTATGTGTGTGGTTGGTTTAAATAAAAATGCACTATTTGCTTAAAAAATGAAACATTTGTTTGAAATGATGCATTATTTGATGAATACAAACAAATATAATGTCTGTTAGTCGTGAACAAATGACGGTTTGAAAATCAAAATCAGTAAAACTTCACACACAAATATTTATTAAAAATGCAAAAATTATTTTCAGATTAAGTGGAAGTGCATTGTAATATGCGATGTGAAACAGAATATAGATTGCATGTTTGAAAAAATACAGCAGTGCACAATGGGGTTTTACAAAATGCACGGTTTTGAAATAACAATGCATTAGAGTGACTTATATTATTCTTTGGGATAAGTTAGATTATCACAACGTAAAAGTACAAGTTCTAATAATCAACAATTTTGAAATAACATTGCATGTTGAAGTTATATTATTTGGGACAAGTCAAAATTAAAATTCCTAGTGTATAACAATAAAAAAGACTAATACTAGCTCCAACGTAAAAGTACAATTTCTAATAATGAATATATAATAATAATCATTCTTCCAAGTTCAGTGGACAATTCCTGCTATCATGATAACCTTTTTTATTACATTTTCTACATAATCGCTTACACTTCTTACTCACTTCAATTTCCTTCTCCTTGTCACTTTTAATTCTCTTACCGCAACCCTTATTTCGAGCCTGCTGAGGTGGATGCACGCTAATTTGTGTAGGAATAGGTGACCCATAAAAGCCTTTAATAACTTCACATTTTGAAGATGCTGCTGCACTACTTGGTTGAGAGCTAGACAATAATTCTTTTTGGACCTTAATGACATCAGAAAATTGCTGCAACAAGTGAGGATGATGCTCAATCATTCCAACACAAAAATGGATATCAGACCACAATGTCTTCATAGCTAATGTTTGTTCTTCAGTGCCAACACACTGTTTGAAAACACCATCTTCAAATGCATTAAGAGGCTTCAGAATTGAATCTTTGCACCATCGACGTAAGACATATCTATCTGGAATTGCGTTGACCTTCTTATCTTTCAACACGAAAAAAATATGACGACACAATATACCAATCCTCTCAAAATGTTTACAAGAGCAAAGTGTAGTACCGTCACTTGTATTGTGTACAAGTGTGAAATTTAATCCTCGCTCATCTGATATGACATAAGTAAAAACTATTCCCTCGTGTTGGAGACTTTGAATGGCACAAGAATAACAGGCGCAACATATTTCCTTCTGAACGAGATAAAAAATTGAAAGATTATAAACAGAGGAAGCATATCTTTCAATATGTAGCGGAGTCTTGTACTCGGGAATGGAGGACTCAGAAGCTTTGGTCAATTGTGTACTTTTATGTCTTTGAGAATCCATTGCACTTTCAAACTGCATATAAAACTCAACCAAACTAAAATTAGGATTAGTGAATTCATTGAAAAAATTATTTTCACTCTCTGAACGTGATGTAGTTCTAAGCAAGCCCGCCATGAAAAGATCACCAAAAAAAGCAGGAATCCACATCTTCCTAATCTCAAACATGTGAGAAAACCAATTGTGCTCAAGTAGGTCATATTCTCTCATCAAATTAGTCCATCTCAATTCAAATTCTGATGGCTGCAAGTAATGACTCCACGCGACTGAATTCAATTCTTTCATAAAATTTGAGTCTTTACTCAAAACCGGACCAACTTTAGAACTCACCTTGGACATGATATGCCACATACAAAATCTATGACATGTTGTAGTGAAAACCCGTGGAATAGCAATTTTCATGGATGGGTCTTGATCTGTTATGATGCACCTAGGTTCCCGACCCATTGCATTAAAAAAAAACGAAACAACCAAACATATGATTCAACATCTTCTTTCAACAACAACCCAACACCAAAAGTAATGCACTTTTTATGATTATCAACGCCAGTGAAAGGGGCAAAAACCATGTTATACCTGCATTGAGAAATAAATAAATAAATGCAATCACGAATATAACATTGTGCATTACGAATAACATGAAATGCATATCATATGTAAAGATTCGAAATTATAGCATTCATAAATTTATAAAAACTATGAAGTTAAAAAAAACGAATAATTATTTATTTACACAATATCTGTTTGTCTCGTATGTAGCATCAAACGAAACAACATCCCCAAATAATGCATAATTCTTTATGCACACCGGATCCGCCCAAAATATTCGTGTCAACTGGTCACTCTCATCAACATCATAGTCAAATGAAAAGGCGGAAGAAATCTCTTTCTTTATAAAAAGCTTATCTATCAACATTTGTGCATCCACACCAACTAAATAAGCCTTCAAATCACGTTTAAAATTCTTAAAATCCACGGATGTAGCACCAATATTAGCATAACCCCCGACAATTTCCTTATACAAACGATAGCATTTCATTGTGCCAATATTTGCTTTGGCACAATTCAAAAAAAAAATTGATGTCCAATGTCAAGTTTTCTATTGACTTTTAGAAATGGCTGCGACGAATCAGAAAACATACAATGGTTATGCCTCTCCTCAAAGAATGTAATTACATATCGATTCATGCCTGTAAGCCTAAAAACTGCACGTGCTCTGCAACCACACCTATTAGAAATCCTTCGTCTTTTTTTCTCCTCATCTTTAACACACACACCGGGAGTTGGTAAATATTCAACATCATGCTGCTCATCAGTTTCACATCCATCAGATTCGCATGAATCATTTTCAATAGTGAAATCTTCATTGTCACTAATCAATTGATTAGCTAAATCGTCATTGATGCATGAATCAGTTTTAGGTGCAACTGTGGTAGATTTAGATACATTTTTGAATCCATGTCTATTACACACCATATATTTCCAAACAATAACGCCATCACGAGCCTTCTGTTGGCTGCTTTTACGTGATTCAAAACCACAAACTGATGCATATTGATCATAAAAAAGCATACCATCACGTAAGTTATTGAATAACATACCAACACGCGGTTTCAAATCAGGGTCGCAATCAGGTGTCCAGTACATGGTGGATCCGGGAGAAAGTTGCACTGTATTAACATCTAACGGTTCAGAAATCGATGTAGAGGCACTAAAGGGAACGTCACTTGAACCTGATGACACCATACAAACAAATTATTCAAAAAAATGACTTTAGGGCATAGAGTACAGCAAAAGTGCAATATGGAAACCCAAATACGAGCAACCTAATACACTTTAAAGTGCACAATCAAGATAATAATAAATTTTAATATCAAAATACACCCAATTTTTTTATTAATATACAACAGGTAAGTTACAAACGCATTACATAGATATAGAACAGGTAAGTTACAAACGCATTACATACAACATCTACAAGAAACAAAGAATCATTCGTTTAACTTCTATACATAAAACTAAACTGGTAAATGTGTTGATTGGCATGCACATGAATCAGACGTATTTTGAATTCGTGTTGATTATGAATATACATAAAATAATTAAACGAATATACAAGAATCAATCGTATTGTAAGAGAACATAACATCTGTACGTAACGATCAACACTAACTGAACTCCATGAAGAACTTTAGAATGGAGAATCCAGAAGATGACGAAATAACTCAGTTCGTAGAAGGAAAGCTACGTTCATGAAGAAAAAAGATTGTTCGCAGAGAAGGAGAGAAGCAGGATGCAGGGGAACCGGTTAGGAAAGAATTGCGGAGAAGCAGTTAAGGAAAGAATAACGCACGAGATTCTAGGAAACGGTAATTTCGAACTTGAGCTTAATACCCTCTACGGAAATGAATTAATAGATGAAAAAATAAGGTAATCCAAGGGCTGTAATCTATTCTTTTTTCTCTCCTAAGATCTTATGCTCACATGAACCTAAATCTATATATATATATATAGGGAGCGGATCAGCTGAGAAGTGCCCTTAGGCTGAGAAGCTGAGAAGTCTAACTTATAAGCAAAAAACATGAACTTTCTGCAAAAAAAAAAACCAGGTTTCTGAAGTTATTTTGACGCGGTGGCATTTTCGTAATTTTTTTGGAGGGGGTCTATAAGTTATGATTTATTGGTTAAAAGTTCGTGTTTTGAGCTTATAAGTTAGACTTCTCAGCTTCTCAGCTTAAGGGGGACTTCTCACATGATAGGGTAAGGATCAAATGAGAATACCATCTTAGGAGAGAAATGAGTATTGTGCATCATGTAAAACAGAAATGTGCATATAAAAAATTGGAAAATGTGCATTTCATCTGTGCAAAATTTTAAACGTAAATGTGCACATTAGAATTTTGCATTACTTTAACGATAAATGTGCAATTTCGTGAAGGATAAAGTGCATCGTTTTGAAGCGTTCTCACCTTTTTCTTCTTTCCTCCTCCTCTAATACCAGGTTCGAACTCCTGACGTGGTGGATAGGAGTATCATATCAAACCATCCAAGCCAAAGAGGAGCCAGTTTTGAAGCGTTCTCATTTCTCACGTTAAGGAGTGTTCTCATCGAAATCGCACCATATATATAATTATATATATATTCTTCTATATATATTATAGAAGATAAACTTGCTAACAATTGAGATGTAATAGTTTTCTCTCTTATATGTAGTGCTTTTAAGTTTTAAGAAAATAAGGCGGCTAACAATTGAGCGAGATAATTTTATCTCTCATATGTAGTTGTTTTAGGTGTAAGAAAATAGACTTGCTAATAATTGAGCGGGTGAAATTTCTCTATCATATGTAATTAATTTAGGTATAAAAGTTTTACGTGTAAGAAAATAATTTGCTAATAATTGAGCGGGAGAAATTTCTCCATCACATGTAATTCGTTTAGGTATAAAATAGTTAGCTAACAATTGTGTAGAACAATATTCTCTATTACATATTAGCAATTTCTTATTTAACTAATATTCGTTAATTTTAATATTTACTGTATTCACTTAAATTTTATGTCATTTACTTATTGTACTCACTTTTTTAGAATAGTATTTAATTTTAAATTTATTTAATCATGAAAATTAATAGGTAGATAATTCCAATGAGTTGTGTCAATTAATTTTATTTCCCTAATATAGTCTTCATTGAATATTTATTGTATGACTTATACTTTATGATAATAGCTTATTCTACTCTTATATTTCGAAAATGTAGACTCATAAAAAGTTATTTTTATTTTAATACTTAATTAGATTATGAGTAAAAATATATGCACTAACTGCTATTTCTCGTGCGTATGTATGGGTACTATACTAGTTTATTAGAAACGAAAGGTGTACAAAATTATAAAAGGTAAATTCTACCTAATCAAATGAATGGTAGGTACGGTACCTTATTTTTTAAATGAGTACCGAAGTTGTCGCCATTATAAAACTCAATGACATACGAAGTTATTTGCCAATTTCATACTCTCTCTGCCAATTTCATAGTCTCCACATAATGTAAAACACAGTTGAGTTTGACTTAGAATTTTAGGAAAATAAATGGTAAATTAACTTGCTTTACAATTATATCTTGTTATCCAAACTCATGCTCGCATGCCAATGCTCTTATCAATGCTCTTAGGATGTTTTTACTTGGATTGTAATTTGATGGTCTGGTCTGGTCTGATCTGATCCGGTATGATCTTGTCTGGTCTGTACTGGTCTGGTCTGGTTTCTTTGTATTTTTATAACTATCCAAGTCTGGTCTGAACTGGTCTGGTCTGAGACGAATTACAGTCCAAGTAAAAACATCCTTAGAATGTTTTTAATTGGACTGTTTTTAACCTCAGACCAGATCAGACTTGGACAGTTATAAAATACACAAAGACCAGACATTTTCTAGAACGGACCAGATCAAACCAGAAAATACCAATCCAAGTAAAAACATCTTCAAACCACTTTCAGGTTAGGCTGTAGTACCATACTCTCGAATACCTTCACATCCTTTGAAATCGATGCCTGTGTTGTGTGTCGTTCATCTAAAACAGTTCATCCTCCTCCTCCTCTATTCGCTTTAAATAGCAGTTTTTTTTTATTTGTGTGTGTTTTACTTAATAATAATTAAATCAAACAAAAAAAATTAATAGCAGTTTTTTCCAATTTTAATAAATTGTTTTTTATATATGGAGTGTTTTCTGATATTGTTCTGATATTTGGACTTTGGCTTCATGTTTTTTGATTTCGATAAATTTCTTATTTCGATGAAAAGTATGGGTTTTCTGATTTTTGAATATTGGATTTACATTTTGCCATTTTTTTGACAATTTCATTTCATTATTTAAAGAGATAATTTCTTAACCATGAGTGAAAGTTGTTCTAATTGCAACAATAGGACTTCAATGTTCGGTAGGAGTAAAAACAAGTGAGTTGATAACATTACAATTTAAAATAATAAAAGAAAATATAATAGACCCACCTCAGTCTCCTCTACCGCTCTACGCAAGGCTTAGCTACAAACATCACCTGGTGTGCCACCTCCACTGTCACCAACAAGCCGCCAATCAAACAAAATATCGAATAGTATTTTTTTTTCTCCAGGAGGGTCTGAGGGAGGGTGGCTGGGATCTGGAGTAATCAGGGTTGAAACTCACTCCATTAAGTTTCAAACCCTTATGTGCCTAACGGGTTTCAAACTCGAGACCTCCCACTAGGCACGGTAACCTCACAACCAGCTGAGCTGGAATGCTTGGTTAAATATCGAATAGTATATTATCATTACTATTTGTGATTGTGTGAATGTTATCTCTTCCACACCCGTTATTTTTTTACTTGATAGTGTCAAAACAGTGTAATACATTAAACATAACTTATTTCAATCCAAATCTCTTATTTACGTTTTTAACCATTCTCCCTTGTTTATCCTTGTTTTTATATCAATATGTATATTTTGTTAAACGTACAACCAAGTGTGATCAGCATTCAGCAGTCCTTAGTCCTTACCGGTACAGCCCCCCTACAGGCTACAGCCTACTCCATGATCCCAACTAAAGTTGCACTCCTTTAAATAACTTGAATCAGCAATCAGGCTTCTGGGAAACAAAACTAGACAGTAAAAAAACCACGACCGCCCCCACAGGAAAGTGCATCAGAATTCTGTTCACAGCTCGCTGCTTTTTTGCCTGATTTCTGAGATCTTTATTAATGAAAAGTAGCAAAATGGCTATCATTAATTTAAGTGCTATTCTTTTTTTGCTTTGTTGCTTGGTTATTCCCACTTTAAGTATCATTTCATTTCATTTTCATTTACCCCAGTGCCACAAAGGCTCCCACCTACGGTGGAGTATTCCCACTTTCAGTATGTACTACACTACTACATAAAATTATAAATATAGACACATTCAAGACACAAGAATTAAGCTTTTGTAGACTAAGAAGCAGCGGACTAATCTCTTGCTATGCAGAGGTGTTAAATAACTTTGAAAACTAAAGATGTAAAAAAGTGTGTTATAAAAAGAATCAAGTTAATGAAAGCATTGGCTTAACATGATCTGATCGTATAATAAGTATAGAAAAGGTGATGAAAAACATTTAAATATCAGAAGTTGACATACCCTAATGGGATGAGCCTATATTACTTTCCAACTACTAGCGTTATATGTACATTGTACAGAATAGGAAAAGAGATACAAAATTAAGGGGAATGCCCTATGGATAGAGTAATTACATCCATGCATTCCATGACCTACCAGAAAGCACATTACTACTTAATCTGGTGTTTGGGTGATGCCGTTTGGTGGAAGCCACCCTATTCTGCATCAGCTATTCGGCTGGGACCGTGACTTTTGAGGAGCCTCAAGTATGTGGCCAGGCTGATTTCGTTAGTGGATATACCGCCACCTCTGGCATAGAAGAGAATATATGTTCCATTCGATGAATGTATTTAGAGGTTACCCATAATCAAGACTAAGACGCTCGACCCTCTCCTCTGGGCATTTTCTTTGATGCATCTGCATACAAATACATTGAATTAGAATGGACAACATTCCCCCGTATAATTCACAATGCATATGGGGAGAGTGATAGACTCAGCAAAAACAGTAAAAATCAGCAGTACATTGATGAAGATCGCAGATTTACAAGTGCGGAAATCCTAAGAAAGAGAAGAAACAGATAGTTGGGACTCTTCGAGAGGTCCCACTCTCCCAGCCCAATTCTACAGAATTCCAGCCTACCCTCTCCCTCTTCTATTCCTTCTATTTAATCTTTTCCAAATGAGGCTTCCCTCAATCTATCTAATTACTTGTCCCAACCCACTATTACAGTTTATTAAAATATTAAGCTCATAAGTCCAGGTCTCTATCATCACTCCCCCCTTTGACAACCACCTTGCCCTCAAGGTGGGGAGTAAGAAACAGCCATGCCATTCAGCTTCATCTTCGCGCCTTTTCCTTCCCAGTATCTCCCTGATTTTGGGACCCTGAACTTCATGAACTGAACCTTTGTCATCACTTTTTCCACAGCAAGGAGCAGAGGCAAGGGCTGGGTTACATAATGCTTCACTAAAACCTTGCCAACACCAAGTGCAACAACCCATACAAAGTCGTTCTCATTGGCCAGACAACCTGATGCGCGCACGAACAGTTTCCGAAATAGCCCATTAGAGAATAATTCATGAACTCCCTTTGCTTCCCTGATTGGATATGCATCCAACTTTATTAGCCCAAGTGAGGAGAAAAAACTCTTAACGATTCTTCCCAGCAAGTAGGGCTCCACTTCTATATTTCCAACATCATCAACTAGCTTGGTTTTCATTAGAAGTACACAACTGAACAGTTCACTTCTGGATCATTGAAGCATAAGACCAATTTATAAGCTTGAAAATTTACTTCATCTTCCAGTCCATTAACAATTTCTGGTGTTATAGATAAATTCATGAGTTGTTCTCTCTTGAAGACATCAACTACAGCAGCCTGAATAATAGGGTCCAGATCCACACTGATTCTACACAACTGGTATTCTGAAATAGGTCCAAAAACATTGCCATGATTCTTAAATTTGATAACAGCACCAAACTCCTCCATTGCATGAATTCTTCTTTCAAAAATGCTACTAAGAGCAAATTCATTATCCCATCTCAGTCTAAAATCAGAGGAGTCCCAATTTGCAGAAAGTACCAAATTGCATCCCTTTACTGCCATCCCAGACTTGACATCCACGTGATTAAAAGGTGTTCCTTCAATTGCACTAGTCTGTAGATTATCCTCCAACAAATTCTTGTCCAGGGCACTCAGGACTAAGACAACACCTGCACCCACAGGATCTTGGCTCTGACCTTCAACATAAGCAACACTATTCTCTCTCCATCTGCTATTAGCAAGTGTGTGAGCACTGTCACCCTTCTCCCCATCCTTATCTCTTTTCCGGAGTATTATGATCCATTTACCAGCAATAGTAATACAGGACGAGTAGTCAACACCTACAGTTCCCTCTTGAACAGATATACAAACAGCTGGCAGCCCCCTAACATCTTCACCAACTATAATGGCATCTGGGAAGAGACTATAATTGAGAATATTGACAAACATCAGATTCACGTCAGCCTCAACTTCAGTAACATATCCAACATACTCCTTGGAGTTCCCAGTAAATCCTTTGGTCCTTCCTCCAACCCATTTTGATTATACATCATGGGAGCGAAGCCATCAATTCTGAAGCTATCAAACTTGTTCAGCCATTCCATAGTAATGTGTGATGATTGACGGTACACAGAATCCATTATAACACCCAATCCCGGTTCATGAACTTTGTGAGACCAGCCCTCTTTACGAAATGTTGCAAAATCATCTACTGGCTGATGCATTGTGGTAGTATCATGTTTAATGTCTGATCGTATTCCATTTTCTAGGACACTGATGAGTGTTGCATCTCTTGCTTCGCTATTAATTCCATTTGTAGAAACCATATACGAAGTAGCTTAAGATTCATCTGCTTGTCCAATGACCATAAGGATTTCCATCTGAACAGATTTTGTAAAGCAAGTTGCACGTACATCAGAACCTTGAGTTCTTTCAACGTGATGCTCAGTAGTGACCAGACCTCCCACACTAGTATGTGCGGTTGAATATGCCATACCTATAGACGTTTCAGAAAACACTTGGTTCTCAATTCAGAATCAGCAAAATTATCATCATCCGATTAATTTTCCGTTCATTGTCACCATCGCTGAACGTGTCTTCGAATGAAGGTTGCCGCAAGTTAACAGACTCCTGCTGCAAACCTGGAGAGTCTGAGTGCGAAACAATTTGCGAAGGGGAAGAATAGGCGAGAGCACTGTGCGTCGCGGTTTGAGATGCCCTCTGCAAACTGTTAGAAGCCTCTAGCGATGACGATTGGTGAGACACTAGTAGCAAGGGCGAACTGGAACTCTGAGACGCGGCTAGAGACCTATGTAGCACAGAAACTCTCGAGAAAGGGCACGTTTCCGTTTCGGAAACTCTACGAAAACTCTTTGGAAACCATCCAAACAAGCGTTTTTTTACAAAAGTTGACGCTTCCCATTTCCCATTTCCTCTTGATTTTCATGTTTCCGTGCAACATAGCTAGAGACTCAGAAGAACCCTGCGAACTCAGAACAACTAATAGCGACGAAGATGTCAATTGCGATCTGGGAGCTTCTTCATGCGGCACAGATTGCGCACTTAGCGATGATGATGGAGCCTGGTTTCAAGAATTCCGACGGCGTCTAGGAGGGCTCCTCGCGCGGTCTCGATGTCGCCTGCGATGAAGTTTGCGCAACATGTGGCGTATCTCTTCCACCATCGATCGCACCTCTGTGGTGTTGCGCTCCATGTTCTGCTTGAGATTATACAAGCGATGCTCGTGAGTAGCCACACGAACGAACTGCTCTGATACCATTGATAGAGACTCAACCAAAACAGCAGAAATCAGTAGTATATTGATGAAGATCGCCGATTTACAAGTGTGGAAATCGTAAAAAGAGTAGAAACAGATAGTTGGGACTCTTCGAGAGGTCCCGCTATCCCAGCCCAATTTTACAGAATTCCAGCCTACCCTCTCCCTTGATAAGAACCGGTAAAATTGGGTGTATATAGAGAAAGAAGAGAACGGAAAAGAAAGAGATACAGGCGAGACACTTCGAGCAGTCCCCTCTCCCAAGTCTAATTCCCAAATTTCTGCCTGCCTTCTTCTTACTCCCTACCTTCTATTTATACCCTTACTTATGGGCCGCCCAAAGTTAACTAATACCAGTCCCAGGACCCTCTAATACACTATCACAAAATATTATTATTATAATAATATTCTAATTATTATTTTCTTCAGGAATCCTATCATCCCTCTTCTATTCCTTCTATTTATTCTTTTCCAAATGAGGCTTCCCTCAATCTATTTAATTACTTGGTCCAGCCCACTATTACATTTTATTAAAATATTAAGCTCATAAGTCCCCAATATCTTTTGGGACTAAGACTTGGATGTTGTTGTTGTTGTATTAAGCTCATAAGTATAGAGACACTAAAAAAGATCTGCATTTGATGTCCATTGACTTAGAAAAGGCATATGATAGGGTACCCCGAGAAGTCCTTTGGTGGGCCTTAGCTAGAAAAGGCATATCACGTAAGTATATTAGTATCATCATGGATATGTATGATGCTTGTACTACAAATGTCTGCACGGACTGCAGAGTTCCCTATTACAATTGGAGTGCACCACGAATCTGCTCTGAGTCCTTTCTTATTTGCTATAGTCATAGATGAACTTACGAAGTCAATTCAAGAAGATATACTGTGGTGCATGATGTTTGCCGACGATATTGTATTGATTGATGAGACGCAATCCGATGATGTTAAAGCAAAGTTGGAAGTATGGCGACAAACACTGAAGACCAAGGGTTTCAGACTAAGCCGAAGCAAGACTGAGTATATGGAGTGCAAGTTTGGTGAAGGTAAAAGTAGTAGCAACATTGGGATTACTCTTGATGGTAAGGAGATACTGGTGTGTGATATATGTCGGCTCCATAATTCAGAAGTATGGTGAACTAGATAGAGATGTACGTCATAGAATCAGAGCTGGGTGGATGAAATAGAAGAATGCATTAGGATTTCTATGCAATTGAGGTATGTCGACTAGAGTAAAAGGTAAATTTTATCGAACAGCAATTAGGCCCGCATTAATGTATGGTGTAGAATGTTGGGCGGTGAAACAATGCCACATTTAAAAGATGAGTGTGGCAGAGATGCGTATGTTATGTTGGATGTGTGGACAATACAGGAAAAGACCGCATGAGGAATGAGATAATCAAACAAAAAGTGGGAGTAGCACCTATAGAAGATAAGATGCAGGAGTCTCGTTTGCGGTGGTTTGGGCATGTGCGTAGAAAAACCGAGTGATGCACCTGTTAGACGACTTGAGGGGTGGGGAGAAGAGGCAGAGAAGAGAAGGAGGGGAGATCTAAACAAACTTGGATTAGAGAAATCAGAACTAATATGCGTCTTCTTGGGTTGGATGAGAGTATGACTTTGGAGACGGCAAAGTGGAGGACGCACATCCGTGTGGATGATTGATGTCTTTTCTACCTTTCCTCTCTCTTTTCTTTTATCGTTTATCTTCTTTATCTTTTTATATTCTTATGTTATTTTTATCTTCTAGCTTTTTTATGCTCTTTTATCTTTTTATCTTTTATCTTTCTTATTTTCTTATGTTATTGTTATCTTATATTAATTTATCTTTACTTTATTCGTTTTATCTTACGTTTTTCCCTTCATGTTTGTCTTCTCTGTTTGGCATTGATATCATTGATCGATTCATGTTAGCTGACCTCAAATTCTTTTGGGATTAAGGCTTGGATGTTGTTGTTGTATTAAGCTCATAAGTCCAGTCATCCAGGTCTCTATCAGAGAGAGAAAGATGGCCTCAGGCCACTACACAGTATAGGACACACATGTGGGGGTGGGGTATGAGAAAGAGAGAAGGGGGCATACGGTCTTCAACATCCTTCAACTGATAGTAGTGAGGAGCTATTTCTACCAACCATTCAGGCTTTAGTTCAGTAACCTGTAATTGAAGTAAAAAATGGTTAACCTCAACTGTCAGATGAAAGGGAAAAAAGGCTACTGAGGGGGTACGTGGTTATACCTGTCGCATGTACTCTTTGGTTGTATGAACAAGCTCGTGATAGACAACCCATCTAGGAAGAACCTACAAATGTACATCAGCAATTCTCAAGCTTATGAAGTGTACAACATAAACGTAATAGCGGGACAAGAAGTCAATGATTACATCTAATATACTGCTAATGAATTCAAGCCTTTGAAGAAAAATATGCATTCAGAATCCGCATTACAATTTTTAGTACCATATGAAATCCAAGAACTTTTCGAAAAATCTTGAGATATCAAAACTCCTTCCCAGTAAACCTTGCAGCATACATGCAACTTATGTTGTCCAAACAATGCACATAATCATATAAATGAAGTGTACCTGTGCTAGACCTGAACTGGGATGAATATGAACAGTCAAAGGAAGCTTAACAGTTCGATAACTTCCATTCTTTTGCAGCCTTGCTGAGTGAGGAAAGAATCCAGATGTAATGGACTTCTTTATAGCATCTAGATCATTGAGATTTGAAGTCAATTCAATTTCTACTCTTTCTAGAAGGCCCTCTAATTGGTCTCTGATGTCTCTAGCTCTTTTCATGCTTCTGACCTGGATATGAACCATGAATATAATTAGAATCACTATTCAGGGACATGGAAGAGAGAGAAAATAGGTTGTCCTCATTTTAGGCAAGTTTCTTCAGAAGCAATATCAATTACTCCCTCCGTCCCGGAAAGAACTTCCAACTTTCCTTTTTCGTCCATCCCGATAAAACTTCCACTTTCCCTTTTTGGTAAAGAATTTGTGGTTCACAACATTTGACATTTTTACACATTTCTCTCTTCTCTGCACAACTCTCCACCACACAATACCCACTTTCTTAATATGCGTGCCATTTGTACTATGGAAGAACAATTAGGGACGGAGGGAGTATATAATGACTTGTGGCTATAGCGAATTTCTCAACCCATCACTATCTCAAAACATTCTCCATGCAAGTACAAAAAACATATTAGGGTGACGTTTTTGGAAATTCAACTCATTATTCCTTTACAAGAATGTGGCAACAAGAAGGGCTCCAAGCAAGTATGGGTAATTAAAGATTATTCTGACAGAAAATATGTAAAAAACCAAGCCTCTGCCAAACAAACCGACAGAAAGTTAATCATATCAGTATGTACCTAGAATGCTTAACAAAAAATAATACCTGAATGTAGTTCTCATAGCACCACTGGGTTGAAAAGTTGGTTTCTTTCCATGAGTTATAAACCTACAAGACCAAGGAAAAACACAAATAAGTAACTCAACTATCCACTAGTGGAATTGCTTTCAGTTCACTGTAGTAGCCTAATTAGACTGAGATAGAGGCTCAGAAGTTATCTCAAAGCTAAGATGCGAGAAAATCACAAATGTGTATCTTTTAGCTTAGACAACCTTATTTTTGCAGTGAGAGTAATGCTTAGACAACCTTATTTTTGCAGTGAGAGTAATGCTTAGACAACCTTATTTAGCATTTATGCATCTTTTTCTGGAATCTTTTAACTGAGTCTTGTAAACAGAGCAAAGTGTGTTAGGGTTAGGATCTCTAGCGCTCACACACAAAAATCTGAAAAACTAGAAAGAAAAACGAGAACAGCACAAGAATTTAACGTGGTTCAGCCAGTAAATGTTACTGACCTAATGCATGGGGGAAACTAGGGTTTTCTTTCTTATTGAGGTGATGAAATACAGTACAGTGGTTTACAAGTACAGGAGGTAGTATATAGGCAACCAATTAGCGTAAACTTTTAATTAAACTCTGGGCCTGACTGCCACCAAAAACAGGCCCAACTAGGGCTGGCTGCACATCTAGCAAGGGCCGTCTGCACTTCCAGCTACGGCTGGCGGCACTTCTAGCTAGGGCCGGCTGCTGCTCACTGCTTATTTGGCTCCCAGATCTGAGTGTGTCGAAGCCTACACCCCAACAAAGTGTGCTTCCTCTTAGTTCAAGGCTAGATGAAGTTCATATATTAGAAGTCTTCATTTTTTTCTGAGACTTGTTACATTACAATCCTAAATTCCACCTCCTGATGTTGCATCATTTCATTGAATCTCCTTTTGTTTCTAAGATTATGTTTGAATAATTTTTAGCTTATGGGGTTGGACAATTCTAGACAATCAGTGAAGAAATCTCCCTTGCCTCATCAGGAATAGTGTTAGAACTCTGCAATTCTACAAACAATTCACAGAAGCTAACAAGACAACTGCTCGAACTTTATTTCTCAAGGCAACAATGGCCGAAGCCCCCAAAAGATAGAGATACAACTCTGATCTTCCCAAAAATGACTTAGAGTCAGAAACAGCCTACTAACAATATCCAGTTTACTACTATTTATAGTAAGTAAGTAACTACTCTACTAACCGGAAAACAGTTATTAGCTTTCAACAACTATAACTACTAACTAACTCTACTTCCTTCTAGAATATACTTTGCCAAAGTACTTATCATCTCCCCTCAGTTTAGTAGAGTCTATAACAATACTCCTCTTCTGAAAATCCAACTTGCCCTCAAGTTGGAAGGATGGAAATTGTTGCTTGATGATATCTTCCCTTTCCCAAGAATCTTCAAAGTCTGGAAGATCTTCCCAGTGCACCAGAACTTCCTTCTCTCCAGTAGCATTTATTCTGACATCCTTTATCTTCTCAGGTTTGACCAGTAACTCACACTCCTCTGTCGTACCCACTGGAAGATCTTGGTATGTACTAGTAGGCTTCAAAACCTTCTTCAATAGAGAAATATGAAACACAGGATGGACTCTACTCCCCACAGGTAACCTTAGCTTGAAAGCCACTGGGTTAATCTTCTCTAGGATCTCAAAGGGTCCATAAAATCTGGGGCTTAATTTCCGATTGCTCCGGAGGGCTAAACTCCTCATTTTATATGGCTGTATCTTCAAAAACACACTGTCTCCCAACTTCTATCTTCACTTCCCTTCTGTGCTTGTATGTTTGTTGTTTCATTTGATTTTGAGCTTTGGACAAATGCTCCTTTAATTCCTTAAGCATCTCATTTCTTTCTACCGTCAGCCTAGATACCTCCTCCACTGCTGATAAACTGACATCCCCTCTAATGATTACAGGTGGGTCTTGACCAAACAATGCCTTATAGGGAGTATTCTGTACTGAAATATGATAGTTGGTATTGTACCATAGTTCAGCCCAAGGTAACCATTTAACCCACTGTTTTAGTTTCCTCCCAGTCATGCATCTCAAATAAGTCTCCAAGCACTTGTTTATTATTTCAGTTTGTCCATCACTTTGAGGGTGATAAGTTGTACTATACTTCAATTTAGTTCCTGCTGATTTAAACAATTTTGACCAGAATGTACTCAGAAAGAGGCTCTCTATCACTCACTATGGATTTAGGAAATCCATGAATCTTCACTATCTCCTTCATAAACAATTATGCCACTTCCTTAGCATGATAGGGATGTGCTAATGGCAGAAAATGTGCAAACTTGGTTGCAGCAACCCAGCAGGTTTTAGAGCCTGATACTTGTTTCTTTGACATATATCACACCCTTGAACAAAGTTTTGTATCTCAGATCTCATTCCCACCCAATAGAATAGATTTGAGATTCTTTTCATTGTTCTGAAGTATCCGGAATGGCCTCCCACAGCTGATTCATGGTATTCCTTCAATATTTTTGCTATTCTGCTAGACACCCTGAGGAATTACCAATATCCACCCTTGATCCTATAGTTCTTCACCTTATCAGATTGAGTTAGGACCTTCTGGATTAAGCCTCCACACCAAGCATCCTTCTCCGATTCCTCCTCTAATCCCTTCCATTCTTGACAGGTGACTATGGATAAGGAATTCATAGTCATCTTTCTGGAAAGGGCATCAGCTGCTCTGTTTTCCACCCCTGGTTTGTATTTGATAGTAAAATCAAAGCCCATGAGTTTGGTGATCTATTTTTGATGATCTTCTCCCATAACCCTCTGCTCAGTAAGGTATTTCAAACTCCTCTGATCAGTTAAAACCTCAAATTTCCTTCCCAGCAGGTATGGTCTCCATTTTTGGACTGCAAACACTATGGCCATTAATTCCTTTTCATACACAGACTTCAACTGGTGTTTTGGGGATAATTCCTTGCTCATAAAGGCTAGGGGTCTGCGTTCTTGCATCAAGACAGCACCCACTCCCTTCCCTGAGGCATCAGTTTCCAAGGTAAACCTCTTAGAGAAATCAGGAGTGCTCAGCACTGGTAAAGTAGTCATAACAGTTTTCAATTCTTCAAATGCCTCTCTTGCTCTTTCATCCCAAATGAACCCCCCCTTCTTCAACAAGTTGGTCAAGGGTGCAGCAATCTTACTGTACCCCTTGACAAACCTCCTGTAGTAGTCGGTCAAACCCAGAAATCCTCTCAAACCCTTGATGTCCTGTGGCTCCTTCCAATCCACCATTGCCTCTATTTTATTGGGATCTGCAGAAACTCCTTCCTCATAAATAATGTGGCCCAAATACACCAATTGTTGCTGACCAAAAGAGCATTTGCCACCAGTTTATTAATCTGTAAGCATACTTGTCACGGCGGTAAGGCGAGTCGCGGCGCCAGCCGATCGCCTAGGCAACAAGGCGCCCGCCTAGGCGACAATTAGGCGACTTGTCGCACAATATACATAATTATATTTTATACATAACAATACAACATTCTATTTAATTTGTATTTTAATTACATATTATATATGATATATTAAGAATGCAATTGTATATTGCCTAATAATTTATTAATATATTAGTATACCTAATTGATTAATATGAAAATTATTAATTTCAATATTAATATACCCAATTTATTAATTTATTATATATCTAATTTATTAATATACAAGTTATATTCATTGGTAATATATACTGTAGTATGTATCTATGCATGTTGTATAATGTGTACCTAATATACATATATTATATTAAAATTAAACTATGTAAAACTGTAGTGGATATACTGCTGAGTGGGTACGAAGTATTAATGTTAATGTTTAATATCAATATATAATAGAATAAGAAGTCTGATAAAGACTAACGTGATAAGATGAATGACCGATAAAAATAAAAGGCTGGGAAGAGTGCACGCCGTCTTCAACCTTGTGACGCAGGAACACATCAACTACAGATCGACGACCTTGCTACAGAGGCACAAATCAGAAAAGTAACGACTAGCGATGCTCCGCCTTTAGGAATCGTCGATTGAGCTTCGAGGTTGAGAGTCGACGATTGTTCTTTTAGGATGGGCTTCAAAAAACGAATTTATTGAGATTTCAAATCTCCCCTGGCGTGACGCCAAGACTGCGCCTGGACGACGTATTCACGCCTGGACGACGCCAGAGGCGACTAGCCTTCTTCCGGCGAGTTGATCACCCCTGTCGACCCTTCTCCATCGACAGGACGCGTAGTCGGCGACTAGGCGACGCCTAGGCGGCGCCGTGACAAGCATGTCTGTAAGGCTTCTAGAATCTTTCTCAAATGTTCCTTGTGCTCCTCAATAGATTTGTTGTACACTAGTATATCATCAAAAAAGACTAGAGCAAATTTCCTTAGAAAAGGTCTGAAGATTTCATTCATTAAGCACTGGAAAGTGGAAGGAGTATTGGTAAGCCCAAAAGGCATTACCAAGTATTCATAATGCCCTTCATGAGTTCTAAAGGCAATTTTGTGGGTGTCACAAGCCTTCATTCTGATCTGGTGATAACCAGATTTCAGATCTAATTTTGAGAAGATTTTAGCTCCGCCTAACTCATCAAGCAATTCTTCAATCACTGGGATGGGGAATTTATGAGGTACTGTTATTTTATTCAAGGATCTGTAATCTCCACAGAACCTCCAGCCCCCATCTTTTTTCTTGGCAAGTAAAATGGGGCTGCTATAAGGGCTGTTACTGTTTTTTTAATTATTCCAGACTGTAACATTTCCTAAATAATTCTTTCTATTTCATTCTTCTGATCATAGGTGTACCTGTATGGCCTTAGATTTGGAATGCTAGCTCCTTTGATGTTGATGGAGTGGTCACAAGCCCTCTCAGGTGGAAAGTCCAACTCCTTTTTGAAAACTTCAGGAAATTCTTTCAAAATATCTTCCCACTCCAAGGTACCTTCTTGATTCTGCTCATGTTCTTGTAACCTCCCTTCACAGTATAGCAAGTATCCATCTCCTACTTGCTGAATGATCTGTGTCATGGTTCTTAAGGAGTAAGGACACTTCCACGTTATTAAGGACTGAATCATCCTTAATCATGCATTCTTGCCCTTCTTGCCTCCATTTCAGTGTCTGTTCTTGGAAATTGACTTCCATATTCCCCAATTTTGTTAACCATTCCAACCCTAGAATCATATCTGTCCCTCCCAGTTCTAGGACATAAAAAATCGGATGAATTTCAATCCCCTGTACTGTCAACATTTGCCATTGTTCTGAATAAACTCTCCATTCCCAACTTGGACCTTATACCCCTTGATTTGACTGTAAGGAATGTCCCGTTTATCCACACATTTCTGAGATATGAAATTGTGTGTAGCCCCACTGTCAACGAGTAAACTAACCATCCTTTCTTCTGCAGCCCATATCAGTTTCCCCAGTTCTCATGGAAGGAATACCTTCCCTGCTAAGCACAGAGTCACAAACAATTGCATAGCTTTAGATTCCATGTGATTTGTCTCTCCTTCATCAGAACCACTGGAATCTACCTCCAACTCTGCCTCTTCTTCAGATTCTTCAATTAAAACCATCCTGTAGTTTTTCATCTTGCAGACATGCCCCCTATTCCAGTTCTCACCACACTTGAAACATAATCCTTTCTTGCTCCTTTCCATTAGTTCATTTTGAGTCAGTCTGGGGCCCATCTTCCTGAAATGAGAAACCTCACCACCTTCTGCTACTTTGGTATCCACAGTAAGTTTCCCAGAAGATGTTGGATGCAAAATGTTACTGTTATTCTTGCTTCCCTCACTCCATTTAGGATATTGGACTCCCCTAACAGTATTACTCTTCCAGAACTTCTTTCCTTCTTCCTTGTGTTTCCTGGATAACATCTCCTCATTTTTATTCTCAATTAACAAGGCCTTATCCATGATTTCCGCCAAATCTTTTGTCTTGTACAGCTTTAGCTCAGCCCTGTTATCCTTCTTGAGCCCATTTAAAAAAAAATCTCTCATGACCTTGCTGTACAGATTGTCTATAGAGGAGCAAGTGCCATCTCAAATTGCTCACGGTATTCTTTGACAGAATTCCTTTGTTTCAAACTCAGTAAAGGCCCCAATGGATTTTGAACCAGTTCTGGTTGGAAGCGACGGGTCAACGCTTTCTTCAACCTCTCCCAAGTCATCTCCCTAACCTGTTTCTCCCACCACTGAAACCAGCTAAAAGCCTTGTCTTCCATCGCGAGTACTGCCACCTCGACTTTC
The DNA here is from genome assembly GCA_945859875.1 of Cuscuta europaea. Lineage (NCBI taxonomy): Eukaryota > Viridiplantae > Streptophyta > Magnoliopsida > Solanales > Convolvulaceae > Cuscuta > Cuscuta europaea. The sequence goes on along the minus strand of CAMAPE010000038.1, from coordinate 997,593 downwards.
TCTTCTTCTTCAATGTTGTTAAGTCGGAAATAGCGATCAATACGTACCAGCCATCCGTAAGCATCTTCACCATTGAATAGCGGTAGGTCCACCTTTCTCCTGGACTGATGATGATTGCGATGTCTATTAGGCGGGGAATAATCCGACTGACCTTCGGATCCTGCAGAAGAATCATCATGTCTCGCAGAGTGCCGATGCGAGGTACGATGCGATGCATGTGAAGCATGTGACCGACTGCACGAACGATGCTGATCTCTCGCGTCCATTCGCGCCATCATCGTAGTTAGCAATTCGGTATTTTGCTGTAGATTTCTCTCCAAGTTATCCATCCTAGCTTCCATCTTTGCGCACGTCTGTACCATCCACAGTCTCTGATACCAATGTTAGAACTCTGCAATTCTACAAACAATTCACAGAAGCTAACAAGACAACTGCTCGAACTTTATTTCTCAAGGCAACAATGGCCGAAGCCCCCAAAAGATAGAGATACAACTCTGATCTTCCCAGAAATGACTTAGAGTCAGAAACAGCCTACTAACAATATCCAGTTTACTACTATTTATAGTAAGTAACTACTCTACTAACCGGAAAACAGTTATTAGCTATCAACAACTATAACTAATAACTAAGTAACTAACTCTACTTCCTTCTAGAATACACTTTGCCAAAGTAATTATCATCTCCCCTCGGTTTAGTAGAGTCTCTAACAAATAGAAGGCATAAGAATGATAAGAGGAGGAAACGGAAATTACTTATTTGCCCTTGCCACTGAAATATTGAAATCGAACAATTCTGTAATGAGAAGTAATGTTCTCAGTAAGGATCAATTTTTAGACCTTCATACTATGAAATTTGAAAGACAAACTCCCTCGTGCAAATCAATATATGTCAAAAGAAAAGTACAAGTCAGTAAAATTCAAGGCATGATGCTAATATTCAGTCATTCGTTATATAACAATTGCTCACCTTCAGTAATGCAACATGATCTCCAACATTGCCCATATGGAAATTCAACCTTGCATTGTCAGCATGCACTTGTTTGTCCTTTGGACGATAAAAGATCGAATTTCCAATAGACAGCATTGCTGCAATACTTATGATCTCATCAGAGCATTTATACTTTTCAGAAGCAACAATCATCTTGGAGAGCATGGGGTCAAGAGGGAACTCAGCCATTCTTCTGCCAACTTTAGTCAATTCACCATGCTTACTAAGAGCACTTAGAGCAAAGAGCACTTCCAGTGCTTTTAGTAGAGCTTCAGCAGGTGGTGGATCCATAAAATCAAAGTTTAGCAAATCATGAATGCCCAGACTCTTAAGAGAAAGCACAACATTTGCCAGGTTGGTCCTTTGAATCTCTGGAACAGTATTATCCTCCAAGTCATTTAAAAAGTTATACGCAGTGTACAGCCGGAAACACTTCCCGGGCCCTGTTCTTCCGGAACGGCCAGCCCGTTGGTTAGCAGATGCCTTTGAAATAGGAGAGATATGTAATGATTCCATGCCGGTACGAGGGTTATATGTCTTCACCTTACAAAATCCAGGATCAATTACGTATTTTATCCCATCAATGGTCAGCGAAGTCTCGGCAATATTTGTAGCAAGAACAACCTTGCGTGCCCTTTCAGGAGTAGCTTCAAAAATTTTGGCTTGTAGTTCTGTTGGAAGGTTTGCATATATTGGGCACATAATTAGCTCTGCTATTTTTGTTCCCAAGCCCTTGATCCTATGTTTAATGATCTCCTCAGCTGTCTCGATCTCCTCCTGCCCAGTTAAAAAAACTAATATATCACCATCACCGGGCGGTTGTGTCACATGTATCTGAAGAGCAGTAACAATTGCTGCATCCAAATAATCAGCCTCGGGCGCTTTAGTATAGTGTATATCCACTGGAAACCGCCTTCCAGGTATTTTAAAAATGGGAGCTGTATCAAAATAGTCACTGAACTTCTCGGCATCAAGGGTAGCACTTGATATAAGCAACTTGAGGTCAGGACGGAAACGAGCAATATCCTACAAGAAAATAATCAATTAGGAAACAAATAATCAAATTTTGGAAAAGAAGAACAGATGGGCCATTAGACATCCATGGGTGATGAATGTAATCCACCACTAGACAATCCACTAAATACAAACATTGAGGTAACCACAGAATGAGTATCAATTTCACTAACACTGATGTAAAAATGCATGAAATATTTTGTGTTTCCCATGGAAATAAAAGACAGTTGAACAGCATAATAAGACAAGCTGCATCTCTCGCTCTCCCTCCTACTCTACTAGCAGCCAGTGGCATAAAAAACACATCAGCCGCATCCTGGAGCTGTGATATGTTTCACTTAAAACTACAATATGCACCAGTAAGTAGGAACACAAAGAATTGAAGTAACTACTTGCCTTAACCAAGCCAAAAAGGATATCAGTTGATAAAGTTCTTTCGTGTGCCTCATCCACCATGATTACACTGTAAATTACATCGAGTCCAGGATTACAAAGAAGCAAAACAAACTACAGTATATTATATGTTAGAAACAATGACATACAACATATCACACACCTGTAACTTGCCAAATCAGGTTCCCCAAGGAACTCACGCAACAACATCCCATCAGTCATATATTTTAGAATGGTCTTCTCTGAAGTGCAATCTTCAAACCTAATTGAATAGCCCACCTGATAACAGATGCAGAATAAGTTTTCATAAGTTAGTAAGTTACAGATCCCCTTGAGCATGTTGGTTTCTTAATAAAAGAATACAAAGAGCTAGGTCTTTTGGTAGCCCAATACTGCTATTTGAGAATCATAAACCATGCAACTTAAAATTCCTTAACCAAAATTTAAGTGTTTCTACCATATGAACCTGTAAAAGGAACTATAGAGTAAGACAAGGACGGCCACATTCATGGCTGAATCTGAATTTGAACATCAACTCCTTTTGTTTCTGCCAGTGCAATCATGAACGGATAAGCCTGGAATTGAGACAATAATGTCCTACTCTCGCCCACAAATTCAGAAAGTTGCTTATGTACTCTTATTTCACTGGGTTTTGAAGAGCAATCAAAAGAATGTCCTACTCAAGTTCAAATTCAAAAATTCAGAAGACTGCTTCACATTAGATCCCCCCCCACTGAATTTAATACTCATGGGTGGACCAATTTTTTCCCCATGAATATTGTGTTGATCAATGAGACAAGATCAGGTGTTAAAGCAAAGTTGGAACTCTGGCACCAAATTCTAGAGAGCAAGGATTTCAGGCTGAGTCGAAGCAAGAAAAGTATATGGAGTGCAAGTTTAGTAAGGATTGAAACAATGGTAACAGTGGGAATATTTCCTAAACCGTGCGCTAGACAGTCAGGCGAATGCTTGTTTGCGCCTTAGGTGATAGAGTACTCTAGAGCCTTGAGTACGCCTCGTGACATTGACTTCCTTGCTTTATACTTCTTCTTACCAACTAATAAATATGAGTAAAGGCTACAATAGAATCCTAATCTAGCTAGCCGGATGTTAGAATTGAATTACAATGTACTATCAAACTATTAATCTAAACTTCAAAAGTACTACAAATAGAAGTTAATGAGTTGCAAATTATTGTTAGACTATTTTGTAAGAAAAAAGTATAGTGTGTTGCTAACCACAAAGGAGTACCTCATGTCCAAGTTTGACTCCCATTTCTTGGGAAACACGGGCAGAAACACTCATGGCAGCAACTCGGCGTGGCTGAGTACATCCCACCTGATCAAATTGGTAGCTTTAGCGCATAGGTAACTATATGCATACTAAAGAGATCAAATATCCTACTTCGACAATGAGTTAGTCTTCACAATTAGGAATACCAACTTCTAGTCACCAACATCACACTGAAGGATTTCACCAAGAGATATACAAGCTCATGCAGTTCTTGCATGGTTTATTAGTATAGGAAGAAGAATCACCTTGCCACGTTTGGTGTACCCTGCCTCATGCAAGTACTGAGGTATCTGAGTAGTCTTGCCAGAACCTGTCTCTCCGACAATGACTAGAACCTACAAAGAAATAAAGATCAGTCTGGACATAGTTCAAATTCAATAGGAAAATATTATCACATAATTTGTAGGTACTCCACTGGAAACAGTATCATTAGAAGCAATCAATATAAGGGAAATCAACCAACCTGGTGCTTATCGATAGCTTGCAGCAACTCATCACGATATGGATAGATGGGCAAAGTTTTCCTGTCTGCCTAATAATAAAACCAGGGAAGTCAAGGAAATTTGTAAGTCAAATAATACGAGATCTCGGGAATGAAACTCTGAGACATGAAGGCTGTAGAACAGTGTTTTATGAACTCATACTTGCAGTTTTTCAAATGCTGATTTAGCAACAGAAACTTCTAGTTCCTCAATAGAGGACTCTTGATCAACCTGCGTGAAGAAGGCTAAAAGAGGTAAGCTGATAAGTCTCAAAAGGCAACTCTTAAGTCTTAATTGACATCTAATATGAAGCAGGAGAGCTTAATGATACACCGCTCCGATAAGCATACATTAACGCCATCCATAACGGCTGCTTTTATGAACTCTATCTGGTCTTCGAACACAAATCTGCATAAAATAAGTACCAAAGGAAAAGAAATAAGGATTGATAGACAATGCTTTAGTTCTTACCTCTGAAACAATAAAAAAAAAGCTTACATAAAAAATAAAAAATAAAAACAGAAACTGCATCAGTGCAACAAATGCATTTCTTTAACTCACTGGTAATCATCAGATTTTGCCTTGCGATCTTTAGAACCAAATTTGAGTGTAGCTTTGCCTGTAAAGAAAAACACTAGATTCAGTAACTGAAAAGTCACTTGGACTAATCGAATTAGAGTAAAGCACTACCAACAGTAAATAAGAGTTTACCTATTTGGTGATCCTCCCAAGCTTCTTGTTCAGCAAAAGGGTTCATCTTGTCATTAGCATCAGGATCCCTAAAGGAGGGGGTGGGGTGATAAAATTATAAGTGTGACATTCTACTGACTAGAATGTTTCCCAGGTTGAAAATGAGGTAACATCATATCCTTACCTGTAGCGTTGCAGTGCAACAGCAAACCTTTGCTCTTGATTTACACCACCTTCAAGATCATATGCATCGGGAAACCTATACTGTATAAATGCATCACACCAGAAGGAAGCAAGGAAATAACTTCAATTAATATAGCTTATTTAGACTAAATCTGCCCCAGTGCACCAATCCAAGGCTCTTTTATAATGTTATATTAGTATTGGCTATTCTGAGCAATCAGAGGACAGGTCAAGATGAATTTTGGTTGTGAACTTCACAGCTAAAAAAATGTTGGAATGAGTCTCAAAAGATATGGGCATATGGTTATGGAAAGATAACACTGATACTAATTAAACAACACACTTAAACAAGTATAACTTGCCAATGAATAAAAGGATACATAATTATTGATAATGCACTAACGCACAAAAGAAATATCCTTTACAAAATTACCTCATTTTTGCCATCATCCTCCTCGGTCCGCTTTTTGATTAGATCATATAACTCTCTCTTGTACCTTAGGGGGGAAGTGTCAAAAATATTTCCATAATGAAATTATGCACAGGAACAATTTATTGTTATGAGCAGTAATCCAGTTGAGTACCTCATCTCCTTATATTCTGCTTCAGTTAGCTTCATCCCATCAAATAAGTACTGCTCATCTTCTATCTCATCTCTGAGTTCATCTAATTTCTTTTGCTCTCTTTTCTTAAGATACTCTTGCCTTGAGACTTTCCTGGAAAAAGAATTACACTTAAATTATCATAAAAATTACTGTATCACAGTATATGCTCGCTCAAGGTACTGTCTAAACATAAAATGTTGACTCACTTTCCAAATTCAAAGCTTTTAATTCAAAAACTTGCCTTAAAATTTGACAAAGGGGAAAGAGGTGCTACCTCTGAATTAATCATATTTGTATATTTAGTACATATTTTTTTTTAAATAAAGAGAGAATACGTCTGAAAACACTTCAGTACAAGTATGCAGCGAAATATGTCATATCCTCTCCAAGCCACACAGTTTTGCTCGAAAAAATGTTTTTCAAATCAATAACAGATAACAGCACCTCAAAATGCAGAAATGGAACAAAAGTATGAATCTCATTTCCATGGTATAGTAATCGAATTACATCAGTGTTGTCAATCCACGATAGAAGAGCAAATAGCTAGCCCTAAGAGTGCTATATTGGCATAAATGATGGCGGGCAGCTGCTATTCTGTAATGTTCTACACAATACGATGTAATACATAAGCATAAAAGATCTGATTGAAGAGGGAGAGGAGCCATAGATAAAGGAGATAAAGGAAAAACTGCAGTAGGATAGAAAGATGATGGTGGGAGACTGGAGGTCACCGGGGGTCGCTAGTCACCTTAGATGAGTCACTGGGGATCACAGGTTTGCTGAAGTGGGTCACCAAAGATAGAAAGATGATGGTGAGAGGTAGTCATGACTCGCAACTTGTGAGAAAAGGGGCCAGTGAAATAATGAAAATAATAATAATATGATTATTAGTACTATTGTTATTACTATTACTATTATTATATTATAATAAAAACAAAACTAACTTTTCAGATCTGCACCTCTGATCGCAGTAAATAGATTTCTTTTTACCTATTAAACTCCGAAAAGTGTCCCCCCGGAAGAAACCCTGATGTTGAATTAGTACGGAGTTACGGACAAACCAGGAAAAGCAGATTCGATAAAAAAATATTGAGGTGTGGAGCTATTGCACCTGCTATGACCACTAGTTCTCCCATTACGACTGCAACACTAACCCGATCCCCACTATGGCCTACGGATGGCCTGTAGTAGCCAGTTCATATCTGCACGCTACTACGCCACTATAGTGCACTACTGAAAACACTAATATATATACATAAGTATGCACGTTACTTGTATATAACACACCTTAAAGTTCCAATCTCATCTTGCTCCAAAGCGTTAGACCTCCTGATTGCCTCTTCTGTTGTGCAGTGAAGAGGGTACACAAATATGAGTAAAGGAATTACCAAACTAAACTCTTGTTTTGAATTAGTGAATTGAACAAAACTTTACCTTCATCCTTTCTGGATAACTTTTTCTCAGTCAACTGGTAAGTATCAAAGTGCATATGTGACAACAGTAAAAAAATGGTTAAGTAGGTTCCACACATACAAGAAAATATCTGGAAACATACAAAGGGTCAAAGCCATGTACCTTTCTTGTTGATGCAGCATCTCTTTCTCTGATATGTCTCTCCAACTCTTCTCTCTCCTTTTTATCACGCAGTCTTTCCTCTTCTGACTGTGCAACAAATGCAAACGGGACAAGATAAGCAGAGATATAGCAGATATGTTCTGGGAAAAGAAGCCATTTCAAACCAAACTGTAAAAAGTGTACAGCTGAAGTAAATTTAAGTAAGTACAGGGTGAACTACTTCTGTCAAAAGGGTTATTAAAAACAATACACACTATATGTATGAATAATTATACATGCATACCTCAGAACCACTATCACCACCATCATCGTGACCATCATCATTGTTAGTTCGTCTCCTTACTTGTCTTTCCTCTTCTATTTTTCTTATTTTCTGCCACATCACAAGTTAAGACAGTAGGATGTTAATTAGATAAACAAAAAATGCATCAGCATATCATAAGAAAGAAAGCCAAATTATATTAGTAAGAATGTAAAAAGTGTGCCTCTTCATCTTCATCAGCTTCAGAAACCGCCCTCCTTCTAAATCTCTTTTCATGACCCTTCCTCCTAGTTTCTGAAGACACGTGAGCATTGCTATGAACATCAGCAGCAGCATCAGCATCATCCTCTATTATTGTGTAGGTCTTTTGCTTCTTTGCAAGCATCACTGCCTCCCTTTCTTTTTGTTGATATAGCTGTTATGATTAAAAAACAAGCATATTAGAAAATGAAATTGATTCATGAACCATCGTACCAGCATTTCAAAACCCAAAAAAAAACAAAACAAAAACTCACATTTGGTCCTGCAGCCTTGTGCTCAACTCTAGAAAAAAATTCTTGTGCAAATTCCTTTGACTCATGGGTTGATGGTACTCCCGCTTCAATGAGCATGCTAGAAAGCTCATTAGGAGAGGAAGCTTTCTTAGCTACAAACAAGGATAAAACAAATAAAAAGATATCACGATAAACTGATAACCATACTTCAACCCCAACAATTATACTGGCACTTTCCTGCATCCTTATTTCGTTGATTCATAATATTGAAAATAAAACAAATTGCTTTGCTAAATATTGACAGTTATTACTTACCTAAACCAATTACATAATTCACAAGTGTACTTTGGGAATAACCCAAAACCGATATGAGGGTATCTGATACCCACTTTTTCAAATCACTTCCCATTGTACTGCACTGCTGCATAAACATTGTCAAATAAAATGTCAATAGTTTTGAATAGTGTAGCCATTCTTACACATGAACGTTTTAATCTTCTAAGGATGCTAAAGAGAGAGAGAAAATATGAGGTGCAGATGACCTACCACACAAATTGGGAAGATGGGCTGAAGTGCTGAGCTCCAGGGGCGGATCAAGGAATGTAGAGTGGGGTGAGCTAAGAAGTAAAAATATTTGTTACTGCACACAAAAGGTTTAACTTAGGGTTGTTATCAAATCAAACTTTTTTCAAACTACTCAAGTTCGAGCGCGATTTCAAATTTAATTTAACGACTCGAGCTTAAAGAGTTTCAAAATCAAACATGAGCTAGATTTTGAGTTTGAATAGTTATTCAAGCCGAGTTTGAGCATAGTGACGTTCGGTTCGATCCAGACTCGAGCCTATCGATAACTCATAATTATAGGCATGGTTTTAAAAGGCGAAACGCACCTACGCCTCAGAGGCGTAAAAGCGCAAAGGCGCTATCAAATCGCCTGTAGGGCTTGAGCATCACCTTCCACTAACAAGGCTAACGCCTTTTTTTGCTGAGGCGGTGATGCGATCCCAGTGCGCAAGGCGTAATTGAGGCGTACGCATTTTACTAAACGCAACTTGGGCTCTTTTTTTTTGAACTATTGGGGGCCTCGATTTGATTTTTTTAAAAAAACTACACGTTTATCTCTTAGGTAACACACAACATCCCTAGGTAACTATTTAATTACCTTCCACTACTACTATATTAAGAAACAGCTTGAAAAACTCTCTCAGTCGAAGGCTTGAAGCTGAGTATGTAGACTTCGATCTTTCAGAGTTGCTTTCATTCCAGGTATTATTAAGTAAATATATTAAAATATCCCAACGACCACTTGTATAGAATATCCCACCATGTACAGCATACTTCTATAGTTTCTTGTTGTATTTATTGTTTAAGTTAATTTGTTTTAACTTTTTAATTATTTGAAAGTTCAGGTTTGAAGTATATAGTCTGCTACGTATTTAATGCTTTTTCAGCCAGCAAACTATAAAATATTCCAGCGCCTCACTATAGTTGTTATGCACTTATGCTATTAAGTATTATGGTTGTCAACTTGTCATTCAATATTATTATTTTATTAATTTATTACTGTACTATTGGCCTACAGTTTAAACTTTAAAGTGATCATAAAACTATCATTTAGCTTATTTATTTGTCCTGGAATTTTAGTGTTTACGTTGGTTTGAGTTTTGACTTTGGCATTTCAATTTTATGTTATTCTGACTTGGATGTTTTATAGTTATGTTATTTTTACTTGATTTTGTTTAGATGGGATATTCTTTTAAACATGTAAGCAATTAATTTTGAGGCTTACGCCTCGTTACGCCTCGAGGCTTACGCCTCGTGAGGCTACGAGCAAATGCCTCGAGGCCCGATTTCGCATTTCAAAACCTTGATTATAGGAATAAATTATATATATCTTAAAATTAAAACGTTTTCAGTGCGATTTTATAAATTTATAATTTTTATTAAAGATGATAGAATTTATTAGTATGAATTAAAATACTTCTATAATAAAAGTATAAAACTACTCAGTAATAAGTAAAAACAATTGTTTTACATAAAACTAATAAGTATTCCCAATTTCAAAATTGAATTGAGATTTTTAATTGTTCCTTATATGTCCAAACAATAAATAAATCATTCTATAATCTTCAATTGTACAGGTTCAGAACTCCCTTCAACACTTTGATGATCCACTTTTGGAAAGAATGGCGAAATCAACTTCTTCCTTTCTTGGCAATATGTTCATTATCGATTTTGAAAAAACGTTTTCAATATTGGTATGAATACTTCTATAAAATTATATAATTAATAACAAAAAACAATTTTTGTACATAAAACTAATCAGTATTCTCAAATTCAAATATCAATTGAAATTTTTTCATCTTTCTTACATGTCGACACAATAAATAAACCATTCTCTAATCTTCAATTGTATAATAAATAAATCATTCCCTAATCATTAATTTTATGTTTAATCATTATAAATTTATAATGATAAACACTATTTTATTATGTACTGAAAAAATCAATTAATAATTAAATAAATTTACAAACCTAAAAATGACAATACAATATATAACACAGTCACAAAACAATAAATTAAAACATAAAAGTAAAAAATAATAATAAGCTAATAATACCTGCTCACCTGGAGGTTGGAGCTGGAGCCCAGAAACGCAAAATCAAATTTTCCGATTCGGATAGGAGAGCTCAGAGTCGGACAGGGAAGAGTGGAAGACAGTCTACGCAGGGGCTCAAGGCCCTGGACGCCTGGAAGGCGGCTTGGCCTCTGGCTGCAGGTTTTCGTCTCTTCCTCACGTTTCGTGCCTTCCTCAGTCCTCACGCTTCGTCTCTTCGACCTTCGTTCTTCGCAATCGCACGCAGTTGGGCCAGTTCGCATAAGGTAGGCCGCAGGTCAGGCACCGGTATGCTTGGGCTGGGGAGAACTGTGGGCATTAATGTTGGAGGGCTGATAAAAAACATTCCTACGTGGAGTTTTTTATAAAAATATTACTAAAATAAAACATATTTACATAAATATGACTATTCATTACTACAATGTGGTGTTGTGGTAACTTAAGCTCAAAATTTAAACATGAATTACTATTATTTCATTACTACTCTAGTCATTAGTCATATTTTTGTAAATATCTTTATTTTGATCATATTTATGTAATTATTTCATTTAAGTAACATTACTAAAAAAACGTTTTTTGCCTTTCAAAACTGATTTTTACTATTTCTATTACACACAAAGCACATATTATTCAAACACTATCAATTTTTTATTTTTCAAAATCACTTTTTCTAAAACAGTATCAACTTTTACTGTTTATCATCTTACTATATACAAAACGCAGTGGAAAGGCAGGCTGATTTTCCCGCCCAATTCCACTGCCAAAAACGGGTCAGATGGTGTTGAAACGGATCTGGACTGAACCACATGTCTAGATAGAAAGTTTGCATTTAATGTTGGCTACTTTAGTTGCTTTTGGGCTTCAAACCGGGTCATGAGCTGACAGATAGCAATAAATTATTGTAGCAACATGTCTTTTCAAAACTTTTTAGAATATTAAATGCAAAAGCTTTGATGGTATGTACGCTAGAAGTATCTAATCTCTACAAGGCAATATTTTGCATTTAATGAAAGGAGATCTCATATCTAAAAATCTTACTTTAAAGTACAAGGGCATTTAATGTTTTGCAACTTCTTTCAAAACTTTAGTTGTAACCCATCGGGGAAAAAAGCGTGAATACCCGTTACATTCCAAACCAATATACTCCTCTACACCAGTATAAATAGCTTACCTCAGTCAGTTCATTTTCTATCCCACACAGCACTCTTTTGTCTCACAACATATTTCAATGGCACCAAATCAAGGAATGTACTCATTTCTTAGAGATATTGATCAAACAAAGACCACTTGGGTTGTCAAGGTGAATGTGGTCAGGGCTTATGAATTGCCACCTCAGGCCAAGGGAGGACAGATGATGGAGTTGGTGTTCATGGATTCACAGGTAGTACTACTCAAGGAGAAAACTCATTGATTATGCATTTAGATATTTATGTTCAACCAAACAATTTGTTTAATGAATTCGTAATTTGAGGGAGAAAAGATTCACGGCTTAATAAACATACCACAACTTCGGTTGTTTAGGTCGGAGATAAAAGAAAATGGTGTATACGTCATAAGGGATTTCTTGGTGAAGGACAACTACTTAACTTACAAAGTCACTCACCATGCCTATTTAATTGAGTTTTACGGCAAAACATATATAAAAGATATAAATCCAGAGTGCCAAACAGTGTGTTTGAATTTCAGCAATTTGAAGTTCTACAAGCCTTAAGAGTTGTTGATGACAAACAACTAATGGGTAATATTTAGAAATTTGAGTTTTTGAAATTTAAATTTAAGTGAAAAGGCCTACCATATATATATTTTGGTGCAGATGTTGTCGGAAAGGTCTTGACCAAGTGCACACCTCAAAACCATGTTATCAATGGTAAATCGGAGAGGTTGATGGAGCTTACTCTTGAGGATTCAGAGTAAGCATTAAACAAAATTATTACCGCGGAACATGAAGTGTATTTAATTAACAGTAGGTAGTTCTTATTTACAGTGGAAACCGTTTGGGCTGCACTCTATGGAACAAGTTCATAGACCACTTTCTAGACTATTACGAAAATCACAAAGATGAGGCCATTTTTGTGATTGTTCAGATGTGCAGGCCAAAACGCTACAAAGGTGGTGATTGTTTTGAAGGCTTACCGCTAACAATTTTTTGAATATTATTTTTCTACTAAAAAACTTTGTATTTCAGACACAATTTCAGTGACGACCTCATACGATGCTAGCAAGTTGATTATTAATGGAAACACAACTGAACTGGTGGACTTCATGGCCCAGTACATATGATGTTAATATCATATAGTATGTCTCTATTTCTAAATTTACAGTGCCTAAAACTTTCGTTTTGAATGTTCTAGGTTTCCACTAGAAGAGAGGGACAACGGCACATTGACTACCTTGGCTGCTAATTCACAAGTTGAAAGTCGTGAAGACATTGTTCGAGGCAATGTGACCATAACGACTATTTCAGATTTGCTTAAAACAACAGAGGTAAACTCGGAAAAACTGAGAAAATGGATTTATTTTGAAATAGCAAAGAAAAAGAGGTTATGTTTGATTAATGCATTTTGGATTTCTACTCAGGACGGAGTATACTGGATATTGGGAGATGTGGTCTCAATTGAAAACTTTAGAGAATGGTGCTATTTGAGTTGCATCTCTTGCAACAAGAAACTGAAACCAGAAGAAGATAGGTTCATTTGTTTGTCATGCAACTTGACGGTTCCAGAGGGTATTCTTAGGTACAACCACCAGTAAAAAAATTATTTATAAAAATATTTGAGGATTGACTACAAAAAACGTAATTAATAATTAAAGTTTTGTTAGTAGGTACAAAGTTACCGTGTGTGTGATGGATGATTCCGGTCATTCTTCATTCACACTTTGGGACAGGAAATGTTTAGACATTGTTGGGAAGACTGATGCATCCCTAAGGAAGGAAGTGGAGAAGGTATAAAGGTTTTCATAGCAACCGGTTCTAATGTCACAATGAGTTCTGTAAAGGCAATGGTCTAATCCAATTTTTTTTGGCAATTTTTGTAGAGAACGGGAGATGCTTCTCATTTTCCAGAAGACATTGAAGCTATTATAGATAAAAGAGGATTGTTCAAAGTGCAGTTGAAGACCAAGGTCGAGAGTGGTTCTTACAAAGGACCTACTTCCTATGGCGTCATTTCAATGATAACCGATCCGGAAGTTTTGAAAATTTATGAAAATCAGAACAAGAAAGGGAATGGTCTTGAAGAACTTTCTGATATAGAGAAGGTAAATTAGTAGGCTAACACAAAAAGATTTAATAAAAAATCTGTTTTTTATTATAAAATATTAATTAGAATAAATAATTAAAAATTCCAAAGTGGCTCAACAGCAGACAACTTGGAGGGAAGCAGAGGACAAACAAATACCGTTGACGTTGTTGACCTGGAAAAGGTATTTCGTAGGGTAGCAGAATTTATTGTCCTACGTATTTTATCGTGTCTGTTTTTTTAAACAATAAATTTGGATACAGGAAGGGGAGGATGATGTCACTCCGACACAAAGTAAACTTAAAATAAAGGGATGTGAAGAAGATGAGAATCTGAAAAGGAATTTGATTGAGCTGTTTTCTGCAAATGGCAAGAAGTTGAAGACCAAAATTAAGAAGGAACCTGAATAGAAGGCCAAAACGACACTAAGGATGGACGGCCTTATGTTTTGCTATAACTATTCACGATAGTGAAAAACATTATGCTCGAATTTGTTTTTTTTTTTTTGAAAACTTAATCTTAATGGAATCAAGGTCAATCTCTGTCACATGTTGGACTTTTACTAAAAAAAAAGTGTGTTCACTCACGATCAACTTTATGTTGCAGTGTCAAGACTCACCAATCATAAAGGGTTGAAGATATTGATTTGTGATGAGGATGACCAACAAATCGATCATACTACTAATGTTGTTTACAAAGAAGTTTTTCAGAATTTGTAAATTCATTATGTGCACTTATTGTTTTTCTTACCACTTTGTACTTTCATATGTTATATCTATCTTAACTACCAACACTTATTATATTACTTACCACATTATTACGAGCTCAATGATTATTGCATTTTTATAATACACATCTTAATCACACATTGGTAAAATTTCATCCGCGCATCGTGATCGGCTGAAACTTGCAAGTGTACAAGTGCCAATGTAGTAATAAATTCCGGTAAAAATACCGGGTCGAACACAAGGAAACGTTGTTTATATGATTCAAAAGTGAAAGCGGTTTAGTAAAAGACTTAAGAAAAGAGTAAAGATTTTTGGTTTTTTAAGAGAAAAAAAAGCAACCAAGGGTTCGGGATTACTCCTAAATGACTCCTAGTGATGAATATATGTTCTTTCGCCAATTCTTATGAGTGGAATGTCACTAAAGTATTCTAACTCCTGTTACGGCAACGAGATTGTGATTAATTCTACGTGTGAATCCCGTCACGGTTCACATTCATCTAAAATTAACCCCATTGAAGATTAGGACATTATAAAAACCACCATACTCAATTGAGGTATATTTCTATCCACAATTAGAATATGTCTAACCTTTAAGTGCACGGTTTATAACTCAACATTAATTGCTCAAATAAACCCAATGATATAATCATACGTTGTACACCGTAGTCATACACATTAAAATATAAAGGAAATATCATAATAATTTTGTTGAGAACATACATCAAACACCTAGAGTGCGTAAAGTTTCATCCCTAACCTTGGCTATAGAAAATTAGCTAGAACAATTCTTAATGAAATTACAAGTATTGAAATGATAAATTACAATGAAATACATAAGAAAATGATACCACAACTCCAAAGCTATGGTGGACAAAGCTTTCCCCAAGTGTAGAACTTCACCCAAGACCAAGGGATTGCTCTTGGGATGCCAAAGTGGAAGTAAAGTGTGTAGAATATGGAATAATGTGTTGAGAGGGCTTCAATCCTCTTAAATATTGAGTTCTCAACGGCCATTTTCGGACAAGGAAGCAAGATCCTTAATGGGATTTGGTGTTTTGCCCGAATGATTGTGATGACCGTTGCTTGTTTTAATCAGCTCCAGGCGAAAGGCGGGCGACATTCGCAAAAGCCGGGCGGCTTTTGCGCGTTTAAAACAGGCTTCTCCGCTCCAGGGACCGAAAGCCGGGCGGCTTATGCCAAAAGCCGGGCGGCTTTTGGTTTGATTTATTGAATAAATTCCACGGCGCCCAAAGCCGGACGCCTTTCATGAAAGTCGGGCGGCTTTCGTCTTGTTTTGCTCCGGATGCTTTTCCTTCATCTTCGGACGGCAACTGGATGACTGGTTGGTGAAAACCGGCCGGTTTTTGGTGAAAGCCGGGCGGCTTTCACCCCTTTGGTGTATTTTCCTCTTTTTCTTTTGTTCTTCGGGATGCATTTGGTTGACCTTTACTTGTCGGGATTCTTCGTGTGTCTTTTCATCCTCGTATTTGATCCAATTGTCGGTTATAATATTTCTTGCAAAATGAGACATATGTGTGAGAGTTTTATTCTTTTAAGTATAAAAGCGTTTATAAATTATTGTATAAAATACGTTAATAAAACGCTTATCAAATACCCCCACACTTGAGCTTTGTTTGTCCTCAAGCAAATTTAAAACTTTTTTTTGTGGAATTATTAAGTCAAAACCTTAAGAAAAATTCTTTTGAAAAAAGTTTTGGAGGACAAGGGTTTTGCTAAAATGTTTTTGAAAAAATATGGACCAAAAATGAACAAATTAAGGAGAAAAAATCCTGTAATTTAGAAGTTTAAAGACCACCACCCCCCCACACACTTGTTCCACAATGTCTCAATGTGGATCACAAAGAGCAATCAAAGCAATGTAATACACACATAGCACAAAAAATACATTAGTCAAATTAACAACAAAAGGGAGTTTTAGCAAGACTAGATAAGAATTGTTTTAAGTTTAGTACACTTCCCTTTTTTGTCAAATTTACTCATCATTCTCATCTCCATCGTCTCAGGAAGGGAAAAAGAAGTTTGGATCGTAGGGTGGCGGTGGTGGTATGTTGAAATGTCTCCCAGCTCTTGGAAATAGTAGTTCATGCTCCACAAATGACCCCCCATTCCTTGGATAGCATGGCGTTGATCTCTCAAGTCTCGTCTATGTACCGCAAGCTCCATGCGGATTTGACCAAATTGCTCGGTCAAGTAGTCCATGTCGTAAATGAGCTCCGGCTTGGGGTACGTGAGCTGTCTCTTCATGGTGCTCCTCATGGCCTCCCGCGGGCTCCCCACCTTCCATCATCTCTTCTTCATTCTCCTCCGGTACAACTCTATGGAATTTCGTCACGCACCTCCATGGTCCTCCGTGCATCTCCCGTTCTTCTTCTCCTTTAAAATTAACACCAAAATGTTCAAAAATTTTAGAGAGCAAAATAGGGAAAATGAAGGTCTTATCTTGATTGTTGCTCAAGACCGCGCTCCATAATTGTTTGATGATGATGCCCGAAAGAGGAATCCCCTCATGACGACCAAGCCCGGTGTGCATCCTATATGCAAAGTAGAGGTCGGCACTTCGAATTTTGTTGTGGCCGCTTGCTCTCGGCATGACGTTGAACGAGTAAAGGTACATCAAAAGCCGGGTCTTGATGTGTGGTTGGCCAAGGTTCTTGGTCATTAGATCAAGTCCTTGCAACCCAAAATATTGCATTGCATCCACGGGGTTGTAGTTCCCATCACTATTCATCGTTCCGGCTTGGGAAGGGGCGAAAGGGGTGCCAAACTTGGTGATGTGAAACTGAGAGCTCAAAAGGTCATTGGTGATAGTAATTTTGACCCCTTTGTCTCGGCTCTCAATCATCTTTTGGGGGTAATTCTCATCAACATTTGCGAAGAACTCCTTGACGAGTTCCGGGTAGAAAGTGCCTTGGAGATGTAGCACTGGCTCCCAATTGATATTAGCGAAGGCCGCGGTGAGCTGGAACTCGTGATCAATAGGTTGTGAGACTGTCTTTTCAATCACAAAGTCGTTGTCCCGGGACTCTAGGTAACACTCGTAGCATTGGGTGTTGATAAACCGACTAGCCGGAAAGATGGTGGAGGAGGGCGTGGGTGCCTTGTTGTTCCTAGCCCGCTTGGGGTTGCTCGGGCCAGCCTCATTTCTCACAGATTTGCCCTTTGAAGCGATTTCAACCTACAAACTCAAACAATTTCTAGTCAATTTCTCAAAAAAAAATTGACATGGTTTCCCCTAAAAATTGACTATAATCTCAATCTATCACAACAAGGGACAATGTAATCACAACCTCATTCATCAACAAGTAATCACAAGAATTTAATTGAAAAAACCCAAATTTAAACAAGAATTTCGAACCTTAAGCCCCAATTTTTATCAAGTAGCAAAAAGTTCAAAATTTTTTAAAATAACAACTTGAAAAGAGGTTATAATGGTTCATACAAGCAATATAGGCAACAATAACAAGATATCATGCAATGAATTTGGCCTAATAGCTATCAATTTGCATAAACCCTAAATTTCGAAATTGGGAAGAACAATCAAAACTATCGATTAAATGATGTAAAAGCTGTGAAATAAGGATTAAGGAGTGAAAGTGATTCAGAAATACCTGATTTGAGCTTGAAGAAGAGGAAGAAATGAGAGAAAACGATGTTAGGGTGCTGGTGTGTTCGAACGCCGGCCGATGTTTGAAAGGTGTGCGTGTGTTTGTGTTTAAAAGACAGGGTTTTAACAATTCCGCAACCCGTAAGCCGGGCGGCTTTGGCGAAAGCCGGGCGGCTTTGGCGAAAGCCGGGCGGCTTTCGCTTGACAGTGGGATGCCTGTGCACGTAAGCCGGGCGGCTTATACGAAACCCGGGCGGGTTTCGATTTAAATGAATGTGAATTAAACTACGGCGCCCAAAGTCGGGCGGCTTTGGCGAATGTCGGGCGCCTTTCGCTTGCGAGAAAAATACCTGGAGTATTTGATAAGGAAGCCGGACGACTTTCGGTAGAGGTCGGGCGGTTTTCGCCTTTTTCACCTATTTCACCCGTTTTTGTCAAATTTTGCCTCGTCTTTGTGATTTTTGTGCCAAACCTTGCCCCCTACACTTGAATTGCACTGTCCACAAGCAATAGGAGCATAACAACAAAATAAAAGTAAAACATGTAAATAAAAAGGATATGAAATTGGGTTGCCTCCCAATAAGCGCCTTCTTTAACGTCGTTGGTCGGACGTTCTTCGTGATCAATCCTCCAAGTTGCAAGAGATGGTGGCGGAGGTGTTGTGGTGTTCCATGTAGAGCTTCAACCGATGTCCATTCACAGCAAAGGGTTCATTAGTACCTTGTTGGATCATCATTGTTGCATATGGCCGGACCTCGGTGATGACGAACGGTCCCGACCAACGGGACTTCAATTTTCCGGGAAACAACCGGAGTCTTGAGTTGAATAGGAGTACTTTCTGCCCAACTTGGAATTCCCTCCGACAAATGTTCTTGTCATGCCACACTTTTGCTTCCATTGGAGGAGTTGGAAGAGGGCTCTGCTGCTTCCATGATTGCTAGTGGAGGAGAGGCCACTGCTTCTTCTTCTTGAATGATGGCAGGAGGGGAGCCCACTGCTTCTACTTCTTGACCGGGATGAAAGGAGGAGACTGCCTCTTCTAGTTCTGCTTGTAAATTTCTGATTGCTGTCCTTGGTTTCTTGGATTGGGTTTCTTTGCAGCCAGATCTTGGTCTCTTGGCTAGCTTTGTCTTGATTCTGTTGAATTCAGTTTGGAGAGGCTCATGGGATTAGAGAGTAGCATCTTGCTTCTGTATTTCTAGAGCCCCTGCCTTGGAAGTTTGATGCAGAAATTTTCTCCAAGTTGTTTCTTCCTTGATGGACCCCACTATTCCTTTCTTCTTGAGCAGTTCCCCTATCATAAATCCGTACCCTAGCAGTGGTAGGGTACCATCTTTTCCTCTTCTTGCGCGAGCTTTCTTTACGTACTTTAGAAGCTCGTTGTAGACATACCTTGACCAATTGAATGGGACCCCTGAGATGATTGTCGTCAGTGGCTTGGCTCTTTGTGCATTGACTTCGTCCAGGGCTGTAGTTCTTGTTTCGACACACTTGTAGAGAATGTCCAGAAGGATGGCGTATTCTGGAACCATCAGCTTCTTTTTGACTTTCAATGTTTTAAGGTGTTGAGTCCTTTGGATGAAGACCTTTTCTTTGAAGTTCTCTTCATTCAAGTTGAGGTCCTCCACAGTTGGAGCCTCATCTCCAGGTAGGGAGAGCAGTTCCCTGATGTCTTCTTCCGTTATCTCTACCTCAAACCCCATTACAACAAATTTGAGAGTCTCAGGAGTGGAGTTGATGTAGAACTCTGCTACTACCTCGGGGTAGAAGCAAGAGTATGGATATGTTGCCATCTTCATTAGTCCTGTGGTCTCAAGCTTTCTCAATAGTTCTCTCATGAGGTCATGGTTCTCAGCTCTTTCGAGAATTTTGGGAGTGTTTAGTATAGAGCCAGTAAATATGGACTTGGAGATTTGGATGAGTGAGGCCATGTGTTTATGAGGAAGCAAAGAGATTGCGGTGGTAGTGAGTATGAGAGTTTTTGAGAGCTGGAAGAGAGCGTTTGATAGCTTAGAATAGGGTAAAAAGAAGTTGCGGAGTGAAAAGTGTGAAGGAGTTGTACGGAGGGAGTATTTATAGGCTATCGAGAACAAGCCGTTGGAATATAGCCGTTGGAGAATACGGTTGGCCTTTTCAGCATTAACTGTGTTCACACTGGTAGCAGGGAGCTCAATTTTGGGTAAAATTTTGAAGGTTTCTGAGAACAAGAGTTGGCTTTTTGGAATCCTTGTTGAGATTCCATGTACATTTGTCAGAAATTGAGCCAACTGCTTGCCTGAAGCAGTGCCCTGCTCCTGAGGCAGTCACCTGCGCGAATTTTTGAACCAGTGTTTTTACCTCCATTTACCTTCCTTCTCTTTGTAGTCCTTTTCCTCTTTTTTGAGAAAGTATATATATGCAATTCGTTCCATTATACAAGTAGCAGTGGGCTAGTATCCAGTCGCCTGCTTAGCCCACTGCTTGCTAGGATACAGTCAACTGCTGAGCCAATTTTGTGAATTTTGACTCCTTTTGAACTTGAAATCCTAATAGTGACTTACTTGGACCTTGATGCTTCATTCCTTTGATGTTTTGAGTAGCTTACCTTTAGCAGGTGGCTACTCCTGAGTACTTCACAGAAATTCCCCCTCAGCAGGTGGCTAGGAATTCCTCCTTAATTTTGGAATCAAATTCCCCCTGAATAGATGCAGGATTATTCCTTCACTTGATCTAGATCATCTAACATTCCAAGCTCTTGCCTTAGTTGGTTGAATCTAGCTTCATTCAATGGCTTGGTGAAGATGTTAGCCAACTGCTTTTCCGTGGGGATGTACTCAAGCTTGATGGTTTTCTTCTCAACATGCTCTCTGATAAAGTGATGCCTGATCTCAATTTGCTTGGTTCTTGAATGAAATACCGAATTATGAGTGATAGCAATAGCACTAGTGTTATCACACAGTATGCTAATATCCTTTGTTTCTTCTCCATAATCCCTCAATTGTTGTTTCATCCATAGTATTTGTGCACAGCAGCTGCCTGCAGCTATGTATTCAGCTTCAGCAGTGCTAGTAGCGATTGAGTTTTGTTTCTTGCTGAACCAAGAGACAAGTCTTCCACCAATTAATTGACAAGTACCTGAGGTACTTTTTCTATCAATTTTGCATCCGGCAAAGTCTGAGTCTGAGTAGCCATAGAGTTCAAAACCTCCATTTGTTGGGTACCATAATCCAGAGTTAGGATTACCTTTTAGATACCTCAAAATCTTCTTTGCAGCTAGAAGATGGCTTTCCTTAGGTTTTGATTGAAATCTTGCACATACACCAACTGAGTAGGATATGTCTGGCCTACTCATGGTGAGATATAATAAGGAACCAATCAAACCTCTATAAAGTGTAGGATCAACATCCTTGCCATCTTCATCTTGACTTAGACTTTGTGATGTGTTCATGGGTATCTTGACTGTAGACTTGTTCTCAACTTTAAACTTTTTCATGAGATCTCTTGTATATTTGGCTTGGTTGATGAAGATACCTTGAGGAGTCTACTTCACTTGTAGTCCCAGAAAATAGTTCAACTCTCCCATCATGCTCATTTCAAATTTGCTTTGCATGAGAGTTGAAAATTTTTCACATAGTGCTTGATTTGAGCTACCAAAAATTATGTCATCAACATAGATTTGAACAAGCAGTATGTGGGGACCTTCTTCTATTTTAAATAGAGACTTGTCTACTTTTCCCTTAGTGAATCCATTATTCACTAAGTATTCAGAGAGAGTGTCATACCATGCTCTTGGGGCTTGCTTGAGTCCATAAAGAGCTCCGTGTAATTTGTAGACTTGATCCTTCTCTCTATTGATTTCAAAACCAGGAGGTTGCTCCACATAGACCTCCTCTTCTAGTAGACCATTTAGGAAGGCACTTTTCACATCCATTTGATAGACTGTGAATTGCTTATGAGCAGCATAAGCCAAGAAGATTCTTATAGCTTCCAATCTGGCAACAGGAGCAAAGGTTTCATCAAAATCTATACCTTCTTCCTGGCAGTAGCCTTTGGCTACCAATCTTGACTTATTCTTGACTATGGTGCCTTCCTCATCCATTTTGTTTCTGAATACCCATTTAGTTCCTATCACATGTTGATGATAGGGTCTGGGTACAAGCTCTCATACATTGTTTCTCTCAAACTGACTGAGTTCCTCTTGCATGGCTTGTATCCAGTCTGAGTCAAGTAGGGCTTCTTCATTTTTCTTGGGTTCAATTTGGGAGATGAAGCATGAAAATAGTGCTTCTCTCTGAATTGCTGATCTGGTACGAACCCCTGTATTGATGTTTCCAATCACTTGGTGAGGAGGATGTTTATTCATCCATCTGATGTCAGATGTTTTTGTTTTGGTTAGAATTTGAGTGTCATCTGATAGAGTATATAGACTCGGACCCCTGGGTCTCACGACTATTGGGCCCGGACAGCGGCCCACGTACACTCAGTTGATAGCATTTTCATTATTGGACATTATTATTCAGGCGTTCTAGATTAGCCTTTTATATTATCAGTCCATTTATGTAACCGGGTCTGTCAGGCCCATTTTAGAGGCCCAAACCCGGATTTCTTCTATATATACTCCTTTTGGAGCTTGTAAACCCTAACTCATAATTCATACACAATATCATTTCTACTATTCGTCTTCTGCTGCAATTATCTAGCTCAATCTCTCCATTTTATACATGTTTGGATACCCCATAATCCATCAATGGTGCTTTCATTGAGAGGTTAGAGCAAAATCAAGTGAAATTCCCTCCCAAAATATCAAAAAAATCATCATAATCTTGAAGAAAATCGAACAAAATTGTTCTGCAAAAAAGAGATGAAGGTCTCGAATTTCATATCTCAACGGTTCCAGATCTGGCCGGAGCTTTGGTCGTCGTCCAAACCGCTGCACCGGAGCTTTGGAATTTCCCAGCCAGAATCGAAGATGTAATCACCATTCAGGCTGCCGCCACGTGCCAGAACGCCCCCTTTTCTTCTCTTGAAGTCACAATGGTCTCCTGGAGGTTAGAGCTCCATTTCTTCTCCACACAACCCGTATCCGTCAACGCTCTACGCCTGAGTCAAAACAACGGTGGTGGTAGCGAAATCAGAGACCTCATGTTGACTTCTCCGGCCAACGATGGCCCTGACTGCACCCAGTCACTCCCAGGGCTTAGACCAAGGTCTCACTGTTGCACCCTTTTTCTGGCGGCGAGTGCAACCAGGGCTCTTCTAACCCCCTGAGATGACGACGACAGTTGCAGAGGGCAGGGTAAGCGTGACGGTCGTGGACTGACAACCCGACCCTCTCTGGCCGGAAGCAAAGACCTTGTCTTTCCTCCCTGCAAACGACGACAATAGGCAGCTAGCGGCGAGCGGTGATCTGGTACGGATCTTTCTCTTCGAATCGAGCAGTGGACTGCTATTCTCTCCAGACCTAACGGGAGCTAAGGGAAACTAATATGGGCCAGGCAGCACGAGTCAACATGGCTATCGGTTTTTTCAAATGAGCCAGAGAATCAACGGGAGACTATTTCAGCCCAGCCCATCAAACACTTTAGCCCATACCAAAGCTAAGTGTCTAAAACTCCCTCCACACAATGACACAATTAATATGTTAACTTATTTGATAAGAAAATTACAAAACTAAAAAAATCATAATTGAAATATTTTAATAATATAGCATCAAACTTCAATCTCGAGAGGCGAGTCATCCGTGAAAAGACCCGTAAATAGCGTCTAGCGGATCCCAGCTACGAACTTGAGTGACAAGTTGAGCTAGATTATTAATTTACTATTATTATTTTTTTGAATAGTGTGTATTTTTTGACATTGAAAAAACGGACTTATGAAATTCCGAGCACTCGCGTACACCGGGCGAGCACACACACTCGCGCCACCGGGTCACGTCAAACGAGTGTGGATAGTAAGCTCCCAATCCAAATGTTATATAATACATACTTTAGTTTCTATGTTTTGTATGAGTTATGTGTGCCTCTAGCTATCAGAAATGAACTGCAATCCCTCAGCGGTAGGTTCAGTCCTTTATGCGTGCCACGCTCCAACTAAGCATAGAAACCTAGCTTGAACTGTAGCTTGGAAATTTGGGGCAACTTACTTTAGACCCAAATCCAATAGCAAATTATAATCTCAAGAAATTATAACAATTTTGTTTGAATGCATAGGTGCAACCATATGATGACATCATACCAGCCACTTAGCCGTCTCTCATGGTCATCTTTATTTGATAGCTTGGACTTCTTATAGACCTCTCAGCCACACGTCTCGATCACTTTATTTGATGACCTGGACATCATATTATGGACGGTCACTCGACCTATCTCTTAGTCATCTTTATTTGATGACTAAGATTACTTATCATGACGAGCTACTCACATCTAGAGACTGGTCTCGGCCATCCCCTCAGCTGACGGACACCGTTGCAGCTCCACTCCTAGGTCGAAGGGCTCACCCCTTTTGCTTCATTTTGGGGCATCCGGTGTACTCTTTTTCCCTCATTAGGATTTTTTCCCACAGGGTTTTTTCTAATGAGGTTTTTAACGAGGCATCTCCCTATCGTGGATCAAAAGCTGTCAACCCTCGGCCCCTTGTTGAAGACATCATCCGACACGCATTACTCTACTCCTCTTCACCTCATTACACTCGCCTCAAGGAGAAGGGGACAGGAAGAGCGGGGGACTTAGCGCCTCCGTTAGCCAAAGAAGCAGAAATTCAAAATTTTTCACGAAGTCTACTCACCAGAAGACGACAAATTAGCACACAGTTCTACTCCCTTTCGCCTCGAGTACTCTCAACTCAGGGAGTGAGGGACTCCTGATAGAGTATATAGACTCGGACCCCCGGGTCTCACGACTATTGAGTCCGGACATCGACCCACGTACACTCAACTGATAGCATTTTCATTATTGTACATTATTATTATTCAGGCGTTCTAGATTAGCCTTTTATATTATCAGTCCATTTATGTAACCAGGTCTGTCAGGCCCATATTAGAGGCCCAGACCCGGATTTCTTCTATATATACTCCTTTTGGAGCTTGTAAACCCTAACTCATAATTCATACACAATATCATTTCTACTATTCGTCTTCTTCTCCAATTATCTAGCTCAATCTCTCCATTTTATACATGTTTGGATACCTCATAATCCATCATCCTCCTCCTCCTCCTCCTCCTCCTCCTCTTCACTATCCTCTTGTAGAATAGGATGGTTAGGAATGTCATGAGTGCCAGGAAGGTTGTCTTTTGGTGAGTCACCTGCTGGCAGTGGGCTGACAATTGAGTCAAGTGCTGGCAGTGGGCTGCCATTTGAGTCAACTGCCTTTTCAACTTTTTGAACACTATTATTTGGAAGGCAGCTTGGAGCCTTTCCAGTGTCCCTTGATTTGGGTGACTCACCTTCATCTTTTAATTGAGCAGTGGGGTGGTTTTCAAACACCACATGGATTGATTCTTCTACCACCAGAGTTCTTTTGTTGAGGATCCAGAATGCCTTGCTAGTTGTTGAGTAGCCCAGGAAGATCCCTTCATTAGATTTGGGATCAAATGGCTTGAGATAGTCTTTTCCATTGTTTAGGATAAAGCATTTGGATCCAAACACATGGAAATGACTAACATTAGGCTTCCTTTCTTTCCATAACTCATATGGTGTCTTATTGTGAGTCTTATGAATAAGACTTCTATTTTGAGTGTAGCAAACAGTGTTGATTGCTTCTGCCCAAAATCTTTTGGGTAATCCAGCTGCTTCTAAAATTGTCCTTCCAGCTTCCTTGAGTGTCCTGTTCCTTCTTTCAGCAACACCATTTTGTTGAGGTGTTCTTGCTGCTGAGGTTTAATGATGAATTCCATTTTCTTCACAGTACTGAATTATGATGGAGTTGAGAAATTGAGTACCTCTATCTGACATGATCCTTTGGATTGAGAGACTCTTTTCATTTTGAATTAGTCTCATCAATCCAGGAAGTTTCTTCTCTGTTTCATTCTTCTTCTTTAAGAATATGGTCCAAGTGTATCTAGAATAATCATCAACTACAACCAGGGTGTACCTTCTACCACTTAAGCTTGTTGGTTCAACTGGTCCAAACAAGTCAAGGTGTAGTAGGCTTAAGGGCCTAGTTGATGATTCCATTTCTTTTGATTTGAATGACACTTTGGTTTGTTTTCCTTTTTTACAAGCATCACAGAGGTGGTCCTTTTTTAAGTTGATTTCAGGGAGTCCTTTCACCAAACCTTTTCTGGACAGTTTGTTGATTGTTTTGAAGTTTAGATGGCTTAATTTGTTGTGCCATTCCCAACTTAAAATTGAATCTGCCTTTGTCACTAAGCAGATTCCTTCCTTTGCTGAGCTCCAATCAACAATGTACATGTCCTTCTTCCTTCTACCAGTGAGCACAATTTTGTCATTTTAACATCTTTAATCAAGCAGATGTCTTTGGAGAATGTAACATTATAGCCATTGTCACAGAGTTGGCTCGTGCTTATGAGATTGAACTTAAAACCCTTAACATAGGATATGTTTTGGATTGTAAGTCCATTAATTGATAGGTCTCCAGCTCCTTTGGTTTCTCCTTGTTTTTCCACATTCCCAAATGTTACTTTGGGTCCTTCCCTTGCTGTATAGTTTGGCAGGAGCCGCCTGCTGCCCGTCATGTGCCTGGAGCAGCCTGAATCTATGTACCATGTTTGTGTTTCAGCTGCTCCAGCACCTTCCTGTATAGATTAATGTTGAACAGTAGCCCACAAGTTAGTGGGCGACTTCCCTTGTACAAGTTTAGGCATCCATGCCCATCTAGAACCATTGAGTTCTAAGCAGATTGGTCTATAGCCATTTGAGGTGTTGTAATCAAAGGGAATGTCTATGTACTTATTAATCCTTTTGTAACACCGTCTCCAAGTATATTTACTTTTTAGTAAAACATGTAATAAACCTTGAATAATGATTTATGAATTTACGAGGTTGTAAACTTTGTTGATTACTTTGCGTGAATAGTGAATCGCACGTGGGCCCACATCGGGAGCGGGGACCACCCGATAACCCCCGGACCACATATTATATTCATCTTGATCTAGATAATATTTATATGATGGTAAATATTTTAGTTGGGCCATAGTAAGGGCATAGGGTTGACCCGTTGGTCAAACGAGGCCCAATTACCGGTATTGGTACTTTATCGGATATCAGCCCGAAATGAATTTCGGAGACTTCTAAATTAAATATGGGGGATTAATAATTATTCTAAGGGTCCATAGTGATTGAAATCACACAGTATATTTTATTTGACCCGATAAAATAAAGTATAATTAAAACAGTCTGAGAAATACAACTTTCGGGGCCGAATGTACATTTCGGGACAAGTTGGGATGACCTCCCACATGAGTGGGGGCACCCCACGTTTTTTTGTGCACAAGGTTGAAAAAGAGGGGCTTCATTATGGGAGAGGAGTGGTTGAGATGAAGAGCATCTAAATAAAATAGGGGTGGGCCTTTCCACCCACACCACACATGCTATTGAGACAAAAAGGACACTCCCATCCTCTTCCCTTGATCAGTTCGGCCAACCCACCCCAATCAGCAGCAAGAACCCTCCATCTATCATCCTCCATAACCAAGAACAAGCTCAAGCAAGGGTGGTTCAAAAGAAGGGGGATTAAGAAGGAAAAAGTGAGGAAAACTTGGATAATTAAGGTATTCACCTTATAATAACTTTTCCCTTACTTTTTACTTATCATATGAATTATATATCATATGGAAGACCCTTAGAATTTGTTCTACATGTTTAGAGGTGTAGAATGAGGGGTTGGAAGGTAGTTCTAAGTCCAAGAACGAACTTAGAAGCCAATATGACCGGTTCGCCGGAAAATAACCTTTTGGAGGTTATTTGTATTGATATGAGTTTTGTGATGATAAAACCATATTAGGAGCTTGACTAAAGTGTTTCTAGAGTTCTCCGGAGTTTCGTCGGAGTTCGTCGGAGTTTCGCCGGAGTTCGTCGGAGTTTCGCCGGAGTTCGACTAAGAAGTGTAGAATCTTTTTAAAGCTCATTTGAGGTGAGTGGATGGCTTAATGTCTTGTAACTTTTGGGTTAAGCATGAGATTACCTAAATATATGTTATGTGTGTTCATAATAATGTTTAAATGAATTAAACATGTGATTAGCCAATTAAAGTGATTAGGCTTGTATGAAGTGAACTATTGAAATATGCATGATTTGTGAAGTGAAAATGCTCATAAATACATGTGTGATATGTTTAGAGATGAAATGTGCATAAAATAGTTATTTATAACTTAGTACATATTGTGACTAAGTTTGACACACATTGGATTTGGAATGGCGGGTCAACCGAGAGTTGACCGGCGCCGGTTTGGCCTTACTTTACCTATATGCTAATTTTAATGCATGAGTTGCATGGATGATTTTGTTTAGGCCTTAAGACTTGGTCTAGTCTTGTTTATTTATTATGATGTAGGCCATATCTAGTATGATATGTGGTAGATCATAGGTCGGGTGGAGTACCCAAGGATCGGGCGGTATCCTCAAAACTCGGTTATATAGGGTGGAGTACCCAAGGATCGGGCGGTATCCTCAAAACTCGGTTATATAGGGTGGAGTACCCAAGGATCGGGCGGTATCCTCAAAACTCGGTTATATAGGGTGGAGTACCCAAGGATCGGGCGTGTATCCTCAAAACTCATAGATTACTATTTAGTAATTCAGGACCGGGTGGTGTCCTTATGATTATTTGATTTGGACAGGAGCAGTCCTATACACTCATAGGTCTATGGGTGGGTTGGGGTTTTAAGTCAAGGATATTGACTACTATTATTTTTCCCGATTAAACAATGACCTACGGGTCGGGTATTTCCAAGTGTATATAAGTAGTGGTATGTATTTTGTAACTTGGGGTAAGGAAGTATATGTATATGTATCACCCTATGTTTGGGTCTTATACTTGAAACGTTAGTTACTCTACATTTAGCTTGCTACTCGCTCGGTACTTGTACTGACCCCTTCGGGGGGCCCCACCATTTCAAGTTGAAGCTAGAGCCTGTTGTCTACACCTTTGCACGGGTGGAAAGAATCTAGAGGAAGACGTGGTTCGTGCTTCCTTTACTATTTTAAATCCTAAACTATGCTCATGGATACTTTTGTAATATTACATTGTTTTGGCCTGCGAGCCTACGTTTTGCCATATGTGGCTTATGATTGACCGTTGAATATTTTCCGCTATTCATTCAATCTATGATGTGATGTTGTTATGTATGTTTACTACTGAGTATGGTGTGAACGATGTTCATGAACGCCTTGTGTGATTATGCGAGGTTGACTTGCGAGTGACATCACTTAATCACACGGCGGTTGTACACACGCTTAGATGCGGTCTGGGGCGTGACACCTTTTCCTTCTTGAAGTGGGAAATGGATTATTGATTTGAGGAGTCTTGACAAGCACTTTGTCACGGTGCGTCAAAATAATTTTCAATACTAACACTTATACGTAGTATAGCGTAGTAGAGTTCGTATCCACAGGGAAAGGAATAATTCTCTTTTTATGATACTTAGTCAATAAAAAGGGTGGATTTGGATTGAGTGATTTAATTTAATTAAGAACTAAGATGAACAACCTATATGTGTTTAATTCAAAGATAAAAAGGACTTGGCATTGCTACTTTCCACTTGTTGATATATTTTAGTCGATCATTGTTATATCTATAACTTATTCCCTCTCGAATACTCAATCGGGGAGTATATCCACTTCATCGAGGATAGTTATTAACAACGACCGTTCATTAATAACCCTTACTATTAATCAAATATAGAACAACGCCTTATACCGATTTAATAGTAGCATTTAATCTTTCTAACTCCTTGATGAAATCAATTGAGATTGATAACCTCAACACAAGCGGTTTCGGTTTAACCAACAAAATTGATCCCTCTAAAGTTTATTAACCACGACCGTGCATTAATAAACCGAAGTTACTTACTTGTGAAACCATCAACGATTAACCATCGGTTCGTTGATCGTTTCTAGTAGTAATTAATATATGAAACAAAACTAGTTGATCCTCTAAGTAATGTTCAAAATATTAATATGAAATAAGAGTAGGAATTAATTAATATTCAAGGAAGAATATTATTAATGAAGATGAATCCTACTATAATTAATATCAAGATGTTAACTAATTGTCATCTTAGCAACACTCCTCAACATTAATATAGAGGAAGAAAATACCATTCTAACTAATGTCGAGATGTTAACTAATTGTCATCTTAGCAACACTCCCCAACATTAATATAGAGATGATATTAAGGAAAGAACTATTAATTAATATTCAAGGAAAGAAGTTTAAGAAAATAACTCACAACTTTAATAATCAACAAGCTTCAAGAGCAACACCAAGAATGGAAGTTTAGCTCCTCATTTGGAGACTAAACATAGCTAGAAAAATATGAAGAAATTCTATTCTAAACTGAGCTAAAGAGTATGGAAGAAGGGATGATTTTTTGTGAAGAAAAAGTGTGCTATTTATAGGTGTTTTCAACACCTTTGGCCGGGTACCCGACCGGGTCAAGTACTCACCCGACCGGGTCCATGTCAAAATCAAATATCCTCCACGTTCTGGCGATCTTCAGCATGTTAAAGTGTCCGGGTCAAGTCAGACCCGACCGGGTGGGGTAGGGGACCCGACCGGGTGAGTGCAAAAATTGGATATTCTTCACGTTCGGGTGATCTTTGCACACCGGGTTGTCCCCGGTCACTTCTCACCCGACCGGGTGAGGTAGTGGGCCCGACCGGGCCATGCACTTTCTTTGCATTTTTGTTTTTCACTTCTTACCCGACCGGATCAAGTATTATACCCGGTCGGGTATTTGCTCCTGGGCAGCCAAATCTTCTTTTTCTTCACTTCAAAGTCTTCCTTTCCAAACCATAAATCCTAACTAAACTTTACAACTGACAAAAATAGACTACAATACAATTACAACTTGAAATCACATAAATGTTTACAAACTAAATAAAACGTCAAACAATTAACATAAATCACACATAAAAACATGTAATTATGCACTACTAATTAGTGTGCATCAAACACCCCCACACTTAAACCTTTACTCGTCTCGAGTAAATCAAATCAAATCCAAGAAGTCCTAAATGACAAGAATATCAATACAAAACATCCAAGAGTGTTTTTACCACAATACAAAGCATCCCCAAATAATAATTAAAGTAAATTGGGGTCTTCAACCTCATCTTTATCTCCATTTCTCTTTTGAACTTATCACCTTCAGGATCCTGCAAAATAGACATTTCTCTCATTCTCTCGTTTTGCCTAGGTACCCTTTCAGGTTTTCAACCCAGCTTCCCACTTTTTTTTCATTTTTTTTAAATTTTTCTCAAATCTGACAAACTCACTCTTATTTTTGCTTTATTTTTGCTTAAGTTGCCCTCTGTGGGTTTTCAACTCAACAAGCTTTCGTTTTTTTTTGAGATAACAAGAATAAAGAGTGTGAATGTGAACATACCGGGAAGATCTCTTCACCCCCACACTTAGGATCTGACACTGTCCCTAGTGTCCGCCTAGACCTCCACCTTGGTGTCCGTCCTCATCCATGTGATCCCCGCCATAACCACCATCGTAGCCTCCACCACCGGAGCTCGATCCTCCAAAGAAATCCCACTGAGAGGGGTCATACCATGATGGTGCAGGAGGTGGAGTGGTCATAGAGGAAAAGGAGCCCTGGTGTGCTATATATGAGTATATCGGACCAAAGGTTCTACGCTGATCCTCCTCAGATCTCCGTCTGTCTTCCTCATACCTACGCCAGTCTGCTTGCCGCTGCTCCTCCATCCTCACAATGCTCTGGTTGAGCGTGACCATGTTATCGAGCATTTGTTGCTCGAAAGGTGTGTAGTGGAATGCTTGAGGTTGTGGTTGTTCGGGTATGATTGGGGGTTCTTCATCATCTTCATCGTGGATGGGTTCTTCATAATGATCCGGGATTTCCCCGGGAAGACAATAGTGATGACCATCCCCGATTTGGTGATTGATGATATCCAGGGGGACGTCGGCTGAGGGTATCTGGAGGTAGATGGAAGTGCGTGGGAGAATGCGCCAATTATAGATGTGTGCCCCAGTTGGTGTTGTGTGCGAGGGGACCAAGTCTAGCGTCTTTTGTAAAAGCCATTCAGTGCAAATAAGGTGTCTTGAGGTGATGGGGCCGGGGTCTATAAAACCATATAAAGTGGCTAGATGTGTGATGAGGCCCCCCATAGCAATTGGTCCTGTTGATGTTGCCACGTTGTTGAAATGAGTCCATAAGATGGTGGCAACATCAACTTGATTTGGACCCGGCAAAACAGCTTGTGCTAGAACACACACATCCCAGATACGTGTGTGATGATTATTCGGTCTTCCGAGGAAACAATTTGAGCAAAATTTTAAGAATAGTCGGAAGACCGGATGTTGCACACGATTCACACTTAATTTAGATAGATCAACCACATTCTTGCCGGTCATTCTTCTCCACAATTCATACCCCACAAGAGAATCATATGTACGTGCTTCATCAAACCATGGGAGACCAAAATGTTGAACAAATTCTCGTTTGGTTAATGAACGATCCTCATTTAGTAAACGAAAGGTGATTATGTCATTTGCATGATCATTCACATCTTTGGTATACGCAAATGAGCTAAAAAATTCATACATCAAATGAGGATATGTCACATATTGCATTTCAAACATTCTAGATATTCCAATTCTTGCAAATATGTCACGCATCACAGTATCAATCCATAGTAGCGCTAAAGTAGTTAAGCACATAAAACGGGATTGCTTTACCTCCCTTTTTGATTGGTTGATGAAGTTGTTCCGTTGAGCCTCCGTAGCAAACTCCACGCTCTCATAGCCCGCTACCGGTGGGATAGCTCGATTTCCCCTTGAGGAAGAGGCTTTTGACTTTCTTGGAGCCATTGAAGTTCAAAAAATTTTTTTTTTTTTTGGATTTTTTGTTGTGATTTTCGGACTTTGGGGTAGGGTGGGATTTGGATGGCTTTTATGGGTATGGGGTTGAAGAGGATGGTGAGGAGAGTAAGAATATGGTATTGGTTGAGGATTTTTGGGGAGATTTCGGACCTTGAATGTCCAAGAATGGGGATTTCGAATTTTGGGTAGGGTTTTTTGGGTTTTGTTGATTGGGAAGGTTTTGGGGGATTTTATGGGTATAGAGATGGAGAGGGAAGTGAGGAGATGAAGAAAATGGGGGTTTTTAGTGGATTTGGTTAAGGAAATGGGGAGATTCGAAGGTTTGGGTGTTTGAAAATGGTGGATTTTGGGAATTTTGGAGTTGGGAGGAAGAAGAAGTGGGAGGGGAAGGGGTGAGCCCGACCTGGTATTGTGCTGATTTCCCGTTCGCCCGGTCGGGTGGGGTAGTTTACCCGGTCGGGTGAACGGTATTTGCCCAGGCAGAAAGTTTTGTGTTCGGTAGCCCGGCCGGGTAAAGTGGTGTACCCGGTCGGGTTTAACTTGTTCACCCGAGGCAGAAAGATTAGGCTGGGTTGCCCGGCCGGGTGCAAACGTCTACTCGGTCGGGCGAAAATTTAATTTTTGTTTTTCTCTCGCCTCGCCCGGGTGGTTGCCCGGGTGTTTAGTTTATAGAAGTGACCCGACCGGGTTAGGGTATTTACCCGACCGGGTCCAATCCCAGTTCAATTTTTTTATTTTTTTTGAAAAAAATTAAAACACACGAACTGAGGAAAAAAAATGAAATTAAAAATAAAGGCTTGGGTTGCCTCCCAAGAAGCGCTTGATTTAATGTCGCGGCACGACGTTATTTTTATTTTATTTTTTATTTTTACGTGGGATCGTGAACATCCCTTGTTTCATTTTTCCTTTTCGGCCTTCTCCAGTAAGGCTGGGATTTCTTTTCTGGTATCACTTCAATCCCAGGTGGGATCCATTCTCTTTTTGAAAATTTGAATAATTCTTCTTCAAAAAGTTTGATGTTCTCATTTTTCTTCTGAACAAAAATATTCGGGGTTTGTGGTTCACAAACATTTAGAGCACAAAGAGATTGGTCTTGAATTTGTTTTTTCGTAGAATCAAAAATGTTGAATTCTACCTTTTGATCATCAAACTCTAAAGTTAATAAACCATTAGCCACGTCTATTTTTGTTTTTGCGGTTTTCAGAAAAGGCCTACCCAAGAGGATGGGTGTAGTTTGGTTATCATCTCCCATTTCCAGAACATAAAAATCAACAGGGAAAATCAAATTTTCTACTTCTACTAGCACATCTTCTACTACACCCTTCGGGTAAGTATTAGACCGATCCGCTAGTTGAATCACTACACCGGTTTGATGTAGTGGGCCGAGTTGTAAGGATTTATATAAGGAATAAGGAATGACATTTATTGGCGCTCCTAAATCCAACAAGGCCTTAGAAAATAAGGTATCCCCTATTTTGCAAGGGATAGTGAACATGTCTGGATCGCTACATTTCTCGGGAAGTTTCTTTTTAAAAATGGCCGAGACACGTTCACTCACTTCAACTTTTTGTTTCCCTTGCAGTTTATTTTTCTTTTTCATTGTGCATAGTTCCTTTAAGAACTTTGCATAACGGGGAACACTTTTGATTAGTTTGAAGAGTGGGATGTTTACCTCAGAATTGACGAATGTTTCGTAGATGTCCCGATCATTCTTCAGCTTCCTCGTGTCTTTCAATGCCTCAGGGAATGGAGGGAGTGGTTCATATGATGACAGTGGAGGGAATTTAGTATTTGTTGGCTTCTCCTCTTCTTGTTGGAAGCCTTCTCCAAGATCAACCTCTTGCTTCTCCTCCTCAACTTCCCGTGGTTGCAATTCTTTACCGTTCCTCAACATGATTGCATTGACATGTTGTCTCGAGTTTTGCTCAGTTTGGGAGGGGAGCCTACCCGAATCTTTTGCTTCAAGTCGACTTACGGCATTTGAAATTTGGCTAACTTGAGTTTCCAAATTTTGAATGCTCGACTTGGTTTCATGTTGGAATTGCATCATTGTTTGTTGGAATTGCCCCATGCTTTGCTGCATTGTTCCCATATTAACGGCCAGCGCTCGAATCATGTCTTCGGTGGACATACTCGAGTTCGATGTTTGGACTTGGGGTTTGTATTGTTGAGGAGGAGGATTTGTTTGAGAATTTCCGTACCTTAAATTCGGATGATCCTCCATCCCGGGTTGTAAGTATTTCCTTGAGGATCGTACCTCCTTTGACCTTGGAACCCCAAAGCATTGACTTGCTCGGAGTTCTCTTCTTGTAGTGTCGGGCAAGAATCTGTGGGATGCCCTTGCGTTGAACAGATGCCGCGGACCTTGACTTCTTGGGTTTTTGGATTTAAAAGGAAATCTTTAACCAAAGAAGTCAAGCCGGCTACTTGACTCTCCAACGAGTTGTTGGATTCCGCTGCCATGACTCGTTTCGATGATGACCTTCCGTTGTAATGTCTCGAGTTTTCGGCCAACTCCGAAATGAGGTCTCTTGCTTGAGAAAGGGTTTTGTTGACAATACCCCCTCCGCATGCCACATTCACCATGCGTCTATCTTGATCAACAAGTCCATCATAGAAGTAGAGAATGAGATCTTGTTCTGAATATCCATGATATGGGCAACTAGCACATAATTTTTTAAAGCGCTCCCAATATTCATACAAGGTCTCATTTTCTGCTTGCTCAATGTTACTGATTTGCTTCTTGAGACTTGAAGAGATAGAAGCGGGATAGTACCTGTCAAGGAAGCTCTTTTTCATTTGAGCCCATGTGTTGATGCTCCCCGAGGGAAGATAAAATAACCAATCTTTGGCGGTGTCTTGGAGAGAGAATGGGAAGGCTCTCAGCTTGATTTGCTCCTCGGACACGCCATTGGGGCACATGCTTGTGCACACAATATGGAACTCCGACAAGTGTTTATTTGGATCTTCCCCTCGTAAGCCATGGAAAGAGGGAAGTAGATGAATGAGCCCAGATTTTAGCTCGAATGTGACCCCCGTATCAAGAGTTGGAAAAGTGACACATAAGGGTTGTTGATTTAGATTCGGAGCCGTTAGCTCCCTTAACGTTCTTGTTTCAAGAGCCATGTGAAAGGACTCTTCGGATTCGCTAGAATGAGAACTAGCACTTGATGATTCCTCCGAAGAAGTATTCGGAAATAGATTCCTGAACCTCTCGAAGGCTTGTTCTGTTTCGGGCTTTGTTTGGTAGGTTATTTGGTTTATAGATCGGTGTTTAACCATATACTCAAACAAAGCTCACCCAAAATAGAAATCTTTATATATATATTTTTTTGATTTTTCTTTGAAATAAAATAAAAAAATAAAAAATTAATTGCCTCTCCCCGGCAACGGCGCCAAATTTGACGAGCACTTTGTCACGGTGCGTCAAAATAATGTTCAATACTAACACTTATACGTAGTATAGCGTAGTAGAGTTCGTATCCACAGGGAAAGGAATAATTCTCTTTTTATGATACTTAGTCAATAAAAAGGGTGGATTTGGATTGAGTGATTTAATTTAATTAAGAACTAAGATGAACAACCTATATGTGTTTAATTCAAAGATAAAAAGGACTTGGCATTGCTACTTTCCACTTGTTGATATATTTTAGTCGATCATTGTTATATCTATAACTTATTCCCTCTCGAATACTCAATCGGGGAGTATATCCACTTCATCGAGGATAGTTATTAACAACGACCGTTCATTAATAACCCTTACTATTAATCAAATATAGAACAACGCCTTATACCGATTTAATAGTAGCATTTAATCTTTCTAACTCCTTGATGAAATCAATTGAGATTGAAAACCTCAACACAAGCGGTTTCGGTTTAACCAACAAAATTGATCCCGCTTAAGTTTATTAACCACGATCGTGCATTAATAAACCGAAGTTACTTACTTGTGAAACCATCAACGATTAACCATCGGTTCGTTGATCGTTTCTAGTAGTAATTAATATATGAAACAAAACTAGTTGATCCTTTAAGTAATGTTCAAAATATTAATATGAAATAAGAGTAGGAATTAATTAATATTCAAGGAAGAATATTATTAATGAAGATGAATCCTACTATAATTAATATCAAGATGTTAACTAATTGTCATCTTAGCAACACTCCTCAACATTAATATAGAGGAAGAAAATATCATTCTAACTAATGTCGAGATGTTAACTAATTGTCATCTTAGCAACACTCCCCAACATTAATATAGAGATGATATTAAGGAAAGAACTATTAATTAATATTCAAGGAAAGAAGTTTAAGAAAATAACTCACAACTTTAATAATCAACAAGCTTCAAGAGCAACACCAAGAATGGAAGTTTAGCTCCTCATTTGGAGACTAAACATAGCTAGAAAAATATGAAGAAATTCTATTCTAAACTGAGCTAAAGAGTATGGAAGAAGGGATGATTTTTTGTGAAGAAAAAGTGTGCTATTTATAGGTGTTTTTCAACACCTTTGGCCGGGTACCCGACCGGGTCAAGTACTCACCCGACCGGGTCCATGTCAAAATCAAATATCCTCCACGTTCTGGCGATCTTCAGCATGTTAAAGTGTCCGGGTCAAGTCAGACCCGACCGGGTGGGGTAGGGGACCCGACCGGGTGAGTGCAAAAATTGGATATTCTTCACGTTCGGGTGATCTTTGCACACCGGGTTGTCCCCGGTCACTTCTCACCCGACCGGGTGAGGTAGTGGGCCTGACCGGGCCATGCACTTTCTTTGCATTTTCGTTTTTCACTTCTTACCCGACCGGGTCAAGTATTATACCCGGTCGGGTATTTGCTCCTGGGCAGCCAAATCTTCTTTTTCTTCACTTCAAAGTCTTCCTTTCCAAACCATAAATCCTAACTAAACTTTACAACTGACAAAAATAGACTACAATACAATTACAACTTGAAATCACATAAATGTTTACAAACTAAATAAAACGTCAAACAATTAACATAAATCACACATAAAAACATGTAATTATGCACTACTAATTAGTGTGCATCAAGTCTGCTTGGTATTTTGACTGTGGTTGGTCTTATTGATTGGTTGCCAACGGGTTCTTGGGTTTAGATGGTGAGGGGGTGTTGATTTATACAGGTGTTTGGATTTTGGTTTGGGAGCAGGTTGGTTCCTTCTTGTGGGAACATTTGGGGAGTGGGTTTTTGGTAGATTAGCTTTCTTGTGTTTGATTGGTGGCTTGTAGATGTACAATTTTGAGTGAGTCTAGTGGGGGATGAGTAACCAAGACCTCTTCTCTTCCTATTTAGAATAACTTCAGCAGTAGGGTGAAAGTTTTTACTATTTGTGCTGGAGTTTTTCAGCTCTTTGTTCTCCTTTTCTAAGACATCATTTTTGCTTAAGTCATCTAGTAATTTAGAATGAATGGCCTTAATGTCTTGTTTCAGTCTATCATTTTCAGCATTCAAGAGATCATGGTGATTTTGGACTTTTTGGAAATCTTGTAATAAAGATTCCAGTGTTATATTGTTTGGTCCAGAATCACTAGAGCTATAGGAGGAGCATGATGTTACCTCAACATCGTTGTAGTGGTCCTTGGCCATTAAGCATTTGGGGGAGTAGCTTTCATCATTTTTTTTCCACTGGTGGAAGGCTTGTTGAGCCACCTGCTGCTCTCTTCAGTCACCTGCCATGATCCTAGACAGAGAAGTGCTTCTTCTGAGCTATCTGATGAGGAGCTCTCATCACTTGAGCTGCTTTCATCATTAGTTTGGAGTTCCTCCTTTTTATTTTCACTTACAAAGGCTTGTCTTTTGCCTTTGAAGTTTTTGTAACCAGCTTTTTGAGCACTCCCCTGCTGCCCTTGATATTTTTGGGCTAAGAGCAGAGGGCATTCATTTTTGTAATGTCCTGGCTGTCTACAGTTGTAGCACAGGACAATTTCCTCGCTGGCTTGAGGTCTCCCTTGTCTTCTAGGTGGCAAGTTGTATGCTTTCTTTGGAGCAATTTCCTCCTTCTTCATGAATCTTTTAAATTTCCTCAAGCAAACTGCTCGTCAGTGAGGAGATTGTTGAGAGATTTTTCAGCAGATTTTG
Organism: Cuscuta europaea; assembly: GCA_945859875.1. NCBI lineage: Eukaryota > Viridiplantae > Streptophyta > Magnoliopsida > Solanales > Convolvulaceae > Cuscuta > Cuscuta europaea. The sequence goes on along the minus strand of CAMAPE010000038.1, from coordinate 958,299 downwards.
AAGTGCTTGACTCAGACACTAGAGCTAGTGTGTTGGACTCATCTTCCTTCTCTTCTTTGATCTCCTTCATTTCAAATTCATAGGCCTTGAGATCACAGAAGAGTTTGTCAGTTGACAAAGTTCTTGAGATCTCTGCTATCTCTCATAGCAGTCACCTTCATGTCCCACTTAGATGGCAGGCCTCTTAAGACTTTAAGGGAAATCTCCTTTTGGGATAGATCTTTCCCTAGGTCTGAGACCTCTGCTATAATCTTTAGGAACCTGGATTCCATCTCATGAATAGACTCATTAGACAACATTTTGAAGTCCTCAAATTTTTGAGAGCTATGTTCAGTTTGTTGTCCTTTTCTTGTTCATCACAAGCTCCGATGTTTGTGATCTCATCCCATACAGCCTTTGCAGTTTCACATTTCCTGATTCTGGGAAATATGGATTCATCAACAGATTTAAAGAGAATATCTTTGGCAATGTTGTCAAGATTATTCCTCTTCCTATCCTCAGATGTCCATTCCAATTTTGGTTTAGGAATGTATATATCCTCCTGGTCATCAGCTTTGGACGTGCTGACCTTCATTATTCTGATAGGTCCAGCAGTAATTACTTCAAGCATTTCATCATGCAAAGCACTGAGATGTGCTTTCATCCTGATTTTCCAATCATCAAATTTTTTTAAATTGAACAGGAGATTTTTGGCTAGTTGACTATCCATTGTTAGAAAGTGTTTGGAAGAGGAAGTGGCTTTGGATCTTTAGTTCAAAATAGTCATTAAATGACTCTAGGAACACTCCGCTCTCATACCACTTGATGGTCCCGGATAGGGTAAAAGTCTAGAGGGGGGGGGGGGGGTGAATAGACTTTTAAATCTTTTTCAATTTTAAAGCGTTTCTCCCTCTAAAGAGTTGATCTATAATCTTTTGAGAGAATTATAGACGCACAACGGAAGTCTTTACCCTTTATGGAATCAGTGTATGAATACTTTCTATCTTGGTGGAAGATTGAACCCAAATGTCTAGCAGTTGGCTTGGCAGTTGGCTAGATAGCAGGGAACTGCTAAGGCAACTGCTGAGGAAATATTGAATGTTTGATGAAAGTGATAATGAAATGTTGCTGAGAATAATGAGGGCTTTCAGAAAATGTGTTTTATTTAAAGTGATTAGGAGCTTTACTGAAGCAGTGCTCTCAGCAGTTGGGTGGTGATGAGGGCACTGCTGAGGTACCTGCTTGGTTTAGAAGGTGAATTTCAGAGAGCAGTTTGGTCAACCTCCTTGTTGGTGATGATATGAAGGTCTGGTGATCTTGAGATGTTCAAGAGAAACAAGTGTATATGAGTAGAGGGCTCAGCAGTTGGGTGGACACCAGGCCACCAGGGGACTGCTGAGGCACCTGCTATGAGTTTCTAGGAAATGATAGAAGAGGCCTTTTGGTGATATTGATGCACTTCTCTTGTATGAAAATGGTCTCAAAGAAAAAAAGTAATTAAGCAGTAGGATAAGCAGTTGGGTCAGTTAAGACAACTGCTTAGGATTCTGCTTGCAAACTTCAATCTTTTTGTAAGAAGTGCTAAGTGTGTGCTTTGTTGAATGAATGTAAATCAACACACAATATATCCTGGTTCTGAGGTGGTGTAATCCTCTTACGTCCAGTCTCACCCTCTTTCAGATGGATTTCACTAAAGTATTAAACCCAATACACTTAGTGCCAATCTAGCCTTTACAACACTTAGGCCTAGATTGAAGGTTTTTCACAATGAGTATAGCACCACTCAAAGTTATTCAGTCCTTAGACTTTTCTCTAATGAACCAGTGGGGATCAAAAGGTACTCTATCTATCTACTCACACTTTAGGATCCGAACAACTGTTCTCCTAAGTGTTTACAACAATTTGTGAAATGTTACAAGAAAGTTCTAACCTCCAACTAGGAACTAAACTTCTATGATTTAGCAATGAATAGCTTGTAAACTGGAAGTTTAGTGAAGCATGAGTCCAAGCAGAGAGTAAAGTTTAGAATAACACTTTCTCTTTTGCTAGATAGCTCGTGAATGCTCGTGAAAGAATTTCTCTACTTTGGATGCTCAAAGCTTGGTTAGAAACTTTCGTTTCAGCCTATATTTATAGGCTACTCCAGTTGATTAATCTCATCCGTTGGTTAGGATGGATTAATCTTGTTCGTTGAAAGTTGACAAGGACGACTTGTGTATTCGTCTTCTTGTGCTGGAGCTGATTTCCCGGTGATTTCCTTGTCTTGCATTATTCTGCCGCCCAAACTTGACTTCAGGAGTTAGTCCCATGTGTGCGTACACTGCTCCGGACCCCAGTACGTTTTTGGCATTAAATGCCGGTCATATTTTGTCTTCAATCATATACATTCAATGTATATGATTTTTGAGCTTCTTTTCTTTTTGTATGTGACATTTAATTAATCTTTGAGCTAAATAATATATGCCGGTAGGATCTAAATATCCTATTAAGGTTAAAAAAAAATTACCTTATTGCATTTTTACTTTTCCGGTTATATTTCTTTAGTCTCAAAAATTTTACATTTATTTTGTCACATATTTTTGAGGGTTAACACATGATCAATATTGAGACACAATGTACACGTGATAAGTATAGTGGCATCATCAAAATCTATCAAAATTGGGTACTAACAATTTTGATTTGAAATATAAATATAATTATAGTCACTAAAAATTAATGAGTCACATTTCATCAACTATCTTTATTTATTTTATATATTAGAAATTATTTCTCTATATAATACGGAATACGCTGTATCGAGTTTCGAAAATAGGGAGAATAAATCTTCAGAATTTATTTTAATTTTATATATGGGATATCGGTGTTATATGAAAGATCTTAAGGGATTATAAATTATGATATTTTTTGTATAAATTGGAGTAAAAATGAAAAACTTATAACATTGTAAAGAAAAATGAATCTTTTAAGCACCTGAGCCCCACCAACTCCTATGTTGGAAAGTTTACATTGGCTAGCTAGTTAGTTACCTTTGCATTTCTGTGTACCGTGAAAGAATCGCCAATTTTGACGTGTTTTAGTAACCCTAGTTTGATTGATAAGTATTTTAGTAAATAATTTTAACCCGGCTATCATAAATAATTTTATTTTCAACATTGTTTTAGAAAAAAACTCCTGATTTGGCTTGAGAAATGTTTTCTTTCTTTTTTCTAAGCTAATTAAAAAAAGTGCAACCAAATCCTTCAACTGAATGATATAGTGCAAATCACTCCTTAAATTAAAAAAATTGCAACCAAAATCTCTAAATAAGCGATACTGTTCAAAATGGCTTTCCTAAATGATAATTTACCAGTTAAAGCTGATGTACGTCATTTATTAATAAAAAAATATGCCGCATAGAAGATTCATTTATTCACTTCATTTTAAATCACTTAAAAAACTATATAAAATTAAACATTAAAAATATGCACATTAAAAATGAAATGTAAATTTATTTGAAACATTTAATTGACTTGTAAAATTACAAAAATATATAAACCACAATAGAGAAGAGTTGCATAAATCTCCTACTCTTCGAAACTCCTCGCTTCCGTGGTCGGTAGTCGTTTCCTCCATGAAGTGGTGGGACGGTGCTATGTTTAATTCTTGAGTTCGTCAGTGGGGCTTGAGCCAATCGTGGAAACACACAAGCGCCTCAAGAGAGCGTGTTCAACCTCGTTTTATAAGTAGTCACTAAAAGATTTAAGTGAATTATATTGAGGTGAATAAATGAATCTTATGTGGCATACTTTTTTAATAAATGACGCACAACAGCTTTTACCGATAAGAAAGCCATTTGCACTGTATCACCAAGTTGGAGAACTTGGTTGCAGTTTTTTAAATTTAAGGGGTGATTTGCATTTTATCATCGAGTTGGAGGATTTGGTTTCACATTTTTTAATTTAGGATTATTTGCACTACTGGTGTTAATTTGAGTGCTAATTTAGTATTTCTACCTTACAAAAATCACTCCGCCGTGAGCGAGACTCTTCATCTTCGTTCACAACTTGATGCATTCGAGTACCACCTTGGTTGCTGCCTGTGCGGTTGTGACTGTGTGATCCAACCACCGCTGTTGCAAATTGGCTCTCAACGAGAACACCAAATGATGAAGTTTAATTCCAACTACGAGAGCTTAATCTACGAGAACAAATCAAATTTAGGCAGCGTAAGGTGGTATATTCTTATTCAGGAGGTGGATCTCTTTTAGGGTCTGTACATGAAGTATTTATAAACTTTAGGTTCTAGTATTCTAAGAGGAAACTAATACATTTAATGCATTTAATCATAATAAGAGTCATACAATGTCTCGAACATTGTGCAATCATTGTTCCTCTAGGTCAACGTTTCTTCCGTTATTCCCTGTTGCTGCCAGATAGCTATGTTTAAATGATAGCCTGCCACGTAAGCCCTAGCTGGATGAGTTTGACCTTGCTAGTGTCACGCCACATAGCGCATCTGAGCGCGTTACAACCGTCGTATGACCAAATGACGTCACTCGCAAGTCAACGTGTCTTAATCATACAAGGCGTCCATGAACATAATATATCCATACTCAGTAGTAAACATACATAACAACATCACAGTTCAGATTAATTGAATAGAGGAAATATTCAATAATCAATCGTGGGCCACACATGGCCAAAACGTAGGCTCGCAGGCCAAAAACAATGTATCCATACAAAAGTATCCATGAGCATAGTTTATCGTTTGAAATAGTAAAGGAAGCACGAACCACGTCTTCCTCTGGATTCTCTTCACCCGTGCAAAGGTGTAGATGACAAGCCTTAGCTTCAACCTGAAATGGTGCCCACCCCAAAGGGGTCAGTATAAGTACCGAGCGAGTAGCAAGCTGAATATAGAATAACTAGACTTTCAAGTATAAGACCTAAACATAGGGTGATACTTATGTAAATAGTTTTTCCCCCCAAGTTAAGAAATACTTAATAGTATATTTATACACTTGGAAAATACTTGATCCGTAGATCACCGTTTTATTTGGGGAAAATAGTAATAGTGCATATTCTTGACTCAAAACCCCAACCCACCCATATGCTTATGAGTGTATAGGACTCCTCCTTATCTTTATTTCAATATCATAATCTATGAGTTTGAGGATAACATAATATTTGGGTACTCCACCAATTTATATTTGAGTGTTAAGAACTTTTAGTCCTAGGGTCCTCCACCAATTAATAATCCGAGTGTTAAGGACTTCAAGTCCTAGGGTCCTCCACCAAGTTTAATATATGAGTGTTAAGGACTTCAAGTCCTAGGGTTCTTCACCAAGTTTAATATATGAGTGTTAATGACTTCAAGTCCTAGTGTCCTCCACCAAGTTTAATATATGAGTGTTAAGGACTTCAAGTCCTAGGGTCCTCAACCAAGTTTAATATATGAGTGTTAAGGACTTTAAGTCCTATGGTCATCCACCAAGTTTAATATATGAGTGTTAAGGACTTCAAGTCCTAGGGTCCTCCACCAAGTTTAATATATGAGTGTTAAGGACTTCAAGTCCTAGGGTGCTCCACCAAGTTTAATATATGAGTGTTAAGGACTTCAAGTCCTAGAGTCCTCCACCAAGTTTAATATATGAGTGTTAAGGACATCAAGTCCTAGGGTCCTCCACCAAGTTTAATATATGAGTGTTAAGGACTTCAAGTCCTAGGGTCCTCCACCAAGTTTAATATATGAGTGTTAAAGACTTCAAGTCTCAGGGTCCTCCACCAAGTTTAATATATGAGTGTTAAGGACTTCAAGTCCTAGGGTCCTCCACCAAGTTTAATATATGATCAACCTCCTATCAACCTAGATAGAGTCTACATCATATTCATAGCTAAATAAATTCATAAAGCTTATGTATCTCAATTCATGCAAAGCCATGCATTTATATAAATTTATAATTAACTAATACTAACCGGTATTAATTAATCCATCATCAATCGGACAACGTTTTCGTTAACCGTCATTTCAAGCCTTATACATATCAACTTAATCATCATATATATTAAGTTAATAATATTCATTCTATGCTTCCTTTACCTTTCAAACATAGCATACAATTTCATACAAATCCTCATCTCATATTCCATGCATATTCATGTACTTCATTTCATACATGCCTAATCATTTTGGCTAATCACATGTTTAAATATCTTTTAAACATCATTATGAATACATATAACATTTACTTAGGTAGGTAATCCCATATTTAACCCAAAAGTTATAAGATATTAAGTCATCGACTCACCTTAAATGAGCTTTAGCGTGTTCTACGCTCAGGGCCGAACCCTTCCTTGAGGCAAAGAGGCAATCGCCTCAGGCCCAAAAATTTTGGTAAATAATAAGGGCCCATAAATAATTGTATTCTAATATTATATATATACATTTTTTCTATATTATTAAAATAACAACAATACAAAAAATATTAATCAAAACAATATCATGCAGCTATGTGGGATTAATTATATGATGTAGGCATATTAATTAAATTACTGCTTACAAATCTTAATATCCAAATTTTACATTATTCAAAGGCCTTTTACAAAAATTCGACTCGGGCCAAAAAAATGTTAGGATCGGCCCTGTCTACGCTCCTCGGTTGAACTCCGGCGAAACTCCGGCGAAACTCCGGCGAACTCTAGAAATTCTTTAGCTAAGCTCCTAACATGGTTTTATCATCACAAAACTCATATCAATACAAATAACCTCTAAAAGGTCATTTTCCAGCGAATCGGTCATTTTAGCTTCTAAGTCCGTTCTTGGACTTAGAACTACCTTTCAACCACTCGTTCTACACTTCTAAACATGTGGAATAAATCCTAGGGTCCTCCATATGGTATACCCTTCATATGATAGATAAAAAGTAAAGGAAAAGTTATTATAAGGTTATTACCTTAATCCTTCACACTTTCCCTAACTTTTTCCTTCTTTAAGCTTCCTCTTTGGACTTCTATTGTTGAGTTCGAATTTTTCCAGCTATGGAGGCTTGGTTGAGAGCTTCTTCCTCTTTCCTTGAAGTCTAGGTCGAGCTAAGGAGGTAAGGGTGAGAGGGGATGTGCACTTTTGTCTTAATTGGCAAATAAATGGGGTGAGGGTCCTCTTTGGTACTTTAGATGCCAAATGACTCTCCTTCACTCCTTCCTTTGTCAAATCCATCCCCTCTTGTCTAATTGAGCTCATAAAAAAGTGGGGTGGCCCCCACTCATGTGGGAGGTCATCCCTTTGTGTCCCGAAGTGTACAATCGGCCCCGAAAGTTGTATTTCTCGGACTGTTTTAACTATATTTTATTTTATCGGGTCAAATAAAATATAACACATGTTCGTACTCATTTTAGGCCTTTAGAATGGATGTATGTTCCCCAACTTTAATTTAGAAGTCTCCGAAATTCATTTCGGACTGTTATCCGATAAGTTACCAATACCGATAATTGGGTTTCGATTGATCGATGGATCAACCCTATGCCCTTTCTACGGCCCAATTAAAATATTCACCACCATATAAATATTATCTAGACCAAGATGAATATAATATGTGGTCTCGGGATTATCGGATGGTCCCCGCTCCCGATGTGGGCCCCACGTGCAATTTATTATTCACGCAAAAGTAATAACAAAAATTACAATCTCGTAAATTCATAAATCATTATTCAAGGTTTATTATATGATTTACTTAAAGTAAATATACTTGGGGATGGTGTTACAAGTTCACCCCTCTTATTTGGGATTTCGTCCCCGAAATCATGTGTCTAATCGAAAAGAAACAAGTATTGCTCCCTCATTGAGACTTCGGTCTCCCAGGTTTCTTCTTCGACTCGATCACTCCTCCAAAGCACCTTCACCATAGGAATCTCCTTGTTCCTGAGCTTCTTTATCTGCTGATCTACTATCTTCATCGGTTCCGCTGCATATTTTAAGTCCTCTCGGATCTCTACCGGTTGTCTCTCAAGAATATGTGACGGATCTCGTACATACTTCTTGAGCATGGATACATGAAATACGTCATGTATCTTCTCGAGTTCAGGGGTCAATTTGAGCCGGCAAGCCACGGCTCCAATCCTTTCAAGGATCTCAAACGGACCAATGTATTAGGGGTTAAGCTTACCCCTCGATATGAATCGGATGATACCCTTCCAAGGAGAAATCCTTAGAAACACCTCATCCCCAACTTCGAACTCTAACGGTGTACGCCGTTTGTCGGCATAGCTCTTCTGCCGATCTTGGGCAGCCCATAAGCCCGTCCTGAATGATCCTCACCTTAGCCTTGGTGATCTCGACCAGTTATATACCTTCGAGCTTGGCCTCACCAACCTCGTCCCAACACAGCGGTGTTCTGCATTTCCTCCCATACAATGCCTCATATGAAGGCATGCCAATACTCGTCTGATAACTGTTGTTATAGGCAAACTCTACAAGAGCCAAGTGTTTGTCCCAACTCCCTTGGAACTCCAAATCACACCTCTAAGCATATCTTCCAAACTTTGTATCACCCGCTCGGATTGTCCATCCGTCTGTGGATGAAATGTTGTGCTAAACCTCAGTTTAGTTCCCAAAGATGCCTGAAACTTCGGCCAAAATCTAGACGTGAATCGTGGGTCTCTATTCGACACAATGGATATCGGGACCCCATGCAACATCATGATTTCCTCAGTGTATAACTTGGTCAATCTTTCAAGAGGATAAGTGATGGTAATAGGCAAGAAATGTGCACTCTTAGTAAGCCTATCAACTACCACCCATACCGCATAGTAATTGTTCACCGTTTGTGGCAATCCTACCACAAAATCCATGGTCATGTGTTCCCACTTCCACTCTGGGATGGTGCCCCACCGGGTGCTGATGCTCCGCCTTAACTTGTTGACAAGTAAGGCACCGACTCACATACTCTGCGATGTCCCTCTTCATACCTAACCACCAATAACTTTCCTTCAGGTCTCGGTACATCTTTGTACCTCCGGGATGCATATCATAGGCTGAAGAATGAGCCTCCTCAAGTATGGATTTCCGGAGCTCCTCATCCTTTGGTACGCACATGCGATCTTTGAACAATAAAAGACCATCATCACGTACTCGAAAGTTCTCAACGGTCCCCACAAGGATCCGTTCGCGGATTTTCTGACATTCTTCATCAATGCCCTGACCTTTACTGATCTCACTCAGCAATGTAGGTTTAACCTCAAATCTAGCTATGAGCGCCCTGCTCGAGGACACCTCCATGTGTGCCTGCAATGCTCGTAGGCATGTGAGTAACATCCCCGACGTACTCTTCCTGCTTAGTGCATCGGCCACTACATTGGCCTTTCCGGGGTGATAGCCGATGATCAAGTCATAGTCCTTGATTAACTCCATCCATCTCCTATGCCTCATCTTCAACTCTTTCTGAGTGAATACATACTTCAAGCTCTTATGATCGGTGTAGATGTGACATGTCTCCCCGTAGAGATAATGTCTCCAAATCTTTAGTGCAAACACTACCGCTCCCAACTCCAGGTCATGGGTAGGGTAGTTCACCTCGTGTTTCCTCAATTGCCTAGAAACATAGGCAATCACCATGCTTTTTTGCATTAGTACACATCCAGCCCTTGGATGTTAGCATCACTATAAATGTCATACCTATACCTTGTATGGGTAAAGCAAGAACTGACGCCTCGGTGAGTCGTTTCTTTAACTCAAGAAACCCTTTCTCACATTTGTCGTCCCATACGAACTTAGCCCCCTTCTTCGTGAGCTTCGTTAGTGGTGACGCCAACAAGGAGAATTTCTCAACAAATTTACGATAGTAACCCGCTAAGCCAATGAAACTACGTATCTCTTTCACATTCTTGGGTTGTCCCCAATTCATAATAGCCTCTATCTTTGCATTGTCCACCACAACGCCTGATCCAGATATGACATGCCCGAGAAAGCCAATCTCTTTGAGCCAAAATTCACATTTAGAGAAATTGGCAAAGAGTTCCTTCTCTCTTAGCCTTTCAAGCACAAGTCTCAGGTGATGCTCATGTTCGTCTTCGTTCTTCGAGCATATCAAAATGTCGTCAATGAATACAATCACAAACTGATCTAAGTATTCACTAAACACACGGTTCATCAAGTCCATGAATGCCGTCAGTGCATTGGTTAAACCAAATGACATCACAAGAAACTCGTAGTGACCATATCTAGTGCGAAATGCACTCTTAGATATGTCACTTTCCTTGATCTTCAATTGATGATAGCCCGACCTCAAATCGATCTTTGAGAACACCATTGCTCCCCGAAGTTGGTCAAACAAATCATCAATCCTCAGGAGAGGATATCTATTCTTGATTGTGACCTTGTTCAGTTGTCGGTAGTCAATACACATTCTTAGTGTACCGTCTTTCTTCTTCACGAAGAGTAACGGTGCCCTCCATGGTGAATGGTTAGGTCTAATGAATCCGTTGTCCAATAGCTCTTGTAACTGGACCTTCAACTCTTGAAGTTCCGCTGGTGCCATTCGATAAGGAGGAATCGAAATGGGTTTGGTTCCCGACTCTACTTCAATCACGAATTCGATTTCCCTATCGGGTGGAAGCCCCGGTATGTCTTTGGGGAAGACATCCGGATACTTACACACGATACGTACATCGTTGATGTCAACTTCTTTCTTTGACTCATCCACCACGTAAGCAAGGTACGCGTGGCATCCTTTCTTCATCATCTTCCGTGCCCTCACGGCAGATATGATACAACCGGTTGCTTTGTCCCTATCTCCCTCAATGCGTAGGATCAATCCTTCACCGCTTTCGAGTTCGAGGACCTTTGTGTAGCAATCGACCCTGGCATGATGCTTCTCAAGCCAATCCATCCCGAGGATTGCATCGAATTCAATCATACCCAGCGGTACAAAGTCCCACGTCAAGGTTTGGCCCTCTACCTCCACTTCACACGAGGGATAGTGGCTATCTCTTTCGATGTCATCCCCCAAAGGTGTGGAAACCAATAGAGTTTGAGTCATCGGTACTAGCGGTTCGTTGAACCCTTTGGCGAACGACTCACTCACAAATGATCGTTGCGCCCCCGTATCAATGATGATTCTTGCATCTATCCCGTTAATCTTTAGTGTTCCTACATTTATCAGTCACGTAAGATGCCTTTCCTACCATAAATATACATTTATGGAGGTTTATTATGTTCATACACATGTTTGGGATCAAGGAGAGGTCTTAACGTCGCAAAACGACATAAAAAAAACCGTGTTGGGCAGTCTGGGTGCCACGCACGGCGTGCGTGGCTTCGGTTTTTCATCTGGGGCTACTGCCCTCCACGCACAGAGGGACGCACGGAGGGACGCACACGTGCGTTACCCCCCGCACGGTATGCGTCCAACAACTTTTTTCCCTAGAGGCCGTCTGCCACCCACGCACGGTAGCACACACGCGTGTGTGTAGGCGTGTGTGGCATGCAGTGGCCATTTGAAGCCCGTTTTGGCCAAAATTTTCCCGGTTCACCCCCGGGGTGGACCGTACACGGACCCTACGACCTATATCATAAATATAAGCCTAGAAACAGTCAAAAATAAGTGTATTACCTGCGACGGAGTCCGGGTTTGCTCGCGCATCCGCCTCAGTCATTGCGTACACCCTCGCTTGGGCTCCGCCTTGATTTACGGACGCGGCATGGCTTGTGGATGCGCCGCCTCTTCCCGTGCCGCCGTTTGATGGTCCAACACAGTTTCTACCCGTCAATTTGCATGTCTTTAGCCGCATCCTTCACCTTCTTTATGCAATCGGCGGTAACGGTAATGTCACCGGTGTCGTCGAAGGATTTACACCCCAAGGCCCTAGCCTCCTTGAGGTATTTGGAGATTCCCACACCAAACCCTCCTTCAAGCCCACCTTTTGACGCCGCTGGAGTGGCCCTTGAAGCTCCCCGACTTCCTTGACCTGAACCACCACGAGAGCCACGCCTTGCTTGGCACCTAAGGTCTCTCCTGAGTTTCTCTTTTTGATACCACTCAAGCAATTCGCCCATTTGGGCGAACTTGGCATCACTTTCTTCGTCATTGTCATCGGTGCACGTGTCACCCCCATCATATGGGGTCTCCTCATGCTCCATTTCAGAAACGTATGTAGAGTCATAGTCTTTGGTGTTTATTTCATACACCGAACTAACGTGGCCGTCGCTCACCGTTTGAGCCCAATGACCTCCATGGCTCCCTTGGCCTCCACGGTCTCCTCTTGAACCCTGAGATGCATCCCGGCTACCCCTCATGGATGCTACCGGTGCTTGCCCCCTCGGATTGTTCCTGATTTCCATTCGCCTACCCTCCATTTCTGAAAGGAGATTTGGACGAGTCATTAGACTCCTATCATTGTCAATTGACGGAAGAACGTTATAGACATGGTCTTCTGCTTCAACCACATGCTTCAAAATCACCCATTGAACTAAAAGCCTCATGTGATGTTGATTGGGCTTCTGATCCAAATGACAGAAGATCAACATCTGGTTCTTGTGTATTATGAGGACCTAATCTCATCTCCTTGTGGTCCAAAAAGAAACTGTGTGTTGTTAGATATTCAGCTGAAGCTGAATACAGAAGCCTAGCTGACACGGCAGCTGAGATGTTGTGGCTTCAGTACCTCCTTCAAGAAATTCAAGTTCCATATTCTATTCCTCAAGTTTACTATGATAATCTCAGTACAGTTCATCTTGCACACAATCCTGTCTTTCATTCCAGGATCAAACATATGGAACTTGATCTTTATTCTGTCAGAGAAAGATTCTTCAGAAAGGCTTCAAGTGCAGCATATTCCTTGCCACTGTCAAATAGATGATGTACTAACTAAACCACTTTTAGCCTCCAAGTTTAATTTATTGAATTGAAGAACAAACTCAATGTGATTGAAATTGAAAATAAATCACACTGAGTTTGAGGGAGAATACTAAAGATATATCTTGTTGTAATCATCGTACCTAGCTACATATAGTTAGTAGTCCCACGTGAGATAGTTAGTAGCTAGCAGTATATTCCTCCTCTATAAATACATTGTAAAGTGTAACAATTAGACTCAAGATAATAAAACCATTTCCTCTCTCTCATTCTATTTACATTCTGCTATTCAATATGTACTGGCCCAGTTCGGTCCAATGCCCCGGTTCCACCCCTATTCAGGGGTACCTTCTTTAAGCGTTCATTACATTATTGAACAACAAGGGAAAACGGTTCAATCAACGGGAACTCGGGAAGTGCTAACACGTAACAATAATGTTACCACACGTGGGTAACACTTTTACATCCTTGATAACCTTTAGATCCCCCCTCTCACCACCTCTTATGTGTAAAAATGCTATAAAACATGTGCTAGTAACTTAGTTAGAGCCCCCGCTCATTATCTATCAGCTTGTATTTAAGTTCCAATTTATATCATTTCAGTTAATTGTTCGACCGATGTCATCTTTTTTGCCATATGTATGCAAGACACTATCTTTTATCCAATGTGGGAAGGGATGCACCGATCTATGTTTTTTCCTCGAGACCAATAAGATATTAGCATATCTCTATTTAAAGTTCTCATTTTACTTTTTAAGATATTGCTTAATAAAGTCTTCTTTCCTTACTTGGTAAACAAAACAGTGTCAAACAACGCCAAACAGAGTGAAAACAATGTCAAACGGAGTAAAAACAATGTCAAACATTGTCATTTTCTTAAGATGAGTGCAAATCAAAGTGGGAACTTTAAATAGGAACGTAGAGAGTATTTTGTAGGGCTTGGACCGATTTTTTATTATTTCAAAACACAACTGGATGTTCTACATTTGAATATTTTGAGACTTAAATTGACCACACATGACATAATGAAATACACATAAAATAAGTTAGTGCACATCAGACCATATCAGATCACAAAATTTCAGTTGAATTAAATACATTTTGGTACAAAAAAGAAGAAGCAGTTTATAGTTTTAAACTCGTTGAGCTCATGTTCCTTTATTGCACGGCATCACGGCATCACCAATTCTATAATGGCGTTGTTGATAATAGGCTAAAACGTGAATGAAATAGGAACCACACTAGAAACCACGAGTAACAACATAACAATGTCTACATTAACATAAGCAGAAATCACTCAACACAAATAAATGGTGTTTACACCATACACAAAGCCTAACTTATTACATTTTTTGTCCCCAGTATGTTAGCTTTATTTAATTTCATTTTATAATAGCAATTCATGAATACCCAAATCAAAGCCTGAAATGCAACAAGGCAGAAGTTCCGTCAAGACCCTTGGCATGAAAATAATTGACAAAGTCCCTAACGGTGGTTTCCCTGTACTTGGGCGGATTTTCGTCCGATAACAGTTCCTTAATGGGTCCGTAAAGCCGTTGAAATGGCAACAAGTACGTACCAAAGAAACACGCCACCGATATCCTTGGTCCGCGCGGGACAGCCAACACTCTGTGCTCAGAGCTCTTGAACCTATCATTCGTTATGAGCTGCCCCAAAAGAAAGAAAAAACAAATGTAACACATTTGTTAAGAAAAGAGTCTTTGTATAATTATTGGGTAAGTTCAATGGGTAACTTCAAGCATGAATAGATTTAGGAGAAATTTGTTTTCACCCAATTTTTTCTTTCAAATTCGGATTTGCCCTTATTTTTTAAATTACTTATATTTGTGTTTCCCGTCCAAAAAATTAAGTACCATGATTGGTGCAGACTCTAATTTAAATGTCTCTCTACGGTAACATCCAAAATGATATTAATAGCTATATTTCTGTTAAGATTCGATGTTACAAGTTACTACCTACTACTATAACTTATAGGTGAAGTGAATTAAGTTTATCTTACTCATACTTCGTACGAAGTATTATTTATTGCGAGAAATGTTAAAGGTACCCCAAAATGGGTTCCCCATTCTTACCCCAACCTAATGTGTGGTCATAAATGAGGCAACACTTAAATGTGTTGCCCCATTTCATATAGGGTACGTATTGCGGCACTATCTTCACCATTCATGTTTAAGTCAATCAAATGTGGAAATTGAAAAACATTGAGTTGTTATATATATATATATATATATATATTTATTTATTTATTTATATATAAAGCGCAGTGTTTTTAAATAATTATTTAATTGTCTTCTTGATTCAATTTTAACATGAAATTTGGTTGAAATAAACTAGACTTGATAAAGAACATGCTTAAAAAAAGTTCCATAAAAAGGTTCCATCGAGAAGGGGCCCAAATGGCGGACCGCGAGTCCTATCATGTCAGCCGGCCTGACCAGATCATTACTCTATATATATATTATTAGTTGGTGAAAAATAATGTATAAAATAATTATTACTTGTGTTGATACATTTTTATTTTTTAAATCATAAAAAATGGTTTAAGTTGTTGTAATAATTACATTAATAAAAATTAATTGATGTCCTTAAAAATCATTTAACAAGTTATCAGTAGATCGTAAACCATCATTTAACCACATCATTTTATAAACGAGTAATCTTATCAGTTAATCAAAACAGCCAACCAAATTTTCTATCATCAATAAGCTAATATAATCCGCCATAGACCAATTGCCAAACACCTTAAAAGTAAACAAGATTTAAACGAGACTAGACTCGACCAAATGAAATTTTTTGAATTAAACTAGGTGAGTTAAAAAAGACACTAGATCGGGTCTTAAAAATTTAAGATGTACGATTGAGATACTATTTGAATGACTTTTGAGTTTATATCTTTTATATTTCCTTAGTGACAGATGACTCAGCTTACCTCTCCAGCAGGGACGGATTCAGGATATCGAGTCAAGGGGGCGAATTTTTTCTGTTAGTATAGGAGGCGAAAAAAATTCGCTAGTGTATCGTGGCAATTTTTTCCGCTTGTGTAGCGGGGCGATTTTTTTTGCTATCATAGAGCTTTGCGGCTAATTTTCATTCAAAAAAATCCATCGGTACATACAAGAGAAGTTTTCTTAATATTATAATAGTATGTGTGATATTATTATTCAAGAATAATATTATACATAGTATTGTTAATTCACATATATGGTGCATATTGTATTTGTATTAATGCTACAGTAAGTTCAAGTTTATTATCTATATATTCAACAAATTGTTTTTAGAAAATAATAAGTAAATGATTTGTGTAATTTAATGTCAATAAACATTTATATTTTAGATTCACTTCACATGATCTAAAAATTATTTAACTAGTGTGTATGGTATTTAATATTGTTCGATATTTTACAAAATTGAGTACTAATTATCTAATAAAGACAATTAAATATTTCAAAGCTAGAAATTTTTATATAATGGATAAAATAATTTAAATACCCCAAACTTTAAAAAGGTGTGAGTTAAGTACCCCAAACCTACATGTGTAATATATATACCCCAAACTTTACATAAAAAGTTATGTTATCACCATTGCTATGTATTTTTTATTCAAAAATGTAAACTTATGGTGTTAAGCACATGTTTTAAAATAGTTAAACATTTATAGAGATGTAGTTAAAGCATCATAAATATACATTGTGAAAGAAAAAAACATATTTTCATGGTACTAATATTACTTTTTATATAAAGTTTGGAATATAAATATTACATATGAAAGTTTGGGATGTTTACATCACACATCTTCAAAGTTTGGGGTAATAAAATTATTTTCCACTTATATAATAGATATCCTATGTCTTAAACAATGGGTCGTGCTATTGTTTATTCATTCAAGTTAAGTAAATTAAATTATTTTAGATGTTACTTTTTTTAAATCTCCAATTATGTATTACATTATGTAATGCTATATATAAATTTTTAAAACTAAAAGCTAAGGGGGGCGAAAACATATATATCTAATTAAAGTATGAAAATATTACATATATAATAGAAAAATTTAAAAGTCCAAGGGGGGCGGTCGCCCCCCGCCCCCCTCCCCTTAAATCCATCCCTGACCTCCAGGACTAGTGCTTCTGACGACACACAACAATACCTAAGCTTGAAGCCAATCTTAAATTTACTCAATCTTTTACACACATGATCAAACCATCGCAATGAGATTCTCGCGACTTATTTTCAATCTGTGTTAGCACATCGTTTTTTCATTCATGGGATAAATTACATGTTGTGCTCAAATGAGTGGAGGGAGTATCATATTAAAACTTAGCTTCTTTCTTTGCTGACACCCTAATAAGATAAATTGTCCAAAATCTTACATAAACTGAAAGTAAGTTTTATTTGAGTAATATTTTTTGAAAAAATCTCAATAAAAACATACTATCGTATCATTTTTTATTTTAGTCTAGTGAGCGTTGGGTGATTAAACAACCAATGAAGGTTTCAAACAATTTGGGCGCACACTCAAATTTGAAAAGAGGTGGATCAAATTCAAATATATTTTCATTATCAAACAAGAATAGAGGTTAGAGGACTTGCCTGGAGAAGATCTCCAATGTTAATAACAAGAGCTCCTGGGGTAGGGGGAACATCCACCCACTGGTTCTGGTGAAGAATTTGAAGGCAGACAATATCATCATCTTGGAGCAAAACTGTGAGGAAGTCATTATCAGAATGCTTGCTGGCACCCAGAGTGAGATTGGGTTCTGGACAGGCTGGGTAGTAATGCCCCAGGATGGCTAGCCCCTTGTTGCAATCAATGTCTTTGAAATAGTCCCTATGGAGGCCTAAAGCCTCTGACAATAGTTCAAACAAAACAACCCCCAATTTTTGCACCTCCTCAGAATATTTGAACATAATATCCCTGCATCAAAGCAACTTCTTCAGAATGTACACAATTAAACACTTCCTCCTTCCGGAAAACAACTTCCCACTTTGATTTACACACATTTTATGTAAGTTTGGAGAAGTTGACTTTCTCAAAGACACCCCTACTTTATAAGGAGTATCAAGAGAAAAATAATTTAAATATCTCAAACTTTAAAGTGTTGTAAGACAAGTATTCCAAATAATTTGCACATGTAACACATATACTCCAAATATTACACAACGAATTATGTTAACGACATATAATACGAAGTATGTTTTTTCTTTAACAAATGTAATTTTATGGTGGTAAATATATTATTTAAAATACACAATGCATTTCTGACGATACAATTAAAATTAGGTTGTACTGGATGTAATATTATTTATTTCACATATAAAATTTTAAAATTTTAAATGCATCCTACAAATCATCCAATTCTCACACCCCTTCAAGATTTTGGGGTATTTAAATTATTTGTCTCCTATATCAACTCAATTCAATTATAAAGTAAGTTAAAAGTAAGGATAATTTTGAAATTTGATATTGGAAAGTTGTTTTTTACAAGAATTGGAAGTTTATCGTGGAACATCTAAGTATGAAAAGTGTGAAGTTGTTTTGAGGATCGAACGAGTATTAGTACAAGATGTATTCATTAAATTGTATAGTAGACACTTATACACAAGTTTTTTTTTTTGAAAAAAGTCAAAAACACCTCCAAATCCGGGTTTCTCCAAGTTGTTCGGATTTTTCTGGTCATTGTTCGGTTTTTGTCCATTTTCGGATTTTGAACTATGTATTTGGCATTTAGAGCATCTCCAATGCTACAATGTGCACGGTGTATATGTGGTATGAGAGAGACACAAAAGATTGATTTTATGACATTTCTCTCTCCGTCTTTCCACGCTCTTATGTGTTTTTGGTAAGTTTTTCCCTGCAATGTCAACCACAATGTCTATATATAGACATTGTGCTTGACATTGTGAAGAAAAACTTACCACAATGATATAAGATCCTTCAAATAAAGAGAAATATTCTACTTACTGTTTTTTCATTGACTATCTCTCATGCCACGTATGCATCGTTAACGTTTTAGCATTGAAGATGCTCTTAATGTGTTCAACATTTCTACTTTATTTTTAGGAAAAATTGATTCCAACTATTGGCGGTCCGCTTATAATAATCCCAACTATCTATTATTTAAGAATAATCCCAACTTTAGGGACCTTCCACCAATAATGGTCCGACGTGACCGATTGTAAATCAATTCCTATAGTTTCTAAAAAGATATAGCATGTAATCCTATAAATACTTCCAAATTTTAATTTTTACGCTTAATTTGTATTAAAAATTCACTTGTTGGAGCAAGTATTATGCGGTCATGGACCATTATTGGCGGACGGTCCATATAGTTTGAATTATACAAAAATAATCAATAGTTGAGATTATTGTTAGCGGACCGACAATAGTTGGGATTATTATTTTCAATTTTTCCTTATTTTTATCCTATCTAACTTTGCGGCTCATAATTTTTTATAAAACCAAGAGCTGGTTCGATGACTCTATTTTTCGACTTATCATGCCTATTAGCCAACTTTTTAACCAAACACATAACTTTTGATTTCATGCACTAAATTGTGTAAAAATAAGAAAAAATAATGTTGTAGTTACTTTTCTGGCTATATTGGCTGAAGTTACTCTTAATGACCATTTAAACTATTTTTTCATATAATTTTTTCTTTATTATATTAATAAAATACGAAGTATATTTTAAATTTAATTTTTCATTATTCAACCGAATGAGCTAATACAAACACTTCAGGCAGAATTTCATAAATTTCAACCGAATCAACCGATTTCAGTGTTACCAAATTAAACGGCTCTAAAATTACTTAAATAGAATAAAAACATAACTCATTCATTCTTGCATGAGTAAGTTTTATATCTATAATTAACATTAACAAGATTGAAAATAAAAGTGAATCTTTGACGACTATCATATACTCCATAAAAAAGGTACCTGCAAAGGGAAGGCAACTGGTGAGGTTGAGGGGGATTGGGAGCCATGGAAGAATGGAAAGTGTCCCTCCAATTAGCGGCCGGCGCCTGAAAGAGATCAAAGTTGGAGTTGTACATGAAGGTGGCGGCCAAATCTCGGGTGTACCATTCCTTCTTCACCTCCGTGTCCTGCTCATGGAACGCCCGCACGCCGCTCTTGATCTCCTCCAGCACGCTGATCGGAATCCCGTGATTGACGACCTGGAAGAACCCCCACCTCTCCAGCGCTCCTCGAACTTCCTCCACCACCCGCCGCCGGTCGGGCTCGCTCTGGTGGATGTCTCCCAGGTCTATGGTGGGTATGCCGGACACTGAAACGGACGGGATTTGGTTGATTCCAGGGTCGATGAAAGCTTTTGGGACTTTGGTTATGCCGGCGTCCACTAGCCCTTTCACGCCGGCTTTCGTCTCGTCAAAGGCTTTTAGCTCACTTAGCCGGTCGTATTTTGGACCGTTTTCATGGTTCAACAGTGTGGCTTCCATTTTGAGCGCGTTACGGATAGAGTCCATAATCAGACGGTTGTTTATAACTTTATACTACCCCCTTCCTATTTTATCTTCCAATCCACTTTGTCACATGATTTAAGAAAAATGGGTATTGTGTGGTGGAAAGTTGTGCAGAGTAGTTCCTGGTTTTGCTGCGACCACAAAGGTCTTTACTGATGGGCCCGTATGATTGGAAAATCATTGAACGCTTTTCAAAGTCAAATAAATTTGCGGTATTAGTGGTCTTTCCAGTTTAATCGACACGAGGATTAATAAAGTAAAAACTATGTGTTTGAGTTTTGTGCAGGGGAGCGAGAATTAATCGAAATCATAAATTATTTGTTCAAAAAGGAAAGTGACAAAATTTATGGGACATCCAAAAAAGAAAAGTTGACAAAATTTTAAGGGATATTTAAAGTTTGTTTATTAAAAAAATTTCGTTGGGTTGTTTTTAGGTGTTATGAATGGTCTAGGATCGAAAATAGTTTGACTTTATACTCCTCTATTTCAAAAATTATTTTTTACTTTGATTTGATACGATTATTATGAAAGTAAGAATAAATTAGAAACGTGTTGGGCCCGGATCTGTCAAGCGAATCGGCCCATTACATTAGATTTGAGTTTACTGGACGGATCGGCCCACGTGACCTTAAGGAGTCCACAGAATCCGGCTTGTTCAAATGACATGACGAAGTGGATAAGAGCGCCTAAGAAGTTGAGGAGAAAATGGAGGAACAGATCCCGATTTAGTAGGGGAAGGCTACCATTTCGCCGGGTAGTTCGTCCGCATGGGGGAAAGAGTTGGAAATTCTATTTTAAATAGACTGGCGGTAGAAGAGAGAAAGAACTTACTTAATTATCTATGCACTTGTAATACCACTTTTCGAATCATACATCCAGATTAATATACTCTCATTCATTAGCTTTCGGTTCTTATATTGTGTTTCTTGTACGATCCCTACATACATATAATTTTAGATTGGTTTAATTCTTGCTTAAACAATTTGGCGCCCACCGTGGGGCATTGTGCAAGGAAAGATCATCAACCATGACCGGAAGCAGCCCTTTGTTAGAGGAAATCCACGCTCAAATGGAGGCAGTTCGAACGGAGTTTCGCCGGGAATTGGCGGAAAGAATGGCACACCTCCAACGGGAGAACGATCTATTACGATCCCAAGTTCAGTCAGCAGTCTCAATCGCATCCAACTCTAGGGGCAATCGAAGGAACGATCTCATGCCCATAGTCACGAGGCTAGATTTGGAATCCGTTCCGACGGCAACGGACACGCCCACCATCGCTTCCGAGCCCATATCTCTCACGTTGGGCCTCTCACCGGCCGGGGAATCACAAACCACCGTCATCTCTCAAGTGATACCGTACACGCCTCTCATCCCTGAAACGACCCCTATCCCGAGCATTCCGACCTGTTTCTTCCCAGAGTCGTTGCGCCTAGGATCAAGAAGGATGGGGTTGCAGGCAGCCACTCAAAGCCTACCCATGACGTCAGGCGTGCTATCCCCGACGGAGCCATATGTCACTCATTACCAAAGCAGAACCCGTGACGAACCCGGACCGTCTGGTCTCATGCAGGGAGGGACCCGGAGTATATTCGACGAATTGCCACCTGTATTTCAGGCACAACGGCATCGTGGACCAACCGCGTCAGCAGGGCAGAATCGTGGAGGACGTCGCCCAGAGGTCATAATCATTCCGTCGCCAACCCGTCCCGAAGCAACCCCGATGGCAGGATTGACAGTCTCGGCGCCGGAATCCACTCAGCCAGTCCAGGTGGATCCGATAGCAAGGATTATGGAGCAACTCCGACAGATGCAGGATAAGATCAATGGATTGCCCGGAGTACCCCTTCCGTTGGATCGGGCCTCAAAGACATGTTATGCGGACTCGCCCTTCAGCAGACAGATTACAGATGTCGAAGTGCCACGCAAATTCAACGTTCCCTCCATGAAAATGTTCGACGGCACATCTGATCCGGTGGAACATGTCGCCCAATACAAACAGCGAATGCTTGCAGTATCACTCCGACCGGATCAAAGGGAAGCATGCATGTGTCGCGGCTTCGGGGCAACATTAGCTGGCACAGCGCTCAAATGGTTTGTCAATCTGCCTAATGAGGGTATCGAGTCATTTGCAGAATTGGTCGATTCGTTCAATCATCAGTTCGCGAGTAGTTGAATACTTGAAAAACAGACTAGCGACCTCTACAGAATCATACAGCGACGCGGCGAATCGTTACGGGATTACCTACACCGTTTTAACAAAGAAAAAGTTTCCATTCCACGGTGCGATATACCAACAGCAGTTGAAGCGTTTCGGAGAGGCCTATCCGACGACTCAGAATTGTACCGGGAATTGACGAAATACCCGTGTAGAACCTTTGAAGACGTCCAGGCTAAAACCTTGGCCTTCATCAGGCTGGAAGAATATCAGCAGACGCGACATCGGTAGGATGCGTATGACGGAGGGCAGCGTAAATCAAGCACGTCCAAAAAACACGATTACAGGACCGGAAAACCCTATGTCAGAACCGAGGATAGACCGGTCTCGTCGATAGTAAATTGGCTCGATGATCCAGATTTACCACCTGTCATCGATGACTATTGTTTCAATGTTGCCACTCCGGGCCTCATTCACTCTCTGGAAAAATTAGGGGAAAAGGTCAGATGGCCTCGAAGGACAGAAAAACCAGCGGACCGTCGAGATCCGAGTAAACGATGTGATTTCCACGGCGATATCGGACACAACACGGAAGATTGCGTCGCATTAAGGAAGGAGGTGGCCTATTTGCTGAAAAACGGTTATCTGACGGAGATCATGTCTGAATGCACCAAATCACTGCTAGGACGGAATGACAAAGCGTCACCGAATGAGTCTAGGCCGCCTTCACCCTCTGCGCCATGTAAGGTAATCAACTTTATTAATGGTGGATCTGATTTATGTGGACTAACATACTCTGCAGCAAAAAGACACGCCCGGGACTACACCCGAGACAAGTCGTTGCAGGTTTATAGGATCGGAAAACGTCAAGAGGAATGGAGGAATGCATCAATCACGTTTGACGAAACGGACATTTATGATCCGATACAATCTCATCACGATACATTGGTGGTCTCCCTTAGAGTGGCAAACTGCGAAGTCAAACGAATCCTCGTGGACAACGGAAGCACCGCGAATATTACCACCATGAAAACGTTGGAAGAACTGGGGGCCAAGGAGGAAGATATAACAGGTTCCGGGTCAAGCTTAGTCGGATTCAATGGGGAGCCAAGCAGAACCATAGGTAATATTTCTTTACCTGTATATACCCATGGTCTAAACATGCAGGTCAAATTCGACGTGGTCGAAAGCATACCAGCGTACAACATGATCCTGGGAACTCCCTGGTTGCATCAAATGGGAGCAATTCCATCGACTTATCATCAAATAATCAAGTTCCCAACACCGTGGGGAGTACAAAGCATCAAGGGGGATCGACAGTTAGCCAAGTCTTGCTACCAAACAGCGATGAAGCCAACTGCGGACCAAACTGCCTCCAGGACCGCATAGCAATTAAAGGGTGGCCCCGCTCTGGTGGAAGATGACGACAAAATAGAAGAAGTTGCCATCGACTCAGAACATCCAGAAAGGGTCATCCGCATCGGGAAAGACATACCAAAGCACCTCAAAGACGAACTGATAAATTTCCTCAAAGAACATAAGGACGTGTTTGCATGGAGCCACGACGACATGACAGGTATTGATCCTAATATCATAACTCACAGGTTAAACGTCAGCCCATTACACAAACCCGTCAGACAAAAAAGAAGACGCTTTGCAAAAGAAAGGAACGCTGTTATAAACCAGGAAGTTGACACGCTGCTCCGAACCGGCAAGGTAAAGGAGGTAAAGTATCCCGATTGGTTAGCTAATGTTGTTGTTGTTCAGAAAAAGAAAGGGCAGGAAGAAGGCAAGCCAGTCAAATGGAGAGTCTGTGTGGACTTCACTGATCTGAACAAAGCGTGTCCCAAAGATTCATTTCCAATGCCACACATTGACTGCGATACCATCAAATACAGCTTCACCCTGATGACCAAGAAAGCACAGCCTTCATCACTGAAACAGGTACGTATTGTTATATTGTTATGCCTTTTGGACTAAAAAATGCAGGCGCGACGTTTCAGAGACTAGTCACCTTAATGTTCAAAGATCTAATGGGGGACACCATGGAAGTTTATATCGACGACATGATCGTCAAATCAAAGAAAAAAGAGGATCATATCTATCATCTGACGGAACCCTTCAGAAGACTGAAATAGTACAATCTGAAGATCAATCCAGCGAAATGTACTTTCGGAGTGACGTCAGGAGAATTTTTAGGATATATCGTCAGTGAACGAGGAATAGAGGCGAGCCCGGAACAAATACGAGAAATTATTGACATTGAACCTCCAAAATCCGTCAAAGATATCCAGAGGTTGACAGGACGAATTGCGGCTTTGAATCGTTTCATTTCAAAATCGTCAGACAGGTGCCATTTGTTTTATGACGTCTTGAGAAAAAACAAAAAATTCGAGTGGACAGATCGACACGAACAGGCGCTTCAACAATTAAAAGAATATATGATGTCGCCACCATTGCTCGCAAAGCCTAAAAATGACGAAGAGCTACAACTCTATCTGGCCGTTTCAGAGCACGCCGTCAGCGCAGTACTGACAAAAGAGGAGCAGGGGAAGCAAACTCCAGTCTATTACGTAAGTAAATCCCTAAATGGACCGGAATCCAGGTATGCTTTACTTGAGAAATTAGTTTTAGCTTTGATCGTTGCTTCGATTAAATTACGTCCTTATTTTGAATCACATACCATTTGTGTTAGAACTAACTATCCCATGAAGTCAATCATGAGGAATCCGGAATTGACAGGTCGCATGGCTAAATGGTCGATTCAACTTGGAGCTTATGACATAAGATTCGAACCGAGGACAGCCTTGAAATCACAGTCACTTGCAGATTTTGTGGCAGACTTCAGTCCAAAGCTCCAAGAGGAAGCAGAAAAAGAGATTTGCACTCTGATCGATGGATTCCCAAAGCAAAAATGGACATTGCACACTGACGGGGTGTCAAACCAAAACGGCGCAGGTCTGGGCGTGATACTGAAGTCACCACAGGGGGACACCATGCTCCAAGCAGTACACTGTGATTTCACCGCTACGAACAACGAGGCAGAATACGAGGCGCTAATCGTCGGACTCACATTGGCAAGGGACTTGGGCGTCAAAATCTTGGAGGTAAAATGTGATTCTTTACTGATAATCAATCAAACTAACGGTGTGTATGCAGCAAAGGACCCCAAGATGACATCTTATTTGCAAATTGTCCGAGAATTGATAACGGCATTCGACGAAATAACCCTTGAACAAATCCCACGAGAAGAAAACACACAAGCTGACGCTCTGGCCGCCGTCGGATCATGTCTAGGGGCAGAAATCAATCGCAACATCCCCTATGTGCACTTGATGAGCCCGGCAATTTACAGATCAGAGGTTGCCTCTACCAATAAGACCCCGGCACAAGACGACTGGACACAACAATACGTAGCGTACTTAAAGTACAATACTCTCCCAAAGGACAGAAAAGAGGCCAAAGCCTTCCTATCCAAGGCAAGTAAGTTCTTACTGATTGATGATGTGCTATTTAAAAGATCTGTCGCAGGTCCACTCCAAAGATGTCTGGCACCGCAAGAAGCCGCCAAAGCATTGAAAAATCTTCATGAGGGGGAATGCGGCAATCACGCAGCAGGACGAAGTCTGTCTAACAAAGCTCTTAGATTCGGTTATTACTGGCCGACCATGAGAGAAGATGCGACCACATTCACCCAAAGATGCAAGCCCTGTCAGATGCATGGACCAATTCGTCATCAGCCCTCCGAGACGCTTCATCCATTTCTATCACCATGGCCCTTTATGAAGTGGGGCATGGATATTGTAGGAAAGTTGCCAGAGGCACCGGGGCAGAAAGTATATATGCTAGCAATGACGGATTATTTTTCAAAATGGGTGGAGGCTGAGCCTTTTCGGCAGATACGAGATGACCAGGTGATTTCGTTTATTAAGAGAAATATCCTTTGCAGATTCGGCGTTCCTTCAGAAATCGTTTGTGACAACGGATCTCAGTTCATAAGCGCTAAAACCAGACGCTTTTGCGAGAAATACAATATCAAATTGGAAACGTCGACACCTAGGTACCCGCAGTCTAATGGGCAGGCCGAGTCTAGCAACAAAATTATCATTGCCAACTTAAAGAAGAGGCTTGAAAAGGCGCAAGGCCGATGGGCTGACGAATTGCCTTTGATACTCTGGGCAGACAGGACGACTCTGAAAAATGCAACCGAACAAACCCCATTCTCACTGGTGCATGGCTGCGAAGCGGTCATTCCTGCCGAGATTGAAATACCTTCTTCGAGGTATGGACTCATGACTGAGGATTTGAACAGAGTGGAGTTGGTGCACGACTTGGATACCATTGACGAGATCCGTGAACGAGCCAAGATCCGTTTGCAGACATATCAACAAATGGTGGCAAAAAGCTATAATAAAAATGTTCGGGCAAAGGTGTTTCAGAAGGGAGATTGGGTCTTGAGGAGAGCATTTGGCAATGAAGCAGCCGGAAAATTCGGTCCTAATTGGGAAGGACCTTACAGAATCATTGACGTCATCGGTCAGGGGGCATACTGCCTGGAGTCAATCGACGGTAAACAAGTCCCTCGAAGTTGGAATGCGGTACATTTAAAGCGTTTTCAGTTTTAACAAAAGTTTCTTTTGTTTTTTGCATTTCTGTCCCTATTACTAAATAACTAACTTGGCCGTCGGAGGGCCGTTGGCTTAAGGCCAGCGACCGACCCTGACGATAATTATAAATACAGGAAGGCACACAAAAATGGCCAAGTCGCAGGTAATTAGTCACAGTTCACATAATACAGTAAATACAATTCATCATTCACTAACTTGACCGTCGGAGGGCCGTTGGCCCCAAACCAACGGCCGACCCCAACGGAACGGTATCATCACAGGACTATGACAGGTTAAGATCAAAATACCAGGTGACCGAGTACCAGAACAACAGATAGAACATCAGATCTGCTCATGACAAAAAACATCAACATACAGGGGACATGAGGCTCATTATGGAGAAACCATGAATGAAGTTCCATGAAACCGAATAAAGTTTTGGCCAAAACACAAAACACAAAACACAAAACACAAAACACAAAACACATATATGTTCCTCTACGCACACGGGGCAGGTTACATACGAAAACGACATATATAACAACACACACGTCAATCAGGTGACCAAAAGGAGTAGCAACGGAATCACCAAACAACATGGATTTGGCTTGGATAAACCACCAAGCACAATATCCATAAATCCACAGGAAAATATTAAAACCATGATGCAGGGGCAGTAATAGCAGAGTGAGTCTTGGAAGCAAAAGCAAATGTTTAAAGATGAGAAAGTAAAGGGGAAGGGGTGCAGTTAGTTATCTCGGGAGCGTCTGGAATCAGCCTCGTTATCGGACTGACCAACGTCAAAACCGTCTTCTCCAATCGGGGGATCCATCTCATCTTGAAGCTTTGACCAGGTAGCAACGTCCTGTTCCGCAGTCCAGTTTGACATCTCGCCTGCGAGGAATGAAGTCATCAGTTCACCTCTGGTTTTCCAAGCATAAAAACAGGCCGCGTCAGTAACCTCTTGTTTCTTTTTCCTCCCATACGCTTCCAACGACTTAATACGGGTTTTTAAAGTTGAGATTTGAGTTGTTAAAATCGAACTATCGCTACGGAGACTTTGGATCGTTCGAGCATCAACATCAGCACGAGCGTGAAAACTTTTCTCTTTTCTTTTTAATTCGTCCACATCCTTTTCTAGCAGAACCAACCTTTCTGCAGCAACAAGGCTAGCTTGAACACTCTGCCAGGTTAAAACAAATTTCTCTCAAGAAGGATTAAATTTCTACAGGTACCAAGCACTTATAAAACGACGAGATACCTGGAAAGCAAAAGCCGAGGAAGCCAATACCAGGCCAGCTGAGGACACATCCTTGAATACAACGGACGAGGAGGAAAGCAGGACTTGAGGCATTTCACTTCCCATCACAAGAGCATCCTTCAAACAGCAAAAGTCACGAGAGAAAGAAGCGTTCATCTTCCCACCAGAGTCAGGATTGGTGGTGGCACTCACTGGACGAGGAGGAGCAGATTTCATCTTTGTGTTGGGGCATTGTGAAGTTTTGGAACAACCAGAGGCCAACTTGGATGTGATTTTCTTCTTTCTCGAAACCATGTTAAGAAGATCGTAATCAGAAGGTATCGGCCGTGTGTTAGACGAAGAAACAGCTGCGGCAAAGGAAAATATATAAACATTCTAAATAAAGCAACATTTGACGAATAATTGAGATAGCTGAAACCAGTACCAGCGTGCTGTGCAGAACGTTTTGCTGGAAGAGAACAGGAATCCTGACCACCGGGAAACACCATCTGAAGAGGAACGAAAGCACTTGCATTTTCACCTCCACCCCTCGAGGTTTCTGATTCATGGTCTGAATCATCTACAGAGACCGCGCGTGAATCTTGGGCATCGTCAAGGACGTTCTGAATATTACGGCGAGAGCGCCTTAATCCAACGGACCGAGAATGGTCAGGAGTGGGAGACATACCTTCATTATCAACCACTAGATTCCCAAAGGTCCGTTCGGCAGTAGTTAAAGATAAAATTTTGACAGTCCTTCCTTCAGAGTCTGGACCATAGCTCAAGGGGATAGTCTTCCTATCTAAAGCAAGAAAAAAAAAACGACAACAGTGAAAACGGTAATTTTGACGTATTGCAGACCAGCCGTATAGCAATTAAATACATTTGAAATTCATATGTAAAACAAGGAGTTGTCAAGATACCTTTGTGTAAACTCTCTTCAAGAAATGCGCCCTCAGAACTTAGGGAATCTTTTTGCACAAAGAAGAACTGGCTCATCCAGTCACGATCATTAGCTTTGTCCGCCCTCAATATCAGCGCCTCGCGAGCATCTTTGACGGCCAGGGTAAACCGACCAGCTCCAGAAGAACGAAGATCATAGGTAAAACCCAGATCTTCGAAGGAGAAGGGGATGCTGTGTTTTTCGCTTAATACTTCTAAACCACGCAGAACCCTCCATACTTGTGGCATTACTTGGGAAGGAGAAACCTTGACAAAGGCTAAGAAATCTCTAACTAAGGAAGAGAAAGGGAATTTCATACCAATCTTGAAGGGATACATGAAGAAGTTGACCCAACCATCACAATGCCAATCAACACGTTCGTTAGCGGCCGAAAACCGGATGGATGCATGCGCTGGAAATCCGGAACCATTCTTGATGGCTTCGATATGATTCTCCGAGAGTTCAGCCTGTTTTGCATTCTTCGGATCAAGGATGTGTTGAGGGATGAACTGTTGAGACGCCATAGATTCTCACGATGGATCTCTGCAAGAATCAAGCGAAAGGTATTTCGCAAAAGAAGAGTTATGGCTGAAAAGAGACTACTCTGACAGAGGGTTGGTTACTCGAGGAAGGAGGCTGACGGTTTTGTCCATTTCGAGGTAACGTCAAAACGTTTAAAATTCAAAGAAGTAATCGACCGGTTGGATTAAATTGGTAACGATTACTACTTCAAATTTTAGGGGCAGTTGTTGGGCCCGGATCTGTCAAGCGAATCGGCCCATTACATTAGATTTGAGTTTACTGGACGGATCGGCCCACGTGACCTTAAGGAGTCCACAGAATCCGGCTTGTTCAAATGACATGACGAAGTGGATAAGAGCGCCTAAGAAGTTGAGGAGAAAATGGAGGAACAGATCCCGATTTAGTAGGGGAAGGCTACCATTTCGCCGGGTAGTTCGTCCGCATGGGGGAAAGAGTTGGAAATTCTATTTTAAATAGACTGGCGGTAGAAGAGAGAAAGAACTTACTTAATTATCTATGCACTTGTAATACCACTTTTCGAATCATACATCCAGATTAATATACTCTCATTCATTAGCTTTCGGTTCTTATATTGTGTTTCTTGTACGATCCCTACATACATATAATTTTAGATTGGTTTAATTCTTGCTTAAACAAAACGTATGATTGTGGTTGAGTAAAAAAATGAATGTTAGCCAAACAAAACTTTCCAAAAATGATGAGCGCGAAGAATTTTCGGGATATGCTTAAATGATAAGTTGGATTTTTTTTTTATCAAAAATGATGTTTATACCCACTCTTACTCACTTTTATACCCACCATGTTTGTGAATGTTTTTTGTCTATGAGTTTCGTTCATAGAGAATAATTTGTTTGAATAACACATATTTTGTTTGTGAACCGGATTCACAGACAAACAAAGAACTTCACAAACACGGTGGGTATAAGGGTGAATACATCATGGGACGGATCCGAGATTTCTGGTCAAGGGGGGTGAATTTTTTTCATGAGTGTAGGGGGTGAAATTTTTTCGCTAGTGTAGCTCGGAGAATTTTTTTCCCGCTAGTGTAGCAGGGCGATTTTTTTGCTAGTATAGGGCTCTGCGACATTTTTTTATTCAATTTTTTTTATTAATACATACACGACAACATTTAAAATTATTACATTCTAAGTTTAAACAATGAAAAAATAAATTTGATTTTATAATTGAAATGCTCTAAAAAAAGTATTGACACATTAAATCGTAAGAAATATGAACCCAACGGAAAGTTATTTGAAAATAAAGAGTTTAAAAGGTATACATCCACCAATATTTTTTAAATAACTTTTTCCTTGTTTAACCCCATGAATCTTTATTAGAATAAAGAATTGATTTTTGAATTACAATTTTTGTCTAGCAAAGAGGGTGCTTGTGAGTCACGAAGAGTTTTCTTATTATTACAATAGTACGTATGACATTATTATTTTTAGAATAATATTATATTGTTGATTCATATATATGGTGCATATTATATTTGCATAATGGTAAAATAAGTCAAAGTTTATTATATATGCAATAATTAGTTTGTAGAGCCTAACAAGTAAATGAATTGTGTAATTTAATGTCAACAAAAATTTATATTTTGGATTCACCTCACATGATCTAAAAACTATTTAACTAGTGTGACTGGTAGTTAATATCATTTGATATTTTACAAAATCTCGTACTAATTATCTAATAAAGATAACTAAACATTACAAAACTAGGAATTTTTATATAATAAATATCCCAAGTCTTAAACAATGATCAGTGTTGTTCTATTATATTGTTTATTTGCTTAAGTATGTAAATTATTTTATACGTTTCTTCTTTTAAATCTGCAATTAATTTTACATTATGTAAGGCTATATATTAATTTTGAAAACTAAAAGCTAAGGGGGGAACACATGTATATCTAATTAAAGCATGAAAATATTACATATATCTAACTAAATCCATCCCTGAATACATCAAGCATTCAAGCATGGTTGAAATTTTATGGAACGAAGATAATACTCCCTCCGTCCCTATATAAAAGTATCCATTCATTTTACACACATCTTAAGAAAGTGGGTTTGGTTGGTACTGTTTGGCACTGTTTGGACACTGTTTGGCACTGTTTTGCACTGTTTTGCACTGTTTTGTTTGCCAAAAAAGGAAAGGGGACTTTTATTTAGGGACGGCCCGAAAAGGAAACAGATGCTTTTATTTAGGGACGGAGGGAGTAGTACTTAAGGTAATAGACATATTGCGCTGCGGAAAAAAAAAAAGAGAGTGACTTTCTATTAGTTACTCCATTGTTACGTACTTACGTGTTCCTCATCCACACATCTGCATTAGAGATATTCCTTGGTACGTAGAGAAAGAAGTACTGAAGAAAAGGGTTCCAATAGAACAAGCTAAACAGCTATATAACGAGATGGGAGACGTGTGGTTCTTTATTATAGTTTTCATTATTTAGAGAATAAAAAACATACTACTACAATTTTAATATTAACAAAAAATGTTATTCATGTAAATTCATAAACATTTCCGTAACACTCCGTGCTTAATACTAGTCGTGACGTATTAAGTAGGGGTGGGATCGGTCCGGTCCGGGTCAGGTTTTTGCTAAACCCGGAAATTACCCATAAGGCATCGGGTTATGAAAATTAGGGACCGAAAAAAACTCACTATATTCGATCCGAGTCGGGTTTTTTGTAGCCCGGGTTCGGTCCGGGTTCGGGTTGGGTCGGTTAAAGCCCGAATGTGAAAACACTCATTTTCTTTTATATTTTAAAATCTATTTTCAAATAAAATCAATAAAAAGTGCAAACCGCAAATAAAATTAATAAAAATCACAAATATTAGTCTCCAAAATCACCAAGAATTCAAATCCAAAGAAGACAATTATCATAATATTTTGTTTAAGATGCATAAAAATAAGTAATATAGGTGTTCTAAAAATGTTACTCCGTATGAAATAAAATTTATGGATAAAAATGTGACCAAAGATACTATAAATATGTTTTCATGCTCATTACCGTAAATAAATTGAACATATTTGTAGTCACTAAAAGTTATTAAGTCATTTTTTCGTCCATCATGATTAAATCATATATTAGGAATAAATTTATAAATTATATTTGTATATTATATTGATTTTATATTATGGCTAATTGTTTCGGGTTTTATCGGTCCGGGCCGGGTTATAGATTTTAGGGCCCGTTAAAGAGCCCAAAATTTCGGGTTCGGTCCGGTTTTTTTTATTCGGGCCGGTCAAAAAGAAAAAATCCGGACCGATATCATAATTCGGACCGGGCCAGTGCCGGTTTTCGGGTTTCGATTCGGGTTTTCCCACCCCTAGTATTAAGGACAAATATAAAATAGTTTTCTTTATATATTCTTTAATCATGAATACACAATCTTAAAAAAACTTTGATAAATTTCAACTTTGTTAGATAAAAACCTACGAGGTGATTTTATAAAATGTCGTCAAACAATATTCAAAATTTCGTTCATTTAATTTCAAGTGACCCGAACCAAAAAGGTTGGTATAACATTACAAACTAAGACATTAGAACATATACTACTGCGCAATTTATACCCTGGGATCGGCGCATCATGAGGATGGTGCGCCTGATCCCAAAACGACGCAACATTCATTATTTTTTTTTCTTTTATTGTTAAAAATTGTAATAACTTTTTTATTTGATATCCGATTTTTATAACATTTATATCAATTTTTTTTTCTTCATGATCTATCAAATGAGACCAATATTGCTTATGTAGTTTTAACAAATTATTTTGAAGTTACATTTGATAATATATCATGAAGTTACATCTTCTTCTGCGTGAGTTACAACTTATTGTACGCGAGTTACATATTAATATACACGAATTACATCTTAATGTATGTGAGTTACACCATGAAATAAATCCCTGCTACGTCTTTCATTTTTATCATTTGAAAAATAGTGTAATAATATGAAATACAATATACTTATTTTATGTGGATTAATAAAATTTTGTATTAAATTGGCAAAGAAAAAAATTAATTCAGTTATAATTGAATTAGTTCAAGATAAAGATAAGTGAATAATCATAAATAATTAGATATAACTCACACATAATTACATGTAACTCGCGCATAAAAGTATGTCACTCGTGTATAACAAGATGTAACTCACACATAACAAGATATAACTCACACATAATTACATGTAACTCTCGCATAAAAGTATGTAACTCGTGTATAGCAAGATGTAACTCACACATAACAAGATGTAACTCACACATAATAACTTATAACTGGACTATAAGATGATGTAACTTCGTATATTATCAAATGTAACTCCAAGCTAGAAGCAAAATAAACAAACTCAATATCTTAAAAACCTCTAAAACATATAAAAGTGATAAAAAAAATATATTATAGAAAAAGTGTACGCATATAAAAATATATTACAAAAAAATGTATGAATGTAAAAAATTAAAATTACATAGGCATTATTGGTCTTATTTGAAAGATCATGAAAAATAAAAAATTTTGGTATAAATTTTATAAAAATCGGATCAAAAATAAAAAAATTATTAACAATTTTAAGAAAATGAGAAATAAAAAATAAGAAAGGAAGTATTTGATACTACTGTCGTTAGGAAGTATTTGATAATATTGAAATAGTTTTGCATTAATACACATATTACATAAATTGATAGTATCGTTTAACTACAACATAACAATAAAGCCAAGACCAACGATCTCAAGAGCACAATTGTAACATTACTACATTAGGAACTCATTTTCCGGCTTACAAGCATCCAAGCTAAGAATGTAATTCATAAATTTATTCATTCATTCACTTTTGATATAAACAATACCCTATTTAATTGAGTTTTTTCCCATGGAGGGGTGTTTTTCAAACTTATTTCCCAAACTAAGGTACTTTTAAACTTATTTCCCAAACAGGGGTATTTTTTGCCATGTCACCTCAGTATTACTGAGGGGCGCCACATCAGCTTATCCACATCATCCCATCAATTCCATGTCATCAATTTTGAGAATTTAGGTGTGCTTCTAAAATATAGAAAAAAATGAAGCTAATAAGATTCAAACTTGGGTGGAACACAAGAAAGGCATGTGTGTGAACCATTACACTACATCATCCACTTGTTAACAAATGCCTTTTAAGAAGTATAAATCATGTATCTTTCATCCCGGGAGTGCACTATTTCTTAATCGCGTGTATTATTCGTTCCTTTAGAAATATCTCTCTTTACCAAACAATAAAAAATGTAATAATAAAAAACTGAATTTGAGTTATTCAATTAAAAATCTTATTAAAACTTATAATAAAAACATAATTTGCTAATTTAATTTGAAAAATAAAGAAATATTTTATTTAGAATACAAAAAATTAATCTAAACTTATAATGACAAAACACAATTTGGAATATGTATTTTTTTAAATAACTTAGCTTCAAATGAAATAAAATCAATTAAAATAAATGTCATATTTCTAAGTTACTTATTTCTAAGTTACTTATTGCATGAAATTTACTTATTTTTTATTTTATTTACTTTTGAGTTATTTCAAATAACTTTTAAATTATATACTTCAATTTTTTTATAAATTTAAATTACATTTTTATAGAATTAAATATCGCAAACTAAGCTTTTCGTTGTGATTATTTCATTATAGCAGCTCAACTATTCTGGACTCGGTTCAATTTTCTCATTGATTATTATTGTTTCAAATTCATATACAACACTCAAATTTGAACTAAATTGTAACATGTTAAATTTTAGTGAAATTTGCAATACAAATACTTTAAGTCGAAGAATGTATACATTTAGCTGTGTATTACTCATTGCTTTAAAAATATATAGCTTCTTTTTAAAATAATTAAAAATTATGCAAAATACTAGGTTTGTGATAATTAAAAATAAAGACTTAATTAAAATTTATTGTTACTAAATGTTATGAAAGGTTTGTGATATTAAATTTATTGTGATAATTAAAAATAAAGACTTAATTAAAATTTGTGATAAATCAGATACTATTCATGTCAAGAAAATCATATAATATTTATCTAAGAAAGAAAAAAACTTGATAAATTTATAAACGAAAAATGCTTGGTTCTGAGGCGGAGTCGAGCTGAGGCTGAACAAAATTGAGCTGTTAGAGAATTTTCATAAAGAAAAATTTATACGATATTTTACATTAATATTAAACCTTTTATAGAATTTAAAGTGGACTGGCATGAAATTTACTTATGTTTTATTTTATTTTATAAGTTTTTTATTGTTATATTTTTAATTGTTTGGGAAAGGAAGAAATATACTTCGTATTTCTAAAGGAACAAATAATACATGCGATTAAGAAATAGTGCACTCCCGGGGTGAAGTATACATGATTTATACTTCTTAAAAGACATTTGTTAACAAGTGAATGGTGTAGTGTAGTGGTTTACATACATGCCTTTCTGGTGTTCCACCCAGGTTCAAATCCTGTTAGTTTCATTTTTTTCTATATTTTAGAAGCACACCTAAACTCTCAAAATTGATGACATGGAATTGATGGGATGATGTGGATAAGCTGATGTGGCGCCCAGCCATGATACTGAGGTGACATGGCAAAAAATACCCATGTTTGGGAAATAAGTTTAAAAGCACCTTAGTTTGAGAAATAAGTTTGAAAAACACCCCTCAATGGGAAAAAACTCCTATTTAATTAGTATTGATTACTTTAGTTTAGTAAGCAGTGACGTACCGAGAATATTTTTCAAGGAAGGACATTGTCGTATGCAGGGCCGGTCCTGAGGAAATGAAGGTCATGTGCAACAAAAATAATTGGACCTTCTTTTCAAAGTTTCAACACAAGTTAAAAAACCGAACCGAAACCACACCGACTCAAACGGGACCCGAAAGTCGGGACTCGAACATAAATCGGTTTAATGAAGGTTTTTTGAGTCATAAAATCGGTTCAAACCGAACCGAACCGATTTTTATTAAGAGATACTACCTCCGTCCCTTAAAACATTGCCAAAGTTGACCGGCACGGAGAATAATAAAGTAAAAACTGTGTGCTTGAGATTTGTGCAGAGGAGAGAGAAATAACAGAAACCACAAAATAATTGATTAAAAGGGAAAGTGCCAAATTTTTTTGGGACGTCCCAAAAAGGAAAGATGGCAAAGTTTTAAGGGACGGAGAGAGTATTTTTAATTATTTATTTTGTAGAACAAATAGGTAATATAAAGCTTGTACGTCCTTATTTCAACAATTAGTTGATTCATTCCAGTGGGTTGATGTTTAGAGATCAGCGTGCATGATTTTATTTTCACTTGAGTTCGAAACTCGCATGCCTCAATTCTTATCTTTTTAGTTTCTAAAGCTTAAGATTCTCACACCGATGGAAATGGAGGATTTACTACTCCTTCATTCCTATATATACGCTCCACCTCTAAGTAATACTAGTATATTACTACAAAAAAAATTGGGCCCTTCCAATTTTTTGGGCCCTGTGCGGTTGGACACCCTGCACACCGCCAGGGCCGGCCCTGGTCGTATGGATGACAATGAGTTGATCATGTCAGGTGGTCACCGATCTATTATGTATTTATGTCTGGTTCGTGCTAATTATTATTTGTAATCGGAAGTAAAAGATTATTCAATGTCGGTTTCGATGAATGTACATTTATGAATTATAAGTCTAGTTTTGAACTTATTAAGACAGTTCTAAACAGTAACATTAGACTTTAATTTTGATTGAAAGACATATTTTGAATTAGAAATCGATCATCCTTGTATCATTTATGATTTAGGATTAGAATTCTTGTTATTTTTATACTATAAAATGGTTAGTATTTCAACTCCAAACTAGGATCATATTTAACACATCAAACTTTTGGTACTTGTTTAAAATATAATACTACGATATCAAACTTTTATCATATTGTATTACAGAAAATCATAGGGCCTGACACTAATTTATGGTAAATTACAAAATTTTATCAAGATCTTGTGATAATATTTTCATGGAAACCACCTTTACACAACTTTGGCTCGCATTTGATATGAATTTACTAATTGGTGCAAAATCCATGATAAAACTAACTGCAATTAGTGAGAAAAACAATGAATGTGTATTGTGTATGATTTCTTACTCAAAATCATACACTTGGAGTTTTGTGATATATTTGAACCTAACTTTGGACAAAGATAATCTATACTTAACAAAAACATTACTAATACCACTTTTCAAATAAAAATGTAATGACAATATCAATAACATGTCTAACTACAAGCAATCCTCCATCACCTTATGTTAAAGTTTTATATATATGTAAGGGGCACAAGTATTATATTGAAGTACTAATACTAAAGTAGGGATATTTTGCCTTCCAGACGGCGGCCAGCCCCCCTAGGACCTAGGTCCTCCACCATTAGTACATAGTACTATTTCCGTCCATTAATATTGAGACATGAGGGGCGACACATTTATTAAGAAGAGTGAGTTTGTGTAATTATGTGGTTGATATTGAATTGATAAAGTTAGAATAAAACAAGAATGCTTTAAAATAACACAAAATCTATCAAATTTGATATGAGACGATATTAGTGGAATGAAGAAAAAGAGAGATAAGACAATCCTAACCGGATTAGTGTTTGATACTACATGTATATATTATACGAAGTATATACTGACTTTTAACACACTACTTTCAACTTCACTTATCGTATTATGAGCCTGTTTGGTAACTCTGCTTTTCGGTTCATCCGGCTTATTAGCCAACCTTTTAACTAAACACGTAAATTTTGATTTCGCACGTTAAATTGTGTAATAATAAGAAAAAATAAGGTTGAAATTGCTTTTGTGACTGTATTGACTGAAGTTTCTGTGGATGACTATTTTAGCTATTTTTCATATAATATTTTCTTTATTTTATAAATAAAGTATATTTTATATATAATTTTTGTTATAAATCAACAAGATCAGCCAATATAGTTATTTCAACCAGAACTTTATAAATTTCAACAGAATCAGCTGATTTCAGTGTTACCAAACGGACTCTATGTAATTCATACTCCCTATTATGAATATATATTGGTAATTTTAAATAAAAAAAGGTGGAAAGGTATAAATAAGTTATGAATCCGTGGGGGAGCACGGAGTGGAAGAGAGATTAGTTTGTGGTCAGAGATTGGGCGGGTTTCTCACTTCTTCAATATCGAAACGCGGAGGTATGGCCTGGGCACGTGAAGCTCTGCATTCAGGCATTTACGTTGCGCAGCTCCACCACCGCCGTACTTCATTTACAGTCAGTCCTCCTTCTCTGGGGAACCCAATCTTATCCACCCCACCCTCTCTTCATTGTTTTAATAACACCAGCTCATCCTGGATCTCACTTGACTAATATTCTCGATCTCTGAGCAGTAGCGGAGACCCGGAGAGGTTGGAGATGATGGAACTATAAAAAAGTGCAAATAAACCCCTTTATAGGAGGCTCTGTCCGTTCGTCACCATTTGGGCCGGTTTCCGGTGGAACTTTTGGATGAATGTTTTTGAACATCTTTTTCATTAAGTCTAGTTTACTCATTCCAAATTTCAACTAAAAATTCAATCGTGAAAACCATCAAATGAATTTTTAAAGATAATTGCACAGTTAGACAACGTATTATATTTCAGAAAATCTTTTTACTGCATTCTCAATTGAATTTTTAGCTGAAATTTGATATGGGTAAACTAGACTTAATAAAGAAGATGCTCAAAAACTTTCATCAAAAAATTTCACCGGAAACCTCCCCAAATGGCGACATCCGGACAAAGCCTAATGTAAAAAGGTTTATTTGAACTTTTTATGAAAGTTCGACGACTTATTTGATAGTTATCTCCTCAAAAATTTTATTTAGAATCAAATTTATTTTCGACATAAAAATTTGAAAGATGTTGGATTTCATAAAAGGAGGACACTCCATACCTGAACGATACGTTGAAAGGATGTAAATTGGACTATAATCCTAATCTGAAAGATAGAGAGTCAAGCTCTGTCCCCGTTACTTGCAGAAGCCTTATGCATTTTTTTAGCATAGTGAACTCTAATGTTGGATTTCAAACATTTTCTTTGTTACTGCTTATTGATTTCAGATAATCCTTTAAGTAATTTTAATACACTTATTAAATTGCGGTGTGTCTATAAAGTGGGTCAGAACCTACTCATATACTCTCTCCGTCCCTTAAAACTTTGCCAACTTTCTTTTTTTGGTTGTCTCATTAACTTTGTCACCTTCTCTTTTAAGTAAAGAATATGTGGTTCCAGTTAATTCTCTCTCCTCTCCACAAACCTCTACCACACAGTTTTTACTTTATTAATCTCCATGCCGGTCAAACTTGGCAAAGTTTTAAGGGACGGAGGGAGTACAATATAAAAAATGTCAATTCATTTTGAAACAAAGTTTGACTAAATTAATTTAGGAGTGAACATAAAAACCGAATCAATAATGGGTGTGTCAGAGGTTTTATAAATTTTTATCTCGAATCGAAACTGTACCGTTTGAAGCGGGTACGAGACCGATTCTATATTTTAGGAACAGAAAAATACCGAATCGGACCGTTCAAAATTATGCATTTAAGATTTTTATATTTTTTCATACCAATAAATCTCTCTTTTAGAC
This sequence comes from Cuscuta europaea, assembly GCA_945859875.1. Lineage (NCBI taxonomy): Eukaryota > Viridiplantae > Streptophyta > Magnoliopsida > Solanales > Convolvulaceae > Cuscuta > Cuscuta europaea. The sequence goes on along the minus strand of CAMAPE010000038.1, from coordinate 917,853 downwards.
TAACAATTTTATAACTCAAGTATGTATTCATGTGTCCCTAAAATAGCTAAATTTGTGTTTTTATATATGATGAGTTTAATCCAACTACGAGAGGAGATGAAGTTTAATTTAGGCAGCGTAAGACACTATTATTATCCCAGAATCCGGATCCTTTGTAGGATATGTACATGAAGTATTTATAGACCTTAGGTTCTAGTATTCTAGGAGGAAATTGATACATTTAATGCTCGTTAATTGAAATAGAGTCTTGTAACATCTCGAACGTTATGCAATGATTACCTCCCTTAGGTTCATGTTTCTTCCGTTATTTAATGACTTCTTGGACTGGATTTGATTTACTCGAGACGAGTAAAAGTTTAAGTGTGGGGGTGTTTGATGCACACTAATTAGTAGTGCATAATTATATATTTTTATGTTTGATTTATGTTGATTGTTTGACGTTTTATTTAGTTTGTAAACATTTATGTGATTTCAGTTGTAATGGTATTTTAGTCTTTATTTATAAGTTGTAAAGTTTAGTTATGATTTGTGGTGTTGGAAAGGAAGACTTTGAAGAGAAGAAAACAAGAAATTTGACTGCCTAGGAGTAAAACCCAACCGGGTAGAAACCCCCACCCGGTCGGGTATGATTTAACGGACGAAATTGCCAAGAAAGTCACTGGACCCGGTCGGGTCCCCTACTTGACCCGGTCGGGTAAGATGTGACCCAGGACAAAACGACGTGCGAAGATCACCGAAACGTGGCGGATTATCTGATTTTGACCGGACCCGGTCGGGTAAGTACTTGACCCGGACAGGTACCCGGCCAAAGGTGTTGAAAAACACCTATAAATAGCACACTTTTTCTTCTCTAAAAATCATTTCTTCTTCCATACTCTTAAGCTCAGTTTAGAATAGCATTTCTTTATATTTTTCTAGCTATGTTTAGTCTCTAAATGAGGAGCTAAACTTCCATTCTTGGTTTTGTTCTTGAAGCTTGTTGATTATTAAAGGTGTGAGTTATTTTCTTAACTTCTTCTCTTGATTATTAATTCTTCCCTTAATCTCATTCTATATTAATGTTGGAGGGTTGCTAAGTGATGATTAGTTAACGTTCCGACATTAATTACTACTAGAAACGATCAACGAGCCGATAGTTAATCGTTGGTGGTTTCACAAGTAAGTAACTTCGGTTTATTAATGCACGGTCGTGGTTAATAAACATAAGAGGGATCAATTTTGTTGGTTAAACCGAGACCGTTGTGTTAAGGTTATCAATCTCAATTGATTTCATCAAAGAGTTAAAAGATTGAATGCTACTATTATATCGGTATACGGCGTTGTTCTATATTTGATTAATAGTAAGGGTTGTTAATGAACGGTCGTTGTTAATAACTACCCTCGATGAATTGGAGATACTCCTCGATTGAGTATTCGAGAGGGGATAAGTTATAGATATGACAAGGATCAACTAAAATATATCAACAAGTGGAAAGTAGCAAAGCCAAGTCCCTTTTATTCTTGAATTAAACACATATAGGTTGTTCATCTTAGTTTCTTAATTAAATTAAATCATTCAAAACTAAAACCCCCCTTTTTAATTACTAGTTTCATAAAAAGAGAATCATTCCTTTCCCTGTGGATACGAACTCTACTACGCTATACTACGTATAAGTGTTTAGTATTGAATTTGTGTCCTAAGACGAGCTCAACGAGAACAGAAATCTCGTGTGGAACAGAAGGGTAAAAGCTCGTTTGATTCTGTATTTTGACGCACTGTGACAAAGTGCTCGTCAAATTTGGCACCGTTGCCGGGGAAAGACAATTATTTTCTTTTAATTTTATCTCATAAAAATCAAAAACAAAAAAAAAAATACTAAAAAAAAACTTGTTGATGTTCTATTTTCTAAGCTTACATGAGTTATGAGTATATGGATACCAACACTTCATCCTTAGAGAGTCAAATTTCCTTCTTGACTTCTCTAATAAAGGAATTTATCTTTAACTCAAAAGCTCAAGATTCCAAGACATGCAACATTTGCATGTCTCACAGGCATCTCACGGACTTCTGCCCAAAGCTCCAAGAAGAATACCTTGCACAAATTGATGATGTACCTCACATGAGGTATGATCCATTCTCCAACTCTAATATGTCCACGGAGGACATGGTTCGGGCTCTTACTAACAGTGTGACCGCCATGCAACAAAACATGGTGCAATTCCAAAATGAGACCAAGTCTAGCATTTTAAACTTGGAAACTCAAATGAGTCAAATAGCCGGAGTCGTGATTAGGCTTGAAGCAAGGGATTCAGAAAAATCTCCTTCTCAACTAGAATGTGATCCTAAACAGCAAACTTTTACAATCACATTGATAAATGAAAAGGAAATGCAAAAGGAGATCCAGAATTCAGAAGAAGTAGAGGAAGAAAAAGACACGGAGCTCCAACTGGTCAAAGAACAGGATAATCTGAGCTTCAAGATCAAATATCTATCCTTGTTATCTTTTGAGGTACCCCCATCAATTCTAAAAAATTTGAGGGAAACTCATAAACTTGGAAACAACAATGACATTTCTGAAATCCTCTTCAAAATTGAGGGATCAAAAAACTTTTCATTTACCATCGTAAACGATAATTTCTTCCCTTTCCTCCCACCGCATGAATCAATGACAATCTGGATATTTGATCCTGGAAAGATTCCCAAATTGAAGAGTCGAGAAGTTGAGCACTCCTATGAACGTCCCAGGAGTGAAAGTGTGAAAAAGATAAACTATCATGATCCAAGTTTGAATGACTGAACACAATGATGGCGTCGTGCCGCGACGTTAAATAAGGCGCTTCTTGGGAGGCAACCCATGCAAGGTACGTTTACTTGTTTTATTTTATTTTTACACATTTCAAAAAAAAAACTGGGAAACAAACCCGGCCGGGTACACTACCCAAACCGGTCAGGTATCAGGTCAAAACACTTCACCCACCCTGTCACCCGGGCGGGGCAGAAAATAAAAACGAAAATTTTTGATATACCCGACCGGGTGCTTCATGAAACCCGGCCGGGTTATCACCAAAGGGAGCCACTGCCACCCCTGGGAGAAGAAACTCGACCGGGTGAATGAGAAATATCATAACCCGATCCCTGGAATGAAACACCCGACCGGGTACACTACCCCACTCGGTCGGGTATCTCGATTTTTTTTGGAAACCAAGCCATTTCTCAAAAAAAAAATGAATCACCCCCTTCGTCTTCCCATTCGAACCAAACCCCAAATTTCCTCCATTTCCAAAAGTCAAAAGCTTCATATCTCCTACATCCATCCATCAATTAAACCCATTTCATTCATCTCCTCTTCACCCTTTTCATCTCCACACCCATGAATCACCAACAAAACCTCCCCAAAAAAACACATTCATCTCAGACACAAGCACTAGGGACACTGCTTTGATTAGCATGGGGGGAGAGTTTTATGGAATACTCACATTCATACTCTTTATTCTTGTAAAAAAAATTATAAAAGCTTGTTAAGTTGAAACCCCGAAAGGGCAACTTAAGCAAAAATAAAGAAAAAATAAGAGTGAGTTGTGAGGATTAAAACAGAAAAATGTGGGAAGCTGGGATAAAAACCCGAAAGGGCACCTAGGCAAAATGAGAGAACGAGAGAAAGTATTTTCTTTTATTTCTGCAGGATCCTAAGGGTAATGCAAAAAAAAAACGGGGGTTGAGGTTGATAAAGAAATATGGAGTTGAAGACCCTCTTTACTGTTATATTTTTGGGGATATACTTTATGTGTTTCTAAAAACACTCGTGGATGTGTGTGTTGATATTCTTGTCATTTTAAGGACTTCTTGGACCGGATTTGATTTACTCGAGACGAGTAAAGGTTTAAGTGTGGGGGTGTTTGATGCACACTAATTAGTAGTGCATAATTATATATTTTTATGTTTGATTTATGTTGATTGTTTGATGTTTTATTTAGTTTGTGAGCATTTATGTGATTTCACTTGTAATGGTATTTTAGTCTTTATTTATAAGTTGTAAAGTTTAGTTAGGATTTGTGGTGTTGGAAAGGAAGACTTTGAAGAGAAGAAAACAAGAAATTTGACTGCCTAGGAGTAAAACCCGACCGGGTAGAAACCCCCACCCGGTCGGGTATGATTTAACGGACGAAATTGCCAAGAAAGTCACTGGACCCGGTCGGGTCCCCTACTTGACCCGGTCGGGTAAGATGTGACCCGGGACAAAACGACGTGCGAAGATCACCAGAACGTGACGGATTATCTGATTTTGACCGGACCCGGTCGGGTAAGTACTTGACCCTTTCGGGTACCCGACCAAAGGTGTTGAAAAACACCTATAAATAGCACACTTTTTCTTCTCTAAAAATCATTCCTTCTTCCATACTCTTAAGCTCAGTTTAGAATAACATTTCTTTATATTTTTCTAGCTATGTTTAGTCTCCAAATGAGGAGCTAAACTTCTATTCTTGGTTTTGCTCTTGAAGCTTGTTGATTATTAAAGTTGGGAGTTATTTTCTTAACTTCTTCTCTTGATTATTAATTCTTCCCTTAATCTCATTCTATATTAATGTTGGAGGGTTGCTAAGTGACGATTAGTTAACGTTCCGACATTAATTACTACTAGAAACGATCAACGAACCGATGGTTAATCGTTGGTGGTTTCACAAGTAAGTAACTTCGGTTTATTAATGCACGGTCGTGGTTAATAAACTTAAGAGGGATCAATTTTGTTGGTTAAACCGAGACCGTTGTGTTAAGGTTATCAATCTCAATAGTAAGGGTTGTTAATGAACGGTCGTTGTTAATAACTACCCTCGATGAATTGGAGATACTCCTCGATTGAGTATTCGAGAGGGGATAAGTTATAGATATGACAAGGATCAACTAAAATATATCAACAAGTGGAAAGTAGCAAAGTCAAGTCCCTTTTATTCTTGAATTAAACACATATAGGTTGTTCATCTTAGTTTCTTAATTAAATTAAATCATTCAAAACCAAAATCCCCCTTTTTAATTACTAGTTTCATAAAAAGAGAATCATTCATTTCCTTGTTGATACGAACTCTACTACGCTATACTACGTATAAGTGTTTAGTATTGAATTTATTTTGACGCACTGTGACAAAGTGCTCGTCTAACAACAAGATACCAACAAGTTGGAGGAAGAGTATTCTTATCCCCTTATTTAAGAATAAAGGTGATGTACTAGAATGTGCCAACTATCGAGGAATTAAGCTTATGAGTCACACCATGAAACTTTGGGAGCGAGTGATTGAGCAAAGACTTCGAAGAACTGTGAAGATTTCAGAGAATCAATTCAGTTTTATGTCTGGTCGCTCAACAAATGAGGCCATTCATCTTCTTCTGCAACTTATGGAGAAGTATAGAGACGCTCATAAGGATCTGCATTTGGTGTTCATTGACTTAGAAAAGGCATATGATAGGGTACCTTGAGAAGTTCTTTGGTGGGCCTTAACTAGGAAAAGCATATCACACAAGTATATCAGCATCATCATGGATATGTATGAGGATTGTACTACAAATGTCTGTACTAGTGTAGGAAGGACTGAAGAGTTCCCTATTACTATCGGAGTGCACCAAGGATCGACTCTGAGCTCTTTCTTATTTGCCATAGTCATGGATGAACTTACGAAGTCAATTCAAGGCGATATACCGTGGTGTATGATGTTTGCCGACGATATTGTATTGATTGATGAGACGCAATCAGGTCTTAAAGCAAAGTTAGAAGTATGGCGACAAACATTGGAGAATAAGGGTTTCAAACTAAGTCGGAGCAAGACAGAGTACATGGAGTGCAAGTTTGGTGGAGGTAGAAGCAATGGTTATAGCAGAATTACTCTGGATGGTAAGGAGATACCAGTTAGCGATATGTTCCGTTACTTGGGCTCCATAATTCAGAAGGACGGTGAGTTAGATGGAGATGTATCCCATAGAATCAGAACATGGTGGATGAAGTGGAAGAGTGCGTCAGGATTTCTATGCAATCGAAGCATGCCTACTAGACTGAAGGGTAAATTTTATAGGACGGCAATTAGGCCTGCATTACTGTATGGCGTAGAGTGTTGGACGGTGAAACAATGTCACATTCAAAAGATGAGTGTGGCAGAGATGCGCATGCTGCGTTGGATGTGTGGACATACTAAGGAAGGACCGCGTGAGGAATGAGACAATAAGACAAAGGGTGTGAGTAGCACCTATTGAAGACAAGATGCAGAAGTCACACCTATGGTGGTTTGGACCGTTTGGTCATGTGCGTAGAAGACCGAGTGATACACATGTCAGATGAGTTGAGATGTGTGGAGAAGAGGCAAAGAAGAGAGGGAGAGGAAGACCCAAATAGACGTGAGTTAGGGGAGTTCGAAGTGAAATGCTTCTTCTGGGGTTGGATGAGGGCATGACTTTGGAGAGAGTTAAGTGGAGGGCAGGTATTCGTGTGGAGGAGTGATCTCGTATCATCTTTTTCCCTTATCTTTTTTCCTTGTTTTTTATCCTTATATATATAAGCATTAGCTGTATCCTTTTTATTTTTATCATTTTTATGTATATTCATCTCTTTTTATATTATCTTTTTATAATAGCTTATCTTTTTTATCTTTATTTCCTTTCTTTTCCTTTTGGTGGTGATATCATGTATCGTTTCATGTTAGCCGACCCCAATATCTTTTGGGACTAAGGCTTGGATGTTGTTGTTGTTGGTGTAATTTGGTCTGATTACTTTTTGTTTGATCTGATATAATCTGTTTTTGAAGTTTTTACTTCGACTTATTTCAGTCCTAGACAAGATCGTACCTGGCCAAACCTGACTAGACATAAATAGACTAGACCTCGAAAATTATAAAATACTTAGAAACCATATATCATTCTAATAGACAATACAAGATCACATCAGACCATAAAATTTCAATCCAAAAAAAAATCCTTAATCTGGTCTGCTATGAAATGTCATTATATATTATTCATATATTATAATCCGTATATAATTTATTTGTATTCATTTATCATAAATATTCTCTCGACTTATCATACATTTTTAAAGAGTAGATAAAATGAAGATATTCAATTCAGAAACTACATTAAAAGTTTTATAAAGTTAATAAATGAAAACTTAATTTTAATAAAAGTTGGATATATAAAGTAAAATTAAAGATTATAAAGCAGTTTACATTGACCATAGAGCATTGTTCTATTCTCTGGTCAATGTAAAATGCTTTATAATCTTTTACTTTATGAGCCCGTTTGGTAGCACTAAAATCGGCTGATTTGGCTGATTCTGCTGAAATTTATAAAGTTCTGGCTGAAGTGGCTGTATTGGCTGATTCTGCTGATTTAAGAAAAAATTATTTTTAAAATATATTTTATTAATAAAATAAAGAAAAAGTTATATGTAAAAATAGCTAAAATGGTCATCTACAACAACTTCAGCCAATACAGCCAGAAAAGTAACTTCAGCCTTACTTTTTCTGCTTATTACACAATTCAGCGCGCGAAAGCAAAAGTTACGTGTTTGGTGAAAAAGTTGGCTGATAAGCCTGATAAGTCAAAAAACAGTGTTGCCAAACGGCCTCTATATATCCAACTTTTATTAAAATTAACTTTTCTTTTATTAACTTTATAAAACATTTAATGTAATTTTTAAATATGTATATATTCATACTATCTTCATATTATCTTCTGTTTATAATCTATTGTTAATTAATTTAATAATTTATTATTAAAAATAATAAAATTCCTCGAAAATATTGTACACTATAGTATATTTTCTTGATTTGTGCTGTATATCTTCTATAAGTAAAGAGGGAAAACGTTATTGTATGATATAAAAGATAAAATAGGTTTTGCAATACTTACAATCTTTATAATATACGCATTAAAAAATGTATGATAAGTCGAGAAGATATAGATTTGGGAGGAATTTTCTTAATTTTAATAATAAATGAATAGAAATAAACTATATACAGATTATAATATATAAATAATATATAATGACATTTCATAGCAGACCAGATTAAGGTTTTTTGTGCTTGAATGAAATTTTATGGTTTGATCTAATTTGATTTGGCCTGATCTGAACTGGTCTTATCTTGTTTGGTAAATGTCCGGTTTCCGAGTAATTTATAATTTTCGAGGTCTAGTCTATTTATGTCTAGTCAGGTTTGGTCAGATCAAATCTTGTCCAGGACTGAAATAAGTCTTATTAAAAACTTTTATAACATATCAGATCACAAAAAATGATCAGACCAAATTACACCAAATCAAAAAAATTCAAATCAACATCTTAACTCTGGTACCACATTTAGTTAGTTAAGTTGTCACGTGTTTGATTATTTAAGACATTTGTTCACAAAAAAATACATGAGTGTGACATGGTTGTTTAATACTTTAATTATTTAAGACAGTTACTCACATTTTTTTCCTTCAAAAAAAATCTGGGGTGTATTTGCATTTATCATAAGTGCTCAAGACATATCATGGCAATTAACTTCTCCGTACGGTCACCGTTAGAGAAGGGGAAATGCCCTCTTTTAAGGGAATAAGGAGATTTTTGCACCAAAATTACACATTTGCGGACTTACATGCCCTTTAGTGACAATTCTAGGGGTGGTTTTGCTCCTTTTCCCTAATTATTTACTAGTACTACTACTACTACTTTGTTTCTCTAGCTCCTTTGTCTCTCTCCTAAGGATTCAAATATGGGTTTACAAAAGCACAGACGTGGAAGAGTACAGTACTGGCTCATATATCTATCTACCCAGATTCAAAATGGCTCTTCCATTCTAATCTCAAAGCAAACAATACGCAGAGGGTCTCAAACTTCATAGAGCAGGCAAGCCAGAGGTTTTAAAAAATTCAGAGCAAAACACTCGCACAACAATCTGATACATGATGAGTGATGACTATGATGACCAGAAGCACCAATCCAATGCAATGCTCAAAATTTCTCGCTATGGTCCCTAGACTGAATTTTAGAACATTCCAATGATATAGGATAATGAGGCATGCGTCATAACACTGCCAAAACACTTAACATATGTTAGTATCGCGGAAGATAATAAGGAAATGATAACAAAGCAAAGCAAAATTAGTTTCTTATGTTTTGTGTTAACTTTAAAATGCAAAAAAAAGGAATATAATCAATGCCTTTTTATATAAATTTTGGATCCTACACTCTCCCTCCCACGCACATTCATCATCTGTCAGGGAGAGGAGAGACTCCTTTCTACAAACATCAAGCATCATACTTCTAGTATGTGCACCTCTACTCTAAAGTAGAAAAGAAAAAAAACTCATTACTGAGTAGTAGCATAGTTGTAGTCCTACTAGTGTATACAAAGTATAAGATAACAAGCAGTCTCATCTTGGAATTCCAATTCCTTCTTCAGTGACAGTATGAAACGTTTCTTCTTCAGCAACTGTTCCATTTCCTGCTTCATTGTTGCTCTTCTTTGCTGGAGGTCCTCTGGCTACTAGCATGCCATCACCACCAAAAGTCTTGGGTTTCGCATGGTCAACAAAGATAACACGCCCATGTAGAGGCTACAATCATTCATGAATATGATGATGATGCAAAGTTAATAAGCTGAAGAGAGTCAGTGTATGCATATATTCATACATGTAGGTGCAATTGTGCAACACCATCGCCACCTTCTCCTTCTTTACATGACCTAAATCTTCGCTATTAATTGAAAACTACAAACTTAACCTAGTAGGGAACATTCTTCAAGGTGGCTAATTAAATGAATTAAGAATATAAATAACTAATAAACATGTGTTACATGTGAACATAGATAAGACCGTGATCCACATGGTTGGAAATAAAAATAAAAAATTCAAACTTTTTAAAGATTTTAAAAGCTTTGAAGAACATATAAAAACTTATAAAGCTTTTTAAAACAGGTAGTATAAAAATACACAGTATAAAAACAAAAACAAAAAAATATATCCGCAAAAAAGAACTGCGAAGGATTTGTGTTTTATGTGTGTTCAATGGTTAATATGGAATTTCATTGTCAATTTAAGTTTTATGATGGCCTTCCAGTCGAATAATGAGATGAAATTCCAAAAAATTGTCATTATCAGAGCTGTCCATTTGGAAGGGGAGCCTTGGTGCACCGGATAAAGTGTTACTGTGTGACCGAAAGGTCACGGGTTCAAGTCTTGGGAGCGGACTCTTGACAAAATTTGACAGGAGAGGACTCACCCCTTGTACACCCTTGTGGTGGGACCCTTCCCTGGACCCTCACCTTGTGGGGATCCCATTGTGCACCGGACTGTCCAGGGTTATCCATGTGCATGTAATTGTATCCTGAGAGAGCGATGTATGTGCATCTTGTGTACATATAGAATCTACAAACATATGGAAAATGAGTATACATACCTTCCCATTCATTTCTCTCAGGGCTCTATCTGCTTCATCTTGTGATGCATAAGTGACAAACCCAAAACCCTTTGATTTTTCTGAGGTTCTATTAGTGACTATTTTAGCTGAAAACAAAAAATACACACATAAGGAGGTTATGCTCTTGTTCAGCTTTAAAGAATAAGCAGTGTATCTTTTTTCGCCTGACGGACACACCTTCAATGACTTGGCCAAACTGAGAAAATGCATCTGACAACACCTTTTCTGTGGTGTAAAATGAAATACCTACACCATTACAAAAAAGAAGAAACACAAAGTAGATCAAAAAAGTTTGCCCGAATAGAGGTACTGTGCATATGGTCAATTACAATAAACATCAATAAGCTGAAATAGCCATTTGAAGAAATTACGAAAAGGAAGAAAATTTATAGAACACGTGTTCAGTAGAGACAAACACAAACACCACATATCATTCTATAAACGACAATTCAAATAACTCAATGACTTATGTTAGCACACATTAGCAGATGAATTATTTATCAAAAGATATGCTAGTACTAATTTGGGTATATATTGAAATTGCTTGGCTATCAATTTATAGTTTGTAAAAGTTGGGGATTATTTTTGTTCTATAATGAATAGTCGGTGTTATTTAAAATTGCTTTCCCATGGAAGAGAGATAACTTCATGTTTATTAAAAAAACATGAAAAATAACCACATTTCTGTAAGGCCATATTGGTTAAATTGAAGGAGCATATTATTAAACATGTAAACATAAAACATGATTGACACAATCAAATTATTTCCATCAGTAAAACCAGGGAGCTCACTAACCATCACATCATTTATCCAACACACCAGAATCAAGAATTTCTTGTCATCATTGACTAGGCAATAGTAATCATTTTTTCTAAGGCCTTGCTAAATTTTTCCTATTTAAACAAAACCATTTACCATGAAAACTAGTAAAAACATATTTTGCTAATTGATACAATGTATTGCAACTAATTGATGCATCATACTCCAGCACTCCACAAATCTAATCCTAAATTAGCTAGCTGATGATTATGAGCAAGTAGTAGAGAGAGACCTCCGACGAAGAGCTTGGAAGCAATGCCTCTTCGAGAAAGAAAGAGATACGAGGGTTGTGGGGAATGAGTGAGAACATTCTGTAGCCTTCTAAGAGCAGCCATGCTTCTCCCTCTGTTCTTGCGCGCGCGGAGAGAAGAGCTTAGGGCATTCCCAATTTCTGAATCAAGAATTTAGTGGTTAGTGGTAAATACGGAGCAATTGTTTAGCTATAATTGATACTCCCTTTGTTCTTGCTTTTCCAAGTATACCCCTACTTTATGTCAAATCAAACAAAAATTGGGTAAAAAGTAAAGTTATTTTTGACCTTTTGGTCAAAAGTAGTTTCATTTTATAGAAATGAGAACTTCTTTTTGGGACATCCATAAAAGGAAAGTGAGAACTTTTTTGCGAGACGGAGGTAGTAATAAACAATAGTAAAAACCCATAAAAAATGGATACCTTTCCCACCTCCCCCACCGCCTCCCAGAACCAACACCCTGATCGGTGAAATTTCTGCCACTTTTTGTAAAAAAAATGTCACCTTTTTCTAAAAATGCCAAGAAAATGGCATAATTACTCTTCAATATGCCATCATTTTCATTGAATATGCCATCATTATGGCATTTTTTAAAATGTTAACACATTTTCTTCGGTGAGGGCAGCTGGTGGTTGTGGCCTGTGGGGAGTGGCAGAGGTGGCGATGTTTTTTTAACATTTTTAATATTTTTTTTTTGAAAATTTTTATTTTATAAATATTTTATAATTTTTTTGATATTTTTTTACGTTTTTATTATTTTTTCACGATTTTTTATTATTTTATTATTAATTAAAACATTTCAAAAGCTACAAGGATATATTTGTCCAAACACATTTAAATAGTTCTATTGGGGGATTTAAAAATCTAATCCTATGTGCAATTTTACCACTTGTTAGTCCTATTCAGGAAATTGACCCATAATTAACTAAAATGATGTAGATTAGACTTTAATCACATACACTAAGATAACGAGTGAAACTATAACCCAAACTACATGCGATCATATGTAAAGAACTTTGTAATGCATTATCTTGATTCGATTCCACGATAGTTCTTGAACTTTTTATATGACCCAAACTGATTTCATTAGTTACATTTCTTATAAGTTATAACTAGGGAAGGACTCGGGCCGGGTGGCCCGACTCGGAACCGGCCCGGTGGCCCGGTCAGTGACCGGTCCGGGTAGGCCCGGCCCGTGGGTTTTCCGGTCCGGGCTCGGGTCACCCAAAACAAGGCCCGACCCGGCCAGGCCCGGGCCCAATTCGGGCCAAAACCTATTTTTTTTAAATTTTCGGGTTGGGCTGGGTATTTGAGGTGGTTTGGGGGGTTGGGGGTGGGAGGGGGTAAATTAGGAAGAGGAAAACAAAAAAAAATTGATAATGGGCCCGGGCCGACCCAGACCCGGTGGTTACCCGGACCGGTCCCGGGTCCACCATTTCTGAACCACCAGCCCGCCCGAGCCTAGGCCCAACCCGGACCCGGCCCGGACCCGAGTCCATCTCTAGTTGTAACGTATTCAATAATATATTGAGTAAAAATAGAACCGGACTCGAGCCTAACTAAATAAGGAAAGTTGACACAATTTTATAGGAGTGATAATGTGATATAGATAAACCTTCCTTAGAGAAATTAATAAATAAAAATTAGCATGATAAACAATAATAAATCTCACGAGTCATGACTTTTTAATACGGAGTATAATATTTTGAGATGCCTTGCACGGAGTAATTAATTAAAGAATGCACCCAAAAATTAACAATATGGTATAATTTGCGGTATAATTTGCAGTAAAATGGACGTCAAATTAACTAAAAAGTTGTAACGGAAATGCGATACAGTATTAGAGAAAAAACTGGCACACCACAAGTAGTAAAAGAGCAGTTTCAAATCATCTTTTCCAAAGACAAAACAGTCCAGCCAACCAAATCAATCACATTCTGTGATGCCCAAAGGTTGATAACATTAAACTCCGACCCATATACAAACAACTTCACACTCGACTTTCACCATAAGATTAAAACATACGAAACTACAAATGAATTATGTGTTCTCCCTCTGGTCCACAGAGAAGGCAGACAAAACCTTTAAATTAAGGAAATACAGAGAAAAAATGATTACACATACTAATGCACCCATCTCCACCCGCCTGGAGTACATATGCATAATGGTCATAAACAAATGAACTCAGAAGTTGATGATGCCACCATTGTTCATTAATTAGTACTCTCAAGGTTGGTGTACTTTTGACAATGTCTGGTAGACCAAGTCGATAAACTGATTGTCCTGTCATCAGAAACAAAAAAATGAAGACAGTAAAGCATCAAAATTTCATCATCATGAGAAAACTGGTTTTATATCAATTAAACAAAAAGTTCATTATATACCTGAACTAGCATTAGAAGTGCATCTCGGACTTTTTCTCTGCTTAGTGTCACATTAATAGGAGTGGGGTTAGAAGTGAGTGAGAGGGGCGGTGTAGGAGGGGGGAAGGGTTGAAGTATTGGTGCACCATGTGGGCGCTGTTGAGTCAGAGGAGGAGGATTAATAGAAGGCATTGTTTGGATAGAGGTGGGGATAGGGTTCATTGGCAATGCGGGTGACATAGGAGGAGGTGTGAAGAAAGAAGAAGGCTTGAGAAGAGTAGCAATCTGGTTGGTTTTGTTCATCCGGTCAGTGCCATCATGCAGAGACAAAAGTGATGGAGCAGCTGAATGAGGAGTAAGAGTTGGGACATGTGGTGTGGGGCTGGGTACACGTGCAGTTGGAGCTAAGGTTTGCGCAGAAGTATAGTATATTGGCCCAGTATTTGGAAGCTTAGACGAGTTGACACCTATACTCGTGGCCGCCTGCAAGAATTCAACCATTATTATTTACATATGCTTAAGCTGCATTTGGTTGCTGGAAAATAAGTTATTGTAGAACATGTTCTTCACAAAAATAATGTATTATATATATCTGTATTACAATATGATAATGAATGTATAATCACAGGAAAGTCAGGACGAAAAGAAGAAACGAACAGAGCCTTAATGTATCCATTCACTTCTTGCATCTATTACCATTCACGCAGACACGCACTAGATAAAACATAACATATTACTCGGTTACTCATCATTAGACAGTTACACTTCATTTCTTGTCTAAAAAAGCAGTTCTAGGGGCTGGGTATGTTTCCTCAAGTATTAGCCGGGCAATTGCCAAAAACACCTTTACTTAAAAAAAGAATGTTGATAAAGACTCACTATTTCTTGAATTTGGAATATCATGGAATAAAGCAAAATGGCTCACTAAACTGTCTCGCTTCTTTGTTATGAAACAACAGTCAATCCATGCAAATTTTGACGCGATTTTCGTCTTGGGTCATTCGGAAACATCCTCTTTGTGCTTTAGTACCGGGTTAAGGCTGTGTACATCCAACCCCGCCTTACCCCACCATAGGTTGGAGCCTTTGCAGCATTAGGGTAATGTTGTTGTTGTTGTGTACTTAAAAAAAGAATGTTATGTTTTCATATTTCCAAACTTTGATGTATCTAACAGAACATGTATCCTTAAAAACTTGCTAAGTTTCAAGCTTGTGGATAGTCTCCCCACTTAAAATGGAGAAAAATGTCATACACACACCTAATGAGGAAAAGGAAGTAGCACATATGTCTAGTATGATAGTGCATTTAGAGAGCGTTAAGTAGACAGAGAAGTTAGAAGACAAGGTCGTCAACCCTACAATCTTTTTGCATGCAATATTTAGAAATTTGCAAGAGACTGGCTATACAGTAGTAGCAACATAGTAGTCGATGGCGCAATATGGCGCGCGCGCCATGTGCCATGTGGCGCGAAAAACCCTCTGCGCTATGAAAAGGGGCTGTGGCGAGGTGTATACACATGGCGTCGCCATTCCTACGCCTTCGCCATTCCTGCGCCTTCGCCATGGCGATGCGAATGTTTTTTTGACAAAATGGGTCCGCGCAAGGTTGTCAAGATCGCAGCTTGGATCGGAAATTGCAGCCAGATCGCCGGATCGACGAGTTCACTCGTTAGATCGTGGAATCGTCGATCTCCTTCGATCTGCGTCGTTCGTGTCTGTAGGGAAAGAATACGACGCACAGAGTCGGAATTCCGAAACGAGGCTATGGTCGGAAATCGGAAATGACGTAGACTGAAAGAAGCGACTCAAGTTTTAAAAAAAATAATGACCTGCTAAGATCCAACTCCGCAAGGCGACGCCTTCTTCAGTGTCGCAGTGTGGCCTTCTTCATTCGTATTCTTTAACACTTGTTTTGTTCTTCTTAGAAAACGTTTTTTTCCTTTCTCCGTTACATCTCTCCATTACATCTTCTAGGACTTAAGATTTTTATTTACTAGCTGATTTTTTCAATCCTTTTTCCATATTTGTATTTTTTGTTTTGCGGATTATTTTATACCATTGAAAAATGACATTATGATTAATATTTGAAATTTTTTAAGTTTAAATATATATCTACACATATATATATATAAATATGTATCTAAATACATACATACATACATACATATATATGATAGTTTTGTTTCTATGATAGTTTTGCAGCATCTATTATTCGTTTTGAAGGTTTTATTTTTTTTGTCACGTGGCGACGCCATATTTGCGCCATCGCCATCGCCATGGAAAATGGCCTGTGCGCCATGGGTTGCGCCATGCGCCATGACAACTATGAGTAGCAAGAAGTGGTTGTATGAAGAAGCAACATATGGATAATGAATTAGGAAGACAGGATGTGTTTTTATATTGTGAAAAGTACAAAAAAGGTAATTGTGGTTGTGAGCATTTTCAAACAGGGGTCTCAGATTCATTTTCTCACAAAGTGGGGCATGTGTTTTCGATCCGTTAGCAGTCTTAGCACCCATGGGGCCTCCGTCTAAACTCCCTCGAAAAGAAGGTGACGTACTGACATGTAACTTTTTTATACATCCACGTCATCTTCTTTTTGAAAATGCGCACCACCACAAGTACCTTTTTTGTACTTATTCTTTTTATATTCTACCATTTGAGCCCATCCTATCACACTTTCAAATATACCCCCTCCTTCCGTCCCTTGAGGGGTTTTACAAGTGCATTTGATATGCCTTTTAAGGGAGTGCATGTTGTATAACTTTCCATTGGATACTCATGAGCCATGACAAATAACTGGCATGCTATGTAGAATGGGAAAAACAAAGGGTAAAATCGTCATTTTCTAGATAATTATAACAGAACAAGAAACATGAAGTTTCTTTTGAGATGATCAAAAAAGAAAAGTGTCAAATTTTCAAAGGATGAATGGAAGATATCTGATTCTGTGACTCATTTTCAATCCAACAACCACAGAACACATCCGAATCAGCTGTGAAATAAAAGTGTTCATGACCATTGCAAACTTACATCAAAGAAATTCAAGAAGGAGGAGTCGTCAGCAACATCAGAGTGAGCAGGCACAGTAAATGACGGCTCTAGCGGCCCCTCAATCACTGCACTAGTTGGTACTGCCTCAAGTTCTTCATACTCACTGTCAAGACAATAAGATATGTTACAAACACAAGAAAGACTCTATTAAGATAACAACAAAGGGGGTCTCTAATTTTCTACTCGATGAACAATGATAATATATATCTAGTAGCTTCGGTTTCCATATGAAGAAAAGTTTTTTTATACAGAACTTCATTTTGGCTGTCAAGAACTCAAGACAACTTTATCAAACAAAAATCTGCAACTCCAGCAGCACTTAATAATTTAGCATAAGAAGTGATGAAACATCATCTGTATGTATATTCACACTCGCCAATAGAGCCAAATTCCTTTACAGTGCAGGTTACCTTTTGGTCGAGCTTAGCTTTGGCTTTGGAGAAACTTTCAAATATGCACTAAGAATTCTGGATAAAAGATACAAAATAGATTAAACTTTAAGTGAGAAGATTTTATATGCCAGTTAATACACTAAAAACTATATACAGAAAACTTTGTCCTAATATATACAGGATATCATGCAACAATAAAATTAAACAAGCCTTATCATTCTTTTGTAGAATGACCTTTTTTACAGTTATCACGGGAGAGTTTTAAACAAGCAAATTAAACACGCAAGACACCAAAGTCAAATATCTTAATATCCTGTTAATGACCAGCATAATTTCTGTATACAAAGCTACTAATACAAACAAAAGAGAATTTCTTTCATGATTTACAAGATGAAAGAAAATCCTTTTTAATGACTCTCTTTAAAAACACTTCAGAATGAAATTGTATTCAGTTAAAGATATCAAACAGTACATATATGAAGAATTGGAGAGGACCATGACTAGTACCAAAGATACTAATCCTAACCAATGTTACTCCAAATTTAGTGTCCATCCCACAACACATGTTTGTTAGACAAAGATACTTGCTTGAAGACAATTAATTCAGGAACATAATTTCTGCCATGTTTATGTACAAGCACGTGTGATGTATGCACACCACAAGCATCGACATCACTAGGTTACTGCTACACCAATTCCAGGATTTACATACAGTTGAAGACTATATGCAGTCAAATTTGATATGTCAAAAAGTTACCTACTAAATAGATTTCCGACCTCCTCACATTCACGTGAATTGTAAAACCAGATACCATTTACTTCTTGATCTGCATTACGATACAACAGATATGGAACCTGAATTTCAAACTCGAAATCTTCCAAGAGATTCTCCACCAGATTCTCTGTTGATACCAAGGAAGAGACCGTGCACATTAGAATTAGAAAGAGAACAAAAAAAGTTGGCACACAATATGAACTCTCTCAAAGCGCAATTCATTGAAGATGACACAACAAGTCAACAATTACTTAATGTTAATGCATATTAGCTGCATCAAGTTTTAAGAGCCAAGGCTACAGGTGTATTCAATTATTCTATGCGAAACAGGGTCAAGAACCTGATAGGGTTAACTCTACTGAAGCCAAATGAAGCTAAATGCAACCTATCGGTACTTTTAAATAGGACTTGGCAGCACCAAAGAATGGTAATTGATAAAAAAGGGTAACCAGGAAGTTTGGAACAAAAGCACCTGCATGTGCAGGTTGAGCCATCAAGACCAAATGTTTGCAGCCCTTATATATTCATAAGAGGCTGTTTCCGTGGCTCAGACCTGTGACATTGAGGTCACATTGCAATAGCTTTAGGCTTTACCACTCCACCAAAGTTCTCCTTCGAGTGATGGTAAATAAATAAAGTGGGGTCGAGCTAATAGCATTCACAAACAACAACAACAAAATCCAAGTCTTATTCCCAAAAGAGTATGGGATCGGCTAACATGAATAGACATATGATATGGTATCGGACTTAAAAACAATAAATACAGAAAAAGGAAGACACACAATAAAATATCAATCCTCCACAATAAAAATACAGAATTCAAATAAAAAAAAATCATAACAGCTTTACATTTGTAAATCGAATTCCATGTTTGCCACACTCTACAAAGTCAAAACCCGTGCAAGCCGTGCTTAGTCTAACAATGGTTCAGAACGGTGCTCAGTCTCACACTTGTCATTCAAATACACATTTGCACGCATTCAAAGATTTTTTAAGGGAAAAGTACAGATAACGTATATGTGGTTTGAGCCATTTTCAGATAGGGGGACGCGTTTCATTTGTTAACAAAGAGGGACATGTGTTTCAATTCTGTTATCACAACTGGGGCATGGCGTCTAACGCCGTTAGAAAAATTAACTCCGATTTTCAAAAGTCTCCAAAAAAATAAATGAAAAATATTGGGTGGTGCGCCTCGTCACGGAGACCAACAAACTATCGTTCTCTCTGGATTTTTTGGCTCTATTTGGATTATTTTTTCAAAACGAATTCGCTAATATCACTTTTTTGGTGAACTTTCTGGAGATAGGGTGGCTAGAAGCAAAAAAAGAAGAGAAAAGGGTCAAATAAGACCTTCTACTATTATGAAATAGTCACATAAGGCCATGTACTCAATAAAGTGTCATATAAGTACATCTACTTGTATAAAGCAATCAAATGAGTCCTAACGACTTATTTAACACCTCCTAATCCCGATTTTAGCTTACATGTCGATTTTTTTGTCTTGTATTTCAACCGATCTTAGTTAAATATTCGACATATGCCGTATAATGTATTCTAAAAAGATGGTCAGAAGTACATTGAAACCGGGATTAAGAGGTGTTAAATAGGTCATTAGGACTCATTTGATTGCTTTTACAAGTAGAGGTACTTATATGACACTTTATTGAGCACATGGCATTATGTGACTATTTCATAACAGTAGAAGGCGTTATTTGACCCTTTTCTCAAAAAAGAAAGATGGTCCGGAAGTCTTCTTGACGAGACGCACCTCCTAGTATTTTTCTTTTAATTTTTCAGAGACTTTTGAAAATCGAAGTTAATTTTTCTAACGGCGTTAGATGCCATGCCTCAACTGTGATAACGGAATTGAATCACATGTCCCACTTTGTTAAAAAATGAAACACATGCCCAAACCACAGGTATCTTTTGTGTACTTTTTCCCTTTTTTAAAAATGAACTATTGTATGCCTTTCATGCTATAAATGAGAGATTAGTGAGCACGAGTTTAGCCTAATGGCTAATGGTACAAGTCAAGCTCATAGAGCTTGAAACTTGAGAGCCATCTCAGTTTAATAAGTATCTCCATTAATGTGATATCCTAAATGCACCACATTGACACAAACACCCTTGTAATAAACTAATACGGAACAACCTAAAGATCTAACCAGGTTTAATTAGACTAACCTGTATTCCGGCGGTTCATAACAACAAACTGGAATCTTGGTTGAGTGTTCCTATTAAAATTATACAGAAACAGCTATAAATGAGCATCCTTACCATAGAGTATTTAGAGCCTCACTGCCTCAGCTAATCATCAGGAACTCATAGGATAACAGAAACTATAGCAAACAACCAGACATAGAAACAGAGACAATATTTAAGATTTGAGCATCAAGTCATCAACTTTGCAGGTTTCCAAATAGAACATTGTAACTTGTATGGAACTTCCTTTTTGAACTTTAATCTCATAGACTCTGAGCTTACCAATTGAGAGAACAAACAAACTTAGAAAGCATACAAGTATTTACCTTTAAATACCAAAAGTCTATAAGATTCGATGTTGAATACAAATGATATGAATGGGCATATGATACAAATGATACAAGATGCACACCTTAGCAGAGAGGTGAACGAGGCGAAAGGGACAGAAGGAACGGCTAAGTGAAGGGGACCTTCATCCGCACTTTTTTAGGGTTTTATGTGTGTTGAGTAAAGCAAATACTAAAAAATGAAGACTTTGGGACATATTACTTCATCTAAACTGCCAACAAACCCGCAACTCCTCTTCCCAAGCCAAGTTCACTAAGTAAATCTGGCAGCCAGTTCTCACAGTTCCCCTCAGCTTCTCCATTGTCACTGTTCATGCTCTTCTCTAGTTCTTCTTCTTTATTTCGTCCTATTCTCCCCCTTCTTCCCCTCCTGTCCTCTCCTCCATTTTTCCTTTATTTCCTTGATTTCTCAATAATTTATGCTTTCTGTTTCAATTTTTAATTTCTGGTTTTCCTTGAACTACTTCAGTAAGCCTTGCAATGCACGAAAGGCTACAAAGCACTACATCCTTACCACGCCCTTGAACTTTCACAGCAATGATACAAATATAAATATATATATGCCCACTCTGAATTAGCTAGCTAGAATACAAATAGTATGCACATACCTCTTAACTACAAAGAGAGAACCTTCAACATCCTTACGACTCTGCATAAAAAACAAAAGAGCTAATATTATAGAAGAGACATAGATGAAAAAATACTATGAAATCTATTACTAGTATTTGCTATAAGTATAAAATGAGAATCATTTTCAAAAGTTCTTTTGAGGACGGGGTTTATAAAATGTAAAGTTACAATCCTGTCAAAGCTATGCATTTATTAAAAACAAAAGTTCCATAAAATTAAGTATTCTGTTTACTCCAAGGCATACTTGTATGTGCATTAAGAGGGATGTGATTGTCCAAGGGAAAAATAAAACTTTACCCAGTAAAGTGGAAGGAAAATATGTGTGTACAAAGGTTGAATCATTCCTCTCTTTCAGAAAAATCAATATATATATATAAGAGGAACTTTTTAAGAGCATACAAAGCGCCACATAATCCTGCCATGTCATCCATTATATATAACAATTATTTAGTTATTTTTATACTCCGTACCTTTTATTTTTATTGGATTCTATTTTTGATTGCATATTGATATGGAAACAAATGACTCTAGATTCCGTCACTTTTGAAATAGATCGATTCCTAATCTAAATTAGGAAATCTTTATATGTTTACAAATTCCTAATTTTGTTTACTCTTAAGATGTTTTTAATTAGATTGATTTCAGTCTCAGACTAAATCAGATCAGATCAAACTTTAATAATAATTGGACACATAAAATGTAAAACAGAAATCTACCAGATCATATTACTTTAGACCAAATCAAAGCTGAAAATTTTAATTCAATTAAAAACGTCCTTATTAATGACGTTTTCAATGTGATGAAATAATAAGTAAAATGTAAAATCTTACTATTAAAAGTATGTACTCCATATTTCATACCAAGTTGAATGAGGAATATTAAAAAATATATTTTGAGGCGCAGAATAACGTAATTTAGAGGACATGAAAATAATTAAGAAGCTTCTCTATGAATTCTTTAAAATCAGGTTCATAACAATTATGCTTAGTAGAGAAGCTTATGTAGAAGACCATTTATACTATTTTTCATATAATTTTTATTTATTTAACAAATGGAATATTTTTTTTCATGATTCGGGATATTCACCTATTTAACCTATTCAACTAGAATTTAATTAATTTCAGAAAAAAATAAACCGATTCGACCAATATTAGTATTATCAAACGGACTCTATATTTAGACTGAGTTTATTTTGCTTTTGCGTCAACCAATCAAATTTTAAATTAGATAAATTACATACCTCCCGTGCATCGCACGGGCTTGAAACCTAGTATATTTGAAAGGATCATTTGAAGTTGTCTATGGCCATACTGAATTGATGCTGCAATAAATTTTAGACCAATCATTTTTTTTCTTTTTTCTCTTTGCTAATAGACTATAAGGAAAGGATGGACTGTAAGGAAAGGAGAAGGTTGTTAGGCAGTATTCTAATCGTTGATTATGAAATCTGAAGTATAGAATCGACAACAAAATAACAATCAAGCCTTAAATCCTTAATCCAACAAAAACGCCTCGAGATCATCCACTAAACTCCTTTTTTTGTGATGTAAAATATGTGCTCATTAAGTCTCAACGCTTTGATGTATCTTTTACGCCTTCAATCAAATAAAATAGATAATAAAATCAATCTCTCTTTTTAAATTGAAAGTGGAAACAATGGTATCCAATTTCTATAAAGATAATTGGAAGTTCCTACTAATAAGAATCCCAAAGAACTTAAAAAGGGATATAAGCGCAGCCAAAATTACTTCTTTTTCTAGGCCCAGGTATAAGATCTATCTGTATATGTTCTGACCGCCAACTCATACTACATCTGAATTTATTTTATTGGTATTGCGAACCTCCCCCCCTCCCCCCATTTTTGAACTTTTCTATTTCCAAAGTAGTTCTCATCAAACTAGTACTAGTTTGATGGGAATCTTTAGGAGTAATTCATCAACTTGGTTAGATCTAAAATAATAACGCCTTAGGCCAATACAATTTCACAAATATTCCTGTTATGGTGCATGAAAAGGACAAAATTGGGTTCCAGCTTCTGTTTAGGTCTCCAACACTTCAAGATTCCACCCTCTGTACCAGTGAACTTGCTTCTCGGAGGCCAACATGCCCAGAAAAAGTGTAACTAGTTCTCCACTATTCACTTACTTTATCTTCAATAACTGCTCTACTCACACTATTATGGATCTCCTAAACCTTTGTTGCACATCTACTATTTTCATCCTTATCACAATTCCTTTTTAACAACCATAATTCCACAAATGCTACACATAACTTCTCTATTAAATATTTCCTCATTGTGATATTGCTACACTGATCCATATATTAAACAGGTAGCCTTATAATCTCTTTAAATAAGAAAAGTGGGGAACTAGGCCCTGTAGCCTTTTTGTCCAATTAATTTGTTTGTTCAAGCAATATCATGTGGTGCTTTCGAATTCCAAATATACCGTTTCACATAAGTTTTAAGAGTCAACTAGTTTTAAACAACTAATTGGCACCATAGCTTTAATGCCATCAACCTGATTGTAGTTGGGACTAAGGTGCTCATGATGATGATGAGATTACTTAGTCTTGAACAAAGACAAGTAAGCAACTTCAATAGCCTTTGTTAAACAATGCTCAAAGAACCAATTCGATCATATATTAAAGAAAGCTATAATCTCCAATGTGATAACTAATTCACTCTACAAGAGCTCAAATGTATGGGTTCAGTTGTCACTTATTGTACACGGCTACATCATATTCAATCAAAGCAGCATGTACCTAATTGAAGTCATTCAAAATAAAATATCAATATAACTTGGACGCTGATTATGAAAGAAAAGGAATGAAGAACGAACCCACTGATTAATCTCGACATTGAACTCGTAGAAGGTGACGTGAGCGGCGGTGATTAAGATCTCTTCAATGAAGGGATCAATCCTCTGAAGAACGGTGAGGTTGAGCACCTTGGTGCTCCGCTCGTCTAGATTCGGAATCAGCTTTCCAGTTTGGGAAGAAGACATCACTTCCCACACCAGTGAAATACAACGAACAGCTTAACCGATCGCCAAGTCTTGGAGAGTAGGGAGCAGTAGTAAGATCTTCCTGGCAGGCAGGCTGGTACTCTGTATTATTTGGTCAATTTCGAGAACTGGAAATTTGTTCCTATTAAAAAATTGAAATTTATAGGACAGCCAGACAACTCGTGATATTTTTTAGTACACAGATTACCCACTTGAGAGTTGAGATTGAATACCTTACTAATCTCGAAAATAACAGTTTGAGAGTGTGTTGATAACACTAGAATAGAGAGAATTATTTGAATCAAAAAATTAAAACATCCATAATACTTTCTTAATGAAATAAAGAAAAATATCCAAGACAATCTTATACCTTAATAATTTCATTCAATCTTGTCAGAAAAACAACTTCAACCAATTAAAATGATTTTGATAATTACTAAATTCAATGAGTAAAATTAAAAGTTAAATACTCCTATCAAAATTCCATCGATAAGGCTAATTAAAGAAAAAGAAGGTACCAAATGAAGTCTCAACTTTGACAAATGCTTCCGGTGAATTTGATAGCGAATTTGCATTTTGGTTTTTGGTTCTTAATATTTTCACGTAAAAAAATTGTTCTTGTTTTCTAATGATGCTCGATCAAACAAACATATACCACGGATGTTTTTACTCGAACGGTTCTCAGTCACATACCAGATCAGACCAGACCAACTTGAATAGTTATAAAATACACAGAGACCAAACATTTACCAAAGAAGACAAGACCAACAAATTTCAGTCTTACTAAACCATCCTATATACGTACGGAGTAATTCCTATGGAGATGAAGTTCACACAGACATATAATTCTAATATTAATCGTTTTCACCAAAATTTAACATCTTTGAGTCCTAAGTTCCTAATACATCTCTCTCCGGTTCTTGTGGTGTCTTTTAAATAACAATAGTGATTTGCTCACAAAAAATAAAGAGAATAAAGAGGAGCTCACAAAAAATCAATGTTTGTGACAACATAAACCAATGTAAACCAATGTGATAAATATTACTATGTGATTCTCTTTGAGTTGGTAAAAGAATGATTATCTATGACTATTGATAGATTAATTATCCAAAGAGAAGGGAGAGCTAGAGAGATAAAGTGATATGTATAAATGAATTTCCAACCCTTACAACTACCCCCAATAGAAGTATTTATAAGGAAAATATGGACTGGGCTCACAAGTCTTGGGCTTGGGAGGCCCGTTTACAATGAGGCCACCATTGGGCCGAATACAAAGTATGTAAATTGGCTAAGTATGAAATCTAGCTATTCGAGGTCTCTGTGGCCGACAGAGGTCTAGCCAATGGAGACATGGCCGATGGTGGCACCCTGGTTCTCCTGGCTTCTGGACCATATTTTGAGTTAATATCTGTCTGGGCAATGGAGGGTCATCTGACCGACGGAGGATCCGCTGGGTGACAGATGTGCTTCCTCTTAGTCTTCTGAGTATGTAGGTCATGGGGTCTAGACCCATATACTCCATCAGGAGTCCCCCATTCTCTGAGCTGAGATGTAGACGAAGTGAAAGGAGTAGATTATGGTTGTTTTGATGCTTTTGGCCAACGTAGGATTACCTAGGAGTTCTGGCATTCCTGGACGAGGCGGTGCCATAATTGAGCCGTCATGGGTTGCCTTTTGTGTTCTGGTCGAGGAGGCACCACAATTGCTTTTGGTGCTCCAAGTCGAAGCGAAATCATCCCCTCTATGGCTTTGAGGACGATGGGGGTCCTGAACCAGAGAACGTTGTTTGTAGACGATGAATGTCTTGCCTTTATGCCTTTGACTTTAGTTGATGGATCATGTGCTTGTGGACGTTGGGGTGTCAGTGTGGTTTTACATGGTATCCTTGTCATTTTTAAACTTTTGTTTACTCAGAAATCTTTTGGAGCGTGTGGAGGTCGATACAGTCCCCCAGTCCCCCACTCCTTAAGGCACATGTAATGAGGTGAAAATGAGTAAAGTAATGCATGTCTTCAACAGGGGGCCGAGGGTCAACACCTTTTGATCCGCAATGGGGAGATGCCTCGTTAAAAACCTCATTAGGAAAAACCATGTGGGAAAAATCCTAATGAGGGAAAAAGAGTACACCAGATGTCCCCAAAACGAAACAAAAGGGGTGCACCCTTCGGTCTTGGTAGCTGTAGCAGTGTCCGTCTGCTGAGGGGACGCCTGTCTGAATATGAGAACAACGATGTTGATGAGCCGGTCCGAATATGAGGACGAGGGGATGGACGCCAGTCTGAACATGAGGACGAGGCGGTGGACGCCCGTCTGAATATGAGGACGGTGGTGCTGATGAGCCGGTCCGAATATGAGGACGAGGCGATGGACGCCTGTCTGAATATGAGGACGAGGCGGTGGACGCCTGTCCGAATATGAGGACGACAGTGGTGATGAGCCATGCGTCATATGAAGGCGACACTCGCTATCCAGGAAGGGAATGACGAGCCCAGTCGTTAGCTCAAGACTTCGGCGTTGAGGGGCCGATCTTGAGATAGATCATCATGCTGAGGCCGAGGGGCCGGTCGTGATGTGAGGATGACGATGAGGAGCCGGTCCTATAATCTGATGACGGGGCGATGATGAGTCGGCTGTTATATAGAGGCGATTGTCACCATCCAGGAAGGGATGACGAGCCCAATCGCTAGCTCAAGACTCTCGGCGCTGAGGAAGTCGGTCTTGAGATATAGAATCACGGCGAGGTCGAGGGGCCAGTCGTGATATGATGATGTGGGCGCTGATGGGCCGATCGTCATATAAAGGTGACGGTCCCCATCCTGGAAGGGATGGAGAGCCCGATCGTTAGCTCAAGACGCTCGGCGCTGGGGAAGTCGGTCTTGAATTATAGAATCACACCGAGGCCGAGGGGCCGGTCGTGATATGAGGACGTCGGCGTTGATGGGCCGATCGTCATATAAAGGCGACGACCCCATCCTGGAAGGGATGGAGAGCCTGATCGCTAGCTCAAGATGCTCGGCGCTGGGGAAGCCGATCTTGAGATATAGAATCACGCCAAGGCCGAGGGGCCTGTCGTGATATGAGGACGTCGGCGCTGATGGGCCGGTCGTCATATAAAGGCGACGGTCCCCATCCTGGAAGGGATGGAGAGCCCAATCACTAGCTCAAGACGCTTGACGCTGGGGAAGCCGGTCTTGAGATATAGAATCACGTTGAGGCCGAGGGGCCGTTCGTGATCTGAGGACGACATCACTGATGGTTCGATCATCATATAAAGGCGATGGTCCCCATCGTAGAAGGGATGGAGAGCCCGATCACTAGCTCAAGACTCTCGGCGCTGAGGAAGCCGATCTTGAGATAGATAATCACGCTGAGGCCGAGGGGCCAATCGTGATATGAGGACGACGGCGATGATGAAGCTGGTCCAATAATATGATGATGGGGCAGTCATGAGTCGGCCGTCATATAGAGGCGACGATCGCTTATTCGGGAAGGGAATAGCGAGCCTGATCGCTAGCTCAAGACTCTCGGCGCTGAGGAGACCGATCTTGAGATAAATAATCACGCCAAGGCCGTGGGGATGGTCGTGATATGAGGACGTCAACGCTGAAGATTGTGTTTTGATTTTTACAAAGGGGTCAACTCTTGTCGCATGGTAATTTGGTGAGGGTGGCAGATGAGTATATCAAACGTGCCATTTTCCCCCTAGGCCGAGGGGGCATGTTGCCCCACCTAGGGCTGAGGTGGTACCATGTCATCCGTTCATATGATATGTTATTGGTTGGGAGGGTCTCACTTGATGTATTCTAGCTCTCAACGAGAGCACCAAATGATAGATTAATTGTCTAGAGAGAAGGGAGAACTAGAGAGATAAAGTGATATGTATAAATGAATTTCCAACCCTTACAACTACCCCCAATAGGAGTATTTATAGGGAAAAGATGGGTTGGGCTCCCAAGCCTTGGGCTTGGGAGGCCCGTTTACAATGAGGCCACTATTGGCCCGAATACAAAGTATGGAATCTAGCTATTCGAGGTCTCTGTGGCCGACGGAGGTCTGGCCGACGGAGACATGGCCGACAGGGCACCCTGGTTCTCCTAGCTTCTGGACCATATTCTGAGTTGATATCTATTTGGCCGATGGAGGACCCACTGGGTGACAGCTGTGCTTCCTTTTAGTCTTCTGAGTATGTGGGTCATGGGGTCTGAACCCATATACTCCATCAACTATACTTTGGCCCAATGTGTACAAAATGTGTATACCAAATTAAGTGTGCACAAATATCACTTTGAGATCCTTTTAAAAGCATCAATTTCACACAAGTAAATTTTAGTGAACATACAAGCATGTTTATTATAAACGTTCTCATCATTAATCACAGCCATTTACACTAATGTGATCACTATATATTTCATTTCACATAACAAACAAAATCACACTTGATGAATGCACCAAATTATTAATTTAGAGGTAAAGTATACCATAAAATATTGATATTTGCGCTTTATTAATCTATTGTTGTCCCAGTTTATTTACTACTCCCTCCGTCCCTTATAACTTTGACAACTTTCTTTTTATGAATGTCTCACTAACTTTGTCACTTTCCCTTTAAAGTAAAAAATTTATGGTTCCAGTTAATTCTCTCTCCTTTGCACAAACCCCAACCACACAGTTTTTACTTTATTAATTCTCGTGCCGGTCAAACTTGACAAAGTATTGAGGGACAGAGGGAGTATGTAACATTATCGTTTTTTAATCTGTTTTATTGATTTAAGAAATTCATTTGAATATGACTACATTTTAAAGGTATAGATACGTTTGTAGTCCCTCTAAATATAATACATTTTGTTTTATGTTCCTGTAAAATTATTTTTTGTTTTTCATCCCTGAATATTTATGTTGGTTTTTTTGGTCTATCACGGACGATAACGACCTCCAGTTGACATTAAACAATCACAACTAATAGGTTTCATCTGATTCTTTTTCATGATATTAAAAAAAGTATTGAACTTTTTTACAAGTTTTTAACACCTATTTTTAAAATGTTAAAAAATATTTTTACATTGCTCTAACTCTTATATTAACTTAAAAAAGGATAAATTTAAAAGTTTCTAGTACCACCTCCATGCCATTATATGGGTCGTGTTTTGATTTGACACAATTATTAATAAATTAGTTGAAAAGTAAAAGCCATGATTGAGATTTGAATATAATAAAATGGAATGCTGTTGATCACAATTTGTTTTTATCAAAAAAAGAAATATGACACTTATTTTGAAACAATTTAAAAATGATAGTAAGACAGACAATAGTGTATATTAGTGGGATGCAAAACAAAAAATTGTAAGAACTAAAACAAAGTGCATCATATTTATAGGAACTAAAACTTTTTCCAATGATGTGAATATTACATGTTTACCTCTTTTATGGAGAGACTAAATTAATTTGAATATGACTGAATTATAAATTTATGCCCACACATTAATGAAGAGATCATATATGTAATTGGGAGCTGAATGGGAAGTAGGAAAGCTAGCCTAGCTTCTTTTTTATAGTAAGATAAAGAGAAAAGGCTTATTTTGATAGAGGAAAGGCTTTGTGGTCCATGCTAAGGATCATGTCTCTATAATCATATACTCTCTCCGGTCCCAAATGAAATTCACACTTTGACTTAACACCAATTAAGGAAATAAATTTGACTTTACTGTAGAGTACACTGTTGTGACACTGTTTGACACTGTTTTGCACTGTTTTGATGTAGATAATTTGCCAAATAAGGAAGGAAGAAGAAATGTGAAGTTTATTTTGGACCTACAGAAAAAGGAAAGCGTGAATTTCCTTTGGGACCGGACGGAGTATAAATTAAACTTATTTTGATTAACCACTGACTAAAAGAGTCGGATCATTCGTGTTGTACACATAAAATGTACACATTTTTTGTACACACTAACACACTCCTAGTCATCTATGTACACGAGCAGTTTCTGAACAAATTGCCTATGTACACAGGCAACTAGAGGTTGTGTACATAAAATGTGTATAATTTATGTGTACAAATAGTTTTTTCCAAAAGAATCTAGATATAGTAGCATGTCGGTCGTTAGATGTTAACACATATAATAGGTAATTCATCTCCAGTGTATTAACCAATCATTGGCCAAATAATCCGGTGTGTTTTTCATAATGTCCGCTATGGAGTCATACAACTTATGTGGCTTCACCATAGCTACTTGTGTTAGTTGTGTAGCTACCATTCATTAATTCATTAAATAGATTAGTGACTATTATGAAGCCACCTAAGACATATGATTCTATAGTGAAATCATATAGGACCATATAAATTTGTCCAATACTCATATTTTATGTAGTACTCCGAAGTATTTACTGATATCAACTCATCCGTTTTACAAAAGTCACAATTTTATGAGTACCTTTTTATTTAATTCTTGTGAGCAAACCAAATAAAGACTAACAAATAACTTATAAGTTTTTTACATATTAACTTATAGTTGACACTTGACACATTTTATAAATATCAAAATGAATGCAAAATAATACATTTTATAGTATTGTACTATTGTTGAGTATTTCTGAGAAATGGACCAGTCATTGCAATCTCCATCCACGATCTTCAAGCGCACTTATAACCGCACCTGCAGCCTCTTTGGTATCATTCAATGGAGAGTATGTCCATCTTTCTTTACATATCTGAATGATAAACACAACTAAGTGAGTCGGAGAACAAAAGAACTTACTTGGAATCCGTGAGAGTCCCGTTCGAGTAAGGAGCTCCTGACCGAAACCGCCGTGCGGAACTCACTGTTTGGGGTGGTTCCAAGTGGAATTTTTTGATGAAATTTTTTGAGCATGTTCTTCATCAAGTCTAGTTTATGCATACCAAATTTCAGATCAAAATTTACCTGGGAAGGCTGTTAAATAAATTCTTGAAATATACTGCACTTTATATTTGTACATAATGCGCAGTATGTTTCAATAATTTAGTTAACTGCCTTCCCGATTGAATTTTGAGCTGAAATTTGGTATGCATAAACTAGACTTGATGAAGAACATGCTCAAGAAATTTCATCAAAAACTATGATTGGGAACCACCCCAAACAGTGAATTCCGCACGGAGGTTTGAATCAGTGATATAAGATGTTTAAAAAAGAAGTTCACGAAGACCAGATAAATAATTAGCTCACGTTTTCTTTCCCTGTGAACGGCCGCACCATGCATCGTTCTCTGAGGGATTTGTGGAAATCTGTAAACTTCCATCTACATCGCTCAGCTCCAATCACATAAACAGGCTTCCTGCATTCAATGAAAAAAAGTTGATATAGTTTAATAACCATTAATAAAATAGATTAGTAAAAAATATGCAATGAGTTTCCAATACATTTTATTTGGGATGGAGTATCATTCATTTTATTTTAAAACCTCGTAGTTCTAATTATGATGCTGATTCATAAAATCATAATTTTGTCAAACACCCTCCTAGGCATAAAAAAATGCAAAGAAACTTAGAGTATGGAACTCAAAGTCTCACACTATTATTGTGGGCACATAAATAACATACCCTGTACTGCAGGCCTCACTCAACATGCTAATTGAGTCAGCCGTGATGACAAAAGCATCTGCCAAAGCTAAATGTCCCATGTGTGGGTTTGGACCTGTAATACGTTTGATGTCATGTTCTGCTTCATTAGTACAAGGCCTCGCATCCCATTATTCTTTGTTGTTGAGGAAACTGAATGGTGAAGATATGGATAAAGTAATGCGGAGTATATAGTACCTTCCCCATTCCAAATGTAAACTTTAGGATGATTTCCTAGTTTGAGCACTACAAGTTCTGCAACCTGTTCATGAAGCACTAAAATGATTCAGAGCATGAAAATTTGAAAAATGATGAGTCTGTTTGGCACATTGAGCTGAAAAGTCAAGCTGAAAAGCCGATAGCTAGACACTGATATTTTTTGGTTAGAAATGCTTGATAAAACTTGTAAAGTAGATGATAATTTGATGATATGCAAAAGATACAAAAAGGGTGTTTCTTGGAGCAGTAAAAGACAGATAAAAAACAACAAAACAACATCCAAGCCTTAGTCCCAAAAGATATTGGGGTCGGCTAACATGAATCGATACATGATAGCAGTAAAAGACAGATGCCGGATATATTTTAGCAATAGGTGGCTTATGCTTCAGATGCTTGGCTAGGTATATATTTATTTTCACATAAGAGCTTATTTTAAGTTCCTATTTTATCTACTAAATAAGGATAATGGCTAATTTAGAGCTTAAAATGAGCTTTAAGCTCCTTAATAAAATTTACTGAAAATACAAGCACACCAATCAAGCTTTACCATCTTGGGAGTTCTACGTGAAAAAGAAATTCTGACACTTCCACAAGTTGGAAGAACATTTTGCAGTGATGATGTGAGCTCATTTGCCAAGTCTTCACCATAT
The DNA here is from genome assembly GCA_945859875.1 of Cuscuta europaea. Classification (NCBI taxonomy): domain Eukaryota; kingdom Viridiplantae; phylum Streptophyta; class Magnoliopsida; order Solanales; family Convolvulaceae; genus Cuscuta; species Cuscuta europaea. The sequence goes on along the minus strand of CAMAPE010000038.1, from coordinate 885,144 downwards.
TTACAATGGGCTGTATAACAAATTGTTAGTGGGAAATTGGGCACATGTTACTTAAAAGTTCAAACTAACATACTTACACACTTTGCTATTTAATAAGTGAGTACTCACAAATCACAATGTACTACCTACATGGTCAGATTTAAAAAAACGAGTTACTGTGTGAATGCTAGGAAATTTTAGTGACTTGGTGATTCCAATTACTCGACAAGTATCTCGGTCATAGTTAAATGTGGATAATCGAAAATGAGAACTGGATATTCAAAAATAACTAAGGAACTTCAATTTAATAAGATACATTTAATGATTTAATAGTTCATAAAACTACAAATTCTTATTCAAGATGTGTTGATGGACAATTGGACAGACGGAGATGAAGATAATGCTGATCTTGAACCAAATAGTGATTAATTTAAGATACAAGAAGTTAGGATTTATTAGATGGTAAAATCTTCTTTAAATGCTTTATGCATTATGCTAGTTACTGCAGATTATTGTTTGTTGCTTCACATTTGAAATTTGCAGCATACAATTTTTTTAAAAGGTGTGCCATACTCAAACACAACCCTTTTGTGTGTAAAAAACTAATAATTCATGACTCTTTTTTTGAGGGTATAATTTATAGAAGGTTCATTAATTCTACACTTCAGTAACAAGACCTTATCAAGGTGGATGCACAAGACTTACAAGTGGGTCCTCCAATGTTTACCACAAGCAAGGGTTTTGGCCGTAGTCCAATTTCCTCATGCCAGACAGAAGCGGCACTTTGCAGTGAGCTACAATCAATTTGATGAAGGGCTCCTATAGTGAGGACCTGCACTTTTTTGTTTTTATGTGGGCGAAGGGCTCCAAAAACATGGTTTTTACACACTTGCAAGCAAAGATCTCCGTTTTGCAGCTATTCTATTGCAAAAGAGAAAAATGAAAAAAAGCATATACCACATGCTTTTCTGGAGGGTTTTGAGGTGTTATCCACCTCCGAATAAGTATAGGAATCTGCTTTTGTCCATCAGGTGTGAGTGGATAATAATCGTGTCGAGGTGTGATGACTATATCAAACCAATTCAGACGTGACCTGGGGTGTTGAATCTGGAAGCATAAGAAATGTCAGTTTCATTTCTTTAAATTTAGCATACTTATTTGATGGGAGAAAGATGATTTGTAGAAGCTCAATTTATGCATAATTTTAGTTCTGAAATAAATGAATGCATCTCAACTCATCATCCTTTCATGATATCTTTCATGCAAGTGAAAAAATGATGACAAAGGTGGTTTTGAAAAATAATTAAATTTAGGTAATTACTTAATAGATACTGTAAATTTCATGCCACTGACCCCAACTAGTTTAAATTAAAGTGGTAGTTGTGAGTTATGACTGGTGATGAAGATGAAATAGCATGACATTGTTTCACTAAACCTGGACAAGAAAAACATTTTCTGGTGCTAACCGCTTTACAGAACATGCAGTGGAAATTGTATCTCGCCCCGATGCAACCACCAACATAGGCCCCTCCCTGAAGAAGTTAGAAAACCAAGAGCAAGAAATTATAGATGGTAGGATTATTAATTGTTCAAATTGAGAGAAAAAAGTATCCCAAGGAAGCCCATCTTCTGACCTACCAGACAAAGGAAACTCTTTCCGGGAGAATACACAAGGAAAGGAAAAGTTACTCCCTCCCACCAAATGACCCCTTAAATGGCAAGACTAAGAAAAGAGGATGCACTCATACTTTTCAAATGTTTCATGAGCCACCTTTGCAATATGCTCAGCATCAGCTTCTGGTATAACTGAAAGAAGTGAAGTTAAAAAATTCAAATGTCTTAATGTACCATTCAAGCTTCCCGTGTGCAAAGCAAACCCCTTCGTTCAAACCACCCCCAAGAAAATATCAGGAAGACACATTTTTCCAAAATAGCAATTCAAGAAGCAGAGACATTGCAGAACACCCTAGTTTGATTAATTAAAACCAACCTGTTTGTTTGGCAGGGAAATTAGTCACCTTATTCCCTTTGTTACAAAATTGTGGCTGTAAATCCCTAAGAATCCAATTAATGGCATACAATGTTTTTTTGTGGAGCGAAACCGGCAACCAACGAAGACTCTCATTAATTCCTCCCCTAGGCCTAGTGACTCTCTGCACAAGCATAACATGAGTGTAAAAAAAGCGCATCTTCTTTCAGAGATCAAGCTTTTCAAGATTGACACTATGATGATGCTTTGAATTGGCACATTGGAGTTAATCAGCACTTCACAAGAGCAAATGAGGTATGGAGAAAATTTCATAAATGAAACAATATAGACTTTTCAAGGAAAAACCCTAGGAGCTTTTCTTTTAGAAGTCGATCAATACTTTAGGTGGAGAAATGTTTCGCAAAGCATGGATATCAATTTCTCGCATCACCAGTAAAGTTTTTCAGTACATTTTAAGAGAAACTATAGTATAAGCATTGCATGATTGCATCTTAACCATAAACTTAACCATAAACTTTGTGATTACTAACGTGATAGTATAAGCATTGCATCTTAATTCTCTGGAATTAAATAAGACAAACTATAAGCACATTTAATATGTAAATCAGTTCCTCACCAAATTTGTCATACTTCGTACTGTACTAGTGATAATCACATTGATGAAATTTGTAATAAAGCTTTGTTGGTCACATCAGAAAACTGCTTGCCCACAGAGAATTTGAATACTCAAATTAAGATGTAAAGGAAAAAGTTTCACCAGTCCCATCATATGAGGAGGACTAGATCTCAAACTTGACCGAGTACTGACTATGTGATTAAGTGTTAGATTTTTTTTGGAAGGGACTTTTTTATTGTACTTCGGGTTGGGTTGTTTCACATCTTTGTTTTTCTCCTCTTGTTACTTTTTTGTTCATTTTCCTTTTTTTGTTTTTCTTTTTTTCTTCTTGCTTCTTTCCTTCCATGTAACCTTCTTGGTTCTTTCATTAATAAAATTTTCACTTTGTTCAAATAATAAAAAATAAATAAAGAAAGTGATAATCACATTGAAGTTGATCGGCACGTTATACAAGAGAAAATTACTACTAGAGACATCATCACTTCCTTTTTTGGGTTCAAAATGATCATTTAGAAGATGTTTGTAGACTTTGTACTAAGCCTACGACCACCCGAGAGATACCATCTGTTATCTATACATTTAAGTTTTGCATCTCTTTATAATCACTAAATTATCAAATAATCAAATGGGGGGAAATCTAAAGCTTTTGTCTTACAACTTGACCCAAACTTTCGGTGATGAAATGTTTCGCAGAAGATGGAATTATGGAAAGCAATCTCTTGCATCATCGGTAAAAAATCAATTTTCAATACAGTCTTCACGATACACTTCGAGGCCGTTTGGCAACACTGTTTTTCGTCTTATCAGGCTTATTAGCCAACTTTTTCACCAATCACATAACTTTTGCTTTCACGCACTGAATTGTGTAATAAGCAGAAAAAGTAAGGTTGAAGTTACTTTTCTAGCTGTATTGGCTGAAGTTACTGTAGATGACCATTTTAGCTATTTTTACATATAATTTTTCCCTTATTTTATTAATAAAATATATTTTAAAATTATTTATTTCTTAAATCAGCAGTATCAGCCAATGCAGCCACTTCAGCCAGAACTTCATAAGTTTCAGCAGAATCAGCCAATCCAGCCGATTTTCGTGCTACCAAACAGGCTCTTCATAATTAGTAAAGTGATAGAATAAGAATTGCATAGTATTGCTCCTCAATCAACGAAAACAAACTATCAGCACACTTCATATGTAAATCAGTTCCTTACAAAAAGTTTCAATACCTTGTGATGTTAGTTCATAATTACTGCGGAGTACTTTGTACTGTACTTGTGCAATCATATGAGATACTAGCTATACTGGTAAATAACGAATGGACTTGTAAGAATTTAAATTCAGCTCAGTTAAAATGCAACACAAGACACCAAATTAAAAATTCAAGGAAGAAATCAAATGCAATGCATTAAAGAAACAGAGGATCTTACATAGAGAGTATGCCGATGTGATAGGCCTAGAGCTCGAAGTAAACCGATGCACTGATTTTCTGCGCCGGCGATGCCGTTTCCGATCACCACTGCTCTGCTAACGGTTCGCATAGAGTCGGCGGTTTAAAAATATGATTGACTGGGCTTTGAAAATTGGGCGGGTTTTGTGATAACTGATTGACCGGATAACCCGGCCCATTTTGATACCCATCCGCTTAATTTAGGCCTTTAGCCTCCACAGTACACACTTCGACATTAGAATCGGCTGGAAGACGCGCGCCCTCGCGTACAGAGCTCATTCGCCAGGTTTGTGGAACGCGCGCATTTGTAGATGTCGCAGAACACGGAAGGAGGACCGCCGGAGGTCACACTGATGACCTCAATGGGTTCTTTTACAGTTGAGGTAGTTCTCTTCTTCTTCAACAGCACCTCATAGAAATTTCAGTTTTTGTGAGAACTTATTCATGAAATAAATGAAAAATTAATCAGATGTACACCAAACACGCGCCGAGAACCTGCCGGAACTTCATTGAGCTTGCTCGGAGTGGTTACTATAACAACGTTAAGTTCCATAGGATCATCAAGGTGCTTCTTTTCTTTCGCTGAACGATGTCTCATTAAAAAATGTATCATTAACATATATACAGACGTAATGCTTAATATATTAGGGCTACTTCCATTTTTAATTTACGGTTGTGTGACTATGCCATGTGCTGTACTGCTATGGAGTAGGATTTCATTGTGCAAGGTGGCGATCCAACTGGTACCGGAAGAGGAGGACAATCCATTTACGGGTATTCTTTCTTTCCATGGCCCTTTCTTCATCTTTTCTATATATGTTTCTGGTCACTAACATAGTAACATATATATGCAAGTTTTGTATATACTGAAGCTTCTCTATTGTCAAGTCATGATTCAACTTACGGGGAATAGTTTACTTGAAATTACTTCTGCTGAGGCGTGGTTATGCTTACAAATAGTTATGATAATTGAAACCCTTGATTGAAATGTTCAAGCTTGATACACCGCTGCCACGTCATAGCACACGTGAACCCATGATGAATCCCAGGTCTTATGACACCAACACTTACGTTAATGCCCTGCACACTTGGACTGAGGGAGCTGGAAGTTACTGCACGTGAAAGGAGCTGCTGCAACTTATTATTTAATTACTTATTACTATATGTCTTTTGTAATTGTTGGTTATTGTCCTTTTAGTATGGCTATAAATAAGGGGAGTGTGTGAGTGGTTTTATCCATCTCCACCACCCACTAAGCCAGTATATTGGAAGTTAGAAGCTGTATAAGAACGGTGCCATGTTCAGAGAAAAAGGGCATGAAATGAATATCCTCCTTCTTGCCATCCCTTATCTGTCTTCTTCTCAATATTTCTCTTCTTCATACTGTCCTGGGTTATCAATTGGTATCAAAGCCAATGACTACCCGGAACCAATCCAACACAGAATTCCGTAATGAAACAGCCGAAGCCTTAGCCCGACATGCCTAGCAATTTGATCAAATCAACCAACGCTTCGACAGATGGGAAATCCGATTTGAGCAATTTGCCCGTGCCTTAGGCGAGAAGCTGTCACCGTCAGACGAAGACAATCCCTTTGCAGATGAGGAATCTACGGAATAACACCTTCAGGCTCACCGGATTCACGATCCCAAGATATTTTTTCCCAAGTTTGGTGGGGGAGACCCTACCGGGTGGATTTACCAGTCAGAACAATACTTTGAATATTACCAAGTTGCCGCTGACCAAAGACTACGACTCGCCGCCATCAACCTAGAAGGCTTAGCCCTTCAGTGGTATCGGTGGCTCATAAAACGCAAAGGACCAGTAGGATGGAAGGAGTTCACTCGGGCTTTGCGTGTCCGGTTTGGTCCTACCGAATTCGAAGATCCGTCAGAGGCCTTGTCTCACCTTAAACAAATGACCATAGTGGCTGCTTACCAGGAAGCCTTTGAGCAACTTTCCAATCAAGTGGACGACCTTCCGGAGTTTTAACTGGGAGTTTTATTGGAGGACTGCGCGATGACATACGCCTGGAACTCAAGACAAGGAAGCCACGCACTCTGGAGGAGGCTTTTGGTCTTGCACATTTGGTAGAAGAGAAACTCTCTGCGGCCAAGCCGGGATCATGGCGTTCCATCGGCAACAAAGCTACCCAACTGCCCATTACCACACGGCCGAATATGGCTGCTGGCATACTGGGACCGCCCCTGAATACGGATGATAGAAAACCTGTTGCAACTATCAAAAGGCTGCCATGGGAAGAGATGCAACGCAGGAGGTCCCTTGGCCTATGCTTCTCCTGCAACGAAACGTTTTCACCGGGGCATAGATGTCAGCAACCGAAACTCTTGCTACTGGAAACCAAAGACATTGAAAGGGAAGATGCCACGATTGAGGGACACCATGATGCTGCCCCAGACCCTGAGATCACGCTGCACTCCCTAACCGGTTGGACGGGACCACAAACTCTTCGTCTTCGTGCCACCATAGCGGGGCGGCCGCTGATTCTCCTTGTTGATAGTGGCTCCACGCACAACTTCATCCAAGACAAACTGGCCCAATCTCTTCAACTACCTATGACACGATCCACCGCATTTAATGTCAGAATAGCCAATGGGGAGCCTCTTCGTAGCCAAGGTAAGTTTGATGAGATTCCAGTAGTTATACAAGGTCATGTGTTCCCGGTTTCTTTCTTTGGCCTCCCTCTTGTTGGCATAGATGCTGTATTGGGAATTGAGTGGTTGAAAACGTTGAGGATTGTTACTAATGATTGGCAGCACCTTACTATGTCTTTTACGCATCAAGCCAAACCGATTACACTCGCGGGTATCAATCACCGCTCTACTGGTTTGTGTGCCTACACTGCAGCTGAAGTTGATGAAGGAGATTTATTCTTTTTGCTCTGTCTGATAAAAACCGATGCTGGTTCAACCATAGCACCTGAAATGTGGCTTCAACTGGAGCAGTTTCAGGACCTCTTCCAGGAACTCACTACTTTGCCACCACATCGCGAGATTGAGCACCAGATCATTCTCAAAGCGGGCGCTGAACCGATTAATGTCAGACCCTATCGTTATGCCCATTTCCAGAAGGAAGAAATTGAAAAACAAGTACATGACATGCTCACCACTGGGATTATTCGGCCTAGCACAAGCCCCTATTCCTCTCCGGTCTTACTAGTGAAGAAGAAGGATGAGACGTGGCGTTTTTGCACGGATTATAGACAACTCAACGCCATCACCATCAAGGACCGGTTTCCAATTCCTACCATTGAAGACACCTTAGACGAGCTGCACGGGGCCACTGTGTTCACGCGCCTTGATTTGCGTGCCGGCTACCATCAGGTACGGATGCGCGAATCTGATATCCCTAAGACAGCTTTTCGCACGCATAACGGCCATTACGAATAACTAGTAATGCCTTTTGGTTTATGCAACGCCCCGTCCACTTTCCAAGCCTTGATGAACACTATATTTCGTCCCTATCTCCGGAAATTTATATTAGTGTTCTTCGATGATATTCTCATTTATAGCCCCAACTGGACAGCCCATCTCCAACATGTACGGGTAGTGTTTTCAGTTTTGCAGGAACATGGATTTCGGCTTAAGTTTTCCAAATGTGCTTTTGGTCTCACAGAGTTGCTCTACCCGGGGCACATTATTTCTGCCACAGGTGTCAAGGTGGACCCCTCCAAAATTGATCCCATCCCACAGTGGCGGACACCAACTACTCCCACAGAGCTGCGTGGATTCCTGGGCTTAACCGGCTACTACAGGCGCTTTGTCTGTGGGTATGGCATTATTGCCAAACCTCTTACAACTCTACTCAAAAAGGGAAGGTTTCTATGGACTGCGGAAGCACAACAGGCCTTCGATCGACTCAAAACAGCCTTAACAACTCCAGTCCTCGCGATGCCCAATTTCCAAGCAACCTTCGTGGTTGAAACCGACGCATCAGGAGGGGGCATCGGGGCAGTCCTATCCCAGAATCAGCGTCCTATTGCATTCATGAGCAAGGCACTTTCCCCGAACAAAACCTCGTGGTCCATCTACGCAAAGGAAATGTTGGCCATCATCTATGCTATTCGGCTTTGGAGAGCGTATCTGTTAGGACAACATTTCATTATCCTCACTGATCAACAAAGTCTCAAGCATCTGCTCGAACAGCGGGTGGGCACCCCTGAACAGCAGAAATGGGTAACTCAGCTATCTGGCTATGATTATGAGATTCGCTACCGCACTGGGCCCTCCAATCGGGTGGCAGACGCTATCTCTCGCATCAGACATGACCAAGGGGTTTGCTTGGCTATTTTTACTACTACCAGTACTATCTGGTCCTCCATCATGGCAGAGTACGCACAGGATCCCCAACTCCGAGATTTCTCTAATCCCGCATCCGCTTTACCTGACGGGAGATATTCCAGACGCAATGGGTTACTCTACTATAAGGGACGAGTTATGGTCTCGTCCACTTCGTCCCTTCAACAGCAGCTCATTGGTGAAGCCCACTCCACTCTTACAGGTGGCCACTCCGGCATCTATCGCACCTATAAACGTCTTTCTCAACTTTTCTATTGGCCAGGCATGCTTAAAACAGTGGAACAATTTGTACGGGCCTGTGATGTTTGTCAACGCATCAAGGCTTCCACATTAAAACCTGCAGGTCTCGTTCAGCCCCTTCCAATACCGACCCAAATCTGGGAGGATCTGTCTATCGATTTCATTGACGGACTTCCCTCCTCCCAGGGGTACACCTCTATCTTGGTGGTGGTTGACCGCCTCAGCAAATACGCTCATTTTACAGCCCTCCGCCACCCTTATACAGCCAAGACAGTGGCAGAAACCTTCACTGCCACCATTGTCCGTTTGCATGGTATTCCAACTTCTATCCTCTCTGACAGGGACCCCCTTTTTCTAAGCAACTTCTGGCAGCAATTGTTCACGGCTTCGGACACTACTCTCAAGAGGTCTACTGCATACCACCCCCAAACTGATGGGCAAACGGAGGTTGTTAATCGTTGCCTCGAACAGTACCTTCGTAGCTTCGCCCATAATCATCCCACCAGATGGCTCACCTTTCTTCCATGGTCCGAATATTGGTACAATACTACGTATCACAACACCATGGGCATGACACCATTTCAGGCGGTTTATGGGCGTACTCCTCCTCCGCTTATCCCCTACCCTCCCGGGTCGTCAGTTGTTGATGAAGTAGACAAATGTTTGGTGGGCCGTGACCAGCTTTTAACTCAGCTCAAAACCACCCTCTCTGCAGCCGTGCAGCGCATGAAGGATACTGCAGATAAGCATCGCCGAGAGGTTAGCTTTTCTGTTGGCGATGAGGTATACTTGAAGCTTCAACCTTACCGTCAGCATTCGGTTTTCCGTCGGGCTTTCCATAAACTGAGTGCTCTGTATTATGGCCCCTTCAAGGTTCTTGCCCGGGTTGGCAACGTCGCCTACCGTCTTCAACTTCCGGAGGACTCCAAAATTCACCCCGTCTTTCATGTCTCACTTCTCCGTCGCGCCATTACAACTCATGCCACCTCTCCCACTTTGCCACCACTCAATTCTGATGGGGCCCCCATGCTTCAACCCATGAAGGTCCTTGATACTCGCACCATCATGCAGGGAGCTCACTCTTGCCGCCAAGTGCTCATCCAATGGTGCCACTTACCCCGTGAGGAGGCTACATGGGAAGATCTTACTGTCATTTGCACTCAGTTTCCTGCATTTGACCTTGGGGACAAGGTCAATCTTACTGGGGGGGGGGGGGGGTATTGATACACCGCTGCCACGTCATAGCACACGTGAACGCATGATGAATCCCAGGTTTTATGACACCAACACTTACGTTAATGCCCTGCACACTTGGACTGAGGGAGCTGGAAGTTACTGCACGTGAAAGGAGCTGCTGCAACTTATTATTTAATTACCTATTACTATATGTCTTTTGTAATTGTTGGTTATTGTCCTTCTAGTATGGCTATAAATAAGGGGAGTGTGTGAGTGGTTTTATCTATCTCCACCACCCACTAAGCCAGTATATTGGAAGTTAGAAGCTGTATAAGAACGGTGCCATGTTCTGAGAAAAAGGGCATGAAATGAATATCCTCCTTCTTGCCATCCCTTATATGTCTTCTTCTCAATATTTCTCTTCTTCATACTGTCCTGGGTTATCAAAGCTTTTGGCTTTCCCTTCCATTTCTGAAGTGTCAAGTTCTGGTTCTTCACTTCTTTGTAACACTTGTCATTCTGATGCATGTATTTAGCTAAACCATGTTTGGTAGTTCTAATAGTTGCTATTGGTGGTGTGTGATACAATGAACTTCAGAACTCCAATCTTCATTAAGTTAACTGAAGATGTATGAATTTTGGTGAGTAACCATAAAACTGGCTAAAGAGGTGGATGAGACTAGAATTTGAAATGGAGTGTTTTGCTATTGAAAATGAAAAATGGCATATCCATTTCTTGATTTTATTTTCCAAGATTCATATCGGGTGGGAATGCTGGTGTGTTTACTCAATGTTCTAGAAGGTGGCGTCTTAGCAAGGAGTGGAATGATGTTACTCTCTGATATTGTTTACCAACTTCTCCATCAATTTTGCAGTTCGAAATTTGAGGATGAGATTGACAAAGAATTGAAACATACTGGAGCAGGTATTCTATCCATGGCTAATGCAGGACCGAACTCAAATGGAAGTCAATTCTTTATTACATTAGCACCTGCACAATCGCTGGATGGTAAGTATAGTTCTGAAGGATACTTTGCCTCAACTCGGACTGAGTTATCTTAAACACATTTTGAACTTATCTGTCTCTGTGTGATTGGTTCTAATACAGTAATAGTTTACTCTGAAAGGCAAATTGGTGCCAAATATCCTATCATAACCTTGAACTTTAAAAGAAAGGCCGGTTGACGTTGTATTCTTCAAACATCTCATTTACCCCATAAAGTAACCCAAATATCTCGATAAAGATCTTGAAGGCTCGAACTTTCGTAAAAAACAAAAAAAATATTTTTGCAGGCGTCTCATAGACATATGCAATTTAAAATCGCCACTTTTAAGCCTACACATTTCATTTACGCAAATGCCTTGAACAAATAATTTGGGACAAAATGGGTGACAAGTTGCAAGTTTGCAATAGTATAAAGAACATAGTAAATCTCAAATAGTGAAGCAATTTCACTCATGTTTGAGCTTTTTCAGGTATTTTTTGTCACTGTAACCAGTTGTCCAGTCATATCACGTGTGTGTTCATCTACAACTATCTTCATGTACCCTATCATGTGTGTGTTTGAGGCTACCTGTGACTGCATATGTGGCGTGTACCGGGGGGTCTGTCATGGCTCGTGTTGAATGTTTAAACCATTATTGTGTTTTTCTTTTAGCTTATTGGGATTTTTTAGGAGCCTAGGATCGACTGGGGGATGGGTTTAAGTGCATAGTAATTATTGGGCATTCGCTAAGTATTCTTCTCACACTTCCGTACTTGCCCAACTGATAAGCCTTTTTTCTTTAAAAGAGATTACTCCCTCTGTCCCAGGTAAAGGTTCCTATTCGGTTTATGATATTTGACTGGTCTTTAAGTTAATTGATCTATGTCAATAATGGGATTATTTTTGGTAAATAAAATTTAAATATCCAGAAACTACATCGAAAATTTTATAAAGTCGCAAAAAAACTCAAATTTGATAAAAGTTGGAGGATATATGAAGTAAAAGAATAAGAACAATTAACGTTGACCGGAGAATAGTGGACAGAAACCTTTACCTGGGACGGAGGTAGTACCTTATATAAGAAATTATGAATTAAATAAAACATAGACAAAATGGAAAACAGGACCACATGTTTTTTCCCAGAAAAAGGAGTTCACTTTACTTGTTTTCCTCTAACCCAAAAAAGTTTAGGGCTTAGTGTTTTAGCATATACTACGTATGATTTAGCATTTGGAGTTTTAAGGTTTATCATTTACCATTTAGAATTTAGTGGTGGTGGGCATGGCCAGGTGGGGTGGGGGACGAGTAGCAACTGAGGCATGGCAGTGACATCTACAGAGGTCGGAGGCGGCCGGACAACTGTGGTTGCAGGCTTGCTAATTGTATTTTATAAGAGATAAATTGTGATAGTAATGTTATTTTTTGTCAATTCATTGAATCTTTACTCCTGGCCCCTGGGAATAAAACATTCTAGTCATATTAGGAAACACCTATGTTATCCTATAGCCACTAGAAATTATAATTAGGGTAAATGTGGTGATTTCAGCTTTGAACGTGTCTCTTGAGATAAATTGCTTTACATAGAACTAAAACTTAGTACGGAGTAATTTATTTAAACGTGTACGATAAATGGTATTTTTTTTACCATGGTAGTCAAAATCGCGATCCTGCACGTAGGATTGTACAATCATACGATCTGTACTGCTTCCTGTGATCCCGTTTCTGCTGAAGATCGTAAAATGACTTGGATCGATGGGATCACTGTGCAGAGTCGTAAACTCATGGAATCGATTCTGGATCTCGATTCAATAGCAACACACACTTATCGGTAAATTTTAAAAATTTCTGACTTCAGGAATCACCGGCAAAAAAAATCTCTAAAAAGTCGACACTTGTGGTGAACGATTTAGTTGCTTTACCACATCTGAATCTCTGCTCTGGCTTGTTTTCTTCTCTACAAATATTCTGTGTCGACCTCTATCTTTTGGTTCAACCACAGTCTTCATCTTTATCATTTGTGTCGACCTTATTCTTCAGTCTCGTTGTTATCTGGAGACGACCTCCAGAAACTAGCTATTGTTATGCACTTATTACTAATTTACGAAAATGTTTTAACGCCACTAGTTATTTTACTCTATTATTTCATCATAATATTTTTATTAATATAATCCGTACTATTTTAATTTACTGTTAGTGGTCAATACAGGTCTAAACATAATTAAATTAATATAATTTACGTACTATTTTATTTTATTTTATTTTACTATTAGTGCATCAAGTATTTTGTAATTGGTATTAAGTTCTAAACATCTTAGTATGATTATTAGTATGATTAATACTTGTAAGCTATATTCTTTTCTATTTCACCCATAAAATGATGAAGCTGCAGTTTGAGCTGATGGAAACATACTGATATATTGCTAGGCAAACATACCATATTTGGAAGAGTCTGTAGAGGAATGGAAATTGTGAAGAGACTCGGCAGCGTTCAAACTGATAACACAGATAGGTAAAACTCTTTTCTTGCTTACATTTATAACTCTGTCTCAATAATATTGTACATTGATTTGTTTTTATCCGCATCACTTCTATGTAGTATGTACATCTCCTTGATTTCATTATTACTTTAATGGGTAACTTTTTCTTGTTTATTACTTTAATAGAAAAAGCATCTTCATGCCAAGAAAACTGCATCATAAAAGCATCCCCCATTCATGTTTCACATAATGAGATTTTTATGATCCTCATTTGAAAAGTGTTTCCACATAGTTTGTGTTTTACATAATCTCACTCTATCACGAGATCATCAACACTAAATAATATGATTCCATATTTTGATCCCAAATAATCACTTTCACTCAATCATACTCCGGAACCAACACATCACCAACTTGATTATCTAATAAGCCTATTCTTAAGAATGGAGATGAACCAATTATTTTTCTGGGACCAGACCAAGCTGAGCGAGCAGCCACTGCTTTTCACTTTGTATTTCTTTTGACTTCAAAAAGCACTTTTTTCTATTCCATTTTTGCTGTAAATTGTTTCTATTTTAATGCAGACCTGTCCAAGATGTGAAGATACTAAAGGCCACCGTCAAAGATTGATGTCATGCTGCACTACAAAAGGGCCGTCAATCTTTTCTCGCCCGTCATTGAAAACCATCAAAGACACCATCTTTAGCCTGTGGCTCAAATTGTTGTATTGCAGCCGATTGATATAATTTGACGGATGGGATGACTAAGCTTTATGTTTTAATGCATGGGATTCTTTAGATTTACTCCCGTCATAAACTAGATCCACTTGTAGAATGGACGAGGAATTGACCGAGCCAAGTGATCAGGTCAAGGGTTATACAAAAGACTAAGAATATCAAATTCGAAAAAATATCACTATGGTATATAATATAATAATAACCTAATAATAAGAATGTTTCATAAAAATGAAAACAGATATATTCTTAAATATAGGTTGAAACTTCAAACTTTAAAGCCCTTTTAGGGCTGAGAATACTCTCAGGTTGAATGGATCTTACTTCTTTGGAATAATTTTTGTTTGAACTATGTATTGCATGAGATACTGAACTACTGAATTGAACCAAGTATATCATGTCATAATCCGTATTATTTAATTATCCTTTATGAAAGTAAGCTTGTAATATTTTAGTTCAAAGAACCTCAAACATTAAAAATATTATATTGAGTTTTATGAGGGTGAGTGAGTAACTCAGGACAAATAAAACATTCATGAATATTTAATTGAGAATGAACTACTCAAAAAAGGGTGAAAAATAAGAATGAATCAAGAACAATGACAGTACGATAAGGGAGTTATGAAATGGAGGCACATTAACCTATGTTTCGGGAGAGAGATATTATATCTTTATATAATACTCCTTCCGTCCCTTAAAACTTTGTCATCTTTCCTTTTTGGAACGTCCCAAAAAACTTTGGGACGAATATTTTATGGTTCATGTTATTTCTCTCTCCTCTGTACAAATTTCAACCACACGGTTTTTACTTTATTATTCTCCGTGTCGGTCAAACATGACAAAGTTTTAAGGGACGAAGGTAGTATAAAGGAATTGGGTGGACAATTGGATTTCTCCAATTATTCCCGCCTATTCCCGCATTGAATCATTCCTCAAGTCATAACATTAAGTTAAGTTATCTTTATATCTTTACATAATATAAAGGAATTTGGTGGACAAATGGATTTCTCCAATTATTCACGTCTATTTCTGCATTAAATCATTTTTCAAGTCATAACATTAAATTAAGTAATTTATTATATATGGTAAGCAATGCATAATACTAAAGGAGATGCTTGAATGTGAGATGCATGCTTGACCAACGCATGAGACCTAAATGATCGAGGTACAGTAACTTTTTTTACTGAAATTGAGCTACAATCACTTAGTATATCAATTTTATAATAATTTAATCAAAATAGGCATACAATTCAATCCGCTACAAGAAAATTGAGTTTTTGGGATGAACAATTTTCGCCCAACGTTAAATTTACTTGAATTATAATGAAGATATGCGTTTTATGGACTATATATATTGTCGTACCACATGTATGCGATCACAAGGGTAAATACACATAAAATTTGAATAAATTAAGGAGTTCATTATCATCGTCCATAATTACTTGAATCCAATTACAATTCTAGAAAATTATTCAAATCCGTAATTACGTACATAGAATATCTCATCTTTACAATTTATAGAATCAATGGATATAAAAAATAGCCAAAATTAGGGATCGAAAAAAGCCCACTATATTACCCGGAAATTACCTGTAAGGCATCAGGTCATGAAAATTAGGGACCGAAAAAAGCCCACTATATTCGGTCCGAGTCGGGTTTTTTGTAGCCCGGGTTCGGGTTGGGTCGGTTAAAGCCTGAATGTGAAATCACTCATTTTTCTTTTATATTTTAAAATCTATTTTCAAATAAAATTTATAAAAAGTACAAGCCACAAATAAAATTAATAAAAATCACAAATATTAGTCTCCAAAATCACCAAGAATTCAAATCCAAAGAAGACAATTATCATAATATTTTGTTTAAGATGCATAAAAATAAGTAATATAGGTGTTGTAAAAATGATATGAAATAAAATTTAGGGATAAAAATGTAACTAAAGTTACTATAAATATGTTTTCATGGTCATTACGGTAAATAAATTGAACATATTTGTAGTCACTAAAAGTTATTAAGTCATTTTTCGTCCATCATGATTATAATCATAAATTAGGAATTAATTTATAAATTATATTGGTATATTATATTGATTTTATATTAAGGCTAATTGTTTCGGGTTTTATCGGTCCGGGCCGGGTTATAGATTTTAGGGCCCGCTAAAGAGCCCGATGTTTCGGGTTCGGTCCGATTTTTTTATTCGGGCCGGTCAAAAAGAAAAAACCGGACCGATATCATAATTAGGGCCGGGTCAGGGCCGGTTTCCGGGTTTCGGTTCGGGTTTTCCCACCCCTAGCCAGAATTTACAAAAATTAAGTGGATAAAAATGTAGATACAAGAACAACATAAAAAAGTAAAAAAATAGTTTCCTCAATTAAAAAAAAAACATACTTTTTAGTCTAAAAAATGTTATTTCTTTTATAAAATAAAACTCATTGAGTAACAAATTTATATCAAAAATACTAGGGTGAGCACATTGGTTTCAATTTGGTTTTAATATCAATTCGATTCGGTTTGAAACAGATCGGAATCATACTATGTTTTGGTTTAGTTCGGATTAAATCACTTCGTTACAATTTGAATTTGTTATGTTTAAAAACATATTAAAAAATTATTGACTATTTGAGTTCAGCTCGACCTTATTCAATTTCTCACGGTCTCAATTAGTTTTAGTTTGATTTAATTTGATTTGAACGACATACCACTAAATTCAAACGAAATTGCGTATGATTTGATTTCGGTTCAATTTGGTACAATTTGGTTTACTTAAACCGAACCGGTTTGCTGACCCCCTAAAAACACTCATGAGAGCTCATTCTCTCATAAGATAAAAACTAATGTAAATTTTTCTTAACCTTTTTCTTTATGTATCCATTTTTTTTATCAAATTTGAGTTTTTGCGACTTTACAAGACTTTTAATGTAATTTTTGAATATATAAATTTTATTTGCTAAAAATAATTTCACTATTAAAAAGGATCACTTAAGGTTATGACCTGTCAAATATCGTAAACACAACTGAGACGTTACCCGGGCCGAAGGTAGTATACAATATTCATTCAATCTCTTTTTAAGTTGAATAATGTGAGTTGATTTTTCCCGTGCAACGCACGGGTTCATTGTCTAGTTATCAATAGTAAGAGTACGTTTAGTCAAACTCAAATGGGTTGAATTGATTGATTTTGTTAAAATTTATGAAGTTCTGATTGAAATGACTGGATTGGTTGATTTTACCGAATTATGAAAATATTATATTTAAAATATATTTTATTAATAAAGTAAATAAAAAATCATATGAAAAAATAGTTAAAATGGTTCTCTATATATAGTAACTTCAGCCAATCAAGCTAGAAAAGTAATTTCAACTTAACTTAATTTGATTATTAAATAACTTAGCGCGTGAAATCAAAAGCTTTATTTTTAATACAAAGTTGAGTGAATCACATAATCACCAAACGGGCTCTAAGTAAAGTTGTTCTTGAAAATGTATTTTACAATGAAAGAAAAGTGTGTATTTAATTTACAGGAAAAAATGTAAACGCAACTAGACACTTAGAGCATCTCCAATGCTATAGTGTGCATAGTGCACATGTGGTATGAAAAATAACCATATAAATATTAACAAATAAACTATATCTCTCCTTATTTGAATGATTTTATACAATTTTGGTAAGTTTTCCCCTGCAATGTCAATATCTAGACGGTCTCCTTGACATTGTGAAGAAAAACTTACCAAAACTGCATAAAATCATTCAAATAAGGAGATAAAAAATTTATTTACTAATATTTATGCGGCTATCTCTCATGCCACATGTGCATCGTGCATATTGTAGCATTGGAGATGCTCTTAGACTAGGAGGGAAAGAGAACACATTAATGCTGTTTTATTTTGGGAAAACACATTAATGCTATTGAATAAAATAACTAGTAATGTACTATCGTATAATAATATATTAAGTCACCTCCAAATATTAAATAAAACTATAACTTCACATAGAACAAAATCTAAATAACACGTTTACACTTTCATCTACAACAAGTTAATGTCTTCTCCATTAAGTCAAAAATAAAAAAGAAAAATAAAAAAAATAAAGGGAAAAATGGACTCTTTTAGATTTAGTTATTTGAGAAGAAAACGATGACTATATTGATCAATATGAGTATGTTAGTTTGAAGAAAATAATAAACTATAAGAGCAAATGAGTGAAAGTGGAGTGATGGATCGGGTGATGGATGATACATTGTCCAACATATTTGTGTTATACTACTATATAGCAGATGAGTGAAAGTGGATGATCCTATTCACTTAAGATATATAGCTCATATTTGTGTTATATTTTTTAAATGATGGAAGAAATTAAACTCGTTGAATGAATGTGATTAAGTGATTGTATTGTAAAGGTTGTTTATGAGAAGAAAAAAAATATTAAAGTAGATTTGTTTTTTAAATTTTATTGAATAAAGGTACGTAACTTTTTGGAGTAAAATGGTGGTTGAGAATAGAATGAATCAAACCACATCCATACCCGCACGGGTAGCTCAGTTGGTCGAGTGGTGGGAAAATTATTGGACCAAATGACCAAGGTTCGAAATCCGCAGCAGCCGTGTGGAGGTTACAGAACCTGAAATAAGGCCGGACCTCTGATGCGCACGTGTATAAGGCCTACCGCCACTTTGCTGACTGAGTCACCGTGATTAACCTCTCCACCATCCTGTCGGGTCGGGGTGGGAGGCTCCTGAGGTGGAAGATTCCACCTTTTGGACCAAATCAAACCACATACATTCCAACTTCAAAATAATACTCGGCACTGAACACCACCCTCTATTTGAGCAACAATTTCAGTCAAACTATCATCTACCTTGTATAAGAAAAAAGTAATGCACATATTTATTGACATAACTTTCAGGTATTTTCCTAATTCAATTTTTTTTGATCGAAAGTAACAATTGTACTACTTTTTAATTTTTTATTATTCACTCGGTTTAGGTACATAGTATTCTCGAATGTCACTTATCAAATACTTAAATATGATCTTTCTAACTGTCTCATTTATTAATTTCTTGGATGTGGTATACTCGTATTTAGATGACAAAATTGCTTAATTTTACTTATACTCCATTCGTTTCATTGGAATTTGCCAATTTTCCTTTTTTGGTTGTCCTCAAAAACTTTGTCACTTTCCTATTAAAGCAACTTTGCCACAAATTTCAACCAGACAGTTTTTACTACTCTTATTTTTCACCTACTTTGCACTTGGCAAAATCCACCGGGACGGAGGTAGTAGTTTTTTTATAAAAGTATAACATTCAAATGTTATCCTAGAGGCTAATATATTTGTACTGTCTCAGTCTCATTAAATGTCAGGACCGGGCCTGTAACAACACCATCATAAATTAAATTGGAATTAAAGAAGATTAAAAAGAAATCAATAACCCATACGTATACAACAAATGTAATGAGAAAACCATTACATTGGAGATGGTGAAATGCTATGAGATTGGTAAGCCTCTACTTTTCGTCCATTTAGGGGTTGCACTGGCCTTGCATTCTTCGTGCTTCCATTGTCCATTGGACGTTGTAAAGTTTCGACTTGATCCATTGTAATTGTGCGAAACTGAAGCATCAAGCATGTACATATATAGTCCATGCATTTTTAGTAGAATTTTACCAATGCAAAAATTATCAACTTAGAGAAACAAATGAATAAACAATTTAGAAAAAACTAAGGAAGTTTTTTGTTTGATTAATTTCAATCTGAGATCACACCAAACTTAGACAATAGCAATACACGTCAAAAACTAGCGGACTAGACTTATATAATACTCCCTCCGGGTCTGGAAGATCTTTACACTTTCCATTTTTGTTAGTACCACAATTATCTTTACACTTTTTATTTGCCTTACAAATCTATACAAAACAGTACCAAACAGTGTCAAACAGTACCAAACAGTGTTAAACTCCTTAATATTTGTGAAGTCAAAGTGTAAAGATCTTTCAGAATCGGAGGGAGTAATAAAATACACATATGTTAAATATTTACCATACTAGACTAGAAAATTTTAGGCTAAAGGGTCAAATAGGTACATGAACTAACTTAAAGTATTCAATTAGCCCCTTATATAGGAGGTTCTGCCCGACCGTCGCCAATTGGGGCGGTTCCCGGTAACATTTTTTGATGAAATTTTTTGAGCATCTTCTTCATTAAGTCTAGTTTAGGCATATCAAATATCAGCTAAAAATTAAATCGGGAAGGCAGTCAAATGATTTTCCGAAATGTACTGCGCTGTTTAACTGCGCAGTTATCTTCAAAAAATCATTTGACTGCATTCCCGGTTGAATTTTTAGCTGAAATTTGGTATGAGTAAACTAGACTTAATGAAGAGGATTCTAAAAAAATATCATTAAAAAATTCCACCGTGAATTTCACCAATTGGCGATGGCCGTGCAGAACCTCTATATAATGGGCTAATTGAACACTTTAAGTTAGTTCATGTACCTATTTGACCTTTTAGTCAAAATTTTAAAACATACTAAATCATGTAAGACTTTTATATCTAATTATGCATGTGAAAGCTTTAAGTTTTATTTTTATGAAAATGTTGTTGGTAAAGAATGATCTCATATATATTAATTTTGTATTATAAATAGTTTCATATCAAAGTTTAATTGACAAAAAGTTTAAAATGTCAAAAATATTAAGGTGAGAAATGGAGGTATCATCAATCTTGTACATAGGCACGTACGTACCTTTTCTATGACAATCCAAGTAACATCTTCTGTGCATGGAGGAGTGGTTAAAGAGCCTTCATAAGTGTAATATCTATCGATATTAGTAAATTCTCTTAAAAGATTTTGAATATGACGAATATTATTGTTTCCCAATGCAACTTCAGGTGGATGTTGGGTCGGTGACCTTTTTGAGAGCTGACTCAAGTCTTGTTCTAGCTGCATGTTTACACAGGATATATATGATCTATTGATCCATCATCATAACCTTGCTCACTATCTAACATCATTTGGCTAGACAATAAAATTGCAGATTTAGAACGAGTTCGGTAATATCAAAATCGGCTGAATCAATTTATTGCGTTGAAACTTATGAAATTCTAATTAAAATAACTGAATGAGTTGATTCTGTTAATTTACTACCTCCGTTCCGATTTTAACTTCCAAATGCGTTTGACACAAAGTTTAAGATAGTGGATATTGTGTGGTGGAGAGTTGTGCAGAGGAGAGAGAAATGTGTACAAAATGTTGTGAACCACAAATTTTTTACCAAAAAGGGAAAGTGGAAGTTTTAATTGGAACGGACGAAAAAGGAAAGTTGGAAGTTTATTTAGGAACGGAGGGAGTATAAATTTTGTATTTAAAATATACTACGTATTACATTAGTAAAGTAAAGAAAAAATTATATGTGAAAATAGCTAAAATAGTCATCTACGGTAACTTCAACCAATACAGCTAAAAAAGTAATTCAACCTTACTTTTTGATATTATTACACAATTCAGCGTGAGAAATCAAAAGTTACGTTGTTTAGTGAAAAGTTGACTGATAAGCTCGATAAACCGAAAACATGTTACCAACCGACCTCTTAGTTTGGTAACTTTCGGTGGTGTCCGATAGTATATAACTTTATTTACTTGAAGATGAGTCCTATAACTAATAAATTTAGCCAAATAAAAGACTTTTTTACGAGTATGATAGGTTTAATTTTCATCGACAAGCATAACGTTCAATGTAAAAGCCCTTAAAATGCATGGAGATATTTATTTGTTACAACATGACGGGAGCATTCTATACGGTGATTAAAATTACTGAAGTAACAAAAGTTACTCAAGTTACTTTTTGGGGATGTACTGAATATGGATTGTGGTGAATTTTTTTTAATTCGTGGACTTTTAAATAAGTTAATGGACTTTAAAATCCATAAACTTTTTTTATGAATGAATTATATGGACTTTTAAATCCATGGATAAGTTTATTGACTTTCAAAAAGTACATAGATTTTTAAATGCGAACCACCACTGCTGGTTGTCGAAATTTTCACCTAGACCGCCGCTACCGATCTGCTCGTCCGCCTCGTCACTTGAGTTCCTCGTTGTCATCATCGGACTGATCCGCCACCAACAAAGTAGATTTGGTTATGCAAGGGAATTATAGACAATTACTTATATTAATTAATTAAATTAGGGGTGAATATGTAATATTTAGTCCTATTTAAGGAAAATCAAACATATGATCATACTTTAAGAAGAATGCTACTCTGTATGTTTTAGTCCTACCCTGAATAATTTCCTCTGTATAATACAGAGTATGATAAGAAACAAATAGACAAACAAACAAACAAACAAACAAACAAATAAATAAATAAATGAAACAAATGTAATTCATATAGCAACACAAAGTTCTACAAGAATAAATGAAATATAAAAATCCAAATTTATTTTTATTAAAAAAACTCAAAGTTTCAAGAATGCTCAAGAATTTTGGTCATTTTATTAATGAGTAAGAACATTAATCGTTACACTCATTGCTACATGTGGTACAAGCACAGTTGCAATCGAGTTTATCTTCTTAATAATTGTTTTCTTTTCATTTCTATCTTGTAAAATTTTGTGTACTTATTTACGGTTATATATTTATTAATTTGAAATTATATTTTTATGTGTTAGCGATTTAACGATGAAAGAAAGTAATAGTTAAAATATTTATTTTCTTAATGGTTAAGTGACGACGTATCAGAATTGCACTAATGTAATATTATTGATTCTTATATCAGTTCTTCTAGAGACTTCTAGAATCGAACCAGTATGGGATTAACGAATCGAGGGGGGTGGGGCAAGCTGAAGAAGAAAAAGAATGGAAGGAGAGGGGTGGAGCGAGCTAGGCTGAAGAAGAATGATCGAAGGAGAAGGGGTGACTTGGCTAAAGAAGAGGAGAGTTGGCGGGGTGGGGTGGGGGACGGGATGAAGAACCGATACAAGAAAAGTCCACGAAAATCTTTAGTGAGGAGAAGAGACCATCGAAGAGAATTAATGTACTAAAAATGAGTTAAAAGTCCACGAGAATCCATGATTTTAAAAATTCATAAAAATGAACGGAACTTTGAATATTGCTAGACTTTTATAGACTTTTAAAAGTCTACATTGAATACACCTAGACTTTTGTAGACTTTTAAAAGTTCACATTGAATACACCTAAATTTTTAAAATCCATGAACTTTTAAAATTTTGCCACTAATTCCTAATACAATACACCCCAAAATTAAAATTCAAATCTCCAAACGAGACCAATTTATGTCAAATTATAATTACTTAATTATTTACCTCTGCAATAATGGGGTCAGATTGGCCAAATCGAAACATAATTGCAACCACAACCATGCTATTATGGGGAGATTTGAACGGTAGGTGAAGCTCACATGCAAACCTACAAGATAATACGGAGTAATAATTCACAAAATTATATGCATGCTTATAAAGAAAATATTGCAAATTTGCCGTGCTTATACCGTGGAACCGGTGCATGATGAACACCATCCATCCTTTGTTATTTTTTATTTTTCTTTTTTTTTTAAATTGTTAATAATTTTTTTATTTTTGATCCGATTTTTATAAAATTTATATCAATTTTTTTTATTTTTCATGATCTTTCAAATGAGCTCAATATTGCCTATGTAAATTTTATTTTTTACATTCATACATTTTTTTGTAATATATTTTTATATGCATACACTTTTTCTATAATATATTTTTTATCACTTTTATATGTTTTTAGAGGTTTTTAAGATATTGAGTTTGTTTATTTTGCTTCTAGCTTGGAGTTACATTTGATAATATACGAAGTTACATCATCTTATACTCCAGTTACAAGTTATTATATGTGAGTTACATCTTGTTATGTGTGAGTTACATCTTGCTATACACGAGTTACATACTTTTATGCGCGAGTTACATGTAATTATGTGTGAGTTACATCTTGTTATGTGTGAGTTACATCTTGTTATACACGAGTTACATACTTTTATGCGCGAGTTACATGTAATTATGTATGAGTTATATCTAATTATTTGTGATTTTTTAATTATCTTTATCTTGAACTAATTCAATTATAACTGAATTAATTTTTTTCTTTGCCAATTTAATACAAAATTTTATTAATCCACATAAAATAAGTATATTATATTTCGTATTCATACATTATTTTTCAAATGATAAAAATGAATAATGTAGCAGGGGTTTATTTCATGGTGTAACTCACATACATTAAGATGTAACTCGCGTATATTAAGATGTAACTCGTGTACAATAAGATGTAACTCGCGCAGAAGAAGATGTAACTTCATGATATATTATCAAATGTAACTTCAAAATAATTTATTAAAATTACATAAACAATATTGGTCTCATTTGATAGATCATGAAAAATATAAAAAAAATTGATGTAAAATTTATAAAAATCGGATATCAAATAAAAAAGTTATTACAATTTTTAACAATAAAAGAAATAAAAAATAATGTATGCTGCATCGTTTTGGGATCGGGCGCACCATTCTCATGGTGCGCCGATCCCAGGATATAAATTGCCCAAATTTAATATGGAGTACTTAGTAAAAGTAGTAAAAGGTAGGTTGTATTATAAGCCCAAGACGGATTACTATTAATTACTAATTAGTGTCTCCGAAAATGAAATGTATTCAGTTCGATATTAGGGGGTTAATAATTTTAATTTTTATGACTAAATAAATTATATTTTTTGGAAAACAAGAATGACAGTTTTATTAATTTATAGAAATGCGTTACGTTTTTGTTTTATTTAATGAAGCTTTTCTTATTTGTGTGCAGGTATGAATATTTCAGTTGGTATAACAAAACTAAAATATTCTTCAATATACATAGAAGTTTTTGTGGCCGGATTGATGAAGTTTAATTTTTAATTAGATTGGTTTACAATCATAATTTGACGATTGTAAACTATATAATTAAATATAAATTGTTTAAAAAATAGAGAAGATTTTGTAAGTAGGAGTAAAACACAAAATATTTTCGGTAATAGGATCGGAGTGTCATTTTCTTTCTTAAAGTAAGATTGATTCACTTTTTAAAAATGTTTTTATTGTTAATAGCTAGGACTTTAAGCCCCATGTTGAGAAGAAAGACATACTTGGTTGCTTCAATTTGTAGGCTATGTTTGGCAAACATAAGTTTCTGTCTTCTAGCTTTTGTACTGCTCAAAAAGTCTCTAAAAGTTTCTACTTATATGTTTGCATGCCAATTTTTAAGTGCTTTTCAAAAATTAAAAGATCTTTTTTGGGATGCTACATGGAGTAGCAGCTGAAAAAAGTCCGTGACTTTTAGTATTAATTAGTCCTAACAGCTTGTGTACCAAATCGAACTAAATCAAACAGTCGGCTTTTTACCAAACAGCTACCACATTTTCTTTTTAAGATATTTTCAGTTACTAAAAGCTAACAGTTATTAAAAAGCTCACAAAAGTATCTTTTCAGCTAGTTGTGCCAAACATACCCGTAGTGTAATTGTTTTGCTCCTATTTTACGCAATTATTTAAGTAAATGCATAGTATATATGCTGTCGAAACTACATCAAAGACTGGGTAACATTTTAGTGCGTAAACTTTTAAAGCACAACAAGAAACTAATTACGTATTGGCAAACTTTTATAGCCCCATGCCCCCATCCCATACTACTTTTTTGTTCAACTATTTAGTGTAATCCTTTGCCACGACGTTTCTTGTTTGGCTCATTCGGTATTACTTTTGACCTAATATAACTACATAACAAATTACGAGATTGACACGAATTTGACACGGATTGATCAATGATTTTGTGTCAAACTGTTTTTGAAACAAATTTGCCAAATCTTTTATGAGTTTTAGCGAATCTCTGTCAATCCCGTTTTTTATAGTGTATGATCAATTTGTAGCCCAACAAACTCAAATTTCTGAATATAGATCTTTAAAAAGTTTGAGTGAAAAAGAGAGCTAACGAGTTGGTGAAGTGTTCAGAAGGGGCATGCCAATGCAATTGTGACAAAGTGTAAATGGTACCGTGAAGGACCAACGATCCTCCTCCGCCTCCTCCATTATAACGTAACTGCATGCACAAATTCAACCTAATTAATTTTTGGAATTTTATCAATTCACGAGCCGAAAGATAGATGAATTATCAATTCGGTACCTGAAAGATGAGATCTATCAGTATAGGACCCGAATGATGAAAAACTATCGATCTAGGACCTAAAATTTCACAAATTTTGATTTATTTAATTTTTTTATTAATTTCATTGCTAATTTTGACAAACTTTTCTTCACAAAAGTTTATTAGTTTCACGAAATAAATAATATTTAAAAATTTTAAAATACAAAATTAATAAAATTTCGGACAGCTTAGGTCCTAAATTGATAATTTTCAATCATTCAAGTCCTAAATTGATAGTTTCCTATCATTCGGGTCGTATATCGATACATTTCATTTTTCAGGTCCCGGATTGATAATTCATCTATCTTTCGGGTCCTGAATTGATAAAATTCCTTAATTTTTAGATCTCCTTGATTGAATTCTTTGAAAAAACTAATATTACTTCCGTCCCAAATTGATTTATAAATTTTGACTTTTTTTGTCAACCAATTTCATTTTGTTTACTTAATTAGAATGTCAATTTTTGATTATATTCTAATTTGAAGTTTGCAATTTTGAAGAGATTTTTACGCAGTTTCTGAATATGTAAGTTTTTATTAATTATTATAATTTGAATTAATTATTAATATGGAGGGTTTAACTTTAACATTAGTTGACCAAGAAATGTTGAGTCTGCAAATCAATTTGGGCAGGAGGGTGCAATCCTTAACTATATACTCTGTACTTCCGTATATGTATATATAGCCTTACAGAATTTCGTTCAAACGAAACAATAGTCTCAACAGAAAAATGAGGATGAATCAAAATTTGAGAGTCGTGTATTATTTGGAATCAAAATGCGCACTGCTATAGATAAAAAACAGTTACATTTTTTTAATTAAAGTGGTTTTTTCCTACTATTGTACAGTGTGAAACTCAGACATGTGCATCATTCTCATTTTCTACCATATATATACACACATATTAGGGAGTGGATCAGGTGAGAAGTGCTCTTAGATTGAGAATTGTGAAGTTTAACTAATAGAGTAAAAACACGAACTTTTAACCAATAAACCATAACTTATAGACCCCGTCGAAAATAATTACGAAAATCCCACCACAAAAAATTAAGCCTGGAAACCTTGAAATTTTTTGGATGCGGTGACATTTTCGTAATTATGATGGAGAGCTTTATAAGTTACTCCCTCCGTCCCGGTCATTTCTTCCAATTTTCCTTTTTGGGCCGTCCCATTAATTCTTCCAACTTCCACTTTTGGAAAAAATATGGAGTTCACATTCATTCACTTTTTTCTTACACAACTACAACCATACATTTTCACTTTATTCCATCTACCTAAATTTGCGATACCGGTCAAAATTGGAAGAAATGACCGGGACAGAGGGAGTATGATTTATTGGTTATAAGTTCTTATATTCAGTCTATAAGTTTACTGCGTTGTAAGATTAGATGCAAATCCAATGGCTGAGATTGCTTCTCACTTCTCATTTTAAGGGGGACTTCTCACCTAATCTTTTCTCTCTCTATATATATATATAGAGAGAGAGAGGATCAGATGAGAAGTGCCCTTAGGCTGAGAACTGCGAAGTTTAACTTAGACTAAAAACACGAACTTTGAACTAATAAATCATAACTTATAGACCCCCTCGAAAATAATTACGAAAATGCCACCGCAAAAAATAACTCCAGAAACCTTCTTTTTTTTTTGACGTGGTGGCATTTTCGTAATTATGACGAAGAGCTTTATAAGTTATGATTTATTGGTTATAAGTTCGTATATTCAGTCTATAAGTTTACTGTGTTGTAAAATTAGATGCAAATCTAAGGGCTGAGATTACTTCTCACTTCTCATTTTAAGGGGACTTCTCACCTGATCTTCTCTCTCTCTCTCTCTCTCTCTCTCTATATATATATATATATATATATATATATATATATATATACACACGTATATAGGGAGCGGATCAGCTGAGAAGTGCCCTTAGGCTGAGAAGTTGAGAAGTCTAACTTATAAGCATAAAACACGAACTTTTAACCAAAAAATCATAACTTATAGACCCCCTCAAAAACACGAACTTTCTGCAAAAAAAAATTCCAGGTTTCTGGAGTTATTTTGACGCGGTGGCATTTTCGTAATTTTTTTGGAGGGGGTCTGTAAGTTATGATTTATTGGTTAAAAGTTCATGTTTTGAGCTTATAAGTTAGACTTCTCAGCTTATCAGCCTAAGGGGGACTTCTCACATGATCTTATATATATATATATATATATATATATATATATATATATATATATATGGTAAGGATCAAATGAGAATACCATCTTAGAAGAGAAATGAGAATGATTCTGGAGCGTTGGATTTGAGCATTGTGCATCATGTAAAACAGAAATGTGCATATAAAAAATTGGAAAATGTGCATTTCGTCTATGCAAAATTTTAAACGTAAATGTGCACATTAGAATTTTGCATTACTTTAACTATAAATTTGCAGTTTTGTGAAGGATAAAGTGCATCATTTTGGAGTGTTCTCATTTCTCACGTTAAGGAGTGTTCTCACCGGAACCGCACCCTATATATATATATATATATAGGGTGCGGTTCCAGTGAGAACGATGCTTAACGTGAGAACGTGAGAACGGTCACATTCAAATCAATGTGGTGCACAATGGAGTTATTCTATTGCACATTTTCGATTTGCTCGAATTAAGCCTATATTAAATAAACATGGTGACATTTTGGTAAATATGGTGAAAATGCGAAAATGTGCAATATACAAGCTTCGATGTGCAACACATTGGCGTAAATGTGGCGTTCTCACGTTCTCACGTTAAGCATTATTCTTATTTGATCCTATATATATATATATATATATAAAATGACTAGAAATTGAGAAAGCAAATTAAATATATTTACAAACCTCGACATGGTAGCCCATGTTAACCAATGTGGCATTGACTGAATCGGTAAATTGGATAGCCAAAGCCTTCAAATTAGGGTTTAAATGTGTGGGTATAGAAGAAAGATTAACTGGGGACTGAGATCTACCGGTGGAGCATAGGGCGTAATTCGGGCTTAAACTTGCCCAATGGCCAGGGCCGTTTGAGCCCGAATAACCGAACGCTACATCTTCAGAAAATACGGGTTTGATGAGCAAGCTAAAGACACCAACCACAAATAATACCAAATCCATCTATATATGATCAGCGACCTTTTCGTGCTATTTCAATTTCTACACCATTTTTATGAATGTGCACTTCATATATGTACTCCCTATATATATGTGACCCACGAATTGAAATCGTTATATATACTCCTTATATATGTACTCTTAATATAACAATAATAAAGTAGCCATAATCATTGTCCTTTTAATTAATAAAAGACACACCCATTTTCCTAATTTTTCCGCACAACAGGAAGGGTAGGAAAGAAAAGAATTACAAAAGGAAAAAGAGGGATTGAATAGACCTCCACAAAAGTGGATTCACATTGGGTTACGTTTTTTATTAAGAAAAATTTGATCTAATTAAGACTTAATGTTTTAAATTCCCTAAATAGGACTCCCTACTACCATGTTACCCCTAATATATCAAACCCTATCGATCTCTCCCGATCTCCGTCTCCTCTTCCGCGATCGCCCCATATCTCTCCCATGTCTGCAGGTCATCTTCGCTTCCCGCTCCACTGCTCAGGTCGACATATCTCCAGGTAAGTATTTCTTCTTCCTTCTTCTTTTCCTCCTTCTCCTTCTCCCTCTTATCCTTTTCCTTCTCTTCTGCTCTCTGCTCCTTTCTTCTTCAGTCATATTTTTTATTTAAAATTTTGGATTTGAAATTCAAGGCTCTATCAATTATTCGAAATTATTTCGGTCTAATTTTTTTGTTATGTTCATCTATCAACTTTTTTAAAAATTCCACATGATTGGCAATTTTTGGAGACATATTGGTAATTTTTTGGAGATGACAATATTATATGTTTGAAAGTTCCATGATTTTGTCATTTTTGACAAATGATGACATTTTTGCATCTAAAAATGTCATGTTGTAATCTTAAAAATGACATGTTTTTACATCTAAAAATGTCATGTTGTAATCTCAAAAATGACATGTTTTTGCATCTAAAAATGTCATGTTTTGTCTTTGATGTTATGACGATGGCAATTTCACCTGAAATTGATAAGATATTCTCCAGAGGAGTTAGACGATTCTCACTAGAAGGCGAGGTAAGCCATCTAGCATGATGTGCGTTTCTTGCCGGCTGTGTGCAACGGCGGTCTTGTCGATGTCAGCGATATCTCCTTGCTGGGTAGTGGCAGAAGCGGTGGTCTTGGCGATGATGACTGGCGCGGAGGTATTTTTGGTGTAGGGGGTCTGGAGGCTTTGTTGAAAGGCATCATCGAAGGGAGTGCAGCAGTGTTTTTTATTTTTATTTCATTAAGGGTAATATTGTCAGATTAGCTCTTTGTAGTCCTATTTGTGTCAAACAAAACATAGTGGTTCTATTTTTGCAATTCTACCTTCTTTTAATCCTATTTAGGAAATTCTCTCTTTTTTATTATATTTTTAATCATTGGTGAGGGCAGGCTCAGCCCAACCCGTAACAAATGGGTCTAATCAAATGTCCATATCTACCCGTAAAAGTGGCCGGGTAGTCTACTGGGCCACCCCACCTCTCATGCTCTATAATATTAAACAATTTAGAACATTTTAATTAAATAATGTTACAACATTTTAAAAATACGGAGTAGTTAATATGTGTATTATGTTCATAGGCCTCTCACCATATACACAAAAAATATTTACATAAAAATAATCATGAAAAAATATAACTAAACCTTAATTATCAAGTATAAGAATAGATATTATATATTGATTGGCCTAATTGTTAATAACTAAAAACTTAACAATTTGAACAAAATGGACCATAAATATGTATAGGGATACGGGACCGGACTTATTAGCTCGAACGGAGCTACACCCTATATAACTTAAGCTTACCATATACCATTGTGGGCTAGGCCGGCCCCGACCAAGTGATAAATATACATGTCCAAGTTCGCTTATTTGTGCACGAGGGCTAGGTGGGCCATGTGGGCTGGTTCTTTTTTGTACACATCTAGGATTGAGAAAGATGGTTAAGTATAGTAAACGAAAGTGAATATTTATTTCTAAAATTGCAAAAAGAAAATCAAAGTTGATAAAAATTGGATATATAAAGTAAAAGATTGAACAATCTACGTTGACCGGAAATATTGAACCCCATCTACCTAGGACGGAGGTAGTGCCTTTTTTTTAAAGAAGGTATGGTAGTACCTTGTATAAGAATTAAATAAAACATACTTCCTCCGTCCCTGAAAATACTTCTAACTTTCCCTTTTTGTCCATCCCAAAAAGAACTTCACTTTCCCTTTGGCAAAGAATTTGTGGTTCACAGTAATTTTTATACATTTATCTCTCATATTCACAACTCTCCACCACACAAATTCACTTTCTTAATCCGTGTGTCATTTTTACTATAGAAATAAATTCAGGGATGGAGGGAGTAGACAAAATGGAAAATAGGAACACATGTTTTTTCCCAACATCCAATGAAAAAAATAGGTTTTCTGAGAAAGAGGGATTTGGAAATGGGTCTTCTAATTAGAATGATTAGGTTGGGTGGGAGGGTTAGGTTCACTGGGAGGGGGTTGGTTAATCTAAAATCCCATTTATTTATTAAGAGATGTAACTTTTTAATTTTTACTCCAAATTTTATAAAAAATATATTAAAATTCATAACTTTTTATTATCTTGCTAATGACACCTATATTCCATATATAAAGTTTTTTTTGAATTTTTAACAGTAGAAATTAAGATCTCATTGTTCACATAACGTTTTTACATGTTTCAATTATTTTAAAAAAAATGTTATAATTTTATCATTTGGATCTATTTAAGAAAAATTTTGAATCTGAAAACCTCATACTATTGAAATTTCATTTTTTTAAGAAAACTTTATATATGGAATATTTGTATGGTTACAAAGAACATAAAAAGTTATGAATTTTGATATAATTTTTGTAAAAATTGAAGTACAAATAAAAAAAGTTGCATCACTTAATAGAAAAATGAGATTTTAAATTAGCCTTAACCCCTACCTCTCCCCCCTCGCCCTCCCCACCCGGCCACCACCCATCATCCAACTCGGAATTGGGGTTTCCGAATCCCGCAAATTCATCCAAGGGAGTAAAGTCCAGTTTTTTGGAATGACATTCATAAAACCCCGTGTTTTTAGAATTTCCTCGATTTATCATTTAGAGTTTTAAGGTTTATCATTTACTACCATTTAGAATATAGTGTTGGCGGGCAGGACCATGCAGGTGGGGTGGGGGTGGCTAGCAACAGTGGCATGGTGTGGACGACATCTGCAGATGTCGGAGGCGACCGAACAATTGTGGTTGCAGACTTGCTAATTGTATTATACTCCCTCCGGTTCTGAAAGATCTTTACACTTTCCATTTTTAACAGTACCAGAAAGATCTTTACACTTCCTTATTTACCTTATTTGGCAAATAAATCTACACAAAACAGTGCCAAACAGTGCCAAACAGTGCCAAACAGTGTTTATTTCCTTAAAAACTGTGAATTCAAAGTGTCAAGATCTTTTAGAACCGGAGGGAGTACGTAGTAAGAGAAATTCTGATGGTAGTGATATTTTTTGTCAATCCATTGAATCTTTACTCCTCGCCCCTGGTAATGAAAACATTCTAGCCATATTAGGGAACCACCTTTATTCCTATAACCATGCCACTAGAACTTAGTATAATTTGGGTAACTGTGGTGATTCGAGCCTCGAGAAATTTGATTTATATACAACTAAAACTAGGGGTAGTTCGGTACCGAATATTTTCTCTCGTACTTTTGTCGTACCGAAACTTTCGGCATACAAAATTTATATACCGTTATCTTACCGAAGTTTCGGTATATCGCGTTTCGGTATACCAAAGTTTCGGTTCGGTAACGGTACAGTATCGGTAAATTACCATGCATGTTCCCCAATTCAAAAAATTATCATAGACTAACAAAATATAATAAATCGGTGTACTAATGGCATATTTAATTCATTAATAAAATCTTACTCCGTATAAAATACAATTAATAATCTATTGATGTCATATTCAATATTGAACAATAATTATTATTAGTATATTTAAGCAGTTCAACATATTTAAATAACTTGAACAATATATATATAATTAAATGAATAGTGATCACTAACAAAAATAAATAAATTATTCAAACAACATGGATATAAAGTCATTTGTCCATAATATGATTTTGTGTATTTAGTCTTTTTTATAATTTTAAATAAAATATTTGAGACTTCGAACAAAGTTATGTGTCTCGACTTGCGGAATCTCTATGTCGATACACTCGTCACATAAGTGTATCCCTCTTCACTCGTCAGCTACTCAGCGGCTCAGCCATCGCGACTCGCAAGCTTATGG
The DNA here is from genome assembly GCA_945859875.1 of Cuscuta europaea. Taxonomy (NCBI): domain Eukaryota; kingdom Viridiplantae; phylum Streptophyta; class Magnoliopsida; order Solanales; family Convolvulaceae; genus Cuscuta; species Cuscuta europaea. The sequence continues at coordinate 851,548 of CAMAPE010000038.1, read as the reverse complement.
AACGGGATGGACTAGTCGATCTGGACATTATTAGTACATTACTCATTAGTCATTAGGGTTTGTTTGTTTGAATGTTACGTAGTAGAAGCTTATAAGGTTATAGTGGGTTTGAGAAATTGGGCCTTTATTTTTGTATTTTTAGTATTTGTAACCAACATAAGTATTAATATTGAGCTTCAAACTTGTAATGGACTTTTACAATATTTTAGAATTTATAGTAATCATTGGGTGGGAGTCGGTACAGTATTATACTGGTATACCGCGGTATTTGAAAACATTTACCGTTACCGTACCGAAAATAACGGTATACTAATATTCCGGTATTTTCGGTACGGTGATTGCGGTATACCGATTTTCCGGTATTTTTGCCCACCCCTAACTAAAACTTAGTGCACAGAAATAATTTATTTAAAGTTGTACGATAAAGGGTATTATGGGAAATCTAATAAATTTGAGTCCTAAATTTGTCTGTGGTCCTATCTAACGAAAAATGTCATTGTTGCTCTTATTTGAAGACATCTCCCTCTTCGTTTTCACCCATTAAATGATGGGTACATAACTGATATTGTTAGGCAAGCATACCATATTTGGAAGAGTCTGTGGAGGGATGGAAATTGTGAAGAGACTTGGCAGCGTTCAAACTGATAACACAGATATGTAAAACTCTTTTTCTTTCTTACAATCTTACATTCATAACTCCCTCTCAATAATACTCCCTCCGGTTCCATTTGTTTGACACAGTTTGACTTGTCAAGAATTAAGGGAAAAATGTTACTGAAAATAAATTTTACTGTAGAGTATATTGTTTGGCACTGTATGAACACTGTTAGACATTGTTTGACATTGTTTTGCACTGTTTGGTAAAGATTTGTTTACCAAATAAGGAAATAAGGAAGTGTGGCATTTATTTTGAAACATCCAAAAAGGGAAAGTGTGTCAAACAAACTGAAACGGAGGGAGTATTCTACCATGATATGTTTTACTCCGTATCACTTGTATGCAATGTACATCTGATCTCCTTGATTTCATTATTACACTCATGGTTAAATATTATAGAGTACTTGTTTATTACTTCATCCGTCGTGCTAGGATTGCCTCGTTTTACCTTTTCGATCCGTCACACTAAGATTGTCGCATATCAAATTTAATTTGGTAAAGTTTGTGTGACTCTAAATCATTCTTATTTTATCAATTCAATATCAACCACATAAACCATTTTTTATCGGTTTGTGTGTCCTTCCTCTTGTCCCGTTGTTAGTGCTTCCTCTTGTCCCATTGTTAGTGTGATGGAGAGAAAAAGGATGACACCCCATCCTTGAGGGCCTCCCAACCCCGACCGGACGTACGATACGTTGGGAGAGTGTAAATTAGACTATAATCACAATCTGACAGGCAGTTTCCGGAATTCGAACTCGGGATCTAACCCTTATGGCACTCCCTCGCTACCAGTTGAGCTACGTCCACCGGTGTGTGATGGAGAAAATAGTTTAATAAAAACTTCATCTTCATGCCAAAAAAAACTTGCTCCGGTATTACTCCCTCCGGTTCTGAAAGATCTTTACACTTTCCATTTTTAGCAGTACCAGAAAGATCTTTACACTTCCTTATTTGCCTAATTTGGCAAATAAATCTACACTAAACAGTGTCAAACAGTGCCAAACAGTGTCAAACAGTGCCAAACAGTGTCAAACAGTGCCAAACAGTGTCAAACATTGTTTATTTCCTTAAAAACTGTGAAGTCAAAGTGTCAAGATCTTTTGGAACCGGAGGGAGTGGTTTTTTGGGACAAACCAAGCTGAGTGAGCAGCCACTGCCTTCCACTTTAATTTGTGTATTTCTTTTGACTTCAAAAAGCACTTTTTTGTATTCCATATTTCCAGTCGATCAATTGTTTTTATTTTAATGCAGACTGTCCACGATGTGAAGATACTAAAGGCCACCGTCAAAGATTGATGTCATGCTGCACTACAAAAGGGCCGTCAATCTTTTCTCGCCCGTCATTGAAAACCATCAAAGACACCATCTTTAGCCTGTGGCTCAAATTGTTGTATTGCAGCCGATTGATATAATTTGACGGTCAACCAACCATTCCAGCTCATTGGGTGGGAGGTGACTGTGTCTCAGCGGAGGTCTCGGGTTCAAATTCCGCTACGCACATTTAGGGAAGATGAATGAGGTTTTGCTCCTAATGATGCTTCATACCTTCACGGAGTTGCTCAACGACTGAAAAAGAAGATCATGGTAATAAAGGTAGCTAGTTCGTGTGGTGGAAGGAACAACCTAAAGAGTTGTTATTTCAAAGTTTTAATGCATGAGATTCTTTATATCAATCATTCTTGGTGTAGACATAATGTTTACCCACTGCTTTTGAAGGTTTTTTTTATACAAACAAAACACATTTTGTCTATGACAGACAAAAAATGTCTTCACATGCAGTGTGTGAAAGTGTGTAAGGTCTTTATATTTACTCTCGTCATAAACTATATCCACCTATAGAACGGACAAGGAAATGACCAACCCAAGTGAATCGACTGATTCTGAGAGCCTGTTTGGTAAAATCAAAATCAGCTGAATCTCCTTATTCTGTTGAAATTTATGAAAATTTAGCTAAACTAACCGAATTGGATGATTCTGCTATTTATGAAAAGTTATATTTAAAATATATTTTATTGGTAAAATAAAGAAAAAATTATCCATAATGTAAAAATAGTTGAAATGGTCATCTACGGTAACTTCAAACAATACAGTTAGAAAAGTAACACAAACTTAAAATATATTCTACGGTCATTTTGTTCATCTTTTCATTGCAACTTAATATTTGTGCACCGACTCATTCAGGGACATAATTGTGTTTTACGGGACTTACCTTCTAGTAAGCCGAATGGAGTGGGTAGGTTCTACAACGGCTTATATTACATGGTTTTCCTTGGTGCTACAGTAGCTTATATTACATGGCTTTCCTCGGTGCTATAGTAGAGTTTTTAAATTATGTCCACAAAATTTGCCCATAAAATTCAATCGGAAAGACAATTAATTAAATTACGAAAAAACACTTTTGTACACTTCAACAAATTTTCAAGCTGACATTTTGTTGACATGATCTACATTTCATGACAAAATCTACACGACGCTTGACCAGATCATCACTTATAATATAGTCATATAATATAGTAGTACAATATTAATAAGGGGTTTTTTCAAAAATATGACTAAAATAAAATTTATTTACACAAATATGACTAAGAGTTACTACAGTGTAGTGTCATGGTAACTTATGTTTAAAAATTGAACATAAGTTACATTGGTATTATTCTAGCCACTAGTCACATTTTTGTAAACAATCTTCATTTTAGTCATATAAATGTAATAATTTCTATTAATAATAATTAAAATCAAACAAGGCTGCAATTTTGCATTTGGAACCGAGACCTTCAAAATCATTAGGCGGCCCTGGAACCATTAATAATATCAGTTAATCAAAATGGTCAACAGACATTTGCCAAAACTGACCCGGAGTTTATGATGAGATCAACAATGCTTGTTGTACCCGACCCTTATATCCATCTCTGTGAAGGCTTTTTTTTTTATTTTGTCTATGTAAGCCGGTAAATTATTTATGTTAAAAGCACAAGGAGTGCATCGACATTCGACATACACGAAAAGTAGTACACATTGTACATCATTATAGAGAATTGATAATCTATTATAATATAATATGATAGTAAATTGATTTTGTACAGTATTCCCGCCAAAACCAACTGATTACATTTTATGCATGGAACGCCTCTGGATTGCTGTAACTAAATGCTATTGGATGGCTTTTAAGATATTAATAATTAATAATTAATTACACCGATTGGAAGTCCACTTCGTAACACACAATCAGGCATTCAATGCGCCTCTGGAATTTATGTCTTGGAAAAATGAGAATTTAATTTATTGGTAGGCTCAATGCCGGAACTAAATAGTTTCTACAACAGAAATTGTGTAAATAGATGCTCCAATGTGCTCATAATCAGGCAAGCTTTCTTTCCATTCACTTCACATTACTATTGTTGCATATTTTTTCTTATTGGATCATTGCAGTTTGGTCTTTCTTTAGCTATATCCTTCGCTGATCAACAAGGTTGGATCACTGCAATTTGGTCTTTCACGTTACAAACCGCTGATTTATGCTTCTGCTCTATCCAAGTCAAAGCCAGATTCGCTTGTTTTGCTGCTCATCAAGATTGAGATTAGTAGCTTTATTGTTTATGAGAATAAAAATCAGAATACCTTTTTTTTGTGAGGCTTTCTTCACCTTTCGGTTGAAAAAAATTTGCAAAAATCCCAAATTCGGTTTAACGCAATTGTTGAACCAAGATGAAACTAAGAAATCAGATTTCTGAATAATATCTATGCCCTGAAAAGAGACAAACAAGAATTAATGGCACTATATATAGCTTGAGAAATAGAGAGGAGGATGCGGCAAAAAATGAACTGATTTCATCATAAAAATAAACGTCTATCAAAAAAACTCTGATCTTTCATTATAGTGTGGCTTGAGTAAAGGAGAACATCTACCAGAAGATGAAGTGATTTCATCTAAGATGCCCTCAAACCAAGATGGTTTATACATGCCATAGGATTGGATTGGGTTGTTATGCCACAGAAAATTTGACGGACTTGGTGTCACGCCTCAGACCGTGTCTGTGCCACGTAGACAACCGTCGTACAACCCAATAAGAATAACCGCAGTTCATCCTTACCAAATTGCACAAGATGTCCGATAGATACATATGCCAAAATCGATCAGTAAACATACATAACAACATCAACATACAATTAAACACATAGCGGAATATAAGTGTTTAATAAGAACCCACACGAGGGTAAAATAAGAGCTCGCAGGCTCCATTAATTTATAAGTCAAAAATAGTTCCATGAGCATTATTTAATTATTCAGAAATAGAACCAGAGGAAGCACGAACCACGTCTTCTCTCCATCGATCTCCCGAACAATGGGTGTAGGAAGTAAGCTCTAGCTTCAACCTGAAAGGGTGGTTCCCCCGAGGGATCAGTACTACAGAAAAGTACTGGTGAGGGCAAACTGTATGTAATATAACTAACGTTTCTCACATGGGACCCTCAACATATGGTGATAGTATACGTATAGGCATAACTCTTGGCTACTTCTTTCCAAAACATATCGTATACGTATATACATATGAGTAAAATATCCGGCCCGTGGGCCCGTTTGTCTTTCAAATCATTTAGGCGTAACAGCCTCGTTAAATTCACCCTTCCCATGTCCTACCCTCGAGTGAAGTCACCCGCAGGCTAACTCACCCGATAACAAAGATAATTATTTCGGGGGCCCTTCGGGCTCCCATATCACAGACATGATTTAAATTAAATTCCTAGACCAAGGAAAATACCCTATCGGGAACTCATTCCCGATCACGCATGTTTAATCATCTAAAATCATTACTTGAGGTTCACCTACCTCGGGGACTATTCGTCCTTACAATCATAGTTTACATTCCCGGGGCTAACCCCGCCTTGAGGAGTACGCATACACCCTTATCCTATGTGTAATTTGCTGGAGGTTAAACACACCTCAAGGACTACACGGGCCCTTGTTACCTATATGCAATTTGATGGAGGTTAACACACCTCAAGGACTGCATTTGCCCTTTTTACCTATGTGTAATTTGCTGGAGGTTAACACACCTCAAGGACTACACGAGCCCTTGTTACCTATATGCAATTTGATGGAGGTTAACACCCCTCAAGGACTGCATTTGCCCTTGTTACCTATGTGTAATTTGCTGGAGGTTAGCACACCTCAAGGACTACACGGGCCCTTGTTACCTATATGCAAATTGATGGAGGTTAACACACCTCAAGGACTGCATTTGCCCTTTTTACCTATGTGTAATTTGCTGGAGGTTAACACACTACAAGGACTACACGGGCCCTTGTTACCTATATGCAATTTGATGGAGGTTAACACACCTCAAGGACTGCATTTGCCCTTGTTACCCTTGTGTAATTTGCTGGAGGTTAACACACCTCAAGGATTACACGAGCCCTTGTTAACATTTGAGTATAAAGGACTCATCCTGGTCCTACAGAGTTTTACCTGACCTTACTCGGTCCCGAGTATTCACCCGTCATGTATAATCTACCACTTACCTCGCCCGGTCGTGGTCTATAATTTCTTTACTAACGACTAGTCCAAGTCTTAGCGTTTAAACCATATTCGAAGCCTTAGCAACCAACGTGGATGGGTCCCACCCGAACAGTCCACGTAAACTTACTCAAAAACTGCATATTGGGTGTATAACCCAACACCCGGTCGGGTATTACCCATACCCGGTCGGGTAGGGTGAGCCAGTAGCCCCTGGGACTGTTTTTAACTAATACCCGGTCAGGTCTATACCCATATCCGGTTGGGTCTAGTGTGGCAGTGGCTCCTGGAACCATTTTTAACCAATACCCGGTCGGGTATTACTTTTGTCTTGGCGGTCAACGCCCGTTTGACCGCCCAAACGAAGTCCGATTAACGTGAAATTTTATACACATGTACTTCTTGACGTCCTTAATCCAAAAATGCCCTTTTGGGTCCTTGGAACATCATACATAATTAATTATCACATTTTTAATCATCAAGCTTACTCAACATGCTTTTCAACTATATTTTTCATATAATCATGGAATAACACATACTTGATTATCTTTAATCATTCCATAAAATATATTCTTGATTACTTTAAGTAATCTCATGTCTCACTCAAAAGTTATAAAGCATAAAGCCGTCTTCACACAACTATTAATAAGTACTTCATACTTATTAATCGTTTATATATTTCGTTCTAGTTTATTCTTCATAACTAGATTTAATTTAATGACATGTATGATTAAGTACTTGAATCCTTCAAGAATATCATCTTGAATTACCTTAGTTAATGTCCAACTAAATCATTCATTATTATCCTTCATCAAAAATATTAATAATTCTTTTACTCATTAATCATGCCATTTTCACATAACTTATAATCATTATAGCTAATCACGTGTTTAAACACATTTAAACATTTCTATACATATTCACATACTAGATTACTCTAGTTATCTCATACATAGTCTGTGTATGCATTTTCATACATTTGACAATAATATATTCATGATTAATCCACAAATAAATCTCTTGTTCATTAATCATGTAATATTTCCATAATTCATATTCACCATGACTAATCATGCATTTTAATCCATTTAATCATTTCTCAAATCATGATAAGGATTTTATTTAGGTAATCCCACGTTTGACCCAAGAGTTACAAGACACGTAGTCATCCACTCACCTTGAAATGACGCTAGCAAGCTTTTATCCTCTTCGTTTGAACTCCGGCGACTTTTGGAATTTTCCGGCGAAAACTCCGGCGGCTCCGGAGACTTTTCCGGCCGCTCCTAGATTCTTTGAGATGTCTAGAATACCTTGGTAAAATTCCTAACAAGGTTTCACAACCAAAAGTGGTATAAACATCAAAACCTTCCGGGAAGGTGTTTTCCGACGAACCAGTCTTACTCCGGTCATAACTCCGTTCATGGTCAAAACTATTCCTCCAACCCCTCATTCTACACCTATAGAAGTGTAGAACAATCTTATGGGTGTATCATATGATTTATAAAATTATATGAGATTAAAATGAAGAAGAAAAATACTAGTAAAGTCATTACCTCATTTTTTCTAGGTTTTCTTTACTTTCTCTATCTCTTCTTCTTCCTTGAGCCTTCCTCTTGCTTGAGCTCGGTTATGGATATGGAGGAATGGTGTTGAAGGGCTCTATCTATTGTTTTTGGGTTTGGTTGGCCGAAATATTTTGTAGGTGTTGGTTGGGGAGACTTTTCTCTTCTCAATCACACAAATGGGTGTGAGAGGGAGGTCCACCTTGTCCTTTTTGATGCTAAACCTCTCCAATCACCCATAATGCATCCCCCATCACACTCCATCCCTCAACTTGGCTGCTTGGTTGCACCATTACGTGGGATGGCCTCCTCTCATGTGGGAGGTGATCCATTTAAGTCCCAAAGTGTACAATCGTTCCCGAAAGTTGTATTTTTCATACTGTTTTAATTAAATTTTATTTTATCGGGCCAAATAAAATATATATCATTCTTCCGATTAATATTGCCCCCTAGATTGAATATATATTATTCAACTTTAATTTCGTGGTTCTCGGAATTTATTTCGGGCTGTTATCTGTTAAATTACCAATACCGATAATGGGACCGCTCTTGATCAAACGGCCGACTCTATGGCTAAACATAAATATAAACCATCATATAAATATTATCTAGACCAAGATGAATATAATATGTGATCCTGAAAATATTGGATGGCCCCCGCTCATGTGTGGGCCCTACATGCATTTTACTGTTCAAATAACAGTAAAAAATGAGAACACGTTGTCTCGTAAATTAATTTGTCGTTTCTCTTGACTCAATAAGTGTTTTGATATTTTGTGACACTTTAATAAAATGTTACACTTCTTTTTAAGTGGTCCAAAATGTATGAACAGATAAAATCTTATCTGTTTGTTCCCAAAACAAAATATCTTTAAGGTAGGGTCCTCCAAAAGTACCCTCCTTTAATGTACCAAATTAATCATATATTTATCAACCCATTATTTTGGATTCTTAAAATATTTATATTTCTCCTGTCATTAATTCATAGCCTTCCGAATTATTAACAGTCCGAGAATTAAGGGCTCACAATTATCGATTAGTGGCCCCGACCCACGTGGCCGTCTAGTTGTCATTCTATATACCACTGGGGTCCACGACCCATTCCTACTATCAAAATAGTATTGTTTAGATCAACATTAATTTTTTTATTCACTAAGAATACCATGGGTGGTCCCCGCTCCCGATGTGGGTCCCGCGTCTGATTAATAATCCTTTATTAATTTAAGACAATAATTTTATCTTTCTCATTTATCAAGGATACTCTAGTCTTGATTTACCTTCGCTAACCATGTATTTGATGGAAAAAAAAATTCTCTGGGTAAAATCCGGGTCCGGTGTTACACTTGGTGTATAAGGTATATATAATCTCGGACTGGGCAGCTTTGTTTATATTACATGGACTACTTATAAATTTATATTATAATTTATAATTTATATATTAATGAGAATACTTTAATTTTATACGGAAACCTAACTTTTTAATTAGTGTTAATAGATATCATTAATGAAGATATAATAATATTGATTCTATTTGAAAAAATCTCTAAAGAGTAGTATATATTTCAATAGATAGGAAAATAGTTTAGTATAATGTTTACGTATTTATTTATATAAAAAGCAACACTTGCATATCTTGACTTGATGCTCTATATTCAACTGTAATCTCAATGGCAAGCATCCTAAAAACTCAGGAAGTGCTAGATTTAAGTGGAGATTTTAAACTCCCTACTAGATTACTGGAACTGGATTTTATTTCATACTTCGTAAAATATAACAAGGTAAAATATAACAAGGTAAACTCCCTACTAGATTACTGGAACTGGGTAATAACCCTCCTGGTGAATTACACTATTCACATGTTCTACTTTGACTGTGATTTATTTATTAATGTATTAATATTTGTTAAAATATATAAATAACAAATTTGTCTCACCGTAAATTTTCAAAATCTGATTGATGGAGTATATGGCCCAGGGACCCCCGGCCCACATACTTCCTCTACTACAATCAGGCCCAACAGGCCCCAACGGGCCAAGCCCAGAAAAATGGAGCTCTAAGCAGCCCACAATACGCAAAGGGGTGCCTTCGGCCCCATGGCCGAAGGCTACCAGTGACGGAATCGAGCTCAGAAACATCACAGGAGAACAAGGCTTGAAAACCAAGCCTTCGGCACCTGCAGCCCTCGGCCGGTAGGAGCCCTCGGTTAGAAGAGCCTTCGGCCCAGCACCCTTCAGCCGAAGGCATCCACCTCGACAGAATATCCTCTTCACATGCGCCTGGATCACCGTACCAAGTACAAACGTCACCTCCAACCACCGCATTTAATGCGGCCACATGCGAGTGCCAGTGCCACCCCGGTTGAGGTGACCCCTCGACCACCAGAAAACTGACACGTGTCCTTATCTAGCATTTATTACTGCTATAAATAGCACCCCTTTCCCCATTGTAAACCACGCTTAATACATATCGAATATAGACTCTCTCTCTTACTTGTTTGCTCTGACTTCTCTCTAGTTATTCTCCGCAATAACCCCTCGGATAAGCTACCCCCCGGGTACACCATCCATCATTTGGTGCTCTCGTTGAGAGGTCGAACGATCAAGTAAGAAACCCTCCCCCTTCGCCAAACACTAGCCCTCTACCAAAATGGTGAGAACAACACGTGCCAACTCCAAAAACGTAGAAGACAAGAACCTGGCCCTCGGCGACGTCAACGCCCCCGAAGCCTCTCACAAGGCTCCCGAGGGCGGTGTCATCGCTGGGCTGGAACAGGCGGCTGTCGACCTACGCTTTCAGATCCAGCAGAATGCCCCCGATGCCCGCCTCGGCATCGAGGCCAAGAAGAAAAACCGGAGCGATGACCAAGTCAGCCCTCCGGTCCTCACCATCGACGTTCATTCGGCACTCTCCGCCTTCATCGAGACGCTAACTCAGAACCCGGGTGCCTTTGGCACCCTGGCTCCGGCTCAACCTCGGATTGGGGAGAACATCGTACTTCCCCCTCCGCCACACCCCTTCGGAAACCCCATCCCTCGGGTTAGGAATGACGAAGGGGTAGTGGCCCAAGACACGGCCTCCCAGGAAGTTCAGTCCCGGGACCGCCACAATGACAACAGAGAAAGGCCCCGCTCTTCCGCCCTCAACCGGCTCGGAGGGGGGCAAGATCGCCGAGGGCCCCAAGAAAGCGGAGGGTCTGTCTCGAAGGCAGACGAGGAGCGTCCCCCTCGGGACAAAGGCAAGGCACCCCTTCATGCCGACGATGCTCGCCACCAGATCAACCAGGCCCACTCGGCCCGGGTTCGTTCGCAGGGGGCGGAGACCCTCCCGAAGGACCCCCAGGACGAAATTATTGCGGCCTCTAACGCCGACTTGATGAAATGGAGGCCGACAAAGCTCACGCCACCACCTCCACCCCTCATTCAGACCTCAAATACGAGGCCATGATGGCCAAAATGGAGGAATTACAGAAGAAGGTAGCCGAGGGCTCCGGGGAACCCATCATCCAGCTCTGGACCCGGACGCCATTCACCCCAAGGGTATTGGCGGCCCAAATCCCGGAAAAGTACCGAGGGCAACTCATCAAGCCCTATGAAGGAAAAACTGACCCCCAGGAGCACTTCAACATGTATCAAAACAGCATGATGATGATGGGGGCATCAGATGAATACTTATGTCGTTGGTTCCTTTCCACCTTGGAGGGACCAGCATACGAATGGTTCAATCGATTGCCCGAGGGCAGCATTGACTCTTGGCAAGATCTTGCCCAACGCTTCCTCACCCATTTTGCCGGAAGGAAGCGCGCGAGAAAGCACTTCTCCCAGCTCCTCTCCGTCAAGCAACAGCCTGACGAAACACTTCGGTCCTTCATTGACCGGTGGATGAAGGAGACAGACGAGGTCGAGGGCGCCGACGAGCGTACCCTCCTCGTCCTCTTCCAGGGGGTTCTCCGCAGCAGCCCCTACGCACGGAGCCTCATCACCGACCCCCCAAGATCATACCTCAGAGCACTCCAGCGGGGGAGCCTATACGTCGACGCCGACGACCTCCACTCCTTCAAGAAGAACGAGGGCCAGCCCTCGAAGAAGATAAACAACACGCCGGCCCCAAATGTGCCCTCGGCCGGAGGCCGAGACCATGGAAGCCACACCCAGCAGGGCCGTAACGAACGCCAATGGCGCCCTCGGCTGGACATGCCGAGGACTCCCCTCACGCACTCGGTGAGCACTATCTTCAACTATGCAGAAGAGCAGGACCTTTTCCCCAAGGACCCTCGGTCGGCGAGGGAGATCTACGCCATCCACCAAGGCGGCACTTATTGCCGTTACCACAAAAGCACCTCCCACAATACAGACGATTGTGTCTCGTTGAAGAAGGCTATTGAACTCTTAATTCAACGGGGTGAGCTCCACCAATTCATCAAAAATGCCCCAAGGAAAAACACCGGGGAGAATACCGATAAAGAAGAAGGGGACATCACAACAAAGAAACATGAAATCGGCAGGCTCAGCGACGGTGAGGAGTTCGAGGAGCCCCAGCCGAAGAAGCGCCACCTCCGCTAATCATGTTCCTCGCCTTCGGCGTTAGTCTCAGCCTTGGGCCCTCGACCTCGAGGCACATTACCATCCCCTCGGCCTAGAGCCCTCGGCCTTGAGCGGTGAATCTTAACAAAGCCGTTGTCAAACAACGCACCCCTTGTATTCCGCTTATTTCCACGAATTTAAGTAAACTACAACACAATCCAAACATCTTATCGGCCCCTTCGAGGCCAAATGCCCAGGTATGGCCGATGGTTTCTAAAGATGAGGGGCCTGCAAAAGGCCCGCGTTTTTGGAGCGGGACGCTCGCCGCGTCGCCGGCGCGCAACGCACGGCGACAGACCTGAAAGAATGGCTGAGGTGACGAAATCCCCAAACTTGGGGGTGAAACGGCAGTCGTCGAAAACCGACCAAGCCTAGCCCGCGCCGTAAATAGACGACGGGACCCCCCAAGGTCAAGGGACGGTTCAACGCCGGGGGACTAACAAACGAACCCCCGGACGGATCACTTGGACCCCCTTCCGGCCGAGGCGGGGAAGCAACCCCCTCGGCCGAAGCCTGAAAGAAGGAACACACATCAGGAGGACTAACATACGACCTCCTGGAACAATCAAGGGACGGCCCAGCGCCGGGGGACTAACAGACGAACCCCCGGACGGATCACTTGGACCCCCTTCGGCCGAGGCGGGGAAGCAACCCCCTCGGCCGAAGCCTAGAAGAAGGAACACACATCAGGAGGACTAACATACGACCTCCTGGCACAATCAAGGGACGGCCCAGCGCCGGGGGACTAACAGACGAACCCCCGGACGGATCACTTTGACCTCCTTTCGGCCGAGGCGGGGAATCAACCCCTCGGTCGATGCCTGAAAGAAGGAACATACACCCAGAGGACTCCTGGAACTATCAAGGAAAGGCCCTCGCCCTCAATTCGATTCCACGTCACCAATGGCCCTCGGCCTTGGCATGATTCCACGTCACCAACGGCCCTCAGCCTCAGCGTGATCCCACATCACAACGGCCCTCGGCCTCAACATCACAATGGCCCTCGGCCTCAACATCAGACGGCCCTCGGCCTCAACATCAACAATGGCCCTCGGCCTCAACATCACAAAGGCCCTCGGCCTCAACATCAGACGGCCCTCGGCCTCAACATGACTCTATGTCATAACGGTTTTGGCCTTAGCGTGATCTCACATCACCAACGGCCCTCGGCCTCAGCGTGATCCCACATCACAACGGCCCTCCGCCTCAACATCAGGACGACCCTCGGCCTCAACATCACGAACGGCCCTCGGCCTCAGCATGATTCCACATCACAATGGCCCTCGGCCTCAACATCAGACGGCCCTCGGCCTCAACATCAACAACGGCCCTCGGCTTCAGCGTGATTCCACATCACAACGGCCCTCGGCCTCAACATCACAATGGCCCTCGGCCTCAACATCAGACAGCCCTCGGCCTCAACATGACTCTATGTCATAACGGTTTTGGCCTTAACGTGATCTCACCTCACCAACGGCCCTCGGCCTCAGCGTGATTCCACATCACAACGGCCCTCGGCCTCAACATCAGAACGGCCCTCGGCCTCAACATCAACAACGGCCCTCGGCCTCAGCGTGAGGACAACACAATGGCCCTCAGCCTCAACATCAGACGGCCCTCGGCCTCAACATGACCCTATGTCATAATGGTTTTGGCCTTAGCGTGATCTCACATCACCAACGGCCCTCGGCCTCAGCATGATTCCACATCACAACGGCCCTCGGCCTTCATCCCTCCGATATCTTTATTTGATGTCGGGGGCTATCATACAGGCCCATCGGCCTTCATCCCTCCGACATCTTTATTTGATGTCGGGGGCAATCACACAGGTCCCTCGGCCTTCATCCCTCCGACATCTTTATTTGATGCCGGGGGCTATCATACAAGCCCATCGGCCTTCATCCCTCCGGCATCTTTATTTGATGTCGGGGGCAATCACACAGGTACCTCGGCCTTCATCCCTCCGGCATCTTTATTTGATGCCAGAGGCTATCATACAGGCCCATCGGCCTTCATCCCTCCGACATCTTTATTTGATGTCGGGGGCAATCACACAGGTCCCTCGGCCTTCATCCCTCTGGCATCTTTATTTGATGCCAGGGGCTGTCATACAGGCCCCTCAGCCTAGCTTTCATCCCTTCGACATCTTTATTTGATGCCATGGGCTATCATACAGGCCCTCGGTCTTCACCCCTCCGGCATATTTATTTGATGTCGGGGGCAATCACACAGGCCCCTCGGTCTCCATCCCTCCGGCATCTGTATTTGATGCCAGGGGCTCTCACACAGGCCCACCTGGCCTTGCACCCCTCCGTCACCTTTATTTGATAACGGGGGGTCCTTACAAGCTCCTCAGCTTTTTCATGCAGGATCTAAGGCTGGTCTTCGATATCCCCTCAGCAGACGGACACAACCACCGCTCAAAAATCTAGGCCGAAGGGTGCATTCCTTTTGCTTCATTCTGGGGGCATCCGGTGTACTCTTTTTCCCTCATTAGGATTTTTTTTCCCACAGGGTTTTTTCCTAATGAGGTTTTTTAACGAGGCATCTCCCCATTGTGGAACAAAAGGCATCACCCCCCGGCGGCTCCTGCTGAAGGCATGCATCACTCTACTCCTGTTTCCCTCGAGAAACTCTCGGCAAAAGGAGTGGGGGACTGGGGGACTCGCCTCGGAAAAACACGCAAATGTTAAAAATTTTCTATTTCTCAGCTACAGCAAGCTGAGGCAAGATCACAACGGCAATCTACTCCCCTCGACATGATGCTTTCGGCTTACAGAATGCCTCCGGCCACACAATGCCTGCAGCCACATGATGCCTTCGGTCACATGATGCCTTCGGCCACATGATGCCTCCGGCCACATGATGCCTTCGGCCACACAAAGCCTTCAGTCAACAAATGCCCTCGGCAAAGCACACAAATGCAGATCTCTCTTTACTTTACAAACTACAACAAAGAAACACATACGAGCAACACACTTACACTCCCTTCAGGAAGCTCTCAGCCCTCGACATATGGGGGAATTGAGAAAATGAGGCACCCAACAGAACAGGGAAGCCTTCGGGGAAATCACCACAGCTACTCCTTTTCCCTCAAGTACCTTTCGGCAAAAGGAGTGGGGGACTCCTGATGGAGTATATGGCCCAGGGACCCCCGGCCCACATACTTCCTCTACTACAATCAGGCCGAACAGGCCCAAACGGGCCAAGCCCAGAAAAATTGAGCTCTAAGCAGCCCACAATACGCAAAGGGGTGCCTTCGGCCCCATGGCCGAAGGCTACCAGTGACGGAATCGAGCTCAGAAACATCACAGGAGAACAAGGCTTGAAAACCAAGCCTTCGGCACCTGCAGCCCTCGGCCGGTAGGAGCCCTCGGTTAGAAGAGCCTTCGGCCCAGCACCCTTCAGCCGAAGGCATCCACCTCGACAGAATATCCTCTTCACATGCGCCTGGATCACCGTACCAAGTACAAACGTCACCTCCAACCACCGCATTTAATGCGGCCACATGCGAGTGCCAGTGCCACCCCGGTTGAGGTGACCCCTCGACCACCAGAAAACTGACACGTGTCCTTATCTAGCATTTATTACTGCTATAAATAGCACCCCTTTCCCCATTGTAAACCACGCTTAATACATATCGAATATAGACTCTCTCTCTTACTTGTTTGCTCTGACTTCTCTCTAGTTATTCTCCGCAATAACCCCTCGGATAAGCTACCCCCCGGGTACACTATCCATCACTGATTATTTAATTTATTTACTAATAGAGAATTGTCTAAATAATCATGCCGATTTGCTATGGGAACCTTCCAACGGAACAGATGTAGTATCTTTTTGTAATAGCTTATCTTTTTTATCTTTATTTTCTTTTTTTCCTTTTGGTGGTGATATCATGTATCGATTCATGTTAGCTGACCCCAATATCTTTTGGGACTAAAGCTTGAATGTTGTTGTGCTGATGGAGAATTGTATATATTAATGGTCAAAGTTGCGCAACCACAATTGTGAAAAATTGACCGTTGTACTTAACTAATAATGGAGAAAGTATATTAATCATAGTTAAGTCTGGAGTAACAAAAAACGATTAAACTCCAAATGTATTTATTTTTATAGGTGAATTTGACTTTTTAAATCATAGTTGATGACAAAAATGGAAAAAGTAATGTATAAACCATACAAGTAAGGCTATAATTAAAAAAATATTCTATGAATATACTGACAATGCTGAATTGCATAAAAATTGAATTGACTGGGTGAATATTTATAAACTGGATGGAAATTTGATTTATTGATGGTGAAGGTTGCGGTTAGCCTTATATACTACTATATTGGAGTGTATAATTTTGAGTTGGCCTGGAATGATTAATTAATTTAATTTTATGAGATTAAAATAAATAAATATTGTATATAAATATAGGTTTCAATCGAAATTACTACAAATCTTCCTCTACCAACTTAGGAGATCCAATTGCAATTATTGTTGAGAGGTGCTTATCCACAATATTTGAATGTGCTTGAAGATTTTAGCTAGTTTTAAGAAAATAGAGTTTAAGCACCAAAATGATTTCTCTTAATAAATTCCAAATGTAAAATTTAGTTGTGTTTAGGCACTATATGCAAGTCAGATTTTAATGTTTATTTACATGCGTATTAGCATACTTTAGAATTTATGAATAAAATTTGTCTTTCAGGTCTATCCAATCACGGGTTCATACTAAAAGTAGGTACCCTTGTGGCGCTTATGCAAAACATAGATCATTCAATGGGATTATGTAATGGTAATACCAAGAGTAGAACATAAAACATGTTGAAACATAGACCAATCATGAGCTCACACCGAAAGTACAACATAAAACATGTTGAATTTTTGTTATTAGTAATTGTTTCTAAGTAGTACTATTTAGTTGTTATCCTTGAAATGAAATAAATAAAAAACTTTTTGTTGCATATTGTCATTTCATTGAATAGTTTGTAAGGAATTTGTATGTCCGTGCATCGCACGGGTGAGCTACTAATAATAACAACAACAACAACAACAATTCAATAACAATAGTTAGATTGAAATATATTTTTCTTTGGATCGGATCATCGGAAGGTTTCCCAAGCTATTTTGAAGCAAACTTTCATAATAATTTATATAATTAATCAAACTTCAAAGTTTAAAAAAGGAACCATCCACTAGCTCCAATTCATTGAGCTTGGTAAGCCTCTACTTTTCGTCCATTCAGGGGTTGCACTGGCCGTGCATTATTCTTGCTTCCATTGTCCAAGGGACGTTTTAGAGCTTCAACTTGATCGATTGAAATTGTGCGAAACTGGAAATATATGTACTCATTAGTCCATCCGTTCAAAAACAAAAAACAAAAAACTATATGCTTCGTACATTCCTTATAGATTTGTTGGAAAAATGTGTTAAAAATTGAATTAAATGGTCAATTTGGGATAATATTTTGGGTGGGGTCCACTTTCGATTTGGGTCGGGTCAAAGTGGTTTCAGATTGTCATTGCTAAGGGCTACAATTCGATATATGGTACACTCAAAACGGATAACGGGTGAATGAGAAATTGATTCTCGAAGTTCACTCGTTAAAATGAAAAAACTGGGAAAATGATGGGTTTCTAGTGGGATTTATCCCACACCGGAAAACCCAAAGGATTTTCACCCCCTTATTAATGGAACCCTGTTTGAAGGAGTTAAGATTTCTATGGGGAAAGGCTCTCTTCGCGCGCAGGGGGTGTCGATCAAATTCCGAAAATGGAGAAGAAAAACCGAGAAGAAGTGCTCGGACACAAACCCTTCTTTAAATGACAGTTTTTCAACATATTAATGTCCAACATGCTGGACATTTATGTGCAACGTTCAGGTCCGATAAAGCTCGGTTAACACACCACAAATCCTACTATAAATAGCTAACAGGTGCTTTGCAACCACACATGCAATCATACACAGTTAGCACGTATTTCCGAGCTCTAAAACATGACCTCCAGCTTTCCCAAAAATTTCTTAAGTGTTCTATAGCTTGGTTTCCGTTCGCCAGAACCTTTCTTTGTGTGCTCAAAGGATCGTTCGTTAGCCACTGTATCCTGGGAAATGGTCGTTGCAACGCTAAATTATGCTTCATCTATATATGTTTTCTTTAGTCATTTTATTTAATTAATTTTTTATTAATTATATTCTTTGTTTTTCGAAACACATCCAACATTAATCGTGCTTGATAGTTTGCGTAGATGGTAGAGATATTATAATAACTACAATTAATTAAGTTGGGAGATTTAAGGTTTTGTTTGCATAACTTCTGACTGTAATCATCTTTAGTCCATTAATTTTACTCACTTACAGATTTACTCCAATAATTACTAACATATTCATATTCAGAACTTTTTATTGGAATGTACATTTTCAAAAGAAAAAAATATACTAGTACTACATATAATTCATCATTTGATACGTATAATCCATAATTGGCGTCAATTTTTCTGCCACAATAGCCCTTTTATGAACAAATTATTAGATATGGGACTAAGAGAACGTTTGACAATTTTTGTTTTCAACTTGTCAGTCACTTTTTTTATCAAATACGTAACTTTTAATTTCACGCGCTGAATTGTGTAATAATCATAAAAAGTAACGCCAAAGATACTTTTATGGTCAAGTTGGATGAAGTATTGTATAGAACCATTTTAGCTATTTTCATATTTTTTCTTTGATTTATTTTTAAAATATATTCTAAATACGAAGTATATTTTTTTCATAATTCATCAAATTCGGCCGTTTAATCAAAATTTCATAAATTTGAACGGATTCATTTGATTTCAGTATTGCCAAACACTCTAAATTTGCAAATGCATAAAGTTACGAGACGTGTTACGAGACTATATTTATAATTTTCTCCAACTAAATTCATATGTTAGAATGAAAGTCAGGTCCATATATTACTCTAGTGATCGAGTAATTCAAATTTGTCCATAAGCTTTATGTTTTGTTTTTTTTATTCTTCATATTTCCCAATAAAATAAACATAGATTATTATTTGATCATTTGAGAAAAGGTTCTCCAGATCGGACTTGCTTACGTACCTCTCCTATGACTATGTCTGTAACACCTTCTGAGCACGGGGGCGTGGTCGAAGAACCTTGGTAAGTGTAATACCTATCTGTGTTGGTAAACTCTCTTAATAAAATTTGAATATCGGTAGTATTTCCCACAGCAACTTCAGGTGGACTTTCACCAGCGGATCTCATGGGCAGCCCACTCAATTCATGTTCAAGCTGCATTATTTAAGGAGATTTGGTAAAAAAAACTTATGAAGAAAAATGTAATTAAAGTTATTGTGAATAGTGGATGATCACTACTATATGTATGTATACTTAAACTTAATCATACTGACTAATAACTATATATTGATGTGATCTCTCCCCGGAGAAATAGTCCATAATCTTAGTATAACATTTTGTCACTTCATACGGAGTATTATGCCTCATTCTATTAACATATCACTTTATAATAGAGCACTTTATTAATGTCATTATTGTAGGAGCTCACATCACGAATCACGATTATGGATCGGTTTGACTATGATATCATATTTAAGTTTGAGATTCCACTCTAAAAGATCTACAATCCATAAGAGAAGAAGTTTCAATTTTTAGAATAACACTTTACTACACTACTACGGATCGGAAAAGATACTTGTGGTTGAGCCTGTTTTCATATAGGACCATCAGACCATGTATTTCATTTTTATCAAAGTGGTTCATGTATGTGTTTGAATTCCGTTATCACCAGAGGGTCACGCCACTAAAAACGCTTGAGAAAGACGATTAATAGTACTCCAATTTTCAAACTAAAAGACTAAAAGTGCCAGGAAATTTAAAAGAAAAGGTTTGGAAGGTGCGCCTCGTCAACATGACATCCAAACCACCACCTCCCTTGGATTTTTTGGATCTGTTTGAATTATTTTTAAAAAATTACTTTGCTAATGTTACTTTTCCGGTGGACTTTCTGGTGAGAAAGGTGGTTGTCTGGCTGGAAACAAAAAAGAAAGATGGTCTAGCGGTCGTCTTAGCTTTTTGAGGCGCACCTCCCGGTATTTCTCTTTTAATTTTTCAGACACTTTTGAAATCGGAGTTCCTATTAACCGTCTTTATCGGGCATTTTTAACTGTGTGACGACCCTCTTGTGATAACGGAATTCAAACACATGAACCACTTTGATAAAAAAAATGAAACACATGACCGTATCTGAAAATGGGCCCAACCACAAGTACAATTTCCGTGTTTTTCCCTAATTCATATTACGTATTTTTATCTGTGTTGGAAATACTTCAACTGTCTCTAGCTAATTACGAGCATGTTTGGTAACAATGAAATCAACTGATTCTACAGCAATTTATGAAATTCTGGCTGAAGTGGTTGGATCGGTTGATTTACGAAAAAATTATATTTAAAATATATTTCATTAAGAAAAAAGGAAAAAGGGGCAAATAAGCCCACGTACTAACCAAAAAGGGTCAAATTAACCCTTATATAGAAGGCTCTGTCCGGCCGTCGCCATTTGGGGCAATTCTTGGTGGAATTTTTTGATGATTTTTTTTAGAATCTTATTCATTAAGTCTAGTTTACTCATATCAAATTTCAGCTAACAATTCAATTGTGAAGGCATTCAAATAAATTCTTGAAGATAACTGCGCTTTTAACTGCGCAGTTATCTTCAAGAATTCATTTGAATGCCTTCCCGATTGAAGTTTCAGCTGAAATCTCGTATGAGTAAACTAGATTTAATGAATAATATTCTCAAAAAAAACATCAAAAATTTCCACCGGGAACCACCCCAAATGACGACGACCGGACATAGCCTATTATATAAGCGTTTATTTAACTTTTTTTGTTAGTACGTGGGCTTATTTGCCCCCTTTTCAATAAAAAAATATACTAGGGTATGTAAAAACAACTAAAATGATCATCTGTAATTATTTATTCTGATTATTATACAATTCTGCACGTAAAATTAAAAGTTACGTGTTTAATGAAAAAGTAGGCTGATATGTTTAATTAGCCAAAAACCATGACCACCAAAAGGGTTCTACATAATCCAATAGCTAATTTACATTTACCTTGTCAAGAATGGGATCACTTCGGCCTAACCGCAACATAATTGCCACCAGAGCAGCGGTATTATTGGGAGAAGAGTAACCTAGGTGAACCTCACCAGCAAACCTGCCGTCATTCACTACAAAATTATATATACGCCTCTGCAAAATTCTTTTAGGTACTCACAAATAAATGGAGAAACATACCTACAATACATTTATTTAACCCAAATCATTATCTTATTATTTGTTAATATTTAAATTATTTTATTGTGATTTTAATTGGTTAACGCAGTCAAGATACAACTAGTATTTTAAGCATACCATGCAATTTACCTAATTCTATATACTTAGAGATGTAAAAAAATAGTAAAAACATTCTCTTTTTGCCTAAAGATCGAACTGAGGACGTATAACGAGAATCACAAAACAAGATAAGTAGTACAACAAAATAAATAAAATAGCTCAAACTTTGAAAAGGTGTGGGATGAACACCCCAAACTTGCGTACATAATTTAAATACCCCAAACATTATATAAAAAGATATTTTAGTACCATAATTGCAACACTTTTAATTACATAATTTGATATATTTAAGAATTCATGAAGACACAATTAACATTCAAAATTTATTGCGAAATAAATAATGTGATCCCAAATCTATATAATTGCAACACTTTTAATTTATTATTCTAAATTGGACTATGGTGACATTTTAAAGGTGCAATTAACTCAAAAAAATTACATTTTTGAAAGAAATAATACATGATAATGGTGCAAAAATATTTTTTAAATAAAGTTTGGGTATTTAAATTACATATACAAGTTTGGGGTATTTATCTCACATCCCTTCAAAGTTTGGGGTATTTTTATTATTTTTCCCTTGTTTCGGTTGATAGTATTAGTTTTAACTTTTTAAGTCCACAGCCTATTATAAGAAAATGAATCAAGTAAAAGTATCAAATACTTATTATATTCTCATTTGTTTATTTGTTTATAAACGAAAGGGAAAATCACATATTTTGTCCCTGAAATAGTCACCATATTGAAATGTCAAACCCGTATTTCGGAGGTTGTAATTGTCACCCCTCAATTGTCCAAATTGTTGTAAATGTGGTCCTTTAAGGGGTGAAATGTACTCCTCGTCCACAGTGTACATTTCACCCTCAAAGGACCACATTTACAGCAATTTGGACAATTGAGGGGCGACATTTACAAATCCGGGAATACGAGTCTGACATTTCAATATGGTGACTATTTCAAACCCATGATTAATGTTTTTCTTGTGGGGCACCGTGTCTGTGTTTTATCATTGAGTTAATTTCTATGTAGTATATGATGTAAATAAATGCAAAATTATAAATAACTTGGTATAGGTTTCTTCAGTTATAAAACTACATACAAAAAGTTTTCACAAGCAAAGGAAAAAAAGAAAACGGGCAACAAAAAATGAGTATTGGTGTCGGTTTTTCATAACTTTAAATTAATAGCACGTACGGAATTCTGAAGAATTGGTGTTCAGAAGGGACATGCCAATGCATTTCATTCAAGGTGTAATTTGTACCATTAAGCACCAAAACTCCACCTCCTCCTCCATTGTAACTTAGCTGCACACATTAAATAAGTCAGCTTATACTCCCTCTAGTTCTAAAAAAGCTCTTACTTTCCTTTTTTCAGAAGTCCTAAATTAGGGTTCTTGTTTCCATTATATATATAAAAAAAGGATGACACCCCCCTGAGGGCCCCCCAACCCCGACCGGACGGTACGTTGGGAGGATGTAAATTGGACTATAATCCAAATCTGACAGATAGAGAGTGAGGTTTTGTTCCCGGTACTTGCAGAGGCCCTATACATTTTTAGCATAGTAACCCCTCATCGCAGTTGACGGGATTCGAACCCGGGACCTAACATTTGTGTCACTCCCTTGCTACCAGTTAGCTACGCCTACCGGTCCATTTTTGATAAGTTACTACTTGTATTATAAATTAGCTTTATATACCCAACTCTTACTGTATTTATATACCTTACCCTTTCATATTTCCATTATACCTAATCTATTTTTTGTATGATATAATAATTATATAATGGTAAAGTCGAAATTAAACTTAACTATCTTTTAAAACGTAAAAAGAAAGTGAGTTTGTTTGAAAACTGAGGGAGTGTTTCATTCCAAAATAATTGATTCTAAATCGAATGAGAACAAATTAAACAATGAAACAAACCTCAACATGGTAGCCCTTGTTAACTAAAGTGGCATTCACTGAATCGTTGAATTGGATATCCAATGCCTTCAGGTTTGGGCTAACCGGTGTGAGTCTGCCAAAAAGATTGACTGGAGACTGTGATTTACCGGTAGAGCATAGAGCATAATCCGGACTTAAACTTGCCCATTGGTCTGGCCCGGTTGAGCCCGAATAACTGAACGCTACTTCTGCCGAAGCCATGGGTTTTACGAGCACACTCAAGGCAACAACCACAAACAGCAAACCCATCTTCAATTCTATGCTCCACCCTCTTTTACTCTTCTACACTCAGAAAGCAACTACTTATGTATATATAGAGAGAGTACAAATGGAGTTCTGAATATATTACAAATGAAGATATCTAGATATATTAATATAGGGTATTGCTAGAAGATTAGAGGGAGAACTATCAAATAAGCTCTCAAACTTTCATAAAAAGTGCAAATAAGTCCTTTTATAGGAGGTTCTGTCCGGCCGTCGCCATTTGGGGCGGTTTACGGTGGCATTTTTTGATGAAATTTTTTTAATATCTTCTTCATTGAGTCTAGTTTATTCCTACCAAATTTCAGCTAAACATTCAATCGGGAAATCATTTGACTGTCTTCTCGATTGAATTTTTAGTTGAAATTTGGTATGGATAAACTAGACTTAATGAAGAAGATGCTCAAAAACTTTCATCAAAAACTTCCACCGAAAACCTTCCCAAATGGCGACAGCCGGACAAAGCCTCCTGTAAAGAGGCTTATTTGCACTTTTTATGAAAGTTCGAGGGCTTATTTGATAGTTCTCCCAAGATTAGATAATAATACATACTCCCTCCGTCCCATTTTGGTTAGCCAAACTTGACTTTTCAAGTCAATGGCGTCTCACTTTGACCGATTATATCTTTAGATAGAGAGTATTGATAATATAAAAATGATATGAAAATGTTTTTTGCTAAATATACTATTATAAAAGTATAAAATTATTAAATTCTGCATAAAAATATTAGTTAAAATAATTGGTAAAAGTTTACCATCTTTGACTTTTCCAGTCAAAGATGGCTAAGTAAATTGGGACGGAGGTAGTACTGTAGAAATAACTATATTTCTACGTGACTAAGTTTTATTTGATGATTTGGTATAAATGTTTTATTAATGATTTTATTGACCAATTTTGATATTCAAAAGTAATTCTAATCACTTCTGTTATGCATTTGAATAATTTAATAAAGTACTTACATCCGAAAGTAAATTAAAACTCTTCCATTTGAAGTATTTTTGATGTTATTTGGACAAATTTGAAGCTCATTAAAATATATTTTATAAATAATTTTTATGTAATTCAGCCAATTCCACCACTTCAACCACAATTCATTAATTTCAGCAAAATCAGCCGAATAAAGCACATACTATGTACGTATTAAAAGATTGTTTCTAATACATTTATGTGTATATTTTTGGAATAGTTAACGATAGTTGCTAAGGAACATGTACCTACTTTATGATTTTACACCAAAGATTTCAGTCAATTAAAAGTACAATTTTCCTATAAAATTGATCTAAATGATACTGCCTCCGTCCTACTAATATTGGAACGGAAAGAGGTGGCATGATTGTTAAGAAAAGTGAGTTTATGTGGTTGATATTGAATTCATAAAGTAAAAGTAAATAAAAATGATTTAGAGACACACAAAATTTACCAAATTTGATATGGGACAATCTTAACGGGACGGAAGCGATACTTTCCTGATTTATCAAATTTACCAAATTTGATAACTTCAAAGATAAGACTTGACGTCTTGACTCTTGAGTCTTGACCGATCGAGTTGATATGATATAAATGTGTGCATTATTAATAGAATCATAGGTTCATGATATAAATGAAAAAATGAAATGAAATAAAATACTTCGTATGAAATTTGTCACTACAAGTCGGTCACCAAAGCCAAATTAGCAACTTATCAAACTTATCACGATTCTTGAATGTTTAGTCCAAGAATAACAACCATAGACTGATGAAATTTTATATTTCTGGGATTAATTCCTCAAATCTCCTTGCGATATAATTAAAAACTATGTGCATTAAATCCCTTGTAATTTTATAAACGTGCCAAAATCTTATGTTTTAGTGTTATTATTATGATTTAACATATACCCGTAGTATATA
This sequence comes from Cuscuta europaea, assembly GCA_945859875.1. Lineage (NCBI taxonomy): Eukaryota > Viridiplantae > Streptophyta > Magnoliopsida > Solanales > Convolvulaceae > Cuscuta > Cuscuta europaea. The sequence goes on along the minus strand of CAMAPE010000038.1, from coordinate 825,750 downwards.
GATTTGTCCAAATCCCTAAATTATACTAATACGTAGTATGAAAATTCTAAACATATTTGTTTTATTCGACGGCTATATGTGTTATTTCATTGTGTTGTTTGCATGAATAATAATAAAGTTCAGTCTATTTCAAAAATTATGTGAGGTATGATGAAATCAATCATGTAATGTAAGTAAGGAGTATTACGTGTTGATTCAAATACAACGTTTGGTATGTCATTTTATTATAAACCTTAATGTAATATGCATTACTTATGTGGAATCCATTACTTTAGCATTACATTAGAAAAGTTATATATATATTTGTGATTATACTTTCTTGTATTTTTTTTGTGTACAACCAACTACTTCCTCTCTCGCAAGATGAATTTTTCCCTTTCAAATCTGCACTTTTCCTTCTTCCCGCGTGTTCTGCCGCTGCTAACCAAACATAGTAATGGAATATTGACTTCATTCCATTACATTACACTCTTTATTACATTACGTAATCTATTCCATTGCATTGCATTACAACATACCAAACATAGCCTTATTGCAAAAAGAAATTTGGCACATTCAACCTGAGCCTAATAAATGGTGGTTTATATACTGTGGTAATTAGATAAGGAGTGTAGTGAAGGTTGTATAGACACCAGTGCCTTCCATCTGTTTATACAAACCGTTAGTTTGGGATATAAAATTGTACTCCTTCCGTCCCGAATTGAATTGCAAACTTTGACCGGTACACGGATTAAGGAATGACAATAAATGATGCTTGCTTTTTACACTTTTGCACATCTTTCTAAAAGTAGATGTCTTTAAGTTAATGAGGAAAAAGTAAAAGTAAGGGTAAATTTGTCACTTTATTCTTATTTACATATCTAAAATAGAAAGTGGAAAACCATTTTGGGACAACCAAAATAGGAAATTTTGCAAATCAAATTGGGACGGAGGGAGTAAATAGGTTTATTTTCAGTGTAAATAATATCTGTAAATAAATACTACGTATTATCTTATTCCTATTATAAATTACATGTGGTATGTTTATCATACATGTAGTTCATTTTCATTCGAAATAATTTTACTTAAACCACATTTAAACAAATAAAAACGCTAAGGCCAAAGAAATTCTTTTAAGTGTAGTTTACTCTTTTTTTAATGAAAAACAATGCCTAATAATTAACCGACCACAAACGGGTTGTATAATCAGACCGGCCCACTGGACGTCTGGACCTACCTACTATTCCATCTATAGTTAACATTTGGGGGTCCATATCTCCTAAACTGACAAATCCAAATTCCGGAACCTGACCCACCATAGGTCCATAGTCAAGACTCAAGATTAGCATGGTGAAGGGCAGTGCATAGATGGAAAATTGATGTACAGTTGTACACCTTTTGTATACAAGCAATTAATCTAAAAATGCAATTAGGGGTGGGCATAAAACCTGAATCGAACCGAACCGTAGTGGTACCGAATCGAATACCTGGCATATAAACGATTCTATAGATTTTTTATGAAATATTATGACGGAATGGCTCCCCCTAGCGGTAGCCGTATGTGTATATATATAATAATCCAAGAATCAGTAATTACAACAGTATCCCTACAGTATATCTATTACACCCCCTCAATCTGTGCAGCAGGAACCACCCACAGATTGGACTTGAGAAAATTAAAACGCTGACTAGACAAGTTTTTAGTAAATATATCAGCTAACTGAAACTGTGTAGGAATATATTTAACAACTAAATCACCCTGAGCAACACGCTCACGAACAAAATGGTAATCAATCTTTATGTGCTTGCTTCGATCATGCTGAATGGGATTAACCGCAAGATAAGATGCTGAAACATTATCACAGTAAAGTCGAACAGGTTTGGAGATAAAGTAGCTCATGTCCACAAGAAGAGAACGAATAAACAAAGTATCCTGAACAGTATAAGCCACAGCTCGATATTCTGCCTCGGTGGAAGATTTGGAAACAGTGGGCTGCTTTTTGGAACGTCAAGAAATTAAGTTATCACCCAAGAATATAGCGTATCCAGTGGTGGACCGACAGCTATTAGGACAACCGGCCCAGTCTGCATTAGAGCAACAACAAGCGAGGGGTCACCTCCCTTGCGTAACCATAACCCCTCGGTAATAGTGCCCTGCAAATACCTGTAAATACGCTTCACAGCCAAAAGGTGAGTAGTACAAGGGGCATGCATAAACTGATCGACCAAGTGAACAGCATAGGTAATATCCGGTCTAGTAATCATCAAGTACTGTAAAGCGCCAACCATACTGCGATATTCGTACCATCGGCTAGTAATTCTCCATCGGTGAGAGACAAAGTAGTACGAGAGGGTAGGGGTGTACGGACTGGTGTAACAGTGTGAAGATGAAATCGCCGCAGGAGATCAGATATATACTTTTGTTGGGAGAGAAAAATACATGTAGGAGTACGCACAGTCTGAATCCCTAGAAAAAAATGAATATCTCCCAGATCTTTCATGGCAAAAGTCTGAGAAAGAAGGTGAATACAAGACTAAATGAGGGAAGGTGAATTCCCGGTGATCAGAATATCATCAACATACAAAAGAATAAAAATGCGATGTGAGCTGCGGCGATAAATAAACATAGAAGAATCAGACCGACTCTGCACGAAACCATGACTGAGGAGAAAACCACTAAATCGATGAAACCAGGCACGAGGGGCTTGTTTGAGTCCATACAGTGCCTTACGGAGTCTACAAATGTGATGGGGAAAAGAGGGATGAACAAATCCATGAGGCTGACGCATATAGACCTCCTTAGTCAAATAACCATGTAAAAAGGAATTCTTGACATCTAACTGACGCACCCCCCAACCGAAAGTAGTCGCAAGAGAAAGTAATAGACGCACGGTAGTGGGTTTGACAACAGGACTAAAGGTTTCAGAAAAATCCACTCCGGCCTGCTGATTAAAACCTTGAGCTACTAAACGAGCTTTGTGACGCTCAATGGACCCATCAGAAGTATATTTTGTTTTATAAATCCATTTACATACAACCACATTTTTTGTATGATCACTAGGTACTAAATCCCAAGTCTTATTAGCAATGAGAGCATTGAATTCTTCAGCCATAGCCGCCCACCATTTTAAACTTTTGTTAGCTTGAGAAAAACAAGTAGGATCAGAGGGACACTCCACAGAACTAAGAGATAAAATATTTTTGGGTTTGGATATCCCGGCTTTGGAGCGAGTGAGCATGGGATGGACGTTTTTAGCCGGTGGGGGATTGGGTAACGGGCTATCGGGTGGGCTGCCTGAGGGAGAAGGATCTGGGCTCGGAGAGGAGCTGGGTGAGGGAGTAGGAGTCGGGCTCGGCGAAGAGATGGGTGAGGAGGAAACTAGGGGAGTGTGGGCAGCGGTATAATGGAGTGGGGTGAAAGTAATGGGCTGGGCTGTAGAAGAATGGGGTTGTTGTTCTGCAGGCGGAGATAGGGGAAGAGAATGAGTGGGCTGGACGGGTCAAGGCAGCGGTAGCCTTTGTACCCCGGTGCGTAGCCAATAAAAACACAAGGAGTAGATCGTGGTGATAGCTTATTGCTCGAAGTGGCGACTTTGTTAGGAAAACAGGCACAACCAAACACACGAAGAAAACTGTTGATGTACTTATATTTTACACACTTTTTAGGCTTAGTTTGTTGTTAATTTTAGTTATTAAAGTTGTAACACCGCCCCCGAGTATTTGTACTGTACCAAATTATGTATTGAACCTTGAGAAATGTATAAAAGCATTTTTACGTGATTGTAAATTTTTTTTATCATTTCTATTACGTGAATAGTAGAATTCACGTGGGGCCCACACCGGATGTGGGGCCGCCCGATATTATCGGAAGCACATATTATATCTATCTTGGACTAGATAATATGTATATGGTGATGGATATCCTAATTGGGCCATGGCAATGGCATAGAGTTGACCGGTTGGTCAAACGGGGCCAAATTATCGGTATCGGCAATTTATCTGATAACAGCCCAAAAAGGGATTCCGGAGATTTCTAAATTAAAGTTGGGGAATCATATTGATTCTAAGGTCCAATAAGGATTGGGAACAAGTGTTATATTTTATTTGACCCGATAAAATAAAATATACTTAAAACAGTCCGGAAAATACAACTTTCGGGACCGATTGTACACTCGGGTACACAAAGGGTTGACCTCCCACATGAGTGGGGGCCAACCCACGTCCTTGGTATGGAAAATAGTCAGGGGATCCGCATCATGGAGCTGAGAATTGGCTGGGGAAGTGATTGGGAGACCAATCAATATGAGGGTGGGACCTTTGCCATATGATTTGGTGAGAAATGCCAAAATGGCATCCTCAATCACCCCTCACCCCATATGCTCGGTTCAATCATCCAAGGAAGGGAGAGAAACTCTGAAAATACTCCATTTCCTCATCCTTTCACGCACCAAGAACAAAGGAGGAAGAAGGAGGGGAAAAGGGAAAAGAAAAGTTGGTGTTGGAGAGGAAAACTTGTGTTTGGCAAGGTAAGGACTCCATTAACCCCATTTCGTTTTCTTTAATCATCTTTTATGATTATTCAATCATATTTCACACCCTAGGATTTTTCTACACGTTGGGATGTATAGAAAGAGGGGTTGGAAGGTGGTTCTAAGTCCAAGAACGGACTTAGAAGCCAAAGGACCGGTTCGCCGGAAAATAACCTTTTGAAGGTTATTTGTATTACTATGGGTTTTATGATGATAAAACCTTGTTAGTAACTTGCCTAAGGTATTCAACGAACTTCCACGGAGTTGAAAAGGTCGCCGGAGTTGCCGCCGGAGTTCGTTGAAGTTCGTCGGAGTTTCGCCGGAGCTAAATCGGGAAGGCTAGAACTTCATAAGCTTCATTAAGGTGAGAAGATGGCTTTATGCTTTATAACTTTTGAGTTAGGCATGAGATTACCTAAAGTAATCAAGGATATGTTTTGTGGGATGATTAAAGATAATCAAGTATTTGCTTATGCCATGATTTTGCATAAAACATAGTTGAAAAGCATGTTATGTAGGTTTGGTGATTAAAAATGTGATAAAATATTTTGTGTGATGATCCAGGGGTCCAAAATGGTATTTTTGGATCGAGGACATCAAGAAGTGTATGTGTATAAAATTTCAAGTTAATCGGGCTCCGTTTGGGTGGTCAAAAGGGGCGTTGACCGCCAAGTCAACTGCCATACCCGACCGGGTATTGACACATACCCGACCGGGTATTTGCTGAAAAATTGCCCAGGGGGCTACTGTCTCCTATCCCGATCGAGTATAGGTAGATACTCGATCGAGTATACATGGAAAATTAGCTTTGGGGGCTACCGCCTCCTGTACTCGACCGAGTATGGGTAGATACCCGATCGAGTATTGGTTTATGCTCAAAACGGGCAGTTTTGAGCGGGTTAATGTGGGCCGTTCAGGTGGGACCCGCCCACGTTGGTTCCTAAGGATGGTTATATGACTATAGGGATAGGTATTGTCCATAGTTGAAGGAACGAAAGGTTAGCCATATCCAGGTTAGGGTTTGGTAAGGATTTAGTTTGGGGTTGAGCATCCCCGGGACTATAAATGATCCTGAAACTCGGTTGGGGTTGAGCATCCCCGGGACTATAAATGATCCTGAAACTCGGTTGGGGTTGAGCATCCCCGGGACATTAAATGATTCTGAAACTCGGTTGGGGTTGAGCATCCCCGGGACTATACATGATCCTGAAACTCGGTTGGGGTTGAGCATCCCCGGGACCGCAAATGATCCTGAAACTCGGTTGGGGTTGAGCATCCCCGGAACATTTAATGATCCTGAAACTCGGTTGGGGTTGAGTATCCCCGGGATGCTAAGTGCTCCCAAAACTCGGTAGGATATTATAAATGTAGAATGTAGCTGGCGAGCTAGGTATTCGGGAAAAGGGTGAGAAAGGTCAGGTAAGAACTTTATCTCTAAAAGACTCTTTGAATGAAATGACCTACGGGTCGAGTATTTTACATATATATACAGTATGTATCATCGGATGAATGAGTCACATATATATATGTATCACCCTATTTTTGGGTCTCGTGTCTGAAACATTAGTTATTCTTCATATAGCCTGCTTGTCACTAGTACTTCTATGGAGTACTGACCCCTCCGGGGGCCCTCACATTTTTCAGGTTGAGGCTAGGGTCCTACTACCTGCACCTTTGCCTAGGGTGATCGATCGAGAAGGAAGACGTGGTTCGTGCTTCCATTCATATTTCAAATGTATAAACTGCTCATGGATTTTTTTGAACAATATTTTCATTAAAACAGTTGGGGGCCTGCGTGCCCGTGTTTGCCACGTGTGGCTAAGTATCAAACATTTTATTACTTCCGCATTTGTTTGATTATGATATTGATGTTGATTGTATGTGTTTACTAATCGGTTTGGCAATAGAATCAATCCGACGCCTTGTACAATCCAATAGGGATGAACTGTTGTTTTTCTTATCGGGTTGTACGGCGGTTGTCTACGTGGCTCGGATGCGGTCCGGGGCGTGACAAAAGTTCTACTTTTGTACTTATTTTGATTATTTGTCGTTAGTTTGTACTTGTGCAGTCCTACACGGGTATTTTGTATTTTCAGGTACTTTTGATGCTATTTGGATACATTAGAGTGTGAACAAAAGAAGAAAATAAAAGTTCAAGTTGGAGGTCAATAAAAGTGGAATTTCCTTCAAAACAAATAAGGAGTAAATTGAAGAAAAGAAGCAAAATTAAAAATAGTGGAGCTGGGAATCAATCCATGAACAAAGGGTAGAAGAATGCCTATTACTACCAGTGTGCTAAGTGATCAATGTTGTACATATTCAGCTGGCAATTGTTATATTCCTTCTGAACGCGGCAAAGAAAAGAACAAAATGTTGAAGCCGAGAATCGATCCCACGATCTCCGAATTTTCCCCTGAAACGTTTGTCCGTTGAGCTACTTGCCACTGTTAGAACTTTACTGCGCTTTGTTGTACATAAACTCATTTGTTCCATAAATTCCAGCAATTAATGATTAATCACCTTATCATTATATTGCCTTAATCCATCTTCCTCCACACATAAGCTCGGACCAACCTCTCTCAAAACATCCCAGAAACATTTCCTCCTCCTTCTCTCTTCATTTCTCAACCCCAAATCATCAACTCATCTTCAACCATAACTAATCACTTTCTCATCCAAGATTAAGTCAAGATTAGCATCAAAGCTCCAAGGATTGTCATCTATCACAAGTTTGATCTTCCTTATCTCATTAAATCTTGTACTTTAATCATGGATTCATCTATTTCTATGTTTCCCAACATGTATAGCTAAATAAATTTGGGGCTAGAAATTGGTTAATTAATTGTTCTTATAATGTTTTAATTTTTATTGATTTTAATTGTTAAGTTTGTTCTATTTAGATTGTTGTGTCCAGAAAATTAATTATGTTGTGTTTATGATATACATTATGAGTACTCAATCATAAACATATTGTTTGTTAAATACACAAATGAACACTTTCTGAACACATCGTTAAACTTCTTTTACCTTGTCCCGGATTGAAGTTTTACAGGAGAATTTAATTATTTAATTATATTATTTACACCACGGGGTTGGGTAAATAATATAGTTAATAATTAAGGTTGTCGTTGCACTTAAACAACTAGTCTCGTTTTGGCCATCACTGGGAAATGTTGACTAGTTACTTATTTTAGGTGACTTGTGTTGGGTACTAAAATATTTATCTACAACTTCTCACAATCTATCTAAGAATAAAATTAGCAATTATGTCTTATAAATGAGCATTGAACGATTAGTTGCCAATTTCTACCCCTACTTGCTATTGGTTGAACTTTGTGTTGATAAAAATCTCTTCTCAATCACTTTTATTTAATTACTTTTCCAAGCAAACAAAAATCAAAAGAAACGCACTCTCAACTTTAATCCTTAGTTTGTGCTTAATTATTTTATTTCCCGCTTCTCTGTGGTTCGACACCCTACTTCCTTGGGTAAAAAAAATAGTTGTGTGCTCATTATATGCTACACACCAACTGTAGTCCGGGATTTTTTGAAACATTTCTGGTACGGACTGAGACCCTATAAAATAGGCGTGGGGAGGCGATTGATAACGTACGTGGCAGTATAAAGGGCATCAACCCAAAAAGAGGGAGGAAGGTGCGCGTCAATAAGCATAGTACGTGTTATATCTAAATGGTGACGATGCTTGCGTTCAGCCACGCCATTCTGAGCGGGGGTGTCTGGGCATGATTTTTGAAATAAAATACCACAATTAAGAAAATTATTAAAAAACTGATGGTTATTAAATTCTCCCCCTCCGTCACTCTGAAAATATTGGATTTTACAACCTAAAAGATTTTCAGTTAATTTTTGAAAATTACAAAAATGGGTAAAAACCTCAGATTTTCTATGCATGGGATAAATCCAAATAAACCTAGAAAAATCATCAATAAAACAAACGTAATATTTATAACCAAGATGAGATAAAACAGGAGACTGCCAGACATCAGAATGTATTAATTGTAAAGGAGCAGTAGCGGTATGTAAAACATCCTGAAAAGGTAGACGATGGGATTTCCCAAGTTTACAAGAAGTACATAAATGTTTAAAATTACTAGAAGGAAAAATAAAATGTGTGTGCCGAAGAGTAGATAATACGCTATCACCACAATGACCTAATCGTTTGTGCCATACCGGACCGGAGACAGAGGAAGTAAAAAGGGCCAAAGGTGAGGAGGAGAGCGTGAATTGATAAGTCCTATCCTTATTGGAAGCGTGGAGTAGAGTTGCCCCGTGTGATTGTCCTTTACAAAAAAAGAAGATTTGTTAAAAATAGCAGTACAATCATTATCCTCACACAGCTTTTGAATCGACAATAAATTAAATTTAAGGTGAGGAACATGATATACTGAGTTTAAGTGAAGCGGGCAACCTATGGAAGGTAAAGTAACATTGCCAATAGTAGACACAGATAAATTAGTACCATTAGCGACCTTCACATTAGTGGGGACAGTAAGAGTGGATTTATTACTTAAAATACCTTCCGCTGGTGTCATATGTGCTGAGGCACCAGAATCCGGATACCAAGTCGTCTCGTTAGTCTCACCGGTTGGTAAAGCAGCTAGTGCCGGAGAGGATCCAGAAGTGAATTTGGAGCAAGTGATAGCGGAGTGACCAGGTGTGAAACATAATTGACAAACAACCGGGGGCGGGGGAGATGCAAAAGTGTGATCAACTGATGGGAAACCTGCACCGTTAGTGTGAATACCACTAGTATAATATGGAAACAGACAAGAATTAACCAGATGAATATTACCCATACCTGCACTGGGTGCTCCCGGATGAAAAGATGCATGATGTCCTGGTACTGATAAGGAAATCCTCGTGGATAATCCTGCTGTCCAGGATATCCGGGGTAGCCATACCCCCTGCCACGGCCCCGATGTCCTCGCTGTGAGCGCTGGCCGCGTCCACCACGACCTCCCCGGGATGGGGTACCTCCTCGGCCAGTAAACTGCTGCTGCTGCGGACGGCCTGAGGAATGGCCAGAGAGCTGTCCAGGGGCTGCAAAAGCCTGGTGATGAGTAGCAGCCGCATCCGTGCCATGCATGTATTGCAGCCTGTGCCCCTGTTTAACTAAGATAGGCCCCAGTTGATCAAAAGTAAATGTAGAAGGCATATATGACAACCCGCCTAGCATGGATTCAAATTCCGGATCAAGACCAAGAAGAGCAATTTCAATGAGTTCCTTGTCGCTAACCGGGGAGTTGATTAGCGCTAAGGAGTCCGCGGCAACCTTGATTTCCCGAAGATATTGGTCCATGGTTTGACCGGGCTTTTTCTTCTTCGTGGAAAGTTGACGTTTAACTTCCATGGACCGTGCGATGCTGGCAGACATGAACTTGTTTCTAAGACGGTCCCAAATTAAATGAGAGAATTTGAGTTCATGTACATCAATCAAAATATCCCGAGAAAGAGTAGCAAAAAGCCATGACCGGACAGTTTGATCTATTTTCAACCAATGTTGATAGTCCGGATTTACACTTTCCCTACGCATAGCATCCAAAATAAACGGCGAAGGAATAGGAATTGTACCATCCAACGCACCCAACAAACTATGGGAGATCAAAAATGATTCTAACTGCGTTTTCCAAGGTAAATAATCCTGAACCGACGCCAAACGAGTTGTGACAATATTGGTAACGTTTAGCGTGGAGAAGGTCAATTGAGAGGCCATAGTTGAAAGATACGAAGTAGAGTTACCTGCGGCAGGGAATGATGGATGCGACTGCAGCGACGTAGGGCCTAAATCAAACTGGCCAGTAACAGTGGGTGAGAAACCGGACGTACTGCTAGGAATTCTGGCTGGCGACGAAGACGGCATGAAGGTCGGCTGCCATGTAAAAGGCTCCGGCATCTGAAATGAGGAGAAGCTTGAAAGTTGAGGGCTTGGAGCCGTGTAAATTGCGGATGCGGGAATAGCAGTCTGCTCCTGCACGCATGAGGACGTGGGGTGACTGAACGATGGCTGCTCCACGCTTGTGGGCGCCGAGGAAGAGAACGCCGAGGACTCTGCGTTGATGTGCGGCAGAGAAGTAGTCGCGCTGAAGGCCGAAGATGCGATCGACGACGTGGTCGTATGGTATCATTTAGCTTTGATACCATATGAAATATTATGACGGAATGGCTCCCCCTAGCGGTAGTCGTATGTGTTTATATATAATAATCCAAGAATCGGTAATTACAACAGTATCCCTACAGTATATCTATTATTTTTATCCTGTACCAAAACCGTACCGTTTGAAACGGGTACAGGACCGGTCCTAGATTTTGAGAACCGAAAAATATCGGACCGAACCGTTCGAAAATAATGTATTTAAATTTTCTATACTTTTCTATATCAATATCTCTTTTATAGACCAACAATTTTGTACCCCAAGTATGTATTCATGTGTCCCTAAGATATCTAAATGTATGTGTTTATATATATATATATATATATATATATATATATATATATATATATATATATATATATATATATATATATATATATTGTAAATATGTTTCACTTTTTCGTTACCGCGAAAAAGTGCAACAGAAACATGCAAAAGTACAAGCAAAACATGTAAAAGTGCATTTCTTCGCACTTTGCACGGGAAGAGGTCTTTTTATTTGAACTCTTCCCTATATATATATATATATATATATATATATATATATATATATATATATATATATATATATATATATATATATATATATATATATATATATATATATATATATATATATTCATTTGTGTGTGCGTGTTAGTATAAAATTTAACTGTGATTATAACTCTAACCTTCTCTTAGAACATTTAGGACATATTTGCCTATTTACTTGATATAAGTTGTGAGCATATTGGTTTGATTTAACCGTACCAAACCGAAACCATATGTAAAATTTAGCTATGATTTAGGATGTATTTGCCTATTTACTTAATACAAGTTGTGAGCATATTGGTTTGGTTTAACTGAACCAAACCGTACCGAACTGAAGCAAAATCTGATAACATTGGTGCGTGTTATTCCCTAATAGACAAGATAATGATGTTACCCCATTTCAAATGTGAGAAAGCAAAATTAATTTCAATTCTTTTATTGATCCTTAATTTATGCAAAAGTATTCTAAAAACTTTTGAGTTATAATTGTTCACTCTTAGGGGAAAAAAATCAATATGGACATAATGAAGTAGAAAAATCCTATAGAAATACAATACACTGATTTTCCAGAAAAATTGAGGTTTGATCAATATGGACTATTTAAACTCATACACCTAAAATTTCTTATTCTAAAAAAATGCCAGGCAAAATGCAATTTTTTGGGACTTCATGAGCAAAAACGATGTCTAATATGAAGCATGATGTATTCGAGTATCCATTTGAATTTTACCATGATTTTAAAGTTCTAATTAGCTCCATGTGTCATTATAGGTTACTATTCAAAAAAAGATTAACAACTTTTTTGCCTTCAACTGTTTATTTAATACAAGTGCGCTGTTTAATTTTTTCAAAGGAATAAATTTTAATAAAGAATTAATAATAAGTCACTTTTAAACAAAATAATTTAATATGCTTAAAAAACAAAATAATTTAATAAAAGACAGAAAGATAATAGGAATGTGGTGAAGAAATTCAGAAGATAATTATTTCTGTGAAATCATTTTACAAGTCTCTACTTCTTCTAGATTATCAAACAGGTTGGGGTAATCACATACAGTTAAACACTAATGATAATTATTAGTCACTTATAATATGGTTTTAATTGTGGAATATTCTACTAACAAGAACTAATATGTCTTGGTCGATTTTTTAAATATAGTAAGTTTAGAAACTAAGTTAACAAGAGAAAAATTTTATAACAAAAAATTCAATAAAATTTTTCAACACGAATTTTTCAATAAAATTCGGAAACAAGTATGATGAGTTTTAAAAATAAAAGAACATTTTATCAAGAACAGAATTTTGTCAAAAAGACTTTAAATTTATAATATGTCTATCACCCTAGGAAAAGCAATATCATGACGTAAGTTAAAATCAAAACTAGGCATACATTATTATCTAAACCTTGTTCAGAACGATTACATATAAAGTCTTTCAACAGATATATTTTACAAGAATATTATTAAATGAAAAACGTCTAGAAATGTTTACAAAACAATTCTATATTTTCAAACAATGAAGCTTAAAAAAAGAGTGGATTTGAATAGTATGGTGGCATGAATAATTACAAAAAAAATATGACTGCAAGTTACTTTAAATTGAACAAAGACTTATCTTTACTAAATGACTGCAATTGATATGAGGAGGCATCCCACACTTTCCCCTGCAAATAAAAACGTTTTAAAAAGCCCGAAGAAGATTGAACTAATTATTTTAGATATAGGAATGATTTTTTTTTTATTAAATCTAAAAATAAAAAAGGAGAAACTCTCATAACATTTGACTTTGCTATTCAAAAAGGCTTAATGCTCTTCAACATAATACTTTTTAAAAATTATATAATCAACAGTGATATGTATAACTCCCATCAAAACTAACACACCCACCTTTGCAGAAAATCAACTGTTTGATTTCTGCATATCATATGATCTAAAAGTAAATGTAAAAAAATTAGACTGATCGAGGTGGAGAGTGTAGCGAGAGATTGAAATGATTTTCATCTATGAAAATCATGAATGAAAATAAAACTAAAGGAAATAAAACTAAAAATTACCATAACGAGACATTAGCGACGAACTCTGTTGATTAAAATCGAAATTTTTTGTTAGAAAAAGAACCTAGAGAATGGGACAGTGGAGAAGGAGGGCGTGGAGACTCGAAGGTGGAAGTTGAACCGATTCATCTCGGTGAAACCATAAATGATGTAATTATATATGTGGCTTAGAAGTGGGTTGTGTGCTGATCAATGAAAAACAATTGGACTGGGTGGATTTGTTGATCAAGAAAAAACCTATGGGACGGGTGAGCTTATTGTTCAATATAAAAAAAATGAGCCGGTGGACAGTGTATTGCGTTGAAATTAAGCACTTTTTTAGATAATTCTTTGTATTTTTTAATAAATGAAAATTGCATGATTTTAAAATATTTTTAATGTTATTGGTTTTTTCAGTCTTCTTTCATAGTATGGAAAATGTCATTTATCAAAATGAAAAACACCGTTGAATTGAAATTTGAACAAGTTAATTAAAATCTTCCAATTGTCATTACGTTCAGGTATTTAACTAAAAAAGATATTGAGGAATATAATACCCATTAGAAAGCATAGCAAAAAATCTTCAATTTAGTATTAGAAAAAGAAGCAGCAGATATTACAAAAAGTAAATCATGTCACATTTCTTTAAAAATATGCTACCGAAAATATTTAGCTCATACGTCGTATTTATTTTTCAATTTACGTTCAATTATTTTATTCCCAAATCACTCTCTAAAACTTTATAGTAAAAAGCACTACTTATTATAATTCGTGCCATTGTTAGTTTTATAAAACTTGGTATTTGAACAAGTTAAAACACACATATCTTACGTAGCACATACCGGGGTTGGGACATATTTGTAAATATTAAATATTATAAAATAAATTATCATAAAAGGAAGTGTAAAAAGTCATGGATCAATCCTAATTTTATACCGCAATTATCATTCATTTTGAAATCAAACGTTTCATTTCATATTTATTTTATTATTGTTTAATTTGTATAGAATACTTCTATCCCCTAAATTCGGACAAAAGGTGTGGTGTGATTATAAAGAAAAGTGAAATTGAGTTGTAGGTATTAAATAATTGGTAAAGTGTAAATAACAGAAAATTAAATTGTAATCAATCAAACTTTACAAAATATGTTATGACACAAACTTATTTGAACGGATAAAACATTAAAACGGGGCAAATATAATGTGACGGGGAGTAACACATGTGATTATCTAAAGCATAAAATTATTCTTTTTGCTAAACTTTCACAATACTTTGTGAGTCATGGCATCAATATACTACGTACTTAGTTGAGTGTAACTACTAACTACAAAACATTTAAATAAAATTCGGCTTTCTGGTGTGCCCAATTATGAGCTCACATTGAAAGTTGGTGCTCATGTGATGCTTTTGTGAAACATAGACTTTTTTTTAATCCGGAAGGCAAACCACCAAAATCAGTGGGGTAAATGCCGGATGTCATTTACCAGAGTTTTATTAGATGACAGGGTGAATACACTGTTGGGTGTGTTTCGGAAAAACGAAGAAGTATTAATTAAATAAAATTAATTAATAAATAAAATAGCTAAAAGAAAATTGAAATAAGATGGAGCAGATTTTAGCCAGAGCTCGTGCTACGCACGATGTCCTTAAAACGTATTCGTCGCCTCCCACGGTGCTAGGAGCGTTGCAACGACCGTTTCCTAGGATACGGTGGCTAACGAACGGTCGTTTGAGCACACAAACGAAAGTCCCGGCGAACTGGAACAATAGAAGAACACTAGGGAAATTTGGGAGTAGCTGGAAGTGTTTTTAGCTCAAGAAAACGTGAGGAATGTATTGTGTGTTGTGTCTTCTTGCAAACCACCTGTCAGCTATTTATAGGAGGATTTGTTGTGTGTTAAATGGGGTTTTAATGGACCTGAACGTTGGACATCAATGACCAGTCCGTTGGGCATTGAATCGTCCATAAACTGTCCATTTAACGCAGCATCAAAAGAGAAGAACGTTGGGCATTTATTGTTGTAACGGACCAGAAGACCTTCTGTTGTGAACAGAAGGCCTCGAGCGTCTCCGTTGCGAACAAAAATTAGACCGTATATTTGAATGATAGATTTTTCGGGCAGAGGGAGTACTATTTATAACAATTCATGTGATATTTTATTTTCATCAAGAAAAAGTATATAGAAAACAACTCACAATAGCAAACAACATCCAAGCCTCATTCCCAAGACAAAAGTGGGTATATAGAAAACAACTTAAACTATAAAATTACAGAAAGATTATAAACAGTAACCCCGAAATAGTTTTTACTTTTCAAAATTGTAGATTGAATATTTTATGTGTTATTAATAATAATAATAATTACTACGTATTATATAAGGATATTTTGAGGTTTAATTTCCAAAACACACTGGTATTAAAAATGCTTCTCCTATGTTTCGTTCTATCGCTGTTTTTTATCGAGACCGCTGACTCCCTGAGGCAAACAAGCAGGGGCGGACCCAGGAAAGTCATCATGGGGGCGAAAATATTTTTTGGGGGTCTGTACTACGGTCCGCCCCTGCAAACAAGTCACTTACCAAACACTTTTTTAGCAGTGACTGTTTTGGCCAATGATAAAACCAGTCAACATCACCAACCTCCAGTGAACCAATCATTTACCAAATACTCCCTTTTTCTAAGACAGAAAATTACCTGCAACTCTGCAAGGATAATCTCAACTCAGGGTTGGCATCTGATGCTGGCAAAGCTTTAGACACTTTGGCATCCTTATTACAGCCATGTGTTTGCCTAGCCATTAAGATAGACCATAAGGGTATTTTTGGATCCAGTAAAATGTTTGGGAAAGGAAAACAAATGTTAAGAAAATTAATTTATTGAAGTTGGCTTTGCCTTTAAAAATGAAAAAGGCAAATGAAATATTGGTTAAATTTTTTAACGTATACTCTCTGTATTTTATTGTTTGCTACGATAGGGTTTGGCACAATATTTAAGGGAAAAGTAGTAGGAGTAATGAATAGTGTAAAACAAGTAGGAGAGAAGGTGGAAAAGTATTAAAGAGAAGATGAAAAAGTAGACAAAGTAAGCGTAATTGAGTATTTTTAAAGAAAAACTTATCAAAAACGGAAAGTGTAGCAGAAATTAAAATGCATCTCAAAAAGGAAAGTGTAGCAAACAAAAGAATACAAAGAGAATATTTAAATGTTTAACTAGTAGTGTTGTCAATCCCGGATAGCAGTATAGTGATAGCGGGATGACCACTATTTAGACAATATATGTGTGTGTATGCATGTATGTATGTATTCACATACCATACTCCTCGAATAAGACATCCCTTATTGTGGAACTATTTAGACTTCTTATTCCCTTAACATGGGATGACTTCTCCAAAAACACCCAAAAGTAAAAAGTACTCCCAAATGCCCTCAAAACTAACACTGAAGTAGCTCTGTAAATTATAGCGGCTCTATAGCGCCAGCTACGTACAGCCACTGTTCTTCCCGCAATAGCGCCCGCTACAGCCGCTATTCCCAATGATACTCCCTATTTCCTTTCCCTATTATTTTCCAGGTTCCAAATGGACCCTTAGGGAGTCAGTCACATACCATACTCCCGGATAAGGGAATAAGAAGTCTTGTAAACCATAACAGTGAAACAGTAACAAAAAGAAAAATATACTGTGATAGGATTATATGTTAGAACATAGAGTAGGAATAAAAAGAAAAAGTGTATTTACCGTCTCACTTCATCATCACGCATCTTGGAATCAAATTCCTTGCTTGGCGGATACTTTGGCAAAGAAGATGGATCACATGGAAGAGGTTGTGTTGTGAAGAACTGAGAAAGTTTATATAAAAAATATGACCTCCATGAATGTAGTTGTAGGAGTTGCATAAATACCAAAATATTCTTTCAATACATACCAAAATATAACATAAATTATTGGTGTATAAAAAGTTGTGAAAAACTGAAAAAGTTTATATAAAAAACAGCGAGTACACTATTATTGGGTATATAGAAAACAACTTAAACTACGAAAGATAAAAAAATTGGTATGTTGTGAAGAACTGAAAAAGTTTATATAAAAAACAGCGATAGAACGAAACATAGGAGAAGCACTTTTAATACCAGTGTGTTTTGGAAATTAAACCTCAAAATATCCTTATATAATACGTAGTAATTATTATTATTAACACATAAAATATTCAATCTACAATTTTTAAAAGTAAAAACTATTTCGGGGTACTGTTTATAATCTTTCTGTAATTTTATAGTTTAAGTCGTTATCTATATACTCACTTTTGTCTTGGGAATGAGGCTTGGATGTTTGTTGTTGTGAGTTGTTTTCTATATACTTTTTCTTGATGAAAATAAAATATCACATGAATTGTTATAAATAGTACTCCCTCTATCCCGCTATGATTGTCCCATCTTTCCTTTTCGGTTCATCCCACTGAGATTGTCTCATAACAAATTTGATAAAATTTGTGTTGTTCTAAATCATCTTTACTTTATTCTTTCTTGATTTATAATGTATGAAAAAGTCAAAAAACTACATACATATATTGTATATAGAACAACCATATAAGATTTTGAAGTGATCTCAGGACATGTTATTCTTCACTTTGCTTGGTATTTAGAACTTCCAAGGGCAGTCAAACTCCAAGTGTGTCTGCGAGCAGAATGATCCCGCAGAAAGGGGTAGTTCAGTCTTTCCAGATCTGTCGTCTAGAGGCTCTTTACATGGTGATCATTTTGCGGGCCACGAGGGATGGGACGAGGTTGGTTCTCTGGGAATCTGGGATATGGTGCAGAGCTGAGAACACGGAGATCATACAGACCTCATAGAGGAGGGGGAGGAGGAGCTGAGCTATCCCAGTTCTCAAATTCAATGACAGCTAGTTGTGGTAGTTCTAGATTTCATCTCACCAAAGATGGTGGCATCCAATCACATTGGCCCAATAAGCAGTTTGGAACAAAATATAACCCGTTAAATGATCCAGAGTCTTCTCATTCTTTGCTTGGGATAAGAGGAAACCACGGCTCCAAAGAGGACACACATCCCCCTAGAAAGGAGTATACAATGGTAAGGATCTAATATGATTTCCTATAGATTCATCACATTGGTGTGTTTGGAACACGGAAAATGGTAGGGGAAACAAAAAAAAATCTGACATATATTTATATTAGTGAAAGTAACACATGCACGCACTTATATCCCAAGCAAAGAATGAGAAGACTCTGGATCATTTAACGGGCTATATATACCCAATTTAGACCTCCATGAATGAAAAAATTTTAATATTCTTTCAATACATACCAAAATATAACATAAATTATTTAAAAAGAAAAAATAGCAATATATATATAGGGAAGAAATCAAATAAAAAGAGGTTCTCCCGTGCAAAGTGCGAACAATTGCACTTTTTCTTCACCGCGTTGCACTTTTGCGTGTTTCTGTTGCACTTTTTCGCGATGGCAAAAAACTTCGTTTTAATTACGAAATTGTCACCGCGTTTTTTATCAAATTTAGTTCACTTTTGGCTCATTTTGAGCCATTAGATCTCAAAATGAACGCACGAGATTAATTCTCACTTTGCATGGGAAGACATCTTTGTATTTGAACCCTCACTTATATATATATATATATATATATATATATATATATATATATATATATATATATATATTGCTATTTTTTCTTTTTAAATAATTTATGTTATATTTTGGTATGTATTGAAAGAATATTAAAATTTTAGAAATCATTAATGACTATTCATTTCTAATAATGCAGTGTAGACTTTTTGTTGTATCATGTTTGTGCAATTTTTACAGCCTAATTAATATGGTTTAAATCTTATCTCTCAACAGTGGCGGAGCCATTTTGGGTCCAAAGTGTTCACATGAACACTTAAAAGTTTGAAAAACATGCAAGTATTTATGTATATATTTTGTGTAAAATGTTTTTTTTCTTTGAAATTTTAATTGTATAAAAAATGAACACTCAAACCCTAAAATATAAATCCGTCATTAGCTCTCAAGGTTGAACTATAAATTAAATTAGGACTACGGAATAATATTTAACCTAGAACGAAGAAAAAGAACGTTGAAGATTTCTATTATATTCAACAATTTGATGATATTCGTTTTTATATATTCACATGAACTTAGTAAATTAAAGATGATATTTATCTCGTGCGTCATCGTTTTGTTATACTTTTTCTTTGTTGTGTTGCACTATTTGTGTATTTGTAAATTTTAGGTACTATTGTGCAATTTCTTGTATTTATTTCAACATTTCATGTGAGTTGATTGGTGTGATGATATCTACTAATTGCAAGATTTGTTCAAATTTTTTAGCATGTTGTATGACATTGTACTGTACCATTTTGTACCATTCCGAAACGACATGGTACCGAACGGTTCTATCTTTGGAACCGGACCGTTAAAAACCTCACGAGTACACTACGGATTTTACCAATTTACGGGGTCGTTCCGTACCACGCCCACCCCTACTTATAACTTTGACAACTTTGTTTGGTTCTCTCAAAAACTTTGTCACTTACCCTTGTAATCAATCAATTTGTGGCTCTTGTGATTTCTTTTTCCTCTGCACAGTTTCTACTTTATTATTCTACGTGTAGGGATGGACTCAGGCGGGCCAACCGGCCCGGAACGGGATCGGCCCGCTACTGTGTGGGTCCAGACCGGCCCGGTGAACCGGTTAGTGCCCGGTTCGGGCCACCCGGCCCGGTGAGATAGCGGTTCGGGCTCGGGCCTGCTATATAGCGAACCGGCCCGACCGGGCCTCAACGGTCAAAATTTTTAAAAAAAAAATTGTTAAAGGCTCTATAGCCGTTGGGAGAGCTCCCAAACGGCTCTATAGCCGTTGGGAGCATAGGAGGGGGGTCTGGGGGTTTAGGGGGTGGGGTGGGGTGGGGGTGGGGTATACAAAAAAAAACCTATTTATACTCCTATTTTCTATACATTTTTTACACCTCTTCTTCTACAACTCTTCGGCCTCTTCCTACTCTCTAAATTCTCTATTCTCTCAATCTCTCATATTCAATCATCTTCATTCTTCATCTTCTCCAAATTCTTTCTACATATATATAATTTATATAATTATTATATCTACTTATATATTAATTATCTACTTATAAATATATACTTGTTGGGGAATATTATCCTGGCCTGCTACTGTTCAGAGGCCCAATGCATCACCCCGACATGGAGCCCGGTCGACGAGGCCCATTTAGGCCTACCTGGCCTATTTTCGGTCCATCGGCCCATACTTCGGCTCAACTACCCATTTAGGCCCATTGGCCCATTAGAATAGATTGATAAGCTCCCCCTTTTCTATAAATAGGGGGCTGGGCTTCCTAGGGAGAGGATGGATTTTTTTGGCTCTTCTCTCCTGGGAGACTTCTCCCCCTCCCCTTACTGTTTTCTTCTTCCTCTTTTGTAGCTAGCAAATGAAGCTCCATTAATGGAGGGTTCAGCCTATGTATTATGTAATGGAATGAGGAGAGAGCATGTTAATGAGAAAGAGCGGGCTTGGACGTTAGCCTAAAAAGTCCCGTGGTTTTCTCCCTTTCCGGGTTTCCACGTAAAAATAGCTAGTTTATACACTTTTATATTTATTATTCACTTTTATACCGAATCCATGATCCCTAATATCCGAAGTTATGTTGGGCTTTCGGATCTACGGGACTAAAACTCAACATTGGCACCGTCTGTGGGAAACGCTCAAAAAACTACATGTGTTCTCGACATTTCTACCAAAATTCATACAAGATGGACTGATTTTTAGAGAAAAGAAGAGGGAGGAGGGAGTGTTTCTGGGAAAAACACAAGAACAGAAGAAGAACTCCAGACAAAGTCCAGACTCCAGCAGCTGAGTCGTCGTTCCAAATGACTGCTCCCATGTCCCGAACAAATGCCAGGGCCGAAGCAGTCCCACGAGAATTACTATCCGGAGCAGCCAGTGATCGAAGAATATGGTGAGTGGGATCCGTGTGCCCACCAGCTTCCTACTCCCGAAGCCTGACAACAAGATAAAAGTCTGACAACCACACAAGTGGGAGATGTGACAGATTCAAGATTATCCAAAAAAGCTCATGCTTCCCGAACGGAAGCTAACAACTATACCCAGAGGGAAACTCAGGAGGCCACCAATTCAAGTTATTGTCCCCATGTCCAAAGAAAAGAGGCTAAAACCGGAGCAGCAGGTCAAAAGGTTATGGAAGGAGGTGGTCGTGGGTCCATGTGCTGTTTTACAGGTTTCACGTGGGTACCCTGACATGGGTGGTGATTGGACAGATTAATTCTTATCCAAAATCCAAGGTAAACATGATGTCCCGAACGGGAGTCTTTCCTTCCCGACTGAGCATGCCGGCGGAGGATCAACTATGGAACCACGGGGAGGGCTGGTCATACCCCGATCGTGGCGGGTCAACATAAAACAGAACGATAAAGTCACGCCAACATAATGAAGGGAATGGTCTTGACGACCATATTCCTTGCTCGAGCGGCCTGGACTTTCCGGACATTCAGAGTTCCTTAAATCAACAGATGTCCCGGTTCAGCACATTTATCTTGAGCCACTAAAGGATACCCAATCCGAACGGGAAACTTCAGTCTGGGATCATCAGAGGAATCACATGCCAAAGGGGAACTCCAAAACATGATTTTCAACATTATATTAATTGTGAACAGTAGTCAGACATACCAACCAGGAATGATCAGAACCAGTCCATGCTGGATCCTTCCTCTGCTTACCCATTTTGACAATTAACCGAAAGGAAACATCTGCTGTGGTTTCCGGGAAGAACAGCAGTCGATAGGCCGCCCCCGGGCTTACCAATGGAAGGCGGGCTGGGAAAATAACAGACATGCATCAGCTTATCTTCATGGTGTATCTACCCGAACAAGAAGAGTATGGGAGCGTACTGGTTTTGTCCAACGTATCCCCTCCCCGAACAGCTTAGCGGGTACCCACATGATTAAGGCTGATGTCCAGGTTTGACTGCGCTGACCAGCAGACACTCATAGGCCACTCATACCTCTTCATTTCCCGAACGGAAAACATTCTGGGAGCATGCCTGAAAATACTTCAACTCCAGAGGACACCAGTAACCTGTTGTCCCGAACGAGATTCTGCCAAAAATTGAGAGGATAGGAACTACATACCCTTACCATTCGTGGCTGAACAGATAGACCTCGAAGAAAGGACAAATGCACATTAGTTTTGAACGGTGGTTTTCAAACGCTTACAAACCATCTCGAGCAGCACAAATCCACGCTCAATTTGACACACCAAACCAGCTCAGATCCACCATCATTTCAGACCCATTAGCAGACTCCGTTGGCGTTTGACTGACCAGTCTCCGTTCAGACGGGGCAGCAGTTCCCGTTTGAGCAAACCGGCGATGATGACAAGGAAAGACGAACCTCAGTCTCCAGCCTGCCGCCGACCATCGACTAGCTAAGTCGTTCCTCTATGGCGTACGACATTTACCGTTCGATGTTCTGAAAGCACCGGGTTCAGAGTCCCGCCAATCAATCACCTCTCCGTTCGGTTCATACCAATCAGTGGGCTTGGGAAACCAGGGAAAATGGGCCAGCAGGCCGGTTGGGCCTTAATGGGCCCAATTCCTATCCTAGCGGGCCGGTTATGCCGAAGACGGGCCGGGTAGGCCTAAATGGGCCTTGCTGACCGGGCTTCATACCGGGTGATGACTTGGGCCTCTGAACAGTAATAGGCCGGGATAATATTCCCCAACAATACTTATACACATTCATATTATAAATCTTTACACATTATATTATATATACTATATATAGTTATACATTATATTATATATTACTTATAATATATTTACACATTATATATACTATATATACTTATACTCATTCATATAGACATACACATTCATACATTTTATAAAAGTAGTTAATTGTTAGACTTCTCGTTTATCTATTAAATTAGTTAAACTAGTTACTTATTCGATTGCTACATTTCTCATTAAAGTAAAAAAAAGTAGTATATCTTTACACTTGTCATATTAATATTAGTTAAAGTACTTAATTGTTTCATTTGTCATATTAATATTAGTTAAAGTAGTTAATTGTTACATTTGTCATATTAATATTAGTTAAATTACTTAATTGTTACATTTCTCATATTAATATTAGTTAATTGCTACATTGCTCATTAAAGTAAAAAAAAATAGTTAATTTTTACATTTCTCATATTAGTTAATTGCTACATTTCTCATTAAAGTAAAAAAAAGTAGTTAATTTTTACATTTGTCATATTAGTTAATTGCTACATTTCTCATTAAAGTAAAAAAAAAGTAGTTAATTTTTACATTTCTCATATTAGCTAATTGCTACATTTCTCATTAAAGTAAAAACTTAGAAGTAGTTCGATTTTTTTTTTCAAGGAAAACAAATTGTTACACTAAAATATACTCATATTTTAGTTCGAATTTGCTATAGTTTTCTTAGTCACATTTTATTATTACTATTGTACTCATATAAAATATTTGATATCATTTAATATTTGTTCAATTTTAAAGATGGAGCGTGGTAGACATTCTGTAGATGTGGGTAATCTCCAACGCAACCGCAAGAGGGAGATTGCGTCGACTCGATCTACTTCACGCAAAGGCAAAGGTAAAGCACGGGCCGAGTCTTGTTTTCAAAGTCGAGATGATTTTGAAACGGATTACCAACGGCGAGATGATATGATGATGTCCGACGACCAACTACAAAACCTATTGTCCCAAAATGATCCACGCTTTGCACAAGAACAACAATTCCCGACAACCATTGATGAAGAGGAGCTCGAGGATGACGGTGTGGAGGAGGACGCGGGGGGCGACGGGACTCACGGCACCCCGGATGATGAGCAAGAGTTGGAGGACGAGGGCGGTTCAACCCAAATTGGTAAGAAATCTAAATATCCTATTATTGAAAACAATTTTACAAAAAGGAAACACAAAAATACCGAAAAATGGTACGCAAATTGCAATCATTGCAACAAAGAGTATAGCTTGGGAACTTCTGGCGAATACGGGAGTCTCACAAGGCATCTTAAGTCCGTCCACTTTGTGGAGTATACGAAAATAGAAAAAGGCAAGGAGAAGCAAACACAAATATCGAGGTTTGCAAATTTTCAACCCTTTGGTAATTTCTCCTATGATGATCAAAAACATTTGACTGGTATGTCTCATTTAATTGTTGAAGAAAATTTACCCTATATTTTGCCGAAAGCCTTGCTTTAAGAGATTATGCTCAAGGTACTTTAAATCCTCAATTTAGAAATTATAGTTGCAAAACGATTAAAAAGAAGTTATAAGGCAATATAACTTGGAAAAAGAAAAATTACAAACATTTTTCGCAAACTTTGATGGACGTGTTAGTATTTGTAGCGATATATGGGAGGATACTTATCATCATTTATATTATTTGGGTCTTACTGCACATTATATTGATGATGATTGGAATATGCATAAACGTGTTCTTGCTTTTCGTGAATTCAATGATCGTCACACTGTTGATGATATTTATATTCTCATTGAGCGTATTTTAATTGAGTATAATTTGATTGAT
The DNA here is from genome assembly GCA_945859875.1 of Cuscuta europaea. Taxonomy (NCBI): domain Eukaryota; kingdom Viridiplantae; phylum Streptophyta; class Magnoliopsida; order Solanales; family Convolvulaceae; genus Cuscuta; species Cuscuta europaea. Next base: position 800,887 of record CAMAPE010000038.1, on the reverse strand, counting down.
AAGGTATTTGATGTAGCTTTTGATAATGCTAGTAATAATACTGCTGCTATACCTAGATTGCGTGAATTGTGTGGTGCTTCTACATTGATGGGTAGGTTTTTTCATCAACGTTGTGCATGTCATATTCTAAATTTGTGTGTACAAGATGGCTTAGCGGCATTAGGAAATGCTTTGGAGGTAGTGAAGGGGGGAATTAAATTGATTTGGGCTAGCACTCCACTAAAAATGCAATGGCAGCAATATTTGAAGGATAGACGTGTCCATTATTGTGTTTTTCCTAAAGATTTGTCTATTCGTTGGAATAGTACTTATAATTTAATTCAAGTACTTATTAGATATAAAGATCATTTTCCTGTTTTTTAAGACAAACTTGTAACTATATTATAAACTCGGCTGACATCGACACTTGTGAAAAAATTGTTAATGTTTTGGCATTTTTTAATAACGCAACTCAAACTTTTAGTCATGTTTATAAACCTACCACAAACGAATTTTTTGTTGAAGCTGTTAATCTCACCGGCGCTTTTTGTGAATTTTCCGATGCCGCTTACGTTAGTTATTTTTGTGATTTCATGAAACAAAAGTTTTTAAAATATTATTCACATATTCCGCATATATATGGTATTGCATTTGTTCTTGATCCTCGGTATATGGTAATATGGTATTACCATATTATGCTTCTTTTTTTCCAACTCAAGAGTTTGATGATAATCCCATCGACCCTAAACAAGATTTCAACGAGGTTAGTAATTTATTTCATCAATTGTATAATGAATTTCATGCACAATATGGTAATGCACCCCCTCCCATGCCACGAACATCTTTTTCATCTAAAGGAAAATCACTTTTAAAATCCACTTTTAGTTCTCTTTTGAAAAAAAGTAGAGCAACTCCCGCTACTGAACAAAGCTCAGGTAACGTACTTTCTTTGTATCTAACATTGAATGTTGATTATGAAGTTGGGGATGACTTTGACGTTCTTAAGTGGTGGAAGGAAAATGAAAGAACGTTCCCGATTTTATCAAAGATGGTTAAGCAAGTGCTAGCAATGTCGATATCAACCGTTGCCGTGGAACAAGAATTTAGTGCGGCCGGCAACGTCCTAACCGATTATAGAACGAGGTTGAATCCGGACTCTCTTGAGACGCTAGTTTGCTTCCACAGTTGGTTGAAGGCCCAATGAAGAACTCAAGAAATGACCATCGCTCCCACCCGCCACTTTATGGAAGAAACAACCGAAAGCGGAGATTCCGATTGATTTTTTATTACAAAATGTATTACATTTTTTAAATTCATCCTAATTCTCAATTGTACTTCTTATTTGAAATAAATATACTTGAATTAATTTATATTATTGTGTACATCAATTCAATAATGCTCAAACTTATAACTTAAATTAATTAATTGGTTACAAACTTATAACTTACAACTTCAAATTATTTTTGTAATAAGAATTATTCTAATAATATAATATATAATTTTTAAAAAAAATTATAAGGCCCGGCTCGGCAGGCGGCCCGGCCCGTGAACCGAGCAGGTGACCTGAACCGAACCGGACCCTGGGTTATCCGGACCGGTTCCGGACCTCCCATACCGTGAACCGAGGGCCGGCCGGTTCAAGGCCCGAACCGAGTCCACCACTATCTAGTACTCCGTCCCATTTAAACGTTCTCACACGGTTTACGACGTTTGATTGACCATAAAGTTAACTGATCTCTGTCATTAGTAGAATTATTTTTAGCAAATGAAATTTACATATTCAGAAACTACATTAAAACCGCTACAAAGCATGATCAAGAAAATTTAAGTTTGATAAAAGTTGGATATATAAAACAAAAAATTAAGAACAACGCACGTTGACCGGAGAATAGTGGATGGAAACCTTCAAATGGGACGGACCGACGGAGGGAGTAAAATTTTGGGAATTCAATTGAAATTGAGGGCGCTTGTCGGTCCCTATAATTTAATTTTTTTACATAAGGCCCCAATGCATAATTAAGGGGGTGTTAAAATGAATGACTGACAAAAAGCCCTCACCACTCATCATTTACTACTTCCACAAAACCAAATCTAATTGTACATCTAAATCTAGTGCATCCCCATCATAAACACCGAAATTATTATACACACCTCAATCCGAAGCCACATCCTAGACATAATATCAACAGTAGCCCTCGGTTTTCATGATTTTTCATTATCTTCTGTTGCCGAATGGTGGTTTGATGTAGAAGAAGACGATACACTGAGTCCATTGGCCTTAATTGAACCGGCAGTTGTGCTTCTTTGGTCAGGAACATCAACAGCGCCTTCGAGAACCGTCTTCTCCTCCTGCTGCTGTTGTAACATCTCCATATGTTTCAACGATGGCACGTCTCCCTTACAGAAACGTCTCCACATACTCCTATATGTCTCCTCAAGATTCAGGGTAAATTGTGACCCATCACATAGAGGCGATTTCAACATAAGATCCCGAAGACTCATCCTCAGCTTTGAGAGGCCAGTAAGATCAGATGCCAGCTGAATCGCCAACTTAACGTATTCATCTTCATCCTCGGCAACCAAGGTTTTTAACCCTAAAAAGAAAACTATCAGCAAACACTTTCCAGCAAATAAAGACAAGCAACATAATTATTTTGTAATCCCCCCCCCCCCCCCCCCCCCCACACACACACACACACACATCCCCTACACTCATATTCCCTCGCATATCTCAATCGCATGTAGCTTTTTAGAGTGCCACTCATCTCTTATGAGAGAACGCATGCTAGTCTGAAAAGCCATACATGAAAATATTCCGGTTTAAATCAATGGGTATATATCATAATGGTGGCTTTTTACCATGTCATTTCACTCATCATGAGAGATCTGATGGCCATATACAATAATGCAATTACTATTAAGAATAGCATGTTAATTAATACCATGTTCATAATCTTGTTGTAGTCTACTTTCATTGTTGAAAATCTCAAAGAAAGTCAACAGTCCCATAAAAAAATTACTACACTAAAAATTACAAAAGAAAAGGAAAACACTTGCCTATTGCATTGAGGAGGCTCACACCAACATTATGAGCATGTACAGAGCCTCTCATAGTGACACAAGGAACTCCCATGAATAAAGATTCACATGTAGTGGTTGTTCCCGCATAGGGAAAAGTATCCAAGCTACATAAATAAAAAAAATCCCATTGTGAGCTGTGGTCTATTACCCCATTTGCAAAAAAAATGAAATTCCCAAATTTGTTAACCACAGAAGATACAACAACAACAACAATAATATAATTACCTAATGTCCATAAGAGAGTATGCTTGCATATGATCATGGTTAAGAAGGATTAGAGGTAAAAGATCAACACGTTTTGGGTCCAGGCCCAACTGCTCCATGGTTGAAAGAAAACCTTGTCTTACACTATCACAACAAAAAGGCTTACACTTTACAATCAATCGTGAATTAGGAACTGCACATAGAATCCTTGCCCACACTTGCAACACTTCTGGTGTTATCTGTAATTATTAACAGAAGATAGTAAGATCAGCCAATGCAATCAAATGTATATGCTATGCTACTAAATATCTTAAAACATGTATCAATGACCTTTGCAAGATTGTTAAAGCTACCGAAAGTGATGAATCCATTAGATATGGCAGGAGTTGGAGATATGGGGCCCACTTCAGGGGATGGTGTATAACAAAGAAAGCACTCTGGCAAGCGGACTATTTCTTCAACATGTCTACATCCACAATTTAAATAGTTTAGACTCTAGACCAACAACAACATCCAAGTCTTATCCCAAAAGAGATTGGGTTCGGCTAACATGAACCGACACATGAAACCGGAGCTAAAAAAGATAAGAAAGATAAAAGATAAGAAAGATGAGATTAAAAAGATGACAAAGATATAATAAAGATTAAAATGATAAGATAAACTCTAGACCCACGACTTAAATAATGCAGCATCAGGGAAATCTGAAAAGTAATAAACTAATGATGAATCTGACACCTACTTTTGTTTTGTATCCAGGGGGTCAGCAAGAGCATCAGTAATCCTGTAGTCAATAGTAGGCAACCCTGTAGTATTTGGGTAGCCAATCCAAGTCACCTGCAAGTGTGACAAGTCAAAGAAAACTTATTTCAATATTGATGTGCAACAATACATGGGAAAGTAATCATGCAACTATGTACAGCTCTACTTATTTATAATATTGTGCCCAAGTTATCACAAGTAATAGTGTTCCCATTACTTGCCATGTTGGCAATACAAATCCTTTATAGCAAGTAGCAAAAGAATGAGATTGTACATACTACATATTCAGAGTATATAGTCTTGTGCCCTTCTTCTATGTGGTACATGACTAACATCAAAACATTCCCACGATACAAACACAAAGAGTGCATGTGAAGTTGGTACTAACTACTACTAGTAATATATTATCAGGAAAATTCAGGGCCTAATAAATAAATGACCCATAAAAACACATGAAGTAACCAAGTTACTTACTTGTACACCAATCTTACCTGAACTGGGGCTGGTCGGCAGGCCATCATTCCTAGCTTATTGTTTGCAGTGTGGCCAGTAAGTTCCACCAAGATGTCAATCTTATCTTCTCTAATCATGCTAGCAACTTTTTTCTCATCAATCCCATAGATATCTCTCCAGGCACCACCCTTTTTCAATACTCTGTCTCTAAATTTGTTGGTTTTTGCATCTGTCTGCAACAATATATAATAATAATAATACCATTAAGAAAAGAAAGTTTTTGTTTTTGCAAACTTATGAAAAGAAAGTTTATTCTCTTCAAACCCAAAAAAAATAGTTTATACGCACAAGGGAATTCACAACTGCAATATGACTGTACCTTAACAACAGCTGAATAGATGACTAATTTATAATTTGCATAGTCATGATAGGTGAGGGGTGCCTCGATGAAATAAGATACAGAATGAGTGAAAAAATCAGGAGACACGTATCCAATGATTAGTGGCCTTTCTGGGTCTTTTGGATTATCCCATGAAGTATATTGGGTATACAATCTCATGAAGCGCCTGCCCCAGTCTCTGCATTTTGAAATTTCATGTAAAAAGATGTACTCACATAACTGCAATCAAATGTGAATTCGTACACTTTCAAGTCTACTTCTGTGTGTGTTCAACAACAGTGCATATAGTTTGATAAGCTCATTTGATATTCAAAATTCCAAATTACTGCATATGCATTATATGGCTAACGCCTAACATTTCAGAGTTTAAGGCATTGTGAAAAGGCAGAGATTTCTCCTTTTTTAGCTTGAAAGAAAAGATAAGCTTCACTTGATCTCATTCATCATCATTAGTCATTACTAGTTGGGGTTGGTGGTATTAAACTTATAGTTCCCGTTAAATTGTATAAAAATTATTTAACACTATAAAATCATGCAGAAAAGCTTAGTGGCAATATCTTACACCGGATGTCATTCCTGTCGGAACCTTCATAAGGAAGAATAGGGAGATGAAAATTCTAAAACCTTCATCATCACAGATATTATATGATGCATGTATATTGTAGTTGTATAACACAGTGCTGAAGTACTAAACCCCTTTAATGTGTGCATTAAAGAGAGGAGAAATGGGGGCTCAGCAGCCTGCATATCAAGCACACATGAACACATTACCTGTGAGCCTCATATAACTTATCGTCAGCTCCCTCATGTATGTAGTTCATTGCAAGCAATCGATTCTGCAGAGAAAGATAACAACTTATATGAGACAAACTAAGTTATCACAATTTCACAATAGTGATAAACCAGAACTCTACACACACACCCACGAACAAACGTGCACAACCTAAACACCTAAAAAAACCATTTTGATTCTAGTGTCATCAGAAACATGTTAGCCATTGAGGAAGTGCCAAAATTAGGGCCACGCTCCAACCTTTAAAGGCACATGCATACATAATGTAAAACAATTATAGTAAAAGTCCAGTTTGGCTTAAGGCTCTAGTTAGGTCATCATTATCATTACCCCAGTGCCGCAAAGGCTCCCACCTATGGTGGGGTAAGGGGGTCGGATGTACGCAGTCTTACTCCTATACTAAAGCACAAAGAGACTGTTTCCGGCTTAAGGCTCTACTTAGGTGACTAGGTTTTTTCTCACTTTAGGTAAATTATACTCCTACATCCAGCATGACCCAAGCAGTCTCTGAATAAGAAAATGACCCCAGTGTATATCCTAGTCGTGCCTATTGCTGTTGACAATTAGTAACATTACAAATAGAAGATTTCATCTTTATTCTCTGATTCTCCTTGCAAGTGCTAATGGACCAGAAATACAGAGACGGCAGTGAGCCAGAGTTATTTGGTTAGAATCTTGACACCATAATGATCATGGTAAAAACGAACATTACCTGCCCAGCATTTCGTGAATCAGAGTCTATCTTAAGGCACTGTTCATACGCTTCAATGGCAAGAGATATGTTCCCTGCATCTCTGTATAGAACTCCTGTGTGCATAAAATTTCTGAATTCATAATTTAAAACTACATCTCAATGTCCCCTCAAAGAAAATAGTAATTGATCAAATGGCATATTTTACTTTCTACACCTGTTTCATGGCCAAGATTTTGAAGAATGAAAAGAATAAGAACATAGGTGCTGGACTGAGGATGAATACTTTGGTTATAAACAACAATGAATTATATGTCTCGTATTACATTGATATTCATTTCCATCATTTGCTATGGAGCCAAAGACTCACTATTTTTTGGCTTGAGAATATGATGGAATAAAGCAAAATGACTCACTAAACTGTTTGCGGTTCTTTGTTATGAAGCAGCAGTCAATTAATGCAATGTTCGACGCGATTTTCACTATGGGTCATTCGGAAACCGTCTTTTTGTGCTTTAGTGCAGAGGTAAGTCAGCGTACATCCGACCCCCCCCCCCCTTACCCCACCGTAGGTGGGAGCCATTTTGGCATTGGGGTAATGATGAATGAAATGTATTACATTGATATTCACATGTCTTTGAAAAATAAAAAAATTACTAGAAGTATGACCAAAAGAAGTGGTGATTCCTAAAATATGACTAGATAGCTTTTTATTCCTAAAATAATGGTGTTTTATATGCATGATATGTGTTTTGATCCTGCTTTTTTTCTCTTAAACTCTCTTTTACTCATATAGAGTCGTGTTTAAGTTTACTAGTCACATTTAGGAAATTCAAAAGCTAATAGTTTGCAGCAACCGCCTAAAGCTAGTGCATAGCTAATTGCTTCAAGGACAGCTTAATTGCAGGACAATGAAGCTTCAAGAAACTGAACAAAATACTATAAGTAATTTGGCATCACTTTGTCATATCTGATTAATGAAGCTATGCTCCCACCACAATTTTCCGATCTTTTCACAAGCAGAACATTTAAGACAAAGTTATATAATCATGCCACCCTGCCACGAATAGTTTAGAGTAAAGTTCTTGTGATAATATAATGATGAAACTAATTTTGACTGTGTTGGACCTATATCGGAAAGTCCAACATATTTTATCATCTTTCATTAAGTATTGTCTTATAATTAAATGTCCCAATTTAGTTATCTCTTCAAAAATTCAGGTCTTCAAACATTTGTTCTAGAACTCTTTTTATTCCATTATTTTTTAAACAAATGTTTATCATGTTCAAACTTGGTTTATGGCTTTATGTGGTTTAATAGAATGGTGTGATTTTTAAATATGTAAAGTTTGATGACTAATAACCAAAACTGAATTTCAAATAATTTTATTCTAGTTGAGATGGCCCTTATAATTTGGGATTGATGGGGCTATTTCTTTTCTCCTACTAGAAAAGAAACAAAACTCCACATTAGCATACCTGAAGAAAAGATTATCTTAAAAAGCAAGTGGACTGAAACCCACATTAAGAGACAGAAAGAAATAGATACCTAAATTGTTATACGCTTCTGCATAGGTAGGGTTTGCGATAATAGCTTTCTGAATCATGCTTTGAGCAGCATCCATTTTACCCTGTTAAAATCACCAATGCTATTGACTATCGCCTAAGCCATGTCAGAACAGCATTAAATAGAAATAGCGATTTTACCTGGACAGTATAGACTACCCCGAGATTATTTAACGACTGAGAAAAATTTGGTTTGATGGACAAAGCCTTCTGCAAACATTGCAAGAAAATAAAGTCATACAAAATACAGCATGTTTTTCACTAGGTGTAAGAGATAGATAACTGCCTGATAGCATTCCACTGCTTTATCAATGTTGTCCCGATCCTTGTATATCACTCCTAAATTGTTGCATGCCTCAGCACACTGAGGATTAAAGTGGAACGCCAGTTCATAGAACACAATTGCCTGAAAAGAATTGCTATGTTTAATAACCTTATTATGAAGCTACTAGCAAACATACTTCTATCAAGTCTCTAAAAACATGTGCAAGTATAGGAATGATAACAGGCTTTGAAAATATAAGAATACGGGGTTAGGAAAAACATACAGGGGAAAATGGAGATTATAGATTTGATTACATAGAAACTTTTTGTGATATTGCAAAGCACTTGATACAAATACATACAACAAAAACAAAGGTCTTGACTCTCAAGCTTCCCAATCAATTTGGTTCTCTTTATTCATATGGAACCTGCATCAGCTTATCTAAATTCTAAAGTTGGGATCAAGATACGATCGTGCTAATTTCACCATCTGATGGTGCTAGTTTCACCACCGAGGAGTTACTCCACGATTCTTGAGAGGAATCTGGAAATCAATTTGTCATCTACATGCCATATGGACGGTTGTCAGAGTAACTCCACTACGGGGTCTCCAATGAATCCAGATCTCTAAAGTTGTAATCCTACTATCCAGTGGTTCCTGCAATCTACCACTAGACTAGGCGCGATGATCCAGACAAAGGATCCAAGACTGAATTTAATACTACGTATATTTATTCTGCTCAAATTTTTTAGAGTGAACCCACTTTCTTTTCAGGAACTTTTACACCATGCCACCATGGTCATCATGTTAAGTAGTCTATGTGTATATGCAAATGCATACGCACATAATGGATTTCCCTCTCCCTTACAGAGGCTTTATTGTCCCCCAATGCTATAGACCACCAGAAAATTTGAAATTACCATGTCAAAATTCAGCAGTTCCCCATAAGCAACTCCTAGATTATACATTGCATCAGCGTAATGCCAATTGTAGTACAAAGCTTTCTTGTAATAAGCTACACCTTGATCAATGTCCCCATCCAGTTTAACCTGTGGGAAAGAAATATCAGGAAGAAGGATTTTTATGTATTTCAAAGTTACTAAACCTGACAGAGAAGGAAGACCTAACAGTCTAACACAGGAAAGTGCACAATAGGAACCAAATCAAAATCTTCAATGATTTTTCCATATCTATAATTATTTACAAATATAAACACTAGCACTAAGAGTAATGATGTTCTAGAACACAACAAATAGGTTTCATTCATTTTGAAAATATTTTTACCTTGGGAAAAATAAAATTAATCGCAACAATAATTATTATATTCAAACTTCTAGCCTAAAATTTACTCAACGGGAGACAATGCACTTGAATACAAATCAACTATAGTCCAATACTACCTTTGTGCCTATGTCAGTCAAGGCGATGGCCATATTATTCTTTGCAATCTCAAAATTCGGAGACACAGCCAAACATCTGAATCCACATCACAAATTTCAGTACAGAATCATATGAAGAGAACATGCGATGAAACTGAAAGATATTGAAGCTCAATCAGATGGCTACCTCTCATAACAAGCAATAGCTGACTCCAAATCCCCCCGATTTTTGTATATAACGCCCATATTGCAATATGCTTCAGCATACATCGGCCTCTCCAATGCTGCCTTCTCATAGCATCTAAGCGCCAAGTCATATTGCATCATCTCCGAATATATCACACCAAGGTTATAATAAGCAGGCTGCATATTTCACACCACTTAAAACTGTTTTTTGTTTTTGGCAAAATGTGAACCAAAGTATTCAGGCCTAGATGAAGAGAATGATGAACTTACAGCATAGTGTTGGTCTATTTCAATTGCCTCATAGTACTTTTGAATACCTTCCTGGGTATTACCAGCAAGTTTTAAGCTGGTCCCAAGGTCTGTTAATACGACAGCAAGGCATTCTGCAGCTGGTTTATAGGAAGGGTCTGCCTTCAAAGCTTTTTGATAAGACTGCTAGGGGAAATTCTTATATTAGTATCCAGTACACTTGGCATGAAAAAGAAAATGATGTGGGTAGCTGTATGAAAAGTATTCATAGCTGTAAAAATTAGGACTCGAAGTTCCAAACTCACAACCTCGGTTCTAAAAATCGGCTTAGTCACCGCCTAGGCACTAGGCGGTGGCCGAGCGCCCCGATTTCATTGTAATTGGTAGGAAAATTGGTCCCTAGACGGGCTAGGCGGTGCCTGGGCGGCCATGATTAATTTGTTTTCGATCCACTTTATTACCTCTGTTTTGTCCTAAAACTTCATTTGATCAATTACTATTCTACTACTATTTTAAATTCTTCCAAAAAAAAATTAGATGTATATATACTTTTTAGAATGTATATGAACATTTTTAGAGACTAAAAAACACAAACCTCTTATTTATGTAAAAAAAGTATTAATTATTTCATTATTGATAATTTTACTACAAAAACATACTACCTCTGTCCCCTTAAGATTGGGACAAGGGGAGTGGTGCGGTTATTAATAAAAGTGGAATTGTGTGGTTAACATTGAACTAACAAAGTCTAAATAAAGTAAGAATGAATTGCAACAACTCAAATATTACCAAACAGGGTATGAGACAAACTTAGCGGGGGAGACGAAAAAGCTAAAATGATACAAAGATAAGGGGGGAGGGAGTCACATTTAATAATTATATGAGCTATTTATATTGTCAAAATATTATAAAACTATTGGTAAATAATATTAAAACTCATAGGAAATAAAACTAAGACAAAGAAATAGAGAGGAATGCCTAGGCGCCCTAGTAGGAGTCTAGGCGCTAGGCGGCCAGTCACCATCCGACTAGAGCCTAGCACCTTTTAGAGCAATGCTCATAACTGACGGTCTCCAAAGCTGATCAAAAGCAACATATTGTATGTGTGTGGTTCATCAATAAGTAAAAAATGGTACTTAAACTTTTCTCATTTTCAGCTAAACAGGTCCATTTCTAAGTGCTTTTAATTCTTTACAAAAAAATAGAGGCAAAGCACGCAAAAAGTTGCAAGAAATGAATCAACTACGTAGTGAAATTTAAAACGTAGGAGTCATGTTATTATTACTGATCATAAAAGAGAATATGACATTTATGCTATAATATCAGGTGGTATGTGGTAGAATATAGGTACTAATGTACTATGTACCAAGCTAATAAATGTGCATTTTGTGCTGTCATGCTTTACATGAACTGGTAGAATATAGGAACCAAGCTAATATTTTCTTCTGAGCATTATAAGAAGCCACTGTAAATTATAAATTATAATTTCCACACACATGCAGCGTACCTCAGCTGCTTCTACCAGTCGGCCTTCATCTTTGTACAAAATTCCACTATGTGTAAGAGCGCATGCATTCTGTGGCTCCAATCTGATAGCTTCTGCAAAACATTCAAAAGCAGGAGTGGACATGTTCTGCATCTGCAGGCAAATTCCTTTGCCAATGAGAGCTTCAACATTTCCACCATCATTCTCTAATACTTTCTCATAGATAGTAAGCGCATCAACAAACTTGTTCCTTGATCGAAGAATGTTTCCAAAAGAAACATCATCTTTCCCTTCAACTCTATCCTCCACAGGATTACTGCAACCCGGAGAGCCTCCACTGCCTGATGGAAGTTGGTCAGTTTTCAGAAAACCATTGCTAGTAACTGAGTCTGTTTCCTTCACATTTTCAGCGTCGCTCTCCGTCCATGCCATTGAACTAAGCTAGCAGGACGAACCTAAACCAGGAAACATGAACAGATTTTTCAAACCAACATCTTAAAAAAAGAAAAACATTCCCCCATAGGAAGTCATAAAGCATGGTTATTACATACCAGCCAAAGATCATTGTTACAATGTCTATATTACAGCTAATTTTCAAAGCATAATTAGTTACTTTCTTCATTGTGAAGTCTAAAAATAGGAAAATATAAAAATTCATTTCAAGAAAATGAACAGAATAAATTAGCAGTTACGTAAAAAAGATTGAACCATTGCGGGAAAGGGTTACTTACTGAACCAAGATTGGTACTTATGCAACTCGTACTAAGTAAAAGATGGACCGCAAATGAAAAAACCCAGAAACTTGCCAAGCATTTTAAAAACAAAAAAAAAATCAGAAGCAGAGAAGCGTCACACCTGGAGATAAAACGCGTAAAGATCACAGGGACACTCTGACAGGAGTAGAACATGCCTCGCCGCCTAGGACACTAGTGGGAGACGACGGGCTTTAGTGGTGGTTTGGAAGAAGTCGGCGAGACGGCTTGATGGGTTCTTGGAGTCTTTGCCCCTGCATAAATGGTGGTGAGTAGGAATAATGGGGGAGATGTGGTAAAGTATACGGCAGTCAGATCTATGTGGGACTGACTGTAGGAGACTGGGAAGAGAGCTTGATTTCAGATTTTCTGCTTGACTATGATTAGGGATTTAGGGTTGCGTTTGTTTACGTTTTGTTTTGTTTTACGGAGTATTTTCCTGCTGGTTCTTGAAGTTCCTTTTGCATAATTTAGGAAAATGTCTGGGATTTTTCCTTTTCTGGTTTGTGCTGATGCTTCCCAAAGACTGACTATGTTAAATGTATGTATCACGAGGATGGCAAACTGATATATTGGCTATTGTTTAGAGTTTGTTTATAGCTGGACATTAGATAATTCAAAGTGAATGAAATCGATTCATTTCAGGCAAAAACTAAACTATATTGATGGTTGCAAACAATATAAAGACCAGTACAAAGAGCATAAGGTTTCAATGTGCAAGATTTGAAAAGTGACTAATATTAAAAGTTAGTGGATGAAGAAACATTTAATATAACTTCTTAAACTAATGAGTCATTCTTGATGTACAAAAAAAACAGTGTGTATTCATTTGAGACTTTTTAAGATTTGTGACAAAATGAGATTTTAGTAGACTTATATGGACTTCTCTAGAATGATGTGGATTTTTATGCAAGGCATTTCAAGATTTGTGTGGAAGATCTCTCTCATACGTGCAATTGTGCAAGTCACCATTTTTCATCAAAGATGAAGCTTTATTCCTAACAGAAGCGGAAACTTTATCTCTCCCAGTCGTCCAGCACTCGACAAGAAATGGAGAACCAATCAAATACCATATATTTGTTTAGGCATTGATTGGGGTCGGAGCAGACAAGAGGAAGAAGAGAAGAAAATGTTGGAAAATCAGACGTAAGTATACACAAATTTTTCCGGAACGAAGAAAAGGATGAAAAATCATAGCACTTTCAGAGCTAGATGGTGAAGAAATACGTACTAACCCTACATTGATGGAGTTGTTCTTGATTTCCCAAACTCCTTCTTCGCGTCCAGGCTCTTCTGCGCGTCTCGCATATGGATTTCAAATCTCACGTATGGGGGTGAGATTTGGGGATGAGATTTCAGCTTGTATTTGGGCTTGTATGTTTGGATAAGTCCCAAGTTCTAGAATAAAATCCATGTCTCAGTCCAATATGAATACACCAGACATTTTGGGATTTATAAAATGTCTTAAAATGTCTAAAATGAATACACCTCCCTTACTCTCTGATTGGGTAAGGTCAACTTAAATAAATCTAGAGTGACAAAATAAATCTAAGTTATAAGACTATTTGGAGTGGTGTAGGATTAGGAGTCCAAAATGTTAGAGATGAAATTTTTGGACTCCTAATTCCATGTAGTGGTAGGCTAATAGGTAGTAAAAATGGAAAATGGGATGGAGGGGGTAAATATAGAGGGAAGATGGACTCTCAAAGCTAAAAAATATTGTGGACATGTGTATGTGTGGAGGAGAGAAAGAGAGAGAAATGTGGAGGTATGTGTCCTTCATAGAATTTGTTTTCAATGTATTATAAGTTTTTTATTTCTAATACAAATTTTATAAAAAAAAATATCAAAATTCATTAATTTTTATGATCTTTCATATGACATCAATATGTAATATATATAAATGAATTTTTTCTGAAGTTTTAACTATTGAAGTTTTCCTGAGCCTAAAAACACGAAACAAAAAATTTAAATTCATGGAGCCTTTACCAATAACCGAATATTTCATAATCGAACTTTACTTGAACTAAATTTATTTTTTGTAAACCGAAAAATGTCAAAAAAAATTATGAAATTTATTTATTTTTACATCGGAATGTGTATTTTTTTATTTCATAATTATTCAGGAAAAAAATTAGAAGGAAAACATTACTTATAATGATTTAATTAATTTTTTATTGACTGTTAAAATGCATGAAAATAAGAGTCAAAGCATTGTTTTCATATGAACGGAATCCACTTTTGACATTTTGGCCTCCACACCACTCCAAATGGTCTTATATTACGTATAAACTAGGTGAACCTGAGTGAACATAGGTTAACACCAAAAAAAAGTTTAAGGCCATAAATAAGATAAACATAGGTTAATGTAATGAAATATTGAGAATCAAGTTGTCTCTTCCCTCTCGTTAAGGTTTCCTTCTTCCACTGAGTCTTCATCGATGAAGGCTTGCAAAGGCTGTTTTTAATCTCCGTATTTGACGCTTCCCGTGCATCTGCTAGGTACGGCGGCTTATGAGGAGAAATGCCATGGAATCCATCATTAACAAACATGATAATTTGGCTATCAGAGGGGGAGAGGAGCAAATTGGCGAGAGCAAATTGACGAGCACGTGAATTTTTCGGGGATCGAAATTCTCTTATCCCGTACTATAGCAGCTCGCCCTCCTCCGGAACCACCTCCGTGTGAGGAAGCAATTTGGGGAACGTTTTTATTTTCATATTATTGTTCCTTTAGTAGTGCTTGTTTTTATTTCATTTCGAACATGTATGGTTGTAGTATTTTGATTTTTGAAGAACTTTTGATGGACAGTGCTTCACTTTCGGTCGGTTTAGGCTTATTTTTGCCCATTTTGAGTCTAGCAAGTCAGGTTGCTTTGTATGGGTGGCTGACTTTAAGTCCATTCCTATGGCTTACGATCGGGTCTGTAATAGTTATCTGGATATTGTCTTGCATGTTTGCTCTATATTAATGAAAATCGTTTTTATGATAAAAAATGTAATGAAATATTGTTTCAATGAAGGTATTATAACTCCTTAATAACATGTTTGCCCTTTAATAAAGCTCAACTAAATACACATTAGATAAAATGTATAAAAAACACATAAACTTCTTAGCATCCTATGATTTAAATAAGTTTGCAAACAAGATGCCTAAAATCAAATCAAAATGCACATAACCACATGTCTCTCAATCCAAGAGTAGTATGTTGCTTTGCTCATCCCTTGGTGCTCTAGTAAGAATGTGGTTCTCCGCGATTTCTTGAAAGATACATAAATGTTGGGAGCTTATACCTTGAGTCAAAGTCATATCATTCAATAACTGATTAATCTCATCAATCGGGGTAAGTGGTGTTGGTAAACTATTGTCTAAAAAGAAGGGAGAGCTAAAGAAAGAAAGTGATATGTATAAATGATATGGCTCCCAAGTAAGTATTTATATGAGAAGAGTGGGTTGTGCTTCCATGTTTTGGTTTGGCATGCCCAGTTACAATAAATGGCTAATAAATGGTATTTGATATATTCTAATGGGTCTATATGAATAAATAAATAAATAAATAAATAAATAAATAAATAAATAAATAAATAAAATGTACAATAATTTAAATGCTATCCCGGACCCAATGGTCATGAGAACGGGGGTTCGAGCCCATATATTGTATTAGGAGTCTTCCACTCATTGAGGCGAGAGTACTCGAAGTGAAAGGGAGTAGAGTTATGTGTTGATCATCAATGTGGTAGTGTGGTCGATGCAGGTAGCAATCCTTGTAAACAAGTTTGAATTTTGTGCTTCTTCGATCAACAGAGGCGCCAATTCCGCACTCCATGAGCTGAGTGCAGTGAGATGAAGAGAAACAGAGTAGTGCATGTCTCGTGATGACTCCTCTAGGAACCGAGAGTTGACACCTTTTGTCTACAGTGGTGAGATGTCTCGTTAAAAACCTCATTAAGAAAAAAATTATGGAAAAAAATTCTAATGAGGGGAAAAGAGTACACCAGATGCCCCTACAATGAAGCAAAAGAGGTGAGCCCTTCGACCGAACCATGGAGCTGCAACGGTCGCCATTTGCCGAGGGAATGGTCGAGATCGGTTTTCGTATGAGAGTATTGTGACATGATAAGTAGCCTTAGTCATCAAATAAAGAGGATAAGGAGGTATGACCATCCGAGAGGCTGATATAAAATTCAAGTCATCAAATAAAGATGATCACAAGATATGTGGTCGAGGGCCTATGTGAACTATGGGCTTCTTTAACTTTTCATCCGGAGACCGCAAGATATTCGCAACAGCCCGTCATCCGCAGAGGGAGTGGTTGATATTGATCTTAATCAAAGATAATGGTTGCCACTGTGACACTGCATCCTGATGTATTTCGATTTTTAAAGTCAACTAATGTATTTGAATTCCCTATTACTAATAATGTATAATGTGATTAAATATTAAATTAATATATGATTAATTATACTATTCATTGGAACAAATAAGAAAGGTTGAGCAGCTCAAGTGCACTTTGGGCCCAACCTGCTACAAATAGCAATAGTAGTGGAAAAAACTCTCTAGGCTCATTTGGGCTCATCTCACATGTGTTCTAGTCTCCAATAAAATAATATAGGGACTAGCATTATTGGTATATACAAACAAAGAGGTGAGGGAACCCCTAGAGATAAAAACAAATGGTGCCACTTTTATCATTATTGAGCTAAATTAAGGGAGTAAGGTTCTTCTCATATATATTTACACCATATGAATTATTGGGACCATCCTACACATATTAAAGACCAATAATATGATGTAAAATATTGACTTTGTCTAAAGCAATTCGAATTAGTACAAAAAGACATCACATGACAAAAGGACAAACAATACGACTCATTCTTTCATTTTTTGAAGTACTAGTAGATATTTTTCTCCCATGATGAATGGGGACCAGTGGAGGGCATCCTATGTGACCATAACACCTTAAAAAAGATTAAAAAAGGGTTATATATGTTATTGGGGACAGACAAATATGTGGAGGAGATCAGAGCTGAACAATACAAAGGAGTTAATATTATGGCTCATGGACGTGTGGTTGCAATCAACCGACAAGATATTTAAATATCCTATCATTTCGACTCATGTGACTCGTCGTAGCATTGAGAGAGGTCTAGGGAGTGAATTTTATTTTAAGACACACCCACATACATGATGGATGAATAGTTGCACATGGAGGAAAGGACAAGAGAGTGAATCGTTGCGTATTATACTCACACGACTAGTGTGAGGTAATTGTCTCCCTAATATTTGAGATACATTTGTCCAATTAGAATGATTGAGACATCCCTGAACAGTCCTTGATAAGAACTTGCATACTAGTTTTAGTTCTGGAGAAGAAGTGGGCTTTACACAAACAAAGAGGGAGGAAAGAAGGGGACCGTTGCGTACTTCCTTGCAGAGTTGCGAGTGTTGGGTTGTCTCACCTCATATTTTGAGAATACCTTATTCAGAGTGGTTGATTGATATGTCTTTGGAAAGGTCTTGAAAAGAGCTTTCAGACGAGCTGTAGTTCTGAAGAAGAAGAGTTTACAATCCCCAATGAACGGATAAACATTGAGGTAAGAATTTGGATTCCCAAATAAATGTGTTTGGTTCCTAGTTATTCTTATGATTGTCATTCCTATTACTTTAGCTCCTCTCAACCAAATCGAACGTGTAAGGTATCCCTACAAATATCTCAATGAATACTTGCATATGGTATAATAATTTGGAAA
Source organism: Cuscuta europaea (assembly GCA_945859875.1). Lineage (NCBI taxonomy): Eukaryota > Viridiplantae > Streptophyta > Magnoliopsida > Solanales > Convolvulaceae > Cuscuta > Cuscuta europaea. Next base: position 782,893 of record CAMAPE010000038.1, on the reverse strand, counting down.
TGAAGGTGATGCTATGGTCCAACAAAATGGGTAGACAACAAGGTAACAACCTAGAATCTCAAACTGGATAGTTTTGTATTTCAGTTGCCATACCCTTCTTGGTAAACCATATATCCGAGTGAAAGAAGTGTTCTACACGATTAAATGTGTAGAATACTATCTTGATAATTATATTTAATTATTCAAAAGGTTAGATACAAAACTCGTTGGAACACACACTTTCTAGGGACCGTTTTCATACCATTTGTTAAAGATCGAGCTAGCACTTTGGGGAGGCCTTCCAACACTCATTTATATTCAAGGAATCAATGTTCAATCTTCCTTGGCTGGATTTTTGGGCATTGAATTGAAAGGGGACAATTTGGAGCTCATTTGAGATGATCAACATTTAATTGTTTATAACTTTGGGTTAAGTATGAGATTACTTACATGTCTAAATCATGTTTTTCATGGGTTATGATGCATAAAGATTGATAAAGTATGAATATATTTGATTAGGAACGAATTTAATCATGATTGAGAACTATAATGGTAATATAGAGTTAATAGAGCTATTAAGGGACTATAGTGTTGAAATAGGCCTTTATAGCTCATGAATACATTGTATGTGTGACACCGTCCCCAAGTATACTTACTTTTGTGTAAATTATGTATTGAACCTTGAGAAATGGTTAATGAATTTACGAGGTTGTAGTTTTTTGTTAGTTCTTTTGTGTGAATAGTAAATTGCACGTGAGATCTACATTGGGAACGGAGACCACAAATGATATTCATCTTAGTCTAGACAATATATACACGATGGTGGATATTCTATTTGGGCCATATAAAAGGCATAGAGTTGATTGGTTAGTCAAATGAGGCCCAATTACCGGTATTGGTAATTTATTGGATAACCGTCTGAAATAAATTTCGGGACTTCTAAATTACAGTTGGGGAATTTATATTCAGTCTAGAGGCCCATACTTTTTGGGAATATGTGATATATTTTATTTGATCCGATAAAATAAAATATAATTAAAACAGTCAGAGAAATACAACTTTCGAGGCCGATTGTACAATTCGGGACACATTGGGATGAGCTCCCACATGAGAGGGGGCCACCCCACGTTTTTGTGTGCTCAAAGTCAATTTGAGACAGCCAATTATGTTAGAAGGGAGGGCTATGTGATGTGGATTTGAGGGATAGGTGAGAATAGACTTGAGGTGGACCTCCCATCCACACTCATTGACCTATTGAGACAAAAAGAACCATGTGCAACCTTCCTCTCCATCATTTTCGACCAAGCCATCCATTTTGAGAGGGGAAGTGATGGAGTATATGGCCCAGGGACCCCCGGCCCCACATACTTCCTCTACTACAATCAGGCCCAACAGGCCCAAACGGGCCAAGCCCAGCAAAATGGAGCTCTGAGCAGCCCACAATACGCAAAGGGGTGCCTTCGGCCCTATGGCCGAAGGCTACCAGTGACGGAATCGAGCTCAGAAACATCACAGGAGAACAAGGCTTGAAAACCAAGCCTTCGGTAACTGCAGCCCTCGGCAGGTAGGAGCCCTCGGTTAGAAGAGGCATCACAGGAGAACAAGGCTTGAAAACCAAGCCTTCGGCACCTGTAGCCCTCGGCAGGTAGGAGCCCTCGGTTAGAAGAGGCATCACAGGAGAACAAGGCTTGAAAACCAAGCCTTCGGCACCTGCAGCCCTCGGCAGGTAGGAGCCCTCGGTTAGAAGAGCCTTCGGCCCAGCACCCTTCAGCCGAAGGCATCCACCTCAACAGAATATCCTCTTCACATGCGCCTGGATCACCGTACCAAGTACAAACGTCACATCCAACCACCGCATTTAATGCGGCCACATGCGAGTGCCAGTGCCACCCCGGTCGAGGTGACCCCTCGACCACCAGAAAACTGACACGTGTCCTTATCTAGCATTTATTACTACTATAAATAGCACCCCTTTCCCCCATTGTAAACCACGCTGAATACATATCAAATATACACTCTCTCTCTCTCTTACTTATTTGCTCTGACTTCTCTCTAGTTTTTCTCCGCAATAACCCCTCGGATAAGCTACCCCCCGGGTACACTATCCATCATTTGGTGCTCTCGTTGAGAGGTCGAACGATCAAGTAAGAAACCCTCCCCCTTCGCCAAACACTAGCCCTCTACCAAAATGGTGAGAACAACACGTGCAACCTCCAAAAACGTAGAAGACAAGAACCTGGCCCTCGGCGACGTCAACGCCCCCGAAGCCTCTCACAAGGCTCCCGAGGGCGGTGTCATCGCTGGGCTGGAACAGGCGGCTGTCGACCTACGCCTTCAGATCCAGCAGAATGCCCCCGATGCCCGCCTCGGCATCGAGGCCAAGAAGAAAAACCGGAGCGATGACCAAGTCAGCTCTCCGGTCCTCACCATCGACGTTCATTCGGCACTCTCCGCCTTCATCCAGACGCTAACTCAGAACCCGGGTGCCTTCGGCACCCTGGCTCCGGCTCAACCCCAGGTTGGGGAGAACATCATACTTCCCCCTCTGCCACACCCCTTCGGAAACCCCATCCCTCGGGTTAGGAATGACGAAGGGGTAGTGGCCCAAGACACGGCCTCCCAGGAAGTTCAGTCCCGGGACCGCCACAATGACAATAGAGAAAGGCCCCGCACTTCCGCCCTCAACCGGCTCGGAGGGGGGCAAGACCGCCGAGGGCCCCAAGAAAGCGGAGGGTCTGCCTCGAGGGCAGACGAGGAGCGTCCCCATCGGGACAAAGACAAGGCACCCCTTCATGCCGACGATGCTCGCCACCAGATCAACCAGGCCCACTCGGCTCGGGTTCGCTCGCAGGGGGCGGAGACCCTCCCGAAGGACCCCCGGGACGAAATTATTGCGGCCCTCCAACGCCGACTTGATGAAATGGAGGCCGACAAAGCTCACGCCACCACCTCCACCCCTCATTCAGACCTCAAATACGAGGCCATGATGGCCAAAATGGAGGAATTACAGAAGAAGGTAGCCGAGGGCTCCGGGGAACCCATCATCCAGCTCCGGACCCGGACGCCATTCACCCCAAGGGTATTGGCGGCCCAAATCCCGGAAAAGTACCGAGGGCAACTCATCAAGCCCTATGAAGGAAAAACTGACCCCCAGGAGCACTACAACAGGTATCAAAACAGCATGATGATGATGGGGGCATCAGATGAATACTTATGTCGTTGGTTCCTTTCCACCTTGGAGGGACCAGCATACGAATGGTTCAATCGATTGCCCGAGGGCAGCATTGACTCTTGGCAAGATCTTGCCCAACGCTTCCTCACCCATTTTGCCGGAAGGAAGCGAGCGAGAAAGCACTTCTCCCAGCTCCTCTCCGTCAAGCAACAGCCTGACGAAACACTTCGGTCCTTCATTGACCGGTGGATGAAGGAGACAGACGAGGTCGAGGGCGCCGACGAGCGTACCCTCCTCGTCCTCTTCCAGAGGGTTCTCCGCAGCAGCCCCTACGCACGGAGCCTCATCACCGACCCCCAAGATCATACCTCAGAGCACTCCAGCGGGGGAGCCTATACGCCGACGTCGACGACCTCCACTCCTTCAAGAAGAACGAGGGCCAGCCCTCGAAGAAGATAAACAACACGCCGGCCCCAAATGTGCCCTCGGCCGGAGGCCGAGACCATGGAAGCCACACCCAGCAGGGCCGTAACGAACGCCAATGGCGCCCTCGACTGGACATGCCGAGGACTCCCCTCACGCACCCGGTGAGCACTATCCTCAACTATGCGGAAGAGCAGGACCTTTTCCCCAAGGACCCTCGGTCGGCGAGGGAGATCTATGCCATCCACCAAGGCGGCGCTTATTGCCGTTACCACAAAAGCACCTCCCACAATACAGACGATTGTGTCTCGTTAAAGAAGGCTATTGAACTCTTAATTCAACGGGGTGAGCTCCACCAATTCATCAAAAATGCCCCAAGGAAAAACACCGGGGAGAACACCGATAAAGAAGAAGGGGACATCGCAACAAAGAAACATGAAATCGGGAGGCTCAGTGACGGAGAGGAGTTTGAGGAGCCCCAGCCGAAGAAGCGCCACCTCCGCTAATCATGTTCCTCACCTTCGGCGTTAGTCTCAGCCTTGGGCCCTCGACCTCGAGGCACATTACCATCCCCTCGGCCTAGAGCCCTCGGCCTTGAGCGGTGAATCTTAACAAAGCCGTTGTCAAACAACGCACCCCTTGTATTCCGCTTATTTCTATGAATTTAAGTAAACTACAACACAATCCAGACATCTTATCGGCCCCTTCGAGGCCAAATGCCCAGGTATGGCCGATGGTTTCTAAAGACGAGGGGCCTGCAAAAGGCCCGCGTTTTTGGAGCGGGACGCTCGCCGCGTCGCCGACGCGCAACGCACGGCGACATGCCTGAAAGAATGGCTGAGGTGACGAAATCCCCAAACTTGGGGGTGAAACGGCAGTCGTCGGAAACCGACCAAGCCTAGCCCGCGCCGTAAATAGACGACGGGACCCCCCAAGGTCAAGGGACGGTTCAGCGCCGGGGGACTAACAAACGAACCCCCGAACGGATCACTTGGACCCCCTTCCGGCCGAGGCGGGAAGCAACCCCCTCGGCCGAAGCCTAGAAGAAGGAACACACATCAGGAGGACTAACATACGACCTCCTGGCACAATCAAGGGACGGCCCAGCGCCGGGGGACTAACAGACGAACCCCCGGACGGATCACTTGGACCTCCTTTCGGCCGAGGCGGGGAATCAACCCCTCGGTCGATGCTTGAAAGAAGGAACATACACCCAGAGGACTCCTGGAACTATCAAGGAAAGGCCCTCGGCCTCAATTCGATTCTACATCACCAATGGCCCTCGGCCTTGGCATGATTCCACGTCACCAACGGCCCTCGGCCTTGGCATGATTCCACGTCACCAACGGCCCTCGGCCTCAGCGTGATCCCACATCGCAACGGCCCTCGGCCTCAACATCAGAACGGCCCTCGGTCTCAAAATCAACAACGGCCCTCCGCCTCAACATCAACAACGTCCCTCGACCTCAGCATCAGAACGGCCCTCGGCCTCAACATCACCAAAAGCCCTCGGCCTCAACGTGATTCAACATCAACAACCGCCCTCGGCCTCAGCGTGATCCCACATCACAACGGCCCCCGACCTCAGCATCAGAACGGCCCTCGGCCTCAACATCAACAACGGCCCTCGGCCTCAGCATGAGGACATCACAATGGCCCTCGACCTCAACATCAGACGGTCCTCGACCTCAACATGACTCTATGTCATAACGGTTTTGGCCATAGCGTGATCTCACATCACCAACGGCCCTCGACCTCAGCATGATTCCACATCACAATGGCCCTCGGCCTCAACATCAGACAACCCTCGGCCTCAACATCAACAACGTCCCTCGACCTCAGCATCAGAATGGCCCTCGGCCTCAACATCAGCAATGGCCCTCGGCCTCAGCGTGAGGACATCACAATGGCCCTCGGCCTCAACATCAGACGGCCCTCGGCCTCAACATGACTCTGTGTCATAACGGTCTTGGCCTTAGCGTGATCTCACATCACCAACGGCCCTCGGCCTCAGCGTGATTCCACATCACAACGGCCCTCGGCCTTCATCCCTCCGACATCTTTATTTGATGTCGGGGGCTATCATACAGGCCCATCGGCCTTCATCCCTCTGACATTTTTATTTGATGTCGGGGGCAATCACACAGGTCCCTCGGCCTTCATCCCTCCGACATCTTTATTTGATGTCAGGGGCTATCATACAGGCCCATCGGCCTTCATCCCCCCGACATCTTTATTTGATGTTGGGGGCAATCACACAGGTCCCTCGGCCTTCATCCCTCCGACATCTTTATTTGATGCCAGAGGCTATCATACAGGCCCATCGGCCTTCATCCCCCCGACATCTTTATTTGATGTCGAGGGCCATCACACAGGCCATCGGCCTTCAGCCCTCCGCCATCTTTATTTGATGTCGGGAGCTATCATACAGGCCCCTCGGCCTTCATCCCTCCGACATCTTTATTTGATGTCGGGGGCCATCATGAAGACCCCTCGGTCTCCATCCCTCTAGCATCTGTATTTGATGCCAGGGGCTCTAACACAAGCCCACCTGGCCTTGCACCCCTCCGTCACCTTTATTTGATAACGGGGGGGGGGGGGGGGTCCTTACAAGCTCCTTAGCTTTTTCATGTAGGATCTAAGGCTGATCTTGGATATCCCCTCAGCAGACGGACACAACCGCCGCTCAACAATCAAGGCCGAAGGGTGCACTCCTTTTGCTTCATTCTGAGGGCATCCGGTGTACTCTTTTTCCCTCATTAGGATTTTTTCCCACAGGGTTTTTTTCCTAATGAGGTTTTTAACGAGGCATCTCCCCATTGTGGAGCAAAAGGCGTCACCCCTCGGCGGCTCCTGCTGAAGGCATGCATCACTCTACTCCTGTTTCCCTCGAGAAACTCTCGGCAAAAGGAGTGGGGGACTGGGGGACTCCCCTCGGCAAAACACGCAAATGTTAAAAATTTTCTATTTCTCAGCTACAGCAGGCTGAGGCAAGATCACAATGGCAATCTACTCCCCTCGACATGATGCTTTCGGCTTACAAAATGCCTTCGGCCACATGATGCCTCCGGCCACACAATGCCTTCGGCCACATGATGCCTTCAGCCACACAAAGCCTTCAGTCAACAAATGCCCTCGGCAAAGCACACAAATGCAGATCTCTCATTACTTTTCAAACTACAACAAAGAAACACATACGAGCAACACACTTACACTCCCTTCAGGAAGCTCTCAGCCCTCGACATATGGGGGAATTGAGAAAATGAGGCACCCAACAGGACAGGGAAGCCTTCGGGGAAATCACCACATCTACTCCTTTTCCCTCAAGTACCTTTCGGCAAAAGGAGTGGGGGACTCCTGATGGAGTATATGGCCCAGGGACCCCCGACCCACATACTTCCTCTACTACAACCAGGCCCAACAGGCCCAAACGGGCCAAGCCCAGCAAAATGGAGCTCTGAGCAGCCCACAATACGCAAAGGGGTGCCTTCGGCCCTATGGCCGAAGGCTACCAGTGACGGAATCGAGCTCAGAAACATCACAGGAGAACAAGGCTTGAAAACCAAGCCTTCAGCAACTGCAGCCCTCGGCAGGTAGGAGCCCTCGGTTAGAAGAGGCATCACAGGAGAACAAGGCTTGAAAATCAAGCCTTCGGCACCTGTAGCCCTCGGCAGGTAGGAGCCCTCGGTTAGAAGAGGCATCACAGGAGAACAAGGCTTGAAAACCAAGCCTTCGGCACCTGCAGCCCTCGGCAGGTAGGAGCCCTCGGTTAGAAGAGCCTTCGGCCCAGCACCCTTCAGCCGAAGGCATCCACCTCGACAGAATATCCTCTTCACATGCGCCTGGATCACCGTACCAAGTACAAACGTCACATCCAACCACCGCATTTAATGCGGCCACATGCGAGTGCCAGTGCCACCCCGGTCGAGGTGACCCCTCGACCACAAGAAAACTGACATGTGTCCTTATCTAGCATTTATTACTACTATAAATAGCACCCCTTTCCCCCATTGTAAACCACGCTGAATACATATCAAATATACACTCTCTCTCTCTCTCTTACTTATTTGCTCTGACTTCTCTCTAGTTATTCTCCGCAATAACCCCTCGGATAAGCTACCCCCGGGTACACTATCCATCAGGAAGCTCTACAAAACTCATCCTCCATGGCCCAAACTCGGGCTCAAGCAAAGGGAGTGCAAAAAGGGAGTTTTGGAGAAGAAAACGTGGAGAAAGGTTTGAAGGATTAAGGTAATTACCTTGTAGTAGCCATTACAAGGGTGGTACCATTTTGATAATTAGCGCTCTTATATCAGTTATAATGCCATGTTTTCATTTCGAAAAATGAGATTTTGGCAATTAATGTTAAGATGCACGGTGAGTCAACTTTGTATTTTTGCAAGCATGAAATTTTGACAAAGATCTACATCAATCTCACCGGAATCTCACCGGAGGAGAAGGTGGCGCAAAGTAAGAAAACGACATCGTCGAATGAGGCGGCAGACGACGACCACGCCTGGTGAAGCGGCCTGCGACAGACGATTTCAAATGTGCCGGCCAGTGACAACGATTACAGATATGGTGGCTGGAGACAACATTTCAGGTGTTGCGGTAGGATTTCAATTGTGGTCGTGGCTGGCGGCCGGCGGCGCCATCGACGGTGATGTGAGCTGTCGTACAATTATTTTGGTGCAACACATCTCTGTAAATTGTTTTGATTTGTTTTGTTCTACTGCCGTATAATTATACTCTGTATCGATTATTAATAAAGAATTCAATTATTCATTAAGGGTAGTTTAGTCAACCCTTAATTTATTACTCATACACAGCTTAATAGTCCTAGTTTTGCACTTTCAGTACGTTTTACTCCAATATTTGGAATTTTCTCTAAACACAACCAGAAAAGAAGAATAAACGAGTTGAGTCAAACCCTAACCAAGAATCGTCGTTACCTAGAACAAGGCATGGAATCTGCTACATGCTTAGCACCCCAGCGGCAAGAACTTGCACTATATAGCACCAAACCATTTCATTCAAAACTAGAAGTCGTTGAACTCTTCGAGGTAGGGCTAGGACTTGGAACCGTAAAACCGGGAAAACCGACTCGAACCGAATTGAAATTTCTGGTTTGGTTCGATTCCTATAATTTTGGACTGATCGGCTGAAACTTGCAAGTGTACAAGTGCCAATGTAGTAATAAATTCCGGTAAAAATACCGGGTCGAACACAAGGAAACGTTGTTTATATGATTCAAAAGTGAAAGCGGTTTAGCGGATTGATATGGTCAAAATGCTAAACATGGTCAAATCAGCCAAAAAATGGCTGATAAGCTTCTAACCAAACACCCTCATTATATATTCTAAAAGATCACTAGTGTCATTGCCATATCTCTAGATATGTTGGGACACATATAATATGAATATTTGATTGAACAAGAACAATCATAATAGTATTAAGATACTGGCTTAAGGTTACTTGTAATTGTTGATAGAATTGAGCTTAAGTTTGAGGAGTAATCGGATTAAGACACTAGTTGGCCCTACCCGTAGAGGACTCATCGGCCCAGTCGGCCAAAAAATCGGTCTAGTCGACCGCCTAGGCGCTAGACACTTCTCAACCGCCGACTAGTGCCTAGCGAATTTTAGTACAATGGAAACACTTATTAATAAAGCGGGCGGAAAACAAAAGTTATGGTTGAAATTTGAATATAATAAAGTAGAATGATACTCCCTCCGTCCCTAATAACTTTGCCAAGTTTGACATGCATGCAGATTAATAAAGTAAAAACTGTGTGGTTGAGGTTTGTGCAGAATAGAAAGAATTAACTGGAACCACAAATTTTTCACTTAAAAGGGAAAGTGGCAAAGTTAGTGGGACATCCAAAAAAGGAAAGTTGGCCAAGTTATAAGGGATGGAGGGAGTATGACATATATTTTTGTCAAAATAGGAAATGCGATATTCATTTTGGGAGGGTAAAAAAGAAGGCAAGATAATTTAAATGAAATGAAGAGATTATAAATTCCGTAGGACGGAGTAGACCCGGCGGTTCAAATCAGAACTGGAACCGAACCGCCAGTTCGCAGTTCCAACTTTTGGGGAACCGGAATTGCAGAGTACCGGTTCCAGTTCCAATTTGGGTCGATTTTTCGTTTATATTTTTTAATATTTAAAATTTATTTATAAAAACAGAGTAGATATTAAGTTATAAGATTGTTTGGATGAAAGAGTTCCCAAAAATCATTTGTATAGTTTATTTTTTATTTCCATAACTAAGTACAATAATTATATACTTAACAAAAAAATATTTTTTTAATAAATCACCAAGTAGTTAGAAAATATTTAATAATATTTTGTAAATTATGCATTCTTATAACTATACTTTGTAATATTAAAGTATTATAACTAGTAATGACTAAAAATTACGAAGTACTATGTAATAGTCATCATTTGTTGTTTTTATTGTTTGTACAACACTACTAATAGTATTATCCTTATTATTATTATTATTATTATTATTATTATTATTATTAGTAATGTTAATTAATTTATTTAATAAAAGGCGGTTCTAAACCAGAACCAGCAGTTGAGGTTCTAAAATTTTAAAGAACCAAACCCGACTAGGGAACCCCCGACTCCAAACCGGAGTTACTATGTAGTTCTGATTTCAGTTCCAAAACCGGCAATTCCAATTCCGGTTCAGGTTAACCTTAAACCGACATGTCTTCTATGGGCAAATTATACCATACGACCGGTATACCATCCACATGGTATACCGGTCCATAAATGGCATCGTTTTTAATTAAAAAGGAGGGCGCCGACCTAGTTACGTAACAGGGCAAGAGAGCAAATAGTTGTCGGAAAAAAAGATGCGACCTCTGGAGTCAACATCGCTCATCATCATTGACTGATTACAGAGCAACGGTGATGGCTGGAAGAAGAAGACCTGATCTCCCTGTTGTGTCCTATCTTGGAGCCAATTTTCTCCTCATAGTTGAATGATAAGAAAGCAACAGTGATCTATGGTTTCTGGCCAAGCATGAGGAATGTTGGAGATGATTGGAAATCTTCATTTATATACATGTGTGTGTATAATAAGGATTATAATTGATCATTTATATAAATAAATTTATTGTATTATGTATTTATATCTGTGAGTTACATATTTTTACATGTAAAGTTACATATTTTTACACGTAAAGTTACATATTTTTACACGTAAAGTTACATATTTTTACACGCGAGTTACATAATTTTACACGTAAAGTTACATATTTTTACACGTAAAGTTACATATTTATACACGCGAGTTACATATTTATACACACGAGTTGTATTTGACCTGTCTGAACGCGAGTTACATATTTTTACACGTAAAGTTACATATTTATACACGTGAGTTACATATTTATACACACGAGTTGTATTTGACCTGTCTGAACGCGAGTTACATATTTTTACACGTAAAGTTACATATTTTTACACGTAGAGTTACATATTTATACACACGAGTTGCATTTGGCCTGACCGGACGTGAGTTACATATTTCTACAAATAAAATTACATATTTTACATAGGTTAATATAATAATTCGATAATATGTTAAAATCACATAAGCAATATTGGTCTCATTTGAAAGATCATGAAAAATAAAAAATGTTGATATAAATTTTATAAAAATCAAATTAAAAATAAAAAAGTTATTACCATTTTTTTAAAAAAGAGAAAAAATAATACCAAATGTGTGCATGGTCCTCACCATGCACCGGTTGCATGGTATACGCACTCTCTTCCATGGAGTATTAATCTTATTTGTCAAAAACTAATAATTGTTCTTTCTTGAGGCCCAATTTAGAATTGGATATAAGCCCAGATATAACATTATTCGTGTACGACCTAAACCCTAGAAATATTCCGTGTATTCCAAAAAAGTGTATATATGCTTGAGTTCGACTCAATTGTAAAGGTAAAAGCAGCAGCCGGCACAATGGTGAAGTATTCCCGGGAGCCCGACAATCACACGAAGTGTATGATTTGTACATTGTTTTTTGTTCATGTTCTTGATTGGCTTCCTTACTAACCATGACTGTTCATTTGAAATGCAGCCTGCAAAGCCAGGGGCTCGGATCTAAGAGTTCATTTCAAGGTATCTTTATTCTTCCCAGTGTGTAACCGGTTTCTTGATCAACTGCTGTTATAGCGCAAACTAGTGATTCCTTTATGTCTAAATTTGTTTGTTTGGTTGCATTCCCGATGATACTAAGAAACAGTATTTTGTTTAGAGCAATTATCTGTTCTGTTATGAGTACAACGGAGTATTGTTTTTGTGTACCAGTTACCTGATTAAAAGCAGGGATCTATTGCCTCACTGTGAATAGATCTCTCGTAGAAATCAGGGACATTAGTTTGCATTGTTATTGGGTGAACCTCTGGAGTTCTCTGTGGACTAGGATAGATTGTTCAGTAAACAATGTTACATTGTGCATTGTTATGAGTTTTATTTCCCCTTTTACTGAATGCTACGTGTTTCTGCAAATAATAAACCTAACATGTGGCCTAGGCAGGGACGTTTTAATTGGTACTGGCTTTGTGCATTCTATTCATTGCACTTTGCCTGAAAGTCTCGTCTGCGAAATCATACATTGGGGAAGATGGGCAGTTGTGTTTTACCATTGGTTGAAATTTTTCAACAATCATCTTCCCCACATTCATCTGTACCATACATGTATTGTTTTTTAACTCTTTAGCCTTTCCTCGTTCACTTTGTCAAATTTCTTGACTGGTACTGCTAAGCTTAAAATTCAAAACTTCCATCTTTCATCTAACATTGCATTTGAGTTGGCTTTTGCTAGAATTAAATGAATATTCCTTAATATTTTGTAGTGCCTTCTGAACGTGTCTATAATAAGCAGAGATTGTGTGTATCGACCTGGTGCCTCATTTTTACTGCACTATGGGCGAAAGAGTTCTCTGCTAAACTAATTTCAGGAAGATGGGCAGTTGTGTATCACCATTTGTTGAAACATTTCAATAATCATCTTCCTAACATCATAGTCAATTCCAAAAGAGGGGGTTGCTTTGCTTTTACTTGCTTAATTGATTATAATTTGTTCAATACTTAGTTGTACATTAATTAATTTACATTAAATTTGCTGCTTTCTATTCAGGTATTTATGAGTTGTTTGTGTTTATCTATGTTTATTGTCAGTAATGCAATATAATTAATAATAGTGTTTTCATGTTCATACTATATCTTAGAACACAAGGGAAACTGCACATGCTATTAGGAAGCTGCCTCTGACCAAGGCTAAAAGGTACCTTGAAGATGTTTTGGTCCACAAACAGGCCATTCCCTTCACCCGTTTCTGTAGAGGAGTTGGCAGGACGGCTCAAGCTAAAAACAGACATCCCAATGGACAGGGACGATGGCCTGTAAAATCTGCCAGGTTCATTCTTGATTTACTTAAGAATGCAGAAAGCAATGCTGAGGTGACTAAAAGAAATAAAGTTGTGATTTCATCGTTTTATAATATGTATTCTCCATAATTTAATCCTGAGTTATCGTTGCAGGTCAAAGGGCTCGATGTTGATTCGCTCTACATCTCTCATATTCAGGTGAACCAAGCTCAAAAGCAAAGGAGGCGCACTTACCGTGCTCATGGGCGAATTAACCGTACGTTTAACTGTTTTGTTTCTTAAATTGTGCCTAGCTATCCTGGACATAAGTTAAAACAAGTTAAAATATTCAAAGTGCTTTCCTAGGGTCGAGGGCTGCTTTGTTGAATTCAATTTGCTAAGAATGTCTTTTGCAAGTGTCTTTGCTGATTTCTGAAAAATATCTCTGCCCACTAGGGGCAATGCCAGTGTCCACAAATGGACTTCTTTCTTGGTTTACACCACCTCAACTTGTACTGAAGACAGATACCAATACCAGCCAAACTTAATCAGAAAATGAAGCCAACAACTATAGGTGGTGGAGCTCCTGATGTAACATTACTTAGTTTGCAACCTACTTTTTTTGATCAAAAGTAGACTTAAACTTAACTAACCTGGGAAAAATTAATTGATTCTCGGTTGCCTTCTAAATTATTTGATAGTAAGTAGTGTTTCCCACTTGCTATTCGATTCTCAATCCCCTGACAATTTTACTAATCACTTTCACTACTTGACCATGCTGACCATGCAGTCCTGTGTCAACCATATGCAAGAACTAAAAACATAGCATCTGTTTTTCTGCAGCTTATATGTCTTCGCCATGCCATATTGAGTTGATCTTATCTGAAAAGGAGGAGCCTGTGAAAAAAGAGGTAAGTCTTAAATGTTCTGCTGAACATTACGTTGAATCGTCTAGCCATGCCAAAATCATCTAACTTCTGTTTTTACTATTTGCAGCCAGAGTCACAAATTACTGCCACCAAAACCAGGAAGGCATAGACATTGCTTTAACGTTTTGTCCTCTGTTCTAGTGATGTTTTTGAAAAGATATTTTCTGATGTGTAGAGTATTGTGACTACACAGTTTTCTGATTTTGTGGATTTACATCCTGATTGCCTTCGTCCAGTCTATAGTGTGTGTCACCCAGGGTGTCTGATTTAGCGTATTATAGCGTTCTAACCTAAATAATCAAAATTTATGAGATTTCATATGGGATAACAACATGATATGAATGGCATTTTTAATTAAAAATGTATGATCCCTAATTTATGTGGGTGAGAAGTTAGGGTATGACCGTATCATTCATTTTTTTATAAGTTTATAAAGTGTAATATGTTTTTGTACTATTTAAAATGTTAAGAATACAGAAATCAGGGAAATTGTTGTAATCGATATAAGCATATGTGATATGCCTTCTTTTTAATTGCTGAGAGTTTAAAAAATTGTAGGGTGGTTATGGAATCCTCCAAAACCATTTAAATGCTTAATTTTTAAGTTCCCCCAATTTGGAGGGTTTTTAAGGATAATTAACAAAATGTTAATTTAAGCTAAATTTGAAATGAATACCAACTCAATGATTTTAATTCGTCATATCTCAAATTGATTTTAATTAGGGATGGACTCGAATCCGGGTCGGGCCTAGTCCCAGGCGGGCCGGCGGTTCAAGAATAGTGGACCCGGGACTGGCCCGGGTAGCCACTGGGTCTGGACCGGGCTGGGCCTCCGGTTTGGAATTTATTATTATTATTTTTTGCTTTCCTGTCCATCAAGCCCAACCCGGGTGGAACCCCACAAAAGAAAAAAAAAATAAAAAAAAATCAATTTGGCCTGGGCTCGACCCGGCCAGGTCGGTCACCAAAATTGAGACCCGTGCCCGGACCCGCCCTACCCCCGGGCCTAGGCCCGACCCGGACCTGAGAACCGGGTCGGTTCCGGTCCTGCATAGTAGCGGGCTGGGCTGGTCCACGGGCCGGGTGGCCCGATCCTATTCCAACCATAATTTTAATTATAATTCCTTCAAAAACCTTCTCCTTCGAATTTTGTTATTACCAAACACAAAGAAGGGCTTCCTCACCCTCCCTTCCCTTTTCCCTCCAACAACATACCTCCAAAGTCCTCTCCTTCCATTTCCTCCAAACTTCCAACCATAATTTTAATTATAATTCCTTCAAAAACCTTCTCCTTCCAATTTTGTTATTACCAAACACAAAGAAGGGCTTCCTCACCCTCCCTTCCCTTTTCCCTCCAACAACATACCTCCAAAGTCCTCTCCTTCCATTTCCTCCAAACTTCCTGTATTTCCTTTTTTGGATGTCCAAAATGATGGTCAGGTTTCTCTTTTTTGAAACAAAGATGTGGTTCATATCATTTTACTTTGTTATAATCAATTCTCAACCATAATTTTTACTTTTTCAACAACTTTATTAAAACTTGTGTCCAAAAGAAATGAGACCATCAAATTGGGATGGAGGTACATCTGTCCCAAAATGATGGTCCTGTTTACCTTTTTGGAAAGAAAGATGTGGTCCATATCATTTCACTTTATTATACTCGAATATCAATCACAACTTTTACTTTTTCAACCACTTTATTAAAACTTGTGCCCAAAAGAAATGAGACCATCAAATTTGGACGGAGTTAAAGAAAAAATCAAAATGGTTACCATTCTAATCGGGATGGGGACAGCTCGGTCTGGACCCCCCATTTTTTACCTCGAGATCGAGCCTACCAGAAATCCTTGGGTATCTGTTCCAGATCGGAACCGTTTTTCCATGGCTCTCGAGTTTGTAGTATAAATCAGCCATAACTAATGATTTTGAAATTTAGGGATGAAATCTTTAAGAGAATCATACCAAAAACAATGTTGTTAAAATCGTATTTTATAATCGAATCTGTAGATTTTTTGGAAATCGAATTGTAAAAATTGAATGGTAAATTGTAAGATTTTACAAAGCATATAACAACAATTATAAAAAAAATAAATATTAAAAAAAGTCACTAGTTAATTATGCTATTTCATTTCATTACTAAAAAATATACATATCTCGTCATAAACAAGATTTATGAAAGGAAGAGCAATGTACGGGTAAATACAAAGGGAAAATAAAAAAAGGAAAACAATGAAATGAGAAAAAAAATGCATAGAGCGGAGATACCACTTAATAGTCAAAAAAACTTTTGTTAAAATCACATTGAGAGGTTGGTCATATAGTTTTGAAACCAATTGGCTCTGATACCTCTTTAGGTCCATGCCACATAGGAACCACCAGACAGCCCAACAAGGATAATCGCAGTTGTCTTTATCAAACTGTACAAGGCGTCTCAAAGATTCATTCACCAGTCCGGTCAGTAAACACAATATATAAGCAACATCAAATATAAGACTTAAACAAAGTGCATAATACAATTTTTCGATAACAGCCACATGTTGCAATCATGAGCACGTAGGCATGGCCCGAGCCCGGGCCAGTTCAAGTCGGGCTTTTTTTTCAAATGTTGGACCCGGAACCGGCCTGGGTTGATACCTGGTTCGGGCCAAACCGGGCCGGTCCTTTTCAATGTTTATTTTTTTGCTTTCTAATTAACCCCGACCCCCCCCCCTCACCCCACCCCTCAAACCTCCCCAAAACATCTAGCTTTACCCGAGGAAAAGAAAAATTGAAAAAAAAAAATGAACCGGGCCCGGCATGGACCGCCCGAGCCGGTTCAAGAAAAACAGGACTCGAGCCCGGCCCGCCCAACCAGGGCTAAAGCCCGGAACCGGCCATCCGGCCCCAGTCCGGTCCCGGCCCGCACAGTAGCGGGCCGGTCCGGTTCACGAGCCGGTTCGGTCCACCCCTATGAGCACGCAACCACCAAAATGTTTGCAAAACATGATTTAGATATATCCATGAGTAGTTACATTATTTTGAAATAAAATAGAAAGCACAAACCACGTTTTCCATTAGACGATCACCCGAAAAGTGGTGCAGGAAGTAGACCCTAGTCTCAACCTGAAAAGCAGTGAGGGTCTCCGAAGGGGTTAGTACTCCACAAGAAGCAACGATGATGACATGCGAACTTTATGATTGATAACTAACGCTTCGAGTAAACGGCCCAAACGTAGGGTGATACATACATACAAGGGCATAATCTACACTACCCCATCTTCAAGATAATACTGATGGTATATATTTGTAAAAGATCCAACCGGTGGGTCATTTGTCTTGGTAAAAATAATTGTGAGGTTGTAGTACTCGGACTCTCACCTTTTCCCTTAAAAATAACCCCGAATATCTAGCCTGCAAGCTCTGTCTATATTCGTACCTATTGAGTTTTATACTTAACTTTCCTAGCCCTCGATCACCCTGTTATACCCATCAGGGTTATATTGGACTTTCCTGGTCCAAAGTTTAACTAGCCGTACTTAAAATATTATGTTGCACTTTGCTGGTCCAGAGTTTGACTAGTCCATCTGCCATTTGGATTGCCCATGGTACCCGGGTCCCAAATCTGGAGTTGGTTCTTCGAGAGTCAATATTTAAAGGTGCACGTTCGCTTACAATATTGATAACAACTTCTTATCGGATGATTCAAACCCGTTTATTAATAAAGCTTTGGATGTGTTTATGCCTGGTCTGGTCTGATTTGGTCTGAACTGGTAAATGTATGGTCTCTACGGAAGTTTGGTCTTATCTGAGCTGGTCAGATGTAATATGTTTAAGTCTAGTCTGATCTGGTTGGGGATTGAAAATAGTTCAAGTAAGAACATCCCAAAATGCAAACAAATTATATACAATTTGATCTGATTTTGTAGTATTTATTCCAAACTGAAGTAAATCAGGTCAAATTGAAAATGTAACACATCAAATAAAACTGAAGCGAACTGAAATATTCTATAAATTTTTAATATGTAGTACTTCTTATATTTCTAAAAAATAACAAATCGAGAGGGACATGTCGTCAAATAGAAGTAAATTTCATCCATTTTCAAAAATAAGACCAACTAGTTTAAAATGTCTTAAGTAGATTTTTTTGTGACTGAATCAAAGTACCCTCATAGCTCGGACACTGTTGCCCTAGGTTGACGGATCGTCGTTGGTTCGCCCACAAATATTTTTCTAAAAATTTCCAGTTGACTTGGCAAATATCCGCCACCGTCGGAGTTTGCTGCTATCACCTCAGACCGATCCGTCATATTGATCTTAGTTATGCAAGAGAAGTATGAGACAATTAATTAATTAATTAAATTAGGGCTAAATATGAAATAATCGGTCTTATTTGAGGAAAACCATACATAAAATCCTATTTTTGGAACAATGCTACATTTTAATCCAATCAAGTATTAAGAGCAATTTTCACAAATTCAACCAAACCGAAATGAAATGATTTTTGTTTGTTATCTTTCTCCCATCCCATCTCAAATTGAACTAAAAAAATCGAATAAAAATTGACCCCAAACGATACGATCATTCTAGTTGAAACCATTTCGTACTTCCTATTTGCACCAGGCTGTTTTATTTTTATTTTCTGGAACTCGGATTTTATCATCCGCTTCCGCACTACTGCGGTACTCGAAGACTTGTTTTCCTGGCTTCCCGCAGCCACTATGCAACGCTGTAGATAGCCTATAAGTAGTGGGGTGGGTAGAAGAAGACAGGGAAAAAAGATGTCTTCTGCATCGCTCAGCTTGCGCCTTTCATCATTCCACCAAACCATTGTCCCCCTTCGCTGTAGTCCCTTCAACAGCAGAAAGAATCGGAAACGATTTTCTTTCTTGGAAAACAATGAGTCAATTGCTCTATTGGCTTGCTCTATCTCAAAGCCTGGACCCAGTTTCTTACCCTCTGCAGACAATAGTTCCAGGTTAGATATTTAGATTTCTACATTTTTTCCTATGGAATGTTATGGGCTTGAATGTTTCCCAGCAAAATTCTAACCGGGTATTATTTTGTCGATGTAGTCCTTGTGTTTGATATATGATTTTTTTTGAGAAATTTCATTCCCTTGCAGCAATTTCTGCATTATTGAAGGGCCAGAGACTGTTCAGGACTTTGTTCAGATGGAGGCGCAGGAAATCCAAGATAACATTAAGAGCAGGCGCAACAAGATATTTCTCCTAATGGAAGAGGTGTGTTATGATTAATCGAATGGTACTAATCATCTAAACTTCACGAATTCAAAGTGCATAATCCTAAATATTCCTAATGAAACTCACACTTACCTAAACAGATTCCACTAACTCCTGAGGTTCTACCATTTTTATGCGGCATAAGCTTTAGGGTCTGTTTGTACTAGGGAACTGCTCAAGAAAATAGAATGGAAAACGCTGGGGAATATGGAAGGGAAAAAAGTTTTTTTTTTTTTTTGGGGGGGGGGGGGGGGTATTAGATTGGTTAAAAATCATTTTATGTACGGAGTATTTATTTACTCGTATTTACATATATAGGAAGTTCAAAAATTGTAAAAAGAAAAATAGTACGTAGTTAATCATTTTCCTTTTGCATTATCCGAGGTAAAACAATTGAGAAGTGAATAGCTATCCCTGGCACCCCCTTCCCCTTAGATGTATGGGGATCCAAACATACCCTTAGCTTGAGTCTATGATGGATTAGGTGCGGAGGCTACGGATACAACAGCGCATCAAGGGCTTGAAAGTTAGCGGGGAAAGTGGTGAAGAGGAGAATGAGATGCCAGATATCCCATCCACAATCCCTTTTCTTCCTAACATGGTAACTAGCGCAGACTTTGCATTTTTTTCTACCTCTACAAGTACATTGAAATATGAATTAGATTTTACTATTGACTTGATTTTCCTCCAATGATTTGTGAATGTGAAGCTCTGCTATAATCGTTGTCAATTGCAATATAACTTGTTTTTCTAAGCAATTGGTAACGTAGGAATTATAGGCATTGACCCAAATCCACATATTGTTTTATCAGCTCATATATCGATCCACTTTTTCTTGGTATACCTAGAATGTTTTCTTTTGGATGGGAAAATGGTCAATTAGATCCTTCTACTATTTCCAATGTATCACTTGAGCCCCTATACTAAAAAAATATCGCTTACTTTAAATAATCTATCAATCTGGCCATATAAACGGTTCTTGACCCGTAATCAATGTTTAAAATTGTGCAATGCCTTACGGCAATAAGGCGCACCTTGCTAATTTTTGAGATTTTCCGCTGGAAGGCTGCTAATCCCAATTTTGGAAATATATATGCGTGCAATTTTTTAAGCAGGGCGTATGCTAATTGCATATGCTATATAGCTCGTTTTGAGGCGCACAACATATAGCAGGAAAATATACAGACTTAAACGGTTGTAATGTGCGGCTGCTTCTCTTCTTCACGTTTACCTTCTACGACCTTCTTGTTCTTTCACCCTTCTTTTTTTCACGCGAACAGAGGTATGTGTTGTATTATTGTCTTATATATTTAATTATTTAATTATTCATATAGGAGTTAGTGACTTATAGTGGGCAGAGTAGTCTGTGCTCCTAGTTCCCACTACACCATAAGGAATTGAAAATATATAGTGGACGAATATTAAATATTGTATTATCTTCTTTGTTCGCTATACACATTGTTGGTATCATGTCAGCGACAAATAAACCAGACCCATCATGCTATTTTAAAGTTCTAGTAGTTCTAGAACTTTAATAAATTAGCAAACATTTATAGTGTGTGTTGTTCGAACATATTTTTTTGATGGGTTTATGACCTCAATTTTGTGGGTTTTCATTATAGCATTAGTTGACTTTTAATCATCTTTTACTTTATTAATAATTACAATATCTGTATTTTTTTTAATATAAATTTGTTTAAAAGTTGAGGCTTACCCCTCATTGCGCAATAGGCAATGCTATGAAACCGCCTCAAATACACAATTTCAAACCTTATACCAGGATTTTATTTTAAAAACTTTAAAAATTTGGTAAAATTCGTAGAAATAAATACAAGTGTGGACAGAATAAGAATGTCAAGTTCTATATGTTGCATTTTTGGAATTATCTGTATGTTCTAACTTTTACGTAGTATTTTTTATATTAATGTGTTATGTATTTTTGAACTTATGCTGTTTTTTAATATAATTATTACATTGGTTTTCAAATTTATATGGATTTTTATAAGATCAATCAATTGCTTTATTTATTTTTTTAAATAACTTGCTACAACAGGTTAAAATGGCTTACTTTACCGTGTTTTTAAAGTAAATGCACTTATATGATGCTTTTTTTAGTAGGACTTAAGTGATGGATCGGAAATGGTAGAAGAGTCTATTTGACCCTTTTCCCTTTTTTTGGATTAACCAAAGCAAACAAATTTGCACGACGTTGGTGTTGATTTTGTCACTGATAGTTTGATTACCCGATTGTAGAACAGAAAACTGGCTGTGGTTTAATATTTCTTGTGTTGCCTGATGAGAAATTTATAATGCCACTTATATTTCCTTTTACTTGCAATATGCAAATTAACATGGCAAATTATTTCCTTCATTTCATGTGTCTTGATGTTTTGCCTAGGAGCTAAGTGGTTCATTGCTGTTTGAAACAGACCACAAAGACATTGAAGCAGCTTTACCTTACAAGTTTTTCATTCATTTCTGGAATTATTGTATTTGGGGGCCTGCTTGCACCAATTGTAAGTTAATGGGTTTTTAAATCATTACAATGTTTTCATATCTGAACTTTTTGTATGGTTCTTTTCTAGGTATGGGTAACTTGCGCTTTTCGAACTTATTAATCTGTTAAATAGAAATTAAACCTCGAATAATATTGATGGTACTGTTGATAGTGAGAGGTCCTCAAGCCTTTGCTTGGTAGGGGGATTATTTGGAGGGGAGGAAATGGAAGGGCCATTTTTCATTTTTTTTACATTTAGGTGGTTGGTAAAAATTGAAGTTGAAAAATATGTAGAATTACATTATTTAAGTAAACAGATATTTTTTATTCCAAAACAAATAAATAAAGATAAGTTAGTAAAACAAAATGAGCCCCCTCCAAAGTCCTTCAACCAAACACACATTCATAAAAATGAGAGGTTGCTGCATGTGTGCTATCAATTTTTAGCGACTTTGAACTAATATACCCCCTTTGACATAACAGCTTGAGCTAAAGTTAGGAATAGGAGGCACCTCTTATGAAGATTTCATACGCAACTTGCATCTTCCAATGCAACTAAGGTACTTCACGAACTTTTGGCAAGCACTTCACTCGATTTTATATATTATTATGAGAGAGATGAATGGCAATATGAGATAGTTCATCATACACACACACACACACACACACATATATATATATTTATACTTTTTATGCTATATTTTCAGCCAGGTCGACCCGATAGTGGCCTCATTTTCAGGTGGGGCAGTGGGGGTTATTTCGTGCTTGATGCTAATTGAAGCTAACAATGTGGTCCAGCAAGAGAAGAAAAGGTGCAAATATTGCCTCGGGAGTGGTGCGTAACTCTCTCTTTCCAAACCGTAGTTGCAGAACAGACGATTGATCTGATATCTACAGTCGGTAACTTAGTACCCTGTCATGTTCGTAGAGATTGCTTAAAAGCCCGCTTGGAACCCCATAAAATGCTAGGGAAATGAATTAAGAAAAATAAAGGGGACATTTGAAAGGAAAAGAAATTTGGAGGAAAAAAGAATGGTTCACACAAAATAAACCAAGTTAGAGAATTAAAACATAATGCCTCAATTTTAGATATTTCTTCTAACTCATTTTTTATGTATTTCTGTCATATATAGACCAGTAAACCTAATTATATGTAAAATTTTCAAAGGTTTTAATCATCTTGTTTCTTCCTATGTTTTCCAAGGTAAAAACAAGCATTAAAAACCAATTTCCGTAGTGCCTTTTTTTCTTCTTTCCTATCAATTTTTGAGTTTCCAAACATCGCCTAAAAGATCAGCATATATCTGGTTACATGATTATGTAAGCAGGATACTTGGCATGTGCGCGTTGTTCTGGAAGAGGTAAATGTGTGTATGTGGATCCCATCTCAGTAAACGGCGCTTCAGGCAAGGCATTACGTGAACCATCTCCTCAAAGATGTCAAAATTGCTCTGGAGCAGGAAAGGTATGTACCATGTAACCCCCAATAGTCACAGATTTGTGTGCAAATGAAATATTAGAAAAATTGATATTGGCCTGGAAAAATAAGTTAAGGCGGTACTTCTATGACATAAGATGTCACTCCCTCCATCCCAAAAAAGAAGTCATGTTTCAAACACTTTTTGTTCCAAAAATAAAGAGTCCAGATTGATCATTTCTCATGTTATTTGCAAGTTTTCCAAAAAATTATTCATAGCAACAATTATTTTAAAAACGTGAATGTAATTCATGGTTTATGATGGTTGCACCTTACCAAAGCTAAAAATTTGTAAATTGAAGAAACATGGGGACATAACAATGGGGTGCCCGCGGTTCCAAACCGAACCAGAACTGAACCGCCTTTCCTGATTCCAAATTTCATGGAACCGGAACCCGAACCACAACAGCACAGTACAGATTCCTAAACGAGCAGTTCTGGCTTCAATTTGGTCAGTTCCGGTTTGGTTTTCGGGTCCTTTTTTTTTATTTTAAGATTTAAAAGGTTAGTCAATTTGTTTAAAATAGATTATGAAATAACTAATAAGATTATTCAATTAAAAGTGTTCCTAAAAATATATTAGTATAACTATGATAACAATCTCCGTTTGACCTCAAAATAACCCCAACTAATAGATTTCCTCTAATTTTTGTTATGTTATTCAAAAAGTTTTTAATTTTTTTTGGAAGTTTTTTTTTTATATTTTTAAAATGTGAATACTAAGTTTAATATTGTTTCAATTCTCATATTAGCTTAAAAAAAATTAAAAGGACAAATTTAAATATTTCTAATAGATTTATGTAACCGACATTAACTCTTTTTGTAAGCAGAGTAGTTTCGGAATTAGATATGGACTAAAAACAAAATAGTGCATATTGCAGGGATGAAAAACAAGAAAATATTTTATAGGGACCTAAAACAAAGTGTCATATTTGTAGGGACTAAAAACGTATTTAAGACTAACTTATAATTAAGAAAAATAGTTAGATAGTTAATAGCCAAGTAGTTATAGATTAGATTGTAGAAATCTACAAGTTAGTACTCCGTATTTTATTTTTTAAGACAATTTGCTCATTAGTAAATTACGCATACTTACTACTAATAATTGTAATAAAAAGAGAGATTTGGCGCACTGGTTAAAGTGTTGTGTTACCGAGAGGTCACGAGTTCAAGGTGCACCGGGCTTTACGGTGGTGGAACTTTTACAGACCTCGCTTTACGGGTACGCCAAGGTGCACCGGGCTGCCCCTGTTACTAATAATAATTGTAATAAAAACATTATAACTAATACTCCGTAATAACTAATAAGTAGTAAGTTAGTAACCAATAAGATTTATAATTGTTATTACTGTTGTTAGCTACACAACAACAGAAACCGGTGATTCTGGTTTCAATATTTGGGACTAGTGAACCCAGCTTAACCTGAAACCGTGGACGGGTCTTGAAATAGGTAGTATATTGTTCTAATTTATAAATTTATTTTATTTTTGTTTTCATAAATTCATTTTGTATACAGTTCACATGAGTCTTTATTATTTTACATTAATACCTTCTAAAAAGTACATCCCTCAACCGCATGCATGACAAATATGAAGGTCTGACATTAGTGCGAAAGTATATTCGTTTTTTCTCTTTAGTTTCATACTGATTTTTAAGGGCACAATTTGTTTTTTTTTCAGCTCTAGCCTGAATATGTTTATCAAAGTTGTCACTATTAGGTCATTCTATTTCGGCAATGTATAAATGTATAAACTCACGTCTAAGGTGCCTGACTCTTTCCATATTAGTAGTATCTTTTAGGATGGACCCAAGATCCAATAGTGATGATGTACAACTTTTCATATTGCCTCACAGTTGATTGTTGTTTTTATTTACACAAGGTGATGTGTCCTACATGCCTCTGCACGGGGATGGTGATGGCAAGCGAGCACGACCCTCGAATAGATCCGTTCGATTAGGTAACAGATTGGGAGCCATCTGATGTTGCCTATACTAGACTACTCACACTGTACTACCTCAGTAAACTATTACCTGTAACTGTAAGTATAGAAGCCGTGTAAGGTAAACCACAGACGTGAATGTAAATGCTCCATTCTGTCATACTGGTGAAATAAGAGCATATGACCATCCTTCCATGGATTGGTTATCCTTTTGAAGGGAAATAAAGTAATCAATGTGCTCGCAGAAAACCAGCCATGACTGCTCTGTCAGGAGGTATGCTGTTTTCATTCATAGTGAACAAACATATTTTGTGTCTTTCATTATCAATTTATCATCAACATTTTAATCCTAATTCCTGACTGCCCTGTGGCATTAGGTTTGTATAGTCAATTCATTAAAAAAAGGAATAATTACACATACTACGTGACCAAAATGTGACCTCACCAAGTGTAGTGACTATACAACAATAACATGCAAGGTTTAGTCCCAAAAAATATTGGGGTCGGCTAACCTGAATTGATATATGATATCACCACCAAAAGGAAAAGAAAGAAAATAAAGAAAAAGATAAGTTATTATAAAAAGATAATATAAAAAGAGATGAATATACATAAAGATCAATCATTTTCATTTTTCATTTACCCAGTGCCGCAAACGCTCCCAGCTACAGTAGGGTAGGGGAGGGGGGTCGGATGTACGCAGTCTTACCCTTGTACTAAAACGCAGTCTCACCATTTGTCTGATTATCTCATTCCTCACGCGGTCCTTCCTAGTATGCACAGGGGTGGACTCGGGCCGAGCCAACTAGCCCGGAACCGGACCGGCTCGCTACTGTGCGGGCCCGGACCGGCCCGGTGAACCGGTTGGTTGGCCGGTTCGGGCCACCCGGCCCGGTGGGATGTCGGTTCGGGCTCGGGCCCTTCAAAAGGTGAACCGGCCTGATCGGTTCGGGCCCGGGCCGGGTCATTTTTTTTTTGAATTTTTTTAAGTTTTTGGGTTGGGCTGGGTATTTTGGGCCATTTGAGGTGGTTAGGGTTGGTTTGGGGGTGAGGGGGAGGGTTGGGGGTTAACTAGGAAAAGCCAAAAAAAAAAAATAGAACCCCGGCCCGGCCCGGACCCGGGGGTTACCCGGGCCGGTTTCGGGCCTCCCCTTCATGAACCAAGGCCCGGCCGGGCCCAGGCCCGAACCGGAACCGGTCCATCCCTAAGTATGCCCACACATCCAACGTAACATGCGCATCTATGCCACACTCATCTTTTGAATAATTGAATGTGACATTGTTTCACCGCCAACTAGACTTGGACTCGGGCCGGGTCGGGCCCGGGCCGGGCCGTCGGTTCTGTATCCATAGGCCTGAGACCGGTCCGGGTCTTGACCGGTTCCGGGCTGGGCCAGTTCCGGTTCATTTTTTTTGTTCTTATTTATTTCACCCCCACCCCCATCCCTCCCAACCCCCCAAACCCCTCGGAAATACCCAGCCCAGCCCAACTAACCCCAGCCCAAACCAAAAAAATAAAAAAAAGGCCCGAATCGAGCCCGGCCCGCCGGGCCGGTTCCCCTTTTCCCTTACCCGTGCCCGGAACCGGTAGACCCCCCGGGTAGGCCCGCACTGAGTCCAAGCCTACCACCAACACTCTACGCCATATAGTAATGCATGCCTAATTGTTATCCTATAAAATTTACCCTTCAGTCCAAGTGTAGTGACTATAATCATAATAATTTATGTTCATTTTTTACACTTATGTGAATATGAGACATACTTTTGTAAATAAAATTCATGGAAGTAATATTTATGAAAAACAATAAAAAATATTCTAACACTTTAAATTAATTAAAAAACATACTCCTTATTAGAAATGCTTTTTGCAATCCAACACCGTCAATATATTCATTCAGTGAAGTTTTTCTTAATAAACTCTTTCTTTTATTATTATACACCAATTTTTTGCAAACACTTTTTTACCGAATAACTATAATTAAAAAATCATACATTCTGATGTAAAAATAAATAAATTTGGACTTTAATTAGTTATTAAAAAAATAACTGAAATATGTAAACACAACATTTTACTATGTGACGTTAATTTTATAAATTATATTTGCTTAAGAGAAAATTTAGGCTTGAAAATCTCTCCATCAGATAAAACTTCATATTTTTTTAAGAAACTTTATTGATGTCATATGAAAGATCGTAAACAATTATGAATTTTGATATATTTTCTATAAAAGTTGGTTTTCAAACAAAAAATTACACCATTTTTAACAAAATTGTGATTTTAATTTAATGTGGACCCTCACATTTTCCTAACTTGCGGCTAGCTCCTCCCTCTGGGGGCGATCCATCCTCCTAATTCCCCTCCCGGAGGTTCTCCCAATCGACAATAGCTTATGGCTATACTTTTTTTTTTGTTTGGGTTGCAGTGTTGCACCATTCTTGGAGGGAAAACTTTAAATACTATCGTATGTGGTTTTCACCCCTCCCATTGGTGTAGCGGGTAGACTAATGCCCTTCACATTGAAACGTCCGGAAGTGCCATGAGACGCATAGAAAATATCACGTGGCAATAGTAAGTTGAGATATCGGTGGTTTGCTTGTAGGGTTGGACTCGGGCCGGGCCAATCGGCTCGGAATCGGACCGGCCCACTATTGTGCGGGCCCGGACCGGCCCGGTGAACCGGTTGGTTGGCCGGTTCGGGCCACCCGGCCCGGTGGGATGGCGGTTTGGGCTCGGGCCCTTCAAAAGGTGAACCGGCCCGGCCGGTTCGGGCCCGGGCCGAGCCATTTTTTTTTTTAAAAAGTTTTTGGGTTGGGCTGGGTATTTTGGGCCATTTGAGGTGGTTAGGGTTTGTTTGGGCAATTGGGGGTAGGGGGAGGGTTGGGGGTTAACTAGGAAAAGCCAAAAAAATAGAATCGAGGCCCGGCCCGAACCCGGGGGTTACCCGGGCCGGTTCCGGGCCTCCCCTTCATGAACCGAGGCCTGGCCGGGCCCGAGCCGGTACCGGTCCATCCCTATTTGCTTGCTAGTTTCATGGAAATATTTTTGTCTATTGTTATACGAGTAATAAAAAGAGATTACATTGGCGCTATCATTTCTATAGTAATATACCCGTGCATCCGGGAAAATATATTTCTCATATAAAAAGTAAATTTTTGAGTAATACAAATTAAACATGAAAGTTAATCATTTCCTACGTAAGAATTCAATTGTCATAATGTAATACGGAGTAATACGAATGGTAAATATACATCTAGCAAAAAAAAGAAGTTATGTTATCAGACCCGAACTGGCTCGGTAGGGTCGACCCACCTGGCATACTGGGTCGGTTATGACCGAACCCGCAAATAATGAAAACCCGCTTAGAACTGAAGACCCGCACAAAACCCGACTGCAAAGCCTTTTTAATATTATAAGAAATCATGTATTCAAATGTTTGCAATTATTGGACAAATCATGCCTTTCAAACAAACTTTCTCAGTGAATATGTTTTAAATATTTTATGCATAGTTGTTATAAAAGTGGAATATTGAAATGTAATAAATTAAAAAATGAATATAGTAATTATTCGGTTGATAAATTACTATGACAATAGAATGTATCTTAAATGCCTATTTGATCTTTTTCACAAAAGAAACATACAGGCGGTTCTTTCCACAATTTTAAAACTAAATAATATTTCAGATTTGTACGCAACACTCATTTGATTTGTACAAATAAGTGTGTTGAAACACTCTCTTTCCATTGCTTTTTAATCTTTTTCTCTTTCATTTCCTCCTCCACACATTTAACTACATCTGTTAATCTGTTCTCTTTTCTACTTTTCCATTTAATCACATCTCACTACAATTTTTACTTTACCCATACTATTTTTCTATTAAAACCCGTGCCAAAGGCTAGCGGGACAGATATTTAAGAACGGAGGGAGTACAAACTATCTTCCATGAAGAAGAAATAATATGTACTTTGAAAATTACTTTTAATAATACCAACTATTTAAATATAGATCAAAAGTGATATAAAGCAAATTTTCAATGAAAATTCAGTTGTTTAATTCATCAAAAATTAGTATTAAAATATTAAATAAGTGATTGTATTTCCATCATTTATTTGGTAATTTTCTATTAATTTTTAATGTCTCAAATGAATGGATTTCTTATCGAAAAGTGACTCCATATTATTTTTGGTTTATACTCAAATAATTGGTATTATTAAAAATCATTTTCAAAGTATATATTATTATTGATTTATAAGTGATAGTTGGTATTATTTAAATTTATTTTCCCATAATATTTCAACAAAGAGTATCAGTAATAAAATAAAGGAAAAATTGAAAATAATGATCCCAACCATTATATAAAAGGGTTTTTACAAAAATTGACACTTACGTGTACTTATATATATATATATATATATATATATATATATATATATATATATATATATAGAGAGAGAGAGAGAGAGAGAGAGAGAGAGAGAGAGAGAGAGAAGATCAGGTGAGAAGTTCTCCTTAAGATGAGAAGTGAGAAGTAATCGCAGCCCTTGGATTTGCATCTAATCTTATAACGCACCAAACTTATAGACTGAATATAGTAACTTATAACCAATAAATCATAACTTATAAAGCTCTCCATCTTAATTACGGAAATGCCACCGTGTCAAAAAATTTTCCAGGTTTCTGGAGTTATTTTGACGCGGTGGCATTTTCGTAATTATTTTCGAGGGGGTCTATAAGTTATGATTTATTGGTTAAAAGTTTGTATTTTTAGCTTATAAGTTAGACTTCGCAGTTCTCAGCCGAAGGGCACTTCTCACTTGATCCGCTCCTTATATAGGGTTGGGTTCTAATGAGAACACTCCTTATTGTGAGAAATAAGAACAATTCATAACCGTAGATCTTAGTAAATTAATGGCCAAAAGAGGAGTAGATGCACGGATGTACCATGGGAGTGCAAACACTTTAAAAAAACCATGACCTCTCATCTAATCACACGCACGTTAAATGGACAAGATGGTAATTTTAAAAAAAATCCATATGGTTGAAGGTGCCCATTTCCCTAAATACTAGGTAATAATAAATCTCAAATCATATAAAACTTCTTCAGTTTATAAATCGATTTAACTTTTTAAATATTAATCCGATTTTAACAAAAACTATACCAAATTAAATAATTTTTTATACTCTTTCATATGACACCAATATGTCATATATAATTTTTAAAAATAAAATATGTATACAATAAAGAACAACAAACATCTCCAACAAGTGCATGCACAAGAACATGTATAGAACACACTATCACCAATATCTAATGCATATGAGATGGCCTACAGTAATTTTAAAAAATATTTAATGTCTATCGGTTAGAGAGTGTCATTTTCCTAAAAATTACGTAAAAATAAATACTAAAATCATATAAAATCTTATAGTTTAAAAATTGATTTAACTTTTTCAATAATAATCTGATTATAACAAAAAATATATCAAATTAAATAGCTTTTTTATCTTTCATATGATACCAATATAGCATATATAATTTTATTTTTAAAAAATAAGTATAATATGTATACAATAAACCACAAAAATATCTTCAGCTACCACATGCACAAGAATATGTATGTGACACACAACCACTACTATCTAACGCACAAGAACCAGAATCTAACACACAATACATATAAGATAAAAACATATAAGAAAAACTAAACCCGATATCTTAAGCACAAAATCCAATATCTAATGCACAAAGAACAATATCAGACACACAAAATTGAAAACTTATTAATATATAAAGTATAAGGATTTCACACAACTTAAACTAATATATAACACACACGAATCTATTTCTAATACACAATTTGAATCACATAATATATATAGAATCATAATAAGTATTTACCGCACAAGAATCAGTGTCTCACAAATAACAACCAATATCTAATGCACATGAATGTACTCATGTACCTCGTACTCAATATATTAACATGTAAGGGATTTATAGAACTTATAAAATACTATATAGCACACAATAATAAGTATCTAAGGATGTTTTTACTTGGACTGTAATTCGTCCTAGACCAGACCAGATCAGACCAGACCAGACCAGACCAAATCAGACCAGACTTGGATAGTTATAAAAATACAAAGAAATCAGACCAGACTAGACCAGATCAGTTCAGACCAGACCAGATCAGATCAGATCAGACCAGACTAGACCAGACCAGACCAGCAAATTACAGTCAAAGTAAAAACATCCTCACACACAATAGTTTTATTGAGCAATTAACAATTGTTAGAACATTTCACTTATTTATTAGGGACTATAATGCAAATATTAGACCTTAGTTTGGGATGTTAACGTGACTTCACTTTTTGTTTCTAAAAACGGAACACTCAAATCATGGAAGGAATAAATTTAAAAAATAAATATGATATGCAGTTGATTTTTTCCATTACTAAAAATGTGGAAGGCATTAACTGCAAGATCGATCGGTTGGTCAGGAGACAATAATACGTAAATGCCCTCCAGTGGCCTTTGGTTCATCGCAGATTCGTAACATATTTTGGAGGGTGAGGATTTGTTCTCACTTCTCACATTAAGGGGTGTTCTCATTTGAACCAATATATATATATATATATATATATATATATATATATATATATATATATATATATATATAGAGAGAGAGAGAGAGAGAGAGAGAGAGAGGGGGGGGGGGGGGGAAAGATCATGTGAGAAGTCCCTCTTAAAATGAGAAGTGAGAAGCAATCTTAGCCTTTGGATTTGTATCTAATCCTTTAACGCAGTAAACTTATAGACTCAATATAGGAACTTATAACCAATAAATCATAACTTATAAAGCTCTCCATCATAATTACGAAAATGCCACCGCGTCCAAAAAATTTCAAGGTTTCCAGGCTTTTTTTGGCGGTGGCATTTTTGTAATTATTTTCGACGGGGTTTATAAGTTATGATTTATTGGTTAAAAGTTCGTGTTTTTAGTCTATTAGTTAAACTTCGCAGTTCTCAACCTAAGAGCATTTCTCACCTGATCCGCTCCCTATATATATATATATATGGGATGGTTCAAATACAAAGAGGTCTTCTCATACAAAGTGAGAATTAATCTCGTGCATTCATTTTCAAATCTAATGGCTCAAAATGAGCCAAAAGTGAACTAAATTTGGAGTGGTTACAATGAGAAAACTCCTTATTGTGAGAAATAAGAACAAATCTTAACCACATATCTTAGTGAATTAATGTTCAAAAGAGGAGTAGATGCACGGGTGGGAGTGCAAACACTTTAAAAAAACATGCTCTCTCATGTAATCACACGTAGGTTAGATGGTCACGATGGGAATTTTAAAAATATAAATTGTTCTAAATAGAAGCAAAAACGTTTTGAAATTCCAAAATAGGAGTGTCATATTTTTTATTCCCTGAATAGGAGTAGTTTGCCAAGTTTGAAAAAAAATGTCATGTTTTAAAGCCTAGTAATATCAAACTTGGCAAAAATTTACTCATATTCAAGGAATAAAAAACACGATAGTCCTATTTTGGAATTTTAAAACTTTTTTACTCCTATTTAGGGAATTCTCTCTTTTTAAATTAGGTTGAAGGTTGTCATTCCCCTAAAAATTACTCCGTAGGTAATAATAAATCTCAAATTATATAAAATTTCTTTAGTTTATAAATTGATTTAACTTCTTAAATAATAATCAGATTTTAATAAACATTATACCAAATTAAATACGGAGTAACTTTTTATGCGCTTTCATATGACACCAATATGCCATATATATTTTTTAAAAGTAAAATATGTATAAGATGCATACAATAAAGAACAACAAACACCTACAACTACTGAATGCACAAGAACATGTATCTAATACACAATCACCGATATCTATTGTTCCAAAAGGTGGAATCTCCCACCCCAGGAGCCCCCTCACCCCGACCCGATAGAATGGTGGGGAGGTTAGTCACGGTGACTCAGTCAGCAGAATGGCAGTAGGCTCATACACCCGTGCGCACCAGAGGCCCAACCTTATTTCAGGTTCTGTGACCTCCACCCGGTCGCTGCGGGGATTCGAACCTTGGTCCATTGTTCCAAATCTCCCACCACTCGACCAACTGAGCTACCCGTGCGACTACTAATGCATATGGGATGACCTCGAACTCAATAATAGTTACCCAAAAAAGAAAGTCAAGCTTATCTATATAATATATACAAATTGATATCTAATGCACAGTAAAGTTATG
Organism: Cuscuta europaea; assembly: GCA_945859875.1. Classification (NCBI taxonomy): domain Eukaryota; kingdom Viridiplantae; phylum Streptophyta; class Magnoliopsida; order Solanales; family Convolvulaceae; genus Cuscuta; species Cuscuta europaea. The sequence continues at coordinate 749,602 of CAMAPE010000038.1, read as the reverse complement.
CAAATTCTACAAATATATAATGCACATGAACCAGTATCCAATGCACAATATGTATAAAAAACTAGATTTGATATCATACGCACAAAACTCAATATCTAATGCACAATAATTAAAAACTAATTATTATCTTAACATTTAAGAGTTTTATAAAACTTTAATTAGTATTAACACACAAGAATCAATATTTAACACACACTATGTGTATAGACCCAAGCCAATACCTACCATATATGTATGCAATAAATCACTACAAACATCTCTAACTAGTGCACAAGAACTCGTATTTAACGCACAAGGCTAATATTCATAGGAAAGTTCAATATTTCAATCAACGGATTAAAAAATTATTAAAAATGGAGACATGACACACATTGACAACATCAAACAGTGTTTGAAAAATAATGGAATGCATTTAGTTACCAAAAAAACTACCCAAGAGCATAATACAAAATTGCCCTTATCATGCTAATTAATTCTTACGTGAGATGCGTCTATATTAAGGACTATGATTTGTTCTCACTTCTTATGTTAAGGCATGTTTTTATTTGAACACACACACACACACACACACACACACACACACACACACACACACACACACACACACACACACACACACACACACACACATATATATATATATATATATATATATATATATATATATATATATATATATATATATATATATATATGATGGAGTATATGGCCCGGGGACCCCCGGCCCATAGACTCCTACTACTGCAATCAGGCCCAACAGGTTCAAACGGGCCAAGCCCGGCAAGATAAAGCCCTAAGCGGCCCACGACACGCAAAGGGGTGCCTTCGGCCCCATGACCGAAGGCTACCGTTGACTAGGACTGGGTCCGAAAAACCGAAAACCGAAAACCGAATCAAATTAAACCGAACCGCGACCAAATAAAACCGAACCGCTAAAAACCGAAACTGAATGTAAAAAACCGAACCGAACCGTAGTAGTTTGGTTCGGTTTTGGTTTTTACCCTTCAAAACCGAACCAAATCGAACAAACCGAACATAAATAAAATATGAAATTTTATTTGTTAAATGTAAGCATTAATCTTAATATCATCAACAATCTTTGAATTTCTTGTGCTAGAGAAATAATGTTCATGCTATGTTTAGTTTAGTTTATAAATGCATTTACACATTCATTGCCCATAATAATGTACTTATATTGATCTATTATGTCTTTTATGTATGTATGTTGCAATTTGTTGCATGATTATATGTTTTTACTAGTTATTAGTAGTAATTAACTTTTATTTTTATGTAACTTAATTCTTTTTTGTAATTTAACTTTTTTATATTGATAAAACAAATAAATATTCATCTCGGCTAAATCACACGGGACATATGTATTCATAAATGTTTTTCAAACTAGTCAGAAACATTGTAAATTAAGAATAGATACACACTTTTATCTCTCCCGCATACTCATATAAGTCAAGACATATTTGTTTATTATTATTTTCTTCATTTGTTCAAGTATGCTTGCATTTTTATGTAATATGTTTGATCCCTCCAACTTTTATATCAATTTTAAATTAAATGACAAATATTTAGTAAAAAATCGAAAAAATCGAAACCGAACCGAAACAAATCGAACCAATCAAACCGTGGTTTGAAGTTTTGGAGTGTAAAACCGAACCGAAACTGAACCGAACTTTTACTTTGGTTCCGTATTTGGTTTTAGGTCAAAACCGAACCGAAAGAACCGAACCCACCCCTTCCGTTGACAGAATCAAACTCAAGAACATCACAGGAGAACAAGGCGTGAAAACCGAGCCCTCGGTTGATACAGCCCTCGGCATTAGGAGGTCCCCGGTTAGGAGAGCCTTCGGTATAACACCCTCCAGCCGAAGGCACTCTCCTCGACAGAATCTTCTCTCCACATGCGTCTGAATCACCGTACCAAGTACAACGTCACATCCAACCACCGCATTTAATGCGGCCACATGCAAATGCCGGAACCACCCCGATTGAAGTGACCCTCGGCCGTCGGATGCTTGACACGTGTCCCTGTCTAGCATTTATTGCTGCTATAAATAACAGCCCATTTTCCCATTGTAAACCACGCCGAA